>JAPCYP010000025.1:0-4800000 GCA_035048595.1 Echinosophora koreensis | reverse complement strand
TCAGATGAAAAACTCTTTTTCCCTCCAAACCCATTTCTACCTCCACCTATTATCCCTATTCCATTTCTGCCACCACCATTGATCCCCAACCCATTACAGCCACCTCCTCTAATTCCTAATCCATTTCAGCCACCACCTCTAATTCCTAACCCATTTCAACCACCAAGCCCACCACTTTTGCCTAATCCATTTCAGCCACCAAGCCCACCACCACTTATCCCTAACCCATTTCAGCCACCAAGCCCACCACCACTTTTGCCCAACCCATTCCAGCCTCCACCATCAAGCCCATCACCCTTGTTTCCCTTCCCACCAATACCAGGTTTAACACCATCACCACCACCTCCACCACCACCAGTTTTCCCCTTTCCTTTCCCTCCACTATTCCCTCCATTATTCCCACCACCTATCAGCCCTGGCAGACCCCCTGCCTCTTCTTCAAAGAGTACTTCACCTTGATTAAATAGAAAGTATAGTATATCAATGTTTATTTCTCCAATAATCTAATAAGTCCTTTCACATGATGAACTTATTTACTTTCTTTATGAGAATTGTAATAAATATGGTTTTGAAGTAATTAGCTGAACATGGGGATGGATGTGCGGCATATATAATGGCTAGTACTGGGAAAAACTTGATACATTATTGTTATATTAGTAATTAGTAATAAATTTAAGGATATGGTCATCTTAGAGCTTCAATCTTGTAAATTGTTATTTTTAGTCTAATTTGATCATTGAATTGTTCTAGAAATGGACATTTATGAATGTGATATGACTGTAAGTTGCAATGCTCCACTGAACCCAGTTTAGCTAGTAAAATATCTTACATCATGGTGAGTATTTGGAATGAAAAAATATGGTAAGGTTAAAAGATACTTTTGTTGTGTAATAATAGTACCATGCATCCTTGTGAGTTGTGAGTAATGGAGAAGGGTGGTAATTGGTATGGAGTTGGTTTAGTTGATACAGAACAAAATTTTGTCAAGTTTCAAATATTAAGGATTTTCTGTTTTTGACAAAGGATTAGGCTTTGGTTTTTGTTATATAAGTTGAAGAAAACATTCTGAGTTGTGACTTGTGAGTAATGGAGAAGGGTGGTAATTGGTATGGAGAAGGTTTTGTTGATACAGAACAAAACTCTGCCAAGTTTCAAATATTAAGGATTTTCTATTTTTGACAAAGGATTAGCCTTTGGTTTTTGTCATATAAGTTGAAGAAGACATTCTGTTTGAACCACAAAAATCCTAGAGAACTGTCAATCAGGGAACTTCCTTGAAGACTTGCAAGGGGCTGGACCCTGGAACACATTAAGTTTTTTAGCAAGAACTTCTAATAATAAGTTAATAATGTAACGGCATGGTTCGAGTTGAACCTCGGATCGAGGCTATCTTTGGACGCTAGGCGCCTAGGCCCAATGAGCCAACCTTGAATAAGTTCAATCATTCATTAGGTTCCATTTCTTAATTGAGACAAGTTCAAATTTTATATATGGATTTGACATTATGAAAAACTAAGATATGTACATTATCCAGAGAGTAATGCTCACAAGTTATGAATTATTCATGTAATGAATAGTGAATACAGTATTATATTTTACTTCTATTTATCTTATCTTCTAGTATAAAAATTGAGAGTAAAACTCCAAATTGGTCCTTGAAATTATAACATCGTATCAACCTAGTCCCTAAAATTAACAAAATTTCAAAAATGTCCTTGAAATTGTAAAACATTAATCAATCTAGTTCCCCTGTCAACCCCAGTTACCTGACACCATTAATGGCACTGATGTGGCATGTTAAGTGCCCTATTGGCTCCATGTCACTGTCCACGTCAGATGAGTAACTTGACACTAGGGGTGAGCGTGGGATGGGTTAGGACGGGTTATGCTTGTCCCTTATCTGGCCCTAAACATTGATAGGGCCAAATCTTTGAACCCGAACCCATCCCTAGACCCGAAGGAACAAGTCGTTTAAGACCGGGTCTAAATGGGACGGGACTGGACTGATACGAATTTAAATAGATTCTTTGTAAACAAAATTTCAATGAGTGGAAAAATGTTAATTTTTTTATAAGATAAAATATCAGCAAAAGATATTACCTAAGAGCCACCAATTGATCCAAAGTTAGATGTTTCCTTGATGCTTATGTTATCAAAGCCACATTGTTAAAAACAAAATACTCTCATCAAACAAGATTCTTTTAATGTCATAAAAGCCACAAAATGCTTCGTAAAAGCCACCAATTGTGCTAATGTGAGACGTGAGATGTGAGAGTAGAAGTTTAGTAATTTACTTTATACTTCTTTCTTAGTGACCGCTCGTGAAACATATTCTAGGGAGGGATAAAAGTAGATTTTTATTATATGGGACGGGTTGGGTAACCCAAAGGTCAACCCAGACCCGTCCCTAACTTGGTGCCGGGTCACAAAGTGGGACACAAGTTCATCCCTTCTCTTCTGTAGGTTAGGGTCAGACCCGGCCCGAACACCACGGGTTGGGACGGGTTCTAGGGCAGGGTCGGGTTTTGCACACCCCTACTTCACACTCTAATTTTAGGGACTAATCTGACTGGGGGACTAAATTAATACTTTTGCTTGTTTTAACATTACTCTAATTTCAGTAACATAATGCACTCATTTTGTTAATAAGCATTAACCGTTTCACAAGGTTTAGAACCAGCAAAAGTTTGAATCACTATCTTTACACACTAAAAAATGTCATATAATGAAGAAGTGAAGATTGTTATCACACATAAAATCCATTTACTTCAAAAAAAAAATCAGAAATCATGAAACATGATTATATATTCTGGTTATTTTTGTGCAAAAATGACACAATTATCTACTTCTGATTTGTACTCGTTATTATGATTTTTAAGCTCTGCATTATCCATCAGGAGGCAAACACAATTAAAAAAGGGAGGAGAAGAAGAAGAATGAATAGTGGGATACATGGTTCATGACAATAAAATATAGTTGCTCTGCATTATCCATCTCAAAAGATACACACCTGTAATTTGATAAACTAAGTAGCAAATACAATGAATAACCATAGCTTTAGTTTTCCTCGAAAGAAAGAGATAGCAAGAAAGGCAAAGAGAATAAAAATATTACCTTCTCGCACGCTTGGGATCAGACATGGCAATTTCAGCAAGTTTATCATTTTCAATTATTTGCTTTAGCTCCTCTGAGCTGAATTCACCGTTTCCGAAAGCTGATTTCATATGCTTTGCCATCTAATGAATTGCTAGGTGAGTGTTCACCAACTCGATTTTGCAAAGGAGGAAGCTTAGTGCCTTTTGGTCTATTTCTAGTTTCTTTTCATTTCCTAATTTTTAAAAATAGTTACAGTAAAAATAATTATAAAACTATGTTTTCATTATGTTTTCTGTTTATAAGGAATTGTATCGGAAATATTGAAAATAATTTTTTGTTTGTTTTCAACGTTTCCTGTACGAATATTTAGAAACCAGAAACACAATGAAAACAAAGTAACAATTTTATAATTCTTTTTGTTTTAATTATATTTAAAATCAAGAAATGAAAATAGGAAACTGGAAATAAACCAAACATGTCCTTAGGGATCCATTTTCGATATGAAAAATTCCTATGGAACTATCCAATGAGAAACTTCTCCGGTGTTGGCCACCAGGTGCAATGTCTCCATTAGAACTCCGCTTCAATCCTTCCTTTCGTTCTTCCGAAATAGCGGTGACGAGAGGGAAAATGGTTATTAGGGTTAGGTAAACACGGAGGAAGGCCCACATGAGGGTGAAGGTTGGTGGTGGTGCTTCCATGGCTCTGAAGGGCGGAAGCAGAAACTAGAAGATATGAGATTGAAACCAAGCAAACAGAGTTAGGGTTCAGAAGGTGATATATATGTGAATGTTATACAACACAACAAGGTAAGGTGAAGATTAGGTTACAAACAACATGGTGGGCAGAGGAACTCTCGCAGATTCTGATGGGCAGAGGGAGACGACGGCATTCATGGCTCGGCTTGCGGTCAGGAAGACGATGGGGTGCTGTTGTTATTCAGAAGTGTAAAAAGCGAACATGAAAGGCCAAGTGTCAAGAGGAATGGTAGTATCACACCCTCTATCTCACTCTTTTGGACATACCCTTTCTTATTGGTCCATCTCACCACATGTTAATCCTTTTACCGCTTCTCTAGGCTATTAAAAATTAATTTATTTTTCCTAAAAAAAATCATTTTCTTTCAAAAGATAAATGGAATGAGCATGCAACAATACAGCTTTTGTGATTCAAGCAGCAAGCATTGGTTTGCGGCAGTCCTTCCAGAATCTACCCCTTCACCATTTTATTGAGTTTTTTGGTGATTGTTGAAGAAATCCATCATCACATTCCCTCCATTAAAAATTAATTAGTGTTTTCTAAAAAATCATTTTCATTTCGAAAATAATTGGAATGGATCTATAACAACACAACCTCTACGATTCAAACAGAGGGCATAGGTTTGCAGCAGAAATTTTCTGCAGTGGGATTTCGACCCTTGTAAAATAAAAAGGTGGGTGGGTTTTGAATGATGAAAAAAAGGCGGATCCCTTCCCTTTTGAGAAAAGTTTTGAGCAAAATTGTCGAGGCAATACTTCAAATCAAACAAAAGACCATTGGTTTTATAATGGAACCAAAACATCTTAGAAATTGAATGTATCATAGAGGCATAATTAGGGACCTACTAAGCTTTCTTGAAGCAACGAAGGTGGTTCTTGAAGTTTTTGGCGGCGGCGGATTGACGGATCTAATTGTTTATGGAAGGCTCAGCTACGAGGTGGAGGGTGGAGAGGCCACATCGTTGACAAAGTAGCGGTACCACACCGGCGACGCTCCAGCAATGGATTAAAAGTGTGAGGGAGGGTTCTAAAAACAAGGTTTTTTTTAATAAAAAAAGTATTTTTTTAGAAAAATAAAATAATTTTTAGGCTAAAATACCATTTTGGCCCCTTAACTTATTTTTTAGATTCAATTTGGTCTCTTAACTTTTAAAAGGTTCAATTTGGTCCCTTAACTTATTTTTTAGATTCAGTTTGGTCCCTTAACTTTTAAAAGGTTCAATTTGGTCCCTTAATTTGTGTCTGTTGACCTAAGTTAGTCCTCTTCGTCAATGAGTCAGTAACGGTGTTAACTTTTTGAGGAACGTGTTGAAACTCGCTAACAATTTAAAGGATCGGTTTGAATCTCATTAACAATTTAAAGGACCAATTTGAAACAAGTTAACAATTTAAAGGATCAATTTGAAACTCATTTAAAACATAAGGGACCAAATTGAAACTCATTTAACACAATTACTGACTTTATTGATGGAAAGGACTAATTTGGATCCAAAGACAAATTAAGGGACCAAATTGAACCTTTTAAGAGTTAAGGGACCAAACTGAATCTAAAAAATAAGTTAAGAGACCAAAATGATATTTTAGACTAATTTTTAATAACCTCAAGAAGTGGTAAAAGGGTCAACATATGATGAGTTGGACCAATATAAAAAGGTGTGATCAAAAGAGTGTGATAGAGGGTGTGCTGGTAGCATTCCTCAAGTGTCAAAATGGTCCATGAAATTATGCGTCTGTTTGGTCCATACACGTGGAGAACAGGTGTCAAGCTCGTGGGTGACAGCATGGTACTTAACGTGCCACATCAGCATCGTTAATGTTGTCAGGTAACTGGGATTAACAGAGGGACTGGATTGATTAACGTTTTGCAATTTCAGGGACATTTTTGAAATTTTGAAAATTACAGGGACTAGATTGATACGATGTTACAATTTCAGAAACCAAATTGTGATTTTACTCAAAAATTTGATGTCGGATAAGAATGGAAATAAAAATTGAAAGAACAAGACAAAGAACAACTAAATACACGTTAGGAATCCACCCAAGATATATTGAGTTAAGAGAAAAAACTCAATCCTGAGTTGCTAGAGAAATTAATATTTCACTCCAAAGATGACTTGCTTATACCTTACACCCACTTTCTAGCTACCTATTTACATTAGTTTAGAAGGGTGGACGATGGTGCGGTCTAGATGGTTGGATAGATCGGTGACCGGAAACGGCGGCTGACGGGACAGGAATGAAGGTCAGAAGGAGGACACGACCACGAAAGAGGCTGCAAGACTGGAAAGACGTCGACACTGTTTTACTGATGGGCAGTAAGTCCACCAGGTAGGCACGAGATTAGGGTTACCTCTTGTTAGGCTCTAGATACCATGTTAAGATGAGATAACGACAAGAGACACGGGTTATTCCAATATCTCTTGCTTTTCTCTCTTCTTAAACCATTACTTTCTTATTTTATATTTTTTTTTTCTCACCTTAGAGAAGTCTAATCCCATTAGAAAATGTTGCACATATCTTAGTGATCTCTCTGCCTTAAAGGTGATTAGTTTCCAAATGTTAGATAAGAGAAACCTTGGTTTACACCAAAAGGTACATGTTTCTTCCCATTTCTAAACCCAAGTATTAACTAATATTAATTACAAATTCAAACATCTAAAATATATATATTTTTTTTGTTGAACAACAATGACCATACTTTCTAAGCATCAAAAACTAAAAATTCTCGTGTTTTCAAGATTTGTTCAAAGTCTCAGCACCCTAATTTATTATTTCTTGAATTTCTCCATCAAAGTATTTTTTGAATATTAAATTAATAAGCTTAAAAATAATTCAAGGAAGATTTGATAAGAGAAAAAAAAAGATCAAACAATAAATAAGCTAACCTAACCCTGTTCATTCTTCATTTTTTTTTTTTTGTTCCAATGAGAGGTTCATAGTAGGGCTTATATAAAGGGGAGAAGGAAATGATAAAGAGGCAGAGCACATTATGAGAATTTAAATCCATGCATTCATTATTCACATCCCATAGATTAACCAATTGAGCTAACTCGGGAAAACTATGATTAATATTTTAAACAAGTTAAGCTCAGACTTTAAATTTGATCATTTAACCAATTGAGCTGCTCGAGTGTCAAGTGCTCGACTTGAATCAATTCGTTTACACCCCGAATCTCGTTTTACAATGTAAACCAATGTTATCAAAACCGGACTGGACCGGTAGGACAAAGAACCGGACCTATGTCCGGTCCGGATGTGCCATAGAACCGTCTAACAATCAAATGGAAGAGAACCAGTAGAACCGGTGAAAACCGGTGGTTCGTACGGTTCTCCCAGTTTATGTGATTCCATGTTTATTTATTTTTTTAAAAAGGGCAAAAAAGCAAGCGAGGACGCACAACGACCAACAAATTATTTTTTCCGGCGAGTCAACAACTTAGCATAAAGCAGAAAGAAGAAGACTAGGGGCGAGTTACAGCAACGAAGGGACGAGAGAAAGCGGGAAGAACAGGAGGGAGAGCTAGGACAATGGCCATGAAAGCAGACTAAAAACATGAGTGAGAGACTTAGAAGGAAGGGGCGGCGACACTGAAGATGAAGAATGAATGAAAACTAGGGTTGCTTTCATCTTTATGTTTTTGAAAATGGGTTTGGTCCAAGTCGACAGGTCCAACCCAAACTCTTTTATTATTTTTCTTAAACAATGGGCCTAATTAAGCAGGAGCCTTTCCCTTATCATGGTTCAACCTGTTCAAGTATATAAAATAGAATGAAAAAAAAAAACTATCAACCAAAGTAAGGAAGTCCGTTGTTGACTTATTGAATTGAATGCTATCTTGCGGTTTTTCTTCTTTTAAAAAGTCTTGGTTGGAGTCTGAATAATTATGGTCTATAGCTTTGATATTAATTTATTATTATTAATTAGTGCACTAATTCATTATTTTATCATTAAAATATATCATATAAAATTAAAAAATATATTTAATTAAAATCGGTCGGACCAGTGAACCCTGAACCAGTCAGTACCTTCACCGATTCACTGACCAGTCTGATTTTTAAAACATTGATGTAAACCCACCTAAACAATAAAAGAAAAGGCTAATGGGTGAAAAACTCTTAACCTGCCTAAACTCCTTTGCAGATTGGCATCCTCATCATGCAATAAGAACAATCCTTCATCATACATTGTCCCTTCCGTTATACATTTACTAAGAGGCCTTAAGATTCATATAGCAAAAGGTTGCCATTTGCTTTGGCCAATCAGGTCAATTAATAAAACACACTTATCCACCAGTTGGTTGGTTGATGGGAGATCTTCCATTCCAGAGGACTCACAATAGCAATTCAATGTGGGGGAGATCTTCCCCCACCTCCCACCTATTCTCCATAACCTCAAATCCCTTGCTGAAGAATGTGCATTTCTCATTGGAATGTGGGGAGACGATAAAAAAACAGAAAGTTGGATTTTTTCTATTAATATCTTTGAGACTAATTTTTGGTGTGTTTGGGAATCAATTTATAATACAATTAACAATTGCATTTAGAGTGACTTTATATACGTGTCAAACTCTTAGCCATCACAAGAAATGCTTACATTCAAAAATTAGCCATTAATGAAAATTTAAGGCAAATGACGGAGACAATTATATTTTGTGGCATTATTGTAAATTCATAACTCACATAAGCCTTTTTACATTCTATGACATTCTCCAATATCACCAATTTTGCAATACCACACTCAACCTAAAAGGTAAGGTTTTTCGACAGAAGAAACTTTGACCACCCCTCTGAACCTGTATTTTTATTTCTCTCTTTCTGCAAAACCACTCTTCAATACCACCTTCATCCGAAAAGCTCAAATTGTTTTGGCAGAAGCTTTCTTTTCTATTTCTCCCAATGTCAAATCCCTTTCACCATCTCCACAGCTAGTCATCTCTACCTCCCTCTTCTATTTCTCTAAAGTTCACTTGGCAAATCCCTTTGATAATCTGTTTTAGGGTGGTAAACCCCCTAATTTATGAAAGTGTTTTAATCTGGATGCTCAACCATGGATAAAGGCGCGCCGCTTCAACAGTTTGTGAATCACAAAACACAGAGCACCTTTCTCCTCCGTCGTACGTTTTATGATCAAGGAGGTATTGCTTTCAACATCCCGCTTCTCTATCTCGGATTCAGATTTGAAACTCCCACTATTGCTTTGTATTTGTTTTCAATTGTCTATAAATTGTGTTGTTTTCTTGCATGAAAATGATAAATGAAACCCTTCACAAGATCAATACTGTGCTTTGTATTTGCTGAGCCAAATGGCTACCAACTTTGGTTCCATCTCTGACATAACTCTTGAGAAGGAGTCTTGGAGCATCATGGCGAAGGTCATTAGTCTATGGCTGGTTCTTGATTTTAATAAGCAAAAATTACCATTCTCTGTAGAGTTGGTGCTCATGGACAATAAGGTTGTGTGTACTTTTTTTTGCAATTATATTTTTTTTAAATACTTCTTTGTATATTTTGCAGTTTATACACATTTTGATTAGTTCACTATGTTTGCAGGGAGACAAGATTCATGCTTCAACTCTGATTTATAAGTGGGACAAGGATTTACGAGGGTTTGGTGTTCTCTTTCCATAATTTTGGTGTTGTTACTAATGGGGGTAATTATAGAACTACCCACCATAAATACAAACTGAATTTCCAGTTTACAACTAAGGTGGAAAAAATGGGTGTTTGTCTTGTTCGCCTGGATATGTTTCAGTTTGTACCCATTTCTAACATTATTGGTGGTTCCGGCGACCCTGATTTTTTAGTTGGTAATTCTTTATCTTTCCATGTTTTCATATATACATTTTGGTACTACATGCATGAATCTGACCTATTGGTCTTATTAACTCTTTCTAATAGATGTGAATGGATTGCTTACTGGTTTTAGAATCGAGAAAGAATTTGAAAATAATGGCACCAATTCAAAGATTATTGGGTAACTATTTTAAAAACCCATTCACATTGATCAATTGATTTCTCTATATACAACTAAGGACCTTTTTAATACATTTTTTCAATGGCTTTTTTCTGATTTGTGGGCCCTATTTTATTTTGATTTTGGATGTTGTTTGTTGTTTGTAAATAGTTATATTTGATTTTGATTTTGATTTTGATGATATGAATACATTCCTTGCTTCTAGAGCCAACAAAATGTTGTGGTTATTATCCAACTGGAGAAAATCAAGTCTTTCCAAGGTCTTCATCTCTTTCATGAAACACATTTTCCCTTTTTCATTAATATCTATTGAATCAAATCCTCATTATAATGCATGTAGACAAGATTCATCTACAAAATTGCATCATTGCACCAAGTTAATCTTCAATCCAGATTGTCATGAGGTCGTCTTACTTAGAAACAGATTTTCTCACTAATAACCATATTCTCATTGCATTTGTGGTTACCCATTTAAAAGATGTTATCATTTGGGTTAACTGTTTGATTTGTATTATGTAAGGATGACTCAACTTGCTGAAACTGGGATAGTTGGCATTGAGGATGACTTTCTAAGGTAGGAATGTATCTTCCATGACCAGTTTTTACGCACGGTCAGCTATTTGTTGCTGTATCTAGAGTAAAATCAAGATCAGGGTTCAAAATTTTGATATTGGATGGTGATCAAACTATATGCACATCAACAAAGAATGTTGTCTACCAAGAAGTTTTTGATAACCTGTAGAAGGTATGCTACATCGGGTTCAAAACTTTGTTTTCCCTCACTTCTTAGTTTTTTATCAATTGAGGTATCGGAAGAAGAAAGGAGGGTAAGGCACTTAGAAGTAAGAACTCATGTTCTCTTTTGCTGGAGTATGGTATATTTGACTGAACAGTAGCTACCTTTCTTAAAGCTATCAACATCTCTCTTGTGGGATAGACTTAAGTTCCTCACCTTCTCTTTATATTCAGCTCATGAATCTGTTTTTTTTTTTTTTAAGCAGCTCATGAATGTGTTCTCTTTATTACATCAGCAATGACAATTATGCAGCTTATCTTGTATGATGTGAGGGTCGAAGTGTGTATGGGAAGGAAGAAGAAGTACTATTTTTTAAAGCCCACATCAAGTAGAGCAGTGAGAGGACACAAATGCTAACACTATAAAAAGGGAATGGTTTGGTAGTGTAAAATTTGTGTAGCTGTGTGGTGGGTACAGAGCGAACTATTCTTTCGCCTTTTACTAAAGAATACCGTGTGCTCGTCATTTAAAGCAGCATACCCGTATTTTTGAAGGGGTCTTCCTTTTGAGGACTCCATAATTCTAGTTTAAAATAGGCACATCAATAAAGAATGTTGTCTACCAAGAAGTTTTTGATAACCTATAGAAGGTCTGCTACATCAGGTTCAAAACTTTGTTTTCCCCACTTCTTAGTTGCACCATGCTCGTATATACAAAACTTTGTCCACATAGATAACATTTTAATTTATCAGATTTCTATTCAACTTTAATTCCATCTTGTTATGGTTGTTTGACTGCTTATAATGATTTCCAAATACAAAATGGACAACATAATATCAGTTCTTCATAACTCAAATGTCCAACAAACAACTGGAGTTCAATTAGACCCAATTCAACGCATATCAATTCTTCATACCAGTCTCATATCAGTATTTTTCCTCATCCAAGCAATTTCCCTAACTACATGGCAGGATTTTTATGTATTTTGGCAGGATTTTTTGAGTCCGGGTTAAATACATAGCAACCAATTTCCAGACGATGGATAATAAGCAATTCTTTTGATCATAGGTTCAAATTTCCACATCTTAACAGCTTCAAAAAGTCACAGGTAATACCTAACCGAACTTCATAAGCCTTACTTCTATTATGATTTTAGTTCCATATAAATAACATATATATATATATATATGCTGTAGTATTCAATGTTTGCAGATTTGTAGGCATATGACAACATTATTAGAAGCATGTTTACAATGTCAGTGGGCTAAAGTTATTTCACATTTCCTGAAAGTGTTATAATCCCTATACTTCTATTTTTTTAGGGTATAGGCCCATTTTGGTCCCCGACAAAAAATGCGATGCCCATTTCAGTCCCTGACCAAAAAAAATTACCCCGTTAGTCCCTGACAATTACTAACACGGGTCAAGTTAGTCTCTGACAATTATTTTGGGACATTATAGTCCCTAACAATATTTAAAGTGAGACTAATTAGTCCTTGACAATTAGTATCGTGGGACATTTTAGTAACAGATGCTAACTAACGAAAGTCACGTAGGGACTAACTTGTCCCACATAGTAATTGTCAGGGACTAACGGGGTAGTTTTTTTTGCTCAGGGACTGAAATGGGCACCGCGTTTTTTGTCAGGGACCAAAATGGGCATTTACCTATTTTTTTATATAGGTATTGAATACCTATTTACTGCAAATCTTTTGTTCAATTCCCACTGAATTATTACAGGCAATTATGGTTGGTTATGAACATTTCACATTTTTTACTTTGTCCCTAAAGATGTTATCTTCCCTATGTCATAATCCATGCTATATCATCAAAATAATGTTAATTGTCATTTAAATTTGTGATCCGCACTAACAAACCATAATACAGAGTGCACATTATTATTTTCCTCAATTTTTATTTATAGGTCATCTAAATTCAAATATTATATATTTCCTGTGCGTTGCATGAGTCATAATACTAGTCCTTTTACAAAACTGAGTGCAAATTAGGTTTTGTTTAAGAGTGAGCGTGTAGTAATTGATTTATATTTGAATGTTTTGTTGTTAATAATAGTTTTGCTAGCATAAAAGTTATTTGGATTGTACCATTTAAACTAACTTTTATATGTATATAGTTACTAAATTGTCTGTTATAACTAATGTTGGCTCAACGTCGGATTCCAACTGAGTCCATTAGTAACCTTTCTACGTGGCCATTAGCAATCTTCCTACCTGGCAAGTGGCAATCACTTGGTCGTTGAATTGGTTCTATTTATTGGGGTATTCTGGTCATATTCTTCCCCTTTTAAAAAGTTAGGATTCATGGTTTGTGAGCTTTTTTCTCGCGCTCCACAGCGCTAAATCCCATCTTCATCTTTTGTTGCTTAGGGTTAGTTTGCTTTGTTTCTAGTTTTTATTTTCATTTATTGTTTTCAGAAATAATTACGTACCTTATTTTCATTATGTTTCTTGATTTCAAAGGTTTGTATAGGAAACAGTGAAAAAAGTGGTTTTCAGTGTTTCATGTACAAATTTCTGAAAACAAGAAACAAAATGAAAATAATGTGATAATTTTGTAATTATTTCTGAAAACATGAAAGGAAAACTGGAAACCGGAAACAAAGCAATTAGACCCTTAATTTCTTGATTTTGGCCACTTAATTAATTAGGGTTCTTGATTCTGGGGGTTTTGGCTCCAAAGATTTCTTTGACAAGTGTGGGGGTTTAAATAGGACTTGAAGGTCAAATTTTGGCCACTTGACAAATTGTTGATTGATAAATATAAATTTTCAGAAAATGATGCTAGCGAATTTTCAGAATTTCTTTTATGACTTCTAGATTTTGCAACAGAGAAGTGACCAAATACACAATAGTGCCTACAACACCATGACTGAATTGCACAAAATAAGCTCTAAGCCTCTAAATGAAATAAGAAATGAGAAATAAATAAGTCTAGTGTGGAAAAGATGAACATTGGTCACAATCATTGTTGTAGCATCGTGTAGAACATAATTAGGGCTGATCATAGATGTATGACCCGCTCGAAACCGACCAACCCATTATTAATTTTGGTGAAACAGGCGGGTTTATTTGGGTGGGCGGATTGGGCTGATGAAAAAAAAGGTCTTGAATGGCTTACTACGGTCGGTTTCGGGTTTGGTTTTTTCCATCCATCGGTACCCGACCCGAACCGATACTAACAAAAAAGAGTTATATTAGGAGTGGGTCAAATCCCAATTCATAGACTTTAATAGTACATTACACTTGACATGACATGCCCTGACCCTTCAGCCCATGACTATCCTATTCAAATTCACAAATTGAACACACACATAACCTAAAGTTACTTACGTTGTTACTCACTTACTGTCTCACTTACACTTAGCCACACTCTCTCATTCCACTCGACACTTACACAATTACACGCCTGGCTGAATCTGAAAGTGAAAGATAAGAAGTTAAGAACCAAACCCTAACCCTAATATCCTAACGTTCTTACACAGCGGCGGAGCGCACAGCGGCACTGGTTGCTGGTAACCCATGTTTGTTCCCTTTCCTTCACAGGTCCACCGAATCCACTACGTCCAAGTCGCTACCACCGGCAATGCCTTCACCGCGAATCCTACTAGCCACTGGCTGAGGCTCTCGCCACACTGAACACCGCACGATCCAGAAGCTCCACCACGACTCACTTCTTTCACCTTTCACGCATCAGATTCGCAAGTCTCCATTGGCCGGCCGTCGCGAGCATCACCCCTTGCCGTTCCAGCTATGTGCAGTCGTGTCCATGGTGGAGAGAATTAGAGTGTCACAGAGAAGGGAGAAGTTTCCAGATCTATTTCACTTCTCCCTCTCTCTGTTCTTTTTCCTTTTTTTGTTTGACTGAACTAGTGAATTGGGCCGTGTCTCTCCTGTTTTTGGACTGTGTTTCTAGGCCAATTGGGCTATGTCTCCCTTTTTTTTTTTGAAATAAAATAATAAAAAAAATTCTTGATCCGTTGCAAACCACCCAACCAATTCGCTTGTCAAAATGGGTAGAAATGAATGGTATTTTTTTTTACATCGGTTTCATTCGGATTGGGCATTTGGGCTCGGAGCCACCCGGAACCGAACGATGATCACCCTTACATAATGGCATAATGCAACGCTGCCCATTTAAAGCATTGCTTGGTTATTCAGTCAATTTGTTTGAACTTTGAGTCTTTGAAGATACGTGCTATTTTTTAAGAGCACTTGATTTTCAACAGTTGAATATAATTGGGCTGTTTGTTCATGGGCCTGAATATGCAAGTTAGCACCAAAGTAGCGATCACCTCAATCTTAACACTATTGAGGGGTGGGGGAAGGAAAGATCTTAGGTCAATTTCAAAATTCAAACCAAGGAAAATATTTAAATAATAAAGAAAATCCATGGCCATATATTCAAATTAAGATTTAATTCGTATTCATTTTACACTGCTAGTCAATCGTAACTTACCACATCAGTTAAAATGTTTGACTATTATCCTACCTATCTTAATTTCATATTATGATTTCTGATTGGTTGATAGTATAAAAAAATTTACACTGTCAGTACATAACAATTAAACTCTTCAAATTTTATGATGCAAAATGTTGGTCTAAGCAAGGAGCTTGAGTCCCTTAAATATGGAGTCTTAGGTTACATCCATAAATTCACAAGTATGAAAAGAAAATACTATAACGAGGAATTCTCGCTTTAGCATATGTCTGTATGGCTGTACCACATATATTACATATTTTGTTTTTGATATAAACATATATTAATCTCCCAACCTATTGAATAAAAGAAAAATTATATGACGCGACAATACTTCTGGGGATGCTCCTCATCAGATTCAGTCATTTAACAAAAGTTTTGAAAAGCTAAAATTCTAATGCTTCCTACCAAATTGCAATGTGGGGACTAAAGTCCACGACACAGATTTTGATTTAGGAACTAACCAGCGCGTAGATAGTGCCGGACCCAAATCTCGAGTTGCACAATTCACACTTCTTTGAGGAAATATTTTCTTTTCTTTGTCACTTTGGTCCAAGAAAAACAAAATAATATGAAACAGGATAAAGGAAATTAAAGAGAAAACTCAAGATCATGCAGTCCTCATACCCTCTCTTGAATTTCTTGACCAAAAGTTATGTTATTATTCAACTAAGATGTATTATGTGGAACTTCCTAAGGTCAAAACAGATGACTAATACGTTATTTTCTCTTAAACAAATGATTACTTTTCATGCTGTCCACTACAAAACCACGTCTGAAATTGCATAGAGTCAACATCACCATCCTAGGTCTTCCTCTATCAAGCAAACCAATGGCCTCGAAGTACAATGTTTCCATTCACTTTTTCATTTATACTTGCAATAAGGACGTGAGTGACTCTAATTAGCCATCTGTTTTGATGCTCACCTCCACTTTGCCAAAGAGACAAAATTGAATGTAGCATCTAAGGGAAGATGGAGATTATATGTCCCATTTTAGTGTACTATTTCGTGTATCTACCAATAACATATTGTCATATATTCTATATTTTTAATATTACATAAAATTTTAAATTATATGACAATATCTTATTGATGGGGAAAGGAAATAGTTCATCAAAATAGAACATATAATATATTATGCTTTGTTTGGTTGTGCGAAAAAATGAGAAGAGAGAAAGAGCCGGAAAAGAGTATGAGATGAGAGAAAAGGGTGAGAAAATAGTAGATTTGATGTGTTGTTTGGTGTAAAAGAAATAGAAGAGAAATAGAGAGAAAAAAGCATGTTCTCTCTCTCCTTTATTTGATTGGATAGAAAGTAAGAAGAGAGAAATGTAATTGTTTTTTAAAAGACAAAAATACTCTTAACTAAAAAACCAAGATACAAATATTTTTATTTATAAATTAAGTTAATTTAAATAATCAAATAATTTAAATTTATTTAATTGATTTAAGTTATTTTAACTAATAAAATTTATTAGTTTAATATAATTATTTTATTATTTTAAATTTAATTTAATTAAATAAATGATTAATTTAATTCAATTTATTTAAATTTATTAAATAATTGAATGAGAATCCAAAAAGAAGGATACAAAAGTCATTTTACATGAAACACTCTTCCCTCTTCTATTTTCTTCTCACTAATTTTATTCTCTCTTCTTTATTTCTCTCATCCACTAAACAAGAAAAAAATGTATTTTCTTTTCATTTTCTCTCCTCTTATTTTCTCGTTTTTCATTTTCTACTCTAACAAACAAAGCGAGTGTGGCAGCCAGCCACTATCATTGTTTCATTGAATTGCTAATGTAGGTACAACACGAATATTGATCGACCAAGTACTAGTAAAAAGATAGAAACCTCCCAACCTCATCCATGTGGATCCTATTGAAATTTATAATCAATTTTATATTCAACTTTTGCATTGTGGACCCTTTAAGAGTATAACATTATTTATACACATAAATTCTAAGACTACAAAATTAAAAGAAAAATGGTGCTGCTGCTTGCATGTGAGTTAAAATAACTAATATCACATGCTGATTTAGATGAAAAAGGGGCCTTCTGCAATCACGGGAATTTGTCATTTGTGTGAGCTACAAAACGGTATTTCTCTTTTTGAAATTTGAATCCTCATTGGAACTTAATCTTCTGAAACTCAAAGAAGAAAGGTGTGATCTCCCAGCAACTTGCTTGCATGTTGCAAAATAGAAATGGTAACTCGTTTGAAATAAAAAAGTTTTTTTTTTAAAAAAAAAAAAAAAAAAAACATCCATTCTATTGGTTCTAGAGTTTGGAAAGTGGAAACTTTATATTATATGTGCGCATGCTTTTCACTCCACCCAAGTCCCAAAAAGCAAGATGCCAAATTTTCAGGTAAAGGTTATGTTAAATTAGTAAAATGAATATTCACTAAAAATTAGTAAAATGAAGTTATCAAATCTATATTAATCAATTTCAATACCAGCAGACATATGATGGACAGGGGATGAAATTGCAGTTTCACAGTGTGTCGGATTCGGATTGGTGAATTA
Organism: Echinosophora koreensis; assembly: GCA_035048595.1. NCBI lineage: Eukaryota > Viridiplantae > Streptophyta > Magnoliopsida > Fabales > Fabaceae > Echinosophora > Echinosophora koreensis. Next base: position 4,782,406 of record JAPCYP010000025.1, on the reverse strand, counting down.
ATTTAAAATATCCAATAATTAATAACGAAAGATGATATTTCTTAACCAACCAAAATCAATGACACAGAATTATGTCACACTTTGAGATAACAAATATTATCCGGATGTAATGTGCATTAGGAAGCTAAAACCATTTAATTTCAACTAATAGGACTTATTATCATAATTAAGGTATTGTGGATTAGGAAGCTAAAACCATTTAATTTCAATTAATAGGACTGATTATCATAATTAAGGGCTTATACTTGTCAATTCTTTCTCAGCTAGTGGTGGATGATTGTGAAATCTTCTAGCACGAAGTACTGAATTTTGGCTTTCCATTTAGCATGTTGTGTGTTTCTTCCTCTGCTATTATTATAAATTCCTATGATAAACTTGTGAAAGGCCAGTCCAATATAGGTTCATAGACAATTATCCTATGGTTGGCTTGAGAGTTGACATCACTATGACCTTTTCTTATCTTATATAATAACAAGCATTTACCGTAAAATAATTCAACGATACACAATATATAAAAATTCCAGTTTTAAAATTGCAAAAGCTCATTTTTAGTGACTAATTTGATGCAATGCACGTTTGGATTCATTTTTGTAAGAGACAAAATTGATTCCAGAGACAAAATTGATTTTGACATGTTTAAATGTTCTCGACTAGAATTGATTTTGCCTCTAGAATATATTTTAACTTGAAGCTATAATTTGGAGCTTTTGCCCCCAAAACGTGATTTTTAGTCTCAAATTTATTGTTCAACTCAATTTTACGTGAATATATCCAAACATAAATCATTTTACTTCAAACTCAATTTTATTGAAATTAATTCTACAACCCTGGTAATTATTTCAACTCCTCGTAACAACCCTTTTCTCTTATAGTTTGGTTTGAGAGGTGGAGAGACACACACAAAACTATTTGTATAGCAATTAACCAACTCCTCCTAATTGCCCTTTTCCTTACAATTTGAAGAAGCTAAGAGAAGAAAGACTTAAGAGAGTGAACACACGCAATATCATACCAAACTTGTTAAGAGGGAATATGGTTATGCCACTTGGGTGGTGCACCACTACACCACTTTGGTGGGTGGTGCACCATAACCTTCACCCATTCCATCATACATTATTATATATACCAAACATGTTAAGATGGATAATGGTTTCATTCCACTGTCACCACTTTCTGTGGGTTGATTAACGAACCCAACAAACTTAACAAGGCTATAGCAAGAGGAGGTGCAGAAGAACAATGAGATACGTCGTGGGTTTGTTAACAAATATGAGATGGTGAAGTAATTTGATTGTATAAAAGAACAATAAAAGAGATAGAAATGTTAAAAATGCCATGGTGAAAAATGATAATGTGTATGTATAAATGTGAGAAGAAGAAAGGGAAGAGAAGGAAAGAAAAAGAAGTAATAAGTGTTTGGTCGCACAATATGGTCGTTGTTAATGAAGAACATGACATAAAGTTATATGATCCATTAATGAACAACACAAGAAGGTCATATAATTAATATAACATGTTGATGAAGAACACGGCACTATCCCAGGGCAGGACATGACTTATTATTGAAGAACACGACATAAGGCTAACGGTCACATATAGGATATGACACGAGTACTTGGAAAATACGAGTAAATCTTCCAATTAACTTACCACATCATGAAATTGCTGAGACTCTGTTTGGTTTACCAAATCCGCTAGTTTATAATGGATGGAAAAGTAATTTCGTTTGACAGTCATTTTAAATATTAGCTTATAGTTTTTTTTTACTGGCTTATAGCATTTTTTCCAGATGCTACTTCAAGTACCGTTTGAGCTTATAACTTATCATTTTTCTTCCATTTTTATCTTACTATTTTAATTAAATTCCTCACTCACCCTCAACTAAATAAAATAGAAAATACTATCTGGATATATATTTATGATAAAAATAGAAAATATACTTTTACCTACGAAAAAATAAAATTTATATAAAAACCATATCAACAAATTATTTTATTTTTATTATCTCATTTTATTTATTAAATTAATTAAAACTAATTAAAAATTAATATTTTAATCTTTGAAATGATAAATAATTTAAAATAAATTAAAGTATTAAAAGTGATGGTTATTTTAAAATAAATTATATATGTGTGTGTGTGTGTTTTTTCAAAAATAGAATTTATATAAAAAAGCATGTAAACACATGTCCTTTTATATCATTTTATATTTATCAACTAGTCCAACCGCTAGTTTTACCAAACACTTCAAGTCTAATTCGCTAGCTCATCCACTATTCATTATTAGTTATCTCATCCACTATTCGCTATAAGCTCATCTGTTATCAACTAGCTTATCTGCTATCCGTTAGTTTTTACCAAACAGAGCCAAATCTAACTTCCAATGTGTTATTTTCTTAATCAAACTCTTTTGATCAGTGTATTATTTTCTTAATCAAAACACTTTTAGGCTCTGTTTAGCAAAAATAGCTGATAAGCTAATTTTTAGATGATAGCTAAAAAGCTAGCTGATTGAATTCGAAGTGTTTGGTAAAACACTTTAAATTAGTGTTTGAAATAGCTTATAAATATAAAAGGACATATTTATGATAAACATGGTAAAGTAGGAATTTCATTGAATGAATGGAGGCAAAAACGAGAAAAAAGTCAATAAGCTATAAGCTATCAACCATAAGCTAAATAAGCTAACTTATGAAGAAAATCTATAAGCTAATGAGATAAGCTTGTTTACCAAACACATATACTTCAGTGAAACAAGCTTATAAGCTAGTTAAATAAGCTATAAGTTAGCTTATTGGACTTGTCAAACAGAGCCTCAATGATGTCCAAAGACTGAGCTAGAGGAAGATTGTGAACAAACCATAGTGGGAAAATTATATTTAAGAGGGCCAAACTAAAATTTTGAAGGAAAAATAAACATGTAAGAGTCAAGTTTTAAAGAAAAAATAAAAAATAAAATTGGGAGGGCTATAGAGCCCCTCAGGCTTCGAGAAGAGGAGTTGCCCTTGATGATGTGAAATTTAAAAAACTTCCAACAAATGTAAAGTTAATCTGTACACGAATAGAAATACTTTCTTTTAACAAGTTTTAGGCAAGTGTGTAAATGTCATGCCTGTCCAAAGTAAAATTTTCTTTCTAAATGATACGGGACTAATAGTTTATGGATGGAGATTTTCTTTATTAATAACTTATAAAGTGAACTTCCTTGTGACTTCCTATATCATTAATTTTCTTTTTGTTTTCTTTGATCAGATAATCCTACGAAAATAGTCGTGGATGTAACTCTCGGGCGGAGATGATAGCTAAGTAAAGTTGTCTCCAATTGGCGACTTCGGCATCAATTTTAATTTCTTTCAATTCAAGTGCCTTAAACAAATACAAATAAAATAAAGATAATACATACAAAAATGAAAGCTTATCAATTAATTAAAGGGTCGTGCTAACGAGTGCCCTTATGACACTTTTTAAGGAACCAAGAAAAGCACGTTTTCATTAGAAAACCAAGCATTTCACTTTTTTAAATATTAAATAGATCAATTTCGTATGTAAACTTTCTTTTGAGTTTAATTGTTATGAATTGATAGTTTAAAGTTATTTATACTGTTAACTAATTAAAAATTATTTTTTGTATAGGCCAAAAAATTGTATTGATAGGAGCAGTAGGGATACTCATGCCTGGATACAATGTAACAGTAAGGTTAATACCAAAAAACACAAACCTAAGTGTTAAGTTGTAAAAAATAATGAGCCAAGTGTAACTAGCATTCCTCCATTAAAGATAGAACCAAAAAGATGGAGCACCTAATTCTAATAAAACACCCCGCGCCCCCTTGGGTTCAAACTGGATCAATTCAGCGCAAAAGGACAAGGCAGATTCACTTTATGCCTTCAGTCCTTGCAGACAGAGACAGAACCGAGAGAAGGAGACATTGCCAAAGCCCCTCCAATGCAGACAGAGAACGGGACCGAAGGAAGGAGTAATTCCAAACAGCACCTGTTGTGCACTGCTGCAGAGGAGTCGTAGAATAGCAAAACCAGTAGTGAACCAGCTCGATCAATGCTCCAGCAGAAAAATAAAATGAAAGAAGACAGATCATGTAACACACCCAATTGGAGATATGCCCCCGTCTATGTAATTATATTAATTTCTGATTGATTGATAGTGTGAAAAATATTAATTATACATATCAATTAAATCCTAATTAAAATCACATCCAAATAATATAACTTGTATTTCCATTGGTATCAAAAGTACATTAATGAACCAAACTCCATTTAACAAGATTAAAACTATAGGTTTTGCAATTTATTGGGATTTGCATATACCCACGTGGGTGCTGCTACCTACACCCCCACACATGCTTCATCCACCCTCACATTTTTAATTTTCGAGTATGAAACGACTATCTTGCCCATGAAAGTTATTTTACCTACCAATATTTAAATGCCGAAACATCATCTTTCAAGAATTTTGGTCTACCGGCAACTAGTTGCCGGAATATGCAACAAGAAACTAATTGTTGGATTATATTTTTTTTCTTCGTGTTTTTTACTTTCCGACAATTAGTTGCCGGAATATATAATTGTTACCTCTGACAACTTTTTTTTTAATAGGCAAATGTTGGTATGTTAATGTTAGTATTTTTGTTAGTGGGTGGGGTTTGAACCATCAACCTCCTTATCACTTCACTTTCTTAACTCCCTCACTCAAACCACCTTGACCACCTTATGACTCCTCCTCCAACAGCTAATTGCCGGATTTTTTTTTTCAAGTTTTTGTGTTTCCGACAATTAATTGCCGGAATATTTCAGCATTGCTGGAAACACAAAAACTTGAAAAAAAATATAAATCCGACAATTAATTGTCGGGAGATGCAAAAAAATGAAAAGAAAGAAAGTAGAAGACAGTACCACTCACACACGACGGAGTAAAAGGAGTCTCAGTTCATACATCTTGAGTTAAGATGACAGGGAAGAGGGGGTGGAGGGAGATGAGAGAGAAGAAGGGGTGGAGTAAATAGGTTTTTTTAACTTAAGGATATTTTGGTAATAAAAAAATATTAACACACACACATCGTTTTTTGAATAGGGTGGGCTAAATAATCGACCCATTGCAAAAGTATACAAAGTACGGTAAAATAATGTTATGAAATGGATGGGTGCAGCTTTAGGATGAAAATGGTTTTGTTCTAGCCTATACCTGGGTGAAGTCTGTCAAAAAAGCCTACACCGGTGGTGCCCTGGTTTTCAGATAATTTCCCAATTTTTTTTGTTCTTTTTAAAATTTTTGTAAAATCTCAATATTCCTACCCATTTCCTCGCCACCACCACCCCAGCTGCTAGGATCCCATCCCCCCTCGTCAGAAACAAACCATCGCTAGCAAAAGATAGATCTACCTTGGTTCGGATTCTTCTCGCCGCCATTGACGCATCACAGAGTTTCTCTGATCACCTACTTCCATCTCCTTCCCAATTTCATAACCCTCTTCTTTTCTCACTCCTCTCCCTGTTTCCCGATCTCTCTTTGTCTCTGTTTTCTGTTGAGCTCCCCCATGTTGGTGCTTCCATCGCACGTCACAGCCACTCACTGTACCACCACTGCGCTAGGTTCTGCACCCTTCCCTACCTTTTGAATCGTTGGGTTTTCTCTTTCTTCGTTCTTGCGATATTCTCTTTTCTGCTTCTGGGTCATCTTCATTTTACCCAAGTGAAGTTGTTTCAAACTTTGTAAGATACAATACTTGAAGTTTCTGACAAGGGTCATGATCATTTTAGGCGAGGTCGCGACACACACCTTTTCATCTTAACTGATTTCATCATATAATCCATGCTTGTTTCCTTGTTCATGACTAAGTGTAGAGAAGAAATAATCAAGATAGCAAAGACGACAAAGGCGCAGGTGATAGAAGCAATGGCAACGGCGACGAACTTAGAGGAGGAGGGTTTGAGGGATAGGGATGACTAATGAGTTGAGGGTAGGGATAAAGTTGTAATTTGACTTTTTTAGGTTACCTATATTACCCTTATGATTTTAATTTTTTTTTTGGAGAATAAAATCTGGACCATAGATTTATTTTAATCATATATCCAATAGCTGAAAATATGACACCACCGATGTAGGCTTTTTGACAGGCTTCACCCCAGAATTCACCTACGTCTCTTATTTAAATAAGTATTGTGTTTATAATAATAACGAAGTAGTTAGTTTTTATTCATATTAAATAATATCTTTTTTTAAAATGTTATTGGTTTTCATTGATTTGATATTTATCATAATCATATATTTTAATTTATATAAGATGATGGGTTGATCATAAAATTATAATTGATTTTTTTTATAAATTTATATTAAAATCTTCATAAGGTATATTTAAGTTTTCATTCTTAAAACCCGTAAAATGGACAAGGAAAAATCAAGTATTATTTTAAAGAGTGAGGTCAAATTAGACAAAAACTCACCTTATTCGCCATATTGTCAAAGCCTATAAAACAAGTCAAAATGTGATTCTTGTTAAAACTTAAAATAATTGTCGAGGCCGGTAGCGGTCATGAGTTTTTCTTTGGGCTATGAGTCTGTTTTTTAATTGTTATAAATTACATGTGCAAGTCATAAAAATAGAGATTATTCGAATAATTTAGACTAAATCCATCAATAAACTCCGACTAGATGTTTTAAATATGGATTATGAGTTTGGTAAAATAAACATGGATTATGAGTTTTTTTTGGAACCCACCGTAATTAGGGCATTTGACTCCCTAATGGGTTCACGAAATACCACACAAGCTTAAATCTTTTGAACTCACTATAAGAGTAATCTCTGGTCGGGTGCCTAGTTAGAGTTAAGATTTTCCACCCTCCCCAAGAGTGATTCTGGGGGATTCGAACCAAAGTCCTACCCACAAGCTCAGGTTGCGCTACCAACTAAGATACACCCATTGGGTAACATGGATTATGAGTGGCTTCTACATCGATGGGGAGAAGGTGATTTACAACACACCCTATGATTTCTTGTTGTAAGATATATATATATATATATATATTGATTTTGCCATTTGGTATGAATTATGGATGATCTTAGGGTTGTATGTATGCTTCTGTGCGTAGGGGTGTAAGCAGATCCGATCCGATCCGCGAATCAGGCGGATCCGAACCGATTTTGGTGGATTGGTTCGGATCATCGGATCGGATCGGATTTGAAAACACCAACCCGAACAAGGTCGGTTCGCGTCTCGGATCCTACAGATCGAATCCGATCAGAACCGAACCGATATGAACCCTATAAAAATTTATTTTTTTAATTATTTATATACATATATATATATATATATATATATAATGTTAATATTTTTATATATATATTTAAAATAATTAATTATTAAATAGGTATATATATATTTTTTTGCTTTTTTATCACTTTTTTTATTAATTTTTGAAGTTTTAAAAAAATAAAAAAAATCATGTGTGATCCGATGATCCGAACCGAATCGATCCGATTGTGGTCGGTTCGGATCCGCGGTTGAAAAGTGACCGAATCCGAACCGATCAAATTTGATCGGTTTAGGATGATGAAACCCCCCAAATCCGATCCGAACCGACCCGATTACACCCCTGTTTGTGCGTATATCTATGAATTTTTAGCAGGTGCATATGTGTGTGCAGTAATTGAAAGCAAACCAAATTAAAAAAAAAAACACTTGTAACATGGGCTGTAGTTAGAACCGCTCTTACATCTTAACATGTAACAGCGGTTCTAACAACAATCCATGTTACAAGTTAACTTGTAACATTGCTTTGATCAGTCAATCCGACTTGTAAAGGCAGTTTTCCATAGAACCGATGTTACAAGTTAACTTGTAACAGCGGTTGGAAAACCGACGTTAAAAGTTAAACTTGTAACTTCAACTAAAATAACGTCGCCTTCGAAACCAACGTTACAAGTCAATTTTAACCGATGTTACAAGTGCTTCTTGCACTAGTGCGTTCTCTTTTCCCTCTCCTCTTCCCTTCTTCTTCTTATCCTCCTCTTCTCCACCTTTTCTTTTCTTCTAGGGTTGCTAATGGCTGCCCACCATCCTTTCTCTACTATTTATATCACATTACTTTTACCAAAACATCCTTGATGTTAGGTTAAATCATAACTTAACACTTAGGTGCAAACAAAATATGTTTCTAAGATTATTATGATGACTCTTTTTTTTTCATTTTTAAGCACACTAATACTCATTATCATACTCTAGTAATTTTCTCATGTTTTAAATAATTTATAACATGCCAAACAAATTCTTCATTCCCCCATTTATTTATTTATTTTATAAAAAAAAATACCTTACACCATTTTTGGTGGGTATTATAGATAGCTAGGAACAAAAACATGATGATACCAACGAATCGTAGGACTAAAGGTAGTAGGGTTTCTAAACTGAAACACACAACGTCACAACAAAAAATTGGTGAGTCTCATCTGAATGGTGAACTTTTCCTGTTGCAGGATTCCCAACAGGTTCGAACTTTGGAGATTTCGCAATGCAAAATTAGGTGAGGATGTGATACACTAATAGGGCCTCTGTGAGTGGTGGTGAGGGTGTGAAGCACTAATAGGGCCTCTGTTTAGTTTCCGCTTGTTGCTCTCTTTTTGCTACTGTTTTTTTGGTTGGAGATGTCTATGTTTTGGATTATGGATTTGGTTAAGCTATCCTCTAATGAAGGCTAGCTTATGTTTGTTTTTCTGGTGTGGCTACAAGTTATGCTCTTAGCTTTCTTGGGTTATTGGGTTCCAGTTGGCAAAGTAGTTTCCCAAAGGTTGGTGGTGGATTGCGGGTTTGATAATTTGGCTCACCATGTTACATTTGCTTTCTTATTGGCCTCTATGTGATTTGCCTTCTCAATACTGGATGTCCTATGTGGTTCAGCCTCTATGGTGATTCAGTCTTTGTGTGACTTTTTAACCTTAATGTGGTTTGGTTTAGTCTCTGTGGATCCTTTAGCCTTCTACGTGGAACATGGTAGCAGGTGTTTCATAGCTTTTCTGCAACACTCGGCTTGGAATCTATCATGTCGATCTTGGTTTGATGTTATTGCTTTGTGGTATGATTGGTGTATTACAAGCTTTGGGTGTTTGTTTGTATGGGTAGAAGGGGATAGCTTCTTAAAGTCTTTGGGGGTTTTCCAGGCACGTGTAATAGGTACAGAGGTAGATCTCGGACAGGGCGGGAGGAAGCAGTGGCTCCCCCCAAATTTTTAGGATCATATTTTTTTGATATAAAAAATTATTATAATATCCTAAAAAATATTATTATGTAATTAATTTTAGATGTTATAGGAGTAATACTTTTATCTTGAAAAAGTACAATGGTTAAACATAAAAGATTCATGCATTTTTTAAGAAAAAACTTCACATAAAGATGAAAATTATATGACTTTAATATATCATTTTCAAAAAAATTAATTATGTATATTATTTTAAAAATTTGATAAATTAGAAAGTTTAATTTTGATACAATGTTAGTGTAATTTTTTTTTTTAATATTATGAATCAATCACAAATTATATTATGTGTGATTTTAAAGGTAGTTACAATACGAGACAAATATTTTTTAAGTCATGACAAGTGGACATTATAAAAATCTTTACAGTGATAATAGATATCAATTAAATTGAAAATCATACCGATTTAATTTGTATGAATTGCTAGTGTAAATATTTTTTATACTATCAACAAATATAATTAAATAAAAGTGTAAAAAAAATCTACATTGGTAGTACATAAAAAATTAACCAAATTATATATAATTAATTATAAATTTTGAATAAATAATTTTAGTTAGTGTTTAGTGGCTCCCCCAATACTTTTAGTGAAGATCCGCCACTTAATATGCATATTGTTCTTTTCTAGCTGTATTCTATTTACATGGGGCCTAGCTTTCCTGTTTTACTTTGTATATGGGTTATAGTGCCCTTAGTACTTCCAATCAATATACTTTTTACTTATAAAAAATTACAGAATTCATGTTTTATTTTGGTACCTTGATTCTAAATATGTTGAAAGACTATGACAAGTTAAAAAAATCATTTGGATTTAGTAATCCTTATATAAAATTGCTAATCGAATTAAAAAAAAACTACTAAACATAGGTTGGAAAAAAATCTTGTAACATTTCAAAAAGTTGATAAACTCATATACCTGCCATGACCATGCATATATAGAAACTTATTGGAAAGCTAATTGGATAGTAAAAAACTCCTCAAAGTTGGATTATCATTTAACAAATCAGTTAAATAGATTTGTTAAATAGAAGACGTAGGAACTCTTATGATAAACTCCAGGGTAACTCCGGGGCTTGGATTGAGGATAGGGAGAGTCTGGAACAAATGGTCTCCTCCTTTTTCAAAGACCTCTTCAAAGACGTTGATGGATTCAAGCCTTACTGCTTATCTGGTTGGTCCCAACAATTGACGAAGTTGTTCTGCGATCCTTTGAGAGGATTCCTTCAAATGAAGAGATTAGGCACATTATATGTAGCATGGGGGACTTTAAAGCTCCAGGGAGAGATGTCCTTCAAGCTATTTTTTTACCAAAGCCAATGGTCTAATTGGGTCCTTCTCTTTGCTCTCTCATCCAAGAAATCTTTAGAGATCCTGGGAAGGCGGCAGAGATAAATGAGACCTTGATTTGCCTTATCCCTAAGGTTGAGGCCGCCAGTACCTTGAGAGACTTTCGGCCAATAAGCCTCTGTAATGTCTCTTATAAAGTGGTAACAAAAATTCTTGCTCATCGCTTAAGAAATGTTATGGAACAAATTGTTAGCCCTGTCCAATGTAGCTTTGTCCCTAATCGTCATAGCAGTGATAGTATTATCATTGCCCAGGAGGTTATTTACTCTATGAAGGGTAAAACAAGTGCAAAGGGATGGATGGCTATTAAGATTGACTTAGAAAAAGCTTATGATAGGTTGAAATGGGAATTCATTAGGGAGACCCTTAAGGATATTAAGTTTCATGATACTTTTGTTTCTCTTATTTGGAATTGCATCTCATCCCCTAAGATGAGGATGTTATGGAATGAGGAGACCTTAGAGGAAATTTTCCCATCTAGGAGAATTAGACAAGGCGACCCCATCTCCCCTTACCTTTTTTGTTTTATTCTTAGAACGTTTATCCCATATTATCAACTTGGCTGTGAATAACAATTTTTGGGACCCCATTCAGCTAGGGAGGAGGGGTCCCAAACTATCCCATTTATGTTTTGCGGATGATTTGCTTTTATTTTTTGAAGCCTCCTTAGAAAATGCGGAAATTATTGAAACTTGTTTGAATCTTTTTTGTGAAAGTTCTGGTAAAAAAATTAATGCCCAAAATTTTTTTCTCGGGAAATGTGCATTGGAATGTGAGAACACAAATCAGTGAGTTCCTTGGCTTCCAAAGAACGGACAACATTGGCAAATATCTAGGGGTTCTTCCCCACCACAAAAGGGTCTCTCGCAGGACCTATAATAATGTGTTAGAGAGAGCCTCCCTTAGATTGAGTAATTGGAAAGCAAAATATTTATCTTTTGCAGGGCGTGTTACTTTGACTAAATCTGTGTTATCTGTGCTTCCTAGTTATGTCATGCAGGTTTCTTATCTACCTAGACCAATCTGTGATGAGCTAGACAAATTAAGCAGGAATTTTGTGTGGGGAGGCTCTGAAGGCCAAAGGAAAATTCATATGGTTGCTTGGCAGGATGTGTGCAAGTCAAAAGAAGCTGGTGGTTCGGGCTTGAGATCTGCCAGGAAAAATAACCAAGCTTTCATGATGAAAGCTGGCTGGAATATTTGCATCGACAATGAGGTGCTATGGGTCCAGGTGGTGAAGTCCAAATATAAGTGTGGATATAGGCCCATTCCGAAAATTGCCCTCAGGGTTGATGCCTCCAACTTCTGGCATGGAGTCTGCTGGCCAGCAGTCATGCAGAACTCAATTTGGAGAATTGGCTTAGGAGACCAAATCTGTTTTTGGGCTGATAATTGGGTGCCCAATCTCGGCCCATTAAAGGATAAAGCTCTCCTTCCCATTTCTGATTTGGATTTAGGTAAACTTTTAATTGACTTTGTTCTTCCTGATGGTAATTGGGATTTTGCAGGTTTCATCAACCTTCTCCCAGCGGATACAATCTCAGCCATTCGTGCAATTCGCCCCTCACCCCGAAAGAGGTGAGGACCTATTGACATGGGCAGGGTCTCCGGATGGCTCTTTTTCCATCGCATCAGCATATAAAGCCATTGATAATGAGGAGGAGAGCCCTAACAAGTCCCTATTTAAGCATATCTGGAGGTGGCCAAGACCTGAAAGGATTCGTGCTCTCCTATGGAAAGCGGCCAAAGATGCGCTCCTAACTAACCAGCAACGAGCTTGTAGAAGATTAGCGATGAATGGACTATGCGCCAGATGTGGAGCTGATGATGAAAGTGTTCTCTACGCGCTTAGAGACTGCCTAGTGGCAAGAGAAATTTAGGATTTGCTCCTCCAGAATCATATGGATCAGAACTTCTACCTAACTTGCATACAAAGAAGACAGGCTGCTTCACAATATCAACTCTAGCAAAGGGTCAAACCCCCCATGGTCCCTGATATCTGGAGTGGCTGCGGAAAGGATTTGGAGGTCTAGAAATGACTTCATTTTCCAACAAAAAAGGCCTTTCGCCTATGGGAGCGGTGCAGTTGATTAGAAGATCTGCGTCTGATATCACAATGGCATTAAGTGATCTCTCGACGGCAAAGATTCGCATAGAGATCTCTCGTCTGGGGAAACTTGCATCAGGTGGATCCCTCCCCCTTTAAACCAGGCTAAGCTAAACTGTGATGGTGCCTATTCTTCATCCTCTACTCGAGCCAGCCGTGGAGGAGTTATTCGTGACCATTGGGGTGCCTTTGTAGCAGGTTTCTCGGGAGTTTGGTGTTCAGTAATCCAAGCTGAACTCTGGGGTATTTGGCATGGCCTTAATATTGTTATCAACAGAGGTTTGAATCATGTCTGGGTTGAATCTGATTCAAAAATGGCCATTAAATTTATAGAAGAAGGGTGCTCTGTTCGCCACTCTTGCTAAGGGTTAGTGAAAGATATTCAAAACCTGGCTTCAAACCTAGAGTTCTGTTCATGGAACCATGTCTTCCGTGAGGCAAACGGTGTAGCTGATGCTTTTGCTAAGCATGGGGGCTTGATGCACCAGGACTTTGCTGTGTTTGAGGAAACCCCCTCTTTTGCTTATTTTCCCCTCCTCTTTGATGCCTCCTCAGTTGTATTCCAGAGGGGCATGTAGGTAGTTCTGTTTTGTTCTCCTTTGGGCTCTAGCCCCTTTTTTCTCATTAAAAAAAAAAATTCAGTTAAATTGATAAGTAATAAGGAATACAAAACTGCTCTCATATTATAGAAACTACTTATACAGGATGTGAATGAATTCTCTCATGTGACATGAATATCCAATTAAATCTGAGCAATCAACTGTAAAGAACAAAGAGAAACTTCAAAATATATATAAAAAAAGGAGATGGATGTTTTAAGGGTGAGAATTTCAATATGAGATAATCCAAGTGATTCTCCAACATAAGAAAATCCATTCTTATGGGTGGACAGGAATGAGATTTTAACGTATTTACGATTTACCTAAATCTAGTAAGATAGATTGATAATAAGTGACTTCAAGAATTAGCCTCTTTATCTTAATTGCTAAAGTATAAATTTTGAGCTAATGCTTAAACAAATTAATTAATTTAAAGGCACTAAAAATCAATGTTATCAAAATCGGATCAAACTAGCCGGTCAGATAAAAAAAAATTGGGAATTGATATCTTATTCAGCCCTAGTTAAGAGTTATAACTATTTCTAAGGTCAAATCAATTTAAATCGATCAAAATCGGGTTGAATCGAATTACATGGGATGTGACTGACATTTTGAAAATTGAAAAATAAAAAATAAAACAAATAGAAAAAAGAAAAAAGAAAAAAGAAAAAAACCATAATCCTAATTCGTAAAGGAATAAATGACTTTCAAACTCGAATATTAGTACAATTATTTATGATTTGACATTTGAGTCATGATTATAAGATTTTAATCTTGTATATTGACTATTTTTCTTACATTAAAATCATGTAGAATTAAATCACAAATTCATGCGACTTTTTAAGTGGTCATGTGACATTTTAAAATCATGAAATAACTTTTAATCTTGACCATCCATGTATGGTTGTATGGTCAAGATTTAATCATGTCACTCTCATATTAGAAAATCCCTCTCACTAGATACATCCCCTATCAAGTGAGAGGGCCTTTTTTATGTGAGAGTGAGAGGATTATATCATAGCCATTAGATCAAACTTTAAACGGTCAAAATTAAATCACAAAGTCATGTGACTTTTTTAAGTAGTTTGTGACATTTTAAAATCATGAAATAACTTTTAATCTTGACCATCCATATATGGTTGTATGGTCAAGATTTAATCCTCTCATTCTGGTATAAGAAAAGCCCTCTCATTAGATATATATATATATATATATATATATATATATATATATATATATATATATATATATATATAGTTAGATCGGATAGTCAAGTCGGTTAAACCTAAACTAGCATATTTAATATTAGGATTATATGTTTCGGTATCAGCAAAAGTGACTCAGTTCTCTTAAACATACAATCTTGAATTTGATTTTGGGATTTGTGCATAAAGAAAAAATATCATTAAAAAAGTCTTTATATGAACATCTAACCATATCTTTGAAAATTAATCTTTGACCTATTTATTTTTGGTTTTCAGAGTATCTTCTAACCTAATAAGTGGGAGACCAATATCTTATTATACAGTTAGACGTCTAAGTGGGCATCCTTCCCAATAATTTTTTTTTCTTACACATGAATTCAAATGTTGAACCCTGCATGTTTAAGGAACTAAATCCCTTCATTGAACCAAGACACTTAGGTGACTTTTAGTTCGTGGCGGAATGTTTTATTCACAACTAAATTATATTCTTAGGAATTTCGTTCTAAGGAATATTTATTTCACATCTTCACACATAAAAATAGAGTTTTTAACTTTCATTTACTAATTTATTCTCGGGCGTCTTTTATGCCTGAGAATAATTTTTAAAATTTATACCAAACATGAAAAACTTTTATTCTCAAGCCAACACCTGAGAATATTAAAATATGAGTGGTAACTAATTTCATATTAATGGATAAGTAAAATAAGAAGTGGGTAAATAATACCAAAATTTCCATAAAACAATATTTGAAGAATGGAAAGTGGGGTTGGTTATAGTTAAAAGGGGTCCCACATGACACCCTCTCTTTCACTCACTCTAAAATAAATGTACCCTTCTCTAACGCCTTAATTGAAGCCTTTTTCTTTTTTTCCTTTTATCTTCTCCCTTCTTTTTATATCACCACTTTCCATTCTTCTTCCCCACCTTCTCTTCAGTTCTCCGGCGACCCTTGCCGGAATCTGATCGGAAAATTCCACCGGAAAACTCACACCTCCTAAACCCACTTCCCATCATCCATTTCCACTGTTGACTTCATAATTGACCATTCTTACCATTGCTATTTCAGGCAACAGAGCTAACAAAACTCTTTGTTGCTATTCACTTCATCAATGCCATTGAAAACCCATTAACGTTAGACCCATTTGAGGGAATTTTCAAATGAAATTCACCATTTTTACTTCTGGGTCTTCTTCACTCTCCAAGCTCATGTTAGTGCAACCTTGAATGTAGTTGTTGTTGTCTTTGTGTTTATGTGATACCCACAATGGTTGCAATATTTTAGTGCTCAGGATTCTGAAAATTCAATGAGGTTTTATGATTTCAATGTGTCAACTGTTGATAACGTAACTTATGCTTCAGAATTGTTATTAGTGTTACTATAATGGGGGTCAATGGTTTTCTTTTAATTAGCATTTATTTATTTTTTTGGTTGAAAGATCCAAACTTCAAGTTTTCAGCGTCTTGATTCTGGGCATTTATTAATCATCACAAAGTCCAAGGTTTTATTTTTTATTTAAGTCTTAGATTAATCACTGAAGTGTCAAGCAAAAGTGGGGTTTTGAGCAAAAGGTGAGTGGAACCACAAAATCAATGATGTTAAGGTGGTGGGGTAAAGGGTCTGATAAAAAAGATGATCACTCTGACAATGAGGAGATGGAGATGAGATTCAATGTTTTGGGTGCTGGTGGTGAAGTTGTCAAGTCCAAGAGATTGATTATAAGGCCTAGAATCAAGGTGTGGATAGCAAGGGCCATTACTACTGTGATATTATGGACTTGTGTGGTTCAGCTTATAGCATTGGGTGAGTTGTGGGGGCCAAGGTTATTGAAGGGCATGCCTTATTGTTTCAATCACCCAGATGCATCACAAGCTGTGGCAAAGGCTTATGTCCCATCCAAGGTTGTGCTCCCACCCAAAAGTAAGTTCTTGGCTTGTCAAAAGATTGTTAAAGTCTTTGTAACTTGCTTGTGAGCTTTAAGAATTTCTCTCATAAAGAAAATTCCTAATTGCATGGTCCATGTTTTTTCTTCCTATGAATGTTGAGCTTATTTATTTATTTATTTTGGCTAAATAATATGACTCTTTTATGACTGCATCTGCTGAATTTGATAATTATATTCATCAGGGATTTATAAGAATAATGGTTATCTTATGGTTTCATGCAATGGAGGACTCAACCAAATGCGAGCTGCAGTGAGTGCCAGTGCTTAGTTACTTTCAAATTTCAATGCATTTAAGTCCAATTCTTTCTTTCTCAAAATTTGGTTTTTTCTTATGCAGATATGTGACATGGTTGCTATTGCCAGACATTTAAATGCCACTCTCATAGTTCCAGAGCTGGATAAAACATCTTTCTGGGCTGATCCAAGGTTTGCACATCATTCTTTTAGTTCTGAAAGCATTTCCTTTTATGATTACCATCTTGGTTTCTTAATTGAAATGTTCTCATTTCTGTTCCCTTGATGTGGCAGTGAGTTTCAAGACATATTTGATGTGGATCATTTCATTTCATCCTTGCGAGACGAGGTTCGAATATTAAAGCAACTACCACCTAGTCTCAAAAGAAGAGTTGAATTAGGATTATCCTACTCATTGGCACCCATTAGCTGGTCTGATATTTCCTACTATGAAAACCAGGTTTTTACTCAGTTTAAGTGATGATTTAATCTCTTTCATTTAGTTTTTGCTTGGGTTATGTTGATGAAACTAAGTCTCCTAATTGTTTATCACAGATCCTTCCTCTGTTGCTGAAACACAAGGTCGTGCACCTAAACAGAACCGATGCTCGACTTGCTAATAATGGACTACCTCCTGAGATTCAAAAGCTGCGATGTCGAGTAAATTTTAATGCTTTGAGGTTTACTTCCCAGGTAGAGGAACTTGGTAGAAGGATAGTCAGGATTTTGAGGGAAACTGGACCTTTCCTTGTACTTCATCTTAGATATGAGATGGATATGTTGGCCTTCTCTGGCTGCACTCATGGATGTGATAGCAGGGAAGTGGAGGAACTCACAAGAATGAGGTAATCTATGTATTATATTAACATGTCAAGCATCTACTTTGTTTCTGTAGTTATCTTTGGAATGTAATTTTGGAAAATTGTATTTCTTAGATATGCTTATCCTTGGTGGAAGGAAAAAGTCATTAATTCTAAGCTTAAGAGGCAAGATGGTTTATGCCCTTTGACACCTGAGGAGACTGCTCTAATATTGACAGCACTAGGCATAGACCAAAGTGTTCAAATTTATATTGCTGCTGGAGAAATATATGGTGGAGAGAGAAGGATGACAAGTTTACTAGAAGCTTTTCCTAATCAGGTCAGTAGAAAGACATAAAATCATATTTCTATATGTTTATGTAAATTTTTCACTTATGTTTGCTTTAACTGCAACAGGTAAGGAAGGAAACCCTGCTGGAACCTTCAGATTTGATGTATTTCCAAAACCACTCATCACAAATGGCTGCACTGGATTATCTGGTGTCCCTAGAGAGTGATATATTTATTCCAACATATGATGGAAACATGGCTAAAGTTGTGGAAGGCCATCGGAGGTATTAATATCTTTCCATATGTCTTCCTATCTGTCATCTTCTCAGTGTCCTCCTTTGATGTGTGGGGCAAATGTTTTGATTTCATTTGGGCTTAAAGTATATAATGATGTTAAGTGTATGACAGCATTATTTTCACTTTTTCACAAATCCTGTCAGATAATACAAGGATATTCATGATTGAACAGCTTAACAAGCATTATATTTATAACCTTTCTGTGCATTTCAAATTTTTTGTCTATCACTGCAACATTTTCTAAGTGTGCTTCTCAAACAAGTCTCTTCTAATAAACTATTGTCCTATAAGTTTCCTTTTTCTAATTTTTCCCGATTGATGAGTTTGGATGATGCCATACAAATTTTTTTTTTTCTGATACCATGCTTCCTGCTCTTCAGATTCTTAGGTTTCAAAAAGACTATACTGCTAGATAGAAGGCTTTTGGTGCGCCTAATAGATCACTACACCAATGGTTCATTAAGCTGGGATGAGTTTTCCTTTGTGGTGAAGAAAGCTCATGCCAATAGGATGGGAAGCCCCAAAAGAAGAGTTGTCATCCCAGATAGACCCAAAGAAGAAGACTATTTTTATGCCAACCCTCAGGAATGTTTGCAATTGCTAGATGAACCATTGAGAAGCACATGATGATTTATTCACAGTCCTCAATCAGCAGGCAAAGCCAATTGGTATCAATTTAAGAGGGATGGCCCTGATTCTGTGCATGAAATAAGTTCTGAATGAACTCTAGGAGCTGTGTGCCTGTCTTCCTGGCTATACTTCACAAGAATCATGAAGATAAATTTCATGTTTTGGGGAACAGCTTCTTGTGTAAAGCAAATATCAAAGTGGGGTTATATCTTCTACACTTAAAAGAAGGCAAAAGATAGAGTACTTTTATTATTTATTTGTTTTTTTCTTCTTATTTCATAGATGCTTTTTTACCAAATATTCATAGTTGAGCCTTGCAAACAAAGAAACTGTAGAACAATAACACTGACGTGTTTTCTTTTCAAATCTTCTCCTTGTGTATTAAGATATTGTAATTGCATAATGCTGCATATGATAATTTCCTGTGACCATGTTTGTGGACCAAAATAAGATTAAGTGGGAAGACTCAAAAATGGGTTGTTGGAAGGATATTGGTGGGCCATGAATCATTATTAGCATTATAATATTTTCTGGTTTATAGGTTTAGGCAGCACTACAAGTCTAGAATGACCACTTGAAGCATTTCTTACTAGTGATTCATGGTGGAGGGGGTGTCCAAACATCATATACTAGAGATATATGTAGTATGTTTTCCTAAATTTTCTTCCTCTCTAAGTGCTGGTGGAGTTGATTGATCTTTGCATACCACAATCTTATTTTGGTGGAGCTCCCAAGACAACACCATGTCATAGTTTTTTTTTATTCTGCAACTGCAATTTTATATTATCGTTCTCACTAGTCTAAACTTGGTTTTTACCCCATGATGATGATCCCAATAGTTTCCTTACATTCTAATTTAAGGAACAGTTCATCTGTTTTATTTAATTTATCACAGATCCCCGAATTTAACAAATAATCAAATTTGGAGGAGGATGGAGGTTGAGTGATCCTAGAATGCTGACAGTTTCTGGAAGAAAAATATTGGCAACATTCTCTTTTAAAAATACCCCTTTTATTATTAGGTGAATTTTATATAGGATCAACTAAATTATATAGGTTCACTCTTCTCAGTGGATTTTCATCCAATAATAAATGTGTTAAATAATGTGTTGAAAAAAATATGCTAACTCTTTTTATAAAAAGGGCATTAAAAAGCGGTTGCTTTCCAATAATTTACATTTTAACATAAAGTTCTATTTTCTTATTTCCTAGAGTATCCTTTCATCGATAGGTGAGAGACGCGCCTAAGCAGAGATTCATCCTAATAGTATTTTTTCCATACATATAAATCCAATATCAGATCTAAAAACACATACATAAAGGATCCAAATTCTTTCTACTTGGATCAACACATATCGGTATGAAACATTCTATTTGATAAGCTAATTTCTGTCTTGTGGACCTCAAACAAAAACATGGTCCAGCATATTTGGCTAGAGTAAGAGTAATTCACATTTCATTTCACAATGGAGCAGTAACTATTTATTGAAAAAACTAAGGACCTGATTGGTTTGTTCCTTATTTCCTATTTTCATTCATACTTTTAGAAGTAATTACAACAAAAATCATTATAAAATTTTCATATTGTTTTCATTATGTTTCTTGTTTTTAAAGATTTGTATAGGAAACAATGAAAAACAACTTTTTGTTTGTTTTCACCGTTTCCTGTGCAGACTCCTTGAAAACAAGAAATATAATGAAAACAATTTGATAGTTTTATAATGATTTTTATTATAATTACTTTTAAAAATAGGAAATGAAAACAGGAAAAAAGTAACAAACCAATCAGGCCCTAAGCATTTCAGTTTTGAAAGTATAAAATACACAAGTTACTATGTAAATTTACTTTTTTAAGATCATTAATCTGTGCAAAATTGTACAGGTTAGAAAAACCTTTAAAAATAGGGTAAAATGTATTTTACCACTTTTCATGCCCATTATATGATTATTAAGCACGATACACCATAATTTAACACTATCTATTACAATTGTTACCCCTTTGTTAAAAGTAAAATATATTTAAAAATAATTAATATAATGATTTAGTTGATATGTATTGTTAGTATAAATATTTTTTACGTTGAAAACTAACAATAAATTATCATCTATTTATACTATATAAATTCTGAAGCAAGTATTCTAGCATTGCCATTTCAGCAAGTCTGATAGCTCTCCTTTTCAACTAAACACCTGACGTGTCAAACTTATGTATTTTAACCATTTTATTTATTTTTAAAAATCTAAAAAAAAAAAAACAAAGGGACATTCACAACACAAAATGGAAAAGTCTCATCAAAACATGAGCAAGTCCATACCTCTCCTTTTACCACAATGGCAGACCTTCTCAGTGGCCGAGGGGAGCAACGGCTTCCCTAAAAAAAATTAATCCATTTTTTTAATATAAAATATTATTAAAGTACCCTAAAAAATATCATTGCATAGTTAATTTAAAGATTTAATTTGTATGTATTATTGGTGTAAAGTTTTTTATACTACCAATTTGTATGTATCATTTGCCAGGTACAATCTCTAAAGGATACAACTCTGCCTCTATTACTGAGTTTGTAATCTGAAGAACTTTTCAGTCAATGGTCATCCATGTTTAGCTCCCAAAATCATTCAAGTGCAGTGGCATCCTCCTTTGTCTCCTTGGATGAAATGCAATAGTGATGGAACAACAAAAGGCTCTCCTGGTCAAGCAGCAGCTGGTGGCATCTTTAGGGACACCAATGGTGCTTTCCTTGGTGGATTTTCAACTTTTATTGGAAATACAATGGCTCTACATGCTGAAATTTATGCAGCTATGATTGCAATTGAAGAAGCCTTCAAAAGAGGATGGTTGAAGCTATGACTTCAGTGTGATTCAAAGCTAGTAGTGGAGGCTTTTGGTTCAATTAAGTTAGTGCCATGGTGTCTTAGAAATAGATGGAAAATTTTTCTCTTTCTAATTTCAAAAATACAATTTCATGTATCACACATCTATATAGGGAATGGAATGCTCGTGCCGATAGTCCGGCTTCAAAAGGTATTATAATTAGAGATTTTTGTTGGTGGAATCATCTTCCTAGTTTCATTAGTGATGATTTTTACAGAAATAGGTTAGGTTTGCCTAACTATAGGTTCAATTGACTTTTTGGTTTATGGGTTTTGGTTTTAAGTCCCTCATACTCTTGTATTCTTTTTCTTATTAATAATAAATTTTAGGCATGCTGCAAATGATGGATGAGGCTATTGGTGCTAACCTAGTTGGGATGAATAGTTTCATAATGATATTTTTGCATGCCTCAGTCTTTTGATCAAAAAAAAAAAAAAGTATCCAAAAATAAATCAATTACTACAAACTCACTTTTAATCAAAACCCAATTTATAAAACTCAGTTCATCAAAACTCAATTGTGCAAACGTTAAACCAAACACATGTCCTCCTTGCATTCATTTTATTTATTATTTCCTCTGTCATTTAACAGGTTTAGATTTGCTTCCATTCTCTTTGGTAATATTAAGAGATCACATTGTCCTCATGCACTAATATTATGAGTTCACATTGTCTCCAATTTCATGTTTCCAAGAAAACTCCAAAAGCATTCTCGGTCAACTCACTATAATCTCTTTTTGAAAACATTTAGTGCTTGAATAGTCTTGCAAGTACCTTTTTTTTTTTTTACATCGTCTTGCAAGTACTTATATCAGCAATTACCTCCTATAATCTTATTGGCATGCAAAAACAATGAGATACCCGATTATATCCTTCCAATTCAGCAACTGTGCAGAAGAAAGGCCTGCAAGATGAAAGGGAAAACTTCAATCCTTATAAAATCACCTAATCCTTAGGGTGCACGTTTGATACGCATTAATATACAAGACAGCACAGAACAAGTAGGACAACACAGTACAACCCCTTGAGTCACATGACAACTTTTTGTCCTGAACATCGTTTGATAGATAATAGACAGCACAAGTAAAATAATATTTTATTATATATAGTATATATGATAATATATTATTACTACCGTAATAATACTATATATATTAGAGAGAGAGAGGGAGAGAGGAGAGAGAGGGAGAGAGAGAGAGGAAAGAGAGAAGAGAGGGAGTGAAGAGAGAGGAGAGAGAGAAGGGGGAGAGAGAGAGGGGGGGAGAGAGGAGAGACAGAGGTAAGGATAATTGTCTTTTTTGGTAGTCTGTCCACGAGACAAAAAGTTGTCCCATGGTTTGGTGGGGGACAAAATTTTGAGTTTTTGTCCTGTCCCTCACCCCTTTTTTGTCTTGTCCCCTGACTACTTTTCAAATCAAACAGGGGACAAAAAATTTTGTGTTGTCCAGTCTTCTGTATTTTTGCAAATCAAACACACTCTTATCCTTTAACATATAATAACATTGGCTCATCTGATACTAGTCGGGAAGTTCACCAGCTTAGTTGGGAAAGGATGGAAAGAGCAAAGGAAAGAGGCGGATTGGGATTCGGGGGCTTCAATGACTTCAACAAAGCTTTGCTTGGCAAGCAGTGCTGGAGGCTCATTATTGGTGAAAATTCTCTCTTGGCTGAAATCTTCAGGAACAGATATTTCCTAAGGAGCAGTTTTATGGAGGCAAAAGTTGGGTTTCAGCCTAGCTATGCATGGAGGAGCCTGGTTAGTGCAAAGGATACAATTGAATTGGGAGCTAGATGGATTATTGGGAATGGACAGAAGGTTGGGATTTGGACTCACAGTTGGCTACCTGATCAAGCAAAGTTTAAAGTTTGTAGTCCTGTCACAACTTTAGCAAATGATGCCATAGTAAGTGAACTCATAGACTCTGAAACCAAGAGATGGAAAAGGGACCTAATTCAAAGCATATTCAATCCTTTTGAGGCCAAACAAATCCTAAACATCCCAATCTCCTTAAGGCTGCCCGCTGCCTGAGGACAAACTAATTTGGCATTGGGAAAAAGATGGAGAGTACTCAGTGAGATCAGCATACCATCTTTTATATGAAGAGAAAAATCGTGATGCTGCAGAATCATCTAATTCCAGAGGGTAGATACTATGGAAAGAGCTTTGGAAGGTCCCTGTACCAAATTCTGTCAGGAATTTTCTTTGGAGACTAACCAGGGAAACCTGAAACAAAAGGGTATAGAGCTGGAGCCACTATGTCCAATTTGCCTAGATCAAGAGGAAAGCCAAGACCATCTGTTCATGCACTGTCAAGGCACTCAGGTTCTCTGGTTCACAACTCCTCTAGGAATCCATGTATCTCAGCACATTGACCTCAATTCCTGGATGCTTCAGTGACTGTCTTCCTCAGAGCAACTAGCAAAACATATTTTATGTATTACTCTTTGGAAGCTGTGGAAAGCCAGAAACCAAATGGTGATCAATAAAGCCACCTTCAAGCCTATTAAAATTACAGCTTCGGCAACTGAGTTTATTGAAGAATTCAATGGGGCAAACAAGATCAACACTAAGCCTAAGGCCAATCTACATGTGGACAGATGGGAGCATCCACCTCCTGGCACAGTCAAAATCAATGTTGATGCAGGTTGTTTTGACAATGGAACTACGGGATGGGGGATGCTGGTTAGAGATCATACTGGGAGTGTCAGTTTTGCAGCTACAAAACTTGAGCATCTAGAAACTTCCCCAACTATAGCAGAAGCATTAGGACTCAGACAGTGTCTCCAATGGGCAAAGGATCAGGTTTTTGACAATTTAATTGTAGAGTCTGATGCTGAATTAGTTGTTAAAGGTATCCAGGGTTCAATTAAGCTTGCTGTTATTGATCCTATAATTCTGGACTGTCATGACATTCTGTCCCATATGCACAACACAAGTGTGCTTAGTGTTAGAAGGTCTAGGAATGAGGCAGCACATGGCCTGGTAGAATTAGCTAAAGTGTGTGGTTCCAGAACTTGGGTGGGAAATGTCCCAGACCCAATTGTTCCTATCATTTGTAATGATTCCTTTCTTATCTAATGAAGCTCATAAGTTTACTGTAAAAAAAAAAAAATGTTCTCACCCAGTTATCAAGAATTAACCCAAGATTACAGTAATAATAAACTAATAATCATTCCCAATAAAAAAAAAAACACTAATAATCATTCAACGCACCTAACTGGCTCCCTGTTTGAACAAGGGGTGAATTAAACATTATTGAGTTTAATTTTTATGTACGATCATTGTAAAACTCATTTACACTGACCGTAAACTTCTTTACACTAACAAATTGATATTATTGTTGTTTTCACCCTTTTAGTTATTAAAATAAAAATACAGATGTCAAAATCTTAGAGGAGTGGTTCATCTATGTTGATCATTGAAAAAATTGACAGACATTGGACAGAATGATCAAATTTGCAACATTGAAAAAATAGGAACCAAATGTGCACCAAAGAAACTTTAGATACCAAAATCGCATATAGACAATAGTAGAGGGACCAAAACTACAATTAAGCCGAATAAAATGGAAAATGATCCTCTCTTGTAATATGATGGTCATGTTAGTAAGAGATATACACAAATTTTATCATAATGACCTCACCATGATTGATTATAAGGATCCACTACTCACATTTTCATTTTTTGTTTCTTTCTCTCTCTAAGAAGATGATATCCTGTTTTTAAATAACCGGAGAGAATCTACATCCGAATAAAATTTAGCACCGCAAGATGGATGCCTTTTGAAAATAAACAGGTGCAGCCTGTGATGGTTTTTGTCTAGACACTGTACCGTGTTTATATGCTACCGCGATTGGATTCCGTTTAGTACGTTTGGGCCTTGTTTCCCTGGTCTCACTTGGCCCAATTGAATCTGAAGCTTCCCTGGGAGACAGGTCCGTATCAGAATCACACAATTAAGTACCCATTTGAAGACCCGTAACACTTATGTTGACACCGACACGTTATGCCTGTGCAGGCTGTGCTTCAGTGCTTTCTCCCACTCGCGTCTCGTCGTTTCAAAACCCCTCATGCCCGGGTATCCACGACCATCTGCAACATTTGTGTAGAACACCATTTGCACTTGTGAGTGAGGTACCGTCAGTCTAGGTGTAAACTTTTTACTTGAATAATGATAAATGAACACATTTTTGGGATATCAAGTATAGATACCATATGGTGGTGAATTGTTTTCAAGTGCTAAATATATGTTATGAGAGAGAGAAAATAATAAACAAGTATATATATATATATATATATATATATACACGATGTTGGACACCAAAAGTGCGTTCATTTATTATTACTCTTTTTACTTTTAGGACCATAAGGGCACATTAATTACACATTGCATTAGTGCACACAAGTCTTGACCCTGGCTCTTTTGTTGACTCGTGAGTATGATTGATAATTGCTCAAACTGAGGGAAGGAACCTTCAGTCCAAAACAGATAGCTCACTCAAGTCTTGCCCCTTAGTTGACTTGAAAGGTAGCGAGCATGATTGATAAAGACACATCTCTTCGCAGATGTCTAGAAGAGCATCGTTGGCTTAAAAGGATCCACAAACATCAACCTAACATATTCAAACCACAATAAATTGTTCAAATAGGTGATTTAGCTTCTTTTAGTTGCTGTCTATAAATGGTCATAGCTAATTTTCACTTCACAATTCAGTATACACATTGCCTATACATTCCTCAGTTTAAATATCCAATAAACATTCCCTAGAGAGTTGAGTCGATCACCATGTTTAGCTGCAGGTTCTATCTCTTTTGTTTGGCGGGCATTCTATATATCTGTTTATGTGATGGAAGTTCTAGTGTGAAGAAGTGTGTAGAGACAGATAGGCAAGCTCTTCTCAAATTCAAAGCTGGCTTCATTAGTGAAAAGGACATTCTTTCCTTATGGATCGGGGAAGATTGTTGCAAATGGGAAGGAATTACATGTGATAATTCTACTGGACATGTAACCAGGTTGGATCTCATAAAAGGTCCTAAATTGAGAGGTAAGATCGATTCTTCACTATGTGAATTGCAACATCTGACTTCCTTAGATCTCAGTAATAATAAATTAGAAGGAAAGATTCCAAAGTGCATTGGTTCACTTGGTCAATTGATACAATTGAAACTTAGAAGCAATATACTTGCTAGTGCCATTCCTCATGCTCTGGGAAACCTCTCCAATCTGCAAACTCTTGACCTCAGGGACAATGATTTTTTGGTTGCAAATGATCTTGAGTGGGTCTCTCACCTTTCCAATTTGAGGTACCTTGATCTGTCAGGTAGTAATCTTAGTCAAGCTGTTGATTGGCTATCATCAATAAGCAAACTCCCTTCTCTATCATCAATAATCTTAGATAATTGTGGACTCACTCAATCCAATCTGAAATCTATTCCCCAAATGAATTCTTCCACTTCTCTAGAAACCCTCAGTCTTTCAGGAAACTATTTGAACTCTTCATCTCTGTCATTGATGCCTAATTTTAGCAAAGTCCTCACACATCTTGATCTCTCATATAATTTTTTACAACATAGCATTCCCGAAGGCTTTGCAAATATGGTTTCTCTTCAATATCTAGATCTCTCACATAATGAACTTGAAGGTAGCATACCAAAATCCTTCCAGAGTTTATGTCAATTGGAAACATTAATACTATCTTCCAACAAATTGTCTGGCCAACTCGGTGACTATGTACCACATTTGTGTTCAAGACAAAATAGTATACGAAATTTGGATCTTTCCCATAATCAGTTGAATGGGCCACTTCCATATACTATTGGGCAACTTCCTAACCTCTACAAATTGTCTATCTTTTCAAATAAGTTGAATGGTGTCGTTAACGAATCACATCTATCAAACCTATCTAACTTGAGATCTTTGTATGTTGACCAAAATTCACTTTCATTCAACTTGAGTTCAAATTGGGTTCCACCTTTCCAACTGTATGATCTATTTGCATCATCGTGCATTTTGGGTCCTAACTTTCCATCATGGCTCCAACATCAAAGGAAACTCAAGTTTTTGGAAATTTCTAATAGTGGTATTTCTGGTTCGTTTCCTAATTGGTTTTTGGGACCTATCTCCAGGTTTGATCTACTTGAATGTTTCTCATAACAAACTTAGTGGAGCCTTGCCAAAATCAATACCAAGTATGAAACATGAATTTCTTGAAGATGAATGGGATTTGAGTTTCAACAACTTTTTTGGTCCACTGCCTCATTTTCCACCATTACTAAATCTTCTAAGTGTATCAAATAATATGTTCTCTGGGTCTATATCTTCTTTTTGTGCAACATCATATCCATATTTAGTTTATCTTGACCTATCTAGTAACTTCTTAGAGGGGCCACTACCGGATTGTTGGGGGCAATTTCATGGATTACAAGTCCTGAATTTGGCAACAAATAATTTCTCCGGGAGAATACCCGAGTCATTTGACACTTTACAACAAATTAAGACGTTCCATTTAAATAATAATAATTTCTCTGGTGAGGTTCCATCTTTGACCCGTTGTAGCAACTTGAAGTTGATTGATTTTGGGGATAATAATTTGGAAGGAACATTACCTGCATGGGTAGGCCAAAACCTACGTCATTTGATTGTTTTGCGTCTATGAGCAAATAAGTTCCAAGGAAGCATACCAACCAGCCTTTGTGATCTATTGCATCTTCAAGTATTGGATCTCTCTAAAAACAATATTACAGGGAAAATACCTCAATGTCTTGATCGCATAATTGCTTTGTCAAATATAAAGCTTTCAAAAGAAACAATTCCATATGCTGCAGGTGTATATCTTATTAGTTATGATGATCACGCAATTGGCTGGTTCATTGACAAAGCAATATTGGCATGGAAAGGAGAAAACAGAGAGTATGGGAAAAATCTTGGACTTTTGACATCCATTGATCTTTCTTGCAATCAGTTGACAGGAGAGATACCTCATAGTATAACAATACTTATGGCATTGGCTAGCTTAAACCTTTCAGGAAATAATCTCACAGGATTCATTCCCAGCAACATTGGTCATATGAAAATGTTGGAATCACTTGACTTGTCAAGAAACTATCTTGATGGTAGAATTCCAGCTAGCCTTTCAAATTTGACTTTTCTCAGTTACATGAACTTGTCGTTCAATGACTTGTTAGGGAATATTCCAATAAGCACCCAGCTAGAAACCTTTGATGCCTATACATATATAGGGAACCCTAGGCTTTGTGGCCAACCACTCTCAAAGAAATGCCCAGGAGATGAGAATTCTCCAAATCCTCAACCTATTGGCAACACCAATAGAAGTGGCACTGAAGGAGAAGAAGATGAACTCCTAAGCTTTGGGTTTTACATCAGCTTGGGGCTTGGATTCATTATTGGATTTTGGGGAGTTTGTGGAACTTTAGTACTCAAGACTTCATGGCAATATGCCTATTTTCAATTCTTCAACAACATGTATGATTGGATATATGTGCAACTAGTTGTCGTTATAGCTAGGCTGAAAAGGAGACTGCAAGTAGAAGACTGAAAAGGTAAGGCCTTTAATACCTTTTTGTTGTGATATGGAATGTTATATTGCTTATTGAGCATCATTATGTTGCGATTAATAAGGCAATTTTTTCAATAAACTAAAATCTGTTTATAACTTTGTGTAACTCGTCAATTAAAATTTGATAATTGCATTGACTCAATATGCTAGTTAAGATAAGGTTGTTTTCCTCTATATTTGGCAGGTGGTGCGCCATTTTAGTAGGTGGCATGGGAGGACATCTTGGTTAATTTCAAAGAGACAAGCTTTTGATTGGAGAGACTTCAAACACTCTTTAGTTCTCTACTTTTATTTTACATGTTATGTACTTTATTTACAACAGTACAAAAATTTGTCATCTTGTGAAACTTTTACCAGCTACTTTCAGATTGGTGCTGTTTAAATTCTTGGATACTTACCATTGAGAAGAACGAACATGCATGACTATTTTAGGTTTGGATGCTGGACTGGGTTAGTTCTTGCTAGCAAAGTGGTTACTTATAAACAATGATGAGAAATCTTTCTGAATATTGTCTAGGAAATTAGACTGTTTTAACTGTTTTAACTGTCTTAAACGCACAGTGTATGACAGTTGTGCTATTCAGATATTTTGGCTTTAGTACATGGGTTTTTACTGGGCATACTCTGAGGGTCTATCTGCCAAAGGTGGAGTAAGTTTACTGTCCTACTGAACCCTTCATCATCATCACAACTCTGTTATTTTCTCACCAAAACTTTGACACTTGATGACTCAGTTATTAATTAGGGGTATAGATTGGCATATGTTACTAGTTTATCAATAACAAATTACTAATTCGTTAAGCTGTTTACTCACCTTGTTAATTGGTGCAAAAATGGTGAAAAATCTTTGGTGTGCAAGAATCAGTTTCATTAGAATAATGCTTGGTGCACAACACCTCATACTAGAGTGAGGTGGCAAAATTAGAGAACATGAGGATGGATCAATTGTAATCAAATGATAACAACTATAGGAATATGAGGTGGTATGTGTGTAAATGTTTGTATATACTTATTCTTTTCATTATCACAATTCCAAAAAGCAAAATTTTTATGAGCTCTTTGAACATCTCATATTGATATCGGTTACTGTGAGGCTATGAAAGGCATGAGAGGAGGGACAGTTGTTTTGGATTATATGGCCTGATTTATTTGTTGATGTATTTTCACTCTCTTTCTCTTCTTCCATCTCTGAGGTCTTTTTCTCCTGCACTTGTTATATATTGTTTACTTGATTATGCTTCCATAGCATTGTAATATTCTCTAAACTCCATGATTTCATAAACACAAACTGTTTTTCACTTTTTCTCATCTATTCTTGTCAATTACAAATTTTGCAAATTTTGAATGCTTCATTAGATTTTTGTCTTGGGTTGCGCCATTATAAAATTTGCATTAGTAAAATGTGGTTTTCCACAAAGGTGAGGTCTTTCTAATTATTCCCGTGGTTGATAAAAAACTGCCATAGAAAGGCTTGTAGATGGTCAAGATGGTGGTTGTTTAGTAACTGCCACTAGAAGCATTTAGACCAACTCCAATAGTTGTTCTTAAGGTGGTTGTTAAATATAAGAACTGGTTTTTATAAGAACTTTTATTGGAGATGAATGATTTGACTATCAGGGTATAGAACGGTTCTTCTACAAAACCGTTCTCGCCAACAAATTTTTTTTTTCATCACAGATTCCAACCAAAAAACTCAACAAAAAATGCAAGTAAAATGAAAATGGGACCCATTTATGAACCAAAATTGAGTTCTTCCATTGGAGTGACAAGGAGGTTGAGTTCTTATATCCTAAGTGGCATCTTTGGGCCCATCAAATGATAGATAAGAAACCAAATGTGATTCTTCCATTGTGGATGCGCTTAGTAGTAGTTCAAAGTTCAAACTATTGCTAAATGCATTTTTAACCGCTGCTATATGCCAGTGTTGTTGAAGTGGCAGTTGACACTATCCACTTAGTTACTGATGTAGATAGCTCAGGTGACTTGGCTCAAGGTTCCAAAGGAGCAACAACTGATTAAGGTAAAAAAGATTCCTGGCTGGAAGAAGTAAAGAATGAAGTAGTAGAGAGTATCCTTGCTTGTACTCAACAAGTGAAATAAGAAATTGGAAAATTCAGCATTGGTACTTCTAACACAAATTCCCTAGGAAAACATAAGAAACAGAGTCAAGAAAGCATGGCAGTAATAACCCTCTATCTAAAGGGGCATTGGCCCTCATTCCATTTCCAATTAAACAAGCTCTATTTGAAGATTGTATGGTAGGAGAGCTTTAGTTTCTGATGAAATGAGTGATGTTAAGAGAATGTGTATTGTTTGACTTGAATATTTTCGCTGCACTGGAGGTGTGTTTTGTTAGTTCTCGAGGCTTGTTGGAGGAAGTTTAGGTACATGCCCGAGTTCTGGTCTTATACCATTTGGAACTTGCTTCTTTCCTTTTTCTTCTATGAAATTCTATCTTTGGCACAACAAAAAAAAGAAGTTGATTTGTACTGACTGTCGTAGGAAAGCATCCTAATTCCTAGCAACATCCATAATCAGTATGAATGCTCCAGAAATATGCTAGGAACCTCATGAGGATTTGTATCTATGAAGTTAGGTGGTTTTAGATTCCTATATTTTCAAAGAATTAAATGCTCCTCTACCTTTTGCAATGTTGTTGTAGGATTTCCCACTTCAGTGTTGTGTATCGGTTGACTTTGTAATTGTTGCTGCCCAGCCTTCAATATTCACTAAGCACATCTTATAAATTTGCAAATTCTAAGTTAAGGGTATGTATGGATTGATGGGAGGGAATGAAGTGGAGGGAAATTGTATGATATTCCCTTATTTAGATAGCATAAAAGATGATAGAATGCAATGAAACTCAATGGAACCCATTCCGTCCTATTTCATCATCTACCTTCATTTGCCTTCCCCCTCCAATTTGGGGGCAATGGGATGGAATCAAAAATCGACGTTTAGTAAAATTATAAAATTACTATTTTATCCTTACCCTAATATATCTTTAACAGCTCTTTTCTTTGGCAGTTTTCTCAAAATTGCAGCAAGAAAGTTCTGCAGCAAACATGATGGCTGCTCCTCACCATCTCACGCTCACACTTTACTCAAGCTGTGCTGCTGCTTGCAGAAGCAGAAAATGAATGTAAGAACAAAACAGCTACTGTATGTGCATTTTGGGGATTTTTAAGGCCTATTTAAAGCCTTGTTGGGAGAGATGCAAACGTCGAAAGAACTTTTTGTGCTTAATTTTTTAAGGAGCTGCTGGTGAGGTGTGACTTGTGAGGCGTGGTGTGAAAGCTATCAGAATATAACAATACAATATAACAATTTGTGCTTAATTTGATAGTACTTCAGTTTTTTTTTTCCTATTAGAATAGCAAGTAGCAACAGTTTGTGCTTAAATTGAAGGAGCTGCTGTGAGGGGTGACGTTGACATGGTTACATCCGAGTGAATTTGGTATTACAATTTCTTAATTTTTTTCTCCTATTAGACTACCAAAAGTTTGTGCCCAATTATACCAACATTTGCATATGACAAGAAGACAATTTCAATTACCAACATTTGTTATTTTAAAAATCACGTTATTCAAGCCATAATAAAATTAGTGTTTTTAAAGTAAGGGTAATATAGGAATAAAAGAGTTATAACCAATTTCATTCCGTCCACTTCCCAAACGATGGAATAAGAACTTGCGGTCCAGGTCCAGATCCAGCTTGCTCATCGTTCTCAGTCTTGCGGTCCACTGTGAAGCACCTTGCTCACTCACTCTGCAAGGTATGTTTCCTTCTTAATTTTGTGAGTTGTGACCTATGATTCGCTTTGCTGCTCAATGATTTGCTTTTCCCCTAAGTTGTGATTTTTGGTGGTTACAAATTCTTGGGTTAAGTCTGTTAAAGGCATTAACAGTTTTGTTGCATAAGCCTGTAGTGTAGTATAACAGTTCTGTACCTGTAGTGTAGTATAGCACTATAGCAGTATAGCTTGTTCCTGAGTCTGACCCTCTTGAAGAAATGCCAGAAACTGATTCCGGAGCAAGGTGATCATAGTTGTTGGCAGTGATAGTGTAGTGTTTGGAGTCTCTGATAGATAAGAGTTCTGGAGTGGTGAATAAGGTAAGCTTGTGTTTCTGTTTGCAATCTGGAACCTTTGATATCAAATTCTAAGTTACTCGGTTTTTCAAAAGTTACTTTATTATCTTTACCTGATAATGTAAATTTTTGTTAATATTTAATATAATACATAGGTAAAGTAGACCTAGTACGTAGAAGAAAATTTAAGATTTTATTGGCAAACCTCCATTAATTAATTTGCTTTCTGCCCACGAAATTAGAGCCTATTCTGCTCTACTTGAGAGGGTAAGGTACATGTTCAATGGCAACTACTTGAGAGGGTCTTACGATGCTCTTTCACAATATTTTCACTTTAGTGTGA
Organism: Echinosophora koreensis; assembly: GCA_035048595.1. Lineage (NCBI taxonomy): Eukaryota > Viridiplantae > Streptophyta > Magnoliopsida > Fabales > Fabaceae > Echinosophora > Echinosophora koreensis. The sequence continues at coordinate 4,748,804 of JAPCYP010000025.1, read as the reverse complement.
TCATTTATGTCATTTGCGTGACAATCACTAATTCCTACCTGTTCATGTATACGTTATAAATGAAAATTATAGGTTGCCAGTTGGTTCAAAGGCCTAGCTTTAGATGATTGATTATTATAGGGAAAAAATCTTGAAATATTCAGGTAAATGTGCATGTTCTTTCTTTTAATTATTTTAGATTGTGGGAATTGTCTTCTAACTTAGACATGTGGGGGCTGCAAACACACACCCAAATTTTCTTACTTACTGTTTTTTTATATTTTTTCAAGGAGATTATGGTCCTATTTGCAATTAAACAAATTCTGGGCACAAATTGTTCAATCAATTCAATATATAATTGATTATTCAACAACTTATTTGTTTTGTTTCAATTTTGTTGAAGTACTCTTTTGATGTGTTTACAGGTAAGATATCAATATCAATAAGAGACTAATACATTATCAAGTTTTTTTTTTTTGTTGAAAGAAGCAAAGAAGTTTCATTAACAAGGGTACAAGGGGTATCCAATAACCCATATACAAAAACCTGGATACAAAAACAGATTACAGCCAGATCAACAGTTTTATCCAAGCAAACTAGACAATACAATTTCCTGGACTAATACACCAGTCCGAAAAAGAACAAGTAATACCTTTTGATCTAGTTGTAAACCACCTCCAAGAACAAATCTTTATCCTATCCAACAAATAAATCATTATCAAGTTGACATAGCAATTCTGCTTCCTGGTTCCCCGTGTCCTTGTTTGTCCATTTTGCTTGGTTCAAAGATAAACTATTGTCCACTTTGGTCAACAACATTTGCAACATAATTTGTATCAGTAATTTGGCATCCCTGAACTAATTCTCTGTCTCAGCATTGATCAAAATGGCCTGGCAAGTCTCCCAACAACAGTGGCTGGAATCTGATCAACAAGCCCATTTGACCAAGTATCATTTCTTTTGTAGGACTAGGTCTAGGAACCTTGTTGTTGGATGTCAATTTGTTAAACAGGTTTTCATGCTTGTCAATTTACTATTGTAACTATTTTTTGGTAATGAGATAGCTTAATAGGAGCAGCTGATATCTATTATCTACTTTGGTGCTTATGACTTATGAGCACCAATGACTTGGGTTTTAAAAGCTAAACTCATAGCTACTTTGGTGCTTATGAAGCTGCTTGAAAATTCAACTGGGAGCATCCTTACTGACCAGAACAGAATGGATCAACTTTTCCGAGTCATATATTAGCTTGCGTTTTTGTTAGTTGGGTGGCTTAAGCAAGTTAGGAAACTCGCTTTTGTGGAATTAGTTTATCAATAGTTTTGGTTTCTATAAATTTACGTTTAAGTAAGTCAATAAAGCCAATAATTTTATTAATTTGCTTACGTTTCTATATCACTAATAAAAATTTATATATTTTTATTTATAATTAAGGCTAATTATGTCCAATAACCTGATAGTCTGACATAAGGCTCTAGGATTATTCTCTTCTCAACTGGCTTGATAGATAAAACAAGTCATACAGAATATTTCACTCTAGTCGCAAACAATATATATGTCGTCAATGTCTGTCCATGTGTGAGTGAGGGCTTGAGGTATGTTTGGTTCAAAAGAGGGAGGGAAGGAAATGAGAGGGGAGGGATTTTAGAACTAATTTATTTTTATACACTTAAAATTTTGGATTTTAAAATAATTAAGTAAAAATATTTTAGTTAGGGTGTGTTTGGTTCAAAGGAGGGGAGGGGAGGGATTTTAATGGAGGGGAGGGGAGGGGAGGGGAGGGGTTTTAACTAGCTATTGTGTTTGGTTGGGAGGAGGGGAGGGGAGGGGAGGCAACACTTTCATGTTTGGTTCAGGAGGGGAGGGGAGGGATTTTAAAACAAATTTACTCTTAAACCCTTATAATTATTTATTTTAAAATACATAAGTAGGGATATTTTAGTCAATACATAGGTTATGTTTTAAAATCCCTCCCCTCCCCTCCAAATCCCCCCATTATTGGAGGGGAGGCAAAACTCACTTAAGGAGGGATTTTGCTCCCCTCCCCTCCCCTCTTAAAATTGAACCAAACACACAAGTTTTAAAAAAATCCCTCCCCTCCCCTCCAAACCCCTCCAACCAAACACTATGTTAATGTATTCAAAATATTTTAAAACTCTTCCTCCTCTTGATCCTCCAATATTGAAGAAAAGCCAAAATAAGAGGGGAGGGATTTTGTTCTTGTTCATTCCCCTCCCCTACAAAAAATTCAACCAGACAAAAAAAGTTTATAAACCATCCCCTCCATTTTCACCGATCAAACACTATGTAAACTGTCAGGTGAGATGCATGCATGCTACTTTTTTTTTTTTCTTTTTTTTTTCTGGTTTAGTCAGCATATCAAATCAGATATATATACATCTGAACCAAAGAGTAACTGTGTCATTATGTCAAAGCACACACTTCATTACATATATGACAAGTATATTACATATACAAAGTTTACAAATTTAATATATGTTTTTTGTCTCAATAAAATGAGTGAATTTTGATTTTGGTCCTTATAAAATTTTTTCTTTGATTTTTATCCCTCCAAAATCTGAAATCACTATTTTCCGGTCTCTACTGTTATGTGACATCCATTAACTGATATGCTTAAGAGAAGATCAAACGGCCAACCCAAGTGACACCAATAACATTTGTGATGTCATGTCAGCACGTGATTACCCTAAAAATTTTCTTGAACCCTTAAATGAGTTCTATTTATCTACCCTACAATGATTGTTATGGGCTAAAAATAGTGTCATCAAATTTTAGATGAATGAAAACCAAAGAAAACTTTTTTATAGGGACCAAAACCAAAATTTGATCATTTTATAGAGACCAAAATTAGTAATTTAATATTTTAGAGAGATAAAAACGAAAGATTTTTTTTTACAAAGACCAAAACAAAAATTCGCTCATTTCCTAGAAACTAAAAACATATTTTACCCTTTAAGCTATGCTTGGGAGGATGGAGTTGGGTTGTTAGTTATGGAGTGGAGTTGCAGAAAGAGCTTAACCCATTTTTTGAGAGTTTATTCATTAATAGAGTGGGATAGTTGGAGGTGGGAACCCAAACCACTCCATACTAGAGGTGTTCACAGGTCGGTTTAGTTCGGATTTGCTGGTTTAGATTTGCATGAAAAACAAATCCGAACCAATCAAAATCAATTGATTTGGTTCGATTCGGATTTGCAATTTTTTTGTCAAGAAATCCGAACCAAACCGAATCAATCAATAACGGAGTGGTTCGAATTGGTTCGGTTCGAACCGGAAAACTATTGAAACTACAAAAAATATATAAATATTAAATATATAAAATAATGAATTATATATATATAAAATAAAATATTAATAATATGAAAATATTAAACTATTAAAACATTAAAATATATATAAATATTAATATTAAAAATATTAAAATGTAGTAATTGGTTCGGTTCGATTTGGTTTGGATCCATAATCCTTGAATCTGAGAACCGAGCCAATTATCATCAGATTTAGTTTTGTTCGATTCGGTTTGCATCCGAACACCAAAAAATCCGAACCAATTTAATTGATTTGGTTTGGATTATTGGGTTCATCAGGTTGGTCCGAACCAATGAACACCCCTACTCCATACCCCTTATTTCTTCAATTTTTTAGACCGTCCAAATTCGGGTTTTGGGATCTCCTTTCGAACTTCCAAACATTATTGAGTTATATACATTTACCTTTCCCTCTACTCTATTCTAAATCACTTCATTACTAACTACTCCACTCCATCATCTTCAAGACTCACATACATAGCCTTAATTTACATCGAATCATGCAATTATTAACTCATTTGTTTATTTAGTGATCCATTGACGCATTGCCGTGACTAAGTTCATGGCTTCGATTTCTATAACATTTTCATGTGTGCCCATTTTCAAGAGTTTTCGCTTCTGTTTTGTCAAGATACCGAAACACAGACATGAATCATGCTACGACTCCGAAGCACATCTTCACGTATGACCAACATGATTCACCGTCTCTCTTCCATGTTGGAATTAAAACAAGTTCAATCAATAATCACCAAATCAGGCCTACACTCTCATTTCCCTTTCATTGCAAAGTTAATTCAGTTTTCAGCACTTTCTCCAATGGGAAACCTCTCTTATGCCAAATCCCTTTTCCAAGAAACTTCAATGGACAACCCTTTTGTTTGCAACACCATGATTAGAGCTTTTGCCAACACTACTTTCCCAATTCAATCTTTATATATTTACAACCATATGCAAAGCATCAATGTTATCTATGATAATTTTACCTTCAATTTTGTGCTAAAAGCATGCTCTAGAGCTTACAGGTTTATAGAAGAATGTGACAAATGTGATGGGTTTGCTGTTGTTTCTAAAGGTTCTGAAGTTCATTGTAGTGTTCTAAAGTTGGGGTTTGATGAGGATGCATGTATTCAGAACTCATTGCTCTATATGTATTGTCAATTTGGGTCTTTGCCTATTGCCCAGCATCTGTTTGATGAAATGAGTAGTAGAAGTTTGTATTCTTGGAATATCATGATATCGGCATATGATCGTATTAATGATTTTAAATCTGCAGATTATCTTCTCAGATCAATGCCCCGCAAGAATGTTGTTTCATGGAACACTGTAATTGCAAGATACATTAGGTTAGGTAATGTTGAAGCCGCGAGAAGGGTGTTCCGATTTATGCCGGAGAGGGATGTTGTGTCCTGGAATTCTATGATTGCTGGTTGTGTTTCTGTTAAAGATTATGGAGGAGCATTAGCACTCTTTTCTGAGATGCAAGATGCTGAGGTAAAACCAACAGAAGTAACACTTATATCAGTTTTGGGTGCCTGTGCTGAAACAGGTTCACTGGAAGTAGGTAAAAAGATACACAAGTCACTGAAATTGTGTGAGCATAAAATTGAAGGGTATTTAGGTAATGCACTTCTGAATATGTATGCTAAATGTGGTTGTTTGAGTTCAGCTTGGGAAATATTTAATGGGATGTCAATCAAACCTTTAAGTTGTTGGAATGCTATGACTGTTGGTTTGGCTGTTCATGGTTACTGTGAAGAAGCTCTGAAATTGTTTTCTGAGATGGAACAGAGGCTTGGTACAATTAGGCCTAATCGCATAACATTTATCGGTGTTTTGATTGCTTGTAGTCATAAGGGTTTGGTTGATAAAGCAAGATGGTATTTCAATTATATGGTAAAGCAGTACAAAATTGTACCTGATATCAAGCATTATGGTTGCATGATTGATCTATTAAGCAGATGGGGTTTGTTGGGAGAGGCCTATGAGATGATTAAGGCTTCCCCTTTCCAAAATGGTGCTGTTTTATGGAGAACATTGTTGGGTGCTTGTAGGACACAGGGTAATGTGGAGTTGGCTGAGATATCCTTCCAACAACTTGCCAAATTGCAGCTTCTAACAGATGGAGATTATGTGCTGTTATCTAACATTTATGCTGAAGCTGAGAGATGGGATGAGGTTGAGCGAGTAAGGAGTGAAATGGTTGTCTTGCATGTTCCTAAGCAAGTTGGCTACAGCCAAATCGATATGAATGAATCTGATAAGCTTTATTGAACAAGCTACTGCCCTCTTTTTAAACTCATCAGTTTTTAGCTTTCTCCACTGCATGGATTTACCCTGAAGACATTTTTAAATTGTTTACAAAGGGTCTGTTTGGTTTATTTCCAGTTTCTTGTTTTCATTTCCTGAAATAAAAAATAATTATAACAAAAATAATTAAAAAATTGTCATTTTGTTTTCATTTTATTTCTTGTTTTAAAAAAATTGTACAGGAAACGGTGAAAACAAATAAGAAGTTGTTTTCAGTGTTTTCTGTACAAATTAATGAAAATAAGAAACAAAATGAAAACAATGTGATAATTTTGTAATTATTTTTTTTATAATTATTTATAAAAATAGGAAAAGAAAACAGAAAATTAGAAACAAACCAAACATACCCTTGTGCCCATGAAGTTTTTAACATTTTAACCATCAGTTCTTCTCCCTGAAAAAACAAAATGGGTGAATTACATCTGTTATCGGGTACAAAAATGAAGTTGACTTGTTGCCATTGTTACATCAGTTAAACAGCCTATATACACCAGGTATAACAATGAAGTTTTCCTAGCAAAGAATCAAAATTAATTACTAAGATCATGGTAGGCTACAACAAAATTTGATGTAGGATCAATAAATTATTCTGTATTTTGTAATTGAGAACTTAAACTAAAGACTACAAAAATGTTACTTAGATGGTTCTCGACTAGTAAATGTGTTCCTGAATCACTGAAACTGAATCAAGTAGGCAATTGTTGGATGCAACAATTGATCATATATAGATAACGGCTTGAGGATATGAATCCATTATCAACTTATTATATCTTGATGTCATTGTTTTCCCACCCTCAAGCTCTTCTTTATCATCAATTGATTTTCTTCTTTGTTGTCTACTTCTCCATCACCTTCTTGATTTACACCACTTTTCCTAAAGAACAATCCCCAGTTGATAAGGAGTGATCCTCATGTATCTTCTTCACTTTCCTTCTCTTTTACTAGTGAACTAAACTAGTGTCCTGCTAATAAGACCAAGAGCAGCCCAAACTTGGGAAGTTAAAGGACTTGAATTATTGCCTAATAGGTACATAAACTGCACCCTAGGAACGATGACAGATATTGCCTCCATCTTCTCATATCAAATGTAAAGTAAACATGCACTAATACGAGGAATGATGGGTGCTTCTAGAATGCACCCTCTAAAATCAGGTGCATCTATGCTCCTTAAATATTGACCATTGATATGGGTGGTTGGGATTGCTATGTGAAGCTGATTCAACCGATTGTCATTTGGGGAAAAATTTTTATTGCAACAAAAATAGTATTTATGATCCGCCGCTGTTTCCCATTGCCCCTTTCTCCCACAACAATTTTGTCCCATCCTTGCGAGTAGAAGAACACCAACCTCAATGTGACTTCCATCCATGATGCCATCACCCCCCCTTACACCACATCCGATAAGATGGTTCTGAATTCGTGCCAGACTAACCTAAAAAACTGGGCTTTTTCTTGTCATAAATTTCAAGAGAGAAATCCCTGAGTACCCGAGTGGTTGTAGCACTAGAGGAGGAAGAGGTAGCAGTAGTAAGAACAACACTAGTTTTAGAGCTCAAACCAGGAGCCAAAGTGGATGAAGAGTTAGTAGAACCCTGAAAGATGCATTAGAACTAGGGATGTAAATTTTACCCGTACTCGCTAATATCTGCGGACAATATCTGCAACAGGTAAAAAATGGATACCTTAACGGGTATCCGCAGATAAGTTAAATGGATATTTTCTCTACCCACTTATTAATGAGGTGGGGACAGGTATTGTAGTATCCATAATCATGGGTATCCACTAAGATGAAATTACTAAAATACCCTTTTACATATAATGTCTTTTTTTCCATTATACTTATTGTTTCTGAAAATTGGCATCCGTAGCACCCAAACCTTATCATTCTCAAGTCGTATGGATCATTGTGTTAAATATTATTGATTTTGTTTAATCATTGTGTTATGTATTAATGCTTATGGATTATTGTTTATGGATTAATGCTTATCGATTAATGCTCATGTGTAAATGATGTCGAGATAGTGTTGTTTGAATAAAAAATTAGTCTAATATTCAATAATTTTGTGATGTGTTTGAATATCTATGGATACCCGCAAATATTAATAAATTTGTTTAAAATCCGCAAGATGGATACCCACATGGATATGGGGCGGGGACGGGTATGAAATTTATCTAATGGGGTAGGTAGTGGGGGACTACTACCCGTACACACCCCGCCCCGTTTACATCCCTAGTTAAAACCTCATCTAATTGCCCACAGTGTTGGATTCACATATCATAAGCAAAACCCGAGATGGGTAATGCTTGCACATTGAAAAAACGAGGCAATTTTGAGTAGATAAAAATGCTCAACTGGTACTTAAGCAATAAGTCTCTCCCACCTAATGGACTAGTTTTTTGGGTTGAACTCTCCTCATGGGCTCAAGAATGACCCAATATCAAGCCTGATTTGCAGCGTTTGGGAACATAAAGAAGCCTCTATGTTAGACCTAATGGACTTCAAGTGGAAGGCGGCACGAGAGAGGAACTTCGTAATAAAAAAAATTGGGAAAAAAAAAATCAGAAAATCGGTAAATATGTATGGTGCATGACACACTATAACTTAAGAGGATACATTATAGAATCACTTCGAGAATGATAGATTTTGGTGATATTAAAAATAAAAGTTTAATTTTGTTATAGTAAATATAATCTTTTTATTATGAGATAATCACAAATTATTATACATTAAACCTTTAGGATAATTATAATAAGTGATAAATATTTGTTAATGATGACATGGTGATGTATGATTGGTTAGTACATATCATTTATCATTTAAATCATTAATACAAAAGCTTCTTGTAATTGGGCTTTTGGATTGGCTTTGGCTCCAAGAATTAGGAAGAGTTGAGTTGAGTTGGGTGTTGGCATATTCCCTTTTATTATTTATTATTACAACACAATATATAAAAGGTCTTCTTCGTCTCTGATTCAAGTCCTCCCTTCTTCTTCAGTTTTGGGTGTTCGAAGAAATCAGCAGCAACAAACAAACAAGCGATCGATGAACTCTTCAGTTTGCTGCTGAATTTCATTTCACTTCCATTCCAATTCAAATTCCAATGGCTCGCACCAACTCCTTCGGTCAGACCGAAATTAACTGGGACAAGTATGCTTCCATTTTCCCTTCATTCATTTTCTCTCCCTTTTCTTTTTCTTAATTTCAAATTTTTCTCTTCTTTTTCTTTCTATATAGATTACTGAAACTATCACATAATGTTTTTCTTTGTATATCATGAATGAACCCAAATCAAATTCAAAGTGGGAGCTAATTCTCTCCAAAACAAAGGAAAGAAAATAAAGATTAAGACATAGAATTAAAGAACTATTGAAGACTGTTTGATAATGCTTACTAGCTGGAATCTCTTATGTTCATACACTTGATTCAAGATTCAAGGTTGCGTCTTTCTTTTGTAAATTCTTGAATGGTTCAATCTTCCATCTTTTGAAGATAAATCTTCAAGGTGATTGCTAGAAGCTCCATGAGAGCATTTTAGGTAAACAGCTTAATTAAGCACTTAAGCTATTTTGAAATAAGCTAAAAACAGCTTATTTTCATAAGCTTATTACAATAAGTTAAAATGAGCTTATATTAAGATCATAAACTATTTTCGTAGACTATTTGCATAAGTTTATTTTGATAAGCTATTTTCATAACCTCAAAGAAGCTTTCTATAAGCTCTTCCAAATGCACCATATATCCTTATTAAGTTCACTTATTTATGTAGGCTAGATAAAACGAAGTTCTATGTCGTAGGAGCCGGACTCTTCACGGGTGTTACAGTTGCTCTGTACCCAGTTTCTGTTGTGAAGACTAGGCTGCAGGTTGCTTCAAAGGATACTTTGGAGAGAAATGCATTTTCAGTTGTGAAAGGTTTACTTAAAACGGATGGCGTACCTGGTTTGTACAAAGGGTTCGGCACGGTTATCACTGGTGCAATTCCTGCCAGAATCATATTCCTCACTACCTTGGAGACCACGAAGGTGGCTGCCTTCAGGATGCTCGAGCCATTTAAACTATCTGAAACTAGCCAGGCTGCTATAGCAAATGGAGTTGCTGGCATGGCATCGTCACTTTTGGCACAAGCCGTGTTTGTTCCAATTGATGTGGTATGGTAATATAATTCATGTGACCTGAGCATGAATGAGCATGACTGCCTGTGTTTTTATACTTCAACTTGAAACTAATTCTTTTGGACTCACCAATGACCCATACATGATACTTACATGCATATGGATATGGTGGAAATCTTTTAAGTTTGTTTTTAACTATGCCAAATATTGGAACATGAAATATATTCGTTGATGTTCTTTCACATGTCTGTTGCAATTCAATTTGATTATAGCTCCAGAAGTGTTTATTGGTATCGTTTTTGCTTATGGTTTTAAAAGTTCTATTAGGTGTTACTTTTAAAGTTAAACAGTATTTAGTACTCTTATTTTTTAGACAAACTCGTTGGTTAATCTTTCATTCCTTCTATTTTGATAGTTAGGGCAAAAAATTAAAAATGCAATGTTTAGTTATGAACTTATGAATCAGAAAATTTTGAAGGATGGAAAATAAGGTTTTGCAATGATTTGCATTGTCTGCAGATTACAGTGTATATTCTGTAGGAGCATGATGCAAGGTTTAACAATTAGCATTTTATGTTCAGTTTATTTCATGTTGTTATAGCGCTCAACTTATGCTTCTTTTAGAGGGTTTAATCGTGTGCTCAAATAAATAAGGAAAATGATTTTAATAATTTGTTTACCTTTTTCTTGAACTTTTTGTTTTGTTTTTGTTGTTATGAGGATATTCCTTATGCCATTCATTTGTGCTTATTTTTTTTCTTGTTGATAAAATGATTTCTTTTTATAAAAATATAGATAATTCTAACATGCTAATTACATTCACATTGAATGATATTCAGGTCAGTCAAAAGTTGATGGTGCAAGGATACTCAGGCCATGCCCAGTATAGTGGGGGTCTGGATGTTGCTCGTAAGGTGTTAAGATCTGATGGCATCAGGGGATTATATAGAGGGTTTGGTCTATCAGTTATGACTTATTCGCCTTCTAGCGCTGTATGGTGGGCAAGTTATGGTTCAAGCCAACGCTACATATGGAGGTGAGACATGGTAATGCATGTTCTCTCAAGTCTTAATGCTGAATCATTGTTGTCTTACCTATTTCTTTTTTTCTTTATATTGTATCAAATATCAATTATCAAATGGTAGGAAAAGCAAAATACCCTATATATCTTCGTAGTCCTTTAATTAATTAGGTCTTATATATATATGTATATATATATATACATATGTATATATATGCATGGATTTCAAAAGTAGCTCATATATCTTCCATCTAAGTTAGAGTTATGTACATTTGTTGTATTCCATGTACATGGTAAAACTGCAAAAATATCTGATAAATGTCCTCTAAGTTTAATGTTAGCTTGGTCAGATCAATGTAATGGGTTTGGTCTCAAAGGATTGAATTGTGTTGCTTGAAATGCATGTCATTGTAGCTGTGTTTAAGTGAGAAGTTAGAATTTCTTCTTGACTGAGAGAACCTATCAAAAGCATAAACCAATTTTGCAGAGAGCTTGGGCTTTTTATAGTTGTTTCAGAATGGTGGAATTAATCGGTAATAGGGAAATGACTTTCAGTACATCATGTGCATACTAATATTTTGTTTTTGCATTGTTATCCAAACTATCTAATATCGAAGACAATTATCTCCTGGTCGTTTTGTCAGATTTTTAGGAGACGGTGTCGAATACAAGGAAGGTACTCCTAGTCTGTCGAAGATTGTGTCAGTCCAGGCTGCTGGGGGGATTATTGCTGGTGCAACTGCATCCTGCATAACAACCCCGTTGGATACTATCAAGACACGGTTACAGGTATTGATAACCTTGTTCAAATCGTTTCTTTCCCTTGCTTAAGTACATTGTTCTCTGGGGTCATCATTGTGGTGTGGATATTATCTTTTTGCTTCTTTTGTCGTTTTTGTTTTGTTTTGGAAAATGATTTCTGTGATACTTTATTTGTTGGTTCCACTGCAATGATTTATATGTTTTTCTCTCTTTTGTATAGCCCTGTAGATGAATATTCTCCTTTCTCTTCTATATTTCCCTTTCTTTGCATGTTCTTGCTGTAATTTGGACTGGCCTTAGAATTTATGGATGCAAAGACAGTAATACATTTATTGCTCCAGTATATTTTGGTGGTGTTAGAAGTTCTCCTCTCTCTAAATTAAGATGACTAAAAGGGGAAGAATTAGATGAGCATTTCTTGATTATTATTTTATTAGCCAGTCACTGCATACTTAATTTTTCTGACTCAATAACTTGCACTCCAGGTGATGGGACATGAAAAGAGAAGCTCTGTAAAACAAGTTGTTAAAGACTTAATCATTGAGGATGGTTGGAAAGGTTTATACAGAGGGTTAGGTCCAAGATTTTTCAGCATGTCAGCATGGGGTACTTCAATGATATTGGCTTATGAATATCTGAGTAAGAACTCTTTCTGTCTGATTATATTATCTTTTTGTGTGTGCACGATGTGTTTGTGTGTTTATAATTTTGGTTGCTTATTCTGGTCTGGTGTATTTGAATACTGAAATAACTATTTAACTTAAATCTTGGTCTAATAGTAATTGATTTAATTAGTTATTTCTCTGTGTATAATGTCATCATCCTAGTTCTCAGTTGTGGCCATGTTGTGTAACTCTGCTGGTAATATTTTGTTATTCTACTTATATGTTAGAGTCAACATCATCCATGTTACATTTTTATGCATTTCAAATAAAAATGATTCAATTATATATTCAGATTATCTCCTATTTTTTATACGGTCCACTTGAGGCTGCAATTAGCTGACTGAAAAATAACCATGACTGAATTCCCAACTGATGGTGGGTTTTTAAAATGCAAAACCTTTGTTGATGGATGGAATTCTTCCTCTTGATTAGTTTTATTTTAGTCAAACCTTGGGCCTTTATTTATTTACATTTATGGAGTTCAGTATCTGAAGAATTATGTGGTATACACATACACATGTGGGCATCAAAATACATATATGACAGGCCAGTTATTAGTCATCTCACATTAGCTTTGTTAGGCATCAAAATGCATATATCTTACTAGTTACTAGGTAAGCCAGTTATTATCTACTTTAGCTTTATTTTAGTCATCTCACTTACAGATGTTCACAAGAAGCAACGTATAATTAGTTTTCCCCAAAAGAAAGGGTAATAATACCTTAATTCATTGTTCTAGTTGTTGATTTTTTATTTTGGGTTCTTTGCATGAACTTAATATGTCAACTCTGATGAGCTTGTCAAAAGTAGGTCACAAATTGTTCATCAGTGACTATATTTCCAAAACTGGAGTTATTATTGTCCCATTCAATGCATTTTTTCTTTTGTTCTCGTTTCTGAAGATAGTTTGATTTATTTTTTGTTAATTTATTATCATGGACTTGTTATTTGACTGGGACTTGTTTCATGATATTGGCTATTAAAATCTGTCACATTTTGAATCTTGGTGTATATATTTTTCCTCATGCTAAAATTACTTCAATTGTTTCGTCCCTCAGAGCGCTTGTGTGCAAAAGATGAATAGAGGAAATTGGTCTGAAAAGTATTTTTTCGATTGATGAAGCCAAGACTTGGTTCCCAATCAACTTTGTATTTGAGTTCCTTATGTGGGCTGAGTTGATGATATTGGATATGCATACAGTGTCTTGTAATCTTACACCTTGAGCACTGGAGTTGCTGCTTTTGGACATTATCAGTCTTGACTTCAGGGGTAAACTTTAAGTAGACAGTTATACTAACGTTCAGGAAATAATTGTTGGATACATGAAAAATGGAAATTTCATACTAGAAATTTCTTAGTTACATTCTTTTCAATGATTAATTGGATTAGGTGTATTCTTTTTTCTTGCATGGCATTGGATAATGTACAATGAGAAGAAAGATATTATAATGATTTTGTTTTTTTTTTTTTTTGCAAACTCTGTGCTCACTGCTCATATCAGATTTGCCTCCCCCTAACACCGACTTTTCTCCTTTAATTTACAGTAATGTATCTGACATGGGGCGTGAAAATAAGTTTGAAACTCTAAATCTAACGTGTTCATACAAAAGTGCAAGTCATTGGACATTCTTCAAGTGCAAGTAATTTTTTTTTTTTTTTTTTACTGTATTTGGCAAAAAATAGCTGATAATAGCTTATGTTGATAAGTTAGTTTATAACTAATAAGCTATTTTTTAATGGAAAACTTATAGATAATAATTAAAAGCTAGTTGATTGAATTTGAAGCATTTGATAAAATTAACGGTTGAACTAGGTTATAAATGTTAAATGACATAAAATGATATATTTATATGATTTTTTTATATATAAATTCCTTTCAAGTTCTAATTAAAGCTTTATAGTTAGAATATTAATTTTTTAAATTATATTTTAAATATTTTTATTGAATAATATAAATGAAATGACATGTTTCTATGATTATTTTATATAAATTTTATTTTGAGAAGTAGGGTTTGATAAAATTAGTGGTTGAACTAGCTTATAAATGTTAAATAACATAAAATGTTATATTTATATGATTTTTTTATATGTAAATTCCTTTTAAGTTCTAATTAAAGTTTTATAGTTAGAATATTAATTTTCTAAATTATATTTTTAAATATTTTTATTGAATAATATAAATGAAATGACATGTTTCTATGATTATTTTATATAAATTTTATTTTGAGAGACAGAGTTTGATAAAATTAGTGGTTGAACTAGCTTATAATGTTAAATAACATAAGGTTATATTTATATGATTTTTTTATATGTAAATTCCTTTTAAGTTCTGATTAAAGTTTTATAGTTAGAATATTAATTTTATAAATTATATTTTTAAATATTTTTATTGAATAACATATATTTTTAAATATTTTTATTGAATAACAAATGAAATGGCATGTTTCTATGATTATTTTATATAAATTTTATTTTGAGAGGCGGGGTATCATAAAATTAATCAAGGTAAAAATATGATAAAAGTTAATAAGCTATAAGCTATGAGCTATAAGTTAAATAAAATAGTTTATGAAAAAAAATTATAAACTAATGAGATAAGCTTATTTATCACTTTAAAAAAAAAAAAAACTTATTTACCAACCATCTTTATTTTAGAGAAACAAACTTATAAATTAATCAAATAAGTTATAAATTAGCTTATTAGACTTGCTAAATTATTGAGGTCCATGACTTGTTTCAACTTTCAAGTTTGGCGACAGCGTCGGCTCCAACTCAAAGAAAATAGGCTAAATTAGTATTTTGGTCCCTTATCTTTATTTTAGTTTTTCGTTTTGGTCCCTTATCTTTTTTTTAGTTTTCATTTTGGTCCCTTCCGTTAGTTTTGCACTGACGTCGTTAGGTATCCGTCGTGAGTAGCCGGCGGTTTCGGCAACTGACTGCGGCGGTTTTCGGCGACTTATGGCGGCGGACTGACGGAAAGAACCAAAATAGGCTAACGGTTGAAAGATAAGGGACCAAAACAGGAAAAAAAAAAAAAAAAAAAGATAAGGCACCAAAATGAAAACTAAAATAAAGATAAGGGACTAAAATAGGGGTTTAGCCAAAATCTAAACCTATGTTTAGGTGATACGTGATAGCGAGTTTGAATGTGAGTGAGGTCCTGTGTATGTTAAAGTGAGGCCTGTGGAGCTGAGTGTAACTCAAATAGTAATTTTCATCCATCCTTCCTTTATGATCCCACTTTCCCGTAGCAGAATCCTCGTGTTTTTTTGTTCTTTTGTTTTTTTCCTATGGTAATCTATTATTTGCATTCTAACACTTGATCGATGTTGAACTCATATTTATACATGATATATCAATTTCATCTTCGTATAATAGTATTTAGTTACGTTTATATCTGATTCGATGTTTCACACAAGTGTTTTATTTGGATATAGAAAACAAAGCAATCACCAAAAAACAGCAATGATATTTGAACATATGAGATTTTGATAACATTAACCAAAGTTTATATTTCATTAAACACAAACCTGAGAACATTAACCAACATTTCATCTATATACCTAGACACCATTAACCATGATTTGTACACCCATTAACCATGTTATCCGGTGTCCGGGTGTATAAGTAACATTTTTGCCTAAAAAAAGAGATGTGAAAAAACACACAACATCCTTGGGAGAGCTAACAAACATACTTCTGATGTATTTAATATTCTTATCATAGAAGATAAGTAGGAGTTGATGAAGTTCAAATAAAAATCTGACAGTTCAAAATTTTAAAAGTGATACTAGTACAATGCAATTTATAAACCACACTTCATCAATGACACTACAGTTTATGTAAAATGATATGAGCCCCGTACTTAGGATTAATAGTAAAAACAGTGGTGGGAGCATGTGTATAAGCAGGGGAAAGCTCAAACCAGAAATGTTGTAAAAGCAATGACAATATCATCTTTGCTTCCAACATGGCAAAATTTTGCCCAAGGCAAATTCTAGGACCCCATCCAAATGGGAAAAATGAGACTCTGCCTTTTGTTGCCTTAGCAACTCCTTCAGAAAACCTTTCTGGCTTGAACTCTCTTGCATCATCACCCCAAATGTCAGGATCTTGGTGCATCAAAAGTATTGGCAAGGAAACATGCACTCCTGCTGGTAGTGATAGGTTTCCGAGTGTCACATTTTTTTGAGGAGTTCGATTGAAATAAATTAGTGGAGGGTATAACCTGAGAACCTCATACAGAATCATGGTCACCTATGGAAAATAAAGCAATAGCAAAAGTCAATAAGAAAAGGGCTTAAAATTAATAATCATCATTGAAGTGAAGATAGATCCTTACATTAACATAGAACAATTAAGTTATAGGTACACTAAGTCAATCACATTATTAATCAATAGATAATTATTATAATTAATTAAAATTTATTTACTATAATCTTTTAATTAATGATTTAATTGGTCTAGTATGCTCAACTTAAGTACTCTAAGTGTATGTTTGGTTTACAGTTGGGAAACTGCAAACATACATTTGAGTTGAGGTATTTATAGAGTTCTTTGGGGCAAACGTTGGTTTGAACCCAAAAGTATGTTTGCAACGATAAACCAAACACTGTCTAAGAAAGAATTTCTCTTGATGTGAAACCATGCGACACACTTACAATTTTAAGGTGACTTAGCTCATTGTGGTTTGGCTTTTGGTTGCCAAAAACTTGCAAGACTTCTTCTCTTGCTCGTGCTTGCCAATCAGGAAATCTACTCAGCAACACCATTGTCCAAAGCAGCAAAACTGAAGTGGTTTCTTGCCCTGCAAGGTAGAATGCATTGCATTCCTCAATAACTTCTTGGTTGGTCATTCCAACGGCCTTATTGTTTCCATGCCCTTGAATCTCTTGTTGATTTGATTCAAGGAGTATGCCTAATAAGTCGTTTTTGGTGGCTTCACCAACCTTCATTGCTTTCTCTCGTTTGTTGATTATACCCTTAAGCGAAGCTTGTATAAGTCTATCAATTTCCCTCATCCTTCTATGGGTAGCTGTTGGTATCAACCTACAAAAAGATTTAAATCTGTTGGTTTTCTGATAATTGATTGTTCCTTTTATAAACTTGTTGATGAGCTTATTTTAAAACTAGAACATGCTTCAATTTAGATGTGTGTGTATGTGTGTGCGCGCGTGTATGTATAACATAAATCTCACCACCATCCAGGTATGTAAACATTTCGTAATTTCATTATCAATCCAGCTTGCTCTTTTTGAAGTTCAAATATTTTTCTTCCTTCTTCATAGCTACTTCCAAATGCAGTTTTAGAAATAACCTCACTTGTCAAATCTTGAAGGAAAGGCCATACATCTATTTCACATGTTCCCTCTGAGGACATCATTCCCTCCCACTTGCTTACCATATCATAGCAACATTCAAAAAAAGTTGGCAACATAATCTGTCCCATGGTGAAGGCATAAAGGAAGTAATGAATTTGATTAGATTGCAGGGAGAAAAAAAAAAGTTAGAAAAAGAAAGCTTAGAATTTGACTGTAAAGTGTTTGCCAGAGCATCTCCAATGGTCCCCAAAAATCAAATTTGAAGAAGACAAAGTTTATGAAGCAATTATTCAAGGAAAACAAAGCATGAAAATGTAAATTCAACCAAAGGACCTCTTAAATTGGCTCCTCTTTTTATATGCTCCATCAAGTCATTTTACCTCTTTTTGCTTTATACTACTTTAAGTAACTTGCCATCATAATGACGAAACTCTAAAAAGTTAGAATATTTCTATAAGAACCTATGCTTTTATAAGCAACGATGCTTACAACTGAAATATAATGTCATTGGTGCTCCAACGATGTTAACTTGTAAGAACCGGTTCATAATTCTTAAGCAATTCCCATCAGAAATGCTCTAACACCTCGGTAAGAAATTAAAAGCCCAAATGTAGTAAAGTAGAGTAGATAGAGGCAAGTAACCACCAATTTTTGTAAAAAAATAAAATAAAATTTACCTTCAATTTTTCTGGATAAAATGCTGGATTGAGAATCTTCCGATGTTTGGCCCATTTCTGGCCCTCATAATTTAGAAGGCCACTACCCAATAATTTGAGCAGAGGGCTTAACTTGGGTTTCTCGAATTCACAATGCTTGTTGAAGACTTCTTTTATTTGCTCAGGATCCGTGATTATCACCTTTGGTACGAGACCTTCCCATAAAAAAGAATTCTTGCCTACGAATTACTTTTGTTATCAGATAAATTTCATACTCGTAATGAAGGAAACACTTGTAGAATAAATACGTAAACTATATAATATATAATCAAGTAAATATAACAGTGATAATTATTGAGTCAGATTTCATATTCTCAATTATTTGTAAGTCATACTTTATCTTTATTTTTTTGGTGCTCTTTTTAAGTCATACTTTAAAGAGGATGTAAGATGTGACCCATTAACAAAAGTATGTTAAAATAATATATTAAAAAATATATTGCTAACATTACTCCTTTCAAAATATTTTGACAAACCAAAAGTTTGTCTGCAATTTTGATTTTGTAGGCCTTGTTGATATTTTATGAGGGGACTGGAGATGTTATTTCAGATGTGTGCTAGGTCTAGTGTTGGGTGAAGTAAGGGGAAACGTACTAATAAACAACATATTATTGTTTGCTAAAGTAGCTATGGTAGAAACTGCTAATAATCAGTATCAGCTACCTCATCTATATACTTATTTCTTTCATCAATATACTGTAGCTTCCTGAAAAAACTTGTGCAACTTTGCAGATGATTCATTTACATCAGAAATTTATATTGGAGCCCACTTAGAACATGTTTGGGAAAACTGAATTTTTTCCATTTCAGCTGTTTTACCCTAAAAAACTGTTTTCAAAATAATCTAATATGTTGGCACTTTACTTAAATTTATAAAAAAAACATTTTTTGGAGGAAAAAAATTTGTTTTATGGTAATCTAGTTTGTTTTAGATTAAGATTGTTGTGATTTGATTATTTTCCATTCTCAAAACTCTCTTCTTTGTTTACCCTTACAAAACTAACTACTAAACAAATATTATTAAATTATACAAATAACTTCATACAATTTTTCGTAATTTACTATATAAAAGTGATTTTTTTGCACTACCCAAACGAAATAGATTATCTTAAAATCGCTTTTCAGCAAATAGACTCAAACAAAAACAGATTATGATTATAATCGATTACCACAATAATCGATCATCGGCATAATCTTTTTTTCCAGCTTTTCCAATCACAGTTTTAGAGGACACTTGCAAATATGAAAAATAAGAATTGATAATGAATATGGAAACCCCTAGGCTGTGGACATCAACCAGATAAAAAAGCATTGATTACATTGATATCAGAAAAACATTAGAAAAGATCTTTCATACTATTGCTACATTTGAAAGAGTTTATACAAAGTTTATTTGAATATATGTAAATAACTTATGATAATTAGTTTATGAAATAGTACTTGACCTTCCTGTACGTTCTTTTTAGTTTATGTTTGAATTCACTTTTGCAAGAGGCAAAATGGATTCTAACTTCAAGCTAGAAATTGGAGTTTTTGTCCCTAAACGTGATTTTTAGCCTCAAATTATTATTTAACTCACTTTTAAGTAAATGTATCCAAATATAAATCATTTTACTTCAAACTCAATTTTATTGAAATCAATTCTACAATATCAATTTCATCCAAAATCATTTTTGTCAAACGTTCATCCAAACACACACTTAATTTATTTCAGTAAGTCAGCCAAACAAGTTTAGAAAAATAAGCCCCTTTTAGCTTATTGCAAAACAACTTATTGAATAACTTCTTAATTAAACCGTTTTTTGTAAGTGGGAAAAAGAGAGGTACCAAATTTGTTGACAGTGTGATGGATGAATGAGAAGACATGGGGTGTTACATCTTTGTCATTGGAGAGACTCATGGGTTGAGATTTGGCACCTTCCTTGATCATCTTAATCATTTCCATAGAGTCTCCAACTAAAAGCTTGTATGCATTGCCTTGAAGTCCTTGCTCCCTTAGCAGCTTCTCCAGCCTCTTTGGCCTCAGCCACAACCAGTTCAGCAACTTCACCACCCATATGAAAACTAAACCTATCACACCAAGAAAGCATATTGCTTTTGCAGAGGACACCTCCATTAGTTTTAGTTTGAATTTGTGATCATTTCTTTGTGAGTTGGAGTAATTAAGTAGAGCAAGAAAGTGGGGGAGTGGAAGCAAAAATAAAAGTGACAAAAGTTTTTGCACTCCTTATCCTTAATTTCCTTTTATGTCGGTTTCTGTAGCAATGACTACCCGACAAGTGAGATCATTACTTTAGGACGAAGTTTGCACTTTCGGATTAAGATTCCTTGCTTGTTAATAAAGTTAAGGAATTTAGTTTAAATTTAATTTTTGATATCATATCATTGTAGGTTTTTTTTTATCCAGTTAATCAATTACATATTATCTCGTGTG
Organism: Echinosophora koreensis; assembly: GCA_035048595.1. Classification (NCBI taxonomy): domain Eukaryota; kingdom Viridiplantae; phylum Streptophyta; class Magnoliopsida; order Fabales; family Fabaceae; genus Echinosophora; species Echinosophora koreensis. The sequence continues at coordinate 4,728,155 of JAPCYP010000025.1, read as the reverse complement.
CGAGACTTGTATTTTTACTAAATTTATCTTAAAAGGTAAGAAGAGTGTTCATTTTGATATTTAAACTAGATATTTATTAATAAAATTTTACTTATTGAAAAAATTAATTATTGTAATAATCAAATATTTTTATTAATGTAACACAATATGATTAGTTAATAATATAAAAATACTATAATGACAAAGTATTTTAATTAAATCCATTTAATTTATGACAAAACATGCGCTCAAGGTGTGTTTAGTTGTAATGTTGTGTACATTAATAAAATTAATATGAAGTATTATTTGAGAATTTAAATTTTTAATCATAAATAACTAAAGGATTAAAAGCTTATATTGTTGTTAAATTTATCAAATTATTTTTATTAATACAAATTTAAAGAAATAAAAATATTTAACTTGATACATATGACTTAAATTATATTTTTAATTTTTTTTACACATAAATTATATTTTTAATTGATAAGTTTTAAAGTTGAGATTCTTAATTGGACATCAAAGTAGAATTGAAGCCATCTTGTAACTCTTTTTAAGATGGTCGAAAATAAATACTATAGAATAATAAAGTGAAAGTGAATTATTTTATTATGTTAATTAAATAAGTTAAAGATTGGATATGTTTCTGTGGAGTATGGACTGCTTTGAAAGAACATGATATGTAGGGGTGGACATCCACCCGAAGCCCGACCCGAAACCTACTCAATCGAGTCTAAAACTGGCACGGCGGGCGGGTGACGGTGGGTCTTTGGGTCTTCGGTTTGAAAAACACGGTTAGAGGCGGTTGACGGCGGTCGGGTTCGGTTCCGGAATTTCGAAACCGTCGGTGTCCGAATCCGACTGAAGGTGAGAAGATCTGAATGCAGAAGGGAGTATAAGACAAAGATGTTAGGAAGAAATTAAGAAAATGATGCAAAAAATACAAAAGGATAAACCCCAAATCTGAAGCGTTGCTGCTCCTTGCTGCTTGCGGTGGATCTCGTGCTGTGATGCAGTGGTGGTGGTGGTGATGTAACGCAGTGAAAGCTTCGTCTTCGAGGGCGACGACGGTGCTGCAAAGCTGAAGTGGGAAGGAAGGTTGCGGCTGCACATAGATAGAAGGTGAGAAACAAAGGAAATTAGGGTTGGCCCATAAACAAGAAAAATACATAAGGTTTTAAAATAAAAAAATGATTTAAAACATAAAAAAACACAAACAGCCCAAACTGTTTGTGCCCAAAAAAAAATATGCTGAGAGATTTTTTTTGGGGCGTTTTTTATTTCTTAAATGGCCCAAACACATTAAGGCCCACAATCATCTTTTCAATTATTATACCTGCGTTTGAAAAACCCTAGTTTTAGAAAATGTTGATACGCCGTTCTCTTCTTTCTGGTTCTCTCATGGCGGTCTCCCTCTTCTTCTTTTTTCTGGCTCTCCCACGGCGGTCTCCCTCCTCTTCTTTCTCACAGTCTCCGCCGTCTTCTTACATGTGACACGTAACACCCCGATTTTTCGGCTTTCTAATATCGGTAATAATTATATAAATGATTATATTCTTATTCGAGATTTAGAAAATGACTTTGGATAAACGAATGTCATTTCCCTGTCATACTTATTTTTATAAGGTTACGGGGAAGTTTTGGGATGAAAATTCAGACAAAAACCAGTCTGCGTATTCTGTATTTTCTCTGAAAGTAAGTTTTTACTGATCAAAAAACCTAATTTCGACTCGTGAACGAAACCATTAGGTTTTATATTTTGCCCTGGACTATTTTCCATATTTCAGAAAATTTCGTTAGGAATGAAATACTATTATTTTATTCGGACGTAATCTTAAGAAAACGCGTAAAACCTAAGTCGGAAGATAAGTCGGCAAAACGACGGAGTCGACTATGGAGCTGAGATATTAGGAGAGGTTGATGTAGCAGAGAGGACAAGGAATCCGGCCACAAATTTTATTGATCGGGAATTTTCAAGTGAAATAATATACGTTTTACGGGCGTTATATTCAATCGGGTAAACGACGGAGCCGATTACGAGAGTTTCGAGACTCGATAAGTAGATAAACCCTATATTCTATTAGGAATAAGTCATCCATGTGAGAGGTTTAATGTGGCTTAGGGTTATGTTAGCAATTTTTAACAATTGCATTTTTATCCTTAAACTTTCTATTAATTGCATTTTGGTCCCTAAACTAATTTCCATGATACACTAAGTGAAGTGGGCCAAATTCTTGCCATTCAAACCCATTAAGGGCTGCACCCAAAAGTCTCAATTTCATGGTCAAGGATTCATTTTCATGAAGCAAATTCTAGTCTTAAACTTTCCTATTATTTTCATTTTGCCTTAAACTATTTTCAAGTGCAAAATTAAGTGGGCTTGGGCTTTTTAGGCCCAAAATGGCACAAGGCCCATGGCCTTTGTGGCTTGCTCATAAATTCTAGAGGTCACTTGGTGACTCTAGCTCATTCTAACATCTTCTCAAGTCTTCCATCATCTTCTCCATTCTTCTTTTTCTCTTAAGCTTCCATAGCTTGATTTGTGAAGCAACTTGGTGATTCCTTGCCCATTTTCAAATTCCAAGAGGTGATTCATGTTCCTCATCCTCCTTAAGCTATTGTTCTTTCATTTCATTTCTTGTTTTAGAGCTTATTTCATATTGTTCATCTTAGTTACTCTTAACTTTGATAAATCCTAGAAAAATCCTAAAAATGTGAAACCAATTTCTATGTTCCTATCATCATCACTTCTATCATAATCCAAGAGTATGTTGAAAACCAAAATTTCCTCCCCACACTTCTTGATGAGGCCGAACCTTATGTGATTAGTGGGAGGAAGATTTTGTTCATTTTCTATACAAATGATTTTATATACTATCCTTCTAGTATGTACTCATGGTGAATCCAAGTTGGTTTAGCAAACAAAAATCTCTAACTCCATGTACTCCTTATGGCCGAATCTAGGGTTTTGGAGGTTTAGAAGTTTTTGATCCAAACTTTGTTAATTAGTCACTAATCCATTGTCTTAAGTAATTAGGATCATCAATCCAATGACTTAGGCAATTCTAGAAATTTTTAGCCACTAAACCCTAAGGAGGCCGTGACCAATATGTGTGGTGCATAGGTGTTTTAATTGTTTGATTAGTAATTGTTTGATTATAATGGTTGAAGGTTGAGTAAGTTCGTTGTATACGTGGGACCGGATTTCCGACAAAATATTTTAATCCGCTGAAAAATCTTCGAGCGGTAAAAGGAGCTTACTTGAGGGATTTTTCTCAATACCTATAAGTGACTAGTGTATGGTCTGTATTATTTATATGTGGTGGTTGTTTAACTTGGTTAAAGTTGTGTTATTTTTATTTGTGATTGTTTATCTGCATTTAATTGTTTATCTGTAACGATATATTATAATGTTGTAATGCATGATCTGCCTGGGAATATTACTGTGATATTTGTGGTGGATTGATGTTTGAGAAGCCTGATAGTGGTCAGTGCTCAATCAATTAATCAGATGAAAGCTTTGAAAAGCTTCATAAATTATATTCAATGTTTTAACTGTACAATATTGGAATATAATATTAATGGAAAATATTTATTTGGGAAAAAATAAGGAATATTGAAAAATATTATTATTTTAATGATTTATTGGTGTAAGAGTGAGGACGTAACCGTGAAATTATTTTTGTACTGCTAATTTTTACGTAAGAAATTCCGGAATATTATAAAAAAGTTATTTTATGAAATTAATTTTTGAAAATAACTTAATAATGATTTTAGAAAATTGTTTAAGTGGAAAAAGCTAAAATTTGGCTTAAATGACTTTTAAAATGCTAATTTGACGGCAATTTGGAAAAATACCGACGGCAAGAAATTCTAAAGTGGTAGTACGTGTTTTAAATAACTTTGAGCCTCAAGTGATCATTTTTCCTAAAAAGTTAAATTTTTAACTTATGAGTTTATTTCCCATTTGAAATGATTTTCCGAAATCAAGTTGAACTCAATTATGTTAAAAGAGTTTTGAACTTAGTAACCGAGACGTCGGGGTACTAAGGTTCGTGTTGTGTTATGGACTTGGTGTCCTTTGGACTTTGAGGTCCTGTAGACTTGGTGTCTACTGTGTTAAAAACATTTAAGATGTTTTCTATTACCACGAACCTATGGCTGGTGCATCGGTCTAGGGGTGTCGTGATTGAGCACTCGGACTTTGAGGTCCTGTGTTATTAATGAAAGTTTTAAAGATGTTTAAAACTATGATTAGTCGTAAGCCATTTTGAGCTTCGGCAAAGGGAGATTAAACACAAAGAAAAGTGTCTAGAACAAAGTGTTTTTGTTGCATGCATTTGGCAGACGTGCCCACGGTTTATGTGTGATTACCTTGCGGAGTCAGGTATTTGTTGCTACGAGTTTTCTTCATTGTGCCACGCTTGGACAATGAAACCCCATTTACGGTTTTATCACTGTGCCTTGGGTTTGGACAGTGTGCAATGGGTTTTTGCTGTGTCCCTATGGCTGCGTGCCTTTTTGCCTTGTATGGCAATCGAGCCCGATCAACTCACCACGTGTTGGGATATCTCATGAGATTAAGTGTGAAGTTAGACGATGTATTTGAAGTGTTCATGCATAAGTTTTCAAACGATGATGTTTGGGGTGTGAAATCTATTGATTAACTATTGTCTTGTTATGAACGCTTCTGTTTTCATGAAAATGTATATGTGTATGTGTTTTTGTTATGTCTCACATGTAGCTATTCTGTTAAATCCATATATTGGTGTCTCACCCTTACAAATATATCAGGTTTATTCTAGACTACGGTAACACTTTGGTACACTAGTACGGATGAAGCGAAGGAATTCACTAAGTCATCCGAGGACTTAACTTCTGAGTGCTTGAAGAAGTATTCGTTAGTGGGAATTTGTCACGAGGGTATTTCAAATGACTGTCTTGTAGAGTGACCAGCTTAGGAATTTTGGTTGAGTTGTAGAATTAAAAAGACATTTAACTGTGAGATTGTAAGTTAGTTTTTGTTATAATTTTATCTGTTGAGAACGAGACTCTTTGAGAAAACAATGTATGAGTTCACTACTTGAATTTGTGTATCCTGTTTCTAGAGCTTTCCGTTAAAGAAATTTTTACATCCGAGTTTTTTGCCTTAAAATAAATTAATTTTTCCGAAAGCAACCAGTAAATATAATTTTGAAATTATTTCCGCACGTATTATGAAGTAATGCCCAAGGGGGGTGTTAATGACAATGGCGAGAGGCACACGGTGAGAAATGCATTCACATTCTTCACTTCTTCTTCCCTTCTATTATGAGATCTAACTTTCTGCAAAATGTTTTTTTTTTTTTTGCTTTGCTAACCGAGCCAACCCACTCGTCTCGACCCGCCACCCGCCGACCCGCCAAAACTAAAGAAGCCACCGGACGGCAATGAGTGACATATTCCTCTGGTCGGTTTTCGTCGGATTGGGATTTTTGGACCCGAAACCGACCGTTGTCCACCCCTAATGATATGTTATTGTTAGTGAGAGAAACACATTTTTTTTTCAAACAAGAGAGAATCTATATATGTGTTAAATCTTGTCCGTCTATGTTAGTTAATTTAGAGTTATGTTATTTGAATACAAATTTTGGATATGGTATGTGATACCTTATATATTTATCTCTATCTCTCACTTACTATTACTTTTTATCTTCATTGTATACATGTTTCTCGATAATACACTAAAAAAATAAAAGGGACACCCCATTTTATGTATAAAAATCATTCCTCATCAATTGAGATAGACATACCATGCAATTCAGATCTCGTAAGGCAATGAGATCCAGAAAAATATTTGAGTTATTAATATCACTGGAAATGCAATAACTGTTCGCAAATCGCACAGGAAGACAATATCAATCTAACAACCAGTTGAAGAAAGAATTGTGATGACACGTACCTAGCAAAGATGGTGTGGTGTAGGAGAAAGAGATAGACTCATGTTAAGTAATGTTTGGTTATCAACAATTAGCTAGGAAATATAGTATTGAAAAATAACGTAATATGCTATTGCCTTTTGGTGTTGGATTGGCTATTTCCAGAGTTGGAGGACATCAAAGAAAAAAAAAAGTGTAAGCAAGTCATAATTTCTATACCCAGAGTTGGATTGACTAAAGGATTAAGACTTTATATTGTTATTAAATTTATTAAATTAAATTATTTTTATCAATAAGAATTTAAAGAGGTAAAAATATTTCATATGACTTAAATTATATTTCTAATTGATAAATGTACTATTAATATTTTTAATCAAGTTAAGATCCTTAATTAATGTCTTAAAGTTGAGATTCTTAATTGGACATCAAAGTAGAATTGTAGTCATTTTGAATCACCTTTTCTAAGATGGTAAAAAATAAATACTATAGAATAAAGTCAAAATGATATTAAAAAGGGATAAAAGACTGAAAATTGTTATAAATATTTAGATTTTGTGGATATGACTATATTAATTTGTTATCTTATAATATCTTTACAATTACTATGTATTTACTCCTTATTTATGGTTGTTGCTTTGGTTCACAACTAGTGGTTCATTATCTTTATAAAATAGGACCTTAGGTTTGTCTTTTTACTCACTCAATTAGATCAATACAAAGATCATAGCTTGTTCCTGAAGAACTAGCATTTGAGTTCATATTTCTATTGCCTTCTTCTCCCTGTTTTCATTTCTTTTATAACACGTTATCAGCACGATCCAGTCTCTAACGGTGTATCAAATTTCTGCTGGTCTCTTTTCAAGGTAAGGATTCAAGCATACATATCCGGTACAGTTTCACTTTTTATTCCTTTTCCTTTTGAGGAAGCTAGTTTTCATGTCTCTCACGTTTCAACCCTCCTTTTTCTTTCTAAAGTCAAAGACTTTTCTTTTTTATTTTCTTTTTTAAAAAAACGTAACATATAGGGCAGGGGTGTAAGACTCGAACCAATGACCCGATGAACCCGACAATCCAAACCAAACCAATTAAATTGGTTCGGATTTTTTTGATGTTCGGGTCCGAACCGAACCGAACCGAACCAAACCAAACCCGATGGTGATGGACCATCTATTGTTCTTCAACTCCGTTTGGTTGAGATTTTCTCAAATGCCAACCTCCGTTCCAGGTTCTGTTGGAGGAAAGCTCAAAAATGGAGCTTTGGGCAAACTCAGTTTTCATGCCTCGAAACGGAGCATTTTACCGTTTACGTTGGCCAAAAGTCAAACCAAACAGGCACTTCATGATTTCTGTATTTTATGTGATATTGAAATTGTATTATTCATTTTCTTTAAATATCTACCTAACTTTAATTTCTCACTTTCCAAGTGTCTTTATCATGTCAAACATCACAAAGCTTGAATTTGTTGCTCTTGATATTTCTGGAAGAAATTAAATGTCATGGGTACTTGACGCTGAGATTCACCTTCATGCTATGAATCTTGGAAATACTATTAAAGAAGGAAACCAAGGCATCCCTGCAAGATCGCGCTAAGGCAATGATTTTCCTTCTACATCATTTGCATAAATAATTAAAAACTGAGTACCTTACAATTAAGGACCCATTGGCCCTTTGGAATAATTTAAAGGAGATATATGAACACCAAAAAACGGCGATTCTTCCAAAAGATCGATATACACTTGCGATTGCAATATTTCAAAACCGTAAGAATATATAATTCAGCTTTATTTAAAATTAGCTCTCAACTGAAATTATATGGTGAGAAAACTACTGATGAAGATATGTTGAAAAAAAAAAACATATTCAACTTTTCATGCCTCGAATGTGCTCCTGCAGCAGTATCAAGAGCGTAGATTCACCAAATATTCTGAGCTAATTTCTTGTTTGCTTATGGCTGAACAAAATAATGAGCCTTTAATGAAAAACCATCAATCTCGTCCAACTGGCTCAACACCATTCCCTGAAGTGAATGTGGTTTTTTCTCAAGGGCGTGGACGAGGTCGTGGGAGAAAAAAATACTTGGACTCGTGTTAATCCTCCTCCTCCAAAGAAATGTGCTAAAAATGAGGAAAATTCTGGAAAGAGCAACAAAATGCAAGGCAATTACAATTTTTGCTTTAGATGTGGGACAAAAGGTCATTGATCTCGTACATGTCGCACTCCAAAACATCTAGCGGATCCATACATGGCATCACTTAAGGAAAAAGGAAAAAATGCTGAAGTGAATTTATCTGAATCTCTTAACAAAGAAGAGAATCCTATGGATGTGGATTTTGATGTCTCTATTTTTTTGAAGATCCTAGTGGCAAAATTGATCACTTAATTGGGGATGGAAATGTTCACTATTGAATATCATGATGTTTATGAATTACCATATGTTTAAGGTCTTATTTTTTTTTTTTTTTTTTGGGTTTTGGGATATTGTCGTATGTTAGAACTTTCATGATTAATAATATATTTAGTGTTTATTATTATTCCTCTATGATCAATAATATCTTTAATGTTTATCATTATTCATATATATGTGTGATGGATGTATATTTTTAGGTGGTTTAAGATCACCATGTAGACTTATAATGTTATTTTTTATTTCGGTGTATAATATTGATAAATAGTTGAATTTCTTGTGTGGATGTGTATTGTATTGATTGAAGAAAATATATTTGCTTCTTAGGGTTTTATTGATTATATCAATTATAAATTCTATATACGAGTGCGATTGAAATACTTGCTAATGTAAACCAGAAGTTTGCTATACACTTGAAAATCAAATTTAATTATATTGTTGTAAACCAAAAGTTTACTAGTCTAAATAATTTTATTATTTAGCATATGGTCAATTATGCGATTGAAACACGTGCAAGTGTAAATCAGAATTTTGCTATGCACCTGAAAATCAAAGTTAATTATATTGTTGTAAACCAGAAGTTTACTAGTCTAAATAACTTTGTTATTTGGCATATGGTTAATTAAGCCATCTGAAGTCAATATTGATGATTCATATTGATGTCATTGAAGACCAAAATATTCTTTGATATAATGAGTTTTCATATGTTATACATTTTTTTAATGCAATATGATTATGGCCAGAAGCCAGATGATCTAATGTTTGCTTATTTTCAATTTGCAACCAGACGTTTGCAAAAGTAATTAAATGCTTTGAAAGACCACGTATTATAGTTCCTAAGTGGAACATAATTATAATTTTGATGCGTTGTATTCTAGTATATCCTGAAGAAATCTACCTAGTTTCAAATATATATTTTGTAATTTGGCATGATTGCCTCTGCCATCTGTAACATCCCTGTTTTTACAAATATGTTTAATTGCTTTATTGAGAGTGATTAATTTTTTTTTCTAAATGTTTATATTTGTTTATTTTTAATGTTGCTAGATTTGAGTAATTTTATTTACTCATTTAAAAGATTTTACTGAATGTGTTAACACTGTGTTGTTACAGGGTGTGCACGCTTGCTAGACAATAGCATTAAGCTATTATTATTTGTTTAGAAAAAAATTTCAAATAGTATGATTGAAAGAAATTTATTTTCATATTTTACTCTATTTAATTTTAGACTTGAAAATATGTTTCTTTAAAAGTAATCGGAGATTAATTTTGTATCATTGATTTCCTTGGTTAATAAATTCAACCATCAATCTTTACTATAATTCAAATTTTGATATTATATATTTGGCACTCATTATTGTTTTTTTGATCCAAGGGTCAGTATTATTTTGTTTAGACTCAATCTCCACCACTCATTTTTGTAATTATCCACTAAGTTAATGAAAAACAAACCCCCTCCTTCCTTGGTCAGGAACTGTTAAGTCTCTAAAATGTCTGTGTGTATTTCCCTAAGTTTTGATGAAAACTAAACATTAGTTAATGATTTAATTAACCTACTTTGTGGTTGCTAACCTGTCTACGTAGTGTACAGATCAGAAAATAGCAAAACTCACCTGTCTGTCTACCTAAGTAACAACCTGTCTGGATAAGCAAAAAGTTAACTTTTCTGCTGACTGGGATTGTTGACTTTGTACAAATTGGGTTCAACCTGTCTCTGCTCTGCTCTCATACTCATCTAAGTTTCTTTGTTAAGAACTAGAAGTACATGAAGCTTTTGGAAGCTGTCCCCTGATGCAGAAGACTTGAATCTCTCTCTCTCTCTCTCTCTCTCTCTCTCACGCTTATCAAGAAATCCAGAGGTTCTCTCGTTCAAGCAACCTAGGAAGTCAGAGACAAACTTCCAGTTAAAGAATGTTTCCAACATGCTTTATTCCCTAGTGCTTTCGGTTATTACACAAGAAAGGAAATGTACTCTGCAAAAGTACAAAATCATTCTGCACAACTCTGATTTGGCTACTACACGATGCATAAAGCCATTATCCTTCATGTTAGAGTACAACCAACGTCTCCATTGCATTAATGGCTGCCCAGAACGACTATATTACATTTAATGAAGCTCTGCTTGAAGCCATCGTTGTAAGGAATGTCTCTAACGGATATTAAATGTTTGAAGGCTATAAATACAGAAGTCATTGAAGATGAACACATCAGAGATTACAAAGCATTAAAGAGCCATTACTCTGTTCATTTATTCACTCTGTATTCTTCAATCATTTGAAGTTATTACGCAGACTTTCCTAATCTTTACATTTAAACCACTCTCTGAGTGTTAGTGAAAGATCTGTCTGTCTATAATTGTATTTATTACAAACCAAACTCTCAAACAAATCTGAGTGAGCCTGAAGAGGCTAGGTGTGCAAAGAATACTTGTCTTGGAGCCTGAAGAGGTTAGGTGTGCAAACAATACTTGGAGTCTGTAACCTGATCAGTTATAGTGGATAAATCTTGGTGCTGCCAAGGACTGGACGTAGCTCTTTGTGTTAAAGAGTGAACCAGGATAAATCACTGTGTTAATCTCTTTTCCCTTAATCTCTTTAGTTGTTTTGATTATATATCATCTGCATTCTAACTAAGGGGTTAAAACTGTTTTTATCAAGCTTGCTTTCATCTGTACGCTTGTGTTTTTTTCTGTGAAAAATACAACAGACAAGTGACTTGTCTGTGTAACCATTTTACACCTGTCCGAACTTAGCTTCTGTGTGCGAAAAGTTTTCAACTTTATTTTAATTTCTGATAAATACAATTCAACCCCCCTTCTCGTGTTTATAGTTGTCTATTTCAGTTGGTATCAGAGCTCAGCCTCTGGGTTGAGCATCTAACAATGTAGAGGTAAAAGATCCTGAAGAATAGACATGACTACTGGAGCTAGTGAAAGTCACCAGACTGAAGGAGCTTCCTTAACCAGACCTCCATTCTTCAATGGAGAAAACTACAACTATTGGAAAGATAGATTTCAATGGTTCATTCTATCTACAAACTCTGATCTCTGGGATGTCATCACAGATGGTCCTTTCATTCCTAAAAATGATGACAACACTGACAAGCCAAAAGCTCAGTGGACCCCTGCAGAAAAGACAAAGTGGGAGCTGAATCACAAAGCCAGATACAATATCATCTGTGCTCTCAGTCCTGATGAATTTGAGAAGGTCTGTGCCTGTGACTCTGCCAAAGAAATATGGGACACCTTAGCTGTCACACATGAAGGAACAACCAAAGTCAAAGAATCAAAAATTGTCATACTTGTCAGAAAGTATGAACTGTTTCTCATGGAGGAAGGAGAATCTGTTGCTCAGATGATAGGAAGATTCCAAACTATCATCAATGGCCTAAAGTCTCTTGGCAAAGTTTACTCTAATGCTGAGAATGTTGGAAAGATACTAAGGAGCCTGCCTAAGCAGTGGAGACCCTTGGTAACTGCTATTTCTCAAGCCAAGGATCTTACCACCTTGACTATGGATGAACTTCTTGGTACACTCACTGTTCATGAGCAAGAACTTGGAGATGAAATCTCAACAAAGAAGGGCAAGTCAATTGCTCTGAAGGCTGATCAGAAGTCTTCAAAAGCTTTTAAAGCCTTGAAGGCAGACGAGTCATCCAGTGATGCTGACCTGTCTGAACCCGAGGATTCTGAAAGTGATGAAGAATTATCTCTCCTAACCAGAAAGATAAAGCTTCTCTTACAGAAAAAGAAGTTCAGAAAAGATAAGCCATTCAGAAGGTTCAACAAGGACAAGAACTTCAAAGAATCCACTTCAACAGACAAGAACTCAATTGTCTGCTATGAGTGCAAGAAACCAGGTCACATCAAAGCAGAATGTCCTCAACTCAAGAATGCCTTTTTAAGAAGTTCTTCAAAAAGAAGAAGAAAGGGATGATGGCTACTTGAGAAGATCTGGAGTCAACATCTTCTGATGAAGAGACAGAGGAAGAAGCAAATCTCTGTCTAATGGCCAACACTGACTCAGATTCAGATAATGAGGTAAATTCTGATTATGAGGAATTACTTGATGCCTATGAGGAATTGCTGGAGGAATCCAACTGCTTATCTAAGGCTTTCAAATCCCTCAAGAGAGATCATGTTAAGCTCCTCAATGAGCATAAACAGAAATCTCTAGCGTGTGAGAAATTTGCCCAAGAGAACAGTGAGCTGAAGACTGAAAAGTCTAATGAAGCTAAGATCTCTAGTGATACATCACAGTCTGAAGAAGTTGAAAAACTTCAACAGAAAGTGGAAGAGCTCACTTCTGATCTTGCCAAATTTGTTAATGATAGAGATAATCTGACCAAGATGCTTGGCTGTCAGAGGCACTCCCTTAACAAAGAAGGTATTGGATATGTCCATCAGACACATCATAAAGTATCAACTAAACACTCCAAAGTGACTGCTACATCCACTTCTATTAAATCCATACCTGTCTGTAATTTCTGTGGAAAGACTAGACATGTTATGTCCAAGTGTCTTCATAAGAAAAGAAGGAAGTCTTCACAGACTCCTAGAACTAACAGAAAAGGACCCAGAAAACTATGGGTACCTAAAGATCAAATAATCTCTGTTGCAGATGTCCTCAACAGCACAAAGAAAACACCACTGCTAGTACCTGGACAGTGGTTGCTCGCGACATATGACAGGAGAAAGGTCTATGTTCCTAGACCTCCAACTTAAGAAAGGAGGACATGTGGCATTTGGTGGAAATCAGAAAGGGAAGGTTATAGGAATTGGTACTATTGGTGGTAAACCTCCTCTTCCCTCTATATCAAATGTTCTTATGGTTAAAGGATTAAAACACAATTTGCTTAGAATAAGTCAATTATGTGACAGTTGATTTGATGTCTCCTTTACCAAGGATTTATGTATAGTTAAAGATCTCAGTGGCAAAACCCTCTTTTCAGCTAAAAGGCAACAAAATATGTATAAGATTGAACTGATTGATCTCTCAGATCAAAGTGTAACCTGTCTGATGTCTAAAGAGGATGAAAGATGGTTATGGCATAAGAAACTAGGACATGCTAGTATGAAACTAATTTCAAAATTAAAAAGGGATAACCTTGTGAGAGGATTGCCTGATATTAGTTTTAAGAAAGATGTTTTGTGTGATGCATGTCAGAGAGGTAAACAAGTAAAATCAAGTTTCAAATCTAAAAACCAAGTATCAACCTCTAGACCTCTTCAGTTGTTACACATGGATCTGTTTGGACCAGTTAGTGTTGCTAGCTTGGCTGGAAGGAAATATGGATTTGTCATAGTTGATGACTATTCTAGATATACATGGGTACTCTTCGTAACCCACAAGGATGAGTCTTTTATGGCTTTCTCAGTATTCTGTAAAAGAGTACAAAATGAGCAGGGTTTCTGTATTTCTACTCTTAGAAGTGACCATGGGGGAGAATTTGAAAATGAGCAGTTTAGACAGTTCTGTGAGGAGAATGGAATCTCTCACAATTTCTCTGCACCTAGAACTCCTCAGCAAAATGGAGTGGTTGAGAGAAAGAACAGATCTCTGCAAGAGATGGCTAGATCTATGCTTAATGAGAATAATCTCCCAAAGTACTTCTGGGCAGAAGCAGTAAACACAGTCTGTTATGTACAAAACAGAATACTCATTAGGCCTTTTCTAAAGAAGACACCTTATGAACTGTGGAAAGGAAAAAGCCCCAACATTTCTTACTTTCATGCATTTGGTTGTGAATGCTTCATTCTAAATACCAAGGATCAACTTGGAAAGTTTGACTCTAAAACAGACAAAGGTATCTTTATGGGATACTCTGAAATGTCTAAAGCTTTTAGAATTTACAATTCTAGAACATCTGTTATTGAAGAATCTGTTCATGTCAAATTTAATGATAGCTTAAAGACTGATAAGGAATTATCAGATCTAGAAGATGATCTTGCAGGTCTTGATATAAACAAGTCAGAAAATCAACAACCTGACTTAACCAAATCAGAACCTGAAGCAGAACCAGACTGACAAGTGGAGTAGACAAGTCAACAGACAAGTCAAGATCTTCTTGAAAGAGACTGGAAATTCAAAACTCATCATCCTAAGGGTCTCATTATTGGAAATCCCTCAGAAGGAGTGAGAACCAGATCTTCTTAATAAAGAGAATCAAGCAATGTGGCCTTTATGTCAGAAATAGAGCCAAAGCACATTGAAGAAGCTCTTGATGATGAAAGCTGGATTCTTGCTATGCAAGAGGAACTCAACCAGTTCACTAGAAATGATGTCTGGACACTTGTCTCCAAGCCCAAAAACAAGTCTGTCATTGGAACAAGATGGGTCTTCAGAAACAAGTTGGATGAGGATGGCAAAGTTGTCAGAAACAAGGCAAGGTTAGTAGCACAAGGCTATAACCAACAAGAAGGTATTGACTACACTGAAACCTTTGCACCTGTAGCTAGAATAGAAGCTATTCGCATTCTAATGTCATATGCTGCACAACACCAAATCACTCTTTTTCAAATGGATGTGAAAAGCGCTTTTCTCAATGGAATAATTGAAGAAGAAGTTTATGTTAAACAACCCCCTGGTTTTGAAGATACTGATAAACCAGATCATGTTTTTAAACTTAAAAAGGCATTATATGGTTTAAAACAAGCACCTAGGGCTGGTTTTTTTCAAGAGGACAAGTAGATACTACTCTGTTTAAGAAAAGTTCTAAAGAGAACTTCATTATATTCTAAATATATGTTGATGATATTAGTTTTGGACCAACTAATGAAAAGCTGTGCAAGGATTTTTCAAAGCTGATGCAAGCAGAATTTGAGATGAGCATGATGGGAGAGTTAAAGTTCTTCCTTGGTCTACAAATCAAACAGACAAGTGATGGAATCTACATCCATCAACAAAAGTATATCAAGGAAATGCTTAAGAAGTACAAAATGGAAAGTGCTAAACTTATGAAAACTCCCATGGAAACCAATGCAAAACTAAGCAAAGATGATGAAGGTAAAAAGGTAGACCAAACTGTCTACGGAGGTATGATTGGATCTCTACTTTACTTAACTTCAAGCAGACCTGATATTCAATTTAGTGTCTGTATGTGTGCTAGATTTCAATCTGACCCAAGAGAATCTCATCTTAAAGCTGTTAAAAGAATATTTAGATATTTGCTTGGGACTACTAATCTTGGTTTGCTATATTTGAGAACTAAAGAATACAGATTAGTGGGATTCTGTGATGCTGACTTTGCTGGAGACAGAATAGAAAGGAAAAGTACCAGTGGAGGATGCCACTTCATTGGAGCAAATTTAGTCTCTTGGTCAAGCAAAAGGCAGACAATTATTGCTCTATCTACTGCTGAAGCAGAATATATCTCAGCTGCTAGTTGTTGCTCTCAACTTTTATGGGTAAAACATCAACTTGAGGATTACTCTATTTTTGAGCATAATATATCTGTATGGTGTGATAATTCCAGTGCTATTTGCTTAACTAAAAATCCAATTCAGCATTCTAAGGCTAAGTATATAGAAATCAAACATCACTTCATAAGAGATTATGTTCAGAAAGGCATATTTGATATTAAGTTTGTTAAAACTGAAAATCAATGGGCTGATATCTTCACTAAACCTTTAGCAGAAGAAAGATTTTTATTTATTAGAGATAATTTAAACATGCATTGCATTGTTGAATAAAATGTCTGAGTTTTGTGAACTGTCTATACTACATGTCTTACAGTTTTATATCACCTGTCTGTGATTACCTGTCTGACTCTGCTGAGTCACTGTGCTACAACTCAACAGTTTTATTAAAATGGTTATTATTTATTTAATACCATTCGTTAATCTTAAGCTAATCATGAGCACGGTAGTTTTTGTCTCGAAACCAAGTTTTCATTATGTCTTAAGTGGGCGCTACAGTTCCCCACATAAATCGTGCCGTTTTGATTTAAAAATGTCTTATTTCTCTCTCCTGCCTTTATTGCTTTAAAAGGCAATTTTTCAAAAAGATTCAAATTTTATCTTTCTCAAAATCCCTAAGTCTTTCTATCTTCGTCTTCTTCTCTTTCAAAACCTTTCTCTCTTCCAAAACCCTCGTAACCTCTTCTCTGAAAAATGGCATCTTCAAGGCGTTTGTCCTCAAAAGAAATTGCTGAGCAATACGAGATGAGAGTAGCTGATGTTGAGAAGATTCTTCCTGGTAAGACTGTTGATCTTCAACAGATGAAGAAATGGGGAATGGATGTCACTGAGGAGTTGGAATACTCTAAGTGGACTGCCTTCTTTGACATCAAGGAGCTTATCCATCCCAAGCTTGTCAGAGACTTCTGAAGGAATGCTGTGATAATCACCAGTGTGATTGATGGAACCAACAGCTTCAAGGCTCAAATGTCATCTAACGTAACCCTCCTTTTCCCTATTGGATCTTTGGAGTTGGCAACAAGATGTCCAAGGATTGGAACTGCCTTCAAACCTGACTGGGAAGATCAGGTAGGAGCTGAAAATGTGAATATTGCTGTATATGGAGTTCCCAACCCTGAGAACAAGAAGCCTGTCTGCATGGTGCCCAAGTGCAGGTTCTTGCACAAGTTGCTGCTGGAGTGTGTGATGCCAAGAAAAGGATCACGAGACAATGTGACCAAGATGGACAGATTTGCTCTGTACCACTTGATTCACAAAATCAAGATAGACATCAATGACCTCATTTATATGTATCTTGAGTCTCTAATCAGAAGGACAAACATGTCTACCTATCCTTATGGAATGCTGCTGACAAGGGTTTTTAGGAACAAGCTGTTTGTACCAATTGATGTCCATTTCGTGGACATGGCTCTGCCCATAGACAAGAAGGTCCTGTCTATGATGGGGATTGAAGGAATCCCTCTGGAGGATGAAGAGGAAGACAAGAAGAAGAAGAAGCTTGCTGCTGAGCAGAAGCAGAAGGAGAAAGTAGTAGAACCAGTTGATTCCATTGGTGAATCAGAGGTTCCTATCTCTGAGAGGATCTGGAAACCTGCTAGAAAGGTTGCCAGACAAGACCAGAGGCCTGAGGAACCCTCAGTGTCTGGAGAATCTGCTGAGACTGTTGAGCCTCTCAGATTCAAGCTGAAGAAACCCTCTCCCAAGAGGAAAGACAAGTGAGGCTTGGAAATCTGGTGTTGCACCAGCACAACCCAGTAAGAAGAGAAGACTGGTGAAGACCTTTACCAAGGTCAGACAAGTGGAGTCTGAACCTAGTAAAGAGGAAGCATCTGCTCAGGGGGAGTAGACATCTCCACCCTTAGAGGAGCCAAGGGAGATCAAACCTCTTGATTTGGGAATCATTCCCCAGAAAAAGAAGGTCAAGCTACCCTATGCCTGTGGTGGCCATTACTGGAAGGGAAGAAATCCCTGCAGAAGAACCTGCCGTTGTTGCTGTTGCTGCAACTTCTGCTGACCTGTCTGATGGGACTCAGACAGTTGATCATCCTGAAGCTGCTGCCCTGTCCCCTTCAAGGAAGAAGACAAGACTCTTTGAAGATCAGTTTTTCACCTTTCCTTTTGCACCACCCTCTCCCCTTCACCAAGGTATTCCAAGTTCTGTTGTTTCCTCCCCCTCTGCCCTTTTTGTTAATCCTTTGTCAGTTGCCTCTCTTTTTCATTCACCTGTCTCTTCTAACCCAACCCAAACATCTTTTGATGCTGTGTCTGATATATGTCAGTACACAGTTGTTCACAGGGACTCAACTCCCAAAGAACAATCTGGCATATCATCAAGACTGTTTGTGAGTGATCTGCAATCTCTGATGACTGCAAGTGTCTCTCACTTATCTGTCATTCCCTCTCCTCCACCTTATATTCTTAACTTTTGTAGGGAAATTTTCTTTTGTCCCCCTACTGTTGTGTTCATTAGAACATTGGAAGGATCTCACTATCCTGCCTCTGTTGTAATGTTACCCTTTAGGTCTAGATATTTCTTTCTTTTGATAACAGGGTCAAATTCATTTTTCTGTCATATAGACTCTCTCTTACCCTTACCTCCATCTGTCTTAGCTAATCAACCTCTTCCCCCGCCTATTCAAATTAGAGTCACTCGTCTGTCTGTCTCTATGTGAAAGACTCTCCTGTGTCTTTCCTTCTCTTGATACTGACCTAGTTAGAATCAAACCTTTGTTTAAGATTGTTTTTCTCCCTTTGTTTTATTTCAGAACCATTCATCAGTATTTCTTTCCTCGTGTCTCCTCACCCTTTCTGTACCTAAGGCACCCCTAGTATTAGCCTTACCCTAGTATCCAAACCCATCTGCTGCTTCAACCAGCTGTCTACAGAAGCCTCCTCCTCTCAGATGGTGGATTTAAATAGCTTCAATCTTCTTAAAGCTGAGCTAGAGAAAGTCAGAAGACAATTGGATGCAGAAAGGCATGCTAGGCTGCTGTTAGAAAAGAAAGTTGATTCTTTGTATCTTCTTTTTAATCAGTCTAGGTAGATGTTTGTAGAAACTGCCCTGTACATGAGAAGCTTATGATGAATAAAAATAAATTTTACTTTATCTCCTTATTGTCTCTTTTCTCTTTGCTGTTATCTGTCTGTCCCTTTTTGTTGCTGACAAAATGGGGAGAAAAATGTAAGATGATTAGGAGAGAAATGTATGAGATGATTAAGATGGTTGCTAAATGCTAAGTGTTCTGGAGAAAATATAAGTTAGTTAAAATTGAACTTTTAATCTCTGATACTCTGATATTTTTGAACTTAAGCTGCTGCATATTTCTCTGCATACTGTTATGCACCTGTCTGCACGTATAGAAAATTTTCAACCTGTCTACACTCTGTTATTCTCTATGTTGATATTTCCTAAGGGTTATTAAATCATCTGAATGTTTGTCATCATCAAAAAGGGGGAGATTGTTAAGTCTCTAAAATGTCTGTGTACATTTTCCTAAGTTTTGATGAAAAACTAGACATTGGTTAATGATTTAATTAACCTATTCTGTGGTTGCTAACCTGTCTACTTAGTGTACAGATCAGAAAATAGCAAAACTCACCTGTCTGTCTACCTAAGTAACAACCTGTCTGGATAATCAAAAAATCAACATGTCTGCTGACTGGGATTGTTGACTTTGTACAAACTGGTTCCAACCTGTCTCTGCTCTGCTCTCAAACTCATTTGAGGTTCTTTGTTAAGAACTCGAAGTACACGAAGCTTTTGGAAGCTGTCCCCTCATGCAGAAGACTCTGAGTCTCTCTCTCACGCTTATCAAGAAATTCAGAGGTTCCCTCTCTCAAGCAACCTAGGAAGTCAGAGACAAACTTCCAGTTAAAGAATGTTTCCAACATGCTTTATTCCCTAGTACTTTCGGTTATTACACAAGAAGGGAAATGTACTCTGCAAAAGTACAAAAGCATTCTGCACAACTCTGATTTGGCCAAAACACGATGCATAAAGCCATTATCCTTCATGTTAGAGTACAACCAACGTCTCCATTGCATTAATGACTGCCCAGAACGACTATATTGCATTTAATGAAGCTCTTCTTGAAGTCATCGTTGCAAGGAATGTCTCTAACGGATATTAAATGTTTGAAGGCTATAAATACAGAAGTCATTGAAGATGAAGACATCAGAGATTACAAAGCATTAAAGAGCCATTACTCTGTTCAATTATTCATTCTGTATTCTTCAATCATTTGAAGTTATTACGCAGACTTTCCTAAGCTTTACATTTAAACCACTCTCTGAGTGTTAGTGAAAGATCTGTCTGTCTGTAATTGTATTTATTACAAACCAAACTCTCAAACAAATCTGAGTGAGCCTGAAGAGGCTAGGTGTGCAAAGAATACTTGTCTTGGAGCCTGAAGAGGCTAGGTGTGCAAACAATACTTGGAGTCTGTAACCTGATCAGTTATAGTGGATAAATCTTGGTGCTGCCAAGGACTGGACGTAGCTCTTTGTGTTGAAGAGTGAACAGGGATAAATCACTGTGTTAATCTCTCTTCCCTTAATCTCTTTAGTTGTTTTGATTATATATCATCTGCATTCTAACTAAGGGGTTAAAACTGTTTTTATCAAGCTTGTTTTCATCTGTATGCTTGTGTGGTTTTCTGTGAAAATACAACAGACAAGTGACCTGTCTGTGTAACTTATTTTACACCTGTCCGAACCGAGCTTCTGTGTGCGAAAAGTTTTCAACTTTATTTTAATTCCTGATAAACACAATTCAACCCCCCTTCTCGTGTTTATAGTTGTCTATTTCAGCATTCCTCGAGAAGTTGGAGTTACTACAGGAGTTAGAGGAACTATGCATGGGACTAAAAACCTTAACTGGCATACAAAAATTAATTAAGTCAACTAAATTGCAGGATTGCTCAAGACATGTGAAGCTTGATGGTATTCAGGAGCCACTTCAAATGGCATCATTATTAGCATACTTGTCAACAATGAAGCATTTGGAGCGAATAGAACTACATTATCTAAAAATTATGGAAGGTTCATCCGTTACTTACACTTGCCATCTCCGGAAGCTTCGCTCCGTGCGTATTGGTGGTTCCCATACAATAACTCACTTGACATGGCTCAAGTATGCTCCACTTGTTGAATTACTTGATGTTTACAGATGTGAGCTCATTGAAGAAGTGTGAAAGGAGTTGAAGAGGAAGGTGGCGAGACAAACAGGGAGAAAGTTGATGATGATATATTTTCAAATATTAGATTTCTCTGCTTTATTGATATGCCAAATTTGAAGTGCATCCATGAGAGAGTGTTGGTTTTAATAAAGAAGGTTTTAACAAAGTTATTATAGATAACTGTAGTAGAAAAAAAATGGACGAATTTTAAGATCGTTTTGCTTTAAAACTCACTAACAGAGAGGTTATAAGGATGAACGGTGAAAAGTTGCATTATTTTTATTTTCCTTAAAAATTTCAAAAATGAAAAGGGAAGTCTCTAAAATGTTTTAAAGTCGTCAAGGAAAAATTGTATTTGAAAACAAAAGTCTTTTGTTTTATAAAAAAAGAAATTGACTTAGACAAAACGTTTAGAAAATTTGAAGTTGTGGCAGAAACTCTGTAAAATCATTTCTTTACGTTAAAAGATTTTAAGAAAAAATGAACTTCTTTGCTATTTAACGTTTTATAAACGAATTTCAGTGGAAAAGATTTTCTGTAAAAGGGTTTTAAAATATTTCCAATAAATTTGGATAAGTTTCGGAGTTTTGTTTTGGTATTTGTTTTCACAGAACAAAAACTGTGTTGAAAAAAATAAAAGCTAAAGAACCTAGTGGCCGAGACGTCGGGATTCTAGTGTTCTGTGAGAACAACTCGTAGATCGTTGATCCGTGTTGTCCATGGGGGACTTTGTGTATTATAAGTGATGTGGTGGACTTCGTGTCCCATATCTGCGAACCTTGGACTGGTGCATCGGTCTTGGGTTTCGTGATTGAGCACTTTAACTGTGTGTCCTGTGTTGCAAATGATTGGGCTTTATGCCTTTAGTCGTGTGCTTTGAGCCTCGACAAGAAAGAACGAACGAAAAACAAAAGTAGCGAAAATAAAATATTTTACATGCCATTGAGTTATCGAGCCACAATCCACAAAGGGTGGATTGACAAATTGGATAGTTACAGACCAAAGAGTTGTCTACCAAAGAGTTGTCTTTGGGTCTTTAGGGACATCCGAGTTCGAAAACCCCACAGATGGTCGGGGCTTTGCAACCTGGAGCAGTGGAAATTCGACTACCCTACACGGATGTACTCAATAAGGAACTATTCAATATTATTTAGGTGAGACATAATACCCTAGAACAATTGGGGATCTGAATTAATTGAAAGACTGACCCAATGCGAAACAATTGTGGTATGGGGATTATTACAGCCTATTATGCTCGACGAAGGGAAGTTAGGGTCTCCGGAGAATAAATATTAAAAACAGATAGTGGACATTGAAGTGTCATGCATTTTTACAAATTGCGATGACTGTCGGGTATGAATCCCATTGTTTAAAATATTATGATTCATATTTGAGAATTCATGTGCCATATATATATATATATATGCTGATATCTGTGTGTCGCGCATGTAGCTATCGCGATAAAAGTCACATGTCGGTATCACACCCTTGCACTATATCTGTTTTGGTTCTGCTGTTGTACCTTGGTACATGGATATAGGAATTGCTGAGGAGTCCCCTCCTATATTCGGAGACAGTGGATCTAATCCTTGAAGAGATCTTGGGTATATGGGATGACCATATAGGTTACTCTCAGGTGGATGTCTAGTAAAGCGACCAGCTTAGGTTCTTGAGGTGTTTTTGTTTTGAGGATAGTATGTATATATGGCTCTGAGAGCTTCATTTTTATGGTAATCCAAAACTTTTCTATTTGATTATGGATATTTGTTTATGTAAACCTTTTCAGAAAACATGTACGTTACAGCAGACTTTTATGTACATGACTAGGATTTGTACAATGATATGTGAAATGTGATTTTTTTACAGCTTTAATATATGTATTATGATTTTATTTTATTGACTTGAATGTCTATGAATATTTATATTGAAAGAAAAAATTTTAGACCCGCAATTTCGAAACATAACTATATAAAATACCTAAATTATTTTCCGAAAGCAACCAGCATTATTCTTTTTATTATTAAGATTTTTCGAAATCGAGTTAGACATGTAGTGTCGAGGGGGTGTTACAATAACTGTCATGTTTCTTATGTCTGCTATATTGTTTTGTTAATGAGCTCCTTCTAACTGTTATCGATATTAGATAATGATAATGAGTGGTAGTGAAAGAAAGGGAATGAAGGTTGTTCTGATTCTTTGGGAAAAAATTCTAGGCAGAGTGGGATGTCTTTCATCCGAGAAAAGAAGAAAAGACGATATAAAGAGAATGCATTTTTAATATTATTTTTCCATATTTATTTTAATATTAATCATATTAATGTTTAGAAATAATGAGAAATTATTGTAAACTTTAATGATATAATTTATTGGTAGGTGATTTTTGTTCTAATGTTTTTGAATCAACATTTTAATCTCAAAGGGATGCATCATTCAGTAGTTCTGTGAAACCTTTACGCAATAGTCATAATGGTATACCATATTGTTCTTTATATTTTGACAAATTTAATTTACATAGTTCTTACTTTTTTATGTATACCGAGATTTTTAATATGTAAAATATTTATTAAATATTTTTTACAACCTTTATTAATTGTGTAGTTTTATAAATTATTGGTCTTTGACCAACGTGTGGTTGATCCAAGTGGTAAGGGACTTGAACACCTTAAACAAGTGGTTAGGGGTTCGAATCCTCGCTCTTGTGTATGGAGAAAATCTGGTTGGGAAGTGAGAACACACTTTGTGTGCCCAACAGGTTTCCTGACAAAGATTAGTCACTGCTAACGGTGGTGGATACTTCATACCTATATCATGGTTAAAAAAAAATATTGGTCTTTGTTTTTAGGAGACTATTTATTTAAGTCTGATTATTTATTTTCTATATTAATTTTAGTTATATTTTTAAAGGGATAATGTGAATGTACTAACTTAATTTGTCTTCGAACTATTAGGTTTATATTTATTTATTTTTTGCTTTATTTTAAAAAATTAGAATTTAGATTTATTTAAGTCGAGTAAAATCCCAACAACATGGTCTATCAACCCAAGTGGGTTATGAGGATATACTACGTAGAAGAAATAATATTAATTTCACAATCCATCCAGTAATTGAGATTGTTATTTTGTTTGTATTACTGTATAATCTTTTCTCACTTGCATTCCAGATTTTTATTTAATTGGTTCATTGTTATTGATATTATAGAAATGGATTTTCAAGTTCACGATAAAGAGAATCATTTATTTGTTGAACCTGAACGTGAATGTATTTATTTACTAATCTATATATGTCTAATAAATGCACAGGTAAAATTCACATTTAGTAAATAAATAATTGCAAATGATACGACTAAAGAATATGCATTTTAATAGATGTTTCAATAAGCTTTAGTAGGCTTAGATATAATTATCTGTTAGATATGGAAGTATTGAAATGAGCAACTAATAGGATTGTGCTTGATTTATATCATCCACTATCTCCTCTTTGTATGCAATGTAGTTTGTGTGCAATAATTCAATCTCATTTTATCATTTTTTTTTTGTATTATTTGGGAAATGAATTGTTTTTACTGTGGATCTTATCATCATATTACATTGTTTATTATGTGTGATCATATTTTCCATCCTTAAGCTTTTTTGGTTATTAAGTATGATGTTAGATTGGATCATTCATATCGTAACTTATTTATGGCATCTTTTATGGTCATTATTTTCTTTCTCACAACATCAGGTTGGTAATGAAAAAATGATCCACGTATATTATGCATATGACCAAGATAACCCAATCTTTGTTTGTATGTGCTATTGTCTACTTGATAAGCATGAATATCAATAGTTAAATCCATTTATTTGTATGTTTTAAAGTCATATATGTTATTAGTATAAAAGATTTTAAACTGTTATTCATTAACACTTTGATATGTGTATTTTATTTTAATAATATAAAAAATAGCTATAATGTGAAAATTTTAAATTAATATTGGATGTCACTGAACAAATTCTTTACTTTGACAGTACATACAAATTAAATTCATAAAATATAATTTAAATATATTCCAAAATATAAATGGCAATTACAATTGATAAATTTTTTTTTTTGTTTCCCAGGGTATCCTCCGAGTGCAACTGCAGAAACTAATCCCTCGAGGTACTTGACTGAATTGAAGGGTTGATCTCTCCCAACCAGATTTTCTACATACACAAAAGTCAGGGTCGAATTTCTGACCACTTGCTTAAGGGGTCGGAGCCAATTACCACTCGGACCAATCACATGTTGGTGATAATTTGATTACATGTTATAATAATTATTTAGAAAAAAATATGACCCTTGTATTTTGTACGGGTAAACAATACTAGTTTCTCTAATTATTAATTAACCAATTATGTGGATGGGTGACATGCTAGTCCCCATCTAACTAAAGTTGTAGGAGTGCCCTAAAAAAATAGCATATGATAACCTTATACAAGAAGTGGAAAAAGAGGGGAAATGCGTGATCAATAAGGAAGAAAGAATTCCATTTCTTAAATTTTAAATCTTACCCAAAAGCATATCCACAGAAACGGTTAGTTGAGGGGGGTAAAAACATAAAGGAAAGCCCCAAAATAAATGGGAAAGTGTTAAGTTTCATGCTATTCTCTTTTCCTTCGTTGCAAAGACCGTGACTGAATTGATTGATACCTCTTTTTTGGCTCCAAAGATTTTGTTCCTTCTCATTACTTATAAATCATGATTACATTAAAGAAAAAAAGAAAAAAAGGTAAAGAAGAAGTGGTACTCAAAAATCATGTGAAAGTTTGATTCTTCACACCGCAGTGGTACTGGCACTCAAGTTGCCCATCTCAGAAAAAAAGTGAGGTCGTATGTGTATTAGATTTTAGTTCTTAATAATGGGTTTTAGAGCAAAATGTGGCCTCAAATTTTCCAGCATGGTAATCATTTTGAAGCCAGAAATTGGTCCGTTTTTCTTCCATCACATTATTACACTAGCGATATTTTGGGAAAGGAGAGAAGTTGTATTTGGATCTGTTTATTTCTGGTTGGCTTATCGTTTTTTAAAGTGCAATTCCAATGTCTCTCCCACCTATATTAATTATGATCTAATCGGAATAGGATTCTCTAGTATTCCATACTCGGATGAGAGAATGTACCACGAAAGCAACATTATGAAAATCGGACTGGTTGAAACCGTGAACTGGCCTTTTGTCTAATCCTAATTAGGAATCAAATTCGATTTTACAATTAAAAAATGAAAAAGTGAAAAAGTGAAACACAAAAAAGAAAATATGATCGACTAGCTGATCCTCTATTTCAAATCCAATATTGCTTCCTTAGTAATTGCAGCAGTGCAGAACAAAAGAGGTTCTTGCTCTATCCGGTCGTCCAGCCATTCCTTATTCTCTGTTTGGGTTTATCCTTGCAACAATTTGCTCGTTCCTCTGTGGCTCTGTCCCATCCCTTCATCTTTGTCTCTGTACAGTCGCTCACCGTCTTCATTGGTCCGCTCACCCGCTCGCATCATCGGTCTTCACGCACTTCACTTTAGTAATTGAGTCAGAAAATAGTGAGAAACTGAGAATACAGACAGATTCATCAATCCATACAAAGTTACTTAAATTAGAGTTAAAAAGGGTGCGTTTGATTTGCAAAAGGTATCAGGACAGCACAGGATAAATCCTTGAGTCATAGGACAATTCTTTGTCTTGTACATTGTTTGATGGATAATGGACAGCACAAACAAAATAATATTAAATTTATCGGAATACCCTTTATAATATATATATTATATTATTTAATATATAAATATAGACAATAGAGAGAGAGAGGGGAGAGAGAGTGAGAGAGGGGAGAGAGAAAGAGAGAGAGAGAGAGAGGAGAGAGAGAGGAGAGAGAGGGAGGGAGAGAGAAAGAGAGGAGAGAGGGGAGAGAGGAGAGAGTGAGAGAGGGGAGAGAGAGGAGAGAGTGAGAGAGGGGAGAGAGAGAGGGAGAGAGAGAGGAGAGAGAAAAAGAGGAGAGGGGGGAGAGAGGAGAGAGAGAGAGAAGAGAGATGTAAGGATAATTTTGTCTTTTGTTAGTCTGTCCATGGGACAAAAAGTTGTCCCATGGTTTGGTGGGGGACAAAATTCTGGGTTTTTGTCCTGTCCCTCACCCCATTTTTTGTCCTGTCCACTGACCACTTTTCAAATCAAACAGGGGACAAAAATTTTTGTGCTGTCCAGTCCCCTGAATTTTTGCAAATCAAACGCACCCAAAATATATAAAGAATAAATTACAACCCACCACCCGAAAGTTTATCAAAATAACAATAAACTCCAAATATGATCATAAATTATAATTCATTCCAATTTTTGGTGTTGACTAACTATTGACCTAACACCGTTAAGTCACTGAAAACTAAAAATAAATATATATAATTAGTTAATTGATATTTATACATTAAAATATGTTTTTAAAGATGAATTTACAAAATAAATTTGATTTTTAGTTTGAAAATAAAATGTACAATATTTGAAAATCTTATGGGATGAAACAGAATTCATTTAATTTTTTTTTTTTAAGAAACTTATTGAATATATTTACTTTTCTCAAATAGATAGAAAAATTGATGAATTTTTAGTATATACTCTAATAAATGATAAATATTAAACGTATTCCTAAATAATAATAGATATTTTTTTTATTATTAATAGATGATTTATCTTCATTCTTAAACTCAAATATTTAAATGATATTTTTATTAAATTTATTAGTGACAATTACTATAATAAATCATATATTATATAGACAAAATAATTGAAAGTGTAATATTTGTTTTGAAGTTGTTGAACTAAATGACTCAAAAAAAAAAAAAGAGTGTATACTAAAAAAAAAGAAAAATCATCAATTTTTATTTAGGTGTACGTTTAATATTTATTGTTTGTTAGAATATATAATAAAAAAATTATCTATTTTTCTATAAAAAAAATATATTTAAGAAAAGTAAATATATATATATATATATAATAAATTTTAAAAAAACTTAAATGAATTATATTTATTTACATAAGATTTTCAAATTTTACATTTTATTTTTTAAACTAAAAATTAAATTTATTTTTTAAACAAAAAAGTCTAATATTAATCTTTGAAAATATTTTTTAATGTATAAATATCAATTAACTAATTATAAATATTTATTTTCATTTTTCAGTGACTTAGCGATGTTAAGTCAATGGTTAGTCAATACCAAAAATTGGGGTAGAGTGTCATTTATGATCATATTTGGGGTTTGTTGTTATTTTGATAAACCTTAAGGCGGTGGAGTATAATTTACTCATATATAAAATTAGAGATGAATAGGTTCAGTTTTAAATTTCTTCTTCTAATTTTTAATCATTATAATATTTTATTAGCATTGCATGTTATAATTTATGTGAAAATTTACGTTATATATCATCCGGTTAGACCATTCGGTTGAATCAGTTAAACCTGAACCGAAACTTTTTCGATTTGATGTCCGAAAACAACTTTAACAATATTTTGTGAATATATGTTTAATTGTATTTTGATGAATGACAAATGCCAACCATAAGCATGCAGAACAAAAAGAAAAATCGGTCGAACAAGCATGCCAGTTGTTACAGCCAAAGAGATGAGCAAAGACCATCAAGTATCAAGACCGTAGGAAAATGGGTAAATCTTAGGTCTTAGATATTTAATAAGAGTGAGATGGAGCTTTAATAGAAAAAACTCAAGATAATTAAAATAATCAAGTTTTTCAAAAGAATGTTTCTAATCTAAAAAATTGTTTGATAAAAAAAAATATTAGTATGAAAGCAAGTTTTTAATTTTTGAATTAAATACATAGATGTACAATTATTTACATTGATGTACAAGGCACAAAATTGGTCAAAATGAGTTTTCAAATTAAATACATCTGTGTATGAATATTTTACATCAATGTACCGAATTTAATACATCTTTGTACAATTATTTATATCGATGTATCATATTTAAATACATCTGTGTATGAATTATATACGTCGACGTATTGAATTTAATACAGGTGTATAATAAATTACATCGATATATTCTTTTAATAAATGGTTCAGAATCCTTTTGAAACACAATACAAGGGTGTAGTAATGTCTGTACATCGATGTGTACACAACCATGATTAACGAGCAACGTTCAGAAACGTAAAAATCCTCTTTCCCATATTGTCTTACAACCTTAACATTTTTAAAAGTTTATAAATAAAAGTGTTTTATGCTACCAAGTTGAATATACAAGAATACATAATCTTTTAGCAAATATCAATTTGTTTTTGAAATAATCTTGAGTCATCTCAATTGTTAATCCATCACTCACAGGACTTCAAGTTGTGATCATCTATACTAGAAGAGTGTTTCATATTGAGTAAATAGCCAAAATGGTCCCTGAAACTGCGAGGTTATGTCAAGTTGGTCCCTCAAATTAACTAAATTCCAAAATAGTCCCCGAAACTGTCAAACGTGGATCAAGTTAGTCCCTCCGTTAGTGAGGGATCACTGACACCGTTAACGGCGCTTATGTGGCACGTTAAGCGCCCATCTGGCTGCCAGTCTGGCATGACAGCTGTACCACAATTTTGGGGACCAATCTGACACTCTAATTTAGGGACTAAAATGATACCCAGCTTGTATTTGACACCCAACCTTCTTCATTTCAATCACGTCCCTCAATTTCACCTGTTCATCTTCCCGCCCTAACCTTCCCTCTGCCACACCCTTCCTTCTGCAACCGCTCGCCGGAGACCATAACTCGTCGCCGGCAACCGCACCGGAACTCGCTTCCACTCACTACTCAGGTGTGTATTTCGTGTACCCAGTTTGTTTTGGGTTATCTGGTCATTGGTTTTGATTGTTCATCTTCTCCTTCATACTATGCATGTGGTAGGGGTTTGGGTAGGGTTTCATCTAAGTCTCTATTACATTAGTTTTGTACTTAGGAATTTTCCCTAGTTATCATTTTACCCATTGTTGCGCATTCTTCATCATCAATGTGGGTGGCTTTAGGGTTTGTTGCGATGCTCTGTTTTTTTGTGTTGTAACAGAGTATATGAAACGTTTTGTAATTTATTCATCTTTGTTAATGGGCAGAATGAGTACTATGATCACTGTTATCGTGCACCATGGAGGCATATTGTTGAGGAACGAGAGAGGTATTTTGGAGTATGTGGGTGGTGAGATGGATGTGTGGGAAGAGTTGGACTCAGACACACTCAATGTTTTTGATTTGTTCAGCATTGTGAAGGTGTGTAAGGGTTATGATAAGGTTGATAGATTGCTGTGGTTGAAGCCAAACAGGGACCTAGATATTGGGTTGAGGGAACTATCATGTGATAGTAGCTTCATAGAGATGGTTAAGGCTGCCTTTCTCAATGGGAATGAGATTGAGATTTATCACGAGTATACCCCCGAGCCCCTTCAGGCATTGTTACCTAACCAGGAAGCTGGGAATGATGCTAACATGGGTTTTGATGAGGGTCTCATGAGTCCATATGAGGACAGCCATTCTTCTGCTGATGAAAGTGCAGAGGACAGCCATTACAAGCCTCCTCCGGTTGAAATTAGTTCAGATGATTCTGAGGAAGTGGTGTTAGGCAAGCTTAAAGGGAACAAGTCTAAGGGAAAGAAGGTTGTTGGGACTTCATCCAAGGGTAAGAAGGCTGGTGGGAGTGATGGAAAGGGTAAGAAGGTTGCTGGGACTTCATCCAAGGGTAAGAAGGCATGTGGGAGTGATGGAAAGGGTAAGAAGAAGGTTTCAAGTAAGAGTAAGCACAGGTCACCTAGTCCTTCAAATGGTCACAGCAGTGATGATAATGATGGTGGGGCTGAGTTTTATAGAAGGCATGAAGACTTCTTTAATTATGGGGATTTAGGTGGTGGAAGCAGTCAAGTGCAGGTAGAAGTTGTGAGTGATGGAAGCTACAAGCCTGAGGAAATGAAGGATCCTATTAGCACAGATGAGGAGAATGATGGAGCAACTGAGGTGCCTAACTTCCCTCAATTTAATGACAAAGCAAAGTTTGGTAATGTCCGTTTGGTAGTAGGGATGGAGTTTACAAATTTATCAACTTTCAAGGCAGCTGTGAAGGATTACACCATAAACATGGGCAGGCCAATAAAATGGGTGAAAAATGATAGCTTAAGGGCTAGAGCTAAATGCAAGGAAGTTGGTTGTGATTGGGAGATTTATTGTGGTAGGAGTAATGTAAGGAGGAGTTTCCAAATTAAGACTTTCAAGGACACTCATAGCTGCTGCAGAGCCTTTAAGGTTAATCAAGCAAACAGAAAATGGGTGGTGAAGAAGCTAGAAGAGAAGATTCGCAGCCAACCCAAAATCACACATGTAGAGGTTTTTGATTTCCTTAAAAAAAGAATTCAATGTCATCATTGATAGGTCAATGATTTTTAGGGCAATTAGGGAGGCAAGAGAGTTGGTTGAAGGTAGTGAAAGGGAGCAGTATGGTAAGCTTTGGGATTATGCTCATGAGCTGTTAAGGAGCAATCCAGGGTCATTGGTTAAGATTGATACCATCCCTCTGCCAGATTCACAACCACAGTTCCAAAGGTTCTTTGTTTGTCTGGATGCATGCAAGAGAGGATTTAAGTCAGGTTGCAGACCTTTTATTGGGTTGGATGGTTGCTTTTTGAAAGGTTACTTTGGAGGACAACTCCTTTCAGCTGTGGGGCAGGATGCAAACAACCATATTTTTGTGATAGCATATGCTATAGTGGATGTGGAAAACAAAGACAATTGGGGCTGGTTTTTGAAACTGTTGCATGAAACACTAGGTGATTACAGGCAGCATGGATGGAATTTCATGTCTGACATGCAGAAGGTAAGATTTTGTCATTCATTACGTGGACTGTTTTGATAATATGTTGCATATTTCAGGGACTAATTTGACATTAAGTGACTAATTTTAGGGACTGATTTGTATGTTATGCTTGCAGGGGCTAATACCAGCCATGCAGGAAGTGATGCCAGGAGTGCCCCACAGGTATTGTGCCATGCATCTGTGGAGGAACTTTATAAAACAATGGAAGGAAAAGGAACTAAAGGGTGTGGTTTGGGACTGTGCCAAGTCAACCACAATTACACAGTTTAACATGCAGATGGAAAGGGTTAAGAGGTTGAACCTGAAAGCCTGGGAGTATCTGAACAAATGGCCAAAAGAGGCATGGACAAAGGCATACTTTGAGACAAACTGTAAGGTGGACAACATATGCAACAATACATGTGAGGTTTTCAATTCAAGGATTGTGGATTATCGTGGTAAGCCTATTCTAACTATGGCTGAGGAAATTAGATGCTATGTGATGAGGACAATGAGTGCAAACAAACTTAAGCTTGCTAGGAGGAGAGGACCTTTGTGTCCTATGCAACAAAGTAGGCTAGAAAAAGAGAAGTTGGATAGCAACATGTGGACTCCTGTGTGGTCAGGTGATGGTGATGGCATGCGGTTTGAAGTGCAGAACCTTCCTTCTAAGGTTGATGTCAACCTGAGTGCACAAACTTGCACTTGCAGGTTTTGGCAACTAACAGGTGATGGTTATGAGAATGTTGTTTGATTTTTGCATATCCTTTTCTTCTATTTTATCTATTATGACAGTGTTATTTTTGTAATTTTGCATACTTTGACAGGTATGCCATGTAAGCATGCATGTGCTGCAATTGCATATAGGAATCAAAGGGCAGAAGAGTATTGTCATGGCTGGTTAACAATGGGGTCATATGATGCAACTTACCAATTTTTCATTCAACCAACACAGTCTGAACAATTTTGGATGCCCACTGATTATGACAAGCCGGTTCCACCTAAGCTCAGGAGAAGTGTTGGGAGACCAAAGAAACAGAGAAGGAAGGATGGAAATGAGGAACCCGTGTGTGGTCATAAGTTGAAGAGGTCATATCCTAACTTTAGTTGCTCAAGATGTGGCATTGAGGGCCATAACAGTAAGGGATGCATGAACACTGGAGTTCCTCAAAAACCTAAAGCTAAGAAATCAACTCCAGGACAAGAGGATTCAGTGCATGAGATACCCTTAACACAAACTGCTCCTACTACTGAGCCAGTGCAATCTCAAGATGTACCACCACAAGTGCAGCAACAAGTACAAGATCCTCCAGAACAAGTTCAGGCTAATCAACCACAAGTGCAAGCTCCACCACCATCACAGCAGAGAGCACAGAGGGTAAGATGGCTTTTACAGGGACTGAGTTGATTTCATATATATAAGTTCAGGGACTTTTTTGATTTTAAGTTGCATATTTTGGGGACTAAATTGACACTATGTTATCGATTTCTATTTCTGCAGGCAAGGAGATATGGTATAAGAGGTCCTCTTATACCACAAGTGCCAAAGGAAACGCCAGTTAGAGGCCCACCAGTAACATCTCCACCAGCACCAGCCCCTCTTGCACCACCACCAGCTCCACTTCCAGCTCCACGGACTATTATGGTCCAGCTTCCAGCACCACCAACTGGATCCAGGGGAGGACAACCACAGTTTATGTCTTTCATTCCAACTCCAGGGCTTCCACAGATGCGTCCAAGGAAACTATGAAGTCAAGACCATTTTGGATAAGTTTGTATAATGATATATTTGCACAATGGATGGTGCCTCTGTTTTTTGTTATTGGCACATGTGAACAATGGATAGTGCTTCTGCTGTTTTTTGTTATTGTCTGCTGTAATTTCTGGCTTGGTACAGGTTTAGATTTACTCTGTTTTGGGTATACTTTTGTAAGACATATTTGGACACCTTTTGGTGCTTAAATTAATACCTATGCAACTATGTGGAATTTGTCTTTTGGTGCTTTCCTTTCATTTTCTATAACAAAATGACACAAACTGACACAATCTGTCTTATGCAACAAAATGACACTTTTACTCAAAACTTGTCATTCTTTTCATTTCCATAATAGGACAATACATTACACATTACATTCCAAAATATGCCTACATTATACCTATACCTAAGACCATCACACCTAAAACTACCTAAGCACTCTGCCTACCAATCCACCAAACCAGACAAACACTTAACAGCACACACATTACAACAACCACGAATTTGACCATTCTAACATCTGCAACCAAAGTGTCAACCTTCCCATTCAGCTCCATCAGTTCTGCCTTCATTATTTCCTCACTTCCAGTATCATTAGGAGTTTCACATCTCTCAGCAACCTTGAAAATCTCAGGAATCTCATCCACCCAGACAAGATAGCCACAATTGCCTTCACCCTGCAACAACAATTTCACACAAAGAAATTAGGTTTAGCAGAAACTTAGCTCAATGCAAATTGAAAGAAAGTCACAAATCCAAATGGAGTTTTGGGATTGAATGTTACCAATGGTAAGGGACATCCATAGAAGGCCCTCCCTGGGTTCCTCGGAGTCCTAGAGATTCGTAACACAGCTCTCCTCTCACAATTGCAAAACAAGGGTAAGGGGTTGTTGACTTCTACCCCATCAACCCTAGAGCTACTCGACCAAGAGGGAGTTATGGGTTTCTTGGTTTGTCTTGAGTATGGTACCGGCGAACCACCACCCATCGGCATCCCTTTCCTGTAGTTGCAGTAGGAGAGAGCGAGAGAGAGAGACAGAAACAGGCGAAGGACGGAGAGAGTGAGAGAGACGAACCAGAGATGTTGGGGAAGAAGAAGAGAAGAAGAGAGACGTTAGGGTTTTTTAAAAGAATTTGAGCGTCAATTTGGTCCCTGTATCAATTTGGTCCCTCAAATTTGCATGTATAGTGCCCATCTTACGTGGCAGGATGAGTTGGCAGCCAGATGGGCGCTTAACGTGCCACATAAGCGCCGTTAACGGTGTCAGTGATCCCTCACTAACGGAGGGACTAACTTGATCCACGTTTGACAGTTTAGGGGACTATTTTGGAATTTAGTTAATTTGAGGGACCAACTTGACACAACCTCGCAGTTTCAGGGACCATTTTGGCTATTTACTCGTTTCATATTATCCTTTCTCTTTGCTGAATCATTGTGGAGGGTGAGGTATCCCTCTGATTAGAAGGTGAGGTGTCATTCAGTTGTAAAGGGTGAGCATCCCTTTGGTGTGTGACTATAGGTTCAGAAGCACGGGTGAGATATCCCTGAGACGCGAGGGAGAGCGCTAGAGTTTGAGGCTCTTACATGTGGTGGGGTGAGGTAGCTCAGGAGGCGTGGTTAGAGTGCTCTGTTGTGTACAAAGGTTGCAAGCACCAGATTATAAGCTTGTTGATTAGTGGAAGATAATCCCACGGTGGAGTGAGGATTGGACGTAGGTTACTAGCGGTCGGTGGCTGAACCAGGATAAAATCCTCGTGCAAGTATTCTTTTTCATTCTCTTTTAAATTATTTATCTTATATATTTATTTACTTGATTAATTTTGTCAAAGAAATTATTTTGTTGAAAAAAATCTAAAAAGAATTGTTAGACTCAATTCACCCCTCCCCTCTTAAGTCGAAGCTACCTATTCCAACATATTTCACAATAGAGAATGAGAAAATTAAAATTAATGAACTTTATGTGATAATAATAGATTTTATTATATTTTGTATATTTTTTCTCTCTTAACATTACCTTTTTTATATTAATAAGAGGATCTAAATCTGATTCAATCAACATTCAGCTAGTGGTTGGAAGGTCGTGGGTAAGAACTACCTTAAGGCTTTGTTCGGTAAAAGTAGTTGATAAACTAGCTTATAACTTATAAATTAAGTTATAGGTAATAAGCTAATTTTTAGCTAAAAACTTACAGCTAGGGGTGATCACGGGTTTGGATTGACCCATCAACCCAATTGACCCTCATAAAAAAAATCCGAGGTGATTTGGTTCAGGAAATGCCAAACCCAAGGGGTTTGGTTCGAGTACCTATTTGGGGAAATTAAAACTCGAGAAATTCGAACCAACCCGAGATTCATCGACAAGGAAGAATGGAAGATGATTGCCAAAGCAGGAAGGAAGTAGTGATATAAGAATGGAGGGGAAGGACGAGATTCAACAACAAATCAGTAGTGAAGTAAGCATGAAGGAAGTAAGACTGAAGGGGAAGGGGCCAAGGGGGTATGTTAGGAGGAAGAAAGGCATCTAAGGAAGCAATGATTTCGGCATCGTCAACAAACATTGAGGACTTGTTGGAGGAGGTGGGTGGTTGTGGCAGAGAAGTAGAGGCTGGTGTGGTGAATGTATCCACGAGGAAACAGGTCTTAGGGATGAGTTTGGAGTGGTGAGAAGGTGGAGGGAAATGGAATGTTAAGGAGTGGGAGAGGGAGAGAGAAAAAAACATAGGAGTGTTTCTAGCCTAATGGGAGAGAGATCTAGAAGACTGGTCGAAGGGAGAGAGATCCGGAAGGTTGAAGAGTGAAGAGTGGTTTTAGGATAAATAAGCGCCTGTGCATGAGTTTTTTCTTAATTTTTTTAGAACATTGATTTTTTTTTTTATTAAACCCTAAACCCGAATGAGATCAGGTTGGTTCAGTTCAGGTTACACAATATTTTCTTCGCCAACCCGAACATGTTTAATTGGTTTACGTTGTCCAAACTTTGCCCAACCCGATCCGAGCCCACCCCTACTTTTAGTTGATAGTTGTAAAGATAGCTAATTTGAATTTGAAGTGTTTGATAAAATTAGTTTTTGAACTGGTTTATAAATATAAAATATCATAAAAGACATGTTTATAGAATTTTTATAGAATTTTATTAAAATTCTAATTAAAGCTTTATAATAAGAATATTATTTTTTAATTTAATTTTTATTTTTCAACAATATTATCAAATAATATAAATGAAATGAAATGACATGTTTATATGATTTTCTATATAAATTTTATTTTATGAGATAGGAGTTTGGGTAAAGTAGAAATTTCGTTAAAATAATAAAGGTAAAAACGAGAAAGGTTAATAAGCTATAAGCTAAATAGAATAAATTATTAAAAAAAAAAGATATAAGCTAATGGATAAGTTTATTTATCAAACACATTTACTTTGGTCGAACAAGCTTATAAACTAGTCAAATAAGTTATAAGCTAGCTTAAATTTCAAATTATTTCGGAAGACTGTTTCATAATGTGTGTAATGAACATACAAAATTTAGTTTCAAATTACCCATTTGTTTATCTGCTCTAATGTCTGTTTGTGATTAAGAGGGGAAGGAAGGGGAAGAGTTTGGGAAGTAGGGGAGGGGAAAAGGGATTGAGAAGGAAAAAATAATCCTCCAAAATCCTCCTTTAGTTTATTTTTTTAGTTCCTCCAAATTGGAGGATTTTAGTTCTTTTGTTAAAAAATGATTTTAGGGAGGATTTTGGACGGTTATCCTCCTTTTTCCCTACCTTCATCCTCAAGCCCTCCCCTCCCTTCCTCTTCCAACTCGCAAACAGACCCTAATTATATGGCTCTTTGGATTGGGGTTCTCACTTGACAAAGAAATATATCCCAACAATTTAAGTCAACGTGTATGACAGACTGACAGTAGGAATGAATACATAATATGTAAAGACGGTTATGTTATTTGAACACAAAATTTGGATGCCGTATGTGACACCGTATATATTTATCTCTATATCTCCATTACTTTTTATTTTCTTGTATACATATATTCCATGGATACATAAAAAAATAAAGAGACATCGTATTGTGTCCCTATTTTTTATGTTCAAAAAACATTTGCCATGTAAAAATGTACCATACTCATTTGTGATATCTACTTCTACCTGGCAAATATCTTAAACCTCATAGTAAGAGGTACCATAATACATGCATCTTGTATAGACACTTCATAATTGAGATGTTTAGATTTAAGAAATTAATAAATCGATTACACATCAGAACATATCTAGCTCCAACCAAGAAGAGCAACTAATTCAAAGAAACTTTGAAGGTGATGCAAGTTAGGTTTAGTTGTAATTTTTGGTTCCCTTATTATTTTTCATGTGCGATTTTGATCCTTACGACTTTTTTAGCACATTTGGTTCCCCTATTTTTTCAACGTTGCAAATTCAATTCTTTTGTTAGATGTTTGTCAATTTTTCAATGATCAATACAGAGGAACCACTGCTTAAAGCATGTATAACCTTTTGTAACACTCATCTCGGGCGCTACATTGTCTGTGACATTTTCACAATATCGTTTAACGCAAAAATTAATTTTCAATAGATACGGGTTTATTATTCGATATTCCTTTTCGCAAATAAGAAATGAGATAATACTTTATACTTATTAACATTTCTCCCAATCCACTAACAGACCTAAAACATATACATCCAGAAAATGAGAAAATAAGTAGTAATTCATACATTCTCCGTGTCTACATAATACCTTCATAAATTCTTTCAAAAGATAAAAGTCGTGTAAAGACAGAAACAACTACAGGCAGAAATAACAACGCCATTAAAATAACATGACTAAGAAAAACATAAATAACCTTGGAAACGCAGCTCTATGAACTAGTCCAAAACACCGGAACTCATCATGTTGGCCTGTACAAAACGATGACGAGGTGTCATCATTGTACAATAATAACAACTGAGAACAATACATCGTCACACTGGGGTTAAGCTCTCACATCTTCCATAAATTGATCCCTAAAGATGCCTCCTCATGACCAGTCCGTCTCATATCCAAAGCTGGTTACGATAATGGAGCAATACTACCATCTTCGTTGCAGAACATAAAATAAACAGAAGACCAGAAAACATAAAAAATGAGGTGAGCTCCCCATTCAACATACACATAAAGCAGGCATGCAGTGGTACGACTCATATACATGTTACAGCATACATATATTCATATTATCTTCCATTCTCATTTCGCAGATAAAAACTCCAAGAATATACAATACCAAACTAAATGGTAAGCTTATCAAGCATACCGGACACGGCTTGTCCATTGGGGGACGAGAATAGAGAGAAAACTGATTGAAACTGCATAGTCCCATACCTACATAGCCTCAAGGAATTCTTGATCCTAACTCTGGAGCTAATTGACATTTTGGAAATGAATTGGTCAGTACGGGTTTCACATCCGCCCACCTTAGGCACCAGGTGTGACTAGCATACTAGGCACACAAGGCTTAAATCATAACGTACGTACAATCATAATCACATGTGATCTCAAACTCTCTGTAAGATATTAGGCTCAAAACCTCTACAACCGGGAAGCTCGGCTTCCTAGGCACAACGGCCTCACCAAACATAGTATCAACTATGTGTTTGGGCAAAAATTACCGAAATACATCCAATGTCTATCCACCGGATAAACCTCGTGATTCCACCGAAATCCATTTGATGTCAATTTCAGACGAACGATATCCTCGGGTTCGAACCACTAGCCCTTAGTTGAACCACAGTTCTCAAGAAGACTTTCCATGTTTGTGCAAAGATTTTTAAGGCACTTTCTTACAAGTCCTAACCCAATATGGAATTGGATCGACAGTCCAATTATTTATTTCTTTGCACTTTTCTAGTGGAGTCTTTTGCTTGGCTTTCAAGAAATCAAATTATTCTGAGTCCATTAAGTCTTATGGATGTATGGATATTGAATTATCCACACTTTATGACAAATGGTCTTGCTTCACCATAAGTCATAAATCATTAAGTTCATATTTTCACTAAGTTATCTATGACTTAGATTTTGCACTGTACTGTAAATACTAGTCTTTGAAGACTAAAATCCTTTTTGGTTTTTTTAAAAAAAATACCTTTAGCTAAAACCAAATCATTTCAAAGTAAGATTTGAACTTAGTCATATTAGTAACAAACTTCTTAAAATAGTTTCCCAAAAATACTTGAAATACTTAAAAGACGGTTTTGTCTCTTTTACTGTATTTAGGACCGAGACTCCATATTTTCAAAAGTCTAACTCTTTTTCTCGAATCATTCACTTTCCTACGTTACAATACCTATTTTAAGGCATTAAAATATTGATTTCAAACTTTACATTACGGTTTGCTCAAAAACCCTAAAACTAGACCGAACGTCGTTAAGTTCGAAAATCGCGTAACTCTTTTTTTTTCAACAACTTTTAACCCTAATGGTCCACAACTCATTTTGGAGTCTTAAGACACTTAAATAGACTTCAAAAATAGTTTCAAACTGTCTAAAACAGTTTGGGGCAGAATTGGAACCTTGGTCCATTTCATGTGTCCGATTCCGTGAAAATTCTGTTTTTAAGTCCGCTTTTACATTATTTTTGTTCTCTTAAGACCTAAACTCGAATTAAAACTATTTTGGGTTCCTTGAAACCTCAAAAGTCAGATTTCAACACTATGAAAACAGTTTTGCAAAATATTATTTTCTTCTTGGTTATATTCCTTTTCAAACTTTTAAACAAGATTAGAATTACATAGATTGATGAAATTAAGGTTGTCATGCCATTTCTTCTAGCCTTGGCCGAACCAAGCATCAACAAAGTGAAGGTTCTCACTTCACTAAACAATCTCAATCATATATGCATATCCATGTATCAATACATAAGTTCATGCCATATACTTTAACATTTTAAGCATACTTTCCTATTCATGATTCAAGAAAGCCAAACATGAATTTTAACCAATAAGCATGTTTCAATCAAGCATATACTTTACTAATTATAACCACAGAACAACCACAATAATGACATTCATTCCTCCAAGAGGATCACATAAACACATATATATACAACCCTTTGACTTAGGGTTTCAAAACAAGCCAATAATCAAATAAACCACACACAAACCCACAATATGGTAGATGAAGGTTATTCTCTCCCATACCTCTTGTAGATCACATGAAAATCAAGCAAAACAAGCTAAAAGGATGGTTGTGTACTTAGGGTGTGCTCACGGTTTTGGCTCCTCCAAAACCTAGCAAGAACAAACAACAACACAAAAGGTTATATACATAGGCTTAGACATAAACAAGGAAGTAAAATAAAGACTTGAATCACTTAACTCAAGCCAAAAGGTTGATGATCAAGTGATTGGTGTTCTTGACCAAGAAATACCCATTTTTGTAGAAGGCTCAAAAGGGATTTTTGTGTGAAATGGCTTATGTCTAGAATGACTGGAGGATGATGGATATGGTCTTAATTTGTGAAACAAATGAATGGTTGATGAACTAGAGGTCTTGGCCGAAAATGGTCATGTAAAACATATTTTGGAATCAAGCTCTAAATGGATTTTCTTGTGAGATAAGAGAGGCTTAGAATGTTGAGAGGAGTAAGGATCTACTCTTAATTTTTGAAACAAATGAATGGATCATGGCTTAAGGGTGTTGGCCGAATCTTGTTCTTGGTAGAAGGAAAAGAGTTTTTGTTCTTACAAAGGTGATAAGTTGAAGAAATGAAGTGAAGTGTGTGGAAGTGAGGAGGTGGCCGAAACTTGGTGGTAAGGAAGGGAGAAGATATTTTCGTGTGCAAATCATAGTTGGTTAATCATGGTTGAAGGTTGAGTTAGAAAATAATATAAACTAACTTAGAAATTTTGTCAAAGGGCCATCATGATAAGATGAAATGAATTGGATGAAGGGTGAGGAAGAGAGTTGGTCGTGTGGTTCACTCAAGTGGGAAGAGAAGGCAATTTGAAATTGTCTTGGTTATTAACCTTAAGTAGTAACTATGGTTTTTGGTTAGGTTAGAAAATAACTTAAAATGCTTAGATGTCTTCGTAACCATCATGATCATCTAAAATGAAGTGAAATAATGCCAATCAAAGAGGGCTTGGTCGAAATTTACAAGAGCAAGAGGGGAAAAATGAACAATTACACTTAATGGACAAGAAAGAACAATAAGGTAACTTCACATAGGATTTTGGATATTTTGTTCAAAACCCATCATTACAAGGGTGAGTCATGGTGGTGACTCACCATGTGACTCACCACTTGAGGTTAAATGCTTGTCCCATCAATTCCAATATCCAGTTCTATCTCTACAGTTCCGTATCTGGCTCCGTATTTTACCCAATTTAGGTTTTCAATTGTTTTTCACCAAAATTCACCTAAATAAAATATAATATTTTATTTTTGTGCGAACATTTTGAAAATAAACTTTATCACTGAAATAATGATAGAATCTAAAATTTCTCAGTTTCGAGTCAAATTAGGGTTTCTGTCGATACAAAATTATACTGTCAGCGAAAACGCAGACGGGTTCCATCTGAGTTTTAAACCCAATATTTAACCGTAACTTCCTTCGATATAGAAGGTCTCAACTATAATTTTATTTTCCTCAAAATCATTTTCTGGATCCCCGGTAAAAGTATAGAAAATAATTACCGGTCAAGACATGAGAAAATGGAGTGTTACACCATTGGTTGAACTTTTGTGGTAAAGGAGCGTGTGATGGAACCCAAAAAGGTCTAGTAAATGAAGAACAAAACCAACAAATGACACAAAGGAAGCATTGAATCACGTTAAAGCGGAGAGATAGAGGAGAGAGAAGCTCAACAAGGGGTTCTATGCATTTAGAGTGCTGATTCCTCTATGTTAATCATTGAAAAAAAAATTGATGGTCATTAGACGGAAATATCGAATTTACAACATTGAAAAATAGAGTGACCAAATATGTTAAAAAAAAAAAAAAAAAAACATATGTAGCAAAATCACACATAACCAATTCACCAAAAAAAAAAAATCACACATAACCAATAATAGGAAAACCAAAAGTGTAATTAAGCCTAATAAATATTGGAAGGAGACAGCAAACTTACGCTATAGTTGTGCCAGAGTTGTTTATTTTTGTACCATCACACATGATTCTTTCTGGTCCCTGTGCCTTATAATGATGGAAACTGATACCAAACGATTCTTGTTTGGGTTAATGATGAGCCAATAGCACATCCACGTTGCTGATTTAAACCTAAACATTTAGGCCATTACTATAATAACATTAGCCATTTTTTAAGCAATGCTGAACATGCAGAGTTTTGAATACAGAGAAAGCCAGTTTGATGTCAACCTTACAGCATAGTCTAATGTATCCCAAAAAGTTGGCAAAGTCCCAGGCCCTTCTTCAAAGACCAAAATTTTTAACCATTATTGATAATTGATTGATTTATTTTAAATTTTAAATTTCTCTAATCAATTAATCACTGATTAGTTTTTATGAGAACCAATCTTCAACCTATTGGTTGGAGGACCCTAGAATTGTCCAAAAAAGTCTTGTAGTAAACATAAATTTGTGTACTCATTCTTAGAGATGAAAAGAAGAAATTTCAGATGAGATTCAATGACTCATAATTTGTGCAATGGGATTAATATAGAAAAGGATCCTGTAAACTTGTATTCCGTTCACTGAAACCAGGATAAAAATAACCCTTTAATTTTTTGTACCAAATCAATGCATTAACCTTGACATTGACACAGATAATTTGTTGTACCCTAAAAATAAAAATAAAAAAACAAAGAAAATAAGTCACTGAAGAAAATAAAATAAAACCAGGACCAATTACACATTCTTAGTAGCTCCCTTGCCCATCTCAACTCCATTGCCATAATCCTCATGATCAACGAATCTAGACCAGTATGGGTGTTCCTTCCATACCTTCCCCATCTCTTCAATAGGGATGCCCTTAGTTTCAGGCAACATGAAGTAAATAAAGAATGTCATCACAAATACAAAGAAGCCGAAGAAGATGAACAACCCAAACTTCATGTGGCAAAGCATCATCAAGAAGACTTGTGCCACAAAGAATGTGAACAGCATGTTCACCGACACATTGATACTTTGAGCAGCAGAGCGAATCTCCAAGGGGAAGATCTCACTAGGGACCAACCAACCTAGAGGGCCCCATGACCAAGCAAACCCTGCTACGTAAATGCAAATGAAGAGCACCACAACTGCAGCATACCACTTTGGCAAGTCACCAGGATTTCCATCAACTCCAAACTTGGCCCCAATTGCAGCTGCAACTACAGCCTGTGCACATCAACAAATATTGGGTTAATAAATCAATTAGGATGCAAGTCATATGTAACAAAATTAAAGCTCACTATATATACCAGACTCATTCTAAGCTTAAAATAATTTCATAAGCAATAAACTTTTACAAATTAGATGTACACCCCTAATTTTTTCGATAAGTAGAATACTTTAATAACACATAATCTAGCTTAAGCATCAAAGTGACTATTTTCCCACCTTCTAGGAAGAGTTGAAAAGCATACACCCGATCATGTGTTCTAAGCTAGATAACAGTAAAAAAAAAAGGATTACATAAGAGTTCAACACGATATAAAAAACTTCCCCAGCAGCTAATATATCATAAAACCCCCTTTTACAAAAGTCATTTCTCCCTGTACTTTACATTAATAAATCACATTAAATTAATACACCAATTCTCCATTAAACATGATTCAATTCTCTCCTAGACTTACACCCCTGATTCAAAAAATCTGGTTTTTCATTCAATAATTCATCCAATTAATTATTAGATTGAAGAAAAAAATGTACCTGGCATATGAGCATCTGGGCTCCACCCTGAAGGAAAAGGGCTCTCCTACCCCACTTATCAACCCCAATGATTGATACCGTTGTAGCAACAACATTAACAACGCCAGTGATCACAGCTGACATAAGAGCAGCATCATCTTTAAACCCAATTGAGTTAAACAGCACAGGTGCATAAAACATAATCACATTGATGCCAGTAAATTGCTGGAAGAATGGAATCACTATGGCCATAGTGAGTTGGGGTCTGTACTTCCTTTGCAACAAGTTCCTCCAAGGATGCTCCACTTGCATAGATGCTTCACTAGCTGCCACAAGATCATTGAACTCTTCTTCAACATCATCTATTCCACGGATTCTCTGAAGTTG
Source organism: Echinosophora koreensis (assembly GCA_035048595.1). NCBI lineage: Eukaryota > Viridiplantae > Streptophyta > Magnoliopsida > Fabales > Fabaceae > Echinosophora > Echinosophora koreensis. Next base: position 4,683,449 of record JAPCYP010000025.1, on the reverse strand, counting down.
AGCCTTAGCTCCATCGCGATCGCCGCGTTCGATCATTGAGTTAGGAGTGTCTGGAAGGACTAATGATCCAATTGTGATTATAAGAGCAGGGACCATAGCACCTCCCAAACTCAACCTCCATCCCCATCCACCTTTGATTTTTGCAAAGAAGTAGTTCAACACATTGGCCACAAGAATACCAATTGTGATGGACATTTGGAAACCAATGTTCAAAGCTCCTCTGTATCTATAGGGAGCCATCTCAGAGAGGTATAGTGGCACGGACTGTTAATCATACAAAAATCAAATAAAATCAAATAACATGTAACAAAGATTATTAACAAATAACTTAGATAAACAATTATTAATAAAATGTAAGTGACAATTAAAATCAAATAACAAACATCAATGTTGAAATTTATGATGATATGTTTACTATAGAATTTTTATTTTTTTTTTAGAAAATGTCGTTATAGAGGACCACGGGTTCTTTTCAACCTGTTACTTTTCTTGAAAAAATTTGGAAAACAGCTCCAAACTTTTATTCAAGTGCTAAATAATTGACTAAGAAATTAAAAGAAGATAATTTTATATTAAAAATGACATATTTAATATATTAAAAAATGTTACATTTAATTTTTTAATACAAATTTCTTGTCATTCCTTAACAAAAACAGGACCCTTGTTTTTATTTCGTAAATTAATTAATTCAATTCAAAGCCGTGGAAAATAAAGTAAACGGTGGTGTGAATGCGAAGGGAGGATGTCACATGCAAAGAAAAACGGGGCACGATAATTATGCCACCATTTAATACAATAGTGAGAGCAAGCTACATGTTTGTCCAAATTCAGCTATCACTCTCACCCCATGTTGAATCGAAAATAAGGATGCAGATTCGTTCCTTTTCAGAGGAACAAAACAAGAATTTGCAGTGTGTTTTAGAAAGCAACGTCAAGCCGAAATCACAGTAGAATTAAGAAATCAAGTAGGGTAGCCCATGACTATTGGGCCGGATAACTAATAATAAACATTAAATGAATGCCTAATCATGTGCAAATCCATATTTTTACTAGAAAAAAAAAAGAGGTCTCACTTAATTGTATATTCAATACTGCCTCTTTCTGGCTAAAGCGTCATCATGAATCATATTATCCAGCAAAAGATGAAAGATCAGCATATATAATTCATATGAAAAATGCTTTTTTATGCACAAATTTCTCATAAGACACCGTATAACTAGATATTATCATATATAGGTATTATCATATATAGGATATAAAGTTAAATAAGTAAATAATAAATAATATATAAATATATGTAAGATATCATCGTATTTTATTTTAAGTTAAAAACTTAAATCTATAATCAGATCATTCGGTATCAATATAATAGTAAAATAGTACAAAACAAGCATATCGAACGACATCACTTACTCATTATGCGATTAAAAAATTGGAACAAAACGACAATGAAGGAATCAAAGTCATATTTAGGTTAGTTTTATGTCTTGAATACAAGCAGGTTTTGTTTTCCAGTCTGTACACACTACACAGCGAGCGAATATCGGAGACATATACACATTTTTTGGTAGATAGAGACATATACATATTTTGAGTTATCCTATAAAACCAAAAACAAAAAAACAATTCGAGAAAACAATAATCTGAAAAAGGAAAATATATCTTGAGCCGTTGAGCGTTTCAGTTTTTATTTTCAATTAATATATATTGTTAATTTTAATTACAAAGTTGCTACTTTCTTTTATTTTTTACGTCACATGATTATCATGCCTTCAAAAATAATCATTACAAAAAATCAAACATTTTTTATAACGCAGATAAACATTTTAACACTTTACCTTACAAAAAAAAAACACTTTACCTTACAATTAAATCGTATTAATAAAAAGTCAGGAATAAAATTAAAAACACCAAATTAACCCCCCCTAAACATTCACCGAAAATTCATGGATACATTTATTGTTAATTTTGTATATGGGACGGCACATGGGTTAGACGATTTTAAAAACTAAGAGTGAGAAAGATGAGCATGTAAAACATCCATTTCCGGCTTTAAGAGGTGACGAAACAGCCAAAGGAAATGAGTTTTAATTTTTCAAAATTGGTTAACTCGGTGGGTCTGAGTGACGTCTAAGACTCTTGAGCATTGTCCACCGGGAAAAAAGGGTTACAGGCAAAGACCAAAGAGAGAGAGAGGGTTATACCTGATTTGCGAACCCGATACCGAACCCGAGCAAGATCCGACCCACGATCAACATCCATACCTTTTGGGCAAGCCCATTGATGAGAGCACCGACTAGGAAGAGAAGACCTCCGAAAAGCATGGACAGTTTCCGACCAAACTTACGCGTCACCGTCGACGCCACCAGCGACGACAGCAGCGCCGCCAGGTACAACGACGACGTGAACATCGTCAGCGTTTGGCTGTCGTATTGACAGTACTTATTCGTCGTTTTGTCCAAGTTTTTCTTCCGATACACCGACGGGAAAAACTTCAACAGAAATGGATCCATAGACGTCACCCCACCTAACCAAAACGGCAAAACCAGTCAAATAAAAAATAAAATTACATTTAAATTTCATTTTCTTTTTGTGTGTGTTAATTGTATATATATACCAGAAATTCCAATATCGTAACCAAAGATCAAACCACCCATGGCTGCAACGATGCATGTTACAGTGACAAAAGGAGTGAGGTTTCCAGGGTACTCTTTTCCCCCTCCAACGTTTATTCCTCCAACAGCAGGCATTTTCTGATCTCACTATATCAGAAATTTCGGACTATGGGAACAAAGGAAGAGAAGTAGAAAGAAGAAGAAGAAGAACTACAACAACAATAATAGTAGTAGAAATATAATGAAGACAGAGAGAAAGAGTGAAGGGAAGAGAAAACAAGATGGAGCTTTTCTATTGGGACCTGCAAGTGTTTATATAGAAATCTGAGAGGGAAGATTTTATCTCATTACTTTACTCCCTCATGAACCGTTGAGCTGTCAACAATACTGTATGATAATGATGATAATGTATTGTAAAAGATATATACACACATATTACTTTCCTTTTAAAAAGAAAAGATATATACACACACACATAGGTATTAAAATTTAAAAGAAGTTATTAATATTTCAATTAAATGCCTTTGAGTATTTAATAAAAAGACTTTATTATTTTTTATTTCTTAAATATGGTGATTTTTATTTTCATTTGTTTCCTCTTTTTCACAACTTATAAAATTGATCCCTCGAAAAAAACATTATTTCCAATTAGTTCCTTCAAGACCTCGCCATTCAAAAGTGGTGTTATCTTCCTATATCGACGACGCTCACATGGCTGCAAGAATGCCTATATAGGTACATGAAAATATGTCCAGGACCTCTCATGAGCATCAGTGTAATAAATAACGGCACGAGAATGAAAAAGAATTTTGGAGTACTAATAATTTGAAAAGTTTTTTTTTTTCAGTAATTTGAAAAGTTTTAAAAAATATAAAATCGAGAAAGAAAAAATTATTACATTTTAAGGAATTAATTAAAACTATATTTGAAATTTGAGCATTAAAAACAAGAATTAAATTTTTTTTTATGATTTTATGAAGCATATATATATATATATAACAAAAGGAGTCAAAAAACTGAATTTTATATAAATAGTTAAGATTATAAAATAAGAAGAATGCTAACAAGTGTCCTAAGGACATTGGCTAAGGATCTAAAAAAGGAAATTTGTCATTGAAACATGGTGCATTTTATATTTAAAGATGATAAACTTACTTTCCCAATGAACTTTTGCTTTTTTTGGATTCCTTAACCAATGTCCTAAGGGCACTGATTAGCATGATCTATAAAATAAATAGGATTCAAGTACTATATTTTGTCGGTGTAAAAAAAATTATATTGACATTCATTGATATCTTGAAATGTGTGTTTTTATTTTAAATACATAAAAATTTAACTCAAATAAATATATACAACTTTTTTACGTGATCAAATAATAATTAATTAGTTTTAATTTAATCAATTGTATATAATTTTATGATCAAAATTCACTACTTAATTCAACAAATTAAGCTAATTAAACTATGATATAAATTGTGAGTACGTGAATTCAAATTTCCAACCATACGCTTCCTCTTTTGTGTTAACTCGTAGAGCTCCCTCTTTTCCTCTCCTTGTAAAGTCTCCGAGCCTCCGTTTAGAAAAAAAGAAAAAACAATTTTGAAGAAATAAATATAACTTCGATTAGAGTAATTATTATTTAGCACACTTCCGGTCTTCCTGGTTCTTTCTGTCTCTCTTTGTGCTTACGTATCCTTAGACGGCCACCGTTGGATGTTCCTGTATTTAAAAAGCAAGTCCACTTTATAAATAGGATCGAACGGTGTTGACAAAATAATTTTTTTAAGTCTTTTTCAAGATTTCTATTCCCCATCCACTCTCAATTGGACTTCATTTTTGGAATTTATACAATGGGTTAGCTTCACACGTCAGATAATACTCACATTATCACATATCAGGATGTGAATTGGGTTATATTGTGTGTGTATTAAATTGATTCTTTTTTTTATAGATCTTATAGATTCTATTTGTTATAAGGATGTGTGGCTGCTGAGTCAGCCAATAATAACAGTTGTAATTAGATAATTATTATGGTTTATCCATTGGAGGAACATATTAGGAAAGAGTAAGGTGGTATTGGTCTATTGGATAATGTCGGATCAGTAAGTTGTGGGGGGTGGTTGGTGTTATGTAGGTGGAGTGGTGATGTCGGTGTATGTAGTAAAAGTAGTCGTGGGGAGGATTAGGATACGTGACTTCGAATGGCTTTACAGGAAAGAAAATGGTTGTCTAAAGCATAAATACGGTCATGCGTTGAAGGGAATGCTTCACTATTTAAGTGTTTATCCATACCCGGTAGGTAGTGTTTTTTTTTTATAAAACGTACTCCCTCCGATCCACAATGTAAGCAAAAATTTCCAAATTTTTTGGTCTAAAATATAAGCAAATTTCAACTACTTTATTCTCATTTAATGAAGTTATTCTCAAAATACCCTTCATTTAATACAAATTTTGTTTTCCAATGGCTCATTTTATTCTTAATAACACAAGCTTAATAAATAAGAGGAAGGGTAATTTAGGTAACAAACCTAATTTTTTATTCCCAATGACTCTTTTAAATGAGATCAACTAACTATCTTAATATGTGTGTCCCATTTAATTTTTGCTTACAATAGAGACTGGAGGGAGTATTAAATATTAGAAGAAATTAGGTTGTCATTTTTTGAAATTTGACTTCATTATATTTAATATCCCTTTTATAAATATAGTTGTATTTTTTTATCCTTTAAAAAATGCATAATTTTTTAAAAAAATATATATAATGTTTAAAATAAATTAAATATCAAATATATTTAAATCAAATTTTAATAGAGTTCGTATAAATTTTATGGATTTAATCTGTATATATTGTCGGTGTAAAGAATTCTTACATTGTCAATGAAATATAAAATTGACATATCATAAAATATATTTGACTTTTATTCTAGCTACCTTAAAAGTTACATATGCATGTTATGATTTCTAATTTGTTAACAGTGTAAAAAAAATTTACATTGTCAATACATAATACTTAAACTCCAATATTATTAAATTTTTATTAAATATTATATTTGCACGAGATATTATATCTGACTTATGTAATTAAATATTATCATATATTATATTACATGAAAATTAACATATCAAATATAGATATGAAATAAAATATCATGAATATTTTATATTTTGGTCTAAGACTCTCAATATCTAAAAATAATATTGAATTCATTTAATCTTAGTCGAGCTTGAAAGACCTATTTAAGAATGACAAAACTCTCCAAACACTTATTTAAATGTCATATTTTATAAGTTCAAAATAATATAACTTCAGCTATGGGAACATGAATATAATGTAGGATAAAAAAAAACTTAGTGCAAAAGAGAAACACTACAAGAAAAAATGGTTTTAGCGAGGGCCAAAGGCCGTCGTAAAACTCAAAATCCGTCGCAAAATTACTGTTTGTGACGGCTTTGCGACGGCCGAAAATCCGTCGCATATAGGGTCGTCGCAAAAGCTTTGCGACGGCTATTTGTTAATGGCCGTCGCAAATTTAGCGACGGCCAGGCCGTCGCTAAATTCTGCTGATTTGCGAAGGCTAGGCCGTCGCAAACAGGCCGTCGCAAAAAACTAACATTAGCGACGGCCAGGCCGTCTCAAATATCAAAAATTTAGCGACGGCTAGGCCGTCGCAAATCACTGACATTAGCGACAGCCAGGCCGTCGCAAATCACCAGATTAAATAATTAATTTTTTATTATTATAAATATGAATTACTTTTAATCAATTATTTAATATAAAATTCATAATTAATATAAACTTTTTTCTTAATTATAATTTTATACTAATATAAATAAATAATAATTCTAAATGATAATAAATGAATAATAATTTAAACGATAAATGAAATCATTAACGAAACTTAAAAAACCAAATTCTTTTAACAAAGTGTACGTACATTATAAAGAAACTAATAATTGTTTTGACAAAGTGCGTACATCATACAAAATAACCACAGAGAATGTAATAATCCTCTCTATAACCCCTCAACAAGTCTGTAAAGGATCGACCCTCCTCATCATCGATCTGCTGATGACCCTCAGGTTGGGACGAAGGTGGCTGGGACGACGGCTGCTGCGGCTGAGGGGTGCTGTGAAGGTGCTGGTCCTGCTGCGACTGTGGCTGATAGGTGCTGGCTCCAAAATGCATCATCAGCTCTCTCTGTGTAGCTGCCATCATATTTAGTTGTTCCATAATCTGTCGATTGATCGCCTCCTGAGTTGCCAGTCTTTGCCGCATCTCGACCATCTCCACAGACTCCTGAGATTGGCGGGTCCTACTAGACGATGCTCGACTCTACTGAGTGAAGACGCTAGAGCACCCGCGTTGATAGTTGCTAGAGAGGTCTCCCATACCGTAAATGCGCCCCTTTTTCTTACCGCCAGCAACCTCGACCCATGTCTGCAACTCCACTTGGGCTTCCACCTCTGGGTCAAGTGTGGTAGGGGAAGATGAGGCTGTCTGAGATCGAACCTGAGATAACTTAGCTTGATACTCCTCCTGTCATTAAAATTAACGCACATCATCATACAAAATGACCAGAACTTTGTTAATTATAAAATAAAAATAAATACCAATAAAGAGATGTGTAAATCACCTGAGTGCATCTAGAGCGCTCATCTACATAGTAACTTAAAGTGCATAAGGATTGTAAGAGTTATGGAAAAAATTAATAGGATAAAACACAAAAATAACAATTTACACAATAAACAAATAATATTAAAATTATGGTTACACAATATTTACTTTTTTCTATGTCAACGCGTTTTGTTTAGTAGATTCGCCCCTATGACCAATTTTTTCTGTTAAACTAAAATAATTAAAAATAAATAAATTAAATCACTTAAATGTCTTATAATATTGCTTCATTTGCAATTTTTAACAACATTATTTCAATGCTAAATTTATGTCCACACTCTGCTTAAAGTTGCTACATTTCATTTACAACAAACACAACATATAGATTACACTAAGATTAATTACTTAACATAGTCATATATACAACTACTAATAATCACCTACTAATAATTATCTTAACGATCACATGAATTAACAAAAGATCAATTACAAATCTCTATTTATACAACTCTCTAGCACAACAAAATCACATATATGAATTAACAAAAAAAAAAGGCAAACATTTACCTCCAGCAGTGGTGGTGCACACGGTGGTGGAGGAGGAAAAACAAGAATGTGATAGTGGAGGAATCACAAATGATTCTGCAACATGAAAACAATTACAAAAATAAAAAATTGTTAAAACAGAAATAAAAAATTTACAAAAATTGAACTAATTTATTTAAGTTTTGTCCTTAATGAAACTGCATTAAAAAAAATCAACATCAGACTAAACAAGATCAAGACCCCAACAAATAAAAAAATCACAATTTTAAGTGAAAAATGCAACTAGAAAGTTGATGCTATTACTTTTCTGAGATAAAAATAACTTATTAGGGCCCTTACCTCAAAGATGCAGATACTAAAAAACTCCATAACAACAAATGATAAACAGCCCAACCCACAGCTAATGATAAACCCCATAACAACAACATAAATCACCATAAAAAAGACCACAAAACTGATATAAAACTTCAAAATCCCTATATTACACACGCACAAACGCTGTGTTAGGGCCCTTACAGCATGCATTGCAAAGAACCACTAAACACCAAATCTAGATCACTTAGTTTTAGATTCAGTTTGAGTGTGTGTAACAGTTGGGTGCCTTGAGGTAACTGATAAAGAAAATGAGAGTGGACAAGAGAGACTTACCGGAAATGGGGGCGGAGGCTGGGACGGAGCTGCGCACGAAATGCGCAAAAACAGAACAGGAGGCGCAGTGGGTGCGAGCGAGAGGCGCGGCAGGCGGTGCCTGGGGTCGATGGTGGCGGCGCCGGAGTTGTGGCCGTTGGGGAGCTGCGTGAACAGAGGAAAATGGAGGAATTGCATCTGAAATGAGAATGGGGGAGGAGAAGATCGTTTCAGATCTGATGAACCAAATTAGCGACGGCTTTTTAGCCTTTGTGAGGGCCTAGGCCGTCACTAAATCCATGGCCGTCGCAAAACACACAGGCCGTCACAAAAAGGCCGTCACAAACCAGTTTGGCCGTCGCAAAACTGCTTGGCCGTCGCAAAAAAGGAGGGAAAAATGGCGCCTGAATTTCGGGCTCACTGTAGCGACGGATTTGCGACGGCTCGGCCGTCGGTAGTCTCATTTGCATTTTGTGACGGCCGAAGCCGTCGGTAATTCAAAAATTAGCGACGGCCTTGAGGCCCTCGCAAAAATGCCGTCGTAAATTTGCATTATTCTTGTAGTGGAAAGAACACAAAAGCAACAAACAAAAGAAAACAAATCAGGACTCGAACATAATATAAGTCTCATTCTATCTCATTCTATCTTTCAGCAAACTCAAACCCATAGCTGGAGGTGGTTCTTTCCAGATCTTGAGCTTGTCTCTCGAGCAAATACCAGCTTTGGCATTGAAGTCTGCATTTGAATTCCTATCCTAAGCACATGCTGCAGCTTAATAGTGATGGCCGCAAACACATGAAATTGATGTCCCTGATTGTCATTAAGCAAGTTGATCGCCTCATTAGAGTCCGACTCACAAATAATGTTGCGAAAACCTCTGCCCCAAGCTAACTCCTGACCATGCTTAACAGTCAATAACTCAACAAGAAAGACTCCACCTTGCCATCACTGCTAGTGAAACCACCACTCCCCCTCATCTGAACGAATTAAACCACCAGTCCCCATAGCCATGGTAGATTCCCAGAAATTACCGTCAACATTCAGCTTCACAGTGTTTGCGGGAGGTAGCATCCATCACACCACAAGACTAGGGCTTTGCACACACTTGGAAGGAATGAAAATGATTCATTTCTCATAAGTTCCCCAGGTTTTACACACAACATTCCGAATATCCCAAATTTCATCACCAAAAACCATGTTTCTCCACCTCCAAACCCGCCAAAGGGCTGCAAGGAAAATTATTGAGTCATTATGCTGATCCATTCTACAAACTAACTCCATAGTATCGTCGCCATCTGAGAAGTGGGGGTGCTGACACAAGCCAAGATGTAAGCAAAGTTCAAGGGAATGCGGGCAATCCCGCCGACAATGAATCATGGTCTCTATACTCGTAGAACACCGAGCATAATGAGCAGATGAAGCAAGACCACGACGAGTATGCAACTCATTTGTGGGAAGAGCCTTGTGAAGAATTTGCCAAAACATGACTTGAACTTTAACTGGGACACTCAACTTCTAGATCCAATCCCGCTCCTTTAATAGCACGTTTGGGTCATTATTCTGAGTCAACCATAACTAACCCAACGCCACCTTGTACACCTCATCCTTATTTCCTTTAGAAACACAACTATTTGGTAGAGAGTCATCCACATGAGTAGGAACATGTTGAAGCATGATATGATCACGAAGATAGGAGGGAATAATAGTTGCAAGGTTGGAAAAATCCCACACAGCATTGCTCCAAATATCACAAATCTTAAGGTTTGTGTCTGATATATCGACAAAGTTCACTAAATGAGGGACTGGTCCACAGTCAAGCCAATCAGAGTACCATAGAGAGGAGGATCCTGAACCCAACCGCATCTCAAATGCTTCACGAAGGGCTTCTGTTGCCTTCATAATGTTGCATCAAGTAATGGATGCTTTAGCATTAATAGAGCTATGTCAGAGCGTCAGCGACCCATTTCCAATATATTTGTGAGATAGAACTTGCACCTAAAGACAACTCTTATCATTCAAAATGCTGGTTGCCAAGAAGAGTTATATTCGAGATTCTTGTGTCACGATGGCCCATACCGCCCATTCTCTTAGGTTTAGTCATATTTTCCCATTTCACCAAGTTCCAACCACGACCACACTTATCCTTAGACCAAATGAAATATCGAGTAAGAGAGTCAATATGGTGGCACACTTTTTTAGGTAACAAATGGGTTTGCATGGAGTAAACCGAAATAGAAGAGGTGACAGATTTGGCTAAGAAGAGGCGCCCAAACTTGTTTAAAAGTTTCCCTTTCCAAGCGGCCATCCTAGACTCCATCAATAATATCATTATGGACATCTTTTTTTACCGTCCCTTGGACCAGAGGGAAGACCAAATATTTTCCCAAATCACTAACAAACCAGATAGAAGGAATACCATAAAAATAACCTTTTGATGCCTAGAAATTTTGGGAGAGCACATGGCACGAGATTTTTCAAAATTCAGTTTAAGACCCGAAGCTTCACAAAAATCCGTAGGCGTATCTAAGACAATTTGAACTTGGGATTCATTAGCTTGGCAAAACATGAGAACATCATCGACAAATAATAAATGAAAATGTCTAGGCCCTCCTTTAGACACATGAAAAGGGTGTCACTCTACCATTTTAACCTTATTTTGGATATTCGGAGCAAGTCTCTCCATACAAAGAACAAAGAGATAAGGAGACAAATGATCCCCTTGCCTGAGACCTCGAGTGGGTTTAAAAATATCCAGTACTTTAGCACCATTCCAAAGGAAAGAGAGACTAGATGATTTAACACACCACATAATCAAATTCACTGTGATATCTGGGAAACCAAAATCCCAAAGAGTAAGCTCCAGAAAGTCCCAACTAACTCTGTCATAGGTTTTTTTAAGATCAATTTTGAAAACAATTAATTGATAACAATCATACCTTTCTTTGATTTTGAGTGATGCATGTAATGAACCACCTCTTGAGCAAGAATAGCATTATATGAGGTGCCCCTTCCTGGGATAAAACTTCTTTATAGGGGACCAATAAGCTCATCCAAGAAAAGCAGTAACCTCTGTACCACCACCTTAGTGATGACTTTATAACCCACATTGCATAAACTAATGGGACACATTTTTTTAAAATGAGTGGGCTGATTTAACTTTGGAATGAGGACAATGAAATTCTCCACAAGTCTATCATTAGCAAACTCCTTCATAAAAGCATCTCTGACCAAGTACCACAAGTCATCCCCAACAGGATCCCAAAAATGTTTGATGACAAACATATCCATTACAGTAAGCAATAAAAGTATAGAATGCAATATTTCGAACATTATGAAACTAAAGTGATTTTTATTGTTTTAAGTACACAATTTCCTTTTCCACTATATAAATACAATAACTTGTGAACAAAACAATTATGTGAATATGTTGTCTTCTCCACTATAAGATTGAATTTGCTCTGTAATTTTGTAATTAGAGTTTATGTGTTTATTCTCCACCATGTTTTTCTTTCAAATCTTAAAAATCCATAATTCTTCTTCTTCTTCTTTTTTTGATGAATTCCATATAATCCTTCTAAATTTTATAAATTCTTATAACATAAATCCATTAAAATCTAAACTATAAAATATTGATTATAAAAGTCTTTAAAAGAAATCTTAAAAGTCATTATATTTCTGTATAGTCTTTTAAAATCTACAAGATTTTTTATATGTCAAAATACTCTTTTAGAATCCAATACCAATATACACCCCTTAATTTGAGTGACTTCTCATATACAGGCAACTTAAGTTTAAAATTTTTGAAATACTTTCAACTTAGTCTGAGTGAATTCTCATATACACACAACTTAAGTAAATTATTATTTAAATACTTTCTCAAGTAAAAGAATTTCGTTTATAAATTAATTTAAAAAATAAGTAATTTCAAACAGGGAGAGGAAGTATATAGAAAATAAAATTATAGTAATGTCTCTAAGTAAGGATAATAGTTTCTCCCACTGTCTTAAAATCGTTTTTTAGATAGTATAACTTCTTTATCATTATATCAATCATTTTAGAAATCAAAAGTAATTAATTTTTTTTTAAATTATTATTATATTTTTTTAATATTTTCATTAAGTAGAATAAGATAATTATTAATAGAAGTAGAAATTATAAAACGATAAATATCGTAAAGAAAAAGTGACTGCATAATATAACTATCATTTTTTTATAAGCAATATAACTATCATTTCAAAATATTTGAATTAATTATTCAATATATACAATGTTTAATTATTTGATAAATTAAAAGAGTAACTTGATTAAACTTATATAAATATTATTAACTCTTTTTTACCATTATTATTAATTATTCATATTTAATAAAATTTTAAATATTTATTATAACATCAATTACAAATAAATAAATATTAAACACTTCATTCTAAATAAGATGCTCATTGCTCAATAGGAATACCATTGTTGCACTGTGATTTGTGCCTCCCGTTCATAGATGGCTGGTTTGTAAATGTGAGGAAAGCGTTAGGCATGTGCGGTAGTGAAAACTGGAATGACGTTGCATATTGGATTACAAATGACGTGGTTGGATGGTAGTGTTACAGTCCTATTTCCTGAACTCGCGGAAAAGGCAGCGAGGACTGAAAAGGTATCTGATTTTCTGACAGTACGTACTTAACTTTTTTTAAAAAAAATTACTGTGATGTTTACTCTTTCAATTTTAACAGCTAGGTTTATGCTTGCTTTCTATCCATGATCTTGGAGAGAAAGCATGGAAAGAATAATATTTTAAAGGTTTAATTATATTTTTAGTCCCTTTATTTTTGTTAATCTATGATTTTAGTCCCTTAATAATTTTTTGGGCATATTTGATCCTTCAATATATCAGATGTTACAAATTTAGTCCCTCTTGTCTATCATCCGTTAATTTGCTAACGGAGTTGTCCTGTGGTAGATGTTTCTTATCAAAATATTAATCTTTATATTTTTTTAAAAGGAAAATCTGATAAGTGGGGCAGGCACAGGCCGTCTCCTCCCCTGAGATTTCTTTATGCAAGGTGCCTTTGTGTGAGTCAGGGTATGTGATGCGCAGCAAAGGGGCGAGGCTCAAGTACTCTGTAAAGAGAAGTGCAACAACAAGGAGATGGAGGTATGGCCACATGAACCAAACTTCTTCCATGGGTCTTACGTTTATGGAAAAAAGTCTCTACATTTCGAGGATTAAAATTGGCAGTTGGGGGACAAAGAATTGAATCAATTAAGAAAATAAAAAGAATAAATAAACTATTGGTGTAGGGAATAACGTCTGCCATGGGCCTTGCAGGTTGGGGATATTGGTGTAGGGAATAACATTAGACATGGCGCCCCCTTTCGCCCAAGCCGCTATTTTCCTCCTCCTCCATCGCCACGCCGCCGTCCACCAACCTCAATCTCACCTTCTATCTATACCACACCGATGCAGGCCTTTGGAGGAGGAATATATATATAACTATGCATCATTTCTATCAAGACCCTTATAACTAGGGGTCATCATATCAGAGTTCTACGGTAGGTTAGGAAATATATACAGACATAAGTCATACATACAGATAATATACAAAATCAGGGTTTGGCAGAGAAGACCGCTAATACAAAAAAAAAACTAGGCTCTTATCAGTCGGATATACAAAAACCCTGTGAAGTCAGCACTACCAAAAGGAAACTATCTGCAACCTACTGGCCCTCTAGAGATGTCCATTGGGGAGACCTCCGTAGTCATCTCCAGGGTTTGACGAGTCAGGTGACGCTACCTCTAATTTGATCGACTTTTTTCATGGATTTGGCAAGAAAGAAGTAAAAAATAACGTATTAAAAATTGGAGAAATAAAATTTGAACAACTCATTCAGACAACCGACAACGTATAATATATAGACCAAGAACATTTTTGGTGAATGATAGGTTAAATTTTAGTTCATAACCATGAGAATGAAATTTTCTAGTTAAAAAAATGAATTTTAAAAAACAAGAACAATAATTTTAAAAAAAGTTATCGACTGGGCTGGCCTTTTTGGCCTGCAGCCCGCATAGGGCTGGGCTAGGCTAGGAAACTAGCATCCCGACTTAATTTTGGCCCAACCCGGTCCGGCCCGAAAAGTTAGTTGACCAGAATGGGCCGGGCTAGCCTGTTTTGACAGCTCTAATAATATACCACTAAAAGAAAAAACCAAAAAAGAAAAAAATATTAATATAATAATAAAACAATAAAATAATGGGTTTATCTGAAGAAATAGCAATAAAATTCGAAGGAATAGAAAAAATAATGGAAAAGACCAATAAAAATATTATCCAACTAATAGAAAATACCAATAAAATTGCAAATTACACTTATAATAGAATACAAAATGGACAAAATGAAATAAATAATATAAGAGATACACTAAATAATATAGAAGAAATTCAACAGTTATTAGAACAATTAAAAATAATCGAAGAAGAAAATGATCAAATACAAAAAATAGATCAGATAGATAAAGAAAATGATGAGAATGAAGAAATAGTTTTAAACTATAGTTCTTCTTCAGAATCTGAAGAAAATTATATACGAATGAAAAAAGGAGAATATAGTGGAACAAAGCCAAAAAGAAAATGGGAAGAATATAAATATACTCCTAATGAAGCATTGATAAATATGAAGAAGAGACTATGTATAATAAATGATATGCAAGAAAAAATAATAAATGAAAAAAAATTCAAGAAGAATTTAAACCTCATTATTAGTAATGAGATTAGGAAATATATTAAATATTGATTGTGCAAGAAATAAAGAAGAAGTACTATTACAATGAACTAATGAAATGATACTATTAATAATAACTGATGAAAAATTTAATAAGTTAAATATGATGGATGTAAATAATTTCTTATTATTCAAAACAAAGGGAAATATACAAAAATTCTTAGATGGAATTAGAAATGAAACTTGGCAACAATATTCATGCTTGGTAGGTAATAATCAAGATTTTGCTAAACTAGTTATGAGTTTAATTTATCAAGAATTTATAGGATATAATATGTTAGAACAAAGAGAGAAAACAAATAAATTTTTACATGAAAAAGCTAAAGCTCTTTTAAACAAGATGCAAATATGTGATATTTGTCAAATAGAAAGCTTTATCTGTGAATACCAAAAATATTATTATCAACTGGGAAGAAACAAAAGAAACATATAAGGATATTTTTATAGATAAATTACCACATCCCCTTAATTCTAAGATAAAGAGATTATGGGAATCAAGACAAGATGAAACGGCAAACACCTTGGGAGAAATTATTTAAGTTCTATATCAAGAATTAAGAGAACAATGTTTAATTAGAGCAACAATAAGACAATTAAATAGAGGAAAAAATGTAATCTGTTGTGATATTCGAGAAATGGAAAAACCTGAAAATTATGGATGTGATAAACGAGTTAGAAGAAGAAAATATTATAAAAAACCAAAACTAAAAAGAACTTATCCAAAGATAAAATCATATTATAAAATTAATAGGAAAAAATATTTTAGAAGAAAGAAATCAACACCAAGAAAATATTGTCCAAAGGAAAAAAAGAAATGTGTATGTTGGATATGCAATGTTGAAGGCTATAATGCAAATGAATGTCCTCAACGAAATGAAAAAGATTTTAAATAAAAATAAAAATAAATAAAATAAGTATACCAAATATATAAACTCGAACCATTAGAAGAAGAATTAAGTGACACTGAAGAAAGTATATATGAATACCTAGAAGATGAATTATCTTCAGAAGAAACAGAATTCGAATAATACTTATATAAAAATAATAGTAGAAAAAAGTTATAGAAAAACTGAAGCTTATATAGATAGTGAAGCAAGTATTTGTTTTGCAACAAAAGCATTTTTGATAAAGGGGAAAAATTAGAAAAGCCAATAAAAATACAAATCGCAGATGGATCTATACATCCACTGTTTTGTGTAGCAAAAAGAATTACTTTAATAATACAAGAAAAATTATTTATAGTACCTACAATATATCAGCAATATACAGATATTATAGGAAACAACTTCTTACAAATATATATATACCATTTTGTCAATATTTAGAATATATATCATTAAAAACACCATACATTTCTCAAAAACAGCGTAGAGATATAATAAATATCCTAATTATTCATTTTTCTGAGTGCATTTACTCTAAACAATCAGAGTTTAGCAAGCTGAAACGTGATGAGTTAATAGTTAGAGAAATATGTAGAAAAATTCGCTATGTATTAATAAACCTAGAACTAAATAGGAGAATTCCAACTCATATAGAAGAACTTTTAGAGAGAGTATTTAGTGAAAATCCTTTAGACCCAAATATTATTAATAAAAATACCGAATTAGCCATATTAAAGTTAAAAGATCCAAGAAAAGAAGTAAAATATAAACCTATGATTTATACAAAGCAAGATAAAGATGAATTTGCAAAAGATATCGAATAAATGTGTAAGGATTAATTAGACCATAAAAAAGTAAGCACTCAGCACCAGCATTTTATGTGGAAAATCACAATGAAATAACAAGAGGTAAAAGAAGAATGGTGATTAATTACAAACAAATAAATGATGCAATGGAAGGTGATGCTTATTTTCTTCCAACAAAGGATTTAATTATTGAAAATGTTAGAAATATAAATTGGTTTAGTACTGTCGATTGTAAATTAGGATTTTATCAAATCCGATTGTCTGAAGAATCTAAAGCATTAACAGCGTTTAGTTGTCCTAAAGGTCAATATGAATGGAATGTACTACCAATGAGAATGAAACAATCACCAGGAATTTTTCAACGAAGAATGGATTCTATACTTAAAGATTTTTGTCATATTTATATTGACGATATATTGGTTTTTACTAACAAAGATTTAGATGATCATTTTAATAAAGTAGCATTAGTACTTAATAGATGTCTGGAGCATGGAGTGGTCATAAGTAAGAAAAAAGTTGTATTAGCTCAAAATAAAATTAATTATTTAGGATTAGAAATTGAGAAGGGAAAAATAATAATGCAAAAGCATGTATTAGAAAAATTACGAAATTTTCCAACCAAATTAAAGGATAAAAAGGAATTACAAATGTTTCTCGGATTACTAACATATATTTCAAATGAAGGTTTTATAAAGAATCTTGCAGCAGAGAGGAAGACACTTCAACAAAAATTAAAGAAGGATGCTTTTTGGACATGGACCGATGAAGACGAACCAATTAGTGAGAAAATGAAACTAATATGCCAGGATCTTCCTGAACTATATCATCCATCAGATGATGATCTAATTATTATAGAAACGATGCATCTAACGAATGTTGGGGAGGAGTTATGGAAGCAAAGCCCCTTTGGCAAAAGAAAGAATTACTATGTTGATACGCATCTGAACTTTTTCAGATAGTGAAATTAATTATCCAACACATGAAAAAGAAACTCTAGCACTAATCTGAATGTTGGAAAAACATCGGATCTATGTACTAGATAAAGAATTCATTGTTAGAACTGATTCTGCTTATGTTGCGGGTTTTAAGAATATTAATCATAAAGGAACTTATAAGCAAAGAAGACTAATTAGATGGCAAATGAAATTATCTGAATATAATTATTCAATTTCTCATATTAAAGGAGAAAAGAATGTGTTTGCAGATATTTTATCAAGAGAATGGAGTGAGGCATAAAAGAATTATTAAAGCAACAATACCAACTCAAAAAAGCACTAAAAGAGCAAAAGCTGAGGGAATTGGACTTAATAAAAGCAGACTTGAAAGTATTGGAACTCCAGATGAATGCAGAAGGTTTCTTAGAAGAAGTAATTCCAAAGGAAGTTAAGGAAGAAGCTCGAAAAGAAACTAGCAAATGGTATGCTGTTTTCAACCGGCCATTTCTAGGAATATATGATGAGTGGTATAAAACAGCTTCTCTTTGTCAGAAAATAACAAGAGCAATCTATCAGGCATTTCCAACCAGAGAAGAAGCAGAGAAGGCTTTGAAAAGGCACCAAGAAGAAGAAAAAGCAAAGAAAGGTAAATAAATTTATCTGGGTCCAAGAACTTATTCAGAAACTACAAAATTAGTGGAGACTGAGACTAAAGTACCAATGAAGATTCTAGGGAAAGTTCCTTCTTCCTTAGACAACTACCCAATAATTACCAGAAAAGATCATGAGTTATTAGTTCAGTTTTCTAAAGAAAAATTCTATGAACACTTCAGAAGATTAACTAATTGGAATGAAAAAGAAAGAATCAACTATTTTTATATGGTTGATAGAAAGATTTATGGACTCAAAGAAATAGTCACTCCAAGAGCAACCCCTGCTCTGACATTCAACATGTTTCAATTCGGACTTATTGAATGTCTTTATTTAAGTAAGAACCTTGAAGAAATTAATTTGTTACCATATTATTTCAAGGAAGCAGTCCAAATTTTAAAAAGAATGTAGCTGGCGATAGAACTATTTATCTAAAGTTCTATTCAGCTTATCCGGATTTTCAGACAAAGCAACCAACAAAGCACTTAACCTTCATGGGAATAAGCAATAATAATTTCCCTTTGATTAATGAAGCAAAAGGAGTCGAATATGATGAAGAGGAAATGACTGTGATAATTGCTAACCAACTGGCAAGCATCTACGCATAGTGTCAAGCAATAGGCAAAGAATCATACATCAAGACTCTGTACAAAGGCCCAAGTACTTTGCTATTGAGCAAAACAATCGAAAAAACAATAAAAGAAAAATATTTATCTATCCTGACAAGCTTTGAATTTCCTTTCTATGCTTTGGAGGGACCATCAATGAATTACAGACCAGCTATCCTGAGTCAGTTGGGTGTACTAATCAGGCAAATCAGAAACCATGAATGTGAAAGGTGTACAATAAGACAAAACGTGTCAGAAAGCACTAACAAAAGTCAGCAAGAAGATAAGGAATCTGATGAGGCAATAATTGAAGAATGATGTAAGCGCTTACGTGATCAAGGGAATTATGGGAATCTGATGTAAGCACTTAAAAATTGTAGGTTATTTCTGTAAATATAGGTGTTTCATTCAAAATTCGATTGAGAATTTTCTTTTGTGTGTAATCTCTCCTCTTAGAGTAGTGTGCTACACCTTCGTGGTGATAGTCGGATGATTGAGAGTTCATCCATACCCCCTATGTAAAATATTCAATTATTAAATAAAACCACTTTTCTTAAAATTATTCTGTCAAATTACTATATTCAAGCAAGATCAATAGAAACAGAAAACAATGGAAGCAGAAGTGGGTAGAAGCAATCAATCTTCAAGAAACAAAGATCGGGTATGATTACTAGGCCACCCTTCTTGGATTTGATCATTAGACCTTATAATGTCTGAAATACAGAAAATTGGTACTAGTAAAATAGAGCATTTACAAATTACTGAAGAAGATGGAAATTATGAAGGAATCATCTTAATAAATATGAAATTATTCAGAAAAATACAGAAAGAAGATCTAAATTTAGTAGAAAATGCAAATATGATAGGAAAGAGAGAAAAATTCATGAATATAATAAGAAAATTCAACAAAAAAGAAAATATAATATCTTATGGAAAATTAATGAATGAAACACCTATAGACATATCATAAATTCAAGGTAATACATGTATTCAGCTAATAAGCAAAGAAAAAATTTCAGAATTAAAAAGAAATTTAAAGAATCAAGAACTTAGAAGAAAATTAGGATATATTCATATAGGAGCAGTACAGGTTTTAATTAAAACAACTTTTCAAGAAGGAATAAATTCACCTATTTAATTAGTTCTAAAAGATAATAGAATAAATGATCCAAAAGATAGATTACTAGGTGTAATAGAAGGAAATCTAGCCTATGTAAAACTAGAATTTGAAATTCGACTGAATATATGAATTCCATTAAATACTCAAATACTAGATCAAGCATTAACTCTTGAACATAAGTTTTTAAGAGAAAACTTAAATAATCCAGGAGATAAGATATTTTCTATAACATATTGTGTAAATTATGCATTAACAAATTCACATCATAGTATTACTTTTAGAAATAATGATCGAATAGATATTCAAAGGTTATTTGAAGATAAAGGAAAAATTTATTATCCTAAGAAAAATGAAGAATTAGGAACCTTAATAAATAAACCAAGCATACTTGAGATCGATTCAATCCCAAAACAAATTATTCTCCCAGAACAAGAAAGAACTAATGAAGAAAATGATATTATTAAATTGACTAATCAAGTAAAATAATTATCTTTATATTAAAAAATAAAATATGAGTAATACAGAAGAATTAAAACGATTGATTAAAGAATTTACTAAAAGAAAGAAAGAACTAAATTCGATATTAAAGATCTCACCGGAATCTTAAGTCATTATCTTAAAAGGATCCAGAAAACAGAGATAAAAAATTAATTGAAAAACAAATTATAACAAAGGAAGATGAATTAACTAATTTATAAAACAATGAAAGAAAAATAAAGAAACGCTTTAAAGAAGGAATGGAATATAAAAGGAATAAATGGGGACTTAGACCCTCAAGTTCCTCCTCAAAACCTACTAATTATTTTAGAATAGAAGCTCCTCCTTTTGAAGACAGTGATAATGATTGAAATAAGAATGAATTTCGATGAACAAACATATAAAGAAATAATAAGTGTATTACAATTAAACCTTCCAGTTGATTGTAAACAAATTATAATAAAAAAGATAAAAGAACAATATAGGCAGGAAGAACTTTATTTAAATAACATAGATATAAATATTGAATTAGAATATTTAGAAGAAATGAAATTCATTGAAGAGCAAAGATATTCAGATGATGAATATATTCAGAATAATGGGTAAAGAGATATTAAGTGTACTAGCTATGAAATTACCAAAAGACTGTAAATAAATAATATATAATAATTAATAAGCTAAGGTATCAATATTGGTAAGAAAATTTCTACATAAATAACGTGCAATTAAGAATACAGCTAGAATATAATAAAGAAGAACGTAAATGGATTTATAAAGAATTATTCGAAATAGATGAATCTATAAGCGAATTAGTATTTGAACAAGGGTATGAAATATTAAATGACCGTCATGAATATTTTTATGAGGTATTAAATGAATATGATTATTTCTAAACATTACTACCCCAAAATTATGACTAAATTAAAAAATTCGTAATTAATAGGATGGTACCAATCTGGTATCAGAGCTAAGTACTCAAAAGAGTTAAGGTATTAAAAAAAACATAAAACGACAAAATTGCCACCGGTTATATACGGTGTCCCATATAAGTTGTCAAATCCAGTTGTTCAAATAATACGACTCTAAAAATTGATTCAATTGGATTGGTTCAATTGATTAGACTATTCATTGTTAAATTTAAACTCAATAATCAAATACAAGGTAAGTTATCATAAATCTTAATTGTGGAAATATTATAATCATATAAGCATGCATCTTATTTTATCAAGAACAATAATAACTTGATAATCTTCGGATCTACAACATGTTGTTTCTCAAATATTATAGGAATACCTGGATCCATTGCTAATGATCAACATGCGGTAACCTGAAACACGGAGATGGAGAGAGAAGAGAGTCAGGTAATGAGTCAACTGGGACTCCTTATGCCTTAGCGCTCTCCAGATAGAGAGAGAAAAGGTGGTATGCGATGAGTCCAGTGTATTGGGGACCATAGCTTATAGGGTGATGCACAATTAGGATTCATATTATTCTGAAATGTGCCATTAGTGACATTCAACCATATTTTGCCCATATCAAAGAATTAATTAATTAATTAATTATCATATCGGAAATTGATTAGCCTTATCTCTTAATTTGATCAGATGTCAATTAAGGCCCTTAATTGATGAATGATTAATATAATTAAATAAAATATTCCAACAATTTCCCACTTGGGCAATGTATTGTATTTATTATATCAAAGTTCTTTAGGAACGCATCCGAATGCTATTTATCTTTAGACTTCCCCTTTACAATCTGGTCCACCTCATACATCAATAATAAGACCACCAGGGCCATCGTCACTAACGTCTATTGTGACTAAACCCTGACGACCACCATATTAATGTACTTGATGACATAGATCGATATGGATGAGTGACATGGAAATTTCATGCAATGTGATCTCTAAATCATGCTTATTTCCAACTGGAAGTCTTTAGATAGATCATACCGAAGTCCCTTAGGTGCAAATTAAATATTTGCGCATAGCCAAAACTTAAAACAACAACAACAATAATAATAATAATAATAATAATAATAATAATAATAATAATAATAATAATAACCCCATAAACTTTATTTCTGCAGAAAATCAATCATAACGTAAAGTCTGTACCAAATCCAAAACATAGAACATAAAAGAAAAACAAAGGGAAAAACTCTCACTAGTCTAAGGCAATTTCAAAACCAACACCCATGTGAGAAACATGCTCATGAAAGGCCTTAGGTGTCAAGCCTTTGGTTAGTGGGTAGCATAAAGTTTGTCCCTATATGTTCTATTGAAATATGTTTCTCCTAGACTCTTTCCTTCACAACAAGACACTTGATGTCGATGATCTTTGACTTTGTAGAACTCATGTTGTTGTTCAAGTAGAGCACAACTGGACTATTATCACAATAAATTTTCAAGGGCCTTTAGATGCTCCCAATGATGCGTAGGCCTGTGACAAAGTTCCACAACCATTACACATGATTTGATGCCTCAAAAAACCATACACTTCGCTGCCATGGTGAAGGAGCCACTGAAGTCTGTTTGGCAAACTTCCAAGAGATGGCTCCTCCAACCAAAAGGAAAATGTAACCAGATGTGGAATGCCTACTATCTGGGCATCCTGCAGAATTAGAGTCAGAATATCTAATGATCTCCAAGCTGTCTGGCCTCTGATATGTAAGCATAAAGTCTCTAGTTCTCCATGTAGCGCATCATGCGCTTTACCGACGTCCAGTGTTGCATACCAAGGTTGCTCAAATATCTGCCAAGAACTCCCACAATGAAAGCTAAGTTGGGACGAGTACAAACTTGAGCATACAAGAGACTCCCCATAGTCGAAGCGTAAGGAATCTTCTGCATCTCTTCCTTTTCAAGACCCGTAACAAGGCATCGTTTGAGACAAAACTTGTCTCCCCTAGCAACAAGTGTATCTCCTGGTTTACTATCTTTCATGAAGAATCTATCCAAGACTATATCGATATAGCTCCTCTGTGATAATACTAAAATACCTCGAGAGCAATCACTATGTATTCGGATTCCTAATACAAAGGAGGCATATTCCCTAAGATCTTCTATCTTGAAATTCTTTGCTAGAATTTTATTGGTTTCATGAAATAAGCCTATATCATTGCTTGCTAACAAGATATCATCAACATATAATACAAGAAAAATAAATTTACTCCCACTGAACGTTTGATATACGCAATCATCAACTATATTAGCCTCAAAACCATAGGAGGTAATAATTTGATGAAATTCGTAATAACATTGACGGCAAGCCTGTTTAAGGCCATAGATGGACTTTTATAAGTTTGCACACCATAGACTTTGGGTCTCCAGACACAAAGTTTTATGGTTGCACCATATAAATCGTATCTTCAATGTATCCATTTAGAAACGCAGTCTTTACACCCATCTAATGCAGCTTTAAGTCAAAATAAGCTAATAGCGTCATCATATTCCTAAGAGTGTGACACCCTCTACCCCGCATGTATTTATAAAGCATAAAATAAATAAAAGAAACACATGCATATTATTAATTGAAATAAAACCAAGGTAGTAGATACCACATTGTAACAAAATGTCTCAATGCGGGAATAAATTAAGCTTTAAAAGAAAACATAACGAAACATAACCATAAAAGAAACTCAACCCCGATGTCACAATACAGAGCTGATATAACCAAAGTCCTAAAACATCTATGATTAACAAACTAAAAACTAGGAAATCCTAAACTACGAGTACTGGCTCCTCAGAGTCACTCTTCAACTGGTTGCTCACCGTCCTCTGCATAAAAGATTCATGCCAAACAAAACAATAGGAAAACAAGGAGTAAGAAACATGTATAAAACACAACGGCAAGGAAGTAGTAAGCAAGATGAGCATACAACATAAAAGCAACATGTTATCACAAGTCAATATACACAACATATTTATATCATCTATAACAATTCAATCAATGTATGCTATATGGTGCTACACTACTCCACTACTCCGTTATGCATGTGGATCCAAACTATCTCAGGAAGGCAACTTCGAAGTTATATATCCACATTGGACAATTAGCACCAATGTCGGCAGTTTACCAAACCATGGGTGAACCCCTTGGATAGCCGACACACCGTACTCTAGGATGCGCCATCATAGGGGGGCCACGATTCACCTAACTCTCGGATGAATCACCGCGGACGGCCAGATCGCCTTACTCTTGGACGACCTCCCCTATATTGAATTTCCCTCACTAACAACTCCAATGCGTGAATGCATGAGCAACAACATCAAACCGACAAAATCACCACCTCCACTTTAGCCAATAAGCACCAAAATTTAACACCATCAACACCTTGACCAATAAGCATCAAGGCCCACTTGGCCAATAAGCTCCAATGTCCAAAATCAAGGCCACTTTGGCCAATATGCACCAAAACAAAACAACGCGCGGTAACCCATCGTTACCGTCTTAACCATCTTAACATTTGTAATTAATTATCTTTATTAAGTCTTCTTCGAATTGTCTAACTTGTCTTTACTTAGTTGGGTGTCTTATTTCATCATAGGGAACTATTTGGGTGAAACACCCTTGTTCCTGAAACAACATCAGTTCTGTTTAGGGGAGCACAGTCGTGTTGCCCCCAGCACTGGCGTGCTGCACTTTAAGTTCAGCACGATCGTGCTGTCTATTGAGAATGAGCATGACCCTATTGTTTCTGGGCAGAATGGTTGGAGAACCCTTGCTAAGCTTCCTAGGGCATTCAAATATCAATCCTATTGGCTTTTAACTAACCATCAATCATTAACTTGTTATTCTCGTTTAATCTTCATGTCTTATAAACAATCGGGAATTAATCCTTTAATTCATGTTTCATTATTAATGTCCCTAAAAAACTCGTGGATCAATTGCAAGGACTTGACTATACCATTTAGTAATAACCTTGCCTCTCATTACTATAATTAATGTCTTATGAACAAATAGGACTTAGTCTCTTAATTCTTAAACATTGTCAACAACATTCTTGTGTAATTAATTAATGTCTTATTACATTAATATCCACATTAACAACAACAACAAATCAAGCATATATAACAACATCATTGTCAACACAACCAAGCATGGCATAAACATCATCATAATTCGCAACTATACACGCCAATTACAAATATCATAGACAAGCAAATAGCAAGACAATAACTAAGCAAATAGCAAGCAATAGGGTCATGGGTTAACCCTTCATCTTACGCTACCCCCAATGCCTACATGTTCATATTAACCCTTCTCCCTTTTCCTGGTATGGAGATTCCAACTACGACAACGCAAGTAAACTATTCTCGTTCCCTCTAGCAGCTCGACGAGTTCCTCAAGCCTTGGCCAAAAATGAAAAGAATAACCAATTAATCCCTAAATCCAAGAAATAGGAAAAAGAGATTAATAGAGGGATAACTGTTACCTTTAGTGGCACTAGCGTGCGTGACTTCTCTCCTAAGCGGACTCAAGAAAGCCAAGAACTTTGAAGGGTTCAAGAGAAGGGAAAGGGGAGAGGTTTCTGTCACACTAGGGTTACTAAAAATTCCAATTTGAGGGTTAATACTCGAAACCCTTGCAGACTCCTCTATTATATACCTCCAGACCCGAGCACGACCGTGTTCCCACTAAGCATGAGCGTGCTTACCGTGGGCACGGGCGTGCATAACTGAGCACGGGGTCCGTAACATTAACGTCACAAACACGCATTTCCGACACGGTCGTGCTCCCCCGAGCATGGCTGTGCTCGTGGCTCAAGCAGTCACAGAGCACGCGCTTTAAGCACGGGCGTTCTGATACATGAGCATGACCTTGCTCATGTACCAAATAGGGATTTTCCACTTTAAAATCCCACTTAGCCTTTTTTAAAATTCCTAAGGTCAAACATGCAACACATAACGCACACATATAAACTCTTAGATGCTTTATACGAAAAACGGGGTGTTACATTTCCACCCCTCTTATAAAATTTTTTCCTCGAAATTTCTACTCACCTCGGGTAGAGAGGTGCAGATATGCTTCTATCATCTTGCTCTCAAGCTCCCAAGTAGCACTTTCCTCAGTAGCCCCACTCCAAACAACTTTAACCAAAGGAATCTCCTTCCCTCTTAGTTGCTTAATCCTTTGATCCTCAACCCAAAGCGGTAGCACCTCAATAGTCAAGTTCTCTTTCAACTAAAATGTATTGGGTACTATCACATGGTTAGGATCATGAATATACTTCCGAAGTTGGGACACATGAAAAACATTATGAAGGTTGGACAAGAAAAGTGGTAAAGCTATTTGGCTATTTGGTAGGCGACTTCGCCAACTCTTTTTAGAATTTGGTAAGGATCAATAAATTTAGGAGTATGTTTCCTCGCTTTCATCACTTTACCAACCCTAGTTGTTGGAGTAACTCACAAGAACACATGATCACCTTCCTGGAATTTGAGAGCCTTTCTTCTCTTGTCATGATAATTCTTTTGTCTGCTTTATGCCATTCTCATCTTTTCCTGGATCATCCTTACTTTCTCTGTAGTTTCTTGCACTATCTCGGGTCCTAGCATAACATTCTCACCAGGTTCATTCCAACACAGAGGTGTCTTACATATTCTCCCATACAACGCTTCATAGGATGCCATCCCAATACTGGAATGGAAGCTATTGTTGTAGGTGAAATCTATTAGGGGCAAAAACTTGTCCCAACTACCTGACCGTTCTAGCACACAAGCTCTCAATAAGTCCTCTAAGGACTGGATGGTCCCCTCAGACTGACCATCAATCTGTGGGTGATAAGCTGAACTCAGTCTAAGCTTTGTCCCTAAATCCTCATGCAAACTATTCCAAAACCTAGAGGTAAATCTAGGGTATCTATCTGACACTATGCTAGAGGGCACACCATGTAACCTAACTATCTCCCTGATGTACAACTTGGTCAACCTTTCTAATAGGTATTCCATGTTCATAGGGATGAAATGGGCAGATTTAGTCAACCTGTCCACAACAACCCAGATAGCATCACAACCTGCTCGAGTCCTAAGGGAGTCCAGACATAAAAATCCATAGAGATGCTATCCCATTTCCATTCTGGGATACTCAAAGGTTGCATCTTACCTGAAGGCTTCTGGTGTTCTATCTTAGCCTTTTGGCACACTAAGCATGCATAGACAAACTCAGCCACATCCATTTTCATCCTAGGCCACCAAAGCATTCGTTTTAAATCCTACTCAAGGCATTTGCCACTACATTGACTTTTCCTGGGTGGTAGGTTGGATCAAACTCATAATCCTTTAAAAACTCCATCCACCTACTCTGCCTCATATTCAACTCCTTTTGATCAAAGAGGTACTTCAAACTCTTATGATCACTAAAGACCTCAAACTTTGCTCCATACAGGTAATGCCTCCAAATCTTTAAGGCAAATACCACAGCTACTAATTCTAGGTCATGGGTAGGGTAATTCTTCTTATGGGTTTTAAAACTGCCTAGAAGCATAGGCCACTACCTTACCATTCTGCATCAACACTCCACCTAAACCTTGCTTAGAAGCATCACAGCAAACTACGAAAGGTTCACTAGGGTCTGGCAAAACTATTACTGGTGTTGATATCAACTTATCCTTAAGGGTTTGGAAACTCTCTTCACACTTAGAGTCCCACACAAACAGCTGTCCCTTCTTGGTGAGATGGGTTAAGGGTAAGGCAAACTTAGAGAAACCTTCTATAAACCTCCTATAGTACCCTGCTAAACCCAAAAAACTCATAATTTTGGTTACCGACTTCGGTGCTTCCCACTGGAGAACCGTCTCTACCTTAGCCGGGTCCACAGCTATCCCACCTTTAGAGATGACATGTCCTAAGAAACTCACCTCCTCTAACCAAAACTCACGCTTAGACAAATTAGCATACAACTGCTTCTCCTTAAGGGTCTGCAAGACAACCCTCAAGTGTTCCTCATGTTCATCCTTGGTCTTAGAGTACACTAAGATGTCATCTTTGAAAACTACCACAAACTTATCCAAGTAAGGGTGAAAGGTCTTATTCATGTAGTCCATGAACACAGCAGGAGCATCAGTCACACCAAAGGGCATAACTAAGTATTCATAGTGACCATAACACGACTTAACCCAAATCTGATGGTACCCTGACCTCAAATCTATCTTCGAGAAAACACAACCTCCGATCAACTGATCCATAAGATCATCAATCCTAGGGAAGGGATACCTATTCTTAATGGTCACTTTGTTGAGCTGTCGATAGTCGACACACAACCTCATACTGCCATCATTCTTCTTTACTAGCAATACTGGCGCTCCCCAGGGGGATACGCTAGGCCTAATAAACTGCTTTTGGATCAGATCCTCTATCTGTTTCTTCAACTTGACTAGCTCTAGAGGAGACACTCTATAGGATGCTATGGATATTGGTCCGGTGCCAGGCACTAAGTCTATGGTGAACTCAACATCTCTCTCAGAGGGCAAGTTATAAACATCCCCCGGGAACACTTCAGGAAATTCCCACACAACAGGCACACTTCCAACATCAGGAGGGCTCTCTACTTCTAGGGAAGACAACATCATGAACACTTTGGCCTCGTCTTTCATCGAAGCTTTAACTTGGTTGGCAGATAGAAAGATTGGATCCTTAGACTCCACATGAGTTCCAAAAACTATTGTTTTATCAAAGCAATTTAAAAGGACGTGGTTGGAAGATAACTAATCCATGCCAAGAATAACATCAAGCTATTTTAAAGGTAAGCATACAAGATTTACAATAAAAGTTCTACCATTAATGGTAATGTGACAGTTCTTGCATGCATGAGAAGTAAGAACGGGTTTGTTTGTAGGTGTAGAAACAACCAAATCATACTTAAGAAAAGTAACAGGCAAATTTAGACTCTTGACCCTATCATGTGATATAAATGCGTGCATAGCACCCAAATCATACAATACAGTTAAAGGAGTTCCATCAATTAAGCACATGCCTTGAATCAAGTCATCAGACTCGGAGGCCTCAGCTCCACTAAGAGTAAAGACTCTCCCAGTGGTCTTCAGTTGATTGGCCTGAGACTGCTGACTCTTGCTTGCACTTGGAGGTTCTGACTTCGCTCCTCCACAATCCCGATTGATATGGCTAGACTTGCCACACTTAGAGCAGATGACGTCTGATTCCTTGCACTGGGTAGTGAAGTGATCTGATGTGCCGCACTTCATGGGCTAGGGGCATTAGAGTTCCCACCCCTGGATCTATCATACGAAAATTATGGCTTCCTACCACTCTATTTGAAATCTCGATCGGCTGGAGCATAACGCTGCTTGCCTTTATCCTTCTGCTCGATCTTCTTGCTACCTTGGCTGTCTGAATTCCTGAAACTAGCCACTCTGGACTTGTAAGCATCCTTAAAGATCCTACACTTGTTCACCAAGGTTGGGAAGACTAAGGTGTGTAATATCTAGCCAGCTCCTCAAACTTTGCCGAATACTTGCCCACTGACATATTTCCCTGCTTCCGCGCCAAGAATTCCATCTCTTTCTTATCGCGTACATCCACAGGAAAATACTTCTCCAAGAACCATCTCCGAAAACAGCCCAGGTGATCATCATGCCCTCAGCCTGCATCCTCTTACGACAGTTTTCCCACCAGTGCTCAGCCTCCTCAGTGAGCATAAACGTGGCAAAGATAACCCGCTGATGATCATTGCAATCCATGGCTAGGAAGATCTTCTCGATCTCTCTCGTCCGCAACAGAGCACCTTCGGGGTCGTAAGCTCCTCTAAAAGGCGGCGGATTGTTCCGCTGGAACTTGTCAAGACCTTGAAACTCAGCCGGTCCTCCGTTGTTGTTGTTCTGAACTTGACCGATCCCATTGGCAAGGAGTGCCAACGCTTCAGCTATTGCTTGATCGTTCCTGCCTCTTCCTGCCATGAGTTCCTGTACATGTCCAAAATAGCCATTAAATACAGAGAACTTAAGCAGGAAAAGCGATAGGCTCGTAACTTAAGCATCATTGTCTATAACAAGTATAGACAATTCAAACAAGAGCACATAACAGACTCACAGTAAACTCATACCACAGCCTGATAGGACAGACTTGCTCTGATACCACTAAATATGATACCACTGACCCTGCATATTAATATAAAACATTTACTTAAAAGAGGTAATATAAAACATGCATTTATTTCGAAAAATAAAAACTGGATAAAAGG
This sequence comes from Echinosophora koreensis, assembly GCA_035048595.1. NCBI lineage: Eukaryota > Viridiplantae > Streptophyta > Magnoliopsida > Fabales > Fabaceae > Echinosophora > Echinosophora koreensis. Next base: position 4,652,586 of record JAPCYP010000025.1, on the reverse strand, counting down.
TACCACATTGTAACATCTCAACGAGGAAAGAAACATAGTTTTAAAAATAAAATAAACATAAAACAGAAAACATAACCAACTCGATGTCACATACAGAGTTGGTATAACCGTTCCGGAATAAAATCCATGGAATACAACTGAAACTGAAACTAAAAACAACTATAACTACTGAAACAATCTAAACATCCTAGCTAGAGTAGCGACTCCTCAGAGTCACTCCTCCACCGGCTGCTCACCGTCCTCTGCATGAAGAGATACATGCCAAAATAGAAACAGAGAAATGAGGAGTAAGAAAACATGTAAACACATCGGCATGGAAGTAGTAAGCAAGATGAACATACATCATATACATAGAATTTATCAACATATATCATTGACATATATAGAATCACATCAACATGCTATCTCAACCAACATATTCTATGCGGTGCAATACTACTCCGCTACTCTGTTATGCATGTGGATCCAAACTATCTCAGGAAGGCAACTTCGGAGTTAGATATCCACATTGTCCATAAAAGTACACCCACCAGCATTCCACCAAACCATGGGTGAACCCCTTGGATAGCCAACGCACCATACCTTGGATGTGCCACCACGGGGGGGCACGATTCACCAAACCTTGGGTAAACCACCCGCGGACGGCCAGATTGCCGTACTCTAGGACGACCTCCCCTATGTTGATCTTCCCCCACTAACAACTCAAATGCGTGATGCATGAGCACAACAACAAACAAAGCAACCACCTCCTTTGCTTGGGCCAATAAGCACCCAAGACTTATCACCAACATCAACATCATCAACACCCTGACCCTTAAGAGTCAAGGTCCTCTTGGCCAAAAAGCACCAAGGCTCGACTCAACAACACCTCGACCAAAAAGCATCGAGGCCACTTTGACCATAAAGCACCAAAGCTTATCAACGTGCGGCAACCTATTGGGCACCGGCTTAACCAACTTATTATTCTCTTTTCCTCTTAATTAGTCTTTAATTAAGTTATCTAACTCTTCTTCATTGATTCGTGTCTTATTTCATTATTGGGGACATTCAGGGTGAAACACCCCTTTAAAACCTTTAATTCACGTTCTGATCAGTAAAGGGAGCACGGTCGTGCTCACCCCAGCACGGTCGTGCAACCACTTAAGTGGAGCACCGTCGTGCTCACTGTCCTGCACGGTCGTGCTTAAAGTGCGGGCATCTTCCAGAATTCAACTGGGAGCACGGGCGTGCTCCTTATTCAGCACGGTCGTGCTCCTGGAGCCAGTCATACTGTTCTGTGCAGATTCAACATGTTCTTGAAACCAAGAACTCCCTAAACACTCTCAAATCAAATCCTAGGGTCTTTTGACAAATCCAGTTGGCATCAAACCTCACCTCTCACTAACAGTCCATGTTTTATGAAACGTTAGAGGGATTAAACCATTAATTCTTATGTTAATTAAGAGCCCTATTAATTCAATTAGAGTCTTATTAACATTCCAACATCAACTAACAACATTCAGCCAATAACATAATCCTAAAAAGCAGTCAACAACATTCATTGCATAACAATTATCATCAAACATACAACATGTCATACGTTGCCATAAATAATTTAACCACTACATCAAATAGGCATATAACAGACATACCAATAACCAATAAGCAATTATAGTAATTAATCCAATTCATCATATAATCAACTAAATCATGGCAATGGCAACAGTTAACAACAACAACAACAACAACAACAACAACAACAACAACAACAACAACAACAACAACAACAACAACAACAACAATAATAATAATAATAATAATAATAATAATAATAATAGGGCTATGAGAACCCCTCATCTTATGCTACCCCCTGCCTAATGTCTACACTATCCTTCTGCCCATACTTGGTATGAAGAATCTGATAGCAAGACGCCAACCGACAACCAACGCGTTCCCTTAAGCGGCTCAGTCAGCTTCCAAGCCTTAGTTAAACAAGAACGTTAACCAATTAGTTCCCAAATCTAAATAATAGAAAAGGAAACCAACAGAGGGAGAAACTGTTACCTATACGGATTGGCACAGACGAACTAGACGTTCCCAAGAGTCTCTAAAGCTCCAACAATGCAATCGGTTTAGAGATAATAGGGAAGGAAGGGTTCGTAGCCGCAACAGGGTTTCTATTTATGCCAAAATAGGGTTTGTGAGAAAACCCTCGGTTACCATTTTCCTTTTAAAGGCATAGGCCCGAGCACGGTCGTGCTCCTCCTTGAGCACGGTCGTGATCACATTAGCGCCTCCGAGGCGCGGTTTGCCTTTGAGCACGGGCATGCTCCTTGTTAAGCACGGGCGTGCTCAACTTAGCGTCAACGAGACGTGCCTAAGAAAGGTATTTTAAGCCTAGAAATCCCACTTAGCTCTTAACAACCACTCTAAGCTCAGTCCTAAGGCTCAAACAAACAAACAAATATACACAAAAGAACTTAACGAAAAACGGGGTGTTACATTGACGAATACCGGAGGTGGAAAAGAATAATAGGATTGAGTTTTTCTATACTAGTTTATAAACTAAAAGAAAAGAATAATAAGATTAAAATAAAAAATAAAATAAAATATTTTTAATAATTATAAATTAGAAAAATGATTTTCCTACATGACATTTTATGTGGCTTTAGAATAAATTTTTTTTATTATACATGGTGTGCCATATGCCACGTCATCATGTAATGGATGAACATTAGCGACAGAGGCTAAAACCAAAGTTCTGGAACTTGCAGGGACCAAAACCAATGAAAAAAGTGTAGCGACCAAAACCAATATTCGTCCACTTTGCAGGGATTAAAAACTTCATTAAACCCAATCCTACGCGGCATTAAAAATTATTAAACTAGCCTATGTGGTAGTGGTGACATGACGTACCTTTAGTCACGTCAGCACTTAACAGATGGACACTAATGGCAGGGACTAAAACCAAAATTCGATAACTTATAGGGACCAATACCAACAAAAAATTATTTAAGGACCAAATACAAAACTCGTCACTTTATAGGGATTAAAAAGTTTATTAAACCATAATATTTTTCTATCATATCAACGGTTTAAAATATGAAAAGCAGCAGTGCACCTAGTTTTCGAGGTGAACTATACAACTAGAGTGAAAGGACTTATTTTTGATCACATATCATCAAAAGACGCAGGATCTTTGAATTCTTAACTCATGCTGTCTTTATACCAAGAAGACAATTTTTATTTTGAAACATTACACTAACTATCCTTCAGATTTGGCTTAATTACATTTGGTACCTTCTTATTTCAGTAGCTATACCTCCCCTTGGGAGAGATCAATGCAATTTCACCTTCATATCAAATGAGGTAATTTCACCTTTATATCAAATTCAGGTTTGGATACATACCTGGTTCGAATCCTGCAGATTAATTTTTGGCTCCAAGAATCCTCTAAGAACTTCATCGTGATTTTTGGGAGCAATAGATTTTGATGATGCTTGAGCTTCAATCAATTTCTTCTCTTGATCATGGCAAATTGCTCTTGGCATGATCTTTTTCCAGAATCGAATGCTCTGTTGAAATATGTTCAACATTCTCCAAATGTCAATCTTTCCAATTCGGTCTCCTCTCAAAAGAATACTTTTGCTCAAGCTTTGAGCAACTCATGTGACATACCAATTAGCCAATTACCATGTCCTTGTTTGAAAGGGGATGAATCTCAATCAAAATACCTGAATTTGAGTATCTAGCTTGCTTGGAGGGATGCAAGAATCATCTTCATGGAAGGTTCATGCTAAACAAAAGTGATAAGCCATTGACATTCAATGACTTGCGGCTCAAGTTACTTTCTCTATGGAAAGGTATTGGTTAATGGAATCTGATATCTTTAGGTAAGGAATACTATGAGTTTTCCTTTTCCTCTTTGGAGGATTTGAGAAGTGTGTAGGCGGTTGGACTATGGAACTTATCACCTGGTAACTTGAGACTATTCTCTTGGACAAAGGACTTTAACCCAAGTCTTCAAAATCAATCCAATGCTTAGGTTTGGGTAAGAATTTATGGTCTCCCCCAGGAATATTGGAGGCCAAAGATAATATTTGCAATAGCTGGCAGCCTGGGGGTCCCTATTTGTCTTGATGATACAACTAACAAGAGGATTTTTGGTCACTATGCAAGAGTCTTGATTGATCTTGATCTGAAAAATAAACTTTGAAGCAAGGTTCTTGTAGAAAGGGAGGACTATGCATTCTTTGCTTATATGGAATATGAGAAATTGCCAGAATTCTGTACTGCTTGTCAGAATATTGGTCATGACTTGTCTAACTGTAGGAAATCGGGTCCAAAAACTTTTAGTAAGGATGATGCTGATCAAGGTCCAAAGAAGGGTCCAAATGCAAAGTTTAAACCTAAAAAAAGGATGATGGATAGTTCTGATGCTGGAAAGGAAAGTAACTCCCCGAAAGATCATCCTGCAATGCAACATGAAATGAGGCCTGGGGATCATCAAGGTATACAACATGAGGGGCAGCCTGTGTGACACCCTTCTACCCCGTATGTTATAAGCCATTTAATTTAAAAACAATTAACGGAAAACATGCAATTATTATTGAAATAATTAAAACAATTGTCCATGGGTAGAAAAGTCCCACATGAACTGTTTACAACGCGGAAAAGAAATGAGTTTTAAACATAATGAACCAATATAAATATCCGAACCCTGATGTCACCTACAGAGCTGGTATAACTATTCCGGGATAAACACCCACGGAATTACAAATAAAAACTAACATAACACAACTAGCCCTACTATGAGTGGCGGCTCCTCAGAGTCACTCCTCTCCGGGTTGCTTGTCATCCTCTACAAGGTGCCAATCAGGCCAAACACAAACAAACATGGGGAGTAAGTTCATGTAATCATATATAGCAAGAGGTAGGAAGTAAAGTAAACAGTAAACACATGGGCATTACACCAAACATCAACATCATCATTATGCTATGCAGTGCAATGCAGTCCTACTCCGCTAAACCAACAATGCATGTGGATCCACTAAACTCGGGATGAACGACTTCAGAGTTAAATATCCACATTGAGAATCTACTTAATGCCGGAGAATCTACTCCTTAGATAGCCAACGCATCAAACCAACGAATGCCTCGTTACGGGGGTGCTAGGAGAATCTACTCCAACCGTGGATGGCCAGATCGCCGTACTCTAGGACGATCTCCCCTATGTCGAACATCCCTAATCAACAACTCCGATGCTATGCGTATGCAACACAACAACAACGGCAACACCACCTCCATAACTCCAACGGAATCGACCGAAGATAACAGCGGAATCAACCGCAACACTTGCCTCCCGGAATCTACCTGAGGACTTAAGCGGAATCAACCGCAGTACCTGGGGCAAAATCTCGGCCACCAAGGTACACAGCAACATCAACACCTTAACCCAAACCACGGGGTTAAGGCTCCCTTGGCCAAAAAGCACCAAGGCACAGCTCATCAGCTTGCAGCACCCAAAAGGGTATCGACTTAACACCTCACCATCTCATTATCTTTAATTATCTTTAATATCATCAACCAGATTGTCTAATCAATTAATCATCATTGGGAAATGGGGTTTAAAACCCCTTAAGTCCTTTAATTCGATTCTGTCTCAGTGGGTTGAGCACGGTCGTGCTCGTAACCCAGCATGGTCGTGCTTAAGCACGTGAGGGGCGTGCTCCCCTTTAAGTGAAGCACGGTCGTGCTCGGCAGCACGGTCGTGCTCTTTGTCCTACACGGCCGTGCTGAACAGCGCGGCCATTTACCCAGAATTCAACTGGGAGCACGGTCGTGCTCCCTGTTCAGCACGGTCGTGCTCATCGCGCGACAGTGCTGTTCTGGGTAGGAACAGTAACCGTGTTTAACCAAATTCAAGGGATAAAATCTGTTAATTATCCTAAATCCATCATTAGCATGTTTTAAGGGTTAAACCCATCGATAACAACAGCATCAACTCAAGTATGGTATCAACCATTCAGCCAATAACACATGCCAAAACAACCATCAAATATTAACATGTTCATAGCAATGCAACCAACATAAACTCAACCAACCATGAACATAAACATAACATATTTTCAATCATTATCATGTTATCAACTAACCAACAAGTATACATGCATAAACAGATTATCATATAAACAAAACCGGGGCTATGGGGACCCCTTTACTCTACTCTAACCCCGAGCCTATGATCACACTACCCTTCTCCCCATACCTGGATTGAAGGTAGCTCTTTCGGTGTCCTAAACAACGAACTGGTTCCTCCCTTTATAGCGACTCACACCGAAACGAACCTTGGATCAACAGAATACCAAAGATTAGTCCCTATTCACAACAATGGAAAAAGGAACTTAGACAGGGAAGAAACGTTACCTATGCAATAATCACAACTATGCTAGCGGTCTCCCACGGCCTCTAAAGCTCCCAAAACTGAACAAGAGGAAGGGAGGAGGAAGAGGGTTCGTTCTGGCCGCAGTATGGCTGCTGTAACTCACAAAAATAGGGTTAACACGTTAAACCCTCGATTCTGCTCACGTATATAACTTTCGGACCTGAGCACGGTCGTGCTCATCCTTGAGCACGGTCATGCTCAACTTAACGTTACGAGACGCGGTCAACACGTTGAGCATGGGCGTGCTCACTGTTGAGCACGGTCATGCTCAACTTAAAATCAGAAACACGCTTCTGACTTTAAGCACGGGCTTGCTGGCTAATGAGCACGGGCGTGCTCATGTATCAGAGAGGGACTTTTAGCCAAAAATCCCACTATGCCCTTGAACGATAAATCCAACTTAATAAACTCAGCCTAATAAAATTAATTCCGAAAAACAGGGTGTTACAGCCTGAGGTGTATACTAAGCAACCAGAGGTACAATCTGAGATCAACCCTGAGGTTCATCTAGAATTGTTGCATAAGGTGCAACCCGAAAGACAAGTAATGGTACTGCCTGAAGTGCAGCCTGAGATGCAGCCTAAGATGCAACCTGACTCTCCAAATGTGGTAAGTCCAGAGGTACAGCAGGAGAAATCTGTGGATCATCTCAGGAAATTTGATTCCACAATGATTAAAATTGAAGATGATGTCGATAATGCCTTGGTGAATAAGCTGCCTCTTGAATTTGAGGGATCTGGACATATTCTGGAGTTAATTAATAATGATAATGCAACAATTCAATTTGGTAGCACTGTCAATTTGAATGTGCAATCTGGAGAGGATTCTTCTCAGAGACATTCTAGGAATGTGGTATTAGATACTAAATCTGGTGAAGAGGTTCCTGAATCATTGCAACAGTCTAATGAAGCTCAAAATAATCCTATAGATTCAGGAAATCATGAGGCATCCAGCACCCTGAAATGCTCTTCTTCTAAAGAGGTCTCTGGAGATAATTTTCTTCAAGGGGTGAAGGAAACACAAGATTTGTTACAAATCCATAGAGCTAAAAGGGCAGAGCAACAAAATAGTCTGGTTGAAGTTCCTGTCCTTGAGGCTACTGGTGGAAAATTCTACTCACAAAGGAAAGTTGTAAATTCTGAAGCAGATAGAAAATCCAAAGGAAAAGCTGTTGGTCCTTAGCAGGAGCTGGATGGGAAAACTTTACCTAATGTGGCTGAATCAAATTTGGCCATAGTTGGAAAATTTTGGGGTCATCAAGGGGATGATGAGGATGTCAATTCTATGAATACTGGCTCTCAACAGATAGGTGATGAGGATGATTTCAATGAGGTTTTGTCCAAATCTCAGAAGATAAAGTTAAAGAAAAAGAACTCTACTGAGCAACAGAAAAACCAACCTCTGGTCAGATCTACAAGGTCCAAAGTAGGCCAATCCATTTTAGACAAATGAAGCTCCTATATTGGAATGCTAGATGAGTGGCTAACCTGGATACAAGGTTAGTTTTGAGAAATTTAATCATATCCAATAAGCCTGACCTTATATTCATATCTAAGCCCATGATCTTGTTGGAGAACTTTCCTAGAAGGTTATGGTACAGTCTTAATTTTAAAGTGTTTGCTGTTAATAATAGAGGAGATTTAGCTCCTAATTTGTACTGTATATGCTCTGACGCTATAAATCCTGTTGTGATTGCTTCATCCTGTCAACATGTTTCATTTTATGTTTTATGGAATAATCAATCATTTTTTATTTCTACCATTTATCCATCAACATCATATAGAACTAGAAGAATTTTATGGCATGATCTTCTTCAGTTACAGCAAGATAATAGGGGTCCATGGTGCTGCAATGGCGACTTTAATTGTGTCATTGGTGCTCATGAACATAGAGGGAGTAGATTACCTTCTAGGATTGCTTGTGAAGAGTTTAAAAATTGGCCTGATGTAGGAAATTTAACTCATTGATATTAAAGGAGCTGAGTTTACATGGAACAATGCTAGAATAGGCTTAGCTCATACTGAAAGAAGACTAGATAGGGCTGTTTGTAATGATGAATGGTTCTCATACTGGTCATTTTCTGTTTGTTATACCCTAGTTAGAAATAGGTTAGATCATCATCCAATTATGTTTTGTATGCAGAAAGACAATGTTATGTCCAATGTTCACTTTATCACAAAAGCTAAAAAATTTGAAAGTTATTCTCAAAACATGGAATTAGGAGAAGTTTGGAGATGTAAATAGGAATGTGGAGAAAGTTGTTAATACTCTAGAAGCTGTGCAGGCTCAAATTTCAGCTAATGGAGTTTGTGATTCTTCAATAGAACAGGAGAAGTTAGCTCAAATTGAACTAAATAGAACTCTTCATTTACAGGAAGAGTATTGGAAAGAGAAATCTATAACTAATTGGCATTGCTATGGTGATAGAAATACAGCTTTCTTTCACGGAACAACAAAGATCAAGCATGCTGCAAATATAATTTTAGGGCTAAAAAGTGGAGATTCCATTCTAGATAAGGTTGTTGAAATTGAAGAACATGCTCTAGATTTTTACAACAGTCTATTTGCTACTGATAATAATTGTAGAGATGATGGATTGAATGAGGAAGTCATTCAACCTATGATAAGTGAGGAACATAATCAATTATTAACTAAGATACTATCCTGGTTTGAGGTGAAGGATGTTGTTTTTGGGATTAATGTCGACGGGCCCCTGGACCTGATGGTTTTTGGGGGGACTTTTTCTACCAAAAATACTGGGATATAGTAGGTAGAGATGTGTTTAATACTGTAACACAGTTCTTTAAGCATGGCTGGATCGTGCCAAATATTAATGCAAACAATATTGTTCTTATACCAAAAAGGAAATGCTGATACAATTGGCCAGTATAGACCTATCTCTTTAGTCAATTATCAATTCAAACTGATTACTAAGCTTATTGCAGAAAGGTTGGCGAAAATAGTTCCTAAAATCATCTCATCTAATCAGAGAGGTTTTAAAAATGGTAGAAGCATATTGGATTGCATTTGTGTGGCTTCAGAAGCAGTGAACATGTTAGATAAGAAGTGTTTTGGAGGAAATGTTGCTTTGAAAATAGACATAAAGAAAACCTTTTATACACTAGATTGGAAATTTTTAATTAAGGTCTTAAGAACATTTGGCTTTAATCCTATTTTTTGTAATTGGATAAAAGCTATTTTGAAATCAGCAAAGTTGTCAATTACAGTTAATGACACTCTGTAGGATATTTTTCTTGTAAGAGAGGAGTGTGGAAAGGTGACCTTTTGTCTCCACTTCTCTTTTGCATAACTAAGGAAGTTCTAAGCAGGGGCATTTCAAAGCTTCTGCAACAAGATTTGCTAAAGGCTATGGATGTCCCGAGAGGGTTAAAAATGCCAACTCATATCCTTTATGCAGATGATATTCTAATCTTCTGCAAAGGCACAAAAAGAAACATTAGTTCTCTTATGAATCTATTAGACAGGTATAGTGAAATTTCTGGACAATATGTGAGTTGTGAGAAATCTAAAATTTATTCAGGTTCTATTCTTCATAGTAGATTAATAGCCATTGCAAATATGATTGGTTTTCGTATTGGATCATTGCCTTTTATGCATTTGGGAGTACATCTTTTTAAAGAGAAACAAAAAAAACTATATCTTCAACCACTTGCAGACAAAATTAAGCTTAAGCTGGCTTCTTGGAAAGGGATATTGCTAGCAGTTATGGGAAGGGTGCAACTGGTCCAATTAGTTATACATAGCATGTTGCTATACTCCTTTTAGATTTACTCTTGGCCAATCTCTTCACTAAAATTGATTGATAAATGGTGTAGAAATTTTATATGGTCTAGCAATATAAATACTAGAAACCTAGTGACTGTACCTTGGTCTGTAATGTGTTCATCATTGACTGAAGGAGGGTTTAATCTAAAATCTATCAAATCTTTAAACAAAGCTGCCATGATGAAACTGTGTTGGAACTTAGTCTCTTTAGATGATCAATGGGCTGTTATGACCCGAGCCCAGAGTAATGCATAATCAAAAGCCTATACAGCATCATATCTCATCATCAATTTGGTTAGGATTGAAGCCTTTTATTAACACAGTTTTGCTAAACATAAGATGGTTATTGGGTGATGGAACCTCTATAAATTTCTGGAATGATAGGTGGTTGTCAAAACCAGTTGTGGATTTCCTGCAAATTCCACCACATATGCATATCTATCTTAATTCTTCAGTGAAGGATTTCATGAATAATGGCAATTGGCTGGTTCCTCAGTGGATTTGTGATGCAAACTCAGCAATGAATACAGAGCTACATCAAATGGTCATTCCCAAGTTTCAATCAAAAGATGTACTAGTATGGATTGGATCTGATTAAGGTTTTTTATCATTAAAGGATGCTTATAATTTGGTCCATAGTGGTTTGGATACTCTGCAGTGGACAGATTTAATATGGAGCAAGGCAATTCCACCTTAAAAAACATTCCTAATTTGGAGAATTATGCATCATAAGGCACCTACAGATGAGAACCTGCTGAAAAGAGGTTGTTGCATAGTATCAATATGCAATCTATGTGGTAAAAATACAAAAACATCTGATCACCTCTTCATGCAGTGCTCATATGCTACAAAAATCTTGACCTAGTTTTCTCATATGATTGATACTCAAATTGATCACTCTTCAATAGGGTTCGATCTTTCAATCTTGCAAAAGGAGTGGAAACCTCAAGTTAAGGAATTGATTCTCTCGGGTATTGCAAGTTCAATCTATGCTATTTGGTCTGCTAGGAATACGACTAGATTTGATAATAAGACAACTTCTGTTGAAGCTGCAATAAACCATATCATTGGAAATATATTCCTTACAGGTAATCTATCTAAACTTTATGCTTTTATTTCAGATTCTGATAGAACTATTTTGAGCAGGTTTTAGGTCAAAGAGAATCCTCCAAAGCCATATAGCATAAAGGAAGTCATATGGAAAGCACCAAGTTATAATTGGATCAAACTCAACTCTGATGGTGCTGCCAAGGGATCCTCTGGACTGACAGCATGAGGTAGCATTTTCCGGGACAAGAATGCAGCAACATTGGGGTGTTATGCTCCGAATATTGGAATCTCATATGTGCTGCAAGCTGAGCTGATTGGCATAATGTTTGGAGTTGAAAAAGCTATACAGAAAGGCTGGAACATCAAATGGATTGAATGTGATTCCCAATTGGCAATTCAAGCTTTTAAATTCATGCAATTGTTCCATGGAGTCTTAGGAACAGATGGAGAAATATGCTTCAATTACTATATCAAATTCATTTTGTATACTCACATATATATAGAGAAGGCAATGTCTGTACTGATAGATTTGTAAATTATGGTATTAGTGCTTCAGGTTTGATATGGTGGAATACTATACCATAGTTCATTAGGGAAGATTTTTCGATGATAGAATTAGTTTCTTAAGTCTAGATTCGGATGATTTTTTGGTCCTTGAACAAAGGCCTTTTCTTGTATTATTTTTTCTTTTATTAATGAATCTATGGTGTGCTGCAAATGATAGGCTTTGCTAGGGGTGTCAACATGGTTGGGATATCTAGTAAAGCAGTGATGCTTTTGCATGCTATCTTTGGTTAAAAAAAATTCTAAGAAAAAGTAGGTGTAGCTTTTGAAATAAAAATGATGTAAAAGTGTAATTAAGTTGACTGTATTAAGGAAGGTCAACAGTATGATTTCTCATTTTTATTTTATTGTCTAATAATTTATATCTTAATTTCACTTTTATGCAACTAATATTAATTATTGATTAAGGACTTTGATAATGTCCTGATTTTAAGAGCGGACGTAATTTGTGAACAAGGTTGAATCATACATGAGAAGTTATTATTATAATTAAATCATATAACCTATATTTAAATATTTTTATTCTCTTCAATTATATATGCGGAAGGAAACACATGTGCGGATAGGCTAGCTTGTTATGGTTTCCAAATTAACGGCTTCTTGTGGTGGGATACACTTCCCAATTTTATTAGGGAGGATTTTGGTAGAAATAGGATTGGCCTTCCATCCTATAGATTTAAGTAATTGTTGCAAGGGTTTTGGTTAATGTCCCTCCTTGTTTTTTTGTATTCTTTTCTTTTTCTTTTTTTTTAATAATATATGGTATGCTGCAAATGACTGTTGACTGCTGAGGTGCTAACCTAGTTGGGATGTCAGTTGGTCATAGTGATGCTATTGCATACCATCCTTTTTGTTTAAAAATAAAAAAAAAAATATATATATATATATATATATATATATATATATATATATATATATATATATATATATATATGCTTAGTCCAAACAGCTAGTTATTTTTTATTTTTTTGTAGGAACTCACCATAAGTAGGGCCTTTGACTCCCCAGTGGGTCCACGAAGTATCCCACAAGCTTAGATCCTTTGGACTCGCTATAAGACTAATCTCTGCTCGGGTGCTTACTCACAGTTAAGGTTCTTCGTCCCTCCTCAAAGATGTGTTCTGTGGGAATCGAACTCGGGCCCTCCTCTCACAAGCTCAGCCGGCGCAGCCAACTGAGTCACACCCATTGGGTAACGGCTAGTTAGTTTGAAGATTAGATATTAAATTTATCCTGAGTTTGTTAACTATAAATTGATAGTAAGCATCTTTTGAATCAGATTGACAATTCGCAACCAAATAGAGCAAACACATACTTGCTATTCTTGGATTTTTCTCTTTTCTTTTTTGACATTTAATTTGATAGGACCAAGCCAGAGACACTTGATCCCCGCGATGCATGATGAGGCCATTTTCGCTGCTTTAACAAAAGTGAAAAGAAGTGAGAATCTCTCTAGGTAAAAGGAAGAAATTCTCTTCGGAAGCTTCCCATAAATCAGATATGTACAAAATAAAGTGACTTAAAGAAAAAGAGCGATCCCAATGTAGGAAAAGAGACAAACAAAATGGATAATTTCTTTTACATAGCCTTCTTTTTTTGGGTACGTTATTCTTCTTACCTTTTTTTTTTGACGCAATATTCTTCTTACTTTTTCTCCTTATTGTTACATATATCCCTGTTCAATCCAAACTTCTCTTTGAGCTTTCTTCGTTTTGTAACTTTTCTTCAATGTCGTTATTACATCTTCCTTTTTCTTTATCTCTTTTTATCTTTTTCCTTTGTTTTTTTGCATTCTTTTTATTAACTAGTTTTATAAAACTTTTCTCAATTACATAAGAGCGAAGGTCAGCTTGGAGTTTACGAGGTTAGAACATAACTTCCTTGTAACTAACGGGTCTTACACAATGGATGAATAAAGTGAAGACTGAAGACGTGTGTTATGACTTACACTACCAAAAAAAAAAAAAAAAAAAAGACCAGTTTAGGAAGAGGAGAAAATAGGGTTTTTCCCTTCTCCATATATTTAAGAATTAATACAAACCCACTAACAAAGAGCATAACATAGCATATTGTACGAAATATGAGCACTTTGTTTCTCTAGCCAACCATTTATAAAATACTCAACCAATGAGATATAAGCAAATCCTATGGTCCCTTAATTATTTGGCAAATACAAAGCTATCTCTCTCTGTTTCTTCTTTAATAAGGAAAAAGTTTGCTAGAGTTACAGAAATGAAATAATATATTCAATGAGCCGCGTTATTTGATAAGTTCAATGACAGCGATACAGAGAGCGAGGCCCTCAGCATACTATAGGTCAACGCCCAGAAAATCTCATATAAAGCAGCAGAGAAGAAAAACAAAATATAATACGATAATAAAAATGTACAATAATAATATTGTTTATCTATATAGTATAAAAGCAATGTTAAATGTCAACCCATTCGTATAGTTGAGATAATCATCGATATTGAGATAATAATTGAATGCAGAAATTATGAGCGACAGAGCGAGGATATATGTCGTAGAACCTGGACCTACAGGTGGAAATTCTGACTCCAAAACTAGCACGGCTGATTATTCCTAAAACTATTATTTTCAATTATGAGCCGTATTTTATGAGAAATTCAGAATATTGGATAAGCGTATTTTAAATAAAAACCTCATACTACTTTATTTCTACGAGAATTTCTGTTTTTGGGTAAAGTTTAGGGTAACTGTTTTGTGAGCATTTTACACCTTTCCACCCCTCAATAGCGCTTCTTCTATCTATTTTATAACCATTGATAAGGTTTTAAATTACGGTGTTGCGGTCACGGTTGTAATTAAGTTGCATTTACTATAATTGTGGGAAAATGCGATTGATACTATATTTGTGATCGTGTTTAAGTTTTGAAGACCTCCAAAATCAAAACGTTGCAATCCAAATTGTGATCCCGAACCTTTATTTAAAATCATGACGGTTAATTATCTACTTATTCTTATTTTAAAACAAAAGTCATTTGATCAATAATCATAAAATGTGTCAAAAGAGGTATGTAAAAAAGAATATTAAAATAATATTTTTCTTATTTTAATTTGGATAGCATATAATTACCAATTTTCATTCAAATAAACAAAAAAGGGAAGCAACCCACGTTTAATGGCCAACAACCTATTTAATTATCCAACTATGGATAAACTGTTAAGCTAGTTTTAGAGAGGGGAATATATATTAATTTGAGCGAACTATTGACTTTGAGAAAGGGTTAGCATCTAGGTAGACAAAGTAGAGAAGCATTCTTAATTAATTCCTGCGGTTATCGAAGACAATATCATTTTGACAATTTGACCCTTCAAAATAAATTTTCCAAGTGAAAGTTGTGTTAATTACGAAAGGGTCATTGCCTTGAGAACAAATATTAGACAACTAGCTGTAACCACCGCTCCAGAAAATAGTCACAATAAAAGGACATGGAATGCACATGAGTGGAGATAACAACTAGCTTCTTTGGATAAACACAAAGAGCACTCATCTAGTAAACGGAAACGTAGAAAAACAGAATCAACTTGACAAATTGTGTACGTATGCATATGATATATCTACTTTTTTTTCCTCCACTTTTCAAAGGTTTCTTATTTCATCTTCGGTGAATTTAAAAGATCGACGATTCACATTTATGAACTATTCCAATTTCTCATAGTTCGTTGTGTTACTCAGCTTTACAATATGAAAGCCATGACAATCATACAGCAGCAATTCAATCTAATTGATTAGCATATCATAACGGTTTCGCCATACTAAACGACAGCATGTTTATGTTCATTGTAATAATAATAAGGCAAAATTACACTTTTGGTCCCTTAAGTTATTTGTTTTGTTCAAATTGGTCCCTTAAGTTTTTTTTGTAACAAACTTGACCCCTAAGTTAGGTTCAGGTTTCAAATTGGTCCCCTAAGTTTTTTTGTGACAAACTAGACCCTTAAGTTATGTTCGGGTGACAAATTGGTCCCTTAACTTGTCAAAGGGACCAATAAATTAGACCCTTAATTTATTATTTTTAATAACTTAAGGGACCAATTTGTCACCTGAACATAACTTAAGGGTCTAGTTTGTCACAAAAAAAACTTAAGGGACCAATTTGAAGCCTGAACCTAACTTAAGGGTCTAGTTTGTCACAAAAAAAATTTAAGGGACCAATTTGAACAAAACAAATAACTTAAGGGACCAAAAGTGTAATTTTGCCTAATAATAATATATATTACAATCCACATTTGAATCGATGCTTACATCCATACACTGTATAATATTATTCTCACAAAGCAAATATTTTAAGTTTGACTCGTCTTTGATCAGATAAGGGTGGGCCAATCCCGTTGACCTAAATAAGTATGGTGTATGTGAAATATTCGGCATTGCTGATTGAATTATTTGAAAATCATGTACAGATACATTCGAATTACATTAAAATATTCCAACTTGGTTGTATAGCTTATGGTCTTTACTTTTATTTTGTCTTCTCATATTCGCTAGAGATGCCCAAGTCTGTACTCGTTTCCCTTGAGGATATTATTTCTAGAAAATATATTAATATCAATAATTAAGAAACTGAGTGGATATCTTAAATTTATCTATTTTTGTTTTTGTTTTTTCAGGGTATCTTCCGCACGTAACTGTAGAGACTAATCCCTCGAGTCGGGTAGGACCACAAGGGTGACAAAGCTCTTCCTCAAGAGTTTAATATCTTAAATTTATCATATTTGAGAAAACTAGAATATATTTATTTATTTCATGGGTGATGGGTCTGATTTCTTGGAGCACCAATGATAAGCATGGCTCAAATATTTGGCTCAAATATTTAAGGTTGAGATATAATTTTTCAGAGGTTGACTTCCGTTCCACATGGTCTCACCTGTCATACTAATACGCAAAAACCTATTGTGGTTACGGGTTTTGTAAAGAATGATTGGAAATGCAATCACTGATTTGCTATTGATTCTCAAATAATATTTATACAACAGTTACCTACAGTTATGGGATATTCACTAGTGCAGAAAAGGGATTTCACATCGGTTTTTTTTGGCTTTTCACATCGGTTTTCAAACTGATGTTGAAAAGGCCGATGTGGTTTATTGCCACTTTTCACATCGGTTTTAAAACCGATGTAAAAAAGTCTGTTTCAGCAAGCCATAAAATCTTTTTCAGGACTTTCCACATCGGTTTCTGAAAAAACCGATGTGGTAACCCCACTTTCCACATCGGTTATTTTAAAAACCGATGTTAAAAACAGCAAATTCCACATCGGTTTTTAAAATAACCGATGTGGAAAGTGGGGTTACCACATCGGTTTTTTCAGAAACCGATGTGGAAAATTGGGGTTATCAAATCGGTTTTTTCAGAAACCGATGTGAATTTATGTTTTTTTTTTAAAAATCCATCCTTTTTCAGTATTGACAGTCCTTTCCTCTGTTTCAGTAATCCAGATCAATACAGAATCAAATATTCTCAACAGAATCAGGTTTGTACAACCAAAAAACACTAAATTAAAAGATTACTAACAATAAATATATTCAATTACATTCAGACAACAAAGATAATTAGAAACCCAAAAGCTACATATGATATATTATAGATTTTATGTCAAAACATATATCAGTCAAAAGTACACTATAGCTAGTACACTTGCGTTTATATACTAACTACATACAAACTATTGTTGGTACACTTCAAGAAAGAAAGTTGCCCAACGTATCCTTATGTTTTTTATGTCGGCATCAGAGAGTGGAGTCGGATTGTTGAATATCTGCAAGTTTAATTGGACATAAGATTATATCTTTTAAGTAATAAACTAACATATAATGAATCTATATATAATTGTTACAACTAATTGTTACCAATTAGCATTTACCTCCTGCCATCTTTCAGTGATACCGGAGGAGATAATTTCGACCATCCACTTCATCACATAATATCCACATTCCCATGATCCACGTTGTCTATGAGACTACGTACAAATAAAACCCAGTTAGAATATGAGAAATTAAATAGAAATCAATAATTATACCCACTGCGCTTGAAGCGTTTGAACTAATAAATATCTTACGTTAGGAATAATCCATCTAATAGACCGACGCCTTTCACCACACAGCATGCGGCTTGCATCAATAGACCTATCATAAGAAAATAAACATTAATTAAAGTATATCTAATAGATTTCAGATAATTAAAACAACTTCATTACTGATTCTAACTTATTTTAATGCTTACATTTCCATGATGTTCTTCAGTTCATTCGCCGGCCTATGGCCCATCGAGCAGAAGAAGACCACGACATTCACATGAGGGCACAAGATCAACAACTGCCAATGTCGTCTGCATTTGCGGAACAATTAGTGACTAAGTCATATATAGTTATAATTAAATAACTGGTACTTACTTATAGAGATAAGGCGCAAGGTAGAACTGATGATGGTCTCGGGCAACTATATCACGTATGGTGGCGACCGGGTCTTCTGATGCTAGGAGAACATCACCCTGAATGAGCATGGGGTCAATGAACCCATAAAGGGTGAGGTTGCCCTGATTAGCTAACATGCGATGCAGATACCTAATATATTGATAAAACATGTTAATTATCATAGTATTTAAAATTTAATTATTTAACTTATAAATAAAATATACTTACGTGCACCATAACGAGATGTGGTGAGCACTAGCCATTTCATGGTCGAGCGCCATCTCCATAAGTTCCTTCTTTGGGATATACAGATCGTCATCCGCCCTGCCATCATGTTCCAACCTTACCAAAGCTGCATCAACCTCCATGGTGACAAGCTTTATAGCAAGACGTTGAAAAACATCACCAGGATCCCCTTTGTCGTTCCCCTAAACAACAAAAACGATATACATTAGTAATCACAGTTAAGTTATTTCATTCGTAATTAATTGAATGGTCAAATGAATACCTTGGCAGGAGCAGATTTCTCTGGTCTTCCTGGATCTGACCTTTTAGGCAGAATATCATGATGATCATCAACATTCAGCTCACACCTATCAGGGGCGTCATCATCATCATCATCATCAGGCTGATGAGGAGGATCACATGAGCCCTTAGTGCTCACATGGACAGAGGGTTGGACACTTGTGAATTGTTGGGACATAGCAGCCATTATTGCCATCTGCTGGTTAAACTGCTGGGTCATCTCCTGTCTAAGCTCAGCTGCAATCTCCTGTTTTAGCCGTTCTCTATCTGCAGCAACATCCCTGTGGCATTGGTGTGAAGATGAACCATGGTATTGCCGAATGCCAACGCCCCATCCAACACCAATGACACGGTCCGGGTGGTCTGGTTTACCGATGGCAGCAGCTAAGATATCCTCGCGTCCTCTAGGAACAAAGGTTCCTTGAGTGGCCTGCTCGTCCAAGGCATCCTGCAACATATAAAATATTAGGTCACATTACAATTCAGTAACATTGTTAAAATCACAATTACAATTCAAACTACACATACAATCTTCTCAGCTACTTGGCGTGCCTCCTCAGATGTATATTGTCCCGTTTTTCTTTGTCGGGCCCTCTTCCATTTACGATGGCGTGGGGGTGGAGGTGGATCAACAACTTCAGGATGATTTTCAGCATTAGGATCTGCCTGAGATGCTGCTTCCTGACATGCTTTCTTTTCCTCTTCCACCATGGTCTGAGCAAGCTTTTTATATCCCCCACGAGACAATACATGGGGGTAGACATTCTTGCTTTGGTTTTCCTGCCCCTTTTTCCTCTTCTCCTGTTATAAATAGAAGACAATTAAATTACATCAGTAAATTAATAAAATTACATAAATTTAGAGACAACTCAAATAAGTTAACCTGAAAGCTGGGATCATGTCGGCTCTGAAAAAAGCGATCCCACGTCGCCTGGTCAAGAAACGGGTACACCTCAAGTGGGTTCTTTTCACAGCGTGGATTGAAAACATAGTATCTGCCCAGGTCCACCTTAAAACCCCTCCAACGCTCACCAGCATACTTTATCCAACGCTTCTTCATATCCGTCGTATCCGGCAGGTCAAAGGTGAGCTACATTAACAACAAAAGAATCAACGAATTACTGTATGATATTAATAAGATTAAAATAAAGTAGATACAAACACAGGACGAAAAAGTATAGATACCAGAATACTCTCCCATATCTGATCCTTCACGCCCTGAGGTACATCTTTCCAACTCTCAATAAGGATGCTAGGCCTGCTTCGAGCAAGGGTCGCCACAAAACTAATAAACTGCTCTGCCATTGGCCCAATAGGATTGAGGTTATAATCAAAGTCGATTGTTATCTTTTGATTTGAACCACGATTGGCAGTCAAATTCCTCATTCGTGTGGCACGTCTACCCTTTCTACCCGAAGACGGGGTCTCCGACCCACTACATGAAGGAGGGATATCCTCAGGATCAGCCATGTATACCTGTTTAGACAAAAACAAAAAGTCAGTATGTCTGGATAAATATCAAACATAACTTATAAATATCAATCAACGTAAGCATAACTTAAAAATATCAACGTAAACATATAATATGACTTTAAACATAACTCAAACTAAACTTACACTGTGGTCAAGTAGTAACGTTCTCCCATAACCCTTCTTGGTGATCATTACGAGTAGCATGTACATCGTCCGCTTCATTTTCCTCATTGAAATTAGGCACCCGTGTTGAGAAAGAAGGAGTGTCAGAAATATCAAGAGTTGAATCTTGATTTCCCTTACTACTATTATACATGTTTTTTCCCTGGAGAACCACTGACCACCTTTTGTTAGAAGGATCACGGATATAAAACACTTGTTTTGCTTGGGATGCCATGATGAAAGGCTCGTCTTTATTACCTACCTTATTAAGGTCCACCAATTTGAATCCTAACTCATCGGTTTGCACACCATTGTTACTGTCGACCCACTGACATTTAAAAACAGGCACTCTAAACTTCGTGTAATCAACCTCCCAGATCTCTTCAATGATCCCAAAGTATGAAACGGATGCCATAACAGGGTTTTTATCTTTCGAACTAGAGAAATGCATGGACTCAGCGACGACCATAACCCCACTATTTTGTATAGTACTTTTGTCATCCTGGGACTTTGTATAGAAGGAAAACTTATTGATATCGTACCCACTCCAGCATATGACATCAAAGTTAGATCCCTGTGCTAGCCATTTTAATGTTTCAGAAGCAGTACATCCTTTGCAATTTTTTCTTTAAACCAGTTCAAGAAAGTCTTATTATGCTTGTTCAAACACCATTTTTCATTCATTCTAGGATAAGTTTCGTTGATGATGCTTTTGTGCTCACATAAGTATGGTTCAACCTCATCAGTGTTATTCAATATATACAAATGTGCTTGAAGCATTTCCTCCCGATCCATGCTCTTAACAGTGATACCTCGTGTACCCTTCCCATCATATCTTC
Source organism: Echinosophora koreensis (assembly GCA_035048595.1). NCBI lineage: Eukaryota > Viridiplantae > Streptophyta > Magnoliopsida > Fabales > Fabaceae > Echinosophora > Echinosophora koreensis. The sequence continues at coordinate 4,631,326 of JAPCYP010000025.1, read as the reverse complement.
CTTCATGACGAGACTTCGGAAGCCCTACAGGTTTCGCTTCTGACATGTAGTCTGTACAAAACTCAATAGCTTCTTCTGCAACATACCTTTCAACAATAGATGCTTCGGGACGGTGTGGATTCTTCATATATCCTTTCAAGATCTTCATGTATCGCTCAACCGGGTACATCCACCTTAAATAAACGGGGCCACACAATCTAATCTCCCTCACTAGATGAACAATCAAATGAACCATGATGTCAAAAAATGAAGGTGGAAAATACATCTCCAATTGGCACAAGATAATGGCTGCCTCATTTTCCAAGTCATCCAACTTTTTAGTGTCAATGACCTTGCTACATATAGCATTGAAGAATAAGCATAACCTAGTAATGGCATGTCTGACTTTTTTAGGCAAGATGTCACGAATGGCCACCGGTAGTAGTTGTTGCATCAAGACATGGCAATCATGAGACTTTAAGCCAACTAATTTGAGATCTTTCATTGAGACAAGTCTCTTGATATTTGAAGAGTAACCCTGTGGCACTTTGACTCCCCGTAGACATTCACAGAAACTTCTTTTCTCTTTTTTTGATAAAGTATGACATGCTGGGGGCAAATAAGTCTTCTTATCCCCCACTTTATGTGGAGCTAACTGCTCTCGTATACCCATCGCAACTAGATCCAGACGAGCATTCACACCATCCTTTGTCTTGCCTTGAATGTTGAGAAGCGTTCCGATTAAACTGTCACACACATTTTTCTCCACATGCATCACATCAATACAATGTCTTACATCAAGCTTGCACCAATATGGAAGATCAAAGAAGATCGACCTCTTCTTCCATATATTCTTCTCAGTAGCCTTTGATAGCGTGAATCCGCAAGTGTACGGTTTCGTCGTCAAGTAATAAAAAGATCGAACCCACAGAGACCGTGATCTTAAATAACAATTAATTATTAAATCAATTTAACTAAACTATATACAAAAAAGATTTGGAAAAGATTTGGTTTTTAAAATAAAGATTAACTAACAAATCAAATATCTAAAACGAGATCAGTTAAAAATCACAATCAAATCTAATCTGGTGTTTTTCAAATTAAAAGATATTTCCAGGAATTGGGTTACCAACAAGACTGCTTATGCTACTAAATTGACTATCCTCTTGTTAACTATCAAAATTGCTTTGAAGGTGAATTTATCCTTATAAAGTTAATGTTCCATCTCGAGATACAAGAACCGTGCCCAATTAAACCAACCCCTACTCTCGTGGTAATTGTATTTAAATTGAACCCATTGAGATTTATGACAATTCAATGAACCCTCGAAGGACCGCTTCTAACTCTCGTGATTTAAGTCCTAAGTTCAATTCCTATAGATCCAATACCTAAGTTCACCGCTAGGTTCATCCTTAGAGTATCTATGACATGCAAATAAGTGCGCACCAAATTTACAAGTAATTCATGCAATAGGAATCAAATCGAAAACAAATTGAAATTAACAAGAAAGTAAAACGTCAATTCAGCACAATAAACGAGTCTTGGGCATAGTCCCAATTCCTAGAAATAAAACGACTACTCACACATTGCCATGTTCATAGCAACGTTGAATAACAAAAACATGAAAATCCTAAGAGAAGAGAAGAAATTGAGAAGAAGAGAAATCCTAAAATTAAGCCTAAGGTAGCAGCCAAGATGTCCCTATTTTCGAGCCTTTCACTCCTATTTATAATGCAGGGCAATTTGGATCCAAATCTGTTACAAAATCAAATCAAATCTTCAATTAAAATTCTAGATATTGCGCGTCACGGCCGTGATGGCCATCATGGCCTAGCCGTGACACTTTCTGATTTGGGGGATGGCTTCACTCTGGGTCTGTCACGGTCGTGATGATCATCACGGCCTGGCCGTGATGCTTTCTGCTTCAGGGTCTGGTTCAGCTTAGCATGTCCATAACGGCCTAGCCGTGACGCTCTCTGCTTTCAGCACTTTTCCTTCTTTTCAGCTTCACTCGATCACGGCCGTGATGCCTATCACGAACTGGCCGTGATGGCCTCTGTCCGTGACGCTCTCTGCTTTCAGCACTCTTCCTTCTTTTCAGCTTCACTCGATCACGACCGTGATGCCTATCACGGCCTGGCCGTGATGGCCTCTGTTTGGCTAATTTTTCTGTATTCTTCAAGCTCCTTCTTGATCATGCAAGCTTCAAAATAACTAGTTCTGAGCATTTAACCTTTAATTCCTGCACACAAGCACCACAAAACCACCTTACCCGTTCCAAGGCAAAAACTAACAAAATTCAAATTAAATATGCCTAACCTATATGAAAATGCATGCAAAATGTCAAGGAAATATGAGGTGAAATCACACTCATCAAACTACCCCAAGCTTAAGATTTTGCTTGTCCTCAAGCAATCATTAAGGCCAGCCAAGATAAACAATCAGAGCATGGACAGTAAACCAAGAACCCGAGTAACAAATGCAAGTAACAGGCATATCCAAATAAGTAATCATGAGACAATCAATTTCAAGTCCAATTAGAAGCTTAGGTTCCCTAAATTCATATCTCTCACTGATTCGGGCACTCATCTCACCTCACTCAAGTGTTTAAGGGTATATGACAATTCACTCAATTTCCTTAAGGAAGGTACCCTACCATAAGCTTGACTATTAACCAAATCTCTACTTTATTAATGAAAAACACACAAGAGTCAAGAGGTCTTTTATTTTGGTTGTAATGGGGCCATGGGATTAATTGTTAGGTGGGGAAACCAAGAAAAGGAATTACAAGAAGGCTAACAAAAATATCAAATAATGCAAAGTATGACAACCTTCTAAAATACCTTTTGGGCTTTAAATCACTCTTCCACCAAATTTATTTTTTCAACCACCCTTTTGCCCTTTTTACAATACTTTAAAAGGTGCCATATCATGCATCATTTATCAAAATTAATCAGGGTACCAAGAAAAGCATTGTATTCTTTTAGGCTCAAAATTGGGCAACTGAGGGGTATAATTTTAATCGGTCAAAGCTCAGAAGGCCAGAAAAATACCTAGTGCCTCAATCATTTTCAAATATGTTTTCAAAAATTTCTAAGTTTCAAAACAATTTCAAGTCAAGTTCTAGAGAATACAATCCAAGAGGAAGAAAACACTCAATCACAAGAAAGGGGGTAAATTTAGTGAATACCCCTTTTAGGCTCAAATATCTCACATTTAGTAGTTCAAAAATCAATGAGAAATACAAATCCAAGGAACCACATGCTAATTATCAACTATCAAAAGATCATCTCTAGAATTTTTTTATTTCAGCCTATCACAAGAATACAAAAATTGGGTTCAAAATTCACTGTCTTGATTTATTTGGCACAAAATTTTCACATTTGGATGCATACTCCAAGCAAGGGGCAATCTAATCATGTGATTATGCAAAACTTATGATTATGCAAAGCTATGCCTATATGAATGCAATATGCAAGCATGCAAAACAAAAATAATACCCCTACCCCAAGCTTAAAAACTTACATTGTCCCCAATGTAAATAATTAAGTCTGAGGGAGGATAAAAATAATAAAAAAAAATGGAACAACTCACTGAGGTGGTGGTGGGTGCTGGCTCAGATGCCAGTCATAGAGCTGCTGGAGCATGACTTGCTGCTCGCACTGCTCCTCCATGATGCGCTCCTGGTTCGCTAAAACAGTATCAAAGGCGGATGAGAACCGCGCATAAGGATCTTCAGATGATGTACCTGCAGAGGAAGAAGATGGGCGCCCAGATGGCCTAGCCGGTGGTGGTGGGCGTAACGGTCTTTGTACCTCAATAGGCTCAGGCTCCTCTCCCATTGGCACTTTCCAGTTTGCCGGAATTTTAACATCCAAGAGTGCGGGGTTAGGGAGAGGAATTGGGCGTCTATGCTCTGGGTGAGTCAGGCAATAGATGTCATCCTCCTGGACGATCATCCCCATGGCCTCACAGGCCTGCAAGGTAATTCGTGTCCGCCCCGGGGCGGGCTCAAAACCATCCAAATCATGGTTAAAATAATGGCATATGGTGGTGATTAAGCCACCAATGACAATAGTACCTTTTGAGCTCTTGGAAACCTTTAGAAGGTGCTTAGCCAGATATGACCCCGTGTTCACATTGCTCTCAGGGTGGAGCATGGCCCAAAGCATAAGGACCTCGTCCTGGTGGACGGATCCATCACTATCATCCCGACCAAACAGGGTGTTGGACATAACCCTATGCATATAGCGTAGGCTAGGGTTAACAAGGCTTGTAGACTTAGCCGTCCTAGGATCAAAAGGTGTACTAGGACAACAAATATTCGACCAAAAATTGTAAGGACTAAATCCAATGGGATAAGTCCGTTCCCCCCCGACTGGCAGTTCAAAAATTTCATTGAATTCAGCCATAGTTAATTGATAATCCTCATTAAAAAGCCGGAAAGTGATCCGACCTTCAGTGCTATGGCGCCCTTGCAGAAGTTCCGCATCTAGAGAGCTTAAAAACTCCAGAGTAGGGCCAGCAAATGCAGGATGTCGGGTGCGAGCAAACACGCTCCACCCCATGTTTTCCAACATCCAATTAATATCAACAGTTAAGCCTAGGGTGTCTATGCAGGCATCATCAATATATTTTGTTTGAACAATTTTTCTAGTTTTCAAGATATTGAACCTATTCTGTTGAGCAGCATTTTTAAAAATAATCCCATAGTCATGCTCATCATTTCCAGAATTAGAAGAGTCAGAGTCAGAGTAGTTACCTAGGTTCCTGCTTCCTCTGGTACGAGGACGTGAGGCTCCGGCTGCTCTTTGGCGCTTGGTTGCCATGAGTTGTTTTCAATGAATCCCAAAAACACAGAATGCACAACCCCTTTTGTCAGCAAATTCGAATTTAGTGGCTAGGGTTTCAAAATTAGGAATTTTAGTTTTTGCCCAAAATTGAAGGAATTGGCTTATGGGTTTTGTTGGGTTGGGACTAGGGAGCAAGGGAGTAGTGTTGGGTTGGCATGGGTGTCATGGAAGAGGTGAGTTTTTGAAGGTTGTCTTGGTGAGTGGGTATGGTGGAGAGAGGGGTGGAAAGGAAGAAGATGATGATGAGAAGGAGAAGAGGAAGATGGTGGGTTTGTGCTTTGGTATGATGTGTTGATGAGTGAGATGAAGGAAGGGAGGTTGAGAGCTTAGTGGCTATGAAGGTGAAAGAGAGGTAGAAGAAGGGAGTTAGGGATTGTGACTGAAACAGGGGCGAAATCTGGTTTAAAGTGCATCAGTTTCGTGTCACGGCCGTGACACTTATCATGGGCAGGCCGTGACCAATTCGGGTCATGATCTGGGCCTTCATCACGAGCGTGATGCTCATCACGGCCATGTCGTGATTGATTCGGTTTTCCTGGGGAAGATCTATCACGCCCGTGACCACCATCACGGCCAGGGCGTGATTCTTTCTGTTTTTCTGCGTAGGCCCATCACGGGCGTGAATGCTGGAGCTGGCCTGTCACGGCCGTGACCACCATCACGGCCAGGGCGTGATTGATCGTGCCCTCATAACCTTTTTTTTTTTTTTTTATTATCATGGCCATGATGGTAATCAGGGCCAGGCCATGATCTCCTCTGACTTCATTTTCCACATGCCTTGGTGCTCTCCTTGCCTCCTTAACCTGAAAACACTTGGCAATACTATCAATTTGTGATCTTTCTTCTCTAATTCTCTCAAATTATTCAAAAACAAATTTTAAAAACAACTAATAAGGGAAAGAGAGCTTGGGTTACCTCCCAAGAAGCGCTTATTTACAGTCCTAAGCTTGACCATAGTCTCTTCAATCAACCGGGGTCAGCTGGGCTTTGGAAGTGAAAGAACACCTTTCTTCCAAGGAAGTCCTTCAAAGAGCTTATATTGTTCATATGGCCATATGCGCTTTCGCTTTGCTCTTTTTACTCTGAGTTTCATGGCCTTACTTCGTCCCGGCGGAAGTTTTAACTCCACATGTTGAGAAACTACTGGTTCATCTTTATTCGGTGCATCATTTGTCATGAAAAAGTTTGGGAGTTGCTTCCATGTTAAGCTTTTCTTTCACCTCTGGAGGCATTATCTCAATCCTGCATACATGATTCTCAAAAGGAGGGTTGTTATATGCGTTAGTCAAATCAAAATCCACCCTACCTTCCTCTACATTCAAAGAGAGCTTGCCATTTTTAACATCTATTATTGCTCCAGCTGTGGCCAAGAATGGCCTTCCAAGAATGATAGGGAATTTAGAATTCCCGTTCATATCCAACACCATGAAATCAGTAGGAATGAAAAGTTTCCCTACCTTTATGGGGACATTCTCTAGTATGCCTAGAGGGGTTTTAGTTGAGCCATCCGCAAATTGTAAAGAGAACTTAGATGGACTCAATTTCTTGGTTCCTAACCTCTCAAAGATGGGAAGTGGCATCAAACTCGCACTAGCCCCTAAGTCACATAAGGCATGATCTATTTTAACTTCTTCAATTGAGCAAGCAATAGAGAAACTTCCTGGATTTTTAAATTAGGAGGCACATTATTTTTAATCTTTTCATCACGCTCCTCAACTAAGCTCTTAGTCTCTTTTTCTACTTGCTTTTTCCTGACTAGCCTTTGTGGGAAAGGTATTGGGGGTTGGTAAGGTGGTGGAGGGATATACTTTGGTTTAATCTCTTCTTGTTCACTCATGTCCACCTCACATTCCACATCCTTTTCAACTACCCCAAGCTTATCATCCCTCAAGTATATAGCATTACAGTGCTCACTGGGATTAACTTCGGGTTGTCCCGGAAACGTACCCTTAGTCCTAGAAGATGTACTAGCTTGTTGGGCAATTTGTGTCTCTAGCATCTTATTGTGAATAGCTAAGTTGTCTACCTTAGAAGCTAGTTCCTTAACGGCTTCGCCCATAGCCCTACCATGTTGCCTAAACTCTTCATTTTGCTTTGTTTGAGTTTCAACAAAATTTTCCATAAGAGACTCAAGTTTAGACTTTTGTACCTGAGGATACCCCAATGCGGGTTTCCTATTACCTTGGCCTTCTTGGAATTCATGGTTCAACGTGTTGTTGTAGTTCCCGTATGAGAGATAAGAGTTATTCTTCCTTCCTTGGTTGTATGAATTTGGGGGAACATAGTTTGGCAACTTTGGGTTCGTGTCATAAAAGTTGTGACATGAATTCACTTGTTCCCCCGAAGCGCCTGATTCGTGAGCACTTCCATGTGGGCATTCCACGAAGTCATGTCCCTGCACTCCACAAATCTCACAAGCAACATTAGTAGCACCTAATGAACTCACATTAGCCTTTTCAAGTCTATCAAAGCGCTTACTCAATGAGTCAAATTTAGACAATATTAAATCATTACTATTCATTTCAAACTTACCTCCCCAAAGCTTTTTCGGGTTATTACCTCTTTCTGAACCCTATTGATGATAGTTGGTGGCAACGTTCTCAATGATCTCAAATGCTTGAGCCAATGGTCTATTCATCAATGCTCCACCAGCTGCGGAGTCAAGTGACACCTTCGAAGAATAGTCCAATCCATTGTAGAAGGTATGCACTAAAAGCTACTTCTCAAGCCCATGATGTGGGCAAGATTCTAGCAATCCCTTGTAACGATCCCAAGCTTCAGATAAGCATTCTCCGTCCTTTTGGAAGAAGCCGGTGATCTGAGTTCGCAGGTAAGCAGTCTTGGATGGTGGAAAGAATTTTTCCAAGAATGCCTGCTCCAGTTGGTCCCATGTTGACAAAGTATTGGCAGGCACTGATTTCAACCAAGCTCTTGCCCTTCCAGTCAGAGAGGAGGGGAATAACCTCAAGCGAATAGCATCAACCGGTGCACCTCGAATTCTTATTGCATCGGTGAACTCCAAGAATGTCTCCACATGATCAGTCGGGTCTTCCGAGGGTAATCCTCCAAACTGATGTTGCCTAATCATGCCAATTAACTAGGGCGGTATAGTGTAGTTATCCGCCTCAATTTCTGGCCTAGCAATCCCAGTTCGCAAACCCCTAGCATTTGGGGCTGCGTAGTCCTTCAGTGGTTTAGTATCCGGTTGATCGGCCATGAGTGGGATGGGGGTCAACCTTTCCCTCACTCTTTGTCTTTGTAGTCTCCTACGTCTATGAAAACTTGATAGTGTGAATCCGCAAGTGTACGGTTTCGTCGTCAAGTAATAAAAAGATCGAACCCACAGAGACCGTGATCTTAAATAACAATTAATTATTAAATCAATTTAACTAAACTATATATAAAAAAGATTTGGAAAAGATTTGGTTTTTAAAATAAAGATTAACTAACAAATCAAATATCTAAAACGAGATCAGTTAAAAATCACAATCAAATCTAATCTGGTGTTTTTCAAATTAAAAGATATTTCCAGGAATTGGGTTACCAACAAGACTGCTTATGCTACTAAATTGACTATCCTCTTGTTAACTATCAAAATTGCTTTGAAGGTGAATTTATCCTTATAAAGTTAATGTTCCATCTCGAGATACAAGAACCGTGCCCAATTAAACCAACCCCTACTCTCGTGGTAATTGTATTTAAATTGAACCCATTGAGATTTATGACAATTCAATGAACCCTCGAAGGACCGCTTCTAACTCTCGTGATTTAAGTCCTAAGTTCAATTCCTATAGATCCAATACCTAAGTTCACCGCTAGGTTCATCCTTAGAGTATCTATGACATGCAAATAAGTGCGCACCAAATTTACAAGTAATTCATGCAATAGGAATCAAATCGAAAACAAATTGAAATTAACAAGAAAGTAAAACGTCAATTCATCACAATAAGCGAGTCTTGGGCATAGCCCCAATTCCTAGAAATAAAACGACTACTCACACATTGCCATGTTCATAGCAACGTTGAATAACAAAAACATGAAAATCCTAAGAGAAGAGAAGAAATTGAGAAGAAGAGAAATCCTAAAATTAAGCCTAAGGTAGCAGCCAAGATGTCCCTATTTTCGAGCCTTTCACTCCTATTTATAATGCAGGGCAATTTGGATCCAAATCTGTTACAAAATCAAATCAAATCTTCAATTAAAATTCCAGATATTGCGCGTCACGGCCGTGATGGCCATCACGGCCTAGCCGTGACGCTTTCTGATTTGGGGGATGGCTTCACTCTGGTCTGTCACGGCCGTGATGATCATCACGGCCTGGCCGTGATGCTTTCTGCTTCAGGGTCTGGTTCAGCTTAGCATGTCCATCACGGCCTAGCCGTGACGCTCTATGCTTTCAGCACTCTTCCTTCTTTTCAGCTTCATTCGATCACGGCCGTGATGCCTTTCACGGCCTGGCCGTGATGGCCTCTGTCCATGACGCTCTCTGCTTTCAGCACTCTTCCTTCTTTTCAGCTTCACTCGATCACGGCCGTGATGGCCTCTGTTTGGCTAATTTTTCTGTATTCTTCAAGCTCCTTCTTGATCATGCAAGCTTCAAAATAACTAGTTCTGAGCATTTAACCTTTAATTCCTGCACACAAGTACCACAAAACCACCTTACCCGTTCCAAGGCAAAAACTAACAAAATTCAAATTAAATATGCCTAACCTATATGAAAATGCATGCAAAATGTCAAGGAAATATGAGGTGAAATCACACTCATCAACCTACGATAATGATGATTATGCTGGAGAAATCTCCAATGCCCAAGGTAGACTGTCTTCCTTCCATGTTGCAATGGATGGTAATATGTGCCTTCTTCACATATTGGACATGCTTTATGCCCCTTAACACTATACCCGCACAAGTTCCCGTATGCTGGAAAGTCATTGATGGTGCAAAATAACATGGCACGCAATCTGAAAGTCTCACGGCAATACCCGTCGATCACATCAATGCCTTCATCCCACAACTTTCTCAAGTCTTCAATCAATGGACTCAGATAAACATCAATATCATTTCCTGGCTGTTTTGGACCCGAAATCATCATACTTAACATAATGTATTTGCGCTTCATGCACAACCAAGGAGATAGGTTGTAAATTACCAGGAGAACAGGCCATGAACTATGAATACTACTTAAGTTTCCATATGGATTCATTCCATCGGTAGCAAGTCCAAGCCTGAGGTTTCTGGGCTCATTGCCAAACTCCGGAAACAAACTATCAATTCTCTTCCACTGCAAAGAATCAGCCGGATGACGAAGCTGTCCATCACATTTCCTCTCATCTGCATGCCATCTAATATTCTTTGCATCCTTTTCATTAGCAAACAATCACTTGAACCGCGGAATTACTGGAAGATACCATAACACCTTCGCAGGAGGACCCTTGGTGACCGCATCACAACTAGAATCATCATCCTTCACTTTGTATCGTGATACCCCACACCTGGGGCACTCGTGCATCTCTTCAAACTCTTTCCTGTACAATATGCAATCATTGGGGCAGGCGTGTATTTTCTTATACTCCATACCCATCGGACACAATATCTTCTTCGCCTCATAGTTTCGGGATGGTAATGTGTTACCTTCTGGAAGCATGTCTTTCAACAACTCAAGCAATTGGTAAAGCTTTTATCGCTGCACCCATTTCTCGCCTTCACATTGAACAATCTTAACACCGCTGACAACCGTGTGAAATTAGTGCACCCCGGATACAAAGCCACTTCCGCATCACTGTACAAAGTATCATACACATGTGCTCGCCGAAAGGACTCTTGCCCAATATCACGGATCATGTCCTCTAGTCCATCGTCCATATCTACGTCATCAACTTCCTCTCTATCCGACACCCTTGGCCTGTCTAACGATTCACCATGACATATCCATATTGTATAACTCTTGCAAATCCCCTCACAAATAAGATGATCCCGTATCTCGTCAGTTTCTAGTCGTCTCTCATTCAAACAGTTAACACAAGGACAACAAAACCTTCCGTCACTACTATCAAGAGCATTTGTTTTTGCAAATTGTAGAAAATCTTCCACTCCATTCTCATACTCATCACTTGTCCGTCCAGCATTCATCCAACCGCGCTCTATGACTAAAACATTAACTTCATACTTAGTCCAACATCTTCATCAACTACTTCTTATGATAGGGTATGGCCCTATCCTATTCGAGAAGAAACTTTTTCAACATTCGGTTAACAGTTAGTCCTTAACTCTCATGCTCATACTCGACGAAATTTCGGCAGCATTTCCCTTCGGTCTCCGACGTACACGACTTGAACGCGATGCCATCCACCACGATAAAGTATGCACCCGGAGAACGAAAGGAAATGTACCAATCCGAACTTTCATCAGGTATATAACATGAGAATCAATGAATAACTATTTTAACTGAATGAAGAAAAAGTTTTTTCCCAAACTGTCCAACTTGGACAATTCAAGATCCAATATAATGAGCTGTACAAGTACCTTAAGCAGGTACACGTGTGCTCATTAATATTGCATCTCAAACGGAAAACTAAGGCTTTAACAATATAGCATAATGTAATTTACTTCAGCATCCTAATAATACTTTAACAATTTTTGATGTACCAAATATAGTTAGCGGGTTTCGCGTGTATCCGCCGCTCAAAGCAACAAATTCAATATTCAAATCACTTTTCAAGTATTCTAGCCAGATATGTATATTATAGGTAAATTTGGTTTCAATATAATACAAAAAAATAACTTATTTGAACATCAAAATAAAATAAATAAAAATAAATCAATGACATAAGCTACTGCAGTCTCATTTCTAATCAAATATTCAATTATAAACTCAATTTTTCAAATGTGCAACCAGCCCAAATTCACATTGACACTGACTCATGTTTATATACATTACGCCTAACTGATAGATACTGACACAACATATAAACAAGTTGTTGCAAACATCAATGTACTGATCAAAACCCACACAACAACAATTCAGTAATTTGACAGAATATAATATGATAGCAGGGAAGTGGAAGCAATAGAGAATTTAGGGTTTAGGGTTTAGCAAATAAAAGAGAAATGGAAGCTTACCGATTGAAGCCACAATCAGTCACCAATATTGCAAAGAATGGGGGAGAGCTGAAAACACAAACCAAAGAAGTCAGAACCAGGGAGAAAAACAGGGAGATGGGGAGGGGGTTGTGCACGGTGGGGAGAGAAAGAGGGGGGGGGGGGGTTAAACTTACCTTGGTGGTGGCGTTGCCAACGCGAACAGTGGCCGGAGGAGGGAGGAGGGGTGGTGGCGGTGATGGGGCGAAGGGGGAGAGCGGGAGGCCAAATGGGTAGAGGCGCGCGAATGGAAAGGGTTCGGAGGAAATGGAGAGCAGAGTGGTGGTGGATGCGTTGCGGTCGTCAGTGACAGGAAATGGAGGAGAGTGGTGGTGGATACAGCGCGGCGGTGAGAGGAAATGGTTTGGGTGGTCTGAGTGTGAAAAGGAGAGGGAAGGGGAAAGGGTTTGGGTGGTCTGAGTGTGGGAAGCAGAGTGAGCATTCAGCGTGAAAAATGAAATAAAACTGACAATACACATCGGTTACAACAAAAACCGATGTTTAAAACATTTTCCACATCGGTTATTAACAAAAACCGATGTGTAATATTAAGGCTGATTAATTTTTTTTGTTTTTGTTTTCCAATTTTCCACATCGGTTAGCATAAAACCGATGTCTATAGTATATTCCACATCGGTTTTACTAAAACCGATGTCTAATCTTATGTTTGATAAAAAAAAATTGTTTTTTGTTTCACTTTTCCACATCGGTTATAATAAAACCGATGTCTAATATTATGTCTGAGAAAAAAATTTGTTTTTTGTTTCACTTTTCCACATCAGTTTTTATAAAAACCGATGTTAAATAATTTATAACATCGGTTTTTATTATAACCGATGTTAAAATACTTCAGTTTAATTTCAAAAATGCCACCGCCTCCTTTTTCACATCGGTTTTTATAAAACCGATGTTAAAACCTCGATGTTAAATACATATTTTGCACTAGTGATTGCCTAAAATAACGTCCTACACATATGCTAATTAGAATCAATTTACAATATAGCTAGCAAAATATTTGTCATTACACTCAGATATGATCTTGGCTAAACATATGATCCCTCCCCTAAAGTTGGAGCATATAGATTTCGAATGCCCAACTTGCAAAGAAAGTAGTCAAATTGCTTCTTTCCCAAGGCCTTGGAGAAGATGTCCGCGAGCTGTGTATGAGTAGGCACATGCTTGGTGGTGATGTTTCCACTGATAATTTCATTGCGCACAAAGTGACAGTCAACTTCAATGTGTATAGTGCGCTCATGAAAAACTGGATTAGCTGCAATATGGATGGCAGATTGACTATCACAATATAGTTGTATAGGATGATTATGAGCAACACCGAGACTCAATAACAAGGCTTTCAACCATTTTAATTCACATGTAGTAGTAGCCATGGAGCGATATTCAGCTTCTGCGGAGGAATGAGATACAGTAGGTTGTTTCTTGGTCTTCCAAGAAATGGGAGAATGGACAAGAAGCACAAACCAACCAGTGAGAGATTGTTGAGTCAACGGACAACTAACAGATAACTGGAGGTCACAATCAGCACTAAGGAAAATGTGTCACAACCCGTTTTTGTTAAGTGCTTCTGTGTGTGCCTTGTTTTTTTGGTTAAGCCTTAGGGCTTAGCTTAGAGTTGTTTGTTGAGGGCTAAGTGGGATTTCTAGGATTAAAATCCCTTTCTGGTACATGATCACGGCCAAGCTCATGTCCAGCACACCCGTTCTTGGAAGGCGCGTCTTGTGATTGTCTGAGTCACAAGTAAGGCCATGCTCAATAGGGAGCACGACCGTGCTCAGTGCGTGACCGCATCTCGGTGACGCGATGTAAGCACGACCGTGCTTAAGGGGGTGCACGGCCGTGCTCAGTGCAGAGTCTATATATGCGTTGGTAGCAGTGAGGGTTACGAGTTAAATACTCTAAATTGGCATTTTAGACAACCCTAAGTGTGACGGCAGCCTCTCTCATTCTTCCCCGTTGAACCCGGATCATTCGGGGTGTTCTTGCTTTGTTTGGGAGAGTCAATCACGCGTTAGTGCCAATTAGCAAATGTATAGTTCTTCCCTTTCTTAGTTACTTCTTCTTGTTATGAATTGGGAACTAATGGGTTAACATTGTTTGTGTTGACCAAGGCTTGGGATCGTTCGTCGACCCGTTCGAGGGAACCGGTTTAGTATCGTCTTCAGTTTAACGGGAAATCTTCATACCAGGTATGGGGAAAAGGAATAGGCTTGGGGGTAGCGTAAGACGAAGGGTTACCCATGACCCTTTCCTTTGATAACATGTCAATATGCCTTATGCCTGTTTGTTGTATGATGTTTAACTGTTATGATTGGTACGACTGTTATTATTAATTGATGTTGTCTGTTATGAATATGTTAATGTTATGATGCCATGATTATGATGTGCTACTTTGTTATTGGCAGCTGTTTGATATTGTGCTCTTAATGGATGTTGATTGTTGAGGATGTTAATGCCAACAATGATGTTAGGAAGTTAAAATATGTTAATAATGATAATGAGAATTAAGGGATGCTTTCCCAGTTGTTTCATAAGACATGAATGTAGTATTAGAGGCACGATGTTCATAAGGCTTAGTTAAAGACCCTAGGATTGGTTAGTGAGTGTTCTAGGGACATTAATAACGAAGGCATGATTAAAGGATTAATTCCCCAAGATGATAAGACATGAATATTAATGAAGAACAGTTAAGATTAATGAAGCTGATGTTCAATGGATTAGTAAAAGCCAATAGGTTGAATCTATGAACTGTCCCAAGGATTTGGCAAGGGGTCTGTGACCCTTTTGCCCATATCAGTACGACCACGCTCCATTGAGCACAACCGTGCTTAACAGGGAGCACGCGCGTGCTCCGGTTTGATATCCAGTGAAGGGCGTGCCCTTGCAGACGCCCGTGCTTAACAGGCAGCACGACCGTGCTTGCCTACAGGTCCAGCACGCCCGTGCTCACCTGACCAGAATAGAACCAGAATGCTGAAATAGGGGTTTTCACCCCAAACGCTTAAAAGACTTTATAAGGTACCAACGAAACATGAAGACCAAAAGATAAGTGATATGATGTTGTACCTTGGTAGCCTAGTGGCCAAGGGGGCCTTGATGCATGATGGTCAAGGTGGCAATCTCCAGTGCTTAATGTCTAGAGTGTTAATTAATGATGATATGGTACCTAGGTAGCCTAGTGGCCAAGGGGGTCATGATGCTTGATGGTCAAGGTGGTAATCTCTAGTGCAGAACGACTAGAGTGTTTTAATGAATGAATACAAAATGATAACGATAATCCTCGATAGCCAAGTGGTCGAGGTGTTGATGGTGTTGATGGAGGTGGTGGATAATGGTTGTTTGTTGTGTGCATGCATCATGCATAGAGTTTTAGGGGGAGGTTCGATAGTTAAGGGGAGGTCGCCCTCGTGTAAGGCGATCTGGCCATCCATGTGATTCATCCGAGACTTAGGGGATGATGTACACCCATGGTGGCGCATCCGAGAATAAGGTGCGTCAGCTGTCCTAGGGGTCTACCCATGGTTTAGTGGATTGCCCCGGCGTTGGTGCTTATTGGCCAATGTGGAGATGTAACTCTGATGTTGACTTCTTGGTATAGGTTGGATCCACATGCATAACGGAGTAGTGGAGCAGAGTTGCATTGCATAACATACACGCTTACAATGATGATAATTGTTATGCTATATTTGTTGATTGTTATAACATGCTTGTTTGATGTGTGATCGTCTTGCCTAACTTCTTCCTTGCCGTTATATTCATATACATGTTTCTTACTCCCTATCTTTATGTTTCTTGTTTGTGGCACGTATCTTTTATGCAAAGGTCGGTGAGCAGTCAGCTGAGGAATGACTCTGAGGATCCGCGACTCATAGTTAGGATTTCCCACTTTCAGTAGTTTAGTTATGTTTAGTTTTCAGTTTGTTTATCCGAGTTGTTTATCGGATTGGTTATACCAACTCTATAGTATGACATCGGGGTTAGGTACGTTTATGGTTTGGTTTATGTTATGTTTCTTTATAAACATGTGTTGGTTTTTCCGAGGTATGTTACAATACGGCAGTCTCTGCCGGGTTTTTAATATTATGATATTATACGCATGTGTTCTTTCTCTTTTTATATATGTCTTATCACTTTTGAACACATGCGGGGTAGAGGGTGTCACATTTAGTGGTATCAGAGCAGTTCGGCCTTGACCGAACATGGTATGAGCCTATTGCGAGTCTTCTGTGTGTTTTTGTTTGAATTATCTATATTTATTATAGATAATGATGCTTTAGTATTAAGAACCGTTAGACCTTCCTGCTTGGTTCCCTATATTTAACAGTTGTCTTGGGTAAATGCAGGAACCAATGGCAAGAAGAGGTAGGAATGACCAAGCAATCGCCGATGCTTTGGCATTGCTCGCCAAAGTCATAGGCCAGAATCAGAACAACAACAACAACAATGATGGACCAGCTGAGTTTCAGGGATTGGACAAGTTCCAATGAAACAACCCGCCTTCTTTCAAGGGAGCTTACGACCCGGAGGGAACTTTATTGTGGATGAGGGAGACTGAGAAGATCTTCCGAGTTATGGGATGCAACGAACAGCAAAAGATCATCTTTGGAAATTTTATGCTGACAGAGGAGGCTGAACATTTGTGGGAGAACTGTCGTCGGTGTATCCAGGTCGAGGGTACTATGATCACATGGACTGTATTCAAGGACATGTTTCTTAAGAAGTACTTTCTGGTGGCCATCAAGGACAAAAAGGAGACGGAATATCTTACACTGAAGTAGGGCAACATGTCAGTGGGAGAGTAATGCGGCTAAGTTTGAGGAGCTCGCCGGTTACTATACACTGTATCAGTATGTGGCGGACGACCACTCCAAGTGTGTGAAGTTTTAGGCTGGTCTGCGGCCAGAAATCAAGAAAGCTATCAGCTACCAGGAGATCCGAGTCTTCCCATTTTTAGTGAACAAGTGCAGGATCTATGAAGACACCTACAAGTCCAGGGTGGCAAGCCACAAGAACTCAGATTCACAAGAAAGTGAGAAGAATGATCAGAAGGACGAAGGAAGGCAGCGCCTAGCTCTGATCGGTCGGGACTTCAAGAATAGTGGAAAGGAGTAGCGATTCTGAGCAGGTAAGCCTAAGGACTAGGATCCCTCTTGGCCTATCAGATGTGGTAAATGTGGAGAAGGTCACTATACCCATCAATGCAAGGAGCCGGAAATCATTTGTTTTCAAGTGTGGCAAGTATGGCCACTTCCGTCGGAACTACAAAGAAGGGAAGCCAAAACCACAACGTGCTAGCAGGAATCAGAAGCCTCAAGTCAATCGGTTGAAGACAACAGGGAGGGTCTACTCTCTTAGTGGAGCTGGAGTCTCCGAGTCTAAGGACTCAACCCAAGGTACGTGCCTAGCTGGTAAAAGTTTTTAACTAGTTGAGGTGATAGAAATTTCGAGGACGAAATTTTATAACGGATGTGGAATTGTAACATCCCGTTTTTTCGTTTAAGTGCTTCTGTGTATTCCTTGTTAGTTTGGTTAAGCCTTAGGGTTAGCTTAGAGTTTGTTGTTGAGGGCTAAGTGGGATTTCTAGGCTTAAAATCCCTTTCTGGTACATGAGCACGACCATGCTCATGTCCAGCACGCCCGTGCTTGGAAGGTGCGTCTTGTGACTATCTGAGTCACAAGCACGGCCGTACTCAGCGCGTGGCCGTGTCTCGGTGACGTGATGTAAGCACGACCGTGCTTAAGGGGGTGCACGGTCGTGCTTAATGTAGAGTCTATATATATGTTGCTAGCAGCGAGGGTTACGAGTTAAACCCTCTACATTGGCACTTTAGGCAACCCTAAGTGTGATAGCAGCCTCTCTCATTCTTCCCATTTGAACCCGGATCATTCAAGGTGTTCTTGCTTTGTTTGGGAAAGTCAATCACGCATTAGTGCCAATTAGCAAAGGTATAGTTCTTCCCTTTCTTAGTTCCTTCTTCTTGTTATGAATTGGGAACTAATGGGTTAACCCTGTTTGTGTTGATCAAGGCTTAGGATCGTTCGTCGAGTCGTTCGAGGGAATCGATTTAGGATTGTCTTCAGTTTAACAGGAAATCTTCATACCAGGTATGTGGAAAGGAATAGGCTAAGGGGTAGCGTAAGACGAAGGGTTACCCATGACCCTTCCCTTTGATAACATGTCTATATGCCTTATACCTGTTTGTTGTATGATGTTTAACTGTTATGATTGGTATGACTGTTATTATTAATTGATGTTGTCTGTTATGAATATATTAATGTTATGATGCCATGATTATGATGAGCTATGATGTTATTGGCTGTTGTTTGATGTTGTGCTCTTAATGGATGTTGATTGTTGAGGATGTTAATGCCAACAATGATGTTAGGACGTTAAAATACGTTAATAATGATAATGAGAATTAAGGGATGCTTTCCCAGTTGTTCATAAGACATGAATGTAGTATGAGAGGCAAGGTTATGTTCATAGGGCTTAGTTAAAGACCCTAGGATTGGTTAGTGAGTGTTCTAGGGACATTGATAACGAAGGCAAGATTAAAGAATTAATTCCCCACGATGATAAGACATGAATATTAATGAAGAAAAGTTAAGATTAATGAAGCTGATGTTCAATGGATTAGTAAAAGCCAATGGGTTGAATCTATGAACTATCCCAAGGATTTGGCAAGGGGTCTGTGACCCTTCTGCCCATATCAGTACGGCCACGCTTCATTGAGCACGACCGTGCTTAAACAGGGAGCAAGCCCATGCTCCGGTTTGATACCCAGTGAATGGTGCGCTCTTGAACATGCCCGTGCTTAACAGGCAGCATGACCGTGGCTTGCCTGCAAGTCCAGCACGCCCGTGCTGAGGGTGAGTAGGCCCGTGTTCACCTGATCAGGATAGATCCAGAATGCTGAAATAGGGGTTTTTCACCCCAAACGCTTAAAAGACTTAATAAGATACCAACAAAACATGAAGACCAAAAGACAAGTGATATGATGTTGTACCTTGGTAGCCTAGTGGCCAAGGGGGACTTGATGCATGATGGTCAAGGTAGTAATCTCTAGTGCTTAATGGCTAGAGTGTTAATTAATGATGATATGGTACCTTGGTAGCCTAGTGGCTAAGGGGGCCTTGATACTTGATGGTCAAGGTGGTAATCTCTAATGCAGAACGACTAGAGTGTTTTAATGAATGAATAAGAAACGATAACGATAATCCTTGATAGCCAAGTGGTCGAGGGGTTGTTGGTGTTGATGGAGGTGGTGGATAACGGTTGTTTGTTGTGTGCATGCATCATGCATGGGGTTTTAGGGGGAGGTTCGATAGATAAGGAGAGATCGTCCGCATGTAAGGCAATCTGACCATCCACGATGATTCGTCTGAGACTTAGGGGATCATGTACACCAGTGGTGGCGCATCAGAGAATAAGGTGCGTCGGTTGTCCTAGGGGTCCACCCATGGTTTGGTGGATTACCTCGGCATTGGTGCTTATTGGCCAATGTGGAGATGTAACTCTGATATTGACTTCCTGGTATAGTTTGGATCCACATGCATAACGGAGTAGTGGAGCAGAGTTGCATTGCATAGCATACACGTTTACAATGATGATAATTGTTATGTTATATTTGTTGATTGTTATAACATGCTTGTTTGATGTATGATCGTCTTGCTAACTGCTTCCTTGCCGTTATATTCATATACATGCTTCTTACTCCCTATCTTTATGTTTCTTATTTGTGGCATGTATCTTTTATGTAGAGGTCGGTGAGCAACCAGCTGAGGAGTGGACTCTGAGGAGCCGCGACTCGTAGTTAGGATTTCTTGCTTTCGGTAGTTTAGTTATGTTTAGTTTTCAGTTTGTTTATACGAGTTGTTTATCGGATTGGTTATACCAGCTCTGATAGTGTGACATCGGGGTTAGGTTTCGTTTATGGCTTGGTTTATGTTATGTTTCTTTATAAACATGTGTTGGTTTTTCCGAGGTATGTTACAATGCGGCAGTCTCTGCCCGGTTTTTAATATTATGATATTACACGCATGTGTTCTTTCTCTTTTTATATTTGTGTTATCGCTTTTGAATACATGCGGGGTAGAGGGTGTCACAAAATGCCTTGCCCTAGGTTACCTTTTAAGTAACGCACAACATGAAGAGCAGCATCCCAATGCTCTTGTCGTGGAGGCTGCATGAATTGGGCAAGCATGTGGACACAATATGAGAGTTCAGGTCGTTGTGACGGACAAATAAATGAGATGACCAGCTAGCCTGTGATAACGCTCTGGTTCTGAGAGAAGTGGTCCATCAGCCAAGGGAAGATGATGATTTGTTCTAGAGGAAAGTTCAACAGGTTTGGCACCCAACAATCCTGCCTCGGAGATGATGTCAAGTGCATATTTTCGCTGGCATAAGAATATACCTATAGGATTGCGGGCCACTTCTATCCCCAGAAAATATTTAAGTGTCCCCAGATCTTTCATATGAAAGCAAGTGCTCAAATAAAGTTTGAAACTTTGGATTGCAGCACTGTTATTACCTGAAATAATAAGATCATCCACAAAGATTAGGACATTGAGCCGAGTGAGGCCCCTATGTAGTGTGAACAAATAGTAATCATAGTAGGATTTCTTGAAACCATATCGCTTAAGGGCACCAGCAAGTTTAGCAAACCAACACCTAGGTGTTTTCTTTAGTCCACATAAAGACTTGTGAAGGCGACAAACACGACCAAAGGAAGGAGAGTGAAAACCAGGAGGTAGCTTCATATATGTTCACAAAGGGTCCTTGTGACACCCTTTACCCTCGCATGTATTCAAACGCGATAACACAGATATATAAAGGGAAAAGAACATTTACATATTATAGCATAATAATAAAAACCGGGTAGAGGCTGCCGCATTGTAACATAGCTTTTCAAAATGCGGAAATATAAAAACATGTTCGAAAGAAACATAACATGAGCAAAACATAAACATAGCCCAACCCCGATGTCACATTACAGAGCTGGTATAACCAATCCAATAAACAACTCGGATAACAAACTAAACTAAACATAAACTAACTACTAGAAGCTGTTAAGTCTCTAAAAATGTCTGTGTGCATTTCCCTAAGTTTTGATGAAAAATAAACATTGGTTAATGATTTAATTAACCTACTTTGTGGTTGCTAACTTGTCTACTTAGTGTACAGATCAGAAAATAGCAAAACTCACCTGTCTGTCTACTTAAGTAACAACCTGTCTGGATAAGCAAAAAGTCAACCTGTCTCCTGGACTAGGATTGTTGACTATGTACAAAATTGGTTTCAACCTGTCTCTGCTCTGCTCTCATACTCGTCTAAGGTTCTTTGTTAAGAACTCGAAGTACACGAAGCTTTTGGAAGCTGTCCCCCTCATGCAGAAGACTCTGAATCTCTCTCTCATGCTTATCAAGAAATTAAGAAGATTTCTCTCTCAAGCAACATAGGAAGTCAGAGACAAATTTCCAGTTAAAGAATGTTTCCAACATGCTTTATTCCCTGGTACTTTCAGTTATTACACAAGAAGGGAAATGTACTCTGCAATAGTACAAAAGCATTCTGCACAACTTTTGATTTGGCTACTGCACGATGCATAAAGCCATGATCCTTCATGTTAGAGTACAACCAACAGTTTCCATTGCATTAGTGGCTGCCCAGAACGACTCTATTGCATTTAATGAAGCTCTGCTTGAAGCCATCGTTGCAAGGAATGTCTCTAACGGATATTAAATGTTTGAAGGCTATAAATACAGAAGTCATTGAAGATGAAACACATCAGAGATTACAAAGCATTAAAGAGCCATTACTCTGTTCATTCTTTCTATTTATATTCTTCAATCATTTGAAGTTATTACGCAGACTTTCCTAAGCTTTACATTTAAACCACTCTCTGAGTGTTAGTGAAAGATTCTGTCTGTCTGAAATTGTATTTATTACAAACCAAATTTCTCAAACAAATCTGAGTGAGCCTGAAGAGGCTAGGTGTGCAAAGAATACTTGTCTTGGAGCCTGAAGAGGCTAGGTGTGCAAACAATACTTGGAGTCTGTAACCTGATCAGTTATAGTGGATAAATCTTGGTGCTGCCAAGGACTGGACGTAGCTCTTTGTGTTAAAGAGTGAACCAGGATAAATCATTGTGTTAATCTCTCTTCCCTTAAACTCTTTAGTTGTTTTGAGTATATATCATCTGTATTCTAACTAAGGGGTTAAAAGTGTTTTTATCAAGCTTGTTTTTCATCTGTGCGCTTGTGTGGTTTTCTGTGGAAAATACAATAGACAGGTGACCTGTCTGTGTAACTTATTTACACCTGTCCAAACCTAGCTTCTGTGTACGAAAAGTTTTCAACTTTATTTTAATTTCTGATAAACACAATTCAACCCCCTTCTCGTGTTTTATAGTTGTCTATTTTTAGTTGGTATCAGAGCTCAGCCTCTGGGTTGAGCATCTAACAGTGTAGAGGTAAAAGATCCTGAAGAATAGACATGACTGCTGGAGCTAGTGGGAGTCACCAGACTGAAGGAGCTTCCTTAACCAGACCTCCATTTTTCAATGGAGAAAACTACAACTATTGGAAAGATAGATTTCAATGGTTCATTCTATCTACAAACTCTGATATCTGGGATGTCATCACAGATGGTCCATTCATTCCTAAAAATGAAGATAACACTGACAAGCCAAAAGCTCGGTGGACCCCTGCAGAAAAAGACAAAGTGGGAGCTGAATCACAAAGCTAGATACAACATCATTTGTGCCCTCAGTCCTGACGAATTTGAAAAGGTTTGTGCTTTTGATTCTGCCAAAGAAATATTGGACACCTTAGCTGTCACACATGAAGGAACAGCCAAAGTCAAAGAATCAAAGATTGCCATACTTGTCAGAAAGTATGAACTGTTTCTCATGGAGGAAGGAGAATCTGTTGCTCAGATGATAGGAAGATTCCAAACTATCATCAATGGCCTAAAGTCTCTTGGCAAATTTTACTCTAATGCTGAGAAGGTTGGAAAGATACTGAGGAGTCTACCTAAGCAGTGGAGGACCCTTGGTGACTGCTATCTCTCAAGCCAAGGATCTTACCACCTTGACTATGGATGAACTTCTTGGTACACTCACTGTTCATGAGCAAGAACTTGGAGATGAAATCACAACAAAGAAGGGCAAGTCAATTGCTCTGAAAGCTGATCAAAAGTCTTCAAAAGCTTCTAAAGCTTTGAAGGCAGACGAGTCATCCAGTGATGCTGACCTGTCTGAACCCGAGGATTCTAAAAGTGATGAAGAATTATCTCTCCTGACTAGAAAGATAAAGCTTCTCTTACAGAAAAAGAAGTTCAAAAAGGATAAGCCATTCAGAAGGTTCAACAAGGACAAGAACTTCAAAGAATCCACTTCAACAGACAAGAACTTAATTGTCTGCTATGAGTGCAAGAAGCCAGGTCACATCAAAGCTGAATGTCCTCAACTCAAGAAAGCCCCTTTTAAGAAGTTCTTCAAAAAGAAGAAGAAAGGGATGATGACTACTTGGGAAGATCTGGAGTCAACATCTTCTGATGAAGAGACAGAGGAAGAAGCTAATCTCTGTCTGATGGCCAACACTGACTCAGATTCAGATAATAAGGAATTGCTGGAGGAATCCAACTGCTTATCTAAGGCTTTCAAATCCCTCAAGAGAGATCATGTTAAGCTCCTCAGTGAGCATAAACAGAAAATTCAAGAGTGTGAGAAACTTGCCAAAGAGAACAGTGAGCTGAAGACTGAAAAGTCTGATGAAGCTAAGATCTCTAGTGATACATCACAATCTGAAGAAGTTGAAAAACTTCAACAGAAAGTGGAAGAGCTCACTTCTGATCTTGCCAAATTTGTTAATGGTAGAGATAATCTGACCAAGCTGCTTGGTTGTCAGAGGCACTCCCTTAACAAAGAAGGTATTGGATATGTCCATCAGAAACATCACAAAGTATCAACTAAAAACTCTAAAGTGTCTACTACATCTATTTCAACTAAATCCATACCTGTCTGTAATTTCTGTGGAAAGACTGGACATGGTATGTCTAAGTGTCTTCATAAGAAAAGAAGGAAGTCTTCACAGACTCCTAGAACTAACAGAAAAGGACCTAGAAAACTATGGGTACCTAAAATAATCTCTGTTGCAGATGTCCTCAACAGCACAAAGAAAACACCACTGCTGGTACCTGGACAGTGGTTGCTCGCGGACATATGACAGTAGAAAGGTCTATGTTCCTAGACCTCCAACTTAAGAAAGGAGGACATGTGACATTTGGTGGAAATCAGAAAGGGAAGGTTATAGGCATTGGTACTATTGGTGGTAAACCTCCTCTTCCCTCTATATCTAATGTTCTTATGGTTAAAGGATTAAAAACACAATTTGCTTAGCATAAGTCAATTATGTGACAGTGGATTTGATGTCTCCTTTACCAAGGATTTATGTGTAGTTAAAGACCTCAGTGGCAAAACCCTCTTTTCAGCTAAAAGGCAGCAAAATCTGTATAAGACTGAACTGACTGATCTCTCAGATCAAAGTGTAACCTGTCTGATGTCTAAAGAGGATGAAAGATGGTTATGGCATAAGAAACTAGGACATGCTAGTATGAAAACTAATTTCAAAGTTTAAAAAGGGATAACCTTGTGAGAGGATTGCCTGATATTAGTTTTAAGAAAGATGTTTTGTGTGATGCATGTCAGAGAGGTAAACAAGTAAAATCAAGTTTCAAATCTAAAAACCAAGTATCAACCTCTAGACCTCTTCAGTTATTACACATAGATCTGTTTGGACCAGTTAGTGTTGCTAGGTTGGCTGGAAGAAAATATGGATTTGTCATAGTTGATAACTATTCTAGATATACATAGGTACTCTTCTTAACCCACAAGGATGAGTCTTTTAAGGCTTTCTCAGTATTCTGTAAAAGAGTACAAAATGAGCAGGGTTTCTGTATTTCTACTCTTAAAAGTGACCATGGGGGAGAATTTGAAAATGAGCAGTCTAGACAGTTCTGTGAGGAGAATTGAATCTCTCACAATTTCTCTACACCTAGAACTCCTCAACAAAATGGAGTGGTTGAGAGAAAGAACAGATCTCTGCAAGAGATGGCTAGATCTATGCTCAATGAGAATAATCTCCCTAAGTACTTATGGGTAAAAGCAGTAAACACAGCCTGTTATGTACAAAACAAAATAGTCATTAGGCCTTTTCTAAAGAAGACACCCTATGAACTGTGGAAAGGAAAAAGCCCCAACATTTCTTACTTCCATGCATTTGGTTGTGAGTGCTTCATTCTAAATACTAAGGATCAACTTGGAAAGTTTGACTCCAAAACAGACAAAGGTATCTTTTTAGGATATTCTGAAATGTCTAAAGCTTTAGAATTTATAATTCTAGAACATCTGTTATTGAAGAATCTGTTCATGTCAAATTTAATGATAGCTTAAAGACTGATAAGGAATTATCAGATCTAGAAGATGATCTTGCAGGTCTTGATATAAACAAGTCAGAAAATCAACAGCCTGACTTAACCAAGTCAGAACCTGAAGCTGAACCAGACAGACAAGTAGAGCAGACAAGTCAACAGACAAGTCAAAATCTTCTTGATGATCTTCAAAGAGACTGGAAATTCAAAACTCATCATCCTAAGGATCTCATTATTGGAAATCCCTCAAAAGGAGTGAGAACCAAATCTACTTTAAGAGAATCAAGCAATGTGGCTTTTATGTCAGAAATAGAGCCAAAGCACATTGAAGAAGTTCTTGATGATGAAAGCTGGATTCTTGCTATGTAAGAGGAACTAAACCAGTTCACCAGAAATGATGTCTGGACACTTGTCTCCAAACCCAAAAACAAATCTGTCATTGGAACAAGATGGGTCTTTAGAAACAAGTTGGATGAGGATGGCAAAGTTGTAAGAAATAAGGCAAGGTTAGTAGCTCAAGGCTATAACCAACAAGAAGGTATTGACTATACTGAAACCTTTGCACCTGTAGCTAGATCAGAAGCTATTCGCATTCTAATGTCATATGCTGCACAACACCAAATCACTCTCTTTTCAAATGGATGTGAAAAGTGCTTTTCTCAATGGAATAATTGAAGAAGAAGTATATGTTAAACAACACCCTGGTTTTGAGGATACTGATAAACCAGATCATGTTTTTTAAACTTAAAAAGGCATTATATGGTTTAAAACAAGCACCTAGGGCATGGTATGATAGATTAAGTTCTTTTCTCATGCATAATGGTTTTACTAGAGGACAAGTAGATACTACTTTGTTTAAGAAAAGTTCTAAAGAGAACTTCATTATAGTCCAAATATATGTTGATGATATTATTTTTGGAGCAACTAATGAAAAGTAGTGCAAGGACTTTTCAAAGCTGATGCAAGCAGAATTTGAGATGAGCATGATGGGAGAGTTAAAGTTCTTCCTTGGTTTACAAATCAAACAGACAAGTGATGGAATCTACATTCATCAACAAAAGTATATCAAGCAAATGCTTAAGAAGTACAAAATGGAAAGTGCTAAACTTATGAAAACTCCCATGGAAACCAATGCAAAACTAAGTAAAGATGATGGAGGTAAAAAGGTAGACCAAGCTGTCTACAGAGGTATGATTGGATCTCTACTATATTTAACTTCAAGCAGACCTGATATTCAATTTAGTGTCTGTATGTGTGCTAGATTTCAATCTGACCCAAGAGAATCTCATCTTAAAGCTGTTAAAAGAATATTTAGATATTTGCTTGGGACTACTAATCTTGGTTTGCTATATTTAAGAACTAAAGAATACAGATTAGTGGGATTCTGTGATGCTGATTTTGCTGGAGACAGAATAAAGGAAAAGCACCAGTGGAGGATGCCACTTCATTGGAGCAAATTTAGTCTCTTGGTCAAGTAAAAGGCAGACAACTATTGCTCTATCTACTGCTGAAGCAGAATACATCTCAGCTGCTAGTTATTGCTCTCAACCTTTATGAGTAAAACATCAACTTGAGGATTACTCTTTTTTTTTAGCATAATATACCTGTATGGTGTGATAACTCTAGTGCTATTTGCTTAACTAAAAATCCAATTCAGCATTATAAGGCTAAGCATATAGAAATCAAACATCACTTTATAAGAGATTATGTTCAGAAAGGCATCTTTGATATTAAGTTTGTTAAAACTGAAAATCAATGGGCTGATATCTTCACTAAACCTTTAGCAGAAGAAAGATTTTTATTTATTAGAGATAATTTAAACATGCATTGCATTGTTGAATGAAATGTCTTAGTGTTGAACTGTCTATGCTACCTGTCTTATAGCTTTATATCACCTGTCCGTGATTACCTGTCTGACTCTGCTGAGTCACTTTGCTGAATCTCAACAGTTTTATTAAAATGGCAAGTTGGAAAACCGACGTTACAAGTTAAACGTGTAACATCGGCTAAAGCAATGTTGCCTCCGAAACCGATGTTACAAGTCAATTTTAACCTCTGTAAAAAGAGCTTCCTGCACTAGTGACTATGAGGAAAGTGGAGTCAGTGTGTTACCTAGCAATTGAGAGTCATGGGAACCCTCACAACATGTGAGCGACAATTACCCGAGGATGAGTTGAGGGCCGAGACAGTTTTGATTTGAGTCATTATATATATGTGATTGATGTAACAAGAAGATTAAGCTATTTTGTAACCTTAGCTTTGCTATTTCAGAGATATATTCTAATAAAAGAGAGTATTTCTGGACTAAGAGTTATTGTGAATTTTAGTGATATTGTTCTTCATTTATTCAAATCCACATTATCGAAAATTTGCAAGAAAAATAATTAAAATATCCAAGACGGCAACACAATCTATGACATCAATAAGAAAACACTTCTATTTCAGTACCGTGTCCTTAGTAGGGCTGGCAAAATAATCCATTAATCCGTTATCCATCCGGTCCATCCATGAGAAAATCCATCCAATCCATCCATTTATAAAAAAATAATATAAATGGATTGGATGGATTGGATTATTTTTTTAGTGGATGGTTTATGATCCATCCAATTCTTTTAAAAAATCCATTGGACCAATAACCAAAAAGTAATGGATCAACTTTTATCCGCTTCATCCCTTCAAAAAAAAAAAAACTTATCCGCTCCAAAACCAATTTATATTTTTAAATCATTTTTCACAAAATAAAAAAAACCTCCATCTAATTTTCTATTTTTTCCTATTATTTTCTCTTCACTATTTTCAATTCTTTTATTTGATTTTTTTAACTAACTATTTGTTCTCAAGTAGTATTGTTTAGTTTCTGTTTCTTTTTCTTTACCATGCATGTATTCTTCTAAATTCTAATTTTACTTCTACTGAGCACAATGTCTATTTAGAATTGTGATTGCATTGTCTACGTTAGTACAATGTTGAACAAGGAAACATGATAGATAGGCACAAAGCTAAGAATATAGCAGTTCCGATAGGTTTTCTTTTTTCCTTGCTATTTTTGTCTGAGAAAACTTCAAAAAAAAAAGTATTAACTAAAATTGAAATTGCAAGCGCTTAAAGTCAGAGGACAGAGAGGAGAGAGATGGAAGAAAAAAGGGAGAGAGAGAGAGAGAGGGGGGGGGGACAGAGAGAATATTTAAAAAAAAATTAAAATTATTTTAACTTTTAAAAATATTTTTGCGGATGGATAAAAGAGATATAAAATTATTTAATTTCTTAAAATAAATTTTAGTGGATGGATTGGATATCCATCCGTAAAAAAGTTGTTAATGGATGGATTGGATGGATTTTATTTAATGGATCATGGATGGATTGGATTTTTTTTACTGAATTTTTAATGGATCATAATGGATTAATGGATTGTTTCCAATCCATCCGTTACGATCCGAATAAAAATTTATCCAATCCATCCATTTGCCACCCCTAGTCCTTAGCATGGAAGGACCATTTGAAGTATTTAAGGCCATGTAGTCATAAGCACAACATGGACGTTGACACCACAGTTAAATACATAGCATTTTTTTTGGGTAAATAATTGTAGAGCATTTACTCTAGTAGTGTTGAGGGAAGCATATACATGTACAAGGTCAGGTGTAGGGTCCCATACTGACGAGAATAAAACTTGAATCGGACCACCCCAGGATTCTTTTAGACCTATTGCTTTGAAACTTCATTCAATCTGCAGTTGTAAAACTTGACTGAAACTGAATGATGTTCCATTCTCACCTGTCTTAACTCTTAATGCAAAAGAGCACCCTCGGAAATGGATTCCCTACATTCAATTATTGACGCATTCACGCAATCACGTATTCACCTATTAAAGTACCATTGGATCAATTATTAAAAGTGTTTGAGAAAGTTTAAAGATTAATCCAATGATGTATGAATACATGAATACGTGAATGTGTCAAAAATTGACTTTAGGGAAATCCGGATCCAGCACCCTCCATATTTGACTGCAGAATTATCACTTTTTAGACTGCCCCAACATTTTTTTAAATCCAGGCTCCAGTTGCTCTTCTCAAGTCACCAGTTGCAGTTCTCTAATAAGTTTGTCTTTCTTCTATGTGTTCACAATTGACTAAAGGAGTCACCCAACTTGTGCAGATTGACTTGACTAAACTTGCAAGTGGAGATGATCCATCATAACCTAGAAAAATGGAAAACTGATAAAAGAAAAGTCGATTATACTAGCTTTATGTTCTTAGTGATTTCGTAATGATACTTTCCACCTTAATTTGTATTTATTATTTGATTTGATACGTTCATTTACAAATTTCCCACTCATCTTTTAATTCAGGACTTTATTTTCACAATGTGGACATTAAGCATATATAATATACAAGTTATCTTTTTAACGAAAAACCACTACAAAAAAATTAATTTTAAATTATGACAAAAGCGAAGA
Source organism: Echinosophora koreensis (assembly GCA_035048595.1). Taxonomy (NCBI): domain Eukaryota; kingdom Viridiplantae; phylum Streptophyta; class Magnoliopsida; order Fabales; family Fabaceae; genus Echinosophora; species Echinosophora koreensis. Next base: position 4,601,450 of record JAPCYP010000025.1, on the reverse strand, counting down.
GATTGTATACATACTAGAGTTCTTGCCCGTACACTGCACACGGATTAGGTAATTGCAAAAGATAAAATATATGTCGATAAATTAAATTGCAGTATGAGAATTTTAGACATCATTTGATAGAAGATATGAATAATTTCGCAAAACATATAATAATTATTATAAATCCCCCAAACTACATATAGTATAAATAAGATAAGTTTACACCATGGCAATAGGATTGTCCAGAAAACATAAAAAAACACAAACTAAATTAAACAAATAGTAAATAACATAATTTAAACAAAAAGGAACTTGTCACAGCAAGGGCCAAGGGATTCTTCATCATTGGCAGCAAATAATAGAGACACAACAAAACCTATAGGATTTCTTCATTATAAACTTCAATATATGAAACATATAATTTAAATATATGGATAGCTTTTAAACTTCAATATATGAAACAAATAAAATAATTTTAAATTTTTTGGAACTTTAAATATAATAGAACTATGTAGTCATTGAGTCTTTCAAAATTTTAATTAATGAGCCTTTTAAAATTTCAATTAATGAGTCTTTTTAGATTTCAATTAAGAAGTTGTAAACATTGAGTCTTTCAAAATTTCAATTAATGAAGAAAAGCAATTAAATCTTACTAAATTTATAATTCACTAATTGTATGAATATTTTTTTTAAATGTATTGATATTCATGCATTTTAGTATTTTTATATAATTTTATTGTTTTATTGAAAAGTCACCACACAATAAATGTTAAATTAGTGACTCACTTAATGAAATTGTTACCCAAATTTCAACAATTATAATAATATTTTTTATAATTGTGACCTCTTTCCAATTATACTAAAAATATTATTGATTTGGTTATCTTCTTTTCCTATGACCATTTTTATTTTTATAAAATACATTTAAACATCAAAATTTTTTTGTTCTCTCTTAAAAATTTATTTAATTAGTTTCCCCACTTTTCCCTTTTAAATCATTTTTAGAAATTTTAATTTATTTATTTATCCGTTTTGTAAGTCCATGTTAGTCATCTTCTGGGAATATTTTAACCTAACGCACCTATTAAAAGAAGAGTTATCCCAAATTAATTGTGCTAGTAATTGACAAATTTTAAAGTATTTATTTTACCATACTAAAGAAGAAGAAATAACTCTAAGAAGAAATCTCAGCCAAAGATGCAAACAATGTATTGTTCAAAGAACATGTTCACTAGCATCTTAAAAGGAGATTTAATTTTGAAATTATTATTCTCTTATTTTCCATGTATTGGGATAAAGCAAGCATTTAATATATATTGAAAATATCATGATTTAAAGATTCTAAACTAATTTTTTTAAAAATAAAAATAGCTGGCATTCATAATCATTTAAAGCATTCTTGATATTTGTTTAAAAACAATAATGACGTTTTCGAGAATAACAAAAAAAATAAAATCAAGAATAAAAATTTAAATAATAGTTGTCATCCACCAATATCATGATGACTTTTCATCTACGAGAGGAGTATTGGAATTATAACAGCAATTAATAAAATGTCTTGAAACAATAAAAATGTCATTACAAAGTAATAATGCCTTTGCTACATTGTCTTTTCTCTCCTTGAGCCTCCCTGTATCAAATTTTCTTCTTCTTCTTCTTTTTTTTCGTCCCCTTCTGAGTGTTACATATTCATATGTGTATAACCCCCAACAAAGATAATTGGGGAAATATCAAAATCACCAACCAAATGATAATTAAAAGGAAGCAGTCAAATAATTAAAAATTCGAAATAAAAATTAAAATAAAAGAAATATTGGAATAAGCAATATTGGAATTCTACTTACCATTAATTATACTCTTGGGAAGTAATCTGGAAAGAAAGAGAAATGGCACACTTACACATTCCAAGACATAAATTAATAAATATACATTTTAATTATAATAAATGTCTTAGAAACAATTAAAATTGGAAATTTGAAATAAAATTTGAATTAAAATTAAAAATTAAAAATTAAAAATGAAAGAATGAAAGGGAAGAGTCATGGAGTGGGGTGAAAGATAATTGACCATGTTTTGAAAGGAGAAATATCAGATGAGAATCTACAAAGTTTGTATTGAAATTATATGATCAATTAATGAGCAATTAAACTCTTAATAAAATATCAATAAAAATATCCCTGAAAGTAGGCTTAAATTTTACTATATATAGATTTCATTGCTTTATTTATTTGCTTTTATTTTAAATTTTAAATAGTATAAATATAAATATATAATGAGTTTTTAAAAAAGGAGAGTAAAATATTAGATTGTTTAAAATTAATTAATTGATCACAAACTAAATAATGGATAAATAATAAGAAATTATTTATAATATAGATGAAGGGCAAATATACTATTAAACTTTTCAAAACAAAATACGATTGATTTTTTGAAGTTTTGTTTTATATTGTTTTTGAAATGAAAAAATAAAAATTAGAATTACTATTTATGGTGATTTAATTACATGTTAATTGTTAATGAAATTTAGGTTCTAATATTGTATCAATAATCTAGTCTCAGCCTTTTTCATAGATCTACGACCTGAAAATAAAAAAACTTGTCGTCTATACATTGAACTATCAAAATCAAAGTGGAAACAGGGAAAAAATAAATAGTATAAATCAATAAAATAAAATAAAAAGTTGGACATGAAGAGTACCAGAAGAAGAAAGCCTACAGACACTACCTCCCTTCATGTGGCGAGGAAATCCAGCTCCCTTGATCTCTTAAGTTTTCCATAATCGTATTCTCATCTCCTGCATCAACAACAACAATAACATATTCATTGTGAGTAGTGTAACGTCAACAAAGTAAACCATATTTTAAAAAAATCATATACATTAAAATAATAAGATAAAACATCAATAGCAATAAAAAAATAAAAAAATAGGTACGACAATAAAATTTATATTAAAAAGGCTGAAAATTTATAGCATATCAAAAGCCAATGGAATTAAAAATCGAAAAAAAAATGTAGAAGAGAAATCGGACCTACGAACAGCAATTTCATGGCACAATCCTCCTTTTCTCCTCTCATGATTTTCGGTTAGAATGTGGAGAGAAAACATTTAAACAAAACACAATGCCATTCAATTCCATTTCAACAGATATCATAAAGAAAAAATAAAGGAAAAGGCGGAGGTACCTCACACAGAGAAAAAAGCGGAGGAGCTTGGTAGAAAAGGCAGTGGCTGAGGGGCCGAAGGACGATCTCCTCGCAGCGGTGGTTGTCTCCTGAGAGTGGAGGTGGTGGTGGTGGTATGAGAATAGAGAAAGAAAGGGTAAATGAAAGTTTATTTTATCAGAACAGTAAATGAAAGGTTTGAGAATTGATAATATATAAAATAAATAGAGAAAGAAAGAGAGAAGAGGCCCTTGAAAGGATGAATAGCTGGTTGAATGGAGAGTGGATTAATTAGTTACTACTTTCAATGCACGGGAAGAATGTAAACATAAATGTAATTTGAAATTTGAATCCATGAATTAAATATTAACTTGGGAAATAGTAATATTTGTATGGAAAATGTAAATGTACTTGGATTACTTCAATTATTTAATGATACATTCATTTAAAAAATGAAAAAAGGTATAAAAGTAAATAAAAATAAGGTATAAAATTTTGAAATATATGGGCCCAATAGTAGATTGTTGTATAAAATTTCTATTAATAGAAATATCCATCTAGGAGGCCCAAAATCTAAATTAATGTGATCGTGACACCTGTCCAAACTTTTTTTAGAATGGGGAAAGAATTGTATTTTAATATAGATGGCTTGTCACCGGGGTACTTGGCCTAATAATATTTTATATTTTTGTGTCTTGGTAATTGGTATCATTTAAAATTTTGAGGGACCACACGAATAGTAATAAATATATTAAGATGTCTGTTTTTTTATAAGCCAAAAATATATATATTGATTTAGAGTATAAGGGGTACTCTAACTCATATATAAGAATAAAAGCACCCATGACAGGCAAGTAAGGCTCGTTTGGTGGTTAGGATATGATAGGGGCGGATATGACAAGAAATCATGATAGGAATATGATAGGATACGAGCATGATAAGTTGTTATCCTATCCGACGTTTAATTTAGTGTCCATCAAATAATCAACTGGATAGCATTATAATTTTAGTATGAATTTTAAAATTTTCATTTTTATTCTAAATGTTTTCATATTTTATTAGATTTTATTTTTTTATAAATTTCATTTTGTAAGTTATATAAAAAGACAAAATTATCCTTATAATAAAATTACATATAATTTTTTAAATCTTTTAAATATTTTTAACTTAAATTAATTTTTTTATAATTTTAAATATTCAATTTTATTTTACTTTACATATAGGTAAATTATTAGAATAATTTTTATATTTTTCAGTTTTTAAAAATAATATAAAATAAAAAAATTAGCATTATCACAAAAAAACAATTTTTAAAATTAATTATTAATATTTTTTATTTAAATATTTTTATTTTATTATACTTTTTTTTGTAATCATGTTATATTTTATTATACTTTAATTATTTTATATATAAAATAGTTTTTATTTTATTATACCTTAAATTATCATATCCTATTATTTTGAGTTCTAATCCAGCTCTCATTTCAGGATATAATTTTAACTAGATAGACATGATATGATATGTGACATGATTGATTTATCCTATAGTACTGACTCACCAAACAATAGTTTTCATACAAGATATGATAACTTATCCTATCCTATTTCTTCTTATCCTAACCATAGATCGAGTCATAAATGTAAATAAAATACTGATCAACAAATCCACAACGAGAACAATATAATTAGCTTTACACAAGCAACTCAATGAAAAGAACCAGTAAAATACCAAGAAGATGACGAATTGTAATAAGATATTAAACCGATATAAAGCAAAAAAGTTAGCGCAAGAATCTCCTTGGGAAAGTTTTAATTAATTTTAAATTATATATCCTCGAGAATCCAGAAGTACTTGCTTTACGGTTGTGCACAATATTCAATTATATCACAGTCCAAGTAGCAAATAACACTTGATGATGAGATTTTTTTTATAGAAACTAATAATGGTGAAAGAGAATGATCAACATGACAATAACACGAATGAATATGACAAGTGACAAATTGATAAAATTAAAAACCATTTGATTAATCAACCAAAAAAAGTGGATTTGATTAAGTGTATGTTTGGAAATCCCATCGTTACAACCAAAGCACGTCTGGCTGGAAACATCCAAAACGTGATTTTCTCTTGTACAGGCGCAGGTCTAAACACCCTATAAAGTAACAACACGCCTGCACCCACCCGTCGACACAAAGCAACCTATCATCTTCAAGCCAGCATGTTTCACATGCTGTAATGCTATTTATTAATTGTTATATAGATTAATCTAACAAATTGATAAAAATAATTGGAAGCTCGAGTATCACGAAAGTTTATTTGGGGATAGCCAGTGGGACTTCAAAGCTGGAAACCAGTGTTCCACTAATATATTGTAGAGTTTTATCAAGTGCACTTGTTAAGAATAAAATACTTTTTGTAATAAAAAATAAAGTAGTTAATTAATATAATAACAATTGAAAAAAAAATTCTCTACTTCTATTTTTAAAAAAATATTTTTATTCATTAAAAAGTAGCTTTTGTTAATAAAACCCTATATTATATACTACTGCTAGAAATACCAATTCTAAATCATCAATTCTCAGCTGAGTGATTGATTGGTTGCGAGAGAAAATTAGTTCTTTTTCCAATAAAGACTAGCGAGCTACTATTGGTATGTAGAATTCATTTCTATAAGCTTGGTCATAGAACAAGCGATGATATTTCTGTAGGAGGCATTAATAAGTTTTCTTTCTGTATTTCAGAGTTAAATCTGAATAATGCATCTTTGATAAAGTCTCATGAGTTAGTATACTTTGATCCCATAATTGCAGAACAGGCATAAAGCAGCATTTCTTTTTCCTTTTTTTTTTTTTTCCCAGCACAATTACTCAGGAAGAAAAGAATTGATCTACCAATTAGGCCCATCTAGGAGCCCTGGACTATTCAAAGTCCAAACCATAAGCTGCTTCCCAAAATGCCCAAAGGCAAGCCGAAGCTTCCCAATCTCACACTAGCGACACCAAAATAAATAAACACCGGCGATGCAATATGAATTATGGAGTGGAGAAATATTAGCAACATACTCTCTAATACTATTTTTCTAATACATTCCCTTTATTGGTTGAAATTTACATGGGTCATATAAAATTCAAATGAGACCCACATGAATTAGTGAGACCTGTAACACCCTTCTCGGGAGCTACATTGTCTGTGACTTTTCTATTTTATAAGACCGAGTAAAGCGGAAAATAATTATTTTACCAAAAATAAGGGTTTACTTTTTGCTCTCCTCTTTAGCAAATGATACCATACATACTCTTTAACATATAACACCCATTCATATATATACATGTTTTACAAACATTCCCAAGTACCAACAGTCATACATATTCAGAAAAAGCAGGAAATAACAACGCCCGTAAAACAACAACTTACTGGAAATATGTTTATAATAATAGTAACAACTTTAGAGACATAACTCCATAAAATATAACATAGACACGAGACTGACCAAACACAAAATACTGACAAAATGTCCTTTATACTAAAGCCCTTGAGACTGTGTCCATGTCTCTAAGTACTCTCAAACTCCAGGGGGTGTGATGGAGAAACAGTGCTGTCGTCATCTTCGCCCGATGTAAGATAGAAAACAGCAAACCAGAAAATATAGAAATGAGGTGAGATTTCCGTTCGTCTTACACTTAACGCAGACATGCAGGTACGTACAAATATGAATAAACAGTTATATCATCCATCACAACATAAATAATAAGGTGTCACAACAACATAATCACGAGGCACTGTTTTTCCTAGATAGAAGACATCTAAGACTTGAGGAATTAATGACTTCTGATTCCCTATACCATGGTTTTAACAAACAGTCAAAGAGAGTGGTTCGGAGGATTGTTCCGGAGTCCACCAGCCTTGGGTAATAAAATGCGTCAACAGTCATCATCGTGCACATAGGCTTTTTCGGGAACATCCTTCACTACCAGAAAATACATAGTGTCTAGTCGAGTATGTTAGTGTATTGTAAGATTACCATGCCACAGAGGAGCAACCAACTGGGCCTATATGAGTATTTCATACCCCAACACCCCCGAGCATCAATAGATCGTCACTAGGGAATTCGCACCTGCATTAAAGTGTAAACTCAATCTCCTAGGCACAACGACCTTATAGAACATAGTTTCACTATGTGTTTAGGCAAACTTTGCCGGAAATGCATTCTTCTTGTCTATCCAATGGATGACATCGTGATTCCTTCGAAATTCTTTCAACGTACTGTAACAGATGCTAGATGTCCTTAAGTCCGAATCACCGGTACTTAATCATCAAGCTAAAGTTCTCAAGTAACCTTTTATCTTTGTGCAATAGTTCTTATTAAAGTACTTGATTAAAAATCCTAGCACATTATGGGATTGGAACACAAGTCCAATTATTTATTTCTCTGTACTTTTCTAATTGAGCCTTTTTCTTTGGCTTCCAAGAAAACAAATCATTCTGAGTCCATTAAATTTTATGGAATATGGATAATGAACTATCCATAATTTATGACATAAGGTCGTGTTCCACCCCACATCATAATTTATTACGTTCGTATTTTCACTAAGTCATTCTTGACTTAGGTTTTTGCATTTTACCATAAAATCTCGTCTTTGAAGACTAAAATCCTTTTGGCTTAAAACCAACACCTTTAGATAAAATCAAATCCGTTTTCAAGGGTAATTTCCCTCAAAGATACATAGGTATCAATTTCTCCAAAACATTTTCTCAAAAATCCTTAAAAACGTTTAACAACGGTTTCCTCGCTTTTTATTGAATTTAGGCCTAAAAGCCATATTTTTTAAAATATGGTTCTTCACCTCAAATGTATTACTCCCCTAGGTTATATTACTCACATGAATATGTTGAAACAATGATTTTCCATCAAAATCTCTATTTATACAAAATTTCTTAGAATTTGACCGAACGCCGTTAAGTTATAAATCGGATAAATCATTTTTTAATGATTTTACACTCTAATAGCCCAAAACTCATTTTGGAGTTTTATAATAGTTTAATGGCCATGAAAAAAAGTTTCTAACTGTCCAATTACATAAATTTTTGAAAATTGCAGTTTAGTACTTAAACTTTTGTTAATTACAAAAAGGTCCTTATTCACTTAAAACCTTATAACTTTTTATTTATAACTTCAAATTATACCAAACCAACTTATTTAGAAATATTTTTCAGTTGCCCTCAAATTTCCAGAAATTAAATTTCTGCCCCAAATATTTTACAATAATTGCAAAAAGGTCCTTTTTTACAAAAAAGATTATAACTTTTTATGTATTAATCCAATCAAAACCAAACCAATTTCTATGGTTTTGTCTCATCAAGGACTACAATATTAACACACAAGAACATGAATTTTAGTGCAGCCACTGAAATTCTCAGAAATTGCATTTTAGTCCCTAAGGACTCATAAAATCATATCTTTCAATATACACATCCATATCAATCCAAACTGTAACACCCCGATTTTCACTGTTTCAAAATAATCGAAATGCGGACGATTATGTTTATATATTTATATGAGTGTTAGAAAATTATTTTAAATAAATGGAGTTCATCACTCAATCCTACTTGAACGTAGGAAGCTACGATTAAAATTTAGGTTTGAAAGTCAGGCGAATCCCGGCCCGCGAATTTCACTGACAGTATATTTATACTGATCAGAAGACCTAATTTTAATTCGTGAACGAAAAACTTAAGGTTTTTATTTTATTTCCTATGATGGTGTGTTTTTAGAATTATTTCATGTACAGTGACATAATTTAAGTTTTACGGGCGTAATACTCGATCGGGTAAACGGCGGAGCAGATTACGGGATTTCCGGGAACCGCTAACGGATAATATCGGCGACTCACACAAGATGACTCACATGGTGAGTCACAATGTGAACACATTAAGTGTTGCACATGGTCATAATTACAAACTATTAGGAAATTGCAAACTAGTCCCTATACTTTTGGAATTTTGCAAAATGGTCCCTAGGAGTTATTTGCACCTAAGTCCTTGAAGAAGCCACCTCCTTTCCACTTAATCCTTCAAAAGTGGCGCAGCCCACACTCTATAGAAGCCATACTCTCACTTCATTACTTGCCTATTTCACATTTTACACAAAAACACCCAAAAGTTCTAAGTTCATATCATCATTTTGTGAAGCAAGTCCTTGGATCTTCACTTGTTTTTGATCTTCAAGAGGTGAATCCTATTCTCCTTTCCTAATCATGTCTATGTTCTTCAATAAGTTTCATGATTCAAAGTCTATTTCATCTATGTTCATCACTTTTAAGTTTCTAGATCTAGAACTTTGAAAAATCACCATAAATCATAGAAAACTCCTAAAATAGTGAAACCAATTTCTATGTGCTTATAATCATTCTTGCTATCATAATCCAAGAGATTGTTGAAAACAAAATATTCCTTCCTATGTTCCTGTGGGGGGATGAACTTTTGTTCATTTTTCATGAAAATGATTATGGATGTCCTAAACTGACCGAACTTGCACCGAAACTATGACCATCTTCCTTTCTGAAACTCGAAAAACTCTCAACATGAAAGTTTTTCCCCTTTCTCTCTTATTTCCATCGAGCTAAAGATCATCAAAAACGGATGAGTATATTGAGAGTTATGACCAAAATATAGAAACTGCCCAGAATCCTCAGATCCATGCGAGACAGCAGAAAGAAGCCTATTTTTACCCATGTTATGATCCGAACCAAATGAAACCTTAAACATCAAAGTTGTTCCTTTTCTTCTTATCTTTCCAATAAGCCAAAGTTTGTAATTTTTGGATGAGTAGATCATGAGATATACTCACAAAACCAACACACCCTCAAACTGTCCAGATTTTATATAAGTGTTGGTTGATCATTTTTTTCATGTCTTTCATCATACATGTATACTTGTTGAATCCTAGTTTGTTCATTAAACTAAAAAAAACCCTAGCCTCATGACCATGTCTTGGCCGAATCTACCATTTAGAGGGTTAGGATGGTTTTGATTCTTAACTTTGTTGTTTAGCCCTAATCCATTTCCTTAAGTATATTAGAATTATTAATCCATGACTTAAGCAAGTTTAGTGATTTTGAGCCACAAAACCCTAAGGAGGCCGTGACCAACATAAGAGGATTTTGATGTTTGTGATTGTTTATTTATGTGGTCGTTTGGTTGTATTGTTGAAGGTTAAGTATAAAGCGGTGTACGTGAGTTTCCGGCTTCCGACGAATTAAATTCAACTTGCTGTGAATCTCCGAGAGGTAAGAGGGGTTACTTGAGGGATCATTCGGATGGCCATGTGTACTTTGTTTGTGGTCCATATATGTTTATCTATGTGGCTGTGGTGTTTTTCTGATTTATTTTACTGAGCTATGTGTTTATAGCTGTAAGTGGTTTATCTGTGTTACGGTTGTTTATCTGCTTTTAATTGATTTAATTATCTACAGTTATATATTATATTGCTGTGATGCATGATTTGCTAGTAATATAATTATGATGATGATGTTGAATGTTGTTTGTGAGGCCTGACAGTGGTCAGTGCACAACCGATTAATGAGATAAAAGCCTTAATAAGCTGTGTATATTATATTCAATGTTTTATGGGAAATATTGGGATATAATGTTTGTGGAAAATATTATTTGGGAGAAATAATAAGTATTTGAGAAATCTTATTATTTTAATGATTTATTTATAAAAAAATGATTTATGGGTCGTAGAGAGGGCGCAACCGTGAAAATATTTTACTACTGCTAATTTTTACATAAGATATTCCGCAATATTATAAAAAGATATTTTGTGAAATTAATATGCAAAAATAACTCAACCGTGAATTTAGAAAATTGTTTAAGCGGAAACAGCTAAGTTTTTCCTTAAAATACTTTAAAATGATTTAACAACGGCAATTTGGAAAACCGACGACGGCAAGTATTTAGAAATGGCAGCTCATAATTATGATGAAGTTAAAACCTCTGTGACCCTCTTTTCTGAAAATGACATTTTTCGGTAACCGGTGTTTTTATGATAGAAATCTTCCCACTTAATGTGTTTTCCGAAATCAAGTTTTGACTTGGATGATATATTAAAAGATTTGAACTTAATAACCGAGACGTCGGGATATTAAGGTTCGGTGTATGGTAGACTGGATAGCTACCAGGTAGACTGGATAGCTACCTAAAAGAGATAAAACATTTTGAGATGTTTTCTATTACCACGAACCTAAGCCGGATGCATCGGTCTAGGGTTTCGTGATTGAGCACTCGGACTTTGAGGTCCTGTGTTGTTAATGAATGATTTTAAAGATGTTAAAACGATATTTGGTCTAAAGCTGTTGAGCTTTGCCAAGAAAAGATATAACACAAAGAGCAGTGTTGAAAGAAATATGTTTTCGAGCATGCATTTGGCAGACGTGCCACAATACGATATATGATTACCTTGCGGCGTCAGGTATTTCATGCCACGAAGTTTTCATTGTGCCGGACGGACAATGGAACCCCATTCACGATGTTATCACTGTGCCACGATGTTGGACAGTGTGCGATGGGTTTTGGACGTGGGCCTGTGACTATATGTCTGTGGCTACGTGCCGGGAGTCTGATCAACTCAAACACGAGGTCGGGATATCTCATGAGATTAAGTGAAAATGTTAGATGATGTATATGAAGTGTTCATGCATATTTTCAAAAGATGTTGTTTGGGGTGTGAAACCCATTATGCTTTGATGTTAATGTTTATGAGATCGCAAATATGTATATGGGTACGTATATGTGTAGTTTTTGTTGTGTCGTGCATGTGGCTATCGCGTTATGTCCATATGTCGGTTTCTCACTCTTGCATGTTTTATTTGTGGTTTCTTTTCTGGGTTCTATGTGGTGGAATTCAGATGAACCTCTTAAGGATTATGGCGTCTACAAGAAGAAGAATGTTTAGTACGGGGCATGCTGATGCTGCATTCTTTTTGTCGTAGTGTTTGACCAGCTTAGGTTTACTTTAAGTTATATTTTGGGAATACTCGTTTCATTATAAATGTTTAAGTGTGAAACATATAATGCAATATGGTTGTATGACTTACATATATATTTTGATATATCTAAGTGTGATTATGTGAACGTTGTTGCGACGATGTTGAAAAGAAAAAAAAAATTTTATCACCACATTTTGTTTAAGACAAACGTTGAGAAAACTTTATTTTCCGAAAGCAACCAGCGAATTTATGATTTTATTTTCCGCAAACGGGTAACCATGTGATGACCCGAGATTAGGGTGTCACATTAGTGGTATCAGAGCTGGTCGAGTCTTTCGGGATCTTTGGGAATTAGGTCTGTTGTGTTGACGTTGTGTTTTCTCTGAGTTAAGTTTTGTTTGAATTACTTCTTAGAAGTAATGTGTTTTAATACAGCAATACACGTTTCATTTTCTGGTTGGGTCTAACTGATTTGTATGGGCAGGTCAGTATGGCACTCGCACCAGAAGGTGGACGTGGACGAGGACGTGGACGCGGTCGTGGACGTGGTCGTAGGGGTGGTCCTATTGGCGGTCGTGCCAATGTGAATGAAAACTATGAGGAAGGAGTGGACTATGCCGCTCAGGCGATGGAACATGTGGCAGCTGCTATTGCCAATCAAACTGCATCCATGAATGCCCAGAATCTGCAGGCTGCGGAAGGCAAGGCTCTGACTGCTTTTCGAGGTCAAAATCCTTCACAGTTTGGTGGGGATGCTGATCATGAAAAGGCTGATCTATGGATTCAGGAGCTGGAGAAAATCTTTGAACTGGTGGCTACTCCAGCAGATGTTAGGGTTACATATGCTGCTTTCCTATTGATAGGGGATGCAGAGTATTGGTGGAAAGGGGTCAGACAACTGCTTGAAGCTGATCATCAGGACATTATGTGGAATATTTTTCGAACTGCATTCCTGGACAAGTATTTTCCGGAGAGTGTTAGGATCGAGAAAGAAATGGAATTTCTGGAATTTCGACAACAAGGATTATCAGTGGGAGAGTATGCGGCTAAGTTTGAATCGCTTGCCAAATACTTCCGTTTCTTTCAAGCACAACCCAACGAGAGCTGGAAGTGTGAGAGGTTTGAGGCAGGACTGAGATTTGAGATTAAGGAGTCCGTCTTACCTTTGCAGCTCCGAACTTTTCAAGCTCTGGTCGAGATGAGTCGGAAGATAGAGCTAATGATGAAGGAAAAAGATAATAAGGGAATTGTTGGAGGACCCGTTCGTTCCAAGAACCAGAACCAGGATCAGAAAGAGGAACGAAATCAAAAGAAGCCTTATTTTCGTCCACCGGGGAATAACCAAAGTCAACAACATCATTCGAATTTTGTTGCATCGGGGAGTGGTGGCCAAACGAACCAAAGTCAAGGTCAAGTTAGAAGGTGCTATAGATGTGGAGATCCAAGTCACATGAGGAATACTTGCCCTGAAAAGGGGACTAAGTGTTTCAATTGTAATCAAGTGGGACATTTGGCGAAAGATTGCAATGCGCCAAGGCGTGGATCGGCTGTCAATAACACCAATGCTGTTAAACCGAAGACTACAGGGAGAGTTTATACTATGGTCAGAGCTGAGACTCAAAACTACGACGGTAATCTCTTAGCTATAATTTTCAAACTTGGGCACAATTCATACTTGTTTCGATGGATTGTGTGTGGATATATTGAAATTATCTGTTTCTTTGATTTTCATGATGTCATTGTTTTAAACTTCAAAGTTTCTCAATGAGACTTGCTCTAATCACTTTTACTTTTAGTAGAAAGTGATTCAGTCTGAATTCTTGTCGGACCATAGTTCTTTTAAATTGTTGGCAAGAAGACTCTTGTGAGAGAAGAAACTTTCTTAGATTCATGTTTGTAAACGTGTACCGATCATACATTTTTACTTCCCTGAACCTAGCAAAGGATCTTTATCCATGAGATATTCTTGTGTTCTTTTCAGTGGGATAAACTTATTCTGTGTCTTTTCTTGTGAGTAAAATGTTGGGAATAGGAAATCCGGTTGTTTTCGAGTAACGAAATTTCGAGGACGAAATTTTTTTAAGAGGGGTAGTAATGTAACACCCCGATTTTCACTGTTTCAAAATAATCGAAATGCGGACGATTATGTTTATATATTTATATGAGTGTTAGAAAATTATTTTAAATAAATGGAGTTCATCACTCAATCCTACTTGAACGTAGGAAGCTACGATTAAAATTTAGGTTTGAAAGTCAGGCGAATCCCGGCCCGCGAATTTCACTGACAGTATATTTATACTGATCAGAAGACCTAATTTTAATTCGTGAACGAAAAACTTAAGGTTTTTATTTTATTTCCTATGATGGTGTGTTTTTAGAATTATTTCATGTACAGTGACATAATTTAAGTTTTACGGGCGTAATACTCGATCGGGTAAACGGCGGAGCAGATTACGGGATTTCCGGGAACCGCTAACGGATAATATCGGCGACTCACACAAGATGACTCACATGGTGAGTCACAATGTGAACACATTAAGTGTTGCACATGGTCATAATTACAAACTATTAGGAAATTGCAAACTAGTCCCTATACTTTTGGAATTTTGCAAAATGGTCCCTAGGAGTTATTTGCACCTAAGTCCTTGAAGAAGCCACCTCCTTTCCACTTAATCCTTCAAAAGTGGCGCAGCCCACACTCTATAGAAGCCATACTCTCACTTCATTACTTGCCTATTTCACATTTTACACAAAAACACCCAAAAGTTCTAAGTTCATATCATCATTTTGTGAAGCAAGTCCTTGGATCTTCACTTGTTTTTGATCTTCAAGAGGTGAATCCTATTCTCCTTTCCTAATCATGTCTATGTTCTTCAATAAGTTTCATGATTCAAAGTCTATTTCATCTATGTTCATCACTTTTAAGTTTCTAGATCTAGAACTTTGAAAAATCACCATAAATCATAGAAAACTCCTAAAATAGTGAAACCAATTTCTATGTGCTTATAATCATTCTTGCTATCATAATCCAAGAGATTGTTGAAAACAAAATATTCCTTCCTATGTTCCTGTGGGGGGATGAACTTTTGTTCATTTTTCATGAAAATGATTATGGATGTCCTAAACTGACCGAACTTGCACCGAAACTATGACCATCTTCCTTTCTGAAACTCGAAAAACTCTCAACATGAAAGTTTTTCCCCTTTCTCTCTTATTTCCATCGAGCTAAAGATCATCAAAAACGGATGAGTATATTGAGAGTTATGACCAAAATATAGAAACTGCCCAGAATCCTCAGATCCATGCGAGACAGCAGAAAGAAGCCTATTTTTACCCATGTTATGATCCGAACCAAATGAAACCTTAAACATCAAAGTTGTTCCTTTTCTTCTTATCTTTCCAATAAGCCAAAGTTTGTAATTTTTGGATGAGTAGATCATGAGATATACTCACAAAACCAACACACCCTCAAACTGTCCAGATTTTATATAAGTGTTGGTTGATCATTTTTTTCATGTCTTTCATCATACATGTATACTTGTTGAATCCTAGTTTGTTCATTAAACTAAAAAAAACCCTAGCCTCATGACCATGTCTTGGCCGAATCTACCATTTAGAGGGTTAGGATGGTTTTGATTCTTAACTTTGTTGTTTAGCCCTAATCCATTTCCTTAAGTATATTAGAATTATTAATCCATGACTTAAGCAAGTTTAGTGATTTTGAGCCACAAAACCCTAAGGAGGCCGTGACCAACATAAGAGGATTTTGATGTTTGTGATTGTTTATTTATGTGGTCGTTTGGTTGTATTGTTGAAGGTTAAGTATAAAGCGGTGTACGTGAGTTTCCGGCTTCCGACGAATTAAATTCAACTTGCTGTGAATCTCCGAGAGGTAAGAGGGGTTACTTGAGGGATCATTCGGATGGCCATGTGTACTTTGTTTGTGGTCCATATATGTTTATCTATGTGGCTGTGGTGTTTTTTCTGATTTATTTTACTGAGCTATGTGTTTATAGCTGTAAGTGGTTTATCTGTGTTACGGTTGTTTATCTGCTTTTAATTGATTTAATTATCTACAGTTATATATTATATTGCTGTGATGCATGATTTGCTAGTAATATAATTATGATGATGATGTTGAATGTTGTTTGTGAGGCCTGACAGTGGTCAGTGCACAACCGATTAATGAGATAAAAGCCTTAATAAGCTGTGTATATTATATTCAATGTTTTATGGGAAATATTGGGATATAATGTTTGTGGAAAATATTATTTGGGAGAAATAATAAGTATTTGAGAAATCTTATTATTTTAATGATTTATTTATAAAAAAGTGATTTATGGGTCGTAGAGAGGGCGCAACCGTGAAAATATTTTACTACTGCTAATTTTTACATAAGATATTCCGCAATATTATAAAAAGATATTTTGTGAAATTAATATGCAAAAATAACTCAACCGTGAATTTAGAAAATTGTTTAAGCGGAAACAGCTAAGTTTTTCCTTAAAATACTTTAAAATGATTTAACAACGGCAATTTGGAAAACCGACGACGGCAAGTATTTAGAAATGGCAGCTCATAATTATGATGAAGTTAAAACCTCTGTGACCCTCTTTTCTGAAAATGACATTTTTCGGTAACCGGTGTTTTTATGATAGAAATCTTCCCACTTAATGTGTTTTCCGAAATCAAGTTTTGACTTGGATGATATATTAAAAGATTTGAACTTAATAACCGAGACGTCGGGATATTAAGGTTCGGTGTATGGTAGACTGGATAGCTACCAGGTAGACTGGATAGCTACCTAAAAGAGATAAAACATTTTGAGATGTTTTCTATTACCACGAACCTAAGCCGGATGCATCGGTCTAGGGTTTCGTGATTGAGCACTCGGACTTTGAGGTCCTGTGTTGTTAATGAATGATTTTAAAGATGTTAAAACGATATTTGGTCTAAAGCTGTTGAGCTTTGCCAAGAAAAGATATAACACAAAGAGCAGTGTTGAAAGAAATATGTTTTCGAGCATGCATTTGGCAGACGTGCCACAATACGATATATGATTACCTTGCGGCGTCAGGTATTTCATGCCACGAAGTTTTCATTGTGCCGGACGGACAATGGAACCCCATTCACGATGTTATCACTGTGCCACGATGTTGGACAGTGTGCGATGGGTTTTGGACGTGGGCCTGTGACTATATGTCTGTGGCTACGTGCCGGGAGTCTGATCAACTCAAACACGAGGTCGGGATATCTCATGAGATTAAGTGAAAATGTTAGATGATGTATATGAAGTGTTCATGCATATTTTCAAAAGATGTTGTTTGGGGTGTGAAACCCATTATGCTTTGATGTTAATGTTTATGAGATCGCAAATATGTATATGGGTACGTATATGTGTAGTTTTTGTTGTGTCGTGCATGTGGCTATCGCGTTATGTCCATATGTCGGTTTCTCACTCTTGCATGTTTTATTTGTGGTTTCTTTTCTGGGTTCTATGTGGTGGAATTCAGATGAACCTCTTAAGGACTATGGCGTCTACAAGAAGAAGAATGTTTAGTACGGGGCATGCTGATGCTGCATTCTTTTTGTCGTAGTGTTTGACCAGCTTAGGTTTACTTTAAGTTATATTTTGGGAATACTCGTTTCATTATAAATGTTTAAGTGTGAAACATATAATGCAATATGGTTGTATGACTTACATATATATTTTGATATATCTAAGTGTGATTATGTGAACGTTGTTGCGACGATGTTGAAAAGAAAAAAAAAAATTTTATCACCACATTTTGTTTAAGACAAACGTTGAGAAAACTTTATTTTCCGAAAGCAACCAGCGAATTTATGATTTTATTTTCCGCAAACGGGTAACCATGTGATGACCCGAGATTAGGGTGTCACACAAACCAATTTCTATGTTCTTATATGTTCATTCAATCCTCATAAAAATTATTAAATCATCATGCAACCCATTTAAACAGCCAAGGCCGAATGGTCCAAGAATGATCATATTAGGCAATTTTTCATATTGAATCAAATAAACAACCATCAAGTATCCAATTAGAAATCATTGAATCAAAATCAACATATATCAACATCAAGCATCAACCAAATCCTCCAAGAGGATCACACACATATAAAACAATAAATTACACACTTATGATTTACAAGACCATGTACACTAAATAATACTAAATAAACCATCAATATGTCCACCCTAAGGTAGGATGATCGTAATCTCCCCCATACCTTTGTCGATCACTTGAAACTCAAGCAAGAAGAGAATGATGTTCACCTAGAGCTCAAGGTTTTGCACAACCAAAACTTAGCCATGAACAATCAACAAAACAACAAGTTAAAAATGAAGAAAAACCATCTAACCCATTTATGAGTGAGATTCGGCCAAGCTAGAAAAAAATAGCTAGGGATCTCTAAATTTTTCAAACTCTTGGATGATGAATATAGAAGTCATATGAAGATCACAGAAATTGGAATCACATTAAAAGGATTTTTCTATGATTTTTTTAGAGATTTTTGAAGTTCTAGATCTAAGAATTTGAAATTTGTGAAAACTTGAAATAGAAAGAAAGGTTGTGAAGGAAAAGGAAGGTATGATCATGAATCACAAGAATCTACCTTTAGAATTTGAAGAAACCAACAAGAACTTAGACTTCCTTTGTAAATCAAGTGTAAGACTTAAGAGTTTTTGTGTCAAAGTGTAAGAACATGAACTAAATTGAGGAAATGAAGTGAAAATGGCCTTTTTATGGGGTGATGGCCGTGAGTTTTTTAGGGCAAAAGGGTCCAAATTTTGGTTGGTTCAAGTTGTAATTAAAATGGAGGTTTAAAGGCATTTTAGACATTTCACACATAACCATCATTACTTGCATTTAATGCAAGATGACTAACCCCTATGACTCACCCCCATGAGTCATCACTCATTGTGCTCATCCACCCGGCGTCGGATTTTGTCTCTGCACCTCCACGCCCGATCGTCGAGTACTTGCCCGATTATCGTTTAATAACCTATTTATTTTTAAAAAAATTCAAAATAACCACTATGGTTGGAAATAAAATATAAACCTTAATTGTTTCGTTCTCGGGTTAAAATTAGGTTTTTTGACCAGTAAAATCTTACTGTCAGTGAAAACGCAGACCGGGTTTCGTCTGAGTTTTTAAACCTAAATTTTTACCGTAAGCTTCTACCATAAGGTAGAGTATAATTATGATTTTTATTTTATTAAAAATCATTTTCTAGATCTAATATAAAAATTAAAAACAATTAAAATTATACCGATAATTGGAAAACATAAAAAACAGCAAAACGGTAAAAACAGTAAAAACAGGGTGTTACAATACTATCCCTCTAAAAATAATTTCATCCGCGAAATTAAAGTTACATTAAAACAAATGCGGATATTTTTCCTTCATTTTGTCCTCCAACTCCCTCCCATGTAGCATCTCCAGACATTACATTCCAGATCACTTTGACCAACGAAATTGTCTTCCCTCTTAGTTGTTTCACTCTTTGATCCTCGATCCTCACAGGTAATGCCTCATAGGTTAAGTTATCTTTCAATTGTACTGTATCAGGTACTATGACATGACTAGGATCAAGAATATACTTTCACAATTGAGACACATGGAAAACACTACGAAGATTTGAAAGAAAATGGGGTAAGGCAATTTGATAAGCTACAGGACCTACTCGACGAAGAATTTGATAGGGTCCAATAAATTTAGGAGTAAGATTCCTGGATTTAATTACCCTGCCAACCCTAGTCATAGGCGTGACTCTCAAAAACACATGATCACCTTCCTCAAGCTCAAGAGGTTGTCGTCTCTTGTCCGCATAACTTTTATGTCGACTCTGAGTTGTCCGCATTTTCTCCTGAATCATTTTCACCTTTTCTGTTGTCTGTTGCACGATATCTGGTCCCAACACTAAACTTTCCACATCTTGGTACCAACACAAAGGTGTTCTACATCGTCGACCATATAAAGCTTCATAGGGTGCCATTCCTATGCTCGAGTGGACACTGTTGTTGTAGGTGAATTCTATCAACGGTAGAAATTCATCCCAACTTCCTGTATGCTCTAACACACAAGCTCTCAGCAAGTCTTCAAGTAGGAATGGCAACTGGCACGGGCGGGCACGGATACCACCCTACCCGCCCCAGCCCGCCGCGGGCAAATTTAAGCCCGTCCCCGCCCTCCACCCGCGCGGGTATCTGGCGGGCGGGTATCTGACGAGTTTCGTGGGTATCTGCGGGTTTCGCGGGTACCCATGGATACTACCAGATCTGAACAGAAAAAGAAAAAGAAAAAAACAGATCTATCTATCAAAAAAAATGTCATTGTCATTCATATAGATCAATCTATTATTCAAATAATAATATATCACACTTTGTGTCAATCTTTTTGTGAACTTAAAATGTTTCTTCTTTAGTGTCTTTGTTTGCATCATCACTAATAATCACTGAACCTCCCCCGTTCTGTCTCTATTGGTATACCAAGTTGGCTCCTCTTTCTTCCTCTTTGCAAAGTTTGGAGGGGAAAAAAAAAAAGATCTGAACAGAGACGAACAGAGTCACAGAGAGTCTCTTACAAGATGAAGATTGAAGGCAGGAGGTTGGGAATGGGGTTGCGGCTGCGACTCCCTTGGATTCGTGATGGCCCAACTGCTGCGAGATGGCGGCTTGAAGGAAGGGAGGAAGTCCAGCGGCTTGAAGGAAGGGAGGAAGACCGGCGGCTTGAAGGAAGGGGCGGCGCTGCTGTGAGATGGCGCTGCTGCGAGATGGCGTGGCTGCAAGATGAGAGGAGGAGATGAGAGTTGGGGAGGAAGACGAGATGGCACTGCTGCAAGAGTGGCGTTTCTGCTCCAGGGAGGAAGATGAATCGACGCAGGCAGCCAGGGAGGAGATGAGATTGGGGTTGAGAACTGAGAACTTGAGATTGGGGTTGAGATTGGGCAGCAGAAACATAAAACGGCGCAATCATACAATGGCTTAATTTGTGTCTCAGACCAAGTTATACCTAGGGGTAGTAAAGTAAATAAGTAATACCTAGAGGGCACGGGTACCCGCGGGTACGGGTACCAAGGTACCCGTCCCCACTCGTGAATAAACGGGTAGTGTAAAAAACCCGTTTATTTTAATCCGCGGATACCCATTTAACCTCCCCGCCCGTGCCCGTCTCGGATATTACTCGCTGGTGCGGGTAAAATTGCCATCCCTATCTTCAAGTGATTGGATTGTCCTCTCTGATTGTCCATCCGTCTGTGGGTGATATGCAGAACTCGATCTGAGTTTTGTTCCTAGTGACTCTTGTATGTAACATCCCGAGTTTCAGGGTTTTGTTTGATGTAAGAGGAAAATGTTTAAGACTTGGATTACATAGTTGAGATGTTGTTTGATGCATAGAGACATTTGCATGGCAAGTAAGCAGCCTTTTCGAGTGAGTTTGAACGTAGGGACGAAGTTAGGGTTTCCCGGTTAGCTTCTTTGAGACATCTGAGTGTGAAATAAGAATATTGGAGTTAGAGATGAGATTAGGCATTTTTGATGGTTGGAGGTTGTTTATTAGGTCTTAATGAGCCTATATCTCAAATTTGAGGTTAATCGGACGTCGAACAGACCTTGAACGTAGAGAGTTGACTTTCTGGTCAAAAGTCAACGCTCAAACGTGGGTGTATCCACGCTCAAGCGCCCGAGTCAACAGACAGGGCCATGCGTTGACCTGCCATGTGTCACCAGGGCTGATGTGGCACTCCAGGAATGGTTGCATGGCACGGTGGCTTTCCACGCTTAAGCGTGGATTGTTTCACGCTGAAGCGTGGCCACGCTCAAGCGTGGAAATTCTCACGCTCGAGCGTGGGGACGTGTTTCAGCAAAAATAAAATGACTTAAGCGACTTAAGTCACTTAAGTCATAACCAAAATAACAGAGAGCGGTAAGTTAAGAAAAGGATGGAGACAGAAGGAGTGAGCAAGAGAGAACTTAGAGAGAGAGGGAGAGAAAGCTAGAGAGAGAGATAGAGAATGGGAGAGGAGAGAACCCTAAACCACCAATGTTGAGAGCTTTGGAGCTGGAACAGCTTCTGTAAATCCGTCCCCACACCTTATTCCACCGTTAGATTGTGTTGAAATTTGGTGGAGAGGTTATAGGTTGGTAGTTCTTCATATCCAACGGTTGAATTTTCTGAGAAATCCTCAGAGAGTGAGTTATGTAACTCAGAAGAAGGAGAGCAACTCAACTCGTGTAGCTCCTGACCAGTCACCTTGGGAGGCTCGATCCAGGCTCGTTCAGCGTTGGATCGGGCTGAAAGTTTTGGAGAAGGTAAAGGAAAAGTAGTTCTTTAAATTCAACCGTCAAATTGTTAAACAGAGGTATATATTTTGAGATATTGAGTCCGAACAGTGGTGGATTCACCAATGATACTGCAGTTTTTGAGTTCCTTACATTGTGCCTTTCGTAATGTGATGCTTAGGTGATTTTTCGGAGGCTCGGAGGCTCTGTTTCTAGTCGAGGCAGAATCGAGGAGTTCGAGGACGTCTCGTTTTAGTTCGTGTCGTCTCGTTACGTCTAGTGCGCGCGACTTTCAGGTGGGGGAAAGAAACCATTTAACGTCGGAAACGGCGCAGTTACATTTAGTTCGATAATGGCGTAGGGCGACCTAAACCCTACTCGAGAGCGAGTAACGGACAATGTCCATGTCACATTGGGGACTACTTAGTGGTACCAATGATGATATTGAAATTGTGCGTTTATCGTCGTTACGATAAAAATATATTATTTTGTTATTTTATGACTGGCTGTTGTGACTGCCTGGATTGATTGCGTTATTATGATGATTGATGACTGATAATGAGTGTTGGTATTTCTTATTAAAATTATTATTATCATTATTATTATTATTAAAATTATTATTGTTATTATTATTATTATATTGGAAATGATGCCATGATTAATATGATGATTTGATGGAATGATGTTATGATGCCATGAGTGTAATGATTATGAGTAGAGTTTGAGTAAGTGATGAGATATGATGAGCATTGATGATGTATTGGGGAAATCATACTTTATGTGTTAGTAGTGCCTAACCGAGACGATTGATGTTATATGATGATGAGATTTTATTGAGGTTATTTATGAGGTGATGATGAGCGGTTAGGGCACTAGGGGGTGACCTGAAACATGGTCTGTGATATGTGGACCTGAAACATGGTCGTTTTGTGGACATGAAACATGGTCGTTGGGGTCTATTCCTCGGAGGGAGAATTCCCGGGGTCTAGGCTAACGGCAGACCGTCCCAGACATGATTTCATTTTAGTTGCAGCTATAGTTCATGCGTTGCATGAGCACCCTGGCCGGGGTCCAGAGGTGTGCATCGGTTGTGTAGCTATAGTGCCATTGCTTTGCATGGGCACCCTCCAGCCGCGGACGAGGGTGTGCATCGGGGCCTCTGGGACGTGTCGTTGTGATATCCGGATATGGCCGACTACCTGAGAAGATTCATACAGCATTTGCATTGCATCATGATGGGGGTAGAGGAAAGACCCTAGATGTGGATTGAGGATGTTTGTGTTATATATATATAAACTATATTTTGGGAGATGGATGTTTATCGTGCTGTTATAGAATTAAATGTCGCTAAACCCTTTCCACGTTTGATGTTATATGGATTCTTATCCCCTTTTTCCTTTGTGGTGTTGGTATATGTATGTTTTGTATCTCAGATCCAGACCTAGTAGATGGCGCATTGGAATCATCCTTGGATGACCCAGGACACGGGGTTTCCCCTCACGGGGAAATTTGAGTTTGAGTTCGTGGACCCTAACGGGTGACTAGTGGACCCGGCCACTCATTTTGCTGTATATACGGGTCCTACGTCCATTACTTCCAGATTCGGGCAGGGAGCCCCTATAGGTGTTGTAGGCACTGTCTGTGCTGGCATGACTCTTCCCTTACCGATGGGGCAGCCGGAGGACCAGTTACCGCTGATGCCTGGCATGGCCCCCATCCCTTTCATGGTGCCCCCTTTCAGGCACTTGTACCAGGGTTCGAGCCCGCACCTGCACCAGCACCAGAGCCAGTGTGGGCTTCAGCACACGAGGATGATCCGATGGCACCTGTTTGGGACAAGATACCCATTCCCGAGGTACCCGCACCTCCAAAGGTCCGAGTCACTGCTTCAGAATCTTCTCGTGTTTCTTCCAGACGGTTACCTCCTAGAGACAGCAGGATATATCGGCGGTTTTTCCAGAGATAGTCGGGCAGGAGCCCTTCTAGTGGGAGCAGAGGAGTGTCTGGGCCATCCGGACCACGGGATGCTGGCGAGGGTGGTAGTACATGATGGCTCAGGCCAGTGCCATCAGTCTAGGTGTGAGTGAGGATTTTCATGTACTTTTGAGAGGGGACTGGGTGTGGAGAGTATGTGAGACATCTTCCTGTTGCCATTTGATGTATTTTGATTATGTTTTTAGTTTGTACTTATTGGGGTCCTACGGATGGGATTCACTTGACAGTACTGTGACAGGAGATGATGTATATATTTGTATATATATGTGATGTATGTTGATGTATCTGCATGTTAACTATTTACATCTTAAATTTTAATTTTCCACTGTTTTAAGTATAACCGCTTATCGCTAATAACATGATTAAGTTTTAAAAATTTTGGGTTTTTCTTTAATGGGACGTCAGGGTGTCTCATTGTAGACTTTGCCAGAACCTTGACGTAAACCTCGGATCTCGATCCGAAATAATACTCGAAGGTACACCATGTATCCCCGATGTATAACTGAGTCAATATCTCCATTGAATACTTTATGTTGATGGGCAAAAAATGAGCCGACTTGGTTAGTCGATCAACTATTACCCATATCGCATCATGTCCCTTTCGGGTCTTTGGCAAACTTGTCACAAAATCCATCGTGATACCATCCCATTTCCATTCTGGAATGTTCAAAGGTTGTAGCATTCCTGATGGTCTTTGATGTTCAGTCTTAGCCTTTTGACAAACTAGATAGGAAGCAACATATTCCATCACGTCTCTCTTCATCCCATACCACCAATACAATCGCTTGAGATCTTGATACATCTTTGTTGCTCCCGGATGTAAACTTAGTTTACTCTTGTGAGCTTCCTCCAGAGTCAACTTTATGAGCTCAGAATCGTCCGGTGCACAAATCCTTTCACCGAACCTTAGAATTCCATCGGTTCCCTCTTTGAATTCTGATATAGCTCCTTGTCGCACCAATTCCCTTTCTTCTTGTAGGTACTGATCACTTTCTTGTTTCTTGCGTATTCGTTCCATCAATCCATTGGAAACAGTAATCATACCTAAGCAAAGCTTTCCCGGTGACATTTCAATCGTCAACTGCATATCTCTAAATTGCTCTAACAACTCTTGCTCTTTGACCATCATTGCAGACGCATGCATTGATTTTCTACTCAAGGCATCCGCTACCACATTTACTTTTCCAGGGTGATATTGTAGTTGGAAATCATAATCCTTCAACAATTCCAACCAACGTCTTTAATAACCTGATCTTCATAAACTCACTGATAATTTGCAATAAGCAAAGCAGAAACCTTATTCCTTCTTCTCTTTTGGACACCAGACATGTGAAAAAACTTGGGGTTAAGGTCACTAAGAGAAATCCATTTACATTTAGCTTGATGAAACCAATATGCTTCCTCATACTTGACAATGGATTGGTATTCTTGTCAGAGTTGGCCGTTAAGATTCAGAAGTCTTTCAATAGAATTTTCTCAAGAACTTTGTTAATGCCTTCCAAACATTTCAGGATCCTATGCTTTCTTCTAAAGATATTGCAGAAAACTTCTTTATTCCATATGCTCAGATTATGAGTAGTTCCGTTAAGATTATCACACCATGAATCAGAAGTATGCCAAGAGTTTACCACCTTTGTCTTGAAGTTTGGATGATCAAGCTAGGATCCAAGAACTTGAAATACCCTTGTCTCCTATCTGATCTGGCCATAGCCATAGACCATAGTGGTCCGAGGAAGGAAGAAGAAAATGGGTGATTGAAGTTTCAGGAAAGAAACTTTGCCAAGCAGGATTGCATAAGACCACGTCAAACCTTTCAAGTAGCAGCCCACTTTTCCAAGTAAAAGGGGGCCCACTAAAACCAAGATCAAGAAGATTACAGTCCATGATACAGTTAGAAAAGGCAGTACTAGAGGAGGCATTAACAGGTCCACCACCCGACTTTTCATAATCATATAAAATAGTATTAAAATCTCCAGCCAAGCACCGTTGACCAGGAAAATTAACATTAAAGTTTCTTAGATCATCCCATAATTCCAGTCTGTTACCTAGTTGGGGACTAGCATAGATTATAGAAAAATACCAAAAAGAAGGGGAGTGGGAGTTCACTTTTAAGTGTATGCAAAAATTGGTTATCATAATAACAAAAATGGAAGGACAATGGTTCTTCCATAGACACCAAATTCCTCCTAAAAAGCCTTGAGCTTCTACTCTCACACCATCATCTAAGCCTAATTTCCTAAAAACAGTATCAGCCCTAGCCCCAATAATTTGGGGTTCCAAAATAGCAATGAAATCAATATGATATATCTTAATGACATCACAAATAAGATGGGGGAAATCCTTCCCACCAACTCCTCTAACATTCCAGACTAAGTTATTCATTAATAACAGTGGATTGGATTGGGAGCTCAGCTCCAAGATTCTCGGGAGGACTGACATCCTGACTTTCATTCAAGGTATCTGTAACCTCTAATTCAACATTGGTCTTACTAACAGGACCATTAAAAACAAAAGCAGGAGAATCTAAATTAACATGCATACCCTCTTTACCTTGAGTTTGAGTATCAATAATACCCGTCCGAGATGTGCATCATGCTTCTGCAGCTAGATTGCTAGCATTGATTAATAGAGCATCTTTTGAAGATGGATCAGATTTCATCAATCCCTTCTTCTTTTTAGAAGGAGTTTGAATCACCTTAATTCCCTTCCCTTTATTACTATTTTGCGGATTTCTGCCACCTTATTGTTTTCTAACCTTCTGCACTTGAGGCTCAAAACAGAATTTCCAAACTTTTGATCTCCCAAGATGGAAATAGAACCGAACTATTCTTTCACTGAACCCAGAGAAGAACCGGACTCCTATTTCAGGCCAAACTGTGTACAAATCGGTATTTTGCCCATATCTTAAGGTAAAAGTATACGATAAATGTGTTCTTAGTGTCATTAGAAAGCTTAGAGAAATATCTACAATTTAATATTTCACGATCAAATCCTAAATCGGACTCTAACATGGTCAAAAGTGCGATGGAAGTTTAGAGATAGAATTGGTAGTTATTTCTAGATAGGATTTTTAGGATATTATGATAAGATCTTAAGAGATAAACAAAAATAGGATTCTCTATTTTAACAAGGACTCAAATCTGATTGATGGAGGGACTAAAATCTAAGAATTACACTATCTCGATTTAAATACTAAATCACACGATATCTCGTAATATCATTCTTAATCATTTATTATTAATGGAATCATATATTATATATTAACATATAAAATCACATACAAAATCATATTGTAATATCTTGTCCCAAGGATATTTTAGTCATTTCATTATGATTGTGATCACTAGTGTGCTTTAATTCCTTTCATCTCATGAGTATGCAAATATAAGAATTATGAATTGTTGAACCTCTCTTTATTATTTTTAGTTTGAGCCGATGAATATCTTATTTGATTTATAATTGTAAAATGGTATTTTATAATTTAGTATCAAATAATATTTATCTTTGACCAAGAAATATTCTAGTGAGAAAATATAATTATTTTGGGGGTTTATAAAGGGTAAAATTTATTTATGAAACAACCTGATTTTTAATATAACACATATTTCATTAAAAGCTGATTTTCTTAAATTTCTAGTCGCACCCCCTATTTTACTGCATACACCCCCTCTCTTTTGACATAACCCACGAATTTCCCCTCCCTCATACTCACTTATTCAGTTTTGAAGAATCTGAACACTCTTCTTATTCTAGCCTCACCACCACCATCACCTCCATTCCACCAAAACCACCACAAACCACCACCAATCTACATCATTCTCCTCCTCATTTCACTTTCTAGCAAAAATACCACCACACTCCTCTTAAACCAATCCAAAATCTGAGCATGCAAACATCCCTTCTTCACCTTCAAAATTGGTCATGGAAGGATTTAGGTTTAGATGAAAGTTCTTCTTTTTCTAGCTACAAAAGTGAGCTAATTAAGGAGATAAGATGCTACTATTCTCACCATTCCAAGGGCTAGGAAGCAAAGGAAGAAATTGATTATTTGATAATTGGGAGAATTTCTCTAAGATCAAGAGTGATAGAGGAAATCACCAATTCTTCATTTTCTAGCTTCAATCAAGTGAGTTTCCTTAGTTAGTGCTTGGTAACCATAAATCGAAGCTTAGGAATTTTAAATTGGATACTATTGTTTGATTTCTGAATTGCATGTTGATTATATGGTTTTAAATGAATGCAGAATTGTGTTGTAGAATATTCAATTTACATGCATGTATTCTGTTTGTTAAATGTTCTAAAAGAAGCTGCTGATCTGACAAACCCGTATAGACATATGTATAATATTTTATTTGTAACTATTTCTATAGTGCTCTGTTTGGTATGATTCTTGTTTTGTTAGAAATTAGACTCGAAATGCTACACTTTAGACACTGATTTTGCTGTTTTGCATTGAGTATTGATGGAGAAACACCTGTTACAAGTTAGGGTATTGCTGCTGTCCTGTTTTCTGAGTGCAGGGGCTTTCCGGTAAAAACTGTAATTTTAGGAAGACGGTTTTCCAAAAGTCAAATTTTATTCATAAAGTAAACTTGATTAGCTTTCCAGGGAGGGGTCTTTTGTTTGAATCCGATTTCGTTTGGTATTTTAATAAAATCATAGAAGTTAACTGAAAACTGATGAAATTCTGCTTATGTTGTTGATGCATTATCCCTTGTTGAATACTTGATTGATAGATTATATATTGTTCATGTGAATGGTTTATATGTTTTGCTTTAGATCATTAGTTTTTAAGCTATAAATTGATATGTGAGTTAAGTTATTTAATATTATGAAGAAATGAATGTGAAACACCATTTGGCATCCAAAGGTAGTAACCATGCTAATTCTACTCTTGAATCGAATTAGAATGGTTATCAATGATATTTCAGATGTCAAGTACAGAAGTCCTTTCAGTTTGGAAGGCAAGTATAGAGTCCTTCCCGTTTGGAAGGCAATCACAGAGTCCTTTCAGTTTGGAAGGCAAGTAAGTAAGTGCAAAGCAAGTGGGACGCCGCTTGTGGTCATAGACGTATGTCCTGCCTTACAGTATAGAGCTGGTTCCTCTTAAGTACCTCGGTGCGTGGGGAGCAGCGAGGTGTTAGTTCCTCTTAAGTACTTCGGTGTGCGGGGAACAACAATGTTTTTCACTGACAAAATTAAAAAGGAATGTCCAAATGAGTGGTTCACAAATATTATGAATGACATGATGATACCAGGATTAAACCCAAAGCTAGTCCCTCTTAAGTACCTTAGTGCGTGAGGGGCAGCAATGATGTTTATACCTGATGATATGTATAAGTTTACTAATATATGTATATGTGTGGGACTGAGTACTCTGTTTGCAGGGAATTCACTGAGATTTCATATCTCACCCCCTCACCCTTTTGTTTCAGGTTAATCCCTTCTATGTTGGAGAACTGTGAAGTATCCCCGGAAATACTTGGCAGTTGTTCCAATGTAAGATGTCTCTTTTATGGAAGATGTCACCGGATCGGAGTTAAGAGTCATAATGTCATTGTTTACTTTCTAAGTATAAATTTGAAAATGTATGAGATATTTTTATATATTATATATGAGATCTTTAGCGAAAAGCTAATTTTAGTGTATCTTATGTTTTGTATCTAGTAGTATCCTAATGTACTTTGGGGTATTACACATATATTCATATAATATCACACATTAATAGGCTCAATCTCATATTAATGCAAATAATCATATATTAATATACATATTATCATATGTAATAATATATATATGTATGTATAAAAAATACTACAACATTAATCACAATTACATTATCAATTATATTAATAACAATAATTACTTCATTAATAATAATAATAATAATAATAATAATAATAATAATAATAATAATAATAATAATGATAACAAAACTAATAATAATCTTATTAAATAATAATAACAATAACAACTAGGCACCCATAGTAACATATACCCTTATGCGAAAATCAGGGTGTTACAAAACACAAATTCCCTTTAATCTAAAAACCCCCAATTTTAGAAATTAGGTTATTGTCAACATACAACGATTTCTTGAAAATTCCCAAAACCATAGGGTAAACCCCTTGCCGACACATACAAACACATATACCATGGAAAGGGTTCATAAAAGTATTGTTACTCACCTATCGAAAACCTCCAAAAAGCTCCAAGCGTATTTCC
This sequence comes from Echinosophora koreensis, assembly GCA_035048595.1. Taxonomy (NCBI): domain Eukaryota; kingdom Viridiplantae; phylum Streptophyta; class Magnoliopsida; order Fabales; family Fabaceae; genus Echinosophora; species Echinosophora koreensis. The sequence goes on along the minus strand of JAPCYP010000025.1, from coordinate 4,570,793 downwards.
TCGAATTGGCCTAAGAAAGCTCCCTAGAAATCTTTTTCTTCTTCCTTCTCTAGTCTCCTTCTTCACCAAAATCTCTTCCTCTAAGCTCTCCAGTCCTTCAATGCAAGAAAGTGAGGATTCTAGGGTGAAGAGAAACCATTTGGTTGCAATAAGATATGAAATAAAAGTGTCAAAATGTGGTTTCACTCGCCCCCTAATCGATGCAAAAATGTGCTTCGGGTATGCATAACATGTACGAGGCGTACATGTCTATGTACGGTCTTGCGTCCCTTTAAGCATGGGCGTGCTTGCGGTTGTCTTGGGCCTCGCTGAAGCACTTTCCAGCATGAGCGTGCTGCACATGAGCACAGTCGTGCTCATGTGTTAGGAAGGAATTTCTGCCCAAAAAACCCCCCTTATCCATGTTCATTTGTTCTAAAACCATTATAACTATTTTCAGGACTTAAAACATGAATTTTAAGCCTTCCAAAAAGTCTATTGTTTATGTAAAACTATTTATTTATCCTATTTCTAATTTTAGGATGTTACAATTTACAAACGTAATTTTTCCTTGAAATTGTTTTCATCAATACTATAATCATTTCATCTCCCACTATCTTGAATTTTTTTTTTCTTCTTTGAAAATCAATTTGTTGTATTTCTGCTTTATCGTGCAAGTTAACCATTTTTAGAAAATATTCTTATGTATCATATCATTTCAAACATTTGACATTTCTCCCAATGCCTTAGTATTCTACTTCTCTCCATATTAACTTTTATAGTAAATTTGGTTTTTTTTTTCTAAAGCAAAACTGCAAATTAGCACTAATCATTTCTTCTCTCACTACCCAGGTATTGTACTTCTTTGAACATTAAATACTATGTATATGTTTTTAAAGCAACAACTGCATTTCAAACTTATCAATCATTTCTAAATGTTATTTATTTAAACACTAATGCTAAACACTTCCCAATGATCTTGGTAATCAAATGAAATTTTTGCTTTTGTTGTAAAAATATAATTGATGTATTTCTCCTCCTTTGTCGTGCAAGTGAATGATTTTTAGAAAATGTACTTATATATTTTTAACATTTGATATTTATCCTTATACCTTGGTATCTACTTCTTCCAACATCCAATCTTACAGTGAATTTGTTTTTCTCAAAGTAGAATTATAAATCAGATCTAACCATTTTTTCTCCCACTATTCTGGTGTTGAACTTATTCGAACATTTAATAATATATACATGTTTTGAAAGCAGCAAATGCATTTTAACTGATCGATCAGTTCATAGAACTTATTTAAACACTAATGTTAAAATCTTCCCAATGATGTTGGTAATCATATGAATTTTCTTCTTCTTCTGTGAAAATCCATTTGTTGCATATATTTATCCTCCTTTCTCGTGGAAGTTAATCATATTTAGAAAATATACTTATGTATTTTTAACATATGGCATTTCTCCCAATACCTTGGTATTCTACTTCTCTAAATATTTAGTTTTATATTGATTTTTTTTCAAAGCAAAATTATAAATTAACACATTTAATCTCCCACAACCTTTAATTTTTTTTTCTTCTTTTATGAAAATTTATTTGGTGTATTTCTCCTTGTTTCCCATGCAAATTAATCATTTTTAGAAAATATGCTTATGTATTGTATTATTTTAAACATTTGACATTTTTCTGAATTCTCATAATACCTTAGTACTCCCTCTGGTCCTATATATAAGAGGCAAAACCCTAAAACACACAGACCAAGGAAATGCATTGAAATAAGCTATTTGTAATTAATATTCATATAAATTTACAAATTTAACCCTCAATAATTAATGAACAAACCTACTTGTATTGAAAGTTGCACTATCACGTAAATATAAACCCTATTATAAATAAGGGTAAAATTGGAAATGAGCATTTAATATTTGTCAAAATACATGCATGTCTCTTATATTTTGGACCAAAAAAAAGTAGTCATTTGCCTCTTATAATAAGGACCGGAGGGAGTATTATATATAAGGTTTTTCTAACCTGTGCAATATTGCACAGGTTTAGGTTCATTAAATGTATTTACCTCATTAATGATATTTTTAAAAAAAATTGATTTTCTCTCTACTAATTATAATGTTATTTATTGTATGATTTCATTTCTCTATATAATGTCTCTCCCCTATTTATTATTATCAACTATATTCCTTTTTTTTATGATGAGTTATACTACAACTATACTCTAGAATGTGGGCGTGAACAACTATACTCTCTATACTTTTTGACTTTTCTTCATAGTGTAAAGAAAAAGAATAAATAAGGGAAACAAAGGTAGTCAATACTGAACACAGTCATGTGGAGATTGAAAAACGATCAATAATTTAATATAGTCATTAGCGGACATTAAAAAGGGAGATAGCACACTATAAAAAAAGGAAAGAAAAGGAGATTGCAAAAATTAATAGCATGATTACTGAACTCACTGTGACATGGTGACCGTATGAGGAAAGCTCCTGAGGTTGAAGAAGAAGATTGTGATAGGAAAAAAGCAACTTTGTTACAGAGAGCATTTTGGAAGAGAGAACCTTTCAGTTTCACCTTTTCTCTTTCCTTTTAATGGTATCTTATCTCATCTCATCTCATCTTCCCAAACATATAATAAATAACATAATAATTAGTGGAGAGAGAAAATCAATTTTCAAAAAAGTATCATTAATGAGTTAAACACATTTAATGAGAATTGGGATATTTAATGAACCTAAACCTGTGTAATATTGCACGGGTTAGAAAAACCCTTATATATAACCTTAGTATTACTCATGATCTTATTAATTAGATCGTGGGAGCAGCCTTTAAGAATTGATTCAACTATTATTTTAGCTGGGTTTTTTCAGTAGAAAAAGGTCGAATTAATTCTTTACTGAAAGGGTTGAACTCGAATAACATATGGGTTATTCATAAAAATCATTTAAGAATTAATTGATTTACTTTTTTCTGCATTAGTTACTTTAAATAATTGAATTGGCTAATAGTAGTTATTTTTTAAAAAATATTTTTAGATGATCATTTAAAATTATACTAAAAATCCAGTTAATAAAAAATCAAACCATATGACATCATAAATATATTAAGCTGTGGTGTGAAGGTAAAAGGACAACTAGAAGAATGATGTTAATGTAAATACAATTGTGAAGGAATTTGAAAAGGCAAAGTTTATGACCAATCCCAACCATAAAATTTATGATAACAAATTAGTGTTAACTTTTTTCAAAGTTGATTTAGTAATAATTTCTTAAATTAATCAATCAAGCTTGTCCCGAGATCAGAATTTCACAAAGATGTGCATTATAAAGATGCCATCTTGACAATTGATATCAAGTTTGATCTAAAATGTAAGTCAAGAACCTGCATTTCAACCAATATAGCCAATTAAATCTCATGATACGTCTCAATTTGGTTTATCAATTTCTGAGAGAGAGACCTCACTATATCAAAATCCATTTTTATCTTCCACACTCATTCTCATTTCAGATATGATGTCTCAAATCAAACCCTCACCACAAACTCTTTATACATTATTCATTTGCCCTCTTCCTTTTTTTCCCCACTCCTTTTCCTGATTATCTCTTCACATCAGAAGTAACATGCAGATATATATATATATATATATATATATATATATCAAGTTACTTAAATAAGGCCTTTATATAAAGTTATAAACACTAATCGCTTAGATTTAAATATTCATTTTGATTCAGGCAACATAATCCAAACGCAGTTTAACATAAAATACCTTCATTCCTGCTCAGTGTCCTATTACAGCACCAATTGCTTTAAACATAACATCACTAACAATAACTGGTGCTATTTTCCAACAAAGTACAAATATCAAAAGGCAACCACATGCATCATTTTAAATACATAGCAAAGTGTTTTTAATTAGTTCATCAAAAGGAACTCCAAAAACTGGCTCAGCACATTCATTATGTATTTTCCATGCCTAATCCTTTTAAGACAGACAATTACATTATAGCTGAATAAAAATCCTAATTACATATAATCCTATTTAAGATAGATAATCCTAATCCATCAGAAGTTGATTCAAAATTACATTATAGCTGAATAAAAATCATAGACAAATTAAGACTGACAATTCAAGAATTCTAATCCTTTTAGGTGCTTGGTTGTCTGCCCAAGCTTGCACTTGAAATATCCCCAGGAGAGAGGTCCAAAGTATCATCTGAAGACCTTTTGAAAGGAGTAATGTAACATCCAAGTTTTACTGCATAGTTTATATGTTTGATGACTAGGTTTAGGACCTTGGTTTAAGGTTTAATATGCATGTTTAGGTTTTGGGAACCTTGTATGGAAAGTACGAGATTAACCGGCGTTGAATTGAATGAAAACGTGTTCTAGAATTTTCGTTATACCCTTTAGAACGTTTAAGAATGCACAATAAGAAATTTATTTTTGTGGAAGAGATTAGGTATTTTTGAGGGCTTGGTCTTATTCCTTAGATATAGAGGAGTCTATGTTTCAAATTTCAGGTCAATCGGACTTCAAACGAGCTCAGAACGCGATAAAACGTATGAACCAGTAGTGCTGGACAACAACCATCACTGAGCGCAGCATATGGAGCGCTGAGCGCTGGCCCTGTGCCATGTGTCACGTTACGATTGGGCGAGGGAGGCGGTGTGCCTCACCAACTCTGAGCACTGGATCACGGATGCTGAGCACTGGGCGCCAAAAAAAAAAAAGAGTTTTAAATGATGGAATTTCGTGGAACTTGATAGAAAAGTAGAGAAAACTCGTAAACTTAGAGAGAGAGGGAAAGAAAAGAAAGAAAGAGAAAGAAAATTTCTAGAGCTGATTCCGATCAATCCGTTCGTCCTATTGAAAAACTGATTGTACCGTTGTGATCCTCGCGACATCTACTTCATCATCCTACACTTGGTTAGGCTAGGGTAAGTCTATGTTTCTATGCCTAAATGATGTCTGTGATAGTATGGAAGTTATCTCTCAATCCGTTATTCGGTTTTCAATGTCGTCTTCAGATTTGAGCTACACGTAACGTGTACTTCGTGAATATGTGTTCAGGTGAATTTTTGGAGCCCCGGAGGTAGGAGAAACTCACGAGGCAGATTTGAGGAGTTGAGAGCGGGCTCGTTTTGTTGCTCTAAAGCTAGCCTACAACATCTCAGGTGGGGGATAGAAGTCATCTAACGTCGGAAATGGCTAGGTAACATTTTATTCAATATTGGTGTAGGGCGACCTAAACCCTACTAGTGAGCGAGTAATTGATAATATCAATATCACATTGGGGATCACTTAGTGGTACCAATGATGATATTGAGATTATAGATTTATTGCAGTTAGGTTAAATTTTATGATATCCGAGGTTGTCTGATTTTACTGTTTTGAGCTGCTTGCTGTGTGCTGTTTGGATTGATATGTTAATTGTGATTAATTATGTTTAATTTATTATTTTATTATTTTATTATTATTATAATATGATTATGGTTGACAACATGTACTGGCTGATAATATGTTATATTTGCCATAATATGCTTAGTTGTTTTCTAGGCAGTGAAATTTGATATTTTAAGTGATGCATGTTGGGGAGTGTATGATATATGATTTAGACGTGCCTAACCTAATTAATTAATATTTTATTATGATGAGATTGATGAGGTGATGTTATTTGAGATATGCTATGAGATAGTGATGAGAGGTTAAGGCACTAGGGTATGATTCGATATACGTCGGTGAAACCCAAATAGATGCATGTTGTTGATCACAGACGTGTGTTTGGAACACACGAGGTCAGAAGTCCTCGCAAGACCGTCCCAACTTAGATTTAGGCTGTGCAGTGTTGACGATCCGGCAAGTGTACCGTTTCGTTACAAGTAATAAAACACGGTAAGTAAATACCGAGGTCGAACACAAGGATTGGAAGACCAATTTAACCAATTTAATTAGGAAATTCAAATTGTTTGACTAAGTGAATAACAAGCGGTTGAGAAGAGAGAGAAAATCAGTTAAGAAAAGATAACAAAATCAATTATCTAAATTGCGTTAACAGATAACAACAAGAATTAATTAATGACTAAGGCTCTAAGGTCACGAATCCACCTACCCTATCAAGCAAGTTACCCAAGCATTTATCTTCTTATCCCTATGTTCAATTTAATTTCTTTATCAACCAGGAACCCTCAATTATCCTAATGTCACTGCCGATTTTCAAAAGGAAATATCTCAAATTGTGAGTTGTCAATCTGCCAATATATTCAACCTACAATTAGATTCATTAAGTTATTGGTTCCCTATAGCGATTGCACCGCTTTCCTACCCTATCCCTAGTGATATTCAATCGGTGTTCTTAATTCAAGTCCTAAGTACGAATCGCCTGCCAGCATCAACGCACTAGACTAGTTAACCATGCGCGCATATGATTAACACAAACAAATCATAATTAAGAAACAAGAAAAGAGACAAGGGTATAAGAAAATATTACTTGGATTCACTATGCCATCAAAGGTGGCTTCATCGTTCCCTTAGAATAGACCATTAGTTCCTCATAGAGACGAAAACAACGATCAAAGTATGGAAAGCATTCATCCTAAAAGAAACTGAAATAAAACTCACTACACAACCCTAAGCAAACTAGGATTACAATCACATTTCAAAAACTGCCTTCAATTGACCTAAAACAAGCTACTTATAATGTTTGGGATCTGCGCGCGCTCGCGAGGCGAACATGGCCAATTCAAAATTGGATCTTTCACGAGGCGAGTCAATGCTCGCGAAGCGAGACAGAGTGATCTTCAATTCCCTAAGTCTGGCTCGCGAGGCGAACACTGCCTGGCGAGGCGAGGCTGAATGGCTGCCTGTTCTTGCTTAATCTGCTCATCTGGCTCATGGGGCGAGCTTCTGTTCGCGAGGCGAATGGCCAATTTTGCCTTTTTGCTTGTTTTCTTCATTTTCCTAGCTTCCTCGAGCTTCACTTTTAACCTGGAATACAAAAATAGCAATTAATGCTTTATTGGCTCAAATTAACTAAAATATCCTAAAAACTATTTAGCAAGGTTAAATCGCTTAATTGGCATCAGAACCTTGGCTTTTCTAGCTATAAAACTAGATAAGCGGGAGGCTTATCAAAATACCCCAAACTTAAACTTTGCTTGTCCCCAAGCAAACTAAAAACCAAAAAGAGAGGTTAATCATGAATGCAATCATTACTTCAAAGTCAAGGATCTAGTAATACAAACAAAGGAGGATCACCAAATTCAAATACTTGCCTTCCTCACAAGGGCATTTAGTAAATCACTCTTCCTCTCAATTTACCAAAGGTCAAGAATTTTTCACTCATTTCACCATTAAGCGCACTTTCTATAGATTTGATTTTCATCTCAACAAAGTTCCCATAAAAATATGCATGCATCATCAAAAGGTCTTTTCAAGGTTGTAATAGGGCCTGGCTCGAGGTAGGATATGCAAAGGATCGAGGCATAGTCACCAGGATTTATGAGAGCATGAAATGGGAATTTACAACAATAGATCACTCTCATACTTTCACTTCTTTCTTGCTCTTGGTGGCTACAACTTTTTTCCTTTATATTTTCTTTTTTTCACTTTGCCCTTTTTGGCATATTTTCAATTCTTTTCATTTATTTTTATTTTTATTTTTATTCAAAAGCCTTTGGCTTCAACTTTTGCTTTTATTTTTCTCAACTATGATTCATGACTCATTGTAGCCACCCCAAACTCAGTTCCAAAGTCATACTCACAAGCTAAAGATTCCATGCTCTCCTAAATCCTAGGATAGGGAAATCATGGTTTTTCCGGATTAATGGGCTTGTAATGTAAGGTCATCAAGAATAATAGGCTTTAAGGCTCAATGTGGCTAACTAGGGATCATGAATCAAGGTTGGGTCATAATTGGCCAAGTAGTTAATTCAAAGAAAAACATGCCTTAATCATATGATGCAAACACATAGATATGCAAACCATGAAGAGATTCAAGCAAATCCGAGAAAATGCAACTTAATGTGACTCACTCAACTAAGAACAATGATGAAGGCTCAAATTCTAACTTGACATTTTTGTAAAATGTCTGACCGAGATACAATTCATAAGCATGCACCCCTTCACCCCAAACTTATTGTAAATCATGCATCACAACAACCAATCTAAGCTCATTTTTCTATTTTCACAAGGGGATTTAGACTTGAAAAATGTCGAGAGGGATTCGTCAAAATTTATTATTATTGTTTAAAAAAAAAACTCATACATTCAACCAAAGTTTCATTCAATTCAATCTACAAAACTTACCAACTCTACCCTATCAACTTATTCATGTACATGACCAATTAGTATAAAGAGAGGAAACATAGAAGAAAAAGAGTAAGGTTAAGAAATTGTTATTTTGGACCCCAAACTTTCATTGGTGCTCATCCTTTCTTCATTCTCTTCCTCTCCTTCCGGCTCACTAGTCTTTGTGGCCTCCTCCTTTTGAGTTCTATCCACCTGAAAATCATCAAATGCTTGCCTCGGACTCGCCCCCTCCTGGATGAGGATCCTGGTCCCCAGGATTAGCAAACCAGACGAACCAAGGCATCAAAACAGTTCATTTTTTTTTCTCAGGGAAACATCCCCTTCACGAGGCGAGGGTGACTTCGCGGGGCGAAACAGAGGACCTCTGTTTTCGATCCCTCTGTTTCGCTGGGCTAATAGCAGAGACTTCCCATAATTGGGGTCTCTGTCTCGCTAGGCGAATTCATGCTCGCGAGGCAAGCCAGAAAGTGAATTCTGCCCCTGTTTTCCATGCAATCTAAATCCTACATGCTTTTCTAATGCAGTTTTCTAACTAAGGACCCTATATGAAGACACTTTGTATTTTTTATGACTCTTTTTAAAAGCAACAAAGGATATAACCCTTGGGTTGCCTCCCAAGAAGCGCTTGTTTAATGTCCCAAGCATGACGGTCATAGCCCCAAAGAGCTAAGTCACTGCAAACTCATCAGGATGGCCTCCAACTCCTTCTTCCATAAAAAGCAGTTTCAACCCTTGGTCATTATCATCAAATGTCTCCCCGGGCTCTTTGTATCCTTCCTTAAAAGCATCATGAAGAGGAGTTGTTTTCTTCCTAACCTTCACTCGCCAATAAGACTTCACTTGGTCCGGAAATGACTTCTTTATCGTGACAAATGGATCATCAATCCGAACCTTGGGTGGCCCCTTTTTGCCTCGACCTTTCTCATAAGTTCTCAAGCGGATTTCATTGAGTTTGATTGGATCTAGTATCCTTTTTGCTCCGGATCTTTCAGTGAGTGACTCATGATGCTCTTGTTGCTTCCCTTCCAACTTGCTTGGGTCATCCTTAATGGATCTATGCAATTCATCTTTATGCCCCCAAGTGCGCCGACTCATCCTTTTCCATGCCATCCTTAAAAGTGTGGGATTTTACCAACACCTTACCTAGCGTTGAACCATTTGCTTCATGTGTAGGTGTTGGTTTGACAAGAGATTTCACCACATCCACATTATAGCATAGGATGGTATTTGTTCCAAGGTGTAACACCCCGTTTTTCGTAAAATGTTTTTATAAAGCTAGTTTTATTTATTTTAAAAAATGTTGGTTAAGGGCTAAGTGAGATTTTAGCCTAAAAGTCCCTTTCAGGTACATGAGCACGCTCGTGCTCATCAGCCAGCAAGCCCGTGCTTAAAGTCAGAAGCGTGTTTCTGATTTTAAGTTGAGCACGACCGTGCTCAATAGTGAGCACGCCCGTGCTCAACACGTGGACCACGTCTCGCTGACGCTAGGTAGAGCACGACCGTGCTCAGTTCCGGAAGATATAAACGTGAGCAGAACCCGAGGGTTACGTATAACCCTACTTTTTGTGAGTTGCAGCAGCTGTAGTTGCGGCCAGAGCACGTTTCCACTCTGCTTCCCCTTCGTTCATCATCGTTGTGGATTAGTGGAAGCAGTTTAGGGAGCCTAGTGGTTCTATCTTGGTCTGGAGGTAATGGTTTCTCTTTCCCTTGTGGTTTCCCTCTTTGTTTTGATTGGGAAACTAATCTGGTTGTGTTCTTTTGTTTAAGGTTTTTTGGGTTAAGCCGTTTGGGAAGGAACCGGTTGCAGTTAGGAGCATACGTAGGTTGATAGAGCTACCTTCAATCCAGGTATGGGAAGAAGTGGATTGTTTTCGTTAGGCAGTGGGGTAGTGTAAGGTAACGGGGTTCCCCATGACCCCGGAGTCGTTGTATGTTTATTTGTTATTATATCTCTATTTGATAACATGATTGTTGGAGTTAGTTCTGCTATGTGATAACATGTTTTATTTGTTCTTGATATTTGATGAATTATGCCTATGTCCATGATGTTATGATTGATGATTTGGTTATGATGGTATTGAATGATTGGCTGAAATGATGGGTTACTGTTTTAAGAGGTTAACAGATAAAATAGGCATAAAAATCGTGTTAAGATAATGGGTTATTGAACCCTACAAATTGACCAAGAATCTGACTTAAACCCTGCCCAGAACAGCACTGCAGTGCGATGAGCACGACCGTGCTGAACAGGGAGCACGACTGTGCTCCCATTTAAATTCTGGAAAATGGCCGCGCTGTTTATCACGGCCGTACAGGTCAAACAGCACGACCGTGCTGAGTGTGAAGCATGATCGTGCTTCACTTAAAAGGGCAGCACGCCCTCACGTGTCCAAGCACGACCGTGCTAGGATCTAAGCACGACCGTGCCGACCCCTCCTGGACAGTGATACAATTAAAGGACTTAAGGGGTTCTTAACCCCTTTCCCCAATAAAGATAAGTTGAGATAACTAATCAAAGATAAAGATTAGACAACCTGGTTATTAATTATATAAGATAATTAGATAATCAAATGTTAAGTCGGTATCCGTTGGGTTACCGCACGTTGATAAGTTGAAGTCTTGGGTGTTTATAGACCCAAGCATGTTGAGTTGAACCTTGGTGCTTATTGGCCAAGGGAGCCTTGACCCCACGGTTTGGGTCCAAGGTTACGTTGAACATTGATGTTGAAGTCTTGGGAGCTTTATGGCCCAAGCAAGAAGGTGGTTGAGATTGTTTGTTGTTGTGCCATTTGCATAGAGCATTGGAGTTGTTGATGGGGGAGGTTCGACAAAGGGGAGATCGCCCGAGAGTACGGTGATCTGGCCATCCACGGTAGGTCACCCAAGGTTTGGTGACCGAGGTCCCCCCGTGATGAGGCATCCACGGTTTGATGCGTTGGCTATCCATGGGGTTCACCCAAGGTTTGGTGAACTGCTGGTGTTGGTGCTTTATGGCCAATACGGATATGTAACTCCAAAGTCGTTCATCCTGAGTTAGTTTGGATCCACATGCATAGTTGGAGTAGCGGAGTAGTTGATGAATTGCATAGCATAGCATACTTGGTTGTTATGACATTGTTGGATGTTGATGTATGCCTATGTGTATGTTTACCTTGCGTACTATTCCCCTGCTGTTTATATGATTACATGAATCTTACTCCCTATATTGTTTGTGTTTGGCCTGATCGGCATTTGCAGAGGATGATGAGCAGCCCGGAGAGGAGTGACTCTGAGGAGCCGCCACTCATAGTTAGGGCCGTTTATGTTTAGTTGTTTCTTTTGTATTCTGAGGATGTTATTTTCCGGAACGGTTATACCAGCTCTGAGTTGTGACATCGGGGTTGGGTAGTTATTTTTTCATGTTTTATTGATTATGAACTTGGTTTATTTTCCGCATTGTAACTGGTTCATGTGGGACTTTTCTACCCATGGACAATTGTTTTTGAACTTATTCAATAATTGCATGTTTTATTTTAAATTATTTATATTAATTACCTTATAACTTGCTGGGTAGACGGGTGTTACACAAGGCTTCCGCAAAAGGAATGTTGATTTGAAGCTTGCGGAAAACATCAAGGAACTTGTTGAATTACTTGTCATGCAAGGGTTTCTTCAATCTCCTTGGATATAGTACCTTCATGAAGGGAGGAAGGTCTTGGGGTTCAACCCACTTCTTCTTCCAGAATTCTTCATCTACAAATTTCAACCTTACCTTTTGCTCCGGCACCTTTTCACTAGCTACCTCATTTTCCTTAGCTTGCTCCTTCTCCTCTTGTGACTGTTCTGGAGTTTCACCTTCATTAGCCTTCAAAGGATTCCCTTTTGGTTCCAACACCTTACCACTTCTAGTGGATATGGCATTGCATTGGGCCTTGGGGTTGTTCTCTGTGTTGCCCGGAAAAGTGCCTGGAAGATGCACATTCAGATGCTTTGCCAGTTGGGCTACTTGAGTTTCAAGATTCTGAATTGCTGCCCCTGTGTGAGTTGCCAACTTGTCTATGGTTGTGTTTGTATTCATTGACAATTTCTCAATGGCCGCACTCATCTTCTCAATAGCCAACTCCTATGGTTGCCTCCCACCATCTGTGATCTGTAACTGATTAGTCCCCGGGAGAGCTTGCTGAGTGTTACGCTGTTGGATTCCATAGTTTGGCTTCTGATTCTGTTGTTGTTGCCCAGCTAGACCACCACTAGTGTTGCTCCAAGTGAAACACAGATGGTATCTCCTAATGTACCCCCGATTCTGATTTTAGTTATTCTGCATATTCCTCTGATAGTTGTTCTATGGCACCGTGTCATAAAAGTTGTGACACGAGTCCACATGTTCCTATGAAAAATTTATGGGACAACTCTCATTATCATGATCACCATTACAAAAATCAAACCCCAGAGGCAAGTCTTCTCGTACTACATTGACCGTCATCTTGCTAAACAGTGCCTCACATTGCTTCTTCAATAGTATATTATGTTCAAGAATAGCCTCCAGTGATAAGGTACTGATTTCGGAAGCATTAGAAGTGCCCGTACTGCGGTTATAATCATTCCTGGACATCTTCTCTAATAAAGCCCAACCGTCCTCTATTGATTTGTAAGAGAAAGAACCGCCAGCTGCGGCATCACAGTTCATTTGGTAGCGACCCTTCAACCCATTAAAGAAGTGTTGTACCTTTGTTACTAAGTCAAAGTAAGATGAAGGGCATCTTCTCAAAAGCACATTCTACCTTTCCCAAGCTTCATTGTAGGACTCATCATCATGTTGCTTAAAGGAAGTGACGACTATCTTCAACCATGCCGCTTTCTGAGGGGGGAAAAAATCTAGTGAGGAACTTTTGAGCCATTTGTTCCCAGGTAGTGATGAGAGCACAATCGAAGTGCAAGTCTAACCCATCGTGTGCTCTATCCCAAAGAGAGAAAGGGAATAGTTGCAAACGAAAGGCGACATCTGAAACTCCTGGAGTTTTGAATAGGTCGCAAGTCTCCAAGAAGTGAGTAATATGCCTGTGAGGATCTTGGTATGCACTTCCATCAAATTGATTGTTTTGCGCCCCACGTAGAGCACCTTCCCTCATTTCAAAAGAATTGGCCGTGATGGGAGGCCTAACAACACTTGAAGCACAATCATCCAAGTGAGGAAGATTGTACTCATAAAGAGGCTTGTAGGGTGGAGGATCTCCTTCTGCCATCCCTTCAAGATTGATGAGTTGGTTCGCTTCAAGCCTATTTTTCTCTCTGAGTTCCTTCCTGTACCTCTTCTCGGTCCTGGTGATCTTGGATTGTATAGCAAGTCTTCTTGTGAAAGGGTACCTCGCATACACAGAAACAAGGCAAGACCAAGCGAGATCAAAGAAGTAAAAGAGATAAAAAAAATGCAGAAAAATAAAAATAAAAATGAAAATTGCTCAATCAAGAGAATTGAATTTAATAAAAATTAGGAAATTTGGTTGTGCCAATCCCCGGCAACGACGCCAAAAACTTGTTGACGATCCGGCTAGTGCACCATTTCGTTGCAAGTAATAAAAACACGGTAAGTAAATATCGAGGTCAAACGCAAGGATTGGAAGACCAATTTAACCAATTTAATAAGGAAATTCAAATCGTTTGACTAAGTGAATAACAAGCGGTTGAGAAGAGAGAGAAAATCAGTGAAGAAAAGATAACAAAATCAATTATCTAAATTACGCTAACAGATAACAACAAGAATTAATTAATGACTAAGGCTCTAAGGTCACGAATCCACTTACCCTATCAAGCAAGTTACCCAAGCATTTATCTCCTTATCCCTATGTTCAATTTAATTTCTTTGTCAACCAGGAACCCTCAAATATCCTAATGTCACTGCCGATTTTCAAAAGGAAATATCTCAAATTGTGAGCTGTCAATGTGCCAATATATTCAACCTACAATTAGATTCATTAAGTTCTTGGTTCCCTATAGCGATTGCACCGCTTTCCTACCCTATCCCTAGTGATATTCAAACTGTGTTCTTAATTCAAGTCCTAAGTACTAATCGCCTGCCAACATCAACTCACTAGAATAGTTAACCATGCGTACATATGATTAACACAGACAAATCAGAATTAAGAATCAAGTAAAGAGACAAGGGTATAACAAAATATTACTTGGATTCACTATGCCATGAAAGGTGGCTTCATCGTTCCCTTAGAATAGATGATTAGTTCCTCATAAAGACGAAAACAACGATCAAAGTATGGAAAGCATTCATCCTCAAAGAAACTGAAATAAAAACTCACTACACAACCCTAAGCAAACTGAAATAAAACTCACTATATATATATCTGTGTGTGTGTGTGTGTGTGTGGTGTGGTGTGGTGTGGTGTGGTGTGGTGTGGTGTGGTGTGGTGTTTAATTTTGTTCTTACTTTTAAGTTTTTTATATTTATAATTTTCTATATATGGTAACGCTAATATTAAGATTAAGTTTTAGATAATTTAGTTTTTTTTTCTTTAAGGGGACATCAGGGTGTCTCAAGTAACATCAATCCCACTGTGTCACCTCTCCTTAACAATTATAGCATCACTTCTGGAATCTTTGGAACCATCAACGATATTAAACTGAGTCATCAAATATCCTACACCAACCAAAAACTATAATAAGTTTGAAGACTACATTCCTATACAATGAAGCAAGGATATTAAGAACAGAAGACAAACATTTGACACCCAGATTTGTCTAAAGGAAGCACATAAGCATATACTTCATTTCAGTCACTTAACCAATGCCATATACAATATCCTAACCAAGAAAAAAAAAACTCAATAACAAATGAATACATACACCTATCAATGAAAAAATATTGAATTAGCGGATTTTTTTCACACAATAAGTTCCAAATTTAGAATTAGCACAAAAATTGATTTCAACCTTGAAGAGGAACACTTACTTCCCTCTTGGTAGCATCAATTACCTCATCTTTTTCTTCAGGTATGTAGGATGTAGTTAAGTTCTTCCTTTGCCAATCGCTTGTGCCTACAATTAAGATATAGATTTTTTTTTAAATAAATTAGACAGTTATTTTTTTTTTCTTTCTGAAAAAGCCAAATTTAAATGTATTAAAAATGAGTTACTAAACGAATTAGCTGGTAACTAGAGCAATTTGTTTACTTTCTTCCCTTTTAATTTGTTATATTCATCAAACATCCATATTCGAGGATATCTTGACTTCTACTTAGCACAATTTGCAGTTAGATATTTCAGGATAGTTCCATAGACATGACTTATTACTAATGATGGTGATGACCTCATTTCATTTCATTTCAGGTTGGATTAAATATAATCAACTCCAATTAAACTCAAGATGCCATGTATATGTATAAACAATGATCATGTTTAATTGTGCAGCTAGCATACTCTATTACAAAAATGGAAGAGCATAAAAAAAAAAAAGTGTAGCTTAAACAAAGGTTAAGGATGTCTAGTATTCTAAGTATGGTATTTACTTGTCCTTATCTAATTCAACCTCAATTCCTTAATCATAGACTTGATCTCAAATCACAAACTAATAGTGAGACTGAAAATTAATTTACTTGCAGCTCAGTTGTCCGGGGACTACCATTGCAGGAGCTGCAACTAAGCCACAAAACATCACTGTTTGTGTTAATCTACACATAAAATTCCACAGGAGGAGTACCCAACTGCACCTTTGTAAAGTAGAGCCTGAAATAATCCATAAAGTTCAAATTAAAAAAACACAAAAAAAAAAAAACATTGTAATGCAAGTTAAACAAAACAACTATTAGTTATTGATTGGAAGAGCAATTGTTTTTTAAAGGCAAAATGGCATTCAATGGCATCATCATAGTGAAAGTCATCCCAACTAGGTTGGCACCACAATCACTATCAATCACTTGCAGCATGCCATAATATTATTAATAAATTTAAAAAAAGGAAAACAAAAAAATGTTGGGGGACATGTACCTCACCCATGAAAAAATCAAAGATATCTAAAATTAGGAAGACCAAATCTATTTAGAAAAGAGGAATTTAGAAAGTGAGAAAACTTACATATAGTACCACATGTGATTGTGGTAGTGTTCTCCTATTGCAATTGAACACGTGGCAAATTTTCCATGTCAGCGCATAACCCTCAAAGTTGCACCGTTAACACCGTCATTTGCATTTCTCTTCCAACATTTGACCCTCTCTGTTTCTGTCCGCCTCATCTTCCTCTTTCTGTTTTCCTCCGCCAACTCCTCCTTTTCTCACCATCGTAGGCTCCATTGATACTTTGCCTCCTCCATACATGATTCCACCATGACTCTTCGGATACAGTACTTGGTGCTTGCTCACAGTAGCAAGTAATTCCTCGTCTCTTCTCTTCTCTTTGTTATCATCTTTATTTTTGGGTCATGTTTTCTCCTTCTTTCCCTTTTCATTTTGCTTCTTTTGTTAATTTTGTATATCTTCTTTGGTGTACCGGTTTTCATCTCTTTCCTACCATCGATGATGGGTCCTCCTACAGTAGTTGCGGGACATGGCGAAATCGACCTCATCAGCAATCTTCCTCCAACGACCAACACAATTGACCTTAGCAATGTTCCTCCAATGAAAAGCGGAATTGACCCCAGCAATCAACATGATCAAATAGTCTCTCCTACTTGTTTGAATTCCAATGGTGAGCTTTTTTCTTTCTTTTGTTTTTATGTTATGTTTGGTGGAGATGGGTAGAAATTTTTGCATGTTTACACAATTTTTTTTTTTTTTTGCATTCTAAATTTTTCATACAATGTTTGAAACAGTATTTGAAAACAGTATTTGAAATATATCATTTGAACCTTCGGTCTAGTTGGAATTAACAAAAACACATAGTATTGAAATATAGCATTCTCTTGTTGCTATGTTTTTGTTAAAGCCTTTTATTCAAGCATATATTTTGTGTGGTTTAGTCTTATAATCATGTATCATGGCTCAATCATGCTTTTGGGAAGAATCAATGTGGTATGGAAGTTTTCTTTCAACATTAATTTGCTTTTTCTTGTATGTGGATGCAGAATGTGCCATTTTTACTCGGATGTCAAGTTCCGACAACAATTGATATCAATATGACTCAGGGTAGATTCATTATGCATTTTATTTTGTTATATATATTTTTGTACTTATATACTAACTTTTTTTTCTCTCTTTTGTTTTCTTACTTGAAAACACGGGCAAATAATTTATCTCAAGATTGAAGTTGCTATATGACATTGAAGTGGAATTTCTAATAAGATATCATGAACTACAAATTTTTTTTATCATAATTAGTTTTTGTATTTGCCCATTTGGTGTTCAATTGCATCTTGTATTTAGGAAGCTAGCATTATATCATATTTAAAGATTGGATATTATATCATAATTCTATTGCAGGTTGCAGCTCATAAGCTAGCATTAAAGGTCTAAATAAATCTATCAATTGGTGGCAATTTTTTGGATCTTTGGATGGAGTAAGTTCTTTCACATTCCTTTTGCATTATTTACATTCTATCAGAATTTTGGTTGGTTATATTTCTGGACCAATTTAAGTTGATGCTTGGGTTGCGATAGCAAGCATTCAAATTCTCTTATTTTCACAGTTGTCTGGAAGTTCAAGGGAACAATTAGAGCTGTAAATCCAAATAATTTCACAGCTTTATTTTTCTCCCATATATATCCTGTAAAGCCACCCAAAAGCAAAACAGAACAAGCGAATATAAAGAGTGGCGAGGTGGAGATGAAGCATTATGTGAAATAACGGTGCTTTCAAGTGCACAAATTAAGGCTTTGTTTGTGAGTTATTCCCATAGTTGTCAAAAACTGGACCGGACCGGCCGGTTCAACCAGTCGGACCGGGAACCGGACCCCTGTCCGGTCCGAAACACCCTGTGACCCCGTGCTGGCAGAGAACCGGCCTTGAACCGATGGAACCGGCCGGTCCATCGGTCTACTGGTTCACGTTTTATACCTTTGCATTTTTTTTAAAAAACACTAATGCCAACAAATTGCCTTGGTGAGTCTCGAACTCACACCACTTGGACAATTATAAAGGCACCTTACCAAATGTGCTGCATGTTTTTTGGGTAACCTATTGAAAAGTATTTTATATATAGTTATTTTCATTATAAAACTTAATCATTAATATTTTTTTATTATTAAATATACTATATAAAATTAAAAAAATATATTTAATTAGTACCAGTCCAACCACGGTTGGACCTTGGTTGGACCATTGACCCTTGAACCAGTGCCTTCACCGGTTCGATGACCGATCCGATTCTGAAAACATTGGTTATTCCTTAGAGGGAAATGTTTTGCGGATTTTAATAAATCATCTATTCTTCTCCTCAACCCACTTTTTTCATTTCCCTCATTTTGGAGTATTTTGGAGGAAAAGTAATTGAAATTACTAATTTACTAATTTACCCTCATCCATTTTTAAAATTTACACTTTAAATAATATTAATTATGTTTAATTTTTTCAAATAAGGGTAAATTTGTAAAAACATGTCATAAACCCTCCATTTCCTTCCCCTCATACAATATGCACTCCCAAATAAGAAGAAGGATAATACCCTCTTTCTCCTCCCTTCCTTCTCCCTTCCTTCCCTTTTGATTCTCTCCCTTTTCTTTCCCTCCAAACTTGCAAACAGGACCTAAAATTTCATCAAGAGAAGGATGCATGATAACCGAAGTCATTGCAATTTAGGAAGACAAGAAACTTAGTTAGCCAAGTCTTCTAGATGCAAAAGTCATTTTGAAGACAGCACAAAAAATAAGAATAAAAATCTAGCTCAATTTGATATGAACTTTCTATGGTCTTTGAAAGTTTCTTCCACTAAATTACTGGCAAAATCAGAAGGCAGTATATATTTATTTTCGCAAACTTGATTTTCATCATTCAGGCTTGTCTAAATGACCATAAAGTTTTTTCCAGTTATATGAAGCTTCTTCTGGTGTCCGAAAAGTCCAGATGTGTTTCTTTGCTTTCTCGCGAGCTTCAAGAATTTCCTGCGAGCAATGGTCATACCATGTTACTAGAAGTAAAATCCATTCTAGATATGCTGCCAAGCCAGATAAATTCAACCATGTCACTGTGCAACAGCACATGGAAAAATAATGAATATTAAAAAACATAATACTAACAGCTAAGAGCTCTTGCACATTTAATGGTGCTGTATTCTCCATCATTCACAAAAGAGTAAAATGGACATCAACTAGAAAGTCAACAGGAGACTTAATGGGAAGGACTGCTAATAATACAAAATTAACGAGAAGGATCAATTAACCATTCAAAATGGCTAATTGGTTCCAAACGATCATTGCTATTACTGGAACAGTTATTAGTCATTCAAATTTAATTTTCTTTTGTTATCGCTTATCGGTCCTTCCCGTTAATTCTCCTAAAAGGAAAACTAGCAATGAAGAAAATCTTCTTTGATGGAACTGGTAATTAAATTTGTAAGACAGAGTTGGAAAGGTAGATTCCTTAACTCTATAATCACAAAATGTGAAAAAGCATAAAACCAAAATTTAAACAAACTTATAGTACTAGTGTGCTTCATATCGATAATCACATATATTACTGTCAAATCAACCACCACATGATCATCTCTGTTTTCTTCTTTAGGGCTCTAAGAATAAGACCATACATATACATATATCCCAAAAACGAAAGTGTCCACTACATGAAGGATGCAAGCAGCCAGCAAAGGGGAAAACAAGGAAAATTACTTTGACATCTTCTGAAGTTTAGTTTAATTACACTCGTTACTCATCTTGTTTTAGGAATTACACCAACCTCACTGAAGATATATGTTATTACACTTACCTTCCATAAAGAAATGCTGATTGAAATGACACTACCTAAGCCTAAGGGGAAGTGAGTGTAGCTTATAAAACAAGAGAAATGTTGGATGTAATTAAGTCAAACCTCAAGGGAGGTCTGTATAATTTTTCATGAAAAAAGAAAGGTGTGAAAAATCCAAAGAGATGTTTACAAAAGACGGCCACAAGAATTTAGACTCCCCTTAAGTCTTTACCTCACTACAACAAATCAGTTGTTCAATCACAAGTGCAACAACAACAACATATAGGATCATCTTAAGAATATTATTAAACCAATTTGAAGAGAATGAATCATCATTTGGTTACTGAAATAGTAGAACGGTGGCAAGTTGGTCCCTCACATTAAGAAATAGGCAAAAAAAAAGTCCCCCAAATTGTAAAAAGTCTATCATATTAGTCCAATTTGCCGACATTTTTCAATTTGGGGACCATAATATAATGCACGGAGGACATTTTTGCCTATTCCTTGATGCATTGTGCATATAATAAACTAGATCCAATTATCTCGCATCACAACACTTACACAATACACAATACAATACAAGACAAGAAAAACCAACCTGGAGTTCAGAAGCGCTTTTGGTCTTGAGCATTAAACAGTCAAACATGGCTTTAAATTTACCGACACAATTATCAAGAACACCAAGCCTGTAATACTGCTGCATTTGATGAACCGGGGCTGCACACATTTAAAAAAAATAAAAATAAATAAAAAATAAAACCAAACTTGATTAGTATTTAGATGAGCCAGTTATGAAATCTGGGAAAAGATACAAACTTTAAGATGATTAGGATTAAGGGAGCATTAATTACAGTAGCAGAACCAGAGAGCATCGAAGTGTTTGGTGCATGCCAATTTGCGCCTAACTTCAGGGTTACTAGAAGCTTCCTTCTCCGATGACATTACTATATGGAAATTCGAGCACTCAATAGCTGAGAGCTTGGCGTGTTGAAGGTGGGTGAGTCGTGAGATCGAGGGTTGCGATGGAGGTGCTTCTCACACAGTTATTGATGCTGCTCACCCATATTAACCAAAGGAAATTATTAAGATGCATAATTGCATATTAGGGTAAGTCCAGCAAGAGAATAAAGGTGAGACTATTTTCTATGGCTCATCTTTGAACAAGTTATTTAACTACAAACTTTGTGCCAACAAGCAAACAAAAAAAAAAAACTTGTTCAAACTGTTAAGGGATCATTTATCAACACATAATAATGTTTGCTTTCTCAATTCAGTAATAATCCACACATTATGCAACAAATCAACATATTACTTCAAGATCCACTCCTGGATGTCATTTGGGGTTTCTCAAACCATGCAAATATTGATAGACAAACAACCTAACAGCCAGCTTCAGCAGCGCAGAGGATTAAGCAAACAGACGGAATTTTAACCAAAGAGGATCCAAGAATCATTTAATCGAGCATATGGCAGTCAACATAGAAACTAATTGCACAAATGAATCAACACCGTGTTAGTTAGCTAATCACAATCATTTTTCTAGCATCAATAACCAACTTACATTTCGAATTACTTAGACTTTCAATTAAGCCGGCGTAGCTCTTTCTTCGTTTCTCCACAGAACGGAACGGAGGAGGAGATAACGGAGACGACGGCAGGGTGGAGGAGAGGACGGAGGCAGCGCGGTGGAGGAGAGGACGGATGAAAGTGAATGGGTGTGGAAATTGCTTTCTGTGTTAGGTAAGGAACGAATGAAAGTGAACGAGTGTGGGATGTGGGCGTAGCTAGAGGAAGGATTCTTCGGTGACTTTAGAAAAAAATGAGATGAGAGAGATAGGAAAAAATGGAGGGAAGAGATGATAGAGAAAATAAGAGATGAGAGAGATAGAGAAAAAGGTACTAAAGGCATCAAATCCATTTTCGTATAGCTATGGTCACTGATCTGTGATCTTTGGAGCCTGCTTTTTTTTATTATAAAAAATAGGTAAAATTGTACTTTTGGTCCCTTAAGATATTTGTTTTGTTCAAATTGGTCCCTTAAGTTTATTTCGGGACAAAATAGGTCCCATAAGTTAGGTTCGGATTTCAAATTGGTCCTTTAAGGTTTTTTTTTGACAAACTAGACCCTTAAGTTATGTTCGAGTGACAAATTGGTCCTTTTAAGACAATAAAAATAATACATTAAGGGTCTAATTTATTGGCCCCTTTGATAAGCTAAGGAACCAATTTGTCACCTGAACATAACTTAAGGGCCTAGTTTGTCACAAAAAAACTTAAAGGACCAATTTGTCACCTGAACCTAACTTAAGGGTCTAGTTTGTCAAAAAAAAAAAAAAACTTAAAGGACCAATTTGAATAAAACAAATAACTTAAGGGACCAAAAAGTGTAATTTTGCCTAAAAAAAATAAGGGAAGGAATAAATAAGATGACAACAGGTTTTTGGTTTTTTTTTTTTAAAATAATATAGAAAAATATGGATGGGCGAGTCAATAGGTTTATTGATAAACCCGTTGCTCGAATTATATTAGTAGCCTAGCCAAAAAATATAAATAAAAAAACACCCACATATAATATCACCCAAAAAATATGGACGGGCGGGTCAACATGAGAGAGAAAGCTACAGAGAGACACTTTGAGTGCCATAATCGTAACTCGAGAAAACAACATCAATGGAACGTGCTGCCAAACAAGTATAGAGGATCGGTATCTTACTATTTCACAAACTTTCCAGATAGTTATGGATTTGGTGATATGTGGAGGGTGTTCTTGAGGTGGGGGAGAGTAATAGACATGTTCATTCCACCTAAAAGAGACATGCATGGAAAGAAATTTGAATTCGTTAGGTTTTTAGATGTGCAGAACCCGAAAGCTCTAGACGCTACTTTGGATACAATCTGGATAGGGACATACAAGCTGAGAGTAAATATCCCTGCTTTTGATTGCGGCTCCAAAAGGTTGTTTAAGAAAGATAATCTGGAATTAAATGAAAGGAAGGGGGAAGGTGGTGAGCATTTAAGAGGAACCTCATATGTTAAGGCTCTGGTAGAAGGGGGAAATCAGGAGCATTTAAGAAGGAATGTGACTAGGCGTCCATATCATAGCAACATACACATGGGTATAAAAGGTAGCGATTTTGGTGGTTTGGATTTTAGTGTCTCGGAAGAAGAAATGGGGTGGTTGAAGGGGAGCTACGTGGGAAGAACAATCGACCCAGAGGGCATCATGTGCATTAGGAAGAAGTTCCAAATGGAGGGTGCTCTGTCTATAAGCTTAACCCCATGGGTGGGAACCTGGTACTGATACAAGGAGATAAGGAGGAGGAGCTTGAAGAAATTATGATGAGTAAAGAAAAGGAATTTGCCAAATGGTTTTCAGAGATAAGGCATTGGTGTCCAAACATAGTTGCTACAGAGAGATCGATTTGGGTCAAGATACTTGGGACTCCAGCACACATATGGGGTGAAAACTTCTACAGGCATGTCACTCAATTGACTGGAACCTTCATTACGCTAGATGATTCAACAACACATAAAGTTAGACTGGACATAGCAAGGGTGCTCATTACAGCCACAGTCCCGGAGATCATCAACAGAGTTGTCCAGGTTCGAGTAAATGGAGTTACTTACTCGATCAAATTATTGGAAGAGTCTTTTGGGGATACATTCAACAAATTTGTGTCGGACTGGAAGTATCAAGAATCTGAGGGGTTCTCTACAGATGATGAAGACTATCTGGTTAATAGCACGGTCGTGCTGGAGACGAAGTTTACGACAAGGGTGAGAGAAGAAGACCTGCAACGGCTAAACAAGGAATTTTCAAATCCTTCGTTTGGGAAATTAACGAATCTCAAGGCCAGCAATTCGGGAAGCTACATAACAGGGTCACAGGGGGGTGGCTCAAGGAGGTTCGTACAACAGCCTTGTGGGAGCGTAGGAAAACGTCCTATCTGGTGAAAAGGAGCAGGATGAGGTTATCAGTGATACTCTATCAGCTATTCAAAAGGCTAGTAAGGTGATAGAAAGGCCAACACGTGCGCAAGAAAACATGGGCCAAAGGAGTCGGTCGGGAATGGATTTAGGCGTTGGTAGTTCGGCCCAAAATGAAATCTCAGTTGAGTACATTAAGTTGACGTGCGGTGAGACATCCGTAAAAAAAAGGGGGAGTGGGAAAAAGAGAACTTCCGAAGTGGGCTTATGGCACAAACAAAAGAACCAATTGGGCTTGACATTGGGAAATCAAAAAGATGTTGGTCTAAAGGAAATTAGGCTGACAGAAAGTGATGAAGATGGGTCACCCGGAAATCAATGGTCCAAATGTCCACATAGGGTGGATGGGAAAGGAGTGGTTATCGAAGGAGACAAATTAAAAAATCAAAACACAAGAAAAGAAAAGTTGGGGGGATATCCTCTCACAAACAGAAGGAAATCAAAATCCCTAAAAGATGAGCTGCTGCCACCAATTCGAGGCGGGGGGGGGGGGGGGGGGGGGGGGACGTAATTGTCCAAAAGAAGGAAGCAAATCAACTCAACAGAGAAGGGGATGGATCGAGGGTACAAAGATGGGTGGATTGTCGGGCCGATGAGAGGAGGAAGGAAATAGCTGCAAGAAAGAGAATAATAGTTAGGGACTCCTAACTGTCTGAATTCGCACAGGTATGGGAATCCTTATCTGACAGCCAAATCAGTAACATGAATCGTGTTGTGATTGGAGCAATGGCCTGCCTGTTAGAACCTAAGTCAATCTGGGTACCTAAAGATAAGATTATACATGTTGAAGATTTGCTTAACAACAGGAAAGAAACACGCATCTTGGTACTTGGACAGTGGGTTGCTCACGTCACATGATGGGAGAAAAGTGCATGTTCCAAGACCTTAGACATAAAGATGGTGGCTGGATTACCTTTTGAGGTAATCAGAAGGGAAATATCATTGGAGTAGGTAAAATTTGTGAATATATGCCTTGACAGGATTAATCTATTTTGATGATCGACAAATGGAGAAGGGCAAGATCACTCTAAGCCTTGATGAATGACAAATGGGGAAGTCAGAAGGACTCAATTGCAAAAAGCGGCAAAAGGTCAAACAAGCAGTGAAGATGAGCACAATGGGAATTTCAATTATTGTATTGGTTGTTTTAGAAAATGTGTGTAAATGGTAAGTAAAGTTCTCAATTTAATATTGGTCTCACACACACACATTTAACATGTGCCTATAACATTTTAAACATATTAATATCTGACAATTAATTGAGCTTAAATGAGTATTAAAAATATTAATTGTTAAGATTTTCAAATTCAAATATTCTTCAAGACATAATCGATTATAGGAATCATATAATCGATTATGATACGTAATTAAAAATCGATTGTGGTTTTTTTTTTTTAAAAGCAAGACAGAGAATAGATAATCGATTAGTATAATTGATTATGCTTTTTAACAGTCAAATGGTTTTACACAAAGAACAAGTAATCGATTATGACCTGACTGTTTAAAGACGCACCTTTTGAAATGAGTTAAAATAATCAATTATCCTTTTTGAATAATCGATTACTGCGCGAAAAAAAAGTGTTTTAACGAGGCTTGACCTATTTTTTTTTAACCAACACTTCCTATCTATTTAAAAGAAATTTGGGCAGCCACAATAGATAGAACTCTACCATTTCACTTGTGCTAGAAACTCTGATAAACATATTCTCTACTATTTTCTCTTGCACTGTCACTTTGACCATATTGTCCTTGAGAGTTCTACACACCATATAGATGTTCTTATATCTTGTGCTTCAATTTGTTTTTATCTGCACTATTAAGAGTGCCTTATATCGGTAAGAGTCGGATTGACTCAAACCATCTCTTGATTACCATTCTTACAAGAGAGGTTATATCTCTTGTAAGTGGTTTAGTGGGTGTGGTCCCATTGTCCTATTGTTTGAGGCTCCTTTACTGGGGGAGGTGATATCCATGGTTTGTGAGGAGTGCTCTTCATTATAAAGGTTCCTAACTGCACCTGTTTAAAAGCTAGTGTTTGAGGCTCTTACACAAGGAGAGTATATCCTGAGATTTGTGTTAAGGGTTCTCTGAATTGTAAAGGTTCTAGTTGATCCTATTTAAAAACTAGAGTTGATTGAAAACTCTTGGTGGTATTGTCTTGGGGACTGGATGTAGGCCACGTGGATAGTCTGTGGCCGAACCAGGATATATCGCTGTGTTCATCTTCTTTCCCTATCCTCTTTAAGTTTCCGTCATTTTCCTTATCTTGCTGTATTTTCAAAGGATTTATTTTTCAAAGCGCTTTAATTTGAAAAGAATTATTTATCCGCTGCAAATTCTACTTTAACTTTCCAAAGGGTTTTGATTTATCGAAAAAGATTCCATCTTTATTTAAAACCTAATTAACCCCCTTCTTGGGTGATGGTTGCCACGGTCAACAAGTGGTATCAGAGCTTCGGTTCTAGTTAGTAGCTTAATAGCTTAGAGTTAAGATCCTTTTGGCAACCTTTTAAGTTTTCCAAAATGTATAGTTTTGAAATTAACAAACCACCATTCTTTGATGGTGAGAATTAGATTTATTGGAAAATGAGAATTAAAATTTTTATGCAGTCAATTGATGTCAACTAATAGGATATTGGAGTTCATGGACTCATTCTCAAACCCAAAGAACATTGAGTTTGATAAAAATTAGTTTTTGCATATCTCAAAAGAGTATGACAAAGTCTGCATGGAAAAACAAGCTCTTGCAGATGAAAATAACAAGTTAAAGTCAGCGAATGCCAGTCTAACTGACAAACTCAAAGCTGAGTCAAGTGTCCCCTGTGAAGTTGCAAAACTGATGTAAGATGTGACATTTGAACGAGAGCCTATCAAAGTTTTCTTATAGTGCTTCCTCAATCAAGCGCTATGATAGTTAAACTTTCAATAGCGTTTATATCTATAAACGCTATTAAAGGTATATAATAACATATATAACATAGCTCTTACCCAATAAAGCGTTAATAATGTTTTCTTGGGGAAACGCTTTCAAATGTGTAACTTTTTAATATCGTTTATCTGGGAAAGCGATTTTAAAAACCTCCGCACATCTTTTTTTAATGTGGTGTATCCCGAAACTGCTGTTAAGTATGCGTTATTAAATCCCGAATCTTACTTTGTGTGATTTGGTACAAAAAAAAAAAAAAAAGGAAGAAGGAATCTCTTACCCAGACCATAGTACCTGTTTCCCGTTTTTGTGAATGGTGTACCTCTTTCCCATTTTTGTGTAACGAAATTACTACTATATTTCTTTTCCATTTTTTGTGACTCACCTTCACTTACACCCACCTCGATGGGCACTTCTTTCACCATCTATAATATCAAAAATTTTCACCCCTCTTGTTTGCAAATCATCATATACATTCATCAACTTCAACATAATACAATGATACAAATAAAATCCATGCTAGCCCCCAAATCAGACCCAACCACTGCAAATTAGAACCCATCAGCTATAGGCAAATTCAACACATAAAAAGACGGAAAAAATAAAATAAAAAAATTTACTTCAACATCAATCTAGGCCTTCCCATTCAACCCAACCACTACCAGAGAAATCCCACTAAACACCCATGGACCACTTTCGCCTCAACCCCAGCTTGTTCTCATCTTCAATCAAACCCCATGCCCCCCAACAATGACCCCTTACAAGGCCAAGGTGCACCTAATGCTGTGTACATTACTACATTCCACATCAACAACCAGGAAGCTGCTATAACCAAAAAGCCAGATGTTGCTAAGAGGACAAAGCAATACAGATGGAAACTTCACCTATCGCTATCTTCTTTACATATAATGCTGCATAGAGAAAAGCAAGGTTGGCACTACTCACATGCTTACCAAGGATTGATGTCTTCCCCATGTGGTCATACACGATTCACAAATGCATAGACAATAAAACATTTTTGTAACACTTCCAAACACAAACTGAGATAAATAAACTGTAATTAGTAATTACATTATTTTTTTCTCATATAATATAATATAATATAATATAATTCTTTGCTTCTTTGGTACAAACTACCATGGCTGAAGGCCTAACAACAATGGCCAGAGTATCCTCAGGAAAATCTACAACAAAGATTTTATGGTATCACTACATCTGGTTACAATCTCAACATAAAGCTATGTGCTACTCTTGTCATCATGGGCAAGGCAAATGAAATAAGATAGAAAACATAATGAGAAGAGGGAACAAATTAGCAAAACTTGTAATTGTAAGACACTTAGGTAAATATACAGTTACAAAATAAAAAAGAAGAAGAAGAAATACACTCATGAGTGCCAGATTCCACTCAACATACTGCGGAACCGGTTTGTGGATAGCTTCCTTACAAGTCTCTTGGCATCAGAAGAAACTTCAGCCTCTGCAAGTTTTTTCTATGTTTTTGGCATAACCGGAACTAACAATCTTTTTCCTCCCACTGTGGCAACTTGTTAATGACATTAAGATAGAAATTAAGAACTTTTTGTTATCTGAATTTCCCACCTCCGGGTCAAGCAATTGCAGAAGAAGAGCAATATTATGGTCATCCTGCACAAATCTTTTCCTATTTTTAGTTACCATAATCATGCCAGAGAGTGCTTCAGCTGCCATTTCACGAACTTCAAATGATTTTGCACTCAGAAACTTAACAAGCTCAGGCATAAAACCTGCATCACCCATTGCTTTCTTAGCCTCTTCTGATTTTCCACACAATCTAATACCCACTTTAAGAGCCAACTCTTGAACTGAAACCTCACCATTTCTAACATAATATAGCAACTGATCCACAAAACCATAACTCATCAAAATACTTACAGAATTAGATGAAGAAAAACACACATTCTCAACAGCCCTCATTGCTATCTCTCTGGTCTTAGAAGAATAAGAACATTTAGGATCCAAGACACACAACAAAGCGCGAATTCCACCTTCTCTAATCACCATTTGCCTAACAACCTCATCACCAGAGACTATACTCTGAATGAACCCTATGGAATTCACCAGAATTGCTTCCTCCTTGGATCCCATAAGCCTAATAAAAGTGGACACAGCACCTTCCTCAACCATAAACCTCTTTATCTCTTCAACACCAACAAGATTCCTCAACACCCCACATGCAAAACCAACCAAATCCCCTTTACAATCTTCATCACCACAAATCTTCAACAAAGCAGTGACACCCCCATGAGCTGAAACACACCAAGCATTATCTGAATTCTCAGTCAACTTCATCAAACACCTTGCAGCACCAACCTTCCCTTCCTCACTCCCACAATCCAAAACCTTCACCAAAGGCGCAACAACCCCAGCAGCAATCAAAACCCCTTTATATGAATCAAAACCCGCAATAACAGAAACCACTTTAGCACTTTCTTCTTGAATTTCCACCTCATTGGAACACAAAAAACTCACCAAAACATGAATAACATCACCAACATCAACAATCACTTTAACATACTTCTCATCCTCAACCACAACCTCATGAAGGTTCATCAAAGCCTGTTTCTTTCATACCCAAATCACCAATCTTCATTCTACTCAAACAAGTCCCTCACGTAGAACCTCATGTCCTCTTTGGAAGCGCCAAGACTCGGTTTTGAAACAACGAGCGCATACCCATTTGACCAAATACCATTCTTGTAAATCTCGGATAGCTTCTTCACGTGGTTATCGAACTTTGCGAAAATCACGTCCAAATCGCTCTGCATAAGAAGCTTCCCACTGTAAGAGAGATCAACGCAGCGTTTCGCGAGATCGTAGCACTCGTTCGTGGTGGCCATTATCGAAGGGACCACGCTGGAGAGTGATGAGTTGTCGCCGGAATCGAAGTTCTCGGCGGCGACGAGACCGGCGTAAAGCTCCTCCAGCTTGTTGCGAATGAGTTGCCATTTTCCGGCGAAGACCCTTATCGAGTGAGAGAGGGAGAGCAAGGAGGAGATGAACTCGATGGTTCGCCGGAGGTGGGAGATTCCGGTGGGTTTTTCCGGCGAGTTCCGAACGGTTTTCTGATTCTCCGGTGAAGCCTTCAACACCCATTATTAATAATCAGTGTTTGTGGAACAAACCCATTTCCGGTGGAACAAAAACGAATATTCCGGCGAGAAAACGGTTTTTTGGGAAAGTTTAGATTCTTAGTAACAGAGATAGAGAGAGAGAGAGAGAGAGATTTTCTGAAGATCTATGCTTATCCCTAGATTGAAGCTGAAACAGAACTAGACTCTCGTATGTGAATTTACATATATACCCTTTTGAAGTTCCTTGTAAAGTGACGCTTTCTGCTGCTCTCGTTGAAAGGGTTAGGGGCAATTATGTAATTATGTTGGTGAATAGGCCGACTCATTCTGTTTGGAAGTTGGAAGTCTGTGAGGTGTGTGTTGAAGGGAGACAACAGAGGCCCAGAGAGGTGGTGTCTCTCTGAGCAATATGAGTAGCTATTTGGATGGAATTATATTGGTGGTGGTTCTAAACATGATTTTGTCCATATATACATTGGAAAATAAAATACTTCAACATAGGACAGGAAAGGAAGTAAATTATGAATCAACGAACAAAAGGTAAGGTACAAGCAAGGGAAGCATTACAAAACTTTATGTTTTTGTTAATACATATAATATAATTTGTGACAGTAATGGAAGTTATCAGTTAACAGTTATTTAGGACCAGGAATCATTAGTTAATTGTTACTTTTGTATTTAAAAAAGGTAGTAGAAGGCTTAGTTGGTAGATTAATAACCCTTCTTTTACTTACTCTAATTAAAAAAAGTTTGGCATGATTAAAGGGATGCAAATTAATGGCATGGAGACTGAAAACTCTCGAATTTGGATCTGGACAGAGTAATAGTAACATTTTACCTTAGTAACTTTATTTGGGGGGTGAAGGTGTTTTAAGCTCACAAGGGTACAGGTTATAAAATTGGATGTTTGAGGTTTTAATTTAACTAGTACTTAATAAAAATGGACTATTTTACCAAAAAGAAACAATGAACTAAAAAATTTGATCCTATATTTATACTTTTGACTCAGTTAAAAGGATTCAAATCCTCGTAACACAGCACCGATCAGTTTGTGGATCCTGTATTGCTGTGTAAAAAACATGATTCAGTTTTTGTTTAATGTGTCTAAAATGTCAATCCAAAATTAAATCAACTAAATCGCTTTAGCATACAAGTCCAATCATATTAATAACGAGTAACATTAACCATATCAGATAAGAGATATTATGGATAATGTTTTAGCTGCTTGACTTTAAGCAAGCACAGGGTTTACAATATGTTGCTATCCGACTTTCATATAGTATGTTTGGTATAGCTATGTTTGTTTTAGATTTTGTTTGACGCAAAGTTCCTTGAAACTTCCGTTCATCCAAAGCCACCACGTTGAGCTTTCAAAAAAGGTGCATTAGGAAGCCAAAATTCTCCGTTTGCGTTGGGGGCAAATGTAAAACAAACATGCACTATCGCGTTGGAGAGAATGTGACGCAGAAGCTAGCCTTTATTGCTTCTGCGTTGAATGTCCAAAAAATTTCAGAAATGCCACTATTGACGTGATTTTTTGGGTGGATGTGGTTTTTGAACTGGTTTCCAAACAAACATGCATATAATTCATCTCTATGTTGAAATTGCTTCTACTGCATTGTTTCCACTGAATATCAAGAATAGTATTTATATTTCCTGTCGCTTTAATGCTAGCAACGGGCCAACTGCAATTCAGTTCGAGGCCCCTAGAAAACAATGATACAGCTGTCATAATACTGTTTCAGTTTTTCTACTTTTCTGTGAGAGAAATAGGAGCAAAAGTACAGAGTCAGAGCGGTAAATATATGGATGTGCAGATGGACCACCCCTTAATAAGGAGTGACAGAGCTTTGATTACGTGAACAAAAGAAAATGGGCTAGCTTTTAATTGCCTTGTAATGGTAATGACAGAAAAATATTATAGACACATCCCTTTCACGTCAGTTTTGCTTATGTGTTGGGATTTATGTATTAATGTAGAAAATGAGAAGATATCAAAAATTGTGAGACATGAGATAACGTGAGTGTAAACAGAGATAATAATGTCTGTTATTACATAAAGTGTACCACAATCTTGTGTCATCAATTTTAATTGGTCAAGAAACCTCATCTTTTATTATTAATTGTTGGATATTTAAATCAATTAATTAATCACAATACATATTATCCATTACGTATGACTTAGTTGGTTATGCAGATTGAGCTTGTAGGGAGAGAACATGAATTCGAATCCCGTAGAACACATCTTTGGAAAGAGTCAAAAAATCTTAATTGTAATTAAGTATCCAAGCAGAGATTAGTTCATGGACTCATTGGAAAGTCAAATACCCTAATTATAATTGGTTAAAAAAAAAATCCACAATACATACATAGAGTTATGATATACTCTATTGGATATATGAGTAACATTGTTGAAAAGGCAAGACCACACTGCGCAGACCCCCACCATGTGAAACGCTTTCTTTGTTAGATGCCTTGAGCAAGCAATGACCCTTGAACACTAAGTGGGGAATGAATCACATAACTAATTGAGAGAAAGTTGCTTTCTTTTCCAACACTTTTTGTGGGTTGCAAACGTATAGTAAAGAAGAGTCCAATAAAAGCTAGAGGGGAAGCAATACAATACAATACATATTCATTTCCACTAAAGAATATCTTGCATTGAAAATCTTAGCCACACATGATCCCATATATCTTAAAACAATTGTGCTACAAGTCAAAAGAAAGACACCACTTTTACATCAATGGCCATATAATACACTATATGATTACCACATAATATACGTAGATATCAACTATACTAATTATCATATAATGGTAATTAATTACTATTACCCATCATCACATATTGAATGCTGATTTAATCACTGACATAAAAGTGATGTGAAAAATTTGACGTCTAAATATTTATTTTTCCATCTTAACAACTCTGCTTGGTTTCAAGAGACAAAGGAGGGTCACGAGAGATCATGAATAGAAGGTCTAAACGGTAATATACGGAGCCCAGGCTCAAAGCAAAAGTGTAAAGCTGGCCATGTAATGACTAATGACAACTCCGAATAAAAGCATTAGATATTGACCATATCCCCACCAAGAAGATGAACTTTAGCAGAATTTATGGGGGTTGGTAAGGGAAAACTGAAGAGGTAAAGAGGATCAAGGTGCATTTTTTAAACCTTGGTATGAGACAAATGAGGTACTAGTACTAGGTAAAACAAAATTGAAATGACCCATCATGTCATTAATTTGGTGTCTAATTTTTCACAATCACTATGGGATTTAGTTCAAAATACCCATTATTCTGTTGGTCACGGATTCATATTTTATGTAATGTGACCACAAATAGTATTCTTTAATTTAGACCAAACCTTTAAGGTTAGCAGCTTTAAACTAATTCAAAGCAATTCAGGTCGGTTGCACAAAGCTAAGTAATTTCTGGTCCAAGGGCCAACCTGCTGGTTAAACAAAAAAATAAAAATCCATTGGAGAATATGAGTTAAGCATAATTGCAATTTGCAGTTCTGCACATCAACACATGCCTCAATTCAGGGGTCAGCGACCCTTATCTTGCAAGTATGTCTCTATATCATAGAAGCAATGTGGGGCCTTTGGCTCTAATTTGTTGTTTCATTTATCTATCTGTGCATAAGTCACTTTAAATCAACCAAAAAGAATCTAGATTATAATTCAATTTTAGCTGCTTAAGGCTTCTACCACTTGTCACTGGATTATGTTTTGTATAAGTAGTAATCACGATCACTTTCGCTTTCACTTACACCAGTTTGGTTACAAATTTACTGTGGAAACGAAAAAGGGTTACTGCCTAACCCTTCTCCATTTAAGTAAAAAAGCATTGTGCTAATGTTTTCTACGTGTTAGGTGAGAATTGCCATCCATTTTGCAAAAGCCATCCCGTGCTACCTTTGAGTAGCGAAGAAGCGAAAATCGAGACAGTAGAAAAGTCTGAAATTAAAATGTCTTGGCTTTGAAGAGAAAAGTATAAATATATAAAAATTAGGCTAAACCCCAATTTTGGTCTCTTATCTTTATTTTAGTTTTCATTTTGGTCCCTTTTCTTTTTTTTTGGCATTTTGGTCCCTTATCTTTATTTTAGTTTTCATTTTGGTCCCCTATCTTTCAACCGTTAGCCTATTTTGGTCCCTGCCGTAAATCCGCCGCGGCCAGTCGCCGGAAACCGCCGCGGCCAGTCGCCGAAACCGCCATTGTTGTCGGAATCTAAGTTTTAGAGAGAGAAAATCTCATTTTTCTCTCTCTCTCTCTCTTCCTCTTTATCTCTTCTCCCTCCTCCTTCCTTCTTCCTCCCTTCCTTCTTCCTCCTTCCTCTCCATTCTTTCCGTTTTGGTCCCTTTTTCCTCGCCGTTGTCACTGTTGCGCGCGATTGACGGTGAGCTCGAGCGGTGGTGGCGGTTTAGGGAGGTGGTGGTGGAGGAAGAAGGAAGAAGGAGGAAAAACGAAGAAGAGAGAGAGAAAAACGAGACTTTCTCTCTCTAAAACGCAGTTTCCGGCGGAGGTTTCCGGCGACGGTGGCGGTTTCTGGCGAGTCACGACAGCTACCTAACGCCATTAGTGGAAAAATGACGGAAAGGACCAAAATGAAAACTAATAAAAAGATAAGGGACCAAAACGCCAAAAAAAAAATATAAGGGACCAAAATGAAAACTAAAATAAAGATAAGGGGCCAAAATAGGGATTTAGCCTAAAAATTATCTTATGTTCATAAACTCAACTGACTAGTAAGGTGCTAAGGTGACTCCTAACCAATATACGTACCAAAATAGGAAGTAACAATATACTACTGGAGATTGCTTGATATGGCTATATGGATCGATTGATTGGTATTAATTTTTGTATAATACGAACAATAATCACTAAATATTCCAAATTTTCCACTTATCATAGAAGATGGGTTATATAGAAATAGGCTAATTATTATCATTGTGAATTTGTTTTAGGGTTTAAGCAATCAAACCTTTTTCTTAAGCATGTTGCTAAAAGATTTATAATTGGAGAATAATTTGTCCTGTCCTCACCAATACAACGAGTCATTTAGGAAACCTTGGTAGCGGAAAAGGTGGAGAAGATACCAGCCACGCTAAGCGTTACCTATTCGGTATTACAGTTTCTGTATTCTATCACTTTTCACATGGACCATTGCATAACAGATTTTATTACTTTTAAGATTTCAATTAGAAAAAGCAAAATAAAAAAAAATAAAAAAATCGATTGTGTGCTTTAACCCCCAAATTGATCAACATATAGGGTGCGTTCGATACGCATTAAAATACAGAACAATACAGGATGAGCAGGACAGCATAATACAATCTCTTGAGTCACAGAACAACTTTTTATCATGTACAATCGTTTAATAGATAATCAACAGCACAAGTAAAATAATATTAATTTTACTATGATACCCTTTGTAATATATATTATTATATATTAATACATAATATTATTAATATATGTAAGTATTAGGCAATATATAATATATTTTTATAATATATAGTATATATGATAATATATTATTACTATCATAATAATATTATATATTATTAATATGTATTATATATAACGTTAACATGTTTGAAAAAAATTAAATAACGTTAGTGTGGGAGAGGGAGAGATAGAGGGGGGAGAGAGATGTAAGGATAATTTTGTCGTCTGTCCATGAGACAAAAAGTTGTCCCATGGTTTAGTGAGGGACATAATTTTGGGTTTTTTATCCTGTCTCGCACCCCCTTTCTTGTCCTGTCCTCTTATCACATATAATCCCCTGAATTTTTGCAAATCAAATGCACCCACATTTTCATATTTAGTTGCTCGAAGTTTGTAGTCTTCTAATTACACTTGGGTTAGGGATACAGGGAACTTTGGGTGGTCTTTTGGTTGCTCTGTTTTGTGCTTTGTGGTTCCTCTGTCTTTGGACAATTGTCTCAATATAGGTTGAGATATCCCTTATATTCATTTAATAAATTTTTTGCTTATAAAAGAAAACATTTGGGTTAGAATTTTTAGGCCAATCGAACTAGTCATCTGTTATTGATTACTATTTTGTCAATCAAGAATTAAGTCATGTTGATATAAAAAAATTAAAAATGGTGCGAAAATTTTGTTGTGTGCAAATTTTTATTTTGGTAGGCAAAAGATTTTATTAATAGGAGTACTTGGGATATCCAACCCTTATACAGATGAGACAATCTCTAAATTAAATAAAATACTATTCTAAAAAAAAGGATAGTATTGTTTTTACAAAAGTTGCAATGTCAATATAAACCCAAGAAAAGAACTAGCCTTAAACATCGTTCCAAACCATCATGAAATCAAAAACTAAAAACTTATAACCTGAAACTGTTAAAACCACTAGCTAACCAAATAAACTCCATGTGATACAAAAGACATGTAGCCAACTAAAACCACTTTAACCACTAAGAACAAATAAGAGAAGAACAACAACCCACTTTGAAGGATCCACTTGCAGATCCACAACAAAAATTATCTATGCCAAGTGACTATCAAGATCGCAGCACCTTGAGATATCATCAGCCACTTGTACCATCACAACAAAGAGACCAAAATAAGAACCTTCAAATTGTCACCATCTGGAGAAGTCTACATTACTGAGAGATACCCAAGAAAGAGCAAATCAAAAAATTGTGAAGTTCTAAACAGATTACACCAAAAAACTGTTGTGTGCAAATATTAATTACATTATGCAAAACATGTTATAGACAAATGGTGATTCCTTTGGTTCAAGAGCGGGTTAGGCTCTAGCCTCAGAAGTATGAGTTTGAATCCCGTCCACCTTCTAAGTGCACCTGTACCTAGTTTTTGAGACCCAAGGATGTCGCTTGCACCATTCCCGGTAGTATTAGTTATTGTTACAAATGTTAGGCGATGTTTGGAAGTTTTTACGGGGATAGAGTCAAGTGATTAATAATAGAGTAGTTAGTAATGGAGTGGAGTGGAAAGACAAAAGTATCACACTCCATTGTTTGGAAGTTTAACGAGAGATATAGAAGAAAATCCCAAACCCCCAATTTGGAGGGTATAAAAATGAGTGTTTTGGATAGAGCGGAGTCGTTTGAGTTACAATCCTAAACCATCTCATTCCATAAATAAAAAAATCTCAAAAAATGGATTAATGGATATACACAACTCTACTCTATTACTAACCATCTCACCCTATCCTCCCAAACATAGCCTTAGATTTATGGATCTTGTAATTAGTGTCAAAAATATTGATTAAAGAATCAAAATATTAAAATTTTATATTAAGAAATATAATTTTACAACTTTTAACACATTCAATACACCACTTTCTAATGCAAAGTTTCTATATTTAATTTCTTAAGAAATGTCCTTAGTATATTGATTAGCATTTGCCTAACTTTATTTAGTCTTCAACATTCGAAGGCCTAAAAATCCAGGAGATAACATTTATAGTTGGCACTTTGTATTAATTTTTAGGGTGTTACTCCGATACCCTTCATGTTGAGAGGGTATGGCTACCCTTCAAGTATTTTATTAATTTTAAGTTATTGTTTATTCTTCTATCCATGTTTCTAATTTGGTAATCATTGTTTTTATCAATTCTATTTTTCTATCGTATTCTTTACAATCGCAATATTTACAATGATAAATCATATGTTTATTACATGCATCAGTTCCTTCATCTTTTAATTCATGTATTAATCTTTTTAGTGTATTTTGATTAGTCAAGTCTAGCATACTTAATTTATGTACAATTTTTTCTATATTCTGAAAATCCATATTAATCTAAAAATCTTTCGATTTTAAACTTTATTATATCTATCATTGATTCTACAGTTATTATGATATCTTTATCTGTCACCAAAATCTTTCAATGTTTTTAAATAATTTCTTAACATAGCTAATTGTTGTTTTAATTCATGTAATCTTTTCATTTTACTTTTATTATTATTTAGTACCTAGCTCTGATATCAAAATGGTACCACCCTATTAATTTTCCTTTCAATTTTTATTTCAATAATAAAAGTACTAGATACAATTAGCTATGCTAAGTACTAGAAAAATAATAAAAGTAAAATGAAAAGTTTACATGAATTAAAACAACAATTAGCTATGTTAAGAAATTATTTAAAAACATTGAAAGAATTTGGTGACAGATACAAAGATATCATAATAACTGTAGAATCAATGATAGATATAATAAAGTTTAAAATCGAAAGATTTTTAGATTAATATGGATTTTTAGAATATAGAAAAAATTGTACATAAATTAAGTATGCTAGACTTGACTAATCAAAATACACTAAAAAGATTAATACATGAATTAAAAGATGAACATATGATTTATCATTGTGAATATTACGATTGTAAAGAATACGATAGAAAAATAGAATTGATAAAAACAATGATTACCAAATTAGAAACATGGATAGAAGAATAAACAATAACTTAAAATTAATAAAATACTTGAAGGGTAGCCATACCCTCTCAACATGAAGGGTATTGGAGTAACACCCTAATTTTTATTATACAGAAAACTTCAACGAACTAAAATAGTACCATTACTATTTGTAACTTAGGCGTGGAATATTGATCTGCATCTCCATTTCGTACGGGAATTTGGATGGGTGGTGTTTTGTAGACTTAATGCTTCTATTCTTGCTTATTTTGTTTGGCAGTGTTGGGCTGCTATATAAACATGTTGCAACGTGTATTCTTTCTGCTAAACTAAGCACCTCTGCATTAGTTTAGCCTTACTAATTTGATTCACTTTTGGCTTTTCAGAAAAAAACTATTAGTTATAGCTAACCTAGCAGTAAGGGATAGTGGTATCATAATATAGTTCAAATCTCTCCAATGACATTGTCCCCTTGCCTTTACCTATAACCTTTGCCTTAAGTGTAGCAAGCACTTATTCCAACAACCATCATTAAATCTGAAAAACAATACACATAAGAATTTTATCTAAAAAACACAAAAAGATCATAACGTTTTCTTTTTCTTTTCTTCTTCCTTTTTGATTTAATTGCCCAATTTTAGCATAAGCGTGAAGCAAACATGATGCCCAACCACTATAAGCTGAGAAATAGTGATTTGATGTGATGAGTAGAACACCAAGTGTAGTATAATGTGTAGCAGACCCTCAATCCCTTTTCGCTATCTTGACCAATTAGTTTATGATAATGGCTATGGACTAGCTTGAGTGGTTGAGTTAACGCCTTATACCGCAAGAAAATGATGTGTCTATGGAGATCATGCATGGGTCCTGCATAACCCAAAGGCTGATATGGTTATTATTATTGACTAGAAATTTTGAACAGGACGGCTTACCAAAATTTTGCTTACCTTGTCATTATTCATGAAATGGGAAATTTATTTGCACGTAAGTTTCTTTGTTACAAATTAACTTATAAAATGATGAGACCAGGGGATGAAAAAAAAAAAATGTATGTGTACATAAAGTAAAAGAAACAAAATATTGCCAGCCACACATTTTAATGTTTTGACATATTTGGGAAGAAAATTTCTGTATAACTGTATAAGTAATACCAATGTTCACTAAATGGTGTTATATATGGGTAGAAGCATTGCCCTCCGTGATGAAAAACTAAGCTAGCATTAAAAAAAAAAAAATAGACATCTTACCAAACATAACTTTCAAGTTATTATAGCTTTAGATTAATTGGAGTTACAGAATAGGAGTTGTGAAGTGAGATGATAATGGGACCGTATCATAGAATCAAACCCAACATCTATCAAGCATCGTAAGCAATCATTGTATGAAAACTGCTTGATTAAAACACTGATTAGTGTATATGTACTTGACTAAAAAAAATACTTATTTTGCTGATCAACTTGGGTAGGGGTATCTCCCAGAGGACTAAAAGTGAAAACCGTCATGTTATGGCCTATTTGGTTTGTTTTTAGTTTTCTGTTTTCATTTCTTAATTTTAAAGACAAGTGCAATTAAAATAATTATAAAAAGAGACCTTGTTTTTATCCTGTTTCTTGTTTCCAAAGATTTGTACAGGAAATAGTTAAAATAAATAAAAAGTTGTTTTCAGTTTTTCCTGAACAAATCTTTGGAAACAAGAAAAAAATGAAAACAAAGTGATACTTTATAACTATTTTAATTATAATTATCTTCAAAATCAGGAAATGAAAACAGGAAACTAAAAATAAGCTAAACATGTCGTTAGATTGCAAACACACTTTTTCATCCTATTGACACAGAAGGAATCATCACACGGGTTGCATACTTTCACAAACTTTCAGATACAACATTTTACAAACTCAACCTTGTATTTCATTTTGTTTTACTCCAGAAAAAAAAAAACATTTTTATTCAATGCTTAAATCGATGTAAGGAATTAAGAGAATTTAAGTGGAAGAGACAACTAAAAGATAGATAATACTCATTCTGTCATAGGTATTTATAGGCCACTATTATGGAGGTTTTCCCACCATTTGGACCTATGTAATCATGACCTAGTAGCCATTAGTCCGGACAACTCCATCAGGGGGTTGCACAATCATGCAGTTCATATCAAATGTCAGCCATCTTATTAGAATAGGGCGATGATCCTATATGGCCTTATCCATGGCTAATTGGGTCAACATAGCGCGACCAGATTTTATTAGTCAATCCTTCAGGCCGCTTGAACTCAAGACGAGGCCAGAAGTAGTTGCTCCTAGGTCAATGGTGGTTCGAGACAAGTGTCGAGCTCCTATGACTGGTCGACCACTAGGATGCCTTTTGTTGTCCAAATTCAGGGAGGTATGCTAGACCAGCTTGCCCTTGGTGCTCATCTACGCTTTATGGTTAGGCTTTAATTTTCATTTGTCTTTTTGTCTTCTTTACGTCTTTTCGTTCATCGTTGTTCAATTTTTTTCTTGCTACATGTCACGTGTTTAGGAGTTGATTGCCTTGTTTCTTGTGTTTGATTTAAATTTGAAAAAAATGGTGCCATTTGGTGATTCCCCTTTCCCCCAACGTCAACTTGTAAAAGGCGGTGAGAGATAAAGCACTTCTACTTCTACTCTTGTTTGTACCTTCCATAGAGCTTCTGCTTCTTCACTGCAACAGATTCAAGATTTAATAACGTTTAATTTCGGCATTTTATAACGTATTCGACTGCTTTCTATCTTGGTGCTATCGAAAGTTGTAAATAAGAATAGTGCTTCTGAGGCGTTGTCATAGGTTTAACTACAATAGTGTTTGTCCAATGAAATACCACAGTCTTTCGCACTAAAATGTTCATCCAGGAAACGGTACTGACATGGGTTTACAATAAAGATAATTCAGACTAAAACATGCTCTATCTTAGCTATCCAATAACGATAGCACGATGTCATTAAAGCGCTATCTTATTTTTAACTACGATAGTGTTTTGTAAACAAACGTTGTCTATTAGCCACCTTTTCTTAATTGTTTTTTTTTGTTGCTTTTTGCACATTCCACTGCATTCAACAATCAAAAACAACATTCAGCAATCAAAAAACAGCATTCAGCAATCAGAAAACAACGTCCAACATTCAATAAAAAATATTAATCAACAAAATCGGCCATAATAGAGTCCGACCACAATGACCAAATTCATTATTTGCATGCATAGAGATACTAGATTAAAACGTGCATCATCTATTTCATAATAAAAAACAACAGGTAGAGAATACCACATTGTAACAAGTTGAAACGCGGAATACCACATTGCATCATCTATTTCATGCGTGAATGCATGATCAAACAACACATAACACAACCACCACCTCCGCTTAGGCCACTAGGCTACCCAAGTTTTATCACCATCAACACCTCGACCATGAGGAATATCGTTAACGTTTCATCGTTTTAATCTTTTAAACACTCTGGTCATTCTGCACCAGAGATTACCACCTCGACCATTGCACCAGAATTAATTCTGGAGGTTTCTAATGTGAAACCAAACACACACTCATAAATAACCTTTTAGTTCTCGGTAGATAAACTAATCTAGAGAATGAAAACAACTTCCCTCTTAAAGCCCAGTTCCAGTAACATGATTTGTAACCCAAGTCTTAGAATTTGGGTTTGGGCCTAACTCAACCTCAAAAGCTAGCTTGTAAGGTGAGGGTTGCCTCTTACTTATAAGCACTCATCAGACCATATCACTATCCAATATGGGACTCCAACACCAAGTTTGACCAATGGACATGTGTGTCCATCCTTAGACTTGCCCCTTTCAGAATAGTTTTGCGATGACCAAGAAAAAAGATCTCTATCTCTAAAAATTTACAAAAAAGAAAAATATTCAAAGTTGAAGGCTTGAAGCCCATAATACCTATAATAGATAAATGAAGTCATTTTGGAAAGAATCAATCTGGCATATATGTGCTTATCCTTAATGAAAGAATTCTTCATAACTAAGCAGATATGCTTATCCCCAGCGACTATGCAGCCCCAATAATTCTTCACAACTGCAGGTTGCTAGAAACAAAAACTAATAACAATAAGAGGCTTATATAAAAACGGGATCAATGTTCACCATCACTCCAGGAATTGTTTGTCAATTTTCCTGATGTAACTATATTCACGAAAGATAGATAAATTACCAATTCCTCGATGAGTTACATGTGTTTATGGTTTTTGGTCAATTTCTTAGTGGAACTTAAGAATACCAGGATAATAATTAATAAAACATAACAGGAATTTATTTTATTTATTTATTTATAAATTTGACATCGAACACAAAATTTCTTCTCTAATACTCTCCAGAAAAATGCAAATTCAAAGTTGCTTTTTAGCATAACATGTTCAGATGTTCTTATGCAGTTTACGGTATCTTAATTAGGGATGTAAATTTTACCCTTACCCGTGGATACCCGCAGATAATATCCGCAACGGATAGAAAATGGATATCTTAATGGGTACCCATGGATAAATTAAATGGATATTTCATCTATCCATTTATTAATGGGGTGAGGAAGGGTAATATAGTATCCATACCCACGGATACCTGCACCCGCTAATATACTATTATTAAGCCACCCACTTCATGCACGCACGCATGCACACGTGAACACACACACATATATACCATTGTT
The DNA here is from genome assembly GCA_035048595.1 of Echinosophora koreensis. NCBI lineage: Eukaryota > Viridiplantae > Streptophyta > Magnoliopsida > Fabales > Fabaceae > Echinosophora > Echinosophora koreensis. The sequence continues at coordinate 4,527,552 of JAPCYP010000025.1, read as the reverse complement.
TTATTTCTAACTTTCGTAGCCGTACATCACCTATCCTGCCTTCCCTCTCTTATGTACTCTCAATTTTGCGTGCCCCTTTCTCTCCAATTCATAAAGTCTCTTTCACTCACCACACTCCAGTAAAATGTCCCTCTTACTCTTAATTTTGTGAGATGTTATAATATTCATGGATATCCGCAAATATTGCTAAATTTGTTTAGAACCCGCAAGATGGATACCCGCACGGATATGGGGCGGGGACGATTAAGAATTTCTTCCAACGGAGTGGGTAGTGGGGGGCTATTACCTATACCCACCCCGCCCCATTTACATCCCTAATCTTAACGATTAGCTTCTTTCAAAAAAAAAAACAACGATTAGTTAATTCAACTTTGCAGTTCCAGTAAAATTATCTTGATTTCATGGAATCAGTTGATTATCACAACCCACAAAATTTGACCTGCAAATCAATAAAAAATGGTGTTACAATTTATCCAATCATGCATAAATCACTTTTTGTTATTGGGTCTTACTAACACTGATGACAACCAAATGGAGGGTTGTCTTGTAATGATTTTTTTGGTTGAATTTTAAAACATGTAATTTGTGTAACCAAACTTGTAATCAAATAAAGTGAAGAAAAGATATAAAATGGATAGAGAAAGAGATGAAGTAGGCGCCACAAACCAAGGTGGTTTGATAAGCCAAGTGATGTTCACCACAAGAATCTTGGATTCTTGATAAGAACTTAGTTTGGTTCAACCAAGAACCTAGGAGAACAAAGTCTCACCAATATGGATTCAATCCAAAATCAACTTCCAAGTTACATTTCTGAGTGGAATAGGCGTGATACATGTAGAGTTGGGCAGCCAACTTTTGGTTGCCTCTCACAAACCACAACCCCTACATTATTAACCTAATCATGACACTAAAACTCACTAACTCCTAACTTAATTCAGCCACTTAATGACCCACTATTTTAACTCAGCCACTAACTAATATTACTCTCTCTCCCTATCATTATGTGGTGGTTATACTTGCTTCTCAAATTAAAAGTGTAACCCCCATAATTTACACAAACTATAAACACACTAAATTAGGAGTTTCTTTTAGCATGTAAGCTAAAGATTCCCTCCCAAGACACCACAAAGTCCTGTAAGGCATGGAAGTGAGTAGACTTGGCCAAAAATAACACTTAGTAATTTGGGCCTAATCACACAACCCTTTACACTTATTGAAATTAAAAGAAAACAACTAATTTGGGCCTTCTCTTTACTTGTGCATGCCCCCAATCTGCTCCAATCTTATGGATCCTTTAATTGAATGAGATATATCACCAATTTGGGCTCTATTCCATTTGGTCTTGATCTTGGGCTTGCTTCTATCAAGATAAGAGCCATTATTTGAATTAAGACTTGTTGGGCTTTCTTGGTTGTAACTCTTGTCATAGGCCCATCAAGTCCTTGTGTTGCTTCTTGAACCATGCTCTTTATTGAGCTCATATCATCCTTGATGAAAAGTTGACTTGCCCCATCTTGGTTCATATCATCCCTTACGATACTGGCTAAGGATCCAAAAAATAGCAAAATTTCATTAGAAAATTAAGTGTTTATCTTCTCAAAACATTAAATATATCATTTTTCCATAAGATCTTAGCATTCTCCTTTGTTTTTTTTTTCTCACTAGAACTGTGCAATGCACGAAATCAGCTAAAAAATAATCAAAAAAAAATTAAATATAGTTACAAATAAAACTTTAAAATGAAATGTATATGATTCAAAAAAAAATTTTTGAAATTTATATAGCATGGATATTTTAAACTAGAACTGCTTTAATTAGAAAATTCACGTAAAGAAAATTGAATTAAAATCCAGTTAGATACTTGTAGGATTTCTATTTATATTTGAGTTATATACTTATAAAAAAATATTAATGTTTTAGCAAGAGCTTTGTTTGCTATCACTGTATCATGTAAATCTCCTCATATTTTTCTAATATTATTGCACATAATAATAATCATGTATTATAGTAATTTACCCTCATAGAAAGTAAATATTTAAATTTTAAAACATTATAGAATATACACACATATAAATAATTAAAATAATTATATAAAATATAATGGATTAATTTAGTTTCCTAATAATGTATTACATTTTAATTAAATTATTAAAATAGGATATTTACTGATTTTTTTACGAGGAACCCTAATTCTCTCTGCTAGGGTTTGAGGTTTCTTGCGTTTGAAGGTTTCTCTTCTCCCAGGAACAAACAAACAAATGCACAAGTGTGGGTTAGGTTCTTTAGTATTCCCCAGGAGTATTGGCGCCCAAAGATCCTCTTTGCAATCACAGATGGTTTGGGGGTTCCCATATGTTTGGATGAAGCCACTAGCAAGAAGAGATTTGGGCATTTTGCTTGAGTTCTAATTGACCTTGATCTGAATTCCAAGCTTCGAGACAAAATCTTGGTTGAAATGGAGGATTTTGCCTTCTTTGCATACATGGAGTATGAGAGATTACCTAGGTTTTGCACATCATGTCAATCCATAGGTCACTCTCTAGCAAACTATTTAAAATCAAATGGCAATACTGAGAAAAAAATTCCAGATGCGGGTCAGATGCCAAGAAGAGTGTTTGTGCCTAAATCTAAGAATGTTGTGAACAAGGGTGTTGATTTAATTAATTTAGAAGGCCATGATGTTGCAGGTGATGCTGCAGTTGAAGTTCCTCATAATGCTAACAAAGATGGAATTGATGAAAATGGCGTTTCTGATACTAATGTTGATGAACCTATTAGGGAGGCCCAAATTCTGAATGGAAAAGAGGTTTTAGTTGCAAATTCCCCTTCTAAACATGGTGAAGGTGCTGCTGGTTGTTTCTATGATCAGGATGCTTTGCCAAATTTAGATTTTGTTCCATCTGTTCATAGGATGGATCATGTCTCAGGTCCTGATCGAGTGATTGAGGCTGATCCATCTTCTGGTTGTGCTAGAAGACCAGACTTGTTAGTAATGGAGAATGCAAATAGGAATGATCTGCTACATCAAAATGGTGATGATTCTGACTCTGCTGAAACAATATATGATGAGACAGTTGTTGATCTTCCTGACAAAGATAATGATGACCATAATTCTCAGTATAATATGGGGTCAAGGGCTAATGCCTCACCTGGTCCTAGTCATGTTTTAGACTCTCTCTGTAACTCTGATGGTAATCATGATGTTTCTGGCCAAGTCCAGATGCAGCAGCAGATGCAACGGTCCTCTCCAACATTTGTTAATCGTAATCCTGTTGTTCAAAAGGATCTAAGATTAATTTCAAAATTTTGGGCTAATGATGAAGATGATGACTTAGAGGAAGAAAATAATGTTCTCTTAGTTAAGTCTTCTATTAAGGATGTTTCAAATGGTTTTAATTTGGCCTTAACCAAATCTCAGAAAAAGAGATTGAGACAAAAGAAAAAACAAGCTGTAGAAGTTGGTCATGTTCAAAAATCCCATGCAAGGGCAGGTCCTAAAAATCTTTGCTTAATGAAGATCTTAGATTGGAATGCTAGAGGCATTGCTAACCAAGAAACAAGGTTGGTGCTAAAGGAGTTATGTTCTACTCATAGTCCTGATATCTTATTCATTATTGAGCCTTGGATAGCTTTTGAGAACTTTCCATCCTCCTTTTGGAGTCACCTGAGACTGAAACCTTTTGCCTTAAATGAAAGATCTAATGCTCTTCCTAATTTGTGGGGGCTTTGTGCAACAAATTTGTCTCCTACTGTGGTCTCAGTTTCCAATCAGTTTATTGCTGCATCTGTCATGATTGATGATCAAGGTATCTTCTTTGCTGGGATATATGCTTGCGCAACTCATACTCTATGAAGACATCTCTGGCTGGACCTTGCTAATTTGCAGCAGAACCATCCTGCTCCATGGTGTTTCCTTGGAGACTTCAATGCCATTCTTAATCTTCCTTCCCATGTCTCCTGTGAGGAGTTCAAGGCCGGGTCAGACAGTTGCAATCTAACTCATCTTTTGACAAGGGGTGTTGAATATACATGGTCCAATAAAAGAAGAGCAAGAGCTCTTGTTGAGATGAGACTTGACAGTCAATATGCAATGATCCATGGCTTTCATTTTGGGATTCTGTTTCCTGCTGCACCTTGCTAAAGAGTCACTCAGATCACCATCCCATTTTACTAATACTGAAAAAAGGTACTAGGTCATTCCCATCATCTTTTAAGTTCCATAAAATGTGGATTGAACACCATGACCGTAAAAGACTGGTTTTAGATGTTTGGAATAGATCTTATACTGGCTGCTCAATGTCTATTTTGTTTCAAAAACTAAAAGATCTAAATTATGAGTTTAAAGTTTGGAATAAAGAAGTGTTAGGAAATGTCCACCTTAAAGTTGATAAGGCTATGGCATCACTGGATTCTGTTCAGAACCAGATTTCCTCTAATGGATCCTCTGATGCTCTTTTGGAAAGAGAGCTTCAAGCTCAACTTGATCTGCAACAAGCTCTATCCTTGCAAGAATCTCTTTGGAAAGAAAAAGCTAGATTAAATTGGCATTCATATGGTGATAGGAACACTGCATTTTTTTACAAAGTTGCTAAAATTAGACACACCTCCAAGCAAATGTCCATGCTCAGGAAAGATAGTGTTATCTATGATGACCCTGCTGATATTGAATCAATTGTCCTGGACTACTTCTCTGATATATATGCTTCTGAGAATATGTCTATTGAAAATGATCTTGTTGCTAATTCCATATCTGCATCTGTATCTATGGAAGATAATCTTATGTTAACAAGCATCCCAACTATAAAGGAGGTCAAAATTGTTGTTTTTGCATTGAATGGGGAGGGAGCTCCTGGACCAGATGGCTTTAATGGTTTCTTCTTCCAACACTTTTAGGACATAATTGCATCTGATGTCTTCAATTCAGTTCACCAATTTTTCTCCAAAGGATGGATTCTGCCCAACTTGAATTCAAACCTAGTGGTTTTGATTCCCAAGGTTCCTGGCGCTGACTCAATTGAGAACTTCAGACCTATTGCCCTTGCTAACTTCCAATTCAAGATCATTATCAAGGTATTAACAGATAGGCTAGCTAAGGTTGCTCCCAAGATCATCACTAAACATCAAAGAGGGTTTATAAAGGGCAAGAGTATTGGAGACTGTATTTGTATAGCCTCTGAAGCTGTAAACTTGCTGGACAACAGGTCTTTTGGTGGAAATCTAGCTTTAAAATTTGATGTTAGAAAGGCATTTGATACTCTAGATTGGAAATTCTTGATGAAAGTCCTTCATTCTTTTGGATTTCATCATAAGTTTTGTGATTGGGACCTTGCAATCCTGAAATCAGCTAAGTTATCCTTCATGGTTAATGGCCACTCAGTTGGTTTTTTCTCTTGCAAAAGAGGAGTGAGGCAAGGTGACCCTCTTTCACCTCTCCTCTTCTGCTTAGCTGAAGAAGTTCTAAGTAGGAAGCATCTCAAATTTGGTTGATCAAGACAAATTGCATTTGATGGCAGGTCCTAGGAACTGTAAGCCTCCAAGCCATGTCCTCTATGCAGATGACATTTTAGTCTTCTATAGAGGCACAAAACAGGATTTGCAGCACCTAATGGCTATATTCAAAGATTATGGTGAAGCTTCGGGTCAAATGCTAAGTACTGGAAAATGTAGGTTATATGTAGGTTCTATTTCCAATTCTAGAATGGCTATTATCAAGAACTGTCTTGGCTTTGCAGTAGGATCATTACCCTTCACCTATTTGGGAGTCCTCTTATTTAAAGGTAAACCTAGGAAATTGCATCTCCAGCCTATAGCTGATAGAATAAAGATCAAGCTAGCAAGCTGGAAAGGCTCTTTACTTTCCATCATAGGTAGAGTACAATTGGTTCAATCCATCATCCAAGGCATGCTGATTTATAGCTTCAGGGTTTATTCTTGGCCAGCAGCTCTTCTGAAATCTGTAGACAAAATGGGTTAAGAACTTTATTTGGTCTGGAGATCTTCTTATTAGAAAGCTTGTCACTGTTTCCTGGCACACTGTTTGTAAGCCTCTTGCTGAGGGAGGTTTAGGTATTAGGCCTTTCAAGGCAATCAATGAAGTCGGGATGCTAAAACTGTGTTGGAACCTTTTTTCAGAACATAATTAGTGGACTAAGTCAGTCAGGGCAAGATTTCTTAAAGACAATGTGCCAATTTCTCACTATGCCAAGTCCTCCATATGGCCTGCTCTGAAAAGTTATGTTCAGACTGTGATCTGAAATTCATCATGGTTTATTGGAAATGGTTCTCAAGTAAATTCCTGCCAGACAAATGGATTTCTCATCCAATTGTAGACCTGATCCAACTTCCACCTCAGCTGCACAGGAATCTTGAGGCAAAAGTACTTGGTCTATACCTGAAGAGTTTGCTAGCAGATTCCCAGTTGTTTACAATGAAATGCAGAAAACAGTCATTCCCTTAATGCCCTGCCCTGATCAATTAGTTTGGCAAGACTCAAACTCTGGTGATCTGAGTTTTAAAGATGCTTTTAGCTTCCTGAATCCGAGCAGCTAGCCAATTTCTTAGGGAAAGGTTATTTGGTCAAATTGTGTTCCTCCTTCGAAATCTTTCCTCTGTTGGAGATTACTTCACAACAAAATGCCTTGTGATGATAACTTGTGCAAGAGGGGCTGTAACATAGTCTCAATGTGTTCCTTGTGTGGTGTTGCTGCAGAAACATCAGACCACCTTTTTCTAAATTGTTTTTTTGCTCAGTCTATTTGAAAGTGGCTAAGCAGTGTCTTACGATGCAACATTGACCCCTCATCTTTCAATACAATCCTGTCTGTTTGCAGTAGAAACTGGAGTTCCCAAGTCAGTGATATTGTCTCAGCTGGTATAATCAACTCAATTTGGGTGATTTGGAAGAGCAGAAACTCCAGCAGGTTTGAAAACAAGGCTTTGTCCTTCAATTCAGCAATAAGCTTAATCAAAGCTTCAGTCACCCTTTCAGGCAACCAGTCTGCTGGTTACATGTCATCTTCAATCACTGAATTCACTATCCTCAAGTACTTTAAGGTAGATGACAAGGCTAGCAAAGCACCCTTAATTAAGCAAGTGGTTTGGCATCCCCTCCAATTTATTGGATCAAATGTAATACTGATGGGGCAGCTAGAGGATCCCCTGGAATTGCAGCCTGTGGTGGCATTTATAGAGATCGTTTTTCCTGAGCTTTGGGTTGTTTTGCTCTTAACATTGGTGTGACAAACTATGTTTTTGTTGAACTTATTGCAGCAATGGTGGCAATCGTGCGGCTAAAAATGGTTGGTCTAACCTATGTCTGGAATGTGACTCTAGCTTTGTGGTTGAGGCTTTCAATTTGGAATCATTAGTCCCTTGGAAGCTTAGATCTCGCTGGAAGAACTGCTTGCTCATGAGCAAATATCAGAATTTTTAAGTTTCCCACATATTCAGAGAAGGAAATTGTTGTGCAGATAAATTAGCATCTTTTGGGATAAATTCTCAGGTTTCACTTGGTGGAATTCCTTTCCTAGTTTTATTTTTGAGGATGTTAACTGTAATAGGTTAAGTCTTCCGAATTATAGATTTAGATGATTCTCTTTTTGGCTTGGGTTTTGGTTAATGTCCCCACTTATCTTTTCTTTTGTATTCTTTTATTTCTATTAATAAATTCTAAGGTGTGCTGCAAATGATTGATGGAATTAGGGGTGTCTTGTGATGCCTTTGTATGCCTTATTTTTGCTTTTAAAAAAAAATTAAATTATTAAGTACTGTTGTAAAAATTGCATTCTCAAAATATAAATACTAAACATGCTTTCTCAATTGTTTCACTCAATAAGAGGAGAATTTTTTTTCAATATTATGACTTAAAACTTAAAAGTAACACATGAATACTATTAAGTATAATATAATATATACCTTACATGAAACATTTGAGATTATGAAAACGAAATTACTTGAATCAAATGGGAAGGAGGACAGAGGTGGTTCAGTTACATGTGAGATGACAACCTCCTAGTCAGGGAGAAGTTGCTTTGAATTATGATGGTTCTGTTATTAACGCGGGTAGCAATGCTGCATGTGGAGGGGTGCTTAGAGATGAGGCGGGCAACTTTATTTTTGGCTTTGCAGTCAACTTAGGAGTTTGCTCTATCACAGCTGCTGAACTGTGGGTCATTTTTCATGGGCTGAGAATTGCATGGCACCGTGGTTTTAGGCGGCATGTGTACATTGTGATTCTCAAGTTGCTGTTGGTCTCATAACAAATGGTGCAACAGGATGTACGATTGTTATTCTCTCGTTGAAGCCATTCACTCATTTCGTAGTAACAGTGGTAATATCACTTGGATGCACATTTTGAGAGAAGCGAAACTGCTGATGCTTTTGCAAAGTTTGGTCTTTATTCCCCACTAGCTTTGTTTATTTTGCTATCCGGGCAGATGCAGCCAGTATTTGTTTTCCTAGAGGCTTTCAGTTTACTTGTTCTAGTCTTAGCCCCTTTTGTTCAACCCAAAAAAAAAAAAAAATTGAATACGAAAATAATTGATAATCAAAACCTTTATATATTTTAATATAAAAAGAATATTTTAAATTATCAAATAATTATTATCATAAAAGAAAAACATAAAATAGAAATTCATTTTGCAGACAAAAAAATAAAAATAAAAATGATCATCATAATGACAAATGCCATTGATCCGTTGACAGAAATCTTCTTTTTTTATATTAAAATATGTATAAATTTAATCCCAATGATTGCTGGCATTATCAGAAGGGAAAGCTGTCTTTTCCTGAATAGATAATATTTCAATCGTCAACAAAAATGTCTCGAGTAAGCAGCAAAAGGCCAGAGATATCCATGACTACAAATTTGGCTTGCTAAAGCAACCATCCATCGGATTCCTTCAGCCATGATCCTCTGGAATTAAATAATTTTCTTTCTGGAATCAATGCCACAATTTTCACGTCATATGGATGGATATTGTTGACAATGATTGCTCATATGATCCCATCAATTTTGCTCATGGGGGGGCCCACCTGGTATCAATAAGGCAAATTTATTGCAATTATAGGATGTCAAAAGTGGACTATTGTGTGTCATGGGCCTTCCTTATCCTTGGCACTGCTGTACCAAGAGAACAATCAATGGCTAAGTTTCAAGCATTGGCAGCATGATTGAAGTATCTCAGGCCCCTCTTTCTTCCTTCCACCTTCCATATTATTGAGGCTTGATCATCAATATGTGGGTTTTGTCCTCTAAGCCATGAAAGATAAATCAGTCCGGGGTTGGATCAGGATTCTCTGCAGTAAAAAAAATACTCAGGAGCCTGCATTCATGATCCTATGGTTATGAAGAAGGATACAAGAATTTTGTATCATTTTTATTGGAAACACAATTTTTTTGCAAGGCTAGAATCTCTTACAGCCACAGAATCCAAATCCGTGTGGGGTTCGAAATTCCAATCTAGTTTAGGAAAAATATGCTGCTACTAAGTTATACAGTTGAAAAGCAGAAAATACATGATAGAGTAGAGTAATTAACTCATAGAAGCATACACTACACATTGTATCAGCTGACCAAACAATGAATGGTGCTACTAGAAATCAAGGCCATTTTTTTTACCAATCATTTTGACTATCAAGGAGCAAAATCATATTCATTAGCAACAATAACACATCACTTTTTAGTTTTAGTTCATAGGGCAGTGATGCTGGGGTGGCAACCAGATATCATGCATGTTTCAATGTGAGGACATGTCTATGAGCAGGAGAAAGAGAGTTTCTTTTTCTTTTCTGTATAAGATAAAGAGAAATATTACCAAGGACTTTTGAGGTTCAGAGTAGGAGTAGAAGAGATAGCACTTCAGAGCGTGAGAACAAATGGAGGGGTATCCTTTCTTGGCCCGGCAACAGAACGATAGACGTAAACTCTGTCAGCCTGACTCTCATCGCTTCCTTCTTCCTTTATTACTTCAACATTCAACCTAGGCATTTCTTTTGCCAACAATCTACAGCCATTCATCGTCACTTTGCAGTCTGACATCCACAACGACCTCATTGACTCATACTTCTCCAAACCTGATAGAAGTGCTGCGTTGCCAAAAGGGCAGTCCCTTATCTCAAGCTTCCTCAGCTTTGGACACCCTTCCAACACACACTGCATACCCCAATCACTACTTCCAGCAAAAGCCACTGAAAGAGTTTCCAAGTTTTTGGCATGCTTCCCTATGTACTCAAATGTGAGGTCAGTAAGCAAACCTGATACTGCAAGCCTCTGGAGTTTAGTGCAAGTCTTAACAACTGCTCCAAAAGCCTCATCCATAGGGTCATGAGTCAGGTAATCTGGCTGACCGGGGTTCATTATGCAGAGCCGGAAATGAGTGAAGTCGGGGCAGTTTTGCACGACAGTAGCAACAGCAGCATTAGTCATCTGACGGCAAAAGTAGAGGACATAGTGAAGTCTCGGGCATCCCTGAGAGACAGCAACAAATCCTGATTCAGTAACCCCATAAGCAATACCCTCCTCATCAAAGGGATCTGCAGGGAAAACACGCAGTTCCTCAAGCAATGGACAGTATGATCCGACAGCTTCCAGCCCCTTGTCTTCAACTGTGTCCACAACCTGTATCAGTTATTTAATCAGTAAGGTAGATGTTCCAACACATTTTCATTTGCAGGCACAGGAAACAGAGATAAAATCTGCCACCCCATACACTATCAACTTGGACCATTACAAGTTTACAACCAAGTTCAAATCAATGTGCATATTGCTTAATCTTTGGTTGCAGATGTGCGCATGTGAAAGATAGATAGACAAAAGGGCACTAATTAAATTTGAGTATGCAAAACAGGATAAAATATAGGACAAATAACTACATCGAAGTTGGAACTATCAGTGGTTCCACACAAAAATTATCATAAATTTTAGATAGGGAAGTGAAGATTCGTTTCAAGTATTTATTAGTCTAGATTTTGCTCATGGATGGTAAGTAATAACCATGTGGGATAGAGACAAGTTTCAATTCTAGCTGATGCATGAATTAAAATTATGAAAAGCATGACATGTGGGTTTCTGCTAGCTGAAACTTCAATATCAACGATACCATATAATAAAGAGCAAAACAAAAAAGGCGTACCCAGAGACGCTGAAGTTTAGGACAGTGAACAAGAAGCTTAGCAAGATCATCACTGTCAATGGGGGCATAACTAAAATTCAAGAAAGTCAGATTTGTGCAAGCAGGGTACAGAACTGGGAGATATTGTGCTGTAGCTACCCATAAACCAGAAAGGGTGTGAAGATGTTTACAGTTGCTGAATGCACTTTCAAGCTCTGAGTACTGTTGTGTTGTCAGCTCTTGTGAAAATGAGCCACTACCAAGCTCACCTAACTGAGGGGCACGAATAACTAGCCTTTGTAACTGTTCTAGTGTTACACATTTATTAACCTTCAAAGTCTTTAATGATTTGCACCTACTGACAAGTTTCTCAAGTGCATCAAAATTTACATCATTGTGCAGGTTTGCAAAGTTTAGTACTTCCAATGATGTGAAGTTTTCTGGAAAGCAACTCAACCAATTACCACTTTTATCATTTATACCATTCTCTTGTATGTCAAGTTCAGTTAAATTCCTGCAACCAAGAATACAGAAGATTATTTATTAGTCAAATGAAAGCGTAAGTGAAGAATGGCATCATATGGAGATAATACCTATTTTGCAATTATTGAATATGATGCTATAATGGGTTGAAATTTTTAGATTCGTAAGTTATAAAGCTTGCGAAAAAAAAAAGTATCTAAAATTAATGCAATCAACAATTTTCACACTGCTAAAGCATAAATTTTATGGTTAAACGTCTGGACGCAAAAATTGAAGGCTTCCTGATTATATCACACTATAAGTATGTAATTACTAGTAAATTAAACTCTACAGAATGTTTTATAAATTCACTGTATCTCAGTGAATTCCAAATCAACCAATTCATGAATTAATGGGAAATTGTCAGTCTCAAATAAGCGTTTTAGAATTACTCATAGTGCAATAGTCATATCAGCTTTGCTCCAGCTAAAGAATAAGTACTATCTCAGGCATATGAAACCATCAAACCCAGCTAAGCCTATCCTCATTCCAGACAGCGCAACTAAGAAAGCCATCTTCTAGTGAAATAAATGGTAATCGATTCCCTGAGTCTTGGCTTCTTTTTTTTTGGGCATAAATAAGGAATATTACCATGTTTCCATTCAATTGATTCTATGAATGTTAATTTCGTCATACAGAAAAGAAGTGGCCCTCATAAAAAATAGCTCTGTTGTGGGATTCTTATTCCACTGCCAAAAATGTTTCACAAACATCTCACCAATAGGAAATTGTATGAAAGCACAGCATGTGAAGGGCAAACAAGCAAGGCACTCAAGAAAAGAATATACCAAAATAACGAATCGATTCAGGGGAGATCGATCCGGAAGTCAAAACTAGGAGTAAATAGCTATAATAGCTTAGCCAGTTATTAAACTTGATTATTACAGGTAACTAAAACTAAATTATCAAGTTAAAAATTGTTGAATAGTTAAACCATCAATTAAATGTATTACATCATCCAAAAGTTAATAAAACAAAGATTTCATATCAAAACAGTAACATCACCAGATTAATGGAAACTGGAAATAAAAGCACACTGCACACCCATCAGCCGTTATTCATTAGAAGAACAATACTCTTTTGGCTGTCAAAGCTGTAAGATCTTCCATATTAGAAATGAATTATTAAAATTAGCCACATCCATGAACCAAAATTTCAGAAAGAAAAGCCTAATAAAAAATCACAATTTTTTTATATTTCCTAAACTGAATATATGGAGTTTCAAGACAAATAATTCTTACTTGCAATTAGTGGCAATTGCAGCCAACCCATCAGTGCTGAATCCATCACAGCTGAGAAGGGAAAGAGCTTTGAAATTACTAAACGAGACAGCCAGAAACTCCAAACTCTCATCAGTAACAGTCATCCTCTTGAGCCTCAACTCCTCAAGTAAAGGGTACTTTTGAGAAAACACCACAAGCCATGAGTGAATATCAGCACCCCAGTTTGCAGGAACCAAGTTGAAATCAGAGAAACGAGGCTTCCCTTTCAGTGTAACACTGCGTACGTTAGGGAACCTGCGTGTCAAAATCTCAGGAGACACAGAATAACAGTTTCCCTATGAACACATTCCTCCTTGACCATCTCTCAGCGTTGTACCACTCTTTACACACAAGTGAAACAGCGCTTCTGTCCTTGCGTGATTTCAGCATGCCAAGAACACGTTCTAGAACCTCATCTGGAAAAGTTGAAGCTCGGTTCAAGTGGTTTAGTTCTGGAGATTCCTTCTTCCTCTTCCACTCCATTTTTCAACAAAAGAAACAAACTTTGAAACACCCTTTTGAATCAAATCAGTAATGAGATTTGAAAGTAACCAACTTGGTGAAATATGGTAAAGAGTTGATAATAAAAAAAAAATAAAAAAAAAATGAAGTTTCAGTCAAAGTGAAACAACAGGTGCAGAAAAAATGATGTGAAATGAAAAGGGTCTGCAGAGAAAATCCAAATAGGTAATTTTCCAAACCCAGAGAAAACTTGCCAAGTAGTATAAATGAAGATCTCAAATCTGAAAACTTGATGCCATCTACCCTTGAATCTTCAACAACAAAGTTACCTGATTTGTTCCATGTTGAGTATACTTTTTCAACACAGGAAAAAAACAGGGAGATTAAGAAGTTTCAAGCAAAAACAGCTCAGAGAAAAACCAAATTGGAGACCAGAAAAAGAAAATGACTAGGAATCTGAGATCCAGGAAGAGGAAGAAGAAGATCCAGTATATGTATATTATATGGATGGATAACAGAGGAAGAAGAGTGAGTAATGAAAGAGAAAATAAGAGAGGGATTGGGGGCCACTGAAGTTGGGGATCTTTTCAATGAACTAAAGCTCTCAACTCACTTTTGCCTGATGATGAGGCCAAAGGAACCTATGCACTCGCCACCTATGGCGTATTATAGCAAAAGCAGAGGAGGAGAAAGGGTAAAAAGACATTTTAATTATTACCAAAATTATTATTATATTATGCAGATTTGGTAGCTTTTCCCGTATTGTTTTCATACTTTTCCCAGTAAAATAAAATAACTTAGAATGTTAAAATATCTCTTTGGTTCTTTATTTTTTGAGTAAAATTTATTTTGGTTATTTATCCTTAAAAAGATTTATTTTAGTTTTTTATTTTTCAAAAATGATCCAAAATAGTTCTTTCCGTAAGTTCTATTGCTTTTTCCTTTAATCATAGCCTACGTGAAAGAACCATATTCGGTCACTTTTGAAACATAAACGATTAAAATGAATCTTTTTAACGGCCACGTTACCAGTTTCTCACGAAGTTTAGATGAGAGATGAAGAAAAAAATCATTTTGGGTCACTTTTGAAACATAAAAGACTAAAATAAATCTTTTTAAAAGTAAATGACCAAAATAAATTTTATTTTTAAGATAAAGGACAAAAATATATTTTAGCCTCACTTAGAACTACCAGTCTTATCTTATCTGATACTTTGTAAATAACTCATGATTTACCTCTATTGGTTAAGCTTTTGGGACATCAAGAACCGTGAGAGTGCAATGCAACATTCCCTTCTTCCTTCTCTCCTTTCATTACAAGCCTCCCCTTGAAAAATAAACAAATAAATAAATAACACGTCATTCTAATTTAATATTTTATATAATTCTAGTATCATTTTAACATTATATTAATTAGTCTGGAAAAATGAATGCATTCTTCATCCAATTACCTTTCAAAAAAGAACGAGGATATCAATTCTACAAAAGTTGTTCTATTGTATTAACTAATATTACACAACAACAAAAATTAAAAAAAATTAGTTAAATTGATTAATTATACTCATTGTACTTATATATATATATATATAATGGTAACCATGATATAGATATGAAATATCCACCATCGTTAGCAGTGACTAATCTCCGTCAAGGAATCTATTCCAACCAGCTTTTCTCCTTGCACAAGAACCAAGATTCAAACTCCTGACCACTTGCTTAAGGTGTCCAAGTTCCATACCACTTGGACCAACCACATGTTGGTACTCATAGTATATATTGTCAATCTAAATATTTTTATTATATTATTAATTAATAATAAATTATCACATTAATCTAAATATTTGATTATTATAATAACTAGTTTAAAAGTTACACATAAGATAATTTGTGATTGTTTATAATATTAAAACTTGGAATTTGTTAGTGTATATGCTATTGTAGTCTCGGTTGCAGCTGATTAGCTCACTATGAGTTGACTCAGCAAGCAGTTACCAACCCAGGACTCTATATATAGTCCACCTCTATTGTATCTAGTCAAGTTTACATACTCAATACTGAATCAGTTCCTAGATTCTCCTTTCTCTCTCTCTCTCTCTCTCTCTCTCTCTCTCTCTCTCACACACTTCTCTCTCAGTTAGGTTTCTAATATGGTATCAGGAGCTTGAGTGCTCTTTTCCATGGCTTCCGCTTCCGACGATTGTCCACCTCTGCCACCGCCGCCTACACCGCCGGTGGTTGCCCCGGTCGCCGCCACTCCTAGTCTCTCTTTGATCGTCACTGTTAAGCTTACGGAGAAGAACTTTCTCCATTGGAAGCAGATCGTCGAGGTCGTGATACGTGCAAATCGCCTTGTCAATTTCATTGTTTGTCCTCGAGTTCCTTCGTGATACCTATCTGAAGAAGATTGCATCAGCGACAAGGTGAATCCGGAATTCTTGGCATGGGAAGCTCAGGACCAACACCTATTCATTTGGCTTTTGAATTCCTTGTTTGATTCAATGCATGCGCGTGTTGTTAGTTGTACACACGCCTGGGAGCTTTGGGATGAAATTCACAATTTCTTCAATTCCCAAACCAAAGCTCGTAGGATCCAATTGCGATCTGAATTGCGACACATGACCAAAGGATATCATACAATTTCAGAGTACATTTTGCGTATTAAAGTAATTGTTGATGCATTATTCTCCATTGGCAATCCAATGACGTTTCAAGAGCACCTTGATGCGATCCTCGAAGGCCTACTAGATGACTACAATGTTCTGTTGCCAGCAATTGAGAGTAGAACCCTATTCGGTTGCATAAATTGAGTCTCTTCTTCTTTCTCATGAGTCTCGATTGGAGAGGGCAAAGACCAAGGCAAGTATTGATGACTTTTCTCTAAATTTGGCTCAAATAGCGTCCAATTCTCACAATCCACCTATGCACCAGGTAAATCCTTCTTCCACTTAACCTTCTGGTGCTCCTATTGGATCTTTTACAAATGCTAATGCCTATTTCAACCCTGGCTATCGAGGATCGAGGAGGACTCTAGTGTCAAATTTGTCATCGGAAAAATCATGAGGCTCCAAATTGCTACTACCGATATGATACCACATACTCTGGTGGTCCTACAAATGGTCAAGTTAATCAGTGTCAGCAAGGAAGAGGCCAAGGGTTTCAACCACGTCCCAACTATGGCCATAATCCCTATAATTCACTCAACATTGGCTACAATCAACCTTCTTCTTCACAACCACAGGCTTCTGTCCAATTTCATCAATGGACTCCTCCTCTCTCACAAGGTCCTTCTTCACAGCAATTGCCTTGGCACTCTCCAAATTACTCTCAGCAATCAGCTGTTCACAATAATCAGATTCAGCAATTTACCAATCCCATTGCAATGGTTGCTTCCAATTCTGGTTCAGAAAATAATGTTTGGTACCCTGACAGTGGAGCCACACATCATGTGACAACTAATTTGGCTAATCAGGCTCAACACACAGATCCTAGTGCTCCCGGTCACATTTATATGGGTAATGGTCTCGGCCTAAATATTTCCTCTATAGGCATTGCATGTGTTAATTTACCATTTGACCACACAGTCACCCTCACTCTTAAACACCTATTGCATGTGCCTACAATCACTAAGAATTTAATAAATGTTAGTCATTTTTCCCAATATAACCATGGCCACATTGAATTTCTTCCTCATTGTTTCTTTGTTAAATCACAGGTCAATAATCGTGTCCTCTTAGAAGGTACTGTCAATTCACAAGGGTTGTATGTCTTTCACAACTTTGTTCCTGCTCCAAGTCTATCATCAACTGATGTTGCATCTATTCCAAGTCCTCCTAGTTGTCTTAGTGTTGCTGTTGTAAATTCTGATTCTGATATAGATAAGTCCATTCAATGTAATAAAGTTCTTCATACTTACAACTTATGGCACTATAGGTTAGGTCATGCTCATGAAGCATCTGTTAAACAAATATTATAACAATGTAACCTTCCATCTGTTAATAAAACTATACTTGATTTTTGTCTAGCATGTTGTTTTGGAAAGTCTCATCGTTTGCCCTCACATCTCTCTACTACTACTACTTATGGGCAACCTTTTGAACTTTTATTTCTTGACCTATGGGGTCCAACACCTTCTAAATCTACTGCTGGACACTGCTACTACTTTTCCATTGTTGATGCATGGATATACTTGTTAAAACAAAAGTCTGAAACTCTAACTGTTTTTAAGCAATTTTGTGAGCTTGTCAAGGTTCAATTCCAAACTGAAATCAAGTCTATACAAAGTGATTGGGGTGGGGATGTTCGTCCCTTCACCAAATTCTTAAATGATCTAGGGATAGTTCATAGAGTAATATGCTCTCATACTCATCATCAAAATGGGAGTGTTGAAAGGAAGCATAGGCATATCGTAGATAATGGTTTAGCCTTACTTGCTCAGCATCTTTGCCTACTAGTTTTTGGGACCATGCTTTTACCACAACTGTCTTTCTCATTAATAGAATCCCCACTCCCTCTTTGCATAACCAGACTCCTTATTTTCTGTTGTACAAAACAACACCTGATTAGCACTTCCTTCGAGTCTTTGGTTGTGTTTGTTATCCTTGTCTTCGACCATACGATAAAAACATGTTAGAGTTTAGATCCTGTGAGTGCACATTTATTGGGTATTCACCCTCTCACAAAGGCTACAAGTGTTTATCTAAAGATGGAAGGATATACATATCTAAAGATGTTCAATTTGATGAGAATAAGTTTCCTTTCTCCAAAAATAACACTCTGGACAGCAAGTCGGTCACCTCACCACAGTCCTTTACTCCTTCCATTCTTCTTACTGTTGTGCAGTAGCTTCCTTCCCAAGTTTCACATTCTCAGTCTCAGGTTTCTCAACCCTTGTTCCCTCAAGTTTCCTCCAATCCTCAGTCAGTCTCTCCCTTGTTTCCTTCACTACATTCAAGTTTAATTCCCTATAATACTTAGTCTGTATCCCTTTTACTTCCCTATCTTCACTCGGGTTTAACTCCTCATCACTCCTCTCCTAACATACCATCTCTTAATGTGCACCCTATGATAATTAGGTCTAAATCTAGCTTACTACAGCAGCCTCTCACTGTCCTATTTACACATACAGAGCCTAATAGTTCTAAGAGGGTGTTTGGGAAAGATGAAATTTTGATATTTCAGCTGTTTTTTGTGATTTAAGCTGTTTTGGAAAAAAAAATTGTCATGTTTGGGTACACTAATTTTTTTCTAAAAAGCTTATTTCCTTTGGTTTCAGCTGCTTTTGTTTAAGCTAGGAAGGTGGCTGTTTTAAATTAACGTTGTTTTCTTCTTGCTGCCCCTCGGTCCACGTTTTTCTCTCTCCTACTGTATCATGTTACTTTTTTTTTTAAGGGACAACAGCACATTACTTTGTGAGGCTCATATATATATATATATATATATATATATATATATATATATATATATATATATATATATATAATAAAAGTGATTATTTTTACACCACCCAAACGAAATAGATTATCTTAAAATCGATTTTCAGCAAATATATCCAAACAAAAACAGATTCTAATTATAATCGATTATCACAATAATCAATTATTTGAAAGCAGATTATCAGCATTATTTTTTTTCCCAGCTTTCCCAAATACACTCTAAAGAGGTCATGGCAGTTCTTCATTGGCAGGCTGCAATGCAAAGTGAGTATGATGCATTGATTGCAAATGGTACTTGGACCTTGGTTGAGTTACCTCCTAATAAGACAGCAATAGGGTGTAAATGGGTTTTTCATATCAAGGAGACCTGATGCTACTGTAAACAAGTACAAAGCACGACTTGTGGCCAAGGGATTTCATCAACAATTCGGTCATGACTACAATGAGACCTTTTCGCCGGTTGTCAAGGTCGTTACTGTGTGTGTTATTCTCACCTTGGCCCTCACTAATGGTTGGGGAATACAGTAGCTGGATGTCAATAATGCCTTCCTCAATGGGCTACTTGTGGAAGAGGTATACATGGAGCAACCCTATGGATTTATTCAAGGACATTCAGTTCTGGTCTGCAGGTTAAAAAAGGCCATTTATGGGCTAAAACAAGTCCCAAGGGCTTGGTTTGAAAGGCTGACAGGTACCTTGGTTCAATTCGGGTTCACACCTAGCAACTGTGACCCATCTTTCTTTTTTCACTCTCATTTAGGTGACTGCACTTATGTGCTGATTTTTATTGATGACATAATTGTCACCGGGTCATCCGCACAGAGAATTCATGCACTCATTACTAAGTTGAACACTTCCTTTGCTCTTAAGCAACTCAAGGATCTTGATTACTTTCTTGGTATAGAGGTTACAAAGCTCACTAATGGAGGACTACTTCTATCTCAAACCAAGTACTTAAGAGATCTCCTCCAAAAGGCCAACATGGTTGAAGCAAAGGGTCTGCCTACCCCCATGGCTAGCAGTTGCAAGCTCTCCAAAATTGGAGGTAACTACATGGAGAATCCATCATTGTACAAGTCTATTGTCGGTGCACTGCAAGATGCAATCATTACTAGACCTGAAATATGTTTCAGTGTCAGCAAGGCTTGCCAATTTTTGTCAGCACCCTTAGAGGAACACTGAAAATTGTGAAAAGAATCCCACGATACCTAAACGGAACCCTTTCCTATGGTTTATTGCTCATACCAACACCTTCTGGGCAGTCTCTCAGCCTACAAGCTTTCAATGATGCTGATTGTGCAGCAGATTTAGATGACCGCAGATCAACTTCTGGGTCTTGTGTTTACCTAGGCTCTAATTTGGTCTCTTGGTGGTCAAGGAAAAAACCTCTAGTTGCTAGATCTAGCACCGAGGCAGAATATAGAAGTTTAGCAGCAACAACAACTGAAGTCATGTGGATTCAGTCCTTGCTTCAAGAGCTGAAAGTTGCACATAGCAAACCAGTAATACATTGTAATAATCTAAGCACAGTGTCTTTGGCACATAATCTGGTGTTGCACTCCAGGACAAAGCATATGGAACTTGATCTTTTCTTTGTCCGTAAGAAGGTTATTGGTAAAACACTCTCTGTTTGTCATATTCCTGGACTTGACCAAGTGGCAGACATTCTTACCAAACCACTAACTCAGTCCCGGTTTGAAGAACTCAGACAGAATCTTGGTATTCTAGATAAATTTTCTGTTTTAGGGACTGATGTAAACCCACCCTCAGTTTATAAGGGAGTGTGTTAGTGTATATGTTATTGAAGTCTCGGCGGCAGCTGATTAGCTCACCATGAGCTGACTCAGCAAGCAGTTACCAACCCAGGACTCTATATATAGTCCACCTCTATCGTATCTAGTCAAGTTTACATACTCAATACAGAATCAATTTCTAGATTCTCCTTTCTCTCTCTCTCAATTCTCTCTCAGTTAGGTTTCTAATATAATTAATTAGTATGTATTGTCAGTATAAAAAAAAAATTACATTGTCAACCAATTATAAATCGTCATAACATTAAAAATAATTTATTTTTATCAAAAATACCTTAAAAAGATGATTTGTTATTAGTTGACAGTGCAAAAAAATTTATATATAAAGTATGTATAAATTAAACTCAAAAAAATTTACATTGAAAACTATATTCACTCGCTTTAGCAACAATTAAAATATACGATTTACTCATAAAATGTGAGTCAATGATAAAAAAAAATTGATTTTTTATGATCACATGAGTTTTTTTTTGGTGCTTGAAGGGACTAAGCGTCCAAAAACAAACAAACAACTACGTAGAAGAAACTAATTGGGGTAGACCCCAACCAGTGGTGGCCAAGGGCATGGTTGCCAATGGTGGCACTGAGCATGGTTGGGATGGGCAACCGGGCGACCTCCCAGGGTCACTAAATAGTAGGCAAAATTTTACTTAGTATATATAAATAGTAAATAAAATTATATATAATTTTTTTTTTTACTAATATAAAAGAATTGTTCCAAAAAATTAATAATAGAGTGATAAAAGAAAATATGACAAGTGTATCTGTATATATTAGAATATCTTGAGCAGTATCTGCAATTATTGAAATTAGCAAAGGTGTGCTAAAAAAAGACGTGTATGTAGCTATAGAAATAGTAAAAGGTTTTAGGGCTGGACACCGGTCGGTTTCGGGACGAAAATTCCAAACCCGAAGCAAACCGACCAGGTAAATACCTGACCCAATCCCGTCCGCCCAAGCCTTCGGATTAGGCGGGTTCGGTTTGGGCGGGTTGACGGATGAAGCGGTCGGATTCACACGGTTTTGCTTAAAAAAAATGGAATTACTGATTTAATACGAAGAAGAGTAGAAGAAGAAGAAGAAGAAGAGTCATATAACACAAAACACCAAACCAAACTCAGAATCAAATACATATAATCATCCCAGAAGAAAAAAATTCGAACACTCAACAAAAACAAAACAAAAAATAACAACTTTCAACCAAATCTGCAATATATTTTCAGATCTGATGCCATATATGATAAATCTCGTAGTGGTGAAGATATCTGCAATATATGTCCTCTGTGAGCAGATTGGAGACGCATGCAGAGGCAAGGAGAAACGAGACACAAAGGCTCTCCTCTCAGATCTGCCACCACATCGCGCGTCTCCTCTCCTTCCTCACGAGTTGCCACCGCCCCAAGTTCCATCCTTGACAGTCGTCGCCGCTTAACCGTCTCACGAAACGCAAGTTCCATCCTCACTGACACTGCAACCGTCCAGCTCTTGAGGGGAGTGAGCTTAAGTTTGGCACGGTGGCGAGTGGGAGAAAGGGCAGGGTCCCATAGTGAGGAGATGATGAACATATGAAATGATGAGAGGGAAGGGGACTTGGTGGGTGTCTGCGTGATGGTCTTTGAGGGATGATAATAGTCTATGAGATCAGAAAGGGAAGGGTCACGCATGCTTCATCAAAATTCAAAGGGAAGTGCATTTGAAAAATACAAAAGAAAGTGCAGGTCAGAAGACTAGTCTTGATAAGTGAGAGCATTGATGAGAGAGGCATGATAATAGAGGAGAGAAAAAGTGTGATGGTCAGTGTACAGGACGCACAGCTGTATCGTGTATCCCAACAAAACATAATGTATATTGTTAATTTTCGGTCGGGTTCGGGTACCGATGGGTTTAATTTTTCAAAACCGAACCCGCCCGAATGAACCCATTCTTAACTTTTTTCTGACATTTTTCAACCCGAAACCCGCATCAAACCGCCTGCTGCAACAAATTGGGAACCGGGTTTTTCGGGTTCCGGTCGGGTTGCATTATTTTGTCCAGCCCTAAAAGGTTTGATTAAATACTTTGAAAAATATAAAGAATCTGGATTTGCAAATGATATTGTTAATGCTGAAAAAATTGTGAATGAAATGGAGTTTTTTTTTTAAAAATACAAAATGACATGCAAAAGCATCACAATAGAGAAATGAAATGGAGATTGGATGTGCTTTGTTAAAAAAATGTCTAGTTTGTAGAGGAAAAAAAACACTATGATGGAAATCTCTTTGAATGTACACAACCAATTGAACCTTGAGTACAAGCAACTAGCTCACTTAGTAGAGGACTTGAGCAGTATAACATATATGAGGAGATTTTTTATTTTTTGTTTAGTATTGAAAGGCTTAGGTCATTCTCTGATGAGGACTTGAAATTATGTTGCAAGCATCTTGAAATTTATCTAAAACATGATAATTCTTATGATCTTGATGGTGAAATTCTATTTGAAGAATTAAAAGTCATTAGGGAGGTTTTAACAGTTGAATCAAAATCAAGCTTTATGATATTGAGTTCTTTGAAGACATTTAATTGTTTTCCTAATGCATGCACAACTTATATAATAATATTAACTATCAATGTTACTATTGCATCAATTGAGGGAATTTTCTAGAAATTGAAATTGTTAAAATCTTATTTGTAATCTACTATGTTACAAGGTAGATTAAATAGTCTTACTTTGATTTATATCGAAAATGGTTTTTTAAAGAACCTTGATTGTGAAAGGATTATTAATAATTATGCAGCGAAAAATGCAAGGAGGACAATATTCAAATGATTATGAGGGCATCATTTTCTCAGTTCGCACATGGTACCTAAAATCTCAAGGCCAACCCTGACCCCAACTATGTCACGAAACATAAGATCCCTAAGCTCAGCTAGGGGATGCTCCACACGGTGAAGGCCCCAATCGTTGGTTAGGTTCCAGTTGGCTAACCAGTTCGCATAAGCGTTATCCTCTCACAAGGTATGGCTCCTAGAACATGAATTTATGAAAAGATTGTATAACCCTATGTTTCTAAAATTGAATTAGAATAATCTCATGATTAACTTAAATAAATGGAACATGTAAAGATAGTCGTAATCTCAATAAAAGATTAGTTTGACTCTTCGGTAGTTCCCTGTGTATTATGTAACAACCCGTTTTTCGTGTTAACCTTCTAAGTGCTTATATGTATGCTTTATGTGTTGCATGTTGTTAAAGTTTGACCTTAGGAATGTTGTAAGGGGCAAAGTGAAATTTTAAAGTGGAAAATCCTTTTCTGGTACATGAGCACGACCGTGCTCATGTCCAGCAAGCTCGTGCTTATTTGGCGTGCTCTATGGCTGTTTGAGCACGACTATGTCAGAAAACGGAACCTTGTGACGTGAAAGTTGCAAGCTCGTGCTTCATTAAGCAATACCCCGTGCTCAAGGTGAGCACGCCCGTGCTAAAGGGGAGCACGACCGTGCTCGGGGGTCAGACGTTATAAATAGAAGAGTTTGTGAGGGTTTCGAGTGTTAACCCTCAAATTGGCACTTTGGGCAACCTTAGTGTGACAAAAACCTCTCCTTTTCCTTTCCCTTTGAACCCAGCCAAGTTCTTGGTGTTCTTACTTCCGTTTGGGAGAGAAGTCACGTGCTAGTGTCATCTAAGGTAATGTTGTCATCCCTCTTTTAATCTCCTTTTCCCTTTTTCATATATTGGAGATTAATTGGTTAATCCTCTTGTGTTTGGCCAAGGCTTGAAGATTTCGTCAAGTTGTTCGAAGGAACCAAAATAGTTTCATTACGTTGAGGAATCTTCATACCAGGTATAGGGAGAAGGGATAGTATGAACATGTAGGCATTGGGGGTAGCGTATGATGCATGGTTAACCCATGACCCTATTGTTTGCTAATTTCTTAAATGACGTTTGTTTGTTATATGTTCATTATCAATGTCTTATATATGATTAGCATGTTTGAATTATGAAATGTTATTGATGATGATCATGCTTTGATTGAATCTTGATGATGATATTGACATGCCATGAATGTGTGCTTGGTTGTTGATATGGTTAATGATGAGATTAATGTTAATAAGACATTAACTAATTATATGAAAAACTTGATCATGATATAAGAGTTAGGGGATATTAATGAGAGGCAAGGTTATTGCTCAAAGGTATAGTCAAGACCCTAGGATGAATTCATGAGCGTTTTAGAGACAATAGTAATGAAAATGGGATTAAGGGATTAAGCCTCAATAATTATAAGACATGAAGATTAAACGAGAATAATAAGTTAATGATTGATGGTTAGTTAAAAGCCAATAGGGTTGAACTTTGAATGAGAGGAAGCTTAGCAAGGGTTCTCCAACCCTTTTACCCAGATCAGTACAGCCATGCTCCAATAAGCACGGTCGTGCTCAATAGACAGCACGACCATGCTTGACTTAAAAGTCAGCATGCCTGTGCTAGGGGAAGCGCCACCGTACTCCCCTAAACAGAACAGACACTGCGACAGGGACAAGGGTGGTTTCACCCAAATTGTTCCCAATGATAATAAGACACCAATCGAAGTAAAGACAAGATAGATAACTCAATGAAGACTTAACAAAGATAATTCAAAACAAACGTTAAGATGATTAAGATGGTGATGACGTGTTAGTGCACGTTGTTGTACCTTGGTGCTTATTGGTCAAGGGGGCCTTGATGCTTATTGGTCAAGGTGTTGTTGATGTTGAACCTTGGTACTTATTGGCCAGGGGGCCTCGATGCTTATTGGTCAAGGTCTTGATGGTGATAAAACTTTGGTGCTTATTGGCCAAATCGGAGGTGGTGATTGTTGATTGCTTGTTGTTGTTGCTCATCATTCACGCATTGGAGATGTTAGTGGGGGATGTTCACCATAGGGGAGGTCGTCTAAGAGTAATGCGATCTAGCCGTCCGTGGTGATTCATCCGAGAGTTAGGTGAATCTGGCCCCCCGTGGTGGTGCATCCGAGAGTAAGGTGCATCGACTATCCAAGGGGTTCACCCATGGTTTGTTGAACTGCCGGCGTTGGTGCTTATTGGTCAATGTGGATATATAACTCCGAAGTTGACTTCTCGAGGTAGATTGGATCCACATACATAACGGAGTAGTGAAGTAGTCCTGCATCGCATAGCATACATTGTTTATATGATGAGGATGATATGAATATGTTATATATGTTGTTATGATATAACATGCTTGATTGTGATGTATGCTCATCTTGCTAACTGCTTCCTTTGCCATTATGTTTTATACATGTTTGATACTCCCCGTTTTTCTATTGTTTTGTTTGGCACGAATATTTTATGCAGAGGACGATGAGCAACCAGTTGAGGAGTGACTCTGAGGAGTCGCTACTCGTAGTTTAGGATTGCCAGATTTTTTAGTTTGTTTATCTGAGATGTTTTCGGACTTTGGTTATACCAGCTCTGTAATGTGACATCGGGGTTGGGTTTGTTTTATGGTTATGTTTTGTTATGTTTCTTTTAAAACTTGTTTATTTCCGCGTTTGAGATATTTTGTTACAATGTGGTATCTTCTACCTTGGTTTTCTTTTTAAATAAATGATATGCATGTGTTTATTTTATTTTCTTTTATTTTATGCTTTACAAATATATACTGGGTAGAGGGTGTCACATATTAAAGGTGTGCTATACAAAAAAAAAAAAATACCTTGAGCACTTTATCAGCGAAAAGTCTTAGATTTAGAAGTCTTAGATTGGGTGAATAAAAATCTCAGAGAACCTTTTTAACCAACTTAGCTTGAGAAGTCTTAGACTGGGTGAATAAAAGACAATCATCCGTGAAAAATAAGTGGGATTTTGCTGGTCTATTCTTCGAAATTTTAATTCAAAATTTTAACAAGTAACCATTTCTTATCATGAACTTTCTTTTGAAATAGAATAGCTAATTTCTCCATGCAAAAAACAAATAAGTAAGGAGACATAGGATCACCTTATCTCAAGCCTCTGGTTGGAGGCAAACTCTCCAATTTTTCACTATTCCATTTCAAAGTCAAAGACGTGGAAGTAGTGCAGTTCATAATGAGATTAATGCTGGGTTGAGGAAAAGCATAATCTTGCAAAGTCAGCCTAAGAAAATTCCAATATTCAACCTTATCATAAGCTTTCTCAAAGTCTATTTTGAAAAGAAGATAACCCTTTTTGCCTTTCTTCTGATTTATATGATGCATAATTTTTTGAGCAATAATCGCATTATATGAAGTACCCCTGTTAGGAATGAAACTACTTTGTAAAGGACCAATAAGGGTATCCAGAAAAGGTCTAATTCTTCTCACCAAAAATTTCTAAATAAGCTTGAAAAGCTAATTGCAAAGGCTTATTAGTCTAAAATCAATAAGACTAGAAGGCACATCAACCTTATGAATAGGCACAATTAAAGTTTCAGCAAGCTTAGAGTCTATATTTCCTGTTAAAAAGGCATTAGAAACTAGCTGTCAAACATCCTTTGCTACTATGTGTCAATAAGTCCTAAAAAAGATTGGTTGAAAACCATCCGAACCAGGAACCTTATAAGCATTCATGGAAAATAAGGCATCCTTGACTTCCTTCAAAGTTATAAATTGTACCAAAATATCAAACAAAGCACTAGGAAATTGAGGAGCTTCATGCAAAACCAAGCTACGAGGGTAACACAAATCGTTGGCCTGAAAGATATTCTTGAAATAATTATTTGCTTTTAATTTGAGAATAGAATCATCAGAGCACCGAGAGCCATTAATTTTGAGACCAACTACCTTATTTCTTCTTCTTCTTCTTCTTCTTCTTCTAATCACTGCTTGTGTATGGAAAATTTTGGTATTTTTATTATCAATTTTTACCCATTTCCCCCTAGATTTTTTATACCAAAGCAGTTCCTCTTGTGCCAACACATCATTATACTCCTTTTGTAGCTCCTTTTCAAAACAAATAAGATCAGCATAAGGGTAAATATCCAATTTGTGATGAACTCCTCTAAGCTGAGCTTCAATGTGCCTTTTCTTTCCAAAAATATTGCCAAACACCTCCTTATCGAAAATAGTTGAATTATTGTGAACATCCTCCAACTTCGCATTAGCATCCCCAACCGAATTATTCCAATTGTTCCAAGAATTGTGAACCAGATTTTCATAATCTGGGTGCAAAATCCAGGCTGCTTGGAAGTGCAAAAAATTGGATCTAATACTTTGAGACTTCATGCAACTAAGAAGAAGAGGATTATGATCTGAATTATGAGGGGGAGAACTTCTACTAGAACATGAGGAAATAAAAGGTGCCAATCTATATCTGGCATACAACGGTCAAGTTTTTCCCCCCCTCTAATATGACCCCTTTTGCATGTATTTAACACCAAGTGTAAAGACCACCAACCACATCAAGATCCATGAAGTCACGATCTATCATCATATTAGTCAATAAGGAAGCACGAGCATAACTAAAAGAACCGCCAGAGATCTTCCTAGCAAATCGGATCTCATTGAGATCACCTAATAACACACACAGACCATTAATACTGCCCCGTAAAAAACTAAGATGCTATTATAGTGTAGAGTATTAATTTTTAGTAAAACTAAAAGCCATTAAATATCTCAATTGTTAGTTTGTGTATTATGTTATTATTTTTAATTTCCAAATTTTCAATTTATGTAGTTTTTTATTATGTTATTATTTTTCATTTACAAAAATTAATTATCTTTTTAAACAATATATAATTATACTCCCCACACATTATTTTCTTGTGCATCACATATGTCCACCTTCTAGTTCTATATACTCTTATATTTTGTAAATAGAAAAGAAAATAGAGATATCAAGATAATAGAAATATGGACCCAAAGGATAGTTCTTCAGAAACTAGGATTAAAAGTTAAGCTCTTCTGGAACTAGCTACAATCATTGTATTGATAATCTGATCAAGTGTTCACAAGGACAAACCAAATAGTCCTATTTATACATATAATAGACTCTAAATTCTAAACTGTGACACCATACTACCCAGCATGTTAAAAAGTAATAAAAGGACAAAGCTGAAAAATAAATCATGTATTTATTGAGATAAATAAAACATCTATCCACGGATAGAAAGGTCCCACATGAACGAATTCTCAAAACGATAAACAAATAAAACAATAACCAACGTCCCAACCCGATGTCACAACAAAGCTGGTATAACCGTTCCGCACATATCGGAATACAACTGAAAACTAGACTAACAAAAGAAAGGTCCTAACTATGAGTGGTGGCTCCTCAGAGTCACTCCTCTCCGGGCTGCTCGCCATCCTCTGCATGAAACCAAACATGCCAACAAGAAAACAGAGAATGGGGAGTAAGAATCATGTAAACATATACGGCATGGAGATCGGAAGCAAGGTAAACAAACAAGCATGGGAACATCATAGCATATATATATATATATATCATCATCATCATCATACATCAACATCATCAAAATCAAGTATGCTATGCTGTGCAATGCAACACTACTCCGCTACTCCATTATGCATGTGGATCCAAACTAACTCAGGATGAACGACTTCGGAGTTATATATCCGTATTGGCCATAGAAGCACCAACACTAGCAGTTCACCGAACCTCGGGTGAACCCCATGGATAGCCAACGCTTCAAACCATGGATGCCTTATCACGGGGGGCCGCGGACACCAAACCTTGAGTGACCTATCGTGGATGGCCAGATCACCGTACTCTCGAGCGATCTCCCCTATGTTGAATGTCCCCCTCAACAACAACTCCAATGCTCTATGCATGGCACAACAACAAACAACAACAACCACCTCCTTTGCTCGGGCCAAAAAGCTCCCAAGACTTCAACATCAACATCATCAACACCTTAGACCCATCCAGGGTCAAGGCCCCATTGGCCAATAAGCACCAAGGTACAACTCATCAACACCTCGACCAATAAGCATCGAGGCAACATTGGCCAATAAGCACCAAAGCTATCAACGTACGGTAACCCAACGGTTACCGGCTTGAACATCTTATCATCTTAATTATCTTCATTAATCATTAACAGAGTTATCTAATCTTTATCATTGATTTATTGTCTTATCATCATGTTATTGGGAAGATTGGGATTAAAACCCCCTTAAAACCTTTAATTTCATCTCTGTCCTGTAAGGGAGCACGAGTGTGCTTGTCCCTTACACGGTCGTACTGGTCACATAAGTGAAGCACTATCGTGCTTCCTTTCATGCACGGCCATGCTCAGCTGCACGGTCGTGCTCCTCTGCTGCATGGCCGTGCTTATTGTGCGTCCATTTTCCAGAATTCAAACTGGGAGCACGGTTATGCTCCCTGTCAGCATGGCCGTGCTTAATGCACGACAGCACTGTTCTGGGAAGAAACTGGTACCGAGTTCATAACCAAATTTTAGGGTTTTTAATCCATTAATTCATAGGTCAGTTAAAAGCATGTTTTAAGGTTTAAAAACTCATCATTACAACAGTCATAAGTCAATCATCCAATCAACAACATACCAACAAGGATAATCATGGCATCAACTTCATAAACAACCCAAAATAGTAATGAAACATATACCAAGAACATGTTATCACAACCAATCAGACTAACATATTGATCATACAATCATATATAACAAACCGGGGTCATGGGAACCCCTTTACCTTACACTACCCCCAATGCCTAGTGAATACACTACCATTCTTCCCATACCTGGATTGAAGGTTGCTCTAACGATCAAACTGGTCACGGTCCCCAAAGCGGCTCACCTAACCTTCCAAACCTTGGTCAAACAAAACACAACTACTCAGTTTTTCAAACCATAAACGAAAGGAAACCGAAAAGGGAAAAGGACCATTACCTCTAAAACTGACACAGATCAACCAAGCTTCCCAAAAGGTTTCCAAAACTCCATTGTAGCAATGGATAAAGAGGAAATAGGGAAAAAGGCACAGGTAGCCGCAATAGGGTGACTGCTGCTACTAAAAATAAGGTTTCACGTAAACCCTCGATTTCTGTGCCAGCTTATTAAGGCTGCACATAAAGCACAGCCGTGCACACCTCAAGCACGGTCGTGCTGGACTTAACGTCAGTGAGACGCGGTCCGCACTTGAGCACGGGCGTGCTCACTATTGAGCTCGGGCGTGCTCAGCGTAAACTTGGCAACGCGTGCCTGGTTTTAAGCACGGGCATGCTTATGTATCAAAGAGGGACTTTTGAGCCAAAAATCTCCCTAAGCCCTTAGCCAACAACTTAAACTTAACAAAACCAACTCAAACAACCAAACAAGCTTTATAAAATATAAATAAGGAGTAAATCCATTGTTTTTAAAATCGGACCGGACCAGTCGGTTCGAACCGTAGGACCAAAAACCGGTAAGATGTTCGGTCTGTTCAACCCAAAAAATAAGCTAGTTTAATAACCGGTTCAAACCGATCAAACCGGTGAAAATCGGTCAAAAACTGGTGATCAAACCGGTTTGAACCGATCATTTTATATTTTATGATTTGTTTTGAGATTTTTTTTTAAATTATAAAAATTTATTTTGCCAATCAAGTAAAGGTCCATTGATAAGTTATAAGAATATTTTTATTATTTATCCTTCGTCGTTGATTTTTTTCTTATGAAATATATAACATGATTTTTTTGTATTAATTTGAAATTTAATTTTTCTTAAGTTTATTACTTAATATAATATATAATATTAAAATATATATTTAATTATCACGTTGAAACATTGAACCGGTGCTTTCGCTGTTTCAATGACAGATCCGATTTTTAAAACATCGAGTAAATCCAAAAATATTGTCTAGAATACTCCAAAATATTACAAGATATGGTAAAAATATTACGATATTATTTCATATGTCAAGTTAACATAGTCATCCACCACATGATAAATATGCATGTTTACACTTCCCCTTGGATGACTATACAAAATGAATATGCATCGTTAAAATCTTGCTAAGAAAAACTAAGTAGGACAAAAACTTATTGAAGGAAATAAGAGAATAATCATAGGTAACTTACTTCCCCTCAAAATATATTAACTATGACATGTTCTTCTTTTGACGCATTTCTAATGCTATGCATGTGCTTTGAAGTTGACAATGGCTTTGTGAACATATCTATTGGGTTGTTGATTGACGAATATACCAATATCAACATCGCCTTTTTTATGGATTTCATGAGTGTAAAAGAACTTTGGTGAAATATTTGTTAAGTCATAAAGCGTCTGACTCTGTTATGCGTCTGACTCCCTCTCTAGTTAACCCGTGTGTGTCTTGATGAGCTCAAACATTGAGAAAATGATTTTAATTGATCTGTCTGAATATTTCTAATCATCTATTTGAGATGTGCAGGAAAGACAATATTCTTAATAGGTCAATCTAATAAAAGGATCAAAGCATATGCGTCTGACCTTTGGAAGCAAATTGGATCAATCAAAGTAATGCATTTGACGAAGTACTCAAAATGCTGAAGTGTTAACGAAGCTCTCATATCTCAGACTTATTGAAGATAAAGGAAGCAACTAAGATCAAAAATCAATGTGATATTCATTGACAAACATCTTGAAGAATGAAAGAAGAAGAAAAGTACCAACTGATCATCAAGTTACTTGTTGTAAAGATTCTGTTGAAGAATAAGGAGTGAACCTACTCAAAGTTCTTCATCTCATTTCTCAGTTGAAGAATCGAGAAATTCTCCAAAAGCTATACACTGATCAGATATTTTTTAAGCCAGATTGCAAAGAATTAAAAATGCAATGTTCTGAAGAAAGCTGAAAGAAAACAGATCAAGATTATAGATTAAGTCTTCTGCATATTATCAAAAGGAAGAATCATGCAAGATCTCAAAGAAAGAAGCGTCTGAAGATCTAAAAGATGCGTCTGATGTTCTGTCAAAACCTGAAAGGCACTCAACACATGTCAGAATCAACGAAGCACCCTGAATGCGTTCAAGGACATATCTCGCGTTTGAAGACATAATATAAAGAAGCATTTAAGCATAAGGATATATTTTCTCTCTTTACTAAAGTAACTTTCAAAGAGAAATTATTGCTTGAAGAAAATAGTTGGGAATCTGAATGGAAGTGTATCATCGAAGAAAGGAATCAAGTATTCAAGAGAATATAACAATATTTCTCTTGTCTTTGAATGTGTACAAAAAGACACAAAAGATGAAGACCCTGCTACACTCTCTCTTTTATGCAATAAGTAAAAAGCCATTTTTTTTAGCCTTTCTAAGTGTTGCACAAATAAGGAGAAAGATGCTATGGCCGAGTAGAAAAGCATAGATGCTATGCTCTTTGGTCAACAAAGGACCTCCAACGTCTCAAACATTTAATGCCAAGTCAGAACGACCATTTTATGTCCAGAAGATAAAGAGAAGATCTCTGCAAAGTAAAGATCAAGTTTCAATGGATCTATTTTGGACAAGTATAAAATGAAGAAACTCGAAGACTGGAATATGAATCAGAGAAAAGATATTCACAAGAGACTTACGAGAGACATATACATATTCAAGAGAAAAGTATTCTTACTGAGAATACAAGAGCTGAAAGCTCTCACACTCTGATCAATCTAGTCTCCAAATTATAAATCATCTAGAGAAGACACCATTATGCAATCTACCTAATGATAAATTCTTGATTCACTCGTTGAAGTGTTATTCGGTTGAATTGCTTTTGTGTAATACTGAAGTTGTGCTTCAAACAACTCTCAAACTCCTTTAGTATGAAGAGGCTTGTTGAAAGAATACTTGTTGTTGAGCCTGAAGAGGTTAAGTGTGCAAATAATACTTGTGTTTGAGCCTGGAGAGGCTAGGTGTGCAAATAATACTTGTCAGTAACCTTGATCAGTTATAGTGATAAAACTTGGTGAAGCCAATGACTGGACGTAGCTCAAAGTTTGTGGGCGAACCAGGATAAATCCCTGAGTACTCTCTTCCCTTACTCCTTACTTTATTTACAAGTTATTTACTTATTGTTACTAATAGTTTGGGGAGTGTTAATAGGTGGTCTTAGTGATTCAGCTTGCTGAAACAAGCATATGTCATAAAGTATCTTATCTTCACTAATTTTGTTTTGTGCTTTAAAAACTCTGATTTGCAAAAACACTATTCAACCCCCATTCTAGTGTTGTTTTGTGTCATTTCAATATTTTGTTCCATTATCCTTTATGCATCGACTTTTGATTTGTGCAATACATACTGCATTACTCTCATACAATATTGTTGTTTTGTCATTTCCCATTAACAAAAAGCATACTCCTTTAATGTGTTGGATCATAGTTCTTAGCCAAACGCATTTATAAATGCTTCATGAATAGCCAATATTTTTTTAAATTTTTTGACAAGGTAGTCATGATTGTTTGCTTTACAATTATCGCCATAAGATAGTAGTACTACCACATGTGAAGACAAAAAACAAAGATAACAAGAAATGTGTTTCACTTTATTCTGATGCCTTTGAGTTTGTGTAGAGCTAGATCTTTTTAGTAAATTGATTGCAAAGAAGAGCTTATAGAAAGCTTATGAGAATAATTTATAATAATAAGCCTAAGCAAATAGTTTATTAACATAGTTTACGATCATCCATAAGCTCTTTTTAATATATTTCCCTATGCTTTGCTTGGGACAAAGTTGAGGTGTTAATTTTTGCTGCATGTGGTTTATTTTCTTAATGAGAATAGACCATGCGTAATGTAACTGTGTTGACTATAACAAATACATGTAA
Organism: Echinosophora koreensis; assembly: GCA_035048595.1. NCBI lineage: Eukaryota > Viridiplantae > Streptophyta > Magnoliopsida > Fabales > Fabaceae > Echinosophora > Echinosophora koreensis. The sequence continues at coordinate 4,493,214 of JAPCYP010000025.1, read as the reverse complement.
CTGTGTCATAAATGTAATTTGGTCTCTTTTTTATTTTAATTTTAATTTGGTCTTTATCATTATCTTAGATTTCAATGTGATATTTTTCATTTAAACTGTGGTATGAAGAGAATCACATTAATATAACTTTTATAAAATAAGGAATTATTTGTGAAAAATAAAAATAAAAGAGGGATAATTTTGGAAAAAAAATGGACCACATTGCTTTAACTTTTATATAATGAGGGACCATTTCAGAACAAAAAATAAAAAAGGAACCATATTGATATAACTTTGCAAATTAAAGGACCATTTTGGAATAAAAGGACCGAATTGGAATCTAAAATAAACAAGGGACCAATAGTATAATTTAACAAAAAATAAATTTGTTGAATAGTCTCCACTTCAAATCCTAACATCTACCGAAGAAGAAAAATATTTAAATTAGAAGAATAATTCTAAATCTTTCATCATTCGGATTATTACATAAAGAAAACATTAAATATTTTATATATTTTCAAAAATTGAATTTATTATTTTATTTTATATTTGAAAAATAATTAAAAAAATTTATAGGAAGAAGTAACAAAACTCAACTTTACCAACATTACATTGGTTCAATTGGAATTAGGCTTGAATCCTTTAAATAGGGTTTCGAATTCGATTTTCCGACGAAAATTAGTTATCAGCGTAACGGATGAATACTTTGCATCTATAATATAGTAAAAAAATAAAAAAAACTCCAATTTGAAACTTGGCCAGCTGAACTGCTGAAGTTTCACGTCGCCTGTTAAACTAAAAAATTAGGGCACTGAAAGATTAATGTTCCATTAAAAAAAGGTAGTCGGAACTGTGGCATATGCAATGTGGAATTGTGGATTCATGTGGGGGTGGTGGTCTCAATTGGGTCCACAATGAATTGGGTAGGGTTAGGTTAAAGAAAGCACATGCACCCAACCTTCTTTGGTATTCAATGTTCTTTACCTATAAGATGGAAAGACCCATCATGATTCATTGATCTATTTCTTTAGGTAAATTTTTAGTGCTGTCAACGATCTTGCGGCTAAAATCATTAGAACTTAGTTAACCAGATGCAAAACATGGCAGGTTTGCAAGTTGGAGCTCCACTATAATGGTGGTCAATATATTGGCAGCCTTGCTATCAAATCATTGGGGTAACTAGATTTTAGGATTATTTAAACATCAATTATCATCTTATCACTTTTTTTTTCAAACAATCTTATCCCTTTTTTTTATTGTATTATTTTTTACGCCTAAATCCTAATAATTTATTTTTATCTATTATTATTTTTAAAGCAAAGATATTATAGTAAGTAATGATTATAAAAAAGTTTAATTTCTATACATTGTTAGTACATAGAATTTTTACACCGACATTTAATAATATCTTGACAAATCAACATTATTGTTATTTTTTCTTTTAGTTATTAAAATAAAAACACATGTCAAAATGTTCGTAAATATCAGTGCAAAACTTTTTATACTGATAATACATACTATTTTTTTATATATAAGAAGGGGCAAAAAAGCCCAAAACAAAACAAACAACCTATACATTCTACTTTTTTTTTTTTTTTTTTGTTAACACCTATACATTCTACTTTTTTTTTTTTTTTGTCAAAAGGAGGCATATTTAGGCCTTATACTTAAGCCTTATAATAGGGGAGGGGGAAATGGAGGTACAGCGGGATCGAACCCACAATCTCACAGATTCCAAATGTTACTTGCAAGCTCAACCACAACCACCTCACATTCTACTTTAATCCTTATAAAATAGATATAAAAAATCTTAGTTCTTATTTAAAGCACCATGGGCTACGCAAGTGGTGACAAAAAAAAAAAAAAAAAACCTGTTTTTCTTTACTGACTGATTGGAATTGGCATCATGTTTTGCTGTTATATGTAGCTCAGTGAGAATTAGGTGACACAGAATAACATCTTCATGATCAACACTATATGGGATAAGGTTGAAAACTAATTGAATTGCAATTGAAAGTCTAATTCCAACTCACTAATGTTTGTTGGCAATCTTGGTGGTTATAGATATTACAAAGTCCAGCCTCTCATCGAGGCTCCAATCCTTTTAGTTTGGTATAAAAGATAAGACGTGGAATGGTTTATTGGATCAAATCCTTGACCTTAGCCAGAAACACCAATCCGCTTCTAAATAGTACTACGTACAAATTATTGTAAAGTAAAGGTTATGGTTCACTTTCAATTGAAGCAGACCCTTACCCATTTTGTTCCCCAAAGCTAAAGAATCCCATGTTCTTCTACTTCTGCCCAACCATCCCTCTTCCCTTTCAATCCATATCATATCCGACCTATTTTGTTTGCTTAGAATATGGCTTAGTTTCAGGGTTTAACACGTGGCCATTTCAACCATAGGATAAACAGGCCCCCAATTAACTAGCAAGTCATCCCTGTCTATCTTTTACAAAAATAATGCTACATAGTACATACTCTCATGTATTCACACGCCTTTCTTTTGTTCATTGGATTGCTAACGGTGTTACATAAATGTTTTTATGAAAATTATGTGTAGAAAAATATGAGTTCAAAGAATAATGTTTGTGAATTGCATGAGTTGATTTTACTCATCATACTTTGATATGTATATATAACCACTATATGGACTCGTGCCATGTACGGAGAATATGCTATTTTTTTTTTAAAGTTTTCATAAAAAAATATGTAATAGTTAATTTCATGTTTTGGATTAATTTTTCTGTAGGAAATTATATACCAAAAGTTTCCCAAAATTATATTGTTCGAACCTTTGATCACAAAGTGTAAACTTACTCTCCTGAATGATCTTCATAATAATATGAAATTTTTTATTCTCTCTTGAAAATTTATTTGATCTATTTCTCCTCTTTTTCCCGTGCAAGTTAACCATTTTTAGAAAATATATTTATCTAAAATATGAAAAAGTTATTCTTTCTTGATGTTATTTTGATTTATTTCTCCTCTTTTTCCCGTGCAAGTTAACCATTTTTAGATAACATATTTATCCATCATGTTATTTCTCACATCTGGTATTTCTATACCTTGGCATTCTACTTTTCTCAAAATTCAATATTACAATGAATTTTGTTTTGTTTTCATCACAAAATTATAAATCAAACACTAACTATTTCTTCTCTAACCGAAAACAATATAAATGCATATATTCTTTCAAATGTCATCACCAAAAGTATTTCTCCTTTCACAATTTATAGTAAAAAAGATAAAAAGAAAACCTTACCTTGTAAAAATATAGGTCTAACAAAGCCTCAGAGAATTCATAATTAAAGATCAACTTATATATAGTGCAGTTCATTGTATTTTGAAGAACACATTTGTCTTATTCATAAATCCTCGTATCTCAATGAATCCCCAGAAAATAATATTCTATGTTTCATCACGTCTATGAAGTCTTTATTCATTCTCTTATTCTTCAAAAGTCACGTTACAGTTGCCATTTAATGAAATGATTCAATTAAATGCATGCATATATTATTATTATGCATTGATTAGTTAAATTTCAAATCTCACATTTAAAACTGAATCCACAATTAATAATTAACATTGATTACTTAATTTCTTTTGATTTTATGAGAACCATTATTTCAAATGTAATAACAATATAATAGCTGAGAATGGATTCTATATCGTTGATATTTCAAATTATTTTTATTACACAATTTGAAGTTTTTCCTTCTTTAGCTGTTACTTTATGCATTGGCGAATCTGAGAGAAATTGAAATATTTTCTTTTTCAACATATTAATTTCACATTATCAATGGCACATTGTTATAATCTTAGCATCAATTTGAAATATTCATGAATGAATGTTTCTTTTACGTCCAAGTATATTACTATCCTCCTTAAGGTAGTTGATCAAAGGAATCTTGAAATTCCTCCCTTTGGGTTGAAACCAAGCTCAAGTTTCCTAATTCCGAATCAACAACCAGACAACCAAACAGGGAAGCATGGAGAAAGATAAAATGGAAATACAATGCCTACTACTAAGAACTAACATCTTCAACTTCTAATTGTTTAAAAAAAATCTGAGAACAAAATTAAATATTGAAATTAAACTTTTGAGTTTAAGATCAATCAATCCCGGCTTTATGAGATGTATATCCTTCTACTGCAAAAATGTAAACCATGCATTAGTAAGATTTAAAATCATTTGATGAAGCTAACATTTCAATACCTAAGAAATACTTTGATGCAAAATTCACAAAAGAATCAATTAATGGCCAAAAAACGCAATCACCACTTCAATTTTTTTCTAGCTCTCGTATAAGATTCATCGCTATCGAAAGATTATAAGGTTGGAAAATCCAGAGAAACTCGTTCAGAGCTTGAAAGGGGAGAAATGAAAAATCCCATATCTGAAACAAAAATTTAAGGAGTCATAAATGCCAAAAATAACTAAAGAATAACAGAGACCCCATTTGGAAAAAAAAAAAAACAAACAAACAAAGAAACAAATTGTAGAGTCTCGAAGAGGAGAAGGGAGGTTCAAGAGGACACCCGAATGAAAGGGTGCTAAAAGGGCCAAAGGAACTATAGTTGTCACAATAGCTGTTTGAAGCTCTCCACTGCCATAATCGACACTATGCTTGAACCGCATGAAAACTTCTAGAATACCTAGTAAAGCAGAAAATAGAAAAGAATGCAAGAAAGATATTAACTCTTATACACTTAAAAGGGAAAGAATATAAGCCTTTAGAATAATGTCCAATTCTGTCTCAAGAATGCTTTTCCTAGGATAGATGGTGACAAGTTAGCTGCTCTTGGTAACTTGGTTAGCAGGGAAGAGATTTATAGAGCCATCCGTTGCATGGGTGGTTTTAAAGCCCCGGGGCCAGATGGTTTTCAAGCAATCTTCTATCAGTCTCAATGGAGCATTGTGGGAGATGATGTTTGTCATTTAATCATGGACATTTTTGAGAACCCTACCAAAGTTGTGGATATTAATGATACGTTAATTACCTTAATTCCAAAGGTGGAGATGGTTACCAAAATGAAGGATTTTCGCCCCATTAGCCTTTGCAATGTTTCCTATAAGGCTATTACCAAGATCTTGGCTTTGCGGCTTAGAGGTATCATTGAGGACCTAGTCAACCCTTGTCAGTGCAGTTTCAGTGATAATATTGTGATAGCACATGAGGTTTTTCATTCTATGAGGAGCAAAAAAGGGAAAAAGGGTTGGATGGCAATAAAGGTCGACTTTGAGAAAGCCTATGATAGGCTAAATTGGAAATTTATCTGTGATAAATTGGAAGATGTTGGTTGGCCATGTAATTTTGTGAATATCATCTGGTGGTGTATATCTTCGCCAAAAATGAGGTTGTTTTGGAATGGTAAGGCCTTGGAGACTTTTCTTCTGAAACGTGGAATCAGGCAAGGGGATCCTATCTCCCTCTATCTTTTTGTGTTGTGCATTGAAAGGCTTTTCCAACTTATTAATGTTGCTGTGGAGCACAATTTTTGGAAGCCAATCAGATTGGTTAGAGGAGGACCCTTGCTTTCTCATTTGGCCTTCGCAGATGATCTCTTGCTCTTTGCGGAAGCTAGTGTGGATCAAGTGGAAGTTATCCAAACTGTTCTTGCTCTCTTCTGTGATAGTTCGGGTGAAAAGGTGAGTGTGGACAAAACCCGTATCTATTTTTCCAACAATGTTAGTTGGCAAGTGAAAGAAGATATCAGTAGTAGGCTTGGCTATAGAAGGACAGATGACTTAGGGAAGTACTTGGGAGTGCCTATTCTCCATAAGAGAGCTTCTAGTCACTCATTCCAATTTTTACTAGACAAAGTAAACCAGAGATTGAGTAACTGGAAAGCTAAGATGCTCTCTATGGCGGGGAGAGTGACTCTTGTCAAGTCGGTTTTACAAGCAATGCCTAGTTATGTCATGCAAACCGTAGCTCTACCTACTCGTATTTGTGATGAGATTGATAAAAAATGTAGGGCTTTTATGTGGGGTGATGGTGAGAAACATAGGAAGATTCATACAGTTTCCTGGGGTGATCTTTGTGAGCAAAAGAATATGTGAGGCCTTGGATTCAGATCCTTGCGTGCAGTGAACAAAGCTTTCCTTATGAAAGCCGATTGGCACTTGAGCACAAGGAGGAAAACTCTCTGGGCAGCTGTGGTCAGGTCGAAGTACAAGTGTGGTAATGATTTGAAAATGCGGATGGACAGAGAAAAGCATGGATCCAACTTCTAGAGAGGTTGATGCAAAAACTGGGATAATTTTGAAGACAACCTGGTTTGGCGTATTGGGAATGGGGTGCAAGTCAGGTTTTGGCTTGATGATTGGGTCCCTATGGTTGGTAAGCTTCTGGACAAAGCATCTTGTCTAGTTGATGATGATATGTTGAAGACAAGAGTGGTGGATGTTGTTGATCAGCATGGCATGTGGGACATGGAAAGGTTGAAACTGTGGCTTCCTGATGAGATTTGTGATTCAATAAGAGCCTTGGTCCCTCCTAATGAGATGAATTTTGAAGATGCTTTGGCTTGGAAGAATAGCTCTGATGGATCTTGCTCAGTTTCGGGTGCATAAAAGGCACTGACTCCATTCTCAGCTAGTCCAAATCCTGTTTATTCTTGTATATGGCGTTGGAAGGGGCCTGAAAGAATCAAGATGCACTTGTGGAAGATTGCGAAAAATGCCCTTCTCATTAATGAATCAAGGTGCAAGAGAGGTTTGTCAATTGATAACTGGTGCCCCCTCTGTCATTCCCACATTTAGAATACTATGCATGCTGTGCGTGATTGCCCTATAGCTACTTCAGTGTGGAACCTGGTTTCTCATGGCAACGTGCACCAGAATTTTTTCACAGATAATGTGCATGAGTGGCTGTCTTCAAACTTGTCTTCCCCTGATTTGATTGGTTCTCTCCAATGGTCAATTATGTTTGGTGCTACTCTTGTCTTTATATGGCACCAAAGGAATGAGGCCATTTTCGATCACAAAAACCCGGATCCCTCCAATCTCTCTGTCAGGGTGTGCAGACTCTCGCATGATATTATGAGAAGCCACAAGGTGGACTTGATGTTGCATGGCAATAAGGGCCCTCCTTCCAGTTACCCTTGCATAGCATGGAAATACCCCCCAGAGGGTGTTTACAAGTTGAACTGTGATGGTGCCAGGGCTAGCAATGGCAAGGCAGCTTGTGGAGGTCTGTTACGTGGTAGCAGTGGTGAGGTCAGATTTTCCTTTGCAAAAGACATTGGCATTTGTTCAGTGGTTCAAGCTGAGCTCTAGGGAGTCTTCCTTGGAATTAAAATTGCTTGGGATAGAGGCTTTAGAAGGCTGCATGTAGAATCAGATTCTCAGGTGGCCATTGATCTTCTCAAAGATGGTTGTGATGAGTCTCATCCAAGTGCTACGTTGCTGAAGAATATTCGCTATTATAGTAATGTTGGGGGTTGTTTCTCCTGGTCCCATATTTTATGTGAGGCAAATCAGGCAGCTGACGCTCTCGCTAAGCATGGCTTATTGCTTGATGGTCATAGTAGGATTTTTTGATGTGGTCCCTAATTTTTTGACTCTTATTATTTTGGGAGATGCTGGTTGTAGTTACTTCCCTCGCGGTTTCTAGTTTGTTTGTTTGGGCTTAGTCCCTTTCTTTCATAAAAAAAAAAAAAAAGTTTGAAAATTTTCCCGGAATAGAACTTTATAAATTAACCATTTATTGGAAGGTTATAATTGTATTAATTATAAAGATTTTATAATTTATAATTTATCAATCATTTTTAAATTTTTTTAATACCTAAAACTATTGTCAATTCCATGATTTGTCTTAGATTGAAGGATAGCACGACACATAAGCAAAAAAGGGAGGGAATGCTTGTGGTTATGCTATATATGAAAAGTGAAGGCTCCTATGAGTGATATATGGAGGTTACTAATTTGAGAATATTCACAAATATATAATATATAGATATAGATATAGATATAGATATAGATATAGATATAGATATAGATATAGATTAGGAGTAAATACAATTTATATTTACAATGAGATTAATGCTAGCTATTTCCTAAGTATTGAGATTAATGCTAGCTATTTCCTAAGTACATGTGTGATACATGTGTTTAATTCCAGCTGTCCGTACCGTCCAACCGTCTACACCGTCCAAGCTTAATGCATGTGTTTACCAACCGTCCCCACAGTCCAACCGTCCAAGCTTAATGCATGTGTTTACCAACCGTCCCCACCGTCCAACCGTCCACACCGTCTAAGCTTAATACCCCCCGTCAAGTTGGTGCATGAAGATTCAAAATGCCCAACTTGCCGAGGAAATAGTCGAACTGTATTAAATTTCGGGCGTAACTCAATCCCAAAAGCTAGTTGTGATTTGGCTAATGTCTTTGTCAATATATTTGCTAGTTGTGTATTAGTAGGAACATACACTGACCGGATGTTGACTTTCAGTATCTCATCTCGAACAAAATGACAGTCAATTTCAATGTGTTTTGTTCATTCATGAAAAACGAGGTTTTTTGCTATATGTAATGTTGCTTGACTAATACAATAAAGACGTATTGGTTTGCAATGTGTCACTCCAAGGTTGGACAAAATCCTTTTAACCACTTCAATTCACATGTTGTTGCCATGGTCCTATATTCTGCTTCTGCTGATGACCGAGACACCGTATGCTAATTCTTAGTCTTCCAAGAGATTGGAGAACTTCCTAAGAGCACAAAACCCCCAGTAAGAGATCTCCTAGTCAAAGGACAACTTGCCCAGTCTGAATCACACCGTCCATACAGTTGTAAATCACACTCATGACATAGTAGGATGCCTTGACCAGGATACCTTTCAAATATCGAACCGTCCATACCGTAACTATCTTAGTGACTGATGCAAATGTTTTCGTATAGTCAATGCCTTTAACTTGGTGATTGCCAAAGATCACCAACCTAGCCTTGAATCGCTCCACAGTTCCATCTGAGGGTACTTTATCTTGTACACCCACTTACCCCAAGTGCCTTCTTTCTGGGAGGTAAGCGCTCCAGCATCCACGTCTTGTTATTTTCAAGGGCTTGAATCTCATTTTACATCATTTTTCTCCACTTAGCATCCTTGACGGCTTCATGGAAAGAAATTGGTTCCTCTTTTGCAGTCATAGTTGCAAGAAAATTTCTATGTTGTAAATAAAATTTATCACAATTTACATAATGTGCTATAGGATAAGGTGCACCTGGATTATGCGTTGGAATAGGTGAACTAGTGGAAGGGCTCAATTTCTGAATTGTATTAGTCACATAATCTTGCAAACGGACTGATGCTCGCTTTACTCTGTGTCCTCGTCCTAGTTGGTCTTCATCACATTGTCCATCATAATTTCTCACATCTTGTACTGCTTCGTCATTATCTTCTGCCATATCCTCTACCTCTCCTTGTTCACTTTCATTGCATGTGCCCCCCTTACATCAGTATTCATCTATCTTTCCCTTTTTGTCATATTTATGCTAAGGGTATCACCTTCACTTCCAACCCCTCCATGATTCTCTTCATCAACTCCGCCATGAGAAATTTTTATGACAGAGCTCTCCCTAGATGTAGAGATTCCTTGATCGAATGGAAATTCTATTTCAAAGAAATCAACATCTCATGACACACAAAAATTAATTTGTTTCTAGATCATATAATTTCCAACCCTTCTTACCATAAGGATACCCGACAAAAATACACTTTTTTCTGCCTTGGTTGTCTGCATAACACAACGAGCCAAACACTCGCAAGTGAACATATGAGGGCATTTTCCCGTGGAGAATTTCATATGGAGTTTTTCCATTAAAACTGAAGATGGAGTGCGGTTAATTAAGTAACCAGCAGTTAACACACACACACCCTAGAAATTAATGAGAAGCTTCCTTGAAAGCGCAGTGCTCGTGCTACATACAGAGTATGCCGGTGTTTCCTCTCTACTTTTCCATTTTGTTGTGGTGTCCTTGTACATGAGGTTTTAAAAATAATACGATGTTCAAGAAAATGATTCTTCATCCATGTAAACTCTGTCCCATTATCACTTCGAACAATTTTAATCTGTTTATCATATTGCCTTTCCACCATTGCAAAAAAAGAAATTCACTAGCGTATGTGATACTTCTTTCTTATCTATTAACAAAAATATTCATACAACACGAGAACAATCATCTACTATTGTTATAAAATATGAAGCACCGTAGGAAGATGGAGTTTTATATGCTCTCCATAAATCGCAATGAATTGGTTCAAAAACATTAGAAGCTTTGTAATCATTCAAAGGAAATTTGTCTCTAGTTTGTTTTGCCCGTTGACATATATCACATGCTTTATTCAATGACTCACTACTTTTACCACAACTAACATTAGGAAATGACTTTGTTTTTTTCAAGGAAGGATGTCCCAATTGCTTGTGCCAAAGTTCATGTTGATTTGCTCTATTCGTCCTGAAAGCCTTTACACTTGGAAGCCCTCGGAAAAAATAGAGCCCATCCCTTCATTCACCTATACCAATCAACATCCTCAAAGTACGGTCTTGTAAAACACATATTATTAGTGAATTGGACGATACAATTTGACTCATCTATCAATTGCGATACAAAAATTAGATTGCAATTTAAACTGGGAACATAAAGAACATTTTCAAGTTTTAAACCCCAATCAAGATTTATCTATCCTTCGTTGGTTGCAGTAACATGTTGTCCATCTGGCAGTCCAACAAGGCATCCAGGCACATCTTGCAATTCACACAAATTCTTCAAACTCCAGGTCATATGGTTCAATGTCACTGTATCAATGATCCATGAAACATGTTTATGCTTACCAGCCATCCTTTCACTTGTGCTTGACTTATGACTATTCAACATCCAAAGCAAAGTTTGCCATTGTTCATTGCTCAACCCTGTTAGGCCATAATTTTCTGCATCTGCAACAATCACTGCTACAGCATTGTTCCTACTGCCACGGTTTGTCCAGCATTTGCACGTACGGTGCCACCTTGCCCACGTCCAGCAATTACTCCAGTACGCAGTTGTATTTTACCTCGTCCACCAGTTCTTCCTTCACCTCGAGGTCAGTCTCGTCACCAGTTAGGATATCCGATGCACTGAAAGCAATTTGCTGCTGTTGCGTTAAAATGTGCAATGTACAAGTATACACAATCGTAACAAGTAATAAAGAGTAAGTAAAAGATCGTTCCCACGAGGATTAGAATGCTGTAGTAATTACCAAAATTCAGATTATTTGTTCTTGGTAGTTAAGATTAAGGGGTAACCAAATAGTGTGTGAAAGTGTTGATTTTCAAATATTAGCTTCAGTTATGCTTCGTCATGCTGCAGCATTAGCTCCAGGAAATTAAAGTTGTGTTTTCCAACTCTTGAAAGATAAGGTTCATTAAATGCCTTTTATTCCTAGATTCATATTAATTACACCCTCTTATTAATAAGCACATTCCAGCTAGCTTAAGGACTTGAATGATTATTCCTAATCCATTCAACATCTACTAATTTTCCAATTAGAGACTTAGCCCTTATCTCTTAACCAAATCCACTTAACTTAACTTTTCCAAGTTTAGCAAGCTGAAGTTCTATTTAAGATAGCCAAGCTTAAATAAAACAGCATTTAAACACAGATTAAGAGAAAATGCAGTAGCAAAGCATCACATAATAGCAACTAACATTCATTACAAGTTCAGCATACCAGTACGCTGCAGCAAACTAGCTCATACTGAGCTTACAAAATCTGGAAATAAAATAAGAAATGGAAGAAGAAGCCATGGGAGCACGAAAATGGAGCAATTGAGAGGAAGAAGATGACTCCTTGGCTGCTGCTATCTGTTCCCCAGCTGCTGTCCTCTGATATGAGGCAACCCCCTTTTAAAAGTAAGGAATATTCCCTTTCTAGGGTTTTACAAAGACACTTTTCTCTTTCCTACTTTTGGACCAACCAAAATAATATTAAAATAAGTGTCTTGGCCCAATTCATTAACTGCACCAGGACAAAACCCACTGCATGTGACTGGGCCACGTCGTTAGGTTTTAAGACAGCCTGGCAAGAGAGAGAATGGTGGTCCAGCTTTTGTCCTTTTCTGATAAGGAGTTCACATCCTTATGTTGCAGCATGACCAAAGCATTTTCCAGCAGCTTATCTAAACTTCAACAAAAACCTAACAAAACTCAAGAAACACATTCATATTCCTAGACACTTAAAAACAGAAAATTAAACAAAATTTATAAAATGACACATATTACACTATACTAACTTAAAACACCTAAAACGTCTGCATAAAATACTTAAAGATTACAAAAACTCAAGCTAAGAATTAAGAGTTATCACACCCCCAAACTTGAATCATTACTTGTCCTCAAGTAATGGAAAGAAAGACACAAAAAATTAACACAAAAATCAACACAAAAATCAACAAAGACCTAAACATGCACACAAGACTGATGGACCACATATTCTTTTTCTCAAAGTAACATCATGCACCACAAACCAAAACCTCTTACTTCCTCAACATTCATGCATCACAAATCAGCATCTTTTTATGACATCAATCATTTTCAGCCCAGAACAGCATGCTACAGCATTATGCACTCAGAACAGTGTGTTCTTTCTTACTCACACAAGTAGGCGGGTTCACTCAATCATCATTCACATGCAACCCTATCATAAGCTTGACAAGCTTCTAAACTCACTAGCACAATATCAAAGCTTTACACTGATAGAGGACTTTTATTGGGTTGTAATGGGGCTTAGGTTAGGGTAGGATACATTTTTGGGAAGTGGCTAACACTAGGTGGTGTTTTGAAATGCTTTCCCTACAATGTGTTCCACTCTAAATGCCTTCCACAAACCAGCACATAAATCTTAATACCAAGGAGGAGGTACTCTTTTCTTTCTAGTTTCCTTATCCCTTCATTCCTTTTCTTTATTTATTTTCTTTTCTTTTCTCCTCTTTTTTTTTTTTTTTGAAAATGGAGAACAAGTTTCACATTTTAAGGCCTTCATCCTATTCTTGTTCTCTTCTTTTTTTTTCTTTTTTATTAACAATATTAGTAAACAAAACTCAGCAAAACTCGGTCATTTTACAAAACACCACTTTGCTATATACCACCCCCAAACTTAGAATGGTGCTTGTCCTCAAGCTACCGCCAAACTTATGTTACGAACATATTGTCAAGAAAAGCATCCCTAAACTCCACCTAGATAGGACAATTATTGTTTTTCAAGTTATAGGGCTTGTAATGTGGCTAATAACAGAATAAGGGGCTCAAGCTCAAAGGGCTCACACACAAAGTCAAAATCAAAGGGTAGGCTATTTAGGCTAAGACTAGCATTTGAAAAAAAATCAAACATGCTTCAAGCAAAAATGTGTGTAGCAGAGATATGTATAGGCAAGCAAGAATCAAGTCAAACTTTACAGAGAAGGCACATGAATGGAACTCACAATAAAATAAAACTGTTTAGGCTCAAAATCTCACAGGTTATATTAAAATGTTGCAGCATATGTTTAAGCCTCAAACAATTTCAGACAATCCAAACAGCTAAAAAGTTCAACGTAACACTCATGTCAAAGGTTCAGAAATTAAGGTTGTGGTCCAAATAACTTCAGTTACTGTTCAAAATATGCCCCTAAAGGGGGTTGTTCATTAATCATTTGTGGTCCAATCAGAGACAAACATACTAAAACAGCAAACAGACAACCACTGTCAAACAGAATATAAACTACAGTACTACTAGAAGGGTGTAACATAAAACAAAAAAATAGAAACTTCCAAAATAGCAAAAGGGTAAGAGAGAAAACATCCTTTGTCCTGATGTTGCCTTATGCTACAACATTTGAGTGCAGAAATTCTTCATAGCTGGGCCAAACAAAAGTAGCTCCTCCTTTGAGCAAATTGAGCCATTATCCTGAGTATTTTCTTTCCCGAGCTTTTAACCTCTTTGGGAATAGCCACCTCATCTTACTCCTCATATGTTTGAGTTGCCTCTTCAATCTTTGGGAGCAAGATAGTGAAGTCTTTTCCGGTGCAGAATTGGGTAAAGAATTTTCTGCATATTTTTCAGAAGTTTCTGTAGAATTTTTCTGCTGTGTTTTCTTTATTGCAGCATGTTTAGAAGATTTTGCAATAACTGGATCAGTCTTTTTAAACTCAGATTCTGCATTCTGGACATTGCTCTTAGTTATAATAGATTTTCTGTCTCTATTCTGCCCTACTGAAGTAAGGACTTCTTTCCCATTTATAAGGATTATTGCCTTGCAATGCTCCATTTCATTAAACTTAGGTGTCTTGGTGGTACTGGGCATTGTGCAAGTCTGTCTTGAGCTTGGTGCTGTAGCCAATTGTCCAATCTGATTTTTTGGATTCCTCAATGCTGCATCCTGACTCTGCAATTGGGCTTTTGTTTCTGTCATGAAGGCTCTAGGTACAGCTTCCAAAGACATGTGTTGATTGCTAGATTGAGCTTGTTGTTGCTGTTGAGGTTGCTGCAGCATCTGTTGTTGGGGTGAGTATCCAAGATAATTCACAGATGCAGGATTCCCAAAACAATTTTCAAATAAGTGCTCCCCTCCACAGTACACACACGATACAGCATCAGTTTGGAAATATTGTTGCTCATTTCTCATAGGCTCATTCATTACAGCTTGGTTTGCACAGATGCTCTGGTTAGCCATGATTAAATTTTTCACCATGTTTGTCAGTAAGGCTAACTGAACAGAAATAGCAGAAATTTTCAGTCACTTCATGCATGCCTGCTGCAGCATTTGATTTGCTGGAGCATAGCCTAGCAGTGGGCCATTGATGACTATTTGCAGCAATGCTTTCAATCAGGGCATATGCTTCATTATAAGACTTGGTCAGTAATGTGCCACCTGCTGAAGCATCCAACACCATTCTTGCATCAGGCAACAATCCATCATAAAAATGCTGCATTTGAATGTAGATAGGAATTCCATGATGAGGGTATCTCCTTAAAAGCTCCTTAAACCTTTCCCAAGCCTCAAACAGTGGTTCATCATCCAGTTGCTTGAATGATGTTATGTCATTCCTCATCCTAGCATTTTTAGTAGCGGGGAAGTATTTAATGAGGAACTTTTTAGCTAACTTGTTCCATGTATCCACTGAGTTGGGCTCCAAACAATATAACCAAGTTTTAGCCTTCCCACTCAGAGAATATGGAAACAATCTCAACTTGAAGGCATCATCAGTAATGCCTGGGTCTTTAAAGTTGCTAGCCACATCCAGAAACTGTTTCATGTAAGTGAGGATCTTCATTGGCAGCCCCACTGAATTGCCCCATTAGTTGCAGCATTTGAAACATGACAGGTTTGAACTCAAAGTGAGGGGCTGTGATTTCAGTTATCACAATCCCTGTGTTCAAAATTGCTGGATCAAAGAGTGCATATCCTTGGATAGAACTATTCCTATCATTGGCCAATGCCATGCTGTCAGGGTGCTTTGCTGCAGCCATTTCAACCAGAACAAGTACCTGTTGCTACAGCAATCACTGCAAAAATCAGTTGTCCTAACTAAAAGAACTACTAATCTGAAAATTGGAATTTAAACACCATTACTAATCCCCGGCAACGGCGCCAAAAACTTGTTGCGTTAAAAAGTGCAATGTGCAAGTATACACAATCGCAACAAGTAATAAAGAGTAAGTAAGAGATCGTTCCAACGAGGATTAGAATGCTGTAGCAATTACCAAAATTCAGATTAATTGTTCTTGGTAGTTAAGATTAAGGGGTAACCAAATAGTATGTGAAAGTGTTGATTTTCAAATATTAAAAAGAACAATATTAAAAAGCAGTAATAAGAGAACAAGATAATAAAATGGGGTTGTGAACAAAGATGGTAAAACAGCTACTAGTATGAATCCCTTGTAATTTCTAATTAGCTTCAGTGATGCTTCGCCATGCTGCAGCATTAGCTCCAGGAAATTAAAGTTGTGTTTTCCAACACTTGAAAGATAAGGTTCATTAAATGCCTTCTATTCCTAGATTCATATTAATTACACCCTCTTATTAATAAGCACATTCCAGCTAGCTTAAGGACTTGAATTATTCATATTCCATTCAACATCTACTAATTTTCCAATTAGAGACTTAATCCTTATCTCTTAACCAAATCCACTTAACTTTACTTTTCCAAGTTCAGCAAGCTGAAGTTCTACTTAAGATAGCCAAGCTTAAATAAAACAGCATTTAAACACAGATTAAGAGAAAATGTAGTAGCAAAGCATCACATAACAACAACTAACATTCATTACAAGTTCAGCATACCAGTACGCTGCAGCAAACTAGCTCATACTGAGCTTACAAAATCTGGAAATAAAATAAGAAATGGAAGAAGAATCCATGGGAGCACGAAAATGGAGCAATGGAGAGGAAGAAGATGACCCCTTGGCTGTTGCTATCTGTTCCCCAGCTGCTGTCCTCTGATATGAGGCAGCCCCCTTTTAAAAGTAAGGAATATTCCCTATTTTAGGGTTTTACAAAGACACTTTTCTTTTTCCTACTTTTAGGCCAACCAAAATAATATTAAAATAAGTGTCTTGGCCCAATTCATTAACTGCACCAGGACAAAACTGCATGTGAGTCGGCCACGTCGTTAGGTTTTAAGACTGCCTGGCAAGAGAGAGAAAAGTGGTCCAGCTTTTGTCCTTTTCTGATAAGGAGTTCACGTCCTTATGCTGCAGCATGACCAAAGCATTTTCCAGTAGCTTATCTAAACTTCAACAAAAACCTAACAAAACTCAAGAAACACATTTATATTCCTAGACACTTAAAAACAGAAAATTAAATGAAATTTATAAAATGAAACATATTACACTAAACTAACTTAAAACACCTAAAACATCCGCATAAAATACTTAAAGATTACAAAAACTCATGCTAAGAAAGAGTAAATAACTGTCATTTCTAAGAGTTATCAGCTGTATCATGACCTGCTCGATTACAATTCGAGCAAACCATTGTTTTGTCCTTCATATCTCCACGTCCCTTCGTTCTGGCACCTGTTTGGATAGTAAGTCCAACAATCTCCCCTCGTTCTTCCTTGGAATGAGTGATAGTCTTCATCCTTTGTTCCTGTATCAAAGTTGAATACACTCTCTTTAATGATGGCAAAGGATCTATAACAAGCAGATTGGATCGAACTGTCCCATAAATCACGTCATCCAATCCCATTAGGAACTGATGTACTCTTTCTTCTTTTCAGTGCTTTTCCAGCTTCGACGCAATATCACACTTGCAACCTCCGCAAATGCAAGTCGGAATTTTCTCATAGTTGGCCAACTCATCCCATAAACCTTTCATTTTTCCATAGTATGCAACCATGGTCATACCACCCTGCTTGGATTCCGCTAAGTCTAATTTCAATTGCTGAATTTTGGGCCCATTCACAACTGAAAACCTCCCCTTTATGTACTGCCACCGGTCTTTCGCATTTTCCATATATGATATCGTCGAGCACAACAGTATTCGAAATCCATGATATCAACATGGATTGAACAATCCACCAATCCTCTATCTCAGATGATTCTTCCTTCGGTTGTTCAACTGTTCCATCAATGAAACCCCACTTTCTACAAGCTCGCAAAGAGATCCGCATAGCTCGAGCCCATTCTTCATAGTTTTCACCTCGTAACTACACATGGGTAATCATGTTGCCAGGGTTATCATTAAAATTCAGATCATAAGGTGATGGTGTTCTTTTGAGAGTATCGGATTTTGACTGTTCATGATTGTCAGGTTTTGGTTGTTCAACTTTTGCCATGGTAGCTGCAAGGTACGGTTTAGGATACCAGCTTAAGTGTTGGCTCTTGATTCAATGTAAAATATATTAGTTCAAAGACTCTTTTTTGGTGAATAAAAGTTTAGGTGAGTTGGGTCCTGGGGCTCACCAGGGTCAGGGCAGGTCTCACAGCTTAAGGAGCGCTTACAGAGGTACTTACAGCTTACCCACCAATGAGGTCCTCATATTGGTAGTGGGATTCGAACTCACGACTTTGTTGGTTATGAGTCATATCCTTACCAAGATCGAGTTGATTTTACTTAGCATACTTTGATATGTATACAAAATTAGGAGTAAATCTATACTGATATAAAAGTTGGATAGCCTTTTTTACTATACATTGAGGTGGCAGCATGTCATTTTTTTTGGAAAGTTTTACTTTTTGTTTTTTATTTGTTTATTGTTATTTTATTATTATTTTTTTGCTTCATCTATAAGGCTTGCATTTATTAGGATTATATATTTGACAATCATCAATGTGTTTGACTAAACTTTCTTTTCTCTCTCTATTTGGATTCTTGGCTTTTCCTCTTCTCATCAATATCTATATAAATAAATAATAAATATATATTATTTATTTATTTATTTATTAATCAAAATAAAAATGATAAATTATCAAATATTTTTTCTCCTACTTACATTGGTATTGAAGATTATCAATGATTTCCAATGTAGTTAATTCACTTAAAGCAACTAAAAATAAGTTGTTCTACATGAATTACGATAAACAAAGGTTCCTAAATTATTATCAATAAAAGTTGTTATCATAACTTTAGCTCATACCAAAAAAAATATGGCACCTATTTCAAATGTTATATTTTAAAGCAAATAAAATAATTTTTTTTATATATAATTTTTTGATATAAATAATTATAAGACGTTTGCGGAAAATAAGACTACTTTATGGATATATTATATACTCCCTCCGGTCTATATTATAAGAAAAAATAACTAATTTCACACTTATTAAGTAAGTTAGTTAATCTCATTTAAAAGTGTTATTGGGAATAAAAAATTGAGTTTGTTACCTAAATTACTATTCCTCTTATTTATTAAGCTTGTGTTGTTGGGAATAAAAGGAGTCATTGTAAAATAAAATTTGCATTAAATGAAGGGTATTTTGAGAATATTTTCATTAAATATGATGAAAGTAGTTGAAATTTGCTTATATTTTAGACCAAAAAAATTTGTAAACTTTTGCTTATATTGTGGACAGGAGGGAGTATGTTTTTTCCTTGACATGATGTTTATAGATAAATGGTAAAATCAATGTTTGAACTACTAATAAATCTATGTAATTAGAATATTTATAGATTTATATATGTTTTTAAATCTTTCAAAAAAAATTTATTTTTAAATCAAATAAATAATTCCAAGATGATGAATGATTTCCCAATGTAATTTACTCAAATTTTTGAGTTATTTCTCCTATATTCCTGATGCGAGTTTACTCTTTATCCAACCTTACAGAGGTACTATAAAAAAGTAGACAATCAAATAAAAATATAAAATTCAATTAAGCATTCGTTGTGAAAGTTTGTTTATCTATAGTTTGTTTTTATATTTTTCACTCATGGCTAAAATTAAATTTATTAGTGACTTTTCACCATCAAAAGATAAACGGAAGACCAAAGTAGAGTGCTATAAAAAATCATGGGTGAAAACTTTTGACAGATGTCAGCTTCAAAATTACTATAAAATTTAAATTTTTTTGACAATTGGCGAAACTTTCCACTTTTAGGTAATATATATTTATATAAATTTATTTTTTAATCAAAAGAAAAATTATAAATTATCAAATAATTCTTCTTCGACTTACAATGGTATTGAAGATTATCAATCATTTCCAATGTAATTAATTAAAGCAACTAAAAATTAATTGTTGTACATGAACTATGATAAATAAAGATTTCTAAATTATTATCAATAAAAGTTGTTATCACAACTTTAGCTCATACCAATAAAATACGGCACCTATTTCCAATGTTACATTTTAAAGCAAATGAAATAATTTTTTATATTTATAATTCTTTGGGATAAATAATTATAAGATGTTTGGGGAAAATAAGACTACTTTATAAATATATCATATATGCTTTTTTTTTTCTTGACATAAACTTTATAGATATATGTTAAAATTCATGTTTGAGCTAATTAATAAATCTATATAATTAGACTATTTATAGATTTATATAAATTTTCAAAGCAAATTAATAATTGCAAGATGATGAATGATTTCCCAATGTAATTTACTTAAATATTTGATTTATTTCTCCTATATTCCCGATATGAATTTACTTTTTATCCAACCTAATAGATGTTCTATAAAAATGTGGACAATCAAATGAAAATATAAAATTCAATTAAGCATCTCCTGATAAAGTTTGTTCATCTAGAGTTTGTTTTTCTATCTTCCACTCATGGTTAAAACTAAATTTATTAGTGACATTTCACCATCAAAAGATAAATGGAAGATCAAAGTAGAGTGCTACGGCTTTGAAAACAACCAAATTTCTTACAACCTCAATTGAGAGATAATGTAGAGTTGACGTTTTTAGATGAGAAAGTGTTATCTATAACTATTGTTTAATATTATTTTTTAACTATATGTTTTTTACAACTTCTTTTATGACTAATATTTGAACTTCTTGAATTTTTTTAATGTAGGGTGGGAGGATCCAAGCTACTGCTAGAGGTACTCTTCAGGCTGATGATTTTTTGATTGAAGGCAGGGCAATGATGTGAAATATTTAACTTTGGAGTGACCTTGAATACCCAACTATATAAAATAGTAACACATGCATACTAGTTAACTATCAACTTAAGAACAACCACAACTTTTATACCAATATCAATCATTCCTATGTATGGATTTTCCTTTGTCAAATTTTGACAAAATTATAAATGAAATGAAAGAAGATATATATTTGTAAATAAAATACATTAAATATTTAACAATAAATTTCTAACAAGAAACTATAGTGCATTTGATCCAAGACAATAAATATTACCATAGCTTATAAAGTTTTCTATGCTCTCAAGAAGATATTTAAATCTGTTGTGTGGATTTGAGAAAGATGTTTAAATACATTGGTTTCCAATGCATTTATAAAAAACAACAAAATAAAGATACATAATGAGAAGGACACAAATTTTGCTTGGGAGACCATTTACTGAATTTGGAAAATTAAGTGAATTGCCCGACACATTGGAAGAGAGGTAGATAAATAAATAAAGTAAATGAAAAGAACACAAATCTAGGAAATGGTTATTAATGTTATCGAACATGACACTCAAAGTTAGAGCCCAATGGCCCTAATGGAAACAAAGTTATGTTAAAATATTTGAATTGGGGAGGAAGAAAAAGGATGTTAAATTTGGAAGCATGTGAAAGAAATTCTTCCCTAATAACATTATTACTAATATGACTTCATCTTCTAATTTGAAGCATCTTACATAGGGTTGAAAATCTTACGTGAAAACATATTTATATGTATATCTAGATGTATATAATTATGTACAATCTATAATATTTTATATTTGAGTTAATATTTTAAATGTGAAGATAATAATTTAAATATTTACAATCCATATGGCTAATTTTTAAAATTAGTATATGAATTTATAATATATTTTCACGTGATAATTTTATATATGTATCTTCATTTTGATTTTCATTGGATCATATCAACTTGAGTTCGAGTAGAAAAATTGTGTTACTAAAATATATTTTAATTGTGTGAATTTGATAAAGGTGTTTAAACACGCTGCGTTCCAATAAATTGAAAAAAGAAAACAAAAATAACGATTGGGAATTTAAAGGACACAACTCTTGATTGAGAGAACGTTAAGTGAATTTGGGAAATTAAATGAATTGCTAAATACACTAGAAGAAACAAAAAAAAAAAAGAATGTGGAAAGAACACAACTCTTGGGAATAATTGTTAATGTTCTCAAATGTGACACTCAAAGGTTGAACCCAAAAAGGCGCTAATAAAAACAAAATTATGTGAAAATAATCAAAATTTGTGTCATGACATCTATCTATCTCTATCAATATATAAAGACAAAACCCTTTTGCTACTGTAGATGACCAGCAAATGGGGAGCCGGTAAGCTATAGAAATTTTGGGAATTTTCTTATTTAATATCAAAACAATTTTTGAATTAGTTATGCCCATCTAATGCATATGCCGTTGTCGTGTTTTCCGGAGATGATCATCCCTCTATGAGATGATTACTGTCCGAGAGTAGACAAAGTCTATCTTTATAGTTTCTTCTTCATCTATATATCCATGATCTTAAATTTTTGAAAACTATTTCTTCCACAATCTCTCTTTCTCTATTTTAATTTCCCTCTACATTCTAATCTCAATTCCTCAAAATCTTGTCATTCTTCCTTAATATGTATTTACATGTGGATTATGAATTTATTTTCTCATCTTGAGTGATTTTTCCGGCATCAAACTCTTATGATAGATATATGTACTTTAATCGTCATTTTCCAAAACTAAAATCTTTGATAATCATACTAAGTTTCCCTATTCCACTCCATCATATTGATGACAAGGAGGATATGTGGATAAGTTGTATAATTTAAGACGATTAGTTGATCATTGGTAATAATTAATGAGAAACGTTTAATACATATTGTTATATTACATACTATAATATCATTTTAAAATAATAAAAAATCATTTTTTTCTTCTCAAATTATAGACAAGATTGTTTTAAGGCTTTTACTGATTACTTCTATCTATAAATTAAAAGCCTTGGAGACGAATGCGTACCAACAATGTGGGTGGGAATAAAAAGTTGAAGCCAAAGTGTGAAATAAGTAAAGAAAGGATTTGATACGTTGGACTTAATTTGGGATAAAGCAAAAAAGGGTTTGGTAGATTTAAAGAGACAATTCAAATTATTAATAATAACAATACTATCAATAATAATAATAATAATAATTGATGACCCGTGCATTGCACAAGTGCTAAAAAAGATAGTACAATTTATATTTACAATGAGATTAATGCTAGCTATTTCCAAAGTATTGAGATTAATGCTAGCTATTTCTTAAGTACATATGCGGTACACGTGTTTAATTGCAGCTGTCCGCACTGTTCAACCGTTCACACTATCCAAGCTTAACGCATATGTTTAATTCCAGCCATCCATACCGTCCAACTGTCCACACTGTCCAAGCATAATATTATCTAACAGTATACATAAGAGGTGTAGCTTTTATGAGAAACTTAATGGTATAGATAACCATTAATTACATGATTTGTAAGTCTTGTGACACTAACTATTATTCGAGGTTAATCTGATGTCATCTTAAAAGATAGAGGTAGAAATTCTAGAAGAACTTCTATATTTCTATATGACATTTTTATCTTCAAAATTGTTCACCTCCAATTTCGAAAAGATACAAAGGCCATGTTTGGTTTAAAGGAGGGGAGACGAGGGATTTTAATAGAGGGAGGGAAAGGAAGGGAAATGAGGGATTTTAATGGAGTAATGTGTTTGGTTGAGGGGAGGAAGGGAAGGGATTTTATTGTATGGGAGAGGAAGTAACGCTATTCATGCTTGAAGAGGGGAGGACTTTTAAAACTGTTTTACTTATATAACTTATAATTTTAGATTTCAAAATATATAAGTTATGATATTTTATTCAATACATTAAAAATGTTTTAAAACCCCTATACTATCTTTCAATTCTCTCAATAATCAAGGGGAGTTAGAATTGATTTTTCCCCCTTCATTCTCCTCCCCTCCCCTCCCCTCTAAAATTTTTTTTTGAATCAAACATGCCAAGTTTAAAAAATTCTCCTCCTCTCCGCTGCCCATCTCTTCACTTCTCTCAGACCAAACATTATATAAACTATTTCTAGAGATGAGAGAGGACCGTTAACCTTGCGTTTGACTCCACACCGTGGGCCATGTGCTGCGTAATGCTTCATGACAAATGCAAAACTTGTTCACACCCGCAATTAAATAAAATTAAAAAATGTTGATATCGTTTATGATGGGTCTCTAATTAAAAATAATGATAGGTGAATACCTGGGTTTAACATCCAAAATTAATATTTTAGTTAATTATGTGTAAATTTTTTATTAATTCAGTTTATTATATGGTTAATGAGTTATATGAAGCTTATTTTCCATAATCATGTAAATATTTGGTTAATCACATGCAAATATCTAGTTAATTCAGTTTTTTATATGATTAATGGGTCATTATGAATTAACCAAATATTTACACGTAATTAACCATATAATAAACTAAATTAACTAAATATTTATACATATTAACCAAGGTATTAATTTTGGATGTCATCTAGGTGTGCAAGTACCATTACTCCTAATTAATTGTCTTGGTGATGACTTTATTGCACATGGGGCGTTCAACCTCATTGTGGTGCATTACGGAGTTCTGACAAAAATATCTATAAATTAATGTAAATGCAGTCCAATCAATGACTTTTGTGGGTCATTTAAGGTCATCAATTTAAAATGTTTAGAATTTGGTCACAAAACTTTTAGTAAATAATAATTTCGCTCATGGCATCTCCTTTAATTTTAAGAACTGGCTAACGGGTGCTCATAGGCACATAGGCACCGATTATGAACCAAAAAATAATAAGATTTTATTAAAAAATAAAGTATTTATCTTATCAAATTATTAAATATATCATTTTTTAATTTGATTTTTTTTTTCTTAATTCCTTAATCAATATCTTAAAAATATTAGTTAGTATTCTCCTTAATTTTTTCTGCCAGCGTGCGATTTAGAAGAGATATTTTTGTTTCTGAACTTTATTCCCTTCCACACAACATAATCTTCGCTATTTTGTTAGAACATAACCTCTCAAGGGAGACAATTCAAGTGACCTTCAACTTCTTTGTAATCAAAAGTCCTTCGCATCAAAGCAGAACATAAGACCATATGAGCTATATACTTTTTAATGTACCATTTGTGACATACTTTATTCTAACTCGAATATATAAATATAAATGCAAAAAATAGAGTTTTTTTTCCCTCCAAGGAAATGATATTTAGTCGAAGAAGTCAAATTTCTATGGATGAGACAATTTGGGCTGATCTGTTGCATCATTAGCCTCCTTGAACGACAGCATTGGGCTGCTGCACCATTATCCATTGACAATATCCGCCTCTGAAGACAAACCACACAACTTGTCTTTTCACTAATTTATCATCTTGCCGATAAGAAATTAATGTGCACTGCGTACTAAAGCTGTCAAATCAGATTGGCCCGGCTCATTCGGGCCAAGTTATTTTTCGGGCCGGATTGGGTTGGGCAAAAATTATGTTAGGACACTAATTTCTTAGCTCAGTTCAGCTCTATGCGAGCTGCGGGTCAAACGGACTGACTCATGGGTCGATAACATTTTTTTAAAATTATTTTTCTTGTTTTCTAAAATTCATTTTTTAACTAGAAAATCTCATTCATATGATTATGAGTTAACATTTGACCTGTCATTCACTAAAAATCTCCTTCGTTATAATAAATCTCCATGAGAAATTGGGGATATGTATCATGACGGTATAGTCTAAAGCATATACACATATCCAACATTCTTCTTTTTCATTAAAACAAAAATTTAAAACCATTATTGTGGCATGCCTTTGATTAAATAGCAAGATATGATAATTTTTTTTTTAAAGAGGATCAATAGTGATTCCCTATTTCTCCTTAAAACGTGACTCGAGCCCGCAAGATATGATAAATTAACTTTTGACTAAACTAAAAATGAAACTTTCTTCTTGTTGCATGACTTAACGAGTAAATAACCAGAAATGAAGATATTCTTAATTTATTAGAGAAAATGCTGCATCTTATTGCAAACTTGTAATATTTATTGGAAAATTTACTTTCTCAAAATAAAAATAAAAATTAAATAATAGAAAAACTTACTCTGAAGTAATATGCATTCTGTAATTATACCATTAAAATCATTCTACCTATGCTAGTTGTTACAAATAATTAAATATGTATTGTAAACTATATTTTTATACTCATATAAAATTTATTGTTAAATAGTTTACGATGAGAATTCATTCTGAGAAGTAGCTTTGCATTTAGTTAATTTCAATGTTTTAATTTTCTATCTTAAGTGAATTGGTTTATATGCATTTTTGTAAAAAAAAAAAAAATTGTTATCCTAGAAGCTATTCGGGCTAGCGGGCTGGCCCGGCCCGTCTCGGGTGGGTCCATGATGGGTCAACAAATTTTTGGGCCGGGCTAAAATTTGATCGGGTTCTATTTTCACTACAAAAAAAAGGTCATTTAGCTACCGAAATTAGAGACCGAATTTGTTGGTTGCTGTTTACGACCGAAATGGCGACCGATTAAAGGATATACAAGAGACACTTGTTATAGTTGATACTGCGACCGAATTAGCGACCGGAATAGAGCGTAGCAGAGATATCGATCTCTATTTCGGTCGCTAAATAAAGGAAATTAAAAGTCAAAACTTACTGACTTTTCAGCGACCGAAATGGCGACCGAGTTTAATGCAACGGATACATTTTTATTTATATTTGTGATCGATATTAATTCGGTCGCTAAGTGGAGCGTAAAAAATTTAAAATATCGCGTGTTAGCGACCGATTTTAATTCGGTCGCTAAATTTTTAAGTCAAAATTCAAATTAACCCTTTTAGCTACCGTTTTTGGCGACCGAATTGACAAACTAACGTTTGCAACCGATTTAGCGACCGAATAATTCGGTCGCTAAAAATAAAATCCCTAAATCAGCAGAACCCCCTTTCTTCCTCATTTTGGCCCGAATCTCTCACTCTCTCTCGCCGTTACTCTCTTCGTCTCGCGATCTCCGGCCACCACAGGACGCCTCGAGCCACCACCGTCGTCCCCTCTCCTCTGGTAAGCTCTCATCCTCTCATCTTCTCCGTCTCTCTCCATCCCTCTCTCTCTGTCTCACTCTGTTTCTCTCTCTCTCTTTCTCAGGTTCTCTCTCAGGTTCCCTCCAGCCACCACCACCACCACCACTATCCTCCTCTTCCATAGGTAAGCTCTCTTCTTCTCCCCTTGAAGAATCTGAATTTATGCATTTTTTGGGGGTTGAAGTCTCTAATCTGATTTTGAGCTTCACTTCTTAATGATTTTGTTACACATTCTATTTCTTGCCTGTGTTTTTTTGGGTTCGTGTCAAATTTTGAAACTGCATTTTGAACTGATGTGTTTTTAGGGTATTCACTGAGTTGGAACTTTTACTATGTTAACTTCATTTCATATATGGGAAAGAAATGATGAATCAGGTTCAGATTTATTGTTTTAGGCTTTTAGCCACTGTTTTGATTTGTGGTTTTAGGCTTTTAGCCACTGTTCTGTTTTGCTTCTTCAATGTGGAATTGTTACTTGCTTTGGGAATGTTTGCAGGATACAATAATCCATAGTGCTTATGCAAAATTATGGTGACCCTTGGTCTTTGGCATATGAATTGATTAGAATATGACACAGAATTTTATAATTTTTTTTTTGCCAATTAATTGATTAGGCTAATATAGTATTATAGATTTAGCATGATATTTTTGCACTTCAGCATGTCAATGAAGTGATTAATATAATTTATTAGTCATTGCCTAGCAATTGCCTCATTCGGTTGTGTTTATTTATTTATTTCATTGTCTTGGCATTGTTTTTTTCAGGATGTTGTTAAATTATTCATCTAGATGTGAGATGGTAGTTGTGTACAGTTTCTGTTCAATATATAATGCAGTGGTGTTTTTATAGTTTTAACATGGTTTTCCTCTTTTTTCATTATATCATATAAGCTTAACTTATTCGTCCAATCCCTAACACCTTGCTCCTCTACATAGTAATGAACATTTGCACCCGATGAAGATGGCCACATTCATTAGAAACATGAAAACAAGATGCATGCAAAAAGCAACATATTAAACATACCATAGGCAACACAGTAATTCTTCTTGGTTAGGCACTGTGTGCCTACCATAGGCTTAGGCACTTCAATTAATATTAAACATGTGTAAGATTATAGAAACATATTTAGAATGCAAACAAAATCTAAAAATACTTTTATACATGTCAACTACTAAATGAAACGCTTGAGAGATATGGTAAGCAGTGCTTGGTAAAGAATTTCTCTAGCATGGAAGAAAATGACTACAAAATACATATAGGAAAATATTAACAGTTTAATTTTTATACATTACAAGGGTCACCGTTATTCAATTACAATTTGTCCTATATATGATATGACTTTTAAATAGTTATGATAAAAGTGAAACACATGTATAAGTTGAACAATTTTTGTCGGAATGACTTGGTATTATTTTCAGGGTCATGCTAACCAGTGTCCTAAGGGCATTGGTTAAGGAAACCAAAAAAGGTAAAATCTTATTGAAAAACTAAGTTTATCACACTTCATGATATAAAATACATCAAGTTTCAAGGAGAATTTTACTTTTTTAGATCCTTAACCAATGCCCTTAGGACACTGATTAGCATTCTCCTTACTTTTAACCTTTGGATGTATGAGTAATTCCACTACTTTGTCTTATCTAACTACCATCACTGAATCATTCAAATTCTGATAAATATTTGGGCAAATAATTATAGGAAGGTAGCATTACTCAAATATAGATACTTATTTTCTCCTGATTTTGATATAAATTAAACATGACTACAATAGTATTTCTGCATAGGAACAGTTAGAAAATGTAGCCTTAGCAAAAAAATAAAATAAAACAAATAAATTTTATTTTATGGTCTATGCTACTTCCATTCGGTGGCATGTATAAGGCAAAAGAGAAAATTGTTCTGATCGTAACACGACTATTGGGTGAAATCTAAAATCTTACTTCAATAGAAAAACTATGACACTTTTCAAATTAATAATGATATTTGTACACCTTAAATTTGACAACTTGGGACACCTGGTTACTGGTTAATGGAATTCAAAATCGGTAATTGTTGATACTTCATTTTATTTATGCATTATAGGTCATTGCTCTATTTCTCGTGAGTTGAAACCGAGTCCCTTCGTCTCCTCTCCATCTCCATAGGTAATCAATTGGTCGTAATGACAATTTGTTGAACTTTTATATTACAGACTTGAATACAATTAAGTTGGCTCTAAGGATATTATTTTGCTTTCATATTGTCTTATTATATTTATCATTTCCCGATCTTCTTGTCTGCAGCTCCTCCCCTTATCCTTACTTGTTTTTGCATTTTGTCGCATAGGTAAGTTCTCTCAATACTCTCTTTTAAGGTTCTGCTTTGTCTAAAAGGTTTTGGTTGTGTGGTGCTTTTAATGTGTTATGTGAATTATACATCTTGTTGTTTGTTAGTGGAGAGCTCAGCTCAATAGGATGGTCTCCTGCCTGAAAGGCAAGATACTGATTGTGTGCTGATAATTTAATATTTATGCATGTATTTGCAATTATGTGTTGTTTGTTAGTGGAGAACAGAGCTCAATAAGATGGTATCCTGCCTGAAAGGCAAGATGCTGGTTGTGTGCTGATAATTTAATATTTATGCATGTATTTGCAATTATGTGTTGTTTGTTAGTGGAGAGCAGAGCTCAATAGGATGTGATCCTGTCCAAAAGGCGGGATGCTTGTTGTGTGCTGCTAATTTAGAAGTTATGCATGTGTTTGACAATTATGTGTTACTTGTTAGTGGAGAGCAGAGCTCAATAGGATGTTTGCTACTATATTTTATCTAAGTTTGTATTGAATTATGCTTCAATATATATTTGTTGAAGTATGCTGCAATCCTTATAAGTCAATGGTTTTATTTTCTGCTAGAGTTAATTATTAAGTTACGAAAGCCTTAGTTTCCTATTTGAGATTCAATATTAATGAGCATGCGTACCTTTCCCAAGGTATGCATGCTCATTGTATTGAATCTTGAATTGTCCAAGTGGGACAGTTTGGGAAAAAACCTTTTTCACACTCGTACAATAGTCATTGCCATGTTCAAATGCCTTATATACTTGTTGAAATCTCGTTCTGATGCATTTCCTTTTGTTCCCCCGGGTGCATACTTGATCGCGGTGATTCTCACCGTGCTCGAGTCGTGTACTTGGAGACTGATGGGAAATGCTGCTGAAATTTTGTTAAGTATAAGGTATTTGAATAAGGGAATAACTATTATTAGCCGAGTGTGGTAAAGGTTTCTTCTCGAATGGGATAGGTTCATACCTTGTCATAAGAACGAGATTGATGTAGTTATTGGAATGCACCGTCATATATAAGTGTTATTGTAGGGTTGGTCAGGCTATTTAATTGGCAGGAATGGATATTCCGGAGAATCGGAAATGGATGTACCGTAGGTTGGATTGGAATAAACGTCTTAGGCAAGAGTATAGAGTTGGAGTGGGTGAGTTTATAGAGTTTGTTGTTAGCCAAGAGAGATTTATACGGCTGGGCGGTGATCATTTGAGGTGTCCTTGCACAAGATGCAAGTGTCAATCTTTCAAAAGCGTGGATGGAGTTGTAGCCAATCTTTATGAGAAGGGCTTCATGCCTGATTACTATTGGTGGAGTAACCATGGTGAGACGTTGCCTGATTTAAACCCGGTTGTGTTTGAAGGTTCGTACTATGGAAGTGGTGACCGGAGGGAAGAATTGAATCCATACGAGCAGATGATAATGGATCATGCTGGACCCTCGGTTGGTGTTTCACTAGAAGAAGATGGGGGATCAGCTGGTGGAATGGGTTCCCAATACATAGAGGAGAATCCGAATCCCGAAGCTCAAAGATTCTATAATATGCTGAGTGCTGCACGATCTCCGTTGTGGGAAGGATGTCGGGAGTACACAGAGTTGTCGATGTGTATGGAATGGTTGAGTATCAAATCTGACTACAATATGCAAGAAGACTGTTTTAATCGCCTCGCCATGTCAGTGTCCAAGGCGTTGCCGGAAGACAATCGGATGCCTACTAGTTTTTATCATGCTAAGAAGTCTGTGGAGAATTTGGGTCTGGGGTGTTTGAAAATTGATTATTGCCCGAATGGATGTATGTTGTACTATAAGGATGATTCAGCGGAGAGCATAACATGTTGTCGATTTTGTGGTGCGGATCGGTATAAGACAACCACTAGGAGGGGCATTGAGAAGAAGACCGCTCTAAAAAGGATGTGGTACTTTCCACTCGTGCCAAGACTTACAAGAATGTACTCTTCGATGGCCACTGTAGCTCACATGAGGTGGCATAGTGAGCATGAGAGGGAGCAAGATGTCTTGTGTCATCCATCGGATGGAGAAGCTTGGAAGCATTTTGATAGGGTTCACATGGCATTTTCGCAAGACCCTCGGAATGTCCGATTGGGGTTATGCACGGATGGATTTAATCCTTTCGGGCAGTCTGGAAAAGCATACTCTTGTTGGCCGGTTATCTTGACTCCGTACAATCTTCTCCCAGGGATGTCCATGAAGCGGGAGTTTATGTTCGTAACAGTCATAATTCCGAGTCCGTCTAATCCAAAAGGGAAGATTGATGTGTACTTTCAGCCGCTGATAGATGAGTTGGCAATGCTGTGGAATGATGGTGTGTTGACATATGACGTATCTTTGAGGCAGAATTTCATGATGAAAGCAACTTTGATGTGGACGATCAATGACTTTCCCGCCTATGGGATGATGTCGGGTTGGATGACCACGGGGAAGCTTGGTTGCCCAATATGTATGGAGCGATCGAAGGCATTCATGCAAAAAAACAGTTGAAAGATCTCATATTTTGATTGTCAACGTCAATTCCTTCCAGAAGATCATCCTTATAAGCGGAACAAGAATGCATTCAAGAAGCATTGTGCGGAGACAACACCGCCTCCACCACGTTTGTCTGGTCCAAATGTATGGCGGAGAGTACAGTACTTACCGCTCGTCCATGAATCCCAAGGAGAACATATCCCTGATTATGGGGTCAACCATAATTGGACAAAACAAAGTATATTTTGGAGGTTGCCGTATTGGAGGACGCAGCTACTCC
Source organism: Echinosophora koreensis (assembly GCA_035048595.1). Classification (NCBI taxonomy): domain Eukaryota; kingdom Viridiplantae; phylum Streptophyta; class Magnoliopsida; order Fabales; family Fabaceae; genus Echinosophora; species Echinosophora koreensis. The sequence goes on along the minus strand of JAPCYP010000025.1, from coordinate 4,461,416 downwards.
GTCACAACATTGATGTCATGCATACTGAGAGGAATGTGTTTTTGAATGTGTTTGACACTGTGATGGACATCAAGGGGAGGACAAAGGATACAAATAAAGCCCGATTGGATCTGGCTGAAATTTGTAATCGGAAGGAGCTTGAGTTGCAAAACGGTGGTCATGGCAGACTTATCAAACCGAAGGCAAGTTATACATTAAGCAAAACACAGAAAGTGGCTGTCTGTAAGTGGGTTAAAGAACTAAAGTTACCAGATGGGTATGCTTCCAATCTGGGTAGATGTATTGACATCAAGGAAGCAAAGTTACATGGAATGAAGAGTCATGATTGCCACGTGTTCATGCAACGGTTGCTTCCAATTGCATTCGACGCATTACTGAAACCAATTTGGAACCCACTTGTTGAGCTTAGCCACTTTTTCAGGGAGCTTACGTCGACAACACTAAATGTGAATCAATTAAAATATGGAAGTCAAGATACCCGTTTTGTTATGTATGTTGGAGCAAATCTTTCCGCCGAGTTTCTTTGATTCAATGGAACACCTTCCGGTTCATCTACCTTACGAAGCAAGAGTTGGTGGTCCAGTCCAATACCGCTGGATGTATCCATTTGAGAGGTATACAACATCAACTATTTTACTTAATACATATGAAATTCACGAACACGAAATCGTAGTTTAGCTTTCCCTAAAACTAGTAATTATTTGTATGTATCCATCTTTAATAGGTTCCTGCACTCCCTTAAACACAAAGTCAAGAACAAGGCACGAGTGGAGGGTTCCATTTGTGAAGCATACTTAGTAGAGGAGACTTCCACTTTTGCCTCTTATTACTATCCAGACGAAGTTAACACGAAAAGGACAAGGATGCCTAGAAACGTTGATTCGGGCGAAGGAAGTTCAACTAGTCCTCCTATATCAATATTCAACTATCCGGGCAGATTTAGTGGCAAATCAAAAGGATATTTCTTGGAGCAGCGTGACATTAATGCTGCTCATCTATATATCCTTCAAAATTGTGAAGAGGTGGCGCCATATTTAGAGTAAGTTTCTACAATGTCTTTTATAAGTTCAATTGACATTTATGATTATTAATCGTCCTGCTGTTAATCTCCCATATGTAGGATGTACGGCAATTTTCTAAGGGATCTCCAACCTGACATTTCAAACAATCAGGTTGATCGAGAAATTACTTCTTACTTTGCTACATGGTTCAGTAAATATGTAGGTTAAGCATCTTCATTTATTGCAATACATTTTATCTCCTTAAAAATATAGCATGTATAAGAATAATATAATATTCGATTTTTTAGGTACTAGATCCAGTAAATAATGTTCAAAATCCATTGTTGACAAATTTGGCATGGGGGCCTAATAGATGGGTTACATCATGGAATACTTACATTGTAAATGGATATAAATTTAACACAAAAACATGGAATGAAGGAATGCAGTCGTGTAACTATGGTGTTTGTGTGCGAGCCACTGATGGCAATGTAGAGGATGATTTCTATGGGGTTCTAACTGACATCCTTGAACTCGATTATACCGGTTTCCCTGTGATGAAGTTGGTTCTCTTCAAGTGTGATTGGTTTGATCCTACTCTTGACGTAGGGACAAAAATCGATAAAAAATATGGTATTGTTCAAGTTAGGCTGTCTCGTAGGTATAACAAGGCCGCCCATTCATTTTTTCACAACAGGCTGATCAGGTTTATTACTCGCCATATCCCGAAGGACATCAAGGTTGGTTGGGTGTCATTAAGATAAAGGCTCGCAGTACAATTACTGATAATGTAATCAACCAGCCTGAAAAAGATGCTCCGTACCAAGACGATGAGTTTTCAAGACCCCACGTACCATTGCAAATTACGCCGGACATTATTGTTAATTCTCTGGCGGACATTTCCGGCGATGGGGAAGAAGTTGAAAGAGAGTTAATGGATCAATCTGAGTCGGACGCATCTAGCAAAGCCACATTCCAATCAAGTGAGACTGATGAGAGTGAGGGTGAATTTAGTGACGGAGATTCTACTTAGGTAATTTATTTATGTCATAATACATTGCGTAATGCTCATTCTACTTTGGTAATTTATTTTTGTATTATTTACACTGTGGTGTAATCGTCTTTTCATTTTTTACACAGTTGGCAGATTCCTCTAGAGGTAGGGGGCAGTGTGGTGGTCGACGAGGAGGTTGTGGCAGAGGTCGTGCTGCGAGAGTTCTTTCGCCGGCCGACCCACAGCCTTCAGATCGAGACCACCCTACCAGCACCTCTGTGGACGGGCCATATTAGGATGATGGAGTTGCACCCCCTACCCAACCTCATGTGGTCGGGACACAGGCTGCACCGTCATCATCCACACCTATGACAGGACCATCATCATCATCGGGGCAGGAGAGCCGTGGTCCATCCGACATGAGGATTCTTCTTATCCCCAGGGGGGATAACGAGTAAGCTAATTTAATCAAATTAATATATATAAAGTATTGTTAATTTCTATTTACTTGTTTTTAATTTATTTATAACATTTATTAATGCTCTAATTTTACTGCAGCTTTCTGCCCGCGAAGGGCCCTTCTGATTCGATATCGAAGATCTTGCGACGCAAGTTTGATGGTCCATGGCCTACATGGAAGGCCATCCCAGATGGCCATAGGGATCAGTTGTTTAAAGAGTTAACAATTTATTAAGTTATTTAAATTAAATTTACATTATACACACACACACACACACACACACACACACTCACACACACACACACACACACAAATTTTCTAACAACTGTAAGTTGCAGAAAGAGTATAGGTGGGACGCAGCTTTAGAGGGTCTCGTCAGGGACATATTTGAGCATAAAGGCTCACTGGTAATGAAGAATCTGACTAACAAGTTGAGGAAAGGTAAGAATAAGGGGAGGTGGGTGGATCCTGAGATCAGGAGGCAGCTGGACCAGTACTGGGCTACTGAGAAGTTCCAGGAGATCCAGTCCACAGCTCGGCGTAATCGAGCTTCTGATGGTGGCGCATGTGCTTGGACCGGCGGGTCTAAATCAGCCGCCGCCCACTACGACGAGCTGGTAATACTTAAAACTTTATTGACTTAGTATACTATTTAATGAGTTTTCATTTTTAAATATTCTTATGAATTTAAGATTATATTTTTCTGTGCAGAAAGCACAGAAACAGCGGCCCCCCACTACTATGGAGTTGGTGGAGAGGACGAAGAAGTTAAAGTCGGGAGCATGGGTCAACGACAAGGCCCGTAACTATGCTGTAAGCAAAAAAAATAATTTAGTCTTTACTTGTAATTTATTATAATTGATTTGTTAATATTGATTATAACTTTAACTAAATCTCTTCATTTATACTTTGCAGGTGGGCTTCAACGAGAAGAAGGACGATGATGATGGGCCCCGCCCTCCTATCTCCGTCGATGATAATGCCATTTATTTGGAGGTCGTCGGGGGCAGGAACAAGAAGGGACACGTGTATGGCCTCGGACACCTGGGAGGCGAGTTTCTAGCTTCATCATCTGGCATGCCTGCTCCTTCCTACGCCGATTCCGTCCCTCAAGAGCAGTTCAACCAAATGCAGGACACCATCACACAGTTGAACTAGGAGCTTCGGGAGACAGAGCAGCAGATGGCGAACCAGATTGCACAGTTGACTCAGGCACACCAGCAGCTGATGCAGACGAGCATCGAGCAGGGTCAGACACTGCGGCTGGTGTTGGAGCAGATGAGGATCCAGCCTCCAGTTGCTTAGGGTGATGCTCCGACGGTTGTACCGCCTGTTGCCGCTCCTCCAGTTTTGCCGCCAGCTACTGATGATGCTACTCCAGAGGACGATCAGATTGCAGACGTTGGCGGCACGGACACTGAGGATGATTGGGTTCCTCCACCTCCACCTCATCATGACTGATTTTTTTTTCATTTCATTTTTTAGATTTTAAACCATTCTTGTACGACACTTTGTATTATTTTTTTTTTTATATAATTCAGTATTTTTAATGATTTTATATTTCATTAATAATTTGGTGTGTTTTATTAATAATTTTGCTAAACTTTAAAGCAAAAAAAAATTTATTATTTAAAAAGTTAAATTTAAAAAAAATTTAGTAAAATCCAGTTTAGCGACCGAATTAGCAACCAACAATTCGGTCGTTAATATAGGTTAACAGTAACCAACTTTAGCGATCGAACTAGCAACTAAAAACTCGATCGCTAATATAGGTTAACAGTAACTAGTTTTAGCGACTGAAATAGCAACCACAAATTTAGTCGCTAATGTAGGTTACCAGTAACCAGCTTTAGCGACCGAACTAGAAACCGATTATCAGTCGCTAAAAATGGTTACCCAATCAATGTGACCAAACGAGTAGCGACCGTTTTTTATTATTTAGCGACCGAAAATACGGTCGCCATTTAGCGACCGAATTTATATTTCGGTCTCTAAAATCTTAGCGACCAGGTTATTAGCCACCACCTCGAATCGGTCGCTAAATAAAATAGCGACCGATTTAGCAGGTTTAGCGACCGATTTTGTCGATCGCTAAACAGATGATTTTTTGTAGTGTTTTTACAACCCAGCCCATCCTTTATATCGGGCCAAACGGGCTGGCCAATAGGATTGAGTCTATTTTGACAGCTCTAGTAGAGATTAAACGCAAGAAGATGGAAAAAAAAAGGTTTTGTATATTTATGTTGTATATCAATGTTACAAGAGAGTGCTTCTATTTATAAAGCAGAAAAAGAGACAAAGAAATAAAGGCTAATCAAACCTAATATCCTAATATGATTATATCAATCACAATAATTACCTAATCAAATCATATCGTACCATATCAAATTATATCGTAACATCCTCCCTCAAACTTAAGTGGGGGAAGCTGCAACCAACTTGAGTTTGGACACTAAAGTGCCAAAGCAACCACGAGAATGAGCTTTTGTGAACAAATCAACTGGCTGGTCAAGAGTGCCAATGGAGACAAGATGGAGATCACCACGGACAAGATGTTGACGAATGAAGTGACAATCAACCTCAATATGCTTGGTGCGCTCATGAAAATATCATTGTGGGCAATCTGAATGGCACTACGATTGTCACAGTAAAGATCAGCGGAGGACGACTGAGATATCTCTAAATCAGCAATAAGCCAACGAAGCCACAATATTTCAGAAGTTGTATCAGCAAGGGCACGATATTCAACTTTGGTGCTGGAGCGAGCTATCAGAGTTTGTTTCTTGCTACGCCAAGAAATAAGAGAATCTCCGAGAAAAATACAAAAGCCAGTGGTGGAGTGAGGATCACTAGGATCACCGGCCCAATCTGCGTCAGAGTAGGCTCGAAGAATCAAGGGAGAGGCAACTGAGTAGTGAAGACCATAAAACAAGGTACCCTTGATATACCAAAAAATCCGGAGGACAACATCATAATGAGTGGTACACGGGGCAGACATGAATTGACTAGCCAGATGAACTGCATAGGAGATGTCCGACCGAGTAACTTTGAGGTAAATCAGACTGCCTACGAGCTGACGATAAAGAGTAGCATCATCCAGTAACGTACCATCCTGAGGAGTAAACTGAACATTAGTTTCAAGAGGAGTGTGTTTGATTTTACAATCAATGAGACCTACTCGAGAGACAAGATCAGAAGCATACTTAGCCTGTGAGAGAAATAAGCCATAACCAGAAGATAAAACTTCAAGCCCCAGAAAGTAACTTAACGGTCCAAGATCCTTCATCTCAAAGTGTTGACACAAGAACTGCTTGAGCTCAGTAATGCCATATCCTAACCCGAATTTCGTAGCCATGACTGACCGAAAGGGAAAGTCTCTTATTCCCTTTTCGCAGCCTTTCACGCCTACACAAATCTGTCTCATTCAAAATAAAAATTACATTCATTAAATACAACAACCTAATGAATACAATTACAACAGAGCGAGGAACAAAACAAAGAAAATCACAAAGTCTTGATAAATTAAAAAGAACAACTTAAAACTAAGGGAACAACCCTTTAAATTATCTACATGGCATCCAAGGCTTCTAGTAGCTTCGTGGATATCTGCAGCTGAAATATTAAACGTGGGGTGAGTGCACTGACTCAGTAAGGGAACTCCCCCAAACACAAGCATACATGCAAAATAAAATAAAATCATAAAATACAAACATGCAAGCATTTAATCATGTCAACACGAAATCCATGTCAAGTCAAATATCTCAACATCGAAACACATCATATCACACGTGGGCTTCTTGCCCAATTGTAGAGTACTTGTGGAATGACTTGCACTTTATTCAATTCTCAAACTCATGTCCCGTTCAAGGGAAAACATATCATAACCATCGAATCTTTGGGTCCACTTGGGGTTGTTGTCTCATGGTCCCCCCACCCCGCCGGTTTTAATTTCATACGCCGGAGATACCGCACCCTCCGACTAATATCAACATCCCTCCTCAACGCCCGGGGTATCTAATGGGGTCCCCTCGTTCCCGGCGGTGATATTTATATACCGGAGCCTCCCACTCCCCGGTTAGGCAATCACAAAGCATTCATTTGGATTGGAACCATTCATATGGATTGGAATTATGGTCTTATTTGGCTTTTGTGCTATCACTTTGAATGCTTCTACAAATTATCCTTATGTGGGGGTTTGAAAACTTTAGTAGAGTCATTATTCATTCTACTTGATATTTGCAATGAGAGACAAGGGATCAAGAATTTCTAATATTTTCAGAGTTGGGTGCTTGATTGTTCTTTTATCTCCCAAGTGACGAATAAACCTGGGTGCTTGCTCGTTCTTCAGGACTGCTAGTTTTAATTTTTATCAGGGATGCGACTTGCTGATGGGGTTCTTGGATTCTCAGAGATATGGCGTGCAGGTAGGAAGTATAAGGAAGGGTGTGGTCATAAATGCGACATCAACAAAGGAAAGACCGAAAATCAGGATAGTATAATAGCACACAACAAAGAAGAAGGAGCCCCCCACGAGAGAGAGAGAAAGAGTAGAGAGAGGAGGGGAGAGCACGAGAGAGATAGAAAGTTAATTTTAGCCATAGATTAAATTATAATTAATGGATATGATTTGGTGTCAAATTTAAGTTTGACGTTTGACACCTTGGTGTCAATTGAACCCAACCCATTCATATATATATATATATATATATATATATATATATATATATATATATATATATATATATATATATATATATATCCTTACGGTATACTAATCTATATAGATCCAAAACCCATCCATTTGAATAATATACACATATATATTAGCACTCAAAGCAAGTTCTGGATTCACTAAATGCCAAAATTTGTTCTTTTCAAACTGATACTATCAAACTATAGCAACTTGGCCCTGAGCACGTTAGAATTTCAACGTGGCAAGTCTATGGTTGCAACTTCATTACACAAAATTTTCAATTACCATTAGCTCTACGCTACAGGACGAGACAGATAAACAAAACTCAATCATAGAAGCATTTCAATAGCATTGAAACCGAACTTTCACACAACAAAAATAAATCCATGATCATTAATTTCAAATTAACATGCTTATATTCACTTTTATCATTTCCCCAAATTGAAACCCACAAAATAAATTATCTCAAAACACAAATCCCTCACCTCTTGTAGATTCTAGATTGAGCTTCCAAGAAAAAACAAAAATGAAGAAAAGAAGAATCACCATGGAATGCTCCTTCTCTTGCCTCCTCTCTCAAGCTCAACTTCCCTCCCTCTAGGGTTTAGAGAAAATGTGACAAAATGGCAAGGAAAAAGGATTTCCTCTTTTTAAACTTAAAACCCTAAGGCATTATGGGCTCACTAAAAAAGCAATATGGGCAAGGCCCAAAAAGTTACATCAACTTACTAGTTAAGTTTTAATTAATCCTTTAAGTGTATGTCAAATTATGTACTACTCTATTGATTGATATATCTTAATATCATAAATTAATTACTAGCAATCATAAAATAAATTAATCACCACTTAATATATTAATTATTAATATAATCATAATTATTAAAATATATAGGTATGACAGTTATGCACAACTATTTTTATGCCTTAAAATCTTTTTTTAATTCTCTAAAGAAAATTGAAGAGCAAATTTTTTTTATAGCATACTTTATTATTTAAAACATTTTTTTTAAAAAATATCATGTAACCTTTTTATGAGTGTTATTTTTTTTAACCTATCAAGTATGACATCATTTAAATCTTATAATTAAAATTTAATAAAATTCCAGGTTTTTACATGCCAATAGAATCACTTCCTGTAATAATCATATCATCGACATAAAGAAGCAAGCCAATAATACCATTTTCAGTCTTCCAAGTAAAAAGAGCAGAATCATGAGAACCGGAAGAGAAACCCAACTAACTAATAGTTGTATGAAATTTAGCAAACCAGGCCCGAGGTGCTTGCTTAAGGCCATAGAGAGCCTTTCGAAGATGACAAACCTTGTTTGCCGGACAAGTATATCCTGGAGGAGGACGCATATAAACCTCTTCTTCTAACTCTCCATCGAGGAAGGCATTCTTAACATCCATTTGTGTAAGTGACCATTGTCGAGTGGCTACAATGGCGAGAAGAGCTCGAACAGAGGTGATGCGTGCAACAGAGGCAAATGTTTCTTCATAATCAATAACATACTCTTGAGTGAACCCTTTTGCAACTAGACGAGCTTTGTACCCCTCAATAGAACCATCAGAATGAGTCTTGATTTTATATACCCACTTGCATCCTACAAGAGGCTTACTAGAAGGAGTATCAACAAGGTCCCAAGTGTGAGTGTTCTCCAGTGCATGTAACTCTTCTTGCATAGCTTGCTGCCAACGATCTGTAGAGGCTTCCTTATAAGACTGGGGTTCATGAAGGTGAAGCATAGTAGAAAAACAATGGTAATCACGTAGGTAGGTGGATGGATTTCTTACCCTAGGAGGATGCTGAATGGTGGGAGGTGTTGGATCAACAGTCGGAATAATATCATCAGAAGTGGATGGAACATCAGAAGAGGCTGGAAGCTCGCTGGAAGAACCTGCATCTGTGCCACTAGGCAATAGATCAACATCGGGGTTAGTAAAAAGAGGAGTGGGGGTGGACAAAATTGATGTAAACTTGGACAAGGAAGAGGACATTATATGCTCTCAGAAGACAACGGTAACCTTTGTATTTTGTGCCATAACCAAGGAAACAACAAAGACGTGCACGAGTCTCAAGTTTAGTGTATTCATGAGGTTGGAGAAGAACAAAACAAGCACAACCAAAGACCTTAAGAGTGTTATAATCGGGTGTAGTATGGTAAAGACGCTCAAAAGGAGAAACATTACAAAGGACAGAGGAAGGGAGACGATTGATGACATGGACAACGGTAAGAGCAACTTCACCCCAGGCACGTTCAGGACAGGAGGCTGAGATAAGCATAGCACGAATGGAGTCAAGAATGTGACGATGCTTTCTCTCAGCGCGACCATTCTGTTGAGAGGTATATGGACATGAGAACTCAGACGCAGTACCCTGTTTACCAAGAAATGATAAGAGTTTAGAATCATGATATTCCATAGCATTATCTCGATGAAAAACTTTAATGACTTTAGAAAACTGTGTTCAAACGAATCATATTAGCAAAGTTAATGTAAATTTGAGGAAGTTCATGATGATTTTTCATCAATTAAATCCAAGTAAAGCAAGAATAATCATCAATAAACAACACGAAATACTGAGAACCTCCCATAGTAGGTGTGGGAGCAGGGCCCCATATATCAGAATGCACAAGATCAAAAGATGAAGCAGAAATAGAAGTACTATTATCAAACGACAAAGTCTATTGTTTAGAAGTTTGACAAGCAGTACAATTAAGAGACTTAGTAGAAACAGATCCTAACACACCCCTAGACACAAGAGGACAGAGTTTACCAAGAGAACTATAGGCAAGACGTTGATGCCAAAGATGAATAGTGGAGGTGGTGGAAGCAGCACAAATGTTGGACACAGTCGGAACATGCAGATTAGTGAGCTCAAATAGCCTTCCGATCTTACGTCTAGCCCGATGGGCTGTCCCGTCCGTGGACCTTGCACACAACAACCAGAGGAAGAAAATGTGACTTCATAATCAAGATCACATAATTGGCTAACAGATATAAGGTTAAAATTTAGCTTAGAAATTAGATAAGTGTCAGGTAAGCTGAGATTGGATAGAGAGATAGAACCCTTATGACTTACCTCCACAAGAGATCCATCAGAAGTGTGTATAGAACAGACAATGTCATTTTCAGATAAGGATGAAAAGAGATGAGATGCAGAGGTCATGTGGTTACAACAGGCAGAGTCTAAATACCATTTAGTATTACCTGGTTTGGTGGAAAGGGTTGCAAGAGTATTACCATTATCAGAGGAAGTAAGAAGCTTCTTAAGGAGAGACACAAGGTCACTAACAGAGAACACTGACGAAAGGTGGCAAGAAGAACCTGGAGATTCATTAGCAACAACAGGAGGAGCTAAAGACCTGGAGGAACTAGAACTAGAACTGGGACGATGTTGATTCCTGTTCTGGTAAGGACGTGGAGGACGAGTGGGACAATTATGAATCAAGAGTCCCGTTTGCTTGCAGTATCGACAACAATTTGAAGAAATGTGACCTTTTTTCCTGTAATTATAACATTTAATAGTAGGGCAGTCGGAAAAGGAGTGCCCAAACTGGCAATAATGATGACAAAATTTTTCCATTATAACAATAAATTTTTTAAAAAATAGCACTATCGGAGCAAAATTCACGAAAATTGGCTGCAAAAATGAAAAGATCTCACCAAATTGCTTTAGAAAAGGTCAACTTGCATAGTGCCACATCACCAAAGGAATGATTAGTCAATCAGGAGACGGTCAAACACGTAGGAGACGGTCAACAGTGGTCAAAACGGGTCTGGTGTGCAGATCTGGTGCAGGAATGGGTCAGGTGTGTGGTTCACATGCCCAGTGCGTGTCGGAGGCGGTGGCGGCGTGTGCACGGTCGAATGGCGGCGAAACTTCACTTGCTAGTAGATCAGAGTACGACGGTTTCAAAGATAGGGGCGGTGAGATAAATTGGTGTCCGGAGGGTGCTCGAATGAAAACGATTGACGGTGTCTTAAAAACCAATGGAAGCAACTGGAAAATCCACGGGAGGGACGATGACTTAAAAACCAGAGGAAATAACTGAAAATCCACAGGAGGAAAATGCAACTAGCAGGAAAATCAAAAGAGGAAAAAGCAACTAGCAGGAATCGTAAGCCTAAGCTCTTGATACCATGTAGAAACTAAACGCAAGAAGATGGAAAAAAGTTTTGTATATTTATGTTGTATATCAATGTTACAAGAGAGTGCTCCTATTTATAGAGCAAAAAAAGACACAAAGAAATAAAGGCTAATCAAACTTTATATCGTAATATGATTACAATATCAATCACAATAATTACATAGTAAAATCATATCGTAACAAGTTGAAACAATGACACAACAACCAATAAAAAAAATTAAATGTGAACTGTAATGTTAGTTCAGAAAGAGTGCATTGGAATGAGATTGTTTTAAAAGTAGGTAAACGATAGTGTATTTAACTATTTATTTTTAAATCATTTAGTGATATGGATCGGAGTATTGGGCCAAAAGGTGTTATAAGCCCATTAACATCTTGGGCCAACGTACCTGAGCATCAAAATGTTTTTGCAGCTACACCTCGCCTTACATCACAATTTCGAAGTCAGGTAAATAAGCGAGAGGTGTCATAATTTAGATTAAATTAAAAGTATATAATTTTTTTTAGTTAAAAAGCAATTATAATTTTATTTACTTATTCTAAAATAAGCTTATTAATTTTAAAAGAATCGTTATAGTTAGATGTAATACACACTTGCTACACATGCCACCACAAATTTGTCTTTTGCCAGTGAAACATTCTTTTACATTTTTGTTGAAATGGTTGAATAATTTGAATAGGTTACTAGAATCGCCTTTCAAAATAATTTCCCACAAACTGGATTCTATGAAATAAAACAGTAGTCCAACCATTTGCAACAGCCTCTAAAGTCTATGCACCATTAATATTCTTTATATGTGCATTGGTCAGCCAATGGCAGAAAGCTTCCTGGTTCCGATCCCATTATTTGTGACTGACAAGACTCCATTCATCAACGTCAATATATGATATACATAGTTCCTTTTCATATTTTGAAAAATTGGCCTAACATTACTGGTGGACAACTATATATGATCATAGCTGAACATATTTCATGGTTTACGGGGGCTGTATCCTTTGTCGGCAGTACCGTTGTTTATGGGCGTCGAAGCCAAAGTAGGAGGGAACTGTAAAGATTGCAAAGTCTCTCTTAAAAAATTGGAGAATGAAAACTTTATTGAATAGAAGTCAAGCCATTATATAGGCATTGATCAGCAACAATAGCAGAAAGATAAGATAAGTCTAACTAAAAGATAACTAAATCTAATTAAAGTTAGAGTGTGTTTGGGAAAGCTGGAAAAAAAAAAGATTATACTGATAATCTGTTTTCAAATAATCGATTATTGTGATAATCGATTATAATCAGAATCAGTTTTTGTTTGGGTATGTTTGCTGAAAAGCGATCTTAAGATAATCTATTTCATTTGGGTTGTGGCAAAAAAATTACTTTTACATAGTAAATTACGAAAAAGGGTATAGAGAAATTTGTTTATATTATTAATATTTAAGCTTTTTTAACATTGAAACTTGTTAAAATAGTTAATTTTTTAACCAAAAAAAAGTAACAAAAAAATAATATAAATAAATAATTAATATTAATTAATCGCTCATACACATCATGGGCTCTTTGCCTAATACTGTAATTCAAGTGGTTGTAACCCAACAAAAGAAAGAATTGCTTCACGCTTTGTAAATTGTAGCTACAGTGCGATAATACTGTGTGCCATGGGCTCTTTTGACCACATGCGTACAGGAGGGACATAGGGGACGCAATGAAAACATCGGTTTTGAAAAACAGTCCAGACTGGGAGCTTCTCCCAAAACAGCATTTTTCAACCATAAAAAGCTTTTTTGAAATTTAATCTATTAACCCAAACACAAATGCTTTTTCACAAAACAGCTGAAAAGGGGTAAAAAATCTATAATCTAAAATTTTAAGCTTTCCCAAACACCCTCTTAAACTAACTAAAGATAATTAACTTATCGTAATGCAATCTGATTTATAAGATAAATAACAAAACCAACAATCCTCCCTTAAACTAATTGCAGTCATGCAATTTGTTTAATTCTGGAATCTCACACACTCCTAGCTGCATTCGAAGTTTCTGGAAAGAATCCTACTTTAGAGGCTTGGTCATCACAACAGCAACTTGATCTTGTGTTCAATGAACTAGTTCAATTACTCCACCTTTAGTGAGGTCCCCCAGAAAAATGAAACCTCACATCTATGTGCTTGCTCCTTCCATACATAACATAATTGTGCTTCCTTCTTGCTCATAGCCCAACTCCTTCAAGACCCTTCTCATCAGGCACATCCAGCTGCTGCAATGAACTCATCTTCTATTGTGGAGAGGGTAACAATTGGTTGCTTTCGAGAAGACCAAGCAACTGAGCCACCACTCATTAGAAATACATATCCTAATGTACTTTTCCTATCTTCCAAGTCTCCAGCATAATCACTATCAGTAAAGGCCAACAACTTCTCAGCTCCTCCTCTTTTATATAGAATTCCATAATTCTCAGTACCTTTTAAATATACGAGAATCCTCTTAGCTACTTTAGCATGCATTTCTGTTGGTTGCGATATATACCTGCTGATTAAGCTAACCACAAACATCTAGTCTGGCCATGTAGTTGTGATGCACATTAGGCTGCCTACCATCTGCTTGAACTGAGTTTCATTCACCTTGACTCCTTCTTCATCTCTGCATAATTTGTAACCGGGTACAATAGGATTGCATACTGGATTGCTTTCCTCCATGCCAAATTGCCTTAGAATTTCCAGAGCATGTTTCTTTTGGCATATGTAAATCTCATCTGAGCATTGCATCACTTCAATTCCTAGAAAGAACCTTATCTTCCCTAAGTCTGTCATACCAAATTCCTTTTGCATAGATTTCTTAAAATCATTCATCATAAGTTCATCACTTCTAGTGTATATGAGTTCATCCACATATATGTTGATAATGAGAATTTTACCTTCCTTACTCCATTTGATGAAGAATGTCCGCTCATTCTGACTTTTGTGGAATCCTTCACTGATAAAGTAAGACTCAATGCGGCTAAACCAAGCTCGTGGTGCTTGTTTTAGCCCATACAAATTCTTGTGCAGTTTAGAAACCATGTGCTCACTTCCTTTCTTCATATATCTTTTTGGTTGTTCAACATACAGATCCTCACTCAATGTTCCATGAAGAAAGGCTGACTTCACATCAAGCTGATATATCTTCCGGCCTCTTTGTGCAGTAAGTACTAATACCATTATGACAGTGTCCATCCTAGCAATAGGTGCAAACACCTCATTGTAGTCAATTCCATATTCTTGTGAATACCCCTTTGTCACTAGTCGTGCCTTGAATTTGTCCACTGCACCATGTTCATTTAACTTGGTTTTGTATATCCATTTGACCCCTATCTTCTTTGCACCCTCTGGTAATTTAACTAATTTCCATGTTTGATTCTTCTCTATTGCTGTGATCTTAGCTTCCATTGCTTGCTTCCACTTAGCACATTTTACTGCCTCCTCAAAGTACATTGGATTTGTAGTTTCTGTCAAGGCCATGTTGATCACATCTTATCCTTCTAATAGTCCTTCTCCTGTCACATAGTCTTCCATCCATGATGGAGCATGTTTTATTCTGCCCTCTGCAACATTCTGATTTGGCATTTGTTGAGCTTCAGGATGATCAGTTTCACCTTGTTCTATCTCCTCACTTGCGGTTGCATCAACCTGTTCAACATCAAACTCACCGTCTCCCCATTCTAAATTTTCTTTCAATCCCTCCTTGTTGCTTTGATCCCAGCTCCACTGTTTTTCTGCTTCAAAGATCACATCTTGGCTTATCAAAAATTTCTTTGAGACAGGATCATACAGCTTGTATTTCTTGGAACTAACACCATGAAGAACACATTTAACACTCTTGTTCTCTAGCTTTGTCCTTCTAGCATCTGGAATGTGTGCATGCCCCACACATTCAAATACTCTAAAATGCTCAATTGAAGGCTTTTCACCACTCCAAGTGTAACACCATGTTTTATTTAAAATGGATTAGCTTTATAAAATGAGGATTTTTAAAATTCTTTTCGAAATAACCTCTTTAAAAATTGGAACTTTGCATTACATCAAAAATATTACCTGATAAACATTTGATGAATTTAATACTTCCTCAATTAAATACTTGCTCACTGGTCTGACATCAACTTCCAGGAGAGGAGAAAGAAATAAAATTCCATTCATATACAAGAAACTTAAAATAGTTAAGTACAACAGTCCTAAATAAATTTTACACAAGTATGTGAAATAATTCAATACTTTAAGTTTTCGAAAACTAAGTGAACTAGTGAATTTTCTCTAGATTTCCAAAATCAATTCAAATAGAATAACAACTAAGAAAATACTTTAGGCCGTTAACAATGCTAAACATACATTAACAAATTACACATGGCGTCTAAATTCTGAAATCTTCTTGATTCGTTTTTGTCATCTTCTCAGCAGCACTCGATCCTTCCTTCTCTCTTCTCTTTTACACTCTTCGGATGATACTAAAGTTGCCAACAAGTGACGAAGAAGAAAAGAAATACAAATAGAGGAGGTAAGATTCTACAATAGGTTAGTAATGTAGATATGGGCATGCAAGTAAACAAACAAGCATTCAAGTGGATATATATATATAGGCTTACATGATAGGGAGGGCCAACTAATAAAACTAAATTTCATTCAACAAATATATATGCATCAAATTTCATGTAATATATTCATAATTATATTTTTCAAAACATTAATTATATTATAAATCTATTAAAAAAGAATGTATTTCCTGCGTGTCACGAAAATAGTTTATAATTTAATCTACACTAAATTTTTTAACAATTTTCTTTTTAATGTATATTAGTGACCTATAATAAACCATAACATGATAATATAAATATATATTCTCATTTATATATATATATATATATATATATATAATTTTTTTTCATTTATATTTATATATATGTATATAGAAAGAAAAAAAGGCAGGGAGAGCAGTGGCCCTCCCAAGCCACAAAGTGGCTCCGTCCATATATATATATATAGGTGTGTATTAAAGGATACATTTATAAAATATGTATAATACATATATAGTTTCAGAAAAAGGTCGAGATTCGAATGCATGCCTAGGATTAGACCTAACTATGCTCCATGGAGACTATTATTGTCATGGTGTTCTGTCAGGATAGCATTCAGGTAATATGCGTAAGCAACTCGGTGCATAAGTCCCAAATGGAGTACGCTAACAGCCGTCTCCGCGGTCCTTTCACACGAGAGTACTTAAGATCTGAATAATATTTAGTTCAGTGGAGTGTCAAGATAGCCCTGCTGTCCAGGTCTCCACCGGCGTAGTGCTGCTGTACACTGAACCATTGGCAGGATCCACGCCTAACTATCCCCAAGGTCTCCGTGGCCCCCCCACAGTCCTCTAATATCCTATGAATATGTGTCTATGCTTCCAGAACGACAACGACTATGATTAGGTTGGAATGTTGTTCGAAGACAAACAAAGCAGGAACTAAAAGTTCCCAAGCGCTGGTATCAATTTAAAAAGAGTTATTGCTAAGAATTGGGCTCGAATGGGCCATTAACCAAAATATTATTCCTAATTCAAAATTCATTTGACACTTCAAATTCATTTGAGCATACGTAGGCTAAAATTAAGTATATAATCATATTTAGAATTAACATTCGATACTTAAGCTCAAATACAAATCGAAGGATAAAATCATCCAAAAGACAAGATTTTGAAAGTCTTTAACTTTCCAATATTTGGTCTATTCATTTCATTCCAAAATACCATATATCATATTAACTTCGAGCCCAAAACAACAAAATATGAAAAGGATGAACCTTGAAGTTGAATTCATAAATTCAATAAATAAGAATTGATACCAACTAATAATAACATTCCAACACCTCCCGAATCTAAGTTCGGAAACAATTGCACTTCGCACAAGTCCCTAAGCGACTTAACGATTATACTGATAGGCTTACACTTGGAGCCTAATTATAACGAACTCAAATTTACGCTCAACGTCCGGAAAATTCAAGAATAAGTACGGTTCTCGGATTCGAACCTAAGGCAAAAATTCGCAAATGATACCATATCATGTTCAAGACAAGCCTCATTATTAATTTCTTACAAGTAATACACATCAAGCTCACAACACACTTTTTACCATCAAACATAACTAATAAAATCACATCTCCTCATACCTATAACATCATCATATTATCTGTTTCATGACCTCAAAGTATTACACCCACTTATAATCTCATCTTAATTACATGCTTTCATGAACATACCCTTCATCATAAACAACATAAAACGATGTCCACCTTCCTTTTCATAACACACTTTAATGCCCCTTATTACTATTCATCTTAAGTCTTACTACTGTCCATCATAATTCTCATAGTCCAAGCCTACTCTTACTAATTATTTCCTTAAACTTATAACAACCCACTTTAAAGGAACTCTATTACTATAATATCATCATTTCAACTTACCCACAACTGTAATGAGACACATCCGTTTCTTATTATACCACATTGTCTTGATAACTCTTGGCACCCAAATTAATACACATAATGATCAACTCATCTTGTCCATCTACTCGTTACATTCATCATACTCAACTTATACCTATCCATAGAATTATATTGACATTATACTTTGTTTCTTAACTTAGCAATTACCTTAAGACATAAGTCCAACAAACCTTGGTCAAATAAACTTACACTAGGACACCATTGCTTCTAGAATTCAACCATAGTCTTGAAAAATCATATTCATATGCTGATAAATAATTTTAATTATCTAATATGTCTTCAAGGTTCCCTGACGCCTCTCCACACACATATTACTGCTCTACTCTGATTGCCTTTTTCATCCAACAACATTGTATATGATTTAAGTCCTAAGGGAATAATGGTCCTTAATTTCTAATCCAAAGCCAGAATAAAACAACCAAAACCAGCAAAAGCAACCATTTCAAACAACACAGTTATCCCAAACATAACATCAGACAAAGTCCCCATCGTACAAAACATATAATTCACAAGTGCAACCAACGCAATTATAATCAAGCAATTTATAACAAACCCCATATAATTCATTTCATGAAATTTCCTAAGCATATATACTAAACCCGCATTAAAACCCACACTACATGCACCTAGAGTATTATCTTCCCCCACCTGGTATTGACGTTCCGGGTTCCTCTGGCACTTCATAGCAACGCACAGGCTCTTCCTGTCAACTCCCGAAAATATAAATCCTGTTTCTCCAAGCATTACAGCAACAACCAAAATCATAGAGATGGAGCCCAAGCATTTGCAGCAACCAGATAATATAACAATCAATTTCTCATTATCAAAACCATGAGATTAATTAATTTAAAAACTTAATTTCACAAAACTGAACCAATTTCAAATAAAATTAAATTGGGGAAATTAGGTTTCATCAACACAATTGGGGGAAAAACATTTGATTAAAGGATAATAAAATTAGTTTAATAAAACACTAATTTACAGTCCCAATTACATAAAAATAGTGTTAATTTCACACTTTGAATTTGAAATCAAAATGTTAAGGTTAGGGTTTCAAAAGGGGATTTAGGGTTCTTAGTGTAAACCAGAGAATCAAGAGGAAGGAAATGAAGGAATGAGATCATCTTACCAAGGAGAAAAAGAGAGGCACGATGGCATTGGCAATGGCGATGCTTGGCCCAAAGTGTGGAGGAAGGAGCGGCCTTCCGCATGGTTGGTTCTGTTTCGGCAAGGGAGGCCGGATGGTGGCTGGAAAATACAAAAACAATGGCTGCACGACGACGGGTCCGACGTCAATGTTGTTCGTTTGCAAATATGTTTAGTTAGAAATGTAGAGGAGAGGATGAGGAGTGATCATATGGGTTTGGTTTCATGAGGGGTGGTCAGAGTTGGCCGGAAAATGCTTGAATAGCGGCGATGGTGACGGAGCAACGGTGACCAAATGAAAAATAGTTGGTGGGAAAGGAAGAGGATGATGAGAGGAGTCCGAATATGGCCTCCTTTTTGCCAACCGTGGCCGGTATAGTGACCGGAATTTAGAGAGAAGGTGGAGAGAGAAATGAAGCTTAGAGAGATGGAGGAAGAAACGTTGGCAGAAGAAGAAAGAAAGAAGAAGAAAAAGAGAAAGAAAAAAAAGAAAAGGAAGGGGTTTGGTGTACGTGGACCAAGTAACCACCAGGGAAGAAATTAAACAACTTGTGGTGTGAGTAAAAATTTGAGTGATTAAAATTGAGTCTAGAAAAATAAATAAATTTTGGTACTTGCATCTAAAAATAAATAGGGATAAATCTAAAAGTTCAAAATTTGAATTAAAGGAGAGATTGATGGTTGAATTGATCAATCAAGAAAATCAATGATCCAGAATTAATCTCCGATTAATTCTAAAACTAATTTATTTTTAAATCTAAAATTAAATAGAGTGAGATTTATAAATAAATTTCTTTCAATCATGTAGTTTAAAATATTTTTCTAAATAAATAATAATAGTGACAATAGCATAATATTATTGTCTTATAAACGTGTACAATTGCAATTACGCAGTGTTAACGCACCCAAAAAAATAGTTTGATAAGTAAATAAAATCAAATAAGTTGAAACACATAAAAATAAATATCTAATTGATTAATAAAACTAGTTATCCAATAAACACATATAATTTTCGGGATGTTACAATACTACCCCTCTTACAAAAATTTCGTCCTCGAAATTTGATATATCTCAAAAGAGATATAGATACTACCCCCACGTTTTCACCTAGATATTCCGCATAGCAAATCCAACGACGACGATCGCAGAAACTTTGGCTGAAGTAATCGGCTTCCCTTGAAGTTCTTTCACCAATCGGTCTATTATCTTAACAGGGGAATAGTCTCATAGGACAAGTCTTCTTCTAACGGTACTAGATCAATTTCGGTAATCATGAAAGATCATAATTACATTTCCACAATAAGGAGAAATGAAAGAATCTTGGACGTTTGAAAAGAGGGTGAAATTAGTCAATAAGTGATAAGCCTTATCGAACAAACGATAAGACAAAGCATTAGAAATTGGGAAAGGAAACTTGGGAAAAGAAACTTATAGACTTTACTTTCCCAAGAAAGTATAAAGAAGGATTTACTAAACATGAAGGTAAAAGAATATCCAATTTGTAAAAAGAATCTTCGATAGGTTCATGAATGTAAAAATGTCGTCACACTGTTTACAAACATGACCCTACCAAAATTACTTCTTCCACAGGAACTTCCATTGGATTAGAAATTAGAAGATGAATAGATTCCAACCCCAAAGGAATTCATTCTTAATATAAGACTGTTGTCAAACGATGATTTAAAGGAAGAACAGTCTACCTTAAAAAGAATCAGAGGGAAGAACAGTCTGCCTTTAAAAAAATTAGACTAAGTCACATCTAACAAGAATAGAGGTGACTAGAATAAGTTTACTAAGAAATTCTTGTTTCTGGAAATTTATATCCATCATGACTCAAGGATAATAGTCATCATGGATTTTGAATCAAAATGGAAACAATCAGATCAACAGATAGCTATAAACTAGCCATCTCAATTGTCTAATACAATCATAGGAAATAATTGAATGAGTAATAGCTTGCAAATTTAAAGAAAAGAAAATCTAAACAAGCTATAGCAACAAAATGAAATTTTGAAAGTAGAAAGAGAAGTCACTTGTATCAGAAACATAGAAACAGACAAATTCCATGATCTCACACAATAAAGTGAAATGAAAGAATAATTACCGAATGAAATGGGTATCACAAATAAAGACTTAGCTGTGAGACATTTATCTTGTCTAAGACCTTCAGATTAAGTAATCTCGGTTCCAAAAATTGTATAGCCAAGAAGCTATATATGTTATGACTCAAAAAAATGGTCATAATAGATTTTCAAAGAAATGTGAAAATATTCAAATCGATGGATACTATCAAATCGATTAACTCAAGTGTCGAATACAACGATGACTATTTAGAAGCAAGAGTGCAAATTCTCACGTATAAGGAATCCATTTGAGCAAGTTAAAATAACATACTAGCATGACCAATCAAAGAGACATGGTAGATTTCGAATCAAAGTCGAGATACTCAAATCAACAGGTAATCATAAAATTGGACATTGTGATTGTCTAATACAACCATAAGGATTAAGAGACGATTGTCAAATTATAAATTCTTAGAGGTGACTTTTAAACTAACTAAAGCAGGAAAAAAAAAAAAAACCTTAAGGGTATAAAAGAATCAACTTGCATGAGGAATGCAGAAAGAGAGAAATTTAATAATTTCACCTAATGATGTGAGGCGAAAATATGATCAATAAAAGAACTGAATAATAGTACAGTTAAAAGTCTCTTAGTTATGAGACACTCACTAGAGATCGAAGATTCAAATTGACTTGTCTCGAAGAACACAAGTCCTTATAGACATGCTGAGTTTGATTTGTTGTTATCCTATGTTTTCTCCTCTGAGTCTTGCACAATTGCGGTCAATTTCGCCGACTTCTCATATCTTGATCATTTTGATACCTTGATGTGACAATCCCTTGCCAATGCACATTTTCCTATTCTTGAGATTGCAGTTCTTGCATTGTTCCTCGATCGAGATTAATACTATGCTCTCAACATTTCCCCCAGTGAGTTATTAATTACTTTAAGAGCAATTAGTGAAACTCACTTCTCAAGATAAATCTCATGAACTTATACAAAGG
The DNA here is from genome assembly GCA_035048595.1 of Echinosophora koreensis. Classification (NCBI taxonomy): domain Eukaryota; kingdom Viridiplantae; phylum Streptophyta; class Magnoliopsida; order Fabales; family Fabaceae; genus Echinosophora; species Echinosophora koreensis. The sequence continues at coordinate 4,439,401 of JAPCYP010000025.1, read as the reverse complement.
TAATCTTTATTCTACCAAGTAATTTCACATAAACTATGCAAACAAATCACACAAACACAGAGGTCACACAACGAAAAACACAGTCGGGTCATAACCTCAGATCCGATTATGCTCGACTGCTCTGATACCACTAAATGTAACACCATGTTTTATTTAAAATGGATTAACTTTATAAAATGAGGATTTTTAGAATTCTTTTCGAAATAACCTCTTTAAAAATTGGAACTTTGCATTACGTCAAAAATATTACCTGATAAACATTTGATGAATTTAAAACTTCCTCAATTAAATACTTGCTCACTGGTCTTACACCAACTGCCAGGAGAGGAGAAAGAAATAAAATTCCATTCATATACAAGAAACTTAAAATAGTTAAGAAAAATAGTCCTAAATAAATTTTACCTAAGTAAGTGAAATAATTCAATACCTTAAGTTTTCGAAAACTAAGTGAACTAGTGAATTTTCTCTAGATTTCCAAAATCAATTCAAATAGAATAACAACTTAGAAAATACTTTAGGCAGTTAACAATGCTAAACATACATTAACAAATTACACATGACGTCTAAATTCTGAAATCTTCTTGATTCGTTTTTGTCATCTTCTCAGCAGCACTAGATCCTTCCTTGTCTCTTCTCTTTTACACTCTTCGGATGACACTAACATTGCCAACAAGTAACGAAAACGAAAAGAAATACATATAGAGGAGGTAAGATTCTACAATAGGTTAGTAATGTAGATATGGGCATTTAGGTAAACAAACAAGCATTCAAGTGGATATATATATATATATATATATATATATAGGTATGTATCAAAGGATACATTTATAAAATATGTATAATACATATATAGTTTCAGAAAAGGTCGAGATTCGAATGCATGCCTAGGACAAGACCTAACTCTGCTCCATGTAGACTATTGTTTTCATCGTGTTCTGTCAGGATAGCATTCAGGTAATATGCGTAAACAACTCGGTGCACAAGTCCCAAATTGAGTACGCTAACAGCCATTTTCGCGGTCCTTTCACATGAGAGTACTTAACATCAGAATAATATTTAGTACAGTGGAGTGTCAAGATAGCCCTGCTGTCCAGGTCTCGAACGGCGCAGTGCAGCTATACACTGAACCATTGGCAGGATCCATGCCAGACTATCCCCAAGGTCTCCGTGGTCCCCACACTGTAATCTAATATCCTACGAATAGGTGTCTATACTTCCAGAACGACAACGACTATGATTAGGTTGGAACGTTGCCCAAAGACAAACAAAGTAGGAACTAAAATTTCCAAAGCGTTGGTATCAATTTAAAAAGAGTTATTGTTATGAATTGGGCTCGAATAGACCATTAACCAAAATATTATTCCTAATTCAAAATTCGTTTGACACTTTAATTTCATTTGAGCATACTTAGGCTAAAATTAAGTATATAATCATATTTAGAATTAACATTTGATACTTAAGATCAAATACAAATCGAAGGATAAAATCATCCAAAAGACAAGATTTTGAAAGTCTTTAACTTTCCAATATTTGTTCTATTCATTTCATTCCAAAATACCATATATCATATTAACTTCGAGCCCAAAACAACAAAATATGAAAAGGATGAACCTTGAAGTTGAATTCATAAATTCAATAAATAGGAATTGATACCAACTAATAATAACATTCCAACACCTCCCGAATCTAATTTCGGAAACAAATGCACTTCACACAAGTCCTTAAGCGACTTAACGATTATACTGATAGGCTTACACTTAGCGCCTAATTATAACGAAATCGAATTTACGCTCAACGTCCGGAAAATTCAAGAATAAGTAAGGTTCTCGGATTCGAACCTTAGGTAAAAATTCGCAAATGATACCATATCATGTTCAAGACAAGCCTCATTATTAATTTCTTACAAGAAATACACATCAAGCTCACAACACACTTTTCACCATCAAACTTAACTAATAAAGTCACACCTCCTCATACCTATCACATCATCATATTATCTGTTTCATAACCTCAAAGCATTACACCCAATTATAATCTCATCTTAATTACATGCTTTCATGAACATACCCCTCATCATAAACAACATAAAACGATGTCCATCTTCCTTTTCACAACACACTTTAATGCCCCTTATTACTATTCTTGTTAAGTCTTACTACCGTCCATCATAATTCTCATAGTCCAAGCCTACTCTTACTAATGATTTCCTTAAACTTACAACAACCCGCTTTAAAGGAACTCTATTACTATAATATCATCATTTCAACTTACCCACAATTGTAATGAGACACATCCTTTTCTTATTATACCACATTGTCTTGATAACTCTTGGCACCCAATTAATGCACATAATGATCAACTCATCCTGTCCATCTACCCATTACATTCATCTTACTCAACTTATACCTGTCCATAGAATTATATTGACATTATACATTGTTTCTTAACTTAGCAATTACCTTAAGACATAAGTCCAACAAACCTTCGTCACATAAACTTACACTAGGACACCATTGCTTCTAGAATTCAACCATCGTCTTGAAAAATCATATTCATATGCTGATAAATAATTTTAATAAACTAATATGCCTTCAAGGTTCCCTGACGCCTCTCCACACACATATTACTGCTCTACTCTTATTGCCTTTTTCATCCAACAACATTGTGCATGATTTAAGTCCTAAGGGAATAATGGTTCTTAATTTCTAATCCAAAACCAGAATAAAACAACCAAAACCAGCAAAAGCAACAATTTTAAACAACACAGTTATCCCAAACATAACATCAGACAAAGTCCCAATCGTACAAAACATATAATTCACAAGTACAACCAACGCAATTATAATCAAGCAATTTATAACAAACCCCATATAATTCATTTCATGAAATTTCCTAAGCATATATACTAAACCCGCATTAAAACCCACACTACATGCACCTAGAGTATTATCTTCCCCCACCTGGTATTGACGTTCCGGGTTCCTCTGGCGCTTCACAGCAATGCACAGGCTCCTCCTGTCAGCTCCCGAAAATATAAATCCTGCTTCTCCAAGCATTACAGCAACAACCAACATCACAGAGATGGAGCCCAAGCATTTGCAACAACCAGATAATATAACAATCAATTTCTCATCATCAAAACCATGAGATTAATTAATTTAAAAACTTAATTTCACAAAAATGAACCAATTTCAAATAAAATTAAATTGGGGAAATTAGGTTTCCTTAACACAATTGGGGGAAAAACATTTGATCAAAGGATAATAAAATTAGTTTAATAAAACACTAATTTACAGTCCCAATTACATAAAAATAGTGTTAATTTCACACTTTGAAACTAAAATCAAAATGTTAAGGTTAGGGTTTCAAAAGGGGATTTAGGGTTCTTGGTGTAAACCAGAGAATCAAGAGGAAGGAAATGAGGGAATGAGATCATCTTACCAAGGAGAAAAAGAGATGCACGATGGTGACTCTCCGGCGGCTCCGGCGGCGGTGCACGGTAGTTCCGACAGTGGCAGTGGTGATGCTTGGCCCAAAACGTGGAGGAAGGAGCGACCTTCCGCATGGTTGGTTCTGTTTCGGCAAGGGAGGCCGCAGGGTGACAGGTAAACACAAAAACAGTGGCGGCACGATGGCGGGTCCAACGTCAACGTTGTTCGTTTGCAAAGATGTTTAATTAGAAATGTACAGGAGAGGATGAGGAGTGTTTATATGGGTTTGGTTTCATGAGGGGTGACCGGAGTTGGCCAGAAAATGCTTGAATAGCGGCGATGGTGACGGAGCAACGATGGCCAAATGAAAAACTAGTTGGTGGGGAAGGAAGAGGATGATGAGGGGAGTCCGAATGTGGCCTCCTTTTTGCCAACCGTGGCCGGTATAGTGACCGGAATTTAGAGAGAAGGTGGAGAGCGAAATGAAGCTTAGAGAGATGGAGGAAGAGACGTTGGCAGAAGACGAAAGGAAGAAAGAGAAAAAATAAAAGATAAAGAAAAAAGAGAAAAGGAAGGGGTGTGGTGTATGTGGACCGAGTAACCACCAGGGAAGAAATTAGACAACTTGTGGTGTGAGTAAAAATTTGAGTGATTAAAATTGAGTCTAGAAAAATAAATAAATTTTGGCACTTGCATCTAAAAATAAATAGGGATAAATCTAAAAGTTCAAAATTTGAATTAAAGGAGAGATTGTTGGTTGAATTGATCAATCAAGAAAATCAATGATCCAGAATTAATCTCCGATTAATTCTAAAACCAATTTATTTTTGAAATCTAAAATTAAATAGAGTGAGATTTATAAATAAATTTCTTTCAGTCATATAGTTTAAAATATTTTTCTAAATAAATAATAATAGTGACAATAACGTAATATTATTGTCTTATAAACATGTACAACTGCAATCACGCAGTGTTAACGCACCCAACAAAAATAGTTTGATAAGTAAATAAAATCATATAAGTTGAAACACATAAAAATAAATATCTAATTGATTAATAAAACTAGTTATCCAATAAACACATAAAATTTTCGGGATGTTACACCAAGCTTCCTCTGGTGTCATCCCTTTAATAACTAATGTGGGAGATCGATTTAGAACATACACTGTCCACTTCACTGCTTCAGGCCAAAAAGCCTTTGGAACCTTTTTCTCAGATAACACTGATCTGACCAGGTTCATCACAGTCCTGTTTTTGCGCTCAGCTACTCCATTTTGTTGTGGTGTATAGGCTGTAGTTAAATGCCTATTTATCCCATTTAGGTTGCAAAATTCATTAAACTCCAATGAATTAAATTCTCCTCCCCTATCTGTACGAAGACATTTATCAGGCAATCCACTTTATTTCTCACAAAGTACTTTGAAGCAGTTGAAGTGATAGAAAGTTTCTGACTTTTCCAATAGAAAATATACCCATGCTTTTCTAGAATAATCATCTATGAATCATAAGACGTACCTCTTTTGGCTGTTAGACCACAGATGTCATAATGGACCAACCACAACTTCTGGCTTACTCTCCACTGACTTTTCTTTGACATTGGCTCACGATGTTACTTTCCTTTAACACAATCATAGCACATAGTTGTAGAGGCAGATAACTGAGGCAGACCACGAACCATATTCCATGTTTGTAGCAATTTCATCCCTTTGTGACTGAGATGAGCATATCTGCAGTGCCACAAGTGAGGAAGATCTTGTGTTGTGGTGTTGAAACATGCTTCATTCTTCTCTAGAGTTCTAGTAGACAATATGAACATTCTGTTTGACGTCATATTGACCTGTAGAATCAACCCTTTGTGAGGATGATAGATGCTGCACATTTCTGACTTGATCATGATTGTTAGCCCATTCTCTTGTAATTATCGTATACTCAAGAGGTTATTCTTGAGTTCAGGCACATAAAAGACATCTTGTATCACATGGGTGACACCACTAATACTCAGTTTCACACTTCCTTTGCCAAGAACATTCATCTTTATGTTGTTTCCAAGCTTTACTGAATGCCTGAAAACTTCATCCATCTCACAGAACTTTGATTTGTCCCCACACATGGGATTCGAGCATCCTGAATCTAGAAACCAGATTTCATCATCCTTTGCATGCTGTTGAGGCATTTCAACATAGGCCATAAGCACTATTTCTTCTCCTTCATTTGCATAGTTCACCTCCTCCTTGTCCTATAATGGACATTCATACTTATAGTGGCCCAACTTGTGACATTTGAAGCATTCAGTTGTGGTTCAATTAATGCTTTGCCTTCCTCTCCCTCTTCCTCGTTCTCTGCCTCTGCCTCTTCCCCTTGTGTCATAGGAGTTATCATTACTCACAGATAGTGCATGCTCTTCTGCACTTGGTCTGATAAACTTCAGTTCATGAACAACTAGGGAACTTTGTAATTCATCAATAGCGAGTCTATCAATGTCCTTAGATTCTTCAATTGAGACAACAACATAGTTGAACTTCTCAGTCAAAGTTCTAAGGACTTTCTCCACGATGGTAACTTCCTTCATGTCCTCTCCATCGCTCCTCATCTTGTTGGCTAAGCCCATAACTCGAGCAAAGTACTCAGTTATGGTTTCACCAACTTTCATCTCAAGAACTTCAAAATCCCTTCTTAGTGCCTGCAAAGTTGAACGCTTCACTCTTGCATTCCCCTCAAACTTCTTCTTCATTGAGTCCCATATCTGTTTCAATGTGCCTTTCTCTAGAATTTGTTGAAGAATTGTTCTGTCAATGGCTTGAAACAGATAATTCTTAACCTTGAGGTTCTTCAACTTCAAATCCTCCACCTCCTTCGCTGCACCTCGGTTGACTCCACTCCTTTAGCTGGTTCTGCAAAACCAGTCTCCACCAAACTCCAGTACCCCTTTGATCTCAAAAGATTTTCCATAAGCAAGCTCCAATGGTCATAATGACCATCGAAACGTGGTATGGCAGGTTGCATGAAGTTCTTCTCCTCACTCATTTTGAATCACTCAAAGTCTGCTGCTTTTGTTATATCAGGCCCCGGGTTGGAGCTCTGATACCAATTTGTAAAGATTGCAAAGTCTCTCTTAAACAAATTGGAGAATGAATACTTTATTGAATAGAAGTCAAGCCATTATATAGGCATTAATCAACAACAATAACAAAAAGATAAGATAAGTCTAACTATAAAGATAACTAAAGCTAATTAAAGATAAACTAACTAAAGATAATTAACTAATCAGAATGCAATATAATTTAGCTAGTAGAAAAACTGAAGATAAGATAAATAACAAAACCAACAGGAACGAAGTAGAAAACATAGACAAAGCAAAAAAAACACACCTAACTATTAGCAGTAGCATCCACCCTAATATGTCGCAACGAAACTTTTAACATTTACCTGTGTATTCTCAACTACTATCATGATTAAAATTTATTTAATTGGTGAAGCAAACTAGAATATGTTTACATTTCCCCATTGCATATGATATGTGAAAGTTTTTTTTTTTGTTATTTTTTTTAATATATATTATGTATAACGTTCATTTATTAAATAAAATCAAATATAACCATAAGGTAGCGAGTACCACATGTATCAAAATATAACAACGCAGAAAAGAAACATAACAAGAGACAATTAAAATCAAACATAAAACTTAAACCCAATACATAGATATCACATATCAGAGCTGGCAACCAAATCCGAAGATTACATAAAAAAAACTACTAACATAAAAGAGAATCCTAAACTATGAGCAAGCGACCTCCTTGGAGTCACTCCTCAACATGATACTCACCATCCTCTGCATAAACCAAGATTCATATAAGAAACAGCAAAAGATGGGTAAGAAACTATACATATATGAACATAATGGCAATAGGATAGTTGGCAAGATGTTCATACAACAAATAACAAAACATAACATAGCAAGTTATACCATACATCATTCACAAAGCATATCACATAAATCAACTGTATAATGCAATGTGACCTCACCACTCCGAATGTATGTGGATCCATCTATATCAGGAATACGACTCTGGAGTTGCATATCCACATTGACCAAGAAGCACCAACGCCGACAGTCCACCAAACCATAGGTGAACCCCTAGGATAGCCGATGCACCTAACTCTCGGATGAGTCACCGTGGATGGCCAGATCGCCTTACTCTCGAGCGACCTCCCCTGTCATCGTACCTCCCCTAATAACTTCGTGCATGAATGCATGCATATAAATAATCAACCGTTATTCACCACCTCCATCAACACCTTTTATTTATGGTTTAACTTGTTTGACCAATAAGCACAAAAGTTTAACATTATCTTTAATCTTTATTTAACAACTTTGGCCAATAAGCACCAAAGGCAGCTTTGATCAATAAGCATCAAAGTGTACCAACATCAACACCTTGACCAATAAGCATCAATGCAACTTTGACTAATAAGCACCAAAGTTTGTCAACGTGCGGCAATTCATCATTACCGTCTTAATCATCATTAATTATTCTAGTTAAGGTTTATAACATTATCCGTAGGATTGGATTATCTCTCTTATTGTTACTTTAATTATTGACTTATTTCATCATAGAGGAAATCAGGGTGAAACGAACCAAACTCCACTTAATGTCACATTATGATTGGGGAGCACGGTCGTGCTAACCCCCAGAATAGGTGTGCTTGTATTGAGCACGGGCGTGATGCCTATGCGCACGGCCATGTTTACTAGAGCTTGGCCGTACGATCTGTTGGAACCAAAATAATTTGGATTAAATAATCTCTAGGTTTTGATGTTAACAATGAGAATTAAATTTGTGTAGCAAAGTGTTAATGCTTTAAATCTAACAAGTGCCTTTAGTCTTAAAGAATTATCTGTTCTTATAAGTTAAAATGTTAAATATGTTCTATTTGCATATCCGCGTCCATTTGTTCTATATTGAATATCTTATGCTGAAAGAGTGGTCGAGTCCACTCTATCAAGGATCTCCTTTAAACTCAAGTGCCACGTCAGTAGACGAGCGCTTAAATGTTTTCAGTAGACGAGCGCGTAAATATTTTCAGTAGACGGAGAATTTCTCTTGGTGTAGACGAGAGCTTCTCTCAAATAATAACCTTAGTCTGCTTTTGCCACGTCACTGGACGGAGACTTTAGATATCGCAAGTACTGGCAAGACCGATGTTTTATGTAGACGAAGTTTTGGTTGCCACGTCAGTGGACGAAGCCTTAAAACTCTTTTTGCTTATCTTGCCTTTACTCTCGGTTGTTGGACGAAGATTTTCTTAAGCATTTATACCAATCTGAACCCAAGCGAATTTATTTCTTATGATTGATATTCTTTTCATTTATAATGGTTCTTCTCTTTTCGTATTAACGGTTCACATTGCCTTGTTTCATTGAGAGAAACATAGTACAAAAAAAGGGGACTTGCAAAAAGCAGAATAGTACAATGCAAAACGTTGTGTACCCTGTCACCTTTTTACGCTGATATAGTTGGAACTTGTACAAAGGAGGCAAAACTGTTTTCAGGCTGCTTTTGCTCAGAGGTGTGCTTTTACATGCAAGAATTTGTCTCACAGTACAAAGGCCTCGAGCCAGCTGAGTCTCAGCGGATATTTACTTGGTTGACTCTATTACTAAACGGGAATTTCAAATACAACCGTTGAAGATTCTGAAGAGAAGATCAAGGACCCTATAAATAGAAGACTAAAGCTTTTGAAGAAACAACTTTTGCGCATACAAAGAAATATCAAGAAATCTCTTGAGAAGCAAATACTCTTTTATTCATTCAAAAAGCAAAAGTCTGTAATATTATAGTTTGAATTCTTGCTATAATATTTATCTGATCTTAAACTTTCATACTCTCACATATAGTGAGTTAGAAGATCAAAGAAATCAAAACTCTTTATTAGAGGTAGAGCCTGAAGAGGCTTGGTAAGAAAGAAATACTTGTAAGCCTGGAGAGGTGTTGAATACTTGGTGTAATCTATTTGAAAATAGTGGAAAAATCCTTCAAGTAGAAGGGACTGGACGTAGCTCTTGGTTGGAAGAGAGTGAACCAGGATAAAACATCTTGTGTAAATCTTCTAATCCCTTATCTCTTTGGTTTTACGTATTTATACTAACTGTGGGGATTTGAACTTGAATTTGTTAATCCTTCAAAAGACTTCTTTTCTGTGTGCTTTACTCTGCCTCCTTATCTTTGTGTGACAAAATCTTTTTGAAAAGGCTGTTTTCGAAAAATATTAACAAACACAATTCAACCCCCCCTTCTTGTGTTTGCCTGTGTCAACTTCAGTTGGTATCAGAGCTCAGCCTCGAAAGGGTTGAGCATCTAACAAGTGCTGAGGAAGTACGATCCTATCACCATGGATGCAGAAGGACAAGCTATCAACAGACCTCCACTCTTTGATGGAACTGATTACGACTATTGGAAGAAGAGAATGATGTCCTTCCTAGATGCACAGAACCTAGACATCTGGGAACTGATAGAGAATGGCTACACTGAGCCAAGAGGTGAAAATCAAGCAGTACTGGCTAGAGCAGATTGGAGTGTTGATCAAAAAGCCAAACATCAACTAAATCTCAAAGCCAAACATTACTTGATGTGTGCTATTACCAGATCAGAACATGATAAAGTTCACAGCTGCAACACAGCAAAAGAAATCTGGGATACACTGGCTCTCGCTCATGAAGGCTCATCACAAGTGAAGGAGTCAAAGATAAGCATGCTGGTTCACCAGTATGAGCTCTTCAAGATGACTGATCATGAGTCTATAGATCAGATGTTTGGAAGATTTCAAACAATAACAAACAGTCTCAGATCTCTGGGAAAAGTATATGAGAATAGGGATCATATCAGAAAGATTCTGAGAAGTCTCTCCAAGCAGTGGAGACCGAAGGTTACTGCTATTCAAGAAGCTAAGAATCTGAATACTCTCTCTCTGGAAGAACTTCTAGGATCATTAAAAGTTCATGAACTTGAACTAAATGAGGAAGACAATTCCAGAAAGGGAAAGTCCATTGCTTTAAAGGCAAAGAAAGCAAGTTCTTCAAAAGTTCTCAAAGCTGCTGAGTCTTCAGATGATGCTGAACCTTCAGACAGTGATGAAGGATCAGATGAAGATGAACTATCCTTCATCTCCAGAAAGATACAACATATGTGGAGAAGAAAAAATAATTTCAAGAGAAAGCCATTCAACAAGAAATTTTCTAAGGAGAAATCAGACTCCAAAGAAAAAGGTCCATCTTTGTGCTTTGAGTGCAAAAAGCCAGGACATTTCAAAGCCGACTGCCCTGACCTAAAAGAAAAGAAGAAGTTCTTTAAGAAAAAGAAGGGTTTAATGGCTACATGGGAGGACTTGGACTTATCCTCATCAGATGAGGAAGAGGAAGCAGAGGAAGAGGCAAACATTTGCCTCATGGCAGACACATCATCAGAGAATGAGTACACTGATGATGATGAGGTAACAGATTCTGAACCTTCAACTCTCAAAAATGCCTTTGATGAACTACTGCATGACTCATCCATATTGTCTCATGAATACAAAAGTCTTAAAAAGAAGTTTGCAAAATTAACCAAAGAATATGATAGAGTCTGCATAGAAAAACAAAGTTTGTTTCAAGAAAATGATAAGCTGAAATCAGAGAATATCAGTCTAACTGACAAATCTGAATGTGAGCCTGACAATTCTTGTGAAGTTGCAAAACTAAAACAAGATGTAAAATACTTGACAGACTCTCTGTCAAAACTGGTAGGAGGCTCAGATAAGCTTAGTCTTATCCTAAGGTATTCTAGGTCACCCTTTGATAAATCTGGCCTTGGTTATGACAATAAGAAGCATGAGGCATCTTACATTAAGTCAAAACCACTTATGCAGCAAAGAGCTTCAAAAGCTCCAGCTAGGTATGCAAAAACCAAATCTGGCCCGTCCAACACCTTTTGTAAAGTGTGTGGAAAAAGTGGGCACTCTACATCTAGATGCATACATAATAGACATACTAAATATTCTCGTCCAAAGAAAACTAACATGAAAGGACCCAAGTCAGTTTGGGTACCTAAGAACAAGATAATACCTGTTGCAGATCTGCTTAACAACAGGAAAGAAACAAACATCCTGGTACTTGGACAGTGGATGCTCACGTCACATGACGGGAGAAAAGTATATGTTCCAAGACCTTAAACATAAGGATGGTGGCTGGGTGACATTTGGAGGAAATCAGAAAGGAAAGATCACTGGTATAGGTAAAATTGGTAAACATCCTTTTCCCTCCATTGATAATGTTCTTTTGGTGAATGGTTTAAAACATAATCTACTGAGCATAAGTCAATTATGTGACAGTGGATATGATGTTTCTTTTAATAAGAACATGTGTTATGTCAAGAAAAATGATGGATCAATTTTATTCACTGCTAAGAGGCAAAACAATTTATACAAAATTGACTTGGAGGACCTCTCAAATCAAAGTGTCTCATGTTTAGTGTCCATTGAAGATGAACGTTGGATTTGGCATAAAAGGCTAGGTCATGCAAGCTTGAGATTAATCTCAAAGCTAAATAAGCATAACCTCGTAAGAGGATTACCAAACCTTAAATACAAATCTGATGCTCTCTGCGATGCTTGTCAGAAGGGAAAACAAGTCAAAGGTTCTTTTGAATCTAAGAATATTGTAAGTACCAAGAGACCACTAGAACTGCTACACCTTGATCTTTTTGGTCCAACAAGGACTGCTTTTATCAGTGGTAAGAAATATGGTCTAGTCATTGTAGATGACTATACTAGATGGACATGGGTTATGTTTCTTGCTCACAAAGATGAGTCTTTCAAGGTCTTTTCTGTATTCTGCAAACGTGTACAGAATGAAAAAGGGATGTGTATAGCTTCAATTAGAAGTGACCATGGGGGAGAATTTGTCAATGAGCTATTCAATGAGTTTTGTGAAGAAAATGGAATTCAACACAACTTCTCAATACCAAGAACACCACAGCAAAATGGTGTGGTAGAGAGAAAGAACAGATCTCTTCAAGAGATGGCTAGGACTATGCTCAATGACAATTTTGTCCCTAAGCACTTCTGGGCTGAAGCTGTGAACACTGCCTGCTACATTCAGAACAGAATATACATTAGACCTATTCTGAGTAAGACTCCCTATGAATTGTGGAAAGGCAGAAAACCCAACATATCTTACTTTCATCCTTTTGGATGTAAATGTTTTATTTTAAATACAAAAGATCAACTTGGTAAGTTTGATGCTAAGGTAGACAATGGAATTCTACTAGGATTTTCTGAAACCTCAAAAGGATTTAGAGTGTACAACTCAAGAACTTTAATAGTAGAAGAATCTATACATGTCAGATTTGATGACAAACAGCCTGATAAGAAACTATCAGAGCTAGATGAAAGTTTTGCAGATCTGAACTTAAACATCTCAGGAGAAACAAAAGAAGTTAAAACTGATGATCCAATTGAAGACCCTTCTCATCAACCAGAAGCATCCACCTCTCAACAAGTCAATGCTCAGAGAACTTGGCATTTCAAGAATTATCATCCACCGGATCAAATCATAGGAAATCCAAGCGATAAGCTAAGAACCAGATCAACCTTCAGAGAGCAAGAAGACTCTGCATTGGTGTCTGAATTGGAACCAAAAACTGTAGACGAGGCTCTGCTGGACAATGGTTGGATTTTGGCAATGCAAGAAGAGCTGAATCAGTTTGAGAGGAATGAAGTTTGGACTCTGGTAACCCTACCTAAGAATAAATCTGTTATAGGAACAAAATGGGTTTACAGAAACAAGCTTGACGAAAATGGTAAGGTTATAAGAAATAAAGCAAGATTGGTTGCACAAGGTTATTCTCAAGAAGAAGGTATAGACTATACTGAAACCTTTGCACCTGTTGCAAGATTGGAAGCAATCAGAATTTTACTCTCATTTGCTGCACATCATAATATTATGCTTTTTCAAATGGATGTAAAAAGTGCTTTTTTAAATGGTTTTATAAATGAAGAAGTTTATGTTATGCAACCTCCGGGTTTTGAGAGTGAAACCCAACCTGAACATGTATACAAGCTTAAGAAAGCTTTATACGGCCTAAAACAAGCCCCAAGAGCTTGGTATGATAGGCTAAGTTCTTTCCTAATGGATAATGGTTTTGTCAGAGGAAAGGTTGACACTACCCTGTTTAGAAAATCAATTAATTCCAACTTCATTGTAGTACAGATCTATGTAGATGATATTATATTTGGTGCTACTAATGAATCTTTGTGCAAAGAATTCTCAAAGCTAATGCAGAAAGAGTTTGAAATGAGCATGATGGGAGATCTCAAATTCTTTCTTGGACTTCAAGTCAAACAATCTATGGACGGGGTGTTCATCCATCAAACTAAGTACACAAAGGAACTTCTCAAAAAGTTTAAGATGGATGATTGCAAACCTATGAACACACCTATGCATCCCACGTCCACACTGAACAAAGATGATAAAGAGAAAAAGGTAGATCAGAAGGTATACAGAGGTATGATTGGATCTCTCTTATATCTAACTGCTTCTAGGCCTGATATAATGTTCAGTGTTTGCTTATGTGCTCGTTTTCAATCTAATCCTAGAGAATCTCATTTATCAGTAGTTAAAAGAATCTTTAGATATTTAAAAGGCACTACTAATCTTGGTCTGTGCTTTAAGAAAGATGGAGATTACAGATTAGTTGGCTTTTGTGATGCTGACTATGCTGGAGATAGAATTGAAAGAAAGAGCACCAGTGGGGGATGTCATTTCATTGGAGCTAATCTAGTATCGTGGTCAAGTAAAAGGCAGAGTACCATTGCTCTATCAACTGCTGAAGCAGAATATATATCAGCTGCAAACTGCTGCTCACAACTTCTCTGGATCAAACACCAATTGGAGGACTACAATGTGTTTGTAAGTAGTATTCCACTAATGTGTGATAATACTGCTGCAATTAATCTGTCTAAGAATCCAATTCTTCATTCTAGGGCTAAGCATATAGAAATCAAACATCATTTTATAAGAGACTATGTGCAAAAAGGTGTTTTTGATGTTCAATTTGTAGATACTAACCATCAATGGGCAGATATCTTTACTAAACCTCTTGCTGAGGACAGATTTATTTTTATCAGAAAACATCTTAACATGTTGTATGTGGTTTAATTTGGTATATGTATTGATTGCATGTTTTATCTGCGCGTCCACTGGTTTTGGCGTCCAGAACTTGTGTAGTCTACGCGTCCACTACTGTTGGTGTGCCGCGTCCACTACTTATGTTTTTGTGCGTCCACCCTCAATCTTATGTGGATCCAATCTTACATACATTTGTTTTTTAAAATTTTTGCATCTTTATTTATATGAACTCAGTTATTCTAAAACGTCTGATTTTAATCATTTCCTTGCTGAGTCAGCGACTTCCATCAATCCCATCGTAACCTTTTTACGGTCCCAATATACCAACGCCGTTTTTTCACTAAAGTCTTGTCTAATCAATTTTTTTTAATTTCCCTTGAAAACTGTTGGTATTCGAAAACCCTTGAAAGGTAACTCCTTTCCCTCTGAAAAACTTTTCGCTACTCTTCATCTTTGATAACTTCTCTCTGAAAGTTTTCAAACTTTCCTTCAAACCTAAACCTTTACTCAAGAACTCAACAATGGCTTCAACCTCAACTCCCGAGCCTGCCTATGTTACTGACATCCTTAATATCGCTGCTGAACATCATTTCAACTTTGAAATTCTGAGTGAGTATAACTTGGATGTAAGCAAGTACATCAACGCTGCTGGTTGGGATGGTTTGTTTCTGGAAAAGGTCTCGATTTATCCAGACTTGATCAGGGATTTCTGGAGGAAACCAAAGATTACCAACACTGAGGTAGTAGGGTTTGTTCAAGGCAAGAAGATAATCGTTTCTGAGAAGACCATTTCTGATGCAATCCTTTGTGCTCAAGAGGGTTTGATCATGACAGAAAACTGGGAAGAAGATCTGGGTGGTATAGAAACTATCTCGGTTACACTGATGCGAGAAGATGTAGTGAGGACTCATTCGTGGAAGTCATCTGAAATGAAGGATCATATCAGGATTCTTCATCAGATTCTGAACAAGACTGTGCTTCATAAGGCAGGGTCTAAGGATAACCTCTCTGCTCTTCACAAGTTTTGTCTCTGTAACATGATCTATGAGACAAAAATAAACCTGCCATGGATCCTGTTTCATCGTTTCAAGGATGCCATCACACACAGGGAAACAGCCTCTCACATCACTTTCTCTCATCTTCTGTCAAAAGTCTTCAAGCAGCAAGGCTTGTATGATTACTTAGATGCAAAGCCTCAAGAAGAACAAGATAAGATCTTTCGTTCGAAGGGGATGCAAGCTGCCATTTTTGGAAAGAGCAACCTAAGCAGTATGCACCTTGACACATACAAACTGGTTGAAATGTCAAAATACGAGGAGAAAATGAAGATTAAAGAAGAAGCAGTTGAGGCCAACAATGCAGCTGTTCTTGGTCTGAAGAGAGGAACTAAAAGGAAAACTGTGGCTGTCAGGAAGCCTGCTCCTAGAAGGCCTACCAGAGGCATTGTTATCAATGAGCCTGGGAATGAGGCCCCTCAACCTGTTCCTCGACCTGCTCCCAAGAGAGCTAGAAAGCTGGTTCTGCCTCAAGATGATGATGAAGATGACAATATTCCTCTGGGAACAGTTTTAAAAAGGAAAGCAGCTGCTGTTGTTGATACTGCTGCTGATGCTGCTGTGCCTACCAAGAGGAGGCAACCTGCAAGGAAAGCAAGAACTTTTGCAGCCTCTGAGGTAAACACCTCTTCTGATGTCCCTACTGATGCTGTGAGTGATGATGCCCCTACTCCTAGTGTAGGATTTTTTGACAATGTATATAGACCCTCTTTACCCACACCCCAACCCTCACCACAAAGAGAACAACCTGACCAAACCTCAAATCCATCTTCACCACAAAATAGCCCAACTACACCTCAACCTACACCACTCAAAACCCTCTTTCCACCCATAATTCCTGATTCAGACCCTTGGTTTCATCAAGAGGATGATGGAATCTGCAGAGGTGCCCCCTTCCCTAAACAACTAAGAAAACTCTTTCCACCTATTATTCCCCCATCCACTATTTTTGCCAATAGGTCTGAGAACTGGGCTCAGGTTAATAGGAATTGGAAAATTCTGTTCCATACTCACCAACCTGACCCTGAAATTAACCTTGAAACTCCTTTAACAAGGTGGTACCCCCATCCAGATTATGACTTTGAACCCTATGAGGAGTATCCCTGGACCACAAAATACCCAAACTCTCAGCCTCCTAAAGGTCCCTTTCCCTCCGAGATGCACAACCAACATGGCCCTCTCCTAACCCATCTACCCCTCAACCGCTTTCCCAAAAAGAAAATTTACCCCAACCTACAAAAAACCCCACCATTGATTCCTCACACTGAAGGGGTAGCACGGCACATCATTCCCGTATGGGAAACTGATCCTAAAAGGAACCATCTGCCTTCCTTACCTGAGAAGAGAGCTCGATCATCTAGGCACGTTCCAATTATTCTGGATGCAAACACAAAATGGATGAAATTTGAGCATCCCAGCATCTATGGAAGTGCTTCAGACCCCTTCGCAGATCAACTGATCTACAACATTCTGAAGTGGGAGTTCAGCTTCTTCCAGATTGAGAGAGCTGCACGTTGGATTCCTATCACATGGCTGAGACACCATAAGGAAACTCGAGTAGGCATTGCTCCCTACCCCATCTGTCCAAGGCTTGGCATGATAGACCTCAACAAAGACAAAGACATGAGGTGCAAAAGAAATAAAGGAGTCATGCCTGAAGCTCACTCTGCCATTCTGGACTTGTCTCAGGAACTCTTTGATCACTCCGAGCTTGACTTCTATCTATATATGGAGGATGTACAGAACATTGGAGAGATGAAGGCTGCAGACTTCTGGTTATCTCACATCATCCACTGCACCAGGGAAGCTTCTTCTTCTGGTTTGACTCAAGAAGAGAAGAAGGAAATTCCTAAGTACAGAGGAAAATGTGGCCTATCCAAAGTAAGGCACATGATCTACAAAGATCTGTGGGGACTTCCTATTACCAGCAGGGATGTGGAGGAAATTATTTCTATCCACTGGGCAAAGGATTTACCTCAGAAACCTATTACAGTTGCCACTGCACCTCCAGCAACATCTTCCTCAGATCAGGCAGCCCAAGAATTGATTGTAGAAGGCCCTGAACTTGATGAGCAACAATCTTCTCAGCCTACTTCAGTTGAACCTCCATCTGCACAGGCTAAGCAGTCTGCTGAGGCTGGTGTCTCTAAGCAAGGAGCTGAGTCTGCTAAGACTTCTTCTCAACCATTAGCTCTTGCTATGGTCAGAACAGCAGCCCAGGCTCAAGACACTGTCTCTGACACTGCTGAGAGCTCAAGACAACTTACCTTGCCACCCAATCTTGAAGACATCATTGGGAAAATTGTTGATGATAAGGTTGGCAAGATAGTTGAGGAAAAGACTGAGCAGATGGCTCAACAGCTTGAAGAAAGGGTGCAGAAACAAGTTCAAGACTCTCTGGCCCCTACAAATGCAGTGATGAATCAAATGCTGGCTCTGATCTTGGAGTTTCAAAGGAATCAAAATCCACAGCCTAACCAACCACCTCCTCCACCACCTCCTTCCACCTAAATTTTTTTTTTTTTTTTCCTCTCTGTTTCTTTTATCCTTTTGTGTTGTTTTGTTTGCTGGCAATGATGGTCCACTCCCTTTTACCTTTTTGTCTGCTGACAAAATAGGGGGAGAAAGGAAAGATTAAATTTTATTATACAGAGTTTGTTTTTAAAAAGTACACAGTTGTCTGCATATGCATAAATATTTGCTGATACTATGCCTTAACATTTTTTTTATGACCGTGCTTCGATACTGCTTTGAATTCTAAATGTTTAATAGGCTGCTATCTTGATCTATTAATCAATATTATTGTTTATGAGACTTAGCTTATTATGTCTTAACTGCTTTTATCTGATGACTGCCTTGTCTTAGGGGGAGCCTTGTAAGCTCTCTTAAACTTTGCAAAATAAATTTAATTAGTTTTTGTCATCATCAAAAAGGGGGAGATTGTTGGAACCAAAATAATTTGGATTAAATAATCTCTAGGTTTTGATGTTAACAATGAGAATTAAATTTGTGTAGCAAAGTGTTAATGCTTTAAATCTAACAAGTGCCTTTAGTCTTAAAGAATTATCTGTTCTTATAAGTTAAAATGTTAAATCTGTTCTATTTGCATATCCGCGTCCATTTGTTCTATATTGAATATCTTATGCTGAAAGAGTGGTTGAGTCCACTCTATCAAGGATCTCCTTTAAACTCAAGTGCCACGTCAGTAGACGAGCACTTAAATGTTTTCAGTAGACGAGCGCGTAAATATTTTCAGTAGACGGAGAATTTCTCTTGGTGTAGACGAGAGCTTCTCTCAAATAATAACCTTAGTCTGCTTTTGCCACGTCACTGGACGGAGACTTTAGATATCGCAAGTACTGGCAAGACCGATGTTTTATGTAGACGAAGTTTTGGTTGCCACGTCAGTGGACGAAGCCTTAAAACTCTTTTTGCTTATCTTGCCTTTACTCTCGGTTGTTGGACGAAGATTTTCTTAAGCATTTATACCAATCTGAACCCAAGCGAATTTATTTCTTATGATTGATATTCTTTTCATTTATAATGGTTCTTCTCTTTTCGTATTAACGGTTCGCATTGCCTTGTTTCATTGAGAGAAACATAGTACAAAAAAAGGGGACTTGCAAAAAGCAGAATAGTACAATGCAAAACGTTGTGTACCCTGTCACCTTTTTACGCTGATATAGTTGGAACTTGTACAAAGGAGGCAAAACTGTTTTCAGGCTGCTTTTGCTCAGAGGTGTGCTTTTACATGCAAGAATTTGTCTCACAGTACAAAGGCCTCGAGCCAGCTGAGTCTCAACGGATATTTACTTGGTTGACTCTATTACTAAACGGGAATTTCAAATACAACCGTTGAAGATTCTGAAGAGAAGATCAAGGACCCTATAAATAGAAGACTAAAGCTTTTGAAGAAACAACTTTTGCGCATACAAAGAAATATCAAGAAATCTCTTGAGAAGCAAATACTCTTTTATTCATTCAAAAAGCAAAAGTCTGTAATATTATAGTTTGAATTCTTGCTATAATATTTATCTGATCTTAAACTTTCATACTCTCACATATAGTGAGTTAGAAGATCAAAGAAATCAAAACTCTTTATTAGAGGTAGAGCCTGAAGAGGCTTGGTAAGAAAGAAATACTTGTAAGCCTGGAGAGGTGTTGAATACTTGGTGTAATCTATTTGAAAATAGTGGAAAAATCCTTCAAGTAGAAGGGACTGGACGTAGCTCTTGGTTGGAAGAGAGTGAACCAGGATAAAACATCTTGTGTAAATCTTCTAATCCCTTATCTCTTTGGTTTTACGTATTTATACTAACTGTGGGGATTTGAACTTGAATTTGTTAATCCTTCAAAAGACTTCTTTTCTGTGTGCTTTACTCTGCCTCCTTATCTTTGTGTGAGAAAATCTTTTTGAAAAGGCTGTTTTCGAAAAATATTAACAAACACAATTCAACCCCCCCTTCTTGTGTTTGCCTGTGTCAACTTCACGATCAATCCTTGCCAAACTTCCTAGGGCACTTAAAGATCAATACTATTGACTTTATACCACACCACTGAATATAAATCTCACCCCTCATTGCTAATCTTCATGTCTTATGAGCAATTTTGGGAATTAAATCCTTCATCTTTATTTCATTATTAACATCCCTAAACACTCATAGATCAATCCTAGTGTCTAAGATATACCACTGAACAGTAACCTCACCTCTCTTAACTACGATTCATGTCTTATGAACATTGGGGATAATCTTTAATTATCATATTCATATCAGTAACAACCACATCAACAAATAGCATTCATACCAACACATGCCAATCATCAAGACAGCAACATCATTCACATATCAATGACTATAATCATGTTATTAACAAACACAATTGGCAACATACATCAAACAAGCATATAGAACACAACAGGGTCATGGGTTAACCCTCAACTTACGCTATCGCAGAGCCTACATGTTCATACTAGCCCTTCTCCCTATACCTGGTATGACGGTCTAATCTATGGTCACTTTGAGTGAATCCAAGCTTGGTCCACCCGAACAGTTCAACAGATCTTGGTCAAGAACATCAAATAAAAAAGGAGTATTTTATCCCTAATTCAAGAAAACAAAAGGAGCTTAACAAAGGGTTTATAAGATTACCTTAATTGATAATAACGCGTGGCTTACTCTCCATTCGCAAGAGAAAATACCAAGAATCTTAAAAAGGTTCAAGGGGAGGGAAAGGAGAGGGTTTCTGATGCACAAGGATTGAGAAAAAATGACAATATGAGGGTTATGGCTTGTAAACCTCTAAAATCAGCGTTTTTGTGCTGTCAGGAATGAGCAGGGGGTCGTGCTCAATTGAGCACGGCCGTGCTCAATACCAGCAGGGGGTTGTGCTTAACGAGCAAGGGGTCCGCTTAAACGGGCAAGGGTTGTGCTCAATTGAGCACCGTCGTGCTCAAATGAGCAGCGGGTCATGCTGAATGAGCAAGGGGTCAGCAAAAACACCATCAAACGTTCAAATTCCGACACGATCATGCTCAAATGAGCAAGAGGTCGTGCTCATGTGTCAGGAAGAGATTTTTTGACCAGAAAATCCCTCTTAAACCATTTTTACCCATCCTAAAACATTTTCCTTATAATCTAGTGCAAAAACATCAATTATAGGCAACATATATTCATTAAAACAACCAGATATAAGCATAATGATGGAAAATAGGGTGCTACACTGGGTGTACTCATCTTTGTCGTGTGATTTTTGTCGTTTCCATCATGTTGTTGGCATTGAGCTTGTAATCTTGAGCAACTCCTCTACCGTGGCTTCAATGTAGTCATTGAACGGGTCTTCACTCTTGCATTTAGTAGGCATATCCTCAAGAAACAAAATAGTGAACACCTCGCTTTTAGGCTGCTTTATTAATGAAAATGGGCATGAAACAATATGTTTAAATAGGATTACTACTTTATCGAAGGAGAAGTTATTTGTACCATGATGACATATTTAAATTTATAATTTTTACTACACCAGATTTACGATTTAATAATGCATACTTAATAGCAGTTTTGGGAGGAGGTTCTCTAAAAAAATGCGTAGAAGTATTTAATAACGCTGGCCAATAGAAATACTACTAAATTATAAACCTTTGATAGCATTTCATCGAAAAATACTATCTTTACCTCATACTCTATTTTGAAGAAAAGTTCTCTTTACCCATACCCTATTAATAGCGCTTAACTGGAGAAGTGCTATCATAATAGACGATTTTAATAATGTTTTCCTCGAATTAAAACTAAATTTTTTAGGTGACCAACTCTCTGCCCGTAGTCGTTGGGTGTTAGCATAGTTCATGGAAGTACAATAAACTCTTTGCATAGAAAACCTGATATTCAACCTTTGTAACACTCCGTTTTTCCAGTACCATGATCAGTATTTATATATTTTATATTTTACCTATGATCAAGAAAATGATTTTGAGGTAAACAAAATCATGGATAGAACCTACTATACCGTAGGAAGTTGTGGTTCAAATTTAGGTTTAAAACTCAAATGGAATACGAAACCCTAACCTGACCTAGAAAATGCTTTATCTATCGATTAATTTCTTCTACAAATAAATTGTTTAAGGAATACAACTTGACAATCATAAGTGATTGTAATTGTTTATGCCTGAAAATTCAATCGATTTCGAATTAAAAACTCAGACGATACCAGATTGCTTTGACACGCGATACGAGTTTACATTGCGAAGTTGTAATTTCATGACCCGGTATATGTCTGAGGAAGATAAATCATAAAATAATTGTTTGAGCCTATGACACCCTCTACCCCGCATGCATTCATAAAGCGTAAAAGATATAAAAGGAAAATAGAGCACATGCATATTATATCATAATAATAAAAACCGGGTAGAGGTTGCCACATTGTAACACAACTTTTCAATCGCGAAATTAAAAACAGTTTTAAAAGGAAACATAACGAGAACATATAAACAAAAACTAACCCCGATGTCACATTACAGAGCCAGTGTAACCATATTCCGAACATTCGGATAAGACTAAAACTAAACAAAACTATCTACGAGTAGCGGCTCCTCAGAGTCACTCCTCAACAAGCTGCTCACCATCCTCTGCATATCCAATAAGATACATGCAAGCAAGCAACAGAAGATGGGGAGTAAGAACCATATATATATATATATATAAACATAATGACAACATGATAGTTGGCAAGATGAGCATACAACAAAGCAACATCATACACATCATCATATCAACATAATAAGTATATCACATATCACATTCAACAATCATATAATGCAATCCAACTCACTACTGCATGTGGATCCATCTACACCGGGTATACGACTTCAGAGTTACATTTCTACATTGGACAATAAGCAACAACTTCGGGGCAATCCACCTTACCTTGGGTGGACCCTTGGAAAACCAACGCACTATACTCTAGGATGCGCTTCTACGAGGGGCCACGATCCACCTTACTCTCGGATGAATCACGACGGACGGTTAGATCGCCTTACTCTCGGGCGACCTCCCCTATGTCGTACCTCCCACTAATAACTCCATGCATGATGCATGCACACAACAACCAGCCGTTTATCCACCACCTCCATCAACACCATTTATTATGGCTTAACGTCTTTGACCAACAAGCACCAAAGATAACATCATCTTTAATCTTTTAACTTTAAGCGTTTAACAACACTTTGGCCAAAAAGCACCAGAGCTCAAAACCCTGACCATTAAGCATCAAGGCCCCCTTGGCCACTCGGCTACCAAGGTACAACATCAACATTGTTATCTTCTCACTTTAGTTATTAACACTCTGGTTCTTAAGCACCAGAGCTCAACACCTTGACCATAAAGCATCAAGGCCCCCTTGGTCACTCGGCTACCAAGGCACATTATCATCTTTAAGTTATCTAGCTCGTCTTCATTTTGTTTGGTGTCTTATTTTATTATTATTAGGGACAACTGGGGTGAACCACCCCTGTCCAGTTTTCTGGGTTCTACTAAGCACAAGGAAGCTGTAACACCCCGTTTTTTGGTAAGTGCTTCTGTGAGTGCCTTGTTTGTTTGGTTAAGACTTAGGACTTAACTTAGAGTTGTTGTCTGAGGGCTGAGTGAAATTTCTAGGCTTAAAATCCCTTCCTGGTACATGAGCATGGCCATGCTCATGTCCAGCACGGCCGTGCTCAATAAGGAGCACGACCGTGCTCAGCCGAGGACCGCGTCTCGTTGAAGCTGATATGAGCACGACCGTGCTGGGGTCTGAGCCTTTATAAACAAAATAGTATGTGAGGGTTTTCATGTGAAACCCTATTGTGTCACATTGGGCAATCCTAGTGTGGAAGAAACCTCTCCTCTGTTTCTTCCCTGAACCCCTTGAAGTTTTTGGAGTTTGAGAGTCCGTTTGGGAGAGAAGTTACGTGTGTTAGCATCGTTTAAGGTAACGTAGTTATCCCTCCTTAATCCCCTTTTCCCTTTCTTTTGAATTGGGGATTAATTGGTTGTTCCCATCTTGTTTGACCAAGGCTTGAGGAAGCCGTCGAGCCGCTCAAGGGAACGTGTCAAGTTTGGTCACATCATCGTTGTTTGGGAATCTTCATACCAGGTATGGGGAGTAGGAATAGTATTGCATGTAGGCGTTGGGGGATGAAGGGTTAACCCATGACCCTGTCGTATATTGTTTACCTATTTGATGTTAATTGATATATGTATAATATGATTCAAATGTTGATGGCATGCTTTAATTATTATACTGTTTGATGTAAATTATTGATGATGTTTGATTGGATGTTATTGGGGTGCCCAATTGTGAATGATGTTTAATGATGCCATGAATGTTTATGATGATGATGTTGTTATGATGATGATAATGTTGTTATGATAATGATGATGCTATTATGATAATGATGAGATTGTTATTATATTGATGATGATGTGTTGGTCTGAATGAGAGGCAAGGTTATGTTCATAAGACTTAGTTAAAGACCCTAGGATTGGTTAGTGACTGTTTAAAGGACGTTAGTAATGAAGCTGGAAGTAAAATACATGGGAACAATTAAAGATAATGAAACTGGTGGCTGATAGTGTAGCTTAAGCCAATAGGTTTGATCTTTGAATGCCCTAGGAAACATAGTAAGGGTTTCTAACCTTTTCTGCCCAGATCAGTATAGTCATGCTCTAACGAGCATGGCCATGCTCAATAGGCAGCACTAGGAATGGCAACGGGCACGGGCGGGCACGGATACCACCCTACCCGCCCCCGTCCGCCGCGAGCAAATCTAAGCCCGTCCCCGCCCGCCACCCGTGCGGGTATCTGAAGGGTTTCGTGGGTATCTGCGGGTTTCGCGGGTACCCATGGATACTATCAGTAACTATTTTTTTTTTTTGAAAAATGCATTAATTCCTTAAAAAATTATAAAAAAATTGCAATAATTACAAAATATCAGATAAAATAAACATTCTCAAACTGCATTTTGGAATCAAACTGCATCTAAACATTCATGTGCATTTTGGAATCAAACTGCATCTAAATGATTGGTTAAGTTCACCGCATAGTTGCTCTATACTATCTGTCAAGTTTGCTGATGTGTTAAGCTTCTATACGCATCAACATGTGCTTCATTCTGAAAGAGGTCCAATGACAAAATTTTCATTGGCCATTGTTTATATCTCTGACATAAACTATGATATGATATCGTGTCAAAGTTGAAACTATTTTAAAAAAAATTAAGCTGTGAGATTGAGATTGATAACTTGTTATCAAATAGAAATCTCTAACACTCAGGACAACATGGCATTAGAACAATTAGACTAATTGGTGCACAAACTCCTTGGTGCACATCAGTGCATCACCTAACACAAATAGTGACAAAATCAGAGTATATGTTTGTAGAAAATAAATGAGGTTATTTATAATTAGATGACGAGTTGTGTTAATGTAAGATAATATGTATATAAATAACGTATATATAGCATTATTATGACATTATAAATCCTTTCAGTTCAACTAACTATTTTCACGTAGTAGAAG
This sequence comes from Echinosophora koreensis, assembly GCA_035048595.1. Lineage (NCBI taxonomy): Eukaryota > Viridiplantae > Streptophyta > Magnoliopsida > Fabales > Fabaceae > Echinosophora > Echinosophora koreensis. The sequence goes on along the minus strand of JAPCYP010000025.1, from coordinate 4,413,704 downwards.
CAAATAAATCCTTTCAGGTGAAGCAAGTAAATATCATTGTTCCCTTAAGCTGGGATTGGACACTCACATAGCTATGGAAGGGACACTCACGAACAGGGATGGACACCGATCAGAGCAAAACGGTGAACACGGATGCGGATCGGAGCAGAACAGAGCAGAACGACGAACACGGACGACGATCAGAGTAGAACGGCGAGCACGAGCTGAGATCAGAGCTGTGACGGCGTTGGGATGAACCGCGACGACGACTGGTAGGGATGAACCGCGATGGCGCTGGGATTGCCTAGAGGACGCGAGGAGCCGAGGACAGCGAACCGCGCGTGAAGTGACCAAATCGCGAGCACCGTATGGCAGAACCGCGGCGGCGAGTCGCGACCGGCACGACTGGATTGAAGGTTGAAGGAAGGAGAGGTCAGAGGTGGGTGGGGTGAAGGAAGGAGAGGTCAGAGGTGGGTGGGTAAGGCCGTAAGGGTGAGAAATGCTTGATGAGGGGCGCCGCACGAGTATTTTGAGTTCTGACTTCTGAGTTGTGCTCAGGGTGTAATGTGTCCTAGGGTTAGTAGTAAGGGTATTTAGGTAACTTGGGGTTGGCGGGCACGGGTATCCACGGGCACGGGTATATTAGTACCCGCACCCGCCCGTTTAGTGACGGGTAATGCCACAAATCCGTTTCATTCAACCCATGGGTACCCGTTTAATTACCCGCCCGAGCCCGTCTCGGATTTTACCTGCGGGTGCGGGTAAAATTGCCATCCCTAGGCAGCACGCTCGTGCTGAACTTAAAGTTCAGCACGCCCGTGCTCACCTGTCCAGAACAGAAAGCATAAAGCTGAAACAGGGGTGTTGCACCCTAGTTGTTCCTAATAATGAAATAAGACACCAAACGAAGTAAAGGCAAGTTAAATAACTTAAAGATAATAATGTACCTTGGTAGCCGAGTGGCCAAAAGGGCCTTTATGTTTAATGGCCAAGGTGTTGAGCTCTGGTGCCTATGGGCCAGAGTGTTAGTAATTAAAGTGGAAAGATGTTGTTCTGTACCTTGGTAGCCAAGTGGCCAAGGGGGCCTCGATAGCCGAGTGGTCGAGGTGTTGAGCTCTGATGCTTATTGGCCAGAGTGTTGTTGTTCTATACCTTGGTAGTCGAGTGGCCAATGGGGCCTAGATGCATAATGTTAAGGTGTTGTTAAAAGAAATTGGACCCTGGTAGCAGTCGAGTGGCCAAGGGGGACCTTGATGCTTAATGGTCAAGGTGTAGAGCTCTGGTGCTTTTTGGTCAGAGTGTAAGTGAAAAGACTATGTGATAAAAGATTAAAGACAAAAGAAGAAAGATAACGTTGATGATGATGATGAACTTGGGTAGCCGAGTGACCCAAGAGAAGGTGGTGAATGTTGGTTGTGCGCTGTGTTGCTCATTTATGCATTGGATTAGTGGAGTTGCGTTGCATCGTATAACATACCTTGTTTGGAATGATATATTAATATATATGATGTTAATATGATGAGATGATTATGTTTGATATGCTATATTTATATGATGCATGTTCATCTTGCTAACTGCTTCCATGCCATTATGTTGATATATATGTTTCTTACTCTCTATATCTATGTTTCTTGTTTGTTTGCATGTATCTTTATGGATATACAGAGGATGGTGAGCAGCTTGCTAAGGAGTGACTTTGAGGAGCCGCTACTCGTAGTTTAGTTATGTTCAGTTTTAGTTTGTTGTATCCGAGTTGTTTTATCAAATTGGTTATGCCAGCTCTGTAGTGTGACACTGGGGTTGGGTTTCGTTTATGTTTTGTTTATGTTTTATTTCCTTTTAAAACTATGTTTTCTTTTCCGTGTTGTTAACTCGTTCATGTGGGACCTTTCTACCCATGGACTTTTATTTTTATTAAATAAATGCAAGTTTTTATATTACCTCTTTTTATTAAATGTTTTATATTAATATGTGGTGTAGAGGGTGTCACATTTAGTGGTATCAGAGCAGTTCGGCCCTGTCCGGACGTGGTATGAGTCGGTTGTGAGTCTTCTGTGTGTTTTTTTTTTTTTGAATTATCTATATTTATTATAGATAATGAGCTTTAGTATTAAGAACCGTTAGACCTTCCTACTTGGTCCCCTGTATTTAACAGTTGTCTTGGGTAAATGCAGAAACCAATGACAGGAAGAGGTAGGAATGACCAGGCTATCGCCGATGCTTTGGCACTGCTTGCCATTGCTATGATGGACCAGAACCAGACCAACAACCACCATGATGGACCAGCTGAGTTTCAGGGTCTTAATAAGTTCCAGCCGAACGACCCGCCCAAGATCAAGGGAGCCTATGACCCCGACGGTGCTCTTTTGTGGATGAGGGAGACTGAGAAGATCTTCTAGGCTATGAGATGCAACGACGTTTAGAAAGTCATCTTTGGTACTTTCATGCTGTCAGAGGAAGCTGAGGACTGGTGGGAGAATTGTCGCCAGAGTATGGAAGTTGAGTGTACGGTGGTGACTTGGAATGTCTTCAGGGACTGGTTCCTGCAGAAGTACTTCCCAGATGACATCCGCGACAAGAAGAAGATGGAGTTCTTGGCTCTGAAGCAAGGGAATATGTCCGTGGGAAAGTATGCTGCGAAGTTTGAGGAGCTTGCTCGTTATTACACAACATATCAGCATGTGAGTGACGACCGCTCCAAGTGCATAAAGTTCGAAGATGGACTGCATCCAGAGATCAAGCAGGCGATCAGCTAGCAAGAGATTCGGGTCTTTCCAGTCTTGGTAAACAAGTGTAGGATCTTCGAAAATGCCTATAAGTCCAGAGTGGCGAGCCGCAAGGGTTCAGATGTTCAGATCGGTAAGAAGATTGATATGAAGAATGAGGTGAGGTAGCGTCTAGCTCCAATCGACCGGGATTTCAAGCAAAGTGGCAAGGAGTCACAGTTTTCAGCGAGCGATCCCAGGGATTGGGATCCTTCTACTCCTAGGCCTCTCAGGTGTGGAAAATGTGGGTGGGATCATAATACCATGCAGTGCAAGGAGACAGACGTCATCTGCTTCAAGTGTGACAAGTCTAGCCATATCAGCTGGGAGTGTAGAAGAGCGAAGTCAGAACCGCAGAGTGCTAGCAGGGACCAGATACTCCAAGTCAATCAACTGAAGACCACTGGGAGAGTTTTTACTCTTAGTGGAGCTACAGCCTCTGAGTTCGATGACTTAACCCAAGCTATGTGCCTAATTGGTGAAAGTTTAACCAATCAAGGTGATACAAATTTCGAGGACGAATTTTTATAAGGGGGTGGAATTGTACGAACCCGTTTTTCGTTAAGTGCTTCTGTGTGTGCCTTTTTGTTTGGTTAAGCATTAGGGCTTAACTTAGAGTTGTTGTCTGAGGGCTGAGTGGGATTTCTAGGCTTAAAATCTCTTCTTGGTATATGAGCACGGCCACGCTCATGTGCAGCACGCCCGTGCTTGGTTGGTGCGTCTTTTGACTGTCTGAGTCACAAGCACGACCGTGATCAATAAGGAGTTACACGTGTTAGCACCGTTTAAGGTAATGTAGTTATCCCTCCTTAATCTCCTTTTCCCTTTCTTTTGAATTGCGGATTAATTGGTTGTTCCCTTCTTATTTGACCCCGGCTTGATAAACCCGTCGAGCCGCTCAAGGGAACGTGTCTAGTTTGGCAGTGTCGTCGTTGTTTGGGAATCTTCATACCAGGTATGGGAAGAAGGAATAGTATTTCATGTAAGCATTGGGGGTAGCGTAAGATGAAAGGTTAACCCATTACCCTGCCGTATGTTGTTTGTCTATTTGATGTTAATTGATATATGTATATTATGATTCTAATGTTGATGGCATGCTTTAATTATTGTACTGTTTGATGTTAATTATTGATGATGTATGATTGGATGTTATTGGTATGCCCAATTGTGTATGATGTTTAATGATGCCATGAATGTTTATGATGATGATGATGTTGTTATGATGATGATAATGCTGTTATGATAATGATGACGCTATTATGATAATGATAATGTTGTCATGATAATGATGAGACTGTTATTATAATAATGATGATGTGTTGCTCTGAATGAATGTTGATTGTTAGGGATGTTATTGCCAACAATGACGTTAATAAGACTCTAACCAATTAATATGGCTTATTAATGATGGCAATACCTTAGAAGAGATGTTAATAAAGATGAATGCATTTAAGGGATGTTTTCCCAGTTTGTTCATAAGACATGAATATAGTATGAGAGGCAAGGTTATGTTCATAGGGCTTAGTTAAAGACCCTAGGAATGGTTAGTGATTGTTTAAAGGACGTTAGTAATGAAGCTGGAAGTGAAATACATGGGAACAATTAAAGATAATGAAACTGGTGACTGATACTGTAGCTTCAGCCAATAGGTTTGATCTTTGAATGCCCTAGGAAACATAGTAAGGGTTTCTAACCTTTTCTGCCCGGATCAGTACAGTCATGCTCTAACGAGCACGACCATGCTCAATAGGCAGCACGCTCGTGCTCAACTTAAAGTTCAGCACTCCCGTGCTGAGGGTGAGCATGCTCGTGCTCACCTGTCCAGAACAGAACGCAGAAAGCTGAAACAGGGGAGTTGCCCCCCACCTGTTCCTAATAATGAAATAAGATACCAAACGAAGTAAAGACAAGCTAAATTACTTAAAGATAATAATGTACCTTGGTAGCCGTGTGGTCAAAGGGACCTTGATGCTTAATGGTCAAGGTGTTGAACTCTGGTACCTATGGGCCAGAGTGTTAATAATTAAAGTCGAAAGACGTTGTTCTGTACCTTGGTAGCCAAGTGGTCAAGGGGACCTCGATAGCCGAGTGGTCGAGGTGTTGAGTTCTGGTGCTTATTGGCCAGAGTGTTGTTGTTCTGTACCTTGGTAGCTGAGTGGCTAAAGGGGCCTTGATGCATAATGTCAAGGTGTTATTAAAAGATATTGGACCCTGGTAGCCGAGTGGCCAAGGGGGTCTTGATGCTTAATGGTCAAGGTGATGAGCTCTGGTGCTTTTTGGCCAGAGTGTAAATGAAAAGACTATGTGATAAAAGATTAAAGACTAAAGATGAAAGATAACGTTGATGATGATTATGAACTTGGGTAGCTAAGTGACCCAAGCGGAGGTGGTGGTTGTTGGTTGTGCGCTGTGTTGCTCATTCATGCATTGGAGTAGTGGAGTAGCGTTGCATCACATAACATACCTTGTTTAGAATGATATATAAATATATATGATGTTAATATGATGAGATGATTATGCTTGATATGCTATGTTCATATGATGTATGTTCATCTTGCTAACTGCTTTCATGCCATTATGTTGATATATATGTTTCTTATACCCTATCTCTATGTTTCTTGTTTGTTTGCATGCATCTTTTTGGATATGCAGAGGACGGTGAGCAGCTTGCTGAGGAGTGACTCTAAGGAGCCGCTACTCGTAGTTTAGTTATGTTCAGTTTTAGTTTGTTGTATCCAAGTTGTTTTATCGGATTGGTTATACCAGTTCTGTAGTGTAACACCGGGGTTGGGTTTCGTTTATGTTTTGTTTATGTTTTATTTCCTTTTAAAACTATGTTTTCTTTTTCGCGTTGTTAACTCGTTCATGTGGGACCTTTCTACCCGTGGACTTTTATTTTTATTAAATAAATGCATGTTTTTATATTACCTCCTTTTATTAAATGTTTTATATTAATATGCAGGGTAGAGGGTGTCACATTTAGTGGTATCAGAGCAGTTCGGCCCTGTCCGGACGTGGTATGAGTCTGTTGCGAGTCTTCCGTGTGTGTTTTTTTTTTAATTATCTATATTTATTATAGATAATGATGCTTTAGTATTAAGAACTGTTAGACCTTCCTGCTTGGTCCCCTGTATTTAACAGTTGTCTTGGGTAAATGCAGGAACCAATGGCAGGAAGAGGTAGGAATGACCAGGCGATTGCCGATGCTTTGGCACTGCTTTCCACTGCTATGATGGACCAGCTGAGTTTCAGGGTCTGAATAAGTTCCAGCGGAACGACCCGCCCAAGTTCAAGGGAGCCTATGACCCCGACGGTGCACTTTTGTGGATGAGGGAGACTGAGAAGATCTTCCAGGCTATGGGACGCAATGATGTTCAGAAAGTCATCTTTGGGACGTTCATGCTATCAGAGGAAGCTGAGCACTGGTGGGAGTATTGTGGCCTGCATATGGAAGCTGAGGGTACGGTGGTGACTTGGAATGCCTTCAGGAACCGGTTCTTGTAGAAGTACTTCCCAGCTAACATTCGGGACAAGAAGGAGATGGAGTTCTTGGCTCTGAAGCAAGGGAATATGTCCGTGGGAGAGTATGCTGCAAAGTTTGAAGAGCTTGCTCATTATTACACACCGTATCAACATGTGAATGACGACCGCTCCAAGTGCGCAAAGTTCGAAGATGGACTGCGTCCAGTGACCAAGCAGGCGATCAGCTATCAGGAGATTCGGGTCTTTCCAGTCTTGGTAAACAAGTGTAGGATCTTCGAGGATGCCTATAAGTCTAGAGTGGTGAGTCGTAAGGGTTCAGATGTTCAGACCGATAAGAAGATTGATCAGAAGGATGAGGTGAGGCAGCGTCTAGCTCCAGTCGGCCGGGATTTCAAGCAGAGTGGCAAGGAGTCACGGTTTTCAGCGAGCGATCCCAGGGATTGGGATCCTTCTGCTCCTAGGCCTCTCAGGTGTGGAAAATGTGGACGGGATCATTATACCAGGCAGTGCAAGGAGATAGACGTCATCTGCTTCAAGTGTGGCAAGTCTAGCCATATCAGCAGGGAGTGTAGAAGAGCGAAGTCAGAATCGCAGAGCGCTAGCAGGGACCAGAGACCCCAAGTCAATCAACTGAAGACCACTGGGAGAGTTTTTACTCTTGGTGGAGCTAGAGCGTCTGAGTCCGAGGACTTAACCCAAGGTATATGCCTAATTGGTGAAAGTTTAACCAATCAAGGTGATACAAATTTCGAGGACGAATTTTTATAAGGGGGTGGAATTGTAACACCCCGTTTTTCGTTAAGTGCTTCTGTATGTGCCTTTTTGTTTGGTTAAGCCTTAGGGCTTAACTTAGAGTTGTTGTCTGAGGGCTGAGTGGGATTTCTAGGCTTAAAATTCCTTCCTGGTACATGAGCACGGCCATGCTCATGTCCATCACGCCCGTGCTTGGTTTGCGCATCTTGTGACTGTCTGAGTCGCAAGCATGGTTGTGCTTGCCTAGTCGAGGACCGCGTCTCGTTGACGCTGATGTGAGGACGACCGTGCTCAACAAGGTGCACGACCGTGCTCGGGTCTGAGCCTTTATAAACAGAACAGTACGCCAGGGTTTTCGTGTGAACCCCTATTATGGCACATTGACCAATCCTAGTGTGGCAGAAACCTCTCCTCTGTTTCTTCCCTTGAACGCCTTGAAGTTCTTGGAGTTTGAGAGTCCGTTTGGGACAGAAGTTACGCATGTTAGCATCGTTTAAGGTAATGTAGTTATCCCTCCTTAATCTCCTTTTCCATTTCTTTTGAATTGGGGATTAATTGGTTGTTCCCGTCTTGTTTGACCAAGGCTTGAGGAACCCGTCAAGCCTCTCAAGGGAACGTGTCTTGTTTGGTCGCGTTGTCGTTGTTTGGGAATCTTCATACCAGGTATGGGGAGAAATAGTATTGCATGTAGGCATTGGGGGTAGCGTAAGATAAAGGGTTAACCCATGACCCTGTCGTATGTTGTTTGCCTATTTGATGTTAATTGATATATGTATAATATGATTCTAATGTTGATGACATGCTTTAATTATTGTATTGTTTGATGTTATTTTTCGATGATGTATGATTGGATGTTATTGGTATGCCCAATTGTGTATGATGTTTAATGATGCCATGAATGTTTATGATGATGATGATGTTGTTATGATGATGATAATGTTGTTATGATAATGATGGTGCTATTATGATAATGATAATGTTGTCATGATAATGATGAGACTGTTATTATAATGATGATGATGTGTTGCTCTGAATGAGTGTTGATTGTTGGGGATGTTAATGTCAACAATGACGTTAATAAGACTCTAACCAATTAATATGGCTTATTAATGATGTTAATACCTTAGAGGAGATGTTAATAAAGATGAATGCATTGAAGGGATGTTTTCCAAGTTTGTTCATAAGACATGAATATAGTATGAGAGGCATGGTTATGTTCATAGGGCTTTGTTAAAGACCCTAAGATTGATTAGTGAGTGTTTAAAGGATGTTAGTAATGAAGCTGGAAGTAAAAGACATGGGAACAATTAAAGATAATGAAACTGGTGATTGATGGTGTAACTTAAGCCAATATGTTTGATCTTTGAATGCCCTAGGAAACATAGTAAGGGTTTCTAACCTTTTCTTCCCAGACCAGTACAATCATGCTCTAACGAGCACGGCCATGCTCAATAGGCAGCACAGCCTTTCTCAACTTAAAGTTCAACACGCCCGTACTGAGAATGAGCACGCCCGTGCTCACCTGTCCAGAACAGAACGCATAAAGCTGAAACAGGGGTGTTGCACCCCAGTTGTTCCTAATAATGAAATAAGACACCAAACGAAGTAAAGGCAAGTTAAATAACTTAAAGATAATAATGTACCTTGGTAGCCTAGTGGCCAAAGGGGCCTTTATGTTTAATGGTCAAGATGTTAAGCTCTGGTGCCTATGGGCCAGAGTGTTAGTAATTAAAGTGGAAAGATGTTGTTCTGTACCTTAGTAGTCAAGTGGCCAAGGGGGCCTCGATAGCTGAGTGATCGAGGTGTTGAGCTCTGGTCCTTATTGGCCAGAGTGTTGTTGTTTTGTACCTTGGTAACCGAGTGGCCAAGGGGGCCTTGATGCATAATGTCAAGGTGTTGTTAAAAGATATTGGACTCTGGTAACCGAGTGGCCAAGGGGGCCTTGATGCTTAAACACTTGGATGATTACAAGTCAACTTTACCCAAAATGGATAAAGTCACATTTCCTTTATGGTTAATCTCTAACTTTATGCTCTCCATTAGACAACACATTGTCCTTCTCTCATCTAAGCCCTCCATTCTCTTATACCTATTTACCTAGCATTTTGAATTTATTTTTGTGGAAAAATGACCGTTTTTGATTAATGACCAAACTAACATTTTATTATACTTTGATTCACTAACTACTTGCCAAGTTTAAATGTTTGTATATGATATATTCAGTGCATGGAAAAGGATGCAAAGGATCAAAGGAGCAAAAGAAGGATCATGAAGGAATGCTTGAAGATGAAGAATCACAAAGAAGTATCACAAAGGATCTCAAACAATATTAGATTATCAATGTAAAGAAATTCTTAAGTTTTTCTCATTGAAATAGCTCTCACAAAAACAAATCAAAAAGGTTTTTCATAAAGTAAAATGAACATAGAATGAAAAAGAATTAATTGAAAGTTTTGTACGTCTATGTGTACATCGATGTACTTTCAGTTAATTAACTAACTTTTAATGAAAACCTATGTACATCAATATATAAATAGTATACATCAATGTATACATCGATTGATTGTGACTGACTTGATGAATATGCAAAACAAGCTTCTGTAAATCGAATGCACGATCGATGTATAAGGTGAAACAGAAGCTAACACTTTTTGAAAGAAGCATACAATCGATTGCACAATCGATGCATAAGGCTAAACAGAAGTCAACACTTGTTGCAATAGGCATCCAATCGATTTGTACATCGATGCATACACAGAACAGAAGTAAAGTCTTTTTAAAATGATAGAACAATCGATTAGTACATCGATGCATAAGCCCAAACAGAGGCAAAGACTTTTGAAACCCATTATGCAATCGATTTACCAATCGATGTAAAGATTTCTGGGCTGAGAATGCTTATGATTTTCAAGAACACAATCGATGTACACATCTATGTATCAGTCAGAATCAAGAATTTCCAAGAACACAATCGATTTGACAATCGATGTATTCAGTTATAAAAATTGAATCTTTGATTAATACATCGATTACACAATCAATTGACTGATAACTGAATTTTTCAAGGAAAGTTTGTTTTGATCTTAACTGACTTTTGAAGTGAGCCCAACGGGTCTATTTCGTTATACTACTACATAAAGGCATGGCCAAACACTTTCTATACAACAATTCATTCAATACTGAGATTAAACACGAAATTCATTGAGAGAGCTTTTTATTGAGAATACTTGAGATATTTCTGTTAGAGCTTCAATTTGTAATATTTGATTTCTTAGAATCTAAATCAAAAACTTTCTTACTGCAAAAGGAAGATTAGAGAGAAGGTGTTCTCTCTGTGTAGATCAAGAGTAGAAGGGACTCTTGGTGGTTTGACAAGAGTAGAAAGGACATTTGGGAATTACAAGATTGCTTTGACTGAAAAGCTTTCAATTGGGTAGAAGGAACCTGGGAGTTGAAGCTTGTAAAGAATCCTGTAATTGATATTGATTTTAGTGGATGAAACTCACTGTGAAGTGGGGATTGGATGTAGGTTACCAGAGGAGGTAACTGAACCAGGATAAAATCTCGGTTTGCATTTCTCTCTATCCCTTAACTCTTTTAATTGCTTTTATTTGATTGAATGTTTGTTTAGGCAATTGTTAAGGATCAAATTTGTGAATGCATAATATCTGAAATCAATCTTTTCATCTTTCTCTTTCTGGTTAAAGAACAAAGTCTTGAATCAATCACTAAGAAAAAACTTGTTTTGGTTAAGTTGGTTGACAAAACATTTTCAAGAAGTTTAGAAAAGTTTTAGTTTTTGCAAAAGGGGAAAAAGTTTTCAAAATAACCCATACTCAATTCAACCCCCCTTTCTTGAGTATCTAGAAGCCACAACCAACAATTTTCTCTCCTAATTCACTCAATGTACACTGCCACTTCTCCCCAAAATACCTCACCATTTCATTTTATCTCATTTCATGCATCAAAGCTTCCAACTCTGAAGTTCTTCAAGGTTTTCTTTCTCTCGTCTCTCTCTTCACTCACAAATTTCGGCCAAGCACTCTTCACCATCATCCAAATTTGTTTTCAAAATTATAACTTCATATCCTTGATCCTCACCATCATCTAAACACTTTCTATTTCACAAAGATTTTCATTTGGGGCACTTTAGTTCATCACATTCAAAGGAGCTCGAGAACACTCATCAAGTTCTTCATTTCTAACTTGATAGTAAGCCTTCTAAATTCTTTTCTCTTCCATTGTCATGTTTAGAATCATGAATCCAACACTTTTAGTTCATGGTTTTTCTAATAAAAAGCTTGAAGCTTTATGTTCATCTTAGGATTTCTTCAAAGTTCTTCAAGGTCATCATCATCTTCACCACACCATATTCATCATCACCACCTCCTAGTGTCTACAAGAGGTAATGTGATAGAGGCGAGGCGCAGCGGGGGGGGGGGGGGGGCAAGTCAACTTTGCAACAAGAATGATATGAGCCCAATAAAGAGCATGGAACAAGAAGCAATTCAAGGACTTGGTAGGCCCATGACAAGAGCTAGAATCAAGAAGGCCCAACAAGCTATAATTCAAATGGTGGTTCTTATAATGGAAGCAAGTCCAAGTGCAAGTCATGAAGACATGGAGCCCAATGATGAACCGGTTGACTTGTTTTGACTTTATCTTGAGCTACGGATCTCTGATTGATGTTATTTGGTGCGTTGGAAAGCTAAGGAAATTATCGAAAAATCATAATGGAATGGAGATTATGTGGGGTTACACTTTTAATGTTAGAAGTAAGTGTGGCTGCTACATAATGGAATGGAGAGAGAATAATAGCTCACCATTAGTGGCTGAGTTAATTTGAGTGTTAAGTGAATCATTAGTTGTTAAGTTAGGTGAATCATTAGTTTGGGGTTATGGAATATTGAGAGAGCAAGGCAAGCCAAAAGTGGGCAGCCATGTTTCCTATATGTATCATGCCCATAACACATGAAATGATAACTTGGATGTTGAATTTTAGATTGAAATCCATTTGTGAGACTTTGTTCTCTTTGGTTCTTGGTTGAGCCATACTTGTTCTATCAAGAATCCATGATTCTTGTGGCGAACTTCATTGGCTTATCAAACTCTTAGTTTGGGGCGCCTACCATCTCTAATCTTCACCATCTTCTTATTTTCTTTCACCCTTTTAATTGGTACACGAATTTGAGTTGTTAAACTTGTATGAAAATTCAACCTAAGATCATCAAAAAGGCAACCCATTCATTTGGTTATCATCAAGTGGTATCAAAGCTTAGGCTTTGGTTGAACTTTTGAGTTTTGTTCTTCATCTTCTACCTTCTACCTTCTACCTTTGTTCTTTTTAACCCAAAGTCAAAAAATAAAATAAAAAAATTTATCACTTCGATTCTGTTTGAAGGGGATTATTGTGTGAATTATCTCCTTGCTTCTCAAAATAAAAAAAGAGAAAAAAATTTTGCAAAAAAAAATACTGAGAACAAAAAGGTGTGAATCTATTCACCAGTAGGTGTGAATCGATTCACAGAGAGTAGAAAAGTGTGAATCTATTCATGCATCTATTCACAGAGAGCTCTTGAGTTTTTTATTTCTTGAATTTGCTCCAAGTAAACTTCCAAATTGTATTCTTAACAAAGCTTTCCCTTCTTTCTTGTTTTCATTAGTCTCAACACTTTCCCTTTCCTAGCCTTTCCTTTTGTTTCCTGTTTTTTTTTTTTTTTTTTTTTAAACAAAAGAAGGTATGCAGAAGCATCACTAAGGAGAAAAGAGATCCCAACTAGGTTGGCACCTCAGACCCCAACAATCATCTGCGGCATACCTTGAATTTATTGAAAAAAGAAAGGAAAAAAAAACAAAGACAAAGAAAGCATGGGGGGGCCAAACCAAACCCATGAAGAAAAGCAAAAGCTAAGAAAATCTATAATTAGGGAGACCCCATTTATTATGGAAAAAGTCCTCCCTAATGAAAGAAGGAACCAAATCCCACCAAGTGAAGCACTTAGAAACTACCCCAAAAGAGGCTAATTTGTCCGCACAATGGTTACCTTCCCTATAGATATGAGTTACTTTAAAATCAAAGCTAGAGACAATGCAAATACAAGATTTCCACTTGTTTCTCATCTTCCAAGGAACAATGTTAGGGGAACCAAAAGCTTGAACCACTAAGGCAGAATCACACTCCATCCATAACCTTCTCCAACCTCTAGAAGCTGCTATGTGAATGGCTGAAATTGCAGCACATAGCTCTGCAGAGAAGGAGTCAACAGGCCCATAAAGCTCAGCAAAACAACCCAGAATGGCACCTCTGTTACCTCTAAAAATGGCTCCACCACCTGCAGATATGGGACACCCTTTTGCAGCACCATCAGTGTTAACCTTCACCCAGCCACAAGGAGGAGAAATCCAATCTACTTGAAGGATTCTATCAGCTCTAGGAAGCCGACCAGGCACATTTAGCAACTTTAGGATAGAAAACTCTACAATTGATGGGGACATAGAGCCACAAGAAACCTTGCCCGAAAGAGAAACAGCAGACAAAATCATGTTGATAACTGTCTTTGAAGTAAATCTCTTCTCCTCAAAAATAGTCTTATTCCTCACAAACCAAATAAGCTAGAAGATGTTAACTATAGCAGCAGCAACTATATCCTTCATTTGAGAACTCCACTGGAGATTGCAAATAGAAAGGACAGTAGAAGGAGATGATCTGTCAATTCTCACATTCAGAATATTGCTCAGCCAATCCCAAAGCATTGAGGCAAAATTGCAGCTTAAGAATAGGTGGTCTGCTGTTTCAGAATTTGAACAGCAAAGACAGCAAATGGAAGCAAGTGAAAAACCTCTCTTTTGCAATTGAACATCAACAGGAATTTTATTATGAAACAATCTCCATAACACAAAGGACTTTGAAGGGGGGATAGCCTTATTCCAAATGAATTTAGTCCAGCTGCAATTGGATTGAGCAGGTTTAAAGTGGAGGTAAGCATCTTTAAAAGACATCAATCCATTCATAGAAGGCTTCCAAACCAACTGGTCAGGTTCATCAGTATTTGGAACCATTGTCTCAGACAGAACCCGAACCAAATCAGGACAATTCTGCAAAAGAGAGGCAGGAACCATCCATGAGCCATTCACCAGGAAGTCTGCAACAGAACATTGCAGAAACTGATGCAGGTGGGAAGGGATGTTTAGGAGCTCAACCAGAGGAGGAGAAGTCCAGGAATCTAACCAGAAATTTAGAGATTTACCATTACCTATCAACCACACAGAATTGGCCATGACAGATAACAAATTATTCTTGATTCCAGGCCACAAAGCAGATTTAACATATTTCACAACTGGCTTGTTAGCATGAATAAATCTACTTCTAAGAAAGACAGCCCATTCCTTACTAGAACCAATCAATTCCCAGGATAATTTCAAGAGAGCAGCTTCATTGAGGTGTCTTAAGGACTTAATGCCAAGACCTCCTTCACAAAAGGGAGAACAAAGAGTGTTCCAATCAACAACACAGTGCTTTCTAGAGTTAATGTCCCCAGTCCAGATAAAATTCCTAATGGACTTTTCAAGCAATTTTATCAGAGAAGCAGGCCAGAGGTAAACATGCATGCTGTAGAGGAGCATACTTTGGATAACTGATTTAACAAGTTCCACTCTTCCCATATAAGAGAGGAGAAACCCTTTCCAAGAAGCAAACTTCAATAAAATTCTGTCACAAATCCCTTGGAAATGAATCCTTTTAGGTCTCCCCTTAAAAAGAGGAACCCCTAAGTATGTAAAAGGGAGGGAGCCAGAGGAAAATCCAACAATGCTTGCAATTCTAGCACATTTAGAAGCTGAAGCAGTGCTAGTGTAAAATCTACACTTAGCTAAACTAAGGAACTGACCAGAAGCTTGGCCATACCTCTCAAAAAGCTCCATCAAAGCCTCTAAACCAGGTTTAGTTCCTTTACAAAAAACAAGCACATCATCTGCATATAGAACATGACTAGGAGTAGAGAGGTTCTTGGGACCAGAGATAGGTTTGAGGGAACCAGAATTCACAAGATAAGATATGCCTCTACTAAGAACATCCTCAGCTATGCAAAAAAGGAGAGGGGAGAGGGGATCTCCTTGTCTAACTCCTCTTTTGCAAGAGAAAAAACCTTCAGCTTTCCCATTAACTAGGAAAGAGAGCTTGGCTGAATGAAGCACAGTTTCAATCCATCCACAAAATTTGCTGTTGAAACCAAAAGCCTTTAAGGTATCCAACAAGAAGTGCCAATCTAAGGTGTCAAAAGCCTTCTTGATATCTAGCTTTAAAGCTAAGTTTCCACCAAAAGACTTATAATCAAGGAGGTTTGCAGCTTCAGAAGCAACACAAAGACATTCCTGAATATGCCTGCCTTTTATAAAACCTCTTTGTTGAGGAGAGATGATTTTAGGAGCAATACTAGCTAGTCTATCAGCTAGAACCTTAGAAATAATCTTAAATTGGAAATTAGCCAAGGCAATAGGCCTAAAATCCTCAACTTTGTCAACCCCAGGAACTTTTGGAACCAGAACCACCAAATTGGAATTCAAGTTTGGCATGAGCCAATTCTGCTGAAAGAACTGCAAAACTGACTTGCAAACATCCTCCCCAATGATCCCCCAAAACCTTTGGTAAAAACATCCACCAAAGCCATCCGGGCCAGGAGCACCCTCCCCATTAAGAGAAAAAACAGCATTCTTAATTTCATCAAATGAGGGCAACCTGGTAAGAAAAGAGTTATCTTCCATAGAAACCATAGCAGGGACAACCAAGTTTATAAGATTGTTTGGAATACAATCATTTGGCACAGCATACAACTTTGAGAAGTAATCCAGGACATGATGAGAAATCAAATCAGGGTCATCAATGACAGCATTATCCTGTTTCAGAACAGTCATAGATTTGGCAGCATATCTGATCTTGGTTAGCCTATGAAAGTAGGATGTATTTCTATCCCCTTCACAATGCCATTTAACCCTTGACTTTTCTCTCCAAAGCTCCTCCTCATAAAGAAGAGCTTGCTGCAAATCAGATTGAGCTATGGCCTCCTCATTCAACAAATCATCATCAGGACCTAAACCACTGATCTGCTGCTGAATTCTGTCCACAGCTTCAAGAGCAGTTTGAACTCTAAGATGAACATTCCCAAAGACCACCTTATTCCAGATTTTCAATTCAGTCTTGAGAGATTTCAATTTCCCAGATAAGATGGACATAGGACAACCTGAGAAAGGTCTGCTCCACACCTCCTTGATAAGCCTCTCACAATCATGATGGAAAGTCCACATTTTGTGAAACTTAAAAGAAGAAGGGAAAGATCTAACCAGTTTAGAAGCTAATAAAAGCAATGGAAAATGGTCAGATTGGCTTCTGACAAGAGTGCTGCAAGTTGAGGAGATCCAAAAATCAATCCAATCCATATTGCAAAGAGTTCTATCCAATCTCTTTTCAGTAAGGGCACGACCTCTTCTACCATTACTCCAAGTGAAAGAAGATCCCCTGGTGGGAAGGTGAATTAAACTTCCAATATCAGTGAAAGATTTGAAGTCTTCACAAGAGACTTTAGGAGTAGGATGAGATCCTCTAACTTCATGGGAGCCTAACACAGCATTAAAGTCTCCAATTATGCACCAAGGACCCACATTAGTGCTTTGTAAACCGACTAAATCAGTCCACAAAACTCTCCTCTTAAGGTAATCAGTGCTTGCATAAACTGCACAAACAAAAACAGACACACCATCCACAGGAATAGACAGAAGAATAAACTGATCTTTGATTGCTAAAACAGTAGGGTCCATATCAAAACTGCAAAGACCCCACAAATTAGGCAGAGATGCATTTCTGACATTTAAAGAAAAAACCTTCAAGTTGAGCCTTCTCCAAAAACTAGCAGGAACATCATCAATATTAACCCAAGGTTCAGAGATAAAAAGCAAATTTGGCCTATTGGCTGAGCAAAAATTATACAAGACAGTTCTGGTTTTTAAGTTACCAAAACCTCTGCAATTCCAATAAATAATCTTCATAAGAACTAAAAGGTAGGGCTACCCTTGGAACGGGTATTGTATCCATCAGCTTTGACAGCCTGATTAGCTTTCCTCCTCAAATGCTTCTTTTAGATTTGGATAAAACAGGAGTGAACTCAGATTCACCTCCCTGATTAGGATGATCTTTTGGATTCAACAGGTACTTATTGGCTGCATCAACCACCTTCTGTTTTATCTGAGGATCCTCCACCTCCAAATCATCATCCATGTTGCTCCATAATGGACTTATGATTCTTAAGTCATTGATCACTTTCAAATTATTCAGATGATCGACAGGAGAAACTGCTCCAGAGAATCACTAACAAAAGTCCCCAGATTACTGGAACCAGTATCTTGTGGGACATCTTGAGAACTTTGAAGATCATGATCCTGGCAACCAAAACACTGGTTGGTCATCTGTTCCCCAATGCTACCTGCATTATTTAAATCCCGAGGACTCTGAAAGTTCTGACCACCATGCCCCTGGTTGGTCAATTGAACACAAGTCTCAGGCTGTTTCTCCTGATCATGCAAAACGCCATGGATAGGGGAGCTGCCAGAGTTTAGGGCTAAAGGACTAGGGGGAATAAAGCCTAGAATAGGATTCCTCACCTCCTTAAATTGTTGCACATTAAGAGGCACATTGTTGACTCCACAGAAGTCCTCTCGATTGAAAATAGATTCAATGGAAAGAACTTTGGGAACACTAGGGCCTGCATTATCAACCTTAGTCAAAGGAGACTCTATAGGAGGCTCATTATCAGTCACTATTTGTTTTCCTTTATCTGCCGCAGTCAAGGGAGCCTTCACCACTACATTATCAACCACATCAACCCTGTCTATATTAATCTTAGGAACATACTGAAAGGAAGGCTTTCGAGAGACTCTCTCTTTCTGGACAGGAGGAGGCTTATCCAAATTATCAGAATTCCTTTTACAATTGGAGACAGAATGGCCAATACTACGACAATGAGAGCAGAATTGAGGCAATTTTTCATATTCCAAATAAACAAACAAAGCATGATCATCCCTTTCCACAAGAATCTTATCCCTTAAATCTGAATTCAAATCAATTTCAATAAGGATTCTTGCAAAATGGCCGAAAGTTCTTTTCATTGTTGCCTCATCCAAAGCAATTGGAACACCTATCCCACTACCAATCTCAAAGAGGATTTTTGGACGCCAATATTCCCAAGATAAACCATAAAATCTGACCCAACACTGAACACAGGACTGTTTGATCTGACTAGGGTTAAAGTCAGGAGTCCAAGAAGAAAGTCTCAAGATGCCCGGGCTTAAACTCCAAGAACCATGCGATCTGATCCTTCTTTGATCATCTAGAGATGAAAAATTGAATTCATAAAAGCCTTTGCCAAGGGAAACAACTGACCAAGAAAGTGTCGGCTTCCTAATATTCATTAACTTGACTCGCAGGTCATCTACTTTCATGGGAGAATTCCCTTTGGGAAGAGTGAGTCTCCCATACAGAATATCTTTGCAGTCCTGTACACCTGCTTGATACTCACTTTCAGAGATTTTAATGGCCAACTCATTAGCTTTGAAGCAAGGCTTAGGCATTTGACTGACACGAAGATCCAGAGAATTTGAAACAGCCTGCGCGAAGGTTTTGTGCACCAAAAGAGGATCATTAGAAGGCGGGGGGGGGAGGAGATTGAAGAGAAGAAGAAGAGTGAATGGGAGGAGGAGGGGAAGGAAGAGGAGGATGGGATGATTCCGGAAAGAGGAACTGCCATGGGCAATCCGAGATGATTGCCATGGGGGAGGAGGCTCATGCAAAACCCTAGTTCACCATGCAATCCTTCTTTAGAAAGAAGATTCCCTCTTCCTTTTGTGAAAGTTTGTTGCTTGATTTTGGAATTTTTGTGTGGATTGTGTTTGACTCTTCTAAGGCCTAAAAGAGAACAATTGAGTGGAAAAAGGCAACAGTGAAAAATTACATCTTGTGTGGAAAAAACCAATTGAGTGAAATACATTTGTGTGCACAAGTGAGGGAGTGTAGTGAAGAATTTTATAATTTCTTGTTATCTTTTGATATTGTGTGTTCAAGTGATGGCAGCCCATGAAGATAGTCCATCATTTTCTTCAAGGTCTTCAACTCTTCATGCTAGAATGGCTACTCAACTACAAAACCTTCAAAGGCAAATGGAGCAAATGAGTGCAAATTATGATAGACAACTAGCCATCCTTCAAAACCGAGAAGATAGAATTGAAGGGGTCAAGATCAAAGTTCCTACCTTTCATGGGAAGAATGATTCCCAAGCCTATTTGAAATGGGAGATGAAGATAGAGCAAGTGTTCCATTGTAACAATTACAATGAGAGAAAGAAAGTGAAGGTAGCAGCTCTTCAATTTAAGGACTATGCACTTGTTTGGTGGAATCAATTTTCATAAAGAGAGAAGAAGATATGAGGAGGAGCCTATTGAGACTTGGGTCGAGATGAGAAAAATAATGAGGAGAAGATTTGTTCCATACCAATACCATAGAGTTCTTCATAACAAATCAAAGAAGGAGGGCAACACTTCAACTTCTAAGGAGGTCATGGCTAGTGCTCAAGGAAAGAAACCTATGGAAGTCTCTCCTAATTTGAGAGAAAGTGAAAAAAAGAGTGAAAAAAAAAAGTGAAAAGAAGAGTGATGAAAATGTGAAAAAGAGTCAAGAGAAAAAATGTGAGAAAGATGAGAGTATGGACAAGAGTGAGAGAAAAGAAAGAGATGAGAGCAAAACAAAAGGTGAGGTGGAAAAAGTAAATGCTTGTTTTGATGTTTTTCCTAACTCTTCGCCTACTTGTGTTGATTCTCTTTTGAAGGAAATCGAAGATGTTCCTCCAATGGAAACTTGCAAGACAACCAATGTAATTGAAGAGATAATCCCAAGGGAAGTACCCCATCGTTTGGGAACTTGCATGGGTTCCTAAAAGTATGGATATCTTGACACAAGATTTGATAACATGTTTGGTAAATTGCATTGGTCTTGTTATTCTTCTACATTTGATAGGAATGAAAACTTGCTTGATGAATTGCATGATTCTTCCCATCTTCCTAAGATTGATTTGAGAATTATGAACCAAGACTTGAATGAGTTCCTTGATAAATGTGTTGTTGTGCTTTCTAATGTTTCTTTGGTTAATCACAACAATTTTGAGGAATGTGTTGGATTACTTAGAGAAAGTTTGTTTGCTAACTTGCTCACATATTCTTTTGTTCAAAATAAAGTTAGCATTTTGAGGTTTGTTATGAGCTCTAAAGGTTTGCATGTGACAATAATTGATGGGTTAACTACAATTCTCCTTCTTATTCTACCCATTCTTGTAAATTCTTTTAAGCTTTTATATGATGATTCTAATGTGCTTGAGAGGATTGTCTTGTTTGAAAAAGAACCATCTCTTGTTTGTGATAAGGAGAATATCCAAGAGGCTCAACTTTCTTGGGAGCTTTTAAAAAGAAAACGTACCTTATATTTTATGACCATGCTCAAACCAAGAAAGGTAAACTTGAAAGTAGATTTTCACAAGAGGTATAACTTTCTGCTTACTCTTATAATTCATTACCTTGGTTATGAAAGTGTTGGGGTATTGATTGTACAAGATGAAAATGTGTTACACCTACTTGTTACATTTGATAGTTTCTATCAATTTCCATTTGACCCCGGAGGTTGGGTGTGTGTACATAAAAAGAATAAAAGGTTTCCCAATAAAAGGAAATCAAAGGTCCACCCTAGAAGAGATGGGCTATTGCAAGTTGTAGGGAAAATCAATAAAAATGTCTTTGATATTGACTTACCTTCATTGTGGCATCTATGTCTTTCATTTGATGTAGGGATTTAAGTAATAAATTCGAGGACGAATTCTCTTAAAGAATGACGGTATGATAGAGGCCACCGGGGGGGGGGGGGGCAAGTTAACTTTGCAACAAGAATGATATGAGGCCAATAAAGAGCATGGATCAAGAAGCAATTCAAGGACTTGGTGGGCCCATGACAAGAGCTAGAATCATGAAGGCCCAACAAGCTCTAATTCAAATGGTGGTTCTTATAATGGAAGCAAGCCCAAGTGCAAGTCATGAAGACATGGAGCCCAATGATGAACCAGTTGACTTGTTTGTATCTTCAGCTACGGATATCCGATTGATACATTCTTTGGTGCGTTGGAAAGCTAAGGAAATCATCTACAAATCATATCTCAAGCCTCTTGACCTGATTTGGCTTCTATCATGGTGAAAAACCGGCTGTAAGTTTAATATGAATATTTACACGAGTTTATTAGTCTCTTATGTATTTTGTTAATTATGTGGGGTTACACTTTTAATGTGAGAAGTAAGTGTGGCTTCTACTTAATGGAATGGAGAGAGAATAATAGCTCACCATTAGTGGTTGAGTTAATTTGAGAGTTAAGTGAATCATTAGTTATTAAGTTAGGTGAATCATTAGTTGGGGGTTATGGAATATTGAGAGAGCAAGGCAAGCCAAAAGTGGGCAGCCATGTTTCCTATATGTATCATGCCCATAACACATGAAATGATAACTTGGATGTTGAATTTTGGATTGAAATCCATTTGTGAGACTTTGCTCTCTTTGGTTCTTGGTTGAGCCATACTTGTTCTTATCAAGAATCTAAGATTCTTGTGGCGAACTTCATTGGCTTATCAAACTCTTAGTTTGTGGCGCCTACCATCTCTAATCTTCACCATCTTCTTATTTTCTTTCACTCTATTAATTGGTACACGAATTTGAGTTGTTAAACTTGTATGAAAATTCAACCTAAGATCATCAAAAAGGCAACCCATTCATTTGGTTGTCATCATATGGGGGATTGATCCGGGGGATTGATCGTTGTCAACTCTTATAGGTGGTTGTTGATAGGCTTTGTTTGGGAAAAAAAAAATCCCATTGTTGGAGGGATTTTTCTACTTTGATTTGTTGCTTTCAATGTTCCATGGTTTGTAATAATTTAGGCTATGTGTTTATTGTAATTTTTGTATGATGGAAAATGATTTCTTGGTTGAAAAACCATTACTTTGATGTTGGGTCAAAGTATGGATTTTTATTGGTGATACTTAGTATGATGAATGAACATACTATCATACTTGATTTGGATGGATTTGGTGACCTAAAACACACCATTTCCTTGTTGATGGATTCAGCCAAGTGGGGTTCAAAGGGGGAGAAATTTCCATTTTGAATTCCAACGTGTTTTAAGTGTTTAACACTATGTAATGAAGTGATTATTACTAGAAAATCTTGAATTAAAAATCTATCCTAAGTGAGAGTCATGAAGTCTTCAGCTATCGTAAGTTGCTTGACAATGGGAATCTCACGTCGTTACGTTAGTTCTTCTTTCTCTTGTTGTGTGTTTTCTTTAGACGAGAATGCCGATAGGGAGAATCGGAGGTATCGTGGCATATCACTACAAAGATTCATGAGTGGATAGACTCTTTTGTTATCTATGATGAACCAAATGACTTTTGTTTTTTGGACCGGTGACTTGGACTATCCGTGGCTATCATGGAGGACCACCTCTTTTCATTTGGAATGCTGCTTTTCGTCTTTATGGAACGTTGCATGGCAGTGGAGTTTGCGACTGGACCTTGCGTTGGATTTATCCGCCCTTTGTGTAGTGTGGTTAGTTTTGGGCCAATCTTGATTAGGTCTCTGTTTACCCGGTTATTACCATTTTTTATTATTATGTTTACTCCACTATGTTGCTGTCTCTAAGTTTTATGCTATATATTTGTAGCCTTACGAGCTACCTCTTTTGATTTGGAGCCTTTTGAGCTGATGTATCATAGGCCTATATTTATTTATTTAATGTTTATGGATGTTGGTGCCTGAGGCATCTTTAGTCGCTAATTTTTGTATGTGTTATTTTTTAGGAAATGTTTTAATGTTTTATCATGTATGTTTTAATTTAAGTTGATCGACTAGTTTCATGAAAAGAAATTTTGAAACCGTAATATTCATTAAAGTCAATATAATTATTCCATTGTTTTCGGCTTTATAATCGTAATACGTCCTTAAGTGTGGCACCCTAGAAAGGGGCGTTACAACCTTCAATGCATAGAAAACTGGAAAGTAATCAATTCCACCTTAATAGCTATTAAACATATGCTTCTAAACCTAATCTGATTTCTCCTTTAAATAACTCTCCTCCCACACTACAAATTTTCTAAAATCTCTAATGTGTTCTTCTCTTTGTTCTTATCATTCCAGAAGAGGCCGACAATCTCATATCTTTTTGTCGTGTGTCATGACTAATGTCCAAAAGAGGGCTAATCCTATATATCATGACGGACGATAAGAAGATATGTGAATGTCATCGTCTCTCCCTTATATGGGCAATAAAGTGTCATCACGAATCGAATGGCACTATGGTAGGCTCTGGCGACCCAGAACGGAATGGGGAGCCTTTCTACCAACAAATCTTTATTTTGTAATGATAGACGATAAAAAGACATGAGAGTGGGATCTCAAATGCCCTCATGAAATGAAAAGCAATGGTGCCCCAATGACCTTATGTGCATATTTAGACATAGATGAGATTTGTGGCAACTTGAATGGAGTCAGAAGACACAAACTAAAGAAAAGCCATAATTGAAGTGTCTTCTTTATCTCTTCAACTGCCATTCTGTTTTCTCCCTTGCCATCAACATGATGCTAAAAAGAATAGCCAATAATATTGTATTCAATTTTTTATTGTCATGGTGTTAACGTAGAAATTTGATTACCTCTTTTTCGACAAAGCAACTGTGGATATATGCCTTGACAGGTACTTATGTTTTGATGATGAACAAAAGGGGGATTTCAAGTCCAAGGACCAACACGCAAATTCAACTAAATGATTAAATTGCAAAAAGCGTGGAAAGGACAAAAACAAACAAATACGGGGTTAAGGGAAATTTTCTTTTACTGTATTGTTTGTTTTAGAGTAAAGTGTAAATGGGTGTGTGTCTCTCAAAGGTAAAATAAATCACACACATACGCACAAATCGTTTTGGAAAAAGGTCTTCAAAATTAATTTTACCATATCTTTTTCAGACCTTTAAAGATCTTCAAAAACCAATTTACATGAAGTATAATCGATTATGGTAATCGATTATGCAACTCTTAAATGTGCTTAAATGAGTTTCCAAATAACAGAGCTGTCAGGTTTTTGAAATTCAAAATTCGAACAGGGATAATCGATTATGGTAATCGATTATTCAACTCTTAATTATGCTGAATTGAGTCTTTAAATGATAGAGTTGTTGCCTGTTGGGAATTCAAATTTTGAACTGTCATAATCGATTATGGTAATCGATTATGTATATTTTTAACACATTTTAAACTCGGCTTTTAAATGGCTTAAATGTGCTTTAATGGAGATTTGATTCTGTCGTAGTCATTGAGTTTAAAACTTGAATTATAATCGATTATGGTTTTGCAAAAATCGATTATTAATTTTCAGATCAAAAGTCAGAGGCTTCATAATCGATTAGGATAATCGATTATGCTTATTTAGTTCAGTCTAAGCTTTCAAACAGAGACCAAGTAATCGATTAGTATAATCGATTATGACCTGACTGTTTCAAATTGCGCCTTTTCATTTTTGCCTCAAATAATCGATTATGCTTTTCAGATAATCGATTATGGCTCGAGAAAAATGAGTTTTCAAGTGTTTTGACCTAAGTTTCAAAGTAAAATATATTGGTCATTTTCAGAGAAAGCAATTGATGAACACAAAGCTATTTCTATCTATCTTTATCTTCTCTGGAATATTTTTCTATCACTCTCTTACTCTTACATTTGCATATCAAATTACTTGAGAGAGACATACACACCACATAGGTGTTTCTTTGTATTGGACTTCAATTTGTTTATTTGCAATAAGTAAGAGTGCTTTATATTGGTGAGAGTCGGATTGACTCAAACCTTCCTTTGGTTACCATTCTTACAAGAGAAGGTATATCTCTTGTAAGGGATTAGTGGGTGTGATCTCATTGTTAAGGTTCTAGCTGCGCCTGTTTAAAAGCTAGGTATTTGAGACCCTGTCACTGGGGGATTGTATGTCTCTGGTCTGTGAGGAGTTCTCTGTTTTGTAAAGGTTCTAGTTGATCCTGTTAAAAACTAGAGTTGATTGAAAACCCTTGGTGGTATTACCTTGGGGACTAGACGTAGGCCAAATGGGTAGTATGTGGCCGAACCAGGATATATCGCTGTGTCAATCTTCTTATCCCTATCTCTTTTACTTTTGCTTTATCATTTGCAAAAACGTTTTTACTTGCACGCGATAATGTTTTAATTTGAAAAGATTTTCATATCCGCTGCTAATTTTGTTTTATATCTTAAAGGGTTGTTGATTTATTGAAAAAGAATTTGTTTTTATCTAAAACCCAATTCACCCCCCCTCTTGGGTTTGGTTGCCACGGCCAACAGCAACAGCCAAAAGAATGTTTAACAGGTGTTTGTGCTGGTAATGTTGCACGATGACATTGTCAAAATAAGGTTTCGACAATGAGACAACCTTAATTAGACAAACAAGTAAACTACAGGCACGAGAATGTTAAATTTAAGAGAAACACAAATAAAAGTATGAAAGCACTACTAGAAAGATTAATGTAAGTTAAAAACGTAAAAATGGTATGAACTTGAATAGAACAGAAAATAAAAAGTTCTTTAAAACTAAAAATACAAAATAGTAAATGTGCCAAGAAATTAAAATCGCTAATAAACTTCAATCAAAATATGTTCAAAATATACAAAGTCCACAACTCGCAATGAGATTTGAGTTTAAAAGTAAATCAAGTTCACAAAGAATTTAGAGAATTGAGTGCGTGGGAAGAGAGCTGAGGGAAGAAGAATATTGCATTAAAATAAAGTTACCGAAAAATAAATGTGGGAAGGCATACATGATGTAACTCCGGTTAATCCTATTATGAGTGTAAGGATGTGTGGGAGTATGACCAAAGTATCCGACCGTTTACACATCAGAATAAGTACTATTTATAGAGAAAAGAAATAACTTCCTAAGTCCTAATCTGCTGCCATCTGTTCTATTGACACACATGTTTATTTTTCTATTGCTAAGATCTAATGTCCACTACTTCCACTTTCATAATCGTGGCTTTGAGCTGCTTCAAATTGTAAATGCCAACTCCCCTATGTTCCCACGTTTTCGCATGGGTAGGCCCACCTTAATGTTGGTGGCCCGGTGTGGCGTATTTCTTTGATGCTTTGATCCTTCGACATTCTAGCTTTCGTCGAATTCCCTTTCTTTTTGCCAACATTCCTCTTTGCTAATTTTGAATTTTACTTTCAGAGTATATGTCTGTCGAATAATGCAACTTGCATTTTGTAGTACCTTGTAGAAATCTATTAGCTTCCACTTGCTTTTATTATGACATCACCTATTTCGACACTTTTCCCTAGAAAGTCTCTATCAGAATGCCCTTTTTTTACACTTACACAATTTTCATATGCATTCCTTAGGGCAACTTACCTTCCAGATGTCAGAATTCCCTCATTTGACCAAAATCCTATTTTTTGTACCAACAAAAGCCTCCCAAAACTTATCTTTCTGAAGGCATGTCAAAAGACAGATAAGTTTTGTAACTTCCATTTTGACCATTAGTATGTCAATCGTCGGGGCTTTGAAGTCTTTCAAATTTAATTTTCAAAAGTATCAACGGATGTGATAGCTGATGCCGTTATTTTCGTGCCTTCCAAAGGATCTTAGTTGGAATGTTATTGATGACAATTGATGGCTAGCCTTTTTCAGTTTCCTACCTTCTTCTAGAAGTTACTATTTAGGGCTAAAAATTGAGTCATTTGGCTTCAAAAATTACACCTTTACATTTCACCTCTCTGAGCCAAAATCTCATATTCATCTTTACATTGTTTTCTGCAACCATTTCAATGGCTTCCAGTGGTTCACCGTCATCTTCCTCAAAGGCATGACCTTCGACAGCCGCTACTCCTCCGACGACGGTAAAGGACCCTGTGACCGAAATGTGGGACCACTCTCAGGTAATTATCCCAACCGAGAGCAAAATTACTTTTCTTAGCATCGTTCTTCCTCTTTCCGCCATTACTAAGGAGGTTTCCTCCTTGTACCCTTCTTTCCCGAAAGAGGGTATCTTGCTTACTAAAGAAGCTATTTACATTTCCTACTTCAGCCTTTCTACACGTTTGTTCAGAAGCTCTGTCAAGACCATGTTAGGTTACATTACATAACTTGATAGAGTAAAGGCTGTTAAGGGCAATTTCTAAAAAGAAATTGCCATTTTTGATCTCATCCAACTCTCTAGGAACCCCATTGCTCTTCATAGCACCATTGCTCTTCTTGTGTCGTTCGACAAATTGTTTCCACTTTGGTAAAGGCATGATGGGTACTTCTCTTTTTGATCTATCTGCCATTATGGGGCTTTGACCCGATGGCGAGCCAATTACTTCACTACCTTCTCCAGAATCCTCTTTCAACATAGATGATTGTTCCTTGTCGTATGACCATTATTGGTTTTCATAATTAAAAGGTTGGAGACGTTTTCGACTTGGAACACGTCACCTTTTTTACCATGTGGCATTGTGCCTTGGTTTTCTGCACTCATTCCATCCTGGTGACAAAAACCTTCTTACCCTTAGCCACATTTCAGCATGCAGGCCAACACTTTGACTAGGCCAATGCATTTTACTCATCTCTACGATTGCATCGGAGAGATTATCGATGTCATTAGGGCTCAAGAAAAGAAAACCAACCCCAGCAGCCCCATGTGGTTGCTTCAACTATGACCCAACGCACTCCACTAGCCTTCTCTGAAGTATACGGCGGCTAAACCGGTTTCTGACAACATTGTTGGTATTGCTTTATCGTATCTTTGTACTGCAAAAGAATACCCCTTGGTCGAAGACTTTAAGCATTACCTGAGTCTTTTTCATTCCATCTCCCACTCCTCGACAAACATTCGTGTCGAGATCAACTGGACCTTCATAGGTCACAAGGAGCACTGTGCTCCTTATGAAGGCCTCCTCTAAGTATTTTCAAAATAATGGCCTTGAGCTTACTTTCCTGGAACTTGGACTGGCGTTCTGCCGAGAACTTGCCTTGATGTTCTCCTGGCTGATCTCTTTCGCCTCTACCACTTTTCAGTGTCGGGGCTTGCAGCTCAGGTCTTCCAATATCACGAGCATTTTTCAACCACTTGTCGATAGACACATTCGTCACAGGGACCCTTGTTCAGCCATTACCATTAGATTCCTTGGGTGACTCAAACTCTTTGGAAAGTTCGACCAACCATCCTCTAGATTTTTGTCTTGGCAGCGGATAAGTCGGCCCAGATTGCTGAAAAGCATACTTCCGGTCGAAGTACTCAGTTCTTATGGCTGTTGGACGAGCCTTTCTTGCCTCTTTACTTCGTTCGGCAGCGGTTTCATCATATATCGACTAGCACCTTGGGCACATTCTCAATTTACCCTTCTTCTTATTTATTTCAATGAAGTGCTCAAGTGACACATCTTCCTTTGGAAAAATATCCATGACATCTTCCATGTCGATGTCAGCTCCTTCATGAATATCTTTGATATCGACAACATTCCCCATGTTTATTAGGAATGTAGCATTGTCTTTTTTATCATCAGTCTTTTGCTTGACTTTCCATACTCCTCCTACGGCTTGCGTCCGTAGCATGTTTTTGTAACTTTCTTCGCAGACCCTCCTAACAAAGTGTTCCATAGATTCACTTCTTCTAGAAAAACTCTTTTTACTTCTTTCTTACTAGTATCAACACTTTTAGAACTTCCGTAGCATCGACCACATTTACCATAGTGATTGGAAAGGCAACCTTTTCTTCCTCATTGGCTTTCAGTTAAGCTTGCCATTCTCCCCCCGTTGACAGTGAAATGAACAGATATAAAACACTAGAAGGGGGTTGAATTGTGTTTTAAATACTTTTTGTAAAACATTGCGATTTAAACTATAAGACACAAAGATGCGTCTGATAAAAAGGAGATTCAATTTCCAACCCAGTTAGCACAGATAAAGTAAAGCAAACTGAAAAGACTAAGCTAAAGAAAGGAGACACATAGATTTATACTGGTTCACCCCAAACCTTGGGCTACGTCCAGTCCTTAGCTTCACAAAGTATTTACACTATAACTGATCAGGTTACAGAAGGTATTGTTTGCACACATAGCCTTCGCAGGCTCAACTAACAAGTATTGTTTGTACATATAGCCTCTCCAGGCTCAAACAAGTATTCTTTCAGCAAGCCTCTTCAGGCTTTACAAACGGTAAGAGTTTGAATGAAATAGCAACTTCACAGATTACAACTTTGCAGATCTACCAAGTAACACTGACAGAGTGAATAAATATTTAAGGTAGGTGAGATCACAATAAAGACTTCTCAATAAATACAAATGATTTGAGCAGAGAAGTTTTCTATGAAGAACTTAAGAGAGCTTTGAATGCTTGAAAGTATTGAATGCTTGAGTTGATGTATTCAGGTGTGTATTTTCAGTAGTCTTCAAAGTCTTCTATTTATACTCAAGAGAGATAAGTCCGTTGAGGAGAGTTCTTTAGCTGAGTATTCTTTTGTTCTTCATCCATAAATGCCAAAGAGTCATTCTGGTCTTGTATTTAATGTTTATGACCGTTGGTGAGATTCAAGGCAAATTGAACGTACAGGTTGGCATAGCTTTATCAGAGCGTAGTTTGATTCAGAGCAGTGTTTGTTGCTTTTCAGACTTGGGCAGCGCGACTTTCCTTATTTGTGCTAAGTGGATCTGTGAAGATGTAAAGTTCGCTTTGCCTTTTGCAAAAAAAAGATTCTTCAGGCACAGAATGGTGCTTTGAGTTTTCTAATATCGAATTTCTTTATTCTAAATTATCGAGGAATATTCTTCGTATTTGAATATACTTGAAGCAAGAGACTTTCAGTCTCCTAAGTAGAATTAGTAGAGACTAAGTCAATGTTAAGACGCTTCATAGCACAGACGCATTATTAAGACTTTGTTTCTTTGTCATGAGATTCTTACTTTATGATCTGCACACTTAATACACACATTAGTAGATTTCACAAGGTTCACTTAAAATCATTCTTTGTGTGGATTCATCAAAATCAGAGATGTCAAAAGATGTGGTCTTAACAATCTCCCCCTTTTTGATGATGACAAACATTATCTTATGATTTTAATGAACTTGAGATAAAAGTAGATTTTAAACACAAACTATTTATGATGTTATTTAAGCTTGTAAAGTTATTCAAGCTCCCCCTGAACTAATGCTTTCATAATGCATTCAGGCACATGGTTAAGGTTACACTTAAGATCTTTGCGTCGTACCAAACAAGTTTAGTTATGTTAACAAGTTCAGATAAGAGTTATATTCATAATAATCATGCAATAATCATGTTCTCATGCTTCTCCCTCTTTGTCATCATTAAAAATCAAATAAAGTATACTCGAGAAAGGATTTTATTGATTTATCCATCATTGACGAATACATTGCTGACAAAGGAAACAAAACTAAAGATTTTGTTTTTCAACAATTTTTGTGAGAAGGGCGACAACAGTCTGCATTGTCTCACGAAGACCGCTGATTTCTGTAAGAGCTACTAGATCCATCCTAATAATGGTGGATGTCGTTTCAGCAGTGCTATTATGTGGAAATGAAGAGGAGAGACCAGGGTCAGAACAATTGGCAGACGAGGGTTGTTCAAAAGGAACAATCTCAAAACAATGCCAGGGGAGAGAATGACCTAAAGAGAAAACGAAGGTCAGGTCAAAAACAATGGGTAAAAGAGAGAGTTAAGGGAAAGACTGAATGCAACCAGCCAAAAGGTTGCAAACATGGAATTTTAAAATAGGGGATTTCAAAATTAGATAAAGAAATGAAAAGAGGGGAAAGGTGATTGAAAAACCAAGTCAAATTTTCATCGAAAATTGGTAAATCAAAAGAGTAAACTGAAAAAGGATTTTTGTAAAAAGATAAAGGAAAGATGAAAAGAAAAGGGGTAAAGATCAAGGTTGGTTGGAAGGGGTACAGTTGCCTTGATTCTTCTCTTTCCTCATCTGGATATCCAATCTAGAGAATTTGATAAGAACTGATTCTGGCTCTATCTGTAGGTGTCTTGAGCTTGTCAAACAGAGATAAGCCGCAATGATGAGTTGGGTCTTGAAAGAAATGAGGCTCGAGTGACTCATGAATGAATAGACCATATAGGGAACTCCAACTTCTTATGCTTCCTTTCCAGCCAAACAAAAGGTTTCTTCGATTTTGGAGTTAACTTTGGCTTAGGACACACAGAACCTTTATCAAGACAGATCTTCAATACTGTATTTGCCTTCATGCAAGAAGTAGGATTTGGTCTGTATTTCCAGGAGGCTTGATTTAGCCTTGCTGCAGCCTGTCAGCAACAAGGTTGCTGATTGCTTTTAATCATCTGGGCTAAGAAGGTCAAGGTTGATTTGATCTAAAGGTAGTTGCTCAGAAGGGTTGAAAAGGGTAGGTAGAGTTATTTGTGGTGAGGTGTGAGGAGGAGGTGAAGGGTGAAAAAGAGGTGATAGAATGAAATAAAAAATTCTTGAAATAGGAATAAGAGTTTGAATTTCCTTAGTTGGTGAGGGAGACAGTGATGAGGGATTGAATATGTGATTAGGTGAGTTATGAAGAATAGGTTGTGGTGAGGGGTGATCTGGAGTGAGATTCAAATTAAATTCTCGAACAGATAAAGCAAGCAGATTTTCAGCAATTGAAATTTGGTTGTGAAGAGGGGAGTTATGAGAGGAAGAGGATGATGAATGTGAGGGTGAGGATAACACAATGGGTGAAGAGGGTGAGGGGTCAGATGACCTAATAGGTGATGCAGCAGGTTGTAAAGTGACCTGCACAGGCTCAGCTATCTTCAGCCTTGTAGATCTTCTAACTGGTGTAGCTGCAACAGCAGCTTTCCTCTTGAGTTCCTTTCGAGGGGTAGCAGCAGGTTTTTGAACTATTTCCTTCTTCAGAACCTTGGAAATAGGTTGGTCATCATCATCATCAGATGCTTCTGAGCTGACCAGCTTCCTCCTTACTTGAAGCTTTGGTCTGACCTTGGGATCCAAAGGTGCAAACACTTCTGTTGCTCTTGAGTCATCAGACTCATCAGTTTCCTCTTTAATTCTCTTGAAGATTTCTTCTTCTCATCATCTTCATCAGAATCAGGAATACTTCCAGGTGGTCTCAACTTCATCTGAGAGAGGGTTCTTTCATCAATGGTAGTAGCCATTTCAACCTTACTCGTGAGGGGAATGCCCTTGATGTTCAGCAGTTTAATAATCAGCATTCCATATGTGTAGGAAGTCCTGATTTGGGGTTTTACCATCATCAACATGTACTTGAAAATTAGGTCATTGATGTCAACCTTCATCATATTCAGGAGATGGAATAGGGCAGATCTATCCATCTTGTTGACATTATCACGAGCACTTGTTCTTGGCATCACACAGTTGATTAACAACACATACAAGAACCTTCCTTTTGGAATCAATTTGGAGGAAACTTTGTTTTTAGGGTTTGATATCCCATAGAGAACTTGATGAACAATTTCTTCACCATACTCAGTTTCTCAATCATCTGTGAAGGCGACGCCTTCCTTAGGGCAGCCGGTTGCTTTCTGAATACTGCTAAGAGTGAACGAATAGGGTTTTCCGTTACACTTGATTCGAATGGAAATTTGAGTCTGAGACATCCTTTCTTCAGCATTTTCCCAGAATTCTTGAAGTAGCTGAGGGTAAACAGGTTCATGTAGGGAGAAAAAGTTGACCCACTATGAAGCTTCCAATTCTGGCATGACATTCATGCCTCCTTTGATGATCTTGTTCATCTTGACAAATCATCCGGAGACAATCATAGATAAGTCTTCCACACTCATCCCTAACCGAGCAGCAACACGAACAATTTTTTGAGAGGGTCCTTTGGGTGCCATGGATTTGGGTTTGAAAGAGAGAGCAAACGAAAGGGTTTTGAAAAGATTTGTTCACAAGAGAGAGAGAGAGAGAGAGAGAGAGAGAGAGAGATAGATGCTTTCTGAAATAGTAAAGTGTTTTTGAGAAAATACTTTTGGTTTTAAAGAGAGAGGTCTCAAAAAGAGCAGTTGAGAGTAATAAAGACAAGACGTTTCGAATTCAAAAATATTTTAGATACTGCAATGTAAAGTCTCAGTAATTAATCCACGTCAGCAAACGCCTTATCGAAGAGCAGACACATTACTCATTTATGGAATGCATGTTCAGATTATCTCTAATATAAGTGAATCTGTCTTCAGCTAAGGATTTAGTTAATATATCAGCCCACTGATTTTTCAGTTTTAACAAACTTGATATCAAAATCACCTTTTTGAACATAGTCTCTTATGAAATGATGCTTAATTTCTATGTGCTTAGCCTTAGAATGATGAATAGGATTATTAGATAAACAGATAGCACTAGAATTATCACATCAAACAGGAATATTATGTTCAAAGATAGAATAATCTTCAAGTTGATGTTTTACCCATAAAAGCTGTGAACAACAGCTTCCAGCTGAAATGTATTATCTTTCTGCAGTGGATAACGGAATTGTAGTTTGTCCTTTGCTTGTCCAAGAGACTAAGCTTGCTCCAATGAATTGACATCCTCCACTTGTGGTTTTTCTTTCTACTTTGTCTCCAGCATAATCAGCATCATAGAATCCTACTAATCTGTATTCTTGTGTTCTTAAATACATCCAACCAAGATTAGTGATTCCAATAAAATATCTAAATATTCTTTTGACAGCCTTGAGATGTGATTCTCTAGGATCAGATTGGAATCTCGCACACATACAGACACTGAATTGAATATCAGGTCTACTTGAAGTTAAGTACAAGAGAGAACCAATCATACCTCTGTAAGTAGTTTGATATACCTTTTAACCTTCTTCATCTTTGCTTAATTTTGCATTTGCTACCATGGGAGTTTTCATAGGTTTAGCTATATCTAGCTTGTATTTCTTTAATATTTCCTAGGTTTATTTTTGTTGATGAATGTAGATTCTATCATCTATCTGTTTAATATGTAGACCAAGGAAGAACTTCAATTCTCCTATCATGCTCATCTCAAATTCATTCTGCATAAGCTTGGAGAACTTTTTGCAAAGCTTTTCATTAGTAGCACCAAATATGATATCATCAACATAGATTTGTACTATAATGATATCCTTTTTAGAACTTTTTCTAAAGAAAGTTGTATCTACTTTTCCTCTAATGAAATCATTTTTCATAAGAAAAGAACTAAGTCTGTCATACCATGCTCTAGGTGCTTGTTTTAATACATAGAGAGCTTTCTTAAGCTTATAGACATGATTTGGTTTCTCACTATCCTCAAATCTAGGTGGTTGTTTAACATATACCTTTTCTTCAATAATTTCATTCAGAAATGCACTTTTAACATCCATTTGATATAAAGTAATATGATGTTGTGCAGCATATGACATAAGTATGCGTATTGCTTCTATTCTAGCTACTGGTGCAAAAGTTTCAGTGTAGTCAATACCTTCTTGTTGATTATAGCCTTGAGCTACTAACGTTGCTTTGTTTCTGACTTCCTTTCCATCTTCATCAAGCTTGCTGCTGAACACCCATCTTGTCCCAATAATTGATTTTCCTTTTTTCATTTGGAACTAGGAACCAAACGTCATTCCTGTTGAATTGATTTAGCTCTTCTTGCATAGCTAAAATCCAGATTTCATCTTCAATAGCTTCTTTAATGTTCAAACTCAGATAGGAATGCCATGTTGTTTGAATCTCTAAATGTTGACCTGGTTCTAACTCCTTGATAGGGATTGCCGATGATCAACTTTTCAGGATGATGAGTCTTGAACTTCCAGTCTCATCTGGGTTCAGTGTCAGATGATTGTTAAGCAGGTGGATCAGACGCTTGAATATGATTTTCTGGATCCTCATTTATCAAGTTATCTTCAATCTGATTATTTTGTCTTCCAAGATCTAAACCTGCAAGACCATCTTCTAGATCTGATAGTTTCCTATCAGTCTTTAAACCATCATTAAATTCAACATAAATATATTCCTCAACAACTTCTGTTCTAGAGTTGTAAACTTTAAAAGCTTTAGAAGTGTCTGAATGTCAGAGAAATATAGCCTTATCTACTTTTGAATCAAATTTTCCAAGTTGATCTCTAGTATTCAAAATAAAGCATTCACATCCAAAAGCATTGAAATAAGAAATGTTGGGTTTTCTACCTTTTCACGATTCATAGGGAACTTTTATTCAAGAAGGGTCTTATCAATATGTTGTTCTGTACATAACAAGCAGTGTTTACTACCTCAGCCCAGAAGTAATTTGAGATTTTGCTTTCATTGAGCATCGTTCGAGCTATCTCTTGTAGAGATCTGTTCTTCCTTTCTACTCCTCCATTCTGCTGAGGAGTTCTAGGAGCAGAAAAGTTGTGAGAGATACCATTCTCTTCACAGAATGTATTGAAGTGCTCATTTTCAAACTCTCCTCACTTCGGATAGCTGGGATACAGAATCCTTACTCATTCTGAACTTTCTTACAGAATATAGAGAACATCTTGAATGACTCATCCTTGTGGGTTAAGAAGAGTACCCATGTATATCTAGAATAATCATCGACTAAGAGAAAACCATATTTCTTTCCTGCCTTACTAGCAACACTCACTGGACCAAACAGATCCATATGTAACAATTGTAATGGTCTAGAAGAAGATACCAGATTTTTGGGTTTAAAGCTAGATTTAACTTGCTTTCCACATTGACAAGAATCACATAAGACATCCGTTTTGAAACTTATATCAGGTAGACCTTTCACAAGTCTATACTTCTGAAGCTTAGTTATTTGTGTCATACCCATCTTTCATCTTCTCTTGACACAAAACAAGTCACATTTTGATCAGTAGTTCAGTTAGATCAATCTTATAAAGATTTTGTTGCCTGTTTGCTGAAAAGAGAACTTTGCCGTCAGTGTCTTTGACTATACATGCAGTCTTAGCAAAGGAAACATTATATCCATTATCACATAGTTGACTTATGCTTAGCAGATTATGTCTTAATCCTTCAACTAAAAGAACATTAGAGATAGATGGTAGAGGTGATCTCCCACCAATTTTACCTATCCCGGTAACTTTTCCTCTTTGATTTCCGCCAAAGGTCACATGTCCACCTTTTTTAGGTTGGAGGTCTAGGAACATAGACTTTTCTCAGGTCATGTGTCGTGAGAAGCCATTGTCTAGGTATCATGATAGGTGTGCTTTTTGTCATATTAAGGATATCTGCAACAGGAATAATCAAAGCTTTAGGTACCCATATTCTTTTGGGTCATTTCTTGTTAGTTCTTGAAGTTTGTGACAACTTCTTTCTTGTGTGAATATACTTAGACATGATATGTCCAGCTTCTCCAGAGTTTTTACAACTACCCTTGTATGTAATGACCTTACCATAAAGAGTTTTAGGTTTTTGTCCTAAGACTTTGTTAGATACTTTATGATGTGTCTGGTCAATGAATCCTATACCAGTTTTATCAAGAGAGGGTTTCTGACTTCCTAATAGCTTAGTCAGGTTATCTCTTCCATTGACAAAATGGGAAATATCAGATTTGAGCTCTTCTACCTTCTGTTGAAGTTTGATAACTTCTTCAGATTGTGGCATCTCAACTATGATCTCAGCTTTAAGCTTACTGTTTTCCTGAGACAGTTTGTCACACTCTTGAGTCTTATGTTCATGCTCTTTTAGGAGTTTCACATATTACATCTTAAGTGTTTTAAACACCTTAGTTAAAAATTAGATTCCTCAATCAATTCATCATAGGCATCTTGCAAATCCTTAAAATCATAAATTACCTCAGAGTCTGAGTTAGAGTCAGCATTTGTCATGAGACATAAGTTTGCCTCTTCACTTTCTGCATCTTCATTTGATGAGCTGCCATCAAGATCTCCCCAAGTTACCATCATCCCTTTCTTTTTCTTTTTATAGAACTTTTTGAAGGGTTGTTTTTGTAACTGGGGACATTCAGATTTGATGTGTCCTGACTTCTTACACTCATAGCATACAATATAACTTTTGTCAGAACTATTGTTCTCTTTGAAGTATTTTTCTTTATTGAACTTCTTGAAAGGTTTATCCTTTCTGAAATTCTTCTTTTTCCATAACTTCCGCATTTTTCAAGCTAGCAATGACATTTCATCATCACTGTCTAAGTCTTCTTCAGAGGCGTCTAACTCTTGATCTGATTCTTCAACCTTTAGAGCCCTTGAAGAACCTTTCTCTGCCTTGAGGGCAATGTTCTTTCCTTTCTTATTTGAGGTGCCTTCATTTAGCTTCTGTCCATGTACTTGTAGAGTTCTAAGAAGATCACTCATTTGAAGAGTTGTGAGATGCAACACCCCTTTTGGGAGTTACATATCTAACTCCTTACGAAATGAAAAAAATAAAAGTTGATAGATTTGCTTTCGGAAAATTTATTTACCTTAAGTCAGAAAAACTCGGGTGTAAAAATTTTCTTTCTAAATATTTTGGAAAAGTGATACACACGTCACAAAAGTAAAATCACATTATACTTAAATAAAGATCTATAATTTTTACAAAAATTCCGACAGAGTCTCCTCTGTAATTCCAACATCCTAAACAAAAACACCTGCTAATATATTTATATTTTCATCCAAAAGAAAGTATCTTCAAGCCATAAACATTCTATCCAAAATAAAGGCTCTCCTAGCCGTAAACATACATACTATCATTAATCAACGTCTTAAAAACCTAAGCTTATCGTACTGTGAGACTCTTACTGGAAAAGATCTCGTGGTTTTTCCAGTAAATCATCTTTCTTCAAAAATCGGGATCAATCCCTCCAAGTGGGGCAGAGAACCCCTTTACACCATCTGTACACGCAACAGGATAACACAAAAGAAACCAAAACGAAATAATGCAAAGGTGAGTTACCAATATATGAGTTTAAACACAGCAGTCATATATTTAAACATCATAAACAACATCAAAAATATCAAAGTAAAACTCATATAAATATAAAAATTTTCATAAGATTGTTCAAATTAAAGACTTTATTCGTAAGTTTTCTATTAACACTTCAATATCCACATTCTAATACAATCTCCGGAGATCCTAACTTCCGTTCCTCGAGTATGATAGGCCGCGATATTTCCTATAACGCAATTTATTGGCATTGACTGGCTTCTCCACTGGGTCCTTTCCCCAATTTTTCTAGGATTTTGTGTATCACCTATATAATAATTGATAGTCCCCTATTGAGTATGTAACATCCCGGGTTTTAGGGTTTTGTTTTATGGAAGAGGAACATGTTTAAAACTTGGATTACATAGTTGAGATGTTATTTGATTCATAGATACATTTGCATGGCAAGTACGCGGCCTTTTCGAGTGAGTTTGAACGTAGGAACAAAGTTAGGATTTCCCGGTTAGCGTCTTTGAGACATCTGAGTGTGAAATAAGAATATTGGAGTTAGAGATGAGATTAGGCATTTTTGATGGTTGGAGGTTGTTTATTAGGTCCTAATGAGCCTATATCTCAAATTTGAGGTCAATCGGACGTCGAACGGACCTTGAACGTAGAGAGTTGACTTTCTGGTCAAAAAGTCAACGCTCAAGCGTGGGTGTATCCACGCTCAAGCGCCCGAGTCAACAGACAGGGCCATGTGTTGGCCTGCCATGTGTCACCAGGGCTGACGTGGCACTCCAGGAATGGTTGCATGGCGCGGTGGCTTTCCACGCTCAAGCGTGGATTGTTTCACGCTCAAGCGTGGCCACGGTCAAGCGTGGAAATTCTCACGCTCGAGCGTGGGGACGTGTTTCAGCAAAAATAAAATGACTTAAGTGA
Source organism: Echinosophora koreensis (assembly GCA_035048595.1). Taxonomy (NCBI): domain Eukaryota; kingdom Viridiplantae; phylum Streptophyta; class Magnoliopsida; order Fabales; family Fabaceae; genus Echinosophora; species Echinosophora koreensis. Next base: position 4,374,816 of record JAPCYP010000025.1, on the reverse strand, counting down.
CTTAAGTCACTTAAGTCAGTTGAGAGAAAATACGAGGCAGAGGGCTGAGGTGAGTTCAGAGAACAGAAAGGAGAGTTCTAGAGAGAGAGGGGGAGAATAGAGAGAGAGAGAGAGAGAGAGAGAGAGAGAGAATGGGAGAGGAGAGAACCCTAAACCGCCATTGTTGGGAGTTTTGAAGCTGGAATAGCTTCTGTAAAATCATCACCTCACATTCGTCCACCGTTGGATTGTGTTCAAATTTGATATGGAGGTTCTGGACTCGTAGTTTCTTCATATCCAACGGTTGCAATTTCTGTATAATCCTCCGAGTGTGAGTTATGTAACTTAGAAGAAGGAGAGCAACTCAACTCGTGTAGCTCCTGACCAGTCACCTTGGGAGGTTCGATCCAGACTCGTTCACCGTTGGATCGGGCTGAAAGTTTTGGAGAAGGTAAAGGAAAGGTAGTTCTTTAAACTCAACGGTCAAATTATTAAACAGAGGTCTATATGTTGAGCTATTGATCCCGAACAGTGGCGGGTTCACCATTGATACTGCAGTTTTTGAGTTACTTACATTGTGCCTTTCGTAATGTGATGCTTAGGTGATTTTTCGGAGGCTCGGAGGCTCTGTTTCTAGTCGAGGTAGAATCAAGGAGTTCGAGGACGTCTCGTTTTAGTTCGTGTCGTCTCGTTTCGTCTAGTGCGCGCGACTTTCAGGTGGGGGAAAGAAACCATTTAACGTCGGAAACGGCGCAGTTACATTTAGTTCGATAATGGCGTAGGGCGACCTAAACCCTACTCGAGAGCGAGTAACGGACAATGTCCATGTCACATTGGGGACTACTTAGTGGTACCAATGATAATATTGAAATTGTGCGTTTATCGTCGTTACGATAAAAATATATTATTTTGTTATTTTATGACTGGCTGTTGTGACTGCTTCGATTGATTGCGTTATTATGATGATTGATGACTGATAATGAGTGTTGGTATCTCTTATTAAAATTATTATTATCATTATTATTATTATTAAAATTATTATTGTTTTTATTATTATTATATTGGAAATGATGCCATGATTAATATGATGATTTGATGGAATGATGTTATGATGCCATGAGTGTAATGATTATGAGTAGAGTTTGAGTAAGTGATGAGATATGATGAGCATTGATGATGTATTGGGGAAATCATACTTTATGTGTTAGTAGTGCCTAACCGAGACGATTGATGTTATATGATGATGAGATTTTATTGAGGTTATTTATGAGGTGATGATGAGCGGTTAGGGCACTAGGGGGTGACCTGAAACATGGTCTATGATATGTGGACCTGAAACATGGTCGTTTTGTGGACCTGAAACATGGTCGTTGGGGTCTATTCCTCGGAGGGAGAATTCCCGGGGTCTAGGCTAACGGCGGACCGTCCCAGACATGATTTCATTTTAGTTGCAGCTATAGTTCATGCGTTGCATGAGCACCCTGGCCGGGGTCCAGAGGTGTGCACCGGTTGTGTAGCTATAGTGCCATTGCTTTGCATGGGCACCCTCCAGCCGCGGACGAGGGTGTGCGCCGAGGCCTCTGGGACGTGTCGATTGTTGTGATATCCGGATATGGCCGACTACCCAAGAAGATTCATACAGCATTTGCATTGCATCATGATGGGGGTAGAGGAAAGACCCTAGATGTGGATTGAGGATGTTTGTGTTATATATATATAAACTATATTTTGGGAGATGGATGTTTATCGTGCTGTTATAGAATTAAATGTCGCTAAACCATTTCCACGTTTGATGTTATATGGATTCTTATCCCCTTTTTCCTTTGTGGTGTTGGTATATGTATGTTTTGTATCTCAGATCCAGACCTAGTAGATGGCGCATTGGGATCATCCCTGGATGACCCAGGACGCGGGGTTTCCCCTCACGGGGAAATTTGAGTTTGAGTTCGTGGACCCTAACGGGTGGCTAGTGGACCCGGCCACTCATTTTGCTATATATATGGGTCCTACGTCCATTACTTCCAGATTCGGGCAGGGAGCCCCTATGGGTGTTGTAGGCACTTTCTGTGCTGGCATGACTCTTCCCTTACCGATGGGGCAGCCGGAGGACCGGTTACCGTTGATGCCTGGCATGGCCCCCATCTCTTTCATGGTGCCCCTTTCAGGCACTTGTACCAGGGTTCGAGCCCGCACCTACACCAACACCAGAGCCAGTGTGGGCTTCAGCACACGAGGATGATCCAATGGCACCTGTTTGGGACCAGATACCCATTCCCGAGGTACCTGCACCTCCAGAGGTCCGAGTCACTGCTTCATAGTCTTCTCGTGTTTCTTCCAGATGGTTACCTCCTAGAGACAGCAGGATATATCGGCGGTTTTTCCCGAGATAGTCGGGTAGGAGCCCTTCCAGTGGGAGCAGAGGAGTGTCTGGGCCATCCGGACCACGGGATGTTGGCGAGGGTGGTAGTACATGATGGCTCAGGCCAGTGCCATCTGTATAGGTGTGAGTTAGGTTTTGTTGTATTCTGAGAGGGGACGGGGTGTGGAGAGAATCGGCGAGGCATCTTCCCTTTTTATCTTTTGATGTATTTCCTTTATGTTATGTACCACCGCCTTGTATATATTTCGGGATCCTACTGATGGGAATCCCTTGACAGTTATGTATTAGGAGATGATGTACATATTTATCTATATATATATATGTGTGATGTATGTTGATGTATCTGCATGTTAACTATTTACATCTTAAGTTTTAATTTTCCGCTGTTTTCAGTATAACCTTTTTAGTTTTAAATTTTCTGCTATTTTTGAATATACACGCTTAACGATAATAACGAAATTAGGCTTTAATATTTTGGGTTTTTCTTTAATGGGACGTCGGGGCGTCTCATTTGGTGGTATCAGAGCAGTTCGGTTCTGAAACGGACTATGAGGACTGTGATTAGGGTGAACTGGCCATTTAGTCGGATCCACATCGGATAACGACTATGTTTAGAAGTTGGGTAGTGAGTCCGACGTGACATTTCTATGACATATAGTATTTATATTCCAGTTTTATGTAGTATTATATGTCATATTGATATGGGCTAATGATTTCTTTTCATAAGATCATGGCTCGAAGTAGAGGACAGGGAGTGGTAGACGTAGTGGTAGAGTTATAGAAGGTGTTAAGGATGAGCATCATCAGCCAGAGGATTGGAGGTGGAGGAGAGTCATCCAAGACTTTTAGGACTATCCGCGAGTTAGCGTCGTTCTGTTGCAGCAGGCGCAGCCGAATGCTTAGAGGATGCAGAGAGATGCAGAGTTACAAGAACAACAGGATAGGAGGAGAGCTGTTGAGGCTGAGGATGCGGGGTTGCCTACTTTTTTTTTTTTTTTTTGAAAGGTAAGCCGCCACGGTTTGGAGGAGAGTATGACTCAGAGAGAGAGCTGAGTGGTGGATACAAGAGTTGGAGAAGGTCTTTGACACCATGAGATGCAGAGATGACAGGAAGGTGACTTGCGCCGCCTTCATGTGGACCGGAGAGGCGGAGCCATAGTGGAGAGGCAGGAGGGGATTGCTTGAGGCTGAGGGCAGATTGATAGGTTGGGAGCTGTTCAGAGAATGTTTCTTTGAGAACTACTTCCCGCGGTTAGTCAGACGCGAGAAGGATAGAGAGTTTATGAGTCTTCAGTAGGGAGACATGTCTGTTGGTGACTATGCGGCCAGATTCGAGGCCCTGATTCAGTTTTCTGAGTTCTGCCGGAGGTTTCCGGATAAGGACTGGATGTGTCGGAGATTTGAGGAGGGCTTACGGCACGAATTGAGGAGGGCTATAGCACCCTTGGATATTTTGAGCTTTCCAGAGATGGTAGAGAGGGCCAGTGCCATTGAGGGTATTGATCAGAGGCGAGAGATAGAGTTGAGACAACAACACAGTGGAGGCCCGATCAGATCTAGTGATCAGAGGGGGGAAGCGACAGTGGTTCTTAGGGGAGGCGAGGACCCTATACCAGACTAGTGCAGGCAGTACAAACTTCTGCACCATTACCAGTTTCTACATCAGTTAATGGAGGGGGTCAGCAGTAGCCAGGCCCAGTTTGTTTTGGATGTGGGGGACCACATTATATTGAAATTGCCAGGAGAGTCATGGTTGTTTTGATTGTGGTAAACCAGTTCATCTGGCTCGAGACTGCAGACAGAGAGCTAGGCAGCAACCAGTAGCTGTTGGACAAGGAGACGGAGCTGATGGAGGTGGAGTTAGTATAAGAGCCCCAGTATCAGGGCAGCATAGTGCTAGACCTCAGGTTACAGGGAAGGTGTTTACTGTGAGGGGAGTTGAATCCTCTCAATCTGCCGACCTTATCCAAGGTATGTGCTTGACCTTTGGTAGATTCTCGTCAGTGTTCTTTGAATTAGACGTTGCACATTCAGTTATCTGGCATGAGTGTGCGGATCATTTACAGTCGTAAATTACGGATGGAGGAAGTTTAGTTCTTAGGACATGTAATTAATAGGGAGTAAGATTTGGAATGAGTGTCAGACAAGAAGTTATTGGAAGAATTAGTTCTTGGGGGTAAGAGGCAGTGAACTAGTTGTTTAAAGAAGTGGTTATTAAGGGAATTGATTTGGCTAAAACCTTGTAGCCTTTTTATTGTTGAGTTGATGGTTAGAGCTGTGGATTTGACTAGGGATATAGGTTTATAATTGGAAATCAGGAAGAGATAAGGATTGTAAGTGTTGTTAGCTTGTTAGTAAGAAAAAGGATGATCATGTCAAGTTTAGGTTGAGGCGGAATAGTTCTTGGGTATATGAAATTGGTATTTGAGAATAAAGAATATAATTAGGTATGGTGTTCATGTAAAAAGGTGATTTTAGAACTTCACTTGAATGCTATGATTGGAATAGGTTAGTATACTGTTCCAAGGGGGTTTGTAGGTTGAGATTTGATTGGAAGATTTGATGAATAAGGACTAAGTTCAAATGCATCTTCAACTTTTAGCTTGTGTTAATTAATTTAGTTATGATTGGATTTGGAGAATTTGAAGATAAGGCTTGTATTACATATTATATACATGTTGATTTTCGGATTTATGATGAACTAGAAAGGTTGAAGGTAAGATTGATAGATTTTAGAGAGTTGTAAGATAAGATAGTGTTTGGGAGTAAACTTAAGTTTATGTGATTAATGCTTTGATGTGAAGATGGACTTATTTTCTAATGATGATAAGTTGGTTTAAAGGAAAGGAAGTTTAGGTATATGGTGTTTATAAGAGAAGTTGATTTGAGTGTGGTTTGTCCATGATAGGATTTAAGTCCTTATTTTGAGGCCATTGGATGTTATTAAGATATTTAACTTATGGAAATAGTAGTAAATTTGGATATGGTGAAAGATTTATTATTCTAAGTAGTATTGGGTAGGATTTTAAGTATTTTACGGTTAAATCAAGATGGTTTAGAGATTAGATATGTATGCCCAAGGATTTGAGTTTAGGATGATGATGTATAGATTCTGATGGCATAGTATGTAAATAATGTGTGAAGTATGGATCGATAAGTTGGTATAGGTTTAAGTTGTGATAAATGAAAGTATAAGAATCAGTAAGGTTGTATTATTAATAAGTGTATCAGAGTGCGCAGCGGAGTTGATGTTGCCTATAACCCCTGCAGAAAATTTCGAGGACGAAATTTCTTTTAAGGGGGGTAGTAATGTAACATCCCGGGTTTTAGGGTTTTGTTTTATGGAAGAGGAACATGTTTAAGACTTGGATTACATAGTTGAGATGTTGTTTGATGCATAGAGACATTTGCATGGCAAGTATGCAGTCTTTTCGAGTCAGTTTGAACGTAGGAACAAAGTTAGGGTTTCCCGGTTAGCGCCTTTGAGACATCTGAGTGTGAAATAAGAATATTTAGAGATGATATTAGGCATTTTTGATGGTTGGAGGTTGTTTATTAGGTCCTAATGAGCCTATATCTCAAATTTGAGGTCAATCGGACGTCGAGCGGACCTTGAACATAGAGAGTTGACTTTCTGGTCAAAAAATCAACGCTCAAGCGTGGGTGTATCCACGCTCAAGCGCCCGAGTCAACAGACAGGGCCATGCGTTGACCTGCCATGTGTCACCAGGGCTGACGTGGCACTCCAGGAATGGTTGCATGGCGCGGTGGCTTTCCACGCTCAAGCGTGGATTGTTTCACTCTCAAGCGTAGCCACGCTCAAGCGTGGAAATTCTCACGCTCGAGCGTGGGGACGTGTTTCAGCAAAAATAAAATGACTTAAGTGACTTAAGTCACTTAAGTCAGTTGAGAGAAAATAAGAGGCAGAGGGCTGAGGTGAGTTCAGAGAACAGAAAGGAGAGTTCTAGAGAGAGAGGGGGAGAATAGAGAGAGAGAGAGAGAGAGAGAGAGAGAGAGAGAGAGAGAATGGGAGAGGAGAGAAGCCTAAACCACCATTGTTGGGAGTTTTGAAGCTGGAATAGCTTCTGTAAAATCATCACCTCACATTCGTCCACCGTTGGATTGTGTTCAAATTTGATATGAAGGTTCTGGACTCGTAGTTCTTCATATCCAACGGTTGCAATTTCTGTATAATCCTCCGAGTGTGAGTTATGTAACTTAGAAGAAGGAGAGCAACTCAACTCGTGTAGCTCCTGACCAGTCACCTTGGGAGGTTCGATCCAGACTCGTTCACCGTTGGATCGGGCTGAAAGTTTTGGAGAAGGTAAAGGAAAGGTAGTTCTTTAAACTCAACGGTCAAATTGTTAAACAGAGGTCTATATGTTGAGCTATTGATCCCGAACACTGGCGGGTTCACCATTGATACTGCAGTTTTTGAGTTACTTACATTGTGCCTTTCGTAATGTGATGCTTAGGTGATTTTTCGGAGGCTCAGAGGCTCTGTTTCTAGTCGAGGTAGAATCAAGGAGTTCGAGGACGTCTCGTTTTAGTTCGTGTCGTCTCGTTACGTCTAGTGCGCGCGACTTTCAGGTGGGGGAAAGAAACCATTTAACGTCGGAAACGGCGCAGTTACATTTAGTTCGATAATGGCGTAGGGCGACCTAAACCCTACTCGAGAGCGAGTAACGGACAATGTCCATGTCACATTGGGGACTACTTAGTGGTACCAATGATAATATTGAAATTGTGCGTTTATCGTCGTTACGATAAAAATATATTATTTTGTTATTTTATGACTGGCTGTTGTGACTGCTTCGATTGATTGCGTTATTATGATGATTGATGACTGATAATGAGTGTTGGTATCTCTTATTAAAATTATTATTATCATTATTATTATTATTACAATTATTATTGTTTTTATTATTATTATATTGGAAATGATGCCATGATTAATATGATGATTTGATGGAATGATGTTATGATGCCATGAGTGTAATGATTATGAGTAGAGTTTGAGTAAGTGATGAGATATGATGAGCATTGATGATGTATTGGGGAAATCATACTTTATGTGTTAGTAGTGCCTAACCGAGACGATTGATGTTATATGATGATGAGATTTTATTGAGGTTATTTATGAGGTGATGATGAGCGGTTAGGGCACTAGGGGGTGACCTGAAACATGGTCTGTGATATGTGGACCTGAAACATGGTCGTTGGGGTCTATTCCTCGGAGGGAGAATTCCCGGGGTCTAGGCTAACGGCGGACCGTCCCAGACATGATTTCATTTTAGTTGCAGCTATAGTTCATGCGTTGCATGAGCACCCTGGCCGGGGTCCAGAGGTGTGCACCGGTTGTGTAGCTATAGTGTCATTGCTTTGCATGGGCACCCTCCAGCCGCGGACGAGGGTGTGCGCCGGGGCCTCTGGGACGTGTCGATTGTTGTGATATCCGGATATGGCCGACTACCTGAGAAGATTCATACAGCATTTGCATTGCATCATGATGGGGGTAGAGGAAAGACCCTAGATGTGGATTGAGGATGTTTGTGTTATATATATATAAACTATATTTTGGGAGATGGATGTTTATCGTGCTGTTATAGAATTAAATGTCGCTAAACCATTTCCACGTTTGATGTTATATGGATTCTTATCCCCTTTTTCCTTTGTTGTGTTGGTATATGTATGTTTTGTATCTCAGATCCAGACCTAGTAGATGGCGCATTGGGATCATCCCTGGATGACCCAGGACGCGGGGTTTCCCCTCACGGGGAAATTTGAGTTTGAGTTTGTGGACCCTAACGGGTGGCTAGTGGACCCGGCCACTCATTTTGCTGTATATACGGGTCCTACGTCCATTACTTCCAGATTCGGGCAGGGAGCCCCTATGGGTGTTGTAGGCACTTTCTGTGCTGGCATGACTCTTCCCTTACCGATGGGGTAGGATGCCTGGCATGGCCCCCATCCCTTTCATGGTGCCCCTTTCAGGCACTTGTACCAGGGTTCGAGCCCGCACCTACACCAGCACCAGAGCCAGGGTGGGCTTCAGCACACGAGGATGATCCAATGGCACCTGTTTGGGACCAGATTCCCATTCCCGAGGTACCCGCACCTCCAGAGGTCCGAGTCACTGCTTCAGAGTCTTCTCGTGTTTCTTCCAGACGGTTACCTCCTAGAGACAGCAGGATATATCGGCGGTTTTTCCCGAGATAGTCGGGCAGGAGCCCTTCCAGTGGGAGCAGAGGAGTGTCTGGGCCATCCGGACCAAGGGATGTTGGCGAGGGTAGTAGTACATGATGGCTCAGGCCAGTTCCATCTGTATAGGTGTGAGTGAGGTTTTGTTGTATTCTGAGAGGGGACGGGGTGTGGAGAGAATCGGCGAGGCATCTTCCCTTTTTATCTTTTGATGTATTTCCTTTATGTTAAGTACCACCGCCTTGTATATATTTCGGGATCCTACTGATGGGAATCCCTTGACAGTTATGTATTAGGAGATGATGTACATATTTATCTATATATATATATATGTGTGATGTATGTTGATGTATCTGTATGTTAACTATTTACATCTTAAGTTTTAATTTTCCGCTGTTTTCAGTATAACCTTTTTAGTTTTAAATTTTCTGCTATTTTTGAATATACACGCTTAACGATAATAACGAAATTAGGCTTTAATATTTTGGGTTTTTCTTTAATGGGACGTCGGGGCGTCTCAGAGTACATTCGTGCAGGGTAGTCGATTTCCACGACAAGAGGTTGCAAAGTCCCAAGCATTACGTGGAGTTCGAGCCCGAATGTCCCTATAGACCCAAAAGCCCAAGAATATGCCTTTGGCCCGTAACCATCAAATTTATCACCACCCTATGTGAAAACTGTAACTCGATAACAACAGCACATCTTCCAGATCGTCTTTTCAGATATTAATCAAACTTTTTTTTTTTGGTAACAAGATATTAATCAAACTTTAATATCAAATGAGTTTTTAAACTTTCATTAAAAGATTTTTCAAAATCTTTTTATCAACAGACTCTAGTCCGACGTCTTGGAACTCTAGGTCCTTAACAGTAGGAAGGCTAGTCCGGCTTCACAGTTATCAGAATCTAGTCTGAAATCTCAGTACAGAAATCTAGTCCTTTTCTGTTTCCTTTCCACTTTCCAAAGAAAGCTAAAAATCATATTTCCATTCTTCCATATCCTTATATATATATATATATATATTATAAAAGTAGTTTCTCATATATAAGCCATGACTCACGTCACGCTTCAACTAGTCTCACAATTCAACAATACAGGCAACCACATATATATTCATCAAATATTAGAAATTCTAATAACTCAGCATCATGAAATATATATATATATATATATATATATATATATATATATATATATATGTTCCACAGTTAATCAACATATTTATGAAACATCATAGAAAGTTCATAACATTAAATATATAACTACTAATTACTCTTCAGGATGACTCCCTTTACCTTTTAAGACAAGAGAGAAAGATCATACATTCCGGGTTCCACAGTTTCCTTACTGCTCCACGAAATTCGCAAGATTGAACACCCACTAACGACTTGACTTGACGTTACAGGTTACTCTGACACTTTGCAACATGTGAAGACAGCTCTCTAAAACACAAATTCCAAGATAACAAGAGAAGAGGTCATGGTGGCTGTTGAAATGGCCGGCGCGGCAGCGACGCGGCGGAGGGAGCGGCGGTGTGTTTTGTAACACCATTCTCGGGTGCTACAAAGTAAATGACATTTTAAGGCCGAAAAGTAGGTTAATTAAATTTGGCTATAAAAGAATGGGATAATTTTTTTTTCCTTTTTCCTAAGTCGTAAATATAACTGCTTTGTTTTAAATGAATGGACAATAAAATATTCCATTATCATAATTAGGGTTATGAGTTCGAAAATCATTTACATAATACCCAACCCGACTCATAAACAGAAATCCTAGAATATACAGACTCAACATAAAGATGTGGAGACGCAGCTCCTAAAATATAAGATACTTGTAGTCGCAGCTCCATAAGCGTTAACATTAACTCTCAGACATACACAGCTGGCCAAAATAAAACAGAAAAGACAATCCTTTCTCATACATCGTGAAAAGGACAAACCAAACTGACGAGATCTAATGGAAACTCTATTTGAGTCCACTACCAATGTCGTCACAAAAGACACTACCAGAGTCACTACAAAAGTAACTCTTGAACTAAGCCCTTTCCTCTGCCAAGAGGAAAAACATGGTCTATGAACCCATCAACAGTTTGGAAAACGTCCACTAGAAACTCCAACATATCGTCTGCATGCTCGAACCTCAATCTCTACGATGCGTCAGTCAAGGAACATCTTGACATCTCAATCTTCTCAAAAGAATGCAGAAGACACCAGCCGACATAGGCAATATAAAAATAAGGAGGTGAGATTCCATTTATCTTACACATAAGGCAGACATGCAGTGGTACGACTCACAGGTACATAATATAACAATCATATATTCTTTTTATCTCCCATTTTAATTCTGCAACTCAAAACTTCAAGAATATAATATACCAGACTCGACGGTAAGCTTATCAAGCATACCAGACTCGGTTTGTCCATCGAAAGACAGGAATAGAGAGAAACTGATTGAAACCGTATAGTCCCATTCCTACACAGCCTCAAGGAATATCCGATTCTAACATCGGAGCTAATTTGATATTTTGGAAGGAAATGGTCGGTATAGGTTTCACATCCGCCCACCTCAGGCACCATTGTTGCTTTCGTGTTATGCACACAAGGCTTAAATCATAATGTACATACAATCATAATCACATGTGATCTCAAACTCTTTGTAACACATCAGGCTCTTTATGAAACCTCTACAATCGAAACTCGGCTTCCTGGCACAACGGCCTCACTGAACATAGTATCAACTACGTATTTGGGTAAAATTACCGGAATACGTCCAATTGGTCTATCCATCGGATAACCTCGTGATTCCACCAGAATCCACTTGCTGTCAATCTCTGACGAACGATATTCCCGGGTACAAATCATCGACTAACATTAATCTACAGTTCTCAAATAGATGTTTTAAGGCACTTTCTTACAAGTCCTAACACATTATGAATTTGGATCGACAGTCCAACCATTTATTTCTTTACACTTTTCTAATGGAGCCTTTCTCTTGGCTTCCAAGAAATCAAATAACTCTTAGTCCATTAAGTCTTATGGAGGTATGAATATTGAATTATCCACACTTTACAACAAATGGTCTTATTCACCATAAGTCGTAAATCATTAAGTTCATATTTTCACTATGTCATTCATGACTTAGGTTTTGCTATTTAATGTAAATACTAGTCTTTGAAGACTAAAATCTTCTTTTGTCTTAAAACTAAAACCTTTGGTTAAAACCAAACCATTTTGAAATCAAATTCCATTAAAGTACATAAATACTAAATTCCTCAAAACAGTTTCTTGAAAAACATCGAAACTCTTAAAATACTGTTTTACCGCTTTTTACCTTAAATTCCATATTTTCCCAAATATAATCATTTTCCTCAAATCCTTCACTGTCCTAAGTTACCATACTTATGTTAAAGTGTTAAAGCATTGATTTCAAACTTTACATCATAGTTTCCTCAAAAATCTTGAAAAAAACGCTTGACGACGATTTCGCCGCTTTTTAATGAATTTAGGCCCAAAAGCCATACTTTTGAAAATATGATTCTTCACCTCAAATCTATTACTCACCTAGGTTATAATACTCATATTCAGATGTTGAAACACTGCTTTTAAGGATTCCTTTCCATGTCTAGGAAATTCCTAAAAATTTGACCGAACGTCGTTAAGTTTATAAATCGCATAAATCCTTTTTCAACGATTTTACATTCTAATTGCCCAAAACTCATTTTGGAGTTTTAAAACAGTTTAATAGGTATGAAAAACAGTTTCTAACTTTCCAATTACATTTTATTTCAAAAATTGCAGTTTAGTCCCTAAACTTTCATCAATTACAAAAAGGTCCTTATTCACTTAAAACCTTATAACTTTTTATTTATAACTTCAAATCACACCAAACCAACTTCTTTAGAAATATTTTTCAGTTGCCCTCAAATTTCCATAAATTTCGTTTCTGCCCCAAAATTTTTTCAGTAATTGCAAAAAGGTCCTTTTTCACTAAAAAGCTTATAACTTTTTATGTATTAATCCAATTAATACCAAACCAATTTCTATAGTTTTCTCTCATCAAGGAATACAATCTTAACACACAAGAATATGAATTCCAGTGCAGCCACTGAAATTCTCAGAAATTGCATTTTAGTCACTAAGGACTCATAAAATCATATCTTTCAATATACACATCCAAATATATCCAAACCAATTTCTATATTCTTATATATTCATCCAATCCTTATAAAAATTATTCAAACAAATTAACTCAACTTGAAACCCCATTAATCAGTTATGGCCGAATGGCATTAAATAAATATATTAGGCATTTTTCTTAATAAGTCAAGCAAACAACAATCTTGATTCCAACTTAAGGTCATTGGAATCAAAACAACCATATGACATATCATACCACAACCAAACATCAAATCAAATCCTCCAAGAGGATCATATACATATAAATCAATAATACATAATCCTAACACTTAGGATTTACAAGACAACATACAATTACTTTAAACCACATACATATCTACATTAAGGTAGGATAGTAGTAATCTCCCCCCTTACCTCTTGTAGATCACTTGAAACTCAAGTAGGAGAAGGATTTTGTTCACCTAAATCACAAGGTTTTGAACCCACAAAACCTAGCCATGAACAACCAACAAGAAATCAAGTTAAAGATTGAAGAAAATCATCCTAGCCCACTTGAACATAGTTTCGGCCAAGTCAAGAAGAAATAGCTAAGGATCTCTAAATTTTTCAAGCTCTTGGATAATGAAAATATAAGTCATATGGAGATTATAGAAATTGATCTCACATTAAAATGATTTTTCTATGATTTTCTAGGAATTTTTGAAGATCTAGATCTAAGAATGAAAACATGATGATGATGGCATGAAACAAGTGAAATCAATGAAGAAGAAAGCTTATATGATCAAGGAGATGAGGTTTTACCTCTTGAAGATTGAAGAAATGAAGAAATTGATCAATACAAGCTTGGTTCCAAATGAAAGCTTTTGAGACAGCTTTGAGGATGTGGTGGTTTTGTGAGTGTATCTCACGATATGATCATCCAAAAATTACAAACTTTGGCTTGTTGGAAATATAAGAAAGAGAGGAAAAACTTTTATGTTGAAGGTTTTGTTTGATTCAAAGCAGGACAGGGCGTAAAGAGCCTTCTTTATTCTGTTCTCGCATAGTTCTGAGGATTTTGAGCTGTTTCGGTATTTTGGGCATATCTACTAATATACTTATCCGTTTTTGATGATCTTTAGCTCGTTGGAAAGAACAGAGAAAGAGGAACAACTTTCATGTAGAAAGTTTTCTGAGTTTCAGAACAAAAAAATTTCAGAACTTTGATGAACTTTCGGGTGAGTAAGGAGAGTTTGTCTTAGTGTTCTTGGTGTTCTTGATGAATGATGAAGAGAAAATGGTTTTGGGAGGAGGAATGAAGGCTGGTGCACAAACAAGGGAGAAGAGGAGAATGATCAAAATGATTCTTATGTTAAATGGAATTAAATGATGATATGTGGTAGAGAATGAAGCCATGTAGTCTTGTTTAATGTGTGGTTGAAATGAAAATGGATGTATGGCTAGAAATGGTGAAGGGTGGGCAGCCCTAGAGCCTTACAAATGATGTGGATGAGGGTATTTAGGTGGTGTGGTGGCCTCCTATACCACATATTAGGGAGAAGATATTTTGTGTGTCAAATCATGGTTAGTTAACCTCGGTTAGTTAACCTGATGTAGGTTAGGTTAACATTTAAAATATCTAGATATTTTCTTTGTCTGACTAGAGTAAATTACCAGCATGATGATTCATTCCTCTTGAGTCATCATAGATGGCTTGTCGGTCTGTTTCCCGATATATCTTTGAACAAACATACCTGATTCCTGATTAGGGTTTTTGACATAAATGAGTCTTGATTCATGAAGATGATATAAATGAGTTGAAAAATTGCCTAAGTGTAGGAAAAAGGGGTAGAGCCGTGTAGGGAAGGGTATAATGGTCTCAAAATTTCAATGGCAAGCCTTGCAATTTCCATAGGAAACCAAGGGTAAAATGGTCATTTCACCATAAAAAAAAATATCTACGGGCATTTATGTGCCATTATGGTTCGGACAGGATCATCATAAATGCCCATCACATCAATCACATCAGTCATCTCAGCTCCGTTGCTGACCCCCTGGTTCATCTGACTCAGGTTTTCCTAGAGATATTTCGACGTTTTCGCCAGCAGCAAATATAATATTTTATTTTTTTCACGAAAATTTTCAAAACTTCCAAGATTGTAGCAAATATGATATAAATATTTTTCATCTCGTTCATGAATTAAAATTAGGTTTTCTTAGCAATAAACTTTTACTGTCAGTGAAAAATGCAGACCGGGTTTCGTCTGAATTTTCAAATCAAAACTTCCCAGTAACCTTATAAAAATAAGTATAACAGGGAAATGACCTTATTTTCTCCAAAGTCATTTTCTAAATCTCGAATAAAATATAAACAAATATATACATATATGAATATTTACCGATATTGAAGAATAGTAAAAATCGGGGTGTTACATGTTTTGGACAGAAACATAGATCAATAAAACAAGAGTTAAACTTCATGAAAGAAGAAAAAGAAGGTTCAACATCACAAAGGGGTGGAGAACCACCATTAATGGTGGCTTAGGGAGCTTACCGCGTCCGTTGTTCCGGCGGTTCGAGTGACGAACCGAACGTAGGACAGCGGCGGCACCTGCGGGACTCGAGGCGCAGTCGTCTCCTCCTTGAGCGACGGCTCCGAGCGGTGGACGGTGGCTGGTGCAGGGGCGACGCCGATATGAGCAAAAGAAGGAAGGAGATGAAGTTGGAGTGGGGAGGGAGGAGAGAGAAAATTGAGTTTTTAACTTAATATTTAGTGATAGGTACAAAAATGAGTGATAAATATTGAGTCTAAAAATAAACATGTTTTTAGTTTTTGAATCTAAAAATAAAGGGTGACAAATATATACTTTCAAAAAATGAAATAAGGTAGATATTAATAGTTGAATTGATCAACTAAGAAAATCCACGGTCCAACATTTAATCTCCGATTAATGTCAAACCAATTTATTTTCAGATCTAAAATTAAATAGAGTAAAATATGAAAATAATTTTCTTTCAATCATATCATTTAAAATAATTTTCTAAACAAATACTAATAGTGACAATAACATAATATTATTGTCTAATAAACGTGCATGTACTGAAATAAGACAGTGCTAACACACTTCATAAAATGATTTTAAATGAGTAATTAAAATTACTCAAACTAAACCACGTAAAAATAAATTAAAATAATTATTCAGATAATTAAACAATCTAAATTAAATAATATAAACATATATATTTACTGTTATTGAAGAACGATAAAAACCGGGGTGTAACATGAGATCTTTGGCTTGAGTTATTGCTGTAACCAGAGGTCTCCACTGTTTGGGCAGACTTCTTAGAATTTTGCAAACTTTCTCAACATTGGTGTAGATCTTTCCCAGTGACTTCAGATTATTTGTGATAGTCTGAAACCTTCCTATCATCTGAACAATGCTTTCTCCTTCTTCCATAGTAAATAACTCATACTTTCGTACAACCATGTTTATCTTTGTCTCTTTTACTTTTGTTGTTCTTTCATTTTCTAGAGTATCCCAGATTTCCTTAGCAGATCCACGTGCATGGACCTTTTCAAATTCTTCTTGACTAAGAGCACACATCAAGTAATACATTGCTTTATGATGTAGCTCTCACTTAGTCTTTTCTACAGCAGTCCACTGAGCTTTGGGTTTATCAGTGTTATCATCATTCTTTGGAATGTAGGGACCGTAAGTAATGATAACCCATAAATCCGAGTTTGAAGACATGATGAACCATTGAAATCTTTCTTTCCAATAGATGTAGTTTTCTCCATCAAAGTAGGGAGGTCTGGCCATAGATGCCCCTTCTCCAGCGTTGCTTCCGCTTGTGCTAGCTCCAGCCGTCATGATGTCTGTTCAACAAGATCTTTCCTCAACAATGTTAAGTGCTCAACCAAGAGGTTAAGCTCTAGTACCAACTGAAATGAACAGATATAAAACACTAGAAGGGGTTGAATTGTGTTGTAAATACTTTTTATAAAACGTTGCGATTTTAACTATAAGACACAAAGATGCGTTTGATAAAAAGGAGATTCACTTTCCAACCCAGTTAGCATAGATAAAGTAAAGTAAATTGAAAAGATTAAGCTAAAGAAAGGAGACACAGATATTTATACTGGTTCACCCCTAACATTGGGCTACATCTAGTCCTTGGCTTCACCAAGTATTTACACTATAACTGATCATGTTACATAATGTATTGTATGCACACCTAGCCTCCGCAGGCTCAACTAACAAGTATTGTGTGCACACCTAGACTCTCCAAGCTCAAACAAAGTATTCTTTCAGCAAGCCTCTTCAGGCTTTACAAACGGTAAGCGTTTGAATGAAGCAGCAGCTTCACAGATTACAACTTTACAGATCTACCAAGTAACACTCACAGAGTGAATAAACATTTAAGGTAGGTGAGATCGCAATAAAGACTTCTCAATAAATACAAATGATTTGAGCATAGAAGTTTTCTATGAAGAACTTAAGAGAACTTTGAATGCTTGAGAGTATTGAATGCTTGAGTTAATGTATTCAGGTGTGTATTTTCAATAGTATTCAAAGTCTTCCATTTATACTCAAGAGAGATAAGTCCGTTGAGGAGAGTTCTTCAGCTGAGTATTATTTTGTTCTTCATCGATAAATGCCAATGAGTCGTTTTGGTTTTGCATTCAATATTTATGATCGTTGGTGAGCTTCAAGACAAATGGAGCGTATAGGTTGGAATAGCTTTATCAGAGTGCAGTTTGATTCAGAGCAGTGTTTATTGCTTTTCAGACTTGGGCAGCGCGACTTTCCTTATTTGTGCTATGCGGGTCTGCACCCATGTAAAGTTCACTTTGCCTTTTGTAACAAAAAGATTCTTCAGGCGCGAAATGGTGCTTTGAGCTTTCTGATATCGAATTTATGTATTCGAAATTATCAGGGAATATTCTTCGTATTTGAATATACTTGAAGCGAGAGACTTTCAGTCTCCTAAGCAGAATCAGTAGAGACTGAGTCAATGTTCAAACGCATTATAACACAGATGCATCATTAAGACTTTGTTTCTTTGTCATGAGATTCTTACTTTATGATCTGCACACTTAATACTCACATTAGAAGATTTCACAAGGTTCACTTAAAATCATTCTTTGTTTGGATTCATCAAAATCAGAGATATCAAAAGATGTGGTCTTAACAGACCGTGTCCACAGTAAAGTCTCATCACTTTCTCCCTACTTAACTTGCTCATGGAGCTCGACGTCATGGACCAGTTCAGCCTCCATTTCCTTTGAAACGTGATCAACATGAACAATGCTCACAATGTTGATGCGGTAGACTCTGACGAAGCCCACGTTCATCTGGATAGGGTCTATATCCACCTTCATGTCCATCTTGGCCTTTTCCGCAAACTTAAGCCTTCCTTCATCGATAACCTTTTGAACAATATCCCTGAAACAAACATAATTGTTAGTCATATGACCGAAATTATTATGAAATTTATAATATTTACGGTCTTTAATTTCATCAGGATAAAGTAGCCTATGATCGTCCGACAACTTAATCTATTAGTCTTTTAGTAATAAATCAAAGATTTGTTCAGCCTTCGTAGTGTCGAATGTATACGTTTTCCTATTTATGTAGCCCATCTTCTTCTTGCCGCGTGTTGGCTTCAAGGCTTGGCATACATAAGGAGGGTCGTTTTATAGTTCGGCCAAGCATATATTTTCTTCGTTGTCACTGCCTTCTTCGTCGAACGACTCTATTCCTTCGTACGCGACTCTTTCTTTTCGAAACAAGTTCTTTTGTTTATGGAACTTCTCATCTCTTAATTGTTCTATTTGGTTAACTTTGTCGGCCAGCTAATTCATATCCATAAACTATCGATTGACCAATTTCTTCCTTATGTGCAGTCTAGGCCGCCTGCAGCGATCTTGACTATTTCTGATTCCGGAATAGGCGTGAAACACATACTCTTCATCTGTCGGAATAGGGCGAGGTTATCGGATACAGGCTCATTGAGGAGCTTCTCCTCAGTGTCGAGAACCACGTAAAGGCATTCATTGTCAAAGAACTTGGAAATATCTCATCTTGAGATATTCATTGAAGGCTAACTCTCCCAGCTCGATGGTGTATAGGGCGATGTGCTCGACCGAAGACTCACCATCTTCTCTGGAGAATTTTGATAAATTTGGGGCCTTGACCCGTCTAGGCAACTCCACTTGCTGGATCCACTATAGAGATGCCGAAATGAAGTATGTCTGGTTCGTATAACCAACATTAAACCCAAATTGGTTCGGCACTTGTTTGACAACATGATTGATTTCGTTGGGGCTAGCTCTACCTCCGACATTGTCCCATCGGAGTAATTGCATGGCCAAGTTGCTCGTTGCCATTTGCTCATAGTAGCCATGCCTTAACATCTAGTAATTTCCATACTGGATGTGAGGTGGCGGATTTGGTGGCTCCACCTGGTCATTTCCTACTTGAGGCTAGGGTATGCCCCCATATGCAACCTCATTTTGACTGGGGCTGTCGGCGCGGTCTTTATCATCGCCTAACATTCGATTGAGCCTTCTAATTTGCTCCGCTAATGCTATGCACAAGGTGTTAGTTGTTTCCATCAGAGGGGTTATCACTGCCGCCATCTTCTGGGTAAACATACGGACCATTTCATGGTTGCTCTCATCAACTTGCTATCAGATACTCGCAAAAGAATTCATTGTCGGCCAAGCCGTATTAGCAGTTACTTCGCTTGACATGATCAGGAACAACAGGGGTCCTGTATTTTGTCTCTCCTATTGGGGAAGCACTACATTAGCATTTGCATTTGTCAAATCCTAGTCATTACCTTGGTTTTGGTCTCCTTACCCCTCTTATTGAACAAGGGAGGCACCAACGCTCCATGCACCTTGGAAATTTCCTTGGTTCTAGCCATCAGTTTGGCCTCAACCATGGTTTTTCTTGTTAGCTTGGCAAGCGAAACCAATGTTCCGACGAGTCGCACCGGGGTTGTCAGGCAATACAGTTGGCCACTTGTGGCCACAGCCAACCCTGCCTCGGTCAACAAGGCACTTCCGATCCTGGTCTTAGCCATTATTGGCGTGGTGTAACCTAATGGCAATCTGTACATGGGTGCTAACCTCTTGTCGGATAAACATTCATTTGATTGTTAGTATCCAACATGCTTTCAGAACTACTACTATCAGATCCATTTTCCGATGTAGCTGGCAGACGTGTGCCACTTCTTAGTTGCATGGACAACACATCACCGATGATGGGTCAATTACTACATTAGGAATACCTCGTGACAAGATACTCCGAACGAGTCCCACTGGGTGTGCCAATTTGTTGATATAGAAATTTGATTTCCGCTTTTTCGACAAAGCAACCATCAAATGAATGTTTATCAGGTGTTTGCGGACTCTCTATTTTATGCTAGTATTCTTGCACAAGGACTTCGTCTAAACAAAGTATCGACAATGAGACAACCCTAATTCGACAAACAAGTAAACTACAAGCGCGAGAATGTTAAATTTAACAGACACACAAATAAAAGTATAAATGCGCTACTGGAAAGATTAAACTAAGCTAAAAACATGAAAATGGTATGAACTTGAAAAGAACAGAAAATAAAAAATGCTTTAAAACTAAAAATGAAGAATAGTAAAGGTGCCAAAGAATAGTAAAGGTGCAAAGAAATTAAAATCGCTAATGAACTTCAATCAAAATATGTTCAAAATGTACAAAGTTCACCAACTCACAAAGAGATTCGAGTTTCAAAATCAATCAAGTTTGTGAAGAATTTGGAGAAATGAGTGCGTGGGAAGAGAGCTGAGGGAAGAAGAATAAGAAGAATATTGCATTAAAATAAACTTGCTAGAAGATAAATGAGGGAAGGCATACTTGATTTCTTCTTATAATCATGTTATGAGTGTGAGGATGTGTGGGAGTGTGATCAAAATATCTGATTGTATGTACATCAGAATAAGCACTATTTATAGAGAAAAGAAATAACTTCCTAATAATTCCTAATATGCTTCCATCTCTCCTATTGACATATGTGTTTATTTTTCTATGACTAAGATATAATGTCTACTACATCCACTATCAGGAACGTGGTCTTGAGCTGCTTTATGGTGTAACTCCCCTCTTCTCCATATTCACACATTTTTGCATTGGTTGGCCCACCTTGACGTTAGGGGCCATAGTGGGATATTCCTTTGACACGTTGCCCCTCCGATATTCATGGCTTTGAGCTGCTTCAACTACTTCAACTCTCAGAATCGTGGCTTTGAGCTGCTTCAAAATGTCACCGCCAACTCCCTCGTGTTCCATTCGAGTTGGTAGGCCCACCTTAACGTTAGTAACCCGGAGTGGTGTATTTCTTTGGCTCTATGATCCTTTGACATTCTAGATTTCATTGAATTCCCCTTCTTTTCGACAACATTCCTCTTTGTTGATTGATAGATCCCGGCAAGTGTACCGGATCGATGCAAATAATAATTAAAATGGTGAGATCGAATATTGTTTCTCAGGGACTGGTAGATCAAGTACCACTAAGCAAACTTAATAATTATTTGAACGATTAATTAAGGCAATATTTTTTTATAAATGATTAGGAACAATTAAACTACTAATTAAAGTAATCTAAGATTGTGATGAATAACATTTATGAGAAAGGTCTAGGGATTTGATTTCACATACGCTTATGAAGTTTGATACAATTATGAATCCTCGCAATTATTAATCCTATCCTTTTGTCAACCAAGAGTCCTAATTTATCCTAACGTCTTTCTCAAGTACGGTAGCAAATACCTCTTAACCCTTAACCAACTATATCTCTATGATGGTTAATTATTAAGAAATTCATTAACTTCTATGACTCCCTATGAAGGTTGTATACAATCCCTATGTTATATCTCTATTCACATAAATTATATGGTTTTACCTCAATGCTCTAGACACATAAACAACCTCTCGGTATCATTATGATTGGCAAATCATGCATAATAATGGCCAGTTAAAAGCAAGCATTAAGCGCAGAAGTAAAAAATAAAAGGGATGAAGAAAAGAACTACCAACATATCATAAAAGGATTCAAAGAATCAAAACATGGCTACATCATCTCTCTAGAATGGACGAATTAGTTCATCTTCAAAGGAATAAAAAAACAAAGCAATAAGAATCAAACCCATGGATGAAATATTGTGAAATAGTCACAGAAAACAAGTCCAAAAACTCAGGGAGACACAACCAAAAGAGTAGACAAAGATCCTAGGTCAATACAGAGAAATCATATTTATAGGTTCTACTGCGCACGATGCACCAAGTGTAACACCGTTCTTGAACGCTACATTGTTCGTGACATTTTAAGGCCGAAATAGCGGGGTAATTTTTATTTTTCGTAAGTCGTAAATATAAATACTTGGAATAAGGTAAAAGTGCAATAACATATTTCATAATCATAATTAAGGTTATAAGTTCGAAAATCATTTATGTAAAACCCAAATTCGACTCATAAACAGAAAATATCAAGATATACAAACCCAACATAAGGATAAAGAGCTTACGGGGTGGATTGCTCGTTAGAAGCTCGAACAGAAAGATAAAGGAGCTTATGGGGTGGATTGTCAGAAGCTCGAACTGAAAGTTAAAGAGCTTACAGGGTGGATTGCCCATCAGAAGCTCGACAACAAAAAGAGCTTACGGGGTCTGGTACCCGCCGAAGCTTGAAAACAAAAAGAGCTTACGAGGTATGGTACCCGCCGAAGCTTGACAAAAGGATAAAATAGCTATGTGGTATGGTACCTGCCGAAGCTTGAAAAGAAAAATAAAAACCTTGCAAGGCCCTATGCCTGCTGAAGCTAACAAAGACCCAGCTTATGGGCCCTATGCCCATAAAAGCTGAACAAAAGAAAAGAAACTTAAGAGGCCCTATGCCTGCTGGAGCTGAACAGAAACAACACAAAGCTTATAAGGCCCTATGCCTGCTAAAGCTAACAAAGATGTGACTTTTGGGGCCCTGTGCCCGCTAAAGCTGAACGAAAACAAAACAAAGCTTATGAGGCCATATGCCTGCTAAAGCTAACAAAGATATGGCTTTTGGGGCCCTATGCTCGCTAAAGCCAAACAAAAAAAATCTTATGAGGCCATATGCCTACTAAAGCTAACAAAGACAACAACTTATGGGCCCTATGGCCGTTAAAGCTAAACCAAAAAAAAAAATGAAAAAGAAAACTTAATGCATGATGCATGAGATGCTTTTGATGAAAACTTTGATTTTTATTTTTATTTTTTACAAACCAGTCTTTGATCTTTGGCTCCTTAGAGTTTTAATCACATCCAAGTTTGAAGATGAGTTGAAAGGAGACTTATTGATCTGATTTGTCATTTGCTTGTTCAACTGATGCTTTGTTTCAAGAAGATTAACTCAATGGATGAGATTGTCTGATCAACCTCCAAGGATGTGACTTCCCCAGCTTCATTTATTGGGAGCTTTTCATGACTTGTCCTCTTAAACTGCTCCAGTTTGTCAATTTGAGGAGACTTCGTATGCTTTGCTTGTATTTGACCCTAATTTTTGCCTAGGTCGCTCTTTGCGAGTTTTCAACCTACCGGGCCGCTCTAACTTTTTCTTAGACTGCCTTTTTGGATTTTCAGTCCAACAAGCCATTTTTCTCACTTTTTACTTTCTATCTTTTTTTGCTTTTTATTTTTTTCACTTTTTTTCTCTTTTTTTTTTTGTGTGTGGATGTGGACAATTTTTGCCGCCCTTATTTGTGAGGATCAATGCTCTTGTTTGAATTGCCAATTGAGGATGTCACTTTCTTCCTTGTATTCAGAATTCGTTTGACCAGAGTTGTTCATCAAAGGATTACCATTAGATGGTTAAATTATACTGTTGAACTCATGTTTACCTTACCTGAAGCATCATGTAACAAACATGCATGGATTCAAAAGTATGATAGAAAAGGAAATTATCGAGTAAACAACTTCCTGATAGGTGTTGGAAGTTTGACAACTCAAATGGTATTCAAAAGGGTATAAATGAAGTAAGACTCACAAGAGGTGATGTGGAGGTCAAAAGAGTATTGCCCCAGTTTGGATTGACTGGATTTTGGGTGTACTTTACCAAAATGTTGCCTTAGTATCAGGCATGTGAAAAAGAAATGGGCTTAATATATGCCGCTTATGAACCAAATTTCCCCAGAGTAGTTCCCTCGACTATGGAGTGCCCCAGTTTAGAGTTCCCATAATGAAGTTGTCCTAGTGTAGAGCAGTGGATAAGGAAAAGTTGAGAATGGAGATGTCCCAGGGTAGGTGATATGAGCCAAGATGGGGCAAATCAACTTTGCAACAATGAATATATGAGCCCAATAAGGAGCATGGTTCAAGAAGCAACACAAGGACTTGATGGGCCTACGACAAGAGTTGCAACCAAGGAAGCCCAACAAGTCTTAATTCAAATAATGGCTCTTATCTTGATAGAAGCAAGCCCAAGATCAAGACCAAATGGAATGGAGCCCAAATTGGTGACATATCTCATCCAATTAGAGGATCCATAAGATTGGAGCAGAATGGGGGCATGCACAAGTAAAGAGAAGGCCCAAATTAGTTGTTTTCTTTTAATTTCAATAAGTGTAAAGGATTGTGTGATAAGGCCCAAATTACTAAGTGTTGTTTTTGGCCAAGTCTACTCACTCCATGCTTTACACGACTTTGTGGTGTCTTGGGAGGGAATCTTTAGCTTGCATGCTAAAAGAAACTCCTAATTAGTGTGTTTATAGTTTGTGTAAATTATGGGGGGTTACACTTTTAATTTGAGAAGCAAGTGTAACCACCACATAATAATAGAGAGAGAGTCATGAAGGGAGGGGGGCGTGAACTTCAATGTAATGTGGCTGACTTGAATGATTTGTTGGGTGAATTAAGTTAGTAGTTAATGAGTTTTAGTGTCATGATTAGGTTAATAATGTAGGGGTTATGGTTTGTGAGAGGCAACCAAAAGTTGGCTGCCCAACTCTACTTGTATCACGCCTATTCCAATTGTAATGTAACTTGGATGTTCATTTTGGATTAAAATCCATTGAGAGAGAATTGTTCTCTTGGGTTCTTAGTTGAGCCAAATTGTTCTTATCAAGAATCCAAGATTCTTGTGGCGAACCTCACTTGGTTTATTAAACTAACAAGTTTGTGGCGCCATTCAATCTCTCATCTTCACCATTTTCCTTCTTTTCTTCTTTTAATTTTTGGTTACAAGTGTAGTATGAATTTAACTTGATAAAATTCAACCAAAAAGATCAATCCAAGGCAACCCTCCATTTGGTTGTTATCAATAGGGCATCCAATAATGGAAGTGCTCTAGAATAAGGCCATTGAAAGCAAAGTTTTACCCCATGTAGATCTTGAGCCCTAACTTTTGCTTAGACTGCCCTTGAGAGTTTTCAACCTAACGGACTTTCTTTTTCTTTTTTATTTTCATTCTTTTTTTCTTTTTTTTATGATTCTTTTTTTAGAGGAACAATTAGTTAAAAATTCAAAAGAGCAAAAGCTTTTTATTTTCAAAAATAAAGTTGATAAAAACAACAATCATTCATTGATCAAAATGGACTTTTTCAGGCTTGTAACTTAGCCAATGGTTGAGGTCATGAAAGAAAGGATATAAGGCTCAAACAAGTATTTTAAGGTTGAATAGGACCAAGGATTCATTCTCTTTTAGGATTTCTGAGAATATTCACTTTCTGCTAACATTCCTTTTTATTCTTCCTTTTTTTTGCCTTATTATTTGTGTTTGGCGTGAAGTTCTTCATCCTCCTCCTTTCTCCTCTTTCCTTTTTTGCTTTTTTTTTTTGCTTTTTTTTTTACCTTCTCACTTTATGCTTCAAAATCACCATTTTTTTTCTTCATGTTTGCCCTTTATTTAAGGGTGATCCTTGTCCTGGGTTCTTTGAAGAGAACTTTCAAGATCAAGAAGGGTAACAAGGGATAATGATGATATTTTGCTAAGGATAGAGAAAGATGACCAAACTTCATTTCAAGTCATGATTGCTTATTTTCAAAACTTTATTTTGGAGACAAAGATGGTGCTCACCAAGTATTTAATTATTTGCTCCTCTTTTAATTTTATGTTTTTCTTTTTATTTTTCTATTTTTTTTATTATTTTTTTTTGAAAAGGCTCGGGCACATGTGGGCTTCATTGATGTCCCCAAAGAACTTTCAAGAAAGTGGGCATTATTCGCCAAACCAAAGAAGGTACTTGGAAAAGAAAAAACGAAGATGAGATTCGAGAACGGCGAGAGAAACATTGTGATGTGGATGGAGATGTAAAGAAAGGATGAGACAATGTATGCATGCAAATTCATTACATTAATGCTTCAAGAAAGTGAACACATATCAAGTATCTCATGATAGAATACATTTTAACCAATGTTTCATGGTAAATAGCTGATAAACAAAACTAACCTCAGTTGCTCTGAAATTTCCCAGACGAGCATCACAAGGTGTTGACTCTCTCAACCGCAAGAATGTTATTCTCTGATGATGTCACAGTGGCCTTCTTCTTGAATTTTATGTAACCCACTAGCTAATAACCTTCTCAGATAGGCCTCAAAATCGACATGTGCCACATGACTTATGAGAAACGACTCTGAAAGCCTTCTCTACGTCATTAACATCCAAACCTCTGTAATTAGGTACAAGGACATGACCCGCATTTTCAGACCACCTGAGCAAGTCTTATTTCCAGCTCCTCCACATGATCCATGGACGTTTGATTGACATTCCTTTTCATTGAAAGCGCAATGATTCCATTTTATCTAAGAAAGAAGCACAATGCATGGAATGAGTTAATTTTTTTAATAAACTAAAAAAGAAATTGTATATGAGATGCATGAAAAAATGTTTCTTTTTTCCTTGACCCAAAAGGTATTAATGCATGAGATGTATGAAAAAGAATTATTTATATTGACTCAAAATTTTTAATTCAGGTGATGCATGAAGGCACTTTTTTTTCTTCACAAAAATGGCAATGCATGAGATAGCTTCTTAATTTTTAGATGAATCATTTTTTATGAATGAATGAGATCAATGTTTTTTTTTTATATTTTGACCCAAATAGGTAGTGATGCATGAAATTTTTTATTTTTCTTTTGATGAATGCATAAGATGATTTTTTTTTTTATATATTGACCCAAAATTTTTTTTTTAATGTATGGGATGCATGAAAATCATTTTTTTTTCACACCATAAATATAAATGCATGAGATGAATGATTTTTCTTTTAATTTTTTTTATGATGAGATTGACATAAAAAGTAAGTAATGCATGCATGCAATGCCTGAAAATGATTTTTTATTTTTATATTGACTCAAACAATTAATTAATGCATGATAAGCACAAAAAAATGAGTGAATTTTTATTCTTCTTCAAAGAGTATGAATGTATGCATGAGTCTTTTTTATTATTGTTTGCACAAGTTACAAGATATGAAAATGATTTTTTTTATTAGAAGCAAAAAAAGGAAGTATAAATAATTTTCAACAAAATGAAAGTAAAAATATGAAGATAAGCAAAGAAGAAACATGTTCCCTTTGTATCCTAGAAGGGTAAGACTTATTATTAGGCATACCTAAAGTTATGACTCTAAACAGGTTGGCCATTAAGCTTGCTCTATTAGTGAGTTTTGGGACGGGTCTAAAATCCTAAAAACATGGTCCCCATATTGCCCTCATCTAAAAGATAAGACCCCGAATCCATGAACCTCACCACAGGGACAAATAAGTCACAATATGGCAGTCCACATACCAGCAGCAATCTGAGCAGGAGAATCAGTGACTGTCAAGGACGCAAAAGCATCACAATAACATCACTGAAGCCCCTTCTAATCCTATGGCATTCCAAGACTCGGGTATAGAGCCCAAAAGTGTGTGAAATATGTCATGGTAATGTGTGTGCTGGGAGCATACAAACCTGCACAAAACCTATTAAAAAAAAAAACGACACCATACTTACAAAAAGAACAACCAACAACAATAATTCTACCCCAGGGTTGCAAGAATATACAAAGACATTTATAAGAGCATAAAAAACTATTTACAAAACAAATAAAACAAAGAGGGGTAAAACTAATATTTTCAAAGCTATTAAAAAAAATATTGCACAACCAACTGCGATAGGCCTGACTCTCAAAAGTCCCCAATGGAGTTACCAGCTATCGCGACCGTCCTGTCCAGGTGCCGCGAAAAAAAGGGTAAAAAACAGAGGAGTCGTCACCAAAATTTTTATTTGGGCAAACCTTGAAAAACCCGATTATTTAAGGAAAACTGGTCTTTAAAAAATGAAAGAGATTTGAGCTCAGGAGTCGGTTACGAGTAGGGAAGGTGTTAGCACCCTACATCACCCGTTTAAAAACGGTACCTCGAGTTAATTGTGCAAAATAATTTTAATAGCCTTTGAAAATATTTATTTCGTCACAATTTTTTAAATTAAATAAAAAAAACAAACACAACAAAAGAGCAAATTAAATTTTGGCTTGACAGAATGACTGATTATGCTCCTACGTATTCCAGGGTGCGATGGGAAACTCAAAGCCACGTAGTTCTTCTAAAAGCTCGATTTGTTTGGTTGACTTTAATTTTTTGGTAAAGATTTGATATTTTTTTAAAATAATTTTTAAAAAGGATTTTATTTCAAAATAATTCACTCATGCACAAGGTCCAAGATATCAATGCTATACGATAAACCCTTACAATTCATACTGTGACACCCTAAACTGGGGCGCCACATTTCGTTACCCGTTGCGGAAAATAAAATAAAATAATTAAATTGCTGGTTGCTTCCGGTAAAAGATATTTTCTTAATAAGTAAGTAGCCTCAAAATAGTGGTATATGTTTTTTTTTAAGGGACAAAAGAAACAAAGGTAATTGATGAACACTCAGAACATGAAATGTAAACATCATATATATATATATATATATATATATATATATATATATATATATATATATATATTATCTATCCTAGTGGGATTCAGAGTTTAGTACAGAAACTAGGGCCTAATCAGGATGGCCATTAAAGACAGAGTTACAGGACATAAAGTTAACAACTGTAAAATAAGTAAAGCAAAATAGGGAGAAGGTCCGGAACCACACATCAAAAGGGTGGCTCTAAGAAGCCAAAATACAGTCGGACCGAGACAGACTACTCACAAAATCATACACCCCTAAGCTGCTCACTACTAACAACTAAAAGGAAGACTTGCCATGAATACTCCCACAAGAAGAAACCCTAGGTGATGGGTCCACAACATCTCCGCCCTCATCAGGAGAGTCGGAATCATCAAAATTTGGATCGTCATCAAGTACGTACTCCGGTAACTCATCAAGATCGTCGTCGTGATCTAAAACATGGTATACGGGCTCCTCCTCAAAGTACTCCTCAAGTTCCTTCGGGTCCTCCTCAATCGGTGAAGCCGGCTCGACTCCAGGTAAGGGCACCCCTAGAGGTGGGTGCATCTGCAACTGTCCATTCATCCTCAGCACGTGTAAGTAGTACCAAGGTGGTGGGAGAGCAATCCTCCTCGTCTCAACTGTCTGAACTCTGCGGTATGGTTCGCCCTCGGCATTCTTCTCCAGCGTGGTTATCGGTCTATGATAAGTAGCCGATGTAGATCCGGGGTGAATCTGCCACGCCCCCGCAATCCCTGCATCATTGAAGATCTCAGTCTTCGATTCCGACGGTACCAGTGGGATGTTCAGATCCATCTAAACCACAACCAGCGATGCCGAAAAACAAAGAGAAGTAACAAGAAGGTATGCAAGAGTGAGATACCAATATATGGATAGATTACAATAACGACATGCATGACACATGCATCACGTCAACATATTAACATTTTCTAAATATTAATAGATACATCAAATATTATATCAATGGGTGTCATACCCGTACAATCAGCTTTTATAAAGATTATGCATAACACTTCAATATTCTGGCTCTATAACCTTAATCTCATGAGATCCCTTCATCTTTCTAAGAGTTGATCAAAACTCAAAGCCCCCACTTGGGCATCGCCGTCGTGACTAAAGTCCCTATTTGGACATCACCGAAGTGACCAATAGCCCCTTCTTGGGCATCACCACTAAGTGACTAAACTATGAGGCACGTCTGCCTAAATGCATGAATAAAACATTCATTCCGTAGGTTTTCTTTGTGTTCAATCTCATTCGTTGTCGAAGCTCAATGCTAACGACAATTCATAAATTTTCATTACTCAATCAACACAGGACACGTAGTCCGAGTGCTCAATCACAACACCTAAGACCGATGCCTCAGTCAAGATTTGTGGTCATAGAAAAGATTTACCATCTTATTTCAGCATGATTAGGACTCTTAGTCCACAACAACGAAATTAGGACACTTGATCCATAATAACGAGATTTGGACTCTTAGCCCACAACATCATGATTAGGACTCTTGGTCCACAATACTTAACACGGATCAAAGATCAACGTGCACATTACAGAATACTAGAAGCGACATCTCGCGAACTAGATTCGATTTCACTTGTTCTTACTTTTCGCTCAGTGAAAATCAAATATCAAAATAAAACCTCGGTAACCTATCCAAGTTACCGGAACATTTTTGAAAGTATTTCTTTACAGGAAATCTTTCATTTGGAAAATCATTTGTAAACTATTATAAGAAATCCATTTTCTCTTGAAATCTTTCTCTTAAAAGCATCTCTATTCATGGTCAATTATTTTCCAAGGCTTTTCCCTCCGTAAAACGCATACTTTTCTAAAGGACATTTTAAAATGAACACCATTACTTTCAAAGTTCTCTTTGAAGCTTATTTAGGCTTTTAATCATATGATTAGTTGAGCACCGACTAACGTCAGGCTTTTCAGACATCAATCAATATCATCATAATCTCAGTCAACAATATAACAATTAATATCAGTTCATAACATATATGATTCACAACACTTTAAATCAAGTAAGGATCAACTTCAAACAGTTATCACAACAGTTCAAGTATACGAATCATTCAAAATTTGATTTCATATAATAACACTATTCCAATAAATCAAGTAAACCACATACACACATGCACATAGCTATTGAATATCCCTCATGCTGTCTCCTCTTACCTTTTGTGAAGGTAAAGGTACGTGATGCTTGAGGAAGTGCAATACGAATGACCTCGTCTACTCCGCGACAAAAGGCTAAGTTTAAGAAAACAAAACCATAAGTTAAAAGTTAACCAAGAATACTAAACCAAGAAGGCATAGGTTCGGCCATGGCATGAAACAGGGTTAGAGGTTTTCAAACAAGAATACAACTCATGGATTAATGATCCTTAAATGTTAGGAGTTCATAACCAAGGTTCACTTCACAAAGCTAGAACCAAAAATCCCACTAATCTATGCTTAGGGTTTCGGTTTCTTTAGTATAAGTAGGCTAGGGGAATTTCCAACCTTTTTAAGCTCTTAGATTGAGTGTTAAAGGATATCAAGAAATCTAAATTCATGACCATATTGAAAAATGAAACAAAACATCCTAGGTTCACAACCATCATAGGAAAAATAGGTTAGAAATCTTTAAACGTTCCAATCTCTTAGATTTAGCATCCAAAGGCATTAATGAGCTTTAGTCCATTATCATTTTGGAAAATGAAAACAAAATATCCTAGGTCCACAACCAGTGTAGGTTTGGCCTTCTTAGGATAAATAGGTTAGAAATCTTTAAACTTTCCAATCTCTTAGACTTAGCATCCAAATGTATTAAGGAGCTCAAGTCCATGATCATTTTGGAAAAATGAAAACAAAACCATCCTAGGCCACTAATACATAGTTTCGGCCTTCATTGGATGAATAGGTTAGAGATGTTTGTTTGATACAAGCTCTTATAATATGAAAATAGAGATTAATAGAAGTTCATAGAAATTGGTTCCAACTCAAAAGGAGTTTCCTATGATTTTCTAAAGATTTTAGAAGCTAAAAGTTCAATAAGAATCACATAGTGTAAACTCATGAAATAAAGTAGAGAACTTGAAAAAGAAGCATATGAGAGTATTACCCTTGAAACTATAAATAAAAAGTATGAAGAACTTGAAACTTGAAAGTAAATAAAAATGAAAACTTTAAGTGTTAGAACTTGAAGTAAGAATGGAGAAGAAGAATAAGGAAAATGAAATAGATGAAATGAAGTGGGTATTTATAGAATGAGGGGGAGAGAGTGGCGTGAAGAGAGGGAGAAGTGAGCTTGGAGAGCAAGTTTGGAGTTTAGGAGGTGTTTGGTTGGAAGAAGTGAAGAAAAATGGGTTTTTGATTAGAATATGATATAATTTGAAAAGTGTAATGATGACACTTTTTGTGTATGTCATAACCCTTGTCAATCACATCCCTCATGTCACTTCACTCCTTTGGTGCTCCCTAATTCGCTCCATTTCGTATCCGGTTGTACTTCCAATCGTAATTTTAGACGTTTTCGCCCGAATAAAATATTATATTTTATTTTCGAACGAAAATTTTCAAAATAACCTAAGTTGAAGAATACATGATAAAAACACTAACCACCTCGTTCACGGGTCAAAATTAGGTTTTCTGCTCAGTAAACTTTTACTGTCAGTGAAAACGCAGACCGGCTTCCGTCTGAGTTTTCAACCGAAATTTTAACCGTGACCTTATACGGTAGGATAACACAAGAAAATGATTTTATTCTAATTAAAATCATCCTCTGGATAAACACATATAAATATAAATTTACTGATATAGAAAGACACAGAAATCGGGGCGTTACACATACGCCACTTAAGGATGGAAATTCATACATCAACGTCATAGATTGTTGCGTGAATTCAAAAAAAAATTCATTTTATTTTATGAAATGTGATAAAATTTGGTTAAAAGTGTAAATTGAAAAAATTTATTATTATTTTTTACAAAAGGAAATTCACTCTTGTACGGGGTTAAAGATAACGAAGCTATAAGATGAATCCTTACAATTCATATGACACTTGAGGATGAAAATCATAAATCAATGTCGTAAATGTTGCGTAAACTCAATAATCTTATTTTATTAAAAGAATTTCATTTTAAAAAATTTCATTTTGAAAAGAGTTTTCGTTATAAAACAAAGAAACAGTAAATCTTAAAAAAGATTTCTTATTTTATTTTTGAGTTTTTGATTTTCTTTTAGAGATTTTTTTATTTAAGACAAAGAAATGAAAATCTTTTTTCAAGAGTTTTTTTTTGTTTATGTATTGTTTTTTTGCCACACAAAGAAAGACATCAGCAACTTAAAAAAAACAAGGCAAACACTTATCATAAGCCCAAAACATATCACAGCCCAAACACAAATAGATATCCAACATCAAAGCAAAAAAAAAAAAAAAAAATGAATGAACATATAGGAGTAAATACCCAATTTGGTCCCTGAAATTGTGAAGCAGTATCAACATCGTCCCTGAAATTATCGAAATTCCAAATTAGTCCCCAAAATTGTAAAACGGTAATCAACTTATTCCCTCCTTTGAAAATCGTATGGACTAAGTTGATTTTATGTTAGCATTGTCAGGGACTTAATTGATATTAAGTGCGTAAAATAAGGGATCAAATTGATACTAACTTATCATTCAGGGATGCTTTTGGAATTTTGATAATTTTAAGGATCAAGTTGATACTACTTTACAATTTCGGGGATGAAATTGGGTATTTACTCGAACAAATACAGAGGACTTGCTTCCTAATGTTACCAATCAAAGAAGAGAGGCAAGAATGGAGGGATAAGCGCAGGAGGCAGATGCACGATGGAGGCGAGCAGGGAGGATGCGAACGACGGGGACGTGCGGCGGTGATCCGTGACTGTGACGTGTTCCGGGGGCGGAGATCCGAGGCAGTGCACGGCGGTGACTGGACGGCACGATGGAGGTCGGTGGGGGAGCTTGGGATAAGGTTCCTTTTGTCTCTATTTGGATTTTGGTTCTGGTTTTGATTTGGGGATGGAATGGGGTCTTGATGCTACTATGATGGTTGTTGGGATGAAGAAGGCATGAGGTATTTTGGTGTTCTGGACTTGAGATGATGGGACTATTGTTTTAGTATGACTTTTGGAGATGATGAGATGGATGGTAATTTCTTCCATGGAGATTTGGTGGCTTAGAGGAATAGGTAAGATTGAAAGAAATGGGGTTGCCTCCTCTGAGAGTAGATGCATCTCCCCCCTCCAGTTCTTCACTTCATCATGTTTTTAAAGACTGAGGAACAAAGCCCCACATCTCTTCTACCTTAGTTGCATAGCTTATTCTTTGTCTAATTTCCAATCTTATTGTTTCTTATGCCTGTTGTGCATCTCTCCTTTTACATGCTTGGATTTCAAACTTTCTCCCTTTTGCAATTTTTCACAAATGTGGACCTTCCCTTTATTTGTGAAGCAATTAAATGCTTTTTTTTTTTTTTTACCTTTTTGGTTTCACCCCACGTCTGCCTATACTGTTCTCTTTATTTTTATTTTTATTTTTAATAAAAGGAATCAACTTTATCTTTTCTCTTTATCTCTTTTTTTTTTTAATGGGCTTTGGGCTAAAGATATAATGGGCTAGGAGAAATGAACAAAATATTTTTTTATGCAACTTTTTATATTTTTTTGAAAATATTAATTAAAATAGAGAAAATACTCGGACAAAACTTGGTGTTCACATCCACGATATCGTCCGCATGCTCGAACCACAACCTCTACGATGAATCAGTCGAGGGACATCTTGACATTTCAGTCTTCTCAAAAGAACATAGAAGGCACACAGCCAGTCGACATAGGTAATATTAAATAAGGAGGTGAGATTCCCAAACATCATAACATATGGCACATATAAAAATAACGTGACAGATGATAGCATACATTCATATCAATGCAAACATATATCTCAGCCAAACAATCCAGTATATTCGAGTAACAAATAATACATACACATATAGCCAATAGTATACAATATCAATATGACCATAATCTCATCAAAGCATGACTGGACACTATTATTAGGTCACAGAGACACGAAAACAAATGTAACTGATTGAAACTGCATAGTCTCTTACCTACACAGTCTCAAGGAAGATTTGACCATAACTCCGGAGCTAAGAGAACGTTCGGAAGGAGTGGTTAGAGCACATGTTTCACAACTGCCAATATTAGGCATCTTGTGCGTTCAATAATAATAGCCACATGTGGAAAATTAGAATTGATTGTGAAACATTCTCGATAACCTAGATCGGCTAGGATCTAGTTGTAAATGTCAGTGTATTGCATGGAACGCCACGACCAAGTAGAATCACCAACTGATCATCCGTTACCTTCCTACCCTGACCATCCTCTAGACCATTGAAGATCCTCACTAGCACGTCCGCATGCGCACAAACATGTAAGCCCACTTCCTAGGCATAAAGGCCTTACTGACAATTTCATTTGAATCAAGCTGATAACGGCGTGTGCATTCATATTTATCCATCGGATAAATTTCGGGGTTCCTTGCTTAAACCCAAAGCCATTCTAGAGGCAAAACAG
The DNA here is from genome assembly GCA_035048595.1 of Echinosophora koreensis. NCBI lineage: Eukaryota > Viridiplantae > Streptophyta > Magnoliopsida > Fabales > Fabaceae > Echinosophora > Echinosophora koreensis. Next base: position 4,339,583 of record JAPCYP010000025.1, on the reverse strand, counting down.
ATAGTACCAACCTGTTGGGAATCACCATTGTTGGACTATCCATGTTTCACGATTTAGTACATTATGAAGGTTGGTCATTCGTTATCAACTCATTATGCCTCTTTAAGTCTATTCTCGAACGGGATTACTTGTCAAGCAAGTAACCTCAAAAGACTCTTTGTCATTAAGCATTATGGATTTAAGGATGAGTGAATCGTCCTTACTTTATGGCATATGGTCTTGCTCCACCATGAGTCATAATTATTAAGTCTTTGTTTTCACTAAGCCATCCATTTAAACTTGAAATACTAGTCTTAGAGACCAAAACCTCTTTTGTCCAAAATCAAAACCCTTTTACTCAAACCAAATCATTTGGAAGTAAGATTGACACATAGGTAAATTGGTACCAAATCTTTCAAAACAATATGTCAAAACCCGTAAAATTATTGAAAGATGCTTTTCCCCTTGTTACTTGATTTGGGGCCGAAATCCCTGAACTTTCAAAATAAACTTCTTTTACTCAAAACCATCACTTACCTAGGTTCTAATACTCATTCTAAGGTTTTAAATCACAAAGTTAAGGACTTGAATAGCATTTTACTCAAAAATCCTAAAACTTGGCTGAATGCCTCTAAGTTTGAAAATCCGGTAATTCCTTTTTCATCTGTTCTTGGATCCTAAAGGTTAAGGATTTATTTTGGGACCTTAGGATACTTAGTTAAGTGTTAAAAATAGTTTTACTCATAAAAAACTGTTGTAACTCAATAGCTTGTGCCAAATCTTGAGTACATTTTGAATGGAAGCTTAGAGGAATGGTTGCATCTCAGACACTGCATTATATGTGACACTTTATAAGTTTGAGTAAAACGAAAAATAATTGTTGTCGAAAATATGGGTTTACTTTTTTTTCCTGCAAATGGTAAGATAAACACTAATTAAATATTGACCAAAGATTTCAACGTAATAATTTCATATATAAAAAGTTAGATCCTTCAAGAGGTATAATACATAAACCAAAGAAAGAAACTAAAAATGAGGGAATACAATCGCTAATAAAATACAACCTAACTGAAATAAATATAATACTTGGAGACTCAGCAACACAAAACTCTAGTCTCTAACACTAGGACTAATCACCACTGGCGAACATAGAACTATAATGAGGCATTGTTCTCGTCCTCCAAGAAGTACTCCTCGAGGTCCTCTTCCACATTCTCTATCTCCTCTTCTTCCTTCTCCACCTTAGAGTTAGAAGATATCTTAAGAATCTCCGCCACCTCACGAGCCTGATGATGTGGAGCCGTGGGACAAGGAGTGCTCTTCCGAGCTGTCAACCTATAACGCCAATGGCTAGGCTGATCGACTGGAGGGATCAAGGTGGGAATCACTGGTAGTTAGACTTGAGGAACCACCGAAGGAACTACCGCAGTGGCCACCGCTGCTGCTGGAGGGGCCACTGGAGGGACTGCTGCAAGTGCTACTGTCGTAGATACCACGAAAATTGCGTCATCAAAACATGAGGATACTACTCGAGGTTCCGACGTCGTGGGAATCATAGGGATCATGGAAGGCAACCTCATCGTGGGCTCCTAGAGTCCATCTCCTCGGAGAATGAAATATATATGAGCGTGTATCGAGAAGGACAACCAAATGGCCCCGCCCTGGACTTCCCGTACCTTGACCATGGTATTCTCCACGTATACCTTGTGTCGGCCACCTAGATGGTGCGTCCATGCATCAGGGTCGTTAAGAAGTTCAAGCCTAATGTAATGAGGGTTCAATGACGCCATTATCTTCATGAAACATAAAATAAAGCAACAACAGACTACACAAAAATGAGCCAACATCCCCATTATCATACAACATATGATAGACATGCAGAGGTACGACACAAACACACACACACATATATCAATCCAAATGATGTCAATGAGGTATGTTGTAACTCCTCGACTTAGAATCATTTTTAATATTAATTGTTCGTTTATTACAAAAATAAAAGTTTCCTATTTAAGTAAAGTGAGAACATAATTTTTTTTTTTTTACGTCACAGTAATGATTAACTTACTCAAAAGCTTCTTAGCTGAATTGGGACTAAATCATACCCAGTCTGAGTGTTACATTCTAGGAAATTAAAAAAAAATACAAAGAGGCAAAATGGGCGTCGCACGTTCCCCTCGACCTCTACTAGAATACACTAGACTAATGATGCCTTCCTCTTGAGGGTATGTATCTCTAGATCACACGGACAATCAAGGGTCCTGGTAGCACAAATATTTATTCCGGATACCTTTACAGTCACAAAAGTTATGTGACCCGCTTCACAAAGTCCTCTACCCATACATTTTAATCAAGGAAATCATAGTTGTTCAGTCCTCATTTTGACCATCACTTGGAATAATAGTGCAATGCATAACAATGATACATGAACATTGACCTACGACCTCGCTCATGAATCTACTGAAAAGAAGACAACACCATAGTTTTAAACAGAACGATGCCAACAAAAAAAAAATATATAATCAGAATCTCAGTAAGTCCCCAAACAATTCCGACTGACATGATGATTACAAATTGTTCAAGCCGTCTTGATCTCATACTTTGGGGAGTGTACTGCATGGACATTGAATTAACATAGGTATAAAAATCACTTTAGAAAGCGGAGCTATTTTAATATATAAGATGCACGTATAATATTCATCTCCACTACCATAAATCTACTATTGGAGTTGTCTTGCACTACAATTATCCAAACTTTTCTACTTAAATTTCATTCAAGAGTTAGCCAAGTCAAGGGAAATTATGCAGATAGAAATGTAAAACAAAAATAAGTCTATAAATATCTAAGTAGCTACCAAGTAGGAACTCGGCTAATAGATTTAAAAAATTAGAGCTTGTATTTCCTATCTTTTTATATTGTTGGCACACAAATATTTCAAAAGGTCAATTGAAATGGATGACCGGGATATAATAGTTAAGAAAGTGACATACGTGGCACAGGATGAGCATAATAACCAACACAAGGAGTCCGATTTCAACACAACCTATCATCTACATGAATCAAAGGAAATCCAAGGGTTATATTTGTTAAACAATGTGATCATCAGATGAAAGAAATTCAGCACCACCACTAATATCCATAAAGAAAAAAGAGCAAAGATAAGTTTGTATCAACATACCTTTGGAACTCCAAAAGTAAAAATACATAGGCCAATGAAAGAGATCCACACTGAGAGGGCTAAGATAACTGCCATATCATATCATGTCAATAGTTAATATAAGCAAGTTCTTATCTACCAAAATCCAATGGATTTTGTCAAATAATCAAAATGCATTGCACAATATTGATGAAAAGACATTCTACTTCTACCTGACAAAAATTCTCCACAATCCCGAAATGCCAATACTAATTTTTAAAATGGATGCAACAATAAGCGCTCCTTGTATAACTCTCATAGAATGTTCAAATTTCTGAAATTCAACCAAAAATCAATTAAAAACATTTACATCAAGTAAGTACAAGCAGCATTAGAAAGAGCAAGAGAGCCAATAGGAATGATGAAAGCAGTGGAAGTCCCCACAACCACCATAAGCCGTGTTCCAAACCACATATGTAATAATGTATTAATGGCAGCAATAAAAATCATAGTTTGTATCATTTCCGCCCTTTCCACCTATGGTTTTTCCAAAAAGAATAATAAGAAATCGTAAAAGTATCTGTTATAATGACTTCATTCCTCAAGAATAATCACCTACGGTTTATCCTATTTCCTACCATTTCTCCTAAATTTGGTGCTTATAGTGTTAACTTTACGGTTAAAGTTGAATTTGTATGAGGGGATCAAGACCAAATATATATAACATGAAATAACAATAAAAAAATTAAATAACATATAGAAGGAAACTATATAAAACAAATTTGATATATGATTAACAACTTAATATAATATAAAATATCTATAGTCAATATAATCATATTCATAATCATATATACATACATGTTTGCATGTTTAAACCTTAAACTTTCACTTTAATTATCTATGAGGATGCTTCATGGTAGATTGCTCAATGGTATAGAGCTAAACAAAAAATATGTTTAATGTATAGAGACCAAATTTATACTTTAACCTTAATAAAATATCTTTATATTTTTCAATAAAAAAAATGACATGAAATTGAAGAAATTCATTTAGTTGATAAACATATGAGAAACGACTGAGAAATAAATAAATTCATTTTCACAAGTCCAATCTCTCATAAACTTTATCCTTTTGGTAGAATCTCTCATGAACTTTCTTATTTTACTCTGTTAGCTTCTCATGTTCCTTCTTTGCCCCCTCTCTCTTCTGTATGTTGCCTTTTTATCAATATTTTAAGTATCGAATTGGATATCAAAAGAGGGAATATGATCCTCTCCTGCAAAAGGTCCTTGAAGCCCCCTCTCCAGCAAGAAATCTCAACTGTGGGATGCATTTAATGGTTGAGATTAGGAAGAAAAAAAAAAACTTTTGACCTATTGTCTTGTAGTTATGGAATGATGGTATGAACATAGTGATGGCACCACAAACTCCCAACATAAAACTCCAAGTCCTCTTGTACAATTTGTCATTTATGTAGTATATATTATTGCATAACAACCCCAAAGCAATGCAATTAACTAGTTAAATTAAATAAAACTCACTGTTTGAATTATCTAATCAAATATATGGAGAGACCTTGCAAAAACTATACGCTGGATACCAGTTATCCAAAGAGGAGAAAAGTGCAGTTGAAGGCCAAGCCAACACGCAACACCTTTCCAGTATGGACCAAGTAAACCTTCCAACACTGTGAGTCATAAGGTGGTGAAGGTGATTTGGGGTGCGGGACAAAGATGTTGGGAGGTATGAGGTGAAAGGTTTAAATCCCACCCCCTACTAACATAACAAAGCTAACAACTAACATTTACCTATAAAAAAAAAAAAAAAACCTTCCAACACTTCAAAACACTGCAAATATTGAAATAAACCATGAAACTTGTTCCATATATATTCATAGTAAAGGCCGTACTTGTTCCATAATCCATATAGATATATATAGATTCTTGCTTCCTTGGATGTGCAACCTGAATGACATGGTTTTTGAAGTTGTTATTCTCTTTCAATTTTTGACTTACTCAATGTACAAATGCTGATTGAATAAGCAGTCTAAGTACCAGTGGTGGATCTTAAATTTATAATTAGTCATGCACAATTTTATCACTCAAATATGTAAAGTGAGTAAACATCTAATTTGTAAAATCCTAGTTAGTATTTGCTCATCTTGCAATGATATATTTTTAAAATCAATAGGGTTTAATATTAATGTTCCATAAAATAAAATATAAAATATATAATAGTTTGTGAATTTTATATGTAATATAGGTTGTACAAATTATTTTAAGGATGTCATACATAATTTTTATATAAAAAATTAATAAAAAAATTCGGGGGACACTGTGGCTCTCCCCTGCTCCTATTAGCATCTGCCACTACCAACTACCAACCAGGCCATAGAAGACGCGTTCAGCACAGCGTTTCAGTGCAACAATGATGGCACGAGGAAGAAAGGAGAGAGATAGAGTGAAGTGGCGACAATGGCTATAATTGACGACAGAGAGGAGGAAATATAACGGTTGCACCGAAGACGGCGAGTGTGAACGTTGTTGTAGCGAAAGTGGGGAAGAAAAATCAGATGAACATGAAAACTGAAAATTGTGCTGGAAAAGAAGGGAAGATAGGTTAGAAGTGTTTTTTTTTTTCGCTTTTAATCTCAACCATTAAATGCATTCAATGGCTTAGATTTCTTGCTAGAGAGAAGTTGTGGGAACCTTTTGCGGGAGAGGATTCGATTCCTCAAAAAAGACCTACGAGTCAAGGTTAAATTGGTTCCCTATGACTGATAAGTAAATAATTTAATTATAAATAAAAATCATAGGTAATTAATAGACTAGGAAGTTCAAACCCAATGTCTCAAACTAGTAAGGCTATATTTGATTTACTTTTGCAAACGTACTTTTGGGGTCTAAAAGTACGTCTGCCCCAAAAGAAGTCTATAAATATTTTGCCCCTGACTTACATTTGAAGTTTTTCCACTATAAACCAAACATGCACTTATATATTAAACATAATACTACACCTAATAATGAGAAAAGTACATGTAGCAACTAATAATAAGAAAAATAAGAAAGTAAATTCATACATACAACAACTAATAATAATAAAAAAAGCTTTTATACTAACAATACATTATAATTAAATCCATAATATTATTTTAAGCTTTTAAATATCTTCGTTACATCATAAAAATAAAATACTAATAATCAAATAAATCAAATATTGCCTGATTTGGTTTTAGAGCACCATATCATATATGAATGGTCAAACCATTGTTTTGAAAACCGGATCGAACCGGTCGGTTCGATCGTTTTGATCGGTAATCGATAAGGTGTATGGTCTGTTGAAAACCGCATCAAGAACATGTCAAACCAATCTAGAACTAGTGAAAATCGGTGAGAACCAGTAAAAAATTGAAGGTCAGAACCGATTTAAACCGGTCAGCTTTTATTTTTCAATTTTCTTTTGAAATTTTTATTTTAAAATTATAAAAAAATATTTTAAGTTAAATAAAGGTCCAATGATAAAATATAAAAATACATATACATGAATTTTTATTATTTATCCTTCTTCGTTGGTTTTTTTATCTTATGAAATATATAATATGATTATTTTATGTTAATTTAAAATTTATTTTTTCTTATGTTTATTACTTAATATAATATATAATGTTAAAAATACATATTGAATTGTCATCGGTTCGACCACATTTCAACCACTATTGAACTTTCAACCATTGCCTTCAATGCCTACTGAATATTGTCTATATTGTTTAATTTATATTTTGGTAGATGAATATTGTCTGATATGGTTTTATATATCACATTACATTTTCATGCTGTTTCATTTTGTTTTATGGATCTTACTAACGAGTGTCTTAAGGGAATTCAAATAAGGTAATTATTAATTGAAAAACTAAGTATATCCCTTCCCAATATATTGATTATATAACTTTTCATAAAAAATTACTTTTTAGATTCCTTAAACAATGTCCTTAGAGTACTGGTTAGCATTTGCCTTATTTTATTTATGAATATGAGCTCATTGGCCGTAAATAACACTCTTCTCCGTCCTTATCAAAATCGAACCTAATGTCAAATCTAAAGCAATTTCCAACGCCGCAACACGAAAACAATACTCTTAACTCCCAGGATCCTAATATACAAACGCAGATCATCAGGCCCCCTTCACAACCCATCCCTAGTCCGAACCCGAATGGATTCTCTGCATCAATTCCTATCCGAAATTTGTGTGCTTGCTCGAAGCACAACGTCATCGTCCACCTATTTTTCTAACCGAACTAGATCGTAGATACAATAGGTCAATCGACCGGTTCCAATTCAACTGACTCATTCCCTTCCCTAGTTCATAGTTCATAGTATAAATTGATTAGAAGAAAAGTTTTACTTACATTGTTGCCATCAATCGCATTGACATTAGAAGAAAGCATACTATGGTTCCAAACATGACTAGGCAATGCTGAAATGCCAGGAGGATGGCTTGATCTGCATTCATCAAATCATTCAACCAAAACAGTCAGAGAAAAAAAAAAGGAAGGTGAGAGTGAGAAAGGAAAAATAGGTTGGTACTTACACCATTTGGGAGAACTGGAAACAAGTTGTAAGTCAATATCAAGCTCCACTCCTCCTGCACCACATTTATGTCATTAAGAAGGAAATAAGATGAGAGATAGGACCCCTTTTTTCATTCTAATAAAATGATCTGTGTTTTTCACTTCTATGAGTGTCCCCCACACTCCCACACCCTTTTTTTGGTTTTAAGTCAAGCGCAGAACCAATAATACATGTGTTTGCTGTTAATTCAAGCCCTTTTTCATTCTTAAGTAGAATTTAAGATGAGAGATATTTTCATTCTAATAAAAGGATTTGTGTTTTTTCACTTCCATGAGCATTCCCCCACACTCCCAGACCCTTTTTTACAGTTTTAAGTTCAGTGCAGAATCAATAGTACATGTGCTTTTATTAATTCAAGCTGGGACTTCCAAATTCAATTCCAATATCCTATTTTAACCTCCACAATCTTGCACTACCTTTATTATATATATATATATATTCTTGAATGGTCAAGAATACAACATAAGTGATCACGTGACTACTATCTAGCTTATAATCATGACCATCTATGTATGATTTAATTGTTCACTCTTACACTAACACACTTGAGTCGCCCTATATATACAACACATACTATAAGGGTAGCGAAGAATTTCCCAAAATCATTTGACAACATGTATGCTAGAATATTAAAGATCATATAATTGAATAAAACTACGTATTGAAAAAAAAAAAAAGACACTTTATCAAAGTCATAATTTTAAAATTCAAAACAAATTATATTTATAAACAAGAGATGAAATAGAAATAAATTTCCTGAGTACAATTATTAAATAAATTAATTTACCTTGAAAGTTTAATCAAAGAAATCATAGTCGTTGAATCCTCATTTTGATCGTTACTTCTAACAGTAGCGCTAACAATGAAGGCGAAGAAATATAAGACATCATCAATGATTTCCATCTAACCAGACGTGCATCAATGATCCATGAACATGGACCTACAACTTTGCTCATAAATCTAGTGAAGATAAGACAACAAAACAACTTTAAACATTAGAAAAGATGCCAACAAAAAGAATATATAATCAACAACGAAAGCAAGATGATATGGAATTAGAAGTATGTATATAGTACCGGTCTGAGTTGAATGGAGGAGCAACAGATCCACGCTTCCCTGGCATGGTCATCATCCTACAAGCGTGTTTATGAATATAACTTACGTGAATCTGTGACAGATAGAGGAAGGAAGGCTCCTTTTGCAACTTTATGCTAACTCAACTAGCGGCGGTGGAGACCCTTTGAGTTTATAGTGAAACCGTATTAGTTATGTGAAAGTGGTGAAGAGAGGTATACATTTATAGAGGGGCCGAAGTCACGAGGTAGAATGTGATTTCACGTGAGAAGGGGTAGGTTTGGGTAAGGGTTGTAGTGCCTGTGTTGTTGTTATTTATTTATTTTTTTTTTTTTTTTTAAGTAAGCATCAAATGTTCTGAAGGCTTTTTCTAGCGTGATAATAGGCTTTTTTCAAACTCAAAGGAATCAGTTAAACAGTACCGGGTCATACTTCTAATAATAGGCTAAGAACAGAAATTGCGTTTTAATAATCTAGTCAGATGACGCTGGATCCCGGAACTGGCGTAATATTTCTCGAAAATATTTTGTAAATTTTACATAGATATTACATAGATACCCCTTGGAGGATTCTCAATCCCCTCAAATATAAATATGGCTCAAAAAAAAAATAAAATCCCTCAAATATAAAACTTTGTTGCTTTGATTTTAAATTTTGCTTTGAATAATAATAAGGAAAAAAAAAAACTTGATCCAACGTTTGACATGACATATTGATTGCCTCTAATTTTATGTAGCGTTAACTATCTTTTTGGCAGTAAAATAGCTAACATCGGTTTGATTTCCAAGAGATAGTTACTATGTATTCAGTTTCTCAATCATGGAAATTAGAAACAGTCTTTTTGTGCATAAATTATAATTGATATCGTTTAATTAATATTATCAACTTTTTTTAATTGAGAGATTAAATTAATATTTTTATTTTTACGGAAGGATTAAATTGATGTCAATTATTTTTGGGAAACTAAATTAATTTCAACCCTACCATAGAATGATTAAAATGGTACGCAATTTACCTGCAAGGTGTGGTCTAAGTGGCTAGTAGCTTGAACCCTTTAACAATATGTTCAGTGTTCGAATCCTGATGATAGAGCTACATCTATGGGTAGAGGTATTACCCCTTAACTGATATTCTATATCCTCAGGGGAGTAATCCTATGGCTATCGGTACATAGTTTACTCTTCCATGTGTTACATTGGTTTTTGAGGCACAGTTAATGAAAACAATCCTGCTAATTTTGATGAAAATGTATTAGCTATTTCTTTTTGAAGTGATATATATATATATATATATATATATATATATATATGTGTGTGTGTGTGTGTGTGTGTGTGTGTTTTTTTTTTTTTTTTGGAAGCTGCTCGTCCCTTTATAAGGTGAATTTTGGAGTCTAGACCATCCCAAATAAATAGATCAAAGAGACTGTGGTTATTTTTCTCCCTTCAAAATCTCAGCGTCAATTGAGACTTGCTTTCACATCATGACCTTTCATGCATGGTCTTCTTTTTGGTCACCTAACTAGATGAACGTTATCTTAAAAAAGGTAAATAATACTCAACTCTTTTTTTTTGATAAAGATAATACTCAACTCTTTAGAATTACTGATCGATTTCCTTAGAATCTGGGATAAGCCAATCCTTTTTTGGCAGTAACGAGAAGGAAAGTGCGTATAGCCCACATTGCCCTTTACAACGACAAATTCTAACATCCACCCAAAAGTTATCGGAGGACCAAAACACTTAAATTTACGATCGTGGATGCATTAATATTTTAGTTCGACGGCTAAGATTTGTTGTGCAAAATTGGGATCTTTCACTTGGAACCGGTTTGCCTTTATGTAAATATAAAAGAGTAATGATAGGTGGACAACTGGGTTTGATACCCAGGTGGTACTACTAAAAAAATTGAAATCAGCAACGAGCATATTTCGTCGCTAAAGAGGAAAATTCGTCGCTAAATTAATTAATGACGAAATTAGCGACGAGAAAAAATTCGTCAAAAAAAGTGGCGTCGCTAAATTTAATGACGAAATTTGTATGTCGTCGTTGTCAGCGACAAAAAAAAGTTGTCGCTAACAATAAAAAATTCGTCACTAAAAATGTTTAAAAGACATAACTTTAAATTTAGTAATTCTGTCGCTGTTTATGACGAATTAGGATCTGTCACTGTTTATGACGGATGGGCAGCCGTCGCTATTTTCGACGAATTGGGATTCATCGCTGTTTACAACGAATTGGGATTCGTCGCTGTTTACGGCGAATTGGAATTTGTTCCTATTTACGACGAAAATAAATTTGTCACTGATTGCGATGAGAGTATGTCGTCGCTACTTGCGACAAATTAAATTATTCATCGTAATTAACTACAAATTTAATGACAAATATAGGATTTTAACGATGAATTTAACAACTAAAAAAGGTGTTTTGCGATGGATTTAACGACGACAAAGAACTCATCGCTTATTTTTGCAACAATTTATTAAATATTTTACGTAAATGTCAACTACACCCTTTGTTTAGCGACAAATTTAGCGACGGAAAATTTAGCGACATCCTTTGTTTCTCGGTAATTTCATTGTTAAATTCAAATCAAATAGTTAGCGATAGATTTAGCAACAAATTGTTTAACGACAAAATTTATTCGTTGCAAAATTCGTCGCTAAATTCAAAGGAAAAATTTTGCGACGGATTTTGGGACAAGATTTTCAACGACATACATATTTGGTCGCTGATTTCGTCACTAAATAGTAGACAACCAAGTTCCATAAATTAAAAGCAATTCGTTACTAAATCTGTCACTGTTTGCTACAAATGTTTTTCCATCGCTAATTTCCATCGCGAATTTCAACATTTTTAGTAGTGTTGGTTAATCATGTGTAACTTTTTTGTTAATTCAGTTCATTATATGGCTAATGGGTTATATAAAGCTATTTTCCATAACCATGTAAATATTTGGTCAATCACATGCAAATATCTAGTTAATTCAGTATTTTATATGATTAATTAATGGGTCATTATGAATTAACCAAATATTTACACGTGATTAACCATATAATGAACTGAATTAACCAAATATTTGTACCGATTAACCAAGGTGTCAACTTTGGGTGTCAACTTTGGGTGTGCAACTACCATTTCCCAAATAAAATAAGAGTAATGAGGTAAAGGGAGTTTACCTGAGGAGTTTTTGCTAGTCATGTACCTTTTTGTGTGACTTGATATATGTTTGATTGAAAATGTGTTGTTGATGTTATTTAAATTGTTGAAAATGTATATGTTGTTGTTGAGTTATGTAAAATGATTTTGTATGTATCCGATGATAATTACTGTATTGATTGATTGTGATTGGCTGAGGGCATGACACTGGTCATTGCTTGTTAATAAAGATTAAGATATTAAAATACCTTAACTCAGAAAAACTGAAAAAGTGATGTTTTGGTTCTTTAGAAAGTGAGAAGAAAACTCTAATGATGAAAGTGTGGAGATAGAAAAAAGTTTAGGAAGAGAAAGAACATGAAAAACATCAAAATCCATGAAAATGTTTAAAAGAATTTTTGAAGGAAAAGTCTTTTGAAAACAAAGATTTTCTTTTAGGTTTTACAAAAAGCTGTTAAAAAATGGAAAGATTTAGAGAAAATGCTCTCCTTGATAAATCTATTTGCAAGAGTTTTATATTTGGTTCAAAGTTGAGAAAAAGATTTTAGTGGTTTTCTAAGTTTTCAGAAAATGGATTTCTAAAAGAAAAAGTTTTAGTGAAAGTGTATTTCTAAGAATGAAAAAGTATTTATGGCACAAAGTTGAGAAGACTTTTGTATTTTGTTTTTCGATTTAGTTTTCACTGAACGAAAAAGAAAACCAAATGGAAGGAAATGAAAGTGGAAAGGACCTAGATTTCTGAAACGATGTGCTACAGTTCCTGTTTGAGTTTTGAGGAAAGGAAAGAACCTAGATTTCCGAGACGTCGGGCTAGTGTTCGATTGAGGAGGAGATTTTAAGCCATTAATTTTGTTTGAAATCCTAAGTTGGTATTAAAGTTTATTTAATACTTGAACAAAAGTAGTCGGGAGCTTTAAGCCTCGATGAGGAAAGAAAGAAAGCGAAAAAGAAAAAGATAAAGAAAAATCATTGTTTTATATGTATAGTTAGGCAGACGTGCCGTTGTGTATCGAGCTATAGTTTCACACTGGGTGAACTGGCAAACTGAATAGTTACGGACCAAAGATATATTCTTTAGTTTTTGGGTCTTTAGGGACATTCGGGCTCGAACTCCACGAGATACTCGGGGCCTTGCAATCTCGGGGAGTGGAAATCGGTTACCCTGCTCGTAATGTACTCAATCAGGAACTATTCTGTATTATTTAGGTGAGACACGATACCCTAGAACAATTGGGGATCAGACCTAAATTGAGAAACCGACCCAACGCGAAACAATTGTGTTATAGGCATTATTGCAGCCTATCATGCTCGACGGAGAGAAGTTGGGATCTCCGGAGAATTACGAACTAGCTAGTGAATATTGAAGTGACATAAAATGTTTTATAAAAAATGCATTTGTTTGGCGGGTATGAATCTCTATGGAAATAATTGTGATATTGTATTATGTTTTGTTGTTGTCATATGTTGTTGTTTTGTGAGTCGTGTATGTGACTGCTATGATAAAACTCATATATTGGTATCTCACATTTGCATTATTTCTGTTTGGTTCTCTGTTGTGGTATATTGTTATGTGTATATAGATGGACCCGATGAATCATTTGACCAACTCGGGGTTTATGGGCCTAGCGTTTGAACACCGAGATGATGGAGGTGCTTGGGTTATACACCCGGGAGCCCGAAGCGCTACATATACTGGGCCCTTACTTACTACTAAAGGGAATGAAGCAAGAGCGTCATCCTATACGCACAGTTTGAAGACAGTTGAAGTTCCACTGCCACCTATATGGCTTCTTTTGAGGACCTTAGTGGAGACAAGAAATACTTACCATCAGCCTCCACCACTACAGTTTGTACTTGGATCAGCACCCGCATCTGCAGTGCCAGAGCTACCTGTTCCCATCATCCTTGTTGGAGGGGAGGATGATGTTGATGATGTTATGGTTGCGGAAGACCCTCAAGAAGAAGATCCGATTGAGGAGGATCCTATTGAGGATGATGAAGAGGTGGTAGAGTACCACCCTCTGGATGAGGAGGTTGTTGATCCCACAGCTGATGTGGATGCAGGAGGAGTTTCACCCGATCCTTCTCTAGATAGGATGGCCATGGAGGTCTCCCTAATGTGTTTCATTAGATGACCAGCCTAGGTTGTTAGTTTTTAGGGGTAGTGTTAACTTCTGCTAGTCTGTATATCCGACTGATGAGAGCCATATCTTTTTGTAATTTTGGTTCTCTGCCTAACCCTTTGATTTTCGATATTGTATAGTCATGTATGTATTTTATTTACTAATGTTAGAACTTTGACCAATGACCCATAACTATAAGGGTCTTGACTGTAGAAAGGAAAACAAATGATGTAAGGATGCTGGAAATGTGTAGGTGTATGGATATGTATATATATGCAGATGATGTTCTTATGTATAAGTCAAAAGTTTTTTTTTTTACACCAGTTTTTCGAACCAGAACAAGTAATAATTTATTTTTTGAAAGTAACTAGCAAATTATTTTCTTTTATTTTCTGTGATTTGAGTTGTAATCATGTAGCGTCGAGGGAGGTGTTACACCGGTCAAGCGGTAGGGGAGGACGATGCCGTGACTTCACAGCCCCCTCCGCCTAAACGCCGCCACAAGAAGGCGGTTATGATTGAGAAGGACCCTCCCCCTCCCATCACCATACCTGGGTATGAATGGGTCAGGGGTGATGTGGGGACGTACTGGTCCAAGTGCCGAACCCCTGAATCCATGGTGGAACTTCAAAAATCGGTTTCTATCTTGCGTGCTAAGTATAGGGATAAGTTTATCCTCGAGCCCTATTCTGATACCGACCAGGTCTTCCTTGCTACCTTTAATAATCAACCCCCCTTTACTTTTGTATATAGAACCTTCTTTGAAACTCTCGGGATCTCCTTCCCTTTCAATTCCTTCGAGAGGTCCGTTATTTTCGCCATTAATGTTGTCCCTATAGATGATGGTGAGATACAAGTCTCAAGTATGCTTCTGTGAAGAACATGTCCACCCATGTTCAAGAGTGAAGAAACGAAAAGTGTTTTGATGATGATTATGATGATTGATGTTGATGTAATCGTTTTGATGTTTTATGTTTGCTTTTCTAGGGTTTTGATGTAAGTCATGAGTAACTTAGTTTGTATAGATGGCTTAATAAGATCAAGAAGATAACAATGCTAAACCTAAAAATAGAAATCAATTAGAGCTAAATAAAATGCTAAATGTTGGAAAATGTTTTTAAGGTATAAGTAATCACATACATAGTTGTATATTGGTCTACTTTGAGGAAAACTCGAAATTCCTTCAAGAGTATTCAAATACCAACTCATGTATGCCATTACACATGCATTTTGGCAAATTTTGAAGGGAGTATTCGAATACCCACAATAGTATTGGAATACTACCCATTATGTTAAGTTTGTTGGGTTCTGTTTTAGGGAGTATTTGAATACCTCTGCAGTGTATTTGAATACTCTCCTAAAAATTCAACAAAACTTCAAGTTTCTCAGCTCCAATTGAAGTCTATATAATGGGTATGTGCATTAGAGTTTTAGACACGAAATTACAAGCAAAAATATACTGTGCTAGGATTTTCTCTTCTACTCAATTTGTTTCCTGAGTTTTGTATTGGGGGTGTCATTTCCAAGGTTCTCAAGAGTGAGGCATCTCTTGAGGGGTGTAAATCTTTGTTGGTGAGGTATCCATCAAAGTGGCCATTGGAGAAAAATCTTTGTTGGTGAGGAATCCTTCAAAGTAAGGGTAAGGCATCCTTTTGTTGGCAAGAGTGTGGTATCTCTTGTGGATTGCAAGAGTGTGGTATCTCTTGTGGATTGTTGGTGAGGTATCCAACAAGGTGTAAGGGTGACGCATCCCTTAGTGAGTTGTTGGTGAGGTATCCAACAAGTTTTCAAGAGTGAGGTATCTCTTGAGAGTGTGGTACTTATGGGTGAGGCATCCTACAGGGGAAAGTGACTTCTGTAAGGAGTATGGTATCTCTTGTACAAATTTTGTCATAGTGAATTTCTCCAAGAGGTTTCTTGGAGACTGGATGTAGCCACTCAGGTTTTGGGCCGAACCAGTAAAATACTTGTGTCACTTTCTCTATCCCTACTCTCTTTACTTTCTAGCAATCTTTATTATCATATGCATGATTCTTCATGTTCTATGCTTATGATACTATAGTCCATGATTGTTATATGATACTATCTCTTAGCTTATACAATTGAATATCTTTCTTTAATTGCATTCTTGAATAAGTATTGCAATTGTTTCTTGCTTAAGCTTTAAGGAAAGTTTACTATCTTGCTACTTCATTTGAAAAAGGGAAGTTAAACATTTTTTTTCCGAAAAGTTTTAAAAGGTCAATTCACCCCCCGTATTGACTAAGAACTGTTTCCACACCTAACAATTGGTATCTAGAACGGGTTCTTGAATAAGGTTAATCACCTTTCAAATCTCCTGGAAATGGCTTCTCAATCAAATGGGACAAGTGATTATGTTTCTATTTCTAAACCCCCTATTTTCAATGGTGAAGGTTATCCTTATTGGAAAGCAAGGATAAAAAATTTCATTGAGGCTATTGATGTTGATAGATGGGATACTGTTTTGAATGGTCCTTTTATTCCTAAACATGTTGTTAATGAAGAGGAAAAGGATAAATCTAGATTTTTATGGACCGATGATGATAAGAAGAAGGTCCTATTAGATAAGAAGGCAAAGAACATCATTACTACGAGAGTTAGTATTGATGAGTTCTTTAGAATCTCTACTTGGAATTCCGGAAAGGAAATGTGAGATACACTTGAGGTAGCCTATGAGGGCACAAGTGAAGTAAGGAGATCTAGGATGAACACTTTAACCCATGAGTATGAATTGTTTAGAATGATGCATGGTGAATCTATATGTGATATGAAAAAATGTTTTACATATATTTTTAACAAACTTAGTTCTCTTGGTAAAGTGTTTGATAATGAGCATCTTATTAACAAAGTTCTAAGATGTTTGAAGGTCTTGGCAACCCAAGGTGACGGCTATTGCGGAATCAAGGAATCTTTCTACAATGGGCAAAAGTGAAGTAAGGAGATCTAGGATGAACACTTTAACCCATGAGTATGAATTGTTTAGAATGATGCATGGTGAATCTATATGTGATATGCAAAAATGTTTTACATATATTTTTAACCAACTTAGTTCTCTTGGTAAAGTGTTTGATAATGAGGATCTTATTAACAAAGTTCTAAGATGTTTGAATAGGTCTTGGCAACCCAAGGTGACGGCTATTGCGGAATCAAGGAATCTTTCTACAATGTCACTTGCTACACTCTTTGGCAAGCTTCAAGAGCATGAACTTGAGCTATCAAGATTAAATGAGAGTGAAGATCAAGACAAGAAGAAGAAAAGCATAGCCTTGGTTGCATCTTCAAGAAAGGAAGACCTAAGTGATAGTGGTGATTCAAGTGAGGAATTCCAAGAGGAGCACCTCAACTTGTTAGTGAGGAAGTTTGGAAAGTTCCTCAAGAGAAGAGGTAACTTCAAGAGAGGCAACTTCAAGAACAAGAAGTTCACAAAGAAGGAGAGTACTCCCAACCCAACTTGCTATGAGTGTGGAAAGCTCGGTCACATGAAATATGATTGCCCCAACTACAAGAAGAAGAATGATAAAGAAGACAAGAAGGGCAAGAAAGATAGGAAGGGTAAGAAAGCATACATAGCATGGGATGGGAATGAGATGTCATCTTCAAGTGATGAAGATAGTCAAAGTGAAGAGGCCAGTCTATGTTTAATGACTTCACATCAAAGTGAAGTTGAGGTATCGGATGATGAACTCTTTCTCTCTTTTACTTATGATGAGTTGCATGACGCTTTTGAAGAATTGCATAAAGAGTCTCTTGATTTAGCTAAACTTGTTTTGAAACAAAAGGATTTGATGGCTCAACTTGAAAAAGAAAAATTTGTTTTGAAAAAGTAAGTTGAGGATCAAAAGCTAGAGATTGAGACTATGCAAAAGATTTGTAAAAATTCTTCAAAAGGAAAAGAAAAAGAATGGTGCACCACTTGTGAAAATTGCAAGAATTTTGAAAGTGAGAACATTGATTTGAAAAAGTCACTTGCAACGCTTACAAATGGAAGTAACAATCTTAATGTCTTACTTGGTAAACAAAGTATGAGTTTTGTTAAGGCCGGATTGGGATACAATCCATTTGATGCTAAAGTCTCTAACAACACTCAATTTGTTCCATCAAGCAAACAAAAGAAGTCAACTATAAAATGCTATTTTTGTTGCAAGCATGGACACCATATTTCAAAATGTTATATCAAAAGAAAAGGTGATGAGAATTATAACTTGATGTGGGTCCCTAAAGGGAGTAAACCCAAGACTAACATACAAGGACCCAATCCAAATTGGGTACCTAAGATTTGATCTCTTTTGTATAGATATGCTTGAAGACACTATGCAAGGAGTGGTACTTGAATAGTGGATGCTCTAAACATATGACCGGAGACATCTCTATGTTTTCCCATCTATCTCCAAAGAAAAGTGGTCATGTCACATATGGAGATAACAACAAGGGTAAAATTCTTGGAGTGGGTAAGGTTGGTAAGAATTCTAATTCCACAATTGATAATGTGCTATTGGTTAAAGGTCGAAAGCATAACTTGTTAAGCATTAGTCAACTATGTGATAAGGGCATTAAAGTTGTTTTTGATGAAAATTGTTGCTTAGTTGAAAGTATGCATGATAAACAAGTTAGGTTTATAGGCAAGAGAATCAATAACATATATATGCTTGATTTGAATGAAATTTCATCTTCCATACAATGCCTGATTAGTAAAGATGATGATGCATGGCTGTGGCATAGAAGAATTGCACACATTCACATGGATCACCTTAACAAACTTATCTCTAAGGATTTAGTGATTAGTTTACCTAAGATAAAATTTAATAAAGAAGGTTTATGTGATGCATGCCAAAAAGGTAAGCAAACTAGAGTTAGTTTTAAACCCAAGAATGTTGTTTCTACTTCTAGACCTTTGCTATTGCTTCATATGGATTTATTTAGTCCTTCAAGGACAATGAGTTTTGGTGGAAACTATTATGCTTTAGTGATTGTTGATGATTTCTCAAGATTTACATGGACATTGTTTTTAGTTCATAAATGCGACACCCCCGCCTTGGGTATCACATTTAAGAAACTCATTACGGAAATAAAACTTAAAGAAAATAAAATGTTGCTGGTTACTTTCGAAAAAACAAAGTTTTCTAGTTTACTTATCCTTTTTGAAAATGATGATACAATTTTTACCTTTTCTTCTACATACAAACAACATCAACATAAGATACATCTCTATTTCATACATATGCATCATAAAATTTTACATAAAGACCTTTATCTTACCAGGTCACTTTCTAAAGTCATAAAGATATAAAACAAACTAAAACAAACTAACTATAATATAGTGGGAGTCTGGAACCATAACTCTAAATATAATGGCGCTCCAGTATAGACATCCCCACCCTCAAGAGGAGTATCTGGAAAGGATACCACAACTCCCTCTCCTACATCAGGGACCACATCATCCCCAAGAGGATGATAGTTTGGGTCCTCAACTAGATCTTACTCAGGATCTTCCTCCATCTCCTCCTGCACCTCCTCCGGAACTAATACTATAGGTTCTGGAGGTGATCCTGGTGCTACCTCCTGTAGAGGCTGGACATGTGGGGGAGGATGATGCTCTAAGTTCCGCTGCTAAACCAAGTACTATAAAATCATCCATATGGGAGGTAGTGAGACCTCCACCGTCTCCATGCTATGAGTGCGATATTGTGGCCCCGCTGCTAGGGTCCCCGAGGGAGTCCTTACAAGACCGGTGTAGGTGGTGCTCTAGGCTCCCGGGTTAATCACCCAAGCCCCACCGTCGTCAGCATTATCAAACGTCAGGGATCTGATCCCTGAGTATGACAGCTCCATCTCTTCCGGATTCATCTGTACCCATATATATACCACACAGTAGAGAAAACAAATAGGAAAATATGCAAGGGTGAGATACCAAGATATGAGTTTTGATAAGATAACCACATGCGCAACACACAAAATAGCATATACATGATATTCACAATATATGAGAATTATCCAAACAACATAATAATTTTATCAACGGGACTCATACCCGACAGTTATCGCAATTTTTGTAAAAATGCATGACACTTCAATATTCAGGCTCTAATTTGATGTCTAATCTCCGGAGATCCCAAAACTTCTTTTCGTTTGAGCAGATCAAGCTCTTTACATGGACTATTGTCAACGAAAGAAACAATATCCAACAAAGATATATGACACATTGGCCAACACACAGGACATAATGGTCATTGCGATAACTGGAAACATTGTCCATAACACATTGGCCAACACACAGGACACAATGGTTATCGCGATAAATGGAAGCATTTTCCATCAAGATACATTGGCCAACACACAGGACACAATGATCTATAATTCATGACACAATGGTCAACACATGGCACGTCTGCCAAATAATGCATGTAAAAAATTTTATTCTCGTCTCATTTTCTTTTTCGATTTATTCTTTCCTTGTCGAGGTTCAAAGGCTCACGACCATGCTTAATTTAATATTAAGTCTTCTCAACTTCAATCAAACACAGGACACACAGTTCGAGTGTTTTAAACTCAACACAGGACACACAGTCCGAGTGCAGAATCGCAAAGCCCTAAACTGATGCACCAGTCTTAGGCTCGCAGATATGGGATACAACATTCACCATATCAATTATAGGACACACAGTCCACAACAACTTTTGTGGGACACACAGTCCACTAACACGGATCCATGATCCACGTGTTAACAAAACACTATGAGGAAACTTATGCACCCGCTGCTAGGTTAGAAGCTATTAGATTGCTTCTTGCTTTTGCATGTCTTATGGATTTTAAGCTCTATCAAATGGATGTCAAAAGTGCATTTCTTAATGGTTTAATTCTAGAAGAAATTTATGTAGATCAACCACCTGGTTTTGAAAACTTTGAAAAATCAAATTTTGTTTTTAAACTTAAAAGGCTCTCTATGGTTTGAAACAAGCTCTAAGAGCTTGGTATGAGAGACTTAGCAAATTTGTTTTTCAAAATAAGGAAAATAGGCCTACACATGATGCCAAAAAGAGAAACTATATTTAACAATCACATGATTTTCACACAAACTATTTCCACTCTAACAACCCACCAATTAATCATAATCCAGCATCATCATTAAATCCAAAAAAAAATTCCTCTACTAAGTTAACAATAAGTAAAAACAAATAAATCAACTTTTCTCTTATTGCTACAATAAATCCTATAACTAACTTTACAAGTCAAAATAAATCAATCTCTAAACATCAATATTCAACACTTTGTATAAATAGTATCATGATTCATCAGGATAACAACCATGCTTATTACACTCAAGTCTAAACATATACCAATATCTTCTAATCTATCTCAACCTCAATTCATTCTAACATTTTTATAAATATGAATATTTATATAAGGTGCAGCACCATGTGCTGCTTGCACTCTAGATGAAATGGTTAAATGAAGAGTAGTAGTGCTTGAGCGTAAACAGGAATAGGGGGAAAATCATTTGTGCGTGAATGTGAATAGGAATAGGGGAAGGGAAAAGAAAGAAAACAACTTTCATCCAGAAATTTCTATTGTTGAAGTCAATTAATTACTCAGTCATAGATAAGAAAATGCAACTATTAAGCTGCTCAATCAGTACCTCCTTTCCATCTCTAGTGTGCATGTCACCCAAGCAATTCCCAACATTCAAAGAATATTCAACATCATAAAAAAATAATTCACATGACAAAGCAATCCAAGAATAACCATCTTAAGAGATTTGTAGCAACTCATACATAACTTCATATACCCAAAAGGAAAACAACATCATATGTGATTCCAAATATAGAAAACTTACAAGGTTATGAATTTGAAACCCTTACCTTAAATCTCTCATAGCCTAGCCTCTTGAGAGGGAAGAGGTTCCTTTAAGTTTCCCTTTCTACCTCCTTCTCCTTCTATCCTATAATAGAGGAGATGAGCATGAGGATAATAATTTTCCCAAGAGGAAGGAGAAGAGGGATGAAGAAGAGCTTACCTAGCTTCTTCCAAAGTAAAACACTAGCACACACACACTCATCCTCTCCTCCACTTCTAGATTCACGTTAGAGAAAAATGAAAAGGGAGACTACTCGCTTTTGTTTTTAATTTTATGCCTTATTATTTATTACACATAAGTCCCTAGCTTAAAGTGTATTTGTTTTTCCTCCCCATATTTGTTATTTAGTTATTGGATTCACATAATATTACTTCTTTGGTACCTTTAATTATTTATTTATTTTATTTTATTTTATCTAAGGTAAAAGAAGTCAAAATTTCTAATACCCCACTCAACAAGGGAGTGGTTTCACAATCTACCCCCTTAAAAAGAATTCGTCCCGAATTCCAAAGATTTTACTAAGGACAAAAGTTTACCTATTGGGAATAAATGTGGTTGCTTCACTTTAATGACATCCTCTAGCTCCCAGGTGTACTCCTCACCTTTAGGGTGACTCCAGGCTACCTTCACTGAGGGTACCTCCTTGTTTCGTAGCCTCCGCACTTGTCGATCTACGATCCTCAAGGGTTCTTCCCTGAAACCCAATTGTTTGTCACATTCCACGGGTTGTGGTTGTAGTATATGTGAATCATCTCTCAAGTACCTATGTAACATGGAAATATGGAATACCGGGTGCACATGTGACAATTCTGGTGGTAGGGCCAGCTCATAAGCTAGTTTCCCTACTAGGCAAATGACTTGATACGGTCCAACATAACGAGGACTCAACTTCCCAATTTTACCAAATCGTAAGGTACCCTTGAATGGCGACACGTTAAGGAGCCATCTGAATACTGCTGTGGTAACTGTTATTATAGGCAAATTCCATAAGCGGCAAATGCTTATCCCATGATCCCTCAAACTCAAGAGTACATGCCCTCAACATATCCTCTAGAGTCCGAATAGTCCTTTCGGACTATTCATCGGTTTGAGGGTGGAATGCTGTGCTAAACTGCACTTGAGTGCCCAAGGTTTGCTGAAAGGATCTCCATAAATGAGACGTAAACTGCGATCCTCTATCAGACACTATGGAGTTGGGAATCCCATGCAATGTAATATTGAATCCAAATACAATCTAGCATACTGCTGTGCACTGTAGGTGGTCTTTACTTGAAGGAAATGAGCCGACTTGGTTAGTCGATCCACAATCACCCATATCGAGTCACAACCCTTCAGAGTCCTAGGCAAGCCCACTATGAAGTCCATGGTATTCTTGTCCCATTTCCAGTCTAGAATCTCCAAACTCTGCAATAAACCGACGGGTCTCTGATGTTCTGCCTTTACTTGTTGGCAAGTAAGGCATCGAGACACAAATTCGGCTATGTCTTTCTTCATGCCTTGCCACCAATACAAAGCTCTCAAGTCCTGGTACATTTTTGTCAAACCAGGGTCCATGGTGTAGGATGAAGAATGGACCATGGTCATCAAGCTTTTTCTAGCCCCCAACAGTACAACCACTCGATTCCCATATCGTAGTAAGCCATGCTCATCAACTCTATAGTCTTCATAACCCTCGGTTACTACCTTGTCCCAAATTTTACAAATCTCTGATTCTTGTTGTTGGCATGCCCCAATCTCCTCCAGGATATTGGGTTTAACTCCCACACGAGCTAATAACACTCCCCGACTAGTTAACTTAAAGGTCACTAATGAATTCAGCATTAAGTGGCACTCCTTGGCAATTCCCCTTCTATTTTCCTCCAAGTGGGCCAGGCTGCCCATAGACTTCCTACTCAAGGCGTCGGCCACCATATTAGCCTTACCGGGGTGATATAAAATAGTACAATCATAGTCCTTGAGTAGTTCCAACCACCTTCATTGTCGTAAGTTCAAGTCCTTCTGATCAAAAATGTACTTCAAACTCTTATGCGTGTAAATCTCATAAGCCTCGCCATAGAGATAATGCCGCCAAATTTTTGAAGTAAAGACCACCACGGCCAACTCAAGATCATGGGCAGGGTAATTCACCTCATGCTTCTTCAACTGGCGTGAGGCATAGGCTATCACTCTCCCAGGTTACATGAGTACCCTTTAGTTGCTGAAAACTTTCCTCACACTTGGGTCCCGACTCAAACTTCACTCCTTTCTGAGTGAATCTAGTCAAAGGAGTTGCCAACCGTGAGAAGTTCTCAATGACTTGACAGTAGTAACCAGCTAAACCCAAGAAGCTTCGTATCTTAGTCACACTAGAAGGTTTTGGCCACTCCTGAGATGCTTCCACTTGCTTTGGATCCACGGAAATTTCAGTCTTGGACACCACATGGCCCAAGAAAGCTACCTCAGACAACTAAAACTCACACTTGGAGAACTTGGCATACAGCTGATGCTCCCTTAAGGTCCGCAAAGCTATCCTAATATGCTCTTCATTTTCTACATCAGATTTCGAATAAATAAGGATGTCATCAATAAACACTATGACAAACCGATCCAAGTATGGCTTAAACACCCTATTCATCAAATCCATAAAAGCAACCGGTGCATTGGTTAGTCCAAACGACATAACCAAGAACTCATAGTGACCATACCTAGTTCAAAAAGTCGTCTTCATGACGTCTTCATCCTTAATTCTCAATTGGTGGTACCCAGACCTAAGATCAATCTTGGAGAAAACTCGTGCACCTCTCAACTGATCAAATAAATCATCTATTCAAGGCAAAGGATACCTGTTTTTAATGGTAACCTTATTCAACTATCGGTAATCCACACACATTCACTAGGACCCATCCTTCTTCTTAACAAAGAGTACCCGACTCGGCAGGGGCCATGCAGTAGGGAGGAATGGATATAGGTTGAGTAACGAGCACCAAGTCAATCACAAACTCGATCTCCCGAGGAGGTGGTAAACCCGGTAAATCCTCCGGAAAAACATCTGCAAACTCTCTAACAAGAGGCATCTGATTCAGATCCCCCAACTTAACCTCTATAGTAACTACTAAAGCTAAGAATACCATCACCCCATGCCTCAAAAATTTTTCAGCCTTCAAAACTGAAATCACATTCTGGAAAACCCGACTTCGGTCCCCCTGAATAGTTATGATCTCTTGTCATGGTAGTGACAAGGTAATCATTTTCCTACTGCAATCTAGACTAGCATTATACTTCGATAACCATCCATACCCAAAATCACACCTATCTGGAGCATCTCCAAAACAACCAAGTTAATCGGCAGGCTTACCCCCGTTGACCCAAACCTCACAATCTTCTACCTGAACTGTGGTCTCACGCTGCTCGTTCAAGGGAGTCGAGATCAATAAAGCACATGGTAATGCCCCCACGAGCAAGCCATTTACAGTAACATAATGCAATGACACAAAAGAATGGGTAGCTCCCGAATCAAAAATTACCCTTGCTTTAGCAGAACGTACTGTTAATATACTAGTAATCATATCTGGGGAAGCTTATGTCTCCTGCTGGCTTAGGGCAAAAACTCTGGCTGTTGCTCTGCCTATATTTCCCTGACCTCTGCCTGTACCAACACTGCTTCTACCCCCTCCCTCTGCCAAGGTGCGAGGCAGACGACCCGGAGGATGCAAATTGACTACCTTTGCCACCTTTTTTGTGGGGCAATCCCTACTAAAGTGGCCAGGCTGACCACAAGGGTAACAAATGGAGGGTCTAACCATACATGCGCCAGCATGCTTCCTCCCACATGATCCACAAATCGGAAAGCTAGCTGGTGGTGAATGCACTGAGACACTCCCTTGTGATCCTCCCAAAGATGAAATGTGGAAGTTTCCTCCCTTCTAGTAGTCCCCAAAACGAGCAATCCCTGACGAGTGCTTCTTAGAGAAGGATGGCTTGTGAGAGAACTTCCCCTTGGAGCCATCAAATGCCTCCTCAATCATCTTCTGCTTTTTCTGTTGCCTCAGATTTATCTCAGTTCTTCTGTTCTCCATCCTAAGGGCCAAGTTCATAGCCTCATCAAAAGTGGTCTCATCAGTGGTCAGGACGGATCCATATATGTCATCCCTCAATCCCTCGACAAAGCGGAACACCCTAAGTTGAGGGGTGCCCACCAAGTGAGGTAGGTATCTCTCAAGTAACAAAAACCTATCACAATACTCTGTGACAGTCATACCATCCCGTTTGAGCAGCTCAAACTCCTTGGCCCGACGCTGCCTCTCTACTCGAGGCAAGAAAGTCTCTAGCAGTGCTGCTTGGAAAACTTCCCAATCCAACGGCTCTGCCTGTACGCCCCTCTGGTGCCTGTAAGAAGTAAACCAATCCTTCGGCTGCCCCAAGCAGCTGAAAGCTAACCACCTCCACTGCCCTAGTAGGTGTGCATCCCAAGGCAGTGAGGAGTTGCTCTGTCTCATCTAGAAATCGAGTGGGATCCTCTCTCTCCCCAGCATCGGAGAAAGTGGGAGGCTTAAGCCTCCTGAACTCCTTCAAAACAGCAATCAAAGTGTCACCCCCAGGTGGAGGTGGCAGAGGTGGAGGTATATGGGATGGTGCATGCTCCCTCCGATGATCTCTGCTCTCCCCCGAGGATGCCACCAAAGAAGGTGGGGGTGGAGGTGGGGGTGGTGGTGATGGAACGTGCTCCGGAGCAGAGGGTAACCGCTGGGCTAGGTCTCCCAGTACACCCTGCATCTGAGCCATGGTCCGAGTCATCACTCTCAGGGTCTCAACAAGGTTCCCCTGGTTCTCCTCTGCTTGTTGTTGGGATACCTCCTCGATCACAGGCTGATCCACCCCCCTCCTCTCCGAATGACCAGATGCGGTTCCACGCCGAGCGTCCACCATAGCTATAGAAAGAAAACCAAAATTAAGTCATAACAATATCTAAAAATAATTCAAGATATCTCTTTTAACGATGCACAAAACAGGCAATTCTTGTTACAATCCATATCAATTCATCATGATGTATCACAAATAATAATAATATCAAAACCTATTCTGAAAGAGAACTTTTCTACCTTGATGCTTGAATTACCTCAATTATCAATCTCAAAAAAAAAATTCATTCGCATTATCGGGCGTTACGTCTCACAGTCCCCAATAAGCATTAAATCCAGCTGACACTGGGCGTAACGTCTCGCTGTCCCCAGTGCGGATTCAAAATTACCCGGCGTCCCCAGTACACGACCATCTCATCACTTCTCAAACTCTACTGGGCATTACGTCTCGTTGTCCCCATTAGGCCATACCTAAAGTTATGCATTCTGGGTCTTACGTCTCGTCGTCCCCAATACATTTTCATAATCAAGATCTCGCGCATTTGGGCGTTACGTCTCGTTGTCCCCAGTGCGACTTTAAAGGGGCCCTTCAAGAATCAGTGTAGTCCTACAACTCACATTGCTTTCACACAAACAAGTAATTTCATACATTTTCATCCAATCATAAACCTCACAACTTCATACACTTACCCCTGCTGACTGGAACATCCCCGAGCTAGAGCCATGCTGACCTTAATTGTGATTATAGTTAACTTCAAACATAAGGTTTCACAAATTCAAAATTCTTTTTTTTTTTAAAAAAAGAAGAAAGAAAATTAAAATAAAATAGAAATGAGCCTAAGCTCTGATAGCAATTTTTGTTACGACCCAAAATCAGGGCCGCGACCAGCCAGAAAAAGGGGTTGTGCCCCAAATCCGAAGCCTTCCAAAACACATCCCAAAGGAGTCCCAAAACTGAATTACCCTTTTATTTATTTATTTATTTATGTATAAATAAAGGTATCACTGGTGGAAAATATGCAATAAACGAGAAGGGTACATGTCTGTTAAACAAAAATGAGACGTAACAAAAGAGGCGGTGGCAGAACCGTAATTATCAGGTTCACTTAAATCACTTTTAGCATCAGTTGTTTAAACAACTGACGTTAAAAGAGTCATCTTTTACATCAGTTGTTTAAACAATTGACCTTAAAAGTGTATCTTTTACGTCAGTTGTTTAAACAACTGACGTAAAAGATGAATTTTAAGTTATTTTAAAACCGGCCCAACCAACTCACTCTCATTTCATTCAAGTTTCACCCTTCACTTCTGAAACCCTAGCGCAGCCGTAGCAGTGCCTCTCTCCCTCTTTAGTTCCTTCTCTTCCTAATCCTCCCTTATTCAAGTCTCAAACCTTATTCATTTCATTTTGAAACCCTCAAGTCTCTTCCTTAGTCTCTCCGCCCCTTCCTCAAAGAAGTGACCAGATCTGCGAAAAAGAAGATTGTGAACGAAGGGACCAGATCTGCGAGGGAAGGGGTCCGATCTTCGAAGAAAGGACTAGATCTGCTAATAAGAAGACATGCGAATGAAGATCTGTGAAGAAACTTCCTACTTTTTCTTGAAAGTTGCAAACTTTCTTGCTTTTTGTTCATGGTTTGTTTTTGTTTATGATTTGTAACCTTTGATGCTTTCTGTTATTGAAACTTTCTTGGTTCATTTTCTTTTTTTATGGGTGTATACATAATGTACAGTGCATCCTTTCATCTTTAATTTCCTCAGTTATCAGATGAGTTTGAAGGTCTTAATTATCCCTTACTCCCTCCCCCTTTTTTGTATTAGAGCTTATATATGCTCATGATTGAGACATTTAAATCACAAGTTTTGGTTAGTATGCTCATATTGAATCACTGTTCCCTCAGTTTCCCTTCTCAGTGATGGCTGAGGGAAGAATTGCTGGAACTTAAGATAGATATAATTTTTTTTAAAAAAAAATAATACTTTTAACGTCAGTTAAATTAAATAACTGACGTTAAAAGTATAATTTAACTGACATTAAAAGTGAACTTTTACGTCAGTTGTTAACAGACGTTAAAAGTTACACTTTTAACGTCTGCCCGAATAACGTCAGACTTTTTTCAGACGTTAAAAAACATTTTTAACCGACGTAAAATGTGCTTCCTGCACTAGTGTATATCTGTATATATACTTATACATACACACATATATAAATACATATAACAATACCTAAATTAAATACTTGGAAATCCGAATACAAGTAATCCATTAAGAGTAATATATATAAAAAAAATGCCCACAATGAGATTAAAAGACAATCTCTTGGGAATCAACCCCAAAACAAAATAATTGATCCGTGGTGAATAAAAAGGTTTTTACATAACCAAGTTCATCCAAAAGAAAAGAAAACAACACTAAGCATGTCGAGACATTGCACTAGGAACCCCACTCAAGAAGTCGGGGTAGCACGGGGTGGTTCAGCAGCTGCATTAGCTGCAACTAAAATGCTAAGGGGGTGAGTTACACAAACTCAGTAAGAACATATGATAAAAATTAAGCTCGTGTCAACATTAAGATGAGAAAGGAAAATAGGCCTACACATGATGCCAAAAAGAGAAAATATATTTAACAATCACATGATTTTCACACAAACTATTTCCACTCTAACAACCCACCAATTAATCATAATCCAGCATCATCATTAAATCCCAAAAAAAAAAAAAGTCCTCTACTAAGATAACAAAAAGAAAAAATAAATAAATCAACGTTTCTCTTATTGCTACAATAAATCTTATAACTAATTGTAAATCAATCTCTAAACATCAATATTCAACACTTTGTATAAATAGTATCATGATTCATCAGGATAACAACCATGCTTATCACACTCAAGTCTAAACATATACCAATATCTTCTAATCTATCTCAACCTCAATTCAATCTAACATTTTTATAAATATATATATATATATATATATATATATATATATATATATATATATATATATATATATATATATCACGCCCCCTGGTGTGTGAATGAAGACGATGCAGCACCATGTGCTGCTTGCAATCTAGATGAAATAGTTAAATGAAGAGTAGCAGTGCTTGAGCGTAAACAGGAACAGGGGAAGGGAAGAGGGGAAAAAAAACTTCCATCCAGAAATTTCTATTTTTACAGTCAATTAATTACTCAGTCATAGATAAGAAAATGCAATTATTAAGCTGCACAATTAGAACCTTCTCCTTTCCATCTCCAGTGTGCATTTCACCCAAGAAGTTTCCCACATTCAAAGAATATTCAACATCATAAAAAAATAATTCACATGACAAAGCAATCCAAGAATAACCATTTTAAGATATTTTTATCAAATCTTACACAACTTCATATACCCAAAAGGAAAACAACATCATATGTGATTCCAAATATAGAAAACTTACAAGGTTATGAATTTGAAACCCTTACCTTAAATCTCTCAAAGCCTAGCCTCTTGAGAGGGAAGAGGTTCCTTTAAGTTTCCCTTTCTACCTCCTTCTCCTTCTATCCTAGAATAGAGGAGATGAGCATGAGGATAGTAATTTTCCCAAGAGGAAGGAGAAGAGGGATGAAGAAGAGCTTACCTAGCTTCTTCCAAAGTAAAACCCTAGCACACACACACACTCTTCCTCTCCTCCACTTCTAGTTTCACTTTAGAGAAAAATGAAAAGGGAGACTACTCCTTTTTGTTTTTAATTTGATGCCTTATTGTTTATTACACATAGGTCCCTAGCTTAAAGTGTATTTGTTTTTCCTCCCCATATTTGTTATTTAGTTATTGGATTCACATAATATTATTTCTTTGGTACCTTTAATTTAATTTCTATTATTTAATTATTTATTTTATTTTATTTTATTTTATTTTATCTAAGGTAAAAGAAGTTAAAATTTCTAATAACCCCACTCAACAAGGGAGGGATTTCGCAGTTTGGTTGACTGCATCTGTTAGTAGGTGAGGTAGTTTTCTATGCAGAACTACCTCCTTAGCTATTGGATAGCAGTTCATCCTCCCCGCCACCTGATGGTGAGGTTAGGGTTGGAAAGATAGACATAATAGGTCGCGCCCTGGAGATGCCTCCATAGAAGGACTTGAGTCTTCTCCTGCTTGACACCTCTTTAGAGCAGATCTCACCTCTTTTGGGTAGGGAGTACCTTTGTTGCCTCCATCTCTTAGTTTTGGACCTTTACTTCTACTAATGTAATCCACGTAATGTTGTTATCTTTATTAATAAAATGATTTCCTTGTTTCTTTGGTATATTTGTTGGATATGGTCTTGTAAGTAACTTCCTACGTTTCGGATAACCAGGACTTACCTTTGGCTAAGTTTAAGGCTCCAGTTTGGCCTTGAGCTCGGATTCTGCCCAAAATTTTGAGACTTAGCTTTGGCTAAGTGTAAGGCTCGGATTCGGCCTGGAGCTTGGACTCGGCTTGAAATTTTAGGACTTAGCTTTGGCTAACTGTAAGCCTCGGATTCGGCTGGAGCTCAGACTTTGGCTCGAAATTTTGGGACTTAGCTTTGGCTAAGTGTAAGGCTCGGATTTGACCTAGAGCTCGGACTCGGCTCGAAATTTTGGGACTTAGCTTTGGCTAAGTATAAGGCTCGGATTCGGCCTTCTTTTGTTGGGGAGACAAAAAAATATTCTGAATAACCTCTTTATTGGTGAAAGCAGAGCCTCGTTAAAACTCCTCGGTGAAAAACGTTTCTTTTTCTGTACGGGATAAAAACACTGAGGTAGGAAAAAAAGTACTCGCTTTTTATACAGAGTTTCAACTGTAATAGAATTTCAAATGAGAAGCGTTCTACGTTCGCGGTAACACTTTTCCTGACAACTCTTCCAACTGATAAGCTCCATTGTCAAAACTTTCCACTATTCTGCAAGGATCCCCCCCCCCCCCCCCCCCCACCCCCACATTAGCTACTAGCTTTCCCTCTGTTCTATCCTTCCAAGGTTCACCGTGCACCCTTAGCACTAAATCTCCTGCCCGAAAGCTATCTTCATGCTTTCCTCATTTAAGTTTGGATTGAAGGCAACTCTTCGTAAAGTTGGCTCACCGAGCTCTACCAGTATCATTGCATCGGTCCCATATGTCAGCCTAAAGGGTGTTTCCTTAGTAGTAGATTGGGGCGTGCAATGACATGCCCACAGAATGCTTGGTAACTCCTCGGCCCAATTCCCCTTTGCTCGGCCCAATCTTTTCTTCAATTCGCCCAATATGATCTTGTTAGCCGCTTCCACCTGCTCGTTGGTCTGAGGATGCTCAACCGATGTAACCAAGTGTTTGATCCCCAAATTAGAATAGAATTCTTTCAAGCCTCTGGCAACAAACTGCCTTCCATTGTCTGATATTATTGCATGTGGCAAACCATGCCTGCATATTATATCCTTCAATACAAACTTTTGTACCTTCTAGGTAGTAATAGTGGCTAGGGGCTTGGCCTCTATCCACTTGGTGAAATAGTCAATGCCTACCAGCAAAAACTTGACTTGTCCCTTGGCAATGGGGAACTTCCCTATGATGTCCACTCCCCACATGGTGAATGGCCATGGAGACAGTATGTTGTGGAGCTCGCTCGGCGGGGCATGCTTCAGGCGGTTGTATCGTTGGCATTCAACACACTTTTTCACCCATTTTACACAGTCCGACCTTAATGTAGGCCAATAGAACCCAGCTCGAACCACTCTTGCCGCCATTGACCTTCCTCCGGTGTGCATCCCACAGATTCCCCTAAGAATCTCTGCCATTACATACTCGGCCTGCCTTTTAGTCAAGCACTTGCACAGAGGAGTGTAAAACCCTCTTCTGAATAACTCCCCATATTCTATTGAAAAGTGACTCACCCTTCCCCTGACCCTTCTGGCTTCTTATTCATCTTTGGGTTCCACTCTATGCTTCAGATATTCCCAAATGAGGGTCATTCCATTCTCTGTCTTCCTCTTCATTAGATAGCACTTCATCAGGTGATAGGCTTGGTTGCTCCAGGGTTTCTGGTATCACTATTTTCAGCAGACCTGGTCGTTTGGTGCTAGCGAGCTTCGACGATAGGTCGACTCTCGCATTTTCCTCGCTGGGAATATGCTCAATAACAAATTCATCAAATATTTGAACAAAATTAGTTACCTTATGAAAGTAACGGGCCAGCTGAACATCCTTTGTTTGATAATCTCCCTTAATCTGTCTTGTGACTAGTTGGTAGTCTGTTTTGCACCTTACTTTCTTCGTCCCCATTTCCTTTACGAGTATTAACCCCGCTAGGAGGGCCTCATATTCTGCTTGATTATTAGAGGCCGGAAAAGTGAATTTTAGAGACTGTTCCAATACTAAATCCTCTGGCCCCTCTAGCATAACTCCTACTCAACTACCTTTTATATTAGACGACCCGTCCACATATAAGGTCCACCATCCCATATTGCCTTCTACTCCCGAGACTAACACGGCTACAAAATCAGCTAGATACTGTGCTTTCATGGCTCCTCTCAGTTCGTACCTCAGCCCAAACTCTGACAATCTCACTGACCACGCTATCATCCTTCCAGCTAGTTCCAGCTTCCTCAACACTTTCCTGATGGAGTGATCAGTTTTTACCACGATCTGGTGGCTTTGGAAGTACGGCCTCAGACGTCGTGCTGCTACCACCAAGGCAAATGCTAGCTTTTCTATCTTCTAGTATCGGATCTCTGCATCATGCAAGACTCGTCTTATGAAGTAGATCGGGGTTTGAATCTTGTCTTCTCCTGAACCAAGACTGCGCTCACTGCATCTTCGATAATTGACAGATACAGCAATAGCTCCTTGTCAGGGTGTGGCCGAAGGAAATTTACCTCGGCTCCATGGTGGGTGCCAAATGTTCCGTCCATAAAACCTCAGTAATGAGATTCTGGAAGAAACTGGTCACTCAACAAACTCTCTCTCACAATTTGGGCATTCTTGATATTAAGCTTGACAGAACCAAGATTCTGCTCCTATGTATCCTGTGTGGAATCAAATCTTAAACATAGTTTTTGGGATTTTATGTATTTATAGAGTGGAATCCTTCCCCGGTGAAGGATTGCTGTGCATGTTTTACATGTGACCCTAAATCAACTCCTTGACATGGAGTCATTAATCCTCATTATTGTGGGAAATATTTACTAATAATGAGGGGCGTCGGCAGGGGAGCTTGCTGGGCTATCTCTGTCCCCATCACAATCCCTTGATTATGGGGATCTGGCCATTAATGCACCATATTCTCTCGTTGATAACCTTATCTCGGCCCTTTGCCTCGCATACTGTCGACTCAGCCTCCTCGGGTTAGTTGAGTTCGCTCTCTTCGACTAGTGCTTGGCTGATGATTCCTCAGCAGGCGGAGGAACCAATCCGACCCTAACTCCAGGGTTTATTCCGGGCTGGCCTTAATATACTCGGCTCTCCTTGGGTTCTACTTGGTAATTTACACTTATATTTTTATGAAAGAACAGTTCCTAAACAAAAGAAAAAAATTCAAATAGGTTCCTGAACTTATATAAAATTTTCAGATGGGTTCCTAAACTTAAAAGTTTCTAATTGGGTCCCTGAACATATATAAAATTTTCAATTGGGTCCCTAAAGTAAAAAAGTGACAATATAAAATAAAAAGTAATAAAATGATAGATGATGAAATTTAGAAGAAGAAAAAATTGTCTTAGTATATATAAAAAAAAAAATTTGTTTCTTACATCTTACATAATAATAAAATGACAAAAGATGAATATGACAGAAAAAACTAACTATTTAAAAAAATATATAATAATAATAATAATAATAAAAATAACAATAATAATAATAATAATAATAATAATAATAATAATAATAAATGAAAAATAAAACTTAGTGAGAAAATTTATTCTTTAGCATAAAAATTAAATAAAAATAGATAATTTGAAAGACAAAATTTAGTTTTTGAAATGATAATAACAAAATAATGAAAGATAAAATTGTGCTAAAAAGTCCATGTTTTATAAAAAAAAATATTAAGAGATTAAACCGACAAGCCTCAATTAAAAAAATATAATAAAATAAAATAAACCTCAATTAACAATAAAGTTACTTTTTGAAATAATAAATAAAATAAAGAATATAATTA
Source organism: Echinosophora koreensis (assembly GCA_035048595.1). Lineage (NCBI taxonomy): Eukaryota > Viridiplantae > Streptophyta > Magnoliopsida > Fabales > Fabaceae > Echinosophora > Echinosophora koreensis. Next base: position 4,304,637 of record JAPCYP010000025.1, on the reverse strand, counting down.
AGTAAATATCACATTTTAGTTTGATTGTCAATTTTATTTTGAGTTATTTAATTTATTTTATTATTTATTATGTTACTTTATATTTTAGTTGATGTTTTTATTAAATTATTTTAGCATTTCTTAAATAATATTTTTTCTTGTTATGTCTATTGTTATATTTTAATATTATTTCAAATATTAAATATTTGCCTCAGTTTAATTTCTTAATATTTTGTTATAAAACATGAATTTTATAACACAAATTCATATTTAATTATTTTGTTATTACCATTTCAAGAACTAAATTTTGTCTCTCAAATAGATTTATTTTTACTTAATTATTATGCTAAAAAATAGTTTTTCTCACTACGTTTTATTCATTCATTTATTTATTTATTATTATTATTATTAAATTATTATTATTATGTTTAAACAATATTATTTTTTAAAATTTCATCATCTATCATTTTATTATTTTTGTTTTATATATATTCACCTTTTTTACTTTAGGGACCTAATTGAAAATTCCTAAATAGTTCAGGGACTAACTCAATAATTAAACCTAAAATTTATAAGTAGGTACGGTATCTATAACCGGGTGACTTTACAAGAGTAGCCCTTCATAAAAGAGCCGTTGGCATCCCTGAAAAGACCACCGAACGCAGAGCTTTGATTGCTATGGACAAAGGACCCATCAAAGTTTAGTTTAATCGTTCCCATTGGTGGAGGAGACCACGACTAATTTTCTGATTTCTTCCCAAGCTCTCGAGAAGGCAATGGATTTCCAATTAAGTTCTGAATACTGTGGACCTGATTAACTATAAAAGCCCACAAATCATCACCCATCTGAGATTCTTGGGAGACCAGGCTATTTCTATCTCTCCATAAAGCCCACACAGAAACTCCAAACAGGATTTCCCAACTCCAAGCTGAGTTACCAACATTAGAGGTGTCAAGGTTCCAACTTAACCAGGCTTCAAGACCAAGGCTGAAGAATTTGCTCCAATAAGAAGGGTTAAAAAATTTTTGCCAGAACCTTTGGACATCTTCACAGTCCTTAGCATATGCATCACCGACTCTAGACAAAAGTTACATCTTGGGCACATACTGTCATGAGTCATCCCTCTGTGGTTTCTTTCCCCATTTGTTAGCAGCTTCCCATGGGCCAGTTTCCATAGATTTGATCTTATCCTAGTCGGGCCCTTCCACTTCCAAACTGATTGGAAAAGAGGATTCGAAGGCTGATCTTGAAGGTTGCATATGACTGAGTAAGCTGTCTTGATAGAAAATTGACCATCCGGAGCTACATTCCAAGATGCAAAATCAGGTTGACCAGGAGAAGAAGCTCTCACATTGGCTATTGCAGTGCATACTGTCGCAACCGTCCCGGAGGGCACCGCGAAAAAAAAAAAAAGATTAATTGATTAGGAAAAGATATTTTGGAGTCGCCACCAATCACTTTATCCATAAAAAAATGGAATGATGCAATTGGACACCTAAAAAGATGGTCTACGTTTCAGAGTTTGGGTTTGGGAGTCGATTACGAGTAGGGAATGTATTAGCACCCTACATCGTCCATTAAAAACTGTTACCTCTAACTAAATGTGTAAAATTAAAATAACTTTAGAAATTATACCCCTAAAAGAACAATGATAACAAAAGATCTATTTATTTTATTAAATTATTTAAGACAAAGAAAGAAAAAAAATTGTTTATTTGTATAGCTCGACAGGGGTGGTCCCTGCTCCTATGTATCCCTTGGGCGAGAGGGAAATCAAAGCTACGTAGTTCTTGTAGAAAAAGATGGTGGGTTGGTTGATTTTATTTTTATTGTTATTTTTTCATTTTCAATTTTTTTTTGGATTTTCGGGGTGTCGCACCCCACACTTCTTACAAATGGAATTGACCTAGTTGTCACAACTAGTTGATCCCTCGAGATGATTTGATGCTATCATTTTTTTTGAAACACGGATTTATTTAAACTTACCTTTTTTAAGGGGTTTAGGATTTCCAGGTTGCCGCAACTCTTGCATCCTATGAAAGTTGTAGAATTAACTTAGTTGGCGGAACTAACTTAAATTTTTGAAATTGCTTAGTTTTATTACCGCGTACGACCCCGTTCCACCGTCGTGCTTGGTGCTCCATATAGCGAATCAATTTTCCTCTATTCCTCCCATGCAGCATGACCACCTCCCGCACAAATGAGAGGATTTCATCACCACCTACTGCCATGGCTGATTTGTTTGACCACAATTAAGGATGTTGAAGAAGATGGGTGTTTATGATGGTGTGGGCTTTTGACATTTTAATCTACTAAATAAAAGACAAAATTTATTTTTTTTGCAAAACAGAACCTTCAACCAGTTTTCTTTTTAAATAAGTCCCAAAATAACTTGCCATAGAAGGTCATTAATAAAGTGCAGTGGTGCACTCCAAAGATATGAAGTGCACCATAAAAGGGACATTGGTAGGACTGCTTTTTGAGGTCAGAGATTCTTTGTCATAACTGGCTCTCAACCTTGTACCAGAAATCCTTAACTACACTCACTTCTCTTTGAGACTTTTTATTCTGGAAACGTCTTCAATGCTCCCTATAGAACTTGGAGGAGCGGTACTCCCAAAGGTAGAATGGATATTTCACTATAATAAAAAAAACTATAAAAAAAACCTCCTTTCTCTCTCACATCAGTTCCACCCAAACCTCCACTCCCTCCTTCAACGTCTTTCCTCTTCCTCCTCCGCCGTCGCCGACCCTCTCCTCCTCCGCCGCCATCCCTTTCCTCCTTCACAGCCATCGTCCCATTCCCTTCACTCTTTGAATCGCGGATCCGAGTCCTTAATAGGCTGGAGGACCATAAACCCACAACCGCAGATCCAAGTTCTCCGTAGTCGCAGATCCGAGACCCATGGCGGCCGCGACTCCGATCTTTGCCAATATGCTTTCCTCTCACTCTCACTCTCGATCTTCCCCTACCGCCACTTCCTTTCTCTGTCGCCGCATCAATCTCCTTCTACCGCCACCGCCACCGTCGTCGCTTGGCGATGAGTTCGCCACTGCAAAGTCTATCTTGGTCATCTGCGAAGTTCATATTGGTGATTTTGAATTCGTTTTTAACTGGTTGGTTCCACTTTGTTCTGTTTTATGTATTTTTATGTTATTTTTTGATTGAAATCTATGTTCTGAGTGGTTGAATGGTTCTTTCCCACTGTTCCTTCTTTTGTCGATTCACAGCTCAGATCCGGTGGAACTTGCAGAGGATGGTGACGTGGCTAGAGGCTGGGCAATGATGCCTCAATGGGGAGGATCTGACCATGGTGGCCGGTTGTTGGCCGGATGGGCGGCGCTGTAGTGGGACACTGGGACGACGGGTTTGAAGGCAAAGAAAGAAGGAACTTTTGGTTTTCATAATACTTATCTTGCCCTTAAAATCTTGACCGTTGGAGTATTTTATTATTAAATCTACGGTATAAAATCAAGGAGTATGGAGACTCCAAGTTTCCATGGAGCATGGAAGACGAAACCTTTTATTATTCCCTTTCTTTTCTTTCTCAACTTATTTTTTCCCTTTGGATATTAAGATACAAGAAAGCGGCAGCGTTGCTTTACTACCGCAAACCTCTTTTTTGAGTTACGTAAATTCCGAGGACGGAGGGTGATAATGTAACATTCTATCTTTAGTGAATAAAAATTAAATATCTTAATAAGGTTTGATGAGGGTTAGATAAACCAAAATCATTTAAGAATCCAAATGCATATGCAAGTTTAGAACAAAATTCAAGCACCTCAAAATTTTCATTAGGCAAGCACCTCAAGCAAGCATCTCAAGATCACCTATTGGCACCTCAATTTAAATCCTTAATTAAGGTGATTTATCATTAACCAAATTAGAAGATAATTTGTCATAGATATAGACCTTAATCATATCTTTATTATTAAAAGGAAGGTGGTGGTTGGGGGTATATCTGTAAAATCACTTGGGTGGTTGTAATAAGAAGATAGTGGCTGGGGCAAATATGTAAACACGTACGTGTCAATAAATAATTTAATTAAGTTTATTAAAATAAAATAGTAATTAATGATAACATTATCTCTCTCCCTCTACCAATAAAAACATTTACTATAGATGTGGTTTTTCCCAAACGTTTTCTCTTTCTGAAGCTCTCTGAACCACACCACTGAAGCACCTTCTTTTTACCGCCACCAGCACCGTTTCAAGCACCTCTTGAACCTAATTTAAGCAAGGTTGAATGTGTTGTCATGTTTGCCTTCCCCTTTAATTCTGTAAACATCTTATATATGATCTCATATTTTGGTCAACCCCTCTTTCCACCTTGCTTTCTTGATATTAATTGGTTACAAAACTTAACTTCCCCTTTCAATTTTAGATTGACTACCTTCATCGCATAGGTAGAACTACTGGTATGGGTGCAAAAGGTAACAAATTATTACAATGTGTTTATTACTATAACCAACTTGTGAATTTTGTTCTCTCTTCTACAGTTTGATTTATTTTTTAAAACTGTTTGTAAATTGGTAATTGTAAACTTCTTGCATATGCACTTTGAAACCAGACTTTTACTCTACTCAAATTATGGTGGCAATGAGTATTACAACTACAGGAAAGACACTTATCTTTCTTCTTCTGTTATAGCAGACCGGAGGTTTAGACAATGAAATAAATTTGTATTTGAAATAAAATCTAATGATCTATTGATGAATTTATCTATATCTTAGAGTGTTGTTGCTTTTTTTACACTCTCATTGTAATCCTTTAAAATTGTTCTATGTATCCATTGATCTAGACAAGCTGCTACCAGAACAAGAAATGGTAAAATATGCAGGTAATGACACAAGAAATGGTTTGTATCAATTTATAATTTTGCTTTGAAAACAAATAAAATTTACTATAAATTTAAAAAAAATTCAAGAGGTTCATATATATTTTAGTAATCTATTTAATATATTAAGTTTATAGTTATCAACTTATAAGAAAAATTATATTTTATATTTTACTTAACATTATTTTTAAATATTTCTATTGTAAAAATTTTAAAAAATAAATATAGTTCCTATGTTTAATGCATCGCCCGATGATGTCAAAAAATCATTTGTTATATAACCCGTGCGAGGCAGTTAAAATAATTTTATTCTGCTCATTGTCAACAATAGAGATGAACATCCAAATAACATCTTCCGGACTTTCAAATCATGAATCAAAACTCAAGATGGGCGTTCCAATAATATTATTGAGGAATGTAGATCAATCATCAGGATTATGCAATGAAACTTAACTTATAATTTCCCAAATCGGCACTTATGTTTTATAGGAAAAAGTCATCTCAAGAAGCAAAATTGGCCTCAAAGATTATATTCCTATATTGTCATTGACCCCATCCGATAAAAGAATTCCTTTCAAGTTTCAACATAAGTAATTTTCTATTGTTCTCTCTTTTGCAATGACCATAAATAAGAGTCAAAGACAGTCTTTTCGCCATGTGGTATCTATCTTCCACAGCCCGTGTTTTCACATCGACAATTATATGTTACAATTTCAACAGTAACATCATGTCATGGATTATAGTTATTAATATGTGACAAGGAAGATCAGGTGTCCAACATCACTTCTAATGTGGTTTAGAAAGTGGTCTTTCAGAATTTAAAATAGGTAACTCATACGTAATCTATTATATGTTTTGGACTTCATTTCCTTGGTTGAGTAAAATTAAAAAATCGTGCAAATGAGGGCATTAGTGAAAAAATGTAGAAGAAGTTGTGTAGACTTATCTCTATGGTTGATGTAATTTAATTTTTTCTCTCTACTTTTTTGTTTTCTACAGTGATTTGTAGTACATGGATGGAATTTTAACCTTTGGTTGTGTGAACAATCATAAATATATTATTATTTTGATTGATTAGATCATACAGTGAACAAATATTCACTTTCTTTCCTCATTATCTAATGTAAATCATGGCCTTAATTATTTTCGTAATTGTTACGGTGCAAGCGACTAACATTGAATATTTTACCATTGTTACCATTCATCGAATTTGATACCACCTATAATATGGATCTCTACTATCTAGCCAATTTTGTCAACATAAAAACAATATATTTAGAAGTACAAAACACAAAACATCCATTCAATAATTTTTCATTCCAATAACTAAAAAAGATTAATTTAAATTTAAATTTACAATATTTAAAAACAACTATCCAAAAAGGTTAGTATAAAGACGTATAATAGGCTTGTCCAACGCTCGGGTACAACATCTAGTCTAACTAATTATGATCAATCTATCAAGTTTTATTAATCATGATTAATTAACACTAACCTAAATTAATTTATTAACTAATTTAGGATACATAAGCTTAATTAACCACTTCACCATAACTAGATTACAATAACTATATTTTATTAAACAAGCAAAGTAAGTTTACTTTTATTTTTTTAGAACTGCTTGCATGATTATATGTTGGATTAGAAAGCAACTTGGAAAGATTAGCATGACACCTCATGCTTAGTAAAAAGATGACAATGTTTTGTATGACTAACACCTCCTACTTAATTTCTTCTCATCTTTTATCACTTTTTTCTCACCGTATCAACCTAGGAAATGAGTATCCTCGATGAATAAGCTCATCAAAAGCTAAGTACAGCCATGAACAAGCCATATTAAACATTAAAAAAATTTGAAGTTTCCTTAGGCTTAAATAACTTAACGTAGTCATGAAAAAAAGAGAGCTTTGAGACGTGAGAATAAATAGAGAAAGTAACTTAATATCTATAGAGAATAAACAAAGGAAGGTAGAGAGTGAAACGTAGAGAGGTTAGAGAATAAACAAACAAAGAAAGTAACCTAACCGATCATCGAATCTCGAAACCGTCTACGCCGTTCGGTGCGACACCCCGTTCTCAAGGTATCACATTCATGTAACATATTATAAAACATAACCTGAATAAAATTATAAATTTGCTGGTTTCCTTCAGAAAAGAAATAAGTTTACTACTTCCTTATTCTTGTCAAAAAGGTGATAAATTTTTTTTTTCTTTTTCTTTTTTTTTTACTGTACATACAACTAAAAACCAGTAATATAATATACATCTATATATCATACATATGCCTCAAAGTTTTATACAAGACCTTTATCCTACCAGGTCACCATCTACTGCCACACATATATCACATCAACTGAAAAAACATAACTATATCATAGTGGGAGTCTGAAAAACACTATGCATAAAGGTTGGCTCTTAGTAGCCAAACAGTCAGATTGTCTAAAAACCCACTCTACCTAAACAGACTACATCCTACAGCTGGTCACTACTACAGAAACCTATTGGAGAGTCCAGTGTAGACTCCCCCACCTCTAGGAGGTGTATCAGGAGGGGATGCATCATCTCCCACTCTAGCATCCGGGACTACTCCATCCTCCTCAGGAACATAGTCCGGGTCAGCTCTCGGATCCTCCTCAGGATCTTCCTCCATCTCCTGCGGTGCATCCTCCGGAATCAAGACTATAGGCTCTAGAGGAGATTCCGGGGCTACCTGCTGTAACTGCTGTACATGCGGAGGTGGCTGATGCCCCAAATCCCCGTGGCATACCAAGTGCTGTAAGATCATCCAAATAAGAGGCAGTGAAACCTCTACCGTCTCCCTAGTATGTATCAACTGCTGGGGTCCATCTGCTACGGTCCCTCGGAGTGTTAGCGTCGGACCCGTGCAAGTAGCACTTCGAGCTCCTGGGTTAATCACCTAGGCGTTTCCTTGATCAGCATTGTCAAACATCAGGGCTCGGACCCCCTAGTAGTTCAGATCCACCGCATCCGGATCCATCTGAACGTAGATATATATATAGATTCCACATACATAGAAGAGAAACAACAAAACAGATATGCAAGGGTGAGTTACCAATATATGAGTTTTAATAAGACAACCCCATGCACGACACACAAAACAGCACATACCATATAATTACAGTATACAGAATTATCTAAACAGTAGAATAATTCAAAGGGTTTCATACCCGACAGTCATCGTCATTTTATTAAAATGCATGAACACTTCAATATTTCGGCTCTATTTTGATACCTAATCTCCGGAGATCCCACAACTTTCTGTTTCGTTTTGAGCAGATCAAGCTCGCACATGGCACATTGTAACAACGAAATAAAACAATGCCCGAGAGAACACATAATACACTGACAACTCTCCAATGTACCAAGGTTATTGTTCAAAAATGTAACTCATTGGTCTATACACACAGAACCCAATGGTCACTACGAATAATGGAGTTTATTGTACATAACCTATTGCATCACTCAGAACGTCAATACTTATCGCATAAAGTTTGGACACTCAGTCTAGTAAAATACATTGGTTCACACCAAAACCCAATGATTCAAATGGAAACATAGTCCATAACAGATACATTGATCCACTCAAGACTCAATGATCATAACACATGGCACGTCTGCCAAAAATGCATGAGAAAAACTTTTATTCTCGTTTCGTTTTCTTTGTCGTAATAGTCTTTCCTTATCGAAGCCCAAAGCTTACGACCATGCTTAATTTTATACTAAGACTTTTCACTTAAAAAAAACAAAGGACACACAGTCCCAATGTTTCAAACTCAACACAGGACACACAGTCCGAGTGCTCAATCGCAAAGCCCTAAACTGATGCACCAGTCTTAGGCTCGCGGATATGGAACCTCCGTCTTTCTTTCTCACTAGTAGAACTGGTGCTCCCTAAGGAGAAACACTTGGTCGAATGAACTGTTTTGACAAAAGATCCTCCAGTTGAGCTTTCAATTCAACCAGCTCAATAGGTGTCTTCGGTATGGAGCAATTGAAATTGGTCCAACTCCTGGTACTAAGTCAATGGACAATTCTATCTCTCTTGCAGGCGGCGAACCGGGAACATCATCAGGAAAAAAATCCTGAAATTCTCTTACTATCGGCATTGTACTCAGATCGATCTCCCTCTCGATTTCCACGTTAGTTAAAAGCAAGTATCCCTGATCTCTTTCTTTCAAAAAAGTTCTTGCTTGGTTGGCAGATATAAATCCAGAAATCTCAGGATTAGGAAAAATTAAAGTCTTATGAGCACAATCTAATAGAATATGGTTGGAAGACAATCAATCCTTTCCTAGAATTACATCTAACTGTATTAAAGGCAGGCATATCAGATTAACAAGAAAATGTCTATCCTGAATGATAATAGGACAGTTCAGAAATATAGAATTTACGGTAACTGGCTCAACAGTTGGAGTTGAAACAATCAAGTCATAGGATAAAGAAGAAACAGGTAATTTCAAATGTCTCACAGAATCCATCGCAATAAAAGAATGTGTTGCACCCGAATCAAAAAGTAGAGTTAAGAGATTACCAGCTATGTCGCAACTACCTTGTATGAGATCGTCAGAATCAGAAGCCTCAGCACCACTCATGGTGTAAACTTTTCCCTTAGCTGTCGGCTTATTGGTCTTCACGGTGTTAACAACTGGCACAGTCCTTAGCATACCACAGTCTCTAGCTAGATGCCCCGTCTGACCACAGTTGAAGCATTTTGGTCCTCTCACCAGACAATTGTTCGCCATATGACTTGGATCCCCACACTTGTAACATTTCTTGATTGAGCCTTGATTTTGATTCCTCTGGCCTCCAACACCTGATGCAGTAGCTACTGGATAGTACGATTGCTGATTCCGATTGTTCCCTGGTCGGTGATAAGGTTTGTTCTGGATTTGTTTCCCCTTCTAGTTCTGATATTGACCTTTGGATTTAGACGGTCCTCCTACGTTTCCTCTGTTATCTCTTCCTCTCCTCATCTGTTCTCTCTTCCTACACTTCTCAACCAAAGCTTGGAAATTCCTGATTTCCAAAGGTAACACAGACTCTTTAATCTCAAATCGCAGTCCCGCTTCAAAACGTTCACACTTCCAATCCTCATCCGGGTTGTTCTGAAAGAAACGGAAATACCTGGCAAGTGACTCAAACTTAGCCGCGTATTCTCCTACAGATAGATCCCTCTGGTACAGACGTAGAAATTCTTGCTCCTTTTCCTCTCGAGCACTCTGTGGAAAGTACTTGTTCAGAAACATGTTCTTAAAAATCACCCAAGTAATCACTTGATTTTCTGCTTCCAGCAATTTTTTAGTGCCTCTCCACCAATACTCAGCATCTCCTAGCAGCAAATGGGTAGCATAAGGTACCCTCACTCCTTCTGGACTGTTGATCAGTTCAAAAATCTTCTCTACTTCCTGAATCCATAAGTCAGCCTTTATAGGATCCACGTCTCCATGAAATTGTGGAGGATTCTGGCATCTAAAAGCAGTGAGACCCCTACCATCAGCAGCCTGTTCAGCTAGAAGTTGTTCCTGTAAATTCTGAGCAGTCATTGTAGAAGTTTGCTGTGCAATAGCAGTGGCAACATCCGCCATTGCTTGTGCAGCAAAATCCATGCCTCCATTTCCCTCATAATATTCCTCATAGTTCTTCTCAAAATGTCCTAGACCATCAACACGACCACCTCTACGACCTCTTCCACGGCCGCGTCCATGTCCACGTCCACGACCACGTCCAGGTACACCTTCTAGTTCCATAACTGACCTACAAGACACAATCAGTTAAATGGCAACCAAAAAATGACACTTGAATTCACTAACTATCACACATTACTTCTAAGAAGTAATTCAAACAATCTCTTTCAGAGATCACACAACATTAACACAACAGACCTATTCCCAAAGATTTCACGAAAGACTCGACCAGCTCTGATACCACTAATGCGACACCCCGTTCTCAAGGTACCACATTTAAGTAACATATTATAAAACATAACCTGAATAAAATTTTAAATTTGCTGATTTCCTTTGGAAAAGAAATAAGTTTACTACTTCCTTATTCTTGTCAAAAAGGTGATAATTTTTTTTTTTTACTGTACATACAACTAAAAACCAGTAATATAATATACATCTATATATCATACATATGCCTCCAAGTTTTATACAAGACCTTTATCCTACGAGTTCACCATCTACTGCCACACATATATCATATCAACTGAAAAAAACATAACTATATCATAGTGGGAGTCTGAAAAACACTATGCAAAAAGGTTGGCTCTCAGTAGCCAAACAGTCAGACTGTCTAAAAACCCACTCTACCTAAACAGACTACATCCTACAGCTGGTCACCACTACAGAAACCCATTGGAGAGTCCAGTGTAGACTCCCCCACCTCTAGGAGGTGTATCAGGAGGGGATGCATCATCTCCCACTCCAGCATCCGGGACTACTCCATCCTCGTCAGGAACATAGTCGGGGTCAACTATCGGATCCTCCTCAGGATCTTCCTCCATCTCCTGCGGTGCATCCTCCGGAATCAAGACTGTAGGCTTTGGAAGAGACTCCGGGGCTACCTGCTGTAACGGCTGTACATGCGGAGGTGGCTGATGCTCCAAATCCCCGTGGCGTACCAAGTGCTGTAAGATCATCCAAATGGGAGGCAGTGAAACCTCTACCGTCTCCCTAGTATGTATCAACTGCTGGGGTCCATCTGCTACGGCCCCTCGGAGTGTCCGCATCGAACCCGTGTAAGTAGCACTCCGAGCTCCTGGGTTAATCACCCAGGCGTTCTCTTGATCAGCGTTGTCAAACATCAGGGCTCGGACCCCCGAGTAGTTCAGATCCACCGCATCCGGATCAATCTGAACGTAGATATATATATATATATATATATATATATATATATATATATATATATATAGATTCCACATACACACAAAACAGCATATACCATATAATTACAGTATACAGAATTATCTAAACAATAGAATAATTCAAAGGGTTTCATACCTGACTATCATCGTCATTTAATAAAAATGCATGACACTTCAATATTTCGACTCTATTTTGATACCTAATCTCCGGAGATCCCACAACTTTCTGTTTCGTTTTGAGCAGATCAAGCTCACACATGGCACATTGTAAAAACGAAATAAAACAATGCCCAAGAGAACACATAACACACTGGCAACTCTCCAATGTACCATGGTTATTGTTCAAAAATGTAACTCATTGGTCTATACACACAGAACCCAATGGTCACTCCGAATAATGGGGTTTATTGTCCATAACCTATTGCATCACTCAGAACCTCAATAGTTATCGCATAAAGTTTGGACACTCAGTCCAGTAAAATACAGTGGTTCACACAGAAACCCAATGATTCAAATGGAAACATAGTCCATAACAGATACATTGATCCACTCAGGACTCAATGATCATAACACATGGCACGTCTGCCAAAAATGCATGAGAAAAACTTTTATTCTCGTTTCGTTTTCTTTGTTGTAATAATCTTTCCTTGTCGAAGCCCAAAGCTTACGACCATGCTTAATTTTATATTAAGACTTTTCACTTTAAAAAAAAAACACAGGACACACAATCCCAATGTTTCAAACTCAACACAGGACACACAGTCTGAGTGCTCAATCGCAAAGCCCTAAACTGATGCACCAGTCTTAGGCTCGTGGATATGGAACTCACCTTTTCCACATCAAATTTAGGACACATAGTCCACAAAACCTTTGCAGGACCCTCAGTCCAATGACACAGATCCTAAGGGTGATCATCGGTCGAGTTCGCGCGGGTTCGGGCCCAAAACACCAAACCCGATCTAAACCGATGGGAAGAAAAGGTGGCCCATTTCCGTCCGATTTGTCAAGCGGTTTGGTCGGGTGGCGGGTTGGTTGGGTGACAGGTGGGTCGGGTGGGTTGATACGGGTTAAAGATATATTTTTTTTATTTCAGAAAATGTGTAATAAAAAAATTTGAAAAAAAAAATGCCCAGTCCAATTTTTTTCTTCTAGAACCTTCTGTAATCATCCTACTGCAAAATCTGTGACACCATGGCTGCCATTCCTCTCCTCCGACCCTTCTTTCTTTCCACACCCACCACCATAGCAAGTTCAACCCCATCCTCTGTATCATAAACAACCACCACATGAAGAATCAAACCTTCACAGTTCTCCCACTCCACCACCGTACTACTCACCTCATACAGCCTCAGGCCGCTGCGAACAAGACGCGGTCTCGTCCGCTGCGAATAAGACGCAGTCTCGTCCGCCGCGTGACCCTCCTCCTCCTCAAACCAGAACAGGGTCATCTTTGTAGTAGCAATCGAACGACATGGATCAGATCTGGACAAGCTAAATGTAGTCGGACGATGTGCTATTCTGAGAAAGAGAGGGCGGAGCGGTCAGCGGTAGATCTGCTGGCGTATGGGTCAGATCTGGACCGGTGGTGGAGGAGTGGTCGACGTGACGGTAATAGGCGGCCGGACTGTCTCTGTTCGTCATGGAGAAGCAGATCTGTGTTTCTTTTCTCTTGGTTCTGATTTCTAAATTAGTGGGAGAAATCAGGTGACTCAGATCTGTATCGGGTTCGTGATGGAGGAGGTAGGAGCACCAGAGCAGATGTGTAATGTGTTGCTTTGATCTGTTATTCTTTCTGAAGAGGGAAATAAAAAATTTTGAAATTTTATTTAATGTATCGGTCGGTTTCGGTTACCGATGGATGAAATTTAGTGGAACCGAACCCGCCCGATACTATCCTTGCTAGCCCAATTTTTTCACCCGTTGACCCGACCGAACCCACCCATTTCACAAAATTTCAAAACGGTTTGTTCGGTTTCGGGCGGGTCACGGGTTAATGCTCACCCCTAACAGATCCCTGATCTACGTGTCCACAGAACACTAGAACCCTGATGTCTCGGTTCCTAGGTTCGTTTAACCTTTGTAAAACATTTCGCTCAGTGAAAAACAAATACAAAAACAAATCTCCAAAAACTTATCCAAGTTTAACGAAATACTTTTATTGAATAAAACTCTATACCGAAATTCTTTTCTGTTAAAACGTTGATACAACGTGAAATCGTGGATAAACTCTTTTCTGTTTAAATTATTCATTTCTAAATTTCGTTCTCAATACAAGTCAACTTTCAAAAAGTCTTATTGAAATAAAATTAACAATTCTAAAATATAGGCCTTTTCTCAAAATTTTCTATAAAAATCTTTTTATAGCGTAAATGACTTTTCTGTTTCGCGTAATTATTTTGACAGCTATAATACGTTATTTTCGTAACTTAATTACTTTAAATAACATTTTATAATAAAATTGAATTTATTTTGAAAAAACTAGCGCCTGTAAAAATTTTCACAGTTTCGCCCTTACTGTCACTTTATTGACACATTTTCCACACAAATATTATTAAAATAATATTTTTCCACTTTTTCTCAAAATTACACAAATTAATCACTCTGATTAATTATTCAAGCTTATTAAGCTTTTATCCTCAAATTAAATTGAACACTGACCAATGTCAGGTTTCTCAGTCTATCACTCAACAGCAGATAATTTTAGCACAGAATAGCATGACATATATCAATTCATGACATGCATCACAATTATAATATAAAAAAATAATTATAATCATATAAAACAGTATATCTCAAATACTCAAGTAAATAGGTATTCAGCAGATAATCAATCGAACCATTAATAGTAGATAATTTAAAACACAGTAAATTACTACAAACAATATAGAAGACTTCAACAATATAGCATGTGGTTATCTTAAACTCCTCAGGCTTACTCCCCTTACCTCTTGGAGAATCAAACTAACGTTTTCACGAAAACTCCTGATTCGATCTGGTTTCCTCCGCCGTCTTTAGTTTAACTCAATCCGATCGATTCCTTCATAATGAATTGCAACCAAAATAAATCAAAATCAAACAACAACTTACTCATTCATGAGATCTAGGGTTCGGCCTCCTCTAAAAATCTTGGTTAGGAATCCTTAAAGTTTTCTAACTAATGGATTTGTGATCCTTAAGTAGCTTAAACATAATTAAGTACTTAATCCATGATCATAAACTTTGAATGAAACTCATCTAGTTCCAAGAACTAGGTTTCGACCTTGACACAAAAAGTGGGATTAAAACTTCACTTGATTTCCATCTCTTGGATTTAACACAAACACATGGTATATGATTAGATTCAAGTGTTACAAAACAACTTTGAACCAAAAATCTTTCCAAAAATCCAAGCTAGGGTTTCGGCCCTCTAAAGAAATTTTGAGTTGGGATTTGATTTTAGATCTTCTAATCACTTGGATTCATTAACCATAAGGATTAATAGATGAATCATGGAGTCATTCAAGCAAGTTGTTAAACAAAATCCCTAAACACCCATTTTGAGGGGTTTCGGCCTAGCTTAGAAAAATAGGGAAGAAAATTCTCATGATCACATGCTTCTAGATGATGAATATAGAGATGATTATGAGATTATAGAAATTGGTTTCAAGTCAAAAGGATTTTTCTACAATTACTTATAAATTTTTCAAGAAAGTATCATGAACTTGAAGCAAAATGAAGAACATGATTATCCATGGCATGAACTCTTAAAAATTGTGAAGAGAAAGGCTTAGAATGACAAGATTAAGAGAGCTTACCTCTTAATGATCAAAGAACTTGATGAATTTGGTGATGTTCTTCACAAAAATCAACAAGTTGTTCTTGGTGTTCTTAAGTGTTCTTGATGGATTTTGGAGAGAATGAAGACTTGAAATGAAACAAAATTTGCCTAAGTGTGCTTAATGAGAGAGGGAGCCGTGGGTTTAGGGGCTTTTTGGTCCAAAATTGCAATGGCAAAGCTTGTAAAAATTGTGTGAAGCAAGGGCAAAATTGTCTTTTCCTTACAAAAATATCCTAATGTCATAAATGTGCCATTATGGCCATTATGATACGGATAGGATCGTCATAAATGCCAGTCACATCAGTCATCTGAGCTCTGTTGCTGACCCTTTTAGTTCATCTGACACGGATTTCCTAGAGACAATTCAACGTTTTCGCCCGCAACAAATATATTATTTTATTTTTTTGCTAAAATTTTCAAAACTTTCAATATCAAAGCAAATATGATAAAAATATTTTTCATCTTGTTCACGACTTAAAATTAGGTTTTCTTAGCAGTAAACTTTTATCGTCAGTGAAAACGCAGACCGGGTTCCATCTGAATTTCCAACCCAAAATCTTATCGTAAGCTTATAATATTAAGCATAACCTGGAAATGACGTTGGTTTATCCAAAATCATTTTCTAAGTCTCGGATAAAAATATAATCATTTATATATTTATTATCGATATTAGAAAGCAGTAAAAAAAATCGGGTGTTACATTCGGATCGTAGCAACGTCATCTTCATAACCCTACCTTCCTGTTCTTGCTAGGCCAATGATAAGCCTATGCTTTTTTCATGCTGACATGTCGTCTATGACAATATTGAGGTTTTCTCTTGGTTCGATTATCGGTTTTACGTTCCGCATTCGCATTAGGGTTACCAGTGACGTCTGCTTTGTGTACATGTGTTCAGGTGAATTTTTGGAGCACGGGAGGGCCTAATACAGTACGTGGCATATTCGAAGTGGTTAGAGGAATGTTTATTTCGCAGTCCCAATGAGATGCATATTGGGGAGAGTATGACATGAGACTTAGATGTGCCTAACCTAATAAAATATAATTTTATAAATGATGAGCTTATATGATGTGATCTGAGGAATTATATGAGTTTGTGGATTGTTAAGGCACTAGGTTATGACCCGATACAAGTTGGTGAGACTCATATAGAATGCACGGTGTTGTTTACAAGCTTGAGCGTGGAACACATGAGGTCAGAGTATCCGATTACGGATACTGGATGTCACGGGTCGGTTCCCTAACGGGAACGAAGGAAACTACAGTGATACTCTTGTAGTCCTTGTCAAACGATCTCGTATCCTAACTAGAATGGGGATAATTTTATATTATGTATTTACTCCCTGGCGGGAATGGGGGAATAGTGTCATTCTTTGAATGAGCACCCTAACAGGAATGGGGGTGTGCACCGGTGTTGATGGACGAGTCGCTTGGATGACTGACTAACACCCCTAACGGCAATGGGGGATGGTGACAGGATTATAGGCGTCCACGTCAGTATCCAGGCTTCGTTGATACTGTAATTTGAGGATGATTGGTATCTATATGGGCTGCATGTCTTTGTATTCCTTTTCCATGTATGATGATTGTATAGTTTCTTATCTCCACATTGTTCAATGTATGTTTTATGAAGTGATTTTTGTGAGAAGACCCTGCGGAGGAACCAACTGCTAAAGAGTTCGATGGAATTCCTTATGAACTAGATGCTGGAGGACGAGTTATGGGTGCTAATGGTGGAGTTTAGTGAGGGCCTAATACAGTACGTGGCATATTCGAAGTGGTTAGAGGAATGTTTATTTCGCAGTCCCAGTGAGATGCATATTGGGGAGAGTATGACATGAGACTTAGATGTGCCTAACCTAATAAAATATAATAAATGATGAGCTTATATGATGTGATCTGAGGAATTATATGAGTTTGTGGTGGATTGTTAAGGCACTAGGTTATGACCCGATACAAGTTGGTGAGACTCATATAGAATGCATGGTGTTGTTTACAAGCTTGAGCGTGGAACACATGAGGTCAGAGTATCCGATTACGGATACTGGATGTCACGGGTCGGTTCCCTAACGGGAACGAAGGAAACTACAGTGATACTCTTGTAGTCCTTGTCAAACGATCTCGTATCCTAACTAGAATGGGGATAATTTTATATTATGTATTTACTCCCTGGCGGGAATGGGGGAATAGTGTCATTCTTTGAATGAGCGCCCTAACAGGAATGGGGGTGTGCACCGGTGTTGATGGACGAGTCGCCTGGATGACTGACTAACACCCCTAACGGCAATGGGGGATGGTGACAGGATTATAGGCGTCCACGTCAGTATCCAGGCTTCGTTGATACTGTAATTTGAGGATGATTGCTATCTATATGGGCTGCATGTCTTTGTATTCCTTTTCCATGTATGATGATTGTATAGTTTCTTATCTCCACATTGTTCAATGTATGTTTTATGAAGTGATTTTTGTGAGAAGACCCTGCGGAGGAACCAACTGCTAAAGAGTTCGATGGAATTCCTTATGAACTAGATGCTGGAGGACTAGTTATGGGTGCTAATGGTGGAGTTTAGTGTCTATGGCCAGTGCGTCTTTTTGAGGGATGATGTGTTTTCAGTTTCTTATGTCAGTTTGTACTTTATGGGACCCTACTGATGGGGTACTCTAGACAAATATTGTATATATATATGTTTATATATACGACGTGTGTTGTTTATGTTATATCTTTTATATTTAAATTTTTAATGCATCCTGCTTTTCTACTATATATATGTTTAACACTTATATCGCGATTAAGGTTTGTTAATTAAGTTTATCTGTAATGGGAAATCGGGGTGTCTCAATTACAATGATTATATTTCAAGTTTAGAAGTGGGAAAAATCTCATAAGTGACTTAAAAGAAGTAAAATAGATAGTTTTGACTTTTTAGTTTTTTAGGCCCAACTTCGCAAAAGAGACCTCCTGTGACCCGACACCAAACTTCAGATGGATATTACATAGCAAAAACAAACTTTTTTTGACTAGATGTCTTCAAAAGAAATGTACCTATGTCTCTTAGCTTTCCATAGACACCAAATTAGTCCATATTGGAATCTTGTAACTCGAGTTATGATCAAATTCGTGAACATTGTTTAGGTTCCAGCGCCAGCACTGTCTTGCTAACTTCTAGCCCAATTAGGACCCTATAAATGTCTGTTTCAGATTTTATGATCTTTATGGAAGTTTTAGATATTTCTCTTAGCTTTCTAAATTATATAAATATCATAATTTTTAATACACACACACACACACACACACACACACACACACACACACACATATATATATATATATATATATATATATATATATATATAGAACTCGAGATATGAGTGAAATACTGAGACACGTCGATGTCCCATTACAGATAAACTAATTTTTTTTAAGCAAAATAAAAGCATGCAAAGGCATCACAATGGCTAAGGACATCCCAACTAGGTTGGCACCTCAGAAGCCACCAATCATCTGCATCACACTTAAAATTTTATTGAAAAAGCAAGTAAAGAAAAGTACAAAAATCATGGGGGGACATAAACCAAAACCCATGAGAGAAAACATTATTTAAACCTATAGAAAGGTAAACCAACTCTATTCCTAAAGAAGTCATCCCTAATGAAATTAGGTAACAAATCCCACCAAATAAAATCCTAAATACTAGTACCACCAGAGGCAAGTCTATCAGCACAAGAGTTGTCTTCTCTAAAAATATGAGAAACATGAAATGTCATTTGTGAAATCAAATACAAACATTTCCTCCATCTGTTTCTTAATTGCCAAGGAACCAAAGATTAGTTTTCAAAGGCCTTGACCACTAACATAGAGTCACATTCAAGCCAAAGCATGTGCCAGCCTCTCTCAAAAGCTATTTCAATAGCCCTCCTAGCCCCAAACAATTTAGCATTGAGGGCAAATGAGACTCTAATGTTTTCAGCAAAACAGCCAAGGGAATCTGAGTTTGAGTTTATGAAAATCCCTCCACAAGCAGCTACTCCTAGATTCCCTTTGGCTGCCCCATCAGTGTTACACTTTATCCAGAGATCCTTTGGAGGATGCCAATCAACCTACTTAATACCAATGGCCTCTGTAGGATGCGCTTCAACTTTGAAGAATTTCAAAAACTGAAAATCCTGTGTTGAAGATGTCAAGTGACCAGAACTGAACCTGCCAGCTGAGGAAACATTAGCATAAATCATGCTGATAATCGAAGCAAAAAGGATGGATTTGTTATCAAATCTAAGTTTATTTCTGCAATACCATATACCCCAGATAATGTTGATAACTCCAGCAATAAAAGTGTGAAGGGCTTGAGACGAATTGAACTGATCTGACAGGGAAAAAACATCCCTCAGAGAGTTACCACTAATCACCAAACCTGTAGCATTATCAAGCCAACTCCATAAAAGCTTAGCAAAGGAGCAAGCAAAGAACAAGTGATTGGAGGTTTCAGAATCTGCAAGACAGAAGCAGCAAGCTGAAACCACAGAACAGCCCCTCAATCTCAAGTTGTCATCAGTAGGGAGCTTGTTATGAAGAAGCCTCCAGCATAGCATGGACTTGGAAGGAGGAATGAAAGAGTGCCACAACAGATTGAAACCATTAAGGGCAGGACCAGCTGGATTGAGAAAGGTAAAAGCTTCCTTTAAGGCTAAAGAACCAGAAGCAGTCAGATTCCACATTCTTTGGTCAGAACAGCCTGAAGGAAGAAGCTGAACCTGATTTAAAAGATTCTACAGTCGAGGAAACTTAATCAATAAAGGAGCAGGGATACACCATTCACCCTCATTCATGAAATCAGAAACCCTAGCCACGAGCCTCCCATGAATATCTTCTGGAACAATAAGCAGAGACACAAGAGGTTCAGTCATCCAAGTATCAGTCCAGAAATCAATATTAGAGCCATTCCCAATCAGCAAGGATGAATTATGCATATTAGTGCTAACAAGAGACTTTAAACCAGGCCAAATAGAAGAGCTTATATGATGGCCAATCACAGAATTGCTTCTAAAAACTCTAGCTCTCAAAAGGGTAACCCATTGATTGTTTGAAGAAACCAGATTCCAACACAGCTTTAGCATTGCAGCATTGTTGATGCTTCTGAGAGATCTTAACCCCAAACCACCCTCATTTAAAGGCTTGCAAACTTTATGCCAAGCAACTGTTACAAGCTTTCTACTTTGAGTGTCCCTACCCCAAATAAAATTTATGATCCATCTATCAACTTCCTTTAACAAGCTCACAGGCCATGCATAAATTAAAAAATTGTAGTTGAGCATGCTATGGATCACTGATTTCACCATTTGCACTCTGCCAGCAATGGACAGCATAGCAGACTTCCAAGAAGCTAATTTAGTTTTAATTTTATCAGCAATAGACATAAGATACTGCTTCATAGGCTTACTTAAAAAGATTGGGATTCCTAAATAGATGAAAGGCAAAGAACCAACCTTAAACCCCAGAAAATTAGCAATTGCATCCTTCCTTCTAGCATTTATAGAACCTGTATAAAAAGTGGATTTACTTTGGTTGATCTATTGGCCAGAATTTCTACCATGTCTCTGAAACATACTCATCAAATTGATCAAATTCTTCTGGGAGCCTTTGCAAAAGAGCAGAATATCATCTGCATAAAGTATGTGGGAAGGGACAGAAGCTCCTCTAGCCCCAAACATGACCTGAAGCTTACCATCCAAGACCAATTTGGAGATACCTTGACTAAGAACTTCCTCAACAAGGCAAAACAGTAAAGGGGATAAGGGGTCACCCTGCCTAACCCCTTTAGAGCAAGAGAAATAGCCTGCATATTTACCATTGACTGAGATGAACAATCTGGTAAACTTAAGAATAGATTCCACCCGAAAACAGAATTTGCTGTCAAAGCCAAAGGAGTGGAGAACCTTAAGAAGGAAATTACAATCCATTGTATCAAAAGCTTTTCTAATATCAACCTTCAAGGCTAAATTGCCAAAAGACCTCTTTTCCAGAAGATTTATGCCCTCAGAGGCCAAACAGATACAATCACCAATCTCCCTACCTTGGATGAAACCTCTTTGGTTGGAAGAGATAACTTTAGGAGCAATCTTAGATAACATATCAGCTAGGATCTTTGTAATAACCTTAAACTTAAAATTGGCTAGAGCTATTGGCCTAAACAAATCAATCCTGTCAGCATTAGGAACCTTAGGAATTAGCACTATTAGGTTTGAGTTGAAACTAGGAAGCATCCATCCATGCCTAAAAAACTGGATTATTGTATTTACCACATCCTGCTCAATGATATGCCAATATTTTTGGAAGAAAAAGGCTCCAAAACCATCTGACCCCGAAGCACCATCAGAGTTCATGTTAAACACAACATCCTTGATTTCAGCAATAGAGGGCAAGTTAGTGAGCATTAAGTTATCAGTTTTGGAAACTGTTGAAGTAATGACTTCCTCAACAAGGCCATCATCAATGCAATTATTGTCACCTTTAAACAGACTTTCATAGTAACTGTAACACCCCGTTTTCTAGCATCTTGACTGGTAATTATATTTTATATTATTACCAGGGATCTAGAAAATGATTCTGAAGGAAACAAAATCATAGTTGAGGCCATCTAAATCGAAGGAAGCTACGGTGAAATTTTAGGTTTAGAATTCAGGCAGAACCCAGTCTGTGTTTTTCACTGACAGTAAAAGTTTACTGATCAGAAAACCTAATTTGGACTCCTGAACGAAACGGTTTAGGTTTATATTATTTTTTCAACGATATTGATTATTTTGATAATTTTCAAAATAAATAAGTTATTATATTTCATTCGGGCGCCTCATCAACGAACGGGTAATCGACGGAGTCGAGAACGGACCTGCAGAGACAAAACTGGACTCCGGATGATGGGACATCTTGCCACCTAGGGTGGTGAGTCATAAGGGTGACTCACCTAGCATTTATGACAAGTAATGATGGTTAAGGTGAAAAGACTAAAATACCCCTAACCTAACCTATCCTAGTTAAATTACAACCACAGTTAAGGCAAGACATTATCAAATTTGATTCTTCTTCCTCACATGTGGTCACAAATCAGCCACACCTCCTACTCTTCCTCACCACACATTTGTCATGATTACTTTTGGTGTAAAATGTCTTTTATGTCCCTAAGCTTTTGTTAAATGCCAAAATGGTCCCTAAGTGAAATTACCATGATGTCCTTAAGTGAATTTTGGACCAAATAAACCCCCTAACTCCCTTAATTTCATGCAGCCCATCACTCCCACACTTAGCCATTTTCATTTACTTCATCATCTTCATCTTTCTCTCTAAACTCTCAGGAACACCATAAATAAACTTTGTGAAGAACTTGGTCATTTCTCTTCATTTCTTCAACATTCAAGAGGTAAAACCTCATCTCCTTGATCATCTAAGCTTTCTTCTTCATTGATTTCACTTGTTTCATGCCATGATCATAGAAAAATCATTTTAATATGAGATCAATTTCTATGATCTCCATATGACTTCTATTTTCATTATCCTAGAGCTTGAAAAATTTAGAGATCCCTAGCTATTTCTTTTTGAGTTGGCCGAACCTATGTTCAAATGGGTTTAGGTGATTTTCTTCATTTTTTAACTTGTTTTCATGTTGGTTATTCATGGCTAGGTTTTGTGGGTTCAAAACCTTGTGATTTAGGTGAACAACATCCTTCTCCTACTTGAGTTTCAAGTGATCTACACGAGGTAAGGGGGGAGATTACTACTATCCTACCTTAATGTAGATATGTTGATGGTTTATTTAGTGTATATGTTTTGTAAGTCATACGTGTATATTATTGATTTATATGTGTGTGATCCTCTTGGAGGATTTGATTTGATGTTTGGTTGTGGTATGATATGCCATATGGTTGTTTTGGTTCCAATGACCTTAAGTTGGAACCATGATTGTTGTTTGCCTGATTTGTTAAGAAAAATGCATAATATAATTATTTGAGGCCATTCGGCCATAGCTGGATGAAGAGGCTCCTTGTTGATTTAATTATTCTAAATAATTTTTATAGAAATTAAATGAGTATATAAGAACGTAGAAATTGGTTTGAAGTGAATTGGTTGAGTATATTGAAAGTTATGAATTATTGAAGATATAGGGACCATTATGCAAATACTGAGAAATTCAGGGACTATTCTGAAAACATATTCTTATGTTTTGTGATTGTAGCCCTTGATGATATAAGACTATAGAAATTGGTTTGGAATGATTTGAATATGTATGTTAAAAGATATGAATTTTTGAGTCTTTGGGGACTTTTATGCAATTTCTGGAAAATTTAGGGACTGAACTAAAAATATGAAAATATGTCATACAGTTGAATTGAATGATAATATAAGACCTTAGAAATTGGTTTGGTGTTATTTGGATTAATACATTAAAAGATATAAGCTTTTTAGTAAACAAGGACCTTTTTGCAAATATTGTAAAGTATGGGACAGAAATGTAATTTCTGAAATTTTTATGAGGAATGGAAAAATATTTCTATAGAAGTTGGTTTGGTGTGATTTGAAGTTATAAACAAAAAGTTATAAGGTTTTAAGTGAATAAGGACCTTTTTGCAATTAATGAAAGTTTTGGGACTAAACTGCAATTTTCGAAAATAAATGTAATTGGACAGTTAGAGACTGTTTTTCATACCTATTTTACTGTTCTAAAACTCCAAAATGAGTTTTGGACTATTAGAGTTTAAAATCGTTGAAAAAGGATTTACACGATTTACAAACTTAACGACGTTCGATCAAATTTTTTGGAATTTTCTATATGTGGAAAGGAAACTGTAAAATCAGTATTTCAACATCTTAATATGAGTGTTATCACCTAAGCGAGTAATAGATTTGAGGTGAAGAATCATATTTTCAAAAGTATGGTGTTTGAGCCTAAAACCAGTAAAAAATGGCGAAACCGTCGTCAAACGTTTTTAAAGATTTTTTAGAAAACAATGATGTAGAGTTTGAAATCAGTATTTTAATCTTTAACATGAGTATGGTAACTTAGGAAAGTGAAGGATTTGAGGAAAATGGTTATATTTGTGAAAATATGGAATTGAAGTTGAAATACAGTAAAAAGCGGTAAAAAGATATTTTAAGAATTTCGATGTTTTTCAAGAATCTGTTTTGAGGAATTTAGTGCTTATGTACTTTGATGAAATCTTATTTCAAAAGAGTTTGGTTTTATCCAAAGGTTTGGTTTTAAGACAAAAGAGGATTTTAGTCTTCAAAGACTAGTATTTACATTAAAGAGCAAAACCTAAGTCATGAATGACTTAGTGAAAATATGAACTTAATAATTTATGACTTATGGTGAAGCAAGACCATTTGTCGTAAAGTGTGGATAATTCATTATCCATACCACCATAAGATTTAATGGACTAAGAGTTATTTGATTTCTTGGAAGCCAAGAGAAAAGCTCAATTAGAAAAGTGTAAAGAAATAAATGATTAGATTGTTTATCCAATTTAATAATGTGTTAGGACTTGTAAGCAAATGCCTTAAAACATCTTTACACAAACATGACATGTCTATTTGAGAACTGTGGATTAATGTTAGTCGATGATTTGTACCTGGGAATATCGTTCGTCAGAGATTGACAGCAAGTGGATTCTGGTGGAATCAGGAGGTTGTCCGAAGGATAGACCAATTGGACGTATTCAGGCAATTTTGCCCAGATACATAGTTGATACTATGTTCGGTGAGGCCATTGTGCCCAGGAAGCCGAGTTCCGGTTGTAGAGGTTTCATAAAGAGCCTGATGTTCCACAGAGAGTTTAAGATCACATGTGATTATGATTGTACGTACGTTATGATTTAAGCCTTGTGTGCCTAGTCAGTTAGCCACACATGGTGCCTGAGGTGGGCGGATGTGAAACCTATACTAACCATTCCTTTCCAAAATATCAAATTAGCTCTGATGTTAGAATCGGATATTCCTTGAGGCTGTGTAGGAATGGGATTATACGGTTTCAATCAGTTTTTCTCTATTCCCTCCTTCGATGGACAAACTGTGTCTAGTATACTTGATAAGCTTACTGTTGAGTTTGGTATAGTATATTCTTGGATTTTTGAGTTGTAGAATTAAAATGGGAGATAAAATAAAAATAGTATTGTTGTATTATGTACCTGTGAGTCGTACCACTGCATGCCTGCATTATGTGTAAGATAAATGGAATCTCACCTCTTTATTTTTATATTGCCTATGTCGGCTGGTGTCTTCTGCATTCTTTTGAGAAGATTGAGATGTCAAGATGTTCCTTGGCTGACGCATCATAGAGGTTGAGGTTCGAACATGCGGACTTGATGATGAAATTTCTAGTGGACGTCTTCCAGACTGTTGATGGGTTCGTAGACTATGTTTTTCCTCTTGGAAGAGGAAAGGGCTTAGTCCAAGAGTTACTTTTGTAGTGACTCTAGTAGTGTCTTTTGTGACGATGTCGGTAGTCGACTCAAATAGAGTTTCCACTAGATCTCGTCAGTTGGGTTTATCCTTCTCACGATGTACGAGAAAGGATTGTCTTTTCTGTACGAGAAAGGATTGTCTTTTCTGTTTTAGTTTGGCCGGTTGGGTATGTTTGGGAGTTAATGTAATTGTCTATGGAGCTGCGACTCCAAGTATCTTGTATTTTAGGGGCTGCGTCTCCATATCTTTATGTTGAGTCTATACATTTCTATGATTTCTGTTTATGAGTCCGGTTTGGGTATTATGTAAATGATTTTCGAACTCACCTTAATTATGATAATGGAATATTTTATTGTCCATTCCTTTAAATCAAAGTAGTTATATTTATGACTTAAGAAAAAGGAAAAAAATTACCCCATTCTTTTATATCCAATTTTAATTAACCTACTCTTCGGTCTTAAAATGTACACGTACGATGTAGCACTCGAGAAGGGTGTTACAGTAACTAACAATGTGAGCTTCCAAATCTGCAGGTTTGGAAAGAATCTCATCCTCCCTTTTTGATATGAACATGGATTCACAAAGCAAAGGACCAAGCATTGAAGACTCACATAGACCCATGACAAGATCAAAGCTTAGTAAAGTCCAAAATACTCTAAAAGAGAGTCCAAGATACCTAGTTATGGATAGGGCCTAGGACCTTTGTATAGAGTGGATTTCATGTAATAAATATAGGAACTAGGACCTTGTATAGACTAGACTTCATGTAATAGAAGTGCTTATTCATAAAAGCACTTAAGACTAGTTTAGGAATTGGGCCTATTGGGTCATAAGCATAGGAGTAGGAAGCATTGGGCGAAAATCAAGCCCACACTTGGGTTTATGATGTAGGAGGTGCCATTTGCATCTTGAAAGTGGATGAGCACTTTGCTCATCTATAAATAGGCTCCTTGTAATTCATTTCACAAGTTTGAATTCATTTGGAAGATTTTCTCATACTTGAGATTTCTAGAGAGAGAGAGAGAGTTCTCCTCTTCTTGGTTCAAGAGTTGAACCATTAATTCTTATCTTGAATTTCCATATTCAAGTGGTGAATCCTCCTTTGGCTTATCAAATCAATCTTCTTCTCCAAGAAGAATGCATTTGTGGCACCTTCCTCTTCATCTTCTTCCTATTCCATTTTCTACTTTGTTCTTTAATTCTTGCAATTTAAATCTGCACTTTAATTCTTGTTCTTGTCATTTCAATTCATATATAAATTGTGCTCTTCTACTCCTTTTTGTTTCTCTTGATTCTCACTTGAGAATCAAGCTTCATTCTATTGTTCTAGTTTGTTTTTTATCTTGAATTCTTAGCACTTGAAATCAAAGAAAGATCCTCAAATGTTTAGTGATCAATCATGGATCACATCATGTGGTATCTAGAGCTAGTTCTTTGATCTTCAATTGTTTTGAATTTTTTATCAAAATTTTCAAATTCTATGATGATCTTTGAGTTGGAGCCATTTTCATGTTGAAAATTCACAAGTAGTTGGCGCCATTAGTCATTGAAATTTGGATGATAAATTCAATTTGAATCCAAATGTGATCATGGATCTAGAATTTGAAATGAGTTTGAATTGATCTTGCTTGAATTTTTGGTGAATTTTTTTTTTCCCTTCACATTTTTACTTTCAATTTTTGGCTCCAATTCTTGCATGTGCTCTTCCATCACATGTGATTTTGGTTGCTTCTTGAAAATTCAAGCATAGATATATTTGACTTACTTTGTGATTTTGAACAAATTGAAAATTCAAATTCAAATTTCAATTCACAATAGTAAGATTGATTCAAATTTTAATCAAAAGTGCTTCAATGATTTCTTATTATTAGAACCTCATAGATCTTCATGAAATTCAAATTGTGGAAATGATGTATTTATCATCCACTTGAATGAAAGATCTAGGTCTCTAATTTCTTGATTTGTGCTTCATTACTTGGAAAAACTTTTTTACACTACTCCAATTGCTAATATTTTCAAGTATTACACCAATGTTGTTCAAGTTTGTTCATGGTTGAAGGATCTCTTTTGTATTTCGAAATTTTGATTGTAATTGTTATGGAAGTGTAATTAGGAAAAGTCAAGTGGCTACAATTAAAAAAACAAACAAACAAACAAACTGGTTTAAAAAGAAAAAGTGTGCCAAAACCATAAATATACGAAGTTTTGGGGCAAAAGTGCAAAATGTGAAGAAGAAAAAAATCAGCAAAGGTAAAAGACTTGCCACCATTCCACTTGCTTATATTTGTATTGATCCTTCATATATTAGTGTAGCACAATTCACTTTGATCATTACTTGTTCACAAACACTTTGATTAAAATTGAATTACACTTTGTTGAACTCTTTCAACTTGTCTTCTTCACAACAATTTAAGTGTACAATTCTTCTTGAACCTTTTCTTGCTTGTCTTCTAAACTCCATTAGTTTTGTATTTGTTGTTTTTCACTTTCTTGACCTCTTGAAATTGATTTGCTTATTGGTTGCTTTATCACTTGTTTGTAGACTAATAGTTGATAATCTTGTTTCAATTTGTAGATCCCTTGAGAAGGAGACTCTTGAGTGGAAAGAGACAAGAGTGAAATCATCTTCTAAAAGTCTACTTGAGTGATATACACGTGTGGCCATCTTTGAGTGAATGGTGAGGAGTGGTGAGGTCCTTGTACTTTTTATTTTCTTATAATTCTTTGCTCTTTAAGTGTATTTGTTCCTAGTTTGGTTTGTACATAATTATTTTGCTTTTTGGTGGTGTATTTATTCTCATTGGTGTAATCTTCATTTGAATTGTGTAATTTCCAATATGCTGGAATTTGTATGTAATTTCTCAAATTGTAAGTGCACCATGACTTCACTACATGAAGAAGACATTGAAGATTCTTCTACATCATCACCAAAAACAAAGAACTTGAATAAGAAGTTGGATAAACTGACAAGGAACATGGAAAGAATGTTTGAAAGATTAGACGCACTTGAGCACAAAAAAGGATCAAGGCATGAAAACTCACATAGAGGCTCCTCATATTTGGAAGACAACGACCATAGACCTAGATTTGATAAATGGAGACCTAGACATGAGCATAGAGGAAGTAGGAATGAGAAGGATGCCAAGTTGCATAATGTGAAGGTGAAGATCCCTAGATTCCATGGGAAGAGTGATCCCGATGTTTTGGAATGGGAGACCAACTTGGAGCACATATTCTCTTGCTACTACTATAGTGAAGAAAAGAAAGTAAAAGTAGCTAGTCTAGGATTTCATGATTATGCTTTAATTTGTTGGGATTAATTGTGTAAAGAGAGAACAAGATATGATGAGGAACCAATTAGTACTTGGAGAGAAATGAAGAGGGTTTTGAGAAAAAGATATGTGCCTTCAAGCTACACTAGAGACCTACAACATGCACTCAAGGTTGAAGCACAAGTGAAGAGAAATAACTTCTTCAAGAGGGAGGGTGACTCATCAAAACAACTTAAAGTTGTTGGTAAAAGTGGATCAAAGGCCACATTTCCTAACTCTAAACCTTCCACTACTACCCTTTCTGTTCCTTCTATGCACCACAACAAGAATATTACTCTTATACCCCTCTCTAAAAATGAAATTAATAAGGATCAAAAGAAAATGAGATAGAAAAGGGAACTTAAGAGAAAAGCCAAGAGTGACAAAGATGAAAAAGAAATAAATGCAAAAGAAAAGAATGTGCCATAAAATAATATGGAAAAGGCAATTGGCACAAGTGAAAAAAACTTTTGTGAAAACCATAAGGTTAAAGAACAATATGGCAAAGAATGTATAGCTTTAAAGGAAAGGGAAGTAAAGAAAATACTTTTGAAAACCCATCCATTGTGTTTGCTTTACTCCAACAATTTTTGTAACAAGTCTCTTCCACCTTTTTCTTTACCTACTACCTTTGAGTTTCTTTTAGATAAACTTCAAGTCACTCCTCAAGATCCTAAAGAAATTCAAAGGCTTCTGGTAATCTACAATGATGATCTCTTGGTACATAACAAAACACAATCAAATCTTTTTGAACATTTAAAATGTGTTTTGTTATTACTAAAAGAGGAAAAACCTTTTGCATATCTTTAAAAATATACTTTTTGCACCACCAAAGTGGAATGCTTAGGCTATGTTGTAAGTGCTAAAAGTGAGCATATTGAAAAGGTTAAAGGTGAGGTAAAGGAAGATTTATTAGTGGAGCAACCCTTAAATAATTTAAAACATAATGATGTTTGCTTGCCTACTAATATTTCTACCATACCTATGTGCATTGAACCTATTTTGCAAATTAAAAAGAAAGCAATGCACATCCATCAAAGTTCCCATTCATTGAGAGAACTAAAACACATATTACACATCTTTCGAACCATTTTCTCAATAATAGACTAACTTTACCAAGCAACTTTCAAGCGATTACAACTTATGGCAAATATTTGAAAGGGTTGTTGGCAAAACTTGTTTTTCAAAGGATGGTTTTTGACCCGGGAGGATAGGTTGAGAATTGAATGATAATAAGAGAGTTACCTTCCTAAAAAAAAAGAGTTTTCTTCCCCAAACTTTTCTTTTCTTTTTAAGAACTTTATGAAAGAATAAACATAAACATCTTCTCTTTAATGTAGGGCTTAAAATTCGGGTCGAATTTTCTTCAAGAAGGAGGGGATGATATGAACATGGATTCACAAAGCAAAGGACCAAGCATTGAAGACTCACATAGACCCATGACAAGGTCAAAGCTAAGTAAAGTCCAAAAAACTCTAAAAGAGAGTCCAAGATACCTAGTTATGGATAGGGCCTAGGACCTTTGTATAGAGTTGACTTCATGTAATAAATATAGGAACTAGGACCTTGTATAGACTAGACTTCATGTAATAGAAGTGCTTATTCATAAAAGCACTTAAGACTAGTTTAGGAATTGGGCCTATTCGGTCATAAGCATAGGAGTAGGAAGCATTGGGCCAAAATCAAGCCCACACTTGGGTTTATGATGTAGGAGGTGCCATTTGCATCTTGAAAGTGGATGAGCACTTTGCTCATCTATAAATAGGCTCCTTGTAATTCATTTCACAAGTTTGAATTCATTTGGAAGGTTTTCTCATACTTGAGATTTCTAGGGAGAGAGTTCTCTTCTTCTTGGTTCAAGAGTTGAACCATTGATTCTTATGAATTTTCATATTCAAGTGGTAAATCCTCCCTTGGCTTATCAAATTCAATCTTCTTCTCCAAGAAGAATGCATTTGTGGCGCCTTCCTCTTCATCTTCTTCCTATTCCATTTTCTACTTTGTTCTTTAATTCTTGCAATTTAAATTTTGCACTTTAATTCTTGTTCTTGTCATTTCAATTCATATATAATTGTGCTCTTCTACTCCTTTTTGTTTCTCTTGATTCTCACTTGAGAATCAAGCTTCATTCTGTTGTTCTAGTTTGTGTTTGATCTTGAATTCTTAGCACTTGAAATCAAAGAAAGATCCTCAAATGTTTAGTGATCAATCATTGATCACATCACTTTTTAACATTGTAATTTATTTGGATACATTTCTGACTTTGGTTAACTTGTGGAAGAATGCAGTGTTTCTGTCACCATGTAATTGCCAATTCAACCTTGATTTTTCATGCCAAAATTCCTCTTGATCATAAAGAGAAGATTCCAAGTTCAATTGAGCAGCTTGCTCTTGATTCCACAGATCCTCATTGAAACCAGAATCATCAATATGAATATGAATTTGATCCAACTCCTCCATAGCTGACCTGACTCTATCATTCACATTACCAAAAATAGAAGTATTCCACTCTTTCAGTCTCAATTTCACTAGTTTAAGCTTTTGAGATAAAATGCTCATTGGACAGCCATGAAAACTTCCACTCCAGACCTCCTTAATTATCTTCTCACAATCAGCATTATTAGACCACATTCTTAAAAATTTAAATGAAGAAGGGAAAGAATGGTGATCCTTTCTGAACTCTAGTAACAAAGGAAAATGATCTGACCTTGATTTTCTTAAATAGCAACAAGAAACATTAGACCAGTAGTCCAACCAAGTGTCATTGCAGATGGCCCTATCTAGCCTCTTCTCAGTAAAATATCTTCTCTTCCTCCCATTCGACCAGGTGAATTGCACACCCCTAGTTAGGACATGAGTAAGGCAATTGCTGTCAGTCCAATCTCTGAAATCCTGACAAGGAATCTGAGAAGGTAAGTCTTTCCCTCTATATTCATGAGCACCTAGAACCACATTGAAATCTCCAAAGAAGCACCACGGATTCTGATAAGAAGATTGCAGATTATTAAGCTCTTGCCAGAGCCTCCTTCTTTGTAAATAAGAGGTAGAAGCATAAATAGCAGAAACACGCACTAGCTGGCCATCAAAATCAATTAAGAAGGATACATGCTGATTAGAGATAGCCAACACATTCGGATTAAGATTTTCTGAACAGATACACCATAAATTAGGCTGGAGGGAACCCCTATGATTAAAACCAAACACCTTCATATTTAATTTCTTCCAAAACAAGGCTGGAAACTTACACTCTTCCATCCAAGGCTCAGCATCAAAAACAAAGTTAGGCTTGTGTGAAACACAAAGCTTTTTCAGTGCCAATCTAGTTGGGGAGTTGGTAATTCCCCTAGCATTCCAGAAGATGCACTTCATTGGGGAAAGCCTTGCTTTCCTGCCCTTGATCAAGTTGGATACTCAGAAACCACATCATTCTTCTTTTTCTGTCTTAGTTTCTTTTTTTGAGACTTAGTTAACACAACCTCAAAACCATCCTTAGTAGCATTAGGATCCACCTTAGGGGAAGGATTTTCTAACTGAGTTTCATCCACCATATCTGCCCATATATTGCCTAAATTTCTCAAGTCTTTAATCACTCTATCAAGAATGATGTCAGCAGAATGCACTATTCTAACATTTGAAATTGCCACATTCCTAGGACTAGACATATGAATCGAATCAGAACCAGTAGCAGATAGGCTTCTAACAACATTAGGGCTGTCCTGAGCTGGTATTGGAGTTGCTTCCTCATCAAATACATTTTCAATTGAATCCTCATCATCACTATTTTGGTTAGTGGCTTGATCCATCGAATCATTAATAGTCATGACAGGAGAAATATTCCTTCTGAGGTCAGAATCTACAACCATATCTGGGCCCTCAACAGCAAGATCAAACTGAGGATTTGGTTACAATTTACTGGACTGACCCTCAATAGCAGGATCATTCTCATCATCCTCCATAAGAGCAGCCTTACCCTTATCTAAAGGCGCCACTGGATCATCCTCCTCAAGAATTGCCTTAACCTTGTCCAGTGTTGGATTCGGGGGCATCACAGGTTCAAGGTCTGAAGGTTCTTGAATAATTTCCTTCTTGTCAGTTTTCTTTGGAATATAACGTGCCACCACTTTCTTGACTCCTAAGGCAGGTTTCTCAAGATCAGCATTCAACCTTTTGCAGTGAGAAGTCGTGTGACCTATGGCAGAACACATTGAACAAAACATAGGCAATTTCTCATTTTCAATATCAACCACAAGGCGAATCCATCCCTTTCTACCATAATATTATTCCAGAGCTTCTTAGGAAGATCAAGATCTACTAACACCCTAGCAAAGTGTCCAAGGGATTTATTGATTGTAGCATCATCCAATGACAAAGGAATGCCAATGCCTCTAGCAATGGCAAATAGAATCCGAGGTCTCCAATATTCTTGAGGGAGGCTATGAATACGAATCCAACACTATGTATTGGTTTGCTTAACCCGTTTTGGATTGAAATCTAGCGTCCAAGAGAAGAGCCCAAGGATTCCCGGGGAGAGAGACCAAGCACCAACTGAAAGAACTCTTCTCAAGTCCTTAATCGATGCAAAATGAAACTCGAAACAGCCCTTCCCTATCGGGATCATCTTCCAATGACTCAAGGGCTGCCATTGCTTCAATAGCTTGGCTCGCAAATCATCCAGCTTATATGGAGCATCACCTTTTGAAAGCAACAATCTTCCATGCAGATTGTTTTTGCAACTTTCAATACCAGCCAGGTACTCAACATGGGGAATCTTGACCACTAGTGAATCGCCCTTCTTGCAAGGAATCGGAAGTTAGCTTAAAGGGATGTCACATGCATTATTTAGGGCTTGGGCGAAGGTTTTGGGAGGGGGAGAAGAAGAAGAAGAAGAGGTTGTTTCCTTCTTTTGAGGAGGAGGCCGTGGAGGAAGAGGGATGATTGATTCCGGGAAGAGGATTTGCCAAGAATCATCCATGGTACAAGAGGCAAACCCTAGTAAAACAAGCAAACCCTAGCATAAACTTAATTAATTAACCTTAATCGCGATATAAGCATTAAACATATACATAACAGAAAAGTGGGATATATTAAAAACTTAAATATAAAAGACATAACATAAACAACACATGTCATATATATATATATATATATATATATACCTATCTAGGGTACCCATCAGTTGGTTGTTGATGTTGTTAACGCTAATGTTAATGTTAATAAGACATTAATTAAATATATGAGAAGCTTGATAATGATATAGAGTTAAGGGATAATTTCCCAATGTTCATAAGACTTGAATCGTAGTAATGAGAGGCAAGGTTACTGCTCAATGGTATAGTCAAAGACCCTAGGATTGATCTATGAGTATTTTAGGGATGTTAATAATGAAGTTGGAATTAAAGAATTAATCCCCAATAATTATAAGACATGGAGATTAAACAAGAGTAATGAGACTATATTTAATGGTGTAGTTTAAAGCCAACAGGATTGATCTATGAATGCTCTAGGAAGCTTAGCAAGGGTTTCCAACCCTTCTGCCCGAAACAGTACAGCCATACTCCAGTAAGCACGATCGTGCTTAATAGACAGCACGCCCGTGCTTAACTTAAAAGTAAGCACACCCGTGCTGAGGGAAGCACGACCTTGCTCCCCTAAACATAATAGACGTTAATACAAGAACAAAGGTGTTTCACCCAAATTGTTCCCTATGATGAAATAAGACACAATTGGAGTAAAGACAAGTTAGATAATTTAATGAAGACTTAGCGAAGATAATTTAACACAAACATTAAGATGGTTAAAACGGTAACGATTGGGTTACTGTACGTTGTTAT
Organism: Echinosophora koreensis; assembly: GCA_035048595.1. Lineage (NCBI taxonomy): Eukaryota > Viridiplantae > Streptophyta > Magnoliopsida > Fabales > Fabaceae > Echinosophora > Echinosophora koreensis. Next base: position 4,269,529 of record JAPCYP010000025.1, on the reverse strand, counting down.
GCTTTGGTGCTTGTTGGCCAAAGTAACCTTGATGCTTATTGGTCAAGGTGTTGACGATGTTGAACCTTGGTGCTTATTGGTCAAGAGGGCCTTGATGCTTATTGGTCAAGGTGTTGATGGTGTTAAACTTTGGTGCTTATTGGCCAAAGTGGGGGGTGTTGGCTTGATTGTTTGTTGTTGTTGCTCATGCATTCACGCATTGGAGATGTTAGTGGGGGAAGTATAACATAGGGGAGGTCATCCAAGAGTAAGGCGATCTGGCCGTCTGCGGTGATTCATCCGAGAGTTAGGTGAATCGTGGCCCTCCGTGGTGGTGCATCCTAGAGTATGGTGCATCGGCTATCCAAGGGGTTCATCCATGGTTTGGTGAACTGCTGGCGTCGGTGCTTATTGGTCAATGTGGATATGTAACTCTGACGTTGTCTTCATGAGGTAGTTTGGATCTATATGCATAACGGAGTAATGGAGTAGTATTGCACCACATAGCATACATTATTTTAGACGATGTGAATGATATGAATATATTGAATGTTGTTATGTTATAACATGCTATTTTGTGATGTATGCTCATCTTGCTAACTGCTCCTTTGCCATTACGTTTATGCGATGATTTCTTACTCTCCATTTTTCTGTTATTGTTTGTATGTACCTTCTTTTATGCAAAGGATGGTGAGCAGCCAATTGAGGAGTGACTCTGAGGAGCCACTTACTCGTAGTTAGGATTTATCCCTAGTTTAGTTTGTTTATCTGATGTATTCTGGATTTTGGTTATACCAGCTCTGTTATGTGACATCCAGGTTGGGTTTATGTTTTCAGTTATGTTTATTTTGTTTATAACTTATTTTATTTTTTGCGTTGAGACGTTTTTCATGTGGTACTGTCTACCCTTGACGTTTTTATTATTATGAAATAATATGCATATGTTTTTCTTTTATTTTATTTCCTTTTATGCTGTTATAAGTACATGCTAGGTAGAGGGTGTCACATACACAATGGGGGATCCCTCTATATTGGGCTCGACGAAGGGGGACTCTGGTCCTACGTATTCCCCGTATGCGAAATCAGAGCTCCGCATAGTTCTCTTTGAGGGAGAAAGGTGAACACCAATGATGTGGGCTGGATCCAAGGTTGGACGCTGCCCTCAAGTGGTTTTGTTTAATGAGAGGAAGATAATCATGTAGAGGAGGTGAAGAATGGTGGTACAGTGAGGAGAGTCAGGGAGAGGTAGGGAGTTGGACTCCTTAGAGGAGAGGATGAAGAGAGTCATAGTGTGGTATCAGAGAGAGTCCTCTCCATGAGGAGGAACATGACCTCCTTTTATAAGGAGAGGAAGTGGGCCTTGGGCTCTTAGGGGTCGAGTCGAACCCTTCTTGGGCCAAATGAGAGAAGGGTTTTAGGCCCTGTCATTTTTGGACCGGAACAGAAATCATTAGCTCACATTCATATTACATATAATATTACATAAAACATGTCTATAAATACTATATGTCATACAAATGTTAACTAGCACGTCCGGACTCACTACCAAACTGCTAAGCATAGTTGATATCCGATGTGGATCCAACTAAAATGACCAGTACACCCTAACCTCACTCTCCGAACAAAATCAAACTGCTTTGATACCACCAAATGAGACACCCCGATGTCCCATTACATATGAACTTAGTTAACTAACCTTAATCGCGTTATAAGCGTTAAACATATATATATATATATATATATATATATATATCAGAAAAGGATATATTAAAAACCTATATATATATATATAATATAAAAAATATATGTCATATATATATCGGGTTAAATATGTTTTTAGTCCCTCATTTTTGACAAAAGTTCGGTTTTAGTCCCTCGTTTGAAAAATATACTTTTTTAGTCCCCCGTTTTTTAAAATATGTCGGAAATGGTCCCTGCACCAATATTTTTTAGTCCCTCAATTTTGACAATCACACATTTTTAGTCCCTCATTTTTTACAAAAGTTCGGTTTTAGTCCCTCGGTTTTCAAATGGAAGTGTGGTGCAGGGACCATTTCCGACACATTTTAAAAAACGGGGGACTAAAAAAGTACATTTTTCAAAAGAGGGACTAAAACCGAACTTTTGTCAAAAACGAGGGACTAAAAACATATTTAACCCTATATATATCTATATATATATATATATATATATATATATATATATATATATATATACATATATATATATATATATACACACAATAACTGTCTAGGGTACCCCATCAGTAGGGACCCATAAAGTACAAACTGACATAAGAAACTGAAAACACATCATCCCTCAAAAAGACGCACTGGCCATAGACGTTAAACTCCACCACTAGCACCCACAGCTCGTCTTCCAGCATCTGGTTCATAAGGAATTCCATCAAGCTCTTCAGCAGCTGGTTCCTCCGCAGGGTCTTCTCACGAAGATCACATCATAAAACATACATAGAACAATGTAGAGATAAGAAACTATACTATCATCATACACGGAAAAGGAATATATAGCATAAGATACAATAATAGAACAAAGAAATACAGCCCATATAGATAGCAATCATCCTCAAATTATAGTAACAACCTCTACCCATAAGCACTAATGCAGCTAAGCCTGGATGCTGATGTGGCCACCTATAATCCTATCATCATCCCCCATTCCCGTTAGGGATGTTTGTCAGTCGTCCAAGCGCCTGGTCCATAAACGTCGATGCACACCCTCATTCCAGTTACGGCGCTCATTCAAAGAATGACATTATCCCCCCATTCCCGTTAGGAAATAACTGCACAATATAAAAGTATCCCCATTCCCGTTAAGATACATGACGACTTGGCAAGGACTACAAGAGTATCACGGTAGTCTCCCTCATTCCTGTTAGGGAACCAAACTGTGACATCCAGTATCCGTAATTGGATACTCTAACCTCGTGTGTCCCACCCACACGCTTGTGAACAACACCATGCATTCTATATGAGTCTCACCGACTCGTGTCGGGTTATAACCTAGTGCCTTAACCATCTACCACAAACTTATATAATTCCTCGGGTCACATCATATAAGCTCATCACATATAAAATTATATTTTATTATGTTAGGCACATCTAAGTCTCATGTCATACTCTCCACAACATGAGTCTCTCCGAAACAGCATATATCATTGCCTAGAGGCCAACTAAACATAGAATAGCAGATATAGCATGTTATCAGACAAAGCATTTTACTCATATTAATAATAGAATATTCATATAATCACAGATGGCCAAATAAAGCATATTAAACATGTTAACACAAGCAGCTCAATAGATAAAATCATACATCTTCGATATTCACAAAATCAACTTAACGATGATAAACCTACCATCCCCAAATCATCTTTGGTACTACGAGGTAGTCGCCAATGTGATTTTGGCATTGTCGATCATTTGCCCACTAGTAGGTTTTAGGTCGCGCCTATAACCATGATTGCAAAATATGTAACTTGCTGTTTTCGAAGATAGAATGCTTCTTTCTTCCACTAAGCAACACGTAGAGATAACCGAGACTACGAAACGAACACTCCTCTAACCACCTAGAATCTACCACGTACAGTACTAGGCCCTCCGGTGCTCCGAAAATTCACCTGAACACATATACATGAAGCAAAAGTCATTGGTAACCCCTAATACAAAAGCAGAACATAAAACCGATAACCGAACGAAGAGAAAACCTCAATACCATCACCGACGGCATGTCGGCATGAAAAGAGCACAGGCTTACCTTAACCCTAGCAAGAACAGGAAGGTAGTTATGAAGATGACGTTGCTACAATCTCAACGACGTAGACGGTTTCGCGATACGATGATCGATTAGGTCGCACCGAGCTCCAGAAGTTTTTCTCTCTTCTCTAACCTTTCTACCTCTCACTCTCTACCTTTCTTTGTTTATTCTTTGTATATATTAAGTTACTTTCTCTCTTTATTCTCACGTCTCAAAGCTCTCTTTATTTCATGATGACTATGTTAAGTTACTTAAGCCTACAGGAACTTCAAAAATTTTTAATGTTTAATATGGCTTGTTCATGGCTGTACTTAACTGTTGATGAGGTGATTCATCAAGGCTACTCATTTCCTAGGTTGATACGGTGGGGAAAAAAGTGATAAAAGATGAAAAGAAATTGAGTAGGAGGTGTTAGTCATATAAAACCTCGTCATCTTTTTACTAAGCATAAGGTGTCATGCTAATCTTTCCAAGTTGCTTTCTAATCCAACATATAACCCAAGCTGTCCTACAAAAAGGTAAACTTACTTTGCTTGCTTAATAAAATATAGTTATTGTAATCTAGCTATGGTGAAGTGACTAATTAAGCTTAAGTATCCTAAATTAGTTAATAAATTCATTGAGGTTAGTGTTAATTAATCACGATTAATAAAACTTGATAGATTGATCATAATTAGTTAGATATGATTAAGGTCTATATCTATGGCTAATTATCTTCTAATTTGGTTAATGATAAACCATCTCAAATAAGGATTTAAATTGAGGTGCTTCCAATAGGGGGTCTTGAGGTGCTTGCTTGAGGTGCTTGCCTAATGAAAATTTTAGGATGCTTGAATTTTGTTCTAAACTTGCATATGTGTTTAGATTCTTAAATGGTTTTGATTTATCTAACCCTCATCCAAACCTTATTAAGAAATATAATTTTTATTCACTAAAGATAGGATGTTACAAATACCGCGCTGAGCTTTGGATGGGCGAGAATTGAGTGCCCAAAGATTAAGCATGGGCGTTCTTAGAGAAGCATGGCCGTGCTGAAATCCCTCACGTTTTTTTGCGTGTTTTTACATATTTTTAACCTATATGGACCATATAAATGAGTTTCTAATACCTTTAGAATGTGGTTTTGAACCCTAATTGCATCTAACAACTTAAAGGAGACTTACGGAAGAGAAATTCATGGTATGGGAAGAAAGAATTGTGGAAAAACGAGTCTAGAAAGGTGAGCAATAATACTTTTTTCGAACCCTTTCCATGATATAGATGTTTGTATGTGTGGGCAAGGGTTTACCCTATGATTTTGAAATTTTCAATTAAAATGATGCATGTTGTTACTTGTTACCAACCTAATTTCTAAAGTTTGGGGTTTTAATAGAAGGGGATAATAGTAAAAAAAATGATGCTATGATGTGCTTGATTATGTTGTTATGTATGATATACATGATTGCTATATGGTACTTGTAAATTTTTGTGATGGCATGATATATTTTAATTGGTATGCATGAGTTGATTATATGATGCTATGAAATTGTATTTGTAATATGCTCTGGAAAGTCTGGCAAATTGTGATTGATGGATATATATCTCAGAATGTGGACAAATGAGTATATGCATGATGTGTGGAATTTGTTGTTATGTCGCCTAAGTTAGGGGCATTGGCTAGTAACATCGCCATTCAATGGGATGTCGGAGATAGTATATGGGGCAAGGAATCCATTTTATTACAAGGCTCCCGAGTCACCACAAATGGGAGGCAAGGAATCAATTTAATTATGAGGTTCTCGGGTCACCATAGGAGCAAAGAGTCAATTCTAAAATGAGGTTCCCGAGTCACTATAAATAAGGGGTAAGGAACCAATTTAATTATGAAGTTCTCGAGTCACCGATTTGGCCAAGAAATTAACATAGAGTTGGCTTTTCGAGCCATTTGATGATTATGTTATTGTGTGATGAGTGGTTTCTTTAATTAATTATTATATGATATTTGATTATGTTTTTGAGTTACCAATATAACTGTTCTACTTAAATTAATTTTTAATATATATTATTTTGGAAAAATTAGTGGATACCATTGACAGTTTTTCCGGTTACAGCACCAGAAGAGAACAACACTATTTTTGAAATATTTTATAATCGTATTGTTGTTCACTGAGATTTATATCTCTCACTAGTAGTATTGTTTGTAGAGCCCGAGGACATCATCGTTGAGAATCCAGAGAGTTGAAGATTTGGTTATTAGCTTTTAGACTTGGTTAGTGTTATGGCAAGAACCATGAGGATTAACATTTACTTCTTGTCCATTAAAAGGAACATTATTAACTCCAATAAACTCTTTTCTATTAATGATAGTTTCAACAGATATTAGATAACTCTGCTTTCCAGCCTAATGAACAACGTGCTTATCATCATTAGAAACTATTTCTTTTCCCTTATCTGCTTTATTAATCAAAGGATTAACTTCTTTTGTGGTCTGCTTTTCTGAGTTATCATCATCACATTAATGATATCCTTTTGCTTAGGAACATATTTGGATGTAATTTTTCTTTTTACTTGAACATCCTTTGGGACTCGATCTTCTGCAACATCATTATTCTTAATTTGATCATTCTTTTTCCTGCAATTAGCCAAGGTATGACCTATATTTTGACAAGTAGGACAAAAGTCAGGTAGATTTTCATATTGAATTCCCACGAAAAAAACAAAGTCCTCCCTTTCAACAAGAATCTGATTTATGAAGTCTCCATATTTAGATCAACATCAAAAAACAAACGGCAAAGTGACCATAACTTCTATCAAATGCTTTCTTGCTTGTTGCATCATCAAAGACAGATTGGAGTTTCTATACTTCCTGCTATAACAAAGATAATTCTTGGTCTCCAATACTCTTGAGCCAAACCAAGAATACGAACCCAAAGCAATTGTTTGTCGTTGAATTTTTGGATTAAAAATCAAGTGTCCAAGAAAACAAGCAAAGGATACCTGGCTTTAGGTTCCAAGAAATATCCGAACGAACACTTCTAAGATCTTCAACTGAGGAGAATGAAAACTCATAATAACCCTTACCCAACGAGATCAACCCCAATTTACGTAAGGGTTTCAATAGTATTGATAACTTATGATGCAAGTCTTGCACCTTGATTGGAGAATCACCTTTTGAAAGAGCCACTCTACCATGGAGTTGATTCTTGCACCCTTCTAAACCTGCTTTGTATTCCTCTTCTGGATTTTCACAAAAATGTCATCACCTTTGATGCAAGGCCGAGGTGGTTGGCTGTATGCTATATCGCAAGCATTGCTAAAGAGCTTGGACGAAAGTCTTTCTATGAGGAGACAAAAAGTTGGATGATGACGCAAGTTTCTGACGAAAGTCTTTCTTTCTCTAAACTCATGTTTTTGGTTCTTAATTCTTCATCATTTGGCTTTGATTTGCAAATTTGCAAATGGGGTATGATTTTGTGTTGTATGTAAGGATCCGACGACTTTGTTCTTCACCGACAACTTTGGATTGCATAGAATAATTTTGTTCTTCACCTGACAACTTTCCGGATGTGTCAGAAGGAAGATGACGTCAGAAGGAGGGGGGACCCGAGTCGATTGTCTCCATACATTTTTTTTATGTTAAAATGATAACTAGTTTCAGGTTACAATATCACTTTTAACCAATCTAACCTCAAACGGTTCAACTTCACTATGTTTTCGTCCTCCATATTTTTACGGGAGGATGTTAGACAACACCAAAAAGGTTCCCATGTTCATTCCAACAAAGCAGTTGTCTCAATTTCAATTAAAAGCTTTTCAAAAGTGGGCAAGAATCCCTTGATATAATTTCAAATGCATTATGATTTCAATTTGCTAAAATTCAACAAAAAATAACATCCTTATACAAATCCACTTTAAACATGTCGTTTATTACTTCCATGACCAAAAGTTTAAAATATGGGAGTATAACAAAACTATTCATTATAGCTGCATGAGAAGTTAACATCACCAAGCATCTCCGAAATACATCAGCAAAACTCGTAGATGCACTAATGCTGCAATTCTAATACAAGAAGCAGGAAAGAAAAGGGGAAGGGTATGTAAGAAATTCATACTTGAAAGTTGGAACTGGTAAAGCATAATAATAAATTCCAGCCGTGACATCCTGGTTAGGAGTCTGCTTTTGTACTTATTCAAAGAATCATGAATTAAACAAAATTTTCCTGTATCAAAGTAAATTCAAGGTTGACGAACTCTGCAACATTGCCACCACTCTGGAGCATGTTAAAACTTTTTCAGATTTGACTTGAGTCTCTCCCAAAAATAAAACGTCTTGTCCAGTCTGTTACTACTAACGCCCTTGTGCGCCAGCTGACTTGCTTGCTGTTCAAAGCATTGAATGAAGCTTTAATAACTTGCTAATCAGAATACATTAGAAATCTGGCAATTTTAAGAATACCAGGGTTTTAAATAAAGGTCCGCGACCGTAAATGGGACCTCTATTTTGGTTTTGGAGGTCTCCGATGCATTTTCCCACAATTGTCCGCAATTGCGACAAACGCAACGTAACCACAACCATAATTTAAAACCTTGAATGCAACTAAGCGAAAAGGAATACAATACCTTGCATAGACAGAATACCACAGCCATTGAGAGCTGTGTCCAATTGAAACCCAATCCCCAGGAAGCTGGGCTGCTGTTTGCTCTCCTCCCAAAGGAGCGAATTGACCAAAATGCTTGTACCTTGAGGAACAATCAATTATGTATTAATGAGTTAAACATTAACCAGCTAATGAAAAATCTTGAGATATTCATCACTGTATCAAGTATGATTAGAGCAGAAAGCTAGTAAGCAAATACGATCTTATTATACCTAAAGGGTTTGAACCTATGGCGTCCTTCTCCCCTGAACCTGATAGGACCCTCTGGATTTCTTTCACACTCTTCCATCCGGTTAAAACACTTGGCCAGGTAAGTGCCTTGCTGAGATGCAACCTGATAAGTAGTTTCAAAGTCATATCACTGGGGAGACAATATCATATAGATACCATTAAAGAGAATGCTACAGGCAAATAACATGACACGCACCTGCGCCGTAGCAGGAAGAAATTTCATCTGAGAATCCACTTTTGAAAGTGCGGTTTTGAGTTCTTCGATGTTCAGTTCAGTAGATTCTTTTTGAACTTCTCCCTTGGATTCCTTCAACAGATCAGCAACGTCGCGCATCTGTTTACTCTTAAGATATAGTTCCACCTGTGGGTATCTTTCACAGATGTCATCCAATGCCGCTTGAAATTCTTTGGGTGTAAGTGTTCCTGAATTGTCTGTGTCAGCCTTCTTAAAGATTGCAGCAATATCTTCCTAAAAAATCCCAGATTCCCAATTATCAGAAAGAAAAATAGCATTTGAAAATCAAATGAATGTCACATTTCATACAAGTCCAGGATCGTCAATAGATGTATCTTTATTTATAATACATTCAGCTAGCTTGGCAAGGGATAAATACAAGCGACCACAAAGTTATCAAGCAAGATGTGCATTCTGTGTATAACTGTTAACAATATGATAGAAGTTCTACTACTTCATCAAAATAAAAACAGATGTATTACTCTAATGAAAGACAACAAAAGAACTGCAAAAATAAAGATACCAATAAGTATATCCATAAGAATGAAATAACCCTAGTGTCAAACTCATAACGAGTGGGAACATGCATGTTAGTACGAAATTAAGAATGTTCGATGTTGAATAAATAAATGATGGAGAAATGGTGGTAGGTACCATGACTTTTCGCTGGTTTATTGTAGCACAATCACCAAGCGCATACACATTGTTGGTTCCCTCAACTCTCAACCACTCATCAGTAGCTACAGCACGCCTGTTAATCTGTTCAGAGTAGTGAATGTCAAGAATCATAAATGAATGTAAAATCTCTTTGCTGAAAAATACAAACTACAGGAGAAACATGATATGGACTTGTGAATCAGAACAAATATAATGTCAAATTTCTCAAAGACACACCTGACCAATTTGTGTCATAAAATCTTTAATAAACGGACGAGTGCCGATACCAGTTGACCAGACAGCCATTCCATATGGAATTGTAGTAACTTCTCCTCCATTTTTCAGTTCTTTAGTAGAAATTTCTTTCTCAGATACCTTCACAACCATGGATCCTGTTTTCACATCAATGCCATCTCGTTGGAACTTGTCTTCAGCAAAAGAAGTGATTCTTTTGTCAAACCTGAAAAATAAGCAGGAGAAAACATCAACTTTGACTGATATTAAATAATACCAGACTCAAACATCAACTACTCCATTACAATAAGGTATTTAGATTAGGCATTTACTCCACCACCAACTTGCATAATTTTTGGGAGTACAGCCATCTGAACATGAAACTTAACCCATTTATTTTCAGGATCAAAGATTCTCAGTGAATACCTCTTCAATAACTACCTCATTAATAAGTCCTTCTTGTAGTTTGTCTTGTACATTTCAGCTTTCTACTTTATTTACTACATGCACGAAAGACTACAAGATAAATCTTAATATGTGTTTCACTTCTCACTTCGCAGGTTATGTTGCTTAATCGTGTAAAACTATCAAGTCACGCAATTGTTAACTTCACAGCCTAGAACCTACTCTATACTCGTAGCTATTTTCTTGGAGTCCAATATTATGCATATCAGATGAACTATAGCTCCTTCTCTTGATGAATGATGAAACATGTCATTATGGTTTTGGTGTTACTAAAAACGTAGAAGTTCTTAGTAAATTCCAAACAACAAAACCACCCATCCCACACATATAAAATCCATGATTGAATCAAATACTTCAGAATGCATACTCAAACCCAGATAATAGAGTAATAGACAACTAAGCATCATTGAACAAGTTCCTAATAATTAAGGACAAAGGTGTAATGAGAGTTTCAACTCACATGCCCAAAATATGATCTCCAGCCTCCAGAAGCGTAATTTTAACTAAATCTTTTATCCCCGGATATAACTTGACCAAATCCTCGGTAACAAAGTCATGAAGTGCAGCTGCGAACTCCACTCCAGTTGGACCACCTCCAACAATAGCGAAATGAAGAATTCTCTTCCTCTCTTCTTCACTTACACTAGGCAAACTTGCTCTCTCAAAGCAGTCAATAACTGTTCTCCTAATCTTCTGTGCATCTTCAACTTCCTGCACGGTGCACGGGCATGTCCATAAGATAACTAAAAACCAAAATCACACATGCATAAACAGAATCCAGTGACACCGAAGTCATCATTGGATTTTAACCGCCACCTCTCTTCCCCTAACTGTTTTTTAACTGGATGAAGCTTTTTTTCTTTTGAATGTTGTACACCATAAGTATATGTTAAAATGATACACAAGATGATAAAATAATTTACCTTCAAGAAATGGCAATTCTCCACCACTCCAGGAGTATTAAATGTGTTGACATTTGCTCCTACTCCTATGATTAGGTAGTCATAGTCCACAACAAATTCTTCTTTCTCGTTCAAATTGTTGCTTATATTAGATCGACAGTAAACTTTCCTGTTTGCTGCATCAATCTTGAGACATTCTGCTTCACTGAATTGAACGTCCATTGTTTTCTGCTCGGGATAAAACAAGAAAAGTGGTCTAGTTACATCCACTAGTGAACTGGAAAGCAAATTTCTTACTGGTAATCTAATTACGAGAATATGTTTCTCCTGCTAGTAATTCGCCATCACACCAACATATCCTACTTGTTTATGGCATGATACAATCTCATAAGTATGATTAAGCAAAACCAATGCTTTTACTTTCTGTTTTGGTAAACAATCAAACTAATTCTTGAATAATTATCCTGGTACAATGGTGAAGGCAAACTTAGTCACAGGAAATCCAGACATGACAGATTAGACCAAAGCTCTGTTTATTTCAAAGAAAATATGACAAAATGATGTGACAAAATTTTCATCGGAAATATATGTTTGCGTCCCCGGTTGGTTTAGTGCTCGTTGCGTTGGTGCACATGAGATAACTTGGCCAACCAAACAGCTTAGGATGCTTTTGGAAGAACTTATATAGAGCTTATTTCAGCTTATGAAAATAGCTTATAAAAATAAACTTATGCAAATAGTTTATGATGTTTCTATAAATTCTTTTTAGCTTATTTCAATAAGCTTGCTAGAGAAGCTTTTCAATATAAGCTATTTTTAGCTTATTTGAAAAAAGCTTATTGAATAAGTGTTTAATTAAGTTGTTTACCCAAAGACCCTAAAAGCTGATAGTGATTAATTATTTTAAATATTGTCAAAGATGGATAGGTTGAAATTAAAATTGAAATGGAATTAATATATCCGGTTATGATCCAGGGAAAGCCATCTTTTTTTCAAGGGCAAGTTCCATTAAACCATTCTTCCTTCATAAATGATAGGGTAACTTCCACTTAATCAAAAAGAAATTTAAAAGATACATATAATTTTCCCCAAATACGGGAGGGTACTAAAAAGATATTTTTTTAAAGAGGTGTTTATCTAATTTTTATCAAACATATAAAATTTAAAATTGCATTGACATTTGACAAGGCTACTATTGAAAAAGAAACCATATAGACACGAAATTTAGTAATTTTTTATTTTTATTTTTTTTGGAAAAAAAAAAAAACTTAGTTATCAAATTTTATTAAGGCACATAAAGAAATTGGGACCAAGCTGCTTATTTTCAGCTAGCATTACCTTCCTGAGAATATTGCGAACGGGTTCAACAATGCTGCGGGCCTCGACGGTGCCACAGGTAACACTAGGAAGCAAAGGAGTGAAAGCAAAATAGTTGCGAGGCGACACCACGTGAACCTCATATCTTGGATGGTTTAGATTCCTCAAGAAGCTTGTGCCTCCCCAACCAGTTCCCAGCACCACCACCTTCTTCTTCTCCGTCACCACCGCTGCTTCAGATGCAGCAACTGCCTCGCCATATGCCAAAAGCCCACCACCACTGCATTCAACCAAACACCTCAGATCTTTCATTCACACACACATCATCACACATATATTATAAGGACAAAAATTTTGCACATCAAAATTTTCTATACACTTTCACATTAGTTATCAGCGTGTAAATAACTAGTGTACTTTATCGTTATTGAGATAAGGATAGATCCAAAAAATATCAGCAATCATATTTTAACATATGAGATTTTGACGACATTACTATCATTAGCCACAAATCCGACAACATTAACCATCCAGTCATCCATACACCTAGAGTCCTAGACATTATTAACCTGATTTGTGCACACATTAACCATATTGTCTGGTGTTTGGGTGTACAAGTAACGTTCTTTTAAAAAATATATAGAGATTTTATATAGAGCTTAATTTTGATGTAATGCTATTCTAAATTATTTATTTTGTCAATCAATCATAAATGATCCTATTATTATTTTTAAATTAATTAGTAAAACTAAAACAATCAGACTTTAATGATGATAACTTATGATTGATTTATAATAACAATACATAATAATTAAATCGTAACTAGTTAAAAAAAACTGAAGATGGTCGCCTCCCTTGCGGAGATGATAATCCATTACCAGTATATGAAAATCAACTTATAATATGATAACATGTGTATTAAGCGGTGATCGGTGTAAAATAGCATGCGAAGTCTGATATATGAATAGCAAATCTATATCTATATATATAATGTGTCAAGTCTATAATTCTTCATAGGCCTTCAAAATTTTCGTAGATCTATTCATTCAGATTTTCTTAATTCAGTTTAACCTGCACCTTAATTGCGAGAAATCTCTACGTGAAGAATCAGAAAAAAAACACGGTTTGACCCAGAGGACTAGAGTAACAAATGGAATCAGAGAATATTTTTAAAATTTAAATAACTAAATTTATTGAAAATTTGTTTGAAAACTAAATTTTAATGGCAGTATGTGGATCTACCTTATGAAAGAGAAAGTGTGAAATTCAGCAAAAGTGAAAATAAGGTCAAGCAAGCAAGCAAGATGAAAACAGAGAACAAAACTATATTTGTTTTGGAAAACAAAAAGAAAAGAAGGAAAATGAAATGAAGATTGAAGTTGATTGTACCTTACGGTGGTGCAGAGCAGTACAAGCTTAAACTGCGACTTATTGTCACGGAAAGCTCTAGAAACTCGTTCGAAGAAAGTGAAAGTGCGCATTTTTGTTCTGGGGTTACGATTTTTACACCGCGGTTCTCGCAGGAAAGATCTGTGTCCAAAATTCCGGGAAAACAGAGAGAGGAAAAAAGGTTAGGAGAAAATGAAGAGAGAGATGGGAGCGGCGTGTGAAGGTCTCGTATCTTCTTACGCAAAACGCAATAGAAAGTTATAAAAAAGAGAGTGGGTCAAAGGAGAATCCGGGCAGTTGGGAGGAAGAGGAACCTTCTTTTCTTTTTCTTTTTTCTTTTTTTTTTTAAATTAAAAAATAAATGATTTTGATACAAAATAATTTAGTGATTATTTTTAGAGATTTAAAAGAAAATCAAAAACAGATTTGTGTTTATTTACAATAAAAAAAATCATTTGTTTAAATAGTATTTAGTTATAAAAACTGTTTTTTTCCAAAAGCTAATGAAAGTTGTTTTTCATTTTAACTCTAAAAATGATTTTTTTTTCTGATTTTTATTATTTTCAAAAAGAAAGAGAAGCACACTAATATATGTTTTAAAAAATGATTATTCAATTAAAAAAATATTTTTTTTTAGCAAAAAAAAAAAGACAATAACAAACACACTCCCGGAAGGAAGGTGCAAAGAAACACACTAATATATGTTTTTCCACTTTTTACATTTATAGTTATAATTATATTTAATTTTATCTTGTTTTCCGTCTTCCATTCTAATTCTAGGGGGAAAATTTTATCTTGTTTTTTCAATGTATTTTTTATATTGTACTGACGAATTAATATGGGCCGTGGGCCCATGAGGGCAGCCCAATCCTAGGACGAACAGAGAAGAACCAGAAGTGGGCCGAGATGTGTCATCCAAGGAACGTTTGAAATGAGAGGGGTAGTTGAAGAAGAGAAAACTGAGAATGTGCGAGAGTGGACGACATGGGATATATGGGGGCGAGTAAGGTGGAAACAGGGACGAATGATAACCGTTCCCGCAGATGTCAAGTAGTCTACTATTTGAATTATTGTATATATAGGAAAGGAAAATGTTAGAGAGGGGAAGCTGTTTTTCATGTAACCGAACTACTCTGCTAATTCAAAGAGATTGTTAATACATCGAGTTCTTTGAGTTAAGAGTGTTCTTTGAGAATAGCTATATTGTTCCTTGTTGATTCTAATCCTTAGTGCTAGAATTTGCAAGAACATTTGGCGCCCACCGTAGGGCCGAGGCAAATATTCCCCGGTCACACTGTAACCTTAATAAGGTGATGGAGGGATCGAGAAGCGTGGAAGGAAGAAGGACTAACACTGTTTTAAGGCTGGAGTCAAGAGGACAGTCGAGGAATACAAATGGTGAAGCTTTGGAAAAGGATGTCAATGACCTGAGACGTCAGGTGGAACGGTTGAGAAGGAGTCAAGATGAGGGAAGAAGGAGTCGGGGCTGGAGCCGAGAGAGGAGCAATTTCTCCTGTTGGAGCGAACGTAGTAGAACTCGGCACGAAAGGAGAGATAACCGTGATGAGGAGTCCAGAACTGAAGTGTCGAGTCAATAAAGACGTGGATCCAGAAATCAGGAAAGTCAAAGACGAAGCCACTCTGAGGACAAAACCTATGTTTTGGAAAGTGAAACCAGATATTCCATTCTGGAGAGGTGTCGTCATCATTCCGGTGATAGAGAATCTAGTTACAGGAGTAGAGGACACCAAGGCCGACGTCCGAGAGGAAGGATAGATCATCCTTTCACTGATGAGGTGATGTCTGAGCCGGTCCCACGCAATTTCCGTTTCTCGAAGATGAGGCACTATGACGGCACGCTGGAAAGCAGAGAATGGAAGACGAATGTCCAAATCCTTGAACATTTCCTTGTAAAGGAACACAAAGGGGAAGTCAGTCCCGGCAGCCTTGAAGCAAACTCGGTCAGTACTAGAACAAGGGGAACAGATGATCTTATCCTCTTCGTCGGAGACGGTTAGATGAACCTCTTTTCTAAGGGCAACAATGGCTAAATTAGATTGAAAGCTAGAGAAATATCCTATCACACCAGGGCTGACCCATTCATAACCAAGAACAGGAAGAATGGGAGGAGGTGGCAAAAGGGTAACGCGGCAGCGAGGGTGATCTGAAGAATCAGAAGACTCATCATTTTGTTGATAAGAAGATAAGGAGGCGAAAGTGGAGTCGTCAATGAGTAAACTTTCAGGGTTATTTGGTGGAGGAGGAGGGGGGAACCTTCGGGAGGATTGGGTGAAGTCATAGTGTAAGATAAGGAAAAGTGGAGGAGAGGGATAAAGGAGACGTACCTTGAAAGACATGAGGGAACCTTGAGAAAAAGAAGAAGGAAAGTGCAGAGGAGTTGTGAAATGTTGAGGAAGAAGACCGAAGATTGAAGGGGAACTTAAATAGAGGGGTCAGGTAAGAAGACGAAAAGACAACAGAAAAAGAGAAAAGAAGATGAAAGGACAAGAAGAGAGAGAAATAGCAAGTCATTATGGTTGTTTTAAATGTAGCTAATGATGTAGGACGGCTGAGTATGGGGAAGTGTGTGATAGGTGCATGCCAAGTGTCATGAAACTGTGGAGCGAGAGCTTTGGTCATCAATTACATGAAGCGTGCATTGCACGAAATATCAGAGTGGGAAGGTAGAGGGCTCTAGATAATCAGCCCTAAAGGTGCGTGTCAAGTTATAGAGATGTTGTCTAGCTGATCATGTTATTGAAGGTTACTACGCATCAAATCCCGGAAATGTTAATCTCGGGAATGGACCCTAGATGTGTACTCTTTTTCCTACTATCGGTCTTTTCTCCCAAGAGGGTTTTTGGCCGAAGAGGTTTTAACGAGGCACATCAAGGTTCGTCTTACACCCGAAAAGAAGCAAGAAAGGATATGACCCTAATGATGCAAGGCTACTGGGAAAACCGAGTGTGGAGAGTTGAAATCAAGTCGGTGGAAAGCAGAAGGATACTGGTGAACTATCAGATCTCGGATAACTGTTTTCGGAAGCTCTTTTGCTGTTCCAGCTCATAGCTTAGGGGACTGGTATATCGTCGAGTTGTAAGCAGTTCCCATTAGAAGCTCTTTTGCTCTATCAGCTCAGAGCTTGGGGGACTAATGTATTGTCGGATTGAGGTTAGAAGCTCTTTCGCTCTATCAGCTGAGAGCTTGTGGGATTAATGTACTGATGGATTAATATGGGCCGTGGGCCTATGAGGGTAGCCCAATCCTAGGACGAACCGAGAAGAACCGGAAGTGGGTCGAGATGTGTCATCCGAGGAACGTTTGAAATGAGAGGGGTAGTTGAAGAAGAGAAAACTGATAATGTGAGAGAGTGGACGACATGGGATATATGGGGGCGAGTAAGGTGGAAACAGGGACGAATGATAATCGTTCCCGCAGATGTCGAGTAGTCTACTATTTGAATTATTGTATATATAAGAAAGGAAAATGTTAGAGAGGGGAAGCTGTTTTTCATGTAACCGATCTACTCTGCTAATTCAAAGAGATTGTTAATACACCGAGGTCTTCGAGTTAATAGTGTTCTTTGAGAATAGCTATATTGTTCCTTGTTGATTCTATTCCTTAGTGCTAGAATTTGCAAGAACATATATATATATATATATATATATATATATATATATATATATGTTACATTTATAGTAATAATTATAATTAATTTTATCTTGTTTTCCGTCAATTCCATTCTAATTCTAGGGAAACAATTTTATCTTGTTTTTTCAATGTATTTTTATTAGGTATGTATGTATGTATTTTTTTTATGCTATATATGTATATATTTGAATAGATGATAAAATTGAGAAATTGTAAATGGTAAGATATAATAAATATAGTATTTGATTAAGAAGCAAATTAAAAAGTTGTGCACTTATGCCATTATATGATAGAAAATGCTTAATCATATTACTGAATTTATTAATATGTAAACTGTACCATGCTTAAGCATAAACAAATAACAATTGAGATATTAAATTCATATATAAATTCGATTCATCATATTAATATACAATATTATGTTATGTCCATTAATCTAAAGATATGATATGCGACAAAATATTGTTATTATTATTATTATTATTTGCTCAAATTTGAAGTTATTTCTCATTCCCAAATCGTTGCTATAAAATGTGAAAAAGATATTTTCCGGAAAATTATAGATACTTGGGAATTTTTTTTTTAAAAAATATATCACACCTGGAAATACTTCATTTCCTAATTTTATTGAATTTAATTGGTATATTAGTATAAAGTTTTTTACATTGTCAATCAATTAAAAATTATGATAAGAATGATTTTAAAGGTAATTAGAATAAGAATAAACATTTTTTAGTATGTGTCAATTTTTTAAGACACGCTATAAATGCATAAAAGTTAAATCTAATTTTATTTGTAGAAAAAAATACTCATATCATGAAACAAAGACATCAACAAATATTTCCCCTAGTAGGAATGGCTTTGCTTATAACCAATGTTTTAAAAATTAGATCGATTATTGAACCTGTGAAGGTTCAAGGGTTGGTTCAATCATGATAAAAAGGTGATAATTAAATATTTTTTAATATTATATATTATATTAAGTAATAAAATTAATAAAAATAAAATTTTAAATTAACATAAAATAATCATATTATATAGTTCATAAGATACAAAATCAACCAAGAAGAATAAATAACAAAAAATCATGTATATGTATTTTTATAACTTATTAATGGATCGTTATTTGACTAAAAAATTATATTTTTATAATTTAAAAAATATTCAAAAATAAAAATAAAAATGACTGGTTCAACCCAATTCTGGCCATTGGTTTCAGGCCGATTTTCATCGATTTTGAAACTAGCCGGTTTTGAGTGTTGAACGGACCAGACACCCGATCGATTCCCAAACGAACTGGTCGGTTCGGTTTTCAAAACAATGATTTTAGGCATTCAGGCGGTGGTTGTCGTGGTTTCACTCTCAGATAGGGGTGCGAATAGGCCAGACCTCTCAGTCAATAACATATTTTACTATTCGGTCATTTGTAAATGCTTAATATAGTTATCTAAATATACTTATCACAGCACACAAAAGAAAAATATACTTATCATATGACATTTTTTACACTAACTTTGTTTACACATAAAAATACTTATATGTTTTGTTAATATTTTTAAAAGAAAATAAAATAAAAAGATTGTCTTAAAATGTATATTTCTATTTTTATGAAGAATAGTATAAAAATAATGTAATAAAAATAGAAACTTCTTTGGTGTCATTACTTCAATCAAAAGATTACAGGCCGACCCGAATATATCAATAAATTGTAGGTTTGAACCGCAAAATTATAATTTGGATTAGATTTTGGTTCTTTGGGCCTAGTCCAATGAAGCCCGTTTCAATATCGGGTTCGATTCGGGCTAAGTAAGACCAATCCTTGCACTGGTATATTTATTAAAATAAGCTTTATAAAAACATGCATTAAATAATCTCTGGTTCGGCTGATTGAGCAGATTTTACCCATTGGTTTTTGGCCTCCTAGTGGGAGTGGCTCCACAAGGATTCGAACCCGAGTTCCTCAGGAACTCTTCCTTATGGGGGCATGTTGTATCCACTTGACTAACACCCATTTGTTGCTCCTCTTTAACTTTTAAATAGATCATTTCTTAGCATTGCTAATCTCAATTCGAGAGAGTTATTATTGTAATATTTTATTTAATTCCAAGAGAGGGTTTTTTTCAAATTTCAAAAAATATATTTAAAATTAAATTATAATTATTATTGAAATATAATAACAAAAAATGAAATAATAATAAAATGATTTATAAAATTAAAATAATAAATATTTAAATAATAAATTTAATACTTTTTAAATGAAATAAAAAGTTAAATTCAAGCGGGAGATTTTAAATAAATTACAATATACCATAACCGTCACCCATGCTCCAATTAACTCGTATAAAAAGGTTTATGTAAATTTTTAGGCCAATATTCCTAGTGTAATTAGGTTTGATGGGTTAAAATGATATTAGAATAGCTTGCATAAAAATAAACATCACTTTTTTTTTCTTTTCTTTTTTTGTTTTGGTATACTAAACCTCACCCTTTTATAAGATGGGAAAGTTAATTTTTATAACATTTAAATTTTGATAGATATCGTATTTTATAGGTTTGTCTCTAAGGTTTAGTCTTATAATATAATGGCATTATAGAAAGATATAAATAAATATATTGAAATATAAAAAAATATGTTCAATTTAATTTTCATATACTTTTGGTATAAATTTTTTTGTACTTTCAACCAATCATAAATCATCTTATATGTGACTTTAAAAATAGTTATAATAAGAGTTAAACATTTTTAATAATACAATGATTTATAATTAATTCATAGTATAATTTTTTTATACCAACATATGATGCCAATTAAATATCAAAACATTCTATAAATAATAGTAAAATTCTCAGAATGAATGTCAGTTATACATCCATACGCGTCACTTACAAGAAGTGATTTGTCACCAGAAACTCCAGAGTCTAGAATAAAAACAGCATTTTTTATTTTTTTTGTGTGTGAGAAGAATAAAACAACATGTAAATGAAATGAAAATGCTTTTATCAGTGAGATATTCCTTTTTATGAATTCCTAGGCTGGTTAGTTAAGTAAGGGAGGCACGTGCACATCAGAATAAATTTTTATTTTTTTTTGGTAAAAAGAATACTTTTTTTTTCGGTAGCTAGTTTTTTCCCCGGTTAAACTTAACACATCCTTACTAGTTGAGGCATTTGATTCGATAAAGCAGCATGGCCCTGACCAAAAGATACAAGTCTTTTTTGGTTGGATGTAGCCTTTTGTAAATAGTAAATAAAATAAATATTTGTTCTTCGCTTCTATAAGTGAGCCAAGCTGATTATGAGATTATCGCTAGTGTAAAATTATATGATTCTTTAAAATGATTATGGCTTTTATTTTGTCAATAATGTATCCCGATCTCATACTAAGAATTACTCTAAAAAACCATCAACATTGTGCTAGTAATAAGGGACTTCAATAATTTATATGAGATATAAATTTAAATTTCAATACTATCATTATTAAAAAATAAAAATAAAATTAAAAGGTGTTATTGCCAAAAACTGAAAATTGAAAGAATAAGAAAAGAGAAAGGAGATGGAAAACAGAGGAGGGTGCAAGGCAATTAACAATTCCTTTGAAAGAAAGTAAGAAAAATTGGAGACACCGCCTAGAAGAAGGATTTAGGAATTAAATAATGATAATGACAACTATTTTGTTGGAGCTGCTTGTCTGTTGATATCATATGATACTACTATTATGCTATTAAAACTGAAATTGACTGTATTTATCAAAAAAAAAAAAATGAAATTGACTGAATTTATTTTGGTGCTAAATTGACTGGAATTAGTGGGTCATGGTTTCTAGAAGAATGGTTGGTTGTTCGGTCTAAATTCAAAGAGAGAGAGACAGGCTGTTTGTTCAAAATTCGCAACTTTTCTCACATGCCTTTTACATGCACCAACAGCAGGATTTCAATTTTATATGGTTGAATTTTAAGAAATAATTTTCAATTAGATTTACAGAGCTTTATGTATGTTTTAAAACTTATTGACAAGATTTTTTTCATCAAAAAACAAAAAACTTATTAACAAGATTTTCAATTAATCAGAACTTTCAGATTAGTAGACATTGGCATATCATTTATGTGCAAAAGTTTTTCTCACAAAATAATGATGCACGGTTCATTAATTTCAAAGAATCTAGTAGGCCAAAATATTAAAATACCAGTGTGTAACCCCATGTCATGCACGGGGTATATCATAATATTTATGAAATATAAAAAAGATATATGCAATTTTATTTAAATTGTAGTTAGAGAAAAAAATAAATGAAGAATATTGCTTGTTGCAAATCATGCATAAAATCAATAAAATAAGATAAAGTGAGAAGATTAGAACTTTCTCCCCCAACCCGTGCTCTGCAAGGGTTTAGTGGCGACGATTTTCTCCAGGTTTTCCTAGCATCTCCCCTCCTTGTGCGGGTATTCTTTAGGCTTGTCCTAATTCTGCTCGACGGTTTAGCTGGTCTCTCATCATCAATTAACAGTGGAAGATGATGAAGTCTACGAGGACGAGCTTTTTCGACGTACACTAGTTGGGAAGCTATGGACGGATAGCCTGTATAATGTCCGAGCATTCAAACAGACCATTACCCAAGCGTGGAAGTTGAAGCACCCCATTGAAATTCAGGAACTCAACAAAAATCTCTTCCTTTTTCATTTCTCATCAAAGAGGGATGCATATAATGTTCTAAAAAACGGTCTGTGGAGCTTCGACAGGAATCTCCTTATCCTGGAAAGGGTTTCTGGTGAAGAACAACCTTCTGACCTTGAGATGTATAAGCTATCCTTTTGGGTAAGAGTCTATGATCTACCTTTAAAATTAAGATCTGAGTCCATAGCAAAGAAATGTAATCGTTTGGGGCGGTTTTTGCGAATTAAGGTCTCTGTGGATTTGAGGAAACTGCTGAAATGGGGTACAGTTATCAGATATCAAGGGCGGAACATGAAAGTTTACTTCAAATATGAAAGGCTTCCAATTTTTTGCTTTGGCTGTGGAAGGATTGGCCATCAACTGAAGGACTGTGAAGAAGCTGATGATTAAGAGGAGGAAGGTTTTGAAGAAGTGGAAGAAAAGGAACTATCTTATGGACCTTGGCTGAGGGCATCTCCATTACCAAAATATACAAATGAGAACCGAAAAGATAGCAGCTCAGGAACCTGCAGTAAAAACCTGTTTATTGGCACTAGTAGCAGCAATTGTGAGCAAACTGATAGGGGAAAAAAGACTGATCTTGAAGTTGAACAAAGGAAAGATTCTAATAGAAACAATAAAATTATGCTAGAGAAAGATAAAGAGAGAACAAGTAAAGAGGTGGAAAGTGTGGCTGAATCCCTTGGAACAGTGGTGCTGTCAAAAAAGCTGGTGGCAAGAAGTGGGGAGCAGAAAAAGGGGAGGAAACTAAAGGCACTAAGAAATGGGTAAGGCAAAAAAGGGGCAGGAATACTTAGAAATCACAGGCTGCAAAGGTTGATATGGATCTTGGGAAGAGGCAATTGGTTGAGGTTATCATTTCAGAGGGCAATCCAGAAGATATCCTAGGTGGTACAAAGATGTAGCACCAGGACATTGTGATGAAGGATGCACATGATCAGAATCAAGAGGTGGTGTTGGGAGACCTGCACTACCTAGAACCATGAAGGCTATCAGTTGGAACTGCCGGGGTTTGGGGAATCCCCTTGTAGTTCGAGCCTTGATAAGGCTCATTAGAGTGGAAAATCCCCAGTTGGTTTTCCTAATGGAAACCAAACTGAAAGACAATGAAATGGAGCGAATAAAGGTAAAGTGTGGCTTTAGTTCTTGTCTCTCTGTGGCATGTAATGGCAACGGAAGGGATAAAGCAGGAGGCCTAGCACTTCTCTGGCATGATCAAGTACGTATTTCTATAATTCTCTTTAAATCATATTCGTTATTCCTGTGATGATGGGAAGGGGGGGGAGATCAATGGTTCCTCTCGGGTATCTATGGCTACCCAGAAGAGCAGAATAAGAGAAAAACATGGCAACTTATTCAACACTTAGCTTCCAATGTTGGGAGCAAGTGGATTTGCCTAGGTGATTTGAATGATACCCTAATGTTAGAAGACAAAAAGGGTGGCCTTACCCGTAGTCAGAGCTAAATGGGGATAGGGCGTCAGGTTGTTGATGAGTATGGACTAAAAGATATGGGCTTTGAGGGGTATCCATTTACATGGTCCAATGGTAGAGAGGGGGATGAGAATATTCAATGCAGGCTAGATAGGGCCATGGCTTCTGTGGATTTTCTCAGATGATTCTCCCAACCCGTGTTATTCATCTCCCTAGATATGGCTCGGATCATGCAATGCTTATGGTCTTACTAGAGGCTCAGGACTATACTCAAAGAAGGAAAAGAGCTCACTTATTTCGATTTGAAGATTGCTAGACTAGGGATGACAGGTGTGAAGCGGAGGTTATGAAGGCTTGGTCAAATGCAGATCCTTAATGTGTTGCAAAATTGGGTGCTATTAGAGGACTAGAAAAAGTCTTTGAAGATTACCAAATTGGTTCAATCAGGAAGGAAATCAGGAGCATAGAAGAAAAAATGAAGGAGTCCACTACCTGGTCAGACTCATCTAAAGGGATATGCAGATATAAGGTTCTAGAAAAGAAGCAATCCGAGCTGCTACACGCTGAAGAGATCATCTGGAGGCAAAGAAGTCGTGCTGTGTGGCTGAAGGATGGAGACAAAAACACCAAGTTCTTTCATTGGAAAGCCAGCCAGAGAAAGAAAACAAATGAAATAAAGAAACTCAAAGATTCCAATGGGATATGGTGGCATGGGGAGGAAAATGTAGAGGGAATTCTAATTGAGTACTTTTCTGATATCTTCTCTACATCTTATCCCACGGGAATCAATGAGATTTGTAATGTGGTGGCTGGGAGACTTAAGGAGGAACACAGAGATTGGTGCTCGACTCAATTTACAAAAGAAGAAATATGGGAAGCCATTCAGCAGATGCATCCCTTGAAGGCTTCGGGACCTGTTGGACTTCCTGCCCTCTTCTTCCAGAAATATTGGCATATATTTGGGAATGATGTTCTTATGTTGGTCCAAGACATTCTTAATAATAATAGATCGCCTGAGCCTATTAACAAGACTTTTATTGACCTAATCCCCAAGTGCAAAATATATCCTGCAATGTTGCATCCTCTTCATCAAACCAAAATATATCCACCACGACACCATGGCATACTTTCAACTCAGATAGACATGTGGATAAAGAAAACACATATGATTTTAGTGATGATACAGAAAGTGATTCAGAAATTGATCTGGACCAAACTCAAGGTACTCACAATGTAAATAACACATCTATCAAGGATGTGATCCACATATTTTTTTTTTTAATTTATACTTATTATGAAGAATTGATCTTCTTTTTGAATAGGATTGACTTCTGATAGCAACTCAAGTTCTGAGGAAGAAGAACTCTATTCCAATATCAATCCTACTCAACCTGCCAACTCAAGTCAAGGTTTAAAATATTCTATTTTATAATACAGATGATAATGACAATTATGTATTGCTTATTATCACTTTGTTTACTTTATAGGATATTCTGATATTGGTGTTCGTTGCTGGTCATATGTATAGAACTAACTTCGGGATTGGGCACAGTATAAAAGATCTTTTAGAAGCATATATTCCTCCGGGGGGTAGATTGGGGGGTGGGCATAAGGGTCTTTAAGATATAATCAATAATTCAATTCATTTTCAACATTGTCAAGCATATATGTGGTATCAAGAGAGAACACGTAAAAATAGACACGCCGCAACTCCTAAGTATCAACTTTGTTGTGGTCAAGGAAAGGTTGAACTACCACTTCTGAAGTCACCGCCATAATTACTTCAACATCTACTATTTGATAATGATTTAGCAGACAGCAAGAATTATTAGCAGCACATCCGAGCCTATAACATGATGTTTGCATTCACATCACCTGGAGCAAAACTTGACAGGTCAATTAATGATGGTAGAGGACCTCCAACTATTAGGATACAAGGTCAACCATGCCACAGAATTGGCAGTCTATTGCCAATGCCCGGTGATTCTCCAAAGTTTGCACAACTTTACATTTATGATACTGAAAATGAAGTATAAAATAGGATTCAAGGACTCAAGTAAGTACATACTTTTACAAGTCAAAATTTAAATTTGTTCTGATATTTAACTATTAGAATATGACCACATATTTTATTTGATATTTGAGTACTTCACTATAAGGTTCTTACATTTTTAGATGATATTTGACCATTTATATGTGACCACATATTTTCTTCTTCTTTATTAATAGGAACCAGAACAACATAAATCCACAAATTGTGTGCAGATTGTCGGCCATGCTAGATCAACATAATACACAAGCAAAGTCATTTAGGGTGGCTAGGGATAGATTGCAATATGGCCATGTGCATGATCTCAAGTTAAGGGTCATTTCTGATAGATCTACTGATGGTAGAATATATAATCTACTTACTGTTTCAGAAGTAGCTGCTCTTATTGTTGCTGATGTTGACACTGCATCAAAAAGAGATATAATTATGGAGAGGCAAAGTGGTAGGCTTAAAAGGATAAATGAGTTGCATGCCAGCTATTTGGGTTACCAGTATCCCCTTTATTCCCTTATGGTGAGGATGGTTACAGGCATGATGTACTTCACAGAGATAAAGGCAGTTCTCATAGAAGCAAAAGGAATCGACTTACTTGAAATAACCAAAGTGAACACAAGAAGGGGGGTTGAATTGTGTTTACCAACTTTTTGGGTTACTTAAAAGGATTTTCGCAGGCACAGCAAGAAGGTTTGATAAAGATAGGATTAGACGAGTGAAACGTCTAATATTAAAACAGAATAGCACACACAAATCAAGAAGATTAAAAAGAGTTTGATAACCACAGTATTAACTCCCCAAGTTAAAAAGCTAAGACTGAAACAATACTCAAACAAATTAAAAGATAAGGGAGAAGAAATATCACTCAAGAGATTTATACTGGTTCACCTCAAAATCCACAGGGCTACGTCCAGTTTCTTGGCAGCACCAAGTTTCCACTATAACTGAGTAAATTACAGTACAAGTATTCTTTGCACACCTAGCCTCTTCAGGCTCAACACTCAAACAAGTATTCTTTTCTCACCTAGCCTCTTCAGGCTCAAAAACAGTAAGAGATAGACGGTTTGTATAGTTAATACAACTTGCAAGTCTTTCAGATCACACTCAGAGAGTGGAATAAATATGAAGTATGAAAGACTGCGAATTTATATCTAATGATTGAGTATGTATTCAATGAAGGAATG
This sequence comes from Echinosophora koreensis, assembly GCA_035048595.1. Lineage (NCBI taxonomy): Eukaryota > Viridiplantae > Streptophyta > Magnoliopsida > Fabales > Fabaceae > Echinosophora > Echinosophora koreensis. Next base: position 4,242,723 of record JAPCYP010000025.1, on the reverse strand, counting down.
AAGAAGTTAATGAAGAGAGTAAATGCTTCTGTGCAGAGTTCTTTTGATATTTAACTTCTTGTCTTCATCTTCATTGTTTGATCTATTTAAAGGCTTCAATCAAGAGATCCGTTTGACACAGCTTCAGAAAGTGTGTTCATCTGACTTGAGCTTTCTGAGACACCATTTAATGCCAAAGAGTCGTTCTGAGTATTCATTAAATGCTTGAAAACATTGGGCATTGTCAAGAGTGTCCAAGAGTACACTTTAGACTGAGTAGCTGTTCTTTTCAGAGTATATGGCAGCAGGCTTCTTGTACTTGTTGCAGAGAGCTTTCCTCTTTCAGTGCAACATCAGTTTACTTTTCCATAAAGTACTTTTACTTTGTACTGGAATAGGCAAAAGGTTACTGCAGTGGTGCAGAGATAGCGTGTTTATTCCTTAAAACCTTGAAACAACGTTCTTTTATTCTTTGTCCTACGAGCTATTATCCAGAGGTCTTCGAGGTCCATAAGGATGGCCTATAATTTTGAATATGGTGACTTGGACTTGATTTCTGACATACTGACTTGGTGTCAGTAATGAGAATTTTTAGACGGGTGAAAGTCATCCAAAAACGTAGACGGGTGAAAGCTTGTTCAGAAACTTAGACGGGTGAAAGTCATCCAAAAACTTAGATGGGTGAAAGTTTGTTCAGAAACTTAGACGGGTGAAAGTCATCCAAAAACTTAGACGGGTGAAAGCTTGATCCAAAAGTTAGACGGGTGGTCAACTGAGCCAAACTTAGACGCATGCTTCTTGCCACGTCATCAACTAAGCTTAGTCTTTCTTGAGCGTTGACTTTCTTTGACTCATTTTTTAGACGAGTGAAACTTTAGACGAGTCACTGCTGAGCTTCTACTAAAAAGTAGACGGGTGAAATTTAGACGAGTGACTTCAAGTCTATTTTCCTGCACACTTATCAAATATATCAGTAATTTCATTTGGTTCAATATTACCATACTTGAACTATTTGGAATCATCAAAACATAGAGGATTTACACTTTGAATGTGTTTTAGACTTATAAGGTCTCAACATTCTCCCCCTTTTTGATGATGACAAATATCTTTTCTGATTTTATTGAACATCAAAAAGAAACAGAAGAAATTTCGAAACAGATATAAATGATCATAGTATGTTAGGCTCCCCCTTAGTTTATGCACTAAGTGAGGACAAATATGAGGTCATTAGAAAGAATAACATACAAGAAGAAATATAAAATCATGAAAACTTAAATATATTACCTCCCCCTTTTGGCATCAATCAAACAGAAAAAAAATAAACAGAGAAGATAAATTGCCAAAAGAAAAGCTCATTGCATTTAATCAAAGTCATGAAAGATTACAAGTGATAGACATCACTGACTTAGTACATTGCATGACTCAAAAAAAAATTTCTAAGCACTAAGAGCTAGGGCCTCCTTGGCTTTTGAAGAAAGCTTCCATCATCTGCTGCATTGCTTGCTGCTGAGCCAACATCTGAGCTTGAAATGCAGTCTGTTGAGCAATTGCTTCATCCTGTCTTTGAATGACAGTCTGCAAACTTGCAGCCATTTCATCCAGTCTCTGATGGGCAGCAGGATCAAATGCAACAACTGGAGCAGAAGAATCTGTAGTGGCCAGAGAAGTTCCAGAAGCTGATGGACAAGGAGGAGGGGTAGGAGGTAACTCTTCAACAACAATATCATCCTCAGGGTGAGGATTTAGAAAAACATTTGTTGACAGAGTGGTTTCAAAATCATTATTAGGGTGGAATTCCCTTAGAAAGGCATGAATTCTGTCCTGATGTAGAGGGGAATTTGTGATAGAAAGAAGGAACTCATAAGATCTCCTGATGAGATTTATGTGAGTGAAGGGAGCATTTTCAGGAAAGTTTATGACAGAGAAAGGGAATACCATGAAGAAGGGAGGGATAAAGTAAATAGAGGGTGAGACGGGGTAGAGGGCATAGGCTTGGCTACCTCTAATTGGAATGTCTGCCTTCTCTTCTTCTATCAGCCCAGAACTGCAGCCACCCTTAGAGAACATCTTCTCTTTGAATTTCAGCTTCTGATCAGTTCTCTGGATAAGGGAAAACTTCTGCTCTACTGCCAGGGATATTGTCTTCTGCTTCCCTTTCAACACCATTGAGTCAGGCATCACTTTTATGGCAGTGGAGGGCTTCATGAAGATGTGAGGATTAAATAGCCATTTTCCTATTGGCTTCTGCAACCTTTCCAGCCTCACAACCTGCCTTTCAGCTTCCAGAGAAGCAATCATGTCCAGAGTCTTGCCATCAAGGTAAGAGGGACAGAGATCATCTGTTACAGAGAAGGGTGTGGTTCTGGAGGATGAGTTGTAGGGTGGTAAAGTGGCTAAGGGGAGAGGGTTGTGTCTGGTTTCAGAGGATAAGTCTGGAAAGACTATTCTCAGAGGCACTTGGCATTGGTTTGTGATATGGTCAGGAATTGGTGATTGTGGTGAGGGTGGTGAAATAGGGTTGTCAAAGTACTCAAAGTCATTGATATCCTCAGTTTGTGGAATATCAGAAAGGTGAGATACTTGTGGTGAGGGTGGAGCAGGTGAGTGAGTATCAGACATGTGAGGTTCTGATGTGGTAGGGTTAGGTTCAGGTGAGTGTTGGTTAGGTGATGTATGTGGTGGAGTTTGGATTTGTGGTGAAGTATGTGGAGTGGGAATTCTTGGTGATAGAGGTGGTGTTGGAATTTTTGGTGATGGAGGTGGTGTAGGTGATCTGTGTGGTGGTGTAGGTGATCTGTGTGGTGGTGTAGGCATTCTTTGAGGTGAAGGTTGTGGAGTTGGAACTGTGGTGATAGAAGGTGATGTTTCCTGAGGTGGAGGGGTTGAATCCTTCTGAGGTGAGGGTGATGGTGATGGAGATGAAGAGGGAGGCAAGACAAGTTTCCTCTTTGTAACAGTTGTCCTCTTCTTCTTAGGGATCACAGTCTCTTCTGATTGAGACTCCCCCTCAGCTTGTACTGTCCTCTTTCTCTTGAATACCTTGGTGATCTTAGGTACAGAGGCAGTAGTTTCCTCAGCAGCAGCAGCAGGTTCAACAACCTGAGTAGATTCCTCTGTCCCAACAGTTTCAGCAGTGGTTTTTGTAATCTTCCTCTTCTTCCTCTGAAGCTGATCAGTAATTTCTTCAGCTGGTTCCTCAACCACTTCAGATTTAACACCAGGAATGGAAACAGTTGCTTCCATCTGAGCAGAGGCTTCAGCATTGCCATCCAGAGTAGGATTCAGGTTCATTTTCATTAGGGCCAGGGTTTTTGTGGTAATCTCAGTACAGAGATCAGCAGAAACAGCCCTTCTTAAGTCCAACTTACAGGCCCTGAAGATCCTAGTCATAACCATTCCAAAGGGATAATCTTTATCTTTTCCCTTTACAGCTTTCTCCATATGAATAAAGATTAGATCAGTTATGTCTATCTTTATTCTTTGGATAAGGTGGAATAGGGCAAACTTTTCCAATAAATTGACATGGTTTCTAGAGCCAGTCCTAGGCATTACACAGTTTATAAGCAGAACATGTAAAAACCTTGCCTTGGGGGTCAGATACTTGGAGTCCATGTTGCCAGGGTTTGCAGTCCCATAGAGTACCAAATTTACATTGGCTTCCCCTTGATCCTTCATCCAGTCTTTGTAGTGCCCAGCTCCTTCCCTAGGGCATCTCGTTACTTCAGCGAGTAACTCGTGAGTGATGAAGATATGATCCTCACCAACATCCCCAGAAATCATGTGGGTGGTGGAGTCCTTGGTGATCTTCGCTGTAGTCCAGAAATCCCTAACAAGAGCAGGGAAGACAAGTTCTTGCAGTTGAAAGAAGGGTAACCATCCAGCATGGTTAAGTTCAGGGAGTACGTCTAAACCTTTGGTTCTGAGTTCATCAAAGTTTGGAACTCTTCCAGGGAGCACTTTCTTCAGCTCAGTAACAGATACCTTAGTCTTCTCAGATAGCGTCTACTTTTGACTTGTCTGAAGATTCTTCTACTGTAGGATTGAGTTCAATACCTGCAACATCATCTTCTAGATCTGATAGTTCCCTATCAGTCTTCAAACCATCATTAAACTTTACATGAATTGATTCTTCTACAACAGAAGTTCTAGAATTGAAAATTCTAAAAGCTTTAGACATTTCAGAATAACCAATAAATATTCCTTTATCTACTTTAGAATCAAATTTACCAAGATGATCTTTTGTGTTGAGAATATAACATTCACAACCAAATGCATGAAAATATGATATGTTGGGTTTTCTGTCTTTCCACAATTCATAAGGAGTCTTATTTAGAATAGGCCTGATCAGTATTCTGTTTTGTACATAACAAGCAGTGTTAATGGCTTCTGCCCAGAAGTACTTAGGAAGATTATTTTCATTTAGCATTGTTCTTCCCATCTCTTGAAGAGATCTGTTCTTCCTCTCAACTACTCCATTTTGTTGTGGAGTTCTAGGTGCAGAGAAATTGTGAGAAATACCATTTTCCTCACAGAACAGTTTGAACTGCTCATTTTCAAATTCTCCTCCATGATCACTTCTAATAGCAGAGATATAGAAACCTTGCTCATTTTGTACTCTTTTACTGAATACTGAAAATGCCTTATAAGATTCATCCTTGTGGGTTAAGAAGAGTACCCATGTAAATCTAGAATAGTCATCAACTATGACAAAACCATATTTCTTTCCACCTAGGCTAGCTACACTAACTGGTCCAAACAGATCCATGTGTAACAGTTGCAAAGGTCTAGAGGATGTGACTTCTTTCTTAGATTTGAAACTTGATTTTACTTGTTTGCCTCTCTGACATGCATCACACAAAATATCTTTCTTAAAAGAAATATCAGGCAATCCTCTCACAAGGTTATGCTTTTTCAATTTTGAAATTTGCTTCATACTAACATGTCCTAATTTCTTATGCCACAGCCATTTTTCATCCTCTTTGGACATAAAGCATGTTACACTTTGATCTGAAAGTTCAGTCATGTCAATCTTATACAGATTGTTTTGCCTTTTAGCAGAAAAGAGGGTTTTTCCATTACAGTCATTGACTATGCATGCATCCTTAGAAAAAGATACAGAGAGTCCACTGTCACATAATTGACTTATGCTAAGCAGATTATGTTTTAATCCTTTCACAAATAACACATCATTAATAACAGGTAAGGGAGGTTTACCACCAATTTTACCTAAACCAACAACTTTTCCTTTCTGGTTGCCACCAAAAGTTACATGTCCACCTTTCTTAGGTTGGAGGTCTAGGAACATAGACCTTTCGCCTGTCATGTGTCGCGAGCATCCACTGTCCAGATACCATGACAGGTGTTTGCTTTGTTCTGTTGAGAATGTCTGCAACAGGAATGATCATGACCTTAGGTACCCATATTTTCTTGGGTCCTTTTTTGTTAGTGTGAGGAGTCTGTAAAGACTTCCTTCTCTTTTTGTGAATACACTTAGACATGATATGTCCAGCTTTTCCACAGTAGGAACATATAGATTTAGCAGCTACATTTGAAAACTTTGTTGATCCTTTATGATGTTCTTGATTGGAATATCCAATACCTTCTTTGTTAAGGGAGTGCCTCTGACTTCCTAAGAGTTTAGTCAGATTATCTCTACCATTAACAAACTTGGCAAGATCTGAGGTGAGCTCTTCTACTTTCTGTTGAAGTTTAGTTACTTCTTCAGATGGTAGAGTTTCAACTGAGATCTCAACTTCAGACTTTTCAGTCTTAAGTTTACTATTCTCTTCAGCTAACTTTTCACACTCTAGAGATTTCTGTGTGTACTCATTAGAGAGTTTAGCATACTGTCTCTTGAGGGATCTAAAAGCTTTAGATATATAGTTGGATTCTTCCAAAAGTTCATCATAGGCATCATTCAATTTTTCAAGTTCAGAATGTACCTCAGTTTCTGATTCTGAATCTGTATCAGCCATAAGACAGAGGTTTGCTTCAAGCTCCTCTCCTTCACTTTCAGTGGAGCTTTCATCAAGATCTTCCCAAGTAGCCATCATTCCTTTCTTTTTCTTGTTGAAGAATTTCTTGGAAGATTGCTTTTTGATTTGAGGGCATTCTGCCTTGATGTGACCAGGCTTTTTACATTCATAGCATACAATGACATTTCTGTCATTAGATCCACTATCCTTGTTATGCTTGTCTTTGTTGAAGCGCCTGGAGGGTTTGTCTTTTCTGAAGTTTCTTTTCTTCCAGAGCTTCTTCATTTTTCTGGTGAAGAGAGACAGTTCATCATCTTCATCATCTGAGTCATCCTCATTTGATTCTCCAGATTCTTCTGAAGATTCATCTGCTTTGAGAGCTTTTGAACTTGCTCCCTTAGATGACTTCTTGTCAGCTTTGAGTGCAATGGACTTGTTTTTCTTTCCATTGTTCTCTTCAATCAGTTCTTGTTCATGAATCTGAAGAGTCCCAAGAAGCTCATCAAGCTTCATTGTTGTTAGATCCTTGGCCTGAGACACAGCAGTTACAAGTGGTCTCCATTGTTTTGGAAGACTTCTGAGAATCTTTTGAATGTGTTCCTCAGTCTTGTCAATTTTTCCCAGAGATTTCAATCCATTGGTTATGGTCTGAAACCTTCCATACATTTGGCCAATAGTTTCACCTTCCTCCATTTTGAACAGCTCATACTTTCTGACAAGCATGCTGACTTTTGTTTCTTTGACTTTGCTAGTTCCTTCATGAGCAATAGCTAGTGAGTCCCACATTTCTTTTGCAGACTCACAAGCACAGACTTTTTCAAATTCTTCTCTGCTCAGAGCACACATGATTGCATATCTAGCTTTGGCATTAAGCTGCCATTTTGTTCTTTGATCAGTGGTCATGTTTGCTTTAGGAACTTCCTCTCCTTTGTCATCTTTAGGGACAAAAGGACCTTCATCAATAATATCCCAAAGATCAGAGTTGGTGGATTGTAAAAACCACTTCATCTTTTCTTTCCAGTAGATGTAGTCCTCTCCATTGAAGAAAGGAGGTCTCGACATTGAGGATCCTTCTCCAGCATGGTTCTTGCTTCCACTGGTTTCTCCTGCCATCTCCAAGATCTTTTCCTCTACACTGTTAAGTGCTCAACCCAGAGGCTGAGCTCTGATACCAACTGAAATAACCAAAGTGAACACAAGAAGGGGGATTGAATTGTGTTTACCAACTTTTTGGGTTACTTAAAAAGATTTTCGCAGGCACAGCAAGAAGGTTTGATAAAGATAGGATTAGACGAGTGAAACGTCTAATATTAAAACAGAATAGCACACACAAATCAAGAAGATTAAAAAGAGTTTGATAACCACAGTATTAACTCCCCAAGTTAAAAAGCTAAGAATGAAACAATACTCAAACAAATTAAAAGATAAGGGAGAAGAAATATCACTCAAGAGATTTATACTGGTTCACCCCAAAATCCACAGGGCTACGTCCAGTTTCTTGGCAGCACCAAGTTTCCACTATAACTGAGTAAATTACAGTACAAGTATTCTTTGCACACTTAGCCTCTTCAGGCTCAACACTCAAACAAGTATTCTTTTCTCACCTAGCCTCTTCAGGCTCAAAAACAGTAAGAGATAGACGGTTTGTATAGTTAATACAACTTGCAAGTCTTTCAGATCACACTCAGAGAGTGGAATAAATATGAAGTATGAAAGACTGCGAATTTATATCTAATGATTGAGTATGTATTCAATGAAGGAATGAAGAAGTTAATGAAGAGAGTAAATGCTTCTGTGCAGAGTTCTTTTGATATTCAACTTCTTGTCTTCATCTTCATTGTTTGATCTATTTAAAGGCTTCAATCAAGAGATCCGTTTGACACAGCTTCAGAAAGTGTGTTCATCTGACTTGAGCTTTCTGAGACACCATTTAATGCCAAAGAGTCGTTCTGAGTATTCCTTAAATGCTTGAAAACATTGGGCATTGTCAAGAGTGTCCAAGAGTACACTTTAGACTGAGTAGCTGTTCTTTTCAGAGTATATGGCAGCAGGCTTCTTGTACTTGTTGCAGAGAGCTTTCCTCTTTCAGTGCAACATCAGTTTACTTTTCCATAAAGTACTTTTACTTTGTACTGGAATAGGCAAAAGGTTCCTGCAGTGGTGCAGAGATAGCGTGTTTATTCCTTAAAACCTTGAAACAACGTTCTTTTATTCTTTGTCCTACGAGCTATTATCCAGAGGTCTTCGAGGTCCATAAGGATGGCCTATAATTTTGAATATGGTGACTTGGACTTGATTTCTGACATACTGACTTGGTGTCAGTAATGAGAATTTTTAGACGGGTGAAAGTCATCCAAAAACTTAGACGGGTGAAAGCTTGTTCAGAAACTTAGACGGGTGAAAGTCATCCAAAAACTTAGACGGGTGAAAGTTTGTTCAGAAACTTAGACGGGTGAAAGTCATCCAAAAACTTAGACGGGTGAAAGCTTGATCCAAAAGTTAGACGGGTGGTCAACTGAGCCAAACTTAGACGCATGCTTCTTGCCACGTCATCAACTAAGCTTAGTCTTTCTTGAGCGTTGACTTTCTTTGACTCATTTTTTAGACGAGTGAAACTTTAGACGAGTCACTGCTGAGCTTCTACTAAAAAGTAGACGGGTGAAATTTAGACGAGTGACTTCAAGTCTATTTTCCTGCACACTTATCAAATATATCAGTAATTTCATTTGGTTCAATATTACCATACTTGAACTATTTGGAATCATCAAAACATAGAGGATTTACACTTTGAATGTGTTTTAGACTTATAAGGTCTCAACATTACTATAAGAGAATGGTTTTGTTTTAGAATCCAATAAAAAAAAATGAGGCACAGACTTTATTACGATCAAGGAGACTCTTTCAACAATTTGTGGTAGACGGTTATACAATGTTGGAGTCAGAAAGATTATCCACTACAAGAAAACATCGATTTACCAACGGACAGTTACCGACGATCGGTTTTCTGACTGAAATTTTGGCTATTACCGACGGAAAAACCCATCGGAAATCTGGATAATGAACAATCACCGACTTTTCTGAAGGAAATGCCGTCGGAAACGTTTCCGACGGGTATTTCGTCAGTAAGTTAGTCGGAAACGCGACGCGAAAATTTGGTGGGACATGGTACCGACGAAAATTTCCATCGGTATTTACCGACGGATATTTCCATTGGAAAGTGGGGCGGGAAATCGGGGTACCGACGAAAATATTCATCGGTAAATTACCGACGGATATTTTCGTCGGTAAGTTGGGGGCGAAAATCGACGGAGGGGTATCGACGAAAATTTCCGTCGGTATTTGATGGGTCAAATCTAGAAATATTACCGACGGTCGGAAAATCGGATCCCGCCCTCGGTAATTTGAATCCGTCACGCATTACCGATGGATATTTCCGTCGGTAAGTTGGGCACGAAAATCGGGGGATGGGGTACCAATGGAAATTTTCGTCGGTATTTTATGGGTCAGATCTGGAAATATTACCGACGGATAGATTCGTCGGAAATCGGATCCCGCCGTCAGTAATTTGAATCCGTCACGCATTGCCAACGGCACGGTCCGTCGGTATTGTCCCTTTCTTTTTCATAAACTGCAGGTTTCTCACCCCCCCCCCTCGGCCCCAATTTCCCTGTTTCATTTTCTCTTCTCCCTACTCTCTTCTCCCTTTTGTCACCAGCTACCCCAGCCGTGCCGACCTCTGTGCCCTCTCTGGTGAGCCGCCCCTTTCTTCCTCCTTCCTCTTCTTCTTCTTCCTTTCTCCCTCTCCTTCCTTTCTCTTTTCCTTCTTTCTTTTCCACCACCGCTTCTGACCGAACCCCATGCCAACATCTCAGTAGCATGCGCCGCCGCCTGCGCCGCCTCCTTCATTGCTGCAAGCGACCACGTTGAGGTAAGCAACCACCTTCTCCTCTAACTCTCTTCTCTGTTTGTGCATTATACTTACTCAATCTTTGTCTTCTCCAGAGAACCACCACCAATTTGGAGCACCAGCCACCGTGCCTGAGGAATTCCGGCCACCAGTTTGGTTGTTTCAGGTGAGTTTCCAATTTTATTTTTTAATATTTTTTGTATATTAATTAAATGTTGTATGGATAGTTGTTAATTAGGATGTTGTAAATTGTTAGGACAATGATAAAATGTGTTGGACTGTTATGTTGGATTATTTTTTTTAAGTGTGTTGGACAGTTTTGTTGGAGTGTAATTAGGTGTGTTGTACTGTTATGTTGTAAATTGTTAAGTGTGTTGGACTGTTATGTTGGATCAATTTGGTGTGCTGTACAATAATAATTTTTTTTTTTATCATTTGGTATGCTTTATTGCTTTTTAATTAACAAAAATTAACAATATAAATTTATTTTGATTTTGATGTAGGGAAATGCAAAAAGCTCCTGAAATTCATTCCATATCCAATCTCCTAATTAAGCTAGATTTTGAGATGTCAAAGCCAAACGATAGTTGTAAATAAATTATATTTTGTATCTTGGATTTGTTTTTTATTTAAATAAGTATCTTATTTATTTTTACTTTTATTCATAACATAATATTATTAACGCAATGATTAAGTGTATAATGTGTGTTTACATTAAGAGGTCACATTGTAAAGTTGAAGAAATTTACAATAAAGACGCATAAAAGCATTAGAAATGCGGCCAGACAGGCACGTGAGTGCCTGTCTTGCCGCTAGTACTAATAATAGAATTTAAAATAAATTTTAGATTTTAAAATTCAAGTATACAAATTAACATAATTACTTTACTAAATCAATAAAATGTTTTATTAATTAAATTAAATTGAAAAAATAAATGATTTAATAAAACGTAAGACAAATGATTATGGGCTGATATATGTTTATGCTGGTTGCTTAATTATGTGTTATATAGTTTGTTGTTGTTGTCAAACTTTACACAAATTATCTGTGTTACTTAAAGTTTTATTTTATCTTAAAGTATATATAATTAATACGTAATTGAGAAAAACCGTAGCTTCCCGTCCAAGGTTCAATATTATTGAGCATGTGTACTCGTGGTCATGGTATCGCTCATTTTATTGAATATTGAATTGTCCAATTGGGACAGTTTGGGAAAAAACTTTTTCTCCACTGATATACTAATTACTCGTTGATTCTCATCTGTTATATAGTTGATAAAATTTCGGGTCAAAGCATTTCCTTTTGGTCTCTGGGTCCATGCTTGATTGCGGTATCTTACTGCGATCAAGTCGTGTACTTGGAGACCAATGGGAAATGCTGCTGAAAATTCATTAGCTATAAGACATGAGAAGCGATGAGTAACTAGTATAATACAGTGGTGAAAAAGTTTTTCCTCGAATGGGATAGGGCCACACCTTTGAAGGAAAGGGAGCGATTCAAGGTTATAGTATCATGTTTAAAAATACGTCAATTTATCTGGATATGCAGAAGGATGAAATATTATCTCCCGAGCCGTAGTTGGGTATATGATAGGAACGAGTCTGGGAGACGACTTCTAAAACAATCATTTGTAGTTGGAGTTGAGGAGTTTATATCGAAAGCCAAACAACATTGTGATTATGCAGAAGAGGGGGGGAATCGATGTCCATGCATAAAGTGCAATTGCATGACAGTTTTGAGTAATGACGATGTGAAGTTACACACCTATATCGACGTGGGTTTAAGCCTAATTATTGGATATGGACTGATCATGGTGAGGAGTTGCCAGATATTAATCTGAATGATGTTGGTGTTGACGATCTTCACATGGGTGCATCTGGCAGTGGCTTACATGACGACTATGTCGACCAACTCCAGTCAATCCATATGATGGTGGACTATTGTCTTGGGCAACATGGGAACTTCGAGGCAGATGAGTCTGATGACATGGAAGAGCCTCCTAATGAATCGGTGCAGAGATTCTACAATCTATTGTTAGAGAAAAATAAGCCATTGTTTGAAGGAGCATCGGATTCAAAATTATCAATTTGTGTTAAGATTCTAGCTTGCAAGTCCAATTGGAATGTGCCCGAGCAATGTTTGGAGTTTTTTTTTGTAAAATGCTTCAAGATGTGACACCCTTCAAATGCTTGTTACCAAAAAGTTATTATGATGCAAAGCGGTTGGTGTCGAAACTAGGGTTTGGGGCTAAAAGAATAGACTGTTGTCCGAACGGGTGCATGCTATATTATAATAGTGCTTCGGGTACAAATGACAGCATGTTGGAAGAATGTAAATTTTGTCAGACACCCAGGTACCGTGTTCAAAGCAGTGACCGTAGTAAGAACAAACCTGTTCCTATGAAGTCAATGTTCTATCTGCTAATAATTCTAAGGTTGCAGAGACTATTTGCATCACCGCAAACTGCGGGACATATGAGGTGGCATAATGAAAATAGGAAAAATATGTGCCTTATACGCCACCCTTCTGATGGTGAGGCCTGGAAGCACTTCGATCGGGTACACCCTGATTTTGCAGTAGATCCTCGCAATGTACGACTTGGACTGTGCTCAGATGGTTTTACCCTATACATTCAGGCGTCAGCCTCGCCATATTCATGTTGGCCAGTGATTGTTACACTGTACAATCTTCCTCCCGAGATGTGCATGTCAAAACCGTACAAGTTTCTGACTTGTCTCATTCCGGGACCATCTAATCCAAAGGCTGGGATAGATGTATATTTGCAACCTCTGATCGATGATCTGAAGAAGTTGTGGGATGGTGTGTTGACGTATGACGTCTCAAAGAAGCGAAACTTTATGATGAGGGCATCACGAATGTGGACTATCAATGATTTTCCTGCATATGGCATGCTCTCTAGTTGGGGGACACATGGTAAATTGGCGTGCCCGTATTGCATGGAACATGGAAAGGCTTTTACCTTAAGATATGGTGGCAAAAGTTCCTGGTTTGATTCTCATCGTTGGTTCTTAGATCCTGACCATTCCTTCCGAAGGAATACCCGAGCATTCAAAAAGAATCAGACAGAAGAGGAAGGTCCACCGCCTTTGTTGACTCCTGAACAAATATGGGGTTGGGTTAGGGATCTTCCTAAAGTCACTGAAGCTGGTGTGTCAAAATTACCGGGGTATGGAGAATGGCATAACTGGACGAAACAAACCATATTTTGGGAACTACTGTATTGGAAGGATAATCTATTAAGACATAACCTTGATGTGATGCATATTGAGAAGAAATTCTTTGAAAATATTTTTAACATGGTTATAAATGTGTCTGGCAAGACGAAAGACAATGAGAAGGCAATGATGGACATAGCTCTGTACTGTAGACGAAAGGATCTGGAACTGAAGCCGCAACCTAATGGAAAAAAAGTCAAACCAAAAGCTTGTTACACTCTAACCGCCGGTGAAGCAAAGTCAATTTGTTAGTGGTTAAAAGACCTTAGGACGCCTGATGGTTATTCCTCTAATTTGACACGATGTGCTGATGTAAGAACGGGGAGGCTTCATGGGATGAAAAGTCATGATTGTCATGTATTCATGGAGTGTTTGCTTCCTATTGCTTTCGGCTCGTTGCCCTCGATCATTTCGAACCCGCTTACAGAAATCAATCATTTTTTCAAAGATTTATGCTCTGCAACTTTAAGTACGGTTGGTCTGAAGAAGATGGAAGAAAAGATTCCAACAATTCTTTGCAAGATGGAGAGGGTATTCCCCCCAGGATTTTTTGACTCAATGGAACATCTCCCTATGCATCTTGCATACGAAGCGAGGCTTGGTGGACCAGTACAATATAGGTGGATGTATCCGTTTGAAAGGTAATATTTTTATATTTTCACATTTAAACAATTAACATCCCTTGAATAATGATTTGTCACTAATAGTTTTTATTTCTTAGATTCATGGGCAACTCTAAACGATCAGTGAAAAACAAGGCTAGGGTGGAAGGATCAATCTGTGCGTCCTACTTACACCGTGAGACAACCTATTTCTGTTCCCACTATTTCAACAACTTCATGTTGGCACCACGAAATATTAGGAACGAGGTTGATGCTGATGGTGGAGGGTATCCATATATGCTATCCGTATTTAATCTTCTTGGCCGTCATGCTGGCAAAGAGCTTATATACTAGTTAAGTGATAAGGAGTATGAGTCGGCTCATGTTCACGTGTTGATAAATTGCACAGAGGTGAAACCATGACATGAGCAAGTTTGAAAGACTCATTTTTTAAATAATGTATCATATGGTATATCATATTCTATTTTAACACATTGTACGGATTTTATTAATTTGCCAGTGTGTTCCTGCAAATTAATCAAATAGTGACCAAGATGCTTCTGCTCGTACACATGCAGAGTTTCCTTAATGGTTCAAGCAACAAGTAAGTGTCATATAACTTAGCAAAAAGTATATTAAGCTTAATTACTAATTGAAAATGAAAATTATTTAATATGACTTATAAATTCATAGGTGTATCAGCAACCATTAAGTTTGCTAAATCAACACGAGAGATTTGACATACGAGCCCTATAGCAGTGTTAGATCATGGCATACATACTTTGTTAATGGGTACAAATTCCACACAAATTAATGGAACGTTGGCAAAAAGACCATTAATAGCGGGGTTACAGGGTGAAGGTACTGGTGATTTTTATGGAGTCATAAAACACATATACGAGTTGCAATACAATACTACTACTTATCCTAAAAAAGTAGTATTATTTTATTGTAACTGGTTTGATCCATCGAAGATAGGCACAAAGGTGGATCCCAAGTATGGCACTGTGGACATTCGCATGGATAGAAGATATCAACAACTTGATCCGGTTATCATTGCTCACAATGTCAAACAAGTTTATTACGTCCCTTATCCAGCAATGCGAGCGGACACACGAGGTTGGTGTGTTGCTGTCACTACCAAACCTAAGGGTTGCATAGAAATCGATAATGCAGAGGATGATATGCCTTTCCAGGCGGATGAATCGTCACATGTCAATGAAGTAATTGAGGTCGAGCGTATTACTGGCATGTTGGGATTTGATGATAATAGGGAACAAGTGGCCATTGCTAATCCATCGGTATCGATGAATGCATCATCAGAGGAAGAAATCCAAAGTGATGACTCAATGCAAGAAGAAGAAAAGTCAGACTTACAATCAGATGATGATACCGAGTCTGAATAGGAATTTTACTGTTAAGTTATAGTATCATGTATTTTGTATGTTTGTTTATGCATTTAAATGTAAGACTTTTGTAATTTAGTTGTATTTTAAAAAATTTCTTATTAGATAATGCTGTTAAATGTCGATTGATTTATTGTTTTTACATTGACTTATAATTGTGATAAAAAAATAGATATGTTAGCATCAGGAGGAAAGCCTCCCTGCCCCCCATCGTCAAGCGGTGATAAGGGGAAGGGGAAGGCTAAGTGAGGACGATGCACCATTAAGTCCTAAGTGCTTGCCCGCCTCGGTGTAGGTTCCTCTGCACCCACCGCACCCACTCCAGCTAGAGGAGCCTCCCCTGGCTGTTCTACACCCTCCCCCACTCATTCTACACCCTCTCCGACCCATACTACACCATCCCCTACCCATACCACACCATCCCCGACCCACCCTACACCATCCTCCACACATATTCCACCCACTCGATTTGGCCCACGAGGCTCACTAGCCGGCTACTCGCCGCCCCCTACTGGACTTACACCACGCCCACACCCAGAACCACCATCATCAGCTGCATTTGCCACACAGGCAGCATGATTATCATTTATGCCGACTCCTGGTGTGCCGGCACAGCGAGACCTTACCATTCCACCCTCATCATCCGGGGCCGCATACTATCACGGCACGGACATTCCATCCACATCGTCCTGCCAGCACTCGGTCGCACCTGAGAACTTGCTTGACTGGGCCAGGATTCCCAGACCTGAAGATCGACCATGGGTCACGCCTGTTTCTGGATCGTAAGAAATTTTTTAACTTTGACTATTTTATATATATCCAATAAGTATATATTTGTTGATTGTCATATTGTTGAATTAATAAAATTTTAAATTTTTCAGCTTCATCCCATCAAAAGTGGGATCGAAGAACGTTACCTACGCCCTCAAGGCGCAATATCGTCGCTTCTGGCCATCGTAGGGGAGGATACCGAAGGAAGACCGGGATCGTATCTTCACACGAATCGGGGTAACTTGTTTATTTTTTCCCCTATATTTTATATTTTATATTTTTCACGCAGTTTATATTTTTTTAATGTTTTGTATAAAATTGATATTTCTTCTTTGTTAACAGGCCCTTATGCACTGGTTACCGGAGCATGCTACACAGATACGCGTCATATTTGATGACAGAGCGTCTAATCGACTGAGGGACATGCTCGGGAAGGCTAGGGAAAGTCGGGTGCGCCCAGATTACATAGGCCTCAAAATTTGGCCCCAGGTTTTTGCATACTGGGACACTCCAGAGTACAAGGCGAAGTGTGAGCAGGCAAAGAAAAATCGGGCTTCCGAGAAGGGTGGGAGCATTCACACTGGTGGCTCGATTAGCCATATGCAGCATGCCATTAACATGGTATGCACATATAAATAATAGTATATTTTAATTTTTTTATATGATTTATTTTATAATTAATTGATTATATTTCTTTGTCGGTTGTAGGTAGGACAGCTTGCCCAGTGGTGAGCTAATTAAAGTATCTTTTTACATTTAATGTATTTTTCATTATTATAGTCTAATAATATAATTTTTGTAACGAAGGCTGAGTACAATGCCAGGTTCAGTCAGGTAACGTCTGAGGTTGCCTCCTACTCTGGTGCCTCGGATCCTTCCCAGCTGGACCCCACCGAGGTCGACCGACTACAGACCCAAGTCTGGATAGAAGTGGCGGCTGGGAAGAAGAAGGGTCGCATTTACGGTACCGTGACTATGGCTTGTTCCATCACTCGGGCCTCGATGCCGAGCTTGACCATTCGGGAGCTTACATCCTCCGGCTCACAGGACACGGAGGAGATGTGGCAGCTGAGGCAGGAGATGCAGGAGCAGAGGCAGACTGCAGAGCGCATGCAGCAGAATGCAGACCGCATGTAGCAGCAGATGGAAACTTGGTCTACAGTGATGACCTCTCTACTGGATTTGCTTCCACCAGAGAGGCGCAGCGCTCTAGAGGGTGTCATCCATGCCAGCCAGCCATCCACTACTTCTACCGTGGCACCACCGCAGCCGCATGATGCCGGTGTGACTTCTGCGCCGCATCATGATGGCCGGTGAACTCCCCTCTACATGATGACGATGATGATTACTATGATGATGATGATTATTAGGATAGTTTTATATTTACTTGTGTTTTCTAGACTGACGGATATTTTATGTATGGAATATTAATGTTAATTTAAATTTAATTGTCTTTTAAATTATTTGTGATTTCTTTTTTTGGTCTATATAATAAATTAATTATAATAAAATAAAAAATGTAAATTTTTTTTAAAAAAATTGAATTAATAATTTATATTTAAAATAAAAAATTAAATAAAAAATAAATATTAATTAAAAAACTAGTTACCGATGGAAATTTCCGTCGGAAACGTTACCGACGGAAATTTTCGTCGGTAATTTCCGACGGAGACGACCCGTCCATCGAAAACCGTTTCCTACGAGCCAGATACCGACGGAATTTGGTTCGTCGGAAACGCACTTTACCGACGGATTTTTTGCGTTTCCGACAGTTTTTGGCCGTCGGTTATCCCGCCTTTTTTTGTAGTGATCTTTTATCAGGAAAAACCAATCAAAGTTAAGAGTTGATAAATACCGTAGTTTGAATGAATCAGACAACTAAGGCCAAACTCAAGGATCGAATAAAGGAAAAAGTGTCATATTACCTTCTTCATTTGTCGGAAGCCGTAGATACATGGATCAATTATACTTTGATGGAATGGCAATTTGTAGTTTTGTTGGCTTTCCTGATTTGTTTCTGACATTTACATGCAATCCCAACTGGCGAGAAATTCAAAGATTGCTTCGACCCATGCCTTTACAACCACAAGATCGTCCTGATATAATTTCAAGGGTATTTAAAATTAAATTTGATGAGCTGTTAACAGATTTGAGAAAGAAGCATATCTTAGGAAAAGTGCTTGCATGTAAGTTCCAGGGCAACCATTTCAAAAAATATTATTTCATTGATTCTATGTAACTACTGCATGTCAAACTACTAACATGTATTTTCTTCGTTGTCTATTTTCAGATATGTACACAATTGAGTTTCAAAAAAGGGGGTTGCCTCATGCACACCTACTTATCTTCTTACATCCATCTAACAAGTACCCCAATCCATATGATATTGACAAAATTATTTCTGCAGAAATACCAAATCAGGAGGATAAGAAAGAGTTATACAACTTGGTAAAAACTCATATGATCCATGGTCCATGTGGTTCGGCTAACAGGTCATCTCCTTGCATGAAAGATGGTAAATGCTCTAGGTATTATCCAAAGAATTTCCAAAGCACAACAATTGTTGACCAAGACGGTTATCCAATGTATAGGAGAAGAGATGGTGGTAACACAATTGAAAAGGGTAGTGTTTTCCTTTACAATCGCCATGTTGTCCCTTATAATCCAAAATTGTTATTGAAGTACCAAGCACATATTAACTTAGAATGATGTAACCAAAGTACTTCAATCAAATACTTATTCAAGTACATAAACAAAGGTTATGATCGGATTGCATCTGTTATTGTTCCGACAGAACATGAAGGATCATCAAATGGTGGTATCATTGACGAGATCAAGCAGTATCTTGAGAAAAATATTGAAAAAGAGAGTGAGAAAAAGATTGAAAAAAAGGGTGATCAAGAGAAAAATAACGAGGAAAATATTGTGAAAATTAGTGAGAAAAAAGAGAGTTGTTTGGCAATAAAAAGTGAAGAGAAAGAGGCTTTGATTTCAAGGCAGCCCCAATTCATTTTTTATTGCAACAATTTTTATTTAATTGCTAATGCTTCTAACGATCTTTCTTTGTCTAGTGGTGTTGTAATTTTTTGCAGAAAATTGGTAATTTCTTTCCAAAGGAAGCACCCTATGGCAATGTGGTTGTGAAGAACACTCTAGATGCACCAGAAATGACTAATTTTGGTGATGAAGACTTCAATTCGAGGTTGAATTCACTCAAAGAAGGAGGGGATGATATGAGCCCAATTTGGAGTATGGTTCAAGAAGCTAGCCAAGGACTTGGTTGGCCAATGACAAATGTTACAACCAAGAAAGCCCAACAAGTGTTGATTCAAACTATGGTTCTTATCATGGAAGCAAGCCCAAATGCAAGATTGGATGGAATGAAGCCCAAATTATTAACTTACATTATCCAACTAAAGGATCCATGACAAGGGGGCGTGCAACATGAAGAAGAGTCCAATTTTAGTTGTTTATTTTAATTCAATAAGTGTAAATGGGTTTTATGAGTGAGTCCAATTACTAAGTAATGTTTTTGGGTCAGTCCACTTGTAATCCATGATGTTACACGAATTTGTATGTGTCTCAGTGGGAGGAATCTTTAGCTTGCATGCTATAAGAACTCCTAATTAGTGTGTTAGTATTTTGAATAAATTATGGGGGATTACACTTTTAATTTGAGAAGCAAGTGTAACCACCACATAATGAGTGTGAGAGAGAAAGTCATAAAGGGTGTGGGACGTGTTTAATTTTTGGTGGCTGACTTGAATGTGTTGTTGGCTGAGTTAAGGTGTTTTAGTGAGTGTTTTTAGTGTCATGAATAGGCTAAATAAGTGAGGGGTTATGAATTTTTGTTTTTATTTTGGTGGCTGATTTAAGTTTGGTTTTTAGTGTGTTTAGAGTCATGAATTAGGCCAATTAACTGGGGGTTATGTTTTGTTTGTGAAAGCCAAAAGTTGGCTGCTCCAAAGTATATGTATTTCGTTCTAAACATGTGAACGATTAACTTGGAAGTTGATTTCGGATTGAAATCCATTTTGTGAGAATTTTGTTCTCTTTGGTTCTTGGTTGAGCCAACCTTTGTTCTTATCAAGAATCCAAGATTCTTGTGGCGAACTTCATAGGCTTATCAAACTTCTTTGTTTGTGGTGCCATTTCATCTCCTACCTTCATCCATTTTATTTCTTTCTTCACTTTAATTTTTGGTTACAAATTGTTACACAAAATTCTTGTTTAAAATTCAACCATAAGATCATCTCCAAGGCAACCTATCCTTTGGTTGTCATCAAGTGGTGTCAAAGCTTAGGCTTTGGTTAAATTTTGTGTTTGTGTTCTTCATCTTTCTTCTCTTCATTTTTTTTCTTCCAAAACCTAAAATCAAGAAAATTTTTTTTTACTTGATTCTGTTTGTGAAGGGAAATCTAGAAATTGTGTTCTTGCTCTAAACAAGTTTTCAAGTGTGATTCTCTTCTTCAAAGTTAAAAAAAAAAAAGGTGCGCAAATTTTTAAAAAATAAAAATAAAAAATTTGTGCAAGAAGGATTGAGAAAAAGAGAAGAGAAAAGTTCTATTTGAGCAATTTGTGTTCTTGAAAATATTTCCCTTCTTCCTTTGGTTCATTATTTTTCCAAGCTTTTCCTTTCTAGCTTTTCATTTTTGTTTTCCTTGTTTTGATAAGTTTTGTGATGTTTGTTACTTGATTTTTGGATTTTTGTTTGTTTTGTGTTTGACTCACCTAAGACCTAAAGGAGAACAAGTGAGTGGAAAAAGGCAAGAGTGACAAATTACATCTTGTGTGGAAAAATTAAAAAGAGTGAAATACATTTGTGTGTACAAGTAAGGGAGTGTGGTGAGGAAAATTATAAATTCTTCTACTCAAGTCATGGGAGACCATTATAGTTCACTCCCTACTCCAAGGACAGCTGCTCTTCAAGCTAGAGTGACTAATCAAATTCAAGATCTTACAAGGCAAATGGAGGAGATGCAAGCAAATTATGATAGGCAACTTGCCAACCTTCAAAACCATGATGATTCAAGTGGCTATGAGAGTGAAAGAGGAAGACCTAGAGGAGGTAGAAGAAGAGGAAGGAGGCGGGAAAGAGGTGAAAGACTTGAAGGGGTCAAAATCAAAGTTCCTTCATTTCTTGGGAAGAATGATCCCGAAGCATACATGGAGTGGGAAATGAAAATAGAATAAGTTTTTGATTGTAACTCTTACAATGAAAGAAAGAAGGTGAAAGTAGCCGCCCTTGAGTTCAAAGAATATGCCCTTGTATGGTGGGACCAATTACAAAAAGAGAGGAGAAGATATGAGGAGGGACCTATAGAGACTTGGGAAGAAATGAAGCATGTCATGAGGAAGAGGTTTGTCCCAAATCACTACCATAGGGACCTACACAACAAATTGCAAAGGTTGACATAAGGTTCTAAAAATGTTGATGAGTATTACAAGGAGATGGAGTTGGCCTTGCTTAGGTCTGACTATGATGAAGATAGGGAGGCTACCATGGCTCGGTTCTTACATGGGTTGAATCAAGATATTCAAGATGAAGTGGAATTACAACACTATGTGGAGCTTGAAGATTTAGTCCAACAAGCAATCAAGGTGGAGCAACAATTTAAAAGGAGGAAGTCCAAATTTCAATCTTCTTCATCTAAATTTTCATCCTCGAGTTGGAAGGAAGATTCAAAGAAGGAGGGTGCACCATTTTCCAAAGAGGTCGTGACTACCTCTCAAGGAAAGAAACCTTTGGAAACAACTTCTAAAAGTCATGATGTGAAGTGCTTCAAATGCTTAGGCCATGGACATATTGCATCCCAATACCCAACAAAGAGGATAATGGTAACAAGGAATGGAGAAGTGTTTTCACAGTCCGAGGCTTCAAGTGAGGAGGAGAGTGAAAAAAGAGAAGAAATTCCGGAAGGAGACTTGTTCATGGTAAGAAGACTTTTGGGAAGCCAAACCAAAGAGCAAGATGATAGTCAACGAGGAAGCATCTTCCGTACTACATGCCTAATTCAAGAGAAGGTTTGTTCTTTAATCATTGATGGTGGTAGTTGTGTAAATGTTGTTAGTTCTAGATTGGTCTCAAAATTAAATCTTGTTACTAAGGCACATCCACAACCATATAGGCTTCAATTGATAAGTGAGGTTGGAGAAATGGTGGTGAATAAGCAAGTTGAGGTTCCTTTCTCAATTGGGAAATACCATGATAGTGTACTTTGTGATGTGGTGCCTATAGGCAAGCCATATGTTGCTTGGAAGGCCTTGGCAATTTGATAAGAAGGTCAATCATGATGGGTACACCAACAAGTTTTCTTTCATACATTAAAACGAAAAGTTATCCTTAGTCCTTTGTCTCCAAAAGAAGTTCGCGAGGATCAAATAAAAATGAGAGAAAAGAGAGAGCAAGAGAGAAAAGAAAAGAGAGAGCAAGAGAGAAAAGAAAGAGAGAGTGAGAAAAAGATTGAAAAAGAGAGCGAGAAAAAGATTGAAAAAAGGGTGATCAAGAGAAAAATAATGAGGAAAATATTGTGAAAATTAGTGAGAAAAAAGAGAGTTGTTTGGCAACAAAAAGTGAAGAGAAAGAGGCTTTGATTTCAAGGCAGCTCCAATTCATTTTTTATTGCAACGATTTTTATGTAATTGCTAATGCTTCTAACGATCTTTCTTTGTCTAGTGGTGTTGTAATTTTTTTTTGCAGAAATTTGGTAATTTCATTCCAAAGAAAGCACCCTATGGCAATGTGGTTGTCAAGAACACTCTAGATGCACCAGAAATGACTAATTTTGGTGATGAAGACTTCAATTCGAGGTCGAATTCACTCAAAGAAGGAGGGGATAATATGAGCCCAATTTGGAGTATGGTTCAAGAAGCTAGCCAAGGACTTGGTGGGCCAATGACAAATGTTACAACCAAGAAAGCCCAACAAGTGTTAATTCAAACTATGGTTCTTATCATGGAAGCAAGCCCAAATGCAAGATTGGATGGAATGAAGCCCAAATTATTAACTTACATTATCCAACTAAAGGATCCATGACAAAGGGGCGTGCAACATGAAGAAGAGTCCAATTTTAGTTGTTTATTTTAATTCAATAAGTGTAAATGGGTTTTATGAGTGAGTCCAATTACTAAGTGATGTTTTTGGGTTAGCCCACTTGTAATCCATGATGTTACACGAATTTGTATGTGTCTTAGTGGGAGGAATCTTTAGCTTGCATGCTATAAGAACTCCTAATTAGTGTGTTAGTATTTTGAATAAATTATGGGGGGTTACACTTTTAATTTGAGAAGCAAGTGTAACCACCACATAATGAGTATGAGAGAGAAAGTCATAAAGGGTGTGGGGCGTGTTTAATTTTTGGTGGCTGACTTGAATGTGTTGTTGGCTGAGTTAAGGTGTTTCAGTGGGTGTTTTTAGTGTCATGAATCGGCTAAATAAGTGAGGGGTTATGGATTTTCATTTTTATTTTGGTGGCTTATTTAAGTTTGGTTTTTAGTGTGTTTAGAGTCATGAATTAGGCCAATTAAGTGGGGGTTATGTTTTGTTTGTGAAAGCCAAAAGTTGGCTGCTCCAAAGTATATGTATTTCGTCCTAAACATGTGAATGATTAACTTGGAAATTGATTTTGGATTAAAATCCATTTTGTGAGAATTTTGTTCTATTTGGTTCTTGGTTGAGCCAACCTTTGTTCTTATCAAGAATCCAAGATTCTTGTGGCGAACTTCATAGGCTTATCAAACTTCTTTGTTTGTGGCACCATTTCATCTCCTACCTTCATCCATTTTATTTCTTTATTCACTTTAATTTTTGGTTACAAATTGTTACAAGAAATTCTTGTTTAAAATTCAACCATAAGATCATCTCCAAAGACAACCTATCCTTTGGTTGTCATCAAGTCCAGCCGTGGTTATCGTAAGTTTTTCTATCAATTTTGTCTCTTGATTCAAATAGATTTATTGATTGGAACCTTATTGTTTATTCAGTTGGCATTTCTTTGTTTCCTGTGAATTGTGATACCCGTATGTGTAATCGGGAAGGAAACCGGAAAGAGGGATATGTTGGGATGGATAGTGGCAGAATTGTGGATGTTGTTGGAAAGCGTGCCGAGGTTCGTGGCAGTAGCGTGGATGAAGAACTTGTACGGGAAAGCGCGCACGTCAATCAGGTGGGAGAAAGATTCATCCTGTCATCGGAATGGATAAGTAGTATATATTATAATAATGGTGTAGGGCAACCTAAACCCTACTAGTGTTCGAGTAATCGACAAGACCAAAATCACACTGGTGACTATTTCGTAGTATCAATGATGATTTGGGGATTGTAGGTTTATCACCGTTAGGATAATTTTAGAATATTCGAGGATACCTGACTTTATTATTATTGAACTGTTTGTGATTGACTGGTTGTGGTAATCTACTGTATGTGACGTTTTGCATTATCTGAATATTTTATGATTATGGTGTGATGTATGATCTGCCTGGTTTGATGACATGCTTAGTTGGCATTTAGGCAAGGATATGTGTTGTCCGTGAGATATGCATGTGGGTGAGAAAATGAATGTAATTTAGATGTGCCTAACCTAATTAAATAATATTTTATTATGAGGAGATCAATGATGTGCGATAACTTGAGATAAGTGTTGAGATAATGATGAGAGGTTAAGGCACTAGGGTATGACTTGATATACGTCGGTGAGAATCATATAGATAATGCTGTTGATCATAGCTGTGTGAGTGGAACGTATGAGGTTAGAGTATCCGTAGATATCCGTAGTTCTTGCAGAGCAGCTCAGTGTAGGTTTGGGATACTGTTGCTTTGGGCTATTGTGGTTTCGGACCATTTGTGTATACATGTGTGTCTGGATATATATATATATATATATATATATATATATGAGAAAGGGGAGTGCTCGCTCGGACGAAGTACTAACATCCCTATTATGATGGACGCTGTGTGACAGGATCGTGGTAGTCACATTAGCATAAAAGTTTAGCTGCATGAAAGTAAGGGTAGAGGAAGATATCGTGATTAAAGGATGACTGTTATTTATGTGTAATGCTTGTCTTTGACTGTTATTATATTATATATGCTATGTATTCTTTTCCGTTTATGAAGATAGAACTATTTCTTATCTCCCTATTTCTATATATTGTGTATGTTCATCTTATTCCATGAGAAGACTTTATAGAGGAACCAGTTGCTGAGGATCTGGATGGAACTCCTTATGAGCTAGATGCTGCAGGACGAGCTGTGGATCCTAGCGGTAGAGTTTAGGGAGTATGGCCAGCGTGTCTTTGAGACGTTCTATTTATGTTGTTTATTATAGTTTGTATTAGTATTACCTGCAAGGGATAATATTGATAGGATATCCTAGACAGTGTTTTGTACCTTGATGGTTAGACATATACGTGTATGTTTAATATAATTAGGGCGTGGTGTGTTAACTTTCCAAAATTGGATGTTTTGATATTTAAGTTTTTAATATTTTCGTATTTTCGGGTTATGTTTAATGTTAATCACGCGAGTAAATTTAAATAAATAATTAATTAATGGCACAAAGGGGCACAACGGGGTGTCTCAGCCAATTTGGGCCCAGACGCTTTGCTTCATGGACTTGAAGACGGGTCAGCAGGAAAAGCTGGAACCTAACCCGTAAAAGGAAACAATGGTGTGGTGGATGGCTTAGGGAGGAAGCAGCATGGGGAGATCATCGCAGTTCCTTTACCATCGCATAAACACTAGGGCTGATCATCAACCCATGACCTGTTCGAACCCGATCAAACCGATTGACAATTTTGTGAAGTGGGCGGGTTCGGTCGGGCCGGTGGGTCGGTTTAGTTTGTGGTAAGGGATTTCAATGCAGTAAAATCTAGGGAGGAAAGGAGGGGTAAAAGGTCTGGTTTTGATGCTGGTGAGGCAAGTGGTTTTCAACACTTTATTGACGAATTAAATCTTATTGATCTCCTGGCTATTGGTAAAAGATTTACTTGGTTTAAAGCTGATGGGACGACATCCAGCAGATTGGACAGGTTCCTTGTTTCGGAGGGGTGGATTGATGCGTGGAATTCACAGGTGTAGAAGATTGGGTTGAGGGATGTTTCCAATCACTGTCCAATTTTTTTGAGAGGGGAATCCCAAAACTGGGGCCCTAAACTATTCCGGTTCAATAACTGCTGGTTAATGCATATTTCTTTTGAGTCTTTTGTTAAAGATTATTGGGATGGTTTTAATGTTAGTGGCTGGAAGATGTATCAGTTCAAGGAAAAATAACGTTCGTCGAAAGGGAAGATTAAGGTGTGGAATGTTGAGGTCTTTGGAAATCTCGACTACCAAATAAAAGCTCTAGTGACTGATCTGAACGCTCTTGATGATTTGGCAGGTGATAGAGACCTCAATGTGGATGAAGTAGTGAGAAGAATGAAGGTTACCACAGAGCTTTGGAGCTTAAAAAGTAGGAAAGAGAGCCTCTTGTATCAAAAGTCTAGGTTAAGATGGTTAAAGCTGGGGGACTCTAACTGCTCTTATTTTCATGCATGCAATAATTCTAGACGGAGGTTTAGTAGGATCTTGGCTCTATACCATGATGATAGGTGGTTTGAAGAGGTTGAGGAGGTTAGGTTAGAGATTGTAAGTCATTTTAAAGCGAGATTCTCTGAATCAGAGTC
The DNA here is from genome assembly GCA_035048595.1 of Echinosophora koreensis. NCBI lineage: Eukaryota > Viridiplantae > Streptophyta > Magnoliopsida > Fabales > Fabaceae > Echinosophora > Echinosophora koreensis. The sequence continues at coordinate 4,216,182 of JAPCYP010000025.1, read as the reverse complement.
TTATAGACCATCTCTGGATGGGGTTCCTTTTAGCCAAATGTCTCCTGAAGACAATGCTCTCCTATCTGCTATTTTCACCCAAGAAGAAATAAAACAAGCAGTGTGGTCTTGTCATGGGGATAAGAGCCCTGACCTTGATGTAACATTCCAGGCTGCTTTATGGATTGATGACTGTCCCCACAAACCAACACTGGTCTTTTCAGCATGCTTTGTCCTCACTCACATGCTTCCTGAGAAAACTTCCCAAGAGGTGACCCATCCCATAATCGCTCCAAGCTAAGCATGCTTAACTATGGAGTTCTTAAGTAATGGGCTCCTGAAAAGAAGATGCATTTTGTTGGTATAGGTAGTAACAATCAATTCATATAAGTCATCCTCAACTGTATAGTCCTATGCCTACATAGTCTCAGGACCCCTCACATTCTGGTGTGCAATCGGTTTATTCATGTACCCCTTCGCCTAGAAGCCTTCCAGGAGCCGCTCATTGTCCGTGCCTTCTTGCACCGGCGACCACTCCCTGCTCTCGTCAGCCCCGGGTGTCACATGTCCACCAGCTTCCACTTGGTTCGTCCCCGAACCACACCGTATTGGGAGAGGTGCCGCTCTGATACCATTTGTAACATCCCATGATGCTTTATGGATTGACGACTGTCTCCATAAACCAACACAGGTCTTTTCAGCGTGCTTTGTCCTCACTCACACGCTTCCTGATAAAACTTCCCAGGAGGTTACCCATCCCCGAATTGCTCCAAGCTAAGCACGGTTAACTATGAAGTTCTTAAGTGATGGGCTTCCAAAAAGTAGATGCATTTTGTTGGTATAGGTAGTACCAATCGATTCATATAAGTCATCCTAAACTGTATAGTCTCATATCTGCACACTCTCATGATTCCTCTCATTCTAGTGTGCAATCGGTTCATCCATGTACCCTTCCGCTTAAAAGCCTGCCAGGAGCCGCTCCTTATCCGTGCCTTCTTGCACCAGCGACCACTGCCCATGCTCGTCAGCCCCGGGTGTCACACCTGATGGGTTTGACTTCAGCTTCTTCAGAAAGTTTTGGAATGTTATTAAGGATGAGGTGTGTGAGATGATTCTTGTATTCATTTGAATGCCATGCAGAAAGGAGTGTGATATTCCTTTATTGCCATGATCCCAAAGAAAGAAAACACTTAAGGGTTGGATGAATTCAGACCAATATCCCTCATCCGTAGTATCCACTAGTGGCTAGATTGAAAAAAGTCATTGGTTTGCTTATCTCAGATTGTCAATCAGCCTTTATAGCTAATCGTTAAATCCTGGATGGTGTTTTAGCTATTAATGAGGTACTAGACTGGACCAAAAAGAAAAAGAAGCAATGTCTCGTCTTTAAGGCCGACTTTGAAAAAGCATATGATTCGGTAAGTTGGGGCTTCCTTCGTTATGTAATGAGAAGAATGGGGTTTGGTGTTAAGTGGATGTCATGGTTGGAAGCGTCTGTGTTTTCGGGGTCGGTATCTATCCTAGTCAATGGTAGCCCAATGGAGAAGGTTAAACTTCAGAAGGGGCTTAGGCAAGGAGACGCCCTGGCCCTTTTTCTTTTTCTTATTGTGGCAGAAGGCCTAAGTGGTTTGATGAACAATGCGGTGGTCAATGGATGCTTCTCCAGTTTTGGTGTTGATAGAGGCAGCTCCATCTCTCACTTACAATATGCGGATAACACCATACTGGTGGGTGAGGCGTCAAAAGAGAATTTGTGGGCGATTAAAGCTGTTCTTAGGGGCTTTGAGATGGCATCGGGACTTAAAGTGAACTTCCACAAAAGTTGCTTATATGGCATTAATGTGAGCATGGAGTTTCTGTCCTCAGTAGCGGATTTCTTATACTGCAAAAAAGTTAAATTGCCTTTTGTCTACTTGGGCCTCCCAATTGGGGCAAACCATAGGAAACACTCTACATGGGATCCGGTGGTGGATGTCATGAGGAAAAGACTAGCAAAATGGAAAGGCAGAAAACTCTCCATGGGGGGAGAATTGTCCTATTGAAATTAGTTTGATCAAGCTTACCACTTTAGTACCTTTCCTTCTTCCGCATCCCAAGTAAGGTATTGATGACCGTCATTGGAATTTAAAGAGATTTTCTCTGGGGTGGTTGTGAAGATAGAAGGACAATCGCTTGGGTTAGTTGGAAAAATGTTTGCTGCCCAAAGGATGAGGGTAGGTTGGGAGTGAATGATTTAAACCTTTTCAACTTGAGCTTGTTGGGGAAGTGGAAATGGAGACTCTTGGTGGATAAGTGAGAATACTAACTATAAAGTATGGAAACCTAAGTCAATTAAACCCTTAGAAGACTTGGACGAGCTCCAAATCTTCTCAATGGTGGATGGATCTGTCTGCTCTAAAAAAGGTAAAAGATGACTCTACAAATTGGTTCTTAGGCAGGGTAGCTAGGAAGGTGGGTGACGGGGCGATATAGCCTTATGGTGGGACGTTTGGTGTGGAACAATGAGTTTTAGGGAGCTTTTTCAGAGTCTGTTTTCCCTATCTTGTCTCAAAGACGCTAGGGTTTTCGGACTTGGGTGAATGGGTGGGGAACTCTTGGATATGGAAGTTGATATGATCATGGATTCACCAAGTCAAAGGATCCAAAGCATAAAAGACATACATGGACCAATGACAAGATAAAGGCAAATGAGAGTCCAAGATGCATTGAAGGATGTGGTGGTTAACCATATGATTCACAAGCAACCATTGGAAGAGGGAATTACTTTGAACCTCTATTGTATAAAAGTCATTGACCACTTACCTTAGGAACCATTTGTAATAAAATAGAATAGGACTATGTAATAAAAGTGCTTCTTCAATAAGTACTTAGGGTAGTTTAGGCTTTTGGGCTTTTAATTTTGGCCTTAGGATGATTGGGCCTCTTGGACCAATTAGCCCAACATGTAGATAGGAATCACACATTGGGCAATTTGGCCCAAACGCCATGATGTGTACACTGCTAGGACTAGGGAGCGCTAGTTTTGACTTGGTGCATGAGCTTCAAAGCTCATCACCTATAAGTAGGTGTCATGTACCCAAATTTCATTCATTCAATACATTTGTTTATTTTCTCACATTTGAGATCTTAGAGAGTTGAGAGAGTTTCTCCTCCAAGAGGTTCTTGAGTTGAACCAACGATTCTTATCTTGAGTTTCCATACTCAAGTGGTGAATCCTCCTATGGCTTATCAATTCAATCTAATCTACAAGAGTTGATTGTGGTGCCTTCTTCCCCATTCCTTTCTACTCCATTTTCTATTTCTTTTGTTATTTCAGTTCTTGCTATTTCAATTCTAGATCTAGATTTACATTCTATTGTTCTTGTATTTTCAATTCTCCTTTTGTTTTCTCTTGAATTCTCACTTGAGAATCAAGATCTATATCAATTGTTCTTGTTTTGTATTGGATCTTGAATTTTTGACAAATTGAATCAAAGAAAGGTCCTCAAATCTTGTTGATCTATGACTAGATCTCATCATATGGTATCTAGAGCTAGTTCTTTGATCTTCAATTGTTAAAATTTTTTGATCAAAATTCAAATTCTATGATCATATTAGTGTTTGGTGCCATAATCCTTTGAAAGTTATTTGAATTTTGCTCCACTTTGTTGAGAATTTGGGTGATGAAATTTCAAATTGAAACCAAATGATGATCATAGATCAAGAGTTTGAATTGTTTTGAAATTGATCTTGCTTGAATTTTGGTGAATTTTTTTTCCTCCACTTTTTCACATCATCTTGGCGCCAACTATGTACATGTGATCATAGATCACATGTGAATTGCGTTGCATTCTTGAAATTCAAGCATAGATCTACACTTCCTGCATTGTGAATTTGATCAAATTCAAAATTCAAATTCAATTCACAAAAGTAAGAGTAATTCAAGTTTTAATCAAAAGTGTTTAATGATCTCATCTTATTAGAACCTAATAGATCTTGATGAAATTCAACTTGTGGATTTGATGTGTTTATCAACCACTTGAATGAAAGATCTAGGTGTCTAACTTCTTAATTTGTGCTTCAATTACTTGAAAATTCTATTACACTACTTGTATTGTTCATTATTTCCAAGTATTACACCAATGTTCATCAATTTATTCATGATTGAAGGATGATCTTGTAAATTCGAAATTCATTGTAATTGCTGTGAAATTGTGTAATTAGGAAAAGTCAAATGGCTGAAATATAAAAAAAATTGGTGTAAACAGAAAAATTGGCCAAAACCATAAATATACAAAAGTTTTGGGGCAAAAGTGTAAATTCTGGAAAATTCCAGCAAAGGTAAAAGACTTGTCCCTATTTCACATGCTTTATTTTGTATTGATCCTTCACATATTGGTGTAGCACAATTGATCATTAATTGTTTCACATCACTTTGATTACACTTGAATTGATATATTGTGATTCACTTAATTCACTTCTAATTTTGTCTTCTTCACATCTTATTTGAGTTGTGCTTTCTTCTTTGAACCTTTTCTAGTTTGTATCTTAAACTCCATTGGTTTTGTACTTGTTGTTTTCACCTAGCTTGATCTCTTTGATTTGATTGCTATTTGGTTGACAAAACTTTTGTGTTGGATACTAATATTTGAGAATCTTGTTTCAATTTTTAGATCCTTGAAGATGAAACTCTTGAGTGGAAAAATACAAGAGTGAAATCATCATTGAAAAAGCCTAAGAGTGACAAATACGAGTGCACAATCATTGAGTGAATGGTGAGTGAGTGATGAGGTCCTTGTACTTTTCATCTTTACTTGTAATTCTGGTTCTTTCATTTGATCTTTACTTGTATTTGATTCCTTGTTGGTTTGTAATTAATTCTCTTGATTTTGGTGGTATAATTTTCTCTATCGGTGTAATTCTTTCTTTTGTTGTAATTTGTATTGTAATTCTCAAATTGTAAATTGCAATATGGATCCACAACATGATAATGGCTATGAAGAGTCTCCACCACCAACACCAAGGACAAGGAGTTTGAATTGGAAGTTGAATAGAATGACAATAAACATAGAAAGAGTTTTTGAAAGATTAGATGTACTTGAGGATAGAGAAGGATCAAGAAATGATCAATAGAGCTCGCATAGAGACACAAGTAATTCGGAAGACAACAATGAAGATAGGCCTAGAAGATTTGCAAGATGGAGGCCAAGAAATGAACATAGAGGAAGGAGGAATGATAAAGATGACAAGTTACAAATGTGAAGGTAAAAATTCCTACCTTCCATGGGAAGAGTGTTCCAGATGCATACTTAGAGTGCGAGACTAAATTGGAGCATATCTTCTCTTGCTACAATTATAGTAATGAGAAGAAGGTGAATGTAGCAAGTTTGGAATTTTGTGACTGCGTTTATTTGGTTGATCAACTATGTAAGGAAAGAAGAAGGTATGGAGGGGAGCCAATCAATACATGGCGTGAGATGAAGAAGATCATGAGGAAGAGATATGTGCCTTCACAATATAATAGAGATTTACACCATCGGCTTCAAAGGTTGAGACAAGGAAGCATGAGTGTAGAAGAGTACTTCAATGAGTTGGAGGTCATAATGATTAGAGCAAACATTGAAGAAGATAGAGAGGCAACTATGTCTAGGTTCTTGGGAGGTCTCAATCAAAAAATTCATGATGTAGTGGAACTTTACCATTATGTAGAGTTGGAAGACTTCGTGCATCATGCAATTAAAGTGGAAATACGATTGAAGAGGAAGAAGCCATTCAAGAGGCCTTTCTACAACAACAACAACAACTCAACTTGGAAGGTTAATTCCATGAAGGAGGGTGATTCATTAAAGCAAATAGAGGTTTATGGTAAAAGTGGATCAAAAGCCACATTTTCTAACCCTAAACCTTCTACTTCTACACCTTCTTCTACTAGATCTAGATTTATTAAATGCTCCAAATGTTTGGGAAAAGGACATATAGCATCTCAATGTCCTAACAAGAGAACAACGATCTCTAAAAGTAATGATGACATAGAGGTCACAAGTGCCTCTTCTAGTGAGTCTTCTAATGAGAGTGGTGAAGATGAAATCATCCCACTTGAAGGAGACCTTTTGATGGTGAGAAGACTCTTAGGAGTCAAAGTGAAAAAGGAGGATGAGAGCCAACGTGAAAACATTTTTCACACTAGGAGCATGGTGCATGGGAAGTTGTGTGAGACACCCCGATGTCCCATTAAAGATCAATCCTAATTAACTATTCCTTAAGCCGTATATTAGCGTTAACGCAAATATACATTCGAAAATATTATAAGTTTGCGGAAGTGATAAAAATCAAAACTTAGAACATACACAGGGGAAGAAAAGATAAACGACAGATATATACATAGTATGTACACTATGTCTCCAAATGTACGACCGATCCCAACAGGGACCGTACAACTACCATCAACATAATTGGTAAAAAGAGTAAGGGTAACATACGCACTGGTCATAGAAGGTTTAAAACCTAAAACAGACAGCATCTACCCGCCCACCTCTATTAAATACATCACAAATCAAAATAAAGATATGCTCACAGAAGCACTCCTCTAGCAGACGCTACCGACAGTCCATATCATAGGTGATATGGGTGCCTGGAACTACCCTCGCCCTCAACAAAAGCACGACAATAGTCTCTGGCATCTCTGGTCCTGATCCTAGGCTTCCACTCTGACTCGTCGCTACTCATCACGACCCTACGACGATGATAGCGATGCAACGTCTATGTACTTCTCCTCTTACCTCTGTAAACTTTTCCGACTCCATCACGAACCACAAACTGGCCTCTCATGTTCCATCGATCATCTGGGAACTCATGCTGACGCGGCAGATACCACATCTCTGTGAAGGGAGGTCGCTGAGAGATCCGGTAAGAGCCGAGCAAAGTAAAGAAAGGTCCTCCTCCTAGGTGAACATAGATGCTGACCGGGCCAACGTAACACATGAAGAACTATTAGTGGTCGACCTGCCACACACAGTCATCATGGTATATGATCTGAATATCCCCCAGGGTCTGGACCCTTGGCAGAATCCTCTGGAGGTAATGCATCTGATGATGCTCTGGTCTAATCACCGTCGGTGTATGGCTGCTGCTCATCCGAAGAACCAATTTATACACAAAATAAAAAGGGAAAGAAGAAAAAAAGGGATATATGAATCTCAACGAACCATATAAACAGGGAAGGGGAAAACACAGTACAACATATTATCAAACAACAATCAACACATATAGCAAACATCTCTCGAATCATACTTTCATAATCAACCTCGATTATCCACTAGGATCAATCCTCTAAGAAGTCACACTACTATGCATGTCGGTCGATCTCTCACACTAGGGATACTGATCCCCCAGATATTCTCTTTCTCTCTCGGGCCTATCCGTCACCCAGAGAATGTCAGTTGGTTTGTACTGGTAACAGTTTCGCTCATCGTGACCAATAAGGGCCCTTCCCCCTATGAGCTCAACTCCAATAGGGGTATCTTGGTCTCCTCAGAAGGTCCACCATAGACTAGAACACTCCGGGCCTAGACATCGAGTACCAGGGGAGACCACTACACAGTGGGTGCAAACCATTGGCCACTGTCGATCAATCCGAACCCGGCTACACCCCCAAGGTTCCCTGAATAGTCCCGCTTGCATTCCGTAACCCGGGTACACCAATCTCGCATGACTCCCTGTCACACGGCTCACCACTTTGGCAATATGCAATGCAACACAAACCTAATTTGACACCGATACCAATACTCACTTACACGCATTACGATGCACTAGGCATCCACACATCATCTCGGTATGCATATACCGCTTTCACATCACATTCACAACCATAGTACCCTCAGGGTGTCAACTAGGTTCTCACAGCACAACAGACAGTCAACCTCAATAGCATCAACACTTATATCATAACTTAATATCATCAACATCCTCATCATGCATCATGCATCATATATCATAAATCAACATCAACATCAATCATCATTTCAGGCATATAACAGACAACACACATCAAGCAACATCATGTCCATAAAACATATAAAGCAGTTAAACAGGCAACTTCAGCATATTCACGTAAAGAAATAAATTAACCTAACATCGATAAGCATGCTGTAACTAAATCCTGTATATAGTTTTAAAATCATTTTCACTAGGGATTTAATCACCGTAGGTTATTCGACAACTAGTAGGGTCTGGGGCAACCTATGCATACAAATTAATATATGATATTATGCTTGCCACCCCGGCGTGTCGGATACTTTCTCTCCACCTTAGATAGTTACTTGTCGGTGCCTCAAATTTCAAAATCTGCAACCCTCATAACCAAACAGCTACTGCCAAGTGCTCTACGGAGCTCCTAGCTGCTCCAAAATTTACCCTGACACATGGACAGAGTCCCGACAATGTCATAAACCCTAATCTTACGAAAGTTTCACAGGCAAAGCCAGAATCGAAGCAAGATTTACAATAGAAGGAAAATGACAATGTCGATGTGTCGACGAGTAAGGGATTCGAGCATTATCTCAACGATTCGACGAATCATAGGCAGTTATATAATGTACTCGTTGCCTGAACACATATATGAAGTCGGAATCGAAAACAGATGGACGAATTGAGCTCAAACCGAACTTTCTCTCTCTTGAATGAGCTCTGCCCTTTCTCTTACGTTTCTGGTTCAAAAATGAAGAGTGAGGAAAAGCATGCATGAGTGGAGAAGAAAAGAAAGTGGGGTGGTTGGGTTCAGTGCTGGGCGCTCGAGCGCTAGCTGCCCCACGCTTGAGCGCTGCATGCTGGTCAGCCACATGTCTATGCAATTGACACATGGTGCCGCATGTCTGAGACCCCAGAATACTTGAGCAAGCATGCAACGTTTGAGCATTCTGACTTGTGCAGGTTGTCCGATTTTGCGCGTTTCGGTGCACTCTAAGTTCATTTGAAGTCCGATTGTTTTCAAACTTGATACACTGCCTCATTAACACTTAACAAACAAGATTAAGCTATCACACACGCTTAATTCTTGTCTGATTTCTTAATTGAGAAAACAGGGTGTTAAATTGTGTGCTGTAACACCCTGTTTTTTGGAAGTATTTTTATAAAACTGGTTTTTTAAAGTTAACATTGTTGGCTAAGGTCTTAGTGGGATTTTTGGCTTAAAAGTCCCTTTCTGGTACATGAGCACGCCCGTGCTTAAAGCCTGAAGCGCGTTACCAAGTTTAAGTTGAGCACGACCGTGCTCAATAATGAGCACGCCCGTGCTCAAGTGCGGACCGCGTCTCGATGTTGTGCAGACTCGATGGTTGCGCCGTACACTCCAAATCTTGGTGGCTAAAACCCTAGTGCGGCTGCTACGTCTTTTTCCCTCTTTTCCTCCATACTCAGTGTCTTTCTTGAGTATTGGTGACCCTAGGGAAACGTGATTTCGTCTGTACTTCGTATATAGGTAATGTTCCGTCCCTTTTGTTGGTTTCCTTTTCATTTTCGTTTTGGGAAACTAATAATGTTGTGTTTCCATTGTTTAAGGCTTGTCTGAGTGTAAGCCGCTTAAAGGGAAGGAACTGGTTCGTTGTTTAGGATGCTGATAGAGCTACCTTCAATCCAGGTATGGGGAGAAGGATAGTGTTTACATAGGCTTGGGGCTAGTGTAAAGTAAAGGGGTTCCCATAACACCGTTGGTATTTGGTGTAATGTTTATATGATGATATGTTCTAGTTGTTTGGTGTTTATGTTGTATGCTTCATGCTCATGTTCATGATGATGTTTATGATGGTTGCACTATGAGTATGATATTATGATATCATTGTTGCTAACATGATGTTGATTGGCCGATGTAAATATTGAAATGATGATGTGTTTTAATCCTTAAAACGTGCTGTTAATTGACTTTAGGATTAATGGATTAAAAACACTAGAAATTGGCTAAAACGCATGTTTTTGTTCCTGCCCAGAACAACACTGTCACACGATGAGCACGACTGTGCTGAACAGGGAGCACTGCCATCCTTAAAACTTAGGTCTCTACCCTGAGCGAGCAACTCTCGCTGGTCTAAGAGATACTTATCTAACTTTTGACCCTCTCTAATCTGATCCATCAAACTGTTGGTAACCTTCAAGGTACCAAGCCTAATACTCTTAGGGGTAAACTCACAAGCTAGACTAAGGTCTCTAAATTCCTCAATCAGATCCATCTCCCTAACCATCAAAGCGAAGATATGCAGGGTTTTCCTACTCAAGGCATCGGCCACCACATTGGCCTTTCCTGGGTGATAGGTCAGCTCGAAGTCATAATCCTTTAAGAACTCCATCCACCTACGCTGCCTCATATTCAACTCCTTTTGATCAAAGAGATACTTCAAACTCTTATGATCGCTAAAAACCTCAAACCTCGCTCCATAAAGGTAATGCCTCCAGATCTTTAAGGCGAATACCACAGCTCCTAACTCTAGGTCATGGGTAGGGTAGTTCTTCTCATGGGTTTTCAACTGCCTAGAAGCGTAAGCGACTACCTTACCATTCTGCATCAGCACACCACCTAACCCTTGCTTAGAAGCATCGCAGTAAACTACGAAGGGTTCACTAGGATCTGGCAAAACTAACACTGGTGCTGATGTCAACCTATTCTTAAGGATTTGGAAACTCTCTTCACACTTAGAGTCCCACACAAACAACTGTCCCTTCTTGGTGAGACGGGTTAAGGGCAAAGCTATCTTAGAGAAACCTTCTATAAACCGCCTATAATACCCGGCTAACCCCAAGAAACTCCTAATCTCGGTTACAGACTTTGGCGCTTCCCACTGGAGCACCGTCTCTACCTTAGCTGGGTCCACAGCTATGCCACCCTTAGAGATGACATGTCCTAAGAAGCTCACTTCCTCTAACCAGAACTCACACTTAGACAACTTAGCATACAACTGCTTCTCCTTAAGGGTCTGCAAGACAACCCTCAGGTGTTCCTCATGTTCCTCCTTACTCTTGGAGTACACTAAGATGTCATCTATGAACACTACCACAAACTTATCCAAGTAAGGGTGAAAGGTCTTGTTCATGTAGTCCATGAAGACCGCAGGAGCGTTGGTCACACCGAAAGGCATAACCAAGTACTCATAGTGACCATATCGCGTCCTAAACGCTGTCTTCGGGATGTCCTCAGACTTAACCCTAATCTGATGGTACCCTGACCTCAAATCTATCTTTGAAAAGACGCAAGCGCCCATCAACTGGTCCATAAGATCATCAATCCTAGGGAGGGGATACCGATTCTTTATGGTCACCTTGTTGAGCTGTCGAAAGTCGACACACAACCTCATACTACCATCCTTCTTCTTCACCAACAACACAGGTGCTCCCCACGGAGACACACTCGGCCTAATGAACTGCTTCTTCATCAGGTCCTCCAACTGTTCTTTCAACTTAGCTAGCTCTAGAGGAGACATTCTATAGGGTGCTATGGAAATTGGCCCGGTGCCAGGCACTAAGTCTATGGTAAACTCAACATCTCTTTCTGGGGGTAAGTTATAAACATCCCCCGGAAACACTTCAGGAAACTCTCGCACAACAGGCAAGCTGGCGACATCAGGAGGGCTGCTCTCTACATCCAGGGAAGCTAACATCATGTAAACTTGGGCTTCGTCTCTCATCGAAGCTCGTACTTGGCTGGCAGAGAGAAGGTCTGGATTCTTAGACTCCTTTGGAGTTCCAAAAACCAGGGTTTTATCGAAACAATTCAGAAGGACATGGTTGGAAGATAACCAGTCCATACCCAGAATATTGTCCAGGTCTTTCAAAGGTAAGCATACAAGATCAGCAAGGAAAGTTTTATCATCTATAACAATATGGCAGTTCTTGCATGCATAAGAAGTAGAAACAGGTTTATTTGTAGGTGTAGAAACCAACAAATCAAACTCAAGGAAGGTAACAGGCAATTTTAGACTCTTGACCCTATCATGCGATATAAACGAGTGGGTAGCACCCGAATCATACAATACAGTCAATCGAGTTCCATCAATTAAACACGTACCTTGGATCAAGTCATCAGACTCGGAGGCTTCGGCTCCACTAAGAGTAAAGACTCTTCCAGTGGTCTTCAGTCTGTTGGCCTGGGGCTTCTGATTCTTGCTAGCGCTGGGAGGCTCGACCTTAGCTCCATCACACTCGCGGCTGATGTGGCCTGGCTTGCCACACTTGAAACAGATGACCTGTGTTTCCTTGCACTGGGACGAATAGTGGTCCTGTGCTCCACACTTCCCACACCTCATAGCTCTAGGGGCATCAGAGAACCCACCCCTGAAGCTACTCTGCTGAAACTGGGGCTTCCTGCCACTCTGCTTGAAGTCCTTGCCCGAAGGGGCATGCCGCTGCTTGCCCTTATCCCTCTGATCAACCCTCTTGCCACTCTGATTGTCCGATCCTCTGGAACTAGCAGCTCTGAACTGGCTGGCATCCTCATAGATCCTGCACTTGTTGACCAGAATAGGGAAGACTCTAATCTCCTGATAGCTGATGGCCTGTTTGATCTCAGGCCGAAGTCTCGCTTCGAACTTCACACACTTGGAGCGATCGTCCGTCTCATGCTGGTAAGGAGTGTAGTACCTAGCCAGCTCCTCGAACTTAGCCGCATAGTCACCGACTGACAGCGACCCCTGCCTCAAAGACAAGAATTCCATCTCCTTCTTGTCTCTGATATCCGTTGGAAAATACTTCTCCAGAAACCTCTGCCTGAACACAGCCCAAGTCACAGCTGTGCCCTCTGCCTGCATCCTCTGCCTGCAGTTATCCCACCAATGCTCCGCCTCTTCAGTCAACATGAAGGTGGCGAAGATGAGCTTCTACTGATCGTTACAATCCATCGCACGGAAGATCTTCTCTGTCTCCCTCAGCCATAACAATGCTCCCTCTGGGTCATACGTTCCCTTGAACGACGGAGGGTTGTTCCTCTGGAACTTATCCAGTCCCTGGAACTCAGCTGGCCCACCGTTGTTAGGGTTGACCTGTCCGATAGCATTGGCCAGAAGTGCCAATGCGTCAGCAATCGCCTGATCGTTGCATCCTCTACCGGCCATTAGTTCCTGTACATGCCCAAAACAGCCTTTAATATAGAAACTTAGCGAGTAAAAGCTACAGGCAACTAACTTAAAACATCATTATCTATAGCAAGTATAGACAATTCACACAAGAGTCACACAACAGACTCACAACAGACTCATACCACGTCCGAACAAGGTCGAACTGCTCTGATACCACTAAATGTGACACCCTTCTACCCCGCATGTTAAAAGCCATTTAAATTAAAAACATTCAAAGGAAAACATGCAATTATTGAATAAAAATAAGCAATTGTCCATGGGTAGAAAAGTCCCACATGAACCGTTTACAACGTGGAAATGAAATAAGTTTTAAACAGTAAAAACATAACCAACCAATGAAAAATAACCCAACCCCGATGTCACATACAGAGCTGGTATAACCGTTCCGGAATAGAATCCACGGAATTACAAATGAACTAACAACTAAGAAAACATAAACTAGCCCTACTATGAGTGGCGGCTCCTCAGAGTCACTCCTCTCCGGGCTGCTCATCATCCTCTGCAATGTGCCAATCAGGCCAAACACAAACAACAAACGTATATAGGGAGTAAGAATCGTATAAACATATTAGCATGGGAATAGGCAGTAAAGTAAACAACAAGCATAGCAGCATCACATCAACATTATCATTATGCTATGCAGTGCAATGCAGTCCTACTCCGCTAAAACCGTCAATGCATGTGGATCCACTAAACTCGGGATGAACGACTTCGGAGTTACATATCCACATTGAGAATCTACTCAACGCCGGAGAATCTACTCCTTGGATAGCCAACGCATCAAACCAACGAATGCCTCGTCACGGGGGCGCTAGGAGAATCTACTCCAACCGTGGATGGCTGGATCGCCGTACTCTAGGACGATCTCCCCTATGTCGAACATCCCTAAACAACATCTCCGATGCAATGCGTATGCAACACAACAACAACGGCAACACCACCTCCATAACTCCATCGGAATCGACCGAAGGTAACAGCGGGATCAGCCGCACCAACTTGCCTCGCGGAATCTACCTGAGGACTTAAGCGGAATCAACCGCAGTACCTGGGGCAAACTCTCGGCCACCAAGGTACGTAACAACAACACCTTAGACCCAAACCGTGGGGTCAAGGCCTCCTTGGCCAAAAAGCACCAAGGCACAACTCATCAGCTTGCGGCACCCTAAAGGGTATCGACTTAACCTCTCACCATCTCATCATCTTTATTTATCTTTATTAACATTTACCAAGTTGTCTAATCAGTTATCATCATAGGGAAGTGGGGTTTAAAAATCCCTTAAGTCCTTTAATTGTATTCTGTCTCAGTGGGTTGAGCACGGTCGTGCTCGTAACCCAGCACGGTCGTGCTTAAGCACGTGAGGGGCGTGCTCCCCTATAAGTGAAGCACGGTCGTGCTCAGCAGCACGATCGTGCTCTTTGTCCTGTATGGCCGTGCTCAACAGCGCGGCCACCTTCCCATAATTCAACTGGGAGCACGGTCGTGCTCCCTGTTCAGCACGGTCGTGCTCAACGCGCGACAGTGCTGTTCTGGGCAGGAACAGAGGCTGATACTTAACCAAATTTCATAATTTAATCCATTAAACGTCCTAAACCAGTTATCAGACTTTTTAGGCATTAAACTCATCAATATAACAACAACCAATTCAACAGTGGCATCAACCAACAACGATAACATCATGTTCATACCAATTGCAACAACGTAACTCAACCAACAGTTTATAAACATAAACATAGCATATTCACAATCACTAACATGTTATCATAATAACCAACCAATCATACATACATAACATGCAACAACCGGGGTTATGGGAACCCCTTTACTTTACCCTAAACCCAAACCTATGTAGATACTACCCTTCTCCCCATACCTGGATTGAAGGTAGCTCTCTAGGATTTCCCAACAGCAACTGGTTCCTCTCCTTTAGGTGGCTCACTCACGGACGAGCCTTAAACAAACAAGTTGAAACGGTGTTAGTTTCCCAACCAAAAACGAAAGGAAACTAAAGAAAAGGAACGAAACCTTACCTATACACGAAGTGCAGATGAGACCACGTTTCCCTAGTGTCTCCAATACTCAAAACCACACTGAGTATGAAGGAAAAAGGGAAGAAGGGAGGTTGCAGCCGTACTAGGGTTTTTAGTAGCAAGATAGAGTGTACGGCGCAACCCTGAGTCTGCTCAACGTATATAGGCCCGGACTTGAGCACGGTCGTGCTCATCCTTGAGCAAGGTCGTGCTCAACTTAACGTCACGAGACGCGGTCAACACGTTGAGCACGGGCGTGCTACCTGTTGAGCACGGGTGTGCTCATGTACCAGAAAGGGACTTTTAACCAAAAATCTCACTAAGCCCTTGAAGCATAAATTCAACTTAATACAACCAGCTTAATCAAAATTAATTCTGAAAAACTGGGTGTTACACATCCATTAATCATTTTTATATGGATGGATATCCGACCCATCCATCTAAAAATATATTATACATTAAAATTTTATTTTAACAATTAACAATTTTTACATACTAAATATTTTCTCTTTTGTTAACAATTTACAATTGATTGATAATGTAAAATATTTGTACACTAACCATACATATCAATTAAATCCTTCAATTATACACTTTTTAGTGTATAATAATACACTATTTTATAATTTTTAATATATTTCTCTTTAATTTATATTTTATCTAGATTCCAACTAAATTTAAAATATGCATACAAATCACGGGATAATGGCTTGTTTGTATAGAAAAATATATGTTAATAGGGGATAAAATTTGTGCTATGAATTACCATCAGTATAAACACATCATGTTAACCTGGTTGGGACGGGAGAACCCACTTTGTGTGCCCAACAGGTTACCCGACAGAGATTAGTCACTGCTAACGGTGGTGGATATTTCGTACCTAAGTCATGGTTATAAAAAAAAACACATCATCCTTATCTCTCATTATTGATGATTGAATATTTCAATTAATGAAATAGATCACAGTTAATCTACTCTCTTTTTTTTTCCAAAAAAAAAAATGTAAAACACAACGACTCTACTTTGATGGGAGAGATGCATGTAGATCACAGTTACTTTACTTCGATGGAAGAGGTGCAACCTGCGAGTCCAAGCAAACTCGACCTGAGTTGAATTGTGCAGTCCCAAGAATGAATGAGTGAATGAATTGATATTGATCATACACTCACTAACTAACATTAGCGAGCGAGCGGCAGCGCTATCTCACTCACTTGGAACAGATGATAAATTATCCACTTCATATTTCTTGTCTGATCCAAATGGATTAAAAAAAAATATGGGATGGATCATTAACCATCCATTAATAGAAACAATCTAATCCATCCAATTCAATTAATATTTTTTTTTTTATTATTGGATGGGTTGGATGGATTTTGTTATGGATGGACCGGATGGATAATTGGTCCGCGGATTCTTTTGCCACCCCTACTTGAAATATAGCAAAACAATTGATGAACATCTTGAACATTTAAAGTGCGTTTCGGTAGCACTAAGAAAAGAAAAACTTTTTGCAAACCTTGAGAAATGCATATTTTGCACCACCAAAGTAGTATTCTTGGGTTATGTTGTTAGTGCACAAGGTGTACAAGTGGATGAAGAGAAAATTAAGGCCATCCAAAGTTGGCCAACACCCAAAAATGTTGGAGATGTTAGGAGTTTCCATGGATTGACAAGTTTTTATAGAAGATTTGTCAAAGACATTAGCACTCTGGCAAGTCCTCTAAATGAGGTCTTAAACAAAAATGTGGCATTTCAATGGGGCCAAGACCAAGAAAGCTCCTTCAACATATTCAAGGAAAAATTAACCAATGAACCAATTCACGCGCTTCCAAATTTTGTAAAATCTTTTGAGATAGAGTGTGATGCTTCTAATGTAGGCATTGGGGCCATGTTGCTTCAAGGCGGACACCCCATTGCGTACTTTAGTGAGAAACTTACCGGGACACATTTGAACTATTCAACTTATGATAAAGAACTTTATGGCCTAGTAAGGAGTCTCAAAGTTTGACAACACTATCTCTTGCCCAAGGAATTTGTAACCCATAGTGATCATGAATCATTAAAACATTTAAAAGGCCAAGGTAAATTAAACAAGAGACATGCCAAATGGATGGAATTCATAAAAAATTCCCTTATGTGATTATACATAAACAAGGCAAAAGCAATATTGTTGCCAATGAGCTTTCACGTAGATATATCTTACTATCAACTTTTGAAACAAAACTTCTTGGGTTTGACCACATAAAGGAATTGTATTTAAATGATCCATACTTTTCTACAATTTACACTCAAATAGGGTCCATAGAACATAAAGGATTTTTCATAAGTGAAGGGTTCCTTTTTAAAGATAAGAGACTTTGTGTGCCAAGGCATTCTATTAGAGAGTTATTGGTAAGAGAAGCATATCAAGGGGGCTTAATAGGGCACTTCGGTGTTCATAAGACTTTGGAGGTTTTGCATGAGCATTTCTTTTGGCCTAACATGAAACATCAAGTCCAAAAGCTACGTCCAAAATGCATAGAGTGTTTAAAAGAAAAGTCAAAGAGTAAACCGCATGGGTTGTACACTCCCTTGCCTAGTCCTTCTTCTCCTTGGATTGACATCTCTATGGATTTTGTATTGGGGTTGCTAAGGACTAGGCGAGGGAATTACTCAATCTTTGTGGTAGTGGATAGGTTTTCCAAGATAGCCCATTTTATACCATCTAACAAAAGTGATGATGGATAGGATTCCTATAAGCATTGTATCCGATAGAGATACAAAGTTTCTAAGTCACTTTTGGAGGACTTTGTGCGGCAAGCTTAGAACAAAATTACTCTTTTCGAGTACTTGCCACCCACAAACTGATGGGCAAACTGAGATGGTGAATAGGACTCTTTCTATTCTCCTATGCACCATCCTCAAGAAAAACTCTCAAGTCTTGGGAAGAATGCTTGCCTTTCATTGAGTTTGCATACAACTGTGTGCAACATTCTCCTACTAAGCATTCTCCCTTTGAAGTAGTCTATGGACTTAATCCTCAAACCCCACTTGATTTGGTTCCATTACCAGTTGAACAATCATTGTTGCATCAAGATAGGCTTGCTAAGGCCCAGTTTCTTAAAAAGCTCCATGAACAAGTAAAATTAAACATCGAAAAATAAGGGGAGCACAATGCAAGTCAAGTTAATAAAGGAAGAAAACAAGTGTTACTCAAACCGGGTGATTGGGTATGGTGCACTTAAGAAAAGAAAGATTTCCTTTACAAAGGAAGTCCAAACTCCTACCAAGGGGTGATAGGCCTTTCCAAGTATTGGAAAAAATTAATGACAATGCTTACAAAATTGATCTCCCTAGTGACTATAATGCAAGTGCCACGTTTAATGTATCTGATCTAAGTATCTTTGACACAGATGATGATCAACACAATTCATGGACGAATGTGCCTCAAGAAGGAGGGGATGATATGATCATGGATTCACCAAGCCAAAGGATCCCAAGCATAGAAGACAAACATGGACCAATGACAAGATCAAGGCAAATGAGAGTCCAAGGTGCATTGAAAGATGTGGTGGTCAACCATATGACTCACAAGCAACCATTAGAAGAGGGAATTACTTTGAACCTCTATTGTAAAGAAGTCATTGACCACTTACCTTAGGAACCATTTGTAATAAAATAGAATAGGACTATGTAATAAAAGAGCTTCTTCAATAAGCACTTACGATATTTTAGGCTTTTCGGCTTTTACGTTTGGGCTTAGGATGATTGGGCCTCTTGGACCAATTAGCCCAACTTGTAGATAGGAATCACACATTGGGCCAATTGGCCCAAATGCCATGATTTATACACGGCTAGGATTAGGGGGGCACTAGTTTTCACTTAGTGCAAGGGCTTCAAAGCTCATCACCTATAAATAGGTGTCATGTACCCAAATTTCATTCATTCAAAACATTTGTGTAGTTTCTCACATTTGAGATCTAAGAGAGTTGAGAGAGTTTTTCCTCCAAGAGGTTCTTGAGTTGAACCATTGATTCTTATCTTGAATTTCCATATTCAAGTGGTGAATCCTTCTATGGCTTATCAATTCAATATTTTCTACAAGAGTTGATTGTGGCGCCTTCTTCCCCATTCGTTTATACTCCATTTTCTATTCCTTTTGTTATTTCAATTCTTGCTATGTCAATTCTAGATCTAGATTTACATTCTATTGTTCTTGTATTTTCAATTTCATATAAATTGTGCTATTCTGCTCCTTTTGTTTTCTCTTGAATTCTCACTTAAGAATCAAGATCTATATCAATTGTTCTTGTTTTGTATTGGATCTTGAATTTTTGACAAATTGAATCAAAGAAAGGTCCTCAAATCTTGTTGATCTATGACTAGATCACATCAGAAGTGGACTTGGAGACGTAGGCTTTTTATGTGGGAGGAAGACTATTTCCAAGAGTTCTTGGGAGTTTTGACTTCTGTCTGTCTTAAACAACATAAGAAAAGAAGGATGAATGGGTGTGGAAACATAGTGTTGATGGTTTGTACTCGGTGAGGTCGGCTTATATGCTGTTGCATTCACTAGGTAACCCTAGGAGTGCTTCTGTCATTGAGCCGTGTGTTTTCAAGCACATGGCTACTATTATGGGATAGCCTTCCAACGAGGTTGAATATTCTAAAAAGGAATGTTATTTCTAACTTACATGGTTCTTTATGCCTGTGCTTCTCTCTTTAAGACAAGTCTAGTAATCACATCTTTTTTAATTATTCTTTCTCAGCGTGGTACTACTTGTATAGTTGGCTTGGTTTTCTGGTGGCTCTTACACAAGATGCAGAGATCCACTTTAAGGTGCATAGTGAGACATCTCGATGTCCCATTAAATAACAATCCTAATTAACTAAGCCTTAATTCGTTTTATTAGCATTAGCACGGATATACATTCGAAAATATTATAAGTTTGCGGAAGCAATAAAAATTAAAACTATTTAAACATACACAGCGGAAGAAAGATAAAACAACAGATATGTACATAGTATATACTTCATGTCTCCAACAGTACCATCGATCCAACCAGAGGGATCAGAAGCCTACCGTCTATACAAACCGGGTAAAGAAACAGTAACTGGTCACAGAGAAAGACACATAAAAACTTATACAAACAGCATCTACCCGCCCGCCTCTCACAGAATACATCAAAAATTCAAAAGATCAAAAGAAGACTATGCTCACAGAGGCTCGTCCTAGCAGACGCTACAACGAACCATATCACATATGATATGGGTGTTTGGAACTACCCTTCACCCTCGCCATAACGGCGTCTGTAAACTTTGTTCCCAACAGACTCATCACTACTAATCACAACCCTCTTGCGATGGCTGTGATATGTCGTCTACATGCTTCTTCCCCCGCGGACCTCTCTGTAACACTCCAAGTCCGCTACGAGCGTAAGTGCAGTCTATCGGGTTCCACATATCCTCTGCGAACTCCTGACAATTTGGTGGGATCCAGAGCTCTGAGAAAGGTAGCCGTTGAGATATCCAGAGCATAGTGAAGTCAGGTCCTCCTCCGAGATGGATATAGATGTTGACCGGGCCGACGTAACACATGAAGAACTGTGAGTTGTCGACCTGCCACCCACGGTCGTCATGATATACTATCTCAATGTCCCCCAGGGTCTGGACCCTCGACGAAACCATCTGCAAGTAGTGCATTTGACGCTACTCCGGCTCGATCGCCATCGACGTACGACTGCTGCTCATCTGACGAACAGATACATACATAGAAAGAGGAAGAAAAATAAGAAGATGGGAGATAAGAATCTCGACACTACCATAAAACAGGGATATGGAAAGCATAGTAAAGCATACTATCAAACAACAGTCAACACATGCAGCAAACATCTCCCGAATCATATTGTTACAGTCAACCTTGATTATCCATCTAGGATCAATCCTCTATGGAGTCACACTCCTTGGATGTCGGCCGATATCTCTCATCCGAGTCTCAACCGCGAGACATTCTCCTTACCGAGCCTCACTGCTTAGAGAACGTCAGTTAGTTTGTCCAGGTAACCCTTCCGCTCGCCGTGACCCATAAGAGTGCATCCCCCTATGAGCTTCAACTCCAATAGGGGTGTCTGGGTCGCTTCGGAACATCAACTTATGAAGTGGATACTCAGGGTAAAGTAAGGTAAACCAGGCTATACCGGGGTACACGACACATTAGGAGCTACCTAATGGTCACCATGAGTCCCCCCGAGTCCAGTTCGTACATCCCCAAGGTCTCTTCACTGATCGGCCCCTCAGTAATCCGTACTCACAGTCGAGTACAACTAACCTCGTATGACTCAAGTCATACGGTCCGCCACTTGGCAAAATGCAATGCAACATAACCTAAGTTGATACCGGTACCGTTACTCACTTACACGCATTATGATGCACTCAGTATCCACAATCTCAACTCGGTACCCATATACCGCTTTCAGAATCCATTCTCATCATTAACTCGACTCCACAATCTCAACTCGGTACCCATATAACTCGTACCCACAATCTCAACTCAGGTGTTAACTAGGGTTTCCAACAGCACACACAGACAATCCAGACAACCTCAACGACATCAATGCTATCATCATCCTCAACATCAATAACAACTTAGCATAATTAAATAACATAACATCAAACATCATCATGCATAAATAGCAAACAACACACGTCAACGAGCAGCAAAACCATCAACAACAATAAATACCAAAATAGACAACCTCAGGATATGCATGTAAAACGATAATGCAGTCCTAACATTGATAAGTGTGCCATAACTAAATCTCGTATACAGCTTTAAAAATCAGTTTCAATAGGGATTTAATTATCGCAAGTAACTCGACAACTAGTAGGGTCTGGGGCACCCTACGCTTACAACATAATATACAATACTATGCTTGCCTCCCCGATGTGTCAGATACTTTCTCCCCACCTTAGACAATCGTAATGAGAAGCCTCGAGCCTCGAAATCCACGCCCCCTCACCAACATAGCTGCTGCCACACACACAAACGAATGCCTCGATGCTCTGAAATTCGTCCTGAACACATGGACAGAGTCACGACAATGTCATAAACTCTAATCTTACAACAGTTTCACAGACAAAGCCAGAATCGAAGCAAGATTCACCAAAACAAAGTAAATGATAATGTCGACATGTTGACAAGTTAGGAACTCGAGCATTACCTCCACTGTTTGACGAATAGAAGGTATGTACTTGATGTGCTCGTCGCTCTGAACGCGTATCAGAAGTCGGAATCGAAAACGGACGAACGAATCTCCCGGAATCACGAGTTTCTCGCACTAGGATGAGCTTTGCCCTCTCTCTTCAATTTCTGGTTCGTGCTTCAAAATGAGGAAGATTGAATGCAAGATAAGTAAGAGAAGAAGAAGTTAATGGGGTTAGGTGCCTGCACCGGGCACTTAGCACCCACTTTCCTGCGCTCAGCGCTAGCCTCTGGTCAGCAACGTTAACTTCGCACGTTTCTTCGTGTTTTGAGCTCTTTTGAAGTCCGATTGACCTCAAATTTGAAACATAAGCTCATCAACACCTAAGGAATAAGATCAAGCCCTTAAATATGCATAATCCCTTCCTTAAACAAGAATTGAGATAACGGGGAGCTACATTACTACCCCCTTAAAATAAATTTCATCCTCGAAATTTAAATTGAGTTACCTTAAGCAAAAAGATGCGGATATTGCTATTGCATGTCAGCTTCTCTCTCCCAGATAGCATTATCAGTTACTGCATCCCAGATCATCTTGACTAAAGGAATCTGCTTCCCACGGAGCTCGTTTATCTTTCGATCCTCGATCCATACAGGTAGAGCCTCATACTCAAGGTTTTCTCTTAATTGTATTGATTCAGGCTCTATGACGTGCGATGGATCAGGATGGTATTTTATGAGTTGGGATACATGGAAAACATCATGAAGGTTTGGAAGAATGGACGTAAGGCTATTTGATAGGCAACTGGACCAATTCGGCCAAGAATTTGAAATGGCCCGATAAAACGAGGTGTAAGCTTTCTAGATTTGATTGCCCTGCCTATTCCAGTTCTTGGAGTGATTCTCATGAGAACATGGTCACCCTCTTGGAATTCCAACGGCCTTCTCATCTTATCGCTGTAGTTTTTCTGCCTATCTATCGTTGCTTTCATTTTCTCCCGAATCTTCCTAACTTGCTCAGTCATCTGCTGTACCATCTCCGGTCCAATCAACTGACTCTCACCAGTTTCATACCAATAGAGCGGTGTTCTACTCATCCTTACATACAGTTATTCGTACAGCGCCATGCCAATACTTGAATGGAAACTGTTATTGTACATAAACTCAATCAAGGGAAGAAATTCGTCCCAACTTCCTGTGTGTTCCAGCACATACGCTCTTAATAAATCTTCTAATGATTGAATTGTCCTTTCCGATTGGCCAACATTCTGAGGATGATAAGCCGAACTCATTCTTAACTTAGTTCTCAGAGCACTATGTAAACTTTGCCAGAGTCTTGATGTAAATCTCGGATCCCTGTCCGAAATTATACTTGCTGTCACTCCATGCAGTCTGACTACTTCTTTGATATACAACTGGGTTAACTTTTCCATTGAGAAACTTTGATTGGTAGGAAGGAAATAAGCACATTTCGTTAACCTATCAATTATAACCCAAATTGTATCATACTTTTTCTGTGTCCTTGGTAAACCAAACACAAAGTCCATTGCAATACTATCCCATTTCCATTCTGGGATGTCCATAGATTGCAATAATCTTGCTTGCTTCTGGTGTTCAATCTTCGCCTTCTGACACACCAAGCAGGACTGGATAGACTCTGCTATTTCCTTCTCCATTCCAGGCAACCAGAACATTGTTTTCAAATCCTGATACATCTAAGTGGCACCTAGATGGAAACTTAACCTACTCTTATGTGCTTCTACCAAGATCAGATCCTTAACTTCCCTATCCTCTGGCACACATATTCTATCACCAAACCTTAAAATTCCATCAGTACCTCGTTTAAACTCCACAGGTTCTCCTGCTTCTATCTTCTGATTGACATTTTGGAGATATTGGTCTTCCACTTGCTTCTTCCACACTAAGTCTAGGAATCCACTAGTTATAGTGACCATTTCCAAACTTATGTTGTTCTGGGATAATTCCTTTATCCCAAGATTCATGTCTCTGAATTGCTCGATCAGTTCTAACTTCTTGATCATCATAGCAGACACTTGCAAAGATTTCTGACTTAACGCATCTGCTATGACGTTTGCTTTTCCATGGTGGCACTGGAGATCAAACCCATAATCCTTTATGAACTCTGATGTGAGCATGAATTCACAAAGCTAAGGACCCAGCATTGAAGACTTACATGGACCCATGGCAAGGGCAAGGCTAAGAAGAGTCCAAAATACTCTAGTTATGGATAGGGACTAGGATTTTTGTATAGAGTAGAGTTCTTGTAATAAAGGTATGGATTAAGACATATGTATAGAGTAGAACTTTTGTAACAAAAATGCATATTAAAAAAAAAGCACTTGGGTAGTTTAGGCTTTTGGGCTTTTACTTTGGGCTTAGGCTAATTGGGCCTCTTGTACCAACTAGGCCCAACATAGGAATCCTACATTGGGCCAAGAGGGGCCCACACTTGGGATTTGAGGGTAGGAGGCGCTAATTGCCTCATAGAAGAGGATGAGCACTTTGCCTCATCTATAAATAGCCATGATGTAATTCATTTTTCAAATTTGGAATATATTTTGCAAACTTCTCACACTTGAGAGTTGATTTGAGAGATAGAGAGAGTTCTCTTCTTCTTGGTTCAAGAGTTGAACCAATTGATTCTTATCTTGAATATCCTTATTCAAGTGGTGAATCCTCCTTTGGCTTATCAATTTCAATCTTCTTCTCCAAAATGATTGCAATTGTGGCTCCATTTCCCTCATCTTCTTCCTATTCCATTTTCTATTTTGTTGTTCTTTAATTCTTGCAATTTACCTTTCATAGCCTAGTGCTACTCTTCTTGTTCTTTAATTTCTATTCATATCAATTGTCTTCTCTTCTACTCCTTTTCATTTTTCCTCTTGATTCTTCACTTGAAGATCAAGTTTATTTCAATTGTGTTCTTGAATTGTGTTTGATCTAAAATCTTAAAACAATTTGATCAAAGTAGACCCAAAGATGCTTAGTGATCAATCCTAGATCACTTCATATGGTATCATGAGCTAGATCTTTGGTCTTCAATTGTTTTGAATTTTTGATCAAGATTTTCAAATTCTATGATGATCTTTGAGTTGGAGCCAATTTCATGATGAAAATTCATATGTAGTGGCGCCATTTATCACATGGTTTGGATGATGAAAAGTAATTTGAATCCAAATGTGATCATGGATCTAGAATTTGAAATGAGTTTGAATTGACCTTGCTTGAATTTTTGGTGAATTTTTTCCCTCCACATTTTCACGGCCATTTTAGGTGCCATTCTTTGCATGTCCTCTTCCATCACATGTGATTTTGGTTGCTTCTTGAAAATTCAAGCATCAATCTATTTTCATTACTTTGTGAATTTGAACAAATTCAAAATACAAATTCAAATTTCAATTCACAATAGTAAGATTGATTCAAATTTTAATCAAAAGTGCTTCAATGATTTCATATTTCTAGAACCTAATAGATGTTAATGAAATTCAATTTGTGGATTTGATGTGTTTATCATCGACTTGAATGAAAGATATAAGTCTTTAATTACTTGATTTGTTCTCCTTCACTTGGAAATTATTTTACACTACTTGAATTGTTCATATTTCCAAGTATTACACCAATATACATCTATTTTGTTCATGATTGAAGGATCGAAGTGTAAATTCGAAATTTCATTGTAATTGCTGTGAAATTGTAATTAGTAAAAGTCAAGTGGCTGCAATTTAGGGGGGGGGGACTTCAAACTCCTTAGCTTTGTGAATCCATGCTCACATCAAACTCCATCCATCTCCTCTGTCTCATGTTCAGCTCCTTCTGATTGAACAAATACTTCAGGCTCTTATGATCACTGGACATTGTGAATTGAGCACCATACAGATAGTGTCTCCATATCTTCAATGCAAACACTATCGCGGCCAACTCTAAGTCATGGGTTGGGTAATTCCTCTCATGTACTCTTAACTGTCTAGAGCCATAAGCCGTTGCTTTCCCATTCTGCATGAGAACGCAACCCAGTTTTTGATGTGATGCATTGTAGTACGCATCAAACGGTGCTAACAGATTTGGCAGGACTAGCACTGGAGATGTTGTAAGCCTCCTCTTCAACTCCTGGAAACTAGCCTCACACTCATCAGTCCACTCAAACATTTTTCCTTTTCTCGTTAATTGCATCATTGGTAATGCAATCTTCGAGAATCCCTCAATAAACCATCTATAGTAACTTGCCAATCTAAGAAAACTCCTGACTTCGCCCACCATCTTAGGGCTTTCCCAATTCACCACTGCTTCAACTTTAGCATGATCCGCTGCTATCCCATATTTGTTGATCACATGCCCCGAGAATTGTACTTCGTCTAACCAGAACTCACACTTCGACAACTTGGCATAGAGTTGTCTGTCCCTTAATACTTGAAGTATAACCCGAAGATGTTGTGCATGTTCTTCTCTACTCGAGGAGTAGATCAGAATATCGTCGATAAACACAACGACGAACTTGTCAAGGTACAGTCTGAAGATCCGATTCATGTAGTCCATGAATACAGCAGGAGTATTAGTTGAGACACCCCGTTGTGCCATTAAATTAAAACCTTATTTTATTAAAACTTAGTCGCATTCTTAACGTTAAACATAACCCGAAAATACGAAGAAATTAAAAACTTAAATACAACACATACACTTTTGAAAGTTAAACACACCATAGTTATATTATGCATACACTTATGTTTATCCATTGATAAGCCTCTGGCTCATCTAGTTTTATAGCTAGTGAGGCCACAGTTATTGTGCTAATTGTTTGAGTTTAATCTCGTTTTCGCCCAAATTTAGCTTTAATTGTCCTTAAGCAATGTTTTGAGCCTTTTAAGTAGTTTTTAGTCATTTATGCAATTTTTGAGTTAAATAAAGCATTTGATGCTATTTTATATTTTTAGGTTAAAAGTGAAGCTCGAGGAAGCTAGGAAAAATGAAGAAAACAAGCAAAAAGGCAAAATTGGCCATTCGCCTCGCGAACATACTCTCGCCCCGCGAGCCAGAAGAACAGATTAAGCAATGTCAGCAACCATTCAGTCTCGCCTCGCGAGAACGTGTTCGCCTCGCGAGACAGAAGCAGGGAATTGAAGATCATTCTGTCTCGCCTCGCGAGACCTGTCTCGCCTCGCAAAAGATCCAAATTTGAATGCGTGCCAACTTAAGATTCGCCTCGCGAATCCATGTTAGCCTCGCGAGCGCGCGCAGATCCCAAATTTTATAAATAGCTTGTTTTAGGTCAATTGAAGGAGTTTTTGATAGAGATTGTAATCCTTGTTTTCTTAAGGGCTGTGTAGTGAGTTTTAGTGTAATTGCATAGAGGATGAATGCTTCTATTACTTTGTTTGTTGTTATCATCGCTATGAGGAACTAATCCTTATTTCTAAGGGAACGATGAAGCCACCATTGATGGCATAGTGATTCCAAGTAATATTTTCTTATACCCTTGTTTCTTTTCTTGTTTCTTAATTCTGATTTGTTTGTGTTAATCATATGCGCACATGGTTAATTAGTCTAGTGCGTTGAGGCTAGCAGGCAATTCGTACTTAGGACTTGAATTAAGAACACCGCTTGAATATTGCTAGGCATAGAATAGGAAAACGGTGTAATTGCTATAGGGAACCAAGAATGTAATGAATCTAATCGTAGGTTGAATAGATTGGCAGATTGACAACTTACAATTTGAGATATTTCCTCTTGAAAATCGGCAGTGACATTAGGATAATTGAGGGTTCTTGATTGACAAAGAAATTAAATTGAGCATAGGGATAAGGAGATAAACACTTGGGTAACTTGCTTAATAGGGTAGGTGGATTTGTGACCTTAGAAGCCTTAATCTAAACCAAATCTCATCATAATCTTTTAGGATTTTTAATTACTTGTTTTGATTTAATTTTGATTTGATTTTCTCTCTCTTCATTAAGATTTCCCTTTTACTTGGTCAAACGATTTGAATTTCTTAAATTGGTTAAATTGGTCTTCCAATCCTTGTGTTCGACCTCGGTATTTACTTACCGTGTTTTTATTACTTGCAACGAAAGGGTACACTTGCCGGATCGTCATCAAGTTTTTGGCACCGTTGCCGGGGATTGGCACAACCAATTTTCCTAATTTTTAGGAAATTCAATTCTCTTGATTGAGCAATTTTTTATTTTTATTTTTATTTTTATGCAATTTTTATCTCTTTTACTTCTTTGATCCCACTTGGTCTTGCCTTGTTTTTGTGTATGCGAGGTACCCTTTCACAGGAAGACTTGTTATACGATCCAGAGATCACCAGGACTGAGAAAAGGTACAGGAAGGAACTCAGAGAGAAAAAGAGGCTTGGAGCAAACCAACTCATCAATCTTGAAGGGATGGCGGAAGGAGATCCTCCAAACCACAAGCCTCTTTATGAGTACAATCTTCCTCACTTGGACGATTGTGCTTCAAGTGTTGTTAGGCCTCCTATCACGGCCCTTTCTTTTAAAATAAGGAACGGAACTCTGCGTACGGTGAAAGAAAATCAATTTGATGGAAGTGCATACCAAGATCCTCACAGGCATATTACTCACTTCTTGGAGAATTGCGACCTGCTCAAAACTCCAGGAGTTTCAGATGATGCCTTTCGTTTGCGACTATTCCCTTTCTCTCTTCGGGATAGAGCACGCGATTGGTTAGACTTGAACTTGGATCGGGCTAGCATCACTAATTGGGAACAAATGGCTCAGAAGTTCCTCACAAAATTTTTTCCTCCTCAAAAAGCGGCACAGTTGAAGATAGCCGTCACTTCCTTCAAGCAACATGATGATGAATCCTATAATGAAGCTTGGGAAAGGTACAATGTGCTTTTGAGAAGATGCCCTTCATCCTACTTTGACTTGGTAACAAAGGTACAACACTTCTTTAATGGCTTGAAGGGTCGCTACCAAATGAACTTAGATGCCGCAGCTGGCGGTTCTTTCTCTTACAAATCAGCAGAGGACGGTTGGGCCTTATTAGAGAAAATGTCCAGGAATGATTATAACCACAGTACAGGCACTTCTAATGATTCCGGAATCAGTACCACATCACTGGAGGCTATTCTTGAACAGAACACACTCTTGAAGAAGCAATGTGAGGCATTGTCTAGCAAGCTCAAGGTTAATGCGGTGCGAGAAGGCTCGCATTCGAGGTGTGATTTTTGTAATGGTGAACATGCCAGTGAGAGTTGTCCAGTAAATTTTTCACAGGAACATGTGGACTCGTGCCACAACTTTTATGACACAGTGCCACAGAACAACTATCAGAGGAATAGGCAGAATGACTACAATCAGAATCGAGGGTACATTAGGAGAGACCATCCGGGTTTCAGTTGGAGCAACACTAGTGGTGGTCTAGCTGGGCAACAACAACAAAATCAGAGGCCAAACTATGGAATTCAACAACACAACACCCAACAGGCTCTCCCTCAACCTACTCAATTACAAATCACAGATGGTGGGAAGCAGACTTGGGAAGTGGCCTTTGAGAAATTAGCCAATCATACTAGCACGGCCATTGAGAAGCTGACAGTGCATATTGATACCTCCATTGAGAAGTTAGCAACTCACACAGGGTCAGCAATCCAACTCCTGGAAACTCAAGTATCTCAGCTAGCCAAACAAATGAATGAGCGTCTTCCAGGCACTTTTCCGGGCAACATAGAGAACAACCCCAAGGCCCAATGCAATGCCATATCCACTAGAAGTGGTAAGGTGTTGGAACCGAAGGGGGATCCCTTGAAGGCTAATGAAGGAGAAACTCCAGAAAAACCACAAGAGGAGAAGGAGCAAGCTAAGGAAGATGAGGTAAATAGTGAAAAAGTACCGGAGCAAGGGGTAAGGTTGAAATTAGTAGATGAAGAATTCCGAAAGAAGAAGTGGGTTGAGCCCCAAGACCTTCCTCCCTTCATGAAGGTACCATATCTAGAGAGATTGAAGAAACCCTCGCAAGACAAGCAATTCAACAAGTTCCTTGATGTTTTCCGCAAGCTTCAGATCAACATTCCTTTTGCAGAAGCCTTGGAACAAATACCATCCTATGCTAAGTTCATGAAGGAGCTTCTCTCCAAGAAGCGGAAGATAGTGGATGAGGAAACAGTTGCTTTGACCGAGGAGCGTAGTGCAATTCTCCAAAGGAAACTACCTCCAAAGTTGAAGGATCCGGGCTCTTTTAGTATACCATGCACCATTGGAGAGATGACTATTGGGAAGGCACTATGTGATCTAGGGGCGAGCATCAACTTAATGCCCCTATCCATGATGAAGAGGCTTGGTATTAAAGAGTTCAAGGGCACAAGGATGTCACTCCAACTTGCGGACCGATCAATCAAATACCCTTATGGGGTGGTTGAAGATTTGCTAGTGAAGGTGGGCAAGTTTATATTTCCGGCAGATTTTGTGGTACTGGACATGGAAGAAGATGCCAATATTCCACTCATATTGGGTAGACCATTCTTGGCTACCGGAAGGGCTCTTATTGATGTTCAATTGGGAAAGCTCACACTTCGGGTGCAAGATGAGAAAGAGGAGTTTGATGTCTTTGAAGCTGTGAAGCATCCGGTGGAGAAAGCTAACTGCTATAGTGTGCATGTGGTGAAACCTTCTGTCAAACCAACTCCTACTCATGAAGCAAATGGTTCAACACTAGGTTAGGTGTTGGTAAAATCCCACACTTTTGAGGATGGCATGAAAAAGGATGAGTCGGCGCACTTGGGGCATAAAGATGAGTTGCATAGATCCATTAAGGATGACCCAAGCAAGTTGGATGGGAAGCCACAAGAGTATCATGAGTCACTCACTAAAGTGGCTGGAGCAAAAAGGAAGCTAGATCCAATCAAGCTCAATGAAATCCGATTGAGAGCTTATGAGAAAGATCAAGGCAAAGAGGGGCCACCCAAGGTTCGGATTGATGATCCATTTGTCACGAGAAAGAAGTCATTTCCGGACCAAGTGAAGTCTTGTTGGCGAGTGAAGGTTAGGAAGAAAACAACGCTTCCTCATGATGTTTTTAAGGAAGTAAACAAAGAGCCCAGGGAGGCATTTGATGATAATGACCAAGGGTTGAAACTGCTTTTTATGGAGGAAGGCGTTGGAGACCATCTTAATGAGTTCACAGTGACTTAGCCCTTTGGGGCTATAACCGTCAGGCTCGGGACGTTAAACAAGCGCTTCTTGGGAGGCAACCCAAGTAGTTATATCCTTTTATTGCATTTAAAGAGTCATAGAAATACAAAGTGTCTTCATATAGGGTCCTTAGTTAGAAAATTGCATTAGAAAAGCATGTAGGACTTAGATGCATTTAGGAGTAGAGGGGCAAAATTCTTCTCTGGCTTGCCTCGCGAGAAATAATTCGCCCCGCGAGCCTGAAGGATGTCAAAATCCCTGCATCTGGCTCGCCCCGCGAAAAAGGACTTGGTCACGCGAGGCCGAAAGGCAGAAACTCAGAGGCAGGCACCTCGTTCTGCCTCGCGTCGCGGACATATGGTTCGCCTCGCGAATCTGGGCAAGAATGAAATTATTAAAATTCCAGATTGGCCTCGCGAGACACCTCTCGCCCCGCAAAAAAAAAAAATGAACTGTTTTGATGCCTCGGTTCGTCTGGTTTGCTAATCCTGGGGACCAGGATCCTCATCCAGGAGGGGGCAAGTCCGAGGCAAATATTTGATGATTTTCAGGTAGATAGTACTCCAATGGAGGAAACCACAAAGACTAGTGAGCTGGAAGGAGAGGAAGAGAATGAAGAAAGGATGAGCACCAACGAAAGTTTGGGGTCTTTCTGGACCCCACGAGATAACAATTTCTAAACCTTACTCTTTTCTTTTCTGTTTCTTCTCTTTTTGCTAATTGGTCATGTACAGTCATATGTGTGTTGAGTTTTGTGTTGGTAAGCTTGAAGGGATTTTATTGACTTTAGCATAGATGGATTGCATGATAAATGTTGATTTTTAATGATTTCCCCTAATGAGTTGAATTTTGAAAATTGATCCCCATGAAAAATTGAAGATTGAACTTTGAGAAATTTTATTGTGATTGCATGATTTATGACAAGTTTGGGGTGAATGGGTGCACACACTAGGGATGTATCTCTGTCAAATAATTTGCTAAAAATGTCCAGGTGAGGAATTTAAGCCTCCAACATTGTTTTTGAATTGAGTGAATCACTTTTAAGTTGTACTTTCCGGAATTTGCTTGAATCTCCTCATGGTTTGCATGTTTATATGTTTGCATCAAATGATTTAGGCAATTTTCTTTAAAATAGCTACTTGGCCTAAAAAGAACCACCCTTAATGCATGTTCCGTAGTTAGCCACATTGAGCCTAATAACCTGTTATTTCTTGATGACCTTATGTTATAAGCCAAAAATCCAGAAAAACCATGTTAACCCAATCTTAGGATTTAGGAGAGCATGGAAACTTAACATTGTAAGTGTTGTTTGGAAACTAAGTTTGGGGTGGCTACAAAGGTTTATTATGTTGTTATGGGTTGAGAAAAAGAAAAATAAAGGTTGAAGCCAAAGACAAAAAGAAAAATAAGAAAAGTACAAAATGCCAAAAAGGGCAAATAAAAAGGTTATCAAAAAAAAGGTTTGTAGCCACCCAAAGCGAAAAAGAAAAATGGAAAAAGGAATTAGAGTGAAAATAAAGGTATAAAATATTTCATGCTCTCTTAGTTCCTAGGGTCTTAGCTTTGTACCTTGAATATCCTACCTCTAGCCAAGCCTCATTACAACCCTTAAAAGACCTTTTGATGTTGCAAACATGTTTTTGTGGGAACTTTGTTTAGATGAAAATCAAATTCATGGAAAGTGCTCTTAAAATGTGAAATTGAGTGAAAAATGATAACCTAGACAAATGAGTGAAAGAGTGAAATACAAAATGCCCTTGTGAGGAAGGCAATTGTTTGAAATTGGTGATCTCCCTTTTGTGTGTAACTTGGATCCTTGACTTAGATTAATGATTGCATGAATGATTAGATTCTCAATTGTTTAAAGTAAATGAATGTGGGGATTACATTGATGAAAGGGGGAACATTGAATTAGAAAATTGAATTGTTAAAATTGCATGGAATTTGTGCGAAATAAATGGAGTCCATTGAGCTTACCCAGTCTTGAGTCTTTTTAAGTTTTAGTTTGCTTGGGGACAAGCAAAGTTTAAGTTTGGGGTATTTTGATAAGCCTCTGGCTCATCTAGTTTTATAGCTAGTGAGGCCACATTTATTGTGCTAATTGTTCGAGTTTAATCTCGTTTTCGCCCAAATTTAGCTTTAATTGTCCTTAAGCAATGTTTTGAGCCTTTTAAGTAGTTTTTAGTAAATTATGCTATTTTTGAGTTAAATAAAGCATTTGATGCTATTTTATATTTTCAGGTTAAAAGTGAAGCTCGAGGAAGCTAGGCAAAATGAAGAAAACAATCAAAAAGGCAAAATTGGCCATTCGCCTCGCGAACATACTCTCGCCCCGCGAGCCAGAAGAACAGATTAAGCAATGTCAGCAACCATTCAGTCTCGCCTCGCGAGAACGTGTTCGCCTCGTGAGATAGAAGCAGGGAATTGAAGATCATTCTGTCTCGCCTCGCGAGACCTGTCTCGCCTCGCGAGACCTGTCTCGCCTCGCGAAAGATCCAAATTTGAATGCGCGCCAACTTCAGATTCGCCTCGCGAATCCATGTTCGCCTCGCGAGCGTGCGCAGATCCCAAATTTTTTAAATAGCTTGTTTTAGGTCAATTGAAGGAGTTTTTGATAGAGATTGTAATCCTTGTTTTCTTAAGGGCTGTGTAGTGAGTTTTAGTGTAATTTCATAGAGGATGAATGCTTCTATTACTTTGTTCGTTGTTATCATCGCTATGAGGAACTAATCCTTATTTCTAAGGGAACGATGAAGCCACCATTGATGGCATAGTGATTCCAAGTAATATTTTCTTATACCCTTGTCTCTTTTCTTGTTTCTTAATTCTGATTTGTTTGTGTTAATCATATGCGCACATGGTTAATTAGTCTAGTGCGTTGAGGCTGGCAGGCAATTCGTACTTAGGACTTGAATTAAGAACACCGCTTGAATATTGCTAGGCATAGAATAGGAAAACGGTGCAATTGCTATAGGGAACCAAGAACGTAATGAATCTAATCGTAGGTTGAATAGATTGGCAGATTGACAACTTACAATTTGAGATATTTCCTCTTGAAAATCGGCAGTGACATTAGGATAATTGAGGGTTCTTGATTAACAAAGAAATTAAATTGAGCATAGGGATAAGGAGATAAACACTTGGGTAACTTGCTTAATAGGGTAGGTGGATTTGTGACCTTAGAAGCCTTAATCTAAACCAAATCTCATCATAATCTTTTAGGATTTTTAATTACTTGTGTTTGATTTAATTTTGATTTGATTTTCTCTCTCTTCATTAAGATTTCCCTTTTACTTGGTCAAACGATTTGAATTTCTTAAATTGGTTAAATGGGTCTTCCAATCCTTGTGTTCGACCTCGGTATTTACTTACCGTGTTTTTATTACTTGCAACGAAACGGTACACTTGCCGGATCGTCATCATCCATCACCATCCAGAATACTGTTTAGGGCATCCTATTAGTAGGATCCCTCATAGATACATAATTATAGAAACTGTTATACTTAAGGAAAATAAAAACGTCTAACAAGACTCACTGGCCTTATATACTAATCTATATTACTAGAATCAATTGCTCTCCCTCCCGCGTCAGGTTCATACTGAGTTCCATCTAACACCTCAACAACTGGTTCTTCCATATAGTCTTCTCATCGAATAAAGTAAACATACACAAAATACATAAATAGGGAGATAAGAAACAGTTCTATCATCATAAGCGGAAAAGAATCATAGCATACAACATAATAACAGTCAAAGACAAGCATCACACATAAATAACATCCATCCTTAAATTACGATATCATCCTCTACCCTCACTCTCATGCAACTAAACTTTTATGCTGACGTGATCATCTCTACTCCTGTCCCCGTCCCTCCTCTGCTTAGGGATATCAGTCACTCATCCAAGCGATGCATCCACAATCCTTGGTGCACACCCCCATTCCCGTTAGGATGTTCATTTAGTGAATGCAACACACCCCCATTCTCGCTAAGGCGTTTATTTAAAGAATGACACTCTTCCCCTATTCCCATTAAGAAATAGCTGCACAATACAAAAGTATCCGTTCAAGCGGAGTGTCCACAAACCTCGGTGCACACCCCCATTCCCGTTAAGGTGCTCATTCAAAGAATGATATTATTCCCCCATTCCCGCTAGGGAATAGCTGCACATTACAACAGTATCCTCATTCCCGTTAGGATACGGGACGACTCAGCTAGAACTACAAGGATATCACAGTAGTTTCTCCCAAGGATATCACAGTAGTTTCCCCCATTCCCATTAAGGAACTGACTCGTGACATCCAATATCCGTACTCGGATACTCTGACCTAGTGTGTTCTACTCACACGATTGAGAACAATATTATGCATCTATATGAATTTCACTAACTCGCATCGGTTACAACCTAGTGCCTCAACCTTCCATCACAGTCACAACACACGTTCCAGGTCACATCTCATCTATGAAATAATTTAATTAGGCTAGGCACCTCTAAGTCACACTCATGTTCTCACCTACATGCACATCTCCTGAACAACTTATATCATTGCCTAGATGCCAACTAAGCATTAAATAACATATATCACAGATTATCAGACAAATCATATTATACACAGTAAAATAATAATAAAATATTCAAGTATCACCGAACATCACATAAAGCAGTTTATCACAATCAACACATCACAAGCAGTTCAACAGGGATAAAATCATACATCCTCTAATATTATAAAATTATCCTAACGGTGATAAACCTACAATCCTCAAATCATCATTGGTACTACGAAAAAGTCGTCAATGTGATTTTGGTCTTGTCGATTACTTGATCGCGAGTAGGGTTTAGGTCTCCCTACACCATTAATATAATTTATACTACTTATTCATTCTGATGACAGGATGAATCTTTCTCCCACCTAAACTAACACCGGAATCAGAACTTCCAGATCTTCGTTACTACACCACAGTTACTAGATTAACTTTCAACCGAAACAACATAAAAACAAATTAATCAAACAAAAGCCAACTATGACCATTTTAAGTTAGGTTCGGCCATGAACAAAAAATAGGGCTAGGGTTATTTTCTCAATTCCATCTTTTGGATCCTAGTTACTAGAGTATTAACTAACATAAATCAAGTGTTACAAGTTAAAAATTTGAAACAAAATCCTCTAACTAAATGGGTTAGGGTTTTGGCCAAGTTTTCCAAGTATAGTAAAATAGGCTAGAAATTTCTTTTTCTCACAAACTCTTGGATCTATAACCTAGAGACCTTAAATAGTTTACACAAGTCATCATTCAAGTAAAAAATTGAAGAAAAACTCATTTACCCACACATCTAGGGTTTCGGCCAAGGGAAGAAAAACATGGCTAGAAATTTATTTTGATTCTAATCTCTTGGATTTAGAATATAGCAACCCTATATAGCTTATCACCAACCTCATCTAAGTTAAAAATTGAACAAAATGTCATTTGCCTACAAGTACATAGATTCGGCCAACATAGGGTGTTAGGGTTAGAAATTTATTTTGACTTCAAGCTTTTAGATATAATAACTAGAGGTAGTAGAGAGGTAAGATCAAATGATAGAACACTCAAAACATTTTTCTATGATTTTTTGTGAATTTTTGAAAAACTAGATCTAGGAATTGAAATTTGAGAAATAGTTGATGAAAATGGAAATTTGTTGAGGATTAATGAAGCTAAGATGATGAGGAATGGAATCCTCACCTTGGAATGAAGAAGTTTGATGAAGAACTTGAAGAACAATGAAGAACTTAGCAAGAGCACAAATGGTGTTCTTTGTGTTTTTGTGAGAAAACACTTAGAATGTATGATAAGAAGAAAATGAAATTTGGCTAAGTGTGGGAGGGGTTTGGGCCGTGTAGGATGAGTGAGTGAGGAGAGCAATTGTTTTGTTTAATGGTTACAAGAGAACCATGGTTGAAATTAACTTGGCATATGTTAGTTTAAGTTTAGAAAATAATATAATAACTTAACTAGGCTTATTCTTCATCATTAGCTAGGAAAATTTGTGTGGTGAATGTGTGAAGGGGCTGTGGCTGCAGTTTGCACCACAAGAGAGGAAGAAGAAGCCAACTTGTTCATGTCTTGGTCTTGACCGTGATTGGCATTTAACTAGGATAGGTTAGGTTAGGGGATTTTTGGTCATTTCACTTATAAAGTGTCATGATTACTTATGACATCATAAATGACATCATGAGTCATCATGTTTGACTTGTTGTCCTGATCTCTTCGCGAGTCTCTGCAATTCCGTTCTCGATTCCATCGATTTCTCAATTTGGGTTTCCGTCCGTTTTTCGCCAAAATTCACCCGAATAAAATATAATATCTTATTTTGAGCAGAAATTTGGAAAGTAGACTTCCTCACAGACATAATATAAAACCTACAAATTTTCAGTTTTGAGTCAAATTAGGGTTTTATGCCGATATAAAATTATACTGTCAGTAAAAACGCAGACTGGTTTCTGTCTGAGTTTTAAACCCAAAATTTCATCGTAACCCTCTGCCATAGGATAGAGTATGAATATGATTTTGTTTTATAAAAAATCATTTTCTTGGTCTCAGATAAAAATATAAATAATTATCTTGCTACCGGTATTACAACGTAGCTAAAAAGCAGGGTGTTACATTAGTCACGCCAATTGACATAAACAAATACTCGTAATGTCCATACCAACTTTTAAAAGTAGTCTTCGATATATCATCTTCGTTCACTCTGATCTAATGGTATCCAGACCTCAGATCTATCTTTGAAAACACAATTACTCCATGCAACTGATCCATAAGATCATCAATCCTCGGCAACGGGTACTTGTTCTTGATCGTTACCTTGTTTAGTTACCGGTAGTCGACACACAATCTTGAACTTCCATCCTTCTTCCTTATTAACAACACCGGTGCTCACCATGGTGAAACACTTGGTCGGATGAACTCCTTCTTAAGCATATCATCAAGCTGCTTCTTAAGCTCTGCTAACTCTAATGGGGATATTCGATACGGTGCTATCAATATGGTCCTGTCTCTGGTATGAGATCTATCGTGAACTCTATCTCCCTCTTAGGTGGTAATCCAGGCACATCGTTCGGTAAAACTTCAGGAAACTCGCATACGACAGGCAGTGCTTCTGCTCTTGGAGACTCCTTGGCTTCTAGGGAAAACAATGCCACACAATCCTTCGGTTGTCTTACATCCAATCTACTGCCATTGACTAGAAATAATCCAGATTGCTCAGAAAAACAAAGGGTTTTGTTTGAACAGTCAAGCACTACATGGTTAACCGAAAGCCAATCCATGCTCAAAATCACATCAATATGCTGCATAGGCAGATAGACAAGATCTACAACAAAAGTTCTATTCTCTATAACAATAGGGCATTTACGGCCAACAAAAAAGAGTTGTCAATGTATCTCCCATAGGGGTAGACAAATTCAAATCATATAGTAAAGATGAAACAGGTAATTGCAAATGATCCATGCACTCAAGAGATATAAGCGAATGTGTAGCGTCCAAATCAAATAACACATACAAGGGTTTTCTTAAAATTAGACACTTACCCTGTATCAGATCAGGCTCTCGAACGAAGTTCGATCCTCTCATGGTAAACACTCTTCCACTGGCTTGAGGCCTGCCTCCTTGCTGGTTTCCAGTCTGAGCTCTTGATCCACTACTGAGCTCCTCTACTTTGTTGTTCACCCGATTTCTGATTACATTGCTCTGGGGACACGATCTGGAATGTGTCCCATCTTACCACCCCGGTAATATACCACATTCTGCATCTGGGGGCAATTCCGAAAAAGATGTGGCCCTCCACACCTGAAGCAGCTTAGTATCCCTAGTGGTGCCTGGCTAGTACCTCCGCTGCTTGTGCTGACTGTTTGTTGTTTAGGGCAATTGTAAGGCCTCGCCTGCTGCTGAAACCTTCCCCCATGACTTCTTTGACTGCTACCTCCTCTGATTGGTCCACCACTTTGCTGTTGTGGCTGAACTCTCTGTGTGCAATCCCAAGATATGTGATCCATCTTGCCATATTAGAAACACCGACGGTCATCCTCTGAGCAATCCTTAACTTGATGCGTCGCTCCGCATTGGAAGCATCCCCGAGGTCGTTGTTGCTACCTCTCATCTCTCTCCTCTTGCCTTCTCAAGAACTGAGTATTCTGTAGAGTTTGTTGCAGTATGGCAATTGCCAACTATCTTACCACCCTCATCATCTCGTTGGTCTCACTGCCATTGTTCGTCTAGGTTATCGGTAGTTGGGTTATCGGCAACTCCGCCAATTCTGGCCCTTCCACAGCGTCCATTTCTACGCACCACTTTAACTTCCTGAAAAAGAAAGTATTAGTGCTCACTTGTAAGACATATAATTCAATACATGAGCAGTTACATCCAATATATGTCTTACAAATACGGTAGGTAATCATTCACATACTTTAAGAATAATTCGCGTATCGGACACTCTACCCATTCTAAGCATAGTTGACATCCAAATGTGTAACACCCCATTTTTCATTAAGTGCTTCTGTGTGTGCCTTATTTGTTTAGTTAAGCCTTAGGGCTTAGCTTAGAGTTATTGTTGAGGGCTAAGTGGGATTTCTAGGCTTAAAATCCCTTTCTGGTACATGAGCACGACCATGCTCATGTCCAGCACGACCGTGCTTGGAAGGCGCGTCTTGTGACTGTCTGAGTCACAAGCACGGCCGTGCTTAATAGGGAGCACGACCGTACTCAGTGCATGACCGCGTCTCGCTAACGCTAAGTTGAGCACGCCTGTGCTCAACGAGAAGCATGCCTGTGCTCAACGAGGAGCACGACAGTATTCAAGTGTGAACGCGTCTCGGTGACGCTGATGTAAGCACGACCATGCTTAAGGGGAAGAGTCTATATATGTGATGCTAGCAGCGAGGGTTACGAGTTAAACCCTCAAAATTGGCACTTTAGGCAACCCTAAGTGTGACGGCAGCCTCTCTCTTTCTTCCCCTTTGAGTGTTCATAGGGCTTAGTTAAAGACCCTAGGATCGATTAGTGAGTGTTCTGGGAACGTTAATAACGAAGCTATGATTAAAGGATTAATTCCCCATGTTGATAAGATATGAATATTAATGAAGAACAATGAAGATTAATGAAGCTAATGTCGAATGGATTAGTAAAAGCTAATAGGTTGAATCTGTGAACTATCCCAAGGATTTGGGAAGGGGTTTCTGAACATTTCTTCCCAGATCAGTACGGTCACGCTCCATTGGGCATGATCGTGCTCAACAAGGAGCACGCCCGTGCTCCAGTTGAATACTAGAAAATGGCGCGCTACTTAAGTACGCCCGTGCTCAATAGTTATCACGACCGTGCTAGACTATGAGCTCAGCATACCCATGCTGAAGGGTGAGCATGCCCATGCTTACCAGTGCAGACCAGAACACTGAAACATTGCCGAAACAGGGGTTCCACCCCAAACACCTTAAGAGATTTAATAAGATACCAAACGACCATGAAGACCAAAAGACAAGTGAGAAGATGATGTTGTACCTTGGTAACCTAGTGGCCAAGGGGGCCTTGATGATTAATGGTCAAGGTGTTAAGGCTCTGGTGCTTTTCGGTCAGAGTGTTATTTAACGTCTAAAGTTAAAAGATTAAAGATGATGTTACGTTTAGTACTTGTTAGCCAAAGAGGTTAAGTCATAATAATTGGTGTTGATGGAGGTGGTGGATAACGGTTGTTTGTTGTGTGCATGCATCATGCATGGAGTTTTAGGGGGAGGTTCGATAGTTAAGGGGAGGTCGTCTGCGTGTAAGGCGATCTGGCCATCCACAGTGATTCATCTGAGACATAGGGGATCATGTACACCCATGGTGGCATATCCGAGAATAAGGTGCGTCTGCTATCCTAGGGATCCACCCATGGTTTGGTGGATTGCCCCGGCGTTGGTGCTTATTGACCAATGTGGAGATGTAACTCTGATGTTGACTTCCTGGTATAGTTTGGATCCATATGCATAATGGAGCAGTGGAGCAGAGTTGCATTGCATAGCATACACATTTACAATGATGATAATTGTTATGTTATATTTGTTAATTGTTATAGCATACTTGTTTGATGTATGCTCGTTTTGCAAACTGCTTCCTTGCCATTGTATTCATATATATGTTTCTTACTCCCTATCTCTATGTTCTTGTTTGTGGCATGTATTGTTTATGCAGAGGTCAATGTGCAACCAGTTGAGGAGTGACTCTGAGGAGCCGCAACTCGTAGTTAAGATTTTTCGCTTTCAATAGTTGTTTAGTTTGTTTCCAGTTGTATCCGAGTTGTTTTAGCGAATTGGTTATACTAGCTCTGCAATGTGACATCGGGGTTGGGTTCATTTATGTTTCAGTTATGTTATGTTCCCTTTATAAATATGTTTAGGTTATTTTCACGTTATATTACAATGCGGTAGTCTCTGCCCAGTTTTTAATATTATATATATTTGCATGTGTTCTCTCTTTTTAAATCTGTGTTATCGCTTTTGAATGTATGCGGGGTAGAGAGTGTCACATTTAGTGGTATCAGAGCAGTTCAGCCCTGACCGGCCGTGGTATGAGTTTGTTGCGAGTATTTTGAGTGCTTTTGTTTGAATTATCTATATTTATTATAGATAATGATGCCTTAGTATTAAGAACCGTTAGACCTTCCTGCTTGGTTCCCAGTATTTAACAGTTGTCTTGGGTAAATGCAGGAACTAATGGCAGGAAGAGGTAGGAATGACCAGGCGATTGCCGATGCTGTGGCACTGCTCACCAACGTCATAGGCCAGAACCAGGTCAACAACAACAATGATGGACCAGCTGAGTTTCAGGGATTGGACAAGTTCCAGCGAAACAACCCGCATTCTTTCAAGGGAGCTTACGACCCGGGGGGAGCTTTGTTGTGGATGAGGGACATCAAGGACAAAAAGGAGATGGAATTTCTTACACTGAAGTAGGGCAACATGTCAGTAGGAGAGTATGCGGCTAAGTTTGAGGAGATCGCCCGTTACTATACACTGTATCAGTATGTAGCGGACGACCGCTCCAAGTGCATAAAGTTTTGAGGCTGGTCTACTGCCAGAAATCAAGCAGGCTATCAGATACCAGGAGATCCGAGTCTTCCTAGTTTTAATGAACAAGTGCAGGATCTACAAAGACACCTACAAGTCCAGGATGGCAAGCCGCAAGAACTCAGATTGACAAGAAAGTGAGAAGGATGATCAGAAGGACGAAGGAAGGCAGCACCTAGCTCCGATCGGTCGGGACTTCAAGAAGAGTGGAAAAGAGCAGCGATTCTCAGCAGGTATAAAGACTGGGATCCCTCTAGGCCTATCAGATGTGGTAAATGTGGAGAAGGTCACTATACCCATCAATGCAAGGAGCCAGAAATAATTTGTTTCAAGTGTGGCAACTATGGCCACTTCAGTTGGAACTGCGAAGAAGGGAAGTCAGAACCACAGAGTGCTAGCAGGAATTAGAAACCTCAAGTCAATCGGTTGAAGACCACTGGGAGGGTCTACTCTCTTAGTGGAGCTGGAGTCTCCGAGTCCAAGGACTCAACCCAAGGTACGTGCGTAGTGGGTAAAAGTTTATCCAGTTGAGGTGATAGAAATTTCGAGGACAAAATTTTTATAAGGGGGATGGAATTGTAAAACCCCATTTTTCGTTAAGTGCTTCTGTGTGTGCCTTATTTGTTTAGTTAAACCTTAGCGCTTAGCTTAGAGTTGTTGTTGAGGGCTAAGTGGGATTTTTAGGCTTAAAATCCCTTTCTGGTACATGAGCACAGCCGTGCTCACGTCCAGCACGCTTGTGCTTGGAAGGCGCCTCTTGTGACTGTGTGAGTCACAAGCACAGCCTAGCTTAATAGGGAGCACGACCGTGCTCAGCTCATGATTGCGTCTCACTGACGCTAAGTTGAGCACGCCTGTGCTCAAGTGTGAACGCGTCTCGGTGACGCTGATGTAAGCACGACCGTGCTTAAGGGGGTGCACGGCCATGCTCGGTGTAGAGTCTATATATGTGATGCTAGCAGCGAGGGTTACGAGTTAAACCCTCTAAATTGGAACTTTAGGCAACCCTAAGTGTGACGGCAACCTCTCTTTCTTCCCACCCGGATCATTCGTGGTGTCTTGCTTTGTTTGGGAGAGTCAATCAAGCGTTAGTGCCAATTATCAAAGGTATAGTTCTTCCCTTTCTTAGTTCCTTCTTTTGTTATGAATTGGGAACTAATGGGTTAACCCTATTTGTGTTGAGCAAGGCTTGGGATCGTTCGTTGAGCCGTTCGAGGGAACCGGTTTAGGATTGTCTTCAGTTTAACGTGAAATCTTCATACCAGGTATGGGGAGAAGGAATAGTATGAGTATGTAGGCTTGGGGGTAGCGTAAGATAAAGGGTTCCCATAACCCTTTCCTTTTATAACATGTCTATATGCCTTTATATCTGTTTGTGGTATGATGTTTAACTGTTATGATTGGCATGACTGTTATTGTTAATTCATGTTGTCTGTTATGAATATGTTAATGTTATGATGCCATGATTATGATGAGTATAATGCTATTGACTGTTGTCTGTGTTGTACTCTTTATGAGTGTTGATTGTTGAGGAAGTTAATGCCAACAAAGATGTTAAGATGTTAAAATACGTTAATGATAATAATGAGAATTAAGGGATGTTTCTCCCAGTTGGTCATAAGACTTGAATACAGTGTGAAAGGTAAGGTTATGTTCATAGGGTTTAGTTAAAGACCCTAGGATCGATTAGTGAGTGTCTCAAATAATGAGTAAATTTGTGCTTCATCTCCAACTCATCTAGCTTCGTTAGCAAAGCTCTAATGATCTTTTTGTCTCTTTCATTAAATATAACATCATGCAATTCATATCAGTTGCACCCCTTTTTGTTGCCCTAGATGAATAACGCAAACCCACACACATTTAGAAATAGCATCAACAGCCAGAAGAGAAAGTTGAATCAACTAACCTGATAAAGACCACAACCATAAAACTGTCGGCTTGGGTTTTGATTTGTCTAAGGTGATCAATGAAGCTTCTGCTCCACAATGGCATATGTGTCTCCTTCTTGGTTTTCCATCCATGGTGGTCAAAGCTAAAGTGGAAGAAATCCCGCTTAGACCTCCACTCGTGGTTACAAATGTCACTCGAATATGGCCAAGGAATATGAAACCTAATCAAAAACTTACATTTTCTTTATAAAAGGTAATTTAATTTTTTATATTTAATTTTTTTTAAATGATTTTTTTGATCGCTTTAAATAATTTATTTTTAAA
The DNA here is from genome assembly GCA_035048595.1 of Echinosophora koreensis. Lineage (NCBI taxonomy): Eukaryota > Viridiplantae > Streptophyta > Magnoliopsida > Fabales > Fabaceae > Echinosophora > Echinosophora koreensis. Next base: position 4,171,431 of record JAPCYP010000025.1, on the reverse strand, counting down.
ATAGTCCTTTGTTATGTGGCATCTATTGGCAATGCCACGTGGGAGCCAGTTGTCACTCATTTGCTGTTACTGTTTAGACAAAATCTTGACGGAAGGATCATTTTCACAATGTTTAGATTTTAAGAGGACTTAATTCGCCAAATAAAAAAAGTTGGGGCACCATTTTGCCAAAGTGAAAAAAATGGGGGGACGAAAAGTGTAATTTAGCCTAAAAGCTTTTTACCAAAAGTACATTTTGTTTTATTATTATAATTCAGTTGTGTTATTTGAATATCAAAATGGGACAACAAAATTCAACAACGATTTTCATGGTTAATGCAGTTTAAAAACGTGGTTAATGAATAATTGCATTTGGTTAATGAATATATCAAGGTGTTGTTTGGTTAACGATTTTGCATGTTAATAACCACGATTCTCAGGTGTTCAAATATAAAATCTACTACATGTTTATTTGAACACTTAAAAATCATGATTAATGACGATCAAAATCGTGATTAATTATGTTCATTAGATGTTTAATGAGTTGCAACACCTTGATATATCTATTAACCACACTCAACGCTTCATTAACCACGTGTTTGAACTACATTAACAATGAAAATTATTGTCCAATTTTGTTGTCCCATTTTGATGTTCAAATAACATTTTTCAAATAAGTTTTTGGTCTCTGCTCACATATTTTAGTTTTAGTCCTTTAAAAAAAAATTCCATAAGATGTCGTCCTTGTAATATAAAAATGTTTAAAGTAATATTTTGGCCCCTATACTAGACACGAATTCTCGATTTGGTCCCTATACAAAGCAAAAAATTATTAAATCAGTCCTTAACATGATGTGCGGCAGGGACCAAATGGATACTTTTTGTATGTATAAGGACCATTTTAATAATTTTTTACGTATATGGATCAAATCGAGAATTCGTGTCAAGTATAGGGACCAAAATATTACTTTAACCTATAAAAAATTTGCTTTTGATCCCTACCATTCATTTATTTCAGTTAGCTACTAACGTGGCAAAAAGAATGCCACGTCAGCCATGCCAAGTCATCCATGTGGCACTCACATAGCATGACTGATATGGTGTTCCATTTGTCACGTCAGCAAATTGCAGAAATAGATGAAAGTAGGAACCAAAGAGAAAGTTTTTGAAAATATAAGGACGAAATCCTAAGACAACTTATAGGGATTAAAACCAAAATTGATGAACTTTACAGGGACCAAAAGCTTATTTAAACAAATATAGCATATTTTAGGGGCCACAGGGTTAAAATTGTCAAATTCCTTCTTCCAGTATGATTTCTAGTACTCAGGAGTACTGAGGTAATTTCTTATTCATGTCTGAATTGCTCCGATTGCTTTGAAATTTGGCAAGAAAATAGAAAAAACATACATTAGAGCCCACAGAGTTAACATAGTCAAATTCCTTCATCTGGTAAGATTTCTAGTATTTAGGGGTATCAAGGTAATTTCCTGTTCATGTCCAACTTGCTCCGATTGCTCTAAAATTTGGCTAAAAAATCATACATTAGGTACACAAGATTAAAATTGTCAAATTCCTTCTTCTGGTATTGAAGTTGACACAGGGAAACACAAGAAGGGTGGTGAATTATGTTTCTTAACTTTTTTAAAATTCTTTTTCAAAAACAAATTTTCAAGCAACCAAGATATAATAGACACACAAGAAAACAAGTTTATAAAACAGTGTTAATAAACTCAATATCAAATCCACAAGAGTTAGTGAAAACAAATCTTAAAAGATAAGGGATAGAAAAACCACTCTAGACATTTATCCTGGTTCACTCTCTTCCAACCGAGAGCTACATCCAGTTCCTTCTACTTGAAGGCTTTATCCACTATAATCTAATAGCTTATAAGTTTTCTTTCTTCTTGCCTCTTCAGGCTTACAGTCACTCAAGTATTAAACACCTCTCCAGGCACTCAAGTATTCTTTTACAGTCAAGCCTCTTCAAGCTCACTCTAACTAAGAGTTTAAAAGATTTGAGCAAAAAGCAACTCACCATGTGCGAGGATATTACAGATAATAAGCTTGAAGAAATACTATCACAAAGTACAAAGAAATTTGAGTAGTGGTTGTGCGCTTTGAATTTTGGTTAATTAAGCAGTTCTTGGTTCTCAACAGAAGTTGTCCAATATTTATAGGCGAACTGCACTTTCAACTCATTGGTCTTCAACGGTCTTCATGATATATTTATTTAGGGATACCATTAAATGCAAAGACCTATTAAGTCTGATAACTTGTTCTTTTGTTCTTTTGTTGTTTTGAAAACCACCCTTTGTTATCAGATAGCTCAAAGTAGAACTGTCACTTCTCTATTGTACCCCAAAGTTGCCTTTTGCCTTTCCTAGTTTGAGTAGAGTCAACTTTGTTGAAGCAACATGTGTCAGGACAGGAAAGCATTTATGTAAATGAGGGTACTAGTTTTAGACTTTTTTGCCAAAACAATATTACAACATATTGCATTTTAAAATGATGCATAAAGGTAAACTCATAGGAGTTATTCACTGGACGAGTGTCAAATACTTATTTAAGGGAAAGAAAAAAAAACGAGTACGTCTTTGGACAATGTTGATTAGGCATTTATGAACTATTGGTCGTCTGACAGACTAGTCATCTAATGAACATGGTTATTAGTATTTTAGAATTTTTGATAAGTTTTTGGACTTTGTATGTTCCTGCGCACTTAAACCATAAAAACATCTTTGTTATTCAAATTTTATCTTCTTTTTTTTTTAATTTTCAAAATCTGAGGGTTCATTAACCATAACCACTATGGTTCTAACAAGTGTAAATTTTATGTTGGTTCAATGACTAGGTCCAAAATTCAAAGTGTAAGTAATCAACTTGGTTTCTCTGCTGGTTGTCTTCCTTTCTCATATCTAGGGGTCCATATCTTCAAAGGCAAGCCAAAATCGGTCCATTTACTACCTCTAGCAAATAAGATAAAAGTAAAACTTGATGCCTGGAAAGGATCACTTCTTTCATTGATGGGAAGAGTCCAATTAATCAAGTCAATTATCCATGGAATGCTTGTTCATAGCTTCCATGTCTATGCTTGGCCAATCTCCTTGCTAAAAACCATTGATAAATGGATAAGGAATTTTATTTGGGCAGGTGATATATCCTCTAGAAAATTAGTTGTTGGAGCATGGAAGAAGCTTTGTTCTCCATTTGTTTAGGGAGGCCTTGAGCTTAGATTTCTGATGAGACAACCCTGATATCCCATTAAAGAAAAACCTTATTAACTAAAATTTAATCACAGTATAACGTTAAAAGTATATACAAAAATAGCAAATATATAAAAATTATAAATATAAGGAACAAAAATATAAACATCACACAACGTGCATGTGTGTGTGTGTGTGGGTGGGTGTGTGGGTGTGTGGGTGTGTGTGGGGATTGCTAACTTACTTCCACTTAATTTTTAGAAGGAGTATGTTAGCCTTACACCTTCTTATTTGAACTAAAAACCCAACATTCTTTTTTAAACAAACTACTTAAATGAGTGGGTATTATTGTAATTTATACTTTTAATTTAAATTTTCGAATTTTCCTCTATCCTTGCAATTAAGGTTTGGTTCCTTCTCACCTCGTAATTTAAAAAATTGCTGCTTTCTCTTTCTTCTAATTAATGATGCTGGCTATAGAAAAAAAATAATGATAATGAAAAAAATTTCTAGTTTCTTTTTCTTCTATTAGAAAAGATTTTTAACGTATAAAAGTGATTTTAAAAACATTATACGTTATATTAATATTTTCTTAACATTAATTGTTATATTGCATGTTATAGTAAAATAACACGTTAGTTTTTATTCATAAAAAAAAACATTTTTTTACTGTAAAAAAAATTACGTTTGTTTTTTGTTTTTTCAACCTATTTTTCCATTATCATTATTTTTCTTTACAGCTAGTATCATTAATTAGAAGAAAGAGAAAGTAGAAATTTTTTAAATTAAGAGGTGAGAGGGAACCAAACATTAATTGCAAGAAGAGAGGAAAATTGGAAAAATTTAAATTACAATAATACCCATCAGTAGGGTCTCGATAGTACAGACCACCATATAAAAGAGAATACATCAAAGGTCCAAAGAAGATATCCTCACTGACTCTCCTCATACACAGCCCCTCTCTAAATAAATCAAAAATGGGCTTAAGCTCACAATCTATGTATATAGCATGCACTGGCCTCTAACCCTAGCGTGGACGGCTAGAATTACCCTGAATCTCTCCGCATGCGCGTCTATACATCTGCAGCTGGCGCTTCCCTGATGGTCTTGATGCTGCTGCTCCACTACTGCCAGAGATACTCTTTCGATGAGGGCGCTGGAAACGTCTTCGATAATGCGCACTATGACGAACATGATCTCTAGGAAGTGCTGGCGCTGGAACCATCACCTTCTGCATCAGGAGCTGCCCAAGGATATGGCAGCGGCATGGGCGGATGATACACAAAGACTAGAAAAGAAAAAGTCTGCTTGAGATGTAAAGTCTCCACGAATCCAAAATGAAGACCACATCCAAATCTGACATAGGCGGACACTGGACCTATATATACAACAAAACGAGTGACCGAGTCCATAAGCCACCCGTTGTTATCATGGTACTCCAACTCAAGCGTTCCCGTAAGTGGGAACTCCAAGGTCCCCATCACCCAACGATGATCTAAGTGAGGCATCCTGCTAACTGGGTCTGCTCCACGAAATAAAATAAAACATATACAGAAGAAGAAGAAGAAGAAGAAGAAGAAAAGGGAGATAAGAAACTAGTTATCATCATAAACCGAAAAGGTTACATAGTACATATACCATAATAGCACACAGGAAGGCATCACAGAATAAACACATATAAATAGCAATCATCCTCGAGATATATTATCATCCTCTACCCTTCGCGCTCATGCAACTGATCCTATATGCCGATGTGGCCACCATATAATCCTGTCACACATCCCTCGTCTGATTAGGGATATTAGTCAGTCATCCAAGCGACTCATCCATAAACGCCAGTGCACACCCCCATTCCAGTTAGGGCGCTCATTCAAAGAATGACACTATTCCCCCATTCCCGTTAGGGAATAGTTGCACAAAATATATAATAGTATCCCCATTCCCGTTAGGATATGGGACGACTCAGCAAGGACTACAAGAGTATCACGGTAGTCTTCCTGAAAACCTCAGCATGAGGGCACTCACCCATGAATCCGATATCCGTAATCGAATACTCTGACCTTGTTCCACTAACACGACTGTGAATAACACCATGCATCTATATGAGTCTCACTGAATCGTATCGGGTAATAGCCTAGTGCCTCAATGTTCTATCACCATTTCATGTCATATCTCAAATCATGCCTCACAAACTCATCGTGAATAACATATCATTTAATTAGGCTAGGAACAACTAAGTCTTATATATTACGCTCCCCAACATGCATCTCTCACAAACATAATATATCATCACCTAGATATCAACTAAGCATACAAAAATAAGCATAGCATGTGATCACTCCAAATCATGTTATCACCTATTAAAATAATATTAAATATTAAAATAATCGTAATTAACTAGATAGCACATATTAAACATATTATCGTAAACAACACACAAGAAGCAGCTCAATAGGCAAAATCATCCAACCTTGAATATCACAAATTTAATCTAACGACAATAAACCTACAATCTTCATATCATCATTGGTACCACTAAGTAGTTCCCAATGTGATATTGACATTGTCGATTACTCGCACACTATTAGGGTTTAGATCGTCCTACGCCATTATCGTAAAATATACTACTTAGCCATTTCCAACGATTGGTGGCTTCTTTTTTCCCACCTGAAGTACACGTAGCTAGCTCTAGGACCACGAAACGAACACTCCCCTATTCCTCTCAAGTCTGCCATGCACTGTTCTCCTACCTCCGAGGCTCCACAAATTCGTCTGAACACATATACACGAAGCACATGTTACGGGTAACCCTAATATGAAAACGGAATTTGAAACCGATAAACGAATTATGAGAGAACCTCAATACCTTCACCTGTGGATATATGCCTTGACAAGTACTGTAGTTTTGATGAATGACAAAAGGCAAAGGTCCAGGAGGACTAAAGTGCAAAAAGCGGAAAGTTATAAAGCAAAAAAGCACGAGGGGCAAAATGGGCATTTCAATATTTGTATTGATTGTTTTAAAAATGTGTGAAAATGGTAAGTAGATTTCTCAATTTAATATTGGTCTCACACACACACTTTTAACATGTGCCAAATACTTTTAAACATGAGTTAAAATCTGACAATTAATCATACTTAATGAGCAATCAATTTCTTAATTGTCAAGCTTTCCAAAATTCAAATTTATACGTGATATAATCGATTATGGTAATCCTATAATCGATTATGAGTCGAGGTTAAATGGCTTTAATTGGTGTTAATGAGTAATTATGAAATTATAGCCATTGAGTTTGAAATTCGAAATAGAATAATCGATTATGGTTTTTGTATAATCGATTATGTCCTCTCTGACTTCAAACGAGCTTCGAACAGAAACCCTGTAATCGATTATGTAATAGATTATAGCTTTTTATATGAAAGTCAGTGGACTCGTGATCGATTAGTGTAATCGATTATGACTATTCTGTCAAAGTGAACGCTTCCTGAAATTGGTTTAAATAATCGATTATGAGAATGTAATAATCGATTATGCGGCGACAAAAAATGAATTTTAAGAGGCTTGACCTAATTTCTTTTGAACCAACACCTTTCTCCTATAAAAGCAAGTTTAGGCAGCCTTCAAACGAAAACAATACACTGCTATCATTTTCTCTATGCTAAAACTCTGTGAAAACATTTTTTATACTCTATCTCTTGCACTTTCACATTGACCATGTTATATTGAGTATTCTATACACCATATAGGTGCTATTGTATTTGTTCTTCAATTTGTTTAATCAGCACTATTAAGAGTGCATATTGTTGGTAAGAGTCGTCTGACTCAAACCTTTCTTTTCTACACCTAGTTTTCAAGAGAGGTGATATCTCTTGGGGTGTTCTTGGATGTGATTTCCAAGTGTTTACAAGGTAGGTGGTATTCCTTGTGGTTGACAAGAGAGGTGATATATCTTGGGTTATTGTCTTGAGACTCTTTCACTTGGGGAGGTGATATCCCTGGTCTGCGAGGAGTGCTCTATATTGTAAAGGTTCTAGTTGATCCTGTTTAAAAACTAGAGTTGATTGAAAACCCTTGGTGGTATTGCCTTGGGGACTGGACGTAGGCCACGTGGGTAGTTTGTGGCCGAACCAGGATATATCACTGTGTTCTTTTCTCTTTCCTTATGTCTTTACTTTCGCTATTGTTTTTCGCTTAAACGTTTTTATTTGCACGCGACGTTTACAAATTGCTTTACAAAGTATTTTAAAAGGATTATAACTTTAATTTGTTAAAGTTTCTGAAAAAACACTGTTCACACACAATTCACCCCCCTCTTGTGTTTGAGGTCACTTGTCAACAAGTGACATCAGAGCTTAACTCTTGGATATAAAGGGCAAAACCGCCTCACGAGGTAGCATGACTTCAAACCATTTTTGTAACAAGGGAAACTCCGTAAATAGACCCCCATCTTTCAATGGTGAAGGGTATGGTTATTGGAAAGAAAGAATGCAAATTTTTTTGGAAGCTTCTGATATTGATATTTGGGATTCTGTGGAAAATGGTCCATTTGTCCCTAAGCATGAAGTTAATGGTGCTTTAGTGGATAAACCGAAAAATCTTTGGACCAACGCGGAAAAGAAAAAGGTCCAATACAATTTGAAAGCTAGGAACATCATCACTTCAGCTTTAAGCTACGATGAGTTCTATAGGGTCTCAAATTGCAAGACCGCTAAAGAAATGTGGGACACCCTTCAATTGACCCATGAAGGTACTATCGAGGTCAAAAGGGCTAGGATGAACACATTGACCCATGAGTATGAGCTATTTAGGATGATACAGGGTGAAAGCATGCAAGATATGCAGAAACGTTTTACCCATATTATAAATCATCTTAGGGTTCTTGGGAAATATTTTAATAATGAGGATTTGATAAATAAAGTGCTTAGATGTTTGAGTAGAAATTGACAACCCAAAGTAACTGCTATATCTGAATCTAGAGATTTATCATCTATGTCTTTGGCTACTTTGTTTGGCAAATTGCAGGAACACGAGCTTGAATTATATCGCCTCATGGAAAGTGAGGAGAATGATAATAAAATAAAGAATGGCCATGCACTCAAAGCACACATGATTGAAAATGATGAAGGGAGTGACTTTGATGATTGTGATAGCCTTGATGAAGACGAGGAGGAGATGAGCCAAATGATCCGCAAATTCAAAAAGTTCTTAAGGCAAAAAGGCAAAGCAAAACATGTCTCCAATCCTAAAAAGAAAGATGAGGAAGAAGAGACCTCTTTCATCCCAACATGCTACAAGTGCGGCAAAAAGGGTCATATAAAACCCGACTGTTCTAAAGGCCAAAGAAAGCATGGGAAATCGGATAAAAGGCCACAAAAAGACCGAAGAAAGGAGGGCCTATATCACTTGGGAAGACAATGATATGGATTCATCCGATGAGTCGGATAGTGAAGAGGCAAACTTATGTCCCATGACAAATCATGAGGAAGATGAGGTAAACGATCTTGAGCTTGAAACTGAATTATCTTATGATGATTTGTTTACTGCTTGTGAAGAATTGAATGATGAAACTATCAGACTTAGAAAAATTATTTCCTCATCAAAGAAAACCATTTCTAGTCTTGAGCTCAAAGTAGATTTACTAAACAAAGAAATGGAAGCAATTAAAGAAAAACAAACTTTGTCAAAGAAAACTTTTTCATGCTCATCTTGTGAAAATGAAAAGAAAGAAGTTTCAAAATGTAGTGAATGCAAGGTTTTGAAAATCAAGATTGAGGACTTATATAACACACTTGCTAAATTCACTAGTGGAAGAAATAACCTCAACGTGTTATTAGGAAATCAAAAAGGAATGTATGACAAAGCTGGTTTGGGCTATCAACCGAAATTTCATGAAAAATCTTTTAAGAAATTTTTTAGTCCAAGCAACAAGTCCAGTAGTCCTTTTGTTAAATGCTTTCACTGTGGTAGAAAAGATCACACTGCCATTATTTGCAACATTAGGAAAAACAAAGGCATAAATGTTAAAAATGCTTGGATTTCAAAGGGCTTATTGCCCAAGACTAATGTTCAAGGACCCAAAATGGTTTGGGTACCAAAAGCCGAAACATGATTTTGTTTTGCAGGAGTGCTTGAAGACCAAGAACAAAAATTGGAATTTCAATATGGTCGTTCAAAAGCATAGTTTTTTAAGTCATAATCGATTATATGATATCAATAATCGATAATGAGAAGTCAGAAAGGCGAAAATCGATTAAAGGAATCGATTATGAACAGAAAGGAGACAAATAGCAAAAGTCAGTAAGGTCGTAATCGATTAACATAATCGATTACGCTTGGACGAGGAGCAGAAAGGCAAAAGTCAGAATGTGCAAACGGGTATCTTTCCAGAAGAGTCAAAATCGATTACATAATCGATTATTCATGGTAGAACCTTTTACATGATTAACTCTTCAAAATTATTTGAAAAGGAGCTTTCATCATTATACATTCTTCTCTCCAATGCCTTAGCAAATTGAAATATTATTTTGAAAAATTATTTTAGAAAGGGGGAGAAATATTTGCTTGCCTAAGGGAAATAATCATATACTTGCTAAAAGGGGAATCACTTCTTTTACTATCCTGGCACTTGCTTCTGCACACATGTTTGAATTACACTGATGCCTGCATATACTTTTTGACTATATTTATTACTCTGAATATATGCCTTGCTTTATTTGCTTTTCCCGCTTTTTGATAATGCCAAAAGGGGGAGAGTTATCTGAATACATGATTCAGGGGGAGTGGATTTGAATGTATGCATAGAGTGAGGGGGAGTAGAGCAAACTGCGCTTAGAACTTAAACTCTGATATATTTGCTTGAACTGCTCTAACCCTATCTTTTTAGCAAATCCCTCCTGTGATGTTTGTCATCATAAAAAAGGGGGAGTTTGTGGATATATGCCTTGACAGGTACGAAGGGCAAAATGGGTATTTGTATTGATTGTTTTAGAAATGTGTGTAAATGGTAAGTAGAATTCTCAATTGAATATTGGTCTCACACACATACTTTTAACATGTGCCAAAAACTTTTAAACATGAGTTAAAATCTGACAATTAATCATACTTAATGAGCAATCAATTTCTTAATTGTCAAGCTTACACACTTTTAACATGTGCCAAATACTTTTAAACATGAGTTAAAATCTGACAATTAATCATATTTAATGAGCAATCAATTTCTTAATTGTCAAGCTTTTCAAAATTCAAATTCATACGTGCCATAATCGATTATGGTAATCCTATAATCGATTATGAGTCGAGGTTAAATGGCTTTAATTGGTGTTAATGAGTAATTATGAAATTATAGCCGTTGGGTTTGAAATTCGAAATAGAATAATCGATTATGGTTTTTGTATAATCGATTATGTCCTCTCTGACTTCAAACGGGCTTCAAACAGAAACCCTGTAATCGATTATAGCATTTTATATGAAAGTCAGTGGACTCGTAATCGATTAGTATAATCGATTATGACTATTCTGTCAAAGTAAGCGCTTCCTGAAATTGGTTTAAATAATCGATTATGAGAATGTAATAATCGATTATGCTGCGACAAAAATGAATTTTAAGAGGCTTGACCTAATTTCTTTTGAACCAACACCTTTCTCCTATAAAAGTAAATTTAGGTAGCCTTCAAACGAAAACAATACACTGCTATCATTTTCTCTGTGCTAAAACTCTGTGAAAACATTTTTTATACTCTATCTCTTGCACTTTCACATTGACCATATTATATTGAGTATTCTATATGTAACACCCCCACTAGGTATTACTACGTAACACATGCGGAATTTAAATTAAAAAAATAGTTTGCTGGTTGCTTTCGGAAAATAATTTATATAAGTACATAAGCGTCTGAAATTGGGTATAAAAATTTGTCACGACTTCAAACCTAAGCCTTGATCGGCACACAGGCTTACAATCCTAGCCTGGCAAGTCTATTTAATTTAGAAATATACTTGAATAAAAACTAGTATTTTTACAAAAATTTCAACAGAGTCTCCTCTGTAATTCGAACATCCCAGGTAAAAGAACACCAGCTAAAATAATTACATTTTCATTCTAGAATTCCAGTTACACTAAAATACATCCAGACAGTATTATTTTGGAAATAATTACATCAACAAGCTATACAGGACCCAAAAGGAAAATCTTAGATTTTCATTCAAAAGAAATGCTCTCCGAGCTATGAACTTCACATTCAAAATGAAGGCTCTCCGAGCTATACAAATAAATACTATTAGAAATCTATAACATCTCAAATCCTAAGCTGGTCACTCTATCAAATAGCTAAAACCAAGTCTTCGAGCGACTTAGAACAACTCCTCGGCAACATCGGTACTAGAGTACCAAGGTACAATAGCGAAACCAGAAGGAACCTGATATATCTGTAAGGGTGAGATACCGACAATTGGATATATCATACAATAACCATATACATGATACATACCACAGCAGCATATTAACATTTATTCAATAATCAAGATAAGATCATCAGACAGCAAGTGTTATATCAGTGGGTCTCATACCCGAACAATCAGTTTTATAAAATTAATGCATGACACTTCAATATTCAGGCTCTAACTTAATCTCATGAGATAACAACACCGTTTCATTGTAGAAGTAATAAAGAGTTGGTCAAGCTTTGATGCCCACTGGCAAGTTGCCACCATAACCTCGTGCACCAAGGTCTCCGGATGCACAACGTCTCGAATGCCTCCAACTGGGCCAATCGGACTGACCCTCAGATACCACCTTGTATCTAGTTTACTTAAGCACGTCTGCTAAGGGGAAATGCATATGAATAAAAGACTTTCAGTTATCAAGGTTTTTCTTTGTGTGTACTCTTTTTCGCTGTCGAAGCTCAAAGCTAACGACTATTCATAATTCCCCATCACTTGAACTTAAAGAAAACACAGGACACGCGGTCCGAGTGCTCAATCACAACGCCTTAGACCGATGCCGCAGTCAAGGTTTGTGGTCGTAGAAATCACTTATGATTTTATCCATGTTTTACTCTAACATGATAAGGACACCTAGTCCGCAGTAACGAAATTAGGACGCACTGTCCTCAATTCCAAGCTTAGGACTCTTAGCCCATAACATCATGAATAGGACCCTTGGTCTATAGTACTTGACACGGATCCAAGATCATGTGCATATAACTGAATACTAGAGGCGACGTCTCGCGAACTAGATTCTCTTTCACATGTACTTACTTTTCGCTCAGTGAAAATCAAATCCAAAACTAAACCTCGATCACTTATCCAAGTAACCGGAGTGTTTCTAAATCATTTAGGAGAAATCATTTTCCTTTGTAAATTCCTTTATAAAACATTTAGGAAATTCGTTTGCTCTTTGAAATCCTTGATGGAATAAAGTCAAATATTTTCAAAAGGTTCTTCCTTCATAAAACACATAGTTCGAAAAGGTTTTCTCTCGTACAAAACGTTTGATCATAAAAAGGTAATTTCTATTGACTTGAAATCACTTTAACATTTTTCTAAAAGCAAGGATCTTATTCTTTTGAAGTAAGTACTTAAACAAGGAATTGTTATAAATGAACCCAAAACTTTCAAAGTTCTATTCAAGGCTTATTAAGGCTTTTAATCCTTATAGTCATTGGGCACAGACTCAAGTCCGGCTTCTCAAACTTCAATCAACAGTAATATATTCACAACAATAATAGTATCACAGTTAATGACAGTTCATCACATATATATAATTCATAACACTTTAAAGCAAGTAATGTTCAACTTCAAGTAATAACCACAATAGTTCAAGTAAACAAGTTATTCAAGTATTGTCTCAATATCATAATAATATTCACAACACTCAATTAAACACATACACACATGCATGCAATCATTGAATATCCCTAGGCAAGCTCCCCTTACCTTTGAAGACAAGTAAAGATCTTCGACTTACAGCTCCAACAGTCCATTTCCTTATCAACGACGCCTCGGTTCCTTTGACGTTTCACCACACGCGCAGGTAACTTCGCGACAACTCCAAAGAGAATGAGGTTGCCCTCCCAAGCAAGCACAATCGCAACATCAACATAGAGGGAACGTCCAAGCACATACAACAGTCAAACAACATAACCACAACTCAATAATCTCCAACACATACAATCAAAGGAAAATATATTTAACTTCTCAAAACATATTTTGATTCTCCAATAAAACCAATTCGGGCAAAAGAGGTCTCGTCCCACAATTTGGGGAAACTTTATATTGCTTAAAGGATCATGAAATTAAACTTAAAAATCATCAATTAAAAGTCCTAATTTCATTAAATCATAGTTACTTTCACAAGGATGAGTCAATTTCAACTAATGTCAGATTTGGGTTTATGACCCCTAAACCAAATTTGGGGAAAATAAGATTTGCATATAGAAAAGCGAAATTGATTTGTCAGAACTTAAATTAAAAGTCCTAATGTCATAAATGCATACTTAATTTTACAAAACATAACCAATTTCAATGAAAATCAAATTGGGGTTTTAGGGTTCATATCCTAAATTGGGAAAACTCATTCTAATCCTAGAATCATGAAATTAGTTTAATAAAACATCAATTTGTAGTCTCAATTGCACGAATACACATTTAATTTCAAAGTTTAAAGCTGAAATCAAAATGTTAGCATTAGGGTTTCAAAATCAGATTTGGGGATTCTTAGAATTGAAACATAATAGGTGATTTTCACTCACCCATACAAAGAAGAAGAAGCATGGGGTGGTGCTGTGGTGAACGTGTGGCGGCGGCAGCAGCGGCACGGCGGAGAGGCGGCGTTTCTGAGCAACCAAGTGTCAAGACAAAGAGAAAGAAAGAGGTTAAGTTCAAAGGAAGAAGAAAATAGATGTTTAAGTGACAAAGATGGTGGAAACCACCATGAAAGGGCGGTGGCCGGAGCTTACCGCAGTGGGGGACGACATCGCAGCGGCGGAGGCACGTTTTCGCGACGGAGGGGACGAGCCAGGCGAGCAGGTGGCGTGGCGTTCTCCTCCCTGCGGTGGCGAGCGGATGGTCGGCGATCTCCTAAGGGCGGCGCACGGCTGAGTAGTGGAGGAAGGAAGGAGGAGAAAGATTAAGTAGGGAGGAAGAGGGGTGGTTCTGATTTTCCAGAATGAGGAAGAAGGAAAAATAGAAATGAAGGGGGAGCGGGTATCGGGTTTAAACTTAGGAATAGGAGAGAGAAATTTGATTTTTTTGTATTAGTGGTACAAAATGAGTAGTAAATATTGAGCCTAAAAATAAACATGTTTTTGGCTTTTGGATCTAAAAATAAAGATTGATAAATATATGATTTCGAAATTCAAATTAGAGTAAAGATTAATAGTTGAACTGATCAACTAAGAAAATACTCGATCCAAAATTAATTTCCGATTGATGCCAAACCAATTTATTTTCAAGTCTAAAATTAAACAGAATACAATATGAAAATACTTCTCACCCAATCATATCATTTAAAATATTTTCCTAAATAAATATTAATAGTGACAATAAGATAACATTATTGTCTAACAGACATACTTGTATTGAAATAAAGCTGTGCTAATGCACTCAATAAAATCATTTTAAAGGAGTAATTGAAGTCACTCAAACCAAATAAAATAATACAAACATATAAATGTATAGATATTTACTATTATTGAAGTACAGTAAAAACTGGGGTGTTACATACACCATATAGGTGTTATTGTATTTGTTCTTCAATTTGTTTAATCAGCACTATTAAGAGTGCATATTGTTGGTAAGAGTCGTGTGACTCAAACCTTTCTTTTTTACACCTAGTTTTCAAGAAAGGTGATATCTCTTGGGGTGTTCTTGGATGTGATTTCCAAGTGTTTACAAGGGAGGTGATATTCCTTGTGGTTGACAAGAGAGGTGATAGCTCTTGGGTTATTGTCTTGAGACTCTTTCACTAGGGGAGGTGATATCCCTGGTCTGTGAGGAGTGCTCTATATTGTAAAGGTTCTAGTTGATCCTGTTTAAAAACTAGAGTTGATTGAAAACCCTTGGTGGTATTGCCTTGGGGACTGCACGTAGGCCACGTGGGTAGTTTGTGGCCGAACCACGATATATCGCTGTGTTCTTTTCTCTTTCCTTATCTCTTTACTTTCGCTATTGTTTTTCGCTTAAACGTTTTTAGTTGCACGTGACGTTTACAAATTGCTTTACAAATTATTTTAAAAGGATTATAACTTTAATTTGTTAAAGTTTCTGAAAAACACTGTTCACACACAATTCACCCCCCTCTTGTGGTTGAGGTCACTTGTCAACATCACCGACGTCAAGTCGGCATAAAAAGAACATAGGCTTACCTTAGCCTAATCAAGAAATGAAAGGTAGGGTTAGGAAGACGTCGTTGCCACAATAACAATAGTGTAGTTGGTTTCTCGACGGTATGAACGGATCACTCGAAAATCTCTCTACATCTGCTCTCCCCTCTCTTTCTGTCTTCCCCTCTCTTTCTGTCTTCTGAGTTTTCTTTAACAAAATTGTAACTTAAGTTACCATTTCCTTGACTTTTTTTTTAAAAAAAATTACACGCTAGTGCTCAAGCGTGGTTCCTTCAGTGTCTAAGCGTTTTGGTGCTCAAGCGCCAATACCTCAGATTTTGAACGTTGAACTTCAAGTCAACTGCTTCCAGGGGAAGCAAGCTTGGCACACGTTGATGACAACCAAAGGATGGGTTTCCTTTGGAGATGATCTTATGGTTGAATTTTATCAAACCATGTTAAGTGTCATGTTGAAGTTTGTTTCAAAAGAAGAAGAAATTATAAAAATGGAAGAAGAAAGAAGTGAGATGGCGCCACAAACTATAAGTTTGATAAGCCAAGTGATGTTCGCCACAAGAATCTTGGATTCTTGATAAGAACTAGTTGGTTCAACCAAGAACCAAGGAGAAACAATATTTCTCACCAAAATGGAATTTGATCCAAAATGAACATCCAAGTTATTATTACAAGTTTTGTAGGTGTCTACATATAGGATGTATGGCTGCCTACTTTGCCTTACATTGCCTTCTCAAGATTCCATAACCCCCAACTGATGACTCACATAATTCAACAACTAATGACTCACTTAACTCTCAACTTAACTCAGCCACTAAATGGTGAGTTTATTACTCTCTTTCCACCATTATGTGGCTGCCACACTTTACTTCTCATATTAAAAAGTGTAACTCCCACATAATTAACAAAACAATAAAAAGGCTATTAACTTAAAGGAGTTTCTTTTGGCATGCAAACCAAAAAGATTCCTCCCAACCAAGCTTATGGACGTCTACAATTAGGGAGAAAGTGGGCTTGACCCAAAAACATCACTTAGTAATTTGGACCCACTTACATAACCCATTACACTTATTGAATTCAAAAGAAAACAACTAAAATGGTCTTCTCTTCATGGTGCACGCCCCCACATTATGGATCCTCTAATTGGATGATGTAAGTTGCCAACTTGGGCTCCATGTCTTCATGACTTGCACTTGGGCTTGCTTCCATTAGAAGAACCACCATTTGAATTAAAGCTTGTTGGGCCTTCTTGATTCTAGCTCTTGTTATGGGCCCACCAAGTCCTTGAATTGCTTCTGATTCATTGTCTTTATTGGGCTCATATCATTCTTGTTGCAAACTTGACTTGCCCCCTTGGCTCATAGCACGCGTGCTGTGTTTCATCCTCTGCATGACATGTGGCGCCACCGCCTGCTTGAGTTGGGACGCTCAAGCACTCGTCCTGCAACATCCAAGAGCCCATGACCACGTTCAAGCACTGACACAGCCACGCTCAAGCGTCCTGTGTCATGCAAAAACCCTGGTTTTCATGTTCTGTCAGATTCGAATCCGATCGATCGCGTACTTTTCGAACAAGACTCCATATACTTAAACATGTATATTAGACACATAAACATGCCTCTTAAATATATATACAAGGTCTTAAAATGTGGATGTTACATCTGAAGTCTATCAATGATGCAGCCATGTTTAAGATTGCTTTTGATCTATTTTCTTCGGATTTGGAATGGTCCAAGTTAATTCGGGCTAGGTTTTTAAAGCATGCTTCTCTTATTCTTTATTATTTTAAGTCTTCAATTTGGCATGGTGTTAGGAGTTATATGCAGACTGTAAAGGAATACTCTTCTTGGAAGTTAGGAGATGATTCCAGAATTAAATTTTGGCATGATAAATGGCTTTCCTCTACGGTTATAGATATGTTGAACATCCCTGCTTCAATTCAACGTTGTTTGCAGTCATGTATTAAAGATTTTTTTCACAGTAACTCCTGGATTATACCTGTGGAGGTTTCTAGGAGATTTCCCTCTTTAGCAGCCGAAATAAACCAGATGGTTATCCCCTTTTCTCAATCATCTGATGGAACCTTGTCCTTCAAAGCAGCTTATGAATTCGTGAATCCTCCTAAACAGGCTTAGCCATGGGGTAAGGTTATTTTGAAATCTTGCATTCCTCCTTCTAGGTCATGTCTCATGTGGAGACTTCTTCATAACAAGTTAGCCACCGATGAGAATCTTATTTGCAGAGGTTACAACATTGTCTCAATTTTTAATCTTTATGGTGAGGCCTCTAGAACATCTCAACATTTATCCCTGAATTGTAAATTTACCTAACAGATTTGGGCTTGGATGAGCTACACTCGACATTCTCAAATTGATCTATCTTCTTTTAGCTCCATTCTATCATTACTATATGAAATGAACAGAATCAAACACGAGAAGTGGGGGTTGAATTGTGCTTTAGATAGCTTTTTCAAAAATAAGAAAGTTTTCTCCAGTTAAGGGATCAGACACAAGGATCCATCTGATATAGAAAGTGTTTAATGAAACTTAGCACTATCAACCCAGTTAGTACAATAAATATAAATCAAACTTAAATAGAGAAGGAAAGAGAGTTGACACAATGAATTGTCTTTTTTTATGCCAAGATATGTTATTTATTGTATCTTGTATTTATAGGGGAGAAAATAAGTGCTCTGATAGATTAGCTGCTTTTGGTATTTCTAAGAGGTTATATGTGGTGGGATTTGCCGCCTATATTTATTATGGATGACTTTAACTGCAATAGGTTAAGTCATCCTAGTTTTAGATTTTGTTGATTTTTCTTGCATGGCTAAGGTTCATGTGCCCCATGTTCTTATTCTTTTTCTATTTTTTTAATAAATTTTTGACTTGCAGCAAGTGATTGGTAGGGGTAGCGGTGCCAACCACAGTGATGCTTATGCATCCAATTTTTGCTTTAAAAAAGTAAAAAATTTAAAAAATGTTATGAAATTTGGACTTAGTACATAAATTAATTACTCTTCTGTAGAATGCATTATATCATTGAGCAACTTAAATATACATTCTTATTAAATTACATTCTCATATTTTCATTTTATATTACTATCCAACAAATCTGAATTTTGAATATAATTTGAAACTATTATGTTTGATTACATCCTATAATCCTCTGATATATTGTTTGTATACACATTATTTTTTTAATAATTTTTTTTCTTTATTCAAATTTCTTAATTCAACCACTCGATCCATGTCGGATCATTGCCCATGCAGTGACCCAACTCTATGATAGGTTGACCTCCGGTCTATACTATAAAACTATCTAGTATAATTAATGTGTTTAGTACATAAGAAAAAATATAAGATTATTTTGAAATTAGAGATTTGGTACATAATAGTCTTTTATTTATATTATACTTTTAAATGTTACGGGCTTATGTATCTTACATGGGCACTTTGCATATCTGTAGCACTTGCCATCGCGAGAAAGGTTACAGTTGCTTAAGCATGAAAACTCATCCCCAAATGTGGTTTGCATGTGTAGGCTGGTAGAAAAGTTCGTGACGTGTGAGTTTTTGTTGATTTTTAAGTGATAAAAAGTAGGGTTGGACACCGGTCAGTTTCGGGCTGAAAACTTAATAACCGAAGAAAACCGAACATGGAAATCTATGACCCAATCCCGTCCGACTGTGGCCTCGGATAAGGCGGGTGGCGGTTTCGGCGGCGGGTGTTCGGGAGGGTTGACTTGGTTTTCTTCACACCAAAAATTGTTTACACAAATTTACACCTTTCAGTCTTTCAGAACAAAAGAAACCCAAAAAGAATTCAAGCTTTGAACAAAAACCAAAGGGAGAGGGGTTTCGGTGAAGAACAGAAACAAATCCAATAAAAAAGATTCAAACTTGAATAGAAAAACAGAAGATGAACATAATCTTTAAACAAACACCCGGAGTCCCGTGTGACACCCTTCTACCCCGCATGCTATAAGGCATTTAAAATAAAACATATTAAATGAAAAACATGCATTTACTGAATAATATAAAATATTTGTCCATGGGTAGAAAAGTCTCACATGAACCAGTTCACAAACGCAGAAAATATAACAAAGTTTAAAAATAATAAAAGCATAACCAACAAATAACCCAACCCCGATGTCACGACTCAGAGCTGTATAACCATTCTGGAAACATATCCTCGGAATACAACAGGAATAAACTAACAAAAACATAAACTAGCCCTAACTATGAGTGGCGGCCCCTCAGAGTCACTCCTCTCCGGGCTGCTCGTCATCCTCTGCAAGGTGCCAATCAGGCCAACAACAACAAGCAAACAAACATAGGGAGTAAGAATCAAGTAAACATAATAGCAAGGAAGTAGGAAGTAAAGTAAATACAAACAGACATGGCACCAACATAAACATACATCAACGGCATCAACAATCAACAATCAACAATGCATATGGATCCACTAAACTCGTGATGGACGACTTTGGAGTTAAATATCCACATTAAGAATCTACTCAACGCCGGAGAATCTACTCCTTGGATAGCCAAAGCATCAAACCAACGAATGCCTCGTCACGAGGGCACTAGGAGAATCTACTCCAACCGTGGATGGCCAGATCTCCGTACTCTAGGACGACCTCCCCTATGTCGAATATCCCTAAACAACATCTCCGATACAATGCGTATGCAACATAACAACAACGGCAACACCACCTCCATAACTCCCACGGAATCGATCTAAGATAACAGCGGAATCAACCGCACCAACTTGCCTCGCGGAATCTAGCTGAGGACTTTAGCGGAATCAACCGCAACACTTGGGGCAAACTCTCGGCCACCAAGGTATAACAACAACACCTTAGACCCAAACCGCGGGGTCAAGGCTTCCTTGGCCAAAAAGCACCAAGGCACAGCTCATCAAGTTGCGGTACCCAATGGGCACCGACTTATCAAACTCAACACCTCACCATCTCATCATTTTAATTATATTTAGTAGATATTAGCCAAATTACCTAATCAACTTATCATTGTTGGGGGGAAATGGGGTTTGAAACCCCTTAAAGTTCTTTAATTTTGTTCTGTCCAGGAGGGGTGAGCACGGTCATGCTTAAACCCCAGCACAGTCGTGCTTAACCACGTGAAGGATCTGTTGTCCTTTAAGTGAAGCACGGTCGTGCTTCCTATTGAGCACGGTCGTGCTCAGCAGCACGGTCGTGCTCTTTGTCCTGCATGGCCGTGCTAAACAGTGCGGCCATTTTCCTGAATGCAACTGGAAGCACGACTGTGCTCCCTAATCAGCACGGTCATGCTCATCGCGCGACAGTACTGTTCTGGGCAGGAATAGTAACCGAATTTTAACCAATTTCAAGGGTTTAATCTGTTAATCATCCTAAATCAGTTATCAACACGTTTTAAGGATTAAACACATCAATAACATCAGCATCAATTCAATGTAATCAATATATCAATCACATGATTTAACCATCACAACATTCGTAAACATATCGTCATATTTATATAGACATCAAAACATACCTCAATTCATAACACATTTCAGCAAGTTATCATGTTAACATAAGGGCATTTAGACATTTAAATCATACAATTCACATATCAAACAGGGTTATGAGAACCCCTTTACTTTACCCTAACCTCAAGCCTATGAGTACACTACCCTTCTCCCCATACCTGGATTGACGGTAGCTCTATCAGCATCCTAAACAACGAATCGGTTCCTCCCCTTCAAGTGGCTCACACCCAAAACGAACCTTGGATCAACAGAAACACCAACGATTAGTTCCCCATTCAACATAATGAAAAGGAAACTTAGAAAGGGAAGAAACGTTACCTATATACTTGACACAGATATGCTAACGGTCTCCCAAGGTCTCCAACACTCACGAAACTGCTCAAGGTAGAGGAAAAAGGGAGAGAACTTGTTCTGGCCGCGATAGGGTGGCTGCTGCTACCAGAAATAGGGTTAAAGGCAAACCTTCGAATTCTATGCCAACTATATAAAGGCTGCACCTGAGCACGGTCGTGCTGAACTTAATGTCACCAAGACGCGGTCAGCACATTGAGCACAGGCGTGCTCACTGTTGAGCACGGTCGTGCTCAACTTAAACTTGGTAACGCCCTTCAGGCTTTAAGAGCTTTTAAGCCAAAATCCCACTAAGCCCTTAGCCAACAACTCCAACAATAAAAGTAGCTTTATAAAAATACTTCCGAAAAATGGGGTGTTACATCCCGGATGAAGAGCAGAGGACGGTTGCGGTCAGAACAGGGTCGCACAGCGACTGCATATCTGGACAGAGGCGAGCTGTTCCTTGATGATGGATCTGGACAGAGGCGATCTAGACTACGACAGATGCCACTAGAAAGAAGAACTCTAGAACTAAACGAACAATGAACTCGGCCTCTTCTTCGTCGTCGTCTTCTTCTTCTTCATCGACGTCGTCTCGGAGGCCGGAAGCGAAAGAGAACACATCGTCGTCAAGGGGTGGCATGCAGAGGTTGAGGGGCGCCGTAACAAAGGGAAGCTATGGCGCTGTAACGGAGGATATAGGGGGTAGCGACTTGGGGTGGAGAGATTGTGATAGGGGCAGCTAGGGTTCACTGAAGCAAAATGATGCTAACAATTGAAAATGAATTTAGTGACACCTTCATCTCATACATAAGTGATCAGAGGACGTCTCATAGTACAAAAAAAAAAAAAAAAAAAATAACACTTACACATGCTCGGTCGGGTACTAGCAGAATCGAAATTTTTTTTCCAAATCCGAGCCCTCTCGAGAGGAACCGCATGGAACTAAACTCCTCAACCCACTAACTCGCGACCCAGTAAAACCTGATCGTGGGCTTCCACAATCTGTCGGCCTGTTCGGTTTCGGGTCGGGCCCCAGATTTTTGTCCAACCCTAATAAAAAGAAGTGGTTTCGAAAACAAGTGTTATTTGGCAAAACAACATACATTTTGCGCTAAAATGGCAAGTGATGGGTGAGAAATAATTTTAGGATTTAATTAGTATGTTCTTTGGTTGAACCCGAGTATCCTCCGACTGGGAGCCAGAGACTAATCTCTCGAGGTACTGAGATCCATTTAAAGGGTTGACCTCTCCCAACAAATGCTCTTCCGTACAAATGAGTCAGGAATCGAACCCCTGATTTAATTAGTATGTACTGTTAGTGTAACGATTTTTTATATAATTAATAAATCATACATTTAATTGCACTATTGGTCCTTTATTATTGGCCACATGCGATTTTATTCCATATGATTTTTTTAGCATATTTGACCCTCCTATTTTTTCATTGTTGTAAATTTGATCATTTTCGTCCAATATCTATTAATTTTTTCAATGATAAATGGAGATGAATCACTGCACTAAGTACACAGAACCTATAGTTTAGTTTTTCCCTCCTTTGCCTCTCTGCTTCAACATGATACAACGGATCCTAACTGCCATTTATCGATTTCGCCCCTCATTTTCAGGACCTTTTTTGGATTCCTCCACAGGGCTGTTTACCACAGAAGCTCAACCAAAGGTTCTATGCGCTTAAAGTAGTGGTTCCTCTTTGTTGATCATTGAAAAAAAAAAAAAAGACCAAATGTGTTAAAAAAAAAAAAAGGAACAAAATATCATAAAACCAATAGTACGGGACTAAAAGTACAATTAAGCCTAAATCCTAACTTGCCAAATCTATTAAAAATGTTTGACTCTTATCCTTTTTTGAAAAGAGTTTAGCTCTTATCGTAATGATCTTAAAAGTCACTCGTAGTTATATATATATGTAGGGGCACCTTAAGTGAGAGGAATGCATTATTGTAAGAGTGAGAGGAGTAAATCTGGGCCATTAAACCATTCATGGATGGTCAGGATTAGAAGTTAGTTGGTGGTCATGTGATCACTTAAAGAAGTCACATGACTTTATATTCTAATCTTGATCATTCATGTATGATCCAAATGTCAAGATTTACTCCTCTCGTCTTTCATAATAACACACTCCTCTCACTTGAGTTTTATAGGGAGCAACTCAAGTGAGAGGAATGCATTATTGTAAGAGTGAGAGGAGCAAATCTGGGCCATTAGGCCATTCATGGATGGTTAGGATTAGAAGTTAGTTGGTGGTCATGTGATCACTTAAAAAAGTCACATGACTTTTTGTTCTAATCTTGACCGAATATTCATGTATGATCCAAATGTCAAGATTTAATCCTCTCGTCTCTCATAATAACACACTCCTCTCACTTGAGTTATATTGGGAGTAACTTGTAACAGCCTGATTTTTAACTACGCTGTTTAACCGATTAAAATATAAATAATTATATTTTAATATGAGAGTTAGAAAGTGATTTTTAATAAAATAAAATCATATTCACAGTCTCTCTTATGGTAGAAGGTTACGGTAAAAGTTTGGGTTGAAAATTCAGACGGAGCCTGGTCTGCGTTTTTACTAACAGTATAATTTTATACCGGCAGAAAACCCTAATTTAACCCGAAACTGAAATTTGTAGATTTTTATATTTTGTCCGTAAGGAAACCTACTTTCCAAATTTCTGATCAGAAATAAAATATTATGTGTTTTCGGACGAATTTTGGTGAAAGTTCGAATGGAAAACAGTTGGTGTTTTCACTGACAGTAAGATTTTAATGATCAGAAAACCTAATTTTGACTCATGAACGAAATGGTTTATGATTAAATCATATTTTCAATGAGCGTGGTTAGTTTGAAAATTTTCGATCGAAAAACAGATGGAAACCCTAATCGGGTAAAACGACGGAGCCAGATATGGAACTGAGGTGATGGAAGTGATTGATGTGACGGAGGAGACAAGCATTAAATGTGAAGGGACAAGCATTAAATGCGAGGGGACAAGCATTTATGGCACATTTATGACGATCCCTAAATATCTAGGTAAAAAGACCAAAATGCCCCCAAGTTTTCATGGTTATTAACAAGGACACATCTCCTCCTCTCAACCACTCATTTTACATGGATAAAAACCCTCCACACCTAGTCAATTTCGTGCAGCCCTTTCCTTCCTCATCACTTGATCCATTTCATCATTCATTCATCATTTCTCTTCAAAAACCGTAATCGGGTAACCAACGGAACATGATACGGATGTGCAGAGATACACCGGGGGTCAGATCGACGAGTCATCTATGATGACTCAGAGGGAATGAGTCATCATGGTGAGTCATGGTGGTAACTCATCTTCATCATAAACGCAAACCCTAAAATATCTAGATATTTATGTACCTAACCTATCCTGGTTAATTTTTAACCATGGTTAAGGGCAAGACAATTTCAATTTGGTTTTCTCTTCTTTCTTGTGGTGTTGGAGCAGCCACACCATCATTCATCCTTCACCACACACTTGTCCTCTTAGTCATAATGACTACTAACTATAGTTAAAGTATTATATTGTATTTGCTTAACCAAGCTTAAGTTATCATTCAACCAAAGTTATCTTGTATTATTAGCAAAACAACTTTCCTCCTCACACACACAGCACACTCATGCTGCCTTCCCTTCATCATTCACCTATGAATTTCTTTTCCTTCATTCCTCCATTTCCTTCATGTTCATGTTCTTTTACACAAAAACTCTAAGTTTCTAGTCTTGACAACTTCTGCATCTTTGATCATTTTGCTTCAAGTTCTTTCCTTCATTCACTCATCAAACTCACGCTGCCTCCTTCTCCCCACACTTCACCATTTTCTCTTCATCTTTCACCAAGAAAACACAAAGAAAATCCTAAAACTCCATTGTTGTTGTTCTTGCACAACTTGATCATTCTTTCACTTTCTTTCATTATCTAGAGGTAAAACCTCACTTCTATGATCTTAGTTATCTTCCTCATCACCTTAACTCTCTTTATCATCCCATATTTCGGAGCAAAGGAGAAGAATTGAGAGAGAATGATCAATTGTTACAAGAAAGTCATTGTTGGAAGCTTTGAACAATAACTGGAGCAGTCGCAGTGAGATAGTCGGAAAACACTTTTCAACCGTTGGATCATTCCCAAATTTTAGAAGAAGGTTCAAGACTTGTGGTTCTTAATATCCAACGGTCTGAATTTGGAACAAACCACCAGAGTGTGATATATGAAGCTCGGACAGTAGGCCTAAGAGGTGAGAAACTCAACCCGGATACCATCTAACTTGTCATCATAGAATTGTGATCTGAGATTTGTTAACCGTTGGATCGGGCTGAAACTTTTTGAGAAGGTTTATTAAGGATAGTTCTTCATTGTCACCATTCATTTTCATAAACAAAGATCTGTGGCCATAGATATGGAGCTCGAACAGTAGCTCTGTTTTGGTAGCTTTTCCCTAGGATTCATGAGCTTATTTTGAATCCGATTTCCCCTAAGTCCAGCCGTTGTTCTCATAAGTTTTTCCATCGATTTTGTCTCTTGATTCAAATAGATTAATTTATTTGAAACCCTATTGTTGATTCGGTTGATATTTGGTGTTTCCGGCAAATTGTGATACTCGTACGTGTAATCAGGATGGAAAGCGGAACGGTGGATGTGTAAGGATGGATGGTGGCAGATTTGTGGATGTTGTTGGATAGCGTGCTGAGGTTCGTGGCAGTAACGTGGATGCATTCGAAGCTTGTACGGGAAAGCGCGCGCATTAATCAGGTGGGGGAAAGAACCAATCTACCATCGGAAAAGGATAAGTAGTATTTAAATTATAATAATTGTGTAGGGCGACCTAAACCCTACTAGTGGTCGAGTACTCGACAAGACCAAAATCACATTGGAAGCTTTTTCGTGAAACCAATGATGATTTGGGGATTGTGGGTTTATCGCCGTTAGGATAATCTTATGATATTCGAGGTTGATTGAATTTATTGATTATTGAATTATACTGTGATAAATTGTTTATTGTTATGTCTTGTGATACTTGAGTAGTTGATTGATAATATAGTATGTATGATCTGCCTGGGATGATAAATTGTATAGTTAATGTTAGGACACGAGATGTGTGATTTAAGAGATGTATTTGGGTGAGTGAATTATAATGCATTAGTGATGCCTAGCCTTAGTGTATAGAAGAGTTGAGATATTGAATGAGTATTGAGACTTGTGGTGGAAGGTTGAGGCATTAGGCTATAATGAATGTGGGTTGGTGAGATTCATCAATATAGATGTGGGAAGGTTCATGGCCGTGTGTGATGAAACACACGAGGTCGGGATAGTCCTTGAGTCCTTGAGGGATCGCGTTGCGCAAAGGTTACTAAAATTGTGTATGGGCACCATGGCACTAATTAAGCAATAGCATGAGTAGTTCGAGAACTACTGGGTTCTATCGCCGCACAACGGCATGAGTAGTTTGGAACTACTGTATTGGTGTATGGGCACCAGGGCACTAAGTTACTGGCACCAGGCCGATTGGACTACTGACTAATGATAGGAATATAGATGGCCAAGTTTGCATGAGAGAAAGGGTAGAGGAACCATATAGTGGTTTAAGGTTGATTTGGAGTTTTGAGAGATGTTTGTGTTAATGGTTATTATATTAACATACTATGTCCATTTTTCCACCTTTGATGATAGAAATGTGTCTTATCCCCTATTTCTATATTTGTATATGTTTTGCTTATGTGGATACTAGAAGATTTTACGGAAGATCCGGGTGATGACTATGTGGAGGAACCAGCTGAGGACTTCACTGAGAATTTCTATGTGGAGGAGTTGGACGGGACTCCTTATGAGCCAGACGCAGGAGGACGAGCTGTAGATGGTAGTAATAGAGTTTAAGTAAATAGGGCCAGTGAGTCTAGAACTATGTGTTTATGTTTCTGCAAATAAGTGTTTGTATAATGATGTACCTGCTAGGGATCTTACTGAGAGGATGCCCTAGATAGTGTGTATTTAAATATGACTTTGATGTTATCTTTCATTGTTAGTCAAATTTTTAATTTCTTCGCATTTTCGAATTATAATCAATGTTAATAACACGGGGAATCTAAATAAATAACTAATGGCACAAGGGGCATAGAGGGGTGTCTCACAACTCAAGTGAGAGGAATGCATTATTGTAAGAGTGAGAGGAGCAAATCTGGGTCATTAGACCATTCATGGATGGTCAGGATTAGAAATTAGTTGGTGATCATGTGATCACTTAAAAAAGTCACATGACTTTATGTTCTAATCTTGATCATTTATGTATGATCTAAATGTCAAGATTTACTCCTCTCGTCTCTCATAATAACACGCTCCTCTCACTTGAGTTATATAGGGAGCAACTCAAGTGAGAGGAATGCATTATTGTAAGAGTGAGAGGAGCAAATCTGGGCCATTAAACCATTCATGGATGGTCAGGGTTAGAAGTTAGTTGGTGGTCATATGATCACTTAAAAAAGTCACATGACTTTATATTCTAATCTTGACCATTCATGTATGATCTAAATGTTCAGATTTACTCATTTCATCTCTCATAATAACACACTCCTCTTTATTAACCATATTTTTCACTACATTAACCATGAAAATTGTCACCGAATTTTGTTGTCTCATTTTAATATTCAAATAACCAAACTGAACTTATTTAAAGCTTAATAGAATGTATCTATATGACTCACTTTACATTTTTACTCATCTTATATAAACCTAATTCCAAGAACACAGGGTGAAAGCTAAAAACCTGTATTAAAAAAAATCACAGATTTCTATTGTTCTCTCACGGACCCTAAAAACAATTTCCAAAGGGTAAAAGCCCATTTTTGTCCATGACATAAAATGCGGTGCTCATTTTAGTCTCTGACAAAAAAAAATACCCCGTTAGTCCTTGACAATTACTAACGTGGGACAAGTTAGTCCCTACGTGACTTCCCTTAGTCAGTGTCCGTTACTAAAATGTCCCACGATACTAATTGTCAGGGACTAATTAGTCTCACTTTAAATATTGTTAAGAACTATAATGTCTCATAGTAATTGTCAGGGACCAACTTGTCCCACGTTAGTAATTATCAAAGACTAATAGGGTATTTTTTTTTTTTTAGGGACTGAAATGAGCACCATATTTTTTGTCAGGGATCAAAACGAGCCTTTACCCGTTTCCAAAACAAACCACTATGTTAATCTTCAATTACTATCACATCAACTTATCTCACCGGAAAACACCTCGTCTTCACCGGAAAGTTCCTTGCTCTTCGGCGGAGAAATATCAATCTCAATCAAATTCTCTTCCTCGAAGTGATGCTCCAAGTCCCTCTTCTTCTTACAACCATCTAGAGCTATCTCAATCAACCCTTCTCTATCTTCTTCATCATCCCACCTGAAACAAATATTCTCCGGCGAGTCCCAATCCCAGATCGCCGGAAACTCACTCTCCGACGACGTATCCGAATCAGTTTCCGGGTAATAACGTGATAAAGAATGACAACTCTGAACACCCATGTTCCACTTTTCTTCATTCTCATTCGGGTCCTCCTCCCCTGCTTCTTCTTCACCTTCATATTCTTCATATATCACCTCCAATGGAGCTTTCACGTTCCACTCCACAAAGTAAGAACTTGATTCGAAACCCATTTGAGAATTGATCCATTTGTGCACTTGATCGAGTGATTTTGTTTCTTTTGCTTCTTTTGGTTCATTGGGACTTGAACTCTGTTTCTCTTCGGGTTTGTGTTGGTTTTCCTTTTGTTCATTTTGAGATTTCTGAATTGCACCGAGGCGGAGTATGGTGAGAAGGAGAATCCCAGTGAGAATCAACACTGGTGAGAAAACTATCTTGCGGAAAA
Organism: Echinosophora koreensis; assembly: GCA_035048595.1. NCBI lineage: Eukaryota > Viridiplantae > Streptophyta > Magnoliopsida > Fabales > Fabaceae > Echinosophora > Echinosophora koreensis. Next base: position 4,142,146 of record JAPCYP010000025.1, on the reverse strand, counting down.
GATGAGGCAAATAAAGGAAAACCAAGGTGCAGAAGGTGACAATGCATGAAAACAGAGGATTTGAAGAAGATAAAGAGAGATAGGAAATGGTTTCTTCAAATAGGGAGTTCATGAATTTATGAAGTGAAACGGATGAAACAAATTTCAGTTCTAAAAGAAATCTGCCTTCATCCATTGTCAGAACTTTTGTATTTCCTCCTGATAACTAATGTAGGATGATTTTGGAAATAAGAAAATCAAGCACATGGTGGAAGAGAAAGCAGTGTTTTGATCATGAGAAAAAGTCAGGAATTTTTATGGGACTGAAAAAGGGCAGTGGTCACTGCGCACGACATGAGGGCTTTACAAATAGTGTTTTGTGGGGTTTATAAGCCTTTTGGCGTGAGGAGGAGGCAAGGAATAATAAAGGTTCAATAATGCTATATACAACACATGCATCACTTCATATTCATATTCATGACATTTATTAATACAAAAATTTAAAAAATGTCATTGAAAATTCTCAAATATTAATGAAACTAATTTAGCAAACTCCATTATTTATGGAAAGTGCTACATAGAGTTGTCCAACAATAAATTTTAGATTTATCTTTTTTAATGGTTGTGATTGTTACATCCATTCCTCGACATTTCGCTTTGTACTACTCCTTCTGGTCCTATATATAAGAGGCAAAACCCTAAAACACATAGACCAAGGAAATACATTGAAATAAGCTATTTGTAATTAATATTCATATAAATTTACAAATTTAACCCTTCAATAATTAATGACCAAACCTACTTGTATTAAAAGTTGCACTGTCTCGTAAATATAAACCCTATTATAAATAAGGGTAAAATTGGAAATGAGCATTTAATATTTGTCAAAATACATGCATGTCTCTTATATTTTGGACCCAAAAAAAATAGTCATTTGCCTCTTATAATAAGGACCGGAGGGAGTATTTAGCAACGCTGATTATTAATTATTAAAATTTCAAAGTATTGTTATTATTAATTTTTTTTTGTTAAATAAAGTTTAAAAGCAAATTAATAACTTATTTAGTTTTTTAAATGAACAAATAATTTTAAACGAGTGAATCACCATTTTAGTTCCTCAAATTGTTGGACGATTACAAGTTGGAGCATCACAATAAGAACTAGGAAAGAATGTACCCCAATTTGAAAAAGTTTATCATGTTAATCCAATTCGGCAACATTTTTCAATTTGAAGGACCATAACGTAATGCACATTAATTTTTTTATTCGGGGAATGTTTTTATATATTTATTATTATGAGCGGCCAACTTGTCACGGTCATACAATTTCAAGGACTAAAATGATAATTCACTTAATTTCAAACAAAACAAGATTCTTAAATAAATAAAGGTGAAAGGAAGGAGTATTATTTTTCCTATATGATTAAAGCTGGTTCTAAATCATTTTTAATATAAATGGAAATGTGAATGGTATAAAAGAATTGAGAACATAAGTATTGTTTAATTAACATTTTATGAAGTTAATTAGGGTGAAGGGGGGTTGATCCAGCAAGGTGCAGTAACCAAGTCAGTCTTTCTCCCACAAAAACCTACAAATCCAACCTAAAAAGTTGTTTTGCTTTTTACACTTGATTCAATTTCATGAGTTTAATCAATGTATTTGAGGCCCTTTGGTTCCTATACTGATTTAAGGTTTTATTCAAAGAATCTGTTCATTTACCCTATCCCTTTAATGGAGCAATCCATCCAAGACGTTGATTTCAGGTGTTGTATTACTTTTCAGAATGTGAAACTTCACCTAGAACCACATCACATGCGGCATGCAGCCTGGACAGTTCTTTTACGGTAAGTTTGGTCAAATAAGTGCTCACAGATGTCAATAATACTTGCTCATATTTGGTTCTTCTTTTTTCTTTTTGCCACAAAGAGTATAATTTAAATCACCACAATTTGTTTTTCTCTTCTTTCCAGTTTTATTTCTTTTCTGTAAAAGTTTATCCTTTCTTTTCCTCTTTAACCTCTTAAAAATTATTCCTTGGGATGGGACGACAATGAAAAAAATAAATAAATAAATAAAAAAAGGGAAAGGAATGATCCCCCTCCCCCGGCTTGGATGACTTATCTTCACGGTTGCCAAGAAAGTAGAGACAATTTCTAATTTCCCGTTTAAATAACCGTTAATTATGTTTTATTTAGATTATTTATTTTTTATGCTTTTTGTGCATACACAATTACACATATGTTTTGTTTTTAAAGTGAGAAAAGGAAACAAAAACGAGAATAAACTATGTGATCTCTATAATTTTTTAATATTCTCTTCTTCCAATTTTGGGCCAGCTAATAGAAATAAAAATGTTTTTATTGATATTTTTTTAATGAAATAAAACGTCCAACTAAGAATAAGAAACAAATATTTATCTAGTGTATTATCACAGATATAATACTATGTTTACGAAAAATGCTTCGTACCATCTAGCATTTTCCTTAATTAAATTACCTGGTTCCATAATTCTATATAAATTTTGTCCATTAATTTATTATAATTAATTAACTAATTAAAAAATTATTGATAAGGAAAAAGAGAGATAATTTTATAAAGGTTTTTTTTTTTTTAATTCCATTTGGTTGTCAATGAAATTGGGTCGACCCACTTGAGCCTGAAAAGTTGGTTAAGCTGTGGGATATAAATTATAAGTGTATAAGTTCAAACTCACTCAATGCGCTCCATCCCTTTCTTGTTCCCTTCTCCACTCTTCCCTCTTGTAAAGCCTTTATAAGTAGGGATGACAATATTCACCTATGAGTAGGGATCCTCGAAGGGATTGTCCCATTCAAGGCCCCGCGGTGGAGATTTTTTCCTCGTGGAGCTACATAGGGACGAGGGAGCGAATCCCCTTGAAGGCAATTAGGGGATGGGAACGAGGACCATACTCCCCACCTCATGGGATTTCCGTCCTCGAGAACATTACATAAATACTCATAATATATAATATTAAATTAATATAAGAAACTTAATGTATCATTTCACAGATCAAAAGCTGCAACCTCCAACATAATGACGAAATCTACCACTCTATTAAAGTAAATAGATTCATAGATCTGTGAATTCTTGAAAGCAGACCTGAATGACACAATCCGGAATCCCATGACGGCGGCGGTAGAGCTTGCCATACCCACATTGGCAGTCACATCCACCACAAATTCAGCTATCTATTCGCTCATTTCCCACCTTCTTCAAAACCTCCTAAATAGTGATTGAGATGTCAAGTTTGTTAAAGGATTTTCTATTAAGCGTGCTCACGATGTTCTTGTGGAGCTTGTCAAGTAGGTTTTCGAAAGCGAGCATAAAAGGGGTATCGAATGCCTTCCACGTTACTGACAACAATAGTGAGAGCTTGAGGGGATTTGATGCAATTTAAATAGGAGATTACATTGAAGGAAGGATGTGTACTTGATGGCGAGGAAGCTAGGGATTGAGTTTACATCAATTATCCTTTTGGGGTCCCGCCCGCGGGGAACAAGCATGAGGGAATACTTACTTTTTAGTTATTATGTCGATTAAAATTGAATTATCCAATCCGCTTTTAATCGGATCAGTTTGATTCGAATTTGATATAGAAATCAATCCAATCTAAATCGAACCACTACTTGTTTTTATTTTTGGATTATATAATTTTTAATTCAAAATCAATCCACCTGATCTACGAATACTCTTACTGAAAAGGGTCAGTCCAAGCATTCTGGATAATTAAAATCCAAGATATACAGCATTTTTCAAGAATTGAAGTTGAAATTTCGGGAGGGAAAAGAAAAAAAATACGCTGGATTGGTTGGAGGAGAAAATTGTGGTTTCCTGATTACAATCAAATTGTCATCTTCGCTAAAATGATGTTTCACTTTTCTCTGATACACATTTGTTAGACAAAAACAACTTCATCAATTAGCCATGCTCTTTATGGGCTAAAGCCACAGCCGGTCCCCTTTTTGTAGGAGACGAAAATGTTTCATCGATTAGATTATTGTTGATTTATGTTATTGCGCGATATAAAATATGTCGATGAGTGTTAGTAGCATATTTTCTAACACTCTCTTTTTAAGACACTCCTACGTATTGGTTGAAATTTATATGAGTCTCATTAATTTATGTGGGTCCTACTTGAATTTTGTAAGATACACATAAATTTTAACCAATAGAAGGAAGTGTGCTGCAAAGAAGGTGTTAGAGGGCGTGCTACTAGCACTTCTTAAATATGTTTGAATCGGGAGTGGTCCCTACATCTAAGATACTTTCTTTTTTTTATACACGTTCTCTTCATTGTTTCACTACAAAAATCAAGATAATTAATCAATTAAATTAACAAATTATGTTGAAATTAACAATATTACAAAAAAAAAAGGAAAAAAAAGAGTTTTTCTTTTTGGCTCATACATGTGTCAGTGTGTGTAAAGAATAATTAAATTATACATAAATCTGAAGTTTCACTTTTGATTAAAAATTAAATGTTTTTGTCCCGTAAGTCCTGATTTATAGTTCGCTTTTCTTTTCTTTTTTTGATAGATTATAGTTCGCTTTTCTAGCTAGTGGCTTCTGGCTACTGAATTGGGAAAGAATCTTTCAATAAGAATTTAGCCTTTTCAGCTCAAATTGTTAGGTCAGGTCCATAACAAAACACGTCCTAAAGGTTACCACTTACCAGACATGTGATAGCAAGTTGATGAGTTAATATTACGTCATTAGTCAAAAACCATTATATGAGCAGACAAGAGTGTAATCATCAATGCGTCAAATTCGGGATTTAATAATTAACGCACACTTAATAACTGTTTTGACCAGAGGCATTCTAAAAAATGCACAGCAGTATTTAGTAACGCTGACTTTTAGAAACACTACTAAATTATAGACTTTTAATGGCGGTTTACTAAGAAAACACTATCTTTGTCTCGTAACCTATTTTAAAAAAAAAATGTTCTTTACCCCATACATCATTAATAACGTGTAACCAGGGAAGCGCTATCATAATAGACGAATTTAATAGCATTTATTAGGACAAACAATATCGAAGTTGAAGCTATCGTAGCGCTTGAATGAGGAAACACTATCTTTTCATCATATTAAAACAGCTCTTTCTAGGTGACTAACTCTCTGCCCGTAGTCGTTGGGCGTTGGCACATTTCATGGAAGTACAATAAACTCTCTACATATAAAACTCGATATTCAACATTCAATGCATAGAAAACTGGAAAGTAATCAATTACGCCTTAATAGCTATTGAACAAATGCTCCTAAACCTAAGCCAATTTCTCTTATAAATAACCTTTCTCTGTGTTCTTATCCCACATTTCAAATTTTATAAAATCTCCTCATGTATTCTTTTGTGTTCTTATCTTCCAGAAGAGGCCAACACTCTCATATTTTTTTTATCGTGTGTCATGTCTAATGTCCAAAAGAGGGTCAAAAGAAGCCCTATCCTGAATGTCATGACAGTCGATAAGAAGATATGTGAATATTATTATCCCTCCCAAATTCTTCACGAAATGAGAAGCAAGGGCACCCAAATATTGCTCTAATCCTATGGTTAATGAATCTTCCACTTTTGTATACCCATTAACCAAACTCAATATGTTATTAACTACAATTTTGAACGTCATAAACTAGGTGTTGCAGATGTCAACATTTTAGATACTGAAGTAACATAACTGATTTAAATAAACAAAATTCATATCTATATGGAAATTATTATTTTTTTGACACAATCTATATGGAAATTATTCAAACGTGTTTTTTCCCCTTTATCAAAAAAAATAGATAAAATTTATTTTTCATACTTCTAACTTTATTTAAATTTTAGAATCGTTCTCTATTTTTCTTTTTAAATTCATTCTTTTAACTTTAAAAAATAGATAATGTTTTCCTCTTTTGTTACTTTCATTATACTTTCATTGGGATATTTTTTCCCAAATTAAAAACTTGGGACATTATTTCTTGAAATCTTTGGATTTCTGTGAAATTTAAATAAATAATTGGAGTTTTCATAAATCTTATCTTGAAAAATTTATTGAAAACTAAAATTGTGTGATTATATATCATGTCCAGAGAATTTTGTTTTAATATTTTCGATTTAGGAAATTCAGGGTTCGAAAACCGTTAATGATAAAAATGTCAACTTAAATGTATTTGATGTTTTTTTTTTTTTGAAACAAGAAACTCAATGCATTTCATTAATAATCAAATGAGTAATATATGGTGGAATATGATAAAAAACTTAGTGGCTAGCTAAAGAAGACGTCACCTTAGCTAAACTTTCGCTTGCCTCCTAACAAAACTTACACCAAAGTTTGGAAATTCTTGAAAAGCTCTTGACAGGCTTGGATAATAACACCAAATTCATATACTTCTTCCAAAGGGGATTTAACTCTATTCAACACCACTTGGCAATCAAGTTCAAAAACAACTTGTTTAGAGCTAAAATCCATGCTTTGGACCCATTAAAGAGCTTTGAATAATCCCATAGCTTCTCCCTCTCGAACAGGTAGGCAAAAGGGAATACAATCAGATTTAGCAATAACAAACTCACATTTGTCATCCCTAATGTACATGCCAATTGTTGTTTTACCAGAAGAAGAATTAAAACTTGCATTCACATTACATTTATAGGCACCTAAATAGGGAGCAGACCAAATAGAAGAGCCATTTCTTTCAGCTTAGGCAGTTGCAAGTGTTCGTGGGGCATTGGCAAGTTTCCAATCAGACAAATAAGAATTGGCACGATGGACTATGGTATTCACAGAGGGTGTTTTATTATCCCAAAGTTGCTCATTTGTTGCATTCCAAAGGCTCCACATAATCATTGCAAGGGATTCCCTTTTGTCATACTCCAAGGGGCTCAATGCTTTAAAGAGAAAAGCTGAAAAGGATCCTTCAGAAAGAGTGAGAGGTGCAAGAGTGTTCCACAAATAATACTGGGTCCAACACGCTTGACTAATAGGACATGTAATGAGCAAATGCCAAAGATTCTCCAATTCTCTATCACAAAAAACACAAGTGGCTGGACAAGATATACCTCTCTTTTGAAGCTGGACACTAGATGGTAAGCAATCATGGCAAGCCCTCCATAAAAAGATCTTAACTCTTGGTGGGATTTTTAGCTTCCATAGAAGAGACCAATCACCTCTCACCTGCAAGTGTGAACAATTCAAAACCGAGGAGAGTGCAAGGTGATAAGCTATCTTCACCGAAAAAACTCCATCTTCCGCAGCTTTCCAAATTATAGGATCATTACAAACCAAGTCACTCATTGGAGTACGTAGCACTTGCTTGGCCATAAAATCTAGAAGCATGTTACGTATAAGTCCCTCGTCCCATGCTTTACTATTTACGGACCAAAGATCACGTACATGCATGTTACGGGCTTCAGGAGGAAAAAAATCTGGACACTTCAAACTGGACACATCACGTAACCCTGGAGATTCCCAAAGAGGTATATTACTATTGGAACCAATTAACCATATAGTACCTTCTTTTTCCAGAGCTTTTGATGACCAAAGACTCCTCCAAGCATAAGAGGGATTGTGACCCAAACTAGCATCCTTGTGAAAAATATTTGGCTTTGAAAATTCTAGTCACAATGGGCATTAGTTTATACCAAAAATTTCCAAGCTTGCTTACCCAACATGGCAAGATTAAACGCATGAAAATTCTGAAAACCAAAGCCACCCCAATGCTTTGGTATCGACAGTTTGTCCCAAGAGAGCCATTTTATACCTTTTGATTCTCTGTTCATCAAGCCCCACCAAAAAGAATTCAGCATCTTTTGGATCTCCTCACTAAGAGATGGAGGAATAAGGTACATACTCATGCAATAAGCAGGGATTGCTTGACCCACTGATTTTATCAAAACCTCCCTACTAGCCACAGAGAGCATTTTTCCTTTCCAAGAACTCACTTTTTTCCAAATGAGATCTTTGACATAATTAAAAACTTCCTTTTTGTTCCTACCAACAAGAGAAGGGACACCCAGATACTTCCCATCATTTAATTGCTCATGAACTCCAATCGAGCTAGCAAGGTCAGAATGCAAATGAAGGGGAACATTGCTGGAAAATAAAAGTGCTGACTTTTGCAAGTTGATCGCCAGGCCTGAAGTATTTTCATACATTTGAAAGAGATACTTAATATGCCGCATTTCACTTTCATTAGTGTGCATAAAAAGAAAACTATCATCTGCAAAAAATAGGTGTGTAATAATTGGAGCTCTTCGACAATTTTTAACACCATGAATTTGACCATGTCTAACTGCATTCTTTATTAATAAAGACATACCTTCATTACAAAGAATATATAAATAGGGTGATAGAGGATCTGCCCTATCAAACTACAGGACCAGCAGAGATAACACCAGCATCCTCATTATTCATAAGAACCGAATATTGAATAGAGGAAACACACATCATCATCCACTGAACCCATTGAGGGTGGATGTAACACCCCGATTTTTACTGTTCTTTAATATCGGTAAATATATACATATATTTGTTTATATTTTTATCCGAGACTTAGAAAATGATTTTGGATAAAATAAATTCATTTCCATGATATATTTGATATCATAAGGTTACAAAGAAATTTTGGGTTGAAAATTCAGACGGAGCCCGGTCTGCGTTTTTCACTGACAGTAAAAGTTTATTGCTCAAAAAACCTAATTTTAATTCGTGAACGAGATGAAAGATATTTTTATCATATTTGCTACGATATTGGAAGTTTTGAAAATTTTCGCAAAAAAATAAAATATTATATTTGGTGCGGGCGAAAACGTCGAAATATCTCTAGGAAAACCTGAGTCAGATGAACCAGGGAGTCAGCAACGGAGCTGAGATGGCTGATGTGACTGATGTGACAAGCATTTATGACGATCCTATCCGAATCATAATGGCCATAATGGCACATAAATGGCATTAGATATTTTTATGGTAAAATGACTATTTCACCCTTGGTTTCCTATGGAAATTTCAAGGCTTGCCATTGAAATTTTGAGACCATTTTACCCTCCCTTACACGACTCTACTCCTTTTTTCCCTACACTTAGGCAATTTTTTTAACTCACTTATATCATCTTCATGAATCATGACTCATTTCTCTCAAAAACCCTAATCGGGAATCGGGTATGTTTGTGCAGAAATATATTGGGAAACAATTCGACAAGTCATCTATGATGACTCAAGAGGAATGAATCATCATGGTGATAACTTATTTTAGTCATCATGAAGACAAAGAAAATATCTAGATATTTTGACCGCTAACCTAACCTACGTCTGGTTAAAATCTACCCGAGGTTAACTAACCATGATTTGCAACACAAAATATCTTCTCCCTAATATGTGGTATAGGAGGAGACCACACCACCCAAACACCCTCATCCACATCATTTTTAAGGCTCTAAGGCTGCCACCCTTCTCCATTTGTAGCCAAGTATCCATTTTCATTTCAACCACAAACTTAATATGGTTACATGGTTCATTTCCTACCACACATCATCTTTTAATTTCATTTAATACAAGGATTCTTTTGTTCATTCTCCTCTTCTCCTTTGTTTTTTTCTCCAGCCATCTTCCTCCTTCCAAAACCATTTTCTTTTCATCATTCATCAAGAACACCAAGAATACTAAGACAAACTCTCCTTACTCACCCGAAAGTTCATCGAAGTTCTGACCTTTTTCTGTTCTGAAACTCGTAAAACTTTCAACATGCAAGTTTTTCCTATTTCTCTCTTCTTTTCAACGACCTAAAGATCATCAAAAACGGATAAGTATTTTGGGAGATATGCCCAAATTACCAAAACAGCTCGAAATCCACAGCATCTCACGAGAACAGTGGAAAGAAGGCACTTTACGCCCGTGTTCTGATCTGAATCAAATCAAACCTTAAACATCAAAGTTGTTCCTATTCTTCTTACCTTTCCAACAAGCCAAAGTTTGTAATTTTTAGATGAGTGGATTGTGAGATACACTCATAAAACCACCACACCCTCAAAGCTGTCCCAAAAGCTTCCATTTCTACCTAAGCTTGTTTTGATCACTCTCTTCATTTCTTCAATCAACAAGAGGTAAAACCTCATATATCATGATCATTTTTTCTTCTCCTTCAATCATTTAAGTTGTTTAAGGCATGAATCATGATTTTCCATCTTCATGAAGCTTTCTTCAAAAATCTCTAGAAAATTGTAGAAAAATCTATTTGACTTGAAACCAATTTCTATGATCTAGTTATGATCTCTATTTTCATCATCCAAGAGCTTGAAAAATTTAGAGATCCCTAGCTATTTCTTCTTGACTTGGCCGTACCTATGCTCAAATGGGTTTAGGTGATTTCCTTCATTCTTTAACTAGTTTTTATGTTGTTGTTCATGGCTAGGTTTTGGTGGACAAAACCGTGGCCTACCTTGCTTGGTTTAGCTTGTGTTTGTTTGATCTTCAAGTGATCTACAAGAGGTATGGGGGAGATTACCACTATCCTACCTTAATGTAGATATGTTGATGGTTTAATTAGTGTATATGTGGTCTTATAATTCCTAAGTATGAAATTTGTATATTTATTTGCATATGTGTGTGATCCTCTTGGAGGATTTGGTTGATGCTTGGTTTTGATATATTTTGGTATGATCCTAATGATTTCTAATTAAAAACTTGGTTGTTGATTGATTGAATTGTTAAAAAAAATGATTAACATGATTATTTAAGGCCATTCGGCCATGACTGTTTTAATGTGTTCCATGTTGATTTAAATTATTTGAATAATTTTGATGAGGATTGAATGAATATATAAGAATATAGAAATTGATTTGGATTTATTTGGATGTGCATATTGAAAGATATGATTTTATGAGTCCTTAGGGACTAAAATGCAATTTCTGAGAATTTCAGTGGCTGCACTGAAATTCATGTTCTTGTGTGTTAATATTGGAGTCCTTGATGAGATTGGATTGGTGTTAATTGGATTAATACATAAAACGTTATAAGCTTTTTTGTGAAAAAGGACCTTTTTGCAATTATAGAAAAATATTTGGGCAGAAACGAAAATTATGGAAATTTGAGGGCAACTGAAAAATATTTCTAAAGAAGTTGGTTTGGCGTGATTTGAAGTTATACATAAAAAGTTATAAGGTTTTAAGTGAATAATGATCTTTTTGCAAATTAATAAAAGTTTAGGGGGTTAAATTGCAATCTTCGAAAATATATTTAACTGGACAGTGAGAGACTGTTTTTAATATCTATTATACTGTTCTAAAACTCCTAAATGAGTTTTGGACTATTAGAGTGTAAAATTGTTGAAAAAGGATTTACGCGTTTTATAAACTTAACGACGTTTGGTCAAATTTTTAGGAATTTTGTATACATGAAAAGGAAAACTGTAAAAGCAGTGCTTCAACATATTAGTATGAGTATTATAACCTAGGTGAGTAATAGATTTGAGGTGAAGAACCATATTTTCAAAAGTATGGCTTTTGGGCCTAAAACCAATAAAAAGCGGCGAAACCGTAGTCAAACGTTTTTAAAGATTTTTGAGAAAATAATGATGTAGAGTTTGAAATTAGTATTCTAATACTTTAACATAAGTATGATAACTTAGGAAAGTGAAGGATTTGAGAAAAATAATGGTATTTGTGAAAATTGAAGTTGAAATACAGTAAAAAGCCGTAAAACGGTATTTTAAGAATTTTGATGTTTTTCAAGAATCTGTTTTGAGGGATTTAGCACTTATGTACTTTGATGGAATCTAATTTTAAAATGGTTTGGTTTTAACCAAAGGTATTAGTTTTAAGACAAAAAGAATTTTAGTCTTCAAAGACTAGTATTTACATTAAAGAGCAAAACCTAAGTCATGAATGACTTAGTGAAAATATGAACTTAATGATTTATGACTTATGGTGAAGCAAGACCTTATGTCATAAAGTATGGATAATTCATTATCCATATTCCATAAAATTTAATGGACTTAGAATGATTTGTTTTCTTGGAAGCCAAAGAAAAAGGCTCAATTAGAAAAGTACAGAGAAATAAATAATTGGACTTGTGTTCCAATCTCAATGCATTAGGACTTTTAATCAAGTGTTTTAAGATATCTTTACACAAAGATGAAAGGTTACTTGAGAATTTCCGCTCGATGTTAAGAACATCTAGCATATGAGAAAGCACGTTGAAAGAATTCCGATGGAATCTAGATGTCATCCGATGGATAGACAAGAAGAACGCATTTTCCGGCAATTTTGCCTAAACACATAGTGAAACTATGTTCTGTAAGACCGTTGTGCCTAGGAGAAGAGCTAACACTTTAATGCGGGTGTGAATTCCGTAGTGGCGAATCCTGCTTATTCATAGGGGGTGTCGGGGTATGAAATACTCACATAGGCCCAGTTGGTAGCTCCTCTGTGGCGTGGCGATCTTGCAATGCACTGACATACTCGACTAGACACTACATGTTTTCTGGTAGTGTAGGATGTTCCCGAAAAAGCCTATGACATGCACGCCCTCTTCTATTGACGCATTCTTTATTACCCAAGGCTGGTAGACTCCGGAACAATCCTCCGAACCACTCTCTCCGACTGTTTGTTAAAAACCATGGTATAGGGGATTAGAGGTCATTCCTCGAGTCTTAGATGTCTCTTATCTAGGAAAAGTGGTGCCCGTGGTTGTGTTGTTGTGACTATTCCTGTTGTGATGGATGATATAATTGTTTATTGATATTTGTACGTACCTGTGAGTCGTACCACTGCATGTCTGCCTTATGTGTAAGATAAATGGAATCTCACCTCTTTATCTATATATTGCCTATGTCGGCTGGTGTCTTCTGTATTCCTTTGAGAAGATTGAGACGTCAAGATGTCCCTTGGCTGACACATCGTAGAGATTGAGGTTGGAGCATGCGGACGATATGTTGGAGTTTCTAATGGACGTCTTCCAGACTGTTGATGGGTTCGTAGACCATGTTTTTCCTCTTGGAAGAGGAAAGGGCTTAGTTCAAGAGTTACTTTTGAAGTGACTCTAGTAGTGTCTTTTGTGACGACGTCGGTAGTGGACTCAAATAGAGTTTCCACTAGATCTTGTCAGTTTGGTTTGTCCTTCTCACGGTGTACGAGAAAGGACTGTCTTTTCTATTTTAGTTTGGCCAGCTAGGTATGTTTGGGAGTTAATGTTAACGCTTATGGAGCTGCGACTCCAAGTATATTATATTTTAGGAGCTGCGTCTCCACATCTTTATGTTGAGTCTGTACATTCTATGATTTCTGTTTATGAGTCGGGTTGGGTATTATGTAAATGATTTTTGAACTCATAACCCTAATTGTGATAATGGAATATTTTATTGTCCATTCATTTAAAACAAAGTAGTTATATTTACGACTTACGGAAAAGGAAAAAAAATTACCCCATTCTTTTATAGCCAAATTTAATTAACCTACTTTTCAGCCTTAAAATGTCACTTACTTTGTAGCACCTGAGAAGGGTGTTACAGTGGAATCCCAGTTTGAGCATAATATCCCTCAGATAATCCCAGCTCACTCGATCATAAGCTTTACTAACATCTAACTTCAGAGCTGCATCGCCATTAACTCCATTATTCTTGCATTTCATATAATGAATAGTCTCAGTTGCTATAAGGGCATTATCAATAATATATCTGCCAGCAACAAAAGCAGATTGCTCCTCCGAGATACATTTGCTAATAACATGAACCAACTTGTTAGTAACAGTCTTCGAGAGAATTTTGTAGATGACATTACATAGAGAGATAGGCCTAAGATCACGCATAGAATTAGGCTGATCACACTTGGGAATGAGAGCAATATTGGTACTGTTGATGCTTTGAGGAATAACACCATCAACAAGCCAATGCCGACAAGCTAAAATCACATCATTACCACGCAGGTTCCAAAAACTTTGATAGAAAGCTTCATTGAGATCTTCAGGACCAAGAGATTTATCAGGATGCATATCAAGAATAGCCTTAATAAAATCATCATCCGACAAAGGAGCTAGAAGAATATCATTATCATCATCAAATAATTTTTGCTGGGCATGAAAAACCACCAAATTCACATCATTATGTTCACCAACAAAGAGAGAATTAAAATAATCATTTGCTAACTTGTATAGGCCTGGCTGCGAACTAACTAAAATACCATGATCATCATCTAGCTTTTCAATAAATTTAATTTTCTTTCTAGAAGAAGCAGATGCATGAAAAATTTTTGTATTAAAATCACCTCCTTTAAGCCAATGAGATTTTGCCCTTTGTCTCCAATAAATTTCCTCCTGAACCAAAAGCTTAGAAAGTTTGGTCCTGAGTGCACTGAAATGATTAATAGATGCTCGATCATTCTTTCCCCTCAACCTTTCCAGCTTTTTTTTTTACAAACTGCAATATCTGTTCGAAAATTTGGCCCAAGCTTTGTGCTCCACTGTTTCAAGTTAGCGGTGCAGTGGGATATTCTATCATTAATATCACTTGTAAAGTGTTCGACCAACTACCTGAAATCACATCCTCTAGACCATCCTCCAGAAGCCAATGATTCTCGAACTTGAACCGCTTCTGAAAGAAATGAGAGTAGCGATTTTCAGTTGAGAGAATGATAGGATTATGGTATGAGATGCAAGCTAATCCATTAACAAGATGAGCCTCTCCTCAATTACAATATTCGAACCCCTTCTGCGAGTCCAAGTAAATTGGTACCCCTCAAGAGAGATATCCGTAAGATCACAATCCATAATTGTGTTCCTGAACTCGTCTATCATCCATTGGGGACGCTCCACCATACCACGTTTTTCCTCATGAGCTAGAAGATCATTAAAATCTCTGATGATGCACCAAGGAAGATCAGAAAGATCAGCCAGAGAACTAATAATACTCCAAGATTCACGTCTTCTATTATTTTCAGAGCAACCATAAAAACCAGTTAGACACCACTTCCCTCTATCACCTTCATCAATTTCCAGATCAATGAAATTGTAAGCATACATGGAAACTTGGATTTTTAAAGAATCCCTCCACATAGCAGCTAGACCACCTCCTCTCCAACACTGTCAACACTAAAACAACAAGAAAAACCCAACTTTAACTTCACTTATTCCACTTTCCTTCTATTAACTAACATCTCAGAAAGGAATAGAATATCCGGTTTGTGAGTTCGCGTAAGATCTTTTAGAAATGAAACTGCATGCAGGTTACCCTGCCATTAAAAATTGCTATGAGTTGATAGTTGAATCCAACACCCCTGACCGAGTTGAACTCGCCAAGTCTGCATGGCCATACATGTCCAGAATAGCATGGTGATAACCTTTAGAAATAGAGGTTATCTAGCCTACTTTGAGTCCTTAAAATGGTCTTTAAGAGAATAGTTTGGGTTAAGCTTAGTGTTTAGAGTAAGTAATTGCATAGTTTTCTTGAAAACAGTTGGAATCTGGAAAGTTGTGTTTAATGGTGCTTGTGAGCTTTGTGTTATAAACAGGAGCTTAAGGAAGATTGGAAGAAGCAGAGTTGATGTCTATGCTGCAGAGTGCTGCAGCTTGGAATGAGGTTCAGCAGTCAACCAAGAAGAAGTCAACATCAATTTAAGCTGACTAGAGGAAAAAGTGGACCCATGGCATTAATGTACTCAACGTGCATAGTATTAGAAC
Source organism: Echinosophora koreensis (assembly GCA_035048595.1). NCBI lineage: Eukaryota > Viridiplantae > Streptophyta > Magnoliopsida > Fabales > Fabaceae > Echinosophora > Echinosophora koreensis. The sequence goes on along the minus strand of JAPCYP010000025.1, from coordinate 4,126,502 downwards.
AAATATTGTGGTCTCTGTACTTCTTTGCATTTTGGGCCATGCATTAACTATTGTAAATATTCCTTTTTGGGCCAAGGGGACATGTTTTGTCTTATTATCACTTTTTGGTCTCCTGATGAGAGGGAGGTGCACGAGCCAAGGGTTTTTACCCTAGAGGGAATCAGTATAAAAGGAATTGGCATGCACGTAGCCAGAAGCAGTTTTTTACACAGATTTTTAGCCTAGTACAATTTACAAGCTGCTAGAGGAAGCCAAGCCAGGAGGAAAGGAGGAAACTATGAGAGTTTGGAGCCAAGCTTGGAAGAGCGTGGTGACTCATTCTTCAGTCTTTTAACTTCCCCTCTTTGAACTTCCAACTTGTAATGGATCTATTATTTACTTTATTTTATAATATGTTTTATTTCATTTCCATTTCTATCATGAGCTAAATCCCTTGAGCTAGGAATGTGATGATCTTGTAATGAATGTGATGAATTACATATGAAATTTGTTTGCAGCAATTTGACCAAGTGCTTTGCATGATTAATTGCTAGAAAATAAGAGTGATCAACTTATTTTACAGCTCAAGTTTATTAATGTTGGAAGACATTAATAAATGGAACCCTTGAGTTAATATGAGTTGAGTAATTAATTGGGAAATTAAATTACCTTGGAGTGAATAGGAATATTCATCAAACTCATAAGTTAGCTGAGATATTTGAACTGCAGATAAGCGTAATTAAATTGGGCTTAGGAATAAGGAACAATTAATGAGGCTTATCTTAAAAAGTGTTGGAAAGCACATTAGCTTTTGTTCTCTGGAACTATTGCTACAACATTTAAGAGCATGTATGACATCACAGGACTTATAAGTGATTCTATTCCTAGCTTATTTTTATTATACAATCACATATCCTTTATTTCATTTTTACTTCACCTTATTTCAGTCACTCATAATTGTCAAAAGTTCAGAATATTCCATTTATTTTTGCTAGTTCTTTTGTGATCCTATTTGCCCTCAAGGTTACCTAACTTGATTAACTACTTAAGGACTTTAAAAATTACCCTCCAATCCTCGTGGGAACGATCTTTTATCATTATATTATTTGGTTGATTGTGTATACTTGCACATTGCACTTTTTTGGCAACACATGGCTTCTTTTCCTCTCACGCGGGTCCTCTTGGTTTTTTTTTAAAAAAAGCAACAGAATCGGCCACATTAATTGGATGTTGATTAGCAATGATTGGAGATGAAATATTTGATCCTTCTATCCCTGGTAACGGTTCTATCATTAATTTCTATAATAACCGTTTCTGTTAGGCCACTATTTTCTCTCACCTCAGCATTATTCCCTGTATGAAAATTGGATCACGATTTGGCATATCTGCAGCGTGAAAATTGTGAGATCTGTTCCTTTCTCCCCTCAGCCATCGACTTCCACCTCCGTCACTAGCCCACCTCTCCTCCGCCCTATCTGCACCCCCCAACCTCTAACACCATCATCATTCTCACTTGTCTTGCAAACCCTTAAAGAGAGGCAGTTGTACGCTAAGTTGTCGAAGTGTGAGTCCTGGTTGAGGAAGTGAGCTTCTTAGGACACGTCATCTCTAAGGGTGGCATAGCAGTAGACCCAGCTAAGGTAGAGACGGTCCAGTGGGAAGCACCGAAGTCAGTGACCGAGATTTGGAGTTTCTTGGGGTTAGCCGAGTACTATAGGTGGTTCATAGAATGTTACTCTAAGATAGCTTTACCCTTAACCCGTCTCACCAAGAAAGGACATCTGTTTGTGTGGGACTCGAAGTGTGAAGAGAGTTTCCAAACCCTTAAGGATAGATTAACATCAACTCCAGTGTTAGTTTTTCCAGATTCTAGTGAACCCTTCGTAGTTTACTGCGATGCTTCTAAGCAAGGTTAGGTGGTGTGCTGATGCAGAATGGTAAGGTAGTGGCTTATGCTTCTAGGCGGTTGAAAACCCATGAGAAGAACTACCCTACCCATGACCTAGAGCTGGGAGCCACGGTATTTGCTTAAAAAACTGGAGGCATTACATGTATGGAGCGAGGTTTGAGGTTTTTAGTGATCACAAGAGTTTGAGGTATCTCTTTGATCAAAAGGAGTTGAATGTGAGGCAGTGTAAGTGGATGGAGTTCTTAAAGTATTATGACTTCGAGATGTTTTTGAGCTTAGAAAGTTGATCCTTGAGGAATTACATAGGGGTGGTTTGAATGTGCACTCAAGTGCCACTAAGATGTATCAGGACCTTAAGAGGACGTTTTGGTGGCCGAGGATGAAAAGGATGTCACTGAGTCTATGTATACGTGCCTAGTTTGTCAGAAGGCCAAGATGGAACAACAAAAGCCTTCATGTAAGTTGTAGCCGTTGAGTAAGGATTAGATGATTAGTTGCTAATAGGAAGGGCGTCAAGGACAAATAGATGAGTGGTTTGGTGGTTACTGTAAGAAGGATCTTTAATAGAGACGAGAGGGCAATTATGTTGCGCGGACATAGTTGCACTCGAGCCCCTGTCGGAAACCCTAGTAGAGAGAGATTGACTCATGGAATTATTATTACTTGAGTTACCGTGCTGGACAGGTAGGAGGGACTGATCACCCCAATTAATCATCGTCGGTAGGTGAAGTAACGATAATTGTCATGAGCTTTGAGTCAGTGAGGTTAGTGGCCTTAGTCGTTTAGACATGAATCGAGTAGAGACTAGTCGCTTAGAAAGTAGGCTCGTAGTGGCCATGGTCAAGAGTGTTAAGTTTGTAACCATAGATTTTCAAAATTTAGACTACTAACCCGTGACTAGTGCATATGTTCCCTAGAAGGGGAGGCCTATTTAAGGAGTAACTAGATGGAAAGATCAGGTTGGTTCGGGAAAAGATGGGAGTTGCACATAGTAGGCAAAGGAGCTACCATGATAAAAGGAGGAAGGCGCTCGAATTCCAGGAAGGCGATCATGTATCCTTGAGAGTTACCCCGACAATTGCGGTCGGAAGAGCGATGAAAGCAAGCAAGTCATCTGTTATCAGGAGATCCGAGTCTTTATACCTTGGTGAACAAGTGCAGGAACCAGAGTGCACAGCGAAAGCATAGTGGAGCTAGAGCCTCCAAGTCCGTGGACTCAATCCAAGGTATGCGCCTAATTGGTGAAAGTTTAACCAGTTAAGGGGATAGAAATTTCGAGGACGAAATTTTTATAAGGGGGTAGAATTGTAACACCCTGTTTTTCACAAATAAGACTAATGCATTTATATATGTTATATATATGTTTGCATATGCTTGTTAGGTTTGTTTTTGATGTCTAAGTTCATGTTTGGGAAAGTTTAGCCTTAGAAATGTTCCTTTTAGACTCCTAATAATGCGTTTCACCGTTTTGGTCATATCTTGAGTTCTAGATTTTCGATCAGGGTGATCTTTGTGGCGTTGGAAAGCTAAGAGTATTATTTACAAGTTGTATTTTTAGTGTTTTGCCAAAATCAGTCATATAGGGGGTCTCGAAAGGCCATCTTTGAGCGTCTCAAGCTTAGAAGTTGAGCATGGCCGTGCTCAATAGGAAGCAAGGCCGTGCTCAGGCATCAGAGTCTATAAATAGAGCAGTTTCGTGAGGGTTACGAGCCAAACCCTATTTTGGCACTTTGGGCAGCTTTTGTAGGGCAAAAACCTCTTCTCTCTTCCTCCCCTTAAGCCCCTTTGATGCCTTGGTGTTCTTGCTCTATTTTTGGAAGGTCATGGTTAGTCTGTGCCAATCATAGAAGGTAATGGTTCTTTCCCCCTTTGGTTTCCTTTTCTTGTTAATGAATTGGGAACTATTTGGTTAACCTTTTATTTGACCAAGGCTTGGGAAGCTAGTCAAGCTGCTTGAGGGAAATGCTTTGGTCCTTCGTTTGGGTTGCCAGTTGGCTTTCATTGGTTGGAATCTTCATACCAGGTATGGGGAGAATGGTAGTGTAACCATAGGCTATGGGGTAGTGTAAGGTAAAGGGGTTCCCATAACCCCCATTTACTATGTATGATTTAATATATTGGTTGATTGACTGTTCGATAACATGATTCGTTTGGTTTGGCTATGTTTTTGACATATGTCTCATTGTTATTATTGGTTGTTTTGGAATGGTTATTGTTGATATAAATATGATGATAATATGTTGGTTGAATGTTGGTTGCTATAACTGTTGGTTGGATGATGATGTTATGACTGAGTTGATGGTGTTAAGTCTGGGATTTTATGTTGCTAAAACAGATTAGGATTAATAAACTTAATCCCTAGGATAATTGGCTAAAAACCTAAGTTAGAACTCTGCCCAGAACAGCACTGTCGCGCGATGAGCGCGACCGTGCTGAGCAGGGAGCACAACTGTGCTCCCAGTTGAATTCTGGAAAATGGCCGCGCTGCTTAGCACGACCGTGCAGGACAAAGAGCATGACTGTGCTCAACAGGAAGTACGACCGTGCTTCACTTAAGAGGCAGCACGCCCTTCACGTGTTCAAGCACGACCGTGCTGGGGTTTAAGTACGACCGTGCTGACCCCTCCTAGACAAAAACAAAATTAAATGACTTAAGGGGTTTCAAACCCCATTTCCCCAATGATGACAAGTTGAGATAGCTAATCAAAGATGAAGATTAGACAACCTGGTTAACAATTATCCAAGATGATTAAGATAATAAGATGTTAAGTCGGTATCCGTTGGGTTACCGCATGTTGATAAGTTGAAGTCTTGGGTGCTTATTGACCCAAGCATGTTGAGCTGAACCTTGGTGCTTATTGGCCAAGGGAGCCTTGACCCCGCGGTTTGGGTCTAAGGTTACATTGAGGTTGATGTTGAAGTCTTGAGAGCTTCATGGCCCAAGCAAGGAGGTGGTTGAGATTGTTTGTTGTTATTCCATTTGCATATAGCATTGGAGTTGTTGATGGGGGAGGTTCGACATAGGGGAGATCGCCCGAGTACGGTGATCTGGCCATCCACGGTAGGTCACCCGATGGTTTGGTGACCGCGCCCGCCCCGTGATGAGGCATCCACGGTTTGATGCGTTGGCTATCCATGGGGTTCACCTAGGGTTTGGTGAATTGCCGGTGTTGGTGCTTCTATGGCCAATACGGATATGTAACTCCAAAGTCGTTCATCCTGAGTTAGTTTGGATCCATATGCATAGTTGGAGTAGTGGAGTAGTGATGCATTGCACTGCATGACATACTGATGATGATGTTGATGTGTGATGAGTTGTATTTATATATGTTGATGTATGTATGCCTATGATGCTGCTATGCTAGTTGTTTACCTTGCTTCCTATTCCCATGCTGTATATGTTTACATGAACTTACTCCCCGTTATTTGTTTGTGTTTGGCCTGATCGGCATTTTACAGAGGATGGCGACCAGCCCGGAGAAGAGTGACTCTAGGGAGCCACCGCTCATAGTTAGGGCCTTTCCTTTCAGTTGTTAGTTTAGTTGTTTTTCCGGATTGTACGGAATGGTTATACCAGCTCTGAATTGTGACATCGAGGTTGGGCCGTTATTTATTATGTTTTCATTGTTTAAACTTAGTTTCTTTTCCGCGTTGTAACTAGTTCATGTGGGACTTTTCTACCTATGGGCAATTGTTTTATTTTATTTAGTAAAATGCATGTTTCTTTTTAACTTGTTTTTATATTAAATGGTTTATAACATGCGGGGTAGAAGGGTGTCACAATTATAATTGATAACGATGTTTATGATGGTGATGATGATACTGTGACACCCTTCTACCCTGCACATTATAAGGCATTTAAATATAAAACAATTAAAAAGAAAATCATGCATTTAACTGAATTAAATAAAACAGTTGTCCATGGGTAGAAAAGTCCCACATGAACTCGTTTACAACGTAGAAAATAAAAATAAGTTTAATTAAATAAAAACATAATCAAATAATAACCCAACCCCGATGTCACAATTCAGAGCTGGTATAACCGTTCCGGGAATAAATCCACGGAATACAACCGAAAACAGACTAAACAATAAACAGGCCCTAACTATGAGTGGCGGCTCCTCAGAGTCACTCCTTTCCGGGCTGCTCGTCATCCTCTGCAAATGCCAATCAGGCCAAACACAAACAATACAGGGAGTAAGATTCATGTAAACATATAAACAGCAGGGGAATAGTACGCAAGGTAAACATACACATAAGCATACATCAACATCCAGCAGTATCATAACAACCAAGTATGCTATGCTATGCAATGCATCAACTACTCCGCTACTCCAACTATGCATATGGATCCAAACTAACTCAGGATGAACGACTTTGGAGTTTCATATCCGTATTGGCCATAAAAGCACCAACACCGGCAGTTCACCAGACCTTGGGTGAACCCCATGGATAGCCAATGCATCAAACCGTGGATGCCTCATCATGGGGGGCCTCGGTCACCAAACCTTGGGTGACCTACCGTGGATGGCCAGATCACCGTACTCTCGGGCGATCTCCCCTTTGTCGAACCTCTCCCATCAACAACTCCAATGCTCTATGCAAATGGCACAACAACAAACAATCTCAACCACCTCCTTGCTTGGGCCATGAAGCTCCCAAGACTTCAACATCAACGTTTAACGTAACCTTAAACCCAAACCGTGGGGTCAAGGCTCCCTTGACCAATAAGCACCAAGGTTCAACTCAACATGCTTGGGTCTATAAACACCCAAGACTTCAACTTATCAACGTGTGGTAACCCAACGGATACCGACTTAACATTTGATTATCTAACTATCTTATATAATTAATAACTAGGTTGTCTAATCTTTATCTTTGATTAGTTATCTCAACTTATCTTTATTAGGGAATGGGGTTTAAAACCCCTTAAGTTCTTTAATTGCATTACTGTCCAGGGGGGTCAACACGGTCGTGCTTAGACCCTAGCATGGTCGTGCTTGGACACGTGAGGGCGTGCTGCCCTTTTAAGTGAAGCACGGTCGTGCTTCACACTCAGCACGATCGTGCTCAGCAGCACGATCGTGCTATTTGACCTGCACGGCCGTGCTGAACAGCGGGGCCATTTTCCAGAATTTAAATGGGAGCACGGTCGTGCTCCCTGTTCAGCACGGTCATGCTCAATGCACGACTGCATTGTTCTGGGCAGGGACAGAAACCAAGTTCTAACCAAATATGTTAAGGATTCAACTTCTTAAACTGAATACGTTTTTAACCTAATTAATTAATTAAGTAATCTCATCAATATTACCCTTAACACAACAGTCACAACATCAATCCACCAAAACATGTTAATAATGATAATTAATATATCATCATGCTCATTAAACCATATCAAAAACATGAACATACACTTACTATATCCAAACAGTTATCAGTATATTGTCACAATCAAACAACCATTTCATTTACACATAAACACATACCATAACCGGGGTCATGGAACCCCGTTACCTTACACTACCCACTGCCTAATGAATACAATCCCACTTCTCCCCATACCTGGATTGAAGGTAGCTCTATCAACCAACGTATGCTCCTAACTGCAACTGGTTCCTTCCCAAACGGCCTAACCCAAAGAACCTTAAACAAAAGAACGCAACCAGATTAGTTTCCCAATCAAAACAAAGAGGGAAACCACAAGGGAAAGAGAAACCATTACCTCTAGACCAAGATAGAACCACTAGGCTCCCTAAACTGCTTCCACTAATCCACAACGATGAAGAACGAAGGGGAAGTAGAGTGGAAAACGTGCTATGGTCGCAACTACGGCTGCTGTAACTCACAAAAGTAGGGTTATACGTAACCCTCGGGTTCTGCTCACGTTTATAACGTCCGGACCTGAGCACGGTCGTGCTTAGCATTGAGCACGGTCATGCTCCACTTAGCGTCAGCGAGACGCGGTCAACGCATTGAGCATGGGCGTGCTCATTATTGAGCACGGTCGTGCTCAACTTAAAATCAGAGACATGCTTCTGACTTTAAGCACGGGCTTGCTGGCTGATGAGCACGAGCGTGCTCATGTACCAGAAATGGACTTTTAAGCTAAAATCCCACTTAGCCCTTAACCAACATTTTTAAATTAGTAAAATTAGCTTAGTAAAACATTTTATGAAAAACAGGGTGTTACATATACTGTTATGATGATGATGATGATGATGTGCTGAGTTAGTGTTGATTGTTGAGGATGCTAATGCCAACAATGATGTTAATAAGTCTCTAATTAATTAATAGGGCTTGTTAATGATGTAAAACATGAATATAGTGTGAGAAGCAAGATTATGATCATAGGGCTTAGTTAAAGACCCTAGGATTGTTTAGTGAGTGTTCTAGGGACATTAATAAAGAAGCTGTGATTAAAGGATTAATTCCCTATAAGTGTAAGATATGGAATTAATTAAGAACAACGAAACTGAAGGCTAATGGATAGTTAAAAGCCAATAGGAATGATCCTTGAATGCCCTAGGAACTTGGTAAGGGTTTTTCAACCCTTCTACCCAGAAACAGTACTACCACGCTCCATTGGGCACGGTCGTACTCAATAGTCAGCATGACCATGTTTGACTTAATAGTCAGCACGCTCGTGCTGGGGAAAGCACGGTCGTGCTTCCCTGTATAGACCAGAACACAGAAAGCAGAACAGGGGTGGTTCACCCCAGTTGTTTCTAATAATAAAAGAAGATACCAAACAAAGTAAAGACAAGCTAGATAACTTAAAAGATAATAAAGTACCTTGGTAGCCGAGTGGCCAAGGGGGCCTTGATGCTCAATGGTCAAGGTGTTGAGCTTTGGTGCTTAAGAACCAGAGTGTTAATAATTAAAGTGACACTAGTGCAAAATATACTTTTAACATCAGGAGTTAACATCGGTTAAAATATAACCGATGTTGAAAAGGAGGTAGTTGCATTTGTGAAATTAAATTGAAAACTTTTAACATCGGTTCCCAAATTAACCGATTTCATAAGCTTTTTAACATCGGTTTCCTAAATTAACCAATGTTGAAAATTGAACCAAAAAATAGATTTATAAACCAGGCATAAGTTTAGACATCGGTTATTATTTAAACAGATGTTGAAAATTTTAAGACATCGAATTTTTTTTTTTTACCCGATGTTGAAAGTTGAGAAACAAAAATTAAATTTTTTAATGTGCACCACTTAAGACATCGGTTTTTTATGAGAACCGATGTTAAATGTCTTATTTTCTATTCACTTCCCTCCTTCCTCTTGCGTGCTACACAAACATTTCGACCCAGATTTTCTCTTTTGCGTGCTCATTAGTTCACTCAGTCCATTCGAACCCTAACACTCACACCACCATTATGCTCACACCCTCCGCCTCCTCTTCGCCGCCACACCGCACAGCATCACACCTCACCGTTGCACTGTCATTCTCTATTTGATATGAAACCTATGCGATCGTTCGTCATTCTCTGTTTGGTACATCGGTATGAACCCTATTTCTTCTCCATTTTGTTCTAGTTGGATCAATTTACTAATCCTCTTCGCTGAATTTGTAAACCACTTTCAATAGGGATTTCATCCCAACAGAGACAGGTGGTGAAGAAGAGCTATCGAGGACCGAGGTCGCGAAGCTCTCAATATCACAAATCGCATATTTGGTATCACAAATCTCCTTGGCACCTTCAACTCCCCTTCCAGTGAGTTTCCCTTTCAGTTTTCTTCCTACAAGATTCTTTATTTTATCTGTTGGATTATTTTGTGTTTTTTTTTTTTGCACAGAGATTATCATATATCTTCTAACTATTTAGTTTAACCCGATTTTGGTTTCTTTGGTTGAGTTTATTGAAGATGTCGCTGCTTTTGTAAGTGGTCAAACCCTTAAAATTGGAAGGTTCTTCTTCAGTTTTTTTTTATTATTTTTTTTTATTTTTTAAGAATGAGATCTTTGAATTTCTGAATCTTTTTTTGTTATGTCTTCTCAGTCTCTCGGTGCAGTAGATTCTGGCCACTTGAATTTGCTACCCCAGGTAAGTTTCCCTCTCTCATTTACTATTTTCCTTTTTGGGTGCTTATGAAAGAATGTTCATATACTTTGTTGTGTTATTCCTTGCCATTACTTGCAGGGGTAGTGAATGTTAAGTTTAATGAGCTACAATCCCTAAAAAACACCAAGGAACTAGATTGTGTCGGGCAGCTGATTGAAGCATATTTTGTAAATATTGACATGATCCTTTCTAAGCTTTTTGGTCATGTGTAATGATGCTGCTTATTTTGTGGTTTTATATTTTCAAGCTAACTATGTAACTTTCTAATCCTAGTGTAACCCACTAATCTAGCATATATACAACTTCTTGCTTGTCTTGTTCCTCATTCTATGGCTTTTATTTTTTATCTTGTAGCTGATCATAAATACTTTTAAATTGATTGAACAAGATGTCCTGTTTTTCCTTGTTTGGGTCTATTACTTGCTTACATTCACATTATTAGTTGTGATTAGCTCCTTTACTCTAAAGTGCATCTCACACATCATGTGATAGTCATTGCTAATTTGCTATCATTTCTTTTAATTTAATTAATTGTGCTGGACTTGATGCGTTATTGATATTTTACAATGCATTTTCTTTTCATAGGTATGAAGGTGAATGGTTTCAAAACCAAATGGAGGGTCATGGTGTAGTTGAAGTTGATAAACATGATATTGAACTTGTTGATATACCTGATATTGAACCTGCTCTTGGGTCCAAGTAAGCACTTTATATGTTAATTGAGCCTTACATTGTGTCATAATTTGAATGTACATTTATTTTCTTGTAAACAAAATGGGTTGTTTTTATCCATGCACTCAGGCTTGAAGCAAAGATGCAAGCGAAGGAAGGAAAGATAATAGCAAGGGGTTTTATGTCCCAAGAAGCATAGAATGGCTTGAAAGTGTGTTTATATGATATGAATTAATAACTCATCAGTTTTGACATCTTTTACTTTTTCCTTTATTTATTAGAGTTATATATGATATGATCTTAGTACTGCAACTTCTGGATGTGTTAGACTATTAACATACGATCAAATTCTTGAAGGTGTGTTTGTATGATATGAATTAACCTCTGGCTCATATTCCAGAATCCAAATTTTTTTAAAAAAAAAAGACTTTTAACATCGGTTCTGAAAGTAACAGATGTCTAAAGTGCACTTTAGACATCGGTTCTAGCTCAGAACCGATGTCTAATGTTTTGTTCTTTTTTAAAAAAACTGTTGAATAACACTTTAGACATCGGTTCTGAGCTTAGACATCGGTTCTAGCTCAGAACCGATGTCTAATGTTTTGTTCTTTTTTAAAAAAACTGTTGAATAACACTTTCGACATCGGTTCTGAGCTAGAACCGATGTCTCACAAATAACCGATGTCTAAAGTGCCATTCATTTTTTAAAAAATGTTGAAAGAGCACTTTAGACAGCGGTTATTAGCGAGAACCAATGTCTAAAGTGCACTTTAGACATCGGTTTCATTCAACATCGTCCGTTTCAACATCGGTTCAAAAACCGATTTTAAAGGTCAATTTTAACCAACGTTAAGTCCCTTTTATGCACTAGTGTGAGAAGATGATGTTGTACCTTAGTAGCCGAGTAGCCAAGGGGCCTTAATGCTTAATGGTCAAGGTGTTGCTGATGTTGTACCTTGGTAGCCTAGCGGCCAAGGGGACCTCGATAGAGTATTGAGCTCTAGTGCTTAATGGCCAGAGTGCTGTTTAACATTTAAATTTAAAAGACTAAAGATGATGTTAACTTTGGTGCTTATTGGATAAAGACGTTTAGCCATAATAAATGGTGTTGATGGAGGTGGTGGACAAACGGTTGTTTGTTTGTATGCATGCATCATGCACGAAGTTTTAGGGGGAGGTATGACATAGGGGAGGTCATCCGAGAGTAAGGCAATCTGATCGTCCGCGGTGATCTAAGTGATCTGGCCCCACGTGGTGGAGCATCCGAGAGTATGGTGAGTCGGCTATCCTAGGGGTCCACCTAAGGTAAGGTGATTGCCCCGGCGTTGGTGCTTTTTGGCCATTGTGGATATGTAACCCCGAAGCCGTATGCCCGGTATAGATGGATCCACATACATTCGGAGTAGTGAGTCACATTGCATTATATAACTGATGTATGTGATATGTTGTGATATACTTGTTGTGTTGGTGTGATGATATGTTGCTTTGATGTATGTTCATATTGCCAATTATCCTGTTGTTGTTATGTTTATATATATGGTTCTTACTCCCCATCTTCTGTTGTTTTCTTGCATGTATCTTTTTAGATATATAGAGAACGGTGAGCAGCTTGCTGAGGAGTGACTCGGAGGAGCCATTACTCGTAGTCTAGTTATGTTTTCAGTTTAGTTTGTTTATCCGAAACATTTTATTCAGATTGGTTATACCAGCTCTGTAATGTGATATCGGGGTTAGGTTTCGTTTAAGTTTTCGTGTATGTTATGTTTCTATAAAAACATGTTTTCTATTTCCGGGTTTTGAAAAGCTATGTTACAATGTGGTAGCCTTTGCCCGGTTTTTATTATTATGATATAATATGCATGTGTTCTCTTTCTTTATCTTTTTATTGCTTTTACGTGTTTTGAATACATGCGGGGTAGAGGGTGTCACATGTATGATATTTCAGGATGTATTGAATGTTATGATGATGCTGTTTTGATGAGAATGCTGTTATGATGATGATGATGATGATGTTGTGCTCTGAATAAGTGTTGATTGTTGAGGATGTTAATGCCAACAACGATGATACACTAGTGGAAGATATGCTTTCTACATCAAGGATTCTACAACAGTTGCTCTACAATTGTTGTAGTAAGTAGTGCGGTGACATTTTTGTAATAAAATGTAATTTACGAATGACTTTCTACATCGGTTTATATTATGAACTGTTGTAGAAAATGGCACGGTGGCAGTTTTTTAATATTGTTATGAACTCTGGGATCGACTTTCTACATCAGTTACATTATGAACTGTTGTAGTAAGTATGCGGTGTTTCTTTTGTGATATTCTGGATGACTTTCTACGTCGTTTACATATGCTAGATGTAGAAAGCATAAGTTGAAATGCAAAACCCTAAATCTCATACGTTCCCTCTCTGACCTCTCCCTCACTCATTCATGTACACCACAACCACCTTCTTCCTCACTCATTCACGGCACCTTCTTCACGGCGGAGCTCCTCCTCGCGTCTCTGTCTCAAAGCCGCCGCTCCATCTCGCCGCAATCGGAGCTCCTCCTTGCGTCTCCATCTCGCCGCGAAGAAAGCTCCTATTTCATCCTTTCTTTTTCATCCTTATTTCATCCTTTCAAAGGCTCACTCTCCCACTCGCGTCTCCATCTCGTCGCCATCGGAGCTCCTACTCGCCGCCGCCTCGCTTTTGACGGCTCATCGCGTTTGACTGCTCGCTGCCGTCTCTGGCTCGCTGCTGCATCTCATGCCAACCCTCTTGTGCTTCCTCCGCTGCTGTTTGTTGTTGCTGGTGAGTGTCTTCCTCTGTTTTATAAGCATCAATGAATGTGTGTTGAAAGCATTTTGTTGTTCCTGCCCCTATTAGGATCAATGAATGCATCAAGTAGTTGTTTAATTAACTCAGTTTGCTTCTATTCTGTCTAAGAGTTTTTGTTCTTTAATTTCTGTCTCTGTTTATAGAATGTAGTTGTTCTAGTAGAATGAGTTTAGCATGATGTGGTTCTGTGTATTCTTCATTCAGTTTTAAAATGGGTACTATACTAATGTGTATTCTGTACATTCTCCTATTCTGCATTCTACATTTATTTGCTATTCTAGTTCTATGGGATTTGCCTTGCTGAACATTATAATGTTTACTGTGTTGTAGACTAAATGACTGACAAAATGCTTGATACTGTTTTTCTGAGATCTAGTGTTGTATGCTGGACCATGGTTATGTCATGTATCCCCTCTTCCAACCTGGATTTATTTGCTATGTGGCAAAGTCTAGCAACCCCTACACTTTTATTCATAATTTGCACTAGAAAATTTGGATTTTTTTTTTCTGTTAATCTTGTTAAAAACCTGAGGCATAACTTGGTCAAAACAACAAGTCTTGGATTTAATCTCTTAACAATTTTAGTGCAATTTTTGTGTTCAATTTCGTGTTTGTTCTGCATGTTTTCATCTTCTGATAGCATGATATTCTTTAATTTATAACTTTGGCTATACAACTCAGAATCAAGCATTATTTTTTTTCTTTGAAAACTAACATATAAATCTCTAAGTCGTAAAAATTCTAGGCCGAAACTCCTTCTGTGTTGATACCAGTTTTTTTTTTTTAAAAAATTTGCATCTGTTTTGGATTTTCAATTTTCGAAATGTTCTGACAGCATGTACTCTTTAATATATAACTGGTTATACAACTCGAAATAAAGCGTCGTTTTTTTCCTTGAAAGCTAACATGTAAATCTTCGTGTCATAAAATTTTGAAGCCAAAATTCCATCTGAGTTGGTGCCAGTGATTTTTACAAAAGCAGGAAGCAGGGTCGTCTTCTTTGTGTATGGTATAAAAATTCAAGCAGTAATTCCTTCCTTCTGCTTTCCTTTTTCCTCAAATGTTGGGCAGTTCTTCAAGCAGTAATTTTTTTGTCCATAAATGTCATTTCATTGTTTCATCGTTTCATTGTTTACTGCTGTCCTTCAATGCCTGTTTGATTCCAGAGGAAAAGAATGAGCCTAGGAAAAAAGGATTGAAAGCTAGTTTATCTCGCAGATTTGATCAGGTTAATTATTTCACCATCACTTTTTTGTGCTTGTGATAAAAAATTAGAGTATTTTTACTTCAAATTACATTATTTTGACTTATTAATACAGGTCCCATCTAACAAAGGTAAAGAAGCTGCAAGATTTGCACAACTGTGGAACCAAATAATAACTAGTTTTAGAGAGGAAGATCTTATCAGTAATAGGTAATCTCTGTGATACATTTATGTTTCTGGTTCTTGATCTTTTGACTCTAGATAGAGTAGCTTATTTTGCTTTGGGAAATAACTAGCTTCCTTGACTTTGATGCAAGTCTTTACAACATTTAACTGACTTCCATATGTTTCTTTGTTTATCTAAAACCTATTTTCAACTATGTTGCCATCTTTCATTTCAGGGTTGTAGAATACATTTTCTCTGAGGTAGACAAACATGTAGAAGCAGGTGACCTAATAAGTGAATTTAGACTGAGTGCACTTCCTAGCATCTATGTGCAGTTTGTTGAGTTAATCAAATATTTGGTAATGAGTAAATTCCCTTATGAAGTGGAGCATATTTTGGCTTGTATTCAGAAGGTTGTCAAAATTTATACAGCGTTTTAATATTGTAGTTAGATACTAAGCATGAAGACAGGGACCAAGTTGTGACTCTATTCCAGGACATGCTGGAGGTGGTGACGAGAGATATAATGTTGGAGGATCATATATTTGTTGGAACCAAAGTAATTTAGATTAAATAATCTCTGTGTTTTGATGTTAACAAAAAGGATTAAATTTGTATGACAAAGTGTCAGTTAAAATCTAACAAGTTTAATCTAGTCTTATAGGGTATTCGAAATTCAATATGATAAGAAAATCTCTTGAAGAGTCCATATCCGCGTCCAATCGGGTAGACGAGCCTCTCAAATTCTATGGTATATTTTAATTGTGAGAATATGCTCAAGTAGATGGAATATAGAACAGTACCAATAGATGAGCTCTACTCTAATTTGAATAGATGAGCTATAGAACAGTGCTTGTGGACGAGCTCTTAACTCATGTATGTAGACGAGCGTATATGCCACGTTAGCAGATGCAAATCTAAGCTATTCACCGATATATAGCAAGTCCCACTAGTGCAAAATATGCATTTAACATCGAGGTTTTAACATCGGTTTTATAAAAACCGATGTGAAAAAGGAGGCGGTGGCATTTTTGAAATTAAACTAAAGTATTTTAACATCGGTTATAACAAAAACCGATGTTATAAATTATTTAACATCGGTTTTTATAAAAACCGATGTGGAAAAGTGAAACCAAAAACAAATTTTTTTCTCAGACATAATATTAGACATCGGTTTTACGATAACCGATGTGGAAAAGTGAAACAAAAAACAAATTTTTTTTTATCAAACATAAGATTAGACATCGGTTTTTATAACAACCGATGTGGAATATACTATAGACATCGGTTGTATTCTAACCGATGTGGAAAATTGAAAAAAAAAAAACCAAAAAATTTTAATCAGCCTTAATATTACACATCGGTTTTGTTAATAACCGATGTGGAAAATGTTTTAACATCGGTTTTTGTTGTAACCGATGTGTATTGTCAGTTTTATTTCATTTTCGCGCTGAATGCTCACTCTGCTTCCCACACTCAGACCACCCAAACCCTTTCCATTCGCGCGCTTCTCCCCATTTGGCCTCCCGCTCTCCCCCTTCGCCCCATCACCGCCACCACCCCTCCTCCCTCCTCCGGCCACTGTTCGCGTTGGCAACGCCACCACCAAGGTAAGTTTAACCCCCCCCCCCCCCCTCTTTCTCTCCCCACCGTGCACAACCCCCTCCCCAGCTCCCTGTTTTTTCTCCCTGGTTCTGACTTCTTTGGTTTGTGTTTTCAGCTCTCCCACATTCTTTGCAATATTGGTGACTGATTGTGGCTTCAATCGGTAAGCTTCCATTTCTCTTTTATTTGCTAAACCCTAAACCTTAAATTCTTTATTGCTTCCACTTCCCTGCTATCACATTCTATTCTGTCAAATTACTGAATTGTTGTTGTGTGGGTTTTGATCAGTACATTGATGTTTGCAACAACTTGTTTATATGTTGTGTCAGTATCTATCAGTTAGGCGTAATGTATATAAACATGAGTCAGTGTCAATGTGAATTTGGGCTGGTTGCACATTTGAAAAATTGAGTTTATAATTGAATATTTGATTAGAAATGAGACTGCAGTAGCTTATATGTCATTGATTTATTTTTATTTATTTTATTTTGATGTTCAAATAAGTTATTTTTTTGTATTATATTGAAACCAAATTTACCTATAATATACATATCCGGCTAAAATATTTGAAAAGTGATTTGAATATTGAATTTGTTGCTGTGAGCGGCGGATACACGCGAAACCCGCTAACTATATTTGGTACATCAAAAATTGTTAAAGTATTATTAGGATGCTGAAGTAAATTACATTATGCTATATTGTTAAAGCCTTAGTTTCCCGTTTGAGATGCAATATTAATGAGCACACGTGTACCTGCTTAAGGTACTTGTACAGCTCATTATATTGGATCTTGAATTGTCCAAGTTGGACAGTTTGGGAAAAAACTTTTTCTTCATTCAGTTAAAATAGTTATTCATTGATTCTCATGTTATATACCTGATGAAAGTTCGGATTGGTACATTTCCTTTCGTTCTCCGGGTGCATACTTTATCGTGGTGGATGGCATCGCGTTCAAGTCGTGTACGTCGGAGACCGAAGGGAAATGCTGCCGAAATTTCGTCGCGTATGAGCATGAGAGTTAAGGACTAACTGTTAACCGAATGTTGAAAAAGTTTCTTCTCGAATGGGATAGGGCCATACCCTATCATAAGAAGTAGTTGATGAAGATGTTGGACTAAGTATGAAGTTAATGTTTTAGTCATGGATCGCGGTTGGATGAATGCTAGACGGACAAGTGATGAGTATGAGAATGGAGTGGAAGATTTTCTACAATTTGCTAAAACAAATGCTCCTGATAGTAGTGACGGAAGGTTTTGTTGTCCTTGTGTTAACTGTTTGAATGAGAGACGACTAGAAGCTGACGAGATACGGGATCATCTTATTTGTGAGGGGATTTGCAAGAGTTATACAATATGGATATGTCATGGTGAAACATTGAACCATACTTATGTGAGCACAAAAGCATCATCAACGAAACTTACCCTAGAATGAATGAAAAATGGTGTTTGAACAAGCATAATAAGACTTTCTTGAACTGGTTTAAAGAAAAAATTGCAAAGGATGGTACTGTTTCTGAAACATTAAAATGGCTAGCACAGGGACCTAACTTTGATGTCATATGCTGGAGTGGGTACGATATCAATAAGTTTTCCTTCTATACAAAGTCCCAGGATGACAAAAGTACTATGCAAAACAGTGGGGTTATGGTCGTCGCTGAGTCCATGCATTTCTCTAGTTCGAAAGATAAAAACCCTGTTATGGCATCCGTTTCATACTTTGGGATCATTGAAGAGATCTGGGAGGTTGATTACATGAAGTTTAGAGTGCCTGTGTTTAAATGTCAATGGGTCGACAGTAACAATGGTGTGCAAACCGATGAGTTAGGATTCAAATTGGTGGACCTTAATAAGGTAGGTAATAAAGACGAGCCTTTCATCATGGCATCCCAAGCAAAACAAGTGTTTTATATCCGTGATCCTTCTAACAAAAGGTGGTCAGTGGTTCTCCAGGGAAAAAACATGTATAATAGTAGTGAGGGAAATCAAGATTCAACTCTTGATATTTCTGACACTCCTTCTTTCTCAACACGGGTGCCTAATTTCAATGAGGAAAATGAAGTGGACGATGTACATGCTACTCGTAATGATCACCAAGAAGGGTTATGGGAGAACGTTACTACTTGACCACAGTGTAAGTTTAGTTTGAGTTATGTTTAAAGTCATATTATATGTTTACGTTGATATTTTTAAGTTATGCTTACGTTGATTGATATTTATAAGTTATGTTTGATATTTATCTAGACATACTGACTTTTTGTTTTTGTCTAAACAGGTATACATGGCTGATCCTGAGGATATCCCTCCTTCATGCAGTGGGTCGGAGACCCCGTCTTCGGGTAGAAAGGGTAGACGTGCCACACGAATGAGGAATTTGACTGCCAACCGTGGTTCAAATCAAAAGATAACAATCGACTTTGATTGTAACCTCAATCCTATTGGGCCAATGGCAGAGCAGTTTATTAGTTTTGTGGCGTCCCTTGCTCGAAGCAGGCCTAGCATACTTATTGAGACTTGGAAAGATGTACCTCAGGGCGTGAAGGATCAGATATGGGAGACTATTCTGGTATCTATACTGTTCCGTCCTGTGTCTGTATCTATTTTATTTTAATCTTATTAATATCATACAGTAATTCGTTGATTCTTTTGTTGTTAATGTAGCTCACCTTTGACCTGCCGGATACGACGGATATGAAGAAGCGTTGGATAAAGTATGCTGGTGAGCGTTGGAGGGGTTTTAAGGTGGACCTGGGCAGATACTATGTATTCAATCCACGCTGTGAAAAGAACCCACTTGAGGTGTACCCGTTTCTTGACCAGGCGACGTGGGATCGCTTTGTTCAGAGCCGACATGATCCTAGCTTTCAGGTTAACTTATTTGATTTGTCTCTAAATTGATGTAATTTCATTAATTTTATTAATTTACTGATGTAATTTAATTATCTTCTATTTATAATAGGAGAAGAGGAAAAAGGGGCAGGAAAACCAAAGCAAGAATGTCTACCCCCATGTATTGTCTCGTGGGGGATATAAAAAGCTTGCTCAGACCATGGTGGAAGAGGAAAAGAAAGCATGTCAGGAAGCAGCATCTCAGGCAGATCCTAATGCTGAAAATCATCCTGAAGTTGTTGATCCACCTCCACCCCCACGCCATCGTAAATGGAAGAGGGCCCGACAAAGAAAAACGGGACAATATACATCTGAGGAGGCACGCCAAGTAGCTGAGAAGATTGTATGTGTAGTTTGAATTGTAATTGTGATTTTAACAATGTTACTGAATTGTAATGTGACCTAATATATTATATGTTGCAGGATGCCTTGGACGAGCAGGCCACTCAAGGAACCTTTGTTCCTAGAGGACGCGAGGATATCTTAGCTGCTGCCATCGGTAAACCAGACCACCCGGGCCGTGTCATTGGTGTTGGATGGGGCGTTGGCATTCGCCAATACCATGGTTCATCTTCACACCAACGCCACAGGGATGTTGCTGTAGATAG
The DNA here is from genome assembly GCA_035048595.1 of Echinosophora koreensis. Lineage (NCBI taxonomy): Eukaryota > Viridiplantae > Streptophyta > Magnoliopsida > Fabales > Fabaceae > Echinosophora > Echinosophora koreensis. The sequence continues at coordinate 4,106,582 of JAPCYP010000025.1, read as the reverse complement.
AGAACGGCTAAAACAGGAGATTGCAGCTGAGCTTAGACAGGAGATGACCCAGCAGTTTAACCAGCAGATGGCAATAATGGCTGCTATGTCCCAACAATTCACAAGTGTCCAACCCTCTGTCCAACCCTCTGTCCATGTGAGCACTAAGGGCTCATGTGATCCTCCTCATCAGCCTGATGATGATGATGATGATGATGATGATGATGACGCCCCTGATAGGTGTGAGCTGAATGTTGATGATCATCATGATATTCTGCCTAAAAGGTCAGCTCCAGGAAGACCAGAGAAATCTGCTCCGGCTAAGGTATTCATTTGACCATTCAATTAATTACGAATGAAATAACTTAAATGTGACTACTAATGTATATCTTTTTTGTTGTTTAGGGGAACGACAAAGGGGATCCTGGTGATGTTTTTCAAAGTCTTGCTATAAAGCTTGTCACCATGGAGGTTGATGCAGCTTTGGTAAGGTTGGAACATGATGGCAGGGCGGATGACGATCTGTATATCCCAAAGAAGGAACTTATGGAGATGGCGCTTGACCATGAAATGGCTAGTGCTCACCACATCTCGTTATGGTGCACGTAAGTATATTTTATTTATAAGTTAAATAATTAAATTTTAAATACTATGATAATTAACATGTTTTATCAATATATTAGGTATCTGCATCGCATGCTAGCTAATCAGGGCAACCTCACCCTTTATGGGTTCATTGACCCCATGCTCATTCAGGGTGATGTTCTCCTAGCATCAGAAGACCCGGTCGCCACCATACGTGATATAGTTGCCCGAGACCATCATCAATTCTACCTTGCGCCTTATCTCTATAAGTAAGTACCAGTTATTTAATTATAACTATATATGACTTAGTCACTAATTGTTCCGCAAATGCAGACGACATTGGCAGTTGTTGATCTTGTGCCCTCGTGTGAATGTCGTGGTCTTCTTCTGCTCGATGGGCCATAGGCCGGCGAATGAACTGAAGAACATCATGGAAACGTAAGCATTAAAATAAGTTAGAATCAGTAATGAAGTTGTTTTAATTATCTGAAATCTATTAGATATACTTTAATTAATGTTTATTTTCTTATGATAGGTCTATTGATGCAAGCCGCATGCTGTGTGGTGAAAGGCGTCGGCCTATTAGATGGATTATTCCTAACGTAAGATATTTATTAGTTCAAACGCTTCAAGCGCAGTGGGTATAATTATTCATTTCTATTTAATTTCTCATATTCTAACTGGGTTTCATTTGTACGTAGTCTCATAGACAACGTGGATCATGGGAATGTGGATACTATGTGATGAAGTGGATGGTCGAAATTATCTCCTCCGGTATCACTGAAAGATGGCAGGAGGTAAATGCTAATTGGTACAATTAGTTGTAACAATTATATATAGATTCGTTATATGTTTAATTTTAGTTTATTACTTAAAAGATATAATCTAATTATGTCCAATTAAACTTGCAGATATTCAACAATCCGACTCCACTCTCTGATGCCGACATAAAAAACATAAGGATACGTTGGGCAAATTTCTTTCTTGAAGTGTACCAACATTAGTTTGTATGTAGTTAGTATATAAACGCATCATGTAATAGCTATAGTGTACTTTTGACTTATATATGTTTTGACATGAAATCCATAATATATCATATGTAGCTTTTTGGTTTCTAATTATCTTTGTTGTGTGAATGTTATTGAATATATTTATTGTTAGTAGACTTTTAATTTAGTGTGTTTTGGTTGTACAAAAATGATTCTGTAGACAATATAGATTCTGTATTGATCTGGATTACTGGATTACTGAAACAGGGGAAAGGACTGTCAATACTGAAAATGATGATTTTTAAAAAAAAAAACTAAAATTCACATCGGTTTTCATAAAACCGATGTGGTAACTCAACTTTCCACATCGGTTATTATAAAAACCGATGTTGAAAGTTTGTTTTCCACATCGGTTTTTAGCATAACCGATGTGGAAAGTTGAGTTACCACATCGGTTTTTATGAAAAACCGATGTGGAAAATTGCTGAAAAGGAGACGTGGCTTTCTGGAACAGACTTTTTTACATCGGTTTTAAAACCGATGTGAAAAGTGGTAATAAACCACATTGGCCTTTTCAACATCAGTTTGAAAACCGATGTGAAAAGCCAAAAATAACCGATGTGAAATCCCTTTTCTGCACTAGTGTCCAAAGACTTGATAGTAGTGAGCAAAATTTGCCACGTCACTGGACGAGCTAAATAGAATTTTAGCTATGAGCGTATAGGCGTACTTTTTAAGTAGACGAGCTCTTCGCTTATAATGAATGCTTGATATAATCAGACTACCTATCTCGACCATATAGAAATATTTATTTCAAATGATTGATATTTATTTCAATTATATGTTGGTCCTTCTTATTTGTTATTAACTGTTTTATTGACTTATTTCTGTGAGAGAAACATAGTACATATAAGGAATTGCAAAAAGCAAAATAGTACAACGTAAAACCACTTGTACCCTGTCACCTTTTACGCTGGAATAGCTGGAATTTGTACAAGGAAGGCAAGACAGTTTTTCAAGTTGCATTTGCTCAGAGGTGTGCCTGTTTTATGCAAGAATGTTGTCATATAGTACAATGGCCACGAGCAAGCTGAGTCATAATGGATATTACACTCTTGATTCTATCCCTAAACGGGAAAAATCAAATTGAACCGTTGAAGAACTTGAAGAGAAGGGTAAGGTCTCTATAAATAGAAGACCAAGACTTTTGAAGAAACAACTTTTGCACATATACAGAATTCACAAGAAAACTCTTGCAAGCCAAAATTCTTTCTTTCAGAAAGCAAAAGTCTGTAATACCTTAGCTTGAATATTTCTATAATATTCATCTGATCTTAAACTTTCACATCCTCACACGTAGTGAGTTAGAAGATCAAAGAAACCAAAAACTCTTTGTTAGAGGTAGAGCCTGAAGAGGCTAGGTAAGAAAGGAATACTTGTAAGCCTGGAGATGTGTTGAATAATTGCTGTAATCTATTTGGAGAATAGTGGAGAAAAACCTTCAAGTAGAAGGGACTGGACGTAGCTCTTGGTTGGAAGAGAGTGAACCAGGATAAAACAACTTGCGTGAATCTTCTAATCCCTTATCTCTTTAGTTTTATTTGTTTATACTAACTGTGGGGATTTGAACTTGAATTTGTTATTCTTTCAAAAGTTTGTTTTTCTGTGTGTTTGCTTCTGCCTCTTTATCTTTGTGTGAGAAAACTGTTCTTGAAAAGGTTGTTTTTGAAAAATATTAACAAACACAATTCAACCCCCCTTCTTGTGTTTGCCTGTGTCAACTTCAGTTGGTATCAAAGCTCAGCCTCGAAAGGGTTGAGCATCTAACAAGTGCTGACGAAGTACGATCCAACAACCATGGATGCAGAAGGACAAGCTATCAACAGACCTCCACTCTTTGATGGAACTGATTATGATTACTGGAAGAAGAGAATGATGGCCTTCTTGGATGCACAGAACTTAGACATCTGGGAATTGATTGAGAATGGCTATTCTAAGCCAAGAGGTGAAAATGTATCAATCTTGGCTAGAGAAGATTGGAGTGTAGATCAAAAGGCTAAACATCAACTAAATCTCAAGGCCAAAACATTACTTGATGTGTGCCATCACCAGATCAGAACATGATAAGGTTCACAGCTGCAACACAGCTAAGGAAATCTGGGATACACTGGCCCTTGCTCATGAAGGCTCATCACAAGTGAAGGAGTCAAAGATAAGCATACTAGTTCACCAGTATGAACTCTTTAAGATGGCTGATCATGAGACTATAAATCAGATGTTTGGAAGATTTCAAACAATAACCAACAATCTCATATCTCTTGGAAAAATTTATGAGAATAGAGATCATGTCAGAAAAATTCTGAGAAGTCTCTCCAAGCAGTGGAGACCAAAGGTCACTGCCATTCAAGAAGCTAAGAATCTGAATACTCTCTCTCTGGAAGAGCTTCTAGGGTCATTAAAGGTTCATGAGCTTGAACTAAATGAAGAAGACAATTCCAGAAAGGGAAAGTCCATTGCCTTAAAGGCAAAGAAAGCTAGCTCTTCAAAAGTCCTTAAAGCTGCTGAGTCTTTAGATGATGCTGAACCTTCAGACAGTGATGAAGGATCAGATGAAGATGAATTATCTTTTATCTCCAGAAAGATACAACATATGTGGAGAAAGAAAGGTAACTTCAAGAGAAAGCAGTTCAACAAGAAGTTTTCTAAGGAGAAATCAGACTCCAAAGAAAAAGGTCCACCTCTGTGCTTTGAATGCAAAAAGCCAGGCCATTTCAAAGCTGACTGTCCTGACTTAAAAGAGAAGAAGAAGTTCTTCAAGAAAAATAAGGGCTTAATGGCTACATGGGAGGACTTGGACTTATCCTTATCAGATGAGGAAGAGGAAGCTCAGGAAGAGGCAAACATTTGCCTCATGGCTGACACATCATCAGAGAATGAGTACACTGATGAATTACTGCATGACTCATCCATACTATCTCATGAATACAAAAGTCTTAAAAAGAAGTTTGCAAAATTAACAAGAGAATATGATAGAGTCTGTATTGAAAAACAAACCTTAGCTCAAGAAAATGATAAACTTAGATCAAAGAATGTCAGTCTAACTGACAAACTTGAATGTGAGCCTGATAATTCTTTTGAAGTTGCAAAACTGAAACAAGATGTAACATACTTGAGAGACACTCTGTCAAAATTTGTAGGAGGCTCAGATAAGCTTAGTCTTATCCTAAGGTATTCTAGGTCACCATTTGATAAATGTGGCCTTGGTTATGACAATAAGAAGCATGAGGCATCTTACAATAAGTCAAAACCACCTATGCAGCAAAGAGCTTCAAAAGCTCTAGCTAGGTATGCTAAAGCCAAGTCAGGCCCGTCCAACACCTTTTGCAAAGTGTGTGGAAAAAGTGGGCATACTACATATAGATGCATACATAACAGGCATATTAAACATTCTCGTCCAATGAAAACTAACATGAAAGGACCCAAGTCATTTTGGGTACCTAAGGACAAGATAATACCTGTTGCAGATTTGTTTAACAACAGGAAAGAAACAGACATCCTGGTACTTGGACAGTGGGTGCTCACGTCACATGATGGGAGAAAAGTATATGTTCTAAGACCTTAGACATAAGGATGGTGGCTGGGTGACATTTGGAGGAAACCAGAAAGGAAAGATCACTAGTATAGGTAAAATTGGTAAACATCATTTTCCCTCCATTGATAATGTTCTTTTAGTGAATGGTTTAAAACATAATCTGCTGAGCATAAGTCAATTATGTGATAGTGGATATGATGTTTCTTTTAATAAGAACATGTGTTATGTCAAGAAGAATGATGGATCAATCTTATTCACTACTAAGAGGCAAGACAATTTGTACAAAATTGACTTGGAAGACCTCTCAAATCAGAGTGTCTCATGTTTAGTGTCCATTGAAGATAAGCGATGGATTTGGCATAAAAGGCTAGGTCATGCAAGCTTGAGATTAATCTCAAAGCTAAATAAGCATAACCTCGTGAGAGGATTACCAAGCCTTAAGTTTAAATCTGATACTCTCTGTGATGCATGTCAGAAGGGAAAACAAGTCAAAGGTTCTTTTGAATATAAGAATATTGTTAGTACCAAGAGACCACTAGAACTGTTACACCTTGATCTTTTTGGTCCAACAAGGACTGCGTCTACCAGTGGTAAGAAATATGGTCTAGTCATTATAGATGACTACACAAGATGGACATGGGTTATGTTCCTAGCTCACAGGGATGAGTCCTTCAAGGTCTTTTCTGTATTCTGCAAACGTGTACAGAATGAAAAAGGCATGTGTTTCACTTCAATTAGAAGTGATCATAGAGGAGAGTTTGAAAATGAGCTATTTCAAAAGTTCTGTGAAGATAGTGGTATTCTTCACAATTTCTCAATACTGAGAACACTATAGCAAAATGGTGTGGTAGAGAGAAAGAACAGATCTCTTCAAGAGATGGCTAGAACTATGCTCAATGACAACTCTGTCCACTTCTGGGCTGAAGCTGTTAATACTGCTTGTTACATTCAGAACAGAATATACATAAGACCAATCTTGAATAAGACTCCTTATGAATTGTGGAAGGGACGAAAACCCAACATATCATATTTTCATCCTTTCAGTTGTAAATGCTATATTCTTAACACTAAAGATCAACTTGGTAAGTTTGATGCAAAAGTAGACAATGGAATCCTGTTAGGATTTTCTGAAACATCAAAAGGCTTTAGAGTGTATAATTCTAGAACTCTAGTAGTAGAAGAATGTATACATGTTAAGTTTGATGACAAGCAGCCTGATAAGAAATTATCAGAGCTAGATGAAGCTTTTGCAGATCTTGACTTAAACATCTCAGGAGAGACAACAAAAGTAAAAGCTGATGATCAAGTTGAAGACACTCCTCAACAACCAGATACATCCACCTCTCAACAAGACAATGTTCAAAGATCTTGGCAATTCAAGAATTATCATCCACCAGATCAAATCATTGGAAATCCAAGTGATAAGCTAAGAACCAGATCAACTTTCAGAGAACAAGAAGATTCTGCACTAGTCTCTGAGTTGGAACCAAAGACAGAAGACGAGGCTCTGCTGGACAATGGCTGGATTTTAGCAATGCAAGAAGAACTAAATCAGTTTGAGAGAAGTGATGTCTGGACTCTAGTACCCCTACCTAAAGATAAATCTGTTATAGGAACAAAATGGGTTTACAGAAACAAGCTTGATGAGAATGGTAAGGTTGTAAGAAACAAAGCAAGACTGGTTGCACAAGGTTATTCTCAAGAAGAAGGTATGGATTATACTGAAACCTTTGCACCTGTTGCTAGATTAGAAGCTATTAGAATTTTACTTTCATTTGCTGCACATCATAATATTATGCTTTTTCAAATGGATGTAAAAAGTGTTTTTCTTAATGGCTTTATCAATGAAGAAGTGTATGTAATGCAACCTCCGGGTTTTGAAAGTGAAACCCAACTTGAACATGTATATAAGCTTAAGAAAGCTTTATACAGCCTAAAACAAGCCCCAAGAGCTTGGTATGATAGGCTAAGTTCATTTCTGATGGATAATGGCTTTAATAGAGAAAAGGTTGATACAACCTTGTTTAGAAAGTCAATTAAATCCAATTTCATAGTAGTACAGAATTATTTTGATGATATTATATTTGGTGCTACTAATGAATCTCTGTGCAAAGAATTCTCAAAGTTAATGCAGAAGGAATTTGAAATGAGCATGATGCGAGAACTCAAGTTCTTTCTTGAACTACAAGTTAAACAAACTATGGACGAGGTGTACATCCATCAAACTAAGTATACAAAGGAACTCTTAAAGAAGTTCAAGATGGATGATTGAAAACCAATGAACACTCCTATGCATCCCACGTCCATACTGAACATAGATGATAAAGAGAAAAAGGTAGACCAAAAGGTACATAGAGGTATGATAGGATCTCTTCTATACTGCGTCCAGACCTGATATTATGTTCAGTGTTTGTTTATGTGCTCGATTTCAATATGATCCTAGAGAATCTCACTTATCAGCAGTTAAAAGAATTTTTAGATATTTAAACGGTACTACTAATCTGGGTTTGTGTTTTAAGAAAAATGAAGATTACAGATTAGTTGGCTTTTGTGATGCTGACTATGCTGGAGACAGAATTGAAAGAAAGAGTACCATTGGAGGATGTCACTTCATTAGAGCTATTCTTGTCTCATGGTCAAGCAAAAGATAAAGTACCATTGCATTATCAACTGCTGAAGCTAAGTATATTTCAGCTGCAAGTCGTTGCTCACAACTTCTATGGATCAAACACCAATTGGAAGACTACAATGTGTTTGTAAGTAGTATTCCACTTATGTGTGATAATACTGCTGTAATTAATCTCTCTGAGAATCCAATACTGCATTCTAAGGCTAAGCACATAGAGATCAAACATCATTTCATAAGAGATTATGTGCAGAAAGGTGTTTTTGATATTCAATTTGTAGATACTGACCATCAATGGGCAGATATCTTTACTAAACCTCTTGCTGAGGACAGATTTAATTTTATTAGAAAACATCTTAACATGTTATTTGTGGATTAATTGTGTTATTCATGCTTGAGAAATTCTGTTATTGATGTATGATTTACTAGCTTTTTACATGATTTTAAATGCGTGTCCATTGCATACCGTGTCCATTGTTTTTGTACCGCGTCCATTGCATGTCGCGTCCATACTGTTTTGTTGCTTGAACCCGTCCACTCTCATATTATTTATTAACTGCATTTATTTTGTCTATAAGACAAATCTATTTTATATTCTCTCTCTGCTGAGTCAGTAATTCTTTTTAAATGTTTATTTAATTTCCAACAGAAAACCCTTTGGAATTCAAAACCTTTAAAAACGAAACCCTTCCCTCTGAGGAAACTTTACGTTAACCTTCGTCTTCAAACTTACTCCAACCCTCTGTTTTCTGACTTGCAAACCCTAACCTTCTTTCTTCAACCATGGCCTCCTCAACTGAAACTTTCGATGTTGAAAAACTGAATCTTGCCATTGAGCATCATTTCGACTTCGGGATTCTGAAAGATTACAACCTAGATGTTAGCAAGTTCGTTACTACCGCTGGCTGGGATGGTATGTTTGTTGAAAGGGTTCTCATTTATCCAGACCTGATTAGGGCATTTTGGAGGAACCCTCAGGTGTCAGACACTGAAATTTTTGCAACAGTAGTTGGGAAAAGAATTGTGGTCTCTGAGAAGACCATCGCTGATGCAATAAACTGCCCTCAAGAAGGAGAAGCTATTACTGAATCATGGGAGAAGGACCTTGGTGGTTCTGAGGTTATAGCCGCTTTGTTGATGGAAGTCTGTAGAGATGAAGGATGATTTTCGTATTCTTCATCAAATGCTAAATAAGGTGATTCTGCATAAAGTGGGGTCAAAGGACAATCTTTCTGCCCTACACAAATTCTGCTTTTGCCATTTGATTACAGAAACTAAAATCAACCTTCCAAGGATTCTGTATGGAAGATTCAGAGATGCAATTGTCACAAGGAAGAAGATCTCCGGAATCCCTTACTGCCACTTACTATAAAAAAATTTCAAGTCTCAGAAGCTGGATGATCTTATCTCTTCCAAGCCAACTGAGGAGCAAGAAAGGATTCTAACACAAAAGTGCATGTGCACTGCAATCTTTGGCAAGATAAACATTGCAAATATGAATCTAAGCACCTACACAGCTATTGCCCTAGCTAAGTAGGAAGAATTGCTCAAGGTTAAAGAGGAACAGATTGAGCAAAACAATGCTGAAGTCCTAGGAATGAGGAGGACATTCAGAAGGAAAACTGTAGCTATTAGGACAAGAGCTCCTAAAAGGCCTGCAGCTGGCATTGTCATCAGGGAACCCACTGCAGAGGTCCCTCAACCTACAAGAGCTCAAAAAAGGACAAGAAGCTTGATCCTTTCTCACAATGAGGATGATGATGAAGATGATGAGGACAGAGTTCCTATCAGTGCTATCCTCAAGAAGCAAAAGGCTGTCAGTGCTGCTGTTCCTACTAGAAGACAGCAACCTTAGAGAAGAGCCAAGTCTGCCATGGCTACTGAGGTAACTATCCCTGCTAATGATCCTGTTCAGTTAGCAGTAGACGCCTTAGTTTCAGTTTAGAGGATAGAATGGATTGTGTCTCTGCAACATTAGTGTCTGTAAATCAACCAGTTGACCTTGATAATGTATATATCCCCTCACCACCCTCACCTCAACCACAAATAGCCTCACCACAACAACCATAATTTCCACCTTTGATATCTGAGGATGATCCCTGGTTTCACCAACCAGATGATGGTATTATCCTTGGTGCCCCTTTCCCAAAAATGAAAAGAATTCCATTTCCTTACACTCCTCCCTCCGAACTTTATAATGACATGTCTGAATCTCTGGTCAAGGTTAAAAGGGACTGGAGGATTCTTTACCATACTCATGAACCACAACCAATCTCAAACAGACCCTGGTATCCATTACTAGAATATGAGTATGAACCATATGTCATTGTAAAACCTTGGTATAAACCCTACCCTGACATTCCCAAAGACCCTCCTCCATCCAAAATGTTTAACAAACATGGACCCTTAGTCACTCACCTACCACAAAAGAAATTCCCTCCCAGAAAAATCTACCCAAACTTTGTCAGATACCCTCCATTTAAACCCTTCACTAATGGTGTAGAGAGGCATATAATCACTAATTGGTCTAAGGATCCTGCTAAGAAAGACCTGCATGATGTAATTTACAAGAGGTCCAGATCCTACAGACATGGTCCTATCATCATGGACAAAAATACAAAGTGGAAGACTTTTGTCCATCCAAGTGAATACGGCGAGGCAGCTGACATCAAAGATTATTTCATGTATGTCATGCTGAAGACTGAATTTGAGCTCTTCAGGGTTGTGCTGGCTGCTAATTTTGTACCCATAACTTGGTTAAATCATTCATATAAAACCAAGATTGGAGTCCAGCCAAGAATGATATGTCCAAGATTGCCTATGATTGATCTCAATAAGGACAAGGATAGGAAGAAGGAGAGGTTCACTGGAAAAAATGCCCTTCCCAGAGTCCTGCTTGATCAAGCCAGATGCTGTTAAGGACACAGATCAAAACATCATTGACTATTGGCTAGCACAACCTATTGAGGATGTTAGAGAAGATGGAGCTGTTGACATATGGAGAAAACATATTTTGAAGTGCACAACAGAAGCATCTACTTCTGGCTTATCCTCTGAGCAGAAAAAGTTCATTCCTAAGGTGAGAGGCAAATGTGGACTGTCTAACTTCAGACGCTTCATCTACAAGGACATTCTAGGTGTTCCAACCATCAGTCCAATTTATGTAGAAGAAGAAGCTCACTGGGCTAAAGAGCTACCCCCACCAATTCTGTAAATCACAGACTCTCCTCCACCATCACCACCTTCTAAGCACACAGAAGAAGAAATAATTGTTGAAGAATTTGGCATGGAGATTGACTCTGTTGCACCAGTTATTGCTAATGAGGAAGTTGCTGAATCTGAGTCTAGACCAAGCACTTCTGGAAAGTCTACATCTCAACCATTAGCTATCACAGTCATTCATCCAAAGAAACCTCAGACTTCAAGAGCTCTTGACACACTGCCAAGTCAAGCTCATGCTCAGGAGAGTGCTGAAAGCTCAAGACCACCACTCTCACAGCCTCCAAATTTTGAAGAAATCATTGGCAGAATAGTAGAGGAAAGAGTCAAAGCTAAGGTGAAAGAGCAGGTAAAAGAACAAGTTGCAGAAGCTCTGGCTCCCACTAATGTGATGATGAACCAGATGATGAGCATTATGCTCAGTTTTCAACAGAGCCAGAACCTGCCAACTCAAGTTCCTGCCCCTCCACAAAATCCAAATCCAAACCCACCTCCTCCACCTCCTCCATCTTCTTAGGCCTTTCTTTTGTTTTTGTATTCTTACTGACAATGATAGTCCACTTTTCTACTTTTTTGTCTGATGACAAAAAAGGGGGAGAAATGGAGAGAGAAATTAAATTTTCTATATATGAAAGTTGAAAGTCAGTCTTTGAAAATACCTTTTTGTCTGCATATGCATGTGTGTTACTTGCCTTACATGATTGCATAGTTATTATTTTATATGCTCTGATGCTTTTGTCTGATAAGTAGTTCTGCTGTTATGATAAGTAATATATGATATATACTTATCTGTTCATATCTTATTCCTTTTTATATTCCTGTTAAGTTTGAATGCTTTGTCTTAGGGGGAGTTTTGTAAGCTCTCTTAAACTTTGCACACTCAAATTTAATTAGTTTTTGTCATCATAAAAAAGGGGGAGATTGTTGGAACCAAAGTAATTTGGATTAAATAATCGCTGTGTTTTGATGTTAACAAAAAGGATTAAATTTGTATCGTAAAGTGTCAGTTAAAATCTAACAAGTTTAATCTAGTCTTACAGGGTATTCGAAATTCAATATGATAAGGAAATCTCTTGAAGAGTCTACATCCGCGTCCAACCGGGTAGACGAGCCTCTCAAATTCTATGGTATATTTTAATTGTGAGAATATGCTCAAGTAGATGGAATATAGAATAGTACCAATAGACAAGCTCTACTCTAATTTGAATAGACGAGCTATAGAACAATGCTTGTGGACGAGCTCTTAACTCATGTATGTAGACGAGCGTATGTGCCACGTCAGCAGACGCAAATCTAAGCTATCCACCGATATATAGCAAGTCCAAAGACTTGATAGTAGACGAGCAAAATTTGCCACGTCATTGGACGAGATAAATAGAATTTTAGCTATGAGTGTATAGACGCACTTTTTAAGTAGACGAGCTCTTCGCTTATAATGAATGCTTGATATAATCATAATACCTATCTCGACCATATAGAAATATTTATTTCAAATGATTGATATTTATTTCAATTATATGTTGGTCCTTCTTATTTGTTATTAACGGTTTTATTGACTTGTTTCTGTGAGAGAAACATAGTACATATAAGGAATTGCAAAAAGCAAAATAGTACAACGCAAAACGACTTGTACCCTATCACCTTTTACGCTGGAATAGCTGGAATTTGTACAAGGAAGGCAAGACAGTTTTTTACGTTGCATTTGCTCAGAGGTGTGCCCGTTTCATGCAAGAATGTTGTCATATAGTATAATGGCCACGAGCAAGCTGAGTCACAACGGATATTACACTCTTGATTCTATCCCTAAATGGGAAAATGCAAATTGAACCGTTGAAGAACTTGAAGAGAAGGGCAAGGTCTCTATAAATAGAAGACCAAGACTTTTGAAGAAACAACTTTTGCACATATATATAATTCACAAGAAAACTCTTGCGAGCCAAAATTCTTTCTTTCAGAAAGCAAAAGTTTGTAATACCTTAGCTTGAATATTGCTTTAATATTCATCTGATCTTAAACTTTCATATCCTCACACGTAGTGAGTTAGAAGATCAAAGAAACCAAAAACTCTTTGTTAGAGGTAGAGCCTGAAGAGGCTTGGTAAGAAAGGAATACTTGTAAGCCTGGAGAGGTGTTGAATACTTGCTGTAATCTATTTGGAGAATAGTGCAGAAAAACCTTCAAGTAGAAGGGACTGGACGTAGCTCTTGGTTGGAAGATAGTAAACCGGGATAAAACAACTTACGTGAATCTTCTTATCCCTTATCTCTTTAGTTTTACTTGTTTATACTAACTGTGGGGATTTGAACTTGAATTTGTTATTCTTTCAAAAGTTTGTTTTTCTGTGTGTTTGCTTCTGCGTCTTTATCTTTGTGTGAGAAAACTGTTCTTGCAAAGGTTGTTTTCGAAAAATATTAACAAACATAATTCAAACCCCCCCCTCTTTTATTTGCCTGTGTCAACCTCAATATTCAGGTGATGATACATAGTTCCCAACATCTTTCTAAATCTTTAAAGGGCCTCTTCTACCTTCTTGATTATGATTGTATTATTTTTCCTGGATAGTTTAATTTGGTAGATTCAATCTATGGTGGAACTGGACATGAGGGGATGCTTCCCCTTGAGCCACAATATCAGTTATTTGCATCTGAAAGGGCTATCAGGTTTCTCAATGAACCAGTTACAGGTACACTCAATCATGGCCTGATGATATCTATCAAAATGTCATTTATTTTATTCGAATCCCATTTCATACTAGGATGATCTATTTTCAAAGGGCCACATTTGTTGATTTTCTTGGCTTTGATATTACCTTTGTATCCATCTTTCTTATTTATTTGAAAACAATATTTTACTTCGTGTCAGGATGATTTTAAACATGTGCTTCGTGAGCCATTGGCAACTCATCCAGGGCTGGAGTTCCTGCAGAGCACACCCGAGTTTCAAGAGAGATATGGTTTGTCTTGCATCTTGGTTATAACTTTGCATTTAGAGATTCATGTAATTGTATATGTCAGCAAGTGAGTTTCTAGCTGTTGATACTTGATATATAACTTATTAATTATTTAATTAAATATTGATATTTATTATAAGTTGTTTTGTTTTTGTAAGCCAATTTCTTAGTTTAGCTGAACTTGTGCGTTGTCTCTTCCAAACACTAAAAATTTCAATAGTTCTTTGCCACATTTGTGTGTCTGGATTGGTGTTTTGAAAAACTCGGGCTGACCCCTTTCTTCTATCTCTCTGAACTTTTAGTTTTCATATTCTAATTATTTTGAGTTGCTTAGTCTTCACCTTTTATATGGATTTATTTAACCAACAGTTTTTGCTCTCTCCCGTTATTTGATCTCATTGTGATTGTGTTTTTCTAAGTGGTCTTTGGCTAATCTTTTAATAACTGAAATTTTCAGGGTACAGCTAAGGGTGAACATGAGGACAACTCTGTGCAAAAGGAAAAAGGTAAAGCTACCTTATAAGTATCTTTTACTTTATTATCATTAGTTTCAGAATTTCTGTCATGGTCATTGATCTCTGGTTTGAGAAGCCAATTGCCTCTAATTGCCTACTGATGTATCATCCGTGTATATGATTCTTTTTTTTGCCATGTTCTAGACCTATGCTGAGCTTATGCAAGAGGAAAGCTCTCTGCTTAAGGAAATGATACATTTAAGAGAGGTATCAATGTTGTTTCACTACAAAAAAATATGTGTTTAGCGACCACCACATTTGGTAGCTAAATGTGGAAATTCGGTTGCTAAACCATTTAGCGACCACCGGACGTGGTAGCAGATTGTCTAGTTGCTAAACCGTTTGGTGGTCGCTAAATCGGTCGCTAAATGGTTTAGCGATCGATTTAGAGATCGAATTTTTATATTTAGCGACCAAATTCATCATTTACCGACCAATTTAGTGTAATCGCTAAATGACTGGTAGCTAAAATGACTTTTTTTTGTAGTGTTTTCTTTCTCATATAGAATATCTGTAATTTTGAGCTCCACCTCTCCCTTCCCCTCAGACTCATTTTGAAAAGGATTAAGGTAAACTCAAATATTTTTTAACAATAACAAAAAAATCATATATTTACTGCAATATTTTTTAGATATCTCAATTACTTTCTTGCTTATCTCAATCTTTTTGATTCCCAGCTTGATTTGGGTTCAACCCCTCTTGACAAGCCAAGTTCATCAGCTAATGAACATCTGTGTAAACTTCAAGATCAACCCCAGCAGAGAATAGTACCTTCAAGGATTAAGTGAAAACTAAGACACCAAAATTTTATGGCAATGTGCAGTTATGCTCTTGGCTGCTTCAAGGAAGTCATTTTATCTTCAATATTCAGAGGGAAGGGCAGCTTTGATGCATTATTAGTCTTTCCCTATTCTCTTTTGTATAAACTTTCCTGTTCTGGAGGATTTCTTATCCTCCATCTAGTTGTGACCCTCTTTTATAGCATTTGTATCTTAGATGTATTTAGTTTGACATTCATATATGTTTAGTTTTTTTTTTTTTTTTTGTTGTTGTTGTTGATATGGCTAGATTGGTATTAGTTAATTATATGTTTATTTAACTATATATATGGATGTTAATGTTAATTTTTGACTTTTTGTTAATTATGTTTTGTTGTTGATTTTGTTGATGTGTACTGAAAACTGAATGAAAACAGGGAAAGGAAGTGAGGGAAGAAACAAACGTGATTTTTTTTTTGGGTAAAGGCCCATTTTGGTCCTTGACAAAAAGTGTGTGCGCCATTTTAGTCCCTGACAAAAAAAAACTACTTCGTTAGTCCCTGACAATTACTAACTGGGACAAGTTAGTCCCTACGTTGACTCCGCTAGTCAGCATCCGTTACTAAATTGTCCCACGATACTAATTGTCAGGGACTAATTAGTTCCACTTTAAATATTATTAGGGACTATGATGTCCCATAATAATTGTCAGGGACTAACTTGTCCCAGTTAGTAATTGTCAGGGACTAACGAAGTAGTTTTTTTTTTGTTAGGGACTAAAATGACCCACGCACTTTTTGTCAGGGACCAAAATGGGTCTTTACCCTTTTTTTATTTAAAAAAAAGACTTTCTACATCGATTGAGACCTTAACCGATGTAGAAAGTCTACCAGTGATGCATTAAGTGCACTTTCTACATCGGTTGGTCAAAATAACTGATGTAAAAAGTTATCTTTCTTCATCGGTTGGTCAACACAGCCGATGTAGAAAGTCCACTAGAGTCCACAATTTGGATGTGAAATCACACTTTCTATAATGGTTGTGTCTTCCAACCGATGTAGAAATGTACTTTCTACAACGGTTGGACAAACGTTGTAGAAAGTCCCTAGTTTCTACATCGAGCGTATCTACAACAGTTGGTTAACCGATGTAGAAAGCCTTTTTCAACCGTTGTTGAAAGACTCTTTTGCACTAGTGATAATAGGTCTCTAGTTAATTAATAGGGCTTGTTAATGATGAAAGACATGAACATGGTATGAGAGGCAAGGTTGTGTTCATAGGGCTTAGTTAAAGACCCTAGGATTGATTAGTGAGTGTTTTAGGGACGTTAGCAATGAAGCTATGATTAAAGTATTAATTCCCCATACGTGTAAGACATGGAATTAATTAATAATAATGAAACTGAGGACTAATAGATTGTTAAAAGCCAATAGGAATGATCCTTGAATGCCCTAGAAATTCAGTAAGGGTTCTTCAACCCTTCTGCCCAGAAACCGTACGGCCACGCTCCATTGAGCACGACCGTGCTTAACAGGGAGTGTGACACCCTAAACCGGGGCGCCACATTTTAGTTACCCGTTGCAGAAAATAAAATAATAGGAATTAAATTGCTGGTTGCTTTCGGTAAAAGATACTGTCTTTATAAGTAAGTAGCCTCAAAATGGTGGTAAATTTTTTTTTTTAAAGACAAAGGAAAACAAAAGGTGATTGATGAACACTCAGAACATGAAATGTAAACATCATATATATATATATATAATCCATCCTAGTGGGATTTAGAGTTTAGTACAGAAAACTAGGGCCGAATCAAGATGGCCATTAAAGATAGGGTTACATGACATAAAGTTAACAACTGTAAAATAAGTAAAGCAAAATAAGGGGAGAGGGTCCGGAACCACACATCAAAAGGGTGGCTCTAAGAAGCCAGATACGGTCGGACCAAGACAGACTACTCACAAAACATACCCCCTACGCTGGTCACTACTAACAACTAGAAAGAAGACTCCCCACGAATACTCTCACAAGAAGAAACCCCAGGCGATGGGTCCACGACATCTCCGCCCTCATCGGGAGAGTCGGAATCATCAAAATCCGGATCGTCATCGAGTACGTACTCCGGTAACTCATCAATATTGTCGTCGTGATCCAAAACATGGTATACGGGCTCCTCCTCGAAGTACTCCTCAGGGTCCTCCTCAATCGGTGAAGCCGGCTCGACTCCGGGTAAGTAGTACCAAGGTGGTGGGAGAGCAATCCTCCTCGTCTCAACTGTCTGAACTCTGCGGTATGGTTCGCCCTCAGCATTCTTCTCCAGCATGGTTATCGGTCCATGATAAGTGGCCGATGTAGATCCGGGGTGAATCTGCCACGCCCCCGCATTCCCCGCGTCATCAAAGATCTCAGTCTTCGACTCCGACGGTACCAGTGGTATGTTCGGATCCATCTAAACCATAGATATACAGCGATGTCGAAAAACAAAGAGAAATAACAAGAAGATATGCAAGAGTGAGATACCAGTATATGGATAGATTACAATAACCATATGGATGATACATGCATCACATCAATATGTTAACATTTATCAGATATTAATAGATAGCACAATAGGCATTATATCAATGGATGTCATATCCGCACAATCAGATTTTTATAAAGATTATGCATGCCACTTCAATATTCTGGCTCTATAACTTAATCTCATGAGATCCCTTCATCTTTCTAAGAGTTGATCAAAACTCAAAGCCCCCACTTGGGCATCACCGTCGTGACTAAAGTCCCTGTTTGGACATCACCGAAGTGACTAAAAAGTCCCTGCTTGGACATCACCGAAGTGACCAATAGCACCTGCTTGGGCATCACCGAAGTGACTAAACTATAAGGCACGTCTGCCTAAATGTATGAATAAAACATTCGATCAGGAGGTTTTCTTTGTGTTCAATCTCATTCGTTGTCGAAGCTCAAGGCTAACGACCATTCATAAATTTTCATTACTCAATCATCAACACAGGACACGTAGTCCGAGTGCTCAATCACAACACCTAAGACCGATGCCTCAGTCAAGGTTTGTGGTCATAGAAAGATTTATCATCTTACTTCAACATGATTAGGACTTTTAGTCCACAACAACGAAATTAGGATACTTGATCCATAATAACGAGATTAGGACTCTTAGCCCACAACATCATAATTAGGACTCTCGGTCCACCGTACTTAACACGAATCAAAGATCAACGTGTACATTACAGAATACTAGAGGCGACGTCTCGCGAACTAGATTCGATTTCACTAGTTCTTACTTTTCGCTCAGTGAAAACCAAATACCAAAACAAAACCTCGCTAACCCATCCGAGTTACCGGAACATTTTCAAAAGTATTTCTTTATAGGAAATCTTTTCATTTGGAAAACCATTTGTAAACTATTATAAGAAATCCATTTTCTCTTGAAATCTTTTTCCTTAAAAGCATCTCTATTCATAGTAAAATATTTTCCAAGGCTTTTCCTTCCGTAAAACACATATTTTTCTAAAGGACATTTTAAAATAAACATCATTTCTTTCAAAATTCTCTTTGAAGCTTATTTAGGCTTTTAATCACATGATTAGTTGAGTGCCGACAAACGTCAGGCTTTCCAGACATCAATCAATATCATCATCATCTCAGTCAACAACATAACAGTTAACATCAGTTCATAACATATATGATTCACAACACTTTAAATCAAGTAAGGATCAACTTCAAACAGTTACCACAACATTTCAAGTATACAATTAATTCAGTCTTGATTTAATATAATAACCATATTCAAGTGAACCAAGTAACCCACATACACACATGCACATAGCTATTGAATATCCCTCAGGCTATCCCCTCTTACCTTTTGTGAAGGTAAAGGTACGTGATGCTTGAGGAAGTGCACTACGAATGACCTCGTCTACTCCGCGACGAAAGTCTAAGTTTAAGAAAGCAAAACCATAAGTTAAAAGTTAACCAAGAACACTAAACCAAGAAGGTAAGGTTCGGCCATGGTATGAAATAGGGTTAGGAGTTTTCAAACAAGAATACAACTCATGGATTAATTATCCTTAAGTGTTAGAAGTTCGTAACCAAGGTTCACTTCACAAAGCTAGAACAAAAATCCCACTAATCTATGCTTAGGGTTTCGGCCTCTTTAGTATAAGTAGGCTAGAAATTTCCAACCCTTATAAGCCCTTAGATTTAGTGTTAAAAGATATCAAGAAGTCTAAATTCATGATCATATTGAAAAATGAAACAAAACATCCTAGGTTCGTAACCATCATAGGATAAATAGGCTAGACATCTTTAAACTTCCCAATCTCTTAGACTTAGCATCCAAAGGTATTAAGGAGCTCAAGTCCATGATCATTTTGGAAAAATGAAAACAACACATCGTAGGTTCATAACCATCATATGATAAATAGACTATACAATCTTTAAACTTTCCAATCAGTTAGACTTAGCATCCGGATGTATTAAGGAGCTCAAGTCCATGATCATTTTGGAAAAATGAAAACAAAACATCCTAGGTTCACAACCATCATAGGATAAATAGACTATACAATCTTAAAACTTTCCAATCACTTAGACTTAGCATCCAAATGTATTAAGGAGCTCAAGTCCATGATCATTTGGGAAAAATGAAATCAAAACATCCTAGGTCCATAACCAATGTAGGTTCGGCCTTCATAGGATTTATAGGCTAGAAATCTTTAAACTTTCCAATCTCTTAGACTTAGCATCCTAATGTATTAAGGAGCTCAAGTCCATGATCATTTTGGAAATATGAAAACAAAACATCCTAGGTTCACAACCATCATAGGATAAATAGACTATACAATCTTTAAACTTTCCAATTACTTAGACTTAGCATCCAAATGCATTAAGGAGCTCAAGTCTATGATCATTTTGGAAAAATGCAAACAAAACATCCTAGGTCCTAAACCATCATAGGTTCGGCCTTCATTGGATTTATAGGCTAGAAATCTTTAAACTTTCCAATCTCTTAGACTTAGCATCCTAATGTATTAAGGAGCTCAAGTCCATGATCATTTTGGTAAATTGAAAACCAAACCTTCCTAGGCCACTAAGGTATAGTTTTGGCCATCCTTGGAAGAATAGGTTAGAAATCTTGACACAAGCTCGTAGAATATGAAAGTAGAGATCAATAGAAGATCATAGAAATTGGTTTCAACTCAAAAGGAGTTTCCTATGATTTTCTAGAGATTTTAGAAGTTAAAAACTCAATAAGGAAACACATAACGTAAACTCATGAAATAAAGTAGAGAACTTGAAAAAGAAGCATATAAGAGTATTACCCTTGCAACTAGAAAGAAAAAGTATGAAGAACTTGAAACTTGAAAGCAAATAAAAATGGAAACTTTAAGTGTTAGAACTTTGAAGTAAGAATGGAGAAGAAGAAGAAGAAGGAAAATGAAATAGATGAAATGAAGTGAGTATTTATAGAAGAGAGTGAGGGAGTGGTGTGAAGGAGGGGGGAGAGTGAGCTTGGTGAGCAAGTTTGGAATTTAGGACGTGTTTGGTTGGAGGAAGTGAAGAAAATGGGTTTTTGGATTAGAATATGATATAATTTGAAAAGTGTAATGATGACACTATTTGAGTGTCATAACCCTTATCAATCACATCCCTCATGTCACTTCACTCCTTTGGTGCTCCCTAAACTGCTCCATTTCGTATCCGGTTGCACTTCCGATCGTAATATTTTTGACGTTTTGCCCGAATAAAATATTTTATTTTATTTTCGAAGGAAAATTTTCAAAATAACCTAAGTTGAAGAATACAAGATAAAAACACTAACCATCTCGTTCACGGGTCAAAATTAGGTTTTCTGCTCAGTAAACTTTTACTGTCAGTGAAAACGCAGAGCGACTTCCGTCTGAGTTTTCAACCGAAATTTTAACCGCGACCTTATACGATAAGATAACACAATAAAATGATTTTATTTTAATTAAAATCATCCTATGGATTTTAAAAAAAAAAAACACATAAATATATATTTACTGATATAGAAAGACACAGGAATCGGGGCGTTACAGGAAGCACGCTCGTGCTCCAGTTTGAAATTCAAAAAAGGCGTGCTAGGGGAGGAGTCATTATCAGCGATGATGAGTCCGTCGGGACTAGAGTGTATAGACGCCGCTACAGCAAGGGCAAGGGAAGTTCTAGATGCCCATATTATCTATGATATGGGCCGTCGGTAGCGTCTGCTAGGGGAGTGCCTCTGTGAGCATATCTTTATTTTGATTTTTGATGTATTTACGAGAGGTGGGCGGGTAGATGCTGTCTGTTTTAGGTTTTGTCTTTTTTGTGACCAGTGTGTATGTTACCCTTACTCTTTTTACCAATTATGTAGATGGTAGGCTTATGGTCCCTATGTTGGGATCGACAGTACATTTGGAGACATGGTATACATAGTGTCGCAACCAAAAAAATCGCGACGAGGACAACCATAAAAAGATTTATTATTAAAAAGTAGAGTCGCCACCAATTTTATTTATTTAGGATAAAAAATTGGAAAAAACCCTAAAAAACGGTCTTTGGAACCAAAATGAGTTCGGAAGTCGGTTACGAGTAGGGAAGGTATTAAGCACCCTACATCGCTAATTCTAAGAATGATACCTTAAACAAATTGCGCAAAATTAAATTATTTATTTTTACCCCAAAAAATATTTACAAGGAAGAAATTATTTATTGATATATTTTATTTAATATTTTATGTTTCTTCAATTCTTTTTTTTTTTAAATAAATAAATATTATTGGTAAATCTTAAATAAGGTTGAACATGGCACATAAGTCCATAGGGTAACCTCGAAGCTAAAAATTGAACATGACACTTGTCATAGAGCAACCCATAAACATTAATTAATTATTAATTAATTATCTAAATTAGCAAATTAAAAAGAACACAAAAATAAAGGAAAAATTAATTTCGGCTTGACGGGATAATTAATCCAGCTCCTACGTATTCCCTGCTGCGATGGGAAACTCAAAGCTACGTAGTTCTTGTAGAAAATAATTGTTTGTTGGTTGTTTTTATTTTTTATGACAAGGTCTTTTTTATTTATATATTTCATTAGCTTTGAAAACTCCTAAACGAGATAGAACATGGCAGTACGTCCACAGAGCTATCTCATATCTAAGGGATTAAGTGTGATACCTCTCACAAAGTAATCCCAAAATTATTTATAAAGAAACATGCTATTTTATTTAATTTGTTGCTTATGAATTGAAAATTAAAATAAAACAAATTTTTTTTGACTTCATATAAGTGTTTGTAGCATTTTTTTTACTTAGGCTAAATGACCAGCCCACTAAAATACTCATATTAAAATCATATACTATATTTAGTCCAACAAAGCACTCAGACCAAACCCATATACTACAAAACAAGACAATCCTATCACACTTAAAAAAAAGGAAACAAAGATAAAATAAAATAAAAAGAAATAACTAAAAGAGCATAAAACAAAAGGAAAAGGAGAACCAAAACCTTCCCCTAACAACAAAACAAACAGAACGTGCAGGGGCCAAAACGCAGCAGAGCAGTTGAGGAAGGAGGTGGCGGCTCGGGGCGCGACGCGGCGGTTCCAGTTCAGAACGGCGGCGCGGTTCGCACGCGGTGGGGTTGGAGGTCCTGGCGGTGGGCTCGAGGCCAGATCTGGTGGCTGATGACTCACGAGACGGAGCACCCGTTCTGGAACGATGACAGCTCGCAGCGGTCTAAGGCGGCGTGCGGCAAGCTCGTGACTGGATCTGGGCTGCTCCGGGACAGCGAGGCGAGTTCCTCCAGTGACCGAGACACACAGTCGGTGCGGAGGGACCACGGTTCTCGCGTGGATCTTGAACGTGATAACTCGGGGCGGTCTGAGGTGGATACGGTGGCGGTCTGAGGTGGATACGGTGGTGGTGCGTGAGACCGAGCTGGTTGTGAAGCAGTGCTGCACGGTGGTCTGAGGCGCTGCACGCAGTGAAGCAGTGATGCTTAATGCTCTGTATTTTTTTCTTTCCCTCACTATTGTTATCGTTCTGTTCTCTGTATTTGCTTCAGAGACTTTTCCTTTTTTTCCTTTGAGAATTTTTCCTCCTTCGATCAGTAGCCTCTCTTATGATTTTATAATGCCAATTTGCTCTGATTTTGATCCTAAAAATATGCTAAGATTAAAATTTCTATCTCTAATAAAATCACAACTTGTGAGCCTCATCTGCAAAAATCAAGGATCAAGGGATTTCTATCTCTAATTTGAAATAAAATCAAAATAATGTTGGAGGGAAAAAACAAAAGTGGCTGCTAGGGTTTGTTGGAGGAGGATGAAATGGGTTTGACTAATGGGTTTAACTAGTTTGGCCCAATAACAAAAATAAACTCAAGTGTTTAACATAAAATTAAAATCTTTTTATTATGTTTATATATATTTTTTATTTTCTTTGCATTTTTTATTTTTTTGAAATTTCTAATGAAAACTGACAGACCCGGTCAAAATAGGGTGTTCACAGTTGCCCCTCTTTACTTGTTCATTACTAGAATTCATGAAGAAAGAACGATCTTTCATGTGATAGTAGTAAGGAACTAGTAAACAAAATGAACTCGTATTTTGGCCAGGATGAGAAATAGGTTGGAAAAATCAGCATTAAGCTTCAGAGCTTGGAAAATAAAAAAGACAGCGGGCCTCAGATCCCGAAAATGAAATTAGCGGTGAGCCTCAGAGCTCGAAGAATAAATTTGTAGCCGGTCTCGGATCCCAAATATAAAATTAGCAGTGAGCCTCAGAGCTCGAAAAATAAATTGCAGTGGGCCTCAGATCCCAAATATAAAAATGAAAGTGAGCCTCAGAGCTCGAAAAAATAAAATTGCAGCGGGCCTCAGATCCCAGAAGTAACATTAACAGTGAGCCTCAGAGCTCGAAAATAAATTTGCAGTGGGACTCAGATCCCAGAAGTAAAAGCACAGTGAGCCTCAGCTCCAAAAAAAAAATGCAATGGGCCTCAGATCCCAGAAATAAAATGATGGTAACTTGCTTTCTCTTTTCTATCGTTCAGCTGAACCATACGCTCCATGGAAAAACTTCGACTAATCAAACCCTTGTTTACCAGCAGCTCTGAGTCAGGGCCTTGTCAGTTCCTTTCGATAGGAGGGCTTTCCTTTCCTTATTATTTTTTCTTTTTTTTTTTTTAAGCGGTGGAGGCATGTAGAGTGATTGCTTCCTTCAAGACTAGGACTCGTGGATACTTTCATTATTGCTTTTATTTTCTCCTCATTGAACACCGTTATCTCCCTTATTGACTTTGAAATGCTGGGCTTTCTTGGTTCAAACCATTCATTGAAGTAACCATTAGAATTATCAAATCATACTATTAAACTTAAATTTACTTAAATTGAGACATGACTTCAATGCATAAACATGATTTAAGCACAATAGGAAAAATGGATGAATAAAATCCTTGCCTTAATATGAGAATTTACATTGCACACAAAGAAATTGGAAAGAAAGGGGGAAATACAAGGGTGTATGGGAATTGTATGAAAAGGGATAATGGAACAGAAGAAAACCGCCTAAAAATTTGCCCCAGTATTGGTTCCTTGATCCTCTTATCTGATTCCCAACAACTGTTTGACGTTGCAAATCCTGGTCTTAGCTTCCACATACATCCTTTCATTAACATTTCAATGATTTTCTTTGCCCCATTGTAGCCAATCACAAACAAAATTTCCCCAGTGTAGCAAGTCATAAGCAAAATTGCCCCGGTGTAATAAACATTAAAATATCGCTTAAGCTGCCTTTGCAGGTTTTCAGCCTAAGATTCAGTTTCTTTGTCCTAATTTCTGCTTAGGCCGCCCTTTCAGGTTTTCAACCTAACGGACTTTTTTTTTTTTTTAATGCCCTAACTTTTGCTTAGGTTGCCTTTGCGGGTTTTCAACCTAACGGGCTCTCCTCTTTTCTTTTTTCTTTTTTGACTAATCAGGCATAGAACTTTTTCACAGCATCGGAGTTTATAGGTCTCGGTAGCTCTCGTCCGTTTTCATCTGTTAGGACCAAAGCTCCGCCTGAGTATGCCTGCTTTACTATGTATGGTCCTTCATAATTGGGTGCCCATTTTCCTCGAGCATCTTCTTGATTGGGAAGTATCTTCTTTAACACCAAATCACCTGGTTGAAACTCCCTCGGACGGACTTTCTTATTAAAAGCTTTTGCCATCCTTTTCTGATATAGTTGTCCATGACAGATAGCCATCAGTCTTTTTTCCTCAATCATGTTTAACTGATCATATCGGGCTTTCGCCCATTCAGATTCTTCCAAGTTGGCTTCCATCAACACTCTTAACGAAGGGATTTCAACTTCTATGGGAGAAACAGCTTCCATTCCATACACCAATGAGAAAGGCGTTGCCCCAGTACTTGATCATATGTTGGTACGATACGCATACAAAGCATAGGGCAACATTTCATGCCAATCTTTATAATTTACTACCATTTTAGCAACAATTTTCTTGACATTCTTGTTGGCTGCTTCTACCGCACCGTTCATTTGAGGTCTATATGGGGCAGAATTATGATGCTTGATTTTGAAGGTCTCTGATAACTTTTTTACCTCCGCCCCATTAAGATTGGCAGCATTATCTGTAATGATTCTTTCTGGTATTCCATAACGGCAGATAATATCCCTTTTCAGGAACTTGGTAAACACCTTTTGAGTTATATTGGCATATGATGCTGCTTCCACCCACTTAGTGAAGTAATCTATGGCAACCAGAATGAAGCGATGTCCGTTTGAAGCCTTAGGATTGATAGGTCCAATGACGTCTATTCCCCACATCGAAAAGGGCCAAGGGGACACTAGATTGTGCAATTGGAATGGTGGAGCTTTGATCTGATCTGCATATATTTGGCATTTATGGCATCTTCGGACATGCTCCAAACAATCAGCTTCCATGGTTGACCAATAGTAACCATCTCGTAAGATCTTGCGTGCCATCATATGACCATTAGCATGTGTTCCACATATCCCTTCGTGCACTTCTATCATGATAGTCCGGGCTTCACTAGCATCAACACACCTTATGAGAACCCCATCATAGTTCCTCTTATACAAAACTTCACCATCTAAGTAAAAGGACATTGATAATCTACGAATCGACCTCTTATTCACTTCATTTGCTCCTTCTGGGTACGTTCTGCTTTGTATATATTGCTTGATGTCGTGATACCAAGGATTGCCATCGTGCTCTTCTTCTTCCACATGTGCACAGTATGTTGGCTCATCTTGTACCTTCACTTGAATAGGCTGGACGGTGGTATGGAGACCCAGCTTGGTCATAGCGGCTAATGTGGCTAAAGCATCCGCAAATTGATTCTTGCCTCGAGTCAAGTGCGAGAAAGTAATCTCATCAAACTTCGTAACTAACTGAGTCAAGTATTTCTGATATGGGATAAGTTTGGGATCTTTAGTTTGCCATTCGCCGTTGACCTGATAAATGATTAGGGCTGCATCTCCAAAGACCTTTAACTGCTTTATTCCAAGATCAATCACTGCTTGTAATCCACTCGCACATGCTTCATACTCGGCAATATTATTGGTGCATTCAAATTCAAGCTTAATGGCCACTGGGTATTGTTTGCCATCCGGAGAAATCACCACTGCTCCTATGCCAGAACCGTGCATATTAACTACACCATCGAAATACATCTTCCACACGTTCTCCTTTTCTACTTCGTCTTCCTCCAATGATAGTATCTCCCCATCAGGGAATTCAGATGTAATCGGCTGTCCACCCTTGAGAGGATTTTCAGCTAAATGATCAGTAATTGCACTTCCCTTGACGGATTTCCGAGTCATATACTTAATATCGAACTCTGATAATATCACTTGCCACTTTGAAACCCTTAAGGATATGTGGGGACTCTCAAAGATATATTTCAAAGGGTCCATTCGAGAGATTAACCAAGTGGTGTGATATAACATGTATTGCCTAAGTCTCTTGGAAGTCCACACCAGCGCACAACAAGTCTTCTCAATTGCCATGTATCAGGCTTCGCAGTCATTAAACTTCTTGCTCAGATAGTAAATTGCCTGTTCTTTCTTACCAGACTCATCATGTTGCCCCAACATTGCTCCCATTGAGGTTGGTAAGATAGTGAGATACAGTATCAAGGGACGACCTCGAGTGGGCGGCACCAACACTGGTGGGCTTGATAGGTATGCCTTTATTTTGTCAAAGGCTTCCTGACATTCCTCATCCCAATTTCCTGGATTATTCTTCTTTAATAGTCTGAAAATTGGCTCGAATGTGCTAGTTAAGTTAGCAATGAATCGGGCAATGTAATTCAATCTCCCTAGAAAACCTCTTACTTCTCATTCATTCTTGGGAGCCGGCATGTCTCTGATCGCCTTTGCCTTTTCTGGCTGCACCTGTATTCCTTCTCTATTGACCACAAAACCAAGCAATTTCCCAGTTGATGCTCCAAAAACACATTTTGTGGGATTGAGCCTCAAATTATATTTTCTCAATCTCTCAAATAACTTCTGCAAAACCGCTACATGGATTTCCCCGTCCTTAGACTTAGCCACTATGTCATCCACATATACCTCTATCTCTTTGTGCATCATATCATGGAATAATGCTACCATAGCACGCTGGTAAGTAGCTCCGGCATTCTTCAATCCAAAAGGCATTACTTTGTAACAAAAAGTTCCCCAAGAGGTGATGAAAGTCGTCTTTTCTTTGTCATCGACGTCCATGAGGATCTGATTGTATCCCGAATACCCATCCATGAAAGAGAACCTGTGGCTCCTTGCTGTGCTGTCTACAAGGACGTCAATATGAAGCAATGGGAAGTCATCCTTTGGACTGGCTTTATTTAGATCTCTGTAATCCACACACATTCTTACTTTCCCATCCTTCTTCGGTACTGGTACAATATTAGCTACCCACTCTGGGTGTCTCGATACTTCCACAAACCCAGCTTCTAACTGCTTAGTTACCTCTTCTTTGATCTTTAATGACATCTATGGATGCATCCTCCTCAACCTTTGTTTCTTTTCCACCGTGTCCAGGTACAATGGGATTTTATGTGACGCTATTTCTGAATCCAATCCTGGCATATCTTTGTATGACCATGCAAACACATCTAGATACTCCTTAAACAGCGTGACCATTTCTGTACGCTCTGGATTATCCACTATTTTCAACTCCTTCTTGTCTTCCTCGGTCCCCATATTAATCACTTCTATAATTTCATCATTTGAAGTGAAACCATCTTCTGAACGCTCCATCAACTTTGTAAATTCCTCAATAGCTTCTTCTTCCTCACTAATCCCAGAATCATCTTCGTCAACAGCCGCAAGGGAATCAGTAAATGAGGTTTCAAGCTTCCTTTCGTGAGACAAACCTTTGACAGGGGTGAGGTTCCTGAAAAAAAATGTTTGCAACAATAGAAATATAGGCCAGGATATTATAAAGCGCGATTGGTATAAGATAAGGGGTAGAGAAAGGAAGACACCAAAAATGCTGAAAATCATACTAATTCATTTTATTCATGTCTCAACTAAAGTAAACATCAGTTTATTCGAGATACAAAAAGATAATTACTTCATGGAAATAAAATCAACAAACGGTTCAGACCGCCAATTGCCAAGGACCTCATTGTCAGCAGAGAGATAAATCACAGGGTTTCTTTCTTGCTCCTCTTCAAGTGCACTGATAGTGAAATGAGGGGAAGTCAACTTCTCTGGCAAGATCGCTTCAGTTGATGCGGAGAAAGTATCCGTTAAGTGGGGGACATAACTAAATCCCTTCCCTTCTCCTTTCTTGCCTCCGAGAGTTAGGTATTTCATTTTTTTTGCTAGAGAAGGATCGTACCTTAGTCCATGTCTTCCATCCATTGCAGTGGCTGCAATTGGTTGAGGGATCCTTTGGAGGTTTGCCCCTAGGCCTCTTCCTTTCTGATGCCCATTCCTTTCCATTATACGGACTGCCACTTCATTCACATTCTGCATTGGCAGCTCCTTCCTCTTGCTCTCTGGCTTCAGGATCTCAAAACTATGCAGGGAATCATCCTCGACTTGCTCTGCACTTTCTACGTAAGGTACCGAAACAGGCTTTGAAAGCATGATTTCCTCTTCACCACGGATGGTAATCACAGCACCATTCTGAATGTACTTCAAACATTGATGCAACGTTGATGGAACAACACCAGCTTCATGAATCCAAGGCCTTCCGAGAAGCATAGTATAAGCTGGCTGGATCTCCATGACTTGAAAGAGAACATGAAAACAACTAGGCCCTACTTCGAGGGGCAGAGTTATTTCCCCTAAGATCCCTCTTGCTGTCCCATCAAAGGCTCGCACAATCATCTCTTGGGGTGTCAAATCAGTCAAGCCTATGTTTATCTGCTCTAGAGTGGACAACGGAACCACATTCAATGCCGAGCCACCATCTATAAGCACCTTCGCAAGCACAAAGCCTTTGCACCTTAGGGTAATATGGAGTGCCTTAGGACTACCTTTAAACTTCAAAAACACCTCATCTTCTGAGAAATTGATCATGTTGACCCGACTCACCGGATCCACCATGTTTACTACATTTTCTAGTGTGATGTCAGGATTAACATAAGCTTCATTCAACACCTTCAATAATGCCTTACGATGCATCTCTGATGTGAGGAAAAGTGACAAAAGCGATATTCTTGCCGGTGTTTTCTTTAACTGCTCCGTCACATCGTATTCACTTTGTTTCATGATCTTCAGAAACTCTTCTTCTTCTTCATTCTCCTTTCCTTCATCCACGATCTCCTTATCTTTGGCATTTTTCTTTGCTTCTTCTGCAGGGTCATAGTATCGCCCACTCCTTGTGATGCCTCCAATTCTCACAACATTAGTAACTTGAGCCCTTGAAGTTTCTTCTACCCCTCCTACTAGCTCAACCTTCTGTTCATTATTCCATGGTACAGCATGTGTATCATTATAAACAAAAGGGGCTGGCTTTTTCACCCTTACAATCACTTTTTCTGGCGTCGGGGCATCATTCATGGGTGGTATCCGGAGCACCACATTTTCAACCACCTTAATTTCTTCAGTCGTACCTCGTCTGGCTTGGATCACCCCCAAGGTAAGCAATCCTTGGACTCGGACCTTAAAGTCCCAACAAGTTTCAATATCATGCCCTACCTACCCATGATGATAGTCACAACTTAAATCACCATCACACTTCATTTCTTTTTCGATTGGCTTCCCCGGTGTGACAATATCATATCCTGCTTTCCTGAGCCCCTTAAAGACTTCTTGCATCGGTGTTCGTAATTCCAGGACCTTCTTGACTTGAGACCCCTTCAATTCCAAGTTATTTACCCTGTTTTCAACATTATGGTTCGGGATTGGGTTATTAACAATGTTAGGCCCCGAATCTTCTTCGAAACCCAATCTTCCACAAGCAATCAACTTTCTTACTGCTGTCTTGAAGGCCTCACATTCTTCAATGGAATGCCCTAGAGCATCCATGTGATACTTGCAGGTCAAGTTTGGATTGTACCGGGCAGGGAAAGGTGGTTCCATAGGTCGTACAGGGTTTCCAGCGATTAAGTGACGATCGAATAGTTGTTTGAACAAATCTGCATTGGAGATAGACAGTCTTGGGAAAGGTGGCAGATTTTGAGATTGGAAACGTCCTTGATTTTGAAAATTTGGGCGAGGTCGAGGGTAGCTTGGATGGTTTTGTTGAGGTGCAGGTGGATAATGAGTATATGTTGGGCGAGTGGGGTTGTATGGCTGAGGAGAAGGGATATTATTTATTTGGTTTTGTGGCTGGGTGATGGTTGGCGAGGCCTGTTGAGGTGGGTAAAAGGGTGTTTGGGTCTGATATGGTGCTTGGTACCTTGGGTATGAAGGGACATGGCGAGGTTCAAAGTTCTGCTGGTGTTGCACATAATTTGCTTCTGCTTCCTTCTTCGTAGGCTGGAACCCCTTCTTAGATGCACTGCCTTCCATGTCAATTGGTAACTTCCCTGCTCTGGCTAGGATTTCAATTCTTTCCCCTATAGCAATCAAATCAGAGAAATCCCTATAAGCTGCTCCTGCCATTGCTCCGATAAAGGGGGATCCGAGGGTTCCCAATAAGCACATTTCGGACAACATCAGCGGTGGTTGTACCTGAGCAGCCAAACTCCTCTACCTTTGTGCATACTGTTTGAAGGATTCATCACTCTTCTTCTACATTGTAGTCAACTGTTCACGGGTTGGAGCTACGTCCAAATTAAATTTGTATTGATCCATGAACAAGTTGGCTAATTCTGTCCACCGTGAGATCTTAGAATGATCTAACTGAAGGTACCACTCTAGTGTGATTCCGGTCAAACTTTCATGGAAAAAACCAATGAGGAACTTGTCATCCTTAGACCAGATGGCCATTTTGGTGGCATAGCTAATCAAATGGAATCGTGGGTTCCCACTTCCGTCATACTTGGAAAAATCAGGAATTTTGAAATCCTTTGGAATCACGACATTTGTGGCAGGACAAAGTTCTTCAATCTTGAGAAGGCCATAAGCACTTGAGCCCTTGATCTCTTTTATTTGTTCTTCTACCTTCTCCATCCACTCTTCCTTCATCTTATCAGGCCCAAACTGGACTCCCCTGGATTGTTCGGGAATGGATACATGGGGTTTTTTCCCATGTGAGCCCTGCATAACCAGCAGCCTCATGATACACATTCTAGAGAGGGCGATATCCTTCCCCGATGGGGATTACTATGGGCTCTGTGTAACTTGACATTCCCTGAGTGAGGTATTGTTTATGCTTGAAAACATTGGTGTCGTTACCATGGAGAGGGCCGGTTGTACGCTTACGTGTGGGCCATCTTCATTTCCAATTCTATTTGCACCAAGCCTGCTAAGAGATTCCCTCATATCCTGTAGTATAGCCTCTAACCTTGCTTGAGTTTCAGAGATTTCTGTCACCCTTCCCCTCACTTCATCTACTTCTAAACTCAAGTTCCTTCCTGTTTCAGGACTGTTGGCAGCCATTCTAGTCCGAGATCTAGTGTTGTAAACTCGGGTTTGATTGGTGTTGTCTTTCTTAGATCGCGCAATGATTCTCAAATCCTCAGATTCGCGTTTTCAACTCTGAGTAAAAAAAATCGTCAGTAACCTTTTTTTTATATATTTTTTTTATTTTTATTTTTATTTTTATTTTTTAATAAATAAAAGAAAGATAAAAGTATGCTTCGAAAATAAAAAAACCTATGAATTCTTTCTTTTGCAAAGGAAAGACCACTTTTGTAGCAAGCAACTTCACTCCAACACATAACTCTCGGGGCACATCCCCCTTAGGTTAATGTGTGGTTGATGACAAATCCATGGGAACATGTGTCCCTCAATAGACAGCATCATTTACTAGCAATGCAATCATATAGGCCTACTTGTAACACACCATAAGATAGAGCGGAATTCATTGATGGACGTAAAAAGACTTTTATTTCTTTGAAACGAAAATACAATGTCTCCCATCTAACAGAATTACATCAAAAGTTTTAAAGTCTTCCTTTTGAATCCGCTAGCAAGACCCCTACAATACTTCATGAAGCGAGCTATTTTTGGAGGGATTGTAGATCCGTCACTCATGCGAGTTTGGACTAATGCTTCCTCGAGGTGACCCACGAACTGATAGGTATGGTATTGCAAAATTCCTGAGAGGTGTTCATATCTTTTCTTCCAAGCATCTCTGTCAGCCTTCAAATCTTTTGCCACAGATTCCCAATTCTCTAGCCATTCTTCCTGTTGTCTGATCTCATCCTCATACTGTTTTTTCTCCCTTTCGAACATCCATACCCTCATCCACAATTGTTGCTCTTTTTCTTGTGTTTTTTTCAATGACTCACGCATAGTTGCAGCTGCATTCCAACCTTCATCAGAGTAGCGCTCAGTATGAGTTAAGGCTTCTTTCAGAGATCCTATGCTTTCCTCCAATATCCTGATTGTCTGGACGTGCACTTAGACTTTTTCCCCCAAGTCTTCTTTTTCTTTGAAGATTTGTGCCAGCATTTTTTCTTGATCTTCTATTCTTGCTAGTAGTCCTCGAACTTCTGATTCTTTCATATTCCACTTCTTTGCTTTCTTTGCTGGACTTGCGGCTTCATATGCATCGGCACATTCATCTTTCAAATGTTCTATCCTCATGTTTAACTTCTGGACTTGGTGCTGAAGTGTGATGATGGTGATCTGGTCTGTTTCGTTCTTTTCCTCTAGCACTCCCATCTGAGCCATCATAATCTCGATCTTCTTTAACATTTCTGCTTTCGTTTGCGGATTTTCATCTTTATACGGGATTGGTTTCGAAACAACAGGGTTGCCTTTCCTTGCTTTCCTCCATGCCTCATAGTTTCTAGTATGAGAAATAATTTGTCTCCCCAACTCATTTGATCCCAGTACCCGAATGTTGCTCCAAGCGGATCTAACAGCTATTGTTGTATTTTTGACAACCTCGCACTCTTGATATAAGAAAGAAATTCCACCCAACACCTTTTCAAGTGGTTCCTGTTGAGTCCATTTCAATTGTCGAATCACAAGTGCCGGAGAATATGGCACGCAACCCCTTGGTCCCATCAAAGGAATATTGGAGAAATTCCCACAACTGAAGATTACTGTATTTCCTTTATACCAAGGACACATCCAGCAAAAAACTTTCGAATCAACCTCATCAAATTCTTGCCTCCATTCATTGGATTTACATGGCTTTATCGGAATGTGATGGAATCTCCTCAAGGGGTCATCAATCCCACTAATATATTTTCGAGCATACATGTGAGTCACGATCCAAACATACAGCATTTGTGCACAACATCGTAATTTGCCTTGTTGATTTTCATGGCACACTTGCAATGAGAGGAAAGTTTCTGCCAGAATTGTGGGAATGGGATTCACATTATATTCCTCGACCTTGTGGTAGACATCCATGGCCGCGTAATCCACCATGTCTGGTATAAAGGGGAAAAGCACCAACCCATAAATGGTTAAAGCTAACACTCGCTTGAAGATAACCCAATTCTTTTGTCGAGCCAATTCCTGGAGATGAACTTCAAGGAATCTTCGCCTCAGACCTCTGACATCTCCCTTTTCCATTTTGTCTGATGGCTTTGGTAGAACTCCCAACAACTCTGCTATCTTCCCATCACTAACATGTTGGCCATAATAGAAATAAACACGAAACTCCCTTGGAAGAGGTATCCTTAGCATGTAAGCATATTCTTCTACAGTCGGTGTCGTATCCAAATTCGGCAACTCGAAACATCTCAAATTCAAGTTCCTATATTGGGCCAAAGCACTCAAGCCCAAAGCATCTACAGGTATATGTAACAAGTCCAAAATCTTTCCATACTTGCTTGCAAACTCAGAACGTACTTCTTTTGGCATCAGATGGCTGATTTCTATTAAAGGCTTCACATCATTGATTTTCACATCAACTCTAATATTCTTCTTTAGGCCAATTGCATTGCTAGAATTAGACATTTCCATTCCTTGCTATGCAGACAGTGTCTTTCCTCCACAAAAGAGAATTACCTAATACAAAAAAATGATATTATTTATAAAAAAGGGGAAAAAAAATGTAAAAAGAGATGTCCTTGTAGGGTCATAAACCCAAAGGTCATGGGACGCATAAAAGCATTGCCCCCTCTTTTTATTTTATTTATTTATTATTCGTTTGTTAAACACAAAAGGAAAAAAGTAAAGAATTAATTAAAAAAAATAAAATAAAATAAGTAAATAGATAGAAAAACACAAGGGAGATATGGTATGCCTCCAATTGTCTTAAGAGGTAAGACCTAATCAAAGGTACCTATGATGGCAACTTCTAAGTCGAGCGGCCACTAAGTCAATCTAGGAGTGCAAACTTTAGGACGGGTCTAGACTTCTAAAGGTCATGGTCCCCAGATTGCCCTTGTCAAGGACCTAGTTCATGAACCTAGTCACAAGTAGGGATAAACCCTCCAGGATGACTAGTCCATGACACTAGTAACAATCTGAGTGGTGAATCAACAAATATCAGATAGGCACTAGGCCTTCATTGACAATGCTGAGGCACCGCCTAATCCTTAAGCTCCCACAAGCTCGGGTATAGAGCTGAAAGTGTGTGAAAATGAGTGTCGGTGTTGTGTGTGCTGGAGGCATACAAACCTGTACAATCCTAAAACAAAACTACTTGAACCTACAAGACAAGCACCCAACAAATATCATTGTCTTCTATCCTAATGTAAAATAATTAAAGCAAAAGGGTTCAAATATATACAAAAAAAATAAAAAAAAAAAAAAAGAAAACAAGTAAAAGGGGTAAACAATAAATACCAAAATGCGCAACTCATTACTTAGGCTTGACCCTCAAAAAAATCCCCAGTGGAGTCGCCATCTGTCGCAACCAAAAAAATCGCAACGAGGACAACCATAAAAAGATTTATTATTAAAAAGTAGAGTCGCCACCAATTTTATTTATTTAGGATAAAAAATTGGAAAAAACCCTAAAAAACGGTCTTTGGAACCAAAATGAGTTCGGAAGTCGGTTACGAGTAAGGAAGGTGTTAAGCACCCTACATCGCTAATTTTAAGAATGATACCTTAAACAAATTGCGCAAAATTAAATTATTTATTTTTACCCCAAAAATATTTACAAGGAAGAAATTATTTATTGATATATTTTATTTAATATTTTATGTTTCTTCAATTCTTTTTTTTTTTAAATAAATAAATATTATTGGTAAATCTTAAATAAGGTTGAACATGGCACATAAGTCCATAGGGCAACCTCGAAGCTAAAAATTGAACATGACACTTGTCATAGAGCAACCCATAAACATTAAATAATTATTAATTAATTATCTAAATTAGCAAAATAAAAAGAACACAAAAATAAAGGAAAAATTAATTTCGGCTTGACGGGATAATTAATCCCGCTCCTACGTATTCCCTGCTGCGATGGGAAACTCAAAGCTACGTAGTTCTTGTAGAAAATAATTGTTTGTTGGTTGTTTTTATTTTTTATGAAAAGGTTTTTTTTTATTTATATATTTCATTAGCTTTGAAAACTCCTAAACGAGATAGAACATGGCAGTACGTCCACAGAGCTATCTCATATCTAAGGGATTAAGTGTGATACCTCTCACAAAGTAATCCCAAAATTATTTATAAAGAAACATGCTATTTTATTTAATTTGTTGCTTATGAATTGAAAATTAAAATAAAACAAATTTTTTTGACTTCATATAATTGTTTGTAGCATTTTTTTTACTTAGGCTAAATGACCAGCCCACTAAAATACTCATATTAAAATCATATACTATATTTAGCCCAACAAAGCACTCAGACCAAACCCATATACTACAAAACAAGACAGTCCTATCACACTTAAAAAAAAGGAAACAAAGATAAAATAAAATAAAAATAAATAAATAAAAGAGCATAAAACAAAAGGAAAAGGAGAACCAAAACCTTCCCCTAACAACAAAACAAACAGAACGTGCAGGGGCCAAAATGCAGCAGAGCAGCTGAGGAAGGAGGTGACGGCTTGGGGCGCGACGCGGCGGTTCCGGTTCAGAACGGTGGCGCGGTTCGCACGCGGTGGGGTTGGAGGTCCTGGCGGTGGGCTCGAGGCCGGATCTGGTGGCTGATGACTCACGAGACGGAGCACCCGTTCTGGAACGATGACAGCTCGCGGCGGTCTGAGGCGGCGTGTGGCAAGCTCGTGACTGGATCTGGGCTGCTCCGGGACGGCGAGGCGAGTTCCTCCAGTGACCGAGACGCACAGTCGGTGCGGAGGGACCACGGTTCTCGCGTGGATCTGGAACGTGATAACTCGCGGCGGTCTGAGGTGGATACGGTGGTGGTGCGTGAGACCGAGCTGGTTGCGAAGCAGTGCTGCACGGTGGTCTGAGGCGCTGTACGCAGTGAAGCAGTGATGCTTAATGCTCTGTATTTTTTTCTTTCCCTCACTGTTGTTATCGTTCCGTTCTCTGTATTTGCTTCAGAGACTTTTCTTTTTTTTTCCTTTGAGAATTTTTCCTCCTTCGATCAGTAGCCTCTCTTATGATTTTATAATGCCAATTTGCTCTGATTTTGATCCTAAAAATATGCTAAGATTAAAATTTCTATCTCTAACAAAATCACAACTTGTGAGCCTCATCTGCAAAAATCAAGGATCAAGGGATTTCTATCTCTAATTTGAAATAAAATCAAAATAATGTTGGAGGGAAAAAACAAAAGTGGCTGCTAGGGTTTGTTGGAGGAGGATGAAATGGGTTTGAGTAATGGGTTTAACTGGTTTGGCCCAATAACAAAAATAAACTCAAGTGTTTAACATAAAATTAAAATCTTTTTATTATGTTTATATTTTTTTTTATTTTCTTTGCATTTTTTATTTTTTTGAAATTTCTAATGAAAACTGACAGACCCGATCAAAATAGGGTGTTCACACATAGTATGTATATATGTCATTTATCTTTTCTTCCGTTGTGTATGTTTTAAGTTTTGATTTTATTGCTCTGCAAACTTATAATATTTTCAAATGTATAACCGCGCTAACACTAATAAACGGATTAACGAATAGTTATTTATAATTTTTCTTTGATGGGACATCGGGGTGTCCAATTACCCATGCATTTGTTAAATATATATAGATTACTAAATAAATACATTCACGTTCAGCTTCAGCAAATAAAGGATTCTCTTCATCATGAACTTCAAAATCCATTTCTATAATATCAATAACAGCAAACCAATTAAATAAAAAACTGGAATGCAATTGGGAAAAAATTATACAATAATACAAACAAAATAACAATTTCTATTACTTGGATGGATTGTGAAATTAATATTCTTTCTTCTATGTAGTATATCCCAATAACTCACTTGGATTGGTAGACCCTGTTGTTGGGATTTCACTCGACTTAAAAAGCTAAAACTTTTTTAAAAAAAAAAATAATGTAAAAAAATTAAATGTAAACAAAGTATTCGAAGACAAATTTTTTATTTTTTATTTTTGATGAAAATTCGAAAACAAAGTTAGTACATTCACATGACCCATTAAAAAAACATAATTAAATATTGAAGTAAAAAATAAATAATCAGACTTAAATAAATGATCCCTTAAAAACAAAGACCAATAATTTATAGAACTGCACAATTAATAAAGGTTGTAAAAAATATTTAATAAATATTTTACATATTAAAATTTCAACATGGTATAAAAATAAAGTCCAAACAAAATACATTAAATCATTATACATGAAAAATCAAGAACTATGAAAATTAAATTTGGAAAAATATAAAGAACGATAAGATATACTAATTGTAACACCCCGATTTTTCAGCTTTCTAAGATCGATATAAATATAAATAAACGTTTATATTTTTATCTGAAACTTAGAAAATGATTTTGGGAAAACCAAAGTCATATTCATATTATACTTATTTTTATAAGTATACGGTTAAATTTTCGGTTGAAAATTCAGACGGAACCCGGTCTGCGTTTTCACTGACAGTAAGATTTTACTGATCAGAAAATATAATTTTGACTCATGAACGAAACAAAGTATGTTTTTATCACGTTTCCAACGAGTTAGGCTATTTTTAAAATTTTGTAAAAAAATAAAGTATTTTAGTTAACCTAACCTAGATTAGTTAGCTTTTAACTATGGTTAAGGGCAAGACAAAGCCAAATTGACTTTCTCCTCCTCACATGTGGTGAGTTAGGCTGCCACACCACCCCACTTCATGGCCACACACTTGTCCTTTGACATCATGACAATTAACCATAGTTAGATTATTATACTATTTTGTTTAACTAAGCTTAAGTTATAATTTAATCATGGTTATGATTAAGCCAATCAAAGAAAGCCATTTTGCACTCACTCTTCCTCTCATTTTTGTGCAGCAGCCCCTCCCCACTTCTCTTCATCTTCCTCACCAAGCTTTCTCCATTTTCTCTAAGTTACAAAACTCATAAGAACACCGAATCTCCACCGAAAATATGATCCTCTTCCTTTATGAAACTCGTAAAACTCTCAACATAAAAGTTGTTCTTATTTCTCTCTTCTTTCCAACAAGCTAAAGATCATAAAAAACGGATAAGTGGATTGGGAGATATACTCAAAATACCGAAACTGCCCAGAATTCTCAGCAACACACGAAACAGCAGAAAGAAGGCCCTTTTCACCCCTGTTATGATCCGAAACAAATGAAACCTTCAACACTAAAGTTTTTCCTTTTCTTCTTATCTTTCTAAAAAGCCAAATTTTGTGATTTTTGGATGAGTATATTGTGAGATACACTCACAAAACCATCACACCCTCAAGCTGTCCAGTTTTCAACTTAGTGAAGGTTGATCATTTTCTTCATTTCTTTAATCTTCAAGAGGTAAAAGCTCATCTCCTTGATCATCTAAGCTTTCATCTTCATGTATTTCTCATGTTTATGCCATGAATCATATTTTTTCATTTCTAGATCTAGAAACTTTGAAAATTCATAGTAAATCATAGAAAAATCCAATGAGCATGAAACCAATTTCTATGATCTTACTATCCTCTCTATATTTAAGATCCAAGAGGATACATCAAACAAAAATTTCGTGCCCTTTGGATTTGATGAGGCCGAACCCTAATTATTGTGGGGGGGAGGACTTTGTTCATTTTGTTAACTAGTCTTGCTTGATTCAATCTTATAAATTATATATATATTGAGTCCATGATTATTGAATCAAAATCAAACCTCTAAGCCATTATTTTGCTCATGGCTGAAATTATTGTCTTGAGAAGTTGAAAGATTTTGTTTCATTTTTCAACTTATGATAACTTGTCTTAACTCTACACTACTCTAAGGTCATGGATCTAAGAGTATGAGAAATTTTAAAATCTCTAACTCAAATTTATGGTCATGGCCGAATTAGGGTGTTTTTGAAAGGTTGGAATATTTTATTTCAATCTTTGTGTTAGGGTTCCAAGTGATCAAGGATCACTAATTCAAGAGCTTAGGAATTTTAGAAAATGTTTATCCATCCAAACACCTCATGGCTGAATCTAGCATGTAGGAGCATAGGTGTATTTATTGTTTAATTGATATTTAATTGTTATGTTTTGATTGAAGGATAAATTGTTGTGTGAGTCATGTACGTGTTTTGCGGAAATCGGAAGTTTGACGGAATTTCAATTCGACAAGAAAAATCTTCAAGAGGTAAGGGGAGTACCTGAGGGATTTTTCCGATAGCTATATGCTATTTGTTTGTTGTCTGTATAATTTAGTTGGTGTGTTAATTATTTTCTGTAGTTTGAAATTATCTGTTTTGCAATTATCTGCTTTTAAATATTTATTTATCTGCATTTAATTGTTATTATATGTTGTTGCATGTCATTAATTGTGCTATCTGCTATATTATTGACTTGATTGTTTTTGATGTGGATTGTGGATTGTAAAGCCTGGCAGTGGTCAGTGCTCAATTAATAATAAGGTTAAAAGCATTAAAAAGCTTTTTACGGGATAATGAGTTTTAATTGATGAGAAATAGTAATATAATATTACTTAAGTATTTTGGTTGCTTGAAAATGAGAAAAGTTGAAAATACTATTATTTTAATGACTTAACAGCGTAAGAGTGTTTTATGCATCATAGTGAGTACGTAACCGTAAAAATATTTTAGCACTGCTTATTTTCACCTAAGGAATTTATAAATATTAGAATATGATGTTTTAAGCGAAGAAGTTTCGAAAATAATTTTATTACAGTGCTGGAAAAATTAATTTACGACAAAGAGTCCTATTTTGACCTAAATGTGTTTTAAAATGGCAAACGACGAAAATTCCGTCACTATTTACAAAAGTATTTTTAAAAAAAAGGGTAATATCGGTTAATACTGAGAATGTGTCTCAAATGAGGTTTTCCAGTTCAAATTATTAATTTTTAAACAAAAATGAGTTTTAAGGAGTTTTGACAAGTTTATAAAACGAATTTCCAATGTAAAAGGATTTCCGGTAAACAATGAGCTATTTCCGTCAACTGGGATAGGTTGAGGAAACTTTGGTTTTGTTTTGTATTTCACAGAACGATAATGGTTTAAACGAACCTAGCAAATGGGCCCGAGGTCCGAAAGGTGAAGTTGTGGACTAGATGTCCTATAAAAATCTATATTGATTTTTGTGCGTCAAAATCTACGAATCTAAATCTAGTGCACTGGTCTAGATGTCGTGATTTGCACAGTTTTGACTGGGTGTCAGTTTTATTGGTTTGGACTTGGAGTCCTTTTTATTGGAATGGTTGTTTAACTTAAATGTTTAAACCTTGGTTTGGTCGTGAGCCTTTGAGCTTCGACAAGGAAAGAATGAACACAAAGAAAAGTGACGAGAAACAAAATGTTTTACATTTGCATTTGTGGCAGACGTGCCTGACGTTGTGTCATGAGACCTTGATGGATAAGTTATCATGTGACGTTGTACATTGTGCCTAGATGGACAATGAAACCATGTGACGTTGACCATTGTGCCTTGAGTTGGACAATGGTATTATGGGAAATTGACGTGATGTTGTGCCTAATATATTTGGCAATCGAGATTGATCAACTCATCTTAGTGACGTTGGGATCTCCGGAGATTAAGTTGAAAGGTTTAGATGGTGAATATTGAAGTGTTATGCATTATTTTAAAAAAATGACGATGACTGTCGAGTATGAAACCCTTTGATAAATTATCTGTTTATTTTTTAACGTTAATGTTATTATAACTATATATGTTATGTGTTGTTGTCTGTGTTGCGCATGTAGTTATCGTTTTAAGATCCATATATTGGAACTCACCCTTACAATATATAAGGTTTATTTGTTTTTGCCGCTTACCTTGGTACTAGCAGTAGATGGTGCAGAGGAAGTTTTAACTTCAATCGGGGATACTAGCCTTGATTCTTGAAGAGATCGATAATAGTGGTGAGAACTAAATAGTTCTTCCATTTG
This sequence comes from Echinosophora koreensis, assembly GCA_035048595.1. NCBI lineage: Eukaryota > Viridiplantae > Streptophyta > Magnoliopsida > Fabales > Fabaceae > Echinosophora > Echinosophora koreensis. Next base: position 4,064,371 of record JAPCYP010000025.1, on the reverse strand, counting down.
GTGTTTTGTAGAGTGACCAGCTTAGGATTTCCTTTTCGTTAGATGTTTTGAATAAGGTTTGAAGTTCTGTTGTGAATAATATGGTTTGTACTATTGTGATGTGCACATTATGTTTGCAGTGTTCAAAAAAAATTTTATTTTATACCCAGATTTTCCGACATCAAAATAGATCAATTTCCGAAAGCAACCAGCAAAATTCTTTTTACTTATTTCCGCACGTGTTTTTATATAGTAGTAATGCCCAAGGGGGGGTGTTACACTAATCCGAATATCGCGTAGAGGTTTCATAGAACTACTGGATGATGCATCTCTTTGAGATTGAAATGTTGATTAAAAAACATTAGAATAAAAATCACCTATGAATAATTTATATCATTAGAGTTAACAACAATTTCTCATTTTTCTAAACATTACTGTGACTAATAATAAAATCAAATATGGAAAATTAATATTAAACCCGCATTCTCTTTATATCGTCTTTTCTTCTTTTCTCAAATCAAAGACATTCTCCTCTGCCTAGAATTTTTTCCCAAAGAATTGGAACAACCTTCCTTTCCCTTTCTTTCACTACCACTCATTATCATTATCTAATATCAGTAACAGTTTGATGGTGCATGTTAACAAAACAATATAGCTAGCATAAGAAACATGACAATTATCATATGAACAGTTACCCATGTACTACAATCTTGTAGTTCCTTTCCTAACCTTCTCATTGTCGAGACCTTCGGGTCAGGGTTCTTTTGGTTCAACAGGTTCACCAACGATTAAACCCATAACTAATAAAAAAAATTAAATTATACGATATATATATATATACACACACACACACATAAAATACAAAAATGCTACATATAAATTCAATTAAAGTCTTAGGCTCTCATTTTTTAAATACTATGAATAAATTTTAATATTATAAGAGTAATATTAAATATCAGAAACATTAATCAACTGTTATTACGATCTCAAATTATGATTTAAATTTTTTTAGTAAATATGATTAAAATTTTAAATGGCCAGAGTATTCCTTTTTGTCAATTTTTAAATATTTTTAGGGTTTGTAATTATTAGATGTTAGGTTTGGGCCTTTGGGGTGGGGGTAGGAGGATTGCGCCAGCTAGATAAAGTTGGAAAGGACATGTGTGACTTTGAAACCCTAATGACATGTTGTTCAGAAATTATATTCTAGAACCTTGCTCCTTCACTCTCCAACTCCCCTGCCACCTTTGTTTTCTTTCTTCTAAGAGCATCTCCAATGCAAGAACCATGTTTTGGTTCTTAACTCCTTTTAAGTGGGTCCAAGGATGTCACATAGGATTTAAGGAACACCTACCATTTTTTACTCAAATGTAAGAACCATATGTAAATTCTTAACTTACTTTTAATGGACCCCACATCTTTATATTTTTATTTCAAATTAAAATATTAATTCATGCATATTTAATTTATAAAAAAAGGAAAAATACACAAATCCTTCTCTTTTTGAGTATAGAAGCTTCACTATCCACTATTCTTTCTCTCTTTCTCGTATCTTTTTTTCCCTTCAAATAATAAAGTGAGTTGTTTACTTTTTTTCAATGTTTTTGGAACCGAACCTCAAACACCCCCCTTGGCATTACCTGTCTAACTCGTTGCAGGAAATATAAAACGAAAATAAAAGCTGGTTACTTTCGGAAAAATAAAATTTTCTAATTACTTAGCTTTACTAGAAAATAGTTGTACAAAATTTCCTGTTTCGATATAAACAAACATCACATCTATATATGCATCATCATAAACGTTTTACATCAGGATCTTTATACATGCAGGTCATTTGTCAGAGTTAATACATAAGTAAAATAAAAACATAACTATACTGTAGTGGTAAGTCTGGAACCATGACTCAAAAAGAATGACTCTCAGTAGCCAAATATACTGACTGTCGTAAATACCACTACCTCAAAAATGAGAACTCAAAAGTCCTAATGCTGATCGCACTAGTGGAAACCGTTGGGAAGACCACCATGGTCCTCCTCAACTGCAGGGGGTATCCGGTAAGGGTACCTCTACTCCCGCTTCAGCAGCGGGGTCCACACCATCACCCAGAGGATGATGCTCAGCAACCTCCTCCTCCTCCTGTGGGTCCTCTTTAATCTCATCGTCTATCTCTGGTACAAGTATCAGAGGGACTGGTGGTGAATGTGGTGCTCCCTCCTGAAGTGGTTGAACGAGTGGAGGCTGATGAATGAGGTCTCCCTACTCCACCAATGCTCCCAATAATAACCACATAGGTGGTAGTGGGAATTTCGAAGAATGACTCGAAACTTGAAAGTTAATACCAAAAATTAGAATAGTACATTGCATATAGCTCAAGAATATGATATTCATCATTCATTAAATTATTATTACATCGCGTATCCATTCTAACTGATCGGTGGACTTATATTAGCTGGTATACTCTATTCATATACGAAGAAATTGCCAGGATCAGCACTGGATTTAACACTCACCAATCTATCAAAATTATCTTTGAAAAACTTGGTCCCATAAGTTCGAGCTATGTCCATGTTGGTTGCATTACTTGGATGGTTGGCACCAATATCAATATCCCTATAGTTGAGGAATGCCTCCCTCGGTGAATTTGAAACATAAGGAGCCATAAAGTCATAAACTAATCTTGAAAAGTTTATATAACGATGAGTAGCCTCATCTCCATCTTCAGTCCAAGCTGTAAAATACAGAATCTTGAATAAGTTCCCTGATCTGTGAGGAAATGGGGTAGCTGTTGATGGAATCTCTGCCATCTTTCCTCCATAAGGATTCCAATTCATTACCATTTTTTCACCTTCAATCAGCTTATCCCAGATGGACTGTAAAGCATCCTTTGGAATGGGGTTCTTCACATAATCTGACTTGCTTTTGAAATAGATTGTAAGAGGCTCTTTGGGCATAGTTATTAAAGTCTCCAGTGGAGTACCAATTGGGACTTGTGCCTAGAAAAGAGTGGAATTAATCCAAGGCATTTCAATAAAGTCACTTTGCTTCAAACCAAGTTCTGGGAAACTCTCATTAACCAAAGGTAGAAGCTTATCGATTGGTCCCAAGAATTCGCCAATGAAAGAAGCTTGCACAGTCTTTTTACCCTGAGTTCCGTTCACCATTTTAGTTTCTGCTCTTATGAAAAGATCTTCAGGAAATTTTGGTGCCACTTTTTGCCATTTGAAAATAACATCTGTTGCACCTTCTTCCACAGTTTTTTTTCACATTGAATACAGTTACTTGTGGAGTTACAGAAACCAATTGGATCTTCCAAGAAAGAATGACCCCAAAACTGGCCCCACCACCTCCTCTTATGGCCCAAAACAGATCTTCTCCCATTGATTTTCTATCAAGGATCTTACCATTGACATCAACCAATTTCGCATCAACGACATTATCCACCGAAAGGCCATATTTTCTCATCATATTTCCATAGCCACCACCAGAGAAGTGACCACCAACACCCACAGAAATCCATGCCCCAGCTGGGAAGGCATGCACTTGACTCTTCTGTGCAATGTGATAGTAAAGTTGGCCAAGGGTTGCTCCAGCCTGAACCCATGCAGTGCCTGAAGCTATGTCCACATCAACTGAATGGAGAGGAAACATGTCAAGCACAACAAATGGAACATCAGATGTATATGAAAGGCCCTCATAGTCATGTCCACCACTTCTGATTCTAAGTTGAAGGCTGGTATATCTTGCACATGTAACTGTTGCCTGGACATGTCCTTCATTCTTAGCAGTTACAATAGCCAAAGGTTTTGGTGTTGGTGCTGTTTTGAATCTCCTGTTCAGTATGTGCATATTCAAGATGGATGAGAATGAAGAGTTGCTTTGTGTGTAAATGGCTTCTGTGATAGGGCTTCGAGCTTGAGAATGTTTTGAAGACAATTGAGAAAATTGTCAATAGGTGAATCCGAAGCAGCCTGTAAAACAGACAGCATAATAGTTAAAGTTGTTAGGAGAAAAGAAAACCTCCCCATCTAACGTAAGAAGATTGACAGGCTAACAGAATAGATTTTGTGAAAATGATCGAGTGAGTTCATCCATGGCAGATTAATATATTTATATACACTTAAAGTTAAATTAAATATACAACATTTATAAACTATAACTTTATATTAATAACTCAGGCAAAATTCTTTCAATTTTTTTTTTAACTCAGTCAAAAAAAAAAACTTAAGATTGATAATTTTCCTAATTTCTTCAAAAAGTGTAGATTTTTTGTATTATCACAACATTAAATATATTAATTTTTTTTAATAAATGTTTTGGTTTTTTTTTAAGAAATGTTAAGAAGGTATTTAAAAGATATGATAAAGTTTTGGTCAAAAAATAGATATGATAAAATTCTTAAATTATGCTTTTTATGTAATTTAGGCATTTACATAATTTCAGGTCAACAATAACCCTTTACTACATATGTCATTTCTCTATAACATATTCGGGATTTAATATTATTTAATTTCGTCTTTTTAATACGAAAGTTGTAAACAAGATAGGTCTTCAGAAGCACTGTCGTAGATTTAACTACAATAATGCTTGTCCAGCCAAACGCTATAGTAGTTCACACCAATACGTGCAACCTGCAAGCAGTGCTGAAGTGGATTCATAATAAAGATTGCACTAACTTAAAAATACACTATCTTAGTTACCCTGAAATGAAAGCGTAGTCTCACTAAAGCGCCATTGTAGTTTGAATTACGGTAGTGTTTTCAAAAACAAATGTTGTCTATCAACCATATTTTTTTATTTGTATTTTAGCTGCTTTCTGCATTCACCAATCATAACAGAATTTGACCAATCAAAAACAACATTCAGCTTATAAAAAAAAAACAGAATTGAGAATTCAACATTCAAAAATCAACATTTTTAGAAAGCGCTATTGTAGTTTGAGCATTCAACATTCAAAAATTAGCATTCAACAATTGCGACACCCTTCCTTGGGTCATCATATAGTAACACATTGCAGAAAATAAACTTTAAGTATGCTGGTTACTTTTGGAAAATAATAACTATTACATTTTCTTAATACCAAAAATCGTGATAATTTTTTTTTTCTTTTTTTAACTAGCCAACATCCAATAACCTTCAACAACATAGTCAACATCACACACACACACACACACACACACACACACACATATATATATATATCATATGTATCAGCAGTTTTATACAACTATATAACTATACAGGTATACAGGGCCTTTATCAGTACAGGCCATTTTCAACATAACTAAGTAAAGCAATAATGATATAACAGACACGTAGCGAATCGTCTAAGACCATAAAACAAATCATGGCTCTCAGTAGCCAGAGTTAGACCGACGAAGTCACTACCCCAAAAATGGAGTCTACCTACAGCTGGTCAATATCTAGTGATACCCATTGGGAAGACCATGGTGGTCAATCCCACTCCCCGCAGAAGTATCGGATGAAGACGCGACTGCCCCCTCGTCTGGTGAATCGTCGTCATCATCAAGAGGAATGTACTCGGGCACATGCTTGACGAGCTCCTCCGGATCCTCCTCTGGAGGTGATGCCGGTGCTACCTCAGCTAATGGCTGTACCTCATGATCAACCAAATGTTGCAGTGGGAACCATATCGGAGGTAGGGATACCTCTATGGTCTCTACAGTCCGAATCTCACGCTGTGGTCCAGTCGCTATAGTGCCCTCTACGGTATTTATACACCCGGTATAAGTCGCATTGTGGGCTCCAGGGTTAATAACGCACGCGTCAATGTCTTCTGCATCCTAAAACCGGAGGGAACGAACCCCCGTGTGTGCCAATGGTATCGCCGGATCCATCTATACTCAGATAATAATGTACGCCACACAGAAAAAAGACCAACAATAAAACATGCAAGGGTGAGAACCAATATATGGATTTTAAAACGGTAACCACATGTACGACTCTCAAATACCACTTAACAAGAATATTCAAAGATAAACAATATATTTATCAAAGGGTTTCATACCCGACAATCGTAACCGTTTTAAAAACCATAGCACTTCAATACTTATCAACTAACTTTGATACCTAATCTCCGGAGGTCCAACCAACAAATAAATGAGCTGATCAGGCTCTAATTGCCGAATAAGGCAGACTCAATGCCAATAAGGCAGAGTTAAAATTAACCATATCACTGTCCAAAACAAGGCACAATGAGTGCTATTCATAGTATATGGTTTCTTGGTCATATATCCATCAAGGCATAGTGATGCAAACTGCATGGATACTTGCCATCAAGTATCCAAGTCCTATGCAAAGGCACGTATGCCTGAAAATGCATGTAAAACATTTTGTTCTCGTAGTTTTATTTGTGTTCAATCTTTCTATGTCGGAGCTAAAAGTCTCACGACCAAATCATTATTTTAAACTTTCAAGTTTAATACCTCATTCCAAAATAATTGACTACAAGTCAAAAGTGTGCAAATCACGAAATCTAGACCGATGCACCAGTCATAGATATGTAAATTTTAGTGCACAAAACCATTACTCTTTTTATAGGACATCTAGTCCATAACTTCACCTTTCGGACCCTGGGCCCATATCATAGAACACTAGCCCGACGTCTCAGTAGCTAGGTTCGTTTTTAACTTTAAATTATTTTTGTTCCGTGAAACATAAAATAAAACCAAAGTTTCCTCAACTTATCTAAGTTGACGGAAATACCACTACTGTTTATCGAAAATCCTTTTACGTTGGTAATTTGTTTTGTAAAATCATTCAAAATCCCTTAAACTCATTTTCGTTCAAAATCAATACTTTGAACTTGAAAATATCGTTTTAGGCAAATTCTCAGTGTTACTCAATATTACCATTTTTAAGAATACTTTTGTAAATGTTGACGGAATTGTCCGTCGTTTGACGTTTTTAAAACGTTTTAAGTCTCAAACAAGACTTTTCTAGTAAAATAAATTTTCCAACACTATAATAAAATCATTTTTGACAATTCTTTTCTTAAAACACAATTTTCTAATATTTAGAAATTCCTTATGTGAAAATTAGCAGTGCTAAAATATTTTCACTGTTACGCCCTCACGATGACTCTTAGAACACTCATTTGCAGTTAAATCATTAAAATAATAATATTTTTCACCATTTCCCATTTTTCACTAAATAATTAATTAAGTAATATTATATTACTATTTCCACTTAAATTAAACTCATTATTTCATAAAAAGCTTTTAAATGCTTTTAACCTCGTATTTAATTAAGCTCTGACTACTGCCATGCTTTCCAATCCACAATCCACATCAACAATAATCTCATGTCAATAATATACCAATTAGCAATTAAAGACATGTCATAAAATATAACAAATAATTAAATGCAGATAATTAAACAATTAACAGCAGATAATTAATAAACAAATAATGCTAACTACGTAAGAATTTCAGACACCCAATAATTAATACAGACACAAACAATTACACATGGCTACCGGAAAAACCCCTCAGGTAATCCCCTTACCTCTAGGTGATTTTCCTCCGATTGAGAATTTGTCGAAATCCAAATGTCGGTAACACGCGTACCCAATAAACTAGGTTATCCTTCAACAAATACAACAACCAATCAACAATCAAATAACCTAAAAACACCTAATCACCTACATGTAGGTTTCGGCCTAGGGTTGTTTTTAGAACAAAAAAATTCTAAAATTCCTAAGCTTTTGGATTTGTGATTCTTAATTACTTAAAACCCTAAATCAAACTTAAGATATAAGGAATGAAAGAAATACTTCCAATCCTCCAAGAAATGAATTTCGGCCATGACTAGCAAAATGGCTTAGAGACTTTCATTTGATCAAATCAACATGGATTCAATGCATATACAACTATAAGATTGAATCATGTAAAACTAGTTAAGAAAAAAAATGAACAAAACCCTCCCCCCACCAAAAGTTAGGGTTCGGCCTCATGGGGTTCAAAGGGCTAGAAATTTTTGTTTGATGCAAGCTCATAGATCTAGAATATAGAGATGACAATAGGATTATAGAAATTGGTTTCATATTCATTGGACTTTCCTATGATTTTCTATGAATTTTTGAAGTTAGGAACCCTAAGATGACATATTATGAACAAGGCTTCAAAACACAAAACTAATTGAAGAACAGGATGCTAATCAAGGGAGAAGAGTATGGTATACGTCTTGGAATTGAGAAATGAGCAAAGAATCAAACACTTCCTTCACAAATCAAGGCTATGGAACTTAAGCTTTTTAAGTGAAAAATGAACAAAGTCTAATGGAGAAGATGATCATGCCTTAAATATAAGTGAAGATTAGCTCATTGGGGTGCTTGGCCCGTGGAAATTGAGGGAAAGAAGGGTCCAAGGCATAAAATTCTAGGGGCAAAATTGTAATCTTGTACAATGGCAAACTTGTGATTAAATCCAACATTAAGGACATTATGGTAAAATCCCCCAAAAAGCCATCATTACTAAGGGGAGTCATCTATATGACTCACCCCTTGTGAGTCATCTTGATTGACAAGGTATTTATCCGTTAGCGGGTCCCAGAAATCCAGTATTCAACTCCGTTGCCCGATTTAATATAATACCCGAATAATATATATTATTTCACTTTTTTGTGAAAAATTTCAAAATTCCCCAAGTTGTTGGGAATTCAATATAAAACCTAACCATTTCGTTCACGATTTAATATTAGGTCATTTGAGCAGCAAAATTCTTACTGTCATTAAAATGCAGATCGGGTTTCGTCTGAATTTTCGACCCAAAATTTAATGGTAACTCTCTGCAGTAAAATAGAGTATGGATATGATCTTGGTTTATCCAAAATCACTGTCTAAGTTGAAAAATAAAAATATAAACATTTCTGTTTGTTTTACCGATATAAAAACAGTAAATAGTGAAAAACCCGGTGTTACAACAATCAACATTTTTAGAAGCGCTATTGAAGTTTGACCAGTCTTAGATACCCCAAAACAATAGCGCTATCTCACTAAAGTGCTATCGTAGTTTGAACTACGATAGCGTTTTCAAAAACAAATGTTGTCTATTAACAACATTTTTTTAATTGATATTTTAGCTGTTTTCGCATTCACCAATCATACCATAATTTGATCAATCAAAAACAACATCTAACTTATAAAAAAAATTGAATTGAGAATTCAACATTCAAAAATCAGCATTCAACAATCAACACCATTCAACAATTAATATTTTTCCTAATTTATTTTTAAAAAAAAGTATAGATTTTTTATATTATCATGACTTTAAATACATTAGATTTTATTCAATACTTTAATACTTCAAGTATTCTACATGTGATGATTGCCTAAAAAACCTCTGCTAGGGTTTGCATGAAGTTTTAGGGTTCTACGTGCCGTCATGGACAACATTGCACCTTGGCAATGTTTGTTCCCGAATCTCTCCTACCTCTCATCCCTCAGTCTTCTTCATCATCTCCTCCTCATCATCCTCCTGCTCCCTCTTCATCAGTTTTGCCTTCGGTCGAAACTCAGCCTCTAACCAAAAAGTCCTTTGCGCAAGCCCTAACCAATGCTTGTGATATTCTAATCAACCAGTTGCCAATTCCCTATCTCAAGTGTGATGAGATCGCAATCACCATACCAGAGGAGGAATATATTGCGGGATTGGAAGCTTGTAAATGCAACCTTCATGGGCGTATTATCCTTTCCAAGGGTGATTCTCCAATAAAGACCAATGACTTGAGAGCCAAGCTATCAAATCTTTGGAAGCCTATTCAACAATGGAAATTGACCCTGATAGGAAGAGGTTTCTTTGAGTTCTCTTTTTCATCCATTGAGGACATGCACAGAATTCTAGCTGCTGGTGCTTGGAATCTTGAACCTGGAGTTTTGAGGTTGTTTGCTTGGACCCCGGACTTCAACCCTTTTCTTGTTAAACAAAAGAACGTTCAATGTTGGATAAGAGTATATGATCTTCCACAGGAATATTGGAGACCGAGAATTCTTTTCTCAATAGCAAGGGGTGTTGGAACCCCATTATCCTTAGATGATGCTACCAAGAATAAAACTTTAGGCCATTACGCAAGGATCTTGGTGGATATTGATATGTCTACTCAATTGCGAGATAAACTGATAGTGGAAAGGAAAGAGAAATCTTTTTTCGTGTACATTGAGTATGAAAAATTGCCTGAGTATTGTTCCAATTGCAAGATGATTGGACACTCCCTAGGCAATTGTAGAAAGACAGTGGTGTTGGATCAGCAACATGGTAGAGAAAATAAGGAAAGATTACAGAGTAGGAAAATATATGTTCCTAAAAAACAGATTCCAGCACCGGCTAAGGAGGATGATCTAGTCATTAAGGATGTTGGTAACCCTGATCCTGCAAAACAGATTTTGAAAGGCAAAGAGGTTGTGGTTGATAGTACTCCTCAGAATTATAAAGAGGATGCAGGATGTTCCTATGCACTAAGAATAGACCCTGTATCTGGTCATGATCCAGTGATTGAAGCGGACCCCTCATCTGGCATAGGTAGAAGGTTAGACCTACACAACAATACTGACAAGGATGTTTTGTCCCCTTTGAAGGAAGATGACTCTGATTCAATGGATTCAGTGGAAACAATCTATGATGAGACAGTAGTTGAATTAGATAATACTGACTTGCAGCAAAAATCCAGGATTGAAGCAGATAATGTCTTAGATTCTATATCCAGTCCTGATTTTCAGAGTCAGCAGACACCAATTTCCCAAGCATCAGTGGTTCCAGACTCTCTAAATGAAGAATCACCTAGACTTGTTAATCCTATAGTGCAGAAGGATCTTAGGTTAATATCCAAATTCTGGGCAGATGATGCAGATGCTAGTGAGGAAGAGAATAATGATAATATAGCTAAGACTCCTAATGCTGAGGACACAAATGGTTTCAAGGCTGTCCTATCTAAATCACAAAAGAAGAAACTGAAGCAAAAAAAGAAGCAAAATGCTGCAGGCAATGTTCATAAAGGCCTTTCAAGGGCTGGTCCAAAAAATTTTGCATAATGAAAGTCTTATTCTGGAATGCTAGAGGCATTGCCAACCAGGAAACTAGGTTGGTTTTAAAAAAATTTTGCCTTTCTCATAAACCTGATATTTTGTTTATAGCTGAGCCATGGATGCCCTTTGATAATCTTCCACCCAGCTTCTGGAAGCAGCTGAGTATGAAACCTTTTGGCCTCAATGATAGGAGTAATGCACTCCCTAATTTATGGGGTTTGTGTTCAGATAAACTCTCTCCTGCTGTAATTTCTGTTTCACACCAGTTCATAGCAGCTTCTGTCTTTGTTGGTAGTCAGGTAATCTATATTGCTGGGGTTTATGCTTGTACAACTCATCTGCTTAGAAGACAGTTGTGGCTGGATCTAGCCAATTTGCAACAAAATCATCCTGCTCCTTGGTGCTTCTTAGGTGATTTCAATGCCATAATTGGTTCTCAAGAAAAGAGGGGTGGTAATCTGCCTTCCAATGCCTCCTGTGAGGAGTTTAAAGCCTGGACTGATAGCTGTAAATTAACTCATATCCTTACAAGAGGGGCTGAGTTCACTTGGACAAATAAAAGAAGAGCTCGGGCTCATATTGAAATGAGGCTAGACAGATCAATTTGTAATGATCCTTGGCTATCCTTCTGGGATTCTGTTGCTTGTTGTACTCTTCCAAGATCAAATTCTGATCATCATCCAATTCTACTGATCCTTAAGAAAGGTACAAGGTCCTTCCCTTCTCCTTTTAAATTCCATAAAATGTGGACACAGCATAAAGACTGCAGGAGACTTGTTTCAGAGGTTTAGCAGAAACAAGTTGTTGGTTGTCCAATGTACATTTTATCTCAAAAACTTGAGGATTTAAAATCTGAGCTTAGAACTTGGAATAAACAAGTTTTGGGGGATGTGCATGTCAAAGTGGATCAAGCTATCTCAGCTCTAGAGTCTATTCAAAATCAAATCTCGGTTTCTGGTTCTTTGGACAGCTTACTTGATCAGGAGTTGAAAGCTCAAATTGATCTCCAGCAGGCTCTCTCCTATCAAGAGTCTCTGTGGAAAGAGAAAGCTAGGCTGAATTGGCATACTTATGGTGATATAAACTCTGCTTTCTTTCATAAAACTGCTAGAATAAGGCATACCTCTAAGCAATTGTCCATGCTCAGACAAGATGGAGTTATCTTTGATGATCCTGTTGATATTGAGAACATTGTGTTGGACTACTTCTCTAATATTTATGCAGCTGAGAATAGCTGTGTTGACAATGGCATCATTGAGGAATCTATCCCCTCTTCTGTTTCTAGAGAAGATAACCTTATGCTTATCAGTATCCCTTCAATGGAAGAGGTTAAGAATGCTGTTTTTGCCATGAATGGGGAAGGGGCTCCTGGTCCAGATGGTTTCAGTGGCCACTTTTTCCAACATTTCTGGGACATTGTTGCAACTGATGTCTATAACTCAGTCCATCAATTCTTCTCTCAAGGATGGATAATGCCAAACTTGAATTCAAACTTGGTTGTCTTGATTCCAAAGGTTCCTGAAGCAGACTCCATTGACAATTTCAGACCAATTGCTCTTGCCAATTTTCAGTTTAAAATCATTACCAAGGTTTTGGCTGATAGATTGGCCAAGATTGCACCTAAGATTGTTTCATCTCATCAAAGAGGATTTATTCAAGGCAGAAATATTGGTGATTGTATTTGCATTGCATCCGAGGCTGTCAACTTGTTAGATAATAAAGCTTTTGGTGGAAATCTTGCTCTAAAGTTTGATGTGAGGAAAGCTTTTGACACCCTAGATTGGCATTTCTTGTTGAAGGTCCTCCATACTTTTGGTTTTGATCAGAAATTTTGTGACTGGATGCATGCTATATTGAAATCTGCAAAGCTGTCTTTCTTGGTTAATGGCCATTCTGTTGGCTTCTTTCCTTGTAAAAGAGGAGTGAGACAAGGGGATCCTCTATCCCCTCTTCTTTTTTGCTTAGCAGAAGAGGTTTTCAGCAGAAGTATCTCAAATCGGGTTCACTCTGGCAAACTGCAGCTGATGGCAGGTCCTAGGAATTGTAAGCCTCCAAGTCATATTCTATATGCTGAAGACATTCTAGTCTTTTGTAGAGGTACTAAACAGAATTTGCAAAACCTCATGGCTCTCTTTAAGAACTATGGTGATGCATCAGGTCAACTCCTGAGTGTTGGTAAATGCAAATTTTATGCAGGGTCTGTCTCACATTCCAGAATCAATATCCTCAAAAACATACTTGGCTTTGCTATAGGTTCTTTGCCATTCACATATCTGGGGGTCCCTCTTTTCAAGGGTAAGCCGAGGAGAATCCATCTCCAACCTATAGCTGATAAAATCAAAAGCAAGTTGGCAAGTTGGAAAGGTGCATTGCTCTCCATCATGGGCAGAATTCAGCTGGTGCAGTCTGTCATTCAGGGTATGCTGATATTTAGCTTCAGAATGTACTCCTGGCCATCTTCTCTATTGAAGTCTCTAGACAAATGGACCAGAAACTTTATTTGGTTTGGGGACAGCCTTACTAAAAAGCTTGTGACAGTCTCTTGGCAGGATGTTTGTAAGCCCTATGCAGAAGGAGGATTGGGAATTCGATCTTTCAAGAAAATTAATGAAGCTGGTATGCTTAGCATGTGTTGGAATCTGTTTTCTAAGGAAAATCAGTGGACTGATTTCGTCAGTGCTAGATTCCTCAGAAATAAAGTTCCTATTTCCCACTATGCCAAATCTTCAATTTGGCCTGCTCTGAAATGTCATGTTCAATCTGTTTTTAATAACTCTACCTGGCTAATTGGTGATGGTAACAAGGTTAACTTCTGGAAAGACAAGTGGATCTCTCAACCTATTGTTGAGCTGATGCAGATTCCCTCACAGCTCCATCATGAACTTGATGCAAAGGTCAGTGACTTCATTATTGATAACAAATGGCTCATTCCTGAAGCAATTGTTCACAGATTTCCAGAAGTTTGCAAAGAAATCCATCAAACAGTCATTCCAATTATGTCTTGCACAGACCAGCTAGTTTGGCAAGGAACTGATTTTGGTGAGCTATCCTTTCAAGAAGCCTTTAGATTTCTAAATCAGAATGCTTAGCAAGTCTCTTGGGAGAAACTCCTATGGTCTAAGTGCATTCCTCCTTCAAAGTCCATTTTGAGTTGGAGACTGATTCATAAAAAGCTTCCCTATGATGATAATTTGAGAAAGAGAGGATGCATCATTGTTTCCATGTGCTCTTTGTGTGGGGTTGATGCTGAAACAGCTGAACACTTATTTCTGGAATGCAGATATGCTCAAGCCATTTGGAATTGGTTAAGTTCTGTGCTTCAACACAATGTTGATCTTTCCTCCTTACAATCTATATTCTCAATCTGCAACAAGGCCTGGAGTTCTCAGTCTAAAGATATTGTGCTAGCTGCTACTACAAGGAAAATGCCATTTAGTGACAGCGAAAAACCATAGGTAAAAGTCGAAAAACCGTAGGTATAGCCCGAAAAACCTATACCAACGGACATTCCGATCCGTGGTCAATAATAAGCTATACCTACGGTTATATCTCCGTCACTATAAGCTTTAGTGATGATTTTCACACCCGTTGGTATATTGCTTATAAATATACCTACGGTTTATATTCCATTGGTATATGTTTTAGTGACGGATCATAATTTATTATACTTACCATTTTGTCAATATCACTAGATTCTACTATTTTAGTACCAATATTTATTCTCGCCAGAAGAATAAACTTTTTTTGAAAATGAATCAAATTATAAAATAAATACACAATAAAATAAAAATATCTATTTAGGAATCAAAATAAAATAGAACTTCAATAATATTGAGAATTAATATAAAGTCTTACAAGCGTATCAAATTACAGAACATGTAAATATGTACACCTAACATTCTAGCATATAATATGTACATAAAGTCTTATAACAATCTGAAAAATTACAAAGCTTGAAACAAAACAAGACCTCAAGTACAGAGGATAAATATAAAAGACCAATTGCCAAAGAGCTTCCACTAAGAGTCTTGTTCAAATTGCGTGTAGATGAGGATCCTTTTACACCATAAAACCTTGAAAATCAGTTGAAGTCAATAGGATGACTCCTCAAATGAGAAAAATTGTTGAACCAGTAAAAAGACATTTCCACCAAGCCCACCACCAATCAAAATAGCTGAGAAGGGTAAGGCTCAATACACTCCTGCGCATGTTACAGCCTCAAAGAGAAACATCATACCCGAAACTGATGGAGTAGCCGAGAATAGAGGTCTGGTTGTCGCTGAATAGTCTGCCTTAAGCACATCCAGTACTACATCATAGTGAATATAAATTACTTCTCTTAAACTGCTCATCTTACAAAAAAAAAAAAAAAACCTGCGCATAATCAAAAAGGCATGCAAAGGCATCACAATGACAACTGGCATCCCAACTAGGTTGGCACCCCAGAAGTCACCCATCATTTGCAGCACGCCCAACTTTATTCAAAGAGAACCAAAGAAAAAGAATACAAAGATGCCATGGGGGGACATAGACCAAAACCCACGCAAGAAAATTATTTGAACCTGTAATTAGGAAGACCAAGCCTATCATGATAGAGGTCTTCACTAATTGTATGAGGAAAAGAATCCCACCAATAAAAACCTTGCAAATTGCAACCAAGAGAAGCAATCTTATCTGCACAGTTATTGCCCTCCCGAAAAACATGAGATAAAATGAAGTTCATCCTAGAGGCTAAGCTAATACAATTTTTCCACCTATTTCTAAGCCTCCAAGGCACAATGGCAGGAGATTTGAAGGCTTGAATTACAAGTTGAGAGTCACATTCAATCCAGAGATTAAGCCAACCCTTTCTAAAAGCCATCTCAATTGCGAACATGAAACCATTTAGCTCCGCGAAGAAGGCATTATTATTACCAAGAAAGACACCAAAGCAACCTAAACAATCAGCCTTATAATTCCTAAAGATACCACCACAGCCCGCAATGCAAGGAGTACCTCTTGCGGCCCCATCAGTATTGTATTTGACCCAACCATAAGCTGGGGGATGCCACAACACAACTTTAATTGAGGGAGCTTTGCTTAATTTAGCATTGATTCTAAAATAATGAAGAATATCCCTGTTTAAGCCCGAGCAATGACCATTACTTAAGTTACCAGATAATGACACATTTGCAACAATCATATTGAGAATTAACCTTAAAGAAGTCCTTTTGTCCTCAAATCTCAGCTTGTTTCTACAGAACCAAATGCCCCAAAAGATATTCACCAAACCAGCTAAGGCCACATCCTTTAACTGGGAAGACCAAGAATTGTTACAGAGTGACAGTACTGTCTCCATCGAAGACAAGTCAATGGTGATATTAAGGATTGAACCAAGCCAAGACCATAACTCCCTAGCAAAGCTACAGTCAAAGAACAAATACCGAGTTGTTTCTGCATTGCTCTCACACAGACTGCACATGGAGACTGTAACACATCCTTTGCACCAAAGATTCTCATCAGTAGGCATTCTGTTTTGAGTGATTCTCCAAACAAGAAAAGACTTAGAAGGTGGAATGGTTGAATTCCAAATTAACTTGCACCAATTAAGAACTTGGCCTGGAGTTTTGTGAAACAAGTAAGCATCTTTAAAGGACAGCTCCCCTGAATTAGTTTGATTCCAAATCATGCTGTCCTCACATCTTGTTACTGGAATTGTTATTTTCTGTAGTTCTGGACCAAGGGTAGGAATTTGTTGCAGTAAGACATCTGGAATATGCCAAGAGCCATTCAATATGAAGTCTTTTACCTTAGCACTCAGTTGAGATTGCAATTGCACAGGAATGGTTGTAAGATTAACTAGTGGCTGGGAAGTCCATGAATCTGTCCAGAAAATAATAGAATGGCCATTTCCAATTTGCCAGCACATGTGCTGCATAACAGTAGGGAGCCTATGTCTAAGCCCTGCCCAAATAGAAGATGAAATATGATAGGAGACAATATTCGAGTTACCTCTGAAAACTCTAGCTTTAAGAAGTCTTGCCCACTGCAAATCAGAGGTTAGTAATTCCCAGCACATTTTGAGAGAAGCTGCATCATTTATATCTCTGATAGCTCTCAAACCCAAACCACCCTCAGACAAAGGTAAGCAGACCTTGTTCCAAGCTACTGTTACAATTTTCCTCTTGTTTATATCACCTGACCAAATGAAATTCCGAATCCATTTGTCAATAGTTTTGATCAACCTAATAGGCCACACATAGATCATGAAACTGTACAAAAGCATTCCCTGAATCACAGACTTGACCAACTGGACTCTTCCAATAATGGATAGTAATGATGCTTTCCAAGCAGCTAATTTAGATTTAATTCTGTCTGCAATTGGCTGCATATGAGAGCTTTTTGGTTTGCCTTTGAAGATTGGAATTCCCAAATAAGTGAATGGCAGCCTGCCAGGAGAGAAGCCAAGGATATCAGCAATCATTGCTTCATCATACCACAATTTTATTTACATGTCATTAAATAATATATATATATATATATATATATATATATATATATATATATATTCTAATAAAAATGAAAGTAGCAACTAAGTAGATACAGCAAAGCTACCTTTACTATACAAGTCTAAGTTCCATGTTTCAATCAAACCTTGATTGACCAATAAAAAATGAAAGTAGCAACTAAAAATGAAACATCAATGGTAAATTGAGATATGACACAGATTATACCACAACTTTAATATTTGCTACAGAACTAGATTTCTCTTAGTCTGATTGCTCAACATGCAAGGTTCATAGTCATCAAAGCTTCTAGCCCAGAAAAGTGGATACATGGAGCTGCCATCATATGCAATTGGAGGCCGACCATCTATCAGGATGGACAAATTGGTTGCCTCTGTAGAAAGATGCTTTTTCACACTAGTTATGGTTCTTTTGCTAGTATAGATACATAATTTCAAACACACAGAACAGAAAATAATTCCATTAAGTCACTATAAATTATCTTATAATAGGGCAGCAACAATTTTTCATCTTCTACACCCATTCAAAGCAAATCCAAAAAGAAACATAAAGAAACAGGTATCAGTAGCTCATCTTCGTTAATAATAGATTTCTCAATACAAACTAAATGTATGCTTTTCAAAGTATTAGTAACACCAAGGAAGTTGCAAAGGTAGAAGATAAAATCACAAGCCAAAAACTTACCAGCCCTGGACCGTATCTTCAAGTGCAATAGTGCATGATGGAGGCAAATCCTTTGCTGAGCCCTAAAATAGTAAAGAAAAACAAGTTGGTCTCAATTGAACGAAATCTTCAGAAGTTAGCTTTCAAATGAAAATTGGGAAACCATTAGTAGTAGTCTTTGGGTGTAAAAGACAGAATATGCAAGTGCTTTCAACAACTTGAGTGTAGAACTCTTCAATGTGTTGTGCGAGAGGTAAAACAGTCTCTCTTGGTGCGGATGGTGCACAACGGTGGCGCGAAGGCGATTTGAGACAGGGCGTGGAACGGCGATGGGTTGATGCAGCGGCAAAGAGAACTCTGTAACTGTAGGTTTGTTTTATGAAGCAAAATGCAAAGAGAATGATGGGTTTTAGGGCAAAGAAGCAAAGATATTTTGTATGCTTTGAAAAATTGAGCGGGCAAGGGGAAAATTTACGCGTAAACTTGATTTTAATTTAGCCAGCAGGGGAAAATTTACGTGGGTGACCCATTGTTATTAAATTTTATATCATTTTAACTTTTAAAAATATCCTATATGAGTTTTTTTATTATTATTATACATTTTTTTCATTTTAATCATTATTATTTTTTATTTTCAAATTTTTCTGAATAACTTATTCATTTTTTCTAAAAAAAAGTTTGATGCCATGGTTCCCATGTACAAAAGTTAAACAAATTAAAAAGTGATGGACTATAGATGTACATGGATATGTATTTTTTTTTTTGGATACTGTTACGCATATGTAATTTACAGCCATAGTTTATTACTTTATCATTAAAAGATATAGTGACAAAAACAAATATCTATAGGTATATGGTATCTATACCCATAGTTTTGAATCTGTCACTAAAACATATAATTACGGATTAAGAGATCTGTAGGCATATGATACTTATACCCACGGTCCATCATAAATATGTAGGTATATGATATCTATACCTACGGTTTTATAGACCATCACTAAAAGTGTCCGTAGGTAAATGGCAAATTTTTTGTAGTAAACTCGATTTGGGTTATTTGGAAAGCTAGGAATAGCTGTAGGTTTCACAATCAGGTTCTTTCAACTCTAAGTGCAATCAATCTCATCAAAGCCTCAGTCTTCCTCTCTGGTAGTCAATCTGCAGGTTTCATGTCATCCTCTATTTCCGAATTTTCTATCATCAAAACATTTAAAATTGAAGGGCATGTAAATAAGGCTCCTTGTATTAAGCAAGTTAATTGGTACACCCCTATCTCCCCCTGGGTCAAGTGTAACACAGATGGAGCAGCTAGGGGGTCTCCAGGTATAGCAGCCAGTGGTGGTATCTTTAGAGATCACAAGGCCAGTGTTTTGTGCTGTTTTGCTCTCAATATTGGCATAGCTAACTCTTTTCATGCTGAATTAACAGCAGCCATTGTAGCAATTGAAATTGCTGCAAATCATGGATGGAAGAGTCTCTGGTTAGAGTGTGATTCTACCCTAGTAGTGGAGGCCTTCAAATTGGCAAGGCTAGTCCCTTGGAAGCTTAGATCTCGTTGGAATAACTGTCTGCAGATAATTAATGGAATGAACTTCCAAGTGTCACACATTTACAGGGAAGGAAATTGTTGTGCGGACAAATTAGCCTGTTTTGGAATTTCCTCTCATGGTTTCACTTGGTGGAATTGTATCCCTAGTTTTATTTTTTATGACTTTAACCGTAATAGGTTGCATCTTCCTAATTTTAGATTTACATGATTCATCAGGCTGGGTCTTGGTCTATGTCCCCCCATGCCTCTTTTGTATTCTTTCTTTTTATTTAATAAATTCTGGGCGTGCTGCAGGTGATTGTTAGGGTTAGGGGTGCCAACCTAGTTGGGATGCCTAGCTCTATTGTGATGCTCTTGCATGCCTTTTGCTAAAAAAAAAAGAAAAAGTATTCTACATGTGTTGGTAAATAAATTTTTTATTTATTATGTAGGTTGACTCAGACACAAAATAGAGTGGAACTTGCTTCTTGTTACTAGCTTATTTGTTATTCAGTAACGCATAGGCGTCTTAATATTTTGTTTGTAAAATTTGGTATATCCATTGGAATGTATGTTTTTGTTTTCGCATTATGATATATGTTTTTAAGACCCAAAGTTTGTTTATGGTCGATTTTGTTAATTGTAGTAGTGGTATGTTGGTGTTAATTGTTGAATGCTATTTTTTGAGTGTCGAATGCTCAATTCTATTTTTTTATAAGCTGGATGTTGTTTTTAATTGGTTAAATTCTAGTATGAGGGTGAATGAAGAAAACAACAAGGAAAATGCCATTTAGTGAGAACAAAAAACTGTAAGTAAAAGTAATAAAACTGTAGGTATAGCCCCATAAACCTATACCAACGAACGATCGGTTCCGTGGTCAATAATAAGCTATACCTACGGTTATATCTCCATCACTATAGGCTTTAGTGACGATTTTTCACGCCTATTGGTATATTAGTTATAGATATACCTACGATTTATATGTTGTTGGTATATGTTTTAGTGACGAATCATAATTTGTTATACCGACAATTTTGCCCATGTAACTATAGATTCTACTATTTTAGTGTCAATACTTATGCTCCTCATAATAATAATAATAATAATAATAATAAACTAAATACACAATAAAATAAAAACGTATATTCAGGAATCAAAACAAAATAGAACTTCAATCATATTGAAATTTAATACAAAGTCTTACAAGTATATCAAATTACATAATAGGTAGCATTCTACCATATAATATGCACATAAAATCTTATAACAATCTCAAAAATTACAAAAAAAAAAAAAAAAAGATGATGCCCACTTAATTGTCAAATTTACGCCATCAAAAAGAAATTAGCTTCCCGGTCTCTACCTGCAAGTAATAAAAAGATCATATGAATAATAGCATAACTTTTCACAGGAAGTATTAATTTTGATAAAGAATAGTTAATTTCAGGTAGATGCCACAATTTTATTTACAAGCCATTAAATAATATATTCTACTAATGAAAAATGAAAGTAGCGACTATGTAGATACCACAAAGCTACCTTTATTGATACAAGTCTAAGTTCCATGTTTCCATTCACCTTGATTGACCAATAAAAAATGAAAGTATCAACTAAAAAATGAAAAATCAATGATAGATTGAGTTATGAGAGAGAACATACCACAACTTCAATATTTTTTGGGAGCACGAGTTCTGGCATCATATGCATTGGAGGCCCACATCTATGAGGAAAGACAAATTACAAGTAAATTTAAGCTACCACCAACTTGCAAGTAGAAAATTTAAGCTGCTATGTCAATAGCACAAGGTTCCACGTTTAGTAAAATAAATACTCCTGTGAGTACCCAAGCAACATGGCAAATTTAAGAATATCATGAAAAGCACATTGCTAATAACTCATCTACATCTCAAGAAAATTTATTGTTGCCACAAAACTACACCCTGATACAGAGCAACAACAACAATCCCAATCCAAATCTAACTAAGCAACCACACTAGAAGCAAAAAGCCGTTTTGTATCAGTAAAAGATATAGCAGACATTGAAAAATCTCAGCAACCAACAAGTTATAATAGAAACATAGCAGGGGCAAGGTGAAGCCGTTTAGCATATGCAGAGTACCAGCAATCTTTATAAAAAAAAAACAACAAACCAAGAAACAATCACATAAGAAAGACCAACCCTGTGCACATTATTGTGTCCCAGCACTTTACAATACTTCAATCACCCAAAAAATTTGTACAATAAATCACAATACAGGTGACTGAACCTGATCTCCACTAATACTCATAAAAATAAATGGCAACCATAAAATGGATCATATGCACCAGCAATTAACTTCAAACATACTGATGACTCTGTTTTGTTTTCAAACCCGTATTCTTTAGATCATATTTGACAATATCAAGCTTACTTCCAAATTTTATAATCCTTGCACATGTTATAAGGATCAGACCATGTCTTCATAAAGAGGGTAAACCACCAATCAAAGTAAACTACATAGTGGTTCAGGTGTTTCATCAAACAGCTTGAGATCAACTATAAATTCATTCAGTTAGAAAAAAACAATAAAGCATATAAAGAAATCCAATTAAATAAAACACAAAGCATATGAGAGTGCAAGAAATGTCATTAAGATAGCCTATAGAGTCAAAATCATTGTTACTCAAATACTCAAACTATACAGAAATTATCTTTCAAATGAAAAGTAGGAAACCATTAGTAGCAATCTTTGGGTGTAAAAGACAGAATATGCAAGTGCTTTCCTAAAGGGAAAATTAATCAAAGAGAAAGGATGAGTACATGTGTAGAACTCTTCAATGTGTTGGGCGGGAGGTAAGCCAATCTCTCTTGGTGCAGCGACAGCGGCGTGAATGCGATTGGGATAGAGCATGGGACGGCGGGGTTGAAGGGGAAGAGAACTCTGTAACTGTAGGTTTGTTTTCTGAAGCAAAAAGAACATTGGGTTTTGGCAAAGAAGCAGAGATATTTTTGTGTGTTTTGAAAAATTGAGCGGGTTTGAAAATTTTGTCTAGCGGGAACGGGAAAATCACGCGGGTAACCTATTGTTATTAATTTTTATTTTTTAAAAATTCCTCTACGAGTTTTTATTTTATTTTTATAGATTTTTTTAATTTTAATCATATAGTGATGAAAATAATTATTTGTACCTATATGGGATATATAACCACAGTTTTGACCCGGTCACTAAAACATATAGTTATGGATTAAAAGATCTGTAGATATATGATACTTATACCAAAGGCTATCATAAATTTGTAGGTATATGATATCTATACCCACGGTTTTATTGACCGTCACTAAAAATGTCCGTAGGTATATGACAAATTTCTTGTAGTACCAATTATAAAAAAAGGGCAGACAGTTGACAACGTTTGTTTAAGAAAAAACTATCGTAGTTCAAACTATGATAGCGCTTTTTTGAGGTCGCGCTATAGTTTTTGGGCAATATATTAAGATAACCAATTTTTAAGTTAGCGCTATCCTTATTTAGAATCCACATCAGCACCACTTCTTGGTTGCACATTTTGGTGTGAACTACTATAACGTTTCGTTGACAAGTGTTATTGTAATGAAATCTACTACAGCACTTCTGAAGCGCTATCTTGTTTACAAATTTCAATAGATAGTGCTCGAAAGCGCTATAAAATGCTGAAATTAAACGCTATTAAATCGCGAATCTGTTGTAGTGTAACTTGAAACTTACTCCCATTTAACTTATCTCTAATAATTAATACAAACATAAAGAATAAAACATAAGAACGCAATATAAGAAGATAAGTATAAAGGTTTCGTCTATGGTGCACTACTCACCAAAGTGGTGTAGTGGTGCACTACCCATGTGGCAAATTTTGGGCCAATCAATTTGTCAAATGGGTTGGTCAAAATTTCAAACTTTCAGGCTTTATTTATACCGTAGTCATCAAACTATATAAAGATAGTATATTGTAGTATAGGTTCTGTATTCTTTGTATTTACAAATTTCAGCTATATATTAAAATATTATTATTTTGATAAAAAAAATTTATGATTATGTTGCAAATTTTTATTCGACCCATATCGTTTCCCCTTTCTCCCCTTTAGAAGCCATTATCACACTTCGTCAACAAATCTGAGATTCGTGAAGAATAATCAGCTACAACATCTACTATGGCTCCAACACGTTCAACCCTTAAAACATCACGAAAATCAGCTCCAGCAGCTATAAAAATCGAGTTTCAAAACAGATCTGAGATTCGTGAAGAGCAATGGAGTATGAAATGGACGAGATTCAATTCAGAGAAATGGAACGTGATGGCAACACACATGGCGGCACCTTTCTGATATGCGTTGAGCTCTTGTTCGCAGCGGTGGGTGGACTTGGCGGCGTGCTGACGCGTGGGGAGTGGCGAAGACACAAAATCGCAGAGGTGCTGGACAACGGAGTGACGTCTTGGTGGTTCTGGTATACGACTGTGACAGTGGCTCGTGGCGGCGTGCGGCGGCATGGCTAGTCGATGGCAGAGCTCGCAGAGGGACTGAGTCTGAGACACCGACGTTGGCCAAGGATTGTAGACAAGTAAATCCCAAGGAAACTATTTATAAGAAACTTCCTTCGAACTTCGAAGTCTTACGCCGAACTGGAGAAATTTAATTTTCTTAGTGAGGTTTCAAGAAAATGATGAGAAACCTTTGTGCCGCTACTATCTCTTAAAAGTTAAAACTTGCATGTGGATGGAGTGGCGGTGAAGGAGATGGACTAGTGTGAGAGAGTTGGGGGTGATCTGATGTAAATTGTGAAGGAGACGAAGCGAGGGAGTATGGTTTTTAAAATTTTGGGTCATTTAGCAAATATATAAATACACTGTATTTAATTGGAAATACTAATTTTACTTTCACCACTTGATCAGAAGAAAAGTCAAAGGTGCCACTTGGAAAAATGATTTGCTGAGCATTTGACATGTGGGTGGTGCACCACTGCACCATTTTGGTGAGTGGTGCACCATAGCCTTAACCTAAGTATAAAACGTTTTGTTACCTAAATTGACAAAATTCGTTACTGATGAATGCAAGAACTCATACAACATTTTTTAGTTAGAAAATAAAAAAATATTATCGAAGTATGACTTGAAACTTGTTACCAAAAATTAGAATAGTACACATTGCATATAGCTCAAGAATGTGATATTCATCATTCATTAACTCAGTCAAAAAAAAAAAAAAACTTTAGACTGATAATTTTCCTAATTTATTAAAAAAAGTATAGATTTTTTATATTATCACAATATTAAATATATTAATTTTTATTTAATAAATTTTTTGGATTTTTTTTAGAAATATTAAGAAAATTATTAAGAAGGTATTTAAAAGATATGATAAAATTTTGGTCAAAAAAAGATATGATAAAAGTCATAAAGTATGCTTTTTATGTAATTTAGGAATTTACATAATTTCAGGTCAACAATAACCCTATACTACATATGTCATTTCACTATAACATATTCAGGATTTAATATTATTTGATTTCGTCATTTTAATACGAAAGTTGTAAACAAGATAGATCTTCAGAAGCATTGTCATAGATTTAACTACAATAATGCTTGTCCAGCGAAATGCTATAGCAGTTCACACCAATACGTGCAACCTGCAAGCGGTGCTGAAGTGGATTCATAATAAAGATTGCACTGACTTAAAATTAAAAATGAACTATCTTAGTTACCTCGAAACGATAGCGCAGTCTCACTAAAGCGCCATTGTAGTTTGAACTACGATAATGTTTTCAAAAACAAATGTTGTCTATTAACCACATTTTTTTTTTAATTTGTATTTTAGCTGCTTTCTGCATTCACCAATCATAACAGAATTTGACCAATCAAAAACAACATTCAGCTTATAAAAAAACAGAATTGAGAATTCAACATTCAAAGATCAACATTTTTAGAAAGCGCTATTGTACTTTGAGCATTCAACATTCAAAAATTAGCATTCGAACCAACATTTTTAGAAGCGCTATTGTAGTTTGACCAGTCTTAGTTACCCCAAAACAATAGCGCGATCTCACTAAAGCGCTATAGTAGTTTGAACTACGATAGCGTTTTCAAAAACAAATGTTGTCAGCATTTTCAAAAACAAATGTTGTCTATTAACAACATTTTTTTTAATTGATATTTTAGCTGCTTTCTACATTCTCCAATCATACCAGAATTTGATAATTCAAAAACAACATCCAGCTTATAAAAAAACTAAATTGAGAATTCAACATTCAAAAATCAGCATTCAACAACCAACACTATTCAACAATTAATAATTTTCCTAATTTTTTTAAAAAAAATTATAGATTTTTTATATTATCATGACTTTAAATACATTAGATTTTATTCAATACTTCAATACTTCAAGTATTCTACATGTGTTGGTAAATAATTTTTTTATTTATTATGTAGCTTGATTCAGACACAAAATAGAGTGGAACTTGCTTCTTGTTATTAGCTTAGTCTGGATGACAACAAGACATTAGTGAATGTTAATTGTCATTGTCTTTTTAGATTTTTTTTTTTTGGTTTCAGCAACGCATAGGCGTCTTAATCTTTTGTTTGTTAAATTTGGTATATCCATTGGAATGTATGTTTTTGTTTTCGGATTATGATATATGTTTTTAAGACCCAAAGTTTGTTTACGGTCGATTTTGTTAATTGTAGTAGTGGTATGTTGGTGCTAATTGCTAAATGCTATTTTTTGAGTGTTGAATGGTCAATTCTAATTTTTAATAAGCTGAATGTTGTTTTCGATTGGTTAAATTCTGGTATGATGGTGAATGAAGAAAACAGCTATAAAATACCAATTATACAAAAAAGGGCGGGCAATAGACAACGTTTGTTTAAGAAAACGCTATCGTAGTTCAAACTACGATAGCGCTTTTTTGAGGTAGCGCTATAGTTTTTGGGCAACTAAGATAGCCTATTTTTATGTTAGCGCTATCCTTATTTAGAATCCACATCAGCACTACTTCTTGGTTGCACATTTTGGTGTGAACTACTATAACGTCTCGTTGACAAGTGTTATTGTAGTGAAATATACTACAGTGCTTCTGAAGCGCTATGTTGCTTACAAATTTCAATAGATAGTGCTCGAAAGCGCTATAAAATGCCGAAATTAAACGCTATTAAATCCTGAATCTATTGTAGTGTAACTTGAAACTTACTCCCATTTAACTTATCTCTAATAATGAAAACAAACATAAAGAATAAAACATAAGAACGCAATATACGAAGATAAGTATAAGGTTTCGTCTATGGTGCACTACTCACCAAAGTGGTGCTGTGGTGCACTACCTATGTGACAAATTTTGGCCAATCAATTTGCCACATGGGTTGGTCAAAATTTCAAACTTTCAGGCTTTATTTATATTGTAGTCATCAAACTATATAAAGATAGTACATTGTAGTATAGGTTCTGTATTATTTGTATTTACAAATTTCACCTATATATTAAAATATTATTATTTTGATATAAAAATTCTGATTATGTTGCAAATTTTTATTCGACCCATATCGTTTCCCCTTTCTCCCCTTTAAAAGCCATTCTCACACTTCATCAACAGATCTGAGATTCGTGAAGAACAATCAGCTAAAACATCTACTATGACTCCAGCACGTTCAACCCCTAAAACATCATGAAAATCAGCTACAACCGCTATAAAAATCGAGTTTCAAAGTAACAGATCTGAGATTCGTGAAGAGAAATGGAGTCTGAAATGGACGAGATTCAAGACAGAGAAAAGTAGAACGTGATGGCAACACACATGGTGACACCTTTCTGATATGCGTTGAGCTCTTGTTCGCAGTGGTGGGCGGACTTGGCGGAGTGATGATGCTTGGGGAGTGGCGGAGACACAAAATCGCAATGGTACTGAACAAAGGAGCGGCGTCTGGGTGGCTCTGCTATATGACTGTAACAGTGGCTCGTGGCGGCATGCGGCGACATGGCTAGTCGATGGCGGAGCTCGCGGAGGGACTGAGTCGGAGACACCGACATTGACCAAGGATTGTAGACAAGTAAATCCCAAGGAAACTATTTATAAGAAACTTCCTTCGAACTCCGAAGTCTTACGCCGAACTGGAGAAATTTAATTCTCTTAGTGAGGTTTCAAGAAAATGATGAGAAACCTTTGTGCCGCTACTATCTCTTAAAAGTTAAAACTTGCATGTGGATCGAGTGGCGGTGAAGGAGATGGACTGGTGTGAGAGAGTTGGGGGTGATCTGATGTGAATGGCGAAGGAGACGAAGCAAGGGAGTATGGTTTTTAAAATTTGGGATCATTTAGCAAATACATAAATACATTATATTTAATTGCAAATACTAACTTTACTTTCACCACTTGACCAGAAGAAAACTCAAAGGTGTCACCTGTAAAAATGATTTGCCGAGCATTTGACATGTGACCACTGTACTATTTTTGGTGAGTGGTGCACCATAGCCTTAAAAATAAAACGTTCCGTTGCCTAAATTAACAAAATTCTTTATTGATGAATGCAAGAATTCATACGACATTTTTTAGTTAGAAATAAAAAATATTATCGAAGTATGACTTGAAACTTGTTACCAAAGATTAGAGTAGTACACATTGCATATAGCTCAAGAATGTGATATTCATCATACATTAAATTATTACAATACACAGTGTATCAATTCTGACTAATAGGTGGACTTGGCTGGTATACTCTGTTCATATACGAAGAAATTGCCAGGATCAGCACTGGATTTAACACTCACCAATCTATCAAAATTACCTTTGAAAAATTTGGTCCCATAAGTTCGAGCTATGTCCATGTTTGTTGCATTACTTGGATGGTTGGCACCAATATCAATATCCCTATAGTTGAGGAATGCCTCCCTTGGTGAATTTGAAACATAAGGAGCCATAAAATCATAAACTGACCTTGAAAAGTTCATATAACGATGAGTAACCTCATCTCCATCTTCAGTCCAAGATGTAAAATACTGAATCTTGAATAAGTTCCCTGCCCTGTGAGGAAATGGTGTAGCTGTTGGTGGAATATCTGCCATCTTTCCTCCATAAGGATTCCATTGCATTAACATTTTTTCACCTTCAATCAACTTATCCCAGATGGGTTGTAAAGCATCCTTTGAAATGGGGTTCTTCACATAATCTGACTTGCTTTTGTAATAGATCGTAGAAGGATCTTTGGGCAGAGTTATTAAAGTCTCAAGTGGAGTACCAAGTGGGAAATTTGCCCAGAAAAGAGTGGAGTTAATCCAAGGCATTTCAATGCAGTCACTTTGCTTCAAACCAAGTTCTGGGAAACTCTCATTCACCAAAGGTAGAAGCTTACCAATTGGTCCCAAGAATTGGCCAATGAAAGAAACTTGCACAGTCTTTTTACCCTCTTGTGTTCCATTCACCACTTCAGGCTGAACTCTAATGAAAAGATCTTCAGGTAATTTTGGTGCAACTTGTTGCCATGTGAAAACAACATCCGTTGCACCTTCTTCGACAGTTTTTTTCACATCGAATACAGTCACTTGTGGAGTTACAGAGACCAATTGGATTTTCCAAGAAAGAATGACCCCAAAACTGGCCCCACCGCCTCCTCTTATGGCCCAAAACAGATTTTCTCCCATTGATTTTCTATCAAGGATCTTACCATTGACATCAACCAATTTTGCATCAATGATATTATCCACAGAAAGACCATATTTTCTCATCAAATTTCCATAGCCACCACCAGAGAAATGACCACCAGTCCCCAAAGAAATGCACACCCCAGCAGGGAAGGCATGCACTTGGCTCTTCTGTGCAATTTGATAGTAAAGTTGGCCAAGGGTTGCTCCAGCCTGAACCCATGCAGTGCCAGATGCTATGTCCACATCAACTGAATGGAGAGGAAACATATCAAGGACCACAAATGGAACATCAGATGTAAATGAAAGGCCCTCATAGTCATGGCCACCACTTCTGATTCTAAGTTGAAGGCCATTATATCTTGCACATGCAACTGTTGCCTGGACATGGCATTCATATTGAGCAGTTACAATAGCCAGAGGTTTTGGTGTTGCTGCTGTTTTGAATCTCTTGTTCTGTATGTGCATATTCAAGATGGATGTGAATGAAGAGTTGCTTTGTGTGTAAATGGCTTCTGTGATAGGGCTTTGAGCTTGAGAATGCTCTGAAAGACATTTGAGAAAATTGTCAATGGGTGAATCAGAAGCTGCTGCCAGTAAGACAGACAGCATAATAGTTAAAGTTGACGGGAGAAAAGAAATCGTCCCCATCCAACTTGAGAAGATTGATAGACTGATAGAAAAGATTTTGTGAAAATGATCGATTGAGATCTTCCATGGCAGATTTGTATTTATATACCCTTAAATGCACAATATTTATAAATAATAAATAATAAGTTTAGATAACTTTTAAGCGATCATAAGGAAACAATATATCTCTTAAACCAAATTGAGGTAATTCTTAAATACCATATATTTCTTCATTGTTCCCAAAAATAGTTTGATATTTTCAACCGTTTCGGGGAGAGGTTTACGTGTTAGTACGTTGCATTCCAATTACAATAGTCTATTTATATATACATGCAAATGCTAATATCGTAAAAAGAAGTAATTTCGTTTGGTATAATTTAGATATCGAAACTTTATGCTTTATTTTCTAATAAAAACTTACTTTTTTTTAATTTCTTAATCATAATTCTAAAAACATTATATGGACTCTTTTAGAATTTCATAAAATTGAAGAAATATTTGATATTATGAGTTAATTAAAAAATTATTTACTAACATAAAAAATATGTACTTATTTGTCAAAAACAAAATCATATACTTATGAATATTATATATTTGAATTATCTAACATTTATATGATCATTAAAATAATATCGTGTGATTTAACTAGAGGTTTGTTAAGTTTGTATTTCATAAGAAGTTTTTTTTAAGGGTTCATAAGAAGTTATTAAACAGAGTGAATCATCTCTGAAATTAATAATACCAGAAATCAAATACGAAAATATGGTTAACAATGTCATATTAACATAGTATATTATCAAGTTAATTAAGGAGGATAAGTATTAATTATTAATACGTACATCATTAACGTACATCAAGTTAATTATTAACACGTACATCAAGTTAATTATTAATAATTAACATAGTATATTATCAAGTCCCAATCAAGGATTGAATCTCTGTACGTACATCATGCTTAAAGAATCTACCATCTATGTTGGACCTTGTTGGTAGTACATTGATCATATGATACACACTTTCTGTTAGAAAGAGTAATGATAGTTGTACATCCAAAGTTGATAACTTGGTTAATCGGTACAAATATTTGGTTACTTCAGTTCATTATATGGTTAATCACGTGTAAATATTTGGTTAATTCATGATGACCCATTAATCATATAAAAAACTGAATTAACTAAATATTTGCATGTGATTAACCAAATATTTACATGATTATGAAAAATAAGCTTTATATAACCCATTAACCACATAATAAACTGAATTAACAAAAAATTTACACATAATTAACCAAGATGTCAACTTTGGATATCAAACCCAGGTGTTTACCTATCATTACTCTGTTAGAAAACATGGCTAAAAAAGAAATTGCAAACCAGAACAATAAGAAATCGGATCTGAACAAAAAAAAAAATGGATTTCGAGTAACAAAAGAGAGATCCTAAAGGAAAAAGAAGAGATAATACAAAACTATATCTGAAATGAAAATGCAAAAAAGGGAAAGATAAAATGAATTTTGGATTTTCTCGGGAAAATAAAAAACAAAGACAAATAAAGTATCAAAAAGAAAAGAAAATAAAAAAGAAAAAAGGAATGAAAAGGAAAATTCAAGTGAATGGTATCGATCTAATAACATGGCATCTATGGAAGGAGAAGAGAGAAAAATCCGAGAGTGTATTGATTAAGGATGAGGAACTACTTTTTCAATATTAAATAATATTTTAACTTAAATAACAAGATATCATTGGTTGGGAAATATTGTGATATGACATAACGGGATAGTAAATCCTGTAAAATGATACACATGAGAAAAGTTACCTAAATAAGAAAAGTTATCATATAAATGAGAAAAGTAAAATGATGAAAAAAAAAGTATTTTATATATTATCAAGAGATTAAATATATTAATTTTTATTTGTACTTTTTTAGTTTTTTATGAAATATTAAGAAAAATATCAATAAGGTATTTAAAAGATATAATAAAATTCTTTAAAATATGGATTAAATAGTATGTACTAACACATCCAATAATATTTTGACATATGTGTTTTTATCTTAATAACTAAAAGAGAAAAATAATAATAATATGTATTTGTTAAGATACTATTGGATGTAAGTGTAAAAATTATTTACACTGACATAGAAATTAAACTCTTAAAAATTATTTACACTTACATACTATTGATATTTTTGTTACAATATTATTATGGGAATGAAGTATTCCCATCCTCTTTTATGGGAATAAAAAATTATATAAACATGAGTATAACTTTTACTTGAGAATATTTTAAACCCAGAATCTTTTTTTTCCAACTCACAACAAACATTGGAATAAACATTCTCACACCTCTTTATTTCTCGGAATAAATTTCCATAACTTAACAAACACACCTTTTGAAAAATATAGGATTCGTGTTATGAAACCGTCCACATTGAATTTGAACCGTACGTTGACTGTTTGTATTTTTTTTATTTTTTTATTGTTGAGTTCAGTAACTTTTTTTAAAAGAATTAACTAATTAATAAATTTTAATTCAAACAATTAAACGAGCGTTTTGAAACGCTCCACAAGGCCCAAGGAAACAAATCGAATTCTTCTTCCATCTCAAGGTTTATTCAATGAATCTAATATGAACGTCATAAGGAAAAAAAAATGTCATTTAGTTACGTTTTCGGTGAAGATACATTTTTCTTGATATATATAAAAGTTGGGAATAGATCGTCTCCAATTTTCCCAAGTTTTTTTTGTCTAGTTTTTAGATCCGCACTCTTAAACAACCTCTCTCTTGAGACAGGGAACACTAATATCACTCATGTTTCATAGTCTAAGGTTAAGGAATCCAAAAGAAGCAATTTTTCACATAAATACTAATTGCATCACTTCTCAAAAACATAAATACACAATTTCTTATAAAATCTTATGCTTCTTTATTCCTTAACCAGTGCCTTAAGGGCATTGATTAGTATTCTTCTATTTAAAATCTCACTCATCCTTTTATTTTTTAAGGGTCAGGATCTCACGCACAAAACTTCTACTCCATGGGATCCGTTCCCATAAAAAGTTAAATACCATATAACTTTCACTTATCATTTGATTGTTTTGGGATTAACTGTGAAAAATTGATTGTTTCAAAAAATCGACTATATGATAATAATTGATTATAATAATATCAGCTTTATATTTGAATATATTTGTTAAAAAATAATTTTAAGATAATCTATTTTGTTTGGGTTGTATACAAATTAAATAACTTCTATATAGTAAACTATAAAAAAGGGTGAAGTTATTTACATAATTTAATAATATTTATTTGCTAGTTTTATAAGGATGAAATGAGAAAAATGTTATTGCTTTTAAAATAATCTAACAACTTTTATTTGTATAAAAAAATATTTTTTGAATTTAATCAGTTTATTGAAAAATAGCTTTTAATTTATCAAAAACGACGTTTTGATAAGACTTAATTTTATACAAACTCTCTCTTACCCTGACTATTTTGATTTTTGAGCTATAAATATACCTTGTTAATGATATGAATCAATTAAAGGTATTTTCTTTTTAATTTCTTTTACAATTTTTATTTGTTTCTAAAAATTTAGGGTGAGGGAAGGTGATTTCTTTTTACAAATTAAAAGGAATTTAATATATTTTATGGTGATGTATGGTCATCTAACAGCTGAGTTCTCAATGTCAAGGTACTTTAGAGCTGCAAACTTTGTGTCTCCCACCTGGTTGTATTACAATCACAAAACCAGAGTTGGCATGGTCCCTCCTAAAATTTGCCCGAGGCTACCCATGATAGATCTTAATAAGGACAAGGATGGCAAATTTAGACCACCTAAGAAGTCCCTTCCTCTACCTGACAAATGTATGTTGGAAGTCAGTCAGGAAGAAAGGATTGACGATGATATCCTGGCTATCTACCTTGCTGGAGAAGAAGAAAAGAATTTTGACAATGAAGCAAGATATTGGGAGAGTCATATCAAGATCTGCTCACAACAAGCTTCCTCTTTTGGTCTCTCTACTGCTGAGAAGGAAGAATGTAACGCCATCCCTAGGCATTACATTGGAACACGTGCGAAAAATAAATTAAAAGTAATTTGCTGGTTGTTTTCGGAAAGTTATTTTCTCATAAGTCAGAAAACTGGGGTATAAAAATTTTCTTCTGCAGATAACTCTTAAAGTACCATGATACATACATCTAAACAGTAAAATCACATTTATAACAGAGTCACCACGACATACAACTTCTCTCACAAGTTTCAATTTTAAAGAAAAGAGAAACAAAATTTAACCAAAAACTAAAGTATAATACCACTTTTCAAGACATAACCCAACCAAGACTCCTAAGCTGGTCTCTTCTACAAGACATTTATTGAAAAGACCCCCGCGGTCATTCCACGATCGAATAATCCCTCAAACCTCTAGACCTAAATCTCTGAGTGACTTAGAGAAACTCCTCTGCACCGTTTGTATTAGGGTACCGAGGTACAACAGCGAGACCAGAAGAAACCTGATATAT
This sequence comes from Echinosophora koreensis, assembly GCA_035048595.1. NCBI lineage: Eukaryota > Viridiplantae > Streptophyta > Magnoliopsida > Fabales > Fabaceae > Echinosophora > Echinosophora koreensis. The sequence continues at coordinate 4,029,866 of JAPCYP010000025.1, read as the reverse complement.
TTGTAAGGGTGAGACACCAATATATGGATTTAAACGCGATAACCACATGCACAACACAAAACAATAGATAACATGTAAAGTCATATATCATAGAATTCTTGCCATAGACAGTATTATATCAAGGGGTCTCATACCCGATCAGTCATGGGTTTTATAAAAACATGCATGACACTTCAATATCCAGGCTCTAACTTAATCTCATGAGATCCCATCATCATTCTATGAGTTGATCAAACTCAAATCGCCACCACTTTGGCATCACGTTAAGTGACTAAACATCCATAGCATACTGTCCCATCCCAGGATGCAGTATTCCATGCTCATTGATTTAATAACACACTGTCCCATCCCAGGATGCAGTGATCAATCGTATTGTGAATACCTGATCATAAAGGCATCACTCCTATCCACGTGAGGCACGTCTGCCTAAAATGCATGTAAAAACAATTGTTCTCAACATTTTCTTTGTGTTCATTCTCTTTCGTTGTCGAAGCTCAAAGGCTAACGACTATTCATAAATCTTTAACTCTTAAGATTTTTCCAACATCAACACGGGACGCGAAGTCCGAGTGCTCAGTCACAACGCCTTGAACCGATGCACCAGTCTTAGGCTTGTGGTCATAGAAAACAGCATTCACCTTTAACAACGTTCATCACAACGTGATTTAGGACACGAAGTCCATAACAACGTGATTAGGACATGAAGTCCACAACAACGTGACACGGATCCAAGATCTACGTGTATATTACAGAATACTAGTATCCGACGTCTCGTATACTAGATTCACATTTCAACGTGTTTATTCTTTTTCGTTCAGTGAAACACAAATACAAATTGAAACATCAGCAACTTATCCAAGCTTGCCGAAATATTTACAAAGGTAGGTTTTTCCAGAAATTCTTTTCATTGGAAATTCATTTGTAAAATGCTAAATTATAAAGAAACCAATTTGTTTTTGAAATCCTTCTTTTTCTTCCAAACCATCTTTAGAACATTGTTAAAAATCCTTTCAACTCCTTTCTAAAATATTGTCAACATTTCTCAAAAGTTCCCCTTCATAAAACATACTTTTAAAATTGTTTTCACTTATAATCAAATCATTTTAAGAAAGATTTTCCTCTAGCTAAAAAATATATTTTACAATTAGTTCTTAAAATTGATTTTTCCACTTCATTCTTGAAAATGATAACGTACTAAATGTATTCCTTTCTTAATTCCATTCTTATTCTCCTTCTTTCATTAAAAGAAATTGACACATAAATGTCTTAAAATAACTATTCATCTACAATTTTGAAAGAGATAACGTACTGAAATATTTTTATGATTTCATCCTTGTAATTATCCATTACTTTCTCTTTTATCAAAAGAAAACATCAACTAAATATTATCATTGTCAAAATTCCTCATAAGGCTTTTTGAGGCTTTTATCTCAATAATTGATTGAGCACTGACGAATGTCAGGCTTCTCAGACAACAATCCACAACAGTGTAATGTTCACATCAACATCATTTCAAATAATACAGTTCATGCCATATCTCAAAGCTATAACACATTTCTACAAATAAATCATCAAGCTCAGATATGCAAAACAGATAATTTTAACCACATCAGATAAACTCGGGAAATCACAATAAAACTCAAACAACTCAGCAGACCACAAACAATAACATATAGCTATCGGGAGAAAATCCCTCAGGTAAGCTCCCCTTACTTGATTCCAAAGCAAACAAAGTCTTTCGTTCTTTGTTAAGTGCTACGATCTTCCTCGCCTTGCTTCGCGACGACAGTCTAAAGATTCCAACACACAACACAAGTTAAAAACAACCAAAACATCTCATCTACCTAAGGTCGAGGTTCGGCCATAGTATAAAAATAGGGTTAGGGATTTCCAATTTCTCAAACTCATGGATTAATGATCCTTAAGTATTAGAGATTCAATAACAATGATCATTTAACAGGGATTGAACAAAAATCCCACTAAGTTTAGACACTTAGGGTTTCGGCCATGAGGTGTAAAATAGGCTAGAAATTTTTAAACTTTTCAAGCTCTTGGATTTAACAACTAAAGGTACAAAAGAGTTCAAATCAATGACCATTAGACAAAGATTGAACAAAAATCCATCTAAGCCACTAGCTTAGGGATTTCGGCCAAGGATCATAAAATGAGTTAGGGATTTTCAAACTTTTCAAGCTTCTAGATTCAACAACAATAGGTGCTAAAGAGTTCAAATCAATGATCATACTTCAAAAATTGAAACAAAACTTCCTTTCTCAACAACAACATAGGTTCGGCCTAGCTAGGAAAATAGGGAAGGAAATTTTTGTTTGATGCAAGCTCATAGAATATCAAAATAGAGATCATTAGGAGTTCATAGAAATTAGTTTCAACTCAAAATGATTTTTCTACCATTTTCTAGAGATTTTAGAAGTTTAAAGATCAATAAGAACACTTAAGGAAAACATAGAGTAAACCTATGAAATAAAAGAGAGAACTTGAAAAAGATTAGTATGAGGATGTTACCCTTGAAGCTAGGATGAACTTTAGTGAAGAACTTGAAGCTTAAAAGTGATTAAAAACACAAGCTTTATGTGTTGGAACTTTAGTGTGAAAGGAAGAAGAAGAAGAAAGTGATGAAATGAAAATGAAGTGGGTATATATAGAGAAGAGAGAGAGAGGCACGAAATTGAGGAGAGAGAAATGAGCTTGGAGAGCAAGTTTTGATCTTGTGCCTTGTTTGGTTTGAGAAGAGAGAGAAAAATGGGTTTTTGGAATATAATATGCTATATTTCAAAAAGTGTCATCATGACCACTTTTTAGGAGGTGGCTTAGGCCATACCTCTAGTGAGTCACCTCACTCCTTCATGTCACCTCATCACTTTTGTGCTCCCTACTCTGCTCCATTGTGTATCCGGTTCAAGTTTCCGATCGTATTTCTCCCGGATAAAGTATTATATTTTGACCCGGAATAAGAATTTTCGAAAATTTTCAATATCATACAAAACATCACAAAAACACTAACCGTTTCGTTCACGGTTCAAAATTAGGTTTTCTGCTCAGTAAACTTGTACCGGCAGTGAAAACGCAGACCGACTTTCGTCTGAATTTCCAGCCGAAAATTTAACCGTGACTTCCTACGGTAAGGGAACACAAGAAAATGATTTTAGTTTATTTAAAATCACTCTCTGTATTTTACCAAAAAAAAATATAGAAACACGTGTATTTACTGCTACAGAAAGACACAAAAATCGGGGCGTTACAAAGAAACTCCAGTAGTGAGAGGTGAACATGACTTCTCTGAAGGCAGGTCCTTTATTCACTCAGACACCCTGCGCATCCCCTTAAGAAGTTCATATATATATGAGGATGAAGTCCATTGGGGGGAACCAGAACCTGAGCCAGAGCCTTCAGTTCATGAAGCTGAAGATCAATCTAAGGAGATAGTTGCTGAAGCAGCTGAGCAAGTACAGCCAGAGCACCAAACTGGATAGAGCTCTTGGTTGGAAGAGAGTGAACCAGGATAAAATCACTTTGTGTGAATCTTCTATCCCTATCTCTCTTCAGTTTTCGTTTATACTAACTGTGGGAATTTGATTTTGAGTTTGTTAACTCTTTGAAAAAGGTTTTTATTGTGTGTTTATTTTATAGCTTGCTTGTAAAAGAGTTTTCAAAAGTATTTTGAAAAATCTGTTAAGAAACACAATTCAACCGCCTTTCTTGTGTTTCCCTGTGTCAACTTTAGGGAGCCTATTGGCCTGAATGGTAAGGATTTTTCCGGTTTCGTGGTTGTGCAAGCTTGAAGCCATGCTAGTATATTGATTAAGGAATGGGCTAAAGTACTGGATAACGTGAAGGATCAGATTTGGGAGGTAATCATACACTAATTCCTCTATTTTGTTTTGTAATGTAGGTCCATTTTGATTTGCCGAATATTGTAGCCATGAAGAAAAAAGTGCTTTCACTTGCGGCTAAGCGTTGGATGGGGTTTAAGTGATGCCTGTCTAGTCACTACATCTTTGGAGAGAAGGCCAACAAATCTCCTCCCGATGTGGACCCTTTCCTTGATCGGGATACATGAGATCAGTTTGTTACGATTCGACGCTCACCTGCCTATCTGGTTAGTTGAAGTTAAATTTTATTTTTATTATAGGCAAACCTAATTTATTTATTTAACTGATCGAATTGAGTACGTGCTATTTGTAACAGGAGAAAAGGGAAAAGGCACAGGCGATCCAGAAAAAGAATGTCCACCCCCACACGGTGTCTCGCGATGGCTATAAAATGGTTCGGCAGAAGATGATGGAGGAGAAGTTGAAGAAGAAGTAACAAGAAGCAGGATATCAGGAAACAGTTATTGATCCTCCGTCTCCACCCCCATGCGAGGATACATGGATTGAAGGCCGAAACACAAAGTCGGGAGTTATTAAATCTGAGCCCACACACTTTGTTGCAAAAAAGATTGTAAGTAATTAATATTTAATTCTACTTGTAATTTGTAACAAACTTTTAAGGAGTACACATTGTCTTACACAATTTTTTTTTTTTTTTTTGAATTTTGCCCTTGTAGGTTTCACTAAAGGAAGAAAGCTTGCAAGGATCCTTCGTTCCATAAGGACGTCGGGATATCCTGGCCGCTACCCTAGACAAAGATGACCACTCTGGCCGTGTCATTGGTGTTGGAGGGCAAGTGGGCATTCGGCAGTTCCATGGACTATGTTCACATGAGCAAACCATGGGCGAGCGGGATCAGCTATTCGTGGAGAAGATTAGAGAGGATGTTATCTGGTCACTTTTAAAGGACCCAGGGGCTCTCCGATCTCTTTTATCATCTATGCAATCCGAACAAACTCCAACTGTCCAACCTTCACATGTGAGAAAGGGGAGCTGTCCAGGTCAATATGTGTTGGTTGAAGATGATAAGGAAGAGCGGGATGATGGTGAGCTGGTGGAGCCGGTGGAGCCGAAGCTGGTGGAGTCGGTGGAGCCGAAGGTAAATTCATTCAATTAATTATGTCTTTCTCTATTTACAATTGAAATAACTTAACCCTATTTATTGCTTTATATTTGTTGTTTTGGAACACGGCGTCACAGCTGCCTGGTTGCCTCTTTTTTGTATCTCGAGGGCAGATGTGGGTGACCTATGCCATGATCGAATATGGATAGCCAATACAGTTCTTAGTGTCTGGTGCACGTAAGTACATTTTGTCATATTGTATCTTAGGTATTTCAATATTATAATTTATTTCAATATATTACATAATTAACATTAAATAATTATTTCATATCTTAGGTATCTACATCGCCTTGCTATGAAGAGGGGCATCCAGTCTGTTTATGGATTCTTAGACCCCAGCGTCATTCAGGATGAATTATGCCTTGATGGCAATGCGATCACCAGATACTTGCAATTCGTAGTTGATGGTAGCCACTCTGAGGTTTATATGGCACCACTTGTCAAGGGTGGCCATTGGTAGTTGTTCCTACTTTATCCAGCGCAACATACAATTGTTTTTCTTTTGTAACACCCTTCTCGGGCGCTACATTGTCTGTAACACTTCTATTTTATAAGATCGAGTAAAGCGGAAAATAAATATTTTCAACCAAAAATACGGGTTTACTTTTTTTTTATTTTTGCAAATAATACGATACATAGTCTTTAACATACATCATCAAATTTATGCATAAATATTTTACCAACCATTCTCCAAGTACTAACAGTCATAAACATACATATCCAGAAAAGGGCGGAAATACCAACGCTAGTAAATTAACAGCAAACTGGAAATATGTTTATAATAATAATAACAACATTGGAGACACAGCTCCACAAAATATAACATAGACACAAAACTTATCATACTGGCCAATACAAAACAATGACGAAATGTCATCCCACGCAACTGTAACAGTCATGGATGATACACCGTCACGCCGTGGGTATACTCCCACGTTTACTACCAAAGCCACGGGGATTGTGTCCATGCGTCCAAGCCATCTCAAACTCTAGCTAAGTGTGATGGCGAAACAGTGCCGTCGTTATCTTCGCAGAACGTAAAATAAAACAGAAAACCAAAAAATACAGAAAATGAGGTGAGATCCCCATTCATCATACACATAATGCAGATATGCAGTGGTACGACACACGGGTTCATACAACTATCAACATATAGTGATATCATCATTCATATAAGGAAAATAATGTTTCACAAAAACATAATCAAAGGGCAACGTTTTCCCAAGATAGGAGACATCTAAGACTTGAGGAATGACATCTGATTTCCTATACCATGGTTTTAACAAACAGTCAGAGAGAGTGGTTCGATCGGAGGATTATTCCAGATTACACCATCCTTGGCTTAAAATGTGTCAACAGTCAGAAACGTGCACATAGACTTTTTTGAGAACATCTTACACTACCAGAACACACGTAGCATCTAGTCGAGTATTCGGTGTATTGCAAGATCACCACGCCACAGAGGAGCTACCAACTGGGCCTATATGAGTATTTCATACCCCGACACCCCCAAGCATCAACCAGATCATCACTACGGAATTCACACCCACATTAAAGTGTCAGCTCAATCTCCTAGGCACAACGACCTTTCAGAACATAGTTTCACTATGTGTTTAGGCAAAATTTTCCGGAAATGCGTTCTTCTCGTCCATCCACTGGATGACCTCTTGATTCCTCCAAAATCTTTTCGACGTGCTTTCTCAAATGCTAGATGTTTTCAGGTCCGAATCACCGGCCCTTAACATCGAGCTAAAGTTCTCAAGAAACCTTTCATCTTTGTGCAAAAGTATCTTAAAGCAATGGATTAAAAATCTTAACTCATTATGAAATTGGATCATAAGTCTAATTATTTATTTCTCTGCACTTTTTTGGTTGAGCCTTTTTCTTGGCTTCCAAGGAAAACAAATAACTCTTAGTCCATTAAATTTTATGGAGATATGGATAGTGAATTAGCCATACTTTATGACATAAGGACTTGTTCCACCCCACGTCATAAGTAATTAAGTTCGAGTTTTCACTAAGTCATTCATAACTTAGGTTTTTTTTTTTCTTTCCATTTTACCGTAAATGCTCGTTCTCACGGACTAAAATCCTTTTTATCTTAAAACCAAAACCTTTGGTTAAAACCAATAATTTTGAAACCAAATTCCACCAAAAGTACATAAGTACTAGATTCCTCAAAAACAGTTTCTGGAAAAATGTCGAAACTCTTAAAACACGGTTTTATCGCTTTTTACTGTATTTCCACTTAAATTCCGTATTTTTCAAAAATATGATAGTTTTTCTCAAATCCTTCACTTTCTTAGGTTCAAATACTTGTGTTAAAGTGTTAGAATGAAAATTTCGAGTTTCACTTCACGGTTGTACAAAAATTCTACAACTTGACCGAACGTCGCTAAATTTGAAAATCGCGTAAGTCCTTTTTCAACATTTTTTAAACCAAATGTTCCAAAACTCATCTTGGAGTCTTAGGACACTTGAATAGACTTGGAAAAACAGTTTCAAACTGCCCGAAACAGTTTTGGACGAAATTAGAACCTTGTTTATTTTTCATGTCCGACTTCTCAAAAATTCTGTTTTTAAGTCCCCTAAAACATGATTTTTGTTCTATTAAATCTTCAACTCAAATTAAAACCATTTTGGAGTCATTGAAGCCTCAAAAGTTAGATCTCACACTTTGAAAACAGTTTTGTAAACTTCCATTTCCTTCTTGATTTTATTAATTATTTTTTTAACCTTTAATATTCAAACTTAGAATTACATAGTTTGATGGATTCAAAGTTGTCATGCCATTTCTTTAGCCTTGGCCAAAACCAAGCACCAACAAAGTGAACATTCTCACTTCACTAATCAAGCTCACAAACAACATACAAATCCATGGATCAGAGTATTAATTCATGACATGAAATTTAAACATACTAGGCATACTTTGTAATACATGAGTTTAGTATGCAAGTTTGTAATTTTTTTCAAGTAATCATGCATCACATAATCATATTCATCATCAATTATAACCATACCACAAACACAAGCACCAAATCAAGTCCTCCAAGAGGATCACACACATATAAACAATAAAATACACAACCCTCACACTTAGGGTTTACAAGACAATTTACACATTAATTAAACCACCAACACACATCTATCCTAAGGTAGGATGATGCTAATCTCCCCCATATCTTTATTGATCACTTGGAAAATCAAGCAATAAGATGGTGTTGTTCACCTAGGGCCTCACGGTTTCAAACTCAAAACCTAGCCAAGAACAATCAACATGAAAACAAGTTTAAGAATGAAGAAAAACCTACTTAACCCATTTGTGAGGGTTTCGGCCAAGACAAGAAAATAGGGTTAGGGTTTTCCATTTTTTTCAAAATCTTGAATACATGATCCTAGGGTCTTAAATAGAAGATAGAAATTGTCATGATACCATAATTCCATTCATAAAATTTTTCATGACTTTCTTCATGAAACTTTAAAAAATGGATTTTAGAAAAGAAAATGAATGGAAGCAAAGTAACTCAAGATAAAAGAGAGGTGATCATGGATCATGAGTGTATACCTCTAGATTTTGAAGGAAAGGATGGAAGATTGATGAAGAACAAGGAAGAACTCTTTGAAAAAGTGTAAGAACTTCGGAGTTTTTCTCTTGAGTTTTTGTGAGAAAGTGAGGAAATGAAATAAAATGATTTTGGGTGAATTATGGGGAAGGTGGCTGTGAGCTTCAAGACTCACCTTCCATGACCTTCCATGAGTCATCATGGATGGCTCATTGTTCCTATCTCTTGGCGGGTCTCTACAGTCCCGTATCCGGCTCCGTCGTTTACTCGATTTAGGCTTTCGTCTGTTTTTCTTCAAAATTTGGCCGAATAAAATATAATATTTTATTTTTGTGCGAAAATTTTAGAAATAGATTTATCAAGGAAATTATGATAAAATCTAGAATTTCTCAGTTTCCAGTCAAATTTGGGTTTCTGCCGGTATAAAACTATATTGTCAGTAAAAATGCAGACCGGTTTCCGTTTGAGTTTTAAACTCAAATTTGAACCCTAACTTCCTACAATATAGTAAGTTCTAGATATAATTTTGTTTTTCAAAAAAGCCATTTTCTTGACTACTGGTAAAAATATAAACAGATACATAATTACCGATACAGCAAAACAGATAAAACGTAGGAAAAAGGTAGGATGTTACATCTTTGCTCGTTGCACTATCAGCCAGATATTAAATTGAGACAAAATATTGATAGGTACGTAAACTTTTATATAATTTGTAACATTTTGCTTTTATTTTATTACATATGCATGAACATATCATTGACATTCATATTTTTTTATCATAGCGCAATGATTGCATGTAGCATTGCTTCCTCAAATGGTAAAAGTAGGAGTGTCAAGGTAAAACTCAAGCCTACATGGATTATCCCAATAGGTAAGTAGTTTAATAAATATTAATTATTATTATTATTACACACATACATTATTTTTTACTTGATATTGATCAATTTCAAATTGATTTGTAATCTCGTAAACAAGTCAGCGGTTGGGAGTGTGCCTACTATGTCATGAGACATGTGTTAGACATTGTCTCCACTGGTATTAAAGATAAATTGGTTGCAGGTAATTAATAATTTTTAAGTAGTTAATTAATTAATTAATAGAATTTTTAAGCAGTTAATTAATTATATTTTGTTTTTGTTGATGATTTAATTTAATTAATGTTGCATTAATTTGAACTTGTGCAGGCTTTCGAGCGCAATCAGTCTAGCATGACTTTGTCGGAATTCACAGACTTGAGGGAGCACTTTGCAAAGTTCTTTTTTGAGTATGTTGAAGAGAAAAATATAGACTTAATCATATGCATATATTTATGTTTTAGGTACTTAGAACATTATTAGTTTGTGTATGTAATAGATCATGACTTAGTTAGCTTGATCAATTTTGGTAGTGTATATATATATATATATATATATATCTTGATCCTGCCATTTCGTTTGTACTTGTAACAGTGGTTCCTGGGATAACCGATGTTACAAGTGTACTTGTAATAGCAGTTATATCCTTAACCGCTGTTACAAGTTAACTTGTAACATTGCTTTGATCATTCAATCCGCTACCTGTAAATGCAGTCCCCAAAACCGCTATTACAGGTTTACTTGTAACAACAGTTGGAAAACTGATGTTACAAGTTAAACTTGTAACATCGACTAAAATAACGTTGCTTGGGCAACCGACGTTACAAGTCAAAAAACTAGTGTAAGTTTTTTGTGACATCATAATTCACAGATTTAATAGCAAAAGCATACATTGTAATAACAACTTAAGGGACCTGTTTGACACACACAAAAAAAAAAATTAAGGGACCTATTTGACACAAAAAAAAAACTTAAGGGACCAATTTGGAAAATTAAATTAACTTAAGGGACCAAAACACTAGTTTTGCCATAATTATACAATCAATAACTTTGTTTGAAAATAAAGTTATCTCATTCAGAATTCTGTAGATTGGAGCAAATCAATCTGGTCCTCCTCGATTCCTCCCTCTAGATCCTTCATCTTGTGGAGACTTTGGCATAATAAAATGCCAACTGATGAACACTTAATGAGAAGAGGCATCTGCTTGGCATCTAAATATGACCTGTGCAAAACAAGTACTGAATCATCCTATCACATTTTTCTGTCTTGTCCCTTTTATGTTGAGCTGTGGAGCTGGCTGAGTGTAATTATAAAATGTCCTCTGAGTCTGTCCTCTATTTCTACAATTTATGCTGTCCTTGATCGAAATTGGAGCTCACAGGTCAGAGATGTGTTGTTAGCTGCCATCACTTCAATTATATGGGTTATTTGGAGTTGTAGGAACAAAGCCAGATTTGACAACAAAGCTGTTTCTTCTAAAGGCTGCATTAGTTTGGTTTTGCTTGCTGTTAAAGAATCTGGAAACTTATCTAAAGGTTCAATGTACTCCTCTATTGAGGAATTTCAGATTTTAAAGGTTTTCTCAATTACTTGTCATGTAAGGAAAGCTTAGATCATACAACAAGTTGATTGGTTGCCTCCCTTATGCAATTGGACTAAGCGCAATTCGGATGGATCTTCTAAGGGCTGCAACCTATTGCCTCTTGTGGAGGTATTTTAGAGATCATAGAGCTACTGTAATGGGTTGCTTTGCGACTAATCTTGGAATTGGATCTTCTTTGTATGCTGAATTATATGGAGCAATGTTAGCCATTGAGTTTGCTCATGAAAGGGGATGGAATCACTTATGGTTAAAGTGTGACTCTTCCCTTATGGTTGCTGCCTTTAAGAATAATTCCTCGGTTCCTTGGAAAATAAGGAATCGCTGGAAGAATTGTGTTGCAACCACAAAAGGAATGCAGTTTTTGATTTCTCACATATATGGAGAAGGTAACTGATGTGCGGATAGGTTAGCAAATTATGGTTCCAAGATCCAGGGAATTATTTGGTGGAATTCCATTCCTGAGTTTGTTAGAGAAGATTTTTTTAGAAATAGATTTGGTCTTCCAAACTATAGATTCAAATGATGTATTTTCATGGCTTTTGGTTTTATGTCCCCCCATGATCTTTTTTGTATTCTTTTTTCCTTTTTAATAATACTTTAATGATATGCTGCAAATGATTGATAAGTTCCAGGGTGCCAACCTAGTTGGGATGTTGGTTCTTATAGTGATGCCTTTGCATATCATCTTTGCTTAAAAAAAAGTTATTTCATTCAAAAAAATTATTTCGGTCTACTTTCTATAATATATATATATATAGTTTCAAACTTAAAAATTAAAATATCTTCTTTTAATTTATTGGTTAGTTAGTAAATTTTAGTAATACTTGATATGACATATAGAAAAATTTATTGAACCTAAAAATATATAAATTCAAATTAAAATTTTTCTAATATAAAGATATTAAAATCTAAAATATTAAATAAGAATGGTCTCGTACAAGATATTTTTATCGAGTCCAAAATCCTCTCCATTTAGGGAGTAAATGGCAATATCCATTTTTTCCATTTCACTATTGACAAGTGGCATTTAACAAATTCAAGGTCTAGATTCATTGTGTTTTAAATAAATTATTTAAATTATAAAAATAAAAATAAAAATTGATTTTAGTGCTAAATTGATTTTAGTCTTCTTTTTAACGGAAACAAAAAACCAAAAAACCTCAGGTGACCAGCTGCCGCCTCCCAGCCCCTTTAACACCGTCGACGTGCCGCCACTCCGACCAGCAACCATCTTCTACCAACAAAGTAGAGGAGTATCAGAGTGTCACTGTTCTGATGCCCCGTCGCGCTACCCGACACTTTACCACCATGTCGTCGCGTCGCCCGTTTATCCGCCTACTCTGATCATCTTCTCCAGTCGTCGTATTGCCACTCCAGAGTCCAGACCACTCCACTGCCATGGTTCTACACCTAGATCCTTTCACCGTCGGCGTGCCGTTTGCCATACGTTTTTTCTGCTGGTTGCCACCATCGCCGTTGTTTGTGACACCTAGACACGTTCTACTTTCATATCTTCTTTCTCTGTTTTGTTTTGCACTAGTGGGTCAAATGAATAGTGCTCTGCCCCTATGACACGTCGTCGCCCTGCCCAGTCATCATTGCCTCGCCGCTGTGCCATCCCCATTCCTTATTTGAAAGTTAAAAGGAGAGGATCTGGACTCATTTGCCATAGGCTTTCATAGTGCTCCACCATTTTAACAAGAAAATGGATTTTCTGTTTTTATTTTATTTTAAATTTTAAATTAATTTAAATTAAATTAATTTGGGCCCTTGGATTTGTTAAATGCCACTTGTCAGTATTAGAATAGAAGGAGTAGAGATTGCCATTTACCCCTAAATGGAGAGGACCCGAACTCGTTTTTATCCTCAAATTTGCATGGGAAATAAATCAAATTTTTAATAATTGTTGGTAGATGATTCTTGACACAAATTATTAGAAAATTCTTATATATTTAAAATGTAAAATATTTTGTAGAAATGTTCAGAAGTAATATATATGCCCCATGTATGGCACAGGTCACTACACTAGTAGTCTAGTAGTATACATACCATATATCTCAACAATATGATATTCATTATTTATTAAACTCAGACATGTATCCATCTTCCAACTAATAGGTGGACCTAGGTGGGATACTTTGTTCGAAGATGAAGAAATTGCCAGGATCAACACTGGTTTTAACACTAACTAATTTATCAAAGTTGTCTTTGAAATACTTGGCCCCATAGGTTCGAGCTATGTCCATGTTTGTTGAATTACTTGGATGGTTGGCACCAATATCAATATCCCTATAGTTGAGGAATGCCTCCCTCGGTGAATTTGAAACATAAGGAGCCATAAAGTCATAAACTGACCTTGAAAAGTTCATATAACGACTAGTAGCCTCATCTCCATCTTCATCCCATAATGTTGTATACTCTAGCAAGAACAAGTTCCCTGCTCTGTGAGGAAATGGTGTAGCTGTTGGTGGAATCTCTGCCATCTTTCCCCCATAAGGATTAAATTGTAAAAACATTTTTTCACCTTCAATCAACTTATCCCAGAGGGATTGTAAAGCATCCTTTGGAACGGGATTCTTCACATAATCTGACTTGCTTTTGAAATAGGGTGGACTAGGATCTTTGGGCACGGTTATTAAAGTCTCAAGTGGAGTACCAATTGGGAAATTTTGCCAGAAAAGAGTGGAGTTAATCCAGGGCATTTCAATGCAATCACTTTGCTGCAAACCAAGTTCTGGGAAACTCTCATTCACCAAAGGTAGAAGCCTATCAATTGGTCCCAAGAATTCGCCAATGAAAGAAACTTGCACAGTCTTTTTACTCTCAATTCCATTCACCATTGCAGTTTCTGCTCTTATGAAAAGATCTTCAGTTAATTTTGGTGCAACTTGTTGCCATTTGAGAAGAATATCAGTTGAACCATCTTTCAAAGTTTTTTTGACATTGAAAACAATTACTTGTGGAGGTACAGAAACCAATTGGATCTTCCAAGAAAGAATGACCCCAAAACTGGCCCCACCACCTCCTCTTATGGCCCAAAACAGATTTTCTCCCATTGATTTTCTATCATGGATCTTACCATTGACATCAACCAATTTTGCATCAATGATATGATCCACAGAAAGACCATATTTTCTCATCAAAGTTCCATAGCCACCACCAGAGAAGTGACCACCAGCACCCACAGAAAACCATACCCCAGATGGGAAGGCATGCACTTGACTCTTCTGTGCAATGTGATAGTAAAGTTTGCCAAGGGTTGCTCCAGCCTGAACCCATGCAGTGCCTGATGCTATGTCCACATCAACTGAATGGAGAGGAAACATGTCAAGCATCACAAATGGAACATCTGATGTATATGAAAGGCCATCTAAGTCATGGCCACCACTTCTGATTCTAAGCTGAATGTCATTATATTTGGTACATTTAATTGTTGCCTGAACATGACGTGCATTCAGAGCAGTTATAATAGCCAGAGGTTTTGGTGTTGTTGCTGTTTTAAATCTCTTGTTTTGAATGCGCATGTTCAAGATGGATAAGAATGAAGAGTTGCTTTGGGTGTAAATGGCTTTTGTGACAGGGTTGTGAGCTTGAGAATGTTTTGAAAGACATTTGAGAAAATTGTCAATGGGAGAATCAGAAGCTGCTACCAGTAAAACAGACAGCATAATAGTTACAGTTGACAGAAGAAAAGAAAACGTCCCCATCCAACTTGAGAAGATTGATAGACTAACAGAAAAGATTTTGTGAAAATGATCGGATGAGTTTATCAATGGCAGATCTGTATATTTATATACACTCAAAACTAAATGAACAATATTGATATTTTTTAATAAATTTCGATTACTTTTAAACTAATTTCGTTTGCTAAATTGGTATACTTTTAGATTTTTGTTTGACCAAAGGTTTACTTTTAGATTTAGATATTCAAAAGTTAAGTTTTTTATTTTTTAATAAAAACTTTTGTTTTGTTCAAAAAAATAAAAACTTTTGGTCAAAAAAAAGTAAAAAAATCTATTTTATTCATAGAAAAAAAATAAAAATTACCTTTTTTTATATTATTACAGACTCTTTAAGAATTTCATAAAATACAAGAATCGTTTGATATTTTATCACATATTTTATTTTAACGTATAATATTTATTCGAAACATAAGTGAATATCAGTTAAAAAAGATATCAATTTAAAAAAATTAGATACCTATGAATATTTAATTATCTAAAATTTGGTAGATATGATTTTTTTTTTTTGGTTTGACATCTGGTCTAGTGCACTTTTTAGTATGAACAGTTTTCTTGCATTACCACTATAGGTATCGAGCCAAGTTTTACGGTGAGAGACTTGACAAGTCTCTCACCATGAGAGACTCCCTTTTTGCAACAATAATTTATTTTTCAGTCCCTATTCTCTTTCACATGTCAGCTTCCTCTGCTTCTCCTCACCGCCACCCGTTCGCCGCCAACGAGAGAAGCTTCGTCATGGCCTTTGGCATTGGAGATGAGTCTAGACGACGTATCCGGGTCGGATCAGTAACCACTGGAAGATCCATTTAGTGATCACCAGGGTGACCCGCTTGTCCAGCTTCTTCTCTGTAAATAAGAACAATTTTGTGTGAAAAAGATTAATAGAAATTAGTGAGGAAAATGGAAGGAGATTTGGGTTCTTATGAGAAGGGCCATGGATCTGCAGTGGACATTGTGAGGCGGAACTGGGTGAGACAAATCTCAGAGAGAGATGAGGGTATGACCACCCGTTGTTTGGGGAGCTGATGAGTGAAGTTGAGAAAGTTTATAGGTCGCTGAGTTTGACCGAGTCAGGTAGGAATGACCGCCGCTGGAGTGAAAACGCAGCAGAGAAATGGATTTGGCGGAGAGGATGCCTGGAGTGGCGACGAAGATGATTGGTGACCATGACAGCGGTACTGAAGGAAGCACGAGGGAGGTGGGTGTGTTCGCCGAGAAGGATGGCGGCGAAGGTGGTGGCGTTGGTGATGGGGACGGCAAGGGAGAGAGGAGCGTGGGAGAGATCGAAGATAAGGGACTTCTGGAAAAAAAAAATTAATTTAAGGAGTGGAAAATAATATTTTTTATTTCAAAAAAGGGCTTGCTCATGGTGAGCAACTTGTCAAGCTTGCTCACCCTAGAAGCAGCCAAGGTATCGATCCAAAAGTGAGTTTGACGAGAAATGTACGATTCACAAAGCAAACGAAAACATGTAACATGTGAGCTTCCAAATTTGCAATCTTTGTAGGCAAAGACTGATCTGATTGGCTGGAAAAGTTGGGAGGAAAACGCATCAGCGTATCATCTGATAATGTTGTTGTTGCAATGTTGTTGTTGCGGCTGGTGCAACTTCAAAACTGTTCAGAAACAAAGAAAATGCTCCTCAAATCATAGAACAACCCAAGAAAATGTTAAGGGTCTCTAAATATCTGATGTGCATTTGTGATAACTCTTTGAATGAAGAGTTATTTAGCTCCTTTTTACTTTGTCTTTTTGTTACCTTTGAGGTTTTGTGTCTTGTTTTTGTTAGAAAATGTTAGTTGTAAATATTTGTGTCAAGTTTTGTGTATAGCAGCCATTTGCTCTTAATTGCTCTATCATTTGTTAAGTCTCTAAAATGTCTGTGTGCATTTCCCTAAGTTTTGATGAAAACTAAACATTGGTTAATGATTTAATTAACCTACTTTGTGGTTGCTAACCTATCTACTTAGTGTACAGATCAGAAGATTACAAAACTCACCTGTCTGTCTACCTAAGTACCAACCTGTCCGTATAAGCCAAAAAGTCAACCTGTCTGCTGACTAGGATTGCTGACTATGTGCAAACTGGTTTACAACCTGTCTCTGCTCTAACACTTCAACTTGTCTATGGTTCTTTGTTAAAGAACTCGAAGTACAGGAAGCTTTTGCAAGCTGTCCCCTCATGAAAAATACTCTGAGAACTCTCTCTCACGCTTATCAAGAAACTCAGAAGTGCTCTCTCTCAAGCAACCTAGGAAGTCAGAGACAAACTTCCAGTTAAAGAATGTTTCCAACATGCTTTATTCCCTAGTACTTTCAGTTCTTACACAGAAAGGGAAATGTACTCTGCAAAAGTACAAAAGCACTCTGCACAACTCTGAGTTGGCGTCTACACGATGCATAAAGCTATTATCCCTCATGTTAGAGTACAACCAACGTCTCCATTGCATTAATGGCTGCCCAGAACGACTATATTGCATTTAATGAAGCTCTGCTTGAAGCCATCGTTGCAAGGAATGTCTCTAACGGATATTAAATGTTTGAAGGCTATAAATACAGAAGTCATTGAAGATGAACATATCAGAGTTTACAAAGCATTAAAGAGCCATTACTCTGTTCATTTATTCACTCTGTATTCTTCAATCATTTGAAGTTATTACGCAGACTTTCCTAAGCTTTACATTTAAACCACTCTCTGAGTGTTAGTGAAAGATCTGTCTGTCTGTCTGTAAGTGTATTTATTACAAACCAAACTCTCAAACAAATTTGAGTGAGCCTGAAGAGGCAGTTATTACACAGACTTTCCTAAGCTTTACATTTAAACCACTCTCTGAGTGTTAGTGAAAGATCTGTCTGTCTGTAAGTGTATTTATTACAAACCAAACTCTCAAACAAATCTGAGTGAGCCTGAAGAGGCTAGGTGTGCAAAGAATACTTGTGTTGGAGCCTGAAGAGGCTAGGTGTGCAAACAATACTTGGAGTCTGTAACCTGATCAGTTATAGTGGATAAATCTTGGTGCTGCCAAGGACTGGACGTAGCTCTTTGTGTTAAAGAGTGAACCAGGATAAATTACTGTGTTAATCTCTCTTCCCTTAATCTCTTTAGTTATCTTGATTATATTTCATCTGCTTTCTAACAAAGCGGTCAAAACTGTTTTTATCAAGTCTGTTTTTCATCTATACGTGTGTTGTTTTCTGAGAAAACTACAACAGACAGGTGACCTGTCTGTGTAACCTTTTTACACCTGTCTGTGCTTAGCTTCTACATGCAAAAAATTTTTAACTTTATTTTAATTTCTGATAAACACAATTCAACCCCCCTTCTCGTGTTTATAGTTGTCTATTTCAGTTGGTATCAGAGCTCAGCCTCTGGGTTGAGCATCTAACAGTGTAGAGGTAAAAGATCCTGAAGAATAGACATGACTGCTGGAGCTAGTGGAAGTAACCAGACTGAAGGAGCCTCCTTAACCAGACCTCCATTCTTCAATGGAGAAAACTACAACTATTGGAAAGATAGATTTCAATGGTTCATTCTATCTACAAACTCTGATCTCTGGGATGTCATCACAGATGGTCCTTTCATTCCTAAGAATGATGACAACACTGACAAGCCAAAAGCTCAGTGGACTCCTGCAGAAAAGGCAAAGTGGGAGCTGAATCACAAAGCTAGATACAGCATTATTTGTGCTCTCGGTTCTGATGAGTTTGAAAAGGTCTGTGCCTGTGATTTTGCCAAAGAAATATGGGACACCTTAGCTGTCACACATGAAGGAACAACCAAAGTCAAAGAATCAAAGATTGCCATACTTGTCAGAAAGTATGAACTGTTTCTCATGGAGGAAGGAGAATCTGTTGCTCAAATGATAGGGAGATTCCAAACTATCATCAATGGTCTAAAGTCTCTTGGCAAAGTTTACTCTAATGCTGAGAAGGTTGGAAAGATACTTAGGAGCCTGCCTAAGCAGTGGAGACCTCTGGTAACTGCTATCTCTCAAGCCAAAGATCTTACCACCTTGACTATGGATGAACTCCTTGGAACACTTACTGTTCATGAGCAAGAACTTGGGGATGAAGTCTCAACAAAGAAGGGCAAGTCAATTGCTCTGAAGGCTGATCAAAAGTCTTCCAAAGCTTCTAAAGCTTTGAAAGCAGACGAGTCATCAAGTGATGCTGACCTGTCTGAACCTGAGGATTCTGAAAGTGATGAAGAACTATCTCTCCTAACCAGAAAGATAAAGCTTCTCTTACAGAAAAAGAAGTTCAGAAAAGATAATCCATTCAGAAGATTCAACAAGGACAAGAACTTCAAAGATTCCACTTCAACAGACAAGAACTCAATTGTCTGCTATGAGTGCAAGAAACCAGGTCACATCAAAGCAGAATGTCCTCAACTCAAGAAAGCCCCGTTTAAGAAGTTCTTCAAAAATAAGAAGAAAGGAATGATGGCTACTTGGGAAGATCTAGAGTCAACATCTTCTGATGAGGAAACAGAGGAAGAAGCAAATCTCTGTCTAATGGCTAATATTGACTCTGATTCAGATAATGAGGTAAATTCTGATTATGAGGAATTACTTGATGCCTATGAAGAATTGTTGGAGGAATCCAACTGTTTATCTAAGGCTTTCAAATCTCTCAAGAGAGATCATGTTAAGCTCCTCAGTGAGCATAAACAGAAATCTCTAGAGTGTGAGAAATTTGCCAAGGAGAACAGTGAGTTGAAGACTGAAAAGTCTAATGAAGCTAAGATCTCAAGTGATACATCACAGTCTGAAGAAGTTGAAAAACTTCAACAGAAAGTGGAAGAGCTCACTTCTGATCTTGCCAAATTTGTTAATGGTAGAGAAAATCTGACCAAGCTGCTTGGCTGTCAGAGGCACTCCCTTAACAAAGAAGGTATAGGATATGTCCATCAGATACATCATAAAGTATCAACTAAGCACTCTAAAGTGTCTACTACATCTACTTCTATTAAATCCATACCTGTCTGTAATTTCTGTGGAAAGACTGGACATGTTATGTCCAAGTGTCTTCATAAGAAAAGAAAGAAGTCTTCACAGACTCCTAGAACTAACAGAAAAGGACCCAGAAAACTATGGGTACCTAAAGATCAAATAATCTCTGTTGCAGATGTCCTCAACAGCACAAAGAAAACACCACTGCTGGTACCTGGACAGTGACTGCTCGCGACACATGACAGGAGAAAGGTCTATGTTCCTAGACCTCCAACTTAAGAAAGGAGGACATGTGGCATTTGGTGGAAATCAGAAAGGGAAGGTTATAGGAATTGGTACTATTGGTGGTAAACCTCCTCTTCCCTCTATATCAAATGTTCTTATGGTTAAAGGATTAAAACACATTTTTCTTAGCATAAGTCAATTATGTGACAGTGGATTTGATGTCTCCTTTACCAAAGATTTCTGTATAGTTAAAGATCTAAGTGGCAAAACCCTCTTTTCAGCTAAAAGGCAACAAAATCTGTATAAGATTGAACTGACTGATCTCTCAGATCAAAGTGTAACCTGTCTGATGTCTAAAGAGGATGAAAGATGGTTGTGGCACAAGAAACTAGGACATGCTAGTATAAAATTAATTTCAAAACTAAAACGGGATAACCTTGTGAGAGGATTGCCTGATATTAGTTTTAAGAAAGATGTTTTGTGTGATGCATGTCAGAGAGGTAAACAAATAAAATCAAGTTTCAAATCTAAAAACCAAGTATCAACCTCTAGACCTCTTCAGTTGTTACACATGGATCTGTTTGGACCAGTTAGTGTTGCTAGCTTAGCTGGAAGGAAATATGGATTTGTCATAGTTGATGACTATTCTAGATATACATGGGTACTCTTCTTAACCCACAAGGATGAGTCTTTTAAGGCTTTCTCAGTATTCTGTAAAAGAGTACAAAATGAGCAGGGTTTCTCTATTTCTACTCTTAGAAGTGACCATGGGGGAGAATTTGAAAATGAGCAGTTTAGACAGTTCTGTGAGGAGAATGGGATCTCTCACAATTTCTCTGCACCTAGAACTCCCCAACAAAATGGAGTGGTTGAGAGAAAGAACAGATCTCTGCAAGAGATGGCTAGATCTATGCTCAATGAGAATAATCTCCCTAAGTACTTCTGGGCAGAAGCAGTAAACACAGTCTGTTATGTACAAAACAAAATACTCATTAGGCCTTTTCTAAAGAAGACTCCCTATGAACTGTGGAAAGGAAAAAGCCCCAACATTTCTTACTTTCATGCATTTGGATGTGAATGCTTCATCTTAAATACCAAGGATCAACTTGGAAAGTTTGACTCTAAGACAGACAAAGGTATCTTTTTGGGATACTCTGAAATGTCTAAAGCTTTTAGAATTTACAATTCTAGAACATCTGTTATTGAAGAATCTGTTCATGTCAAATTTAATGATAACTTAAAGACTGATAAGGAATTGTCAGATCTAGAAGATGATCTTGCAGGTCCTGATATAAACAAGTCAGAAGATCAACAACCTGACTTAACCAAATCAGAACCTGAAGCAGAACCAGACAGACAAGTGGAGCAGACAAGTCAACAGACAAGTCAAGATCCTCTTGAAAGAGACTGGAAATTCAAAACTCATCATCCTAAGGATCTCATTATTGGACATCCCTCAGAAGGAGTGAGAACCAAATCTACCTTAAGAGAATCAAGCAATGTGGCCTTTATGTCAGAAATAGAGCCAAAACACATTGAAGAAGCTCTTGATGATGAAAGCTGGATTCTTGCTATGCAAGAAGAACTCAACCAGTTCACCAGAAATGATGTCTGGACACTTGTCTCCAAACCCAAAAACAAGTCTGTCATTGGAACAAGATGGGTCTTCAGAAACAAGTTAGATGAAGATGGCAAAGTTGTCAGAAACAAGGCAAGGTTAGTAGCTCAAGGCTATAACCAACAAGAAGGTATTGACTATACTGAAACATTTGCACCTGTAGCTAGAATAGAAGCTATTCGCATACTGATGTCATATGCTGCACAACACCAAATCACTCTTTTTCAAATGGATGTGAAAAGTGCTTTTCTCAATGGAATAATTGAAGAAGAAGTTTATGTTAAACAACCCCCTGGTTTTGAAGATACTGATAAACCAGATCATGTTTTTAAACTTAAAAAGGCATTATATGGTTTAAAGCAAGCACCTGGGGCATGGTATGATAGACTAAGCTCTTTTCTCCTGCATAATGGTTTTACAAGAGGTCAAGTAGATACTACTCTGTTTAAGAAAAGCTCTAAAGAAAACTTCATTATAGTCCAAATATATGTTGATGATATTATTTTTGGAGCAACTAATGAAAAGCTGTGCAAGGATTTTTCAAAGCTGATGCAAGCAGAATTTGAGATGAGCATGATGGGAGAATTGAAGTTCTTCCTTGGTCTACAAATCAAACAGACAAGTGATGGAATCTACATCCATCAACAAAAGTATATCAAGGAAATGCTCAAGAAATACAAAATGGAAAGTGCTAAACTTATGAAAACTCCCATGGAAACCAATGCAAAACTAAGTAAAGATGATGAAGGTAAAAAGGTAGACCAAACTGTCTACAGAGGTATGATTGGATCTTTACTGTACTTAACCTCAAGCAGACCTGATATTCAATTTAGTGTCTGCATGTGTGCTAGATTTCAATCTGACCCAAGAGAATCTCATCTTAAAGCTGTTAAGAGAATATTTAGATATTTGCTTGGTACTACTAATCTTGGTTTGCTGTATTTAAGAACTAAAGAATACAGATTAGTGGGATTCTGTGATGCTGACTTTGCTGGAGACAGAATAGAAAGAAAAAGCACCAGTGGAGGATGCCACTTCATTGGAGCAAATTTGGTCTCTTGGTCAAGCAAAAGGCAGACAACTATTGCTCTATCTACTGCTGAAGCAGAATATATCTCAGCTGCTAGTTGTTGCTCTCAACTCTTATGGGTAAAACATCAACTTGAGGATTACTCTATTTTTTAGCATAACATATCTGTATGGTGTGATAATTCTAGTGCTATCTGCTTAACTAAAAATCCAATTCAGCATTCTAAGGCTAAGCATATAGAAATCAAACATCACTTCATTAGAGATTATGTTCAGAAAGGTATCTTTGATATTAAGTTTGTTAAAACTGAAAATCAATGGGCTGATATCTTCACTAAGCCTTTAGCAGAAGAAAGATTTTTATTTAGTAGAGATAATTTAAACATGCATTGCATTGTTGAATGAAATGTCTAAGTTTTGAACTATCTGTGATCACCTGTCTGACTCTGCTGAGTCACTATGCTGAAACCCAACAGTTTTATTAAAATGGTTATTATTTATTTATTTATTTAATACCATTTGTTAATCTGAAGCTAATCATGGACACGACAGTTTTTACCTCGAAACCATGTTTTCATTATGTCTTAAGTGGGCACTACAGTTTCCCACATAAATCGTGCCATTCTTAATTAAAAATGTCTTTTTTCTCTCTCCTGCTTTTACTGCTTTAAAAGGCAATCTTCAGAAAGTTTCAAACTTTATTCTTCTCAAAAGCCCTAAGTCTTTTCGTCTTCGTCTTCCAATCGTTCAAACCCTTCTCTCTTCCAAAACTCTCATTCTCTCTTCTCTGAAAAAATGGCATCTTCAAAGCGTTTGTCTCCAAAAGAGATTGCTGAGAAATATGAAATGAGAATAGCTGACGTTGAGAAGATTCTTCCAGGAAAGACTGTTGATCTTCAACAGATGAAGAAATGGGGAATGGATGTCACTGAAGAGTTGGAATACTCTAAGTGGACAGCCTTCTTTGATATCAAGGAGCTGGTCCATCCCAAGCTTGTCAGAGACTTCTGGAGAAATGCTATGGTCATCACCAATGTGGTTGATGGAACCAAGAGCTTCAAGGCTCAAATGTCAGCTGATGTGACTCTCAGTTTCCTATCAGCTCTCTGGAATTGGCAACTCAATGCCCAAGGATTGGAACTGCTTTCAAACCTGACTGGGAAGATCAGGTAGGAACTGAAAGTGTCAATATTGCCATATATGGAGTTCCCAACCCTGAGAACAAGAAGCCTGTCAGCATGGTGCCCAAGTGCAGGTTCTTGCACAAGCTGCTTCTGGAGTGTGTGATGCCCAGAAAAGGATCACGAGACAATGTGACCAAGTTGGATAGATTTGCTCTGTACCACTTGATTCACAAAATCAAGATAGACATCAATGATCTTATCTACATGTATCTTGAGTCTCTGATCAGAAGGACAAACATGCCTACCTGCTACCCTTATGGAATGCTGCTAACAAGGGTTTTTAGGAACAAGATATTTGTTCCAACTGATGTCCATTTTGTGGACATGGCTCTGCCCATAGACAAGAAGGTCTTGTCTATGATGGGGATTGAAGGAATCCCTCTGGAGGATGAAGAAGAAGATAAGAAGAAAGAAGAAGAAGAAGCCTGCTGTTGAGCAGAAGCAGAAGGAAAAAGCAGAAGAACCTGCTGATTCCACTGGTGAATCAGAGTTTCCAATCTCTGAGAGAATTTGGAAAGCTGCTGGAAAGGTTGCCAGACAGGATCAGAGGCCTGAGGAACCCACAGTTTCTGAAGGATCTGCTGAGACAGTTGAGCCTCTCAGATTCAAGCTGAAGAAGCCCTCTCCCAAGAGGAAGACCAGTGAGGCTGGAAAATCTGGTGTGGTTTCTGCACAACCCACCAAGAGGAGAATACTGGTGAAGACCTTTACCAAGGTCAAACAAGTGGAGTCTGAGCCTAGTAAAGAGGAAGCACCTGCTCAGGGGGAGCAGACATCTCCACCCTCAGAGGAGCCTAGGGAGATCAAATCTCTTGATCTGGGAATCATTCCCAGAAAAAGAAGGTCAGGCTACCCTATGCCTGTGGTGGCTGTTGCTGAAAGGGAAGAAGTCCCTGCAGAAGAGCCTGCTGCTGTTGCTGCTACTGCAACCTCTGCTGACCTGTCTGCTGGAACACAGACAGTTGGTCATTCTGAAGATGCTTCTCTGTCCCCTTCAAGGAAGAAAGCAAGGCACTTTGAAGATCAGCTCTTCACCTTTCCTTCTGCACCTTCACCTAGGTATTCCAGATTCTGTTGTTTCTTCCCCCTCTGCTCTCTGTGTCAACCCTTTATCTGTTGCCTCCCCTTTTCATTCACCTGTCTCCTCTCACCCCACTCAAACATCTTTTGATGTCGTGTCTGATGTATGTCAGTACACAGTTGTTCACAGGGACTAACCTCCCAGAGAACAATCTGGCATATCATCTAGACTGTTTGTGAGTGATTTGCAATCTCTGATGAATGCAAGTGTATCTCACTTATCTGTCATCCCTTCTCCTCCACCTCACATTCTGAACCCATGTAGGGAGATTTTCTTTTACCCCCCTATTGTTTTGTTCATTAGAACATTGGAAGGATCTCACTATCCTGCCTCTGTTGTGATGTTACCCTCTAGGTCTAGATACTTTTTTCTTTTAGTCACAGGGTCTAATTCATTCTTTTCTCACATAGACTCTCTCTTACCCCTACCTCCATCTGTCTTAGCCAATCAACCTCTTCCCCCTCCTATTCAAATAAGAGTCACTCGTCTGTCTCTTTGTGAAAGACTCTCCTGTGTCTTTCCCTCTCCTGATTTTGACCCAGTCAGAATCACTCCTCTGTTTAAGATAGCATTTCTTCCTTTATTCTATTTCAGAACCATTCATCAGCTTTTCTTTCCCCGTGTCTCCTCACCTTTCTCTGTACCTAAGGCACCCCCAGTTTTAGCCTTACCCTAGTATCCATCCCTGTCTGCTACTTCAAGCAGCTTGTCTACAGAAGTCTCCTCCTCTCAGATGGTGGATTCAGATAGCTTCAATCTTCTTAAGACTGAGCTAGAAGAAGTCAGAAGACAATTGGATGCAGAGAGGCATGCTAGGCTGCTGTTAGAACAGAAAGTTGATTCCTTGTATCTTCTTTTTAATCAGCCTAGATAAGTAGTTGTAGGAACTGCCTTGTAATTGAAATGCTTATGATGAATACAAATCAATATTACTCTATCTTTCTTATTTTCTCTTTATTGTCTTTTTTTTTTCTCTCCACTGTTATCTGTTTACTCTTTTTGTTGCTGACAAAAGGGGGAGAAAAATGTAAGATGATTAATGTAAAATGTTTGGAGAAAATTATGTCATGGTTATATGCTAAGTGTTCTGGACAATATAATAATTGGTAAAAAATTTTAATTCTCTGATATACTCTGATATTTTGAACTTAAACCTGCTGCATATTGCTCTGATACTCTTTATTGAACACAAATGCATCTGTCTGCACATATAGAAAATATCAACCTGTCTACTTTCTATTATTCTGTACTCTGATATTTTCAAAGGTTCATTAAATCATCTGAATGTTTGTCATCATAAAAAAGGGGGAGATTGTTAAGTCTCTAAAATGTCTGTGTGCATTTCCCTAAGTTTTGATGAAAACTAAACATTGGTTAATGATTTAATGTACCTACTTTGTGGTTGCTAACCTGTCTACTTAGTGTACAGATCAGAAGATTACAAAACTCACCTGTCTGTCTACCTAAGTACCAACCTGTCTGTATAAGCCAAAAAGTCAACCTGTCTGCTGACTAGGATTGCTGACTATGTGCAAACTGGTTTACAACCTGTCTCTGCTCTAACACTTCAACTTGTCTATGGTTCTTTGTTAAAGAACTCGAAGTACAGGAAGCTTTTGCAAGCTGTCCCCTCATGAAAAATACTCTGAGAACTCTCTCTCACGCTTATCAAGAAACTCAGAAGTGCTCTCTCTCAAGCAACCTAGGAAGTCAGAGACAAACTTCCAGTTAAAGAATATTTCCAACATGCTTTATTCCCTAGTACTTTCAGTTCTTACACAGAAAGGGAAATGTACTCTGCAAAAGTACAAAAGCACTCTACACTACTCTGAGTTGGCGTCTACACGATGCATAAAGCTATTATCCCTCATGTTAGAGTACAACCAACGTCTCCATTGCATTAATGGCTGCCCAGAACGACTATATTGCATTTAATGAAGCTCTGCTTGAAGCCATCGTTGCAAGGAATGTCTCTAACGGATATTAAATGTTTGAAGGCTATAAATACAGAAGTCATTAAAGATGAACATATCAGAGTTTACAAAGCATTAAAGAGCCATTACTCTGTTCATTTATTCACTCTGTATTCTTCAATCATTTGAAGTTATTACGCAGACTTTCCTAAGCTTTACATTTAAACCACTCTCTGAGTGTTAGTGAAAGATCTGTCTGTCTGTAAGTGTATTTATTACAAACCAAACTCTCAAACAAATCTGAGTGAGCCTGAAGAGGCTAGGTAAGTGGGAACTTGATAAAAGATGGGGGTTAAGTCATTAATTGAAAAATTAATTGATGTTGATTAGGCTAGGAATAGCTATTCAAGTCCCTAAACTAGCTGGAATGTGCTTAAGTAAGAGGGTGGTATAATTAATCTGAATCTAGGAATAGAACAAAGTTAATGAACCTAACCCTTTAATGTTGGAAAACAAACCTTAATTTCCTGGAGTTAGATGCTAGAGCATAGTCAGAGCATGATGAAAGTTAAACAGGATTTATGCTGCAGCATACCTAGAGCTATTATTCTCACTTGATCAAACCTTTCATTTCTCTGTTCACTTGTCTATTTTCGGCTTTTAAATATCAGCCTTATTTAATTTCCACTGCACACACATTATTATTTTTGGTTACTAAATCTAATTTCTAGAGTGTATAATCTGAATTGGAATCTATTTCATCATTATAATCCCTGTGGGAACGATATCTGAACTTAAAGTTCTATATTACTTGAGGCATTTATGTATACTTGCACAAGCTTAAGAACAACTGTTTTTAAATGCAACAAGTTTTTGGCGCTGTTACCGGGGATTGTTAATGATGTTATAATTCTGTTTTTGATTATTAGTTCTATAGTTAGAGGTTCTAACACTCTGAGTGATTTACTGTAGCACAGGGTACTGAAACTGTATGCACAGGTTCTTGTCACCTGATTACAGATTTGATCCAGAGATAGAAAGAACATTCAGAAGGCTTAGAAGAGGTTACACATCTCAGCCTGTACCTGAGTTGGTTCTGAACACTCCAACCAACTCCACACCAGAATGTACTGAAGCATTGTCCCCTACTTAGAAATGGCTGAAGAAGTGCCACAAGACAGCTTGGCTATGGCCAATGATAGAAACTATGCTATCAGGGGTATGCTATGTTTGACCCTGAAGCTATGAATACTGGGATATTGAGGACTCCCATCACTGCACCTCAGTATGAGTTCAAGCCAGTGATGTTCCAAATGTTGCAAACAATTGGACAATTTAATGGTGCCACAACAGAGGATCCTCATTTGCATCTGAAGCAATTTTTAGATGTAGCAAGCAACTTCAAAATTCCTGGAGTCATTGATGATGCATTCAGATTGAGACTATTCCCATTCTCTTTGGGAGGAAAAGCTAAGAACTGGTTGAACTCTCTGGATGCAAATTCTATTGACACTTGGAACAAGCTTGCTGAAAAATTCTTAACCATATTCTTTCCACCAACCATGAATACAAAGATGAGAACTGACATCACTTCTTTCAGGCAGCATGACGATGAACCACTATTTGAAGCATGGGAGAGATTTAAACAACTGATTAAGAAGTGCCCTCACCATGGCATTTCATTCTGTATTCAGATGGAGCACTTCTATAATGATGTTTTACTTAGTTCAAGAATGATACTGGATGCCTCATCTGGAGGCAGTCTTCTCACCAAATCTTACAATGAAGCTCATGCTCTGATAGAGGGGATAGCAGCTAACAGTTATCAGTGGCCAACAGCAAGACAAGTTTCTGGAAAAGCCAATGCTGCAGCAGGTGTTTATGAAGTGAGTGAAGTATCTGCATTATCAGCTCAAATGACTTCCCTAACTAATATGCTTAGGGGGTTGACCATGGCAACTCAAGGAAATTCCTCTGTACCACCAATAATGACTGAAGAAATGGTGAATGAACAAATTTACAAGGCAGATGCTATATCATGTGCACATTGTGGAGGAGAGATCATTTGTTTGAGAATTGCTCTGCAAACCCTGCTGCAGTCAACTATGTAGGAAACAATAATTACATAGGCAACAATTCTTATGGCAATGCAGGATGGCAACTATCACATCATCCAAACTTGAAATACTCCAACTACAATAACACATTAAATCCACCCCCTGGATATCAGCAACAACAGCCCATGCAACAGCAACCACAAGTGCAGCAAAAAGTTTCATGTGACACCCTAACTTGGGTCATCACATGATTACCCGTTTGAGGAAAATAAAATCATAAATTCGCTGGTTGCTTTCGGAAAATAATGTTTTCTCAACGTTTGTCTTAAACAAAATGTGGTGATAAAATTTTTCTTTTCAACATCATCACAACAACATTCACATAATCACACTTAGATATATCGATATACATATATAAGTCATACAGCTATACTGCCTCGTATGTTTCACACTTAAACATTTATAATGAAAAGATTATTCCCAAAACATAACTTAACGTAAATCTAAGCTGATCGAACACTACGACAAAAAGAAGCAGCATCAGCATGCCCCGAACTAAACATTCTTCTTCTTGTAGACGCCATAGTCCTTAAGAGGTTCATCTAGATTCCACCACATAGAACCCAGAAAAGAAACCACAAATAAAACATGCAAGAGTGAGAAACCGACAAATGGATCATAACGCAAGAACCATATGTACGACACAACAAAACATGTACAAACCCAGATCAGTTAATTTCCACAATTAAATTATCATACAGCCCAATATATCAAAGGGTCTCACACCCGAACATCATCGTTTTAAAATATGTATCTATGAACACTTCAATATTTAGGCTCTAAAATTTCGTACTTAATCTCATGAGATATCCCAACCTCGTGATGAGTTGATTAGACTTGATTGCCACACCAGGCAAAAAGGCACACAGCCAAAAACCCATCGCACACTGTCCAACATCGTGGCACAGTGATAACATCATGAATGGGGTCTCATTGTCCTCCCGGCACAATGAAGAACATCGTAGCATGATCTACCTGATGCTGCAAGGTAATCACTCATAGAACCGTAGCACGTCTGCCAAATGCATGCAAGAAAAACACTTTATTCTTGAAACTTTTCTTTGTGTTATATCTTTTTTTGTCAAAGCTCTCAAAAGCTTTCGACCAAACAACGTTTCAAACATCTTTAAAACTTTCATTAAAACATAGAACCTCAAAGTCCGAGTGCTCAATCACAAAACCCTAGGCTGATGCATCAGGCTTAGGTTCGTGGTAATAGAAAACATCTCAAAATGTTTTAACTTCTTTAAGTAGATACCCAGTCTACAACACAACGAACCTTAATACCCCGACGTCTCGGTTATTAAGTTCAAACCTCTTTAAAACAGTTTCAACTTAAAACTTGATTTCGAAAAATTTGTTAAGTGGGAAGATTTCTGTCATAAAACACCAGTTACCAAAAAACATCATTTTCAGAAAAGAGGGTCACAGAGATTTGAAGTTCATAAAAAATACACGTTGTCGTTTCTAAAATACTTGCCGTCGTCGGTTTTCCAAATTGCTATCGTTAAGTCATTTTAAAGTATTTTAAGGTAAAAACTTAGCTTTTTCTGCTTAAACAATTTTCTAAATTCACAGTTAAGTTATTTTCACAGATCTCACAAAATAACTTTTTATAATATTGCGGAATATCTTATGTAAAAATTAGCAGTAGTAAAATATTTTCACGGTTACCCCCTCTCTGTGACACATAGTTCACTTTTTCATAAATAAATCATTAAAATAATAATATTTCTCAAATACTTGTTATTTTTCCCAAATAATATTTTCCATAAACATTATATTCCAACATTTCCCATAAAACATTGAGAGTGTGTTTGGGAAAGCTGAAAAAAGATTATGCTGATAATCAATTTTTGTATAATCTATTATTGTGAAAATCGATTATAATCAGAATCTGTTTTTGTTTGGGTCTATTTGCTGAAAAACGATTTTAAGATAATCTATTTTGTTTGAGTGGTGTAAAAAAATCACTTTTATATATAATAAATTACGAAAAAGGGCATGAAGTTATTTGTATAGTTTAATAATATTTGTTTAGAAGTTAGTTTTGTAGGGATAAACAGGGAAGAGAGTTTTGAGAATGAAAAATAATCAAATCACAACAATCTTAAGCTAGAAAAAACTAGATGGCATAAAACAGCTTTTTTCCCCTAAAAAAAGCTTTTTTTTATAAATTTAAGCAAGATGCCAAACATGATAGATTATCTATGAAACAACTTTTAAGCTATAAAACAGCTGAAATGGGGGAAAATAATCTTTTCCAAACATACTCTGAGTATAATTTATACAGCTTATTAAAGCTTTTATCTGATTAATCAGTTGTGCACTGACCACTGTCAGGCTTCACAAACAACATCCAACATCATCATCAGAACTATATTACCAGACAAATCATACATCATAGCAATATAATATATATCTGCAGATAATTAAATAAATTACAAGCAGATAAATAACCGAAACATAGATAAACAGCTTATAGCTATAAACACATAGCCAAATAAAATAAACCAGAAACACCACAACCACATAAACAAATATATACATACCACAAACATGACCATATGGCCATCCGAATAACCCGTCAGGTAACCCCTCTTACCTCTCGAAGCTCCTCAGTGAAATTAAAAGAACTCTGTCGGTTGTCGGAAACCCTCGTACGCCGTAAAACAATTAACCTTCAACACAACCAAACAATTTCTTAATCAAACAATGAGAACATCACTAATACACCTATATAGGTCACGGTCTAATAGGGTTTAGTTGCTAAAAATTCTCAAAATTGCTTAACTCATGGATTAATGATCCTAATGCACTTAAGACAATGGATTAAGGATGATACAACAAAGTTAAGAATCAAAACCATCCTAGCCCTCTAAATGGTAGATTCGGCCAAGACATGTCCATGAGGCTAGGGTTTTTAGTTTAATGAACCAACTAGGATTCAACAAGTATACAAGTATGTATGATGAAAGACATGATCATACATCAAAAGCAAGAACAAAAACTCCATCCATCCTTTCCTCTAGGATTTGGCCAAGATGGGTTTCAAAGGAAGAAAATTTTTGATCCTCACATGCTCTTAGATATAGACAATATACATGATTATAAGAACATAGAAAGTGGTTTCAACATCATAGGATTTTTCTAGAATTTGTTATGGATTTTCAAAGTTCTAGATCTCAAAACTTAAACCATGGATGAACATGTTGAAGAAAGCTTTAAATCAAGAAAAGTTGTGAACAAACTACACTTATATGATTGAGAGGATGAAGAATCACCTATTGGAATTGAGAAATGATCAAGAGATCTTGAAGTTCCTTCACAAACTTGCTTCTTTGTTCTTGGAGAAAGTTAGAACACTTTAGAACTTTGGAGAAGGTTGGAGAATGAAGTGGAATGTGTGAGAATGAGCTTGACTCATCCAAGTTATGGGCAGCCACCACTCCCCCTTGGGCCTTGCGCATGGGCCTTGGCTTGTGGGCTTGGATTCAATTGTTTTGGCCCACCAAAATGCTTAAGGCATAAACATAATCTAGGAAACTTATATGATTCCAATTGGCTTATGAAATTTAATCCATGGACAAAGAATTTGGGCCTCAAGGCCGCAGTCCTCTAATGGGTTTGGAGCAAAGATTTTGGCTCAATTCACTTGGAAAAGCATAGAAACTAACTTAGGGTCCAAAGCACAATTAAGAGAAAGTTCAAGGACTTAAGTGCAAAATCCTTCAAATTCTAATCCTAACCTTGTAGAACCTTCTAGACTCAAAAGTGTGACTCATCCACATGAATCATCTTAAAAATACATGATAAATTCTTTATCTGCTTCCAGAAACTCCGTCATTTGCTCCGTCGTTTACCCGATTGAGTATAACGCCCGTAAAACAAATATTATTTCACTTTTAATGAAATAATTATAAAAACGCACAATCATAGGAAATAAAATAAAATCTTAAGTTTTTCGTTCACGAGTTAAAATTAGGTCTTCTGGTCAGTATAAATATACTGTCAGTGAAAATAGCGGGCCAGGATTCACCCGTCGTTTCAACCTAAATTTTAATCGTAGCTTCCTACGTTCAAGTAGAATTGAGTGGTAACCTCTGTTTATTTAAAATAATTTTCTAACACTCATATAAGTATATAAACATATTCCTGCTCATTTCTGTTATTTAAAACAGTGAAAAAAGGGGCCAGCTGGAATGAGAAACTTAGAAACTCAAGTGGGACAGCTGGCCAATGCAATCAATTCAAGGTAAATTGGCACTCTACCTGCCTCTACTGAAGATCCGAAGGCCTCTAGTTCTGGAGAAGGATAGAAGCAGTGTAAGGTGATCCATTTGAGAAGTGGTAAAGATATAGAAGTTGCAGAACCAAAGAAGAAACAGAGGGTGAATAATTCATAATCTGAAAAGGAAAAATCTAGAGAAGTTGCTACACCAAAACAACCTGTAGTAATTGAGAAGGTACCTAATGCTGCAACACTCCCTGCTATGCCCAAACTGATTCCAAAAAGGCCTCCACCACCTTTTCCTCAGAGATTGAAGATAGCTCATCAAGAAAAACAGTTCAATAAATTCCTAGATGTGCTGAAACAGCTTCATATCAACATACCTTTGGTAGAGGCTCTGCAACAAATGCCCAATTATACAAAGTTCATGAAAGATGTGCTCAATAAGAAGAGAATATTGGGAGAATTTGAAACTGTAGCTATGACTGAAGAATGTGATGTTGCAAAATAAAGTGCCAAGGAAAATGAAAGATCCTGGAAGCTTCACCATACCCTGTTCCATTGGAGATACTTACTGTGGCAAAGCTCTATGTGATCTAGGAGCAAGCATCAACCTCAGGCCCATGTCCATTTTCAAGAAGCTGGGAATTGGAGAGGCTAGGCCTACTTCTGTTACACTTCAGCTGGCAGACAGATCCATTGCCTATCCAGAGGGAAAGATTGAAGATGTTTTGATCAAGGTTGACAAATTTGTATTCCCTGTTGATTTCATTATCTTGGATTTTGAAGCAGATAGGGAAGTCCCCATCATTCTAGGGGGACCCTTCTTAGCAACAGGGAAGACCTTAATTGATGTGAAAAAAGGAGAACTCACAATGAGAGTTAATGATCAGCGAGTTATCTTTAATGTCTTTAATGCTCTCAAGTACCCAGAAGAAGGCATGGAAGAATGCTCTTTCATTCAGACATTTTATGAACTGGTTCAACAACAATTTTTGAAGAATCATACTGATTATTCTGCAGCATCAGTAGAAGATGATAACTACTCTGTTGAAGAGACTAGAGAGTCCTTGGACAACAAGGTTGTTCAACATTTGTGGACCAGAAAATACGAATCACTGGAGGTAACTGATGATACTTTCAAAGATAATATTCCTTCTATTGTTAAACCTTCATCTCTTGAACTGAAAAATTTACCAAGTCATTTGAAATATGCTTACCTTGGTGATAATGATACTTTACCTGTAATTATCTGATGACAACCAAATGATAGGTTGTCTTTGGAGATGATCTTATGGTTGAATTTTTAAACAAGTAATTCGTGTAACCAATTTTGTAACCAAATTAAGGTGAAGAAAGAAAGAAAATGGTGAAGATTAGAGATGGAATGGCACCACAAACTAGAGAGTTTGATAAGCTAAGTGAAGTTCGCCACAAGAATCTTGGATTCTTGATAAGAACAAAGGTTGGCTCAACCAAGAACCAAGGAGAACAAAATTCTCACAAAAATGGATTCAATCCAAAATCAATTTCCAAGTTATCATTCCATATGCCATAGGCGTGTTACATATAGGTAATTTGGCTGCCCACATTTGGCTTCACACTTAGTCTTCCCAATGATTCCATAACCCTCACATAACTAGCCTAATCATGACTCACTTATTCCTTCTAATAACTCAGCCACATAAATGACTTAATTCAGCCACTAAATGACTTATTACTCTCTCTCTCTCTCTCTCTCTCTCTCTCTCTCTCTCTATCATTATGTGGTGGTTATACTTGCTTCTCAAATTAAAAGTGTAACCCCTCATATTTACAAAAATTAATAGCATAACTACTAGGAGTTTCTTTTAGTATGCAAGCTAAAGATTCCCTCCCAACAAAGCTTAGGAACTCGTGTAGAATAGGAAAATAAGTGGGCTTAACCCAAATGCATGACTTAGCAATTTGGACCTTACTCACATAATGCATTACACTTATTGAATTGAGATAAAACAAATAAATGGACTTATAACTAGTGCATGCCCCATTTGAACATGATCATGGGTCTTCTAGTTGAATGAGATAAGTCATCAATTTGGCCTCCATTCCATTTGGTCTTGATCTTGGGCTTGCTTTTATCAAAATAGCCACCATGTGATTAAGAGCTTCTTGGGCTTTCTTAGTTCTAGCTCTTGTCATAGGTTCACCCAGTCCATGTAGTGCTCCTTGGTCCATGCC
The DNA here is from genome assembly GCA_035048595.1 of Echinosophora koreensis. Classification (NCBI taxonomy): domain Eukaryota; kingdom Viridiplantae; phylum Streptophyta; class Magnoliopsida; order Fabales; family Fabaceae; genus Echinosophora; species Echinosophora koreensis. The sequence continues at coordinate 3,994,519 of JAPCYP010000025.1, read as the reverse complement.
CCTTATTTGGCTCATATCATCCCCTCCTTCTTTAAGTGAATTCGACCTCGAATTTTATTCTTTATCACCTATATCAAAAGGAAACAATTTAGCCACATTGAAAATTGCACTAACACCATACTTATTGACCTTGACCAACACTTGTAATAGCCCATCTTCTCTTGGTTGCAGCTTGGATTTCCTCCATGAAGGAAACCTCTCATTTTTCATGTGCACCCAATCCCAATCTCCAGGATCAAACACATATCTAAAGAATTCTTCACATGTAACAAATATGTTAGGAAATTTTCAATCATGCACATATATCATCTTAAGATTTTTAAATTCAAACAATTGAGTGCCAAAGGTAGTAAGCAAATTATTCCCTCTTGAAATTGCATCTAACACAATATTTACCTTTCTTTGACAATGGTGCATGACATATGAATTTTTTTCATGCCATTTCAAAGGCATCAACTCATTTTCATAAGCGGAATACCCAAGCATAGCCTCATTGCGCTTCTCACCAAAAGTAGATATTGGTGGTTCGTCTAAAATGTTCCTCACAACCACATTGGTTGTATCAAACTTAAGTTCAAGAGATTTTTCAAGAAAAAGTAAAACATGAATAGGTGCATGAGTGAGCTTTTGGGAACCCATGTAAGTTCTCAAATCATGGGGTGCTTCCTTTGGGATTAAATCTACAAATTCTTGCAAAAGAGTTTCAACACCACTAGGCAAAGAGAGATCATTAGAAGCATTAGCAATTAAACCAAAGTCCTTGCAATAAAGTATGCATTCGGGCTACCTTGAAATCAAAGCCCTCTTCTCCTCACTTTTTGTTGCCATAGAACTCTCTTTATGCTCACTATTTTTCTCTTGTTCATCACTCTTCTTTTCTCTCTTTTTTTCTTCTTCCTTTTAATCATCACTTTTCTTTTCACTCTCTTTTGCTTTTGCCTCATGTTCTTGCTTTGCTTTCCCTCCCTCTTTCTTCTCACTCTCTTTTTCTTTTTCCACTTGTATTTTTCTTTATCTCAAATTAGAGTACTTGCCATGGCCTCCTTAGAGGTTGAAGTGTTGCCCTCCTTCTTTGATTTGTTGTGAAGAACTGTATGGTATTGGTATGGAACAAATCTTCTTCTCATAAATTTTCTCATCTCGGCCCAAGTCTCAATAGGCTCCTTTTCATATCTTCTTCTCTCTTTTTGCAATTGATCCCACCAAACAAGTGCATAGTCCTTAAATTGAAGAGCGGCTACTTTCACTTTCTTTCTCTCATTGTAATTATTACAATGGAACACTTGCTCCATCTTCATCTCCCATTTTAAATAGGCTTGGGGATCATTCTTCCCATGAAAGGTAGGAACTTTGACCTTGACTGTAATACCCCAAAGTACATTAGGGTACTACTAGATACAAAACATAGGATACACTGAAATTTGCTTTTCGCTAAACCACTTATATATATATAATCTCATACATTTTCAAAAATTATACTTAGAGACTAAACAATGACAATATGACTCTTGACTCTGATCCGGCAACGTCTTCCATAACAGAAACAGCTTACATTGGAACAACTGCCAAGTATTTCCGGGGATACTTCACAGTTCTCCAACATAGGAGGGATTAACCTGAAACAAAAGGGTGAGGGGTGAGATATGAAATCTCAGTGAATTCCCTGCAAATAGAGCACTAAGTCCCACACATATACATATATTAGTAAACTTATACATATCATCAGGTATAAACATCATTGCTGCCCCCCACGCACCAAGGTACTTAAGAGGGACTAGCTTCGGGTTTAATCCTGGTATCATCATGTCATTCATAATATTTGTGAACCACTCATTTGGACATTCCTTTTTAATTTTGTCAGTGAAAAACATTGTTGTTCCCCGCGCACCGAAGTACTTAAGAGGAACTAACACTTCGCTGCTCCCCGCGCACCGAGGTACTTAAGAGGAACCAACTCTATACTGTAAGGTAGGACATACGTCTATGACCACAAGCGGCGTCCCACTTGCTTTGCACTTACTTACTTGCCTTCCAAAATGAAAGGACTTCTGTGATTGCCTTCCAAACGGGAAGGACTCTATACTTGCATTCCAAACTGAAAGGACTTCTGTACTTGACATCTGTAATATCATTGATAACCATTCTAATTCGATTCATGAGTAGAATTAGCATGGTTACTACCTTTGGATGCCAAATGGTGTTTCACATTCATTTCTTCATAATATTAAATAACTTAACTCACATATCAATTTATAGCTTAAAAACTAATGATCTAAATCAAAACATATAAATCATTCACATGAACAATATATAATCTCTCAATCAAGTATTCAACAAGGGATAATGCATCAACAACATAAGCAGAATTTCAGCAGTTTTCAGTTAACTTCTATGATTTTATTAAAATACCAAACGAAATCGGATTCAAACAAAAGACCCCTCCCTGGAAAGCTAATCAAGTTTAATTTATGAATAAAATTTGACTTTGGGAAAACTGTCTTCCTAAAATTACAGTTTTTACCGGAAAGCCCCTACACTCAGAAAACAGGACAGCAGCAATACCCTAACTTGTAACAGGTTTTTCTCCATCAATACTCAATGCAAAACAGAAAAATCAGTGTCTAAAGTGTAGCATTTCGAGTCTACTTTCTAACAAAATAAGAATCATACCAAACAGAGCACTATAGAAATAGTTACAATTAAAATATTATACATATGTCTATACGGGTTTGTCAGATCAGCAGCTTCTTTTAGAACTTTTAACAAACAGAATACATGCATGTAATTTGAATATTCTACAACACAATTCTGCATTCATTTAAAACCATATAATCAACATGCAATTCAGAAATCAAACAATAATATCAAATTTAAAATTCCTAAGCTTGGATTTATGGTTACCAAGCACTAACTAAGGAAACTCACATAAGCAAAAAGTGGGAATTAGAATGGTAGAGGTTGATCTCCTTGAAAGTTCCTCCCAATTCTGTTTTGGTTTCTCCTTGCTTTCAAGAGTAGTTGCTTCAAGCTCTCTTCATAAAGGAAGTGGTGTATGTTTCATAATGGTTATGGAAGAAAAGAGAAGAGGAGAAGTGAGGTGGTGAGGTGTGTGTGTGAGCTGAAAATTGAAGAGGGAAGAGAGGAAGGAGAAATGGTGTCTCTGCAAGAATGGAATTGTGGTTGAGTTGTTCAACACCCTTGCTCCTTGTCTGGCCGAATTTCAAGCTTGAAAGGTGGAAGATGAAGGCTTGATGGAGGTCTAGGGTTTGAAGAAGAAGCTTAAGGAGCTTCTGATGAAAAAGAAAGAAGAAGAAGAAGTCTCCTTTACTTCTTTGTTTTTGGGTCTGCCATATTATACATTGTAGGGGTTAAGTGAGAAATTTTTATTTAACCAATAGGGCTAGACTTCCTTGATAGGCATTGGTCACTTGTAAAATTTTAAATAAAGATAAATACTATGGTTTAAATTAAGTAGTATGCTAATCATATTTATGCATAGAATGAGAGGGAATATGATTGTTCATGTATTGAAATTAAATCTAAGTGAGGGTGATATGTGACCCTAGATTATTTCTAGAGTACTACTAATTAACCCAATACATTTGGTGTATAAATATATATATAAAATTACATTCCTTCTCTAAAAAAAAAAAAGGGTTAAATATGTTTTTAGTCCCTCATTTTTTACAAAAGTTCGGTTTTAGTCCCTCATTTGAAAAATATACTTTTTTAGTCCCCCGTTTTTAAAATATGTCGGAAATGGTCCCTGCACCAATATTTTTTAGTCCCTCAATTTTGACAATCACACATTTTTAGTCCCTCATTTTTTACAAAAGTTCGGTTTTAGTCCCTCGGTTTTCAAATGGAAGTGTGGTGCAGGGACCATTTCCGACACATTTTAAAAAACGGGGGACTAAAAAAGTACATTTTTCAAAAGAGGGACTAAAACCGAACTTTTGTAAAAAACGAGGGACTAAAAACATATTTAACCCAAAAAAAAAAATCAATTACTTCACTAATAAAACAAATCCTAAATTGTACATTTATGAATTATATAAGGATTTAAAACACTTATGATAAAGTCATAGAAACTAGGATACCCATGAAAAAGGATATTACATTGACCATTCTCTATTTTGGAGAGCGACAAGTTGTCTATCATAATTTGCACTCATTTGCTCCATTTGCCTTTGAAGGGTTTGTATTTGAGTAACCATTCTAGCATGAAGAGTTGCAAACCTTGGAGAAAGTGGTGGACTATCTTCTTGGGCTGCCATCACTTGAACACACAATATCAAAAGATAACAAGAAATTATAAAAATTCCTCACTACTCTCCCTCACTTGTACACACAAATGTATTTTACTCAATTGACTTTTTCCACACAAGATGTAATTTTTCACTCTTGCCTTTTTCCACTCAATTGTTCTCTTTTAGGCCTTAGAGGAGTCAAACACAATCCACACAAAAAATCCAAAATTCAAGTACCAAAATTCACAAAACTCAAAACTAGTGTTTTGGTCCCTTAAGTTTTTTTTGTGTCAAATAGGTCCTTTAAATTTTTTTTTTTTTTGGTGTCAAATAGGTCCCTTAAGTTTTTTTGTGACATCATAGTTCACTGATTTAATAGCAAAAACATACATCGTAATAACAACTTAAGGGACCTGTTTGACACAAAAAAACTTATGGAACCTATTTGACACATAAAAAAAATATCAAAACACTAGTTTTGCCATAATTATAAAACCAATAACTTTGTTTGAAAATAAAGTTAGTTCATTCAAAAAAAATTTAATTCGGTCTACATTCTAATATAATATAGTTTCAAACTTAAAAAATTAAAACCTCTTCTTTTAATTTATTGGTTAGTTAGTCAATTTTAATAATATTTGATATGACATATAAAAAATTACTGAACCTGAAAATATATAAATTCAAATTAAAAGTTTTCTGATTTAAAGATAATAAAATATTAAATATTAAATATTAAATAAAAATAGTCTCTTATAAGGTTTTTTTATCGAGTCCAAATCCTACCAATTTAAGGAGTAAATGGCAATCTACATTTCTTATATTCTATTGTTGACAAGTGGTATTTAACAAATTCAAGGGTCCAGATTCATTGTGTTTTAAATAAATTATTTTAAATTAAAAAAATAAAATAAAAAATTAATTTTAGTGCTAAATTGATTTTAGTCTTCTTCTTTTTAACGCAAATAGAAAACAAAAGAACCTTAGGTGATCAGCTGCCGCCTCCCAGCCCCTTTGACATTGTCGACGCCCCGCCCTTGTAATGTGCCGTCTGTAACACCCATTATTTTATGTATGGCTTACGTATGATGTTTAGGTTTAAGGCTTGGATTATATAGCTGAGAAATGGTTTGAGGCATAGAGACCTTTGCATGTTAAGTACGCAACGTTTTCTGGTGAGTTTGAACGTAGAGACCAATTAGGATTTCCCGGGTAGTGTCTTTTAGATATTTGAGGGTGGAACAATAAATTTGGAGTTGGAGATGAGATTAGGCATTTTTGATGGTTGGAGATTGTTTATTAGGTCCTAATGAGCCTATATCTCAAATTTGAGGTCAATCGGACGTCGAACGAACCCTGAACGTAGAAAGTTGACTTTCTGGTCAAAAAGTCAACGCTCAAGCGTGGTAAACCTCACGCTCGAGCATCCACAATACACTCAAGCGTGGGTGTATCCACGCTCAAGCGCCCAAGTCAACCAGACAAGGGCCATGCTTTGACTGGCCACGCGTCGTCACGGCTTACGTGGCAGCCAATGAGTAGATGCATGGAGCAGCAGCTTTCCACGCTCAAGCGTGGCAATTCCCACGCTCAAGCATGGGCACGCTCAAGTGTGGAATTTCTCACGCTCGAGCGTGGCTGCGTAGTTTTGTAAAAATAAAAGTCACTTAGGCAACAAAGAGCAGAAAGAAACGAGACAGACAGCAGAGAGCAAGAAATTGAGAGCAGAGAGGGTTTTTAGAGAGAGAAAGAGAGAGAATTTAGAGAGAGAAAATAGTTCTAGTGTGAGTGTGGCTTGCCCGATCGTCCCGTCGTGTTTCTGGTTGCGTGGTTGTGTTCGAGACGGCGATAGCTTCATTGTTCTCTTCTTCGTTTCTTCTAAAAGTGAAGGTAAATTATCCCCGTTTATGTCGAAACTCCGTTTGGTATGTTATTCTATGTATCTTTCGTTTTGTTTAGCGGAATTCAATTGCGTCTTCGAGTATGAACTCATGGTAACGTGTGCTTCGCAATGTGACGCTTAGGTGAATTTTTGGAAGTCCCGGGGCACTAGAACCGCGCAGGGCAGATTCGAGGGAGTATGAGAACATCTCGTTTTGCTTCGTTCCAGACATCGTACGATTCTCCAGGTGGGGGAAAGAAACCGTTTAACATCGGAAACGGCGCAGTTACATTTAGTTCGATAATGGGGTAGGGCGACCTAAACCCTACTCGAGAGCGAGTAACGGACAATGTCCATGTCACATTGGGGACTACTTAGTGGTACCAATGATGATATTGAAATTGTACGTTTATCGTCATTATGATAAAAATATATTATTTTATTATTTTATGACTGGCTGTTGTGACTGCTTGGATTGATTGCATTATTATGATGATTGATAATATGAGTGTTGGAATCTCTTATGAAATTGAGTACTATATTACATTGAAAATTATTATTATTATATTATATTGGAAATGATGACGTGATGGCATGATGATGTGAATGTAATGATTATGAGTAGAGGTTGAGTAAATGATGAGATATGATGAGCATTGATGATGTATTGGGGAAATCATACTTTATGTGTTAGTAGTGCCTAACCGAGACGATTGATGTGATATGATGATGAGATTGATGAGATTTTATTGAGGTTATTTTTTAGGTGATGAGTGGTTAGGCACCAGGGGGTTGCAACATGGTCTGTGATATGTGGACCTGAAACATGGTCGTTATGTAGACCTGAAATATGGTCGTTGGGCTCTATTCCTCGGAGGGAGAATTCCCGGGGTCTAGGCTAACGCCGGACCGTCCCAGACATGATTTCATTTTAGTTGCAGCTATAGTTCATGTGTTGCATGAGCACCCTGGCCGGGGTCCAGAGGTGTGCACCGGATTGTGTACCTATAGTGCCATTGCTTTGCATGGGTACCCTCCATCCATGGACGAGGGTGTGCGCCGGGGCCTCTGGGACGTGTCGATTGTTGTGATATCCGGATATGGCCGACTACCTGTGGAGATTAATACAACATTTGCATTGCATCATGATGGGGGTAGAGGAAAGACCCTAGATGTGGATTGACGATGATTGTGTTTATATATATATATATATATATACACTATATTTTGGGAGACAGATGTTTATCTTGCTGTTATGGAATTAAATGTCGCTAAACCCTTTCCACGTTTGATGTTATATGGATTCTTATCCCCTTTTCTTTTGTTGTATGTTTGTACATATATGTTTTGTATATCAGATCCAGATCGGAGACCTGTGAGGTAGAGTGCCTAGATCCGCACGGGTGGCTAGTGGACCCAGTCACTCGTTTTGCGGTATATAAGGGTCCCGCGTTGGTACCTTTTGCGGTATCCAGGGAGCGCCCATTGGATTTGTTGGTACCTTTTGTTTTGGCACGACATTACAGTTTCCGATAGGACAGCCTGATGGACACGTACCACCGATGCCGCCTATGTTTGAGATGGCTCCAGTACCCTTCATGGTACCTCTTGATGCCCTGGTACTACGACCCGTGCCAGCACCTGCACCCGCACTGGCACCAGAGCCTGAGTTGGCACCCATTCCAGAGGAGGAGGACCCAGTTGCCCCCGCCCCGGACCCAGCACCACTTCCAGAGGTGCCCGCACCTCCAGAGGTTTGGGCTACAGTTTCAGAGTCTTCACGGGTGTCCTCTTGGCCACTACATCCTCGCTACAGCAGGCTTTATCGACTAAGGTTTCAGCGACGGTCGGACAGGAGCTCCTCTAGTGAAAGCGGAGGGGTATCCGGACCCGCCGGACCCCAGGATGCAGATTAGGGTGGTAGCATATGATGGTTCGGGCCAGTGCCATCACTATAGGTGTGAGTGAGGTTCTTATTGTATTTTGAGAGGGGATGGAGTGCGGAGTGCTTCGGTGAGATATTTTCTTTTAGACTTTTGATGTATTTTTGTTGGTGACACCAGTTTGTGTATATCAGAATCCCACAGATGGGAATCCCTTAACAGCAGTACTGGCATGTATCTATATGTTTATCATTATGTGTTGCATGTATGTGTATATATGTTGTTTATCTTTTAAGTTTTAAATTTTCCGCTGTTTTGAATATACTCGCTTAACGATAATAACGAAATTAGGTTTTAATATTTTGGGTTTTCTTTTATGGGACGTCAGGGCGTCTCACCGCCTCCCCGCCATGTGACGTGCCGCCACTCCGACCAGTGACCATCTTCTTCCAACAGAGCAGAGGAGCATCAGAGTGTCATTGTGTCATCGTTCTGATGCTGCGCCGTGCTACCCTGATGGTGTGCCACCATGCCGTTATGCTGCCCAGTTATCTGGCGACTGTGATCATCTTCTCCAGTCGTCGTATCGTCACTCTAGAGTCCAGACACTCCACTACCACGATTCTGCACCTAGATCCTTTCACCACGGACATGTCGTTTGCCATACGTTTTCTCTGTTGGTTGCCACCATCGTTGTTGTTTGTGGCACCTATACACCTTCTACTTTCATATCTTCTTTCTCTGCTTTGTTTTGCATCGATGGGTCAAATGAATAGTGCTCTTCCCGTGTGACGCGTCGCCGCACTACCCAGCCCCAATTGCCTCGCCACTGTGCCATCCCCATTCCTTATTGGGAAAGTTAAAGGGAGAGGATCTTGACTCATCTGCCATAGGCATTTATAGTGCTCCACCATTTTAGCAACAAAATGGATTTTTTGTTTTTATTTTATTTTAAATTTTAAATTAATTTAAATTAAATTAATCTGGGCCCTTGTTAAATGCCACTTGTCTGTAGTAGAATAGAAGGAATAGAGATTGCCATTTACCCCCTAAATGGAGAGGATCCGAACTCCTTTTTATCCTCAAATTTGCATGCGAAATAAATCAATTTTTAATAATTGTTGGTAGATGATTCTTAATACAAATTATTAGAAAGTTCTTATATGTTTAAAATGTAAAATACTTTATAGAAATGTTCAAAAGTAATATATATGCCCTATGTATGCCACAAGTCACTACACTTGTAGTATACTCAGTTCATTATGAGATTTGGTCTAAGGTGCACCACCCACCAAAGTAGAGTAGTGGTGCACCACCCACATGTCACATTGTGGTTGGTTAGTATGACACAATGTTGAGTTGAATGGTCAACTAACCAACCACAATATGACATGTGGGTGGTGCACCACTGCACCACTTTGGTGGGTGCACTAGTGCATGAATCACTTTTTACGCTAGTTAAAAGTGCTTTTTGACGTCTGAAAAATGCCTGACGTTATTCCAGCAGACGTTAAAAGTGTAACTTTTAATGTCTATTAACAACTGACGTAAAAGTTCAAATTTGACGTATGTTGTTTAAGTTAACAGACGTTAAATGTGATACTTTTAACGTCAGTTATTTAATTTAACTGACGTTAAAAGTGATCCTTATAACGTCTGTTGTTTAAACAACAGACAAACAACAGACGTTATAAGTATTGTTTTATTTAATAAATTACTTTTAATGTCAGTTAAATAGTGAACTGACGTTAAAAGTATTATTTTTTTTTATATTTCTGTTACAGTGTATCCCTTCCCCCAGCTATCCCTGCATTCAGTAAACAGTCCAGAATACAGAATCATGCACACATTACAGAATTTGCACATACTCAAATTTAGCAAAAAAAGGCTCATTAAAACCTTATGATGCAAAACCCTCCTTAGGGATAAAAACATCATTACGGAAAAAGAGTACCCTTAAATTTTATTAAAAGAAAAGAAATACAAAGAATCAATGGGGGACAAAAAATCAAAACCCATTGATAGAAAAAACATAACTATTAGCATCTAAGTATATAAATGTAAATTCATATACAAATATAATTAACTACAAATCTTCTAAGTATGTAGGAGGTATTTTTTTCTACTCCTTTTCCTGTAGCATACTTATAGAAGAATTCTGAAAGTTGCATCCTCAAGTCTGTAAACTCTCCTTTTTTAAGAGGAGATTGATCGCTAAAAGCCTGCACAAGTTCAAATAATTAACAATAACATTAACTCAAGTCATCACCAAAACTAAAATATATAATTAAATAAGTTGTTTAAGTGATTACCTTCCTCCATCCCTCTATAATAGATGCGGAGACTATGTTCAGCATATGATGCATCACATAATAGCCACACGACCAACCGTCTGGCTGATAACGAGACTACAAAAGAAATGAAATTTAATGTCACGTATGTATGTATATATATATATATATATATATATATATATTAGTAATTATAATATTAATAAATATTTAATAAACTAGAAACATTGAGGATAATCCAGTCACGATTTCCTTTTGCCTTAGTAGTCCTACTTCTCCCGTTGGCACAACTTATGCTACATGCCTTCAACGTGCTATCATAAACAAAATATTCATGTCAATTAACCAATTCATCATATGTGTAATAAAATAGAGGATTAATTACTTATGTATTGATAGCTTCCACCACCTCCCGTGGCGGGTTCTGGTGGAGAGAGCATAAGAATATGACAGTATGCCTAGACGGATGAAGTATGAGCAACTGCCAGTGATCATTCATTATGTAGGGTGCCAGATATATTTCTTTCCGATCACCTCCCACTAAACTTCCAATGTATGAACTGACTTTATGGTCAATGGCAAAGAGACCAGGCACAAGGACTGAGGGCTCTAAGAAGCCATAAAGGTTGGCGCCCCTCTCAAGTTGAAGATGATTCAGATACCTAAGATATGAAATAAGTGGATGTTAATTACATAATATATTGAAATTGAAATAAATTAAAAAATTAAAATTAACTTACGTGGACCAAAGACTCACAACCGTGCTGGCTAGCTGTGACACCCTTCTACCCCGCATGTTATAAGCCATTTAATTATAAAAGCAATTAAAAAGAAAACATGCATATTACTGAAATAAATAAAACATTTGTCCATGGGTAGAAAAGTCCCACATGAACCAGTTATAACGCGGAAAAAGAAATAAGTTTAAAACCATAAAACCATAACAAACCAAAAATATAACCCAACCCCGATGTCACATACAGAGCTGGTATAACCGTTCCGGAAATAAAATCCACGGAATTACAACTGAAACTAACAACTACGACAACATAAACTAGCCCTACAATGAGTGGCGGCTCCTCAGAGTCACTCCTCTCCGGGCTGCTCGTCATCCTCTGCAAGGTGCCAATCAGGCCAAACACAAACAAACAGACATATAAAGGGAGTAAGAATCGTATAAACGTATTAGCAAGGAGATAGGCAGTAAAGTAAATAGTAAATATAGCAACATTACACCAAACATCAACATCATCATTATGCTATGCAGTGCAATGCAATGCAGTCCTACTCCGCTAAACCAACAATGCATGTGGATCCACTAAACTCGGGATGAACGACTTCGGAGTTAAATATCCACATTGAGAATCTACTCAACGCCGAAGAATCTACTCCTTGGATAGCCAACGCATCAAACCAACGAATGCCTCGTCACGGGGGCGCTAGGAGAATCTACTCCAACCGTGGATGGCCAGATCGCCGTACTCTAGGACGACCTCCCCTATGTCGAACATCCCTAAACAACATCTCCGATGCAATGCGTATGCAACACAACAACAACGGCAGCACCACCTCCATAACTCCAATGGAATCGACCGAAGGTAACAACGGAATCAACCGCAACAACTTGCCTCGCGGAATCTACCTGAGGACTTAAGCAGAATCAACCGCAGTACCTGGGGCAAACTCTCGGCCACCAAGGTACACAACAACAACAACACCTTAGACCTAAACCGCGGGGTCAAGGCCTCCTTGGTCAAAAGCACCAAGGCACAGCTCATCAGCTTGCGGTACCCAATGGGTATCGACTTATCAAACTTAACACCTCACCATCTCATCATTTTAATTGTTTTTTGTAAACATTAGCCAAGTTGTCTAATCATTTATCATCATAGGGAAGTGGGGTTTGAAAACCCCTTAAGTCCTTTAATTCTGTTCTGTCCAGGTGGGTTGAGCACGGTCGTGCTCGTAACCCAGCACGATCGTGCTTAAGCACGTGAGGGGCATGCTCCCCTTTAAGTGAAGCACGGTCGTGCTTCTTATTGAGCACGATCGTGCTCAGCAGCAGGGTCGTGCTCTTTGTCGTGCACGGCCGTGCTGAACAGCGCGGCCATTTACCCAGAATATCGTGCTCCCTGTTCAGTGCTGGTCTGGGCAGGAACAAAGACTGAAACTTAACCAAATTCCAGGGTTTTTACTCAATTAATCCTAACATCAATTATCAGCATGTTTTCAGGCTTAAACTCATCATCATAACAACAACCAACTCAACCGTGGCATCAACCCAGCAATAACATCATCATGTTAATAGCAACAATTACAAACAGCAATCATAATCATATGCAACATAACATAATTATCATAACAAACCAGAAACATACATTAAGACATAGCCTTTCATCATGTAATCATCAAATCAATATGACAGGGTTATAGGAACCCCTTTACTTTATCCTAACCCCAGGCCTATGTAAACACTACCCTTCTCCCCATACCAGGATTGAAGGTAGCTCTATCAACCAACGTATGCTCCTAACTGCAACCGGTTCCTACCCAAACAACTTAACCCAAAGAACCTTAGACAAAAGAACACAAACGGATTAGTTTCCCAATCAAAATAACAAGGGAAACCAATGGGGAAGAGAAACCATTTCCTTCAGACCAAAGTAGAACCACTAGGCTCCCTAAACTGCTTCCAATAATCAACGACAATGAAGAACGGAGGGAAAACAGAGTGGAAACGTGTTCTGGCCGCACACACAGTGGCTGCTGCACTCACCAAATAGGGTTACACGTTAAACCCTCGAATTCTGTTCACGTATATAACGTTCGGACCTGAGCACGGTCGTGCTCCACTTAGCATCACTGAGACTCGGTCCACGCATTGAGCACGAGCGTGCTCCCTGTTGAGCACGGTCGTGCTCAACTTAAAATCAGAAACTCGCTTCTGACTTTAAGCACGGGCGTGCTGGCTAATGAGCACGAGCGTGCTCATGTACCAGAAAGGGACTTTTAAGCCAAAAATCACACTAAGCCCTTAACTAGCCAACAGCTTAACAAAACCAGCTTTAAGAAAATTAATTCCGAAAAACAGGGTGTTACAATTCCACCCCCTTATAAAAATTTCATCCTCGAAATTTACACGTACCTCAAGGGAAAAGATGCGGGTACGCTTCCATCATCTTGCTCTCCAACTCTCAGGTAGCACTTTCCTCAGTTGCCCCACTCCAAACCACTTTGACCAAAGGAATTTCCTTGCCTCTTAGTTGCTTCACCCTCCTATCCTCGACTCGAAGGGGTAACACCTCAAACGTCAGGTTCTCTTTCAACTGTATAGTGTCTGGTACTATCACGTGACTAGGGTCATGAATGTACTTCCTGAGTTGAGACACATGAAAAACATTGTGGAGATTTGACAAGAACGGGGGTAAGGCTATCTGGTAGGCGACTTCACCGACTCTTTTGAGAATTTGGTAAGGACCAATGAACCTCGGAGTAAGTTTCCTCGCTTTCATCACTCTACCAACCCCAGTCGTCGGGGTAACTCTCAAGAATACATGATCGCCTTCCTGGAATTCGAGCGCCTTCCTCCTTTTATCATGGTAGCTCTTCTGCCTACTCTTTGCAACTCTCATCTTTTCCTGAACTAACTTAATCTTTTCTGTTGTTTCCTGGACTATCTCTGGCCCTAGCACCACACAATCACTAGGTTGACTCCAACATAAGGGTGTCCTACATCTCCTCCCATACATATCCTCATAAGGCGCCATCCCAATGCTGGAATGGAAACTGTTGTTGTAGGTGAACTCTATCAGGGGCAAAAACTTGTCCCAACTTCCTGACTGTTCTAACACACAAGCCCTTAACAAGCCCTCTAAGGACTGGATGGTCCGCTCAGACTGCCCATCAGTCTATGGGTGGTAAGCTGAACTAAGCCTAAGCTTTGTCCCTAAAGCCTCTTGCAAACTATTCCAAAACCTAGAGGTAAACCTCGGGTCTCTATCTGAAACTATGCTAGAGGGTACACCATGAAGCCTGACTATCTCCTTGATGTACAGCTTAGCCAACTTCTCCAACGGATACTCCATGTTCATCGGAATGAAATGGGCAGACTTAGTCAGTCTATCCACAACAACCCATATCGCCTCAAAGCCAGCTGGAGTCCTAGGGAGTCCAGACACAAAATCCATGGAGATACTATCCCATTTCCATTCTGGGATAGTCAGAGGGTGCAACTTACCCGAAGGCCTCTGATGCTCGATCTTAGCCTTCTGACAAACTAGGCACGCATACACAAACTCAGCTACATCCTTTTTCATCCTAGGCCACCAAAACATCCTCTTAAGGTCCTGATACATCTTAGTGGCACCTGGGTGCACACTCAATCCACTCCTATGTCCTTCTTCAAGGATTAACTTCCTAATCTCAGAAACATCTGGCACACAAACTCTATCCTTGAACCTCAAGATACCATCACTGCCATCCTTAAAACTTAGGTCTCTACCCTGAGCGAGCAACTCTCACTGGTCTAAGAGATACTTATCTAACTTCTGACCCTCTCTAATCTGATCCATCAAACTGTTGGTAACCTTCAAGGTTCCAAGCCTAATTACTCTTAGGGGTAAACTCACAAGCTAGACTAAGGTCTCTAAATTCCTCAATCAGATCCATATCCCTAACAATCAAAGTAGAGATATGTAGGGTTTTCCTACTCAAGGCATCGGCCACCACATTGGCCTTTCCTGGGTGATAGATCAACTCGAAGTCATAATCCTTTAAGAACTCCATCCACCTACGCTGCCTCATATTCAACTCCTTTTGATCAAAAAGGTACTTCAAACTCTTATGATCGCTAAAGACCTCAAACCTCGCTCCATATAGGTAATGCCTCCAAATCTTTAAGGCAAATACCACAGCTCCTAACTCTAGGTCATGGGTAGGGTAGTTCTTCTCATGGGTTTTCACCTGCCTAGAAGCATAAGCGACTGCCTTACCATTCTGCATCAGCACACCACCTAACCCTTGCTTCGAAGCATCGCAGTAAACTACGAAGGGTTCACTAGGATCTGGCAAAACTAACACTGGTGCTGATATAAACCTATTCTTAAGGGTTTGGAAACTCTCTTCACACTTAGAGTCCCACACAAACAACTGTTCCTTCTTGGTGAGACGGGTTAAGGGTAAAGCTATCTTAGAGAAACCTTCTATAAACCGCCTATAATACCCGGCTAACCCCAAGAAACTCCTAATCTCAGTTACAGACTTTGGCACTTCCCACTGGAGCACCGTCTCTACTTTAGCTGGGTCCACTGCTATGCCACCCTTAGAGATGACATGTCCTAAGTAGCTCACTTCCTCTAACCAGAAATCACACTTAGACAACTTAGCATACAACTGCTTTTCCTTAAGGGTATGCAAGACAACCCTCAGGTGTTCCTCATGTTCCTCCTTACTCTTAGAGTACACTAAGATGTCATCTATAAACACCACCACAAACTTATCCAAGTAAGGGTGAAAGGTCTTCTTCATGTAATCCATGAAGACCGCAGGAGCATTGGTCACACCGAAAGGCATAACCAAGTACTCATAGTGACCATATCGCGTCCTAAACGCTGTCTTCGGGATGTCCTCAGACTTAACCCGAATCTGATGGTACCCTGACCTCAAATCTATCTTTGAAAAGACCCAAGCGCCCATCAACTGGTCCATAAGATCATCAATCCTAGGGAGGGGATACCGATTCTTTATGGTCACCTTGTTGAGTTGTCGAAAGTCGACGTACAACCTCATACTACCATCCTTTTTCTTCACCAATAACACATGTGCTCCCCACGGAGACACACTCGACCTAATGAACTGCTTCTTCATCAGGTCCTCTAACTGTTATTTCAACTTAGCTAGCTCTAGAGGAGACATTCTATATGGTGCTATGGAGATTGGCCCGATGCCAGGCACTAAGTCTATGGTAAACTCAACATCTCTCTCTAGGGGTAAGTTATAAACATCCTCCGGAAACACTTTAGGAAATTCTCGCACAACAGGCAAGCTGGCGACATCAGGAGGGCTGCTCTCTACATCCAGGGAAGCTAACATCATGTACACTTGGGCTTCGTCTCTCATCGAAGCTCATACTTGGCTGGCAGAGAGAAGGTTCGGATTCTTAGACTCCTTTGGAGTTCCAAAAATCAAGGTTTTATCAAAACAGTTCAGAAGGACGTGGTTGGAAGATAACCAGTCCATACCCAGAATAATGTCCAGGTCTTTCAAGGATAAGCATACAAGATCAGCAAGGAAAGTTTTATCATTTATAACAATATGACAGTTCTTGCATGCATGAGAAGTAGAAACAGGTTTATTTGTAGGTGTAGAAACCAACAAATCAAACTCAAGGAATGTAACAGGAAAATTAAGACTCTTGACCCTATCATGCGATATAAACGAGTGAGTAGCACCCGAATCATACAATACAATTTATCAAGTCCCATCAATGAAACACGTACCTTGGATCAAGTCCTCAGGCTGGGAGGCTTCAGCTCCACTAAGAGTAAAGACTCTCCCAGTGGTCTTCAGTCTGTTGGCCTAGGACTTCTGATTCTTGCTAGCGCTGGGAGGCTCGGCCTTAGCTCCATCACACTCGCGGCTGATGTGTCCTGGCTTGCCACACTTGAAACAAATAACCTGCGTTTCCTTGCACTGGGACGAATAGTGGTCCTGTGCTCCACACTTCCCACACCTCATAGCTCTAGGGGCATCAGAAAACCCACCCCTGAAGCTACTCTGCTGAAACTGGGGCTTCCTGCCGCACTGCTTGAAGTCCTTGCCCGTCGGGGCATACCGTTGCTTGTCCTTATCCCTCTGATCAGTCCTCTTGCCGCCCTGATTGTCCGATCCTCTGGAACTAGCAGCTCTGAACTGGCTGGCATCCTCACAGATCCTGCACTTGTTGACCAGAATAGGGATGACCCTGATCTCCTGGTAGCTGATGGCCTATTCGATCTCAGGCCGGAGTCCCGCTTCGAACTTCACACACTTGGAGCGATCGTCCATCTCATGCTGGTAAGGAGTGTAGTACCTAGCCAGCTCCTCAAACTTAGCCGCATAGTCACCGACTGACAACGACCACTGCCTCAAAGACAAGAACTCCATCTCTTTCTTGTCTCTGATATACGCTGGAAAATACTTCTCCAAGAATCTCTGCCTGAACACAGCCCAAGTAACCGCTGTGCCCTCAGCTTGCATCCTCTGTTTGCAGTTATCCCACCAGTGCTCCGCCTCTTCAGTCAACATGAAAGTGATGAAGATGAGCCTCTGCTGATCATTGCAATCCATCGTACGAATGATCTTCTCTGTCTCCCTCAACCACAACAGTGCTCCCTTTGGGTCATACGCTCCCTTGAACGACGGAGGGTTGTTCCTCTGGAACTTATCCAGTCCCTGGAACTCAGCTGGCCCACCATTGTTAGGGTTGACCTGCCCGATAGGATTGGCCAGAAGTGCCAATGCGTCAGCGATCGCCTGATCATTTCTCCCTCTACCGGCCATTAGTTCCTGTAATGCCCAAAAACAACTTTTAGTACAGAACCTAAGCGGTTAAAAACGATAGGCAACTAACTTAAAGCATCATTATCTATACAAGTATAGACAATTCACACAAGAGTCACACAACAGACTCACAACAGACTCATACCACGTCCGGACAGGGCCAAACTGCTCTGATACCACTAAATGTCACACCCTTCTACCCCGCATGTTATAAGCCATTTAATTATAAAAGCAATTAAAAAGAAAATATGCATATTACTGAAATAAATAAAACATTTGTCCATAGGTAGAAAAGTCCCACATGAACCAGTTATAACACGGAAAAAGAAATAAGTTTAAAACCGTAAAAACATAACAAACCAAAAATATAACCCAACCCCGATGTCACATACAGAGCTGGTATAACCGTTCCGGAATAAAATCCACGGAATTACAACTGAAACTAACAACTACGACAACATAAACTAGCCCTACAATGAGTGGCGGCTCCTCAGAGTCACTCCTCTCCAGGCTGCTCGTCATCCTCTGCAAGGTGCCAATCAGGCCAAAAACAAACAAACAGACATATAAAGGGAGTAAGAATCGTATAAACATATTAGCAAGGAGATAGGCAGTAAAGTAAACAGTAAACATAGCAACATTACACCAAACATCAACATCATCATTATGCTGTGCAGTGCAATGCAATGCAGTCCTACTCCGCTAAACCAACAATGCATGTGGATCCACTAAACTCGGGATGAACGACATCGGAGTTAAATATCCACATTGAGAATCTACTCAACACCGGAGAATCTACTCCTTGGATAGCCAACGCATCAAACCAACGAATACCTCATCACAGGGGCGCTAGGAGAATCTACTCCAACCGTGGATGGCCAGATCGCCGTACTCTAGGACGACCTCCCCTATGTTGAACATCCCTAAACAACATCTCCGATGCAATGCTTATGCAACACAACAACAACGGCAGCACCACCTCCATAACTCCAACGGAATCGATCGAAGGTAACAGCAGAATCAACCGCAACAACTTGCCTCACGGAATCTACCTGAGGACTTAAGCGGAATCAACCGCAGTACCTGGGGCAAACTCTCAACCACCAAGGTACACAACAAACAACAACACCTTAGACCCAAACTGTGGGGTCAAGGCCTCCTTGGTCAAAAGCACCAAGGCACAGCTCATCAGCTTGCGGCACCCAATGGGTATCGACTTATCAAACTTAACACCTCACCATCTCATCATTTTAATTGTTTTTGGTAAACATTAGCCAAGTTGTCTAATCACTTATCATCATAGGGAAGTGGGGTTTGAAAACCCCTTAAGTCCTTTAATTCTGTTCTGTCCAGGTGGGTTAAGCACGGTCGTGCTTGTAACCCAACATGGTCGTGCTTAAGCACGTGAGGGGCGTGCTCCCCTTTAAGTGAAGCACGGTCGTGCTCTTTGTCCTGCACGGTCGTGCTGAACAACACGGCCATTTACCCAGAATTCAACTGGGAGCACGGTCGTGCTCCCTGTTCAGCACGGTCGTGCTCAAAGCGCGATAGTGCTGTTCTAGGCAGGAACAAAGACTGAAACTTAACCAAATTCTAGGGTTTTTACTCAATTAATCTTAACATCAATTATCAGCATGTTTTCAGGCTTAAACTCATCATTATAACAACAACCAACTCAACCGTGGCATCAACCCAGCAATAACATCATCATGTTAATAGCAACAATTACAAACAGCAATCATAATCATATGCAACATAACATAATTATCATAACAAACCAGAAACATACATTAAGACATAGCCTTTCATCATGTAATCATCAAATCAATATGATAGGGTAATAGGAACCCCTTTACTTTACCCTAACCCCAGGCCTATGTAAACACTACCCTTCTCCCCATACCTGGATTGAAGGTAGCTCTATCAACCAACGTAGGCTCCTAACTGCAACCGGTTCCTTCCCAAACGGCTTAACCCAAAGAACCTTAGACAAAAGAACGCAAACGGATTAGTTTCCCAATCAAAACAACAAGGGAAATCAATGGGGAAGAGAAACCATTACCTTCAGACCAAAGTAGAACCACTAGGCTCCCTAAACTGCTTCCAATAATCCACAACAATGAAGAACGGAGGGAAAACAGAGTGGAAACGTGCTCTGGCCGCACACACAGTGGCTGCTGCACTCACCAAATAGGGTTACACGTTAAACCCTCGAATTCTGTTCATGTATATAACGTTCGGACTTGAGCACGGTCGTGCTCACCCTTGAGCACGGTCGTGCTCCACTTAGCGTCACCGAGACTTAGTCCACGCATTGAACACGAGCATGCTCCCTGTTGAGCACGGTCGTGCTCAACTTAAAATCAGAAACTCGCTTCTGACTTTAAGCACGGGCGTGCTGGCTAATGAGCACGCCGGGTGTGCTCATGTACCAAAAAGGGACTTTTAAGTCAAAAATCCCACTAAGCCCTTAACCAGCCAACAGCTTAGTAAAACCAGCTTTAAGAAAATAAATTCTGAAAAATAGGGTGTTACACTAGCCACTCGCCATCTTTGCAAAAGTTCCCAAGATCATCACCACAGAATTTAAGAAATTGTATTTCTTGATTTGGGCGTGCCACCCATCCATCGTGTTCCAACGGGCATTCAAACACCTCGCACGCATAATCCTCACCAAGAGAGAACATGCGAGTGATGGGAGACAGCGACATCGGCTTTGCCTTCAATTTTAAATAAAGAAAGTATATAAGTAGTTGAGAATAAAAAAACATAAGTAATTAATTAAGAAATATGATCATTATGAATATACCTGCCGAGACAACTCGAGCTCCCGCTGCGCCAACTCAAGCTCTCACAATTTCACCTCCAACTCATGCTCTCGTCGTTTCACCTCCAACTCCCACTCCCTTTGTGACAAGTCATCCACCTCCATATGTGTCTTTTGACAGCTCTCTTTTGTACTCATATTTGAAGGTTGGGCAACTCCCACTGTGTCCTGGGAACCCGTGGAGCAAAGCTCCTTTGTAAGCATCTGCTTGAAGGATGGGTTTGATAGGAAGCGACTCATCATCTGATCTATAACCTCTTCTCTAAGGCGCTCCTCGTTATCGACCTGCCTACGTGAAGTGCTTGTGCCATAAAATTTTTTGATGCCCAGTGTCCCCGGAACACCAATCACCCGACCAGGGTGGTCGTCTTTGCCTAGGGAAGTGATCAAGATATCTCGGTGTCCATGTGGGACGAACGAGCCCTGGGAACATTTTTCCTTAAGCTCCTCCTACAATGAAGAAATTAAAAATGTGTAAGACAATGTGTTAAAAATATCAATATATACAAATATCAGCTACCAATGCAGTTAGTTTGTTACTTACAATATTTTCTGGCACAGTGTGTCTGGCTTCAGCTTTAAAATCTCATTTTTTTTGTCCTTCGGGCCTCCAACCAAACATCCTCGCGGGCGATAGGAGATGGAGGATCAACAACTGTGCCCTCAGCCAGTGTTCGTGGTGGTGCTTCAGGCACCTCTCCAGCTGCTATCCTCTCATTCAGCTTCTCCTGTAAGTCCCTCAACTTATCCGCCAACATCTCATTAATCTTAGTGGAGTACCCACCCTAAGACAATGTGTGGGTGTGAATGTTCTTTGCTTGATTCTTCTTACCCCTTTCCCTTTTAGCCTGTTAAAACCAAAACACATAATAAATTTAGTTAAATAAATTTTCTTTACCGAAATATACTCTAAAATGGATAAGTAAATTAACTTCAACTAACTAGAAATGAAGCTATATGTCGGCTCCTAACAAAACTATCCCACGTCTCCCTATCAATATACGAGTAGTTTATAAAAAGTTCTTCGTGGTCCCTCAGTCCGAATACGTAGTGCCTAGTAAGATCGTGCTTAAACCCATTCCAACGCTTTGCCGCCAGTGAGAGCCATTTTGCCCTATGCTCTTCCGTATTCGGCACGGTCCACACTATCTACACATTAAATACATAACAAAGAGGAGGAATTAGAACTCAAATAGTTCTTTAATAATGTACATCAAAATAGTGTAAAATTAAAATACCGTGATAGCCTCCCAAATCTGATCCTTATCGTTCTGTGGCACTTCTTCCCAATCCTTATGTAGGATGCTAGTGTGCTCCTTAGCTTCCTTAGACACCCAAGTTGTAAAATGCTTAGCATAGGGTCCCTGGGAGTCAGTTTACTGTCAAACTACACCTCAAGCTTCTGACCACTGAGCCTAGCCTTTTCTAACTTTTTCAGACTAGTGACTGCTCTACCCCATTTTTTCTTACTCTATGATGCCTGTTTCGACAAATAAATATTAAATTAGAGGGTTATGTATAACATAGATAAATAAAGAATATGAGCTTAATTAATTAAATTATATGTATAAATAAAACTTACACTATCAACAGGAGTAGGCGCCACCAACCCTCCCGTGCATGTGGGATGTTAGCTTTATCCATGTGTATGCATGTTCAGAAATTTTTTTTAATAAATTAGGCTATTTTAACATGGATAAATAAAGATAAACTTAAACTAACCTGGATAAATCTAAACTTACACTATGTTCAAGTTTAATTTAGCTATATCAATATCCCTTCGTGATGATCATCACGAGTGGCATGTACATCGTCCACCTGTGTTTCCTCAATGATAGTAGGCATGTTTGTTGAGAAAGAAGGAGTCTCAGGGATATCAAGAGTTAAATCTTGATTTTCATCACTGCCATTATTCATGCTTTTTCCTTGAAGAACCACACACAACCTTTTGTTAGAAGGATCAATGATGTAAAACACTTGTTTTGCTTGTGAAGCCATGATGAAAGGCTCATTTGTACGACCTAACTTGCAAAGGTCTACCAATGTAAACCCCCATTCGTCGGTTTGTACACCACCTTTACTATCAACCCACTTACATTTAAAAACCGGCACCGTAAGCTTAGTGTAATCGAGCACCCAAATCTCTTCAATGACTCCAAAGTAAGGTATCGGTGCAATAACGGGGTTTGTATCTTTTGAACTAGAGAAGTGCATTGATTCGGTCACAATCATAACCCCACTATTTTGCATGGCACTCTTGTTATCTTGTTCCATTATATAAAAGGAAAAGTTATTGATGTCATATCCGCTCCAACATATGACATTAAAGATAGGCCCACGTGCTAGCCATTTTAATTCGTCAGAAGCAGTACTACCATCCCTCAGGATTTCATAGAAAGTCTTGTGGTGCTTGTTTAATAATCACTTTTCGTTCATTCGAGGGTTTTCTTCCTTGACTTTTCTTTTGTGATCACGAAAGTAAGGTTGAACCATATCGATGTTATTCAATATATACAAATGTGCTTGAAGCACTTCCTCCCGACCCTTGCTATTAATCATTATACTATGTGTACCCTTATCTTGACATCTTCTCTCATCATGACGAGGCTTAGGAACCCCTATAGGATCCGTGTTAGGAAGGTAGTCTAAACAAAACTCAATAGCTTCTTCTGCAATGTACCTTTGAGCAATAGATGCTTGGGGACAGTGTGGATTCTTCACATACCCTTTCAAGATCTTCATATATCACTCAACTGGGTACATCCACCTCAAAAATAGGGGCCACATAATCTAACCTCCCTCACTAAATGAACAATTTAGTGAACCATGATGTCGAAAAACGAAGGAGGAAAAGACATCTCCAATTGGCATAAGATTGTAGCAGCCTCAACTTCTAACTCATCCAACTTATAGGGGTCAACGACTTTGCTACATATAGCATTGAAGAATGAGCACAACCTAGTAATGGCATGTCTCATATTTTTAGGAGCAATACCACGAATAGCCACAGATAGAAGTTGTTGCATCAAGATGTGGCAATCATGAGACTTTAAGCCAACTAATTTGAGATCAGTTGAGACAGCCTCTTGACATTTGAAGAGTAACCATGTGGAACTTTGATGCCCTGAAGACACTCACAAAAACTTTGTCTCTATTTTTTGACAAAGTATGACATGCTGGAGGCAAATATGTCCGCTTACCATCCTCAACAACTGGACCTAACTGCTCTTGTATACCCATCGCAACAAGATCGAGACGAGCATTCACACTATCCTTTGTCTTGCCCTGAATGTTGAGAAGCGCCACGATCACACTATCACACACATTTTTCTCAACATGCATCACATCAATACAGTGTCTGACATCAAGCTTGCACCAGTATGGAAGATCAAAGAATATCGACCTCTTCTTCCATATGTTTTTCTCAGTAGCCATAGCCTTCTTTTTGACCTTGCAGAAGATAACATTGATGTACTTCACCCGTTGAAAAACTTGCTCTCCATTTAAGCGTCGGAGCATTTTCAGTCTCTTGGCATCCATTAAAAGCTTTTTTCATCTTACGATATAGGTGATCACGTCTAAGAAATCTCTGATGCCCAAGGTAAACCGTCTTCCTTCTAGGATGCAACTGAGAGTAACATATGCCTTCTTCACATATAGGGCATGCTTTATGCCCTTTAACACTATGCCCGGATAAGTTCCCATATGCTGGAAAGTCATTGATGGTGCAAAATAACATGGCACGCAGCTTGAAAGGCTCGTGAGAATACCCATCAACTACATCAACACCTTCGACCCATAGTTTTTTCAAGTCTTCAATCAAGGGACTTAGATAAACATCTAAGTCATTTCCCGGTTGCTTTGTACCCGAAATCATCATAGATAACATCATGTATTTGTGCTTCATGCACAACCAAGGAGGTAGGTTGTAAATTGTCAAGAGAACAGGCCATGAACTATGAATACTACTTAAGTTGCCATATGGATTCATTCCATCCGTAGCAAGTTCAAGCCTTATGTTTCTTGGCTCATCGGCGAAATCCGGAAACAAAGTATCAATCTTCTTCCATTGCACAGAATCAGCCGGATGGCGAATCTGTCCATCACGTTTCCTCTCATCATGATGCCATCTAAGATTCTTTACATTTTTCACATTAGCAAACAATTGCTTGAACCTTGGAATTATTGGAAGACACCACAACATCTTTGCAGGAGAACCCTTTTTTCACATCACAAATCGAATCATCAAGATCATCACCATCATCATCATCATCATCCTTCACTTTGTAGCGTGATAACCCACACTTGGGGCAATCGTGATTCTCTTCATAATCAGACGTGTACAATATGCAATCATTTGGGCATGCGTGTATCTTCTTATACTCCATACCCATCAGACACAATACCTTCTTGGCCTCATAGTTACAGTCAGGTAATGTGTTGCCCTCTGGAAGAAAGTCTTTCAATAATTCAAGCAATTCGGTGAAGCTTTTATCGCTCCAACCATTTCTCCCCTTCACACAAACCAATTTTAACACCGCCGACAACCGTGTATGAGTAGTACACCCAGGATACAAAGGCTTATCCGCATCACTACACAACCTTTCATACACATGTGCTCGCTGAAAAGATTCTTGTCCAATATCACGGAGCATGTCCTCTACTCAATCATCCTCCATATCTACGTCAACGTCCTGACTTTGGGAGACACTTGGCTAAGTACTTAACAACACATCACCATGCCATATCCATCTTGTATAATTCAAGCAAATCCCAAAACAACTAAGATGAGTACGTATATCCTTGACCGTACATTTCCTCATATTCAAACATTTGACACAAGGACAATAGAACATTCCTTTACTATTAGGAACATTCCTTTGAGCAAATTCTATAAACTCTTCCACTCCCTTCAAATACTCATCACTTGTGCATTTACAAACCATCCAACTACGATCCATAGCTAGATAGGTTCTGTAGATATAAACACATATATCCAATATAAGCACAATAGGGGAGATTGGAAAAGTGCACTAGTATTTGAAAACCTAACTACCATATATATCTTAATTGATTAATTGGCTAAAACATCATCCTAATATATGTTAATCATCATTTCAATGCCAACAATAAGCCTATTACCGAGTAAACTAGAAATCCAACCCCAACAAAAAACTATACCCATGTGGACCTCAAATGGACATGATATATCCTCACATCAAGTGTTTCCAATGACTTACCTACTTTCTAAGGAAACCAAAGACAATATTCATCATTCCATTGATGTCCAACAAGGATTAATTCCATAACTGTTCTTAATGCGCGTGCAGTGGTTTAATGGAGAATCATGCAATCGAGTGGAGTGGAGAAGGGAAGTGAAGTGGTGGCCGAAGCTTCAATGAGACGTTAACCTTTTTAACGTCTAAAGTTTTAGTTAACAGACGTTAACCTTTCCCATTTATTACATATTTTGCACTAGTGAGTTTGTCAGAAATTAACAACAACAACAACTAATTCAAATTGTAGTGATTCAACTCAAAGGGTGAGAAACCCCAAGCAAAATAAGTTTTAAACTTTATATAGAAATTCACAGAACCAAGCATTAAACCACACAATATACAATGTTATAAAATATTCACATACCTAAAATAAAAAACCTATAACACAAGAACAAGGGAGAAAATGCGTTAACTCTCCACTTCCATCACATGCACCCTCTCATGCCCAAATCCTCTATTTAAACTCCCTTAACCCCTCCTACTTCTCAATTCTCAAACCTCACAAAACCAAAACCAACACTTCTCTCTCTCTCTCTCTCTCTCTCTCTCTCAATTTCCAAAATTACTTGCTTCACTTTAACCAATTTCAAACAACCAAAACACAATCTTTTTCACACCTTGACCAACCCCAAAACTCACAAAAACAGAAAAAAAAAAAAAAAATTCTCTATGAGTTAATGCACTTTCTCCCAAGCAAAATTTATATATCACAGAAAGTAACCAAAACAGAAAGCAAAATAAAAGAAAGCAAAATGAAAGAAAGCAAAACTCATGATACAGAACATGCATATAGGAAAAGAGAGCAAAATGAAAGAAAGCAAAACTCATGATATAGGACATTCATATAGGAAAAGAACTATATTAAAGCAAATTTGTTTGTTCTATACAAAAAAAAAAAAAAAGGAAGAACAAGAACAAAAGAGCATTAACAGAATAGGGTTCAGTACCTATTAAAGATGGGAGAGAGAGTTGTGACAGAGAGGAGCCCGCGTGGTAGTGGGGAAAGGAGCTCGCATAGTGGTGGCCGCGGTTCAGAACCTGTTAAAGATGGGAGAGGGAGTTGTGAAAGATTAGGGTGAGCGTGCAATGTTTAGAAGAGCGCGAGAGAGAGAGAGAGAGAGAGAGTAACTACCGATGGTGGTGTAGAGGAGCTCCTGGTGGTGGTGGTGGTGGTGGATAGGACCTCGTGGTGGTGGCGGTAGAGAGGAGCACGCGGAAGAGATGACCACTTGGAAGGGTTAGGGCAGAGAGAGAACAGAGGAAGAGATGAGTGAAAATGGAAGAAAGGCGCGCGGGTTATAACATATACTTGTTAAAAAAAATTCAAAACCACCTTTAACGTCAGATGTTAAAACAACAGATGTTAAAAGTCACATTTTAACGTAAGTTGTTTAAACAACTGACGTTAAAAGTGACTCACTTAGAACATCAGTTGTTTAAACAACTGATGTTAAATGTGATTTAAATGACCTTAATATTTATGGTTCTGCCATCGCCTCCTTTTTAATGTTTATATTTTATTTAGTAGCAAGTTAATCTAACTCGTTTATTACATATTTTCCAGTAGTGGTGGTGCACCATAGCCTTCACCTCATTATGATATTCATTATTCATTAAACTTAGACATATATCCATCTTCCAACTAATAGGTGGACCTAGGTGGGATACTCTGTTCGAAGATGAAGAAATTGCCAGGATCAACACTGGTTTTAACACTCACTAATTTATCAAAATTGTCTTTGAAATACTTGCTCCCATAAGTTCGAGCTATGTCCATGTTTGTTGAATTACTTGGATGGTTGGCACCAATATCAATATCTCTATAGTTGAGGAATGCCTCCCTCGGTGAATTTGAAACATAAGGAGCCATAAAGTCATAAACCGATCTTGAAAAGTTCATATAACGATTAGTAGCCTCATCTCCATCTTCATCCCATAATGTTGTATACTCAAGCAGGAACAAGTTCCCTGCTCTGTGAGGAAAGGGGGTATCTGATGGGGGAATCTCTTCCATCTTTCCCCCATAAGGATTAAATTGCAAAAGCATTTTTTCACCTTCAATCAACTTATCCCAGAGGGATTGTAAAGCATCCTTTGGAATGGGATTCTTCACATAATCTGACTTGCTTTTGAGATAGGGTGAAGGAGGATCTTTGGGAACGATTATTAAAGTCTCAAGTGGAGTATCAATTGGGAAATTTAGCCAGAAAAGAGTGGAATTAATCCAAGGCATTTCAATGCAGTCACTTTGCTGCAAACCAAGTTCTGGGAAACTCTCATTCACCAAAGGTAGAAGCCTATCAATTGGTCCCAAGAATTGGCCTATGAAAGAAACTTGCACAGTCTTTTTAACCTCTTGTGTTCCATTCACCACTTCAGGCTGAAGTCTAATGAAAAGATCTTCAGGTAATTTTGGTGCAACTTGTTGCCATGTGAAAACAACATCCGTTGCACCTTCTTCTACAGTTTTTTTCACATTGAATACAGTCACTTGTGGAGTTACAGAAACCAATTGGATCTTCCAAGAAAGAATGACTCCAAAACTGGCCCCACCACCTCCTCTTATGGCCCAAAACAGATCTTCTCCCATTGATTTTCTATCAAGGATCTTACCATTGACATCAACCAATTTTGCATCAATGATATTATCCACAGAAAGACCATATTTTCTCATCAGATTTCCATAGCCACCACCAGAGAAATGACCACCAGTCCCTAAAGAAATGCACACCCCAGCTGGGAAGGCATGCACTTGGCTCTTCTCTGCAATTTGATAGTAAAGTTGGCCAAGAGTTGCTCCAGCCTGAACCCATGCTGTGCCAGATGCTATATCCACATCAACTGAATGGAGAGGAAACATGTCAAGCACAACAAATGGAACATCAGATGTGTATGAAAGGCCATCTAAGTCATGGCCACCACTTCTGATTCTAAGCTGAATGTCATTATATTTGGTACATTTAATTGTTGCCTGGACATGGCATTCATATTGAGCAGTTACAATAGCCAGAGGTTTTGGTGTTGCTGCTGTTTTGAATCTTTTGTTCTGTATGTGCATATTCAAGATGGACGAGAATGAAGAGTTGCTTTGTGTGTAAATGGCTTCTGTTACAGGGCTTGGAGCTTGAGAATGCTCTGAAAGACATTTTAGAAATTTGTCAATGGGTGAATCAGAAGCTGTTGCCAGTATGACAGACAGCATAATAGTTACAGTTGATATGAGAAAAGAAAACGTCCCCATCCAACTTGAGAAGATTTGGAGACTAACAGAAAAGATTTTGTGAAAATGATCTTATGAATTTATCTATGGCAGATCTGTATATTTATATACACTCAAAACTAAATGCACAATATTTATAAATCATAAATTTAGATAACTTTTAAACCACAGTGACCTAATTCTTTTTTTTTTTTAATAGGCAAATGTTAGTATGTTAATGTTAGTATTTTTGTTAGTGGGTGAGGTTTGAAATCACTCCACTCCTTAACTCCCCCACCCAAACCACATTGACCAATTTATGACTCCCTACAGTGAGCTAATTCTTAATACCATTAATTCACCGGTCAAAGAAAAAAATTACCATTATTTCAGCTTCAAAAATAAAATAAAAAATACCATTACTTTCTTCATTATTCCCTAAAATACTTTGATATTTCCAATCGTTTCAGTATATAGCAGAGGATCTGGATTCCCTACGTTTGGGAATCCCTAAAGTTAAGTTAGGCAAAATTATGTCAAGTAGGTTTTGGAGTCAAATTTATTGAATGTAATAAAGATAAAACACCCTCAAAATTTGCCTAAATTAATGTAAGAATTTTAGGAAAATACAACTTTAGAAAATCCAAATCCTGTTGTTTGAGGGAGTGGCTTCCGTTGTTAGTGGATTGGATTCAAAATACAATCATCTATTTATATATCAGAAATTATATTTGAACACAAAAGTTGGGACACCATATATACGGGGTCTCTTTGGGTTTTTGATGTATTTTTAGGATGTGTGTATATAAAGAAAATGAAAAAGTAAGTGAGAAATAGAGATAAACACACACGATACCACATAAGGTGTATGAAATTTGATGTTCAAATATCACAACTCTTATATATATATTTCATATGCTTTTCTTTTGACCAAATATATTGCATATGTAATTAAGTTAAATTTTCTAAATTGGTAAAGTTTTAGATTTTTGTTTGACCAAAGGTATACTTTTAGATTTAGAAATTCAAAAGATAAATTTTTTATTTTTTAATAAAAACTTTTGATGAAAAAAAAATAAAAATTACTTTTATTCATAAAATTTTTTTTACCTCTTTTTATATTATACAGACTCTTTAATAATTTCATAAAATATGAGAATCATTTAATATTTTATCGCACAATTTTCTTTTAACGTATAATATTTATTTAAAACATAAGTGGATATCATTTAAAAAAGATATCAATTTTAAAAAATTACATACCTATGAGTATTTAATATTCTAAAATTTGGTATATATTATCGTTAAAACATATAATATCATGTGATTAAATGATTAGAGATTTATGAAATTCATATTTCATAACAAGTTATTAAATAGAGTAAGTGAATCGTCTCTATATATATAAGCACTAGACAATGTAATGTGTTAGAATGTATGGAAAGCATAAATATTTATCATTTTGAAAGATAATAAACTTATTTAAAATAAAAATTATATCACGATAAAAGCTGACAAATAATCTTACATATTAGAAGGCTATAAAATAATGAAAAAACCATTGATGCTTATATATTAAGAAGAAATAGGTTCAACCCGTAAAAACAAAACATACTTTCTGAATATGTCCATGATATGATATTTTGTTTTTTAGCTTAAATTTTCATTTTATTATTAAGCGTCTATTTCTTCCATTCCCTAATTTCTACATATCGATAAAAAAATCTTATTCTACTCTGAATTCTCAAGCATTTCCCTTTTCGTTGTTTCTCATTAACCATTTGGCTTATATGATACATATGGCAGATTTATTAACATAACAATACTTAATACTCAAGGTATTGAAGTAAATTTGGTTATGATTATATATTAAGAAGAATATAAATTAATCGAGAACAATTGATGCTTATAAAACTGAGAATTGTTTATGCTTATCCATTAAAGAGAAATAGGTTCAACCAATAAGAATAAATTATACTAATGTAGAGCAAAAAGGCAAGAGACACATGATAATACCTATTTCAGGACTGCTACTAAAATCAAACATTCATTATCAAAAGAGTTCTTAAAGATAATATTTAAAGAAAATTTAACCATCCCTTGATCAAATAAAGTTCTTTTTCCCTCCTAACACCACATCTAAGGGCCACGTATTTTACAGATGCCAATGAAAATGGATAATCAAAATGCAAAAAAAAATTAAATTCAACCAAAGAAAAAAAAACTATAATATTTTTATTGAGGTTCAATGCTCATCAATATTAAGGTGCTCTACCTCATAGTTTAGAAGAGTAATGATAGATGAACACCCAGATAGGACACCCATTTGGGACACCTGGTTAATCATGTACAATATTTGGTTAATTCAGTTTATTATATGGTTAATCACGTGCAAATATTTGGTTAATTCATGATGACCCATTAATCATATAAAGAACTGAATTAACCAAATATTTACATGTGATTAACCAAATATTTACATGGTTATGGTAAATAAGCTCATTAACGTGATTAACTATATAATGAACTGAATTAACCAAATATTTATACATGATTAATCAGGTGTCCCAAATGGATGTTCACCTAGTTCAGAATTGAGATCCTTAATCGTTCGGTGTACGAAATCCTGTTCCCCGGAATTGAAAGAGAATGAGTGCTTACACAATTAGAAATTTTTTTATTTCACAACAATATTTGTTTTCCATAGGACCTCATTTTCAACACAGTAGCAAGTTCAAAATAAAGTGATTACATTACCAACCATAAATTTTATGTAACAGTACAATACGTTTATATTATAATTATAGATTCTGACACTATTAAGCAATGCAATATTTGAAAATCACAGTTACTCAATATTACCTCAACATATAGGGAAATTAAATTTATGAAAAACCAAACAATGTATTTATGTTATCTGGAACAGAAAGAAGTTGATAAATTGGCAATAAATGGGTTTCTTCATATATATATATATATATATATATATATATATATATATATATATTGACTTTTATACTAAGAAATAATAATAATTGACTCAAATTCAAATGAAATTTCAAAAACTTCTATTTTCATTTTTTTTTCCTTCAGAATCATAAGATAGATACCATTGTAAAAAATTTAAAATAAAATTGATAAAAAATATATCACATATAATAATAGATGATTTTTACTCCATGAAATGCTTCGTGCACAAATAAAGAAATGATGGTTTTAGGTACTATAAATCTATTTGATTAATCTATATGAGTTTAATTGGCATCACTGTCAGTGTAAAGTTTTTTTACAATGTTAACCAATCACAAATCATAGAATGAATGACTTTTAAGGTGATTTGGATAAGAATCAAAGATTTTCAACAATGTGACGATTTATTAATTGGTTGATAATATAAAAAACCTTTACACTGACAGTGTATATCAATTAAACGCAATTTATGTTATATTAAATTGCTAACCATATATCAAATTTGTATCGTATAATTTGCTTTTATATATTAGTACTTTTTTTTTTCTTTCCAAAAGAAAATATTAGTTAATTTTTTATTATTATTTCAATGTCCTCTACAGGAAAGCCTCGAGTATTGCTTCTTCTTTGATGTTGAAGAAGAATACACATATCCCACCATTGTTGATATTATTTACAAGGTTCATTCTATGATGCACTACCCATATTTTACACCACCTATTGCACCATCCAACTTAGCCCAAGCCTATTTACAATGCCCTAGCACTATTAAAGAGAGCATAAATCAAAAGGAAGAAGAGAGGCAGAAAGTACACTTCACAAACCTCTTGTTAGTTTTTAGGATTTCCATTTTCTGTTACAAATTACATTCTGTTAGCATCATTGTCGCGATTAACATAAACCATTTTATGTTACAAATTACACTCTGTTAGCATCATTGTCGCGATTTCCATTTTATGTTACAAATTACATTCTGTTAGCATCATTGTCGCGATTTCCATTTTATGTTACAAATTACACTCTGTTAGCATCATTGTCGCGATTTCCATTTTATGTTACAAATTACACTCTGTTAGCATCATTTTCTGTCCGTGCGGGGTGTCTTGTGCTTGCTAAATCCTCTCTTACTTCCATACCTGTGCACTCTATGCAACTTTTTGGTTCCCCTAATCTGTTTGCAATGGTATAGACAGAATAGTGAGGGATTTCTTTTGGCATGGTAACATTGAAAGAGGAATGCACTGGGCCTCTTGGGATTTGATTTCTTCTCCTAAAAGCCATGGTGGGCTGGGCATCCGCACTACTAGACTCACCAATATTTCCCTTCTTGGCAAGTCTGTTTCGGATCTTCTTCAACCCGACAATAGCAAACTTTGGATTCAAATATGGAAGCATAAATATTTGCGTGGCTGCAACCCTCTCTCCCATAGCACTCCTCCTAATGCCTCCTATGTCTGGAAATCTGTTTCTAAAGCTATTCCTTTCCTAAAAGATGGCTTCAGGATCAGAATTTGCAATGGCATTTCTACCAATCTTTGGAATGATCTTTGGGCTGATTCCTCTCCTCTCTATAACAGGATCATCAATAGCCCCCCTTCCATGAATTACAATACTTGTGTGAATAGCATTATTTCTAATGGCTCTTGGGACCTCCGTTCCCTTGCGGGGATAGTTCCTAACCATATTCTGGATAAGATTAGAACCATTAGTTAGCCTATGCTTACTGATTTGGAGGATACTTGGTTTTGGGATTTTGCTTCTGATGGCTGTTACTCGGCCAAATCGGCCTATCTGTGGCTTGCCTCTGGTTCCTTAGCCGCTAGCAACTCTCCTTTTTGGAATTGGATTTGGAAGATTAAAGTCCCTGAGAAGATGAAGTTGTTGTTTTGGTTTTTATTTCATAGAATTGTTCCGGTCAATGACCTTAGGTGGAAGAGAGGAGTCACTAACTCCTCCATGTGCACTCGCTGCAACCAGAATGCTGAGAGCATTCTTCTCTCCTTTCGGGATTGCAGCTGTGCTTCCTGAATCTTGTGCAAAATGGGATTCGACTCAACCTTGCCCAACTTTCTCACCCCTAACTTGAAAGATTGGCTGCTTCACAACCTAGGCAGAACCCAATCTAGGAACTCTAATCATACTTTGGTCTTTATCTGCACCATTTGGTGGATTTGGCATGCTAGAAATTCAGATGTTTTAAACCAAACTCCCTGGACTGATGACCACATTTTGAACCAAATCATGGGTTTGGCAAATGACATTTCTAGAATCTCTGGCTGGGGGAACTCTCCTCCTAGACCCCCCAAGATTGTGAGATGGCATCCCCCAAACCCTGGCTGGCCCAAGCTCAACACTGACAGCAGCTCCTTCCGGAACCCTGGTAAAGCTGTTGTCGGGGGTATTCTTCATAATGATGCAGGCAAATGGATGGGAAGCTTTTTTGGATTCATTGGCTACACTACTAACATCCATGCTAAGATTGATGTGCTTCGTTGTGGCCTCCTTTTTGCGTGGAGCAAAGGGATTCATCATCTTGCACTAGTGCAAAATAGCCTTTCTACAACGGTTGGAAAAGGGTTTCTACATCGGTTGACCAACCGTTGTAGATACGCTCGATGTAGAAAGTAGGGACTTTCTACAACGGTTGTACAACCGTTGTAGAAAGTGAATTTCTACATCGGTTGGACAAATCAACCGTTGTAGAAAGCTTAATTCTGCATCCAAAACGGGCTTCCTGGTCGACTTTCTACATCGGTTGTATTGACCAACTGATGTAGAATGTTAACTTTCTACATCGGTTTGGTTGACCACCCGTTGTAGAAAGCGCGGTTTCTGGTCATTAGTCTGGACTTTCTACATCGGTTAAAATCACAACCGATGTAGAAAGTCTTGTATTTTTTTTAAAAAAACCTCATCCGTTTCTTCCCTCACTTCCTTTTCCTGTTTTCATTCAGTTTTCAGTATACATCCAAAATCAACAACAACACAAAATCTACAAAAATTCAACAATTATCATTAACATCCATATATATAATTAACCACTAATTAGTCTAGCTATATGAACAAAAAAACTAAACCCATATAAATGTCAGACTAAATACATCTAAGATACAAATGGTTTACTATAATCAAGAAAGAAGTTTGCCCAACGCTGCTTGATGTCCTCAATTTCATCATAAGAGAATGGTTCCGCATTGTTGAAACTCTGCACGTTCAAATAACGTAAGATAAACAATATTAGCAAATAGAGTACAAACAAACATATGATAGTTAACTCTTGTACTTAAAAACACTATTAATTACCTCCGCCCACCGATCAGTAATACCGGCGGAGACAATAGTGAACATATGTCTCAAGACAAAATATCCACACTCCCAGTTGCCTTTTTGTCGATTAGACTGCAAATTATAGACAATAATGAGTAAACATATAATAATTACTATTATATATATAACTTCCAATTGAATCTCGGGTTAATTACTTACATTGCAACGAATCCATTTAGGCTTTACTCTCCTAGCCTTGCTTTTACCTTCTAACCTACTACATGCCTGCATAGCTCTGGGATAAACAGATCGATATTCATGTAAATTAATACATCCACATCAATAAGGTGATGCAATAATAGTACAAATTAAGAGTGAAAGCTTGCTTACGTATCAATTATGTTCTTGAGATCTTCCCCTGGAGCATTGTGCAATGAACACAAGAACGCGACCTCATTCTTGTCAGGACAAATGACCAGCAACTGCCAATGTCTCGTGTTCATGATTGGGGCTAGATAACACTGTTTTTTGCTTTTACTAATTGTATTAATGATGTAGGTCTGCACAGTTTGAAAATCGCTCTGTTCAGTCAGAGTCCTGCTAGGGTCCAAGAATCCAAAAACCTGGTCCGTGCCATTGGACAAACTTAGGCGATACAGATGCCTATAATTAAGATATTGAAATAAATTAATGTTAAGTATAAAAGACTGATATAGATTATATTATAAAATTGATTTACAAATAAAGGAAGTACTTACATGCACCATAACTGTACAACCGTAACACAAAGCTTCCCATTCATACATACATCAAGCATTTCAGTCCCAGCAATTGAAAATGGGATATCTTGGTCAGAAAATCCCATGCTTCCATCATATTCCAAAGGCAAAAATAAATCCTTATCTGTCTTGTATTTCATAGACAGTGAAGCCAATTGTAAAAATGTAGAAAGTTGAGGTGGACTGGCATTCTCAACATCCTAAATGACAATAAAACATTAGTATATATCCTGGAGTTAAGTTATTTCAATGCAAGTTAAATACATACAACGGGTTCGAGACAAAGAAAGATCAAGGTAGCATATCATTATGAATTAATACCTGTGGAACAACATCCTTCCCATGTGGTTTCTTCAATGATGGACGACCAACTTCGTCGTCAACATCCTAAACAACAATAAAGCATTAGTATATATCCTGGAGTTAAGTTATTTCAATTCAAGTGAAATACATAAAACATTATTAATTAATACCTTTGGAACAACATCCTTCCCATGTGGTTTCTTCAATGATGGATGACCAACTCCGTCGTCAATATCCTAAACAACAAAGATAAAACGTTAGTAAAGACAGAAAAAGTTATTTCAATTGTACATATATATAGAAAGGATCATTGAGTAATTCCACATGAATGATTATGAATACCTTTACTGGCCATTTAATGAACTGGCCGACTGCCTGGCCCACTGTTTGAACCTCATCAGTGGGTACAGGGACTGGAGCATCAGCATCTAAAACTAGGTCAACCGACACCCTCGCCATATCATGCTCTAATATAATGTGGTGCACGGTATCCCCTAAATTGTATATCTTGCCGTAAGCCACTAATCGGCGAGATTGATCCACAACATATAGCTTACGAAGGTTGGAGACATCATGATGATCATGCTCCTCAACTGGCACATGTACATGTTTACAACTCCCCTTTGTGCTAATATGTTGTGCAGAATGCTGGGAGGAAGACATAGATGAGATATGCTCTCTAAACTCTGTCATCATCCGTGGTAATAGCTCCCGTTGTAGATCCGCCATAATCTTTGGAAGAACCTCCTGCCTAACATCCTCACATATCCCCGGAAGAACCTCCCGTCTAACATCCGCACATATCTCCGGAAGTACCTCACGTCTAACATCCTCTCGTATGAAATGGCGGTTGTCACGTGATGGTGGTCCGTGGTATGCCCGAATGCCTTGCAGGATCTTGACTTGCTAATTCCTCTTGTTGTTTCTTCAACTCAGCAGCCATCAAAGTCTCATTTAGTAAGCCATAGCCCCCACGAGACAATATATGGGGGTAGAGATTCTTCTTCTGAGTTTCCTGAGCCTTTCTCCTTTTCTCCTGTTATACATAATACATGCGCAACTAAATTCAGTAAAAATAAATTAATTTGGTGGACACGATAAAAAACTGTAAATGCAACAAACCTGAAAGGCAGGGCTCCGTCGGCTCTCGACAAAAGTATTCTAGGTCTCCTCGTCAAGCCACGAGTACATCTCAAGTGCAGTTTTGTTCGGCTGCCCAAAAACGTAAGTGGACGTGAGGTTTGACTTGAATTGCCTCCAGCGCTCGCCCGCATAAGAAATCCATCTATGCCTCATAGCCTCTGTATTCGGCACCTCATATGTTTGCTACATTACACAACCAAATGGAGAAATTAGTGTATTATAAGAATAGAAGAATATGGTTAATCAATACAAAGAATAGATAGTAATAGTGAAATACCAAAATACTTTCCCAAATCTGGTTCTTCACCATATCTGGTACATGATCCCAATCCTCACACAGAATGCTAGCCCTGCTTTTACCTTCGAGGGCCACAAATGAAGAGAACCTCTTAGCTTCTGGACCATATGGTTTGCCATCTCTATCAAAGTCAATATGCAACCGTTTTTCACCACGCACCGCAAGGGCCAATTTTTTTGGGTCGTGGCACCTCTACCCTTGTTCCTAGACGGCCTAATGCTCTCCGACCCGCTATGCGAAGGAGGGGTGCCCGATGAATCATCCATACGGCCGTTTAGATAAAAAAAAAATTATGTTAGAGAAGTATAAATCTCAACAGAAACATAACTTGCACTATGAATAAATAACAAACATAACTTACACACTATGGATAAATAACATAACATATAAATCTCAACAGAAACATAACTTACACTATGAATAAATAACAAACATAACTTACACACTATGGATAAATAACATAACATATAAATCTCAACAGAAACATAACTTACACTATGAATAAATAGCAAACATAACTTACACTATCGTCAAGTAGGAATGTTCTCCCATATGCCTTCATGATGATCATCACGAGTGGCATGTACATCGTCCACTTCATCTTCCTCAGTGAATGTAGGCCTCCGTGTTGAGAAAGAAGGAGTTTCTAAAATATCAAGAGTTGAATCTTGATTTTCATCATTACCACTGTACATGCTTTTTCCTTGGAGAACCACTGACCACCTTTTGTTAGAAGGATCATTGATATAAAACACTTGTTTTGCTTGGAATGCCATGATGAAAGGCTCTTCTTTATAAGCTACCCTATTAAGGTCCACCAATGTAAACCCTAATTCATCGATTTGTACACCACTGTTACTGTCCGCCCACTTACACTTAAAAACAGGCACTTTAAATTTAGTGTAATTGACCTCCCAAATCTCTTCAATGACTCCAAAGTAAGATATTGATGCCATAACGGGGTTTGTATCTTTTGAACTAGAGAAGTGCATGGACTCAGCCATGATCATAACCCCACTATTTTGCATTACACTCTTGTCATCTTGCCACTTTGTATAGAAGGAAAAATTATTGATATCATATCCCGTCCAACATATGACATCAAACTTAGGCCCCTGTGATAGCCATTGTAATGTATCAGAAGCAGTGTGATCATTCATAATTTCTTCTTTAAACCAGGAGAGGAAAGTCTTGTTATGATGGTTCAACAACCATTTTTCGGTCCTTCGAGGATTACCTTCCTTGACCTTTTGTTTGTGAGCATATAAGTAAGGTGAAACCTCATCAGTGTTATTCAATATATACAAATGAGATTGAAGCACTTCCTCCCGAGTCATGCCAATAACCTTCGCACCTCGTGTACCTTGACCGACCCATCTTCCCTCATGACGAGACTTAGGAATCCCTATAGGTTCCGCTTCTGAAAGGTAGTCTTGACAAAACTCAATAGCTTCTTCTGCAACATACCTTTGAATAATAGATGCTTCAGGACGGTGTGGATTCTTGACATACCCTTTCAAGATCTTCATGTATCGCTCAACTGGGTACATCCACCTTAAATAAACAGGGCCACACAATCTAATCTCCCTCACTAGATGAACAATTAAGTGAACCATGATGTCAAAAAATGAAGGAGGAAAATACATCTCCAATTCTCACAAGATAATAGCAGCCTCTTTTTCCAACTCATCCAAATTCTCGGGATCAATGACTTTGCTACATATAGCATTGAAGAATAAGCACAACCTAGTTATGGCATGTCTAACATTTTTAGGAGCAGAATCACGAATAGCCACTGGTAGTAGTTGCTACATCAAGATGTGGCAATCATGAGACTTTAAGCCAACTAATTTGAGATCGCTCATTGAGACAAGCCTCTTGACATTTGAACAGTAACCCTGTGGCACTTTGACTTTCCGTAGACACTCACAAAAACTTCTTCTCTCATTTTTTGACAAAGTATGACATGCGGGAGGCAAATATGTTCGCTTACCATCCTTTGACAGTGGAGCTAACTGCTCTCGGATACCCATCGCAACCAAATCTAGACGAGCATTCACACCATCCTTTGTCTTTCCCTGAATGTTGAGAAGCGTCCCGATTACACTATCACACACATTTTTCTCCACATGCATCACATCAATACAGTGTCTGACATCAAGTTTGCACCAGTATGGAAGATCAAAGAAGATCGACCTCTTCTTCCATATGTTTTTCTCAGTAGCCTTCTTTTGGGTTTTTCCGAAGATAACATTGATGTCCTTCACCCGTTGATAAACTTGCTCTCCATTTAAGGCCGTCGGAGCAAGTCCATACTCTTGGCATCCGTTAAAAGCTTTTCTCAATCTACGATATGGGTGATCACGTTTGAGAAATCTACGATGCCCAAGATAAACTGTCTTCCTCCCATGTTTCAGTTGAGTGAAGCATGTGCCTTCTTCACATATAGGGCATGCTTTATGCCCCTTAATACTATACCCGGACAAGTTACTGTATGCTGGAAAGTCATTGATGGTGCAAAACAACATGGCACACATCTTGAAAGTCTCCTTGTAATGGCTATCAAACACATCAACGCCTTCATCCCACAACATTCTCAAGTCTTCAATAAAAGGACTTAAATAAATATCTAAGTCATTTCCTGGCTGTTTTGGGCCCGAAATCATCATAGATAACATAATGTATTTCCGCTTCATGCACAACCAAGGAGGCATGTTGTAAATTACCAAAAGAACGGGCCATGAACTATGAATACTACTTAAGGTACCGTACGGATTCATTCCATCCGTAGCAAGTCCAAGCCTAAGGTTTCTTGGCTCATTGGCAAAATTCGGAAACAATCTATCAATTCTTTTCCATTGCTCGGAATCAGCCGGATGGTGAAGCTTTCCATCACTTTTCCTCTCATCCGCATGCCATCTAATGTTCTTTGCATCATTTACTTTAGCAAACAATCGCTTGAACCTTGGAATTATTGGAAGATACCACAACACTTTCGCAGGAGGACCCTTTGTGAGCACATCTTCATCATCAAAACCAGAATCACCATCCTTCACTTTGTAACGTGATACACCACACTTGGGGCAGTCGTGCATCCCTTCATACTCACCCCTGTACAATATGCAATCATTGGGGCATGCGTGTATCTTCTTATACTCCATACCCATCGGACACAGTACCTTCTTCGCCTCATAGTTACGGTTCGGCAATGTGTTGCCTTCTGGAAGCATGTCTTTCAACAAAACAAGCAATTCGGTGAAGCTTTTATCACTCCACCCATTTCTGGCCTTCACACCGACCAATTTTAACACCGCTGACAACCGTGTAAAATTCGTGCACCCCGGATACAAAGGCTTATCCGCATCACTGCACAATGTTTCATACACATGTGCTCGCTGAAAAGACTCTTGTCGAATATCACGGATCATGTCCTCTATTCGATCGTCCTCCATATCTACATCATCTTCCTCTCTTTGGGTCGACACACTTGGTATGTTTGACAATTCATCACCATGCCATATCCATCTTGTATAAGTCTTGCAAATCCCTTGACAAATAAGATGCTCCCGTATTTGCTCAATTCCACACTTCATCTTATTGAAACATTTGACACAAGGACAAGAAAACCTTCCATTACTACTATCAGGAGATTTCTTTGAGCAAATTCTAGAAACTCTTCCACTCCCTTCAAATACTCATCACTTGTACGTTTACTATTCATCCAACTACGATCCATATCCACGTTTTGTAGATATAGTTAGACACAAGTGACATTTGTTAAAATGCTAGCAAAGGAAAAATCTAAACTCATTTTAACTAAGGAAATCCTAGCTGGGCATACTGAAGGCACGAAACCCCATAGACTGTCCAGCAATATAAAAGATCAGAACCCCATTAGGAGAATCAAGCAACAAGAGTATATTCTACATGCAATACTAATTGTAAAAAAAGATAAATCACAAGAAATTTACAGTCATGTTACTTCGGATTTATAAATTGAAAGCTAACTCCATCTCTTAAAAGGTTAAAAGTATTGATTGGTGTATTCCAATTTCTCACAATGTATATGCTTACTGGCAATCAAGATCAGTAAAGGGGAGGGGAAAAATAATTAATAATTCAAGTTATATATGGTCTCTTGTGAATTTGTGATACTGTATTAGCTTAAACTTTAATGTGAAAGAGCAGTATATTTATGAGTGACTAATTAATGAAGATATGCAATATTTATTCAGAAGTGGCCTAAAGTCCAAGTATATATATGGATCACAATCACTCACGCTAATAATGAACTCATCCATCCAATATCAAAATTGATTTGGCAAGTCTAGAACTGTCATATTTCTAAATTAAGACAGATTTGGAAGCAAAAAGAGGAATACACATTTATTATTTATGATATACGTTGCTATAAAGTGTATAGGACTGGTCCATGCCAGAAATATAAACATAACCTCTCGCAAAGAACACAAGAGGCACATGATGATGTGAGTATAAGCACCTTGACAAGTGTATAACCAAAACACACGCTAGACATTATAACTTTTTTGGACAAAAATATCCCTACAAATTTTTTAAATGGCAAGTGATGCCCTTGACAAATTTGCATCAACATTTTTCTTTGAATTAAAGGTGCTTTTTATAATTGCAGTCAAACACAATAACTTCTGCATTACATAAAAGCTCTACAAAAAAATTACTTGTTTGCACAATCTTAAAATCACTTTTTTTTTCAAAAAACTTAAACAAATAGGCCCATAAAGTCATAACAAGTAAGCTTAATTACTTTGATACATAACAGAACCAAATAGTTCAATATTGTTACCCAAGAACCTTATTACAAGCTCCAAAACAAAGAGACATAATTAGGCACGTGTGATTGAAACAGAAAAGGACCAGACCTGGTGAGTAAGATAGTGATCTGGATGGTTGACCAAAAAGAAATGTTCCACTAGCTCGCCAACTGATTCATCAGGATTAGATGGTACATTCCTAACAAGTACCTGCACATATATACAGTAATTGTTTGAAGCAGGAGCAGGAGGGAGCCCAAAGCAAAAGACAAAGTCATTTAAGAGCACTGTGACTTTGATCTAACAAATAGACACATATCCAAACAGAACAAATACTAAAATCATTAATGGCTGTCGAGAAAAATTACAAATAAACTAATGTAATAGCACCTGTGCTTAAAGCAGGAAATTTAAATCCAATGATCATGAATGAACAATGCACATATGTTTTAGATCCCAAACACATACTCCTAAGATATGCTTAATGAGTAAAGAAGGACTTTCCCAAAACAAAAATCAGGGGATAAACATTGAAGCTTCAGTGCTTAATATAACATTAACTCAACTCAAACAATGGTTCAGGGTTTTATTACATCGAGTATTCAC
Organism: Echinosophora koreensis; assembly: GCA_035048595.1. NCBI lineage: Eukaryota > Viridiplantae > Streptophyta > Magnoliopsida > Fabales > Fabaceae > Echinosophora > Echinosophora koreensis. The sequence goes on along the minus strand of JAPCYP010000025.1, from coordinate 3,951,210 downwards.
TGTAAAATCCTGATGAGAGTCGCAAACATCTATATTCAGCATTTGGGATGGCATCAAATAGATGGTATAACAGAGTCGCAAATAATAAGAGATGCCCTGAAGCTAACATGAACTAGAAGCCAAATAGACACTCCTTTTCATACAACAATAACAAATTAAAATTCTGATTCAGTTTGTCTGAGATATCTTCATAAACAAGATTGGTGACTCTCACCGTAAGAGAATTCCTTATTCCTCATGCTGCTGTAAAATGTCATCTCAAAATTGTTCAGACCAACCAGTTTGATTCCAGAAATTGAGATGAATAACTTTGAAATAAAAAAAGAAAGTCGTAGTAACTTATTAAAAATCCCGATAACAACTTTTACAACAACAACCTAGTATACGGTGACAGGACAGGTTTGTTGGCCACATTGCTAGATATAACTTGACATCTATGTTACATTTTGGTATATGCTTAAAAATCATACAATATGTGCACAGACCTCTCTTTTGGTGGATTCCGGGAGCACATTACAAAGAATGGTGTAAAGCAGAAGCATAAGAGCGGGTTACTCATCGAAGGAATCGCTGCTCGCGAAGGAAAACGGCTCGGGTTAGGGCAGCACCAACCACGGAGACAGCGTGCACGAAAGGCTGAGAAAGCTTGGCAGAGAACGGCGGAGACAACGACCACGGACGGAGGAGACAGCGAGCACGAACGCCGGAGAAGGGCGCGGAGACAGCGCGCGAATGACGGCCAACGGAGGAGAAGCAAAACAGAGCTCTGAAACAAGTAGGGGAATGAGTGAAATGAAAAAAAGAGTAGGGCAGTAGGAATTTGAAATTCCTGTTTCTACATCGGTTTAACATATAACCGTTGTAGAAAGGTATTGAACCACACTCCAATTTATTACAGAATTGCCACCGTGTCATTTTCTACAACGGTTGCCAAACTAACCGTTGTAGAAAGTCATGACCCAGATCCCATTATATTACAAAAATGCCACCGTGTAGTTTTCTACAACGGTTCCTTAGACAACCGATGTAGAAAGTCATTGCCAGATATCATTTTATTACAAAAATTCCACCGCACTACTTTCTACAACGGTTACAATGAAACCGATGTAGAACCCGCGATGCAGAATCCATATTTTCCACTAGTGTTGAGGTGGAGGTGGACTGCCAAGACCTTACTTCTCTTCTTGATCTTCCCCTTAATTCCCCTCATCATCTGGGAGCTATCCTAAGGGATATCCATTCCCTTCTTAATAGAGATTGGCAAGTGATCATTAAGCATGTTTATAGGGAAGCTAATTTATGTGCTGACAAATTGGCCAAGCATGGTGCCCAACAAGACTGTCCTGCAGTTTTCCTCCATGATCTCCCAGGTTGGCTTCATCTTGAGTTCCTTCGTGATTTCTCTTCTGTTCCCTGTGTTAGGCCTTAGTTTTCCTCTTGGGGTTTTTTTTTTCCTGATCTCCTTGTACCAGAAAAAAAAAAGCATCATTTTCTATTACAAATTATATCCCACCAATTTTATTTAATTTGGGAAAAATTAAAAAACCTTTAAAAAAATGATCTTTGGAACAAAACTGAGTTCGGAAGTCGAGTCGATTGCACATAGGGAGGGATGGTGAACTAACTCCACAACACCTGTTAGAAAAAACGGTCACCCAAATTAATTGTGCAAATAAATAATAAGTTTTGACATGTTGATTTTACCCTTTAAACAAAATAATGAAAAAAAAACTAAAGGCCAAAATATCATTTTGGTCCCTTAACTTATTTTTTAGATTCAGTTTGGTCCCTTAACTTTTAAAATGTTCAATTTGGTCCCTTAACTTATTTTTTAGATTCAGTTTGGTCCCTTAACTTTTAAAAGGTTTAATGTGGTCCCTTAATTTGTGTCTGTTGATAAGGGACCAAACTGAATCTAAAAAATAAGTTAAGGGGCCAAATTGAACCTTTTAAAAGTTAAGGGACCAAACTGAATTAAAAAATAAGTTAAGGGACTAAATTGAATATTTTAAAAGTTAAGGGACCAAACTGAATCTAAAAAATAAGTTAAGGGACCAAAATTGTATTTTAGCCAAAACTAAACACATCCGTTACCTTTATTTATTTATTTTAATCATTATCTTTTGAAATAAAAGGTAAGACAAAAAACAAAAGATAGCTAATTGTTTCTGTTATTTATTAATATTTTTTTTAAAAAAAAAGAAGAAGAAGAAGAAGAAAACTTACCTGAACTTATTGTCATCTGCTTCAAGCTAACTCCAAACGCCAACGTGCATGAGCAAGTAATTGGGTTAATGAAATAGGCATCACTAGAAACAATATTAATTTACAAAATGCTAAAAAAAAAAACACCAAACACCATCAGATTGTTCTATCAATAGACTCACACATTAGAGAAAACGCAGGATGAAAACAACTTAACAACTCAAGCACACATTCGAACCAGGCATTTTCAAATATCCAAATTCATAATTTTAACTTTGAATGTCCATCCTTACAAATCATAAACAGAACCTTGCAAAACATAAAGAAGATCGACCACACATACTGTAACACCCCGATTTTTACCGGTCATTTTTTCAATATCGGTAAAATATATCAGTTTATATTTTGTTTATTTGAATAATAATTATTTGGACATTAATTTTTGTTTATTTTATAACACATAATCTTGAGTAATTTTATTTACTCTTTTAAAATTATTTTATCGGATGCGTTAATACTGCGTTACTGCGGTTATACATATTTGCAGGGCAATAATATTATGTTATTGTCACTATTAGTACTTGTTAAGAAAACTATTTTAAATAATATGGTTGAAAAAATTTATTTTCAGATTTTACTCTATTTTATTTTAGATCTGAAAATATGTTGGTTTAAAATTAATATGGGATTAATTTTGGATCATTGATTTTCTTTGTAGATCAATTCAACTATCAATCTTTTACTCTTAGAGCTTGTTCAGGAAAGCTAAAACTACTGAGTTTCAGCTGTTTTTCACTTTAAAAGCTATTTCATGGTTAATCCATTGTGTTTGACATTTAGCTTATATTTTCAAAACAACGTATTTTTATGAAAAAACTGCTATTTTCAAGCATCATATTTGAATGACTGTTATTGATACTGGATTATGATTATTTCCCACCTACAACCACTTTTCCGATCCTGCCCCCCACATCTCTCAGCAACCTCACCTTTTGTATTTTGATAACGTATGAACATCTCATAGCGTCAGGTAGTGCAACATACTTAAATGTAATATTTAATTATTTATTTAATTAATATTCATTGATAATTTATATTATTTTTTTGTTAATTTTTTTTTAAAATTAAATACTTTAACAAGTTTAAATATTATCAATATAACTAAATAACTTCATACCATTTTTCATAATTTACTATATAAAAGTATTTTTTTGCACAATTCAAACGAAATAGATTATCCTAAAATAGCTTTTTTAGCAAACAGACCCAAACTAAAATAGATTCTGATTATAATCGATTATCACAATAATCGATTATACAAAAATCGATTATCAGCATAATCTTTTTTTTCTAGCTTTCCCAAACACACTCTAAAAGGATAAAGAAAAATAAAATTTTCTTCTTATCTCTCCTCTTTCACTCATGAGCAGCCCCTCCTTTTATTTTATTTTCCTTCTTCCCTCTTCACAGAGCACCCACACCCTCTTCCTTCACATTTCTTCTCCTCCTCCCTTGCGCCAGCCACCCTTAGCCTCCCGTGGAGCGCCGCTCGTCGCACCGCCCTGCACAGTCATCGCCGCTCAGAGTCGTGTCACCACCGCTTGCGTCTGGTTCGCCCTGCTCAGACCGCCTCACCTGCGCACGTCTTTCACCATCTTCGCTGCACGAACCGCCATTCCCAGTCATGGTAAGCATCGCGCCACCGCCATTCATGGTGGTTCTACCACCCTTAAGTGTTGAATCTCCACCTTCTTATTTTATGTTTTCCTTCATCTCTTTTTGCCCATGGTTGTTATAGAACCGCCGTCCGCCGCCGTCCTCAGCCACTGCTGTCATGCTGGTCAGCCTTGCAGCCACCATGTCCTCTTTCCTCTTCATCTTGGGTGAGTGATTCACCATAATATCTTCTTAGTTGAAAAATCCCCAAATTTATTTTGACAACCCAAACCCTAGCTCTTTGATTTCATACTGTGATTTGAAATTAAAACTTGTTTTTGTGCAATTGGGATTGTAAATTAGTGTTTTATTTAGTGAATTTTATTATCCTTTGATCAAATGAATTTTCCCCAATTTATATTATGAACCCTAAAGTCCCAATCTGATTTTATTTGAGATTGGTTATGTTTTTGTAAAATTAACTAGGTATCTATGTAATTGGGACTGTTAATTGATGTTCTGACAAACCGATTTCGTATTTCTAAGAGCAAATCTCATTTCCCTCAATTTCACTCAAAACCCTAACTTTTCACCTTACTCTAATCATGAAATTGATTTTATTTTAGTGAAATTAAGACTTTTGATTGATGATGTCTAAGTTCAATTTCATGATCCTTAAATCAAATCAAAGTTTCCCTAATTTTTGGGATGAACACAATTTTGCCCAAATTGATTTTATTGGAAACTGATTAAGTTTTTGTTAAATTAAAGGTTTGAATTTATTAGATTTTATGTTGATGTTGATTTATGGATTGATATGTTGTTTTCGTTGTTGTATGTGCTTGGATGCTCTCACTATGTTGATGGTTGTGTGTGGTTGTACTTGCTTGGGAGAGCAACTTTTGCTTTTGGAGCTATCATGGATGTTGTGAAGCGTCCAAGGGACCGAGACTTCATTGAGAAGGAAACCAACTGTTGGAGCATAAAGATGAGGGTCTTTTCTGGTCTACAAAGGTAAAGGCAATTTACCCGAGGAATTTTAGTTAGTCACATACTTATTGTTATGTTTGAATGTATGTTAATTGTTAATCATTGTAATAATGTTTTGCTTGAATGATTAGAGTTTGATGGTGTGATTTTGACTTTTAATTTTATTGCTGTTGATGAATGTATATTTGTCTTAAATGAATGCGTGTATGCTTTGTTGAGTGTAGTATTGGTTGTAGTTGATGAAGAATGATAATTGTTGAATTGTCTTAATATTTGTATGTTGATATGATATAAATTGTTGATTGTATTGGTTGAGAGCTTGACACTAGTCATGGCTTGATAATGAGGACTAAGCCACTAAAAGACTTAAAACAGAAAATTTGAGAGTTGATTTCAATTTCAAGTGTAAAGCCTTTTAAGAATAAAAGTTATTATAACTTGAAGATTTTTGTTAAAAGTCACATTTTAAGAAAGTTATAGAAGAATTTTAAATGAGTGTTAGTAAGGACGATTTTGTGATAAGTTGCATTTATTTTAAATTCCCTAAAACATTTTGAAAAGAAGAAAAAGAAGATGAAAGCTTATGAAAATGTTTCCAAGGTATTTAAGGAAAAGCCTTTTTAAAGAAAAGTTTTAGTTTTATGAAAAGTGTTACTCTAAATGAAAATATTTAGAAAAAGAATCTATGATGAATTTACTTACAACAATATTTTGTTTTGGTTAAAAGTGTTGAGAAAAGGTTTTAATGGATTTAAGTTTTCCGAAATTGAATTATAAACGCAAAGGACTCTACAAAACGTATTTACAAGAGCGAAAAGTTCTTTATGACACAAAGTTGAGAAACTTTTGTATTTTGTTTTTCGATTTAGTTTTCACTAAATGAAAAACCAAGTGGAAAAAGATGGAAATGTAAAGGACCTAGATTGCCGAAAATGATGGGCTAGATCTGGATGGCCGAAATATTGGGCTAGATTTGAATTGCTGAAATAATGGGCTAGAGTTCCTATTTGAATTTTGAGGAAAAGGAAAGGACCTAGATTGCCGATGTAAGAGATCGGGCTGGATTTGGATTGCCTAGATATCGGGCTGGATTCGGATTGCCAAAAAGCCGGGCAGGTGTTCCTACTGATAAGAATCTAAATTACCGAGACGTCGGGCTAATGTTCAATTGTGAAAGAGATTTTAAATCATTGATTTTGTTTTAAAATCCTATATTGGTATTAAAATTTAGTTAATACCTGAATAAAAGTAGTCAGGAGCTTTAAGCCTCGACGAGGAAAGAACGAAGCGAAAAAGAAAAACAAAACAAAAACCATTGGTTTACATGCATAGTTTAGCAGACGTGTCGTTGTGTATCGAGCTACAGTTTCACATAGAGTAAACTGGCAAACTGAATAGTTACGGACCAAAGACATATTCTTTAGTTAATGGGTCTTTAGGGACATTCGAGCTCGAACTCCATGGGATACTCAGGGCCTTGCAATCTCGAGTAGTGGAAATCGGTTACCCTGCACATAATATACTCAATCAGGAACTATTCTTTATTATTTAGGTGAGACATGATACCCTAGAACAATTGGGGATCGGACCTAAATTGAGAGGCCGACCCAACGCGAAACAATTGTGTTATGGGGATTATTGCGGCCTATCATGCTCGACGAAGGGAAGTGAGGATCTCCGGAGATTATGAAATAGATAGTGAATATTGAAGTGACATGAAATGTTTTACAAAATGCATTTGGTTGTAGGGTATGAATCCCTGTTGAAATAATTGTGATGTTATGTTACATTTTGTTGTTGTCATATGTTATTGTTTTGTGAGTCGTGTATGTGGCTGCTATGATAAAACTCATATGTCGGTATCTCACCTTTGCAATATATATGTTTTCTTGGTTTTTCTGTTGTACCTTAGTACATAGATATAGATGTTGAAGAGGCCGATTTTTCTTGGGGATATTAATCCCGATTTTTGAAGAGGCCGTTGGACGTGGTGATGACCACGGGGTTTTCTAGTGGATTACTTTTAGAACAACCAGCTTAGGACTTTCCTTTTGGGTTATTTGGTTTTGAGAAGGTCTGTACTTATGTTTCTTTATGAAATTTAAGTTTAAGATTCAGCTTTGTATGTTGAAAACATTTTCCGGAACATTTGTATGAGGTATTTATGACCAGAATTTGTATGTTGATGTGTGAAACGTGGTTTTACTGTGTTAACGCATGGCTTAAATTTTTCAGTATTCCGCAAGAAAATTTTTACACCCATTTTCACAACTTATAGAAAATTACATGAGTTATTTTCCGAAAGCAATCAACATTACTTTTTATTTAATATGTTTTTACAAAAATTGAGTTAGTCATATAATTCCCAAGGGGGTGTTACACATAGGCATATACATCATCCACATCCATAATATAGAGTTAACATATTATAATATAATGTCTCAACACATGAAAGATTAGAATCTGAAAATAAAAAATAAAAAATTCACATTATAGCATGTTAAACAGCATCACAAAGGCGTTCAAAGAATATTCAACCACAAAGTACTTTATTTTGCTCAAACCCATAACAAAAGCATGAAACACCTGTGTTGATTCAAATAATTCTTGAATGTTCAGAGAAAGAAATGAAGTCTCTGTATTCCAGAAAAGAACAAACTACAACAAAGAAATACAAACTGTCTCTCTCAATTTTTGTTCTTCCTATCTCTCTCTCTCCTCTTTATGTGTTTGTCCCCCTCTATTTCATTTTTTATGAATTTTCTCTTGCTCTCTGTGTGTCCCCGTTTTATTTGTTCGTCTGTCCCTTTTATAAAGCCACTAGGATCTTCTAGATTCTGCTCGAAAATAGAAGGGAGGCAATCAATTCCATGATAGAATCTGAGATAGGAAAGGAAATATAATTACCTGCATCACGATAGGAGAGAAACTGTGGACATCATGCACAAGTGCAATCCAGAAGTGATTTCTGCGTCGTATGGTTGTTGACGCACAACTAATACATGAAGCAAGGATCTTGTTGAGATACACCTAGATTTGATGTTTGATACGAAATTATCAAGGAGAGTAGAGGTTTAGGCAGCAAGGGTTTCAAAGATAGGAGAAAGAGTATTTCTGATAGTGAAGAAAATAGGTTGAAATGTGGGTCTGGGTCATAAATGTAACGCTTAGTTTTAATTAACACTAATTTAGATGATTAAAATAAGGATTTTCCTAAAACATTTTCGAAATGTCTCATTTGAAAAACAGAGATTTGTATGAAGTCGGAAAAACATCTGATAAATAGTTTATAACGTCAAAACTTTATTCAACCAAACTTGGTCTCTGGTCTTATAACAACAGCTAGGAGCAAAAAAAAATAAATAAAAGGCTTCAATCATCATAAAGACTTAGAAAATAAATAGATACAATAATCCCAAATTGATTTTTTCGTGCATATACACAGTTTTCATTAATAACATAAAATAAAACAAAGTGCGCAAAATATCCCGAGACATAAGATCTTTCCAATAGTACGAAAGTCTATACCGCGCATCATCAAATATGAGACCCTCCAAGTTTGGGAGTCGCATCCCTAATGTCCATTAGATCACGGCAGATTCTCAGTCTCATGTGAGGGGCAGTCATCAGAAGCAGCTACTCACACATACAAAGAGAGAGAAAAAACACATATGGAGGTAAGATTCTATGCCAAGCTCATAACGTAGATATGGGTATGCGGCGAAAAACAATCAATCAAGTGGATACATATATTTAAGGATACTTTCATAATATATATATATATATAAGTTTAGAAAGGGCTGATACTCGAATGCATGCCTAAGACTTAGAGTTTGCTCCAAGAGACTATTGTTGTCATAATGTTCTATCAGGATAGCATTTAGGTAATATGCGTAAATAACTTGGTGCACATACCATTGGCAGGATCCACGCCTATGATTAGGTTGGAATGCTGTCCGAAGACACAAGGCGGGAACTAAAAGGTCTCAAAAGCATCGGTATCAATTTTAAAGAAAAGCTAATGTTAAGAAATGAGCTCGAATAGACCATTATCCAAATCATTCTCTTTAACTTAAATTCATTTGAACACTTCAAAGTTAATTAAAGCATACTTAGGCTAAAATTAATTATTTTCAAGTGCAAATACCAATAAAATGGTTTAACTCAATAAATTGTCATTTGACTATTTTGGTGTAAAATGTATAACAATAGTTTAAAATCAATATTTACTAACTAAAAATCATGTTAAAATCATAAATCTAAAACATCAAATGGCTGAACCTTTTGAAAGCTTTTAACTTCTCAATAATTGGTTTATTTGTTTCATTTCAAAATTCTTAATGCTGTATACTAAATTAATGTCGAGCCCAAGTATTATCAAAATATGTAAACAAGAATGAACCTTGAACTTGAATTCGTAAATTCAATAAAAAGAATTCATACCAACTAAATATTTAACATTCCAACACCTCCCAAATCAGAGTTCGGAAATATACACTACCTAAAAAAAAAAAAACTGTTTAGAGATCGAAGAATTTGGTCGCTAAACATGCCAATTCGGTCGCTATCTTGTTTAGCAATCGAATCAAGGGGGTAGCAAAAACCCTAGTCGCTCAATGTTCAGCGACCAAAATTATATTTCGGTCACAAATTGGCGACCGGTAATTCGGTCGCTAAAATATATATTTCGGTCGTCGTAGAGTTGGTCGCATGATTAGATAACCGAATTTAGTGACTGATATTCAGTCGCTATTTCGGTCGCTATTCATGAAAATTATTTTTTAATTATTTTTTATTTTCCTTTAACTTAAGCCTAGTGACCGAATTTTGTTTTTCAAAAAATAACACCATTGATTTTTAATTTCTTATATAAACAAAGTACATCAATATTTTATTTTATTTTGGGATAAATATAATGCATAAATATAATAATGTGCTAACGATCCAAAACACCACAATCAATATGGCCAAGTTTAATGATGTACTAACCGATCAAAACATCATAGTCAATAAGTACTAATGATCTAAAACACATAGATAAATTATTGGACATATCAAAACATCAAAACTTCTTTAGTTCATTAACCGTCCAATGGGATGAACATGTAGAAGCAAGAACCCCCAAGGTACTTAAACTTTGCCAATGCACCAGTGGACAACAAATACAACTCCCTGATACCCTGTGTGTCCGTTGCAAAATATGGGCGATCCTCATGGATTACTATCATTCCATTGAACATATTTCCGCACTTGTCTTCAATAGTCACTGCACGTGGTATTCCTTTTCCCCAACGACGATAGAATGATCGCGGAATTGAAATTAAATCCTACAAATACACACAAACAATTTAGTAATGATTAGTTTATGCCTTAATCATCATTATGTGGTTTTGATCGTTATTCTTAACTTGATGAGATAATGTACCTGGTCCAGATGGATGGTTGTCTCAAAACATTTAGTCGGATCCATTTTCTAATAAAACGATAAGGAAAACAAGTCATATGTCTAAACTTCATCAAGTGATAATAAGCAAAGATGGAAAGATCCATGTAGCAGACTAGCATGTTAAAATAGAACAAAGAAATGCAACTTTACAGATTAGCAGACATAATAGTTTTCAGGAAAGCAGATGCTTTTACGTGGTTTTGAAGGATGGTCATAGAGAGGACTTTTCCTACCGGAAGTGCCTTGATAACCTAATAAGGGAGAAGTATCGATGTAACACCCTGTTTTTCCTATGCTTTCTGTAGCAGTATAAACATATTTAAATGTGTTTATTTTAGATTAAACTTAGAGGATGATTTTAATTAAACTAAAATCATTTTCTTGTGTTGTTATATCATATGAAGTCACGGTAAAATTTTTGGTTGAAAATTCAGACGGAATCCGGTCTGCGTTTTCACTGCCGGTATCCGTTTACTGAGCAGAAAACCTAATTTTGACCCGTGAACGAGACGGTTAGTGTTTTTATCATGTTTCCTTCAACTTTGGTTATTTTGAAAATTTTCGTTCAAAAATAAAATAAAATATTTTATTCGGGCGAAAACGTCGGAAATTTACGATCGGAAATACAACCGGGTATGAAATGGAGCACAAAGAGGGATGGAGTGACTTGAGGTGACATGATGGAAGAGGCTCATACACACTCCAAAAGTATAATCATTATACTTTTTCAAATTATAATACTAACCTAATCTAAAAGCTATTTCTCTCTCCTCTTTTCATCCCATCAAGCCTTAACTCCTAAACTTAATCCACAAGCCACTCTAAACCCCTCTCTTCTCCCTCAATTTCGTGACCTCTCCCCTCTCCCCCTATATATACCCCTTTCATTTACACTTCCTCACTTTTTCTTCTTCTTCATCACTTCATCACTCTTACACTTCTTCTTCTTCTTCTTCTTCTTCTTCAACTACTTAAAGCTTGCATTTTTATTTGTCTTTTGCACTTGTGTTCTTCATTAAAGTTCTTCCTCTTGTTAAGGGTAATGCTCTCATATAAATTTCTTTACAAGTTTGTCATTTTATTTCCTTATTTGCTTTATGTGTTCTTATTAAACTTTAAACTTAAAAAATCTCTTAAAAATGGTAGAAAACTCCTTTTGAGTTGAAACCACTTTCTATAGTCTTGTATTTACTTTTATTTTCACATACTAGAAGGTTGTGTAAAACAAAGCTCCCTAGCCCTTTCTTTCTAAGGAGGCCGAAACCATGTAGTATGGTTTAGGTGAGTTTTGTTTCAACTTTTGAGAAAATGATCATGTGTTTGATTTTCTAACTACCCCTTGATCTTAAATATATAAATCTTGGAAGTTTTTGATAGCTTGTTCCTATGATGGCCGAAAATATGAATAAGTAGGCCTAGGGTACTATGTTTCATCTATCCAAGTATGATCATGGATTTAGAACTCTTAATACCTTGTGATTCTAAACCTAAGAGTTGTTATCAAACAAATATTTCTAACCTATTCTTTCTATGATGGCCGAAACTATACCTTAGGGGCCTAGGAAGATTTGGTTTTCATTTCTCCAAAATGATCATGGACTAAGGCTCCTTAATATAGAAGGATGCTAAGTCTAAGTGATTGGAAAGTTTAAAGACTTCTAACTTGTTTAGTTTATGTTGTAAAACCTAGAATGTAACTCCTTTCATTTTCCAAGATGATCATGGACATGAGCTCCATAAGATATTTGGATGCTAGGTCTAAGAGATTGGAAAGTTTAAATCTTTCTAACTTGATTTCCTATGATGGCCGAAACTAGTGTTTGTGGACCTAGGATGTGTTATTGTTACTCTACCAAAATTATTATGGACTAAAGCTCCTTAATATAGAAGGATGCTATGCCCAAAAGATTGGATGATTTAAAGATTCCTAACTTAGGAATCCCATTAAGGCTGAACCTTAAGGGTTATGAGCCTAAGATGTTTGGTTTTCATTCTTCCAAAATGATCATGGTTTTGAACTCCTTAATACATATGGATGCTAGACCTAAGATATTGGAAAGTTTAGTGAATGCTAGCCTATTTTTCTAGCTTTGGCCGAATACCCTAAGTCTATGACTTAGTGGGATTTTGATTCAACTTTGTTAAATGATCATTGTTTATGAACTCCTAGCACTTGAGGATCATAAATCCATAAGTTGCATAATTTTCGGGAATCCTTAACCTTACTTTATTGTCTTGGCCGAACCTAATACCTTGTGGTTTAGTATTCTTAGTTGATTTTTAACTTATGATCTTGTGTTTATAACCCTAGACCTCTATCGTCAAGAAAGCGAGGATGTTCGTGAATTACCTTTCCAAGCACCCAACCTCTTAACTTTCACGGAGGGTAAGAGGGGATTGCCTATGGATATTCAATGACCATATGCATGTGTGTATGTGTTTACTTGAATGATTTGAATATTGTTATGATATTGAACCGATACTTGAATGACTCTTTTACTTGAACTATTGTGATTATTACTTGAAGTTGAATCTTACTTGCTTTAAAGTATTGTGCATACATGTGATGAATTGTCATTGACTGTGATATTATTGTTGATAATATATTACTGTTGATTGAAGTTTGAGAAGCCAGACTAGAGTCTGTGCCCAATGACTGTAAGGATTAAAAGCCTTAATAAGCCTTGAATAGAACTTTGAAAGTTTTGGGTTCATTTATAACAGTTCCTTGTTTAAGTACTTACTTCAGAAGAATAAGATCTTTGTTTTTAGAAAAATGTTAAAGTGATTTCAAGTCAATAGAAACTACCTTTTTATGATCAAACGTTTTGTACGAGAGAAAACCTTTTCGCACTATGTGTTTTATGAAGGAAAAACCCTTTGAAAATATTTGACTTTATTCCATCAAGGATTTCAAAGAGAAAACGAATTTTCTAAATGTTTTATAAAAGAGTTTGCAAAAAGGAAAATGATTTTCTCCTCAATAATTTAGAAACATTCCGGTTACTTGGATAAGTGACCGAGGTTTTGTTTTGGATTTGATTTTCACTGAGCGAAAAGTAAGTACATGTGAAAGAGAATATAGTTCGCGAGACGTCGCCTCTAGTATTCAGTTATATGCACGTGATCTAGGATCCGTGTCAAGTACTATGGACCAAGGGTCCTATTCATGATGTTATAGACTGAGAGTCCAAATCTCGGAATCGAGAACGGTGTGTTCTGATTTCGTTGCTGCGGACTAGGTGTCCTTATCATTTTAGAATAAAACATAGATAAAATCATAAGTGATTTCTACGACCACAAACCTTGACTGCGGCCTCGGTCTAAGGCATTGTGATTGAGCACTCGGACTGCGTGTCCTGTGTTTCTTAAGTTCAAGTGATGGGGAATTGTGAATAGTCGTTAGCTTTGAGCTTCGACAACGAAAAAGAGTATACACAAAGAAAAGCCTTGATAACGGAAAGTTTTTATTCATATGCATTTCCCTTAGCAGACGTGCTCAAGTAAACCAGATACAAGGTGGTATCTGAGGGTCAGTCCGATTGGCCCAGTTGGAGGCATTCGAGACGTTGTGCATCCGGAGACCATGGTGCACGAGGTTATGGCGGCAACTTGCCAGTGGGCCTCAGAGCTTGACCAACTCTTTATTACTCCTACAATGAAACGGTGTTGTTATCTCATGAGATTAAGTTAGAGCCTGATTATTGAAGTGTCATGCATCAATTTTATAAAAATGTTTGTTCGGGCATGAGACCCACTGATATAACTCCTGCTCTATCTCATTTGCTAAATACATGTTATTATGCTACGATGTTGTATGTATCATGCTTATGGTTGTTGTGGGATATATCTTTTATTGGTATCTCACTCTTGCATGTTTTCTTGTTATTCCTGCTCCCTATGGGATTGTTGTATATATATATATCTTCAGATTTAGATGGATCCCGCCGCGCCTTTGGCACCGACGGGAATGAGGACTCTCACCTTTGATGATGCGGGAGATCCTGGGGCGTGGGACATACTCCCCAGATCCCGAGCGGCCATCTATCGGGGGCCGGTTACGGAGTTGAAAGGGAATGGGGCAGAAGGACCACAGCAATGGGTTCAGACCATCGAGATGGTTCGGGTATCACTACCACCCCCTTGGTACTATCTACAAGTGCTGGCACAGAGGGGACAGCTTCGCGAACACCCGCCTTTGGGAGTGCCGCTTCCGGGAGTTGCACCAGCTTCACCTGAGGAAGAGGATCCGGAAGAAGATCCCGAGGAATACCCTGAGACGAGTAGGAGGATCATGTCCAATACGACGACGACGACATGGAGGAGGTGCCGGAGTATGTACCCGACTTTGATCCTGATTTTGATGACTCTGACTCCCCCGATGAGGGCGGAGAGGTAGTGGATGCGTCGCCAGGGAACTCCTCAGGGAGCGAGAGTGTTCAGACTGGCCCTTTTCGCGGCCATTAGTTGTAGACTAGCTTAGGGGTTCTGTCTGGGTAAAAGTGTATCCTGGTCCGATGGTATTTTGGTTTCATAACAAACTGGTATTTTGAGATGTGGTTCCGGACCCTTCCCCTTTTGGCTTACCTTGCTTATTTTATTTAGTATTATCAATGGCCTATTCTTATAAAGGTCCTAAGTTAAATTTGTAATCAAGACCTGACGCTACTACTGTTGATGTTTATCTATTATGATGATGTTATTCATGTTCTGAGTGTTCATTTAAAGAAGAAAAAAAATTTAAGCACCATTTTCAGTAATACTATTTATAAAGAAGGTTTTTTTTTCCGAAAGCGACCAGAATTTAAACAAATTTTAATTCCGCAACGGGTAACCATGTGATACCAAGTTAGGGTGTCACAATCTAGACATCGCTGAATCGTTCATCAACAACTATTTCTGGAAAGCTCCATTGCCTAGTGAAACAAATGAGTAGAAAACCAGAGCTGCTTTCATAATATTGTGTACAGAGCTACTTTCCAATGTGAATGAAGATAGTAAACTGGTGCATAATGTTGGAAATGTCAGAATACATACCTGAGATGAGTAAGAACTGAGAGAGGAGCCTGTTGGGGGTGGTGGCCTCATGACTACAGAGAGGAGCTTGAGGATAAGAGAGAACCTTAGAAACAGATAGATAGATAGAGAGAGAGAGAGAGAGAGAGAGAGAGAGAGATGGAGTAAAGGAGAGCTTACCTGAGGAGAGGGATGACGGTGGTAGCCCGAGGTGTCTTGTGGTGGCCGGAGCGGGCGTGAGGAAGAGAGAAACGGTGGGGGAGAGAGAGAGTTTCGAGCAACAGTGAGGAAGAAAGGTGGTTCTGCCTGATTTAGGGATTTTACTTTTAGCGACCGAATTAATTGGTCGCTATTTCGGTCGCAGAACTTAAAATTTGAAATCGGTTGCAAAATCGGTCTCAAAAGGCTCCACCACAATGTTTTTTTAGTGCTCTTTGGCGACCGATATACATTTCGGTCGCTAAGTAATTAAAATTTTCCTATTGACTAAACATCGGTCGCTAATTCGGTCGCAAAATAGTCAACAAAATTGTGCCTTTTAAAATTCTTTATATAGCGACCGAATACGTTGCTACCACACAATTCGATCGCTAAAACCATTATAACCAACTTTCTCAAAGATCCTATTATCCGTCGCTAAAAGCAACTATTATTTTCGGTCGCTATTAGACCTTTTTTTTGTAGTGATAATGCATTTCACAAAAGTCGCTAAACGACTTAATGATCGAACAGAAGGCTTATACTTAGAGCCAATTACATGGAATTTTTTTCCAGTGATTAGCATATGCGAGATATAATCGGGTAAGGTTCTCGAATTCCAACATTACGCCAAGTCAACAAATTTAAATTTAGCTTAGTGCTAAATTAAATTTAACAGTTATTCAACAGGGTATAACTAAGATTCTAAAAATACACAATTTAATAACAATATTTAAAAATATTGAGGGAGCACATTAAAACAGTTTCCTATACTCTTAAGCAGTTATACTAACCCGCAGTTAATGTAACACCCCCTTGAGCATTACTTCCTAATAAGTGCGGAAATAAATAAAAAGTAATTTGCTGGTTAATTTTGGAAAAATTTATTTATTTTAGGTTAGAAAACTCAAGTGTAAAATTTTTCTTGTACCGTAAACTCTCGGTAACCATGAAACATACATTAAACTGTAAGGCCATGTGGACTACAATGTCATCACAGCATACAATTTTTATTTTCAAAAGAAGAAAATTAAACCAAAGATTAACTTACAACACCACAGTTAAATACATATTTTTTTTGCACCCACGAACAGATATTTCTTCAAGCATCCAGGAACCTAAGTCTCCGAGTGACTTAGTGAACTCCTTTGCACCCTTTGTACTAGTATACCAAGATACACGGTAGAACTAGACAAACCTAATATATTTGTAAAGGTGAGACGCCAATATATAGATTTAACACGATAACAACATGTGCGACTCACAAAATAGCATATATACATGTATAATCATAACAACATGAATCTCATAAATAAACAAATAATTTAGCAGAGGGTTTCATACCCGATCATCGTTATTTTGAAAACAAGATGCATGAACACTTCAATATCACCGTTTAACTTTTTCCTAATCTCCGGAGATCCCAACACCGTGTAAAAATGAGCTGATCGGGCTCGATTACCAAATAAGGCACACCGTGTTTATCCACAGCACTGCCAAAACTCCTGGCATAGTGATCACCGTGTTTGGATGTCCATAGCATGATATCCAACACAAGGCACAGTAGCATGAAATACCAAAGCATATGGACTTCATTGTCCATCAAGGCACATTGAAACACTGTAGCATGAAATACCTTACCCTGTAAGGCATCCACACAAAACACCGTGGACACGTCTGCCAAATGCATGAAATAAAACATTTTATTCTCGTCACTTTTCTCTATGTTCAATTTTTCATTGCCGAAGCTCAAAGGCCTTCGACCCTCCGTAATATTCATCGTTTTCAAATCTCTTAATATTAACACAGGATACGAAGTCCGAGTGCTCATTCACGAAATCTTAAACCTGTGCACTAGTCTTAGGTTCGTGGTAGTAGAAAATATCTTACACCGTTTAACACCGTTATGATACACCATGAAGTAGACACAATGTCCACAGGACATTAAGTCCATAACACCGTGAGAATCCTAGTTTCCAGACGTCTCAGTCACTAGATTCATGTTTTGTAATTTATGTTGTTTTTCGTTCTGTGAAAAACAAATCCAAAACAAAATCTCCGCAACTTATCCAAGTTGTCGGATTCGTTTTAAAACCGTCACTTTGTTAGGAAGTCCACTTTCTGCTGAAAATATATTTCTGAAATTTTATTCTTCCAAAAAGAAGTCCTTTAAGACTAAAACTCATTTTAAAATAGGCACTGCTATTTTAGAAGAATACTTTTCGTAGATATTGTTCAGATTTAACTGTCGTCTAACATTTTTAAAATGGTTTTAGCCAAAATTTGACTTTTCATTTCTCATAATAACTTGGTATATTATTTGGAACCTTCTTTCACAAAAACTAGCAGCACCAAAGTATTTTCAAGTATTTCTTATTTTCCTCAATTAAAATATTAATCAATATAATATTCTAAAATTTCTTAATTAAACATTGATTATTCTTTATGAAGCTTCTTAAAGCTTTTATCTTGATAATTAGTTGAGCACAGATCACAGTCAGGCTTCTCAAACAAAAATCAACATCAATAAATAATCCTCATCAATGTTATAGCAAGTAATACAATTTATAATATGCATTAAACATACTAAAACACGTAATTGCCAATAAATAAACACAGATCACATAACAGCATCAAACAGTTTCAAACCAACCACAACCTATACAGATAAATATTACAAACACTAATCACACATAGTTATCGAGAAAAATCCCTCAGGTAAGCTCCCCTTACCTCTTGAAGATTCAAGTGATCGTTTCACGAAGGATTTTCCTATTTGAATTCGGTCTCCTTCATATAGCTTAGATCAATTAATCACAGATTGATCCTTCACAACAAATCATCACACAATTAATAACAATCAAACAACTAAACCCCCTAATCACTCATGATAAGGGTTCGGCCTATATAAATTAAATAGGCTAGGGACTCCAAAAATTAAGAAGCTCTTGGATTAATGATCCTTAAGCATAATAAAGATGAAATTAAGGATCACTTGACAAGGATTTTGAATCAAAACTCACCTAACCAATATAGTTAGGGTTTCGGCCATGATGAATAAAATAGGGCTGAGAATTTCTTTTGATTTCAAGCTTTTGGACAATAAATGTATAAGTATTAAAGGAATGAAAACAATAGTTATAATTCATCAAACATTTTTCTAAACATTTTTGCTTGATATTTGAAGAAATAAATCTAAGACTTTAAATAAATAAAACTTGATGAAAATTAAGATTAGTTGAGGATTAGAAACATAGAACCCTTAAATAGCTTAGATCTAACTTCATCTAAGTTAAAAATTGAACAAAACCTCCTTTGTCCTTTTTAACCTAGCTTCGGCCATCTAAAGATAAATTGGAAGGAAAATTTTGTTTGAATCATGCTCTTGGATCTTGAATATAGAGATGATAACAAGTTCATAGAAATTGGTTTTATGATCATAGGATTTTTCTATGATTTTCTAGAGATTTTCAAACATATGAACACTAAAATAGAAAATGATGAAGATGAACTTGCATCAAGAAATTATTTGAAGAACATATAGCTTAATCTTGATGAGGAACAAGATTTACCTCTTGGAAGTTGAAGGGCAAGAAATCACCTTGTTGCTTCACAAATCTTGGTTATGGAAGTTTATTGAAAGTTAGAGAAAATGAGAGAAAACTTAAGGAAGAAGATGGAGTTTATGAAGTGAATGAAAATGGCCAAGTGTGAGGGAGAGTGAGCACGAAATTAAGCGAGTGAGAGGGGTTATTTGGTCCAAAATTTGTTACTTCAGGACAAGGAAGTAAAATCATGTAAGGACCAAATTGGAATTAATGAAAAAGTTAAGGACATTTTTGTAATTTCATCCCCAACATCATCATGACTTGTGGATCAACCTTTAGCAGTCTAGAAATCCCGTATACGGCTTCGTCGTTTACCCGATTAAACATAATGTCTAGAAATAAAATTTTTGTTCCACTTTGTAAGTGAAATATGTCTAAATGACCAGAGTCATTAGAAATTAAATATAAATTCTAATTTTTTTGTTTAAAGTTAAATTTAGGTTTTCTGATTAGTAAAATTCTACTATCTGTGAAATCGCAGACCGGGTTTCGTCTGAATTTTCAACCTAAAATTTAATCCTAACTCTCTACAATTAAGAAGAGTAAGGATATGATCTTGGTTTATCCAACATCATTTTCTAAGCCTCGAATAAAAATATAATCATTTATATAATTTTTACCGATATTAGAAAGTCGAAAAAACTCGCGATGTTACATACTACCCCTCTAAAAATAAATTTCGTCCTCGAAATTTCGTGACTCGAAACTAAACAAGATTTTTCAACTCCAAAGTCCTATATTGTAATTCTCACATTTAACTGTCCCTTAGGTGACAATTTCAACTTAATAATAAATTTCACACTTATCCTCCTTTCTATTTATCCTCAAACCTTTCCATTACTACAATGTTCTCACTTCCTTTTACTTTTCACCTTAGCTATCATACCCGAGAGGAATCATCAAAACTTAATTTCTCGGCTTCTCGATATTGATCCCACTAGAAAACTTTCTCCAACTTCTATCTTTCACTGCTAACACCAAAATCAACACTAACTTCGCCATAACATACATCTACTTCTTGCTCAAGAAATTCACTCGTAGTCTTAGTCCCTATGGGCGTAGTCTTCTCCTCTAAGTCATATCAAATCCACACATTTCAAGTCTCCAAGTAAGACACCATAACATTTCTTTTGATTACAACCCACCACTCCAAATCATGTCGAGATCACGTATCTCATCCTCCGAAGAATATTATCACATCCTTAATCTAACCAACATCAAAAGAATTACACTGGTTAGAATTATCAAGCTCCCCAACTTTGAACCCTCATAGCAACAAACAAAGTTGCATTCTTCACTTACACTCGACTTAAGTAAAACTATTATAGACACTTACTCCCAACCAACTTTCTAAGGACTAGGTTGTTTTTCTCATTCACCCACTCAGGTTGAGACTAGTGAACTAAACTCAACCTCCATTAGTTCCTCGACTCTCAGAGTAGACTTTACCAAAATACGTGGCGTAAACATCGTGTCTTCATCTGAAACGATACTCAAAGATATTCCATGAACCATAATCATTCCTCCGGTACATATTTTGGTTCACTTTTCCACTTCATAACGAATATTAACAGATAAGAAAGGTGTCTTCCTTGTTATCTTGACATCGATCTCCCAAAATGAATTACTGCTTCCTAGAGGTCCTTGGTACACCCATAACGAAGTTTACTGCGACGTTAACACCTTGACGAGAAGGGTCTTAAGCGTCAAGTCATCCCTTCTTAAGTGTACTCGATTAACTTTGACATCCTGATACGGATCCGATATTCACCTTCATGACTCATAAGATAGGTCAGTTGTCAATAGCACTTTGAAAAGAAATGAGGTAAGATTCATCAAAAAGAACAAGTTCTCTCGAACTACAACAAGGTTTGGTCTAGTTCATGAGAAGACATTTTCAAGAATTGAAATTCTCGGATCTTGCTCTCACAAGGAAACATATAAAAGAATTTTGTCATACTGAAAAGTATAAAGGAATATCCATTATGTAAAAAGACTATTTAATAGGTTCGTGGGTGTAAAAAAATGCATAGCTAATACATATTTTCAACCATGACTCTAACTAAAGTTCCTTCTTTCATATGAACTTCCAGCGGATCAGGGAATCAAAGATGGAGAATTCCTATCGTCGAGGGATTTCTCTTTTAATACCAGAAAATTTTAAAATAACAACTTTAGGAAAGAAGATGGCTTGACCCAAAGACCAAGTTGAATCACATCTATCAGAATAAAAGAGACTGGAATAAATTCCTTCAAGGAACCTTTGTTTTCGAAATGTCATAATTATCATACACCAACTGAAGAGACCAACAACACAATAGATTCTACAAAGTCAAATACTCAAGGACATCAAAATAAGATTATACTCAGAACTCATTACAGACTTAAAATTATGAGTCATTAGGGTATGAACATCATACATATGATTCTTATACATAACAGCGTCTTTGGTTCATGATCTGGTTGCCGAAATTTCTGAAAGAATCTACAACCGTCTTTTATAAGATCTCTAGGTTGCAAAGCTTCCACCCCGTTCTCGGTGTAAACTTTCCGTCTTTGTTGCTCATTTTACTTTTTGACGCCTTTCTAGCAGCTCGTGCTTTGTTTATATCTGCTTCAGATTTCTTTACATTCCATATTCTTGCACTATGCCCCGTATTCCCACATTGATAACATAGAATCTCTTTAATTGGACAAGTGTCTGCTAAGGTCTTTCCTTCCACACTTGTAACATCTTTTGACTCTTGGCTTCGTTCCCTTGACCTCCACTACTTGATGTAGAAATGTCGGAACGACATGATAGTTAGTTCTGATAAATTCCTGGAGGTCGGAAATACAGTTTTTGCTGATTTTGCTTTCTCTTATGATTTTGATTTTGGTTTTGGAATCGAGAGGGTCCCCCAGTATTACCCTTATTGTCTCTACCTTTCCCTTTCTGTTCCACTTCCCAGCATTTTTCCACTAAAACCTGAAAATTGCGAATCTCGAGTGGTAGTACCAACTCTTCGATCTCATACCACAGGCCTCCTTCGAATCTCTCACATTCCCAACCTTCATCAGGTTGAACTTGAAAGTAATGGAAATACTTAGCGAGGAATTCAAAATTCGCCGTATATTCTTCAACAGTCAGTTCATTCTGCTGTAATAGTAAGAATTCTCGTCCTTTCTCGATTATGGCACTCTGAGGAAATACATATCCAGAAAAATTTTGCGAAAATATTTCCAAGTTATTTCTTGTTTACTCGCAATTAGTAGCTATCCAATATCATTCCACCAGGATCCGGCAGCACCTACAAGCAGAGAAACAGCATACGGAACCTTCGCTCCTTCAGGAATGTTGATAAGTTCGAAAATTCTTTCTAGCTCTTGTATCCACAAGTCAGCCTTTTCGAGATTGATGTCTCCATGAAATTTTGGAGGTTCCTGACTCCTGAAGCTTGCTAGACATTTCTCTTCGGCAGCCAGTTCAGCCCGAATCTGGACTTGCTGATCCAACACTAGTCATAACCTGGACATCCTGATCCATCCGTCCAAATCACATCCTTGTTGTTAACATAAGTCCGACCATCGCCACGATCGCCCCAACCGTCTCCTCTACGACCGCTTTGACTGTCACTTCTACGGTCATGACACATCCACATCCAATTCCTGGTTCCATAACGACCTCTAAGACACAATCAGTCAGTTTGTAACCAGAAACTGCAAACATGCCTACACGTTTTAAAACATATTACTTCTAAGAAGTAATTCAATCAACGTACCATCTACTATTCACGGGTTCTCACAAGGTCTCAACCCAATTCGAACCCATCAAAACACACGTAATTGTGTGTCAACACGCATTGTTTTTGAGAAGGAAACAATTCAAACAAGGTCTAACCAGAGATCACATAACAAAAACATAACAGACCTATTTCCCAAGGTTCCCGAAAGACTCGACCAGATCTGATACCACAAATGTAACACCCCCTTGGGAATTACTTCCTAATACGTGCGGACATGAATTAAAAGTAATTTGTTGGTTACTTTCGGAAAAATGTATAGATTTTAGGTTAGAAAACTCGGGTGTAAAATTTTTTTTCTACCGTAAACTCTCGGTAACCATGATACATACATTAAACAGTAAGGCCAAATGGACTACAATGTCATCACAGCATACAATTTTTATTTCAAAGAGTTTCAATTTTTAAAAGAAGAAATTAAACCAAAGATTAACTTACAACACCATAATTAAATACCTTTTTTTTATATCCTAAGCTGGTCGCTCTACAAGAAATCATCGAAAAGATCCCAGTGGCCATCCCCACGAACAGATACTTCTTCAAGCATCCAGGAACCTAAGTCTCCGAGTGACTTAGTGAACTCCTTTGAACACTTTGTGCTAGTATACCAAGATACACGGTAGAACTAGATAAACCTGATATATTTGTTAGGGTGAGATGCCAATATACGGATTTAACACGACAACAACATGTGCTACTCACAAAACAACATATAGACATATATAATCATAACAACATAAATCTCATAAATAAACAAATAATTTAGCGGAGGGTTTCATACCCGATCATCGTTATTTTGAAAACAAGATGCATGAACACTTCAATATCACCGTCTAACTTTTTATTAATCTCCGGAGATCCCAACACCGTGTAAAAATGAGCTGATCAAGCTCGACTGCCAAATAAGGCACACCGTGTTTATCCACAACACTGCCCAAAACTCCTGGCACAGTGATCACCATGTGTGGATGTCCATAGCATACTGTCCAACACAAGGCACAATAACCAAAGCATATGGACTTCATTTTCCATCAAGGCACAATGAAACACCGTAGCATGAAATACCTTACCCTGTAAGGCATCCACACAAAACACCATGGACACGTCTGCCAAATACATGAAATAAAACATTTTATTCTCGTCACTTTTCTCTGTGTTCAATCTTTCCTTGCCGAAGCTCAAAGGCCTTCAACCCTCCGTAATATTCATCGTTTTCAAATCTCTTATTATTAACACAGGACACGAAGTCCGAGTGCTCATTCACGAAATCTTAGACCTGTGCACTAGTCTTAGGTTCGTGGTAGTAGAAAATATCTTACACCGTTTAACACCATTATTACACCATGAAGTACACCATGAAGTAGACACAATGTCCACAGGACATTAAGTCCATAACACCGTGAGAATCCTAGTTTCCCGACGTCTCAGTCACTAGATTCATGTTTTGTAATTTATGTTGTTTTTCGTTCTGTGAAAAACAAATCCAAAACAAAATCTCCGCAACTTATCCAAGTTGTCGGATTCGTTTTAAAACCGTCACTTTGTTAGGAAGTCCACTTTCTGCTGAAAATATATTCCTGAAATTTTATTCTTCCAAAAAGAAGTCCTTTAAGACTAAAACTCGTTTTAAAATAGGCACTGCAGTTTTAGAAGAATACTTTCCGTAGATATTGTTCAGATTTAACTGTTGTCTAACATTTTTAAAATGGTTTGAGCCAAAATTTGACTTTTCATTTCTCATAATAACTTGGTATATTATTTGGAACCTTCTTTCACAAAAACTAGCAGCACCAAAGTAGTTTCAAGTATTTCTTATTTACCTCAATTAAAATACTAATCAATATCATATTCTAATATTTCTCAATTAAACATTGATTATTCTTTATGAAGTTTCTTAAAGCTTTTATCTTGATAATTAGTTGAGCATAGATTATAGTCAGGCTTCTCAAACAACAATCAACATCAATAAATAATCCTCATCAATGTTATAGCAAGTAATACAATTTATAATATGCATTAAACATACTAAAACACGTAATTGCCAATAAATAAACACAGATCACATAACAACATCAAACAATTTCAAACCAACCACAACCAATACAAATAAATATTACAAACACTAATCACACATGGTTATCGCGAAAAATCCCTCAGGTAAGCTCCTGTTACCTCTTGAAGATTCAAGTGATCGTTTCACGAATGATTTTCCGATTTGAATTCGGTCTCCTTCATACAGCTTAGATCAATTAAT
This sequence comes from Echinosophora koreensis, assembly GCA_035048595.1. Classification (NCBI taxonomy): domain Eukaryota; kingdom Viridiplantae; phylum Streptophyta; class Magnoliopsida; order Fabales; family Fabaceae; genus Echinosophora; species Echinosophora koreensis. Next base: position 3,926,055 of record JAPCYP010000025.1, on the reverse strand, counting down.
CACAGATTGATCCTTCACAACAAATCATCACACAATTAATAACAATCAAACAACTAAACCCCCTAATCACTCATGATAAGGGTTCGGCCTATATAAATTAAATAGGCTAGGGACTCCAAAAATTAAGAAGCTCTTGGATTAATGATCCTTAAGCATAATAAAGATGAAATTAAGGATCACTTGACAAGGATTTTGAATCAAAACTCACCTAACCAATATAGTTAGGGTTTCGGCCATGATGAATAAAATAGGGCTGAGAATTTCTTTTGATTTCAAGCTTTTGGACAATAAATGTATAAGTATTAAAGGAATGAAAACAATAGTTATAATTCATCAAACATTTTTCTAAACATTTTTGCTTGATATTTGAAGAAATAAATCTAAGACTTTAAATAAATAAAACTTGATGAAAATTAAGATTAGTTGAGGATTAGGAACATAGAACCCTTAAATAGCTTAGATCTAACTTCATCTAAGTTAAAAATTGAACAAAACCTCCTTTGTCCTTTTTAACCTAGGTTCGGCCACCTAAAGATAAATTGGAAGGAAAATTTTGTTTGAATCATGCTCTTGGATCTTGAATATAGAGATGATAACAAGTTCATAGAAATTGGTTTTATGATCATAGGATTTTTCTATGATTTTCTAGAGATTTTCAAACATATGAACACTAAAATAGAAAATGATGAAGATGAACTTGCATCAAGAAATTATTTGAAGAACATATAGCTTAATCTTGATGAGGAACAAGATTTACCTCTTGGAAGTTGAAGGGCAAGAAATCACCTTGTTGCTTCACAAATCTTGGTTATGGAAGTTTATTGAAAGTTAGAGAAAATGAGAGAAAACTTAAGGAAGAAGATGGAGTTTATGAAGTGAATGAAAATGGCCAAGTGTGAGGGAGAGTGAGCACGAAATTAAGCGAGTGAGAGGGGTTATTTGGTCCAAAATTTGTTACTTCAGGACAAGGAAGTAAAATCATGTAAGGACCAAATTGGAATTAATGAAAAAGTTAAGGACATTTTTGTAATTTCATCCCCAACATCATCATGACTTGTGGATCAACCTTTAGCAGTCTAGAAATCCCGTATACGGCTTCGTCGTTTACCCGATTAAACATAATGTCTAGAAATAAAATTTTTGTTCCACTTTGTAAGTGAAATATGTCTAAATGACCAGAGTCATTAGAAATTAAATATAAATTCTAATTTTTTTGTTTAAAGTTAAATTTAGGTTTTCTGATTAGTAAAATTCTACTATCTGTGAAATCGCAGACCGGGTTTCGTCTGAATTTTCAACCTAAAATTTAATCCTAACTCTCTACAATTAAGAAGAGTAAGGATATGATCTTGGTTTATCCAACATCATTTTCTAAGCCTCGAATAAAAATATAATCATTTATATAATTTTTACCGATATTAGAAAGTCGAAAAAACTCGGGATGTTACATACTACCCCTCTAAAAATAAATTTCGTCCTCGAAATTTCGTGACTCGAAACTAAACAAGATTTTTCAACTCCAAAGTCCTATATTGTAATTCTCACATTTAACTGTCCCTTAGGTGACAATTTCAACTTAATAATAAATTTCACACTTATCCTCCTTTCTATTTATCCTCAAACCTTTCCATTACTACAATGTTCTCACTTCCTTTTACTTTTCACCTTAGCTATCATACCCGAGAGGAATCATCAAAACTTAATTTCTCGGCTTCTCGATATTGATCCCACTAGAAAACTTTCTCCAACTTCTATCTTTCACTGCTAACACCAAAATCAACACTAACTTCGCCATAACATACATCTACTTCTTGCTCAAGAAATTCACTCGTAGTCTTAGTCCCTATGGGCGTAGTCTTCTCCTCTAAGTCATATCAAATCCACACATTTCAAGTCTCCAAGTAAGACACCATAACATTTCTTTTGATTACAACCCACCACTCCAAATCATGTCGAGATCACGTATCTCATCCTCCGAAGAATATTATCACATCCTTAATCTAACCAACATCAAAAGAATTACACTGGTTAGAATTATCAAGCTCCCCAACTTTGAACCCTCATAGCAACAAACAAAGTTGCATTCTTCACTTACACTCGACTTAAGTAAAACTATTATAGACACTTACTCCCAACCAACTTTCTAAGGACTAGGTTGTTTTTTCTCATTCACCCACTCAGGTTGAGACTAGTGAACTAAACTCAACCTCCATTAGTTCCTCGACTCTCAGAGTAGACTTTACCAAAATACGTGGCGTAAACATCGTGTCTTCATCTGAAACGATACTCAAAGATATTCCATGAACCATAATCATTCCTCCGGTACATATTTTGGTTCACTTTTCCACTTCATAACGAATATTAACAGATAAGAAAGGTGTCTTCCTTGTTATCTTGACATCGATCTCCCAAAATGAATTACTGCTTCCTAGAGGTCCTTGGTACACCCATAACGAAGTTTACTGCGACGTTAACACCTTGACGAGAAGGGTCTTAAGCGTCAAGTCATCCCTTCTTAAGTGTACTCGATTAACTTTGACATCCTGATACGGATCCGATATTCACCTTCATGACTCATAAGATAGGTCAGTTGTCAATAGCACTTTGAAAAGAAATGAGGTAAGATTCATCAAAAAGAACAAGTTCTCTCGAACTACAACAAGGTTTGGTCTAGTTCATGAGAAGACATTTTCAAGAATTGAAATTCTCGGATCTTGCTCTCACAAGGAAACATATAAAAGAATTTTGTCATACTGAAAAGTATAAAGGAATATCCATTATGTAAAAAGACTATTTAATAGGTTCGTGGGTGTAAAAAAATGCATAGCTAATACATATTTTCAACCATGACTCTAACTAAAGTTCCTTCTTTCATATGAACTTCCAGCGGATCAGGGAATCAAAGATGGAGAATTCCTATCGTCGAGGGATTTCTCTTTTAATACCAGAAAATTTTAAAATAACAACTTTAGGAAAGAAGATGGCTTGACCCAAAGACCAAGTTGAATCACATCTATCAGAATAAAAGAGACTGGAATAAATTCCTTCAAGGAACCTTTGTTTTCGAAATGTCATAATTATCATACACCAACTGAAGAGACCAACAACACAATAGATTCTACAAAGTCAAATACTCAAGGACATCAAAATACGATTATACTCAGAACTCATTACAGACTTAAAATTATGAGTCATTAGGGTATGAACATCATACATATGATTCTTATACATAACAGCGTCTTTGGTTCATGATCTGGTTGCCGAAATTTCTGAAAGAATCTACAACCGTCTTTTATAAGATCTCTAGGTTGCAAAGCTTCCACCCCGTTCTCGTGTAAACTTTCCGTCTTTGTTGCTCATTTTACTTTTTGACGCCTTTCTAGCAGCTCGCGCTTTGTTTATATCTGCTTCATATTTCTTTACATTCCATATTCTTGCACTATGCCCCGTATTCCCACATTGATAACATAGAATCTCTTTAATTGGACAAGTGTCTGCTAAGGTCTTTCCTTCCACACTTGTAACATCTTTTGACTCTTGGCTTCGTTCCCTTGACCTCCACTACTTGATGTAGAAATGTCGGAACGACATGATAGTTAGTTCTGATAAATTCCTGGAGGTCGGAAATACAGTTTTTGCTGATTTTGCTTTCTCTTCTGATTTTGATTTTGGTTTTGGAATCGAGAGGGTCCCCCAGTATTACCCTTATTGTCTCTACCTTTCCCTTTCTGTTCCACTTCCCAGCATTTTTCCACTAAAACCTGAAAATTGCGAATCTCGAGTGGTAGTACCAACTCTTCGATCTCATACCACAGGCCTCCTTCGAATCTCTCACATTCCCCACCTTCATCAGGTTGAACTTGAAAGTAATGGAAATACTTAGCGAGGAATTCAAAATTCGCCGTATATTCTTCAACAGTCAGTTCATTCTGCTGTAATAGTAAGAATTCTCGTCCTTTCTCGATTATGGCACTCTGAGGAAATACATATCCAGAAAAATTTTGCGAAAATATTTCCAAGTTATTTCTTGTTTACTCGCAATTAGTAGCTATCCAATATCATTCCACCAGGATCCGGCAGCACCTACAAGCAGAGAAACAGCATACGGAACCTTCGCTCCTTCAGGAATGTTGATAAGTTCGAAAATTCTTTCTAGCTCTTGTATCCACAAGTCAGCCTTTTCGAGATTGATGTCTCCATGAAATTTTGGAGGTTCCTGACTCCTGAAGCTTGCTAGACATTTCTCTTCGGCAGCCAGTTCAGCCCGAATCTGGACTTGCTGATCCAACACTAGTCATAACCTGGACATCCTGATCCATCCGTCCAAATCACATCCTTGTTGTTAACATAAGTCCGACCATCGCCACGATCGCCCCAACCGTCTCCTCTACGACCGCTTTGACTGTCACTTCTACGGTCATGACACATCCACATCCAATTCCTGGTTCCATAACGACCTCTAAGACACAATCAGTCAGTTTGTAACCAGAAACTGCAAACATGCCTACACGTTTTAAAACATATTACTTCTAAGAAGTAATTCAATCAACGTACCATCTACTATTCACGGGTTCTCACAAGGTCTCAACCCAATTCGAACCCATCAAAACACACGTAATTGTGTGTCAACACGCATTGTTTTTGAGAAGGAAACAATTCAAACAAGGTCTAACCAGAGATCACATAACAAAAACATAACAGACCTATTTCCCAAGGTTCCCGAAAGACTCGACCAGATCTGATACCACAAATGTAACACCCCCTTGGGAATTACTTCCTAATACGTGCGGACATGAATTAAAAGTAATTTGTTGGTTACTTTCGGAAAAATGTATAGATTTTAGGTTAGAAAACTCGGGTGTAAAATTTTTTTTCTACCGTAAACTCTCGGTAACCATGATACATACATTAAACAGTAAGGCCAAATGGACTACAATGTCATCACAGCATACAATTTTTATTTCAAAGAGTTTCAATTTTTAAAAGAAGAAATTAAACCAAAGATTAACTTACAACACCATAATTAAATACCTTTTTTTTATATCCTAAGCTGGTCGCTCTACAAGAAATCATCGAAAAGATCCCAGTGGCCATCCCCACGAACAGATACTTCTTCAAGCATCCAGGAACCTAAGTCTCCGAGTGACTTAGTGAACTCCTTTGAACACTTTGTGCTAGTATACCAAGATACACGGTAGAACTAGATAAACCTGATATATTTGTTAGGGTGAGATGCCAATATACGGATTTAACACGACAACAACATGTGCTACTCACAAAACAACATATAGACATATATAATCATAACAACATAAATCTCATAAATAAACAAATAATTTAGCGGAGGGTTTCATACCCGATCATCGTTATTTTGAAAACAAGATGCATGAACACTTCAATATCACCGTCTAACTTTTTATTAATCTCCGGAGATCCCAACACCGTGTAAAAATGAGCTGATCAAGCTCGACTGCCAAATAAGGCACACCGTGTTTATCCACAACACTGCCCAAAACTCCTGGCACAGTGATCACCATGTGTGGATGTCCATAGCATACTGTCCAACACAAGGCACAATAACCAAAGCATATGGACTTCATTTTCCATCAAGGCACAATGAAACACCGTAGCATGAAATACCTTACCCTGTAAGGCATCCACACAAAACACCATGGACACGTCTGCCAAATACATGAAATAAAACATTTTATTCTCGTCACTTTTCTCTGTGTTCAATCTTTCCTTGCCGAAGCTCAAAGGCCTTCAACCCTCCGTAATATTCATCGTTTTCAAATCTCTTATTATTAACACAGGACACGAAGTCCGAGTGCTCATTCACGAAATCTTAGACCTGTGCACTAGTCTTAGGTTCGTGGTAGTAGAAAATATCTTACACCGTTTAACACCATTATTACACCATGAAGTACACCATGAAGTAGACACAATGTCCACAGGACATTAAGTCCATAACACCGTGAGAATCCTAGTTTCCCGACGTCTCAGTCACTAGATTCATGTTTTGTAATTTATGTTGTTTTTCGTTCTGTGAAAAACAAATCCAAAACAAAATCTCCGCAACTTATCCAAGTTGTCGGATTCGTTTTAAAAACCGTCACTTTGTTAGGAAGTCCACTTTCTGCTGAAAATATATTCCTGAAATTTTATTCTTCCAAAAAGAAGTCCTTTAAGACTAAAACTCGTTTTAAAATAGGCACTGCAGTTTTAGAAGAATACTTTCCGTAGATATTGTTCAGATTTAACTGTTGTCTAACATTTTTAAAATGGTTTGAGCCAAAATTTGACTTTTCATTTCTCATAATAACTTGGTATATTATTTGGAACCTTCTTTCACAAAAACTAGCAGCACCAAAGTAGTTTCAAGTATTTCTTATTTACCTCAATTAAAATACTAATCAATATCATATTCTAATATTTCTCAATTAAACATTGATTATTCTTTATGAAGTTTCTTAAAGCTTTTATCTTGATAATTAGTTGAGCATAGATTATAGTCAGGCTTCTCAAACAACAATCAACATCAATAAATAATCCTCATCAATGTTATAGCAAGTAATACAATTTATAATATGCATTAAACATACTAAAACACGTAATTGCCAATAAATAAACACAGATCACATAACAACATCAAACAATTTCAAACCAACCACAACCAATACAAATAAATATTACAAACACTAATCACACATGGTTATCGCGAAAAATCCCTCAGGTAAGCTCCTGTTACCTCTTGAAGATTCAAGTGATCGTTTCACGAATGATTTTCCGATTTGAATTCGGTCTCCTTCATACAGCTTAGATCAATTAATCACAGATTGATCCTTCACAACAAATCATCACACAATTAATAACAATCAAACAACTAAACCCCCTAATCACTCATGATAAGGGTTCGGCCTATATAAATTAAATAGGCTAGGGACTCCAAAAATTAAGAAGCTCTTGGATTAATGATCCTTAAGCATAATAAAGATGAAATTAAGGATCACTTGACAAGGATTTTGAATCAAAACTCACCTAACCAATATAGTTAGGGTTTCGGCCATGATGAATAAAATAGGGCTGAGAATTTCTTTTGATTTCAAGCTTTTGGACAATAAATGTATAAGTATTAAAGGAATGAAAACAATAGTTATAATTCATCAAACATTTTTCTAAACATTTTTGCTTGATATTTGAAGAAATAAATCTAAGACTTTAAATAAATAAAACTTGATGAAAATTAAGATTAGTTGAGGATTAGGAACATAGAACCCTTAAATAGCTTAGATCTAACTTCATCTAAGTTAAAAATTGAACAAAACCTCCTTTGTCCTTTTTAACCTAGGTTCGGCCACCTAAAGATAAATTGGAAGGAAAATTTTGTTTGAATCATGCTCTTGGATCTTGAATATAGAGATGATAACAAGTTCATAGAAATTGGTTTTATGATCATAGGATTTTTCTATGATTTTCTAGAGATTTTCAAACATATGAACACTAAAATAGAAAATGATGAAGATGAACTTGCATCAAGAAATTATTTGAAGAACATATAGCTTAATCTTGATGAGGAACAAGATTTACCTCTTGGAAGTTGAAGGGCAAGAAATCACCTTGTTGCTTCACAAATCTTGGTTATGGAAGTTTATTGAAAGTTAGAGAAAATGAGAGAAAACTTAAGGAAGAAGATGGAGTTTATGAAGTGAATGAAAATGGCCAAGTGTGAGGGAGAGTGAGCACGAAATTAAGCGAGTGAGAGGGGTTATTTGGTCCAAAATTTGTTACTTCAGGACAAGGAAGTAAAATCATGTAAGGACCAAATTGGAATTAATGAAAAAGTTAAGGACATTTTTGTAATTTCATCCCCAACATCATCATGACTTGTGGATCAACCTTTAGCAGTCTAGAAATCCCGTATACGGCTTCGTCGTTTACCCGATTAAACATAATGTCTAGAAATAAAATTTTTGTTCCACTTTGTAAGTGAAATATGTCTAAATGACCAGAGTCATTAGAAATTAAATATAAATTCTAATTTTTTTGTTTAAAGTTAAATTTAGGTTTTCTGATTAGTAAAATTCTACTATCTGTGAAATCGCAGACCGGGTTTCGTCTGAATTTTCAACCTAAAATTTAATCCTAACTCTCTACAATTAAGAAGAGTAAGGATATGATCTTGGTTTATCCAACATCATTTTCTAAGCCTCGAATAAAAATATAATCATTTATATAATTTTTACCGATATTAGAAAGTCGAAAAAACTCGGGATGTTACATACTACCCCTCTAAAAATAAATTTCGTCCTCGAAATTTCGTGACTCGAAACTAAACAAGATTTTTCAACTCCAAAGTCCTATATTGTAATTCTCACATTTAACTGTCCCTTAGGTGACAATTTCAACTTAATAATAAATTTCACACTTATCCTCCTTTCTATTTATCCTCAAACCTTTCCATTACTACAATGTTCTCACTTCCTTTTACTTTTCACCTTAGCTATCATACCCGAGAGGAATCATCAAAACTTAATTTCTCGGCTTCTCGATATTGATCCCACTAGAAAACTTTCTCCAACTTCTATCTTTCACTGCTAACACCAAAATCAACACTAACTTCGCCATAACATACATCTACTTCTTGCTCAAGAAATTCACTCGTAGTCTTAGTCCCTATGGGCGTAGTCTTCTCCTCTAAGTCATATCAAATCCACACATTTCAAGTCTCCAAGTAAGACACCATAACATTTCTTTTGATTACAACCCACCACTCCAAATCATGTCGAGATCACGTATCTCATCCTCCGAAGAATATTATCACATCCTTAATCTAACCAACATCAAAAGAATTACACTGGTTAGAATTATCAAGCTCCCCAACTTTGAACCCTCATAGCAACAAACAAAGTTGCATTCTTCACTTACACTCGACTTAAGTAAAACTATTATAGACACTTACTCCCAACCAACTTTCTAAGGACTAGGTTGTTTTTCTCATTCACCCACTCAGGTTGAGACTAGTGAACTAAACTCAACCTCCATTAGTTCCTCGACTCTCAGAGTAGACTTTACCAAAATACGTGGCGTAAACATCGTGTCTTCATCTGAAACGATACTCAAAGATATTCCATGAACCATAATCATTCCTCCGGTACATATTTTGGTTCACTTTTCCACTTCATAACGAATATTAACAGATAAGAAAGGTGTCTTCCTTGTTATCTTGACATCGATCTCCCAAAATGAATTACTGCTTCCTAGAGGTCCTTGGTACACCCATAACGAAGTTTACTGCGACGTTAACACCTTGACGAGAAGGGTCTTAAGCGTCAAGTCATCCCTTCTTAAGTGTACTCGATTAACTTTGACATCCTGATACGGATCCGATATTCACCTTCATGACTCATAAGATAGGTCAGTTGTCAATAGCACTTTGAAAAGAAATGAGGTAAGATTCATCAAAAAGAACAAGTTCTCTCGAACTACAACAAGGTTTGGTCTAGTTCATGAGAAGACATTTTCAAGAATTGAAATTCTCGGATCTTGCTCTCACAAGGAAACATATAAAAGAATTTTGTCATACTGAAAAGTATAAAGGAATATCCATTATGTAAAAAGACTATTTAATAGGTTCGTGGGTGTAAAAAAATGCATAGCTAATACATATTTTCAACCATGACTCTAACTAAAGTTCCTTCTTTCATATGAACTTCCAGCGGATCAGGGAATCAAAGATGGAGAATTCCTATCGTCGAGGGATTTCTCTTTTAATACCAGAAAATTTTAAAATAACAACTTTAGGAAAGAAGATGGCTTGACCCAAAGACCAAGTTGAATCACATCTATCAGAATAAAAGAGACTGGAATAAATTCCTTCAAGGAACCTTTGTTTTCGAAATGTCATAATTATCATACACCAACTGAAGAGACCAACAACACAATAGATTCTACAAAGTCAAATACTCAAGGACATCAAAATACGATTATACTCAGAACTCATTACAGACTTAAAATTATGAGTCATTAGGGTATGAACATCATACATATGATTCTTATACATAACAGCGTCTTTGGTTCATGATCTGGTTGCCGAAATTTCTGAAAGAATCTACAACCGTCTTTTATAAGATCTCTAGGTTGCAAAGCTTCCACCCCGTTCTCGGTGTAAACTTTCCGTCTTTGTTGCTCATTTTACTTTTTGACGCCTTTCTAGCAGCTCGCGCTTTGTTTATATCTGCTTCATATTTCTTTACATTCCATATTCTTGCACTATGCCCCGTATTCCCACATTGATAACATAGAATCTCTTTAATTGGACAAGTGTCTGCTAAGGTCTTTCCTTCCACACTTGTAACATCTTTTGACTCTTGGCTTCGTTCCCTTGACCTCCACTACTTGATGTAGAAATGTCGGAACGACATGATAGTTAGTTCTGATAAATTCCTGGAGGTCGGAAATACAGTTTTTGCTGATTTTGCTTTCTCTTCTGATTTTGATTTTGGTTTTGGAATCGAGAGGGTCCCCCAGTATTACCCTTATTGTCTCTACCTTTCCCTTTCTGTTCCACTTCCCAGCATTTTTCCACTAAAACCTGAAAATTGCGAATCTCGAGTGGTAGTACCAACTCTTCGATCTCATACCACAGGCCTCCTTCGAATCTCTCACATTCCCCAACCTTCATCAGGTTGAACTTGAAAGTAATGGAAATACTTAGCGAGGAATTCAAAATTCGCCGTATATTCTTCAACAGTCAGTTCATTCTGCTGTAATAGTAAGAATTCTCGTCCTTTCTCGATTATGGCACTCTGAGGAAATACATATCCAGAAAAATTTTGCGAAAATATTTCCAAGTTATTTCTTGTTTACTCGCAATTAGTAGCTATCCAATATCATTCCACCAGGATCCGGCAGCACCTACAAGCAGAGAAACAGCATACGGAACCTTCGCTCCTTCAGGAATGTTGATAAGTTCGAAAATTCTTTCTAGCTCTTGTATCCACAAGTCAGCCTTTTCGAGATTGATGTCTCCATGAAATTTTGGAGGTTCCTGACTCCTGAAGCTTGCTAGACATTTCTCTTCGGCAGCCAGTTCAGCCCGAATCTGGACTTGCTGATCCAACACTAGTCATAACCTGGACATCCTGATCCATCCGTCCAAATCACATCCTTGTTGTTAACATAAGTCCGACCATCGCCACGATCGCCCCAACCGTCTCCTCTACGACCGCTTTGACTGTCACTTCTACGGTCATGACACATCCACATCCAATTCCTGGTTCCATAACGACCTCTAAGACACAATCAGTCAGTTTGTAACCAGAAACTGCAAACATGCCTACACGTTTTAAAACATATTACTTCTAAGAAGTAATTCAATCAACGTACCATCTACTATTCACGGGTTCTCACAAGGTCTCAACCCAATTCGAACCCATCAAAACACACGTAATTGTGTGTCAACACGCATTGTTTTTGAGAAGGAAACAATTCAAACAAGGTCTAACCAGAGATCACATAACAAAAACATAACAGACCTATTTCCCAAGGTTCCCGAAAGAAGACTCGACCAGATCTGATACCACAAATGTAACACCCCCTTGGGAATTACTTCCTAATACGTGCGGACATGAATTAAAAGTAATTTGTTGGTTACTTTCGGAAAAATGTATAGATTTTAGGTTAGAAAACTCGGGTGTAAAATTTTTTTTCTACCGTAAACTCTCGGTAACCATGATACATACATTAAACAGTAAGGCCAAATGGACTACAATGTCATCACAGCATACAATTTTTATTTCAAAGAGTTTCAATTTTTAAAAGAAGAAATTAAACCAAAGATTAACTTACAACACCATAATTAAATACCTTTTTTTTATATCCTAAGCTGGTCGCTCTACAAGAAATCATCGAAAAGATCCCAGTGGCCATCCCCACGAACAGATACTTCTTCAAGCATCCAAGAACCTAAGTCTCCGAGTGACTTAGTGAACTCCTTTGAACACTTTGTGCTAGTATACCAAGATACACGGTAGAACTAGATAAACCTGATATATTTGTTAGGGTGAGATGCCAATATACGGATTTAACACGACAACAACATGTGCTACTCACAAAACAACATATAGACATATATAATCATAACAACATAAATCTCATAAATAAACAAATAATTTAGCGGAGGGTTTCATACCCGATCATCGTTATTTTGAAAACAAGATGCATGAACACTTCAATATCACCGTCTAACTTTTTATTAATCTCCGGAGATCCCAACACCGTGTAAAAATGAGCTGATCAAGCTCGACTGCCAAATAAGGCACACCGTGTTTATCCACAACACTGCCCAAAACTCCTGGCACAGTGATCACCATGTGTGGATGTCCATAGCATACTGTCCAACACAAGGCACAATAACCAAAGCATATGGACTTCATTTTCCATCAAGGCACAATGAAACACCGTAGCATGAAATACCTTACCCTGTAAGGCATCCACACAAAACACCATGGACACGTCTGCCAAATACATGAAATAAAACATTTTATTCTCGTCACTTTTCTCTGTGTTCAATCTTTCCTTGCCGAAGCTCAAAGGCCTTCAACCCTCCGTAATATTCATCGTTTTCAAATCTCTTATTATTAACACAGGACACGAAGTCCGAGTGCTCATTCACGAAATCTTAGACCTGTGCACTAGTCTTAGGTTCGTGGTAGTAGAAAATATCTTACACCGTTTAACACCATTATTACACCATGAAGTACACCATGAAGTAGACACAATGTCCACAGGACATTAAGTCCATAACACCGTGAGAATCCTAGTTTCCCGACGTCTCAGTCACTAGATTCATGTTTTGTAATTTATGTTGTTTTTCGTTCTGTGAAAAACAAATCCAAAACAAAATCTCCGCAACTTATCCAAGTTGTCGGATTCGTTTTAAAACCGTCACTTTGTTAGGAAGTCCACTTTCTGCTGAAAATATATTCCTGAAATTTTATTCTTCCAAAAAGAAGTCCTTTAAGACTAAAACTCGTTTTAAAATAGGCACTGCAGTTTTAGAAGAATACTTTTCCGTAGATATTGTTCAGATTTAACTGTTGTCTAACATTTTTAAAATGGTTTGAGCCAAAATTTGACTTTTCATTTCTCATAATAACTTGGTATATTATTTGGAACCTTCTTTCACAAAAACTAGCAGCACCAAAGTAGTTTCAAGTATTTCTTATTTACCTCAATTAAAATACTAATCAATATCATATTCTAATATTTCTCAATTAAACATTGATTATTCTTTATGAAGTTTCTTAAAGCTTTTATCTTGATAATTAGTTGAGCATAGATTATAGTCAGGCTTCTCAAACAACAATCAACATCAATAAATAATCCTCATCAATGTTATAGCAAGTAATACAATTTATAATATGCATTAAACATACTAAAACACGTAATTGCCAATAAATAAACACAGATCACATAACAACATCAAACAATTTCAAACCAACCACAACCAATACAAATAAATATTACAAACACTAATCACACATGGTTATCGCGAAAAATCCCTCAGGTAAGCTCCTGTTACCTCTTGAAGATTCAAGTGATCGTTTCACGAATGATTTTCCGATTTGAATTCGGTCTCCTTCATACAGCTTAGATCAATTAATCACAGATTGATCCTTCACAACAAATCATCACACAATTAATAACAATCAAACAACTAAACCCCCTAATCACTCATGATAAGGGTTCGGCCTATATAAATTAAATAGGCTAGGGACTCCAAAAATTAAGAAGCTCTTGGATTAATGATCCTTAAGCATAATAAAGATGAAATTAAGGATCACTTGACAAGGATTTTGAATCAAAAACTCACCTAACCAATATATAGTTAGGGTTTCGGCCATGATGAATAAAATAGGGCTGAGAATTTCTTTTGATTTCAAGCTTTTGGACAATAAATGTATAAGTATTAAAGGAATGAAAACAATAGTTATAATTCATCAAACATTTTTCTAAAACATTTTTGCTTGATATTTGAAGAAATAAATCTAAGACTTTAAATAAATAAAACTTGATGAAAATTAAGATTAGTTGAGGATTAGGAACATAGAACCCTTAAATAGCTTAGATCTAACTTCATCTAAGTTAAAAATTGAACAAAACCTCCTTTGTCCTTTTTAACCTAGGTTCGGCCACCTAAAGATAAATTGGAAGGAAAATTTTGTTTGAATCATGCTCTTGGATCTTGAATATAGAGATGATAACAAGTTCATAGAAATTGGTTTTATGATCATAGGATTTTTCTATGATTTTCTAGAGATTTTCAAACATATGAACACTAAAATAGAAAATGATGAAGATGAACTTGCATCAAGAAATTATTTGAAGAACATATAGCTTAATCTTGATGAGGAACAAGATTTACCTCTTGGAAGTTGAAGGGCAAGAAATCACCTTGTTGCTTCACAAATCTTGGTTATGGAAGTTTATTGAAAGTTAGAGAAAATGAGAGAAAACTTAAGGAAGAAGATGGAGTTTATGAAGTGAATGAAAATGGCCAAGTGTGAGGGAGAGTGAGCACGAAATTAAGCGAGTGAGAGGGGTTATTTGGTCCAAAATTTGTTACTTCAGGACAAGGAAGTAAAATCATGTAAGGACCAAATTGGAATTAATGAAAAAGTTAAGGACATTTTTGTAATTTCATCCCCAACATCATCATGACTTGTGGATCAACCTTTAGCAGTCTAGAAATCCCGTATACGGCTTCGTCGTTTACCCGATTAAACATAATGTCTAGAAATAAAATTTTTGTTCCACTTTGTAAGTGAAATATGTCTAAATGACCAGAGTCATTAGAAATTAAATATAAATTCTAATTTTTTTGTTTAAAGTTAAATTTAGGTTTTCTGATTAGTAAAATTCTACTATCTGTGAAATCGCAGACCGGGTTTCGTCTGAATTTTCAACCTAAAATTTAATCCTAACTCTCTACAATTAAGAAGAGTAAGGATATGATCTTGGTTTATCCAACATCATTTTCTAAGCCTCGAATAAAAATATAATCATTTATATAATTTTTACCGATATTAGAAAGTCGAAAAAACTCGGGATGTTACATACTACCCCTCTAAAAATAAATTTCGTCCTCGAAATTTCGTGACTCGAAACTAAACAAGATTTTTCAACTCCAAAGTCCTATATTGTAATTCTCACATTTAACTGTCCCTTAGGTGACAATTTCAACTTAATAATAAATTTCACACTTATCCTCCTTTCTATTTATCCTCAAACCTTTCCATTACTACAATGTTCTCACTTCCTTTTACTTTTCACCTTAGCTATCATACCCGAGAGGAATCATCAAAACTTAATTTCTCGGCTTCTCGATATTGATCCCACTAGAAAACTTTCTCCAACTTCTATCTTTCACTGCTAACACCAAAATCAACACTAACTTCGCCATAACATACATCTACTTCTTGCTCAAGAAATTCACTCGTAGTCTTAGTCCCTATGGGCGTAGTCTTCTCCTCTAAGTCATATCAAATCCACACATTTCAAGTCTCCAAGTAAGACACCATAACATTTCTTTTGATTACAACCCACCACTCCAAATCATGTCGAGATCACGTATCTCATCCTCCGAAGAATATTATCACATCCTTAATCTAACCAACATCAAAAGAATTACACTGGTTAGAATTATCAAGCTCCCCAACTTTGAACCCTCATAGCAACAAACAAAGTTGCATTCTTCACTTACACTCGACTTAAGTAAAACTATTATAGACACTTACTCCCAACCAACTTTCTAAGGACTAGGTTGTTTTTCTCATTCACCCACTCAGGTTGAGACTAGTGAACTAAACTCAACCTCCATTAGTTCCTCGACTCTCAGAGTAGACTTTACCAAAATACGTGGCGTAAACATCGTGTCTTCATCTGAAACGATACTCAAAGATATTCCATGAACCATAATCATTCCTCCGGTACATATTTTGGTTCACTTTTCCACTTCATAACGAATATTAACAGATAAGAAAGGTGTCTTCCTTGTTATCTTGACATCGATCTCCCAAAATGAATTACTGCTTCCTAGAGGTCCTTGGTACACCCATAACGAAGTTTACTGCGACGTTAACACCTTGACGAGAAGGGTCTTAAGCGTCAAGTCATCCCTTCTTAAGTGTACTCGATTAACTTTGACATCCTGATACGGATCCGATATTCACCTTCATGACTCATAAGATAGGTCAGTTGTCAATAGCACTTTGAAAAGAAATGAGGTAAGATTCATCAAAAAGAACAAGTTCTCTCGAACTACAACAAGGTTTGGTCTAGTTCATGAGAAGACATTTTCAAGAATTGAAATTCTCGGATCTTGCTCTCACAAGGAAACATATAAAAGAATTTTGTCATACTGAAAAGTATAAAGGAATATCCATTATGTAAAAAGACTATTTAATAGGTTCGTGGGTGTAAAAAAATGCATAGCTAATACATATTTTCAACCATGACTCTAACTAAAGTTCCTTCTTTCATATGAACTTCCAGCGGATCAGGGAATCAAAGATGGAGAATTCCTATCGTCGAGGGATTTCTCTTTTAATACCAGAAAATTTTAAAATAACAACTTTAGGAAAGAAGATGGCTTGACCCAAAGACCAAGTTGAATCACATCTATCAGAATAAAAGAGACTGGAATAAATTCCTTCAAGGAACCTTTGTTTTCGAAATGTCATAATTATCATACACCAACTGAAGAGACCAACAACACAATAGATTCTACAAAGTCAAATACTCAAGGACATCAAAATACGACTATACTCAGAACTCATTACAGACTTAAAATTATGAGTCATTAGGGTATGAACATCATACATATGATTCTTATACATAACAGCGTCTTTGGTTCATGATCTGGTTGCCGAAATTTCTGAAAGAATCTACAACCGTCTTTTATAAGATCTCTAGGTTGCAAAGCTTCCACCCCGTTCTCGGTGTAAACTTTCCGTCTTTGTTGCTCATTTTACTTTTTGACGCCTTTCTAGCAGCTCGCGCTTTGTTTATATCTGCTTCATATTTCTTTACATTCCATATTCTTGCACTATGCCCCGTATTCCCACATTGATAACATAGAATCTCTTTAATTGGACAAGTGTCTGCTAAGGTCTTTCCTTCCACACTTGTAACATCTTTTGACTCTTGGCTTCGTTCCCTTGACCTCCACTACTTGATGTAGAAATGTCGGAACGACATGATAGTTAGTTCTGATAAATTCCTGGAGGTCGGAAATACAGTTTTTGCTGATTTTGCTTTCTCTTCTGATTTTGATTTTGGTTTTGGAATCGAGAGGGTCCCCAGTATTACCCTTATTGTCTCTACCTTTCCCTTTCTGTTCCACTTCCCAGCATTTTTCCACTAAAACCTGAAAATTGCGAATCTCGAGTGGTAGTACCAACTCTTCGATCTCATACCACAGGCCTCCTTCGAATCTCTCACATTCCCCACCTTCATCAGGTTGAACTTGAAAGTAATGGAAATACTTAGCGAGGAATTCAAAATTCGCCGTATATTCTTCAACAGTCAGTTCATTCTGCTGTAATAGTAAGAATTCTCGTCCTTTCTCGATTATGGCACTCTGAGGAAATACATATCCAGAAAAATTTTGCGAAAATATTTCCAAGTTATTTCTTGTTTACTCGCAATTAGTAGCTATCCAATATCATTCCACCAGGATCCGGCAGCACCTACAAGCAGAGAAACAGCATACGGAACCTTCGCTCCTTCAGGAATGTTGATAAGTTCGAAAATTCTTTCTAGCTCTTGTATCCACAAGTCAGCCTTTTCGAGATTGATGTCTCCATGAAATTTTGGAGGTTCCTGACTCCTGAAGCTTGCTAGACATTTCTCTTCGGCAGCCAGTTCAGCCCGAATCTGGACTTGCTGATCCAACACTAGTCATAACCTGGACATCCTGATCCATCCGTCCAAATCACATCCTTGTTGTTAACATAAGTCCGACCATCGCCACGATCGCCCCAACCGTCTCCTCTACGACCGCTTTGACTGTCACTTCTACGGTCATGACACATCCACATCCAATTCCTGGTTCCATAACGACCTCTAAGACACAATCAGTCAGTTTGTAACCAGAAACTGCAAACATGCCTACACGTTTTAAAACATATTACTTCTAAGAAGTAATTCAATCAACGTACCATCTACTATTCACGGGTTCTCACAAGGTCTCAACCCAATTCGAACCCATCAAAACACACGTAATTGTGTGTCAACACGCATTGTTTTTGAGAAGGAAACAATTCAAACAAGGTCTAACCAGAGATCACATAACAAAAACATAACAGACCTATTTCCCAAGGTTCCCGAAAGACTCGACCAGATCTGATACCACAAATGTAACACCCCCTTGGGAATTACTTCCTAATACGTGCGGACATGAATTAAAAGTAATTTGTTGGTTACTTTCGGAAAAATGTATAGATTTTAGGTTAGAAAACTCGGGTGTAAAATTTTTTTTCTACCGTAAACTCTCGGTAACCATGATACATACATTAAACAGTAAGGCCAAATGGACTACAATGTCATCACAGCATACAATTTTTATTTCAAAGAGTTTCAATTTTTAAAAGAAGAAATTAAACCAAAGATTAACTTACAACACCATAATTAAATACCTTTTTTTTATATCCTAAGCTGGTCGCTCTACAAGAAATCATCGAAAAGATCCCAGTGGCCATCCCCACGAACAGATACTTCTTCAAGCATCCAGGAACCTAAGTCTCCGAGTGACTTAGTGAACTCCTTTGAACACTTTGTGCTAGTATACCAAGATACACGGTAGAACTAGATAAACCTGATATATTTGTTAGGGTGAGATGCCAATATACGGATTTAACACGACAACAACATGTGCTACTCACAAAACAACATATAGACATATATAATCATAACAACATAAATCTCATAAATAAACAAATAATTTAGCAGAGGGTTTCATACCCAATCATCGTTATTTTGAAAACAAGATGCATGAACACTTCAATATCACCGTCTAACTTTTTATTAATCTCCGGAGATCCCAACACCGTGTAAAAATGAGCTGATCAAGCTCGACTGCCAAATAAGGCACACCGTGTTTATCCACAACACTGCCCAAAACTCCTGGCACAGTGATCACCATGTGTGGATGTCCATAGCATACTGTCCAACACAAGGCACAATAACCAAAGCATATGGACTTCATTTTCCATCAAGGCACAATGAAACACCGTAGCATGAAATACCTTACCCTGTAAGGCATCCACACAAAACACCATGGACACGTCTGCCAAATACATGAAATAAAACATTTTATTCTCGTCACTTTTCTCTGTGTTCAATCTTTCCTTGCCGAAGCTCAAAGGCCTTCAACCCTCCGTAATATTCATCGTTTTCAAATCTCTTATTATTAACACAGGACACGAAGTCCGAGTGCTCATTCACGAAATCTTAGACCTGTGCACTAGTCTTAGGTTCATGGTAGTAGAAAATATCTTACACCGTTTAACACCGTTATTACACCGTGAAGTACACCATGAAGTAGACACAATGTCCACAGGACATTAAGTCCATAACACCGTGAGAATCCTAGTTTCCCGACGTCTCAGTCACTAGATTCATGTTTTGTAATTTATGTTGTTTTTCGTTCTGTGAAAAACAAATCCAAAACAAAATCTCCGCAACTTATCCAAGTTGTCGGATTCGTTTTAAAACCGTCACTTTGTTAGGAAGTCCACTTTCTGCTGAAAATATATTCCTGAAATTTTATTCTTCCAAAAAGAAGTCCTTTAAGACCCAAACTCATTTTAAAATAGGCACTGCAGTTTTAGAAGAATACTTTCCGTAGATATTGTTCAGATTTAACTGTTGTCTAACATTTTTAAAATGGTTTGAGCCAAAATTTGACTTTTCATTTCTCATAATAACTTGGTATATTATTTGGAACCTTCTTTCACAAAAACTAGCAGCACCAAAGTAGTTTCAAGTATTTCTTATTTACCTCAATTAAAATACTAATCAATATCATATTCTAATATTTCTCAATTAAACATTGATTATTCTTTATGAAGTTTCTTAAAGCTTTTATCTTGATAATTAGTTGAGCATAGATTATAGTCAGGCTTCTCAAACAACAATCAACATCAATAAATAATCCTCATCAATGTTATAGCAAGTAATACAATTTATAATATGCATTAAACATACTAAAACACGTAATTGCCAATAAATAAACACAGATCACATAACAACATCAAACAATTTCAAACCAACCACAACCAATACAAATAAATATTACAAACACTAATCACACATGGTTATCGCGAAAAATCCCTCAGGTAAGCTCCTGTTACCTCTTGAAGATTCAAGTGATCGTTTCACGAATGATTTTCCGATTTGAATTCGGTCTCCTTCATACAGCTTAGATCAATTAATCACAGATTGATCCTTCACAACAAATCATCACACAATTAATAACAATCAAACAACTAAACCCCCTAATCACTCATGATAAGGGTTCGGCCTATATAAATTAAATAGGCTAGGGACTCCAAAAATTAAGAAGCTCTTGGATTAATGATCCTTAAGCATAATAAAGATGAAATTAAGGATCACTTGACAAGGATTTTGAATCAAAACTCACCTAACCAATATAGTTAGGGTTTCGGCCATGATGAATAAAATAGGGCTGAGAATTTCTTTTGATTTCAAGCTTTTGGACAATAAATGTATAAGTATTAAAGGAATGAAAACAATAGTTATAATTCATCAAACATTTTTCTAAACATTTTTGCTTGATATTTGAAGAAATAAATCTAAGACTTTAAATAAATAAAACTTGATGAAAATTAAGATTAGTTGAGGATTAGGAACATAGAACCCTTAAATAGCTTAGATCTAACTTCATCTAAGTTAAAAATTGAACAAAACCTCCTTTGTCCTTTTTAACCTAGGTTCGGCCACCTAAAGATAAATTGGAAGGAAAATTTTGTTTGAATCATGCTCTTGGATCTTGAATATAGAGATGATAACAAGTTCATAGAAATTGGTTTTATGATCATAGGATTTTTCTATGATTTTCTAGAGATTTTCAAACATATGAACACTAAAATAGAAAATGATGAAGATGAACTTGCATCAAGAAATTATTTGAAGAACATATAGCTTAATCTTGATGAGGAACAAGATTTACCTCTTGGAAGTTGAAGGGCAAGAAATCACCTTGTTGCTTCACAAATCTTGGTTATGGAAGTTTATTGAAAGTTAGAGAAAATGAGAGAAAACTTAAGGAAGAAGATGGAGTTTATGAAGTGAATGAAAATGGCCAAGTGTGAGGGAGAGTGAGCACGAAATTAAGCGAGTGAGAGGGGTTATTTGGTCCAAAATTTGTTACTTCAGGACAAGGAAGTAAAATCATGTAAGGACCAAATTGGAATTAATGAAAAAGTTAAGGACATTTTTGTAATTTCATCCCCAACATCATGATGACTTGTGGATCAACCTTTAGCAGTCTAGAAATCCCGTATACGGCTTCGTCGTTTACCCGATTAAACATAATGTCTAGAAATAAAATTTTTGTTCCACTTTGTAAGTGAAATATGTCTAAATGACCAGAGTCATTAGAAATTAAATATAAATTCTAATTTTTTTGTTTAAAGTTAAATTTAGGTTTTCTGATTAGTAAAATTCTACTATCTGTGAAATCGCAGACCGGGTTTCGTCTGAATTTTCAACCTAAAATTTAATCCTAACTCTCTACAATTAAGAAGAGTAAGGATATGATCTTGGTTTATCCAACATCATTTTCTAAGCCTCGAATAAAAATATAATCATTTATATAATTTTTACCGATATTAGAAAGTCGAAAAAACTCGGGATGTTACATACTACCCCTCTAAAAATAAATTTCGTCCTCGAAATTTCGTGACTCGAAACTAAACAAGATTTTTCAACTCCAAAGTCCTATATTGTAATTCTCACATTTAACTGTCCCTTAGGTGACAATTTCAACTTAATAATAAATTTCACACTTATCCTCCTTTCTATTTATCCTCAAACCTTTCCATTACTACAATGTTCTCACTTCCTTTTACTTTTCACCTTAGCTATCATACCCGAGAGGAATCATCAAAACTTAATTTCTCGGCTTCTCGATATTGATCCCACTAGAAAACTTTCTCCAACTTCTATCTTTCACTGCTAACACCAAAATCAACACTAACTTCGCCATAACATACATCTACTTCTTGCTCAAGAAATTCACTCGTAGTCTTAGTCCCTATGGGCGTAGTCTTCTCCTCTAAGTCATATCAAATCCACACATTTCAAGTCTCCAAGTAAGACACCATAACATTTCTTTTGATTACAACCCACCACTCCAAATCATGTCGAGATCACGTATCTCATCCTCCGAAGAATATTATCACATCCTTAATCTAACCAACATCAAAAGAATTACACTGGTTAGAATTATCAAGCTCCCCAACTTTGAACCCTCATAGCAACAAACAAAGTTGCATTCTTCACTTACACTCGACTTAAGTAAAACTATTATAGACACTTACTCCCAACCAACTTTCTAAGGACTAGGTTGTTTTTCTCATTCACCCACTCAGGTTGAGACTAGTGAACTAAACTCAACCTCCATTAGTTCCTCGACTCTCAGAGTAGACTTTACCAAAATACGTGGCGTAAACATCGTGTCTTCATCTGAAACGATACTCAAAGATATTCCATGAACCATAATCATTCCTCCGGTACATATTTTGGTTCACTTTTCCACTTCATAACGAATATTAACAGATAAGAAAGGTGTCTTCCTTGTTATCTTGACATCGATCTCCCAAAATGAATTACTGCTTCCTAGAGGTCCTTGGTACACCCATAACGAAGTTTACTGCGACGTTAACACCTTGACGAGAAGGGTCTTAAGCGTCAAGTCATCCCTTCTTAAGTGTACTCGATTAACTTTGACATCCTGATACGGATCCGATATTCACCTTCATGACTCATAAGATAGGTCAGTTGTCAATAGCACTTTGAAAAGAAATGAGGTAAGATTCATCAAAAAGAACAAGTTCTCTCGAACTACAACAAGGTTTGGTCTAGTTCATGAGAAGACATTTTCAAGAATTGAAATTCTCGGATCTTGCTCTCACAAGGAAACATATAAAAGAATTTTGTCATACTGAAAAGTATAAAGGAATATCCATTATGTAAAAAGACTATTTAATAGGTTCGTGGGTGTAAAAAAATGCATAGCTAATACATATTTTCAACCATGACTCTAACTAAAGTTCCTTCTTTCATATGAACTTCCAGCGGATCAGGGAATCAAAGATGGAGAATTCCTATCGTCGAGGGATTTCTCTTTTAATACCAGAAAATTTTAAAATAACAACTTTAGGAAAGAAGATGGCTTGACCCAAAGACCAAGTTGAATCACATCTATCAGAATAAAAGAGACTGGAATAAATTCCTTCAAGGAACCTTTGTTTTCGAAATGTCATAATTATCATACACCAACTGAAGAGACCAACAACACAATAGATTCTACAAAGTCAAATACTCAAGGACATCAAAATACGATTATACTCAGAACTCATTACAGACTTAAAATTATGAGTCATTAGGGTATGAACATCATACATATGATTCTTATACATAACAGCGTCTTTG
The DNA here is from genome assembly GCA_035048595.1 of Echinosophora koreensis. Classification (NCBI taxonomy): domain Eukaryota; kingdom Viridiplantae; phylum Streptophyta; class Magnoliopsida; order Fabales; family Fabaceae; genus Echinosophora; species Echinosophora koreensis. Next base: position 3,902,316 of record JAPCYP010000025.1, on the reverse strand, counting down.
GTTCATGATCTGGTTGCCGAAATTTCTGAAAGAATCTACAACCGTCTTTTATAAGATCTCTAGGTTGCAAAGCTTCCACCCCGTTCTCGGTGTAAACTTTCCGTCTTTGTTGCTCATTTTACTTTTTGACGCCTTTCTAGCAGCTCGCGCTTTGTTTATATCTGCTTCATATTTCTTTACATTCCATATTCTTGCACTATGCCCCGTATTCCCACATTGATAACATAGAATCTCTTTAATTGGACAAGTGTCTGCTAAGGTCTTTCCTTCCACACTTGTAACATCTTTTGACTCTTGGCTTCGTTCCCTTGACCTCCACTACTTGATGTAGAAATGTCGGAACGACATGATAGTTAGTTCTGATAAATTCCTGGAGGTCGGAAATACAGTTTTTGCTGATTTTGCTTTCTCTTCTGATTTTGATTTTGGTTTTGGAATCGAGAGGGTCCCCCAGTATTACCCTTATTGTCTCTACCTTTCCCTTTCTGTTCCACTTCCCAGCATTTTTCCACTAAAACCTGAAAATTGCGAATCTCGAGTGGTAGTACCAACTCTTCGATCTCATACCACAGGCCTCCTTCGAATCTCTCACATTCCCAACCTTCATCAGGTTGAACTTGAAAGTAATGGAAATACTTAGCGAGGAATTCAAAATTCGCCGTATATTCTTCAACAGTCAGTTCATTCTGCTGTAATAGTAAGAATTCTCGTCCTTTCTCGATTATGGCACTCTGAGGAAATACATATCCAGAAAAATTTTGCGAAAATATTTCCAAGTTATTTCTTGTTTACTCGCAATTAGTAGCTATCCAATATCATTCCACCAGGATCCGGCAGCACCTACAAGCAGAGAAACAGCATACGGAACCTTCGCTCCTTCAGGAATGTTGATAAGTTCGAAAATTCTTTCTAGCTCTTGTATCCACAAGTCAGCCTTTTCGAGATTGATGTCTCCATGAAATTTTGGAGGTTCCTGACTCCTGAAGCTTGCTAGACATTTCTCTTCGGCAGCCAGTTCAGCCCGAATCTGGACTTGCTGATCCAACACTAGTCATAACCTGGACATCCTGATCCATCCGTCCAAATCACATCCTTGTTGTTAACATAAGTCCGACCATCGCCACGATCGCCCCAACCGTCTCCTCTACGACCGCTGTGACTGTCACTTCTACGGTCATGACACATCCACATCCAATTCCTGGTTCCATAACGACCTCTAAGACACAATCAGTCAGTTTGTAACCAGAAACTGCAAACATGCCTACACGTTTTAAAACATATTACTTCTAAGAAGTAATTCAATCAACGTACCATCTACTATTCACGGGTTCTCACAAGGTCTCAACCCAATTCGAACCCATCAAAACACACGTAATTGTGTGTCAACACGCATTGTTTTTGAGAAGGAAACAATTCAAACAAGGTCTAACCAGAGATCACATAACAAAAACATAACAGACCTATTTCCCAAGGTTCCCGAAAGACTCGACCAGATCTGATACCACAAATGTAACACCCCCTTGGGAATTACTTCCTAATACGTGCGGACATGAATTAAAAGTAATTTGTTGGTTACTTTCGGAAAAATGTATAGATTTTAGGTTAGAAAACTCGGGTGTAAAATTTTTTTTCTACCGTAAACTCTCGGTAACCATGATACATACATTAAACAGTAAGGCCAAATGGACTACAATGTCATCACAGCATACAATTTTTATTTCAAAGAGTTTCAATTTTTAAAAGAAGAAATTAAACCAAAGATTAACTTACAACACCATAATTAAATACCTTTTTTTTATATCCTAAGCTGGTCGCTCTACAAGAAATCATCGAAAAGATCCCAGTGGCCATCCCCACGAACAGATACTTCTTCAAGCATCCAGGAACCTAAGTCTCCGAGTGACTTAGTGAACTCCTTTGAACACTTTGTGCTAGTATACCAAGATACACGGTAGAACTAGATAAACCTGATATATTTGTTAGGGTGAGATGCCAATATACGGATTTAACACGATAACAACATGTGCTACTCACAAAACAACATATAGACATATATAATCATAACAACATAAATCTCATAAATAAACAAATAATTTAGCGGAGGGTTTCATACCCGATCATCGTTATTTTGAAAACAAGATGCATGAACACTTCAATATCACCGTCTAACTTTTTATTAATCTCCGGAGATCCCAACACCGTGTAAAAATGAGCTGATCAAGCTCGACTGCCAAATAAGGCACACCGTGTTTATCCACAACACTGCCCAAAACTCCTGGCACAGTGATCACCATGTGTGGATGTCCATAGCATACTGTCCAACACAAGGCACAATAACCAAAGCATATGGACTTCATTTTCCATCAAGGCACAATGAAACACCGTAGCATGAAATACCTTACCCTGTAAGGCATCCACACAAAACACCATGGACACGTCTGCCAAATACATGAAATAAAACATTTTATTCTCGTCACTTTTCTCTGTGTTCAATCTTTCCTTGCCGAAGCTCAAAGGCCTTCAACCCTCCGTAATATTCATCGTTTTCAAATCTCTTATTATTAACACAGGACACGAAGTCCGAGTGCTCATTCACGAAATCTTAGACCTGTGCACTAGTCTTAGGTTCGTGGTAGTAGAAAATATCTTACACCGTTTAACACCATTATTACACCATGAAGTACACCATGAAGTAGACACAATGTCCACAGGACATTAAGTCCATAACACCGTGAGAATCCTAGTTTCCCGACGTCTCAGTCACTAGATTCATGTTTTGTAATTTATGTTGTTTTTCGTTCTGTGAAAAACAAATCCAAAACAAAATCTCCGCAACTTATCCAAGTTGTCGGATTCGTTTTAAAACCGTCACTTTGTTAGGAAGTCCACTTTCTGCTGAAAATATATTCCTGAAATTTTATTCTTCCAAAAAGAAGTCCTTTAAGACTAAAACTCGTTTTAAAATAGGCACTGCAGTTTTAGAAGAATACTTTCCGTAGATATTGTTCAGATTTAACTGTTGTCTAACATTTTTAAAATGGTTTGAGCCAAAATTTGACTTTTCATTTCTCATAATAACTTGGTATATTATTTGGAACCTTCTTTCACAAAAACTAGCAGCACCAAAGTAGTTTCAAGTATTTCTTATTTACCTCAATTAAAATACTAATCAATATCATATTCTAATATTTCTCAATTAAACATTGATTATTCTTTATGAAGTTTCTTAAAGCTTTTATCTTGATAATTAGTTGAGCATAGATTATAGTCAGGCTTCTCAAACAACAATCAACATCAATAAATAATCCTCATCAATGTTATAGCAAGTAATACAATTTATAATATGCATTAAACATACTAAAACACGTAATTGCCAATAAATAAACACAGATCACATAACAACATCAAACAATTTCAAACCAACCACAACCAATACAAATAAATATTACAAACACTAATCACACATGGTTATCGCGAAAAATCCCTCAGGTAAGCTCCTGTTACCTCTTGAAGATTCAAGTGATCGTTTCACGAATGATTTTCCGATTTGAATTCGGTCTCCTTCATACAGCTTAGATCAATTAATCACAGATTGATCCTTCACAACAAATCATCACACAATTAATAACAATCAAACAACTAAACCCCCTAATCACTCATGATAAGGGTTCGGCCTATATAAATTAAATAGGCTAGGGACTCCAAAAATTAAGAAGCTCTTGGATTAATGATCCTTAAGCATAATAAAGATGAAACCAAGGATCACTTGACAAGGATTTTGAATCAAAACTCACCTAACCAATATAGTTAGGGTTTTGACCATGGTGAATAAAATAAGGCTAAGAATTTATTTTGATTTCAAGCTTTTGGATAATAAAATTATAAGTATCAAAGGAATGAAAACAATAGTTATAATTTATCAAACATTTTTCTAAACATTTTTGCTTGATATTTGAAGAAATAGATCTAAGACTTGAAATAAATAAAAATTGATGAAACTTAAGATTAGTTGAGGATTAGAAACATAGAACCCTTACATAGCTTAGATCTAACTTCATCTAAGTTAAAAATTGACAAAACCTCCTTTGTCCTTTTTAACCTAGGTTCGGCCCTCTAAAGATAAATAGGAAGGAAAATGATGAAGATGAGCTTGAATCAAGAAATTATTTGAAGAACATATAGCTTAATCTTGATGAGGAACAAGATTTACCTCTTGGAAGTTGAAGAAGGACAAGAAATCACCTTGTTTCTTCACAAATCTTGGTGATGGAAGTTTATAGAAATTTAGAGAAAATGAGAGAAAACTTAAGGAAGAAAATGGAGTTTATGAAGTGAATGAAAATGGCCAAGTGTGAGGGAGAGGGAGCACGAAATTAAGGGAGTGAGAGGGGTTATTTGGTCCAAAATTTGTTACATAAGGACAAGGAAGTAAAATCATGTAAGGACCAAATTGGAATTAATGAAAAAGTTAAGGACATTTTTGTAATTTCATGCCCAACATCATCATGACTTGTGGGACCCACTTTCCTACCATTTTTTAATCTTAAAACCTTTGAGAATCTTCTTGAAAACTTGAGGATCAACCTTTAGTAGTCCAGAAATCTCGTATACGGCTTCGTCGTTTACCCGATTAAACATAACGTCCAGAAATAAAATTTTTATTCCACTTTGTAAGTGAAATGTTTCTAAATGACCAGAGTCATTAGAAATTAAATATAAATTCTAATTTTTTTCGTTTACAGGTTAAATTTAGGTTTTCTGATCTATAAAATTCTATTGTCAGTGAAATCACATATAGAGTTCCGTCTGAATTTTCAACCTAAAATTTAATCGTAACTATCTACAATTAAGTAGAGTAAGGATATGATCTTGGTTTATCCAAAATCATTTTCTAAGTCTCAGATAAAAATATAATCATTTATATAATTTTTTACCGAAATTAGAAAGTCGAAAAAAATCGGGATGTTACATCTATCTAGTATGCAGATCACAAACTTCATAATTAACTTTCTCACCTGTCTGCCCACATAAGAGACCACCTGTCTGGAGAAGCAAAAGTCAATTTGTCTGCTGACGAGAATTATTGACTTTTTGCACTTAAGTTTCAACTTGTCTCTGCTATGTTCTCATACTCGTCAGAGGTTCTTCGATGAGGAACTCAAGTACAATGAAATTTTGAAAGATGTCCCCTCATGTAGAAGACTCTGAAGCTTTCTAATGCTTATCAAGAAATTTAGAAGGTCATTTTCACAAGCAACCTAGGAGATCAAAAACAAAGTCCAGTTAAAGAATGTTTCCAATATGCTTTATTCCCTAGTACTCTTGGTTATTACACGAAAAGGGAATTGTGCTCTGCAAAGTACAAAAGCATTCTGCAAAACTCTGATGTGGCTACTGCTCGTTGCATAAAGCCCTGATCTTCCTTGTTAGAGAACAACCAACGTTCCTATTGCATTAATGGCTGCCCAGAACGACTCTATTACATTTAATGGAGCTCTGCTTGAAGCCAATATTTGAAGGAATGTCTCTAACGGATCTTAAATGTTTGAAGGCTATAAATACAGAAGTCATTGAAGATGAAGATATAGAACACACAGCATTAAAGATCCATTACTCTATGCATTTATTTCTTCATTCTTTCAATTTGTATTCTTCAATCATTTGAAGTTATTACGTAGTCTTTCCTAAGCTTACATTTAAACCACTCTCTGAGTGTTAGTGAAAGAATTGTCTGTCTATTGTATTTATTACAAACAAACTTCTCAAACAAACCTGAGTCAGCCTAAAGAGGCTAGGTGAACAAAGAATACTTGTCTTGGAGCCTGGAGAGGCTAGGTGTACAAACAATACTTGGAGTCTGTAACCTGATCAGTTACAGTGGATAAAACTTGGTGCTGCCAAGGACTGGACGTAGCCCTAGTGTTAAAGGATGAACGAAGATAAATAGTTGTGTTTATCTCTCTTCCCTTAAACTTTTTTAGTTGCTTTGATTATATTATCTGCTTTCTAACTAAAAGGGTTAAAGTGTGAATATAAAACTTGTTTTCAAGTCGTGTGCTTGTGTGCTTTTCCGTAAAAAATACACCAGACAGGTCACCTGTCTGTGCAGTGCTTTCATACTTGTTTGAACCTAGCTTCTGCGTGCGAAAAGTTTTTAACTTTGTTTTAATTTTTGATAAACACAATTCAACCCCCCTTCTCTTGTTTATAGTTGTCTATTTCAGTTGGTATCAGAGCTCAGCATCTGGGTTGAGCATCTAACACTGTAGAGGTAAAGTTCCTGAAGAATAGACATGACTGCTGGAGATAGTTTAAGTGGGAGTCACCAGACTGAAGGAGCTTCCCTAACCAGACCTCCATTCTTCAATGGAGAAAACTACAACTATTGGAAATATAGATTTCATTCTATCAACAAACTCTGATCTCTGGGATGTCATCACTGATGGTCCATTCACTCCTAAAAATGATGACAACATTGACAAGCCTAAAGCTTAGTGGACTTCTGCGGAAAAGACAAAGTGGCAGCTGAATCACAAAGCCAGATACAACATCATTTGTGCTCTCAGTCCTGAAGAATTCGAAAAAGTGTGTGCATGTGATTCTGCAAAAGAAATATAGGATACCTTAGCTGTCACACATGAAGGAACAACCAAAGTTAAAGAATCAACGATTGTCATACTTGTCAGAAAGTGTGAACTGTTTCTCATGGAGGAAGGAGAATCTGTTGCTCAAATGATAGGAAGATTCCAAACTATCATCAACGGCCTAAAGTTTCTTGGAAAAATTTATACTAATGCTGAGAAGGTTGGAAAGATACTAAGAAGTCTTCCCAAGCAGTGGAGACCTTTGGTCACTGCTATCTCTCAAGCCAAGGATCTTACTACCTTGACTATGGATGAACTTCTTGGTATACTCACTGTTCATGAGCAGGAACTTGGTGATGAAGTTGCAACAAAGAAGGGCAAGTCAATTACTCTGAAGGCTGATCATAAGTCATCAAAGGCTTCAAAGCTATGAAGGCAGACGAGTCATCCAGTGATGCTGACCTGTCTGAACCCGAGGATTCTGAAAGTGATGAAGAATTATCTCTCCTAACTAGGAAGATAAAGTTTCTCTTACAGAAAAAGAAGTTCAGAAAGGACAAGCCATTCAGAAGGTTCAACAAGGACAAGAACTTCAAAGAATCCACTTCAACAGATAAGAGTTCAATTGTCTGCTATGAGTGCAAGAAGACTGGTCATATCAAGGCTGAGTGTCCTCAACTCAAGAAAGCCCCTTTTAAGAAGTTCTTCAAAAAGAAGAAGAAAGGAATGATGGCTACTTGGGAGGATCTGGAGTCAACATCTTATGATAATGAAGAGACAAAGGAAGAAGTTAATCTGTCTGATGGCCAACACTGACTCGGATTCAGATAATGTGGTACATTCTGACTATGAGGAACTACTTGATGCCTATGAGGAGTTGCTGGAGGAATCCAATTGCTTATCTAAGGCCTTCAAATCCCTTAAGAGAGAGTATGCAAAGCTCCTAAGTGAGCATAAGCAGAAATCTCAAGAGTGTGAGAAGCTGACCAAAGAGAACAGTGAGCTGAAGACTGAAAAGCCTGATGAAGCTACGATCACTAGTGAAACATCACAGTCTGAAGAAGTTGAAAAACTTCCACAGAGAGTGGAAGAGCTCACTTATGATCTTGCCAAATTTGTTAATGGTAGAGACAATCTAACCAAGCTGCTAGGCTGTCAGAGGCACTCCCTTAACAAAGAAGATATTGGATATGACCATCAGACACATCATAAAGCATCAACTAAAAACTCTAAAGTGTTTGTTAAGTCAACTTTCATTAAAACCATACCAGTCTGTAACTTTTGTGGAAAAACTGGACATGTTATATCTAAGTGTATTCACAAGAAGAGAAGGAACTCTTCACAGACTCCTAGAACTAACAGAAAAGGACCTAGAAAATTATGGGTACCTAAAGAACAAATAATTCCTATTGCAGATGTCCTTAATGGGACAAAGAAAACACCACTGCTGGTACCTGGACAGTGGTTGCTCGCGACACATGACAAGAGATTGGTCTATGTCCCTAGACCTCCTACTTAAGAAAGGAGGACATGTTGCCTTTGGAGGCAATCAGAAAGGGAAGGTTGTAGGCATTGGTATTATTGGTGGTAAACCCCCTCTTCCCTCTATATCTAATGTTCTTATGGTTGAAGGATTAAGACACAATTTACTTAGCATAAGTCAATTATGTGACTAAATTTGATGTCTCCTTTACAAAGGATTTATGCATAGTTAAAGACATTAGTGGCAAAACCCTCTTTTTAGCTATAAGGCAACACAATCTGTATAAAATTGAACCGACTGATCTTTCAGATCAAAGTGTAACCTGTCTGATGTCTAAAGAGGATGAAAGATGGTTGTGGCATAAGAAACTAGGACATGCTAGTATGAAACTAATTTCAAAATTGAAAAAGGATAATCTTGTGAGAGGATTGCCTGATATTAGTTTTAAGAAAGATGTTTTGTGTGATGCATGTCAGAGAGGTAAACAAGTAAAACCAAGTTTCAAATCTAAGAACCAAATATCAACCTCTAGACCTCTTTAGTTGTTACACATGGATTTGTTTGGGCCAGTTAGTATTGCTAGCTTGGCTGGAAGGAAATATGGGTTTGTCATAGTTGATGACTATTCTAGATTTACATGGGTACTCTTCTTAACCCACAAGGATGAGTCTTTTAAGGCTTTCTCAGTATTCTATCAAAGAGTACAAAATAATCAGGGTTTCTGTATCTGTACCCTTTGAAGTGATCATGGGGGAGAATTTGAAAATGAGCAATTTAGACTATTCTGTGAGGAGAATGTGATCTCTCACAATTTCTCTACACCTAGAACTCCACAGCAAAATGGAGTGGCTGATAGAAAGAACAGATCTCTGCAAGAGATGGCTAGATCTATGCTCAATGAGAATAATCTCCCTAAGTACTTCAGTGCAGAAGCAGTAAACACTGCATGTTATGTCCAGAACAGAATACTTATTAGGCCTTTTCTAAAGAAGACTCCTTATGAAGTGTGGAAAGGAAAAAGCCCCAACATATCTTACTTTCATGCATTTGGTTGTGAATGCTTCATCCTGAACACAAAGTAGATAAGGATATCTTTGTAGGCTATTCTGAAATGTCTAAAGCCTTTAGAATTTATAATTCCAGAACTTCTGTTATTGAAGAATCTGTTCATGTTAAGTTTAATGATGAAGATGATCTTGCAGGTCTCGACATAAACAAGCCATAAAGCCAACAATATGATTTGACCAAGACAGAACCTGTTAATGAGTTAGACAGATAAGTGGAGCAGACAAGTCAACTGACAAGTCAAGATCTTCATGATGATCGAAAGAGAGACTGGAAGTTCAAAACTCATCATCCTAAGGATCTTATTATTGGAAATCCCTCAAAAGGAGTATGAACCAGATCTACTTTAAGAGAAACAAGCAATGTGGCTTTCATGTCATAAATGGAACCAAAACGCATTGAGGAAAGGATGAAAGCTGGATTCTTGCTATGCAAGAAGAACTCAACCAGTTCACCAGAAATGATGTCTGGACACTTGTCTCCAAGCCCAAAAACAAATCTGTCATTGGAACAAGATGGGTTTTCATAAACAAATTGGATGAGGATAGCAAAGTTGTCAGAAATAAAACAAGGTTAGTAGCTCAAGGCTATAACCAACAAGAAGTTATTGATTATACTGAAACCTTTTCACCTGTAGTTAGAATAGAAGCTATTCACATATTAATGTCATATGCTGCACAACACCAAATCATTCTTTTTCAAATGGATGTAAAAAGTGCGTTTATAAATGGTATAATTGAATAAGAAGTGCATGTTAAGCAACACCCTGGTTTTGAAGATACTGATAAACCAGATCATGTTTTCAAACTTAAAAAGCCATTATATGGTTTGAAACAAGCACCTACAGCATGGTATGATAGACTTAGTTCTTTTCTCATGCATAATGGTTTTACTAGAGGACAAGTAGCTACTACCTTGTTTAAGAAAAGCTCAAAAGAGAATTTCATTATAGTCCAAATATATGTTGATGATATTATTTTTGGAGCAACTAATGAAAAGTTGTGCAAGGAATTTCCAAGCTAATGCAAGCAGAATTCGAGATGAGCATGATGGGAGAATTAAAGTTCTTTCTTGGATTACAAATCAAACAGACAAGTGATGGAATCTACATTCATCAACAAAAGTATACCAAGGAGATACTTAAGAAGTACAAGATGGAGAGTGCTAAACTCATGAAAACTCCCATGCAACCCAATGTAATATTAAGCAAAGATGATGAAGGTAAAAAGTAGACTAAACTGTCTACAGAGGTATGATTGGTTCTCTACTGTACCTATCTTCAAGCAGACCTGACATTCAGTTTAGTGTCTGTATGTGTGCTAAAAGAATATGTAGATATCTTGGTTTACTTTATTTAAGAACTAAAGAATACAGATTAGTGGGATTCTGTGATGCTGACTTTGCTAGAGACAGAATAGAAAGGAAAAGCACCAGTGGAGGATGTCACTTTATTGGAGCAAGCTTAGTCTCTTGGTCAAGTAAAAGGCAGACAACTATTGCCTTGTCTACTGCTGAAGCAGAATACATCTCAGCTACTGGTTGTTACTCTCAACTCTTATGGGTAAAACATCAACTTGAGGATTACTCTATATATGAGCATAATATATCTGTGTGGTGTGATAATTCTAACTAAAAATCCAATTTAACATTCTAAGGCTAAGCATATTGAAATCAAACATCACTTTGACATTAAGTTTGTTAAAACTGAAAATCAATGGATTGATATTTTCACAAAACCCTTAGTTGAAGATAGGTTTTATTTATTAGAGATAATCTAAACATGACTTGCATTGTTGAAGGACATGTCTGATGATTAACTGTCATATGTTTTTATATCACCTGTCTGTGATACCTGTCTGACCCTGCTGAGTCCTAGTGCTTGAACTTAACAATTTTTGATAAAATGGTTATCACTCATTAATACCATTTATTAATCTGAAGCTAATCTTGTGCACAATAGTTTTTAATCTCGAAACCACGTTTTCATAATGTCTTAAGTGGGCGCTATAGTTCCCCATGCAATTCGTGCCCGTTTAAAATTAAATATGTTTATTTTCTCTCTCCTGACTTTATAACTATATGAGGCAAAGAGTCAGAAAGGTTCAAGCTTTACGCTTCCAAATCCCTAAAACCTCTTCGTCTTCGTCTCTCTCTGCCAAACCCTTCTAAGCTTTCCAAACCCTAAAAATATTCTCTCTCTCTGCAATGGCACCCTCAAGGAATCTCTCTTCCAAAGAAATCGATGAGAAATGTAACATGAGACCTGCTGATGTTGAAAAGATTCTTGCTAGAAAGACGGTAGATCTCCAACAAATGAAGAAGTGGGGAATGGATTTCACAAAGGAGCTGAAATACTCCAAGTGGACCTCCTTCTTCGACTTAAAGGAGCTGGTTCATCCAATTTTTTCAGAGACTTCTGGACAGTTGGAACACGGAATATGAGTATTTCTCTATATGGTGTTCCCAACCCAGAAAACTTGAAGCCAATGAGCATGGTTGTGAAGTGCAGATTCATGCACAAGCTGCTGCTGGAATGTGTGATGCCGAGGAAAGGGTCACGGGATAGTGTGACCAAGATGGACAGGTTTGCCCTATACCACTCGATTCACAAAATCAAGATGGATATCAATGACTTGATCTTCATCTACCTTGAGTCCCTGATCAAGAGGACCCGCATGTGTGACACCCTATCTTGGGTCATCACATGGTTACCCATTTACGGAAAATAAAATCCTTAATTCGCTGGTTGCTTTCGGAAAATAAAGTTTTCTCAACGTTTATCTTACTCAAAATATGGTGATAAAATTTTTCTTTTCGACATCGTTACAACGACAAACACATAACCACCCTTAGATATATCGATAAATATATATAAGTCACACAACTATTTTGCATCATATGTTTTTACACTTGAAATTTATATGTATTTCCCCAAAACATAACTTAACGTAAGCCTAAGCTGGTCAAACACTATGACAAAAAGAAATAGCATGAGCATGCCCCGAACTAAACATTCTTCTTCTTGTAGACGCCATAGCCCTTAAGAGGTTCATCTGAATTCCGCCAGATAACACAAATAAAACATGCAAGAGTGAGAAACCAACAACTGAATCATAACACGAGAACCATATGTACGACACAACAAAAAAACACACATATATATGTTATGTCTACACAAGCATTCATACTAAAGCATGTAATCTCATAATGGGTTTCACACCCCAAACATCATCCTTGGAAAAATATGCATGAACACTTCATATACACCAACTAAACATTCACACTTAATCTCATGAGATATCCCAACAAGTGATGAGTTGATCAGGCTCCAGGCACGCAGCCAGAACACCAGGCACACAGCCAGAACACAGGCACTCAGCCAGAACACAGGCACGCAGCCAGAACACAGGCACACAGCCAAATGCATGCAAAAACACTCTGTTCTTGACACTTTTCTTTGTGTTTAATCTTTCCTTGTCGAAGCTCAAAATCTTACAACCAACCTAGTTTTAACATTTTAAAACCTTCATTAATAACACAGGACCTCAAAGTCCAAAGAACCCCAAGTCCATAACAACAAAGAACCTTAGTACCCCGACGGCTCGGTTACTAAGTTCAACACCACTTTCAACATTGTTGTATTAATCTTGATTTTGGAAAATTTATTCAATGCGAAGATTTCTATTATAAAACACCGGTTACCGAAAAAACATCATTTTCAGAAAAGAGGGTCACAAACATTTGAAGTTCATCAAAAATACACATTGCCGTTTCTAAAATACTTGCCGTTGTCGGTTTTCCAAATTGTCGTCGTTAAGTCATTTTAAAGTATTGTAAGGTAAAACTTAGCTTTTTCCGCTTAAACAATTTTCTAAATTCATGGTTGAGTTATTTTCGCAGATTAATTTCACAAAATATCTTTTTATGATATTGCGGAATATCTTATGTAAAAATTAGTAGTAGTAAAATATTTTCACGGTTGCGCCCTCTCTACGACCCATAAATCACTTTTTTATAAAGAAATCATTACAATAATAATATTTCTCAAATACTCCTTATTTCTCCCAAATACTATTTTCCATAAACATTATATTCCAACATTTCCCATAAAACATTGAATATAATTTATACAGCTTATTAAAGCTTTTATCTGATTAATCGGTTGTGCACTGACCACTGTCAGGCTTCACAAACAACATCCAACATCATTATCAGAACTATATTACCAGACAAATCATACATCATAGTAATATAATATATAACTGCAGATAATTAAATCAATTAAAAGCAGATAAACAACCGAAACACAGATAAACCACATAGCTCAGTAAAATAAACCAGAAAACACCACAGCCACATAGATAAACATATATGGACCACAAACAAATTACACATGGCCATCCGAATGATCCGTCAGGTAACCCCTCTTACATCTCGAAGCTCCTCCGTGAAATAAAAGAATTCAATCGGAAGCCTGAAACTCACGTACACCGCTTTGTAATTAACCTTCAACAATACAACCAAACAATCCCTTAATCAAACAATTAAAACATCACTAAATACACCTATATAGGTCACGGCCTAACAGGATCAAATGACTAAACAAACTCCAAAATTGTTTAAGTCATGGATTAAGGATTCTAAGGTACTTAAGACAAAGGATTAAGACTAAACAACAAAGATTGAAACAACACAATCCAATCCCTCAAGAACTCATTTTCGGCCTTCAAAGAAAATATGAGTTAGAGATTTTAGTTTGATATAAGACTTTGGATCCAACATATATATGATATAGAAAGTTGAAATCAATGATCACTTTATAAGAAAATGAACAAAATGTCCTTCCCCCACTTCATGAAGGTTTCGGCCAAGAAGGGTTAAATGGGGAGGAAAACCTTTTTTGCATCAATCTCTTGGATTATGGTAGTAGAGATGATAACTAACTCATAGAAATTGATTTCATATTTTTAGGATTTTTCTATGATTTTCTAGAGAATTTCAAACTTCTAGATCTAGAAATGGAAAAATATGATTCATGGCATAAACATGAGAACTACATGAAGATGAAAGCTTAGATGATCAAGGAGATGAGCTTTTACCTCTTGAAGATTGAAGAAATTAAGAAAATGATCAACCTTCACTTAGTTGAAAACTGGACAGCTTGAGGGTGTGATGGTTTTGTGAGTGTATCTCACAATATACTCATCCAAAAATCACAAACTTTGGCTTGTTAGAAAGATCAGAATAAAAGGAACAAATTTGGTGTTGAAGGTTTCATTTGTTTCGGATCATAACAGGGGTAAAAATAGGCTTCTTTCTGCTGTCTCGCATGGATCTGAGGATTCTGGGAAGTTTCTGTATTTTGGTCATAACTCCCAACATACTCATCCGTTTTTGATGATATTTAGCTCGTTGGAAAGAAGAGAGAAAGAGGAACAACTTTCATGTTGAGATTTGTTCGAGTTTCAGAAAGGAAGATGGTCATAATTTCGGTGGAATTTCTGCTATCATGAACACCAAAGTGTGTTCTTAGAGGAAGAAGATGAAGTTGGAGAAGATGAAGAAGATTGTGGAAGAATGGAGAAGGATGTGGAGACTTCTTGCACTTATGGCAGCCAAGGAAAGGCTTGGGCCTTGTGCCATTTGGGCTTGATGAAAATGGGCTTGAATTCAATTGTTTTGGCCCACCAAAATGCTTAAGGCATAAACATAATCTAGGAAACTTATATGATTTCAATTGGTTTCATGAAATTTAATCCATGGACAAAGAATTTGGGCCTCAAGGCCGCAGCCCTCTAATGGGTTTGGAGCAAATATTCTGGCCCAATTCACTTAGAAAAGCATAGAAACTAACTTAGGGTCCAAAGTGCAATTAAGAGAAAGTTCAAGGACTTAAGTGTAAAATCCTTCAAATTCTAATCCTGACCTTGTAGAATCTTCTAGACTCAAAAGTGTGACTCATCCATATGAATCATCTCAAAATTCTAGGATAAACTCTTTATCCGCTCTTGGAAACTCCGTCGTTCGCTCCGTCGTTTACCCGATTGAAGATTCTGCCCGAATAAAATATTATTATTTTAGAGCTCATGCAATTTTTCAAAACGTGGAAAAAGGACCGGGGCAAAATATAAAACCTAATGGTTTCGTTCGCAGATAAAAATTAGGTCTTCTGAGCAGTATAATTATACTGTCACTGAAATCCGCAGACCGGGCTTTGTTTGACTTTTTGACCCAAAATTTAATCGTAAGTTCCTACACTCAAGTGAAGTTGAGTGGTGAACTCTGTTTAATTAAAATAATTTTCTAATACTTATATAAATATATAAACAGAAGCACACTCATTATCGGAAAAAAAAAAACAGCGGAAAATCGGGGTGTTACAACATGCAGATTTTCCCCTATGGAATGTTGCTGACAAGAATCCTTAGGAACAAGCTTTTCATCCCTGGTGATGGAGAGTTTGTCAGTATGTCTCTTCCCATAGACAGGAAGAATTTGTCTATGATGGACATTGAGGGTATTCATCTGGATGATGAAGAGGAAGACAAGAAGAAGAAGAAGAAGAAGAAGAAGAAGAAGCCTGCTGCTGAGCAGAAGTTGAAGGTCGAACCAGTGGTCTCCACTGATGAATCAGAGGTTCCTATCTCTGAAAGGATCTGGAAGCCTGCTGAAAAAGTGGCCAGACAGGACCAGAGGCCTGCTTCTGAAAAACCCTCTGTCTTTGCTGAGACTGGTGAGACAGTTGAACCTCTTAGGTTCAAGATGAAGAAGCTGTCTCCCAAGAGGAAGACCAAGAAAGCTAAGGCTTCAGAAACTGAGTCTGCACAGCCTAGTAAAAAGAGAAGGCTTGTGAAGACCTTTGCTAAGGCCAAACAAGTGGAGTCTGCACCTAGCAAGGAGGAAGCACCTGCTCAAGGGGGAGCAGAGGACAAGTCCCTTGGCGTATCCCAATGAGAAGAAGACTCTCAATTTGGGACTCATTCCCAGAAAATGAAGGTCTGGCTACCCGGTGTCTGTTGCTGCTGTGGCACCTGCTGAAAATGAGGAAATACCTGCAGAAGTTCAAGCTGTAAAGGTTGAAGTTGCTACTGCAACTGTTGAAAACCTGTCTGTTGGGACACAGACAGTGGTCTATCCTGAGATTGACCCTTTCAACCCTCCTCTGCCAAGGAAGAAGCTGAGGATGTCTAAAAACTAGTGGTCCTTCCATCCACCCCTTCTGCACCATCTTCCCCCTCTCATCAAGGTTCCTTAACCCTTCTGTCCAACCCCTCTCCCACGTGTCTCCATTTTCTTCACCTATCACTTCTCACCAAACCCAAACATCATCTTATGATGTTGTGTCTGATATATGTCAGTACACAGTAGTTCATAGGGATTCAGCTCCCAAAGAACAAGCTGGCATATCATCTAGTCTTTTTGTGTCTGACTTGCAATCACTCATGACTGCATGTATCTCTAACCTGTGTGTCATTCCCTCGCCTCCACTTCATATTCATAACCCATGTAGGGAGATTTTCTCTTATCCCGTTATTGTCATGTTCATAAGAACATTGGCAAGGACTCACTATCCTGCTCTGTTGTAATGTTACCTTCTAGGTCTAGGTATTTCTTTTTGTTAGTTATAGGATCTAATTCTTTCTTTTGTCACATTGATTCCTTGTTACCCCTACCTCCCTCTGTTCAAGCCAAACAACCTCTTCCTCATCCTATCCAAATTAGAGTCATCCGTCTGTCTCTGTCTGAGAGACTATCCTGTGTCTTTTCATCTCCTGATACTGACCTTGTCAGAATCAGACCTTTGTTCAAACTAGCCTTTCTTCCCTTCTTTTACTATCGAACTCTTCATCAGTGTGTCTTCCCCCGTATCTCTTCACCTTTTTCTGTGCCCAAGGCACCCTCTGTTTTGACCTTACCATGGGATTCAGACATGTTTGATGCATCTACTAGCTTAACCTTAGGAGCCCCCACTACTCTGATGGTGGATCTACAAAGCTTTAATCTGCCTCAAGCTCAGCATGATGAACTCAGAAGACAGCTGGATGAAGAGAGGCATGCCAGGCTGTTGTTAGAAAAGAGAGTTGAATCTATGTTTTTACTTTAAAGTCAGCCTAAGTAGTTTGTAGGCACTGCCTTGTATACAGCTTATGATGACTAAAATATAATTTTATCTTCTATCTTTACTTTGTTTCTCTTTGCTTTGCTGATTGTTGAGTATTTTATTTCTGTTGTTGACAAAAGAGGGAGAAAATAAGATGATTAAATGATTAAGTAAGGTTAAGATGCTTAAAATTGAGTTGCATAATTTTAATGCTAAAAATTAAATAATGCACTTAACTCTGATAATGTGCTTAAAGATCTCTTGATATGAAATTGAACCTAATTGCACCTGTCTGCACAACCTATCTGGTTAAGAAAATCTCAACTTATCTGAATCCTGTTGTTTTATCTGTTAATATTTTCTAAGATTCATTAAATCATCTGAATGTTTGTCATCATCAAAAGGGGGGAGATTGTTAAGTCTCTAAAATGTCTGATGTGCATTTCCCTAAGTTTTGATGAAAACTAAACATTTTTTAATTATTTAATTAACCTTCATATTGGTTGCTGACCTCTCTACCTAGTGTGCAGATCACAAACGTCAGAATTAACTTTCTCACATGTCAACCCACATAAGAGACCACCTGTCTGGAGAAGCAAAAGTCAACCTATCTGCTGACTAGGATTATTGACTTTCTGCACTTAAGTTCCAACTTGTCTCTGCTATGTTCTCATACTCGTCTCATGTTCTTCGATGAGGGACTCAATTACAAAGAGCTTTTGAAAGTTGTCCCCTCATGTAGAAGACTCTGAAGCTTTCTCACGCTTATCAAGAAATTCAGAAGGTCATTCCCACAAGCAACCTAGGAGATTAGAAACAAAGTCCAGTTAAGGAATATTTCCAACATGCTTTATTCCCTAGTACTCTTGGTTATTACACGAAATGGGAAATGTGCTCTGCAAAGTACAAAAGCATTCTGCAAAACTCTAATGTGGCTACTGCATGTTGCATAAAGCCCTGATCTTCCTTGTTAGAGCACAACAAACGTTCCTATTGCATTAATGGCTGCCCAGAATGACTCTATTGCATTTAATGGAGCTTTGCTTGAAGCCAACATTTGAAGGAATGTCTCTAACGGATCTTAAATGTTTGAAGGCTATAAATACAAAAGTCATTGAAGATGAAAACATAGAAGACACAGCATTAAAGAGTCATTACTCTGCGCATTTACTTCTTCAATCTTTCAATCTGTATTCTTCAATCATTTGAAGTTATTAAGCAGTCCTTCCTAAGCTTACATTTAAACAACTCTCTGAGTATTAGTGAAAGAATTGTTTGTCTGTTGTATTTATTACAAACAAACTTCTCAAACAAACCTGAGTGAGCATAAAGAGGCTAGGTGAGCAAATAATACTTGTCTTGGAGCCTGGAGAGGCTAAGTATGCAAACAATAATTGGAGTCTGTAACCTGATCAGTTATAGTGGATAAAACTTGGTGCTGCTAAGGACTGGATGAGACACCCCGATGTCCCTTTAAATAAAATCCTAATTAACCTAGTCTTAATCCATAATTAGCGTTAACGCAATTAATACATTCGAAAATATATGTAAAATAAAAATTGTAGTTATTTTAAAACAATTTAAACATACGCAAGCGACGTCATCCACACATATATACAATATATACAACACATCTATCAGAGTACGCCAAGTCCCCTCCATGGGACTATTACAACTTACAAACATCTATACAGACTCAAAGTATAAACATATACAGACTAGCCAAAGAGACACAGAAGAAGTCCTAGAGATACCCGGTCCGCCTCTCAAAATACATCAAAATACAAAACAATCTCGCAGAGGCTCACTACCTACAGACGCATCCGACATATCCACATCATCAGTGATGTGGGCATCTAGAATTACCCTTGCCTTCGCCTTAACAGTGCACTTATACCCGTGGTTGAATCTTCTGTAGATAGTGTTGTGACCGGTAATCTTTCCAAGTTATCATTCCCATCTTGCCATTGTTGTTTATCTACCATACCGATAACATACATAGAAAGATAGAGAAAGAAGGGAGATAAGCAACAGAACATAGTCATAAAAATGGGGATGGGGACACATAGATCAACAGTCACATATACATCATACAACAAACAAACAATCATCCATCCAGTCACACCAACACAATCATCTTCAAGAGTCACACTCTCAGATCAATCCTCTAAGGAGTCTCACTCCTATGCATGTCGGCGGATATATCTCATCCGGGTCTCAATCCCAAGACATTCCCTTATCAAGCCTCTCTGCTTAAGGAACGTTAGTTAGTTTGTCTAGGTAACTTTTCCGCACACCGTGACCCATAAGAGTGCATCTCTCTGTGAGCTCAGCTTCATCAGAGGTATCTGGGTCACCTCGGATAGTCAAACTTAGACGTGGATACTCAGGGTAAAGTCAGGAAAACTAGGCTATATCGGGGTACACGACGCACTAGGAGCTACCAAATGGTCACCGTGAACCTCCCGAGTCCAGTTCGTACATCCCCAAGGTCTCTCCCTAGACCGGTCCTTCCGTAATCCATACTCGCACTCGAGTACAACTAACCTCGTATGACTCCCTGTCATACGGCTCGCCACCTTGGCAATATGCAATGCAACAACCATCCTTAAGTTAACACTGGAACCTTCTCTCACAATCCAAATCTCAAAATCACAGTCTCAGAATGGATGGCAATACATCCCCGGCCTTCAAGCCACAGTCTCAAGGCATTACCGCGGTGTCAACTCTCAATATAATCAAATCACACTATCAGTTATTCCCATTCATCCAACAATCATCAACAATATATTATAATAATAAAATGTCATGCTATCACATCAATCATCACAACCAAGTATGCTATAGCAGTCATCACATTAACAGACATAGCAAACAACCCCAATCATTATCAGTTATCTAGCCTAGGGTTTCAAGCCTAACATTGATAAATCTACAATAACTAAACCCAGGTCCATATTTAAAATAATTATTATATTACGATTTAGCTATTGTTGATTATTCAATATACTAGTAGGGTTTGGGGCACCCTACACATATGCATAAATGCCTGTTACTCTATGCTTGCCTCCCTAACAATGTGGTTACTTTCTCCCCACCTTGGATTATCCGGTATCGTTGCCAAACTTCTCTTCCTATCTAACCAGCTGCTACCTTACACCCCAGGGAGTTCCTCGATGCTCCAAAATTTGCCCTAACACATGGACAGAGTCCTAGCAATGTTATAAACTCTAATATTGCGACAGTTTCTCAAATAGAACTCAGATTGAAGCAAGAACTCAAGAGAGAAGTAAATGCCAATGCTACGTTAGGGATTTGAGCATTACCTCAGTTGGATCGAAGAAACGTTAGCTGATACTCGTAGTATTCACTGCGCTGATCACAAATTCGAAGTCGGAATTACGATCGGTTGGACGGATTTTCCTCAGAATCAATTTTTCTCTCCAAAACCCACTTTCTCCCTCTCACTCTCGAGCTCTCTCCTAGTCCCTCTCAAAAATTTTAAAATTTTCTACAATTTTCTAGAATTTTAAAGACTAAAGGGGTGAGTCAGCACCGATTACGCCCGGCTTAAGTTTTCTATGCCCGGCTCAGCCTCTTACGCCCAGCTCAACTTTTCTATGCCCGGCCCAAATGCGTAGGCCTTTGTTTTGGGCCTGGCCTAACAAACCTGCGCCCAACCTAATTTCTGAGCCCGGCTCAACACACTTGAGCCCGGCCTAATTCGTGTTGACCAGTTTGACCAGAAACTCTGATTCGCACATTTCGTCGCGTTATGAGCTCGTTTGAAGTCCGATTGACCCCAAATTTGAAACACATACTAATTAAGACCTAACGAACAAAATTAAGCTCTCACACCAACTTAATTACTGTCTGATTCCTTAATCAAGAAAACGGGTGTTACACTGGACATAGCCCTAGTGTTAAAGGGTGAACCAGGATAAATAGATGTGTTTATCTCTCTTCCCATAAACTCTTTTAGTTGCTTTGATTATATTATCTGCTTTCTATCTAAAGGGGTTAAAGTGTGAATATCAAACTTGTTTTGAAGTTGTTTGCTTGTGTACTTTTCTGTAAAAATCACACCAGACGGGTTACCTGTTTGTGCAGTGTTTTCACGCTTGTCTGAACCTAGCTTCTGTGTGTGAAAAGTTTTTAACTTTGTTTTAATTTCTGATAAACTCATTTTAACCCCCCTTGTCGTGTTTATAATTGTCTATTTCACTTTCATCATCAAGAGGTAAACCCTCATTGATCTTGATCATGGTTGCCTTCATCTTCCTTCATTTCACTTGATTTTTGTCAAGAACACTATTTTTCCATTTTCATTTATTTTCTTCTTTTAATTTTAGAAAATCATAGAAAAATCATTTTGATGTGGTAACAATTTCTATGAACTCTCTAAGGCTTCTATTTTGATTATCCAAAAGCATGAGAGAAAAGCAAATTTCCTCCTATTTATTCCAAGCATGGTCAAAACCCTAGCTAGGGAGATTTATTGAGTTTTATTTCAATTTTTTATTTATGACACTTGATTTAATCTCTCTAGTACCTATACTTACTAAATCCAAGAGCTTGAAACCAAAGAAATTTTCTAGCCTATTTTGTTCATCAAGGCCGAAACCCTAACCCTATAGGTTAGATGGGTGTTTGTTTCAATTTTTGACTTATGGCAATTAATCTTGTCTTTCTAATACTCTAGGATCATAGATCCAAAAGCTTGAAAATTTTAAAGATCCTTAGTCATTTTTACTCATGTAGACTGAACCCTAATCATAGTGGGTTAGATGAATTTTCTTCAATGTTTAACTTGTTTTAGCATTGTGTGTGAAGGATTTGTGTTTGATTGAGGTGTTGAGTAGTAAGAGGAAACAAAATTGGAGGACTAAGTTCAAGGAGGAAAAGTTGCTCTTCAAGAGGTAAGGGGAGTTTACCTGAGGGTTTTTTTATAGCTACATGCTATCTGTGGGTTGTCTGTATAATTATTGGAAGTGATATCGTGTTGCTTGATCTAATTAATATGTGTTGGTTTATGTAGTCTTATGCATGTTATAACTGTGATGTATGAATTAACTGATGTTGAGTGATTGACTGAGAAGCCTGACAGTGGTCAGTGCTCAATTATGTTGAGGTTAAAATCTTTAAAAACTTTATGAAAAAACTTAAGTGTTTTAAATTATGGAAGTGGAAGAAAATGTGGAACATAATATAATGTTTTGGTGAAAGAATAAGTCAATGATTGACAGTGAGGACGAAACCGTGAAAACATTTCACTTACGTTAACTTTTCCAAAATAAATTCAAAAATAAAATAAATAGTAGTTACAATAAATTAAGTTTCAAAAATAAGTTTATGTGGATGGGGAAACACTTTGGTCAAAGAAAAAGTCATTTTGATTTACAAGAGTAATTGTTCCGAAACGAAAAATAATTCAGAAAAGTGATTTACAGTGAAACTATGAGGAATAGTGTACTCATTTTGGACAAAAATGTGTTAGAAAATAATTTTCAAGGATTTGATGTGTTTTCGGAAAAAGAATTTCAAAAGGAAATGAGTTTGAGAAAATTTGAGCTTCGTTGTGATTTAAACGTTTTATAAATGAATATCAACGGGAAATAATTTTCTGCAAATGAGTTTTAAGTCAGCGAAAACATTTCCGATAAACTTGGATAAGTTTTCGGAGTTTTGTTTTGGTATTTGTGTTTCACAGAACGAAAATTATGTTGAAAGGAAACCGAGGATAGAAGTAAGGACCTAGATTGCTGAAACGTCGGGCTAGTGTTCCTATGAGTAAGTACGTGGACTACGTGTCCTGTGTATCGTGGGTTAGAGTCCCAGTTGACACATTTGAATCTGTGTCCTGTGTGTCGCGGGTTAAAGTCCCAGTTGGCACATTTGATTTTGTGTCCTGTGTGTCGTGGGTTAGAGTCCCAGTTGGCACATTTGACTGCATGTCCTATTTTAAGAATGCTTGAACTCGATGCCTAAGTAGGAATAGCCGTGAGCTGTGAATCTCGACAAAGAAAGAATGAACGAAAAAGAAAAGTAAGAAGACTAAATATCAAAATTAGATTATGGATGTTGAAGTGTCATGCATTTTTATAAATTGCGATGACTGTCGGATATGAATCCCATGGTTTAAAGCATTATGTTTATTCTGAGGATTCATGTGTTGTATATATGTGTATATGTTGTTGTTTGTGTGTCGTGCATGTGGTTATCATGATGAAACTCATTTGTCGGTATCTCACCCTTCCAATATATATGTTTTCTTGGTTTTTTGCTATTGTACAGTGAGACGCGAATACTAACGTTGCAGAGGAATTCCTTATTTTACCCGAGGACATTAGTCCTGATAACTGAAGAAACCGTTGATCGTAGGGACGACTTTGGGGGTCTTCCCAGTAAATGTCAGTTAGAGTGACCAGCTCAAATAGGAT
This sequence comes from Echinosophora koreensis, assembly GCA_035048595.1. Lineage (NCBI taxonomy): Eukaryota > Viridiplantae > Streptophyta > Magnoliopsida > Fabales > Fabaceae > Echinosophora > Echinosophora koreensis. Next base: position 3,878,643 of record JAPCYP010000025.1, on the reverse strand, counting down.
ATTAGGTTGTTTTATAACCTCTTGAGAATAGTTTGTATATCTGGCTGCTGAGAGCTGTAACACCTTCCTCGGCATTACATGATTTTCTCTCTTATTTTTCTTTATTGCTGGTTACTTTCGAAAATTACTTAAAAACATTGGGCATAAAAAAATTTTGACAGAGTCTCCTCTGTAATTTCAACGTTCCCAACGACAACACCTGCTAGACATTTATATTTTTCATTGGATAGAAAGGCTTTCCGAGCCATAACATACATATATGTATACATAACTATGCATCATTTCTATCCAGACCTATATAACCAGGAGTCATCGTATCAGAGTTCTATAGTAGGTTAGGAACATATACAGATATCAGTCATACATACAAACATATGATATACAAAACAAGGGTTCGGTAGAGAATACCACTAATACAAAAAAAAAACTTGGCTCTCAACAACCGAATATGCAAACCCTATGAAGTTAACACTACCCAAAAAGAAAACTATCAACAAACTTATGCTAGACATCTAAAGGTGTCCATTAGGGAGACCTCCATGGTCATCCCCAGGATCTGATGGGTTAGGAGACACTACACCTACAGCCTAAACCACCACTGGATCCATCTCCTCGTCCAGAGGATGATAATCAGACACCTCTTCCTCAGCCTCAGTAGAATCCTCCTCAATGGGATCCTCCTCTACGGGATAAGCCTTGGGAAGTTGATCAGCAACCATAATATCCTCATCGTCCTCCTCTACTCCATAGATAACTATAGGAGCAGGTGGTGGTGATGTGGGTGCTCCTCCAGGAATAACCTGCAGTGGTGGTGGTTGGTGATATGTATTCCCTGTCTCGACCAGATGTCACAGCAACTGCCAGATGGGCGGCAGTGGTACCTCCACAGTCTTCACACTCTGAGTGCATGAATTAATCCTATCCTCTACTCTTTTAATAGTTAACAGTGGCCCCGTATAAGTTGCGCTTCGGGCTCCGGGGTGGATTACCCAAGCGCCAGCTTCATCTCTGAACTCAAAGGTGTGGGCTAGGAAGCCCGAATGAGCCATGTGGTGAAGAGGGTCCATCTAAACACATAATATAATTTTTTCCACAACAGAGAAAAAAACAATATAAAGGTGAATTACCAATATATGAGTTTAAATACAGCAGTCATATATTTAACATCATAAACAGCATTAAAATACCAAAGTAACAACTCATATAAATATAAAATATTCACATAAAGATTGTTCAGATTTAAGACTTTATTCGTAAATTTTCTGTTAATACTTCAGTACCCACTTTCTAACACAATCTCCGGAGATCCTAACTTCCCTTCTTCGAGCATGATAGGATCGCGATAATGCCTATAACACAATTGTTTCGCGTTTGTTGCAACCAAAGTAATTTGGATTAAATAATCTCTAAGTTTTGATGTTAACAAAAAGGATTAAATTTGCATGGCAAAGTGTCAGTTAAGATCTAACAAGTCTTATCTAAGTCTTACAGGGTATTCGAAATTCAATATGATGAGGAAATCTCTTAAGAGTCTATATCCGCGTCTAACCGGGTAGACGAGCCTTTCAAATTATATGGTATATTTTTAATTATAAGAATATGCTCTAGTAGACGGAATATTGAACAGTACCTTAGACGAGCTCTTAACTCATGTAAGTAGACGAGCGTATGTGCCACGTCAGCTGACGCAAATTTAAGCTATTCACCGATATGTAGCAAGTCCAAAGACTTGATTATGGACGAGCGAAATTTGCCACGTCATTGGACGAATTAAAGTTGATTTTTAGCTATGAGCGTATAGACGCATTTTTTTTTAAGTAGACGAGCTCTTCACTTAAAATGAATGCTTGATATAATCAGAATTTTTATCTCTACCATATAGAAATATTTATTTCAAATGATTGTTATTTATTTCAATTATATGATGGTCCTTCTTATTTGTTATTAACGGTTTTATTGTCTTGTTTCTATGAGAGAGACATAGTACATATGAGGAATTGCAAAAAGCAAATCAGTACAATGCAAAACGACTTGTACCCTATCACCTTTTACGCTGGAATAGCTGGAATTTGTACAAGGAAGGCAAGACAGTTTTTCAAGTTGCATTTGCTCAGAGGTGTGCCCGTTTCATGCAAGAATATTGTCATATAATACAATGGCCATGAGCAAGATGAGTCACAACGGATATTACATTGTTGATTCTATCCCTAAACGGGAAAATTCAAATACAACAGTTGAAGAATTTTAATAGAAGAGCAAGGTCTCTATAAATAGAAGACCAAGACCTTTGAAGAAATGACTTTTGCACATATACAGAAATCTCAAGAAATCTCTTGCGAGCAAACATTCTTGTATTCTTTCAGAAAGCAAAAGTCTGTAATATCTTAGCTTGAATATTGTTATAATATTCATCTGATCTTAAATTTTCATAATCTCACACATAGTGAGTTAGAAGATCAAAAGAAACCAAATCTCTTTGTTAGAGGTAGAGCCTGAAGAGGCTTGGTAAGAAAGGAATACTTGTGAGCCTGGAGAGGTGTTGAATACTTGCTGTAATCTATTTGGAGAATAGTGGAGAAAAACCTTCAAGTAGAAGGGACTGGACGTAGCTCTTGGTTGGAAGAGAGTGAACCAGGATAAAACAACTTGCGTGAATCTTCTAATCCCTTATCTCTTTAGTTTTACATGTTTATACTAACTGTGGAGATTTGAACTTGAATTTGTTATTCTTACAAAAGTTTGTTTTTCTGTGTGTTTGCTTCTGCCTCTTTATCTTTGTGTGAGAAAACTTTTCTTGAAAAGGTTGTTTTTGAAAAATATTAACAAACACAATTCAACCCCCCCCCCCCTTCTTGTGTTTGCCTGTGTCAACTTTAGTTGGTATCAGAGCTCAGCCTCGAAAGGGTTGAGCATCTAACAAATGCTGAGGAGGTACGATCCTACAACCATGGATGCAGAAGGACAAGCTATCAACAGACCTCCACTCTTTGATGGAACTGATTATGATTATTAGAAGAAGAGAATGATGGCCTTCTTGGATGCACAAAACTTAGACATCTGGGAACTGATTGAGAATGGCTATTCTGAGCCAAGAGGTGAAAATGGAGCAGTCTTGGCTAGAGCAGATTGGAGTGTAGACCAAAAAGCTAAACATCAACTAAATCTCAAGGCCAAACATTACTTGATGTGTGCCATCACCAGATCAGAACATGATAAGGTTCATAGCTGCAACACAGCTAAGGAAATCTGGGATACACTAGCTCTTGCTCATGAAGGATCATCACAAGTGAATGAGTCAAAAATAAGCATGCTGGTTCACCAGTATGAGCTCTTTAAAATGACTGGTCATGAGACTATAGATCAGATGTTTGGAAGATTTCAAACAATAACTAACAGTCTCAGATCTCTTGGAAAAATATATGAGAATAGAGATCATATCAGAAAAATTCTGAGAAGTCTCTCCAAGTAGTGGAGATCAAAGGTCACTGCCATTCAAGAAGCTAAGAATCTGAATACTCTCTCTCTGGAAGAGCTTCTAGGGTCATTGAAGGTTCATGAGCTTGAACTAAATGAAGAAGACAATTCCAGAAAGGGAAAGTCCATTGCCTTAAAGGCAAAGAAAGCCAGCTCTTCAAAAGTCCTTAAAGCTGCTGAGTCTTCAGATGATGCTGAACCTTCAGACAGTGATGAAGGATCAGATGAAGATTAATTATCTTTTATCTCCAGAAAGATACAACATATGTGGAGAAAGAAAAGAAACTTCCAAAGAAAGCAGTTCAACAAGAAGTTTTCTAAGGAGAAATCAGACTCCAAAGAAAAAGGTCCACCCCTATGCTTTGAATGCAAGAAGCCTGGTCATTTCAAAGCTGACTGTCCTGAGTTGAAAGATAAAAAGAAGTTCTTCAAGAAAAAGAAGGGCTTGATGGCAACATGGGAGGACGTGGACTTATCCTCATCAGATGAGGAAGAGGAAGCTGAAGAAGAGGTAAACATTTGCCTTATGGCTGACACATCATCAGAGAATTAGTGCACTGATGATGATGAGGTAACAAATTCTGAACCGTCTACTCTCAAAAATGCCTTTGATGAATTACTGCATGACTCATCCATACTATCTCATGAATACAAAAGTCTTAAAAAGAAGTTTGCAAAATTAACAAGAGAATACGATAGAGTCTGCATTGAAAAACAAAGTTTAGTTCAAGAAAATGATAAGCTAAAATCAGACAATGTCAGTCTAACTAACAAACCTGAATGTGAGCCTGACAATTCTTGTGAAGTTGCAAAACTGAAACAAGATGTAACATACTTGACAGACACTCTGTCAAAATTTGTAGGAGGCTCAAATAAGCTTAATCTTATCCTAAGGTATTCTAGGTCACTATTTGATAAATCTGGCCTTGGCTATGACAATGAGAAGCATGAGGCATCTTACAATAAGTCAAAACCACCTATGCAGCAAAGAGCTTCAAAAGCTCCAGCTAGGTATGCTAAAGCCAAGTCAGACCCGTCCAACACTTTTTGCAAAGTGTGTGGAAAAAGTGGGCATTCTACATATAGATGCATACATAACAGGTATACTAAACATTCTCGTCCAGTGAAAACTAACATGAAAGGACCCAAGTCATTTTGGGTACCTAAGGACAAGATAATACTTGTTGCAGATTTGCTTAACAACAAGAAAGAAACAGACATCCTGGTACTTGGACAACGGTGCTCGCGTCACATGACGGGAGAAAAGTATATGTTCCAAGACCTTAGACATAAGGATGGTGGCTGGGTGACATTTGGAGGAAACCAGAAAGGAAAGATCACTAGTATAGGTAAAATTGGTAAACATCCTTTTCCCTCCATTGATAATGTTCTTTTAATGAATGGTTTAAAACATAATCTGCTGAGCATAAGTCAATTATGTGATAGTGGATATGATGTTTCTTTTAATAAGAACATGTGTTATGTCAAGAAGAATGATGGATCAATCTTATTCACTTGCTAAGAGGCAAAACAATTTGTATAAAATTGACTTGGAAGACCTCTCAAATCAAAGTGTCTCATGTTTAGTGTCCATTGAAGATGAGCGATGGATTTGGCATAAAAGGCTAAGTCATGCAAGCTTGAGATTAATCTCAAAGCTAAATAAGCATAACCTTGTGAGAGGATTACCAATCCTTAAGTACAAATCTGATGCTCTCTGTGATGCATGTCAGAAGGGAAAACAAGTCAAAGGTTCTTTTGAATCTAAGAATATTGTTAGTACCAAGAGACCACTAGAGATGTTACACCTTGATCTTTTTGGTCCAACAAGGACTGCGTCTATCAGTGGTAAGAAATATGGTCTAATCATTGTAGATGACTACACTAGATGGACATGGGTTATGTTCCTAGCTCACAAGGATGACTCATTCAAGGTCTTTTCTGTATTCTGCAAATGTGTGCAGAATGAAAAAGGCATCTGTATCACTTCAATCAGAAGTGACCATGGGGGAGAGTTTGAAAATGAGCTATTTCAAAAGTTCTGTGAAGATAGTGAGTGGTATTCTTCACAATTTCTCAATACCTAGAACACCACAGCAAAATGGTGTGGCAGAGAGAAAGAACAGATCTCTTCAAGAGATGGCTAGGACAATACTCAATGATAACTCTGTCCCTAGACACTTCTGGGCTGAAGCTGTTAATGTTGCCCGTTGCATTCAGAACAGAATATACATAAGACCAATTCTGAATAAGACTCCTTATGAATTGTGGAAGGGACGAAAACCCAACATATCATATTTGCATCCTTTCGGTTGTAAATGTTATATTCTTAACACTAAAGATCAACTTGGTAAGTTTGATGAAAAGTAGATAATGGAATCCTGTTAGGATTTTCTAAAACATCAAAAGGCTTTAGAGTGTATAATTCTAAAACTCTAGTAGTAGAAGAAAGTATACATGTTAAGTTTGATGACAAGCAGCCTAATAAGAAATTATCAAAGCTAGATGAAGCTTTTGCAGATCTTGACTTAAACATCTCAAGAGAGACAACAGAAGTTAAAGCTGATGATCAAGTTGAAGACATTCCTCAACAACCAGAAATATCTACTTCTCAACAAGACAATGTTCAGAAGTCTTGGCATTTTAAGAATTATCATCCACCAGATCAAATCATTGGAAACCCCAATGATAAGCTTAGAACCAGATCAACCTTCAGAGAGCAGGAAGATACTGCATTAGTTTCTGAATTGGAACCAAAGACAGTAGATGAAGCGCTGCTAGACAATAGTTGGATTTTAGCAATGCAAGAAGAACTAAATCAGTTTGAGAGAAGTGATGTCTGGACTCTGGTACCCCTACCCAAAGATAAATCTGTTATAGGAACAAAATGGGTTTACAGAAACAAGCTTGATGAGAATGGTAAGGTTGTCAGAAATAAAGCAAGATTAGTTGCACAGGGTTACTCTCAAGAAGAAGGTATAGATTACATTGAAACCTTTGCACTTGTTGCTAGATTAGAAGCAATCAGGATCCTACTTTCATTTGCTGCACATCACAACATAATGCTTTTTCAAATGGAAGTAAAAAGTGCTTTTCTTAATGGCTTTATCAATGAAGAAGTTTATGTTATGCAACCTCTGGGTTTTGAGAGTGAAACCCAACCTAAACATGTATATAAGCTTAAGAAAGCTTTATACGGCCTAAAACAAGCCCCAAGAGCTTGGTATGATAGGCTAAGTTCATTTCTGATGGATAATGGCTTTAATAGAGAAAAGGTTGATACAACCCTGTTTAGAAAGTCAATTAAATCCAATTTCATAGTGGCACAGATTTATGTTCATGACATTATATTCGGTGCTTCTAATGAGTCTTTGTGCAAAGAATTCTCAAAGTTAATGCAGAAGGAATTTGAAATGAGCATGATGGGAGAACTCAAGTTCTTTCTTGGACTTCAAGTTAAACAAACTATGGACGAGGTGTTCATCCATCAAACTAAGTACACAAAGGAACTCCAAAAGAAGTTCAAGATGGATGATTGCAAACCAATGAACACTCCTATGCATCCCACGTCCATACTGAACAAAGATGATAAAGAGAAAAAGGTAGACCAAAAGGTATACAGAGGTATGATAGGATCTATTCTATATCTTACTGCGTCCAGACCTGATATTATGTTCAGTGTTTGCTTATGTGCTCGATTTCAATCTGATCCTAGAGAATCTCACATATCAGCAGTTAAAAGAATTTTTAGATATTTAAAAGTTACTACTAATCTGGGTTTGTGTTTTAAGAAAAATGAAGATTACAGATTAGTTGGCTTTTGTGATGCTGACTATGCTGGAGACAGAATTGAAAGAAAGAGTACCAGTGGAGGATGTCACTTCATTGGAGCTAATCTTGTCTCATGGTCAAGCAAAAGACAAAGTACCATTGCATTATCAACTGCTGAAGCTGAGTATATTTCAGCTGCAAGTTGCTGCTCACAACTTTTATGGATCAAACACCAATTGGAGGACTACAATGTGTTTGTAAGTAGTATTCCACTTATGTGTGATAATACTGCTGCAATTAATCTGTCTAAGAATCCAATACTGCATTCTAGAGCTAAGCACATAGATATCAAACATCATTTCATAAGAGATTATGTGCAGAAAGGTGTTTTTGATATTCAATTTGTAGATACTGACCATCAATGGGCAAATATATTTACTAAACCTCTTGCTGAGGACAAATTTATTTTTATTAGAAAGCATCTTAACATGTTATTTGTGGATTATTTGTGTTATTCATGCTTGAGAAATTCTGTTACTGATGTTTGTCTAACAAGTTTATTACATATTTTTAAATGCGCATCCATTGCATACCGCGTCCATTGCTTGTATATCGTGTCCACTGCATGTCGCGTCCATACTGTTTTGTTGCTTGAACCCGTCCACACTTACTTGATTTATTAACTGCATTTATTTTGTCTTAAAGACAAATCTATTTTATATTCTCTCTCTGCTGAGTCGATATTTCTTTTATTTTATTTCCAAAAGAAAACCCTTTGGTATTCAAAACCTTTAAAAACGAAACCCTTCCCTCTGAGGAAACTTTACGTTAACCTTCATCTTCAACCTCTCTAAGAAACTCTCTGTTTTCTTACTTGCAAAACCCTAAACTTCTTTCTTCAACCATGGCCTCCTCAACTGAAACTTTTCGATGTTGAAAAATTGAATCTTGCTATTGAACATCATTTCGACTTTGGGATTCTGAAAGATTACAACCTAGATGTTAGCAAGTTTGTTACTTGCCGCTGACTGGGATGGCATGTTTGTTGAAAGGGTCCCCATTTATCCAGACCTGATTAGGGCTTTTTGGAGGAACCCTCTGGTGTCAGACACTGCTATTTCTGCAACAGTAGTTGGGAAAAGAATTGTGGTCTCTGAGAAGACCATAGCTGAAGCCATCAACTGCCCTCAAGAAGGAGAAGTTATTACTGAATCGTGGGAAAAGGACCTTGGTGGTTCTGAGGTAATAGCAGCTTTGTTGATGAGACAAGATACTGTACGAAATCACTCATGGAAATCTGTAGAGATGAAGGATGGGGTTCGTATTCTTCATCAAATGCTAAATAAGGTGGTTCTGTATAAAGCTGGGTCAAAGGACAATCTTTCTGCCCTACACAAATTCTGTCTTTGTCATTTGATCACAGAGACTAAAATCAACCTTCCAAGAATTCTGTATAGAAGATTCAGAGATGCAGTAGCTACAAGGAAGAAGATGTCAGGAATCCCTTACTGCCACTTGCTATCAAAACCTTTCAAGTCTCAGAAGCTGGATGATCTTATCTCTTCCAAGCCAATTGAGGAGCAAGAAAGGATTCTGACACATAAGTGCTTGTGCACTGCAATCTTTGGCAAGATGAACATTGCTAATATGAATCTGAGCACCTACACAGCTATTGCCCTAGCTAAGCAGGAAGAATTGCTCAAGGTTAAAGAGGAACAGGTTGAGCAAAACAATGCTGAAGTCCTAGGAATGAAGAGGACTAACAGGAAGAAAACTGTAGCTGTTAGGACAAGAGCTCCTAAAAGGACTGCAGCTGGCATTGTCATCAGGGAACCCACTGCAGAGGTCCCTCAACCTGCAAGAGCTCAGAAAAGGACAAGAAATTTGATCCTTTCTCACAATGAGGATGATGATGAAGATGATGAGGACAGAGTTCCTATCAGTGCTATCCTCAAGAAGCAAAAGGCTATCAGTGCTGCTATTCCTACTAGAAGACAGCAACCTCAGAGAAAAGCCAAGTCTGCCATGGCTACTGAGGTAACTATCCCTGCTAATGATCCTGTTCAGTTAGCAGTAGATGCTTTAGTTTCAAGCTTAGAGGATAGAATGGATTGTGTCTCTGCACCATTAGTGTCTGTAAATGAACCAATTAACATTGATAATGTTTATATCCCCTCACCACCCTCACCACAACAACCACAATTTCCACCTTTGATCTCTAAGGATGATCCCTGGTTTCACCAACCAGATGATGGTATTATCCTTGGTGTCCCTTTCCCAAAAATGAAAAGAATTCCATTTCCATACACTCCTCCCTCTGAACTTTACAATGGCAAGTCTGAATCACTGGCCAAAGTTAAGAGAGAGGGATTCTTTATCATACTCATGCACCAGAACCAGTTTCAACCAAACCCTGGTATCCATTGCCTGAATATGAGTATGAACCAGCTACCATTGTACAACCTTGGTACAGACCCCATCCTGACAATCCCAAAGGCACCCCTCCATCCAAAATGTTTAACAGCCTTGGACCATTAATCACTCACCTACCACAAAAGAAATTCCCTCCCATAAAAATCTACCCAAACCTTGTCAGATACCCTCCATTCAAACCCTTCACGGATGGTGTAGAGAGACATATAATCACTGACTGGTCTAAGGATCCTGCTAAGAAAGACCTGCAAAATGTCTTATACAAGAGGTCTAGATCCTTTAGACATGTTCCCTTCATCATGGACAAAAATACAAAGTGGAAGACTTTTGTCCATCCAGATGAATATGGCAAGGCAGCTGACATAAAAGATTATCTCATGTATGCAATGCTGAAGATTGAATTTCAGCTTTATGGTGTGACACCCTAATCTCGAATCATCACATGGTTACCCGTTTGCAGAAAATAAAATTAAAGTTTGCTGGTTGCGAGTTGCTTTCGGAAAATAATGTTTTCTCAACGTTTATCTTTTCAAAATATGGTGATAAAATTTTTTATTCTTGTTAACCTCATAATAACAACATAATCACATCACACTTAAATACATAAATGTATATGAGTCATACAACTATACTGCCTCATATGTTTCACACTTAAACATTTATAATGAAAAGATTATTCCCAAAACATAACTTAACTTAAACCTAAGCTGGTCAAACACTACGACAAAAGAAGCAGCATCAGCATGCCCCGAACTAAACATTCTTCTTCTTGTAGATGCCATAGTCCTTAAGAGGTTCATCTGAATTCCACCACATAGAACCCAGAAAAGAAACCACAAATAAAACATGCAAGAGTGAGAAACCGACATATGGACATAACGCGATAGCCACATGCACGACACAACAAAAAAACACATATACGTACCCATATACATATTTGTGATCTCATAAACATTAACATCAAAGAATAATGGGTTTCACACCCCAAACAACATCTTTTTGAAAATATGTATGAACACTTCATATACGTCATCTAACGTTTTCACTTAATCTCATGAGATATCCCGACCTCGTGTTTGAGTTGATCAGACTCCCGGCACGTAGTCACAGACATATAGTCACAGGCCCACGTTCGAAACCCATCGCACACTGTCCAACATCGGGCACAGTGATAACATCGTGAATGGGGTTCCATTGTCCGTCCGGCACAATGAAAACTTCGTGGCATGAAATACCTGACGCCGCAAGGTAATCATATATCGTAGTGTGGCATGTCTGCCAAATGCATGCTCGAAAACATATTTCTTTCAACACTGCTCTTTGTGTTATATCTTTCCTTGGCAAAGCTCAACAGCTTTAGACCAAATATCGTTTTAACATCTTTAAAATCATTCATTAACAACACAGGACCTCAAAGTCCGAGTGCTCAATCACGAAACCCTAGACCGATGCATCAGGCTTAGGTTCGTGGTAATAGAAAACATCTCAAAAATGTTTTTATCTCTTTTAGGTAGCTATCCAGTCCACCATACACCGGACCTTAATACCCCGACGTCTCGGTTATTAAGTTCAAACCTCTTTAAAACAGTTTCAACTTAAAACTTGATTTCGGCAAATTTGTTAAGTGGGAAGATTTCTGTCATAAAACATCTGTTACAAAAAAAAAACATCATTTTCAGAAAAGAGGGTCACAGAGATTTGAAGTTCATCAAAAATACACGTTGCCGTTTCTAAAATACTTGCCATCGTCGGTTTTCCAAATTGCCGTCGTTAAGCATTTTAAAGTATTTTAAGGTAAAACTTAGTTTTTTTCGGCTTCAACAATTTTCTAAATTCACGGTTGAGTTATTTTCGCAGATTAATTTCACAAAATATCTTTTTATAATATTGCGGAATATCTTCCGTAAAAATTAACAGTAGTAAAATATTTTCACGGTTACGCCCTCTCTACGACCCATAAATCACCTTTTTATAAATAAATCATTAAAATAATAATATTTCTCAAATACTTATTATTTCTCCCAAATAATATTTTCCACAAACATTATATCCCAATATTTCCCATAAAACATTGAATATAATGTACACAGCTTATTAAGACTTTTATCTGATTAATCGGTTGTGCACTGACCACTGTCAGGCCTCACAAACAACATTCAACATCATCATCATAATTATATGACTAGCAAATCATGCATAACAGCAATATAATATACAACTGCAGATAATTAAATCAATTAAAAGCAGATAAACATCCGAAACACGTAGCTCAGTAAAATAAACCAGAAAACACCACAGCCACATAGATAAACATATATGGACCACAAACAAATTACACATGGCCATCCGAATGATCCCTCAAGTATCCCCTCTTACCTCTCGGAGATTCACAGTAAGTTGAATTTAATTCGTCGGAAGCCGAAAACTCACGTACACCGCTTTATACTTAACCTTCAACAATACAACCAAACGACCACATAAATAAACAATCACAAAACATCAAAATTCTCCTATGTTGGTCACGGCCTAATAGGATCAAATGACTAAACAAACTCCAAAATTGTTTAAGTCATGGATTAAGGATTCTAAGCACTTAAGACAATGGTTTAAGGATATTGTTTAAGGATAAAACAACAAAGTTTTAAATCAAAAACCTCCTAGTTTCGGCCTAGATGGGTTTGAGAGGAAAGAAATTTTTTGATCATCACATGCTTTTAGATCTAGACAATATACAGGATTATAAGAACATAGGAATTAATTTCATACTCATAGGATTTTTCTATGATTTTCTATGGATTTTCAAACTTCTAGATCTAGAAATGGGAAAATATTATTCATGGCATAAACATGAGAAACAATTGAATATGAAAGCTTAGATGATCAAGGAGTTGAGCTTTTACCTCTTGAAGATTGAAGAAAATGATCAACCAACACTTATATAAAATCTGGACAGTTTGAGGGTGTGTTGGTTTTGTGAGTATATCTCATGATCCACTCATCCAAAAATTACAAAATTTGATTTATTGGAAAGATAGGAAGAAAAGGAACAACTTTGATGTTGAAGCTTTCATTTGGTTCGGATCATAACAGGGGTAAAAATAGGCTTCTCATGGATCTGAGGATTCTGGGCAGTTTCTGTATTTTGGTCATAACTCTCAATATACTCATCCGTTTTTGATGATCTTTAGCTCGTTGGAAATAAGAGAGAAAGAGTAAAAGCTTTCATGTTTAGAGTTTTCTGAGTTTCAGAAAGGATGATGATCATAATTTCGGTGCAAGTTCGGTCAGTTTAGGACATCCCCCCCCCCCCCCCCCCCCCCCCCCCCCCCAACACATGAACATAGGTTTGGCCTAGGCATGAAACAAGGGAAGGAAGATTTTGTTTTCAACAATCTCTTGGATTATGATAGCAAGAATGATTATAAGCACATAGAAATTGGTTTCACTATTTTAGGAGTTTTCTATGATTTATGGTGATTTTTCAAAGTTCTAGATCTTAAACTTTGTTCATGCATAAAAGTGATGATCTAGGCATGGAAATGGAAAAATCAATGAAGAACATGGCATTAAATGAAGATAAAGAGTAAGAATCACCTCTATACAAACAAGAAATGAGCAAGAATCCAACACTTGCTTCACAAACTCAAGCTTTTGGAGTTAAGAAAAAATGGAGAAAAAGTGAAGGTGGAGAAGATGAAGAATGAACTAGAACAATGTGGAAGGATGAGTCAATTTTGAAGAGGAGAAATCAGCCTCCAAGGCCATGGGCCATGCGAAAATTGGGCTTGGTAAAAGCCCAAGTCCATTACCAAATTTTGCAACATCAAAAATGCTTAAGACTTTAATCAAAAACCTAGGAAATTAAGAGTAGGAAATTGGTTTTCATGGAATAACTCTTGGCCACAAAATTTGGGCCTCAAAACTGCAGCCCAACTTGATTTGGATGAGTGAAAAATTGATCCACTTCACTTAGTGTATCATAGAAACTAGTTTAGGGACCAAAGTGCAATTAAGAATAAGTTTAAGGATCAAAAATGCAATTATTAAAAATTGCTAACACAACCCTAAGCCACATCAAACCACTCACATGGAAGGCTTAGTCCTAAGAGAATTTAGGATATATCCCCTTATTGAGTACCGAATATCCCGTTGTTAGCTCCGTCGTTCGCCCGATCAAGTATTACGCCCGTAAAACTTAAATTATTTCACTGTAAATGACATAATTCTAAAAACACACAATCATAGGAAATAAAATAAAAACCTTAAGTTTTTCGTTCACGAATTAAAATTAGGTCTTCGGATCAGTATAAATATACTGTCAGTGAAATTCGCGGGCCGGGATTCGCCTGACTTTCAAACCTAAATTTTAATCGTAGCTTCCTACGTTCAAGTAGGATTGAGTGATGAACTCCGTTTATTTAAAATAATTTTCTAACACTCATATAAAAATATAAACATAATCGTCCGCATTTCGATTATTTTGAAACAGTGAAAATCGTGGTGTTACATATAGGGTTGTGCGGGCTGCCAATTTTGTACCCATAACTTGGTTAAGACATTCTTATAAAACCAAGATTGGAGTCCAGCCCAGAATGATTTTTCCAAGACTACCCATGATTGATCTCAACAAGGACAAGGATGGGAAGAAAGAAAGGTTCACTAGAAAAATGCCCTTCCCATAGTCCTGCATAATTAAGCCAGATGATGTTGAGAACACAGATCAAAACATCATTGACTACTGGCTGGCACAACCTATTGAGGATGTTAGAGAAGATGTAGCTGTTGATATATGGAGAAAGCATGTTGTGAAATGCATAGCAGAAGCATCTTCTTCTAGCTATCCTCTGAGCAGAAGAAATTCATTCCCAAGATCAGAGGCAAATGTGGTCTGTCTAACTTCAGACACTTTATCTACAAGGACATTCTAGGTGTTCCTATCATCAGTCCAATATATGTAGAAGATGAAGTCCACTGGGCTAAAGAGCTGCCTCCACCCATTCTACAAATCACAGACTCTCCTCCACCTTCACCACCTTCTGAGCACACAGAAGAAGAAATAATTGTTGAAGACTCTGGCATGGAGATTGACACTGTCGCACCAGTCAATGCTAATGAGGAAGTTGCTGAATCTGACTCCAGACCAAGCACTTCTGGAAAATCATCATCTCAACCATTGGCTATTACTGACATTCATCCAGAGAAACCCCAGACTTCAAGAGCTCTTGACACTATGCCAAGTCAAGCTCAGGCTCAAGAAAGTGCTGAAAGCTCAAGACCACCTCTCTCACTGCCTCCAAATTTTGAAGAAATCATTGGCAGAATAGTAAAGGAAAGAGTCAAAATTGAAGTGAAAGAACAGGTCAGAGAACAAGTTGCAGAAGCTCTGGCTCCTACCAATGTTATGATGAATCAAATGATGAGCATCATGCTCAGTTTTCAACAAAGCCAGAACCTGCCAACCCAAGTTGCTGCCCCTCCACAAAATCCAAATCCAAACCCACCTCCTCCTCCTCCTCCATC
This sequence comes from Echinosophora koreensis, assembly GCA_035048595.1. Classification (NCBI taxonomy): domain Eukaryota; kingdom Viridiplantae; phylum Streptophyta; class Magnoliopsida; order Fabales; family Fabaceae; genus Echinosophora; species Echinosophora koreensis. The sequence goes on along the minus strand of JAPCYP010000025.1, from coordinate 3,863,445 downwards.
TTCTTTGGCCTCTCACATTTTATTTTGCACTGACAATGATGGTCAACTTTCCTACCTTTTTGTCTGATGACAAAAAAGGGGGAGAATGGAGAGAAATTAAATTTTATGAATATGAAAGTCAGTTTTTGAAAATACACTTTTTGTCTGCATATGCATGTGTGTTACTTGCCTTACTGATTGCATAGTTATTATTTTATATGCTCTAATGCTTTTGTCTGATAAGTAGTTCTGCTGATATGATAAGTAGTATGTGTTATATACTTATCTGTTCCTTTTTATATTCCTGTTAATTTGAATGCTTTGTCTTAGGGGGAGCTTTGTAAGCTCTCTTGGACTTTGCACACTAAAATTTAATTAGTTTTTGTCATCATCAAAAAGGGGGAGATTGTTGGAACCAAAGTAATTTGGATTAAAGAATCTCTAAGTTTTAATGTTAACAAAAAGGATTAAATTTGTATGGCAAAGTGTCAGTTAAGTGTTGGAACCAAAGTAATTTGGATTAAATAATCTCTATGTTTTGATGTTAACAATAAGGATTAAATTTGTGTAGCAAAGTGTTAGCTTTAATCTAACAAGTGCCTTCAGTCTTGAAGGATCTATGTTTTTATAAGTTAAGTCTATCTTCTTTGCAATCCGCGTCCATATATTCTGTATTGAAAGTTTTCCAGAGTGGTCGAGTCCACTCTATCAAGGATCTCCTTTAAACTCAAGTGCCACGTCAGTAGACGAGTGCTTGAATGTTTTTAGTAGACGGAGAAATTCTTTTTGATATAGACGTGAGCTTTTCTCCAATAATAACATTAGTTTTCCAATGCCACGTCACTGGACGGAGATTTTAAATGTCTCAAGTACTGGCAAGACCGTTGTTTTATGTAGACGAAGTTTTGGTTGCCACGTCAGTGGACGGAGCCTTCAAACTCTTCTTACTTACCTTGCCTTTACTATTGTTTTGCTGGACGAAGAATTTTGAGCATTTATATCAATCTGAACCAAAGCAAATTTATTTCATATGATTGATATTCATTTCATATATTTATAATGGTCCTTCTCATTTTCTATTAACGGTTTTTATTGTCTTGTTTCAATGAGAGAGACATAGTACAAATAAGGAATTGCAAAAAGCAGAATAGTACAATGCAAAACGTTGTGTACCCTGTCACCTTTTACGCTGAAATAGCTGGAACTTATACAAGGAAGGCAAGACTATTTTTCAAGTTGCATTTGCTCAGAGGTGTGCCATTACATGCAAGAATTTTTGTCACATAGTACAAAGGCCACGAGCAAGCTGAGTCACAACGGATATTTACTTGGTTGATTCTATCACTAAACGGAAAATTCAAATACAACCGTTGATGATTCTGAAGAGAAGATCAAGGACCCTATAAATAGAAGACTAAGGCTTTTGAAGAAAGAACTTTTGCGCATACAAAGAAATCTCAAGAAATCTCTTGCGAGCAAATATTCTCTTATTCTTTCAAAAAGCAAAAGTCTGTAATATCATAGTTTGAATATTGCTATAATATTCATCTGATCTTAAACTTTCATATTCTCACACATAGTGAGTTAGAAGATCAAAGAAATCAAAAACTCTTTATTAGAGGTAGAGCCTGAAGAGGCTTGGTAAGAAAGAAATACTTGTGAGCCTGGAGAGGTGTTGAATACTTGCTGTAATCTATTTGGAAAATAGTGGAGAAATCCTTCAAGTAGAAGGGACTGGACGTAGCTCTTGGTTGGAAGAGAGTGAACCAGGATAAAACAACTTGTGTGAATCTTCTAATCCCTTATCTCTGTGGTTTTACGTGTTTATACTAACTGTGGGGATTTGAACTTGAATTTGTTATTCTTTCAAAAGATTGTTTTTCTGTGTGCTTTATTCTGCCTCTTTATCTTTGTGTGAGAAAACTATTCTTGAAAAGGTTGTTTTCGAAAATTATTAACAAACACAATTCAACCCCCCCCCCCCCCCCCCCTTCTTGTGTTTGCCTGTGTCAACTTCAGTTGGTATCAGAGCTCAGCCTCGAAAGGGTTGAGCATCTAACAAGTGCTGAGGAAGTACGATCCTACCACCATGGATGCAGAAGGACAAGCTATCAACAGACCTCCACTCTTTGATGGAACTGATTATGACTATTGGAAGAAGAGAATGATGGCCTTCCTAGATGCGCAGAACTTAGACATCTGGGAACTGATAGAGAATGGCTATTCTGAGCCAAGAGGTGAAAATCAAGCAGTGTTGGCTAGAGCAGAATGGAGTGTTGATCAAAAAGCCAAACATCAACTAAATCTCAAAGCCAAACATTACTTGATGTGTGCTATTACCAGATCAGAACATGATAAGGTTCACAGCTGCAACACAGCAAAGGAAATCTGGGATACACTGGCTCTCGCTCATGAAGGCTCATCACAAGTGAAGGAGTCAAAGATAAGCATGCTGGTTCACCAGTATGAACTCTTCAAGATGACTGATCATGAGTCTATAGATCAGATGTTTGGAAGATTTCAAACAATAACAAACAGTCTCAGATCTCTGGGAAAAATATATGAGAATAGAGATCATATCAGAAAGATTCTGAGAAGTCTCTCCAAGCAGTGGAGACCGAAGGTCACTGCTATTCAAGAAGCTAAGAATCTGAATACTCTCTCTCTGGAAGAACTTCTAGGATCATTAAAAGTTCATGAGCTTGAACTAAATGAGGAAGACAATTCCAGAAAGGGAAAGTCCATTGCTTTAAAGGCAAAGAAAGCAAGCTCTTCAAAAGTCCTCAAAGCTGCTGAGTCTTCAGATGATGCTGAACCTTCAGACAGTGATGAAGGATCAGATGAAGATGAATTATCTTTCATCTCCAGAAAGATACAACATATGTGGAGAAGAAAAGGTAATTTCAAGAGAAAGCCATTCAACAATAAATTTTCTAATGAGAAATCAGACTCCAAAGAAAAAGGTCCATCTATGTGCTTTGAATGCAAAAAGCCAGGCCATTTCAAAGCTGACTGTCCTGACCTAAAAGAGAAGAAGAAGTTCTTCAAGAAAAAGAAGGGCTTAATGGCTACATGGGAGGACTTGGACTTATCCTCATCAGATGAGGAAGAGGAAGCAGAGGAAGAGGCAAACATTTGCCTCATGGCTGACACATCATCAGAAAATGAATACACTGATGATGATGAGGTAACAGATTCTGAACCTTCAACTCTCAAAAATGCCTTTGATGAATTACTGCATGACTCATCCATATTGTCTCATGAATACAAAAATCTTAAAAAGAAGTTTGCAAAATTAACCAAAGAATATGAAAGAGTCTGCATGGAAAAACAAAGTTTGGTTCAAGAAAATGATAAGCTGAAATCAGAGAATGTCAGTCTAACTGACAAATCTGAATGTGAGCCTGACAATTCTTGTGAAGTTGCAAAACTAAAACAAGATATAAAATACTTGACAGACTCTCTATCAAAATTTGTAGGAGGCTCAGATAAGCTTAGTCTTATCCTAAGGTATTCTAGGTCACCCTTTGATAAATCTGGCCTTGGTTATGACAATAAGAAGCATGAGGCATCTTACATTAAGTCAAAACCACCTATACAGCAAAGAGTTTCAAAAGCTCCAGCTAGGTATGCGAAAACCAAATCAGGCCCGTCCAACACTTTTTGTAAAGTGTGTGGAAAAAGTGGGCACTCTACATCTAGATGCATACATAACAGGCATGCCAAATATTCTCGTCCAAAGAAAACTAACATGAAAGGACCCAAGTCAGTTTGGGTACCTAAGGACAAGATAATACCTGTTGCAGATCTGCTTAACAACAGGAAAGAAACAAACATCCTGGTACTTGGACAGTGGATGCTCACGTCACATGACAGGAGAAAAGTATATGTTCCAAGACCTTAGACATAAGGATGGTGGCTGGGTGACATTTGGAGGAAACCAGAAAGGAAAGATCAGTGGTATAGGTAAAATCGGTAAACATCCTTTTCCCTCCATTGATAATGTTCTTTTAGTGAATGGTTTAAAACATAATCTACTGAGCATAAGTCAATTATGTGACAGTGGATATGATGTTTCTTTTAATAAGAACATGTGTTATGTCAAGAAAAATGATGGATCAATCTTATTCACTGTTAAGAGGCAAAACAACTTATACAAAATTGACTTGGAGGACCTCTCAAATCAAAGTGTCTCATGTTTAGTGTCCATTGAAGATGAACGTTGGATTTGGCATAAAAGGCTAGGTCATGCAAGCTTGAGATTAATCTCAAAGCTAAATAAGCATAACCTCGTGAGAGGATTACCGAACCTTAAGTTCAAATCTGATGCTCTCTGTGATGCATGTCAGAAGGGAAAACAAGTCAAAGGTTCTTTTGAATCTAAGAATATTGTTAGTACCAAGAGACCACTAGAACTGCTACACCTTGATCTTTTTGGTCCAACTAGGACTGCTTCTATCAGTGGTAAGAAATATGGTCTAGTCATTGTAGATGACTATACTAGATGGACATGGGTTATGTTCCTTGCTCACAAGGATGAGTCCTTCAAGGTCTTCTTTGTATTCTGCAAACGTGTACAGAATGAAAAAGGCATGTGTATAGCTTCAATTAGAAGTGACCATGGGGGAGAATTTGTCAATGAGCTATTCAATGAGTTTTGTGAAGAAAATGGAATTCAACACAACTTCTCAATACCAAGAACACCACAGCAAAATGATGTGGTAGAGAGAAAGAACAGATCTCTTCAAGAGATGGCTAGGACTATGCTCAATGACAATTCTGTCCCTAAGCATTTCTGGGCTGAAGCTGTGAACACTGCCTGCTACATTCAGAACAGAATATACATTAGACCTATTATGAGTAAGACTCCCTATGAATTGTGGAAAGGCAGAAAACCCAACATATCTTATTTTCATCCTTTTGGATGTAAATGTTATATTTTAAATACAAAAGATCAACTTGGTAAGTTTGATGCAAAAGTAGACAATGGAATTCTACTAGGATTTTCTGAAACCTCAAAAGGATTTAGAGTGTATAACTCAAGAACTTTAACAGTAGAAGAATCTATACATGTTAGATTTGATGACAAACAGCCTGATAAGAAATTATCAGAGCTAGATGAAAGTTTTGCAGATCTTGACTTAAACATCTCAGGAGAAACAAAAGAAGTTAAAACTGATGATCAAGTTGAAGACACTTCTCATCAACCTGAAACATCCACCTCTCAACAAGACAATACTCAGAGAACTTGGCATTTCCAGAATTATCATCCACCGGAACAAATAATTGAAAATCCAAGTGATAAGCTAAGAACCAGATCAACCTTCAGAGAGCAAGAAGACTCTGCATTGGTCTCTGAATTGGAACCAAAGACTGTAGACGAGGCTCTGCTGGACAATGGTTGGATTTTAGCAATGCAAGAAGAGCTAAATCAGTTTGAGAGGAGTGAAGTTTGGACTCTGGTAACCCTACCTAAGGATAAATCTGTTATAGGAACAAAATGGGTTTACAGAAACAAGCTTGACGAAAATGGTAAGGTTATAAGAAATAAAGCAAGATTGGTTGCACAAGGTTATTCTCAAGAAGAAGGTATAGACTATACTGAAACCTTTGCACCTGTTGCAAGATTGGAAGCAATCAGAATTTTACTTTCATTTGCTGCACATCATAATATTATGCTTTTTCAAATGGATGTAAAAAGTGCTTTTTTAAATGGTTTTATCAATGAAGAAGTTTATGTTATGCAACCTCCGGGTTTTGAGAGTGAAACCCAACCTGAACATGTATACAAGCTTAAGAAAGCTTTATACGGCCTAAAACAAGCCCCAAGAGCTTGGTATGATAGGCTAAGTTCTTTTCTAATGGATAATGGCTTTGTCAGAGGAAAGGTTGATACAACCTTGTTTAGAAAATCAATTTATTCCAACTTCATAGTAGTACAGATCTATGTAGATGATATTATATTTGGTGCTACTAATGAATCTCTGTGCAAAGAATTCTCAAAGCTAATGCAGAAAGAGTTTGAAATGAGCATGATGGGAGAACTCAAATTCTTCCTTGGACTTCAAGTCAAACAATCTATGGACGGGGTGTACATCCATCAAACTAAGTATACAAAGGAACTTCTCAAAAAGTTTAAGATGGATGATTGCAAACCTATGAACACACCTATGCATCCCACGTCCATACTGAACAAAGATGATAAAGAGAAAAAGGTAGATCAGAAGGTATACAGAGGTATGATTGGATCTCTCTTATATCTAACTGCTTCTAGGCCTGATATAATGTTCAGTGTTTGCTTATTTGCTCGATTTCAATCTGATCCTAGAGAATCTTATTTATCAGCAGTTAAAAGAATTTTTAGATATTTAAAAGGTACTACTAATCTTGGTCTGTGCTTTAAGAAAGATGAAGATTACAGATTAGTTGGCTTTTGTGATACTGACTATGCTGGAGATAGAACTGAAAGAAAAAGCACCAGTGGGGGATGCCACTTCATTGGAGCTAATCTAGTATCATGGTCAAGCAAAAGGCAGAGTACCATTGCTCTATCAACTACTGAAGCAGAATATATATCAGCTGCAAACTGCTGCTCACAACTCCTCTGGATTAAACACCAATTGGAGGACTACAATGTGTTTGTAAGTAGTATTCCACTAATGTGTGATAATACTGCTGCAATTAATCTGTCTAAAAATCCAATTCTTCATTCTAGGGCTAAGGATATAGAAATCAAACATCATTTTATCAGAGACTATGTGCAAAAAGGTGTTTTTGATGTTCAATGTGTAGATACTGATCATCAATGGGCAGATATCTTTACTAAACCTCTTGCTGAGGACAGATTTATTTTTATCAGAAAACACCTTAACATGTTGTATGTGGTTTAATTTGGTATATGTATTGATTGCATGTTTTATCTGCGCGTCCACTGGTTTTGGCGTCCAGAGCTCGTGTAGTCTACGCGTCCACTACTGTTGGTGTGCCGCGTCCACTACATATGTTTTTATGCATCCACCCTCAATCTTTTGTGGACCCAATCTTACATACATTTTTTTTTTAAAGAAAAATTTGCATCTTTATATATCTGAACTTATTTATCTTAAAACGTTTGATTTTTATCATTTTCTTACTGAGTCAACTCATCCATCAATCCCATCGTAACTTTTTACGGTCCCTATATACCAACGCCGTTTTTCTATTAAAGTCTTGTCTAATCATTCATTTCTTTTTGAATTTTCCTTGAAAACTGTTGGTATTCGGAAACTCCTTAAAAGAAGCCCCTTTCCCTCTGAAAAACCTTTCGCTACTCTTCATCTCTGATAACTTCTCTCTGAAAGTTTTCGAACTCTGTTTTCTTCAAACCTTAACTTGTACTCAAGAACTCAACAATGGCTTCAACCTCAACTCCCGAGCCTGCCTATGTTACTGACATCATTAGTATCGCTGCGGAACATCATTTTAATTTTGAAATTCTGAGTGAGTATAACTTGGATGTAAGCAAGTACATCAACGCTGCTGGTTGGGATGGTTTGTTTTTGGAAAAGGTCTCGATTTATCCGGACTTAGTAAGGGATTTCTGGAGGAAACCTAAGATTACTGACACTGAGGTAGTAGGGTTTGTTCAAGGCAAGAAGATAACCGTTTCTGAGAAGACCATTTCTGATGCAATCGTTTGTGCTCAAGAGGGTTTGATTATTACAGAAAACTGGGAAGAAGATCTTGGTGGTATAGAAACTATCTCGGTTACACTGATGCCAGAAGATACAGTGAGGACTCACTCGTGGAAGTCATCTGAAATGAAGGATCATATCAGGATTCTTCATCAGATTCTGAACAAGACGGTGCTTCATAAGGCAGGGTCTAAGGACAATCTTTCTGCCCTTCACAAGTTCTGTCTCTGCAACATGATCTATGAGACAAAAATAAACCTGCCATGGATCCTGTTTCATCGCTTCAAGGATGCCATTATACACAGGGAAACCGCCTCTCACATCACCTTCTCTCATCTTCTGTCAAAATTTTCAAGCAGCAAGGCTTGTATGATTACGTAAGTGCAAAGCCTCTAGAAGAACAAGAAAAAATCCTTCGTTCGAAGGGGATGCAAGCTGCCATTTTCGGAAAGAGCAACCTAAGCAGTATGCATCTTGACACGTACAAACAAGTTGAGATGTCAAAACAAGAGGAGAAAATGAAAATTAAAGAAGAATCTGTTGAGGCCAACAATGCAGCTACTCTAGGTCTCAAGAGAGGAACTAAAAGGAAAACTATGGCAGTCAGGAAGCCTATTCCCAAAAGGCCTACCAGAGGCGTTGTTATTAATGAGCCTAGGGCTGAGGCTCCTCAACCTGTTCCTCGACCTGCTCCCAAGAGAGCAAGAAAGCTGGTACTGCCTCAAGATGAGGATGATGAAGATGACAATGTTCCTCTGGGAACAGTTTTAAAGAGGAAAGCAGCTGTTGCTGATGCTGCTGTGCCTACCAAGAGGAGGCAACCTGCAAGGAAAGCAAGAACCTTTGCAGCCTCTGAGGTAAACACCTCTTCTGAAGTTCCTATTAATACTGTGAGTGATGGTGCCCCTACTCCGGGAGTAGGATTTTTTTGATAATGTGTATAGACCTACATTACCCACACCCCAACCCTCACCACAAAAAGACCAATCTGACCAAACCTCAACTCCATCTTCACCACAAATTAGCCCAAATCAATTAACCATATCCCAACCTTCACCACTCAAAACCATCTTTCCACCCATAATTCCTGACTCTGATCCTTGGTTTCATCAAAAGGATGATGGAATTTGTCGAGGTGCCCCCTTTCCTAAACCCCTAAGAAAACTCTTTCCACCAATTATACCCTCATCCACTATCTTTGCCAATAAGTCTGAGAATTGGGCTCAGGTCAAGAGACATTGGAAAATTCTGTTTCATACTCACCAACATGACCCTGAAATTAACCTTGAAATTCCTCTAACAAGGTGGTACTCCCATCCTGATTATGATTATGAACCCTATGAGGAATACCCCTGGACCACCAAATACCCAAACTCTCAGCCCCCTAAAGGTCCCTTTCCATCTGAGATGAACAACAAACATGGCCCTCTCCTCACCCATCTACCCCTCAAACGTTTCCCCCCAAGAAAAATTTACCCCAACCTACAAAAAACCCCACCTTTGATTCCTCACACTGAAGGAGTAGCAAGGCACATCATTCCTGTATGGGAAACTGATCTTAAAAGGAACAGACTGCCTTCTTTACCTCAGAAGAGAGCAAGATCATCAGAGCACGTTCCAATTATATTGGATGGAAACACAAAATGGATGAAATTCGAGCATCCCAGCATTTATGGAAGTGCCTCAGACCCCTTCGCAGATCAACTGATCTATAATGTTCTGAAGTGGGAGTTCAGCTACTTCCAAATTGAAAGAGCTGCACGTTGGGTTCCTATCACATGGCTGAGACATAATAAGGAAACACGTGTAGGCATTGCTCCCTACCCTATCTGTCCAAGGCTTGGCATGATAGACCTCAACAAGGACAAAGATATGAGGCGCAGAAGAAATAAGGGAGTCATGCCTGAAGCTCATTCTGCCATGCTGGATTTGTCTCAGGAAACCTTTGATCACTCCCAGCTCGACTTCTATCTGTATATGGAGGATATGAAGAATATTGGAGAAATGAAAGCTGCAGACTTCTGGTTGTCTCACATCATCCACTGCACCAGGGATGCTTCTTCTTCTGGCTTGACTCAGGAAGAGAAGCAAGAAATTCCCAAGTTCAGAGGAAAGTGTGGACTGTCCAAAGTAAGGCACATGATCTACAAAGATCTGTGGGCACTTCCTATTACTAGCAGGGATGTGGAGGAAATTACTCCTATCCACTGGGCAAAGGATGTACCTCAGAAATCTGTTAAAGCTGCCACTGCATCTCCAGCAACATCAATCCTCTGATCATATAGCTGAAGAGTTGATTGTAGAAGGCCCTGAATTTGATGCACAACTGTCTTCTCAACCTACTTCAGTTGAACCTCCATCTGCACAAGCTGAGCAGTCTGCTGAGGTTGGTGTCTCTAAGCAAGGTGCTGAGTCTGCTAAGACTTCTTCTCAACCATTAGCTCTTGCTATGGTTAATCCACCAGCCCAAGCTCAAGACACTGTCTCTAACACTGCTGAGAGCTCAAGACAACTTTCCTTGCCACCCAATCTTGAAGACATCATTGGAAAAATTGTTGATGATAAGGTTGGCAAGATAGTTGAAGAAAAGACTGAACAGATGGCTCAACAGATTGAAGAAAGGCTGCAGAAGCAAGTTCAAGATTCTCTGGCCCCTACAAATGCAGTGATGAATCAGATGCTGGCTCTGATCTTGGAATTTCAAAGAAACCCAAATCCAAATCCAAACCAACCACCTCCTCCACCACCTCCTTCTACCTAAAAACCTTTTCCTTCTCTGTTTTATCTTTTTGTTGTTTGCTGACAATGATGGTCCACTCCCTTTTACCTTTTTGTCCGATGACAAAAAAGGGGGAGAAAGGAAAGATTAAATTTTTATAATACAGAGATTTTTTTTTAAAAAAAAAGTACATAGTTGTCTGCATATGCATAAGTGTATATTCATCTTGCTGATATTATGCCTTGACTTTATGTTTATGCCTAATTGTGTCTAAAAGTCAATTATGCTTCGATACTGCCTTGAATCTCAAATGTTTAATAAGCTGCTATCTTGGTCTGTTAAGCTACATTATATTGCAAATAAGACTTAGCTTTTTATGTCTTAACTGCTTTAATCTGATGACTGCTTTGTCTTAGGGGGAGCCTTGTAAGCTCTCTTAGACTTTGCAAAATAAATTTAATTAGTTTTTGTCATCATCAAAAAGGGGGAGATTGTTGGAACCAAAGTAATTTGGATTAAATAATCTCTATGTTTTGATGTTAACAATAAGGATTAAATTTGTGTAGCAAAGTGTTAGCTTTAATCTAACAAGTGCCTTCAGTCTTGAAGGATCTATGTTTTTATAAGTTAAGTCTATCTTCTTTGCAATCCGCGTCCATATATTCTGTATTGAAAGTTTTCCAGAGTGGTCGAGTCCACTCTATCAAGGATCTCCTTTAAACTCAAGTGCCACGTCAGTAGACGAGCGCTTGAATGTTTTTAGTAGACGGAGAAATTCTTTTTGATATAGACGTGAGCTTTTCTCCAATAATAACATTAGTTTTCCAATGCCATGTCACTGGACGGAGATTTTAAATGTCTCAAGTACTGGCAAGACCGTTGTTTTATGTAGACGAAGTTTTGGTTGCCACGTCAGTGGACGGAGCCTTCAAACTCTTCTTACTTACCTTGCCTTTACTAGTGTTTTGCTGGACGAAGAATTTTGAGCATTTATATCAATCTGAACCAAAGCAAATTTATTTCATATGATTGATATTCATTTCATATATTTATAATGGTCCTTCTCATTTTCTATTAACGGTTTTTATTGTCTTGTTTCAATGAGAGAGACATAGTACAAATAAGGAATTGCAAAAAGCAGAATAGTACAATGCAAAACGTTGTGTACCCTGTCACCTTTTACGCTGAAATAGCTGGAACTTGTACACGGAAGGCAACACTGTTTTTCAAGTTGCATTTGCTCAGAGGTGTGCCATTACATGCAAGAATTTTTGTCACATAGTACAAAGGCCACGAGCAAGCTGAGTCACAACGGATATTTACTTGGTTGATTCTATCACTAAACGGAAAATTCAAATACAACCGTTGATGATTCTGAAGAGAAGATCAAGGACCCTATAAATAGAAGACTAAGGCTTTTGAATAAAGAACTTTTGCGCATACAAAGAAATCTCAAGAAATCTCTTGTGAGCAAATATTCTCTTATTGTTTCAAAAAGCAAAAGTCTGTAATATCATAGTTTGAATATTGCTATAATATTCATCTGATCTTAAACTTTCATATTCTCACACATAGTGAGTTAGAAGATCAAAGAAATCAAAAACTCTTTATTAGAGGTAGAGCCTGAAGAGGCTTGGTAAGAAAGAAATACTTGTGAGCCTGGAGAGGTGTTGAATACTTGCTGTAATCTATTTGGAAAATAGTGGAGAAATCCTTCAAGTAGAAGGGACTGGACGTAGCTCTTGGTTGGAAGAGAGTGAACCAGGATAAAACAACTTGTGTGAATCTTCTAATCCCTTATCTCTGTGGATTTACGTGTTTATACTAACTGTGGGGATTTGAACTTGAATTTGTTATTCTTTCAAAAGATTGTTTTTCTGTGTGCTTTATTCTGCCTCTTTATCTTTGTGTGAGAAAACTATTCTTGAAAAGGTTGTTTTCGAAAATTATTAACAAACACAATTCAACCCCCCCCCCCCCCTTCTTGTGTTTGCCTGTGTCAACTTCATTAAGATCTAACAAGTCTTATCTAAGTCTTACAAGGTATTAGAAATTCAATATGATAAGGAAATCTCTTAAGAGTCTATATCCGCGTCCAACCGGGGAGACGAGCCTTTCAAATTATATGGTATATTTTTAATTATAAGAATATGCTCTAGTAGACGGAATATTGAACAGTACCTTAGACGAGCTCTTAACTCATGTAAGTAGACGAGCGTATGTGCCACGTCATCAGACGCAAATTTAAGCTATTCACCGATATGTAGCAAGTCCAAAGATTGATTATGGACGAGCAAAATTTGCCACGTCACTGGATGAGCTGAAGTTGAATTTTAGCTATGAGCGTATAAATACATTTTTTTAAAGTAGACGAGCTTTCACTTAAAATGAATGCTTGATATAATCAGAATTTATATCTCGACCATATAGAAATATTTATTTCATATGATTGTTATTTATTTCAATTATATGATGGTCATTCTTATTTGTTATTAACGGTTTTATTGTCTTGTTTCTATGAGAGAGACATAGTACATTTGAGGAATTGGAAAAAGCAAATTAGTACAATGCAAAACGACTTGTACCTTGTCACTTTTTACGCTGGAATAGCTGGAATTTGTACAAGGAAGGCAAGACAGTTTTTCAGGTTGCATTTGCTCAGAGGTGTGCCCGTTTCATGCAAGAATATTGTCATATAGTACAATGGCCATGAGCAAGATGAGTCATAACGAATATTACATTGTTGATTCTATCCCTAAACGGGAAAATTCAAATACAACCGTTGAAGAATTTGAATAGAAGAGCAAGGTCTCTATAAATAGAAGACCAAGACCTTTCAAGAAATGACTTTTCCACATATACAAAAATCTCAATAAATCTCTTGCGAGCAAACATTCTTGTATTCTTTTAGAAAGAAAAAGTCTATAATATCTTAGCTTGAATATTGTTATAATATTTATCTGATCTTAAACTTTCATATCCTCACACATAGTGAGTTAGAAAATCAAAAGAAACCAAATCTATTTGTTAGAGGTAGAGCCTGAAGAGGCTTGGTAACAAAGGAATACTTGTGAGCCTGGAGAGGTATTGAATACTTGTTGTAATCTATTTGGAGAATAGTAGAGAAAAACCTTCAAGCAGAAGGGACTGGACATAGCTCTTGGTTGGAAGAGAGTGAACCAGGATAAAACAACTTGCATGAATCTTCTAATCCCTTATCTCTTTAGTTTTACCTATTTATACTAACTGTGGGGATTTGAACTTGAATTTGTTATTTTTACAAAAGCTTGTTTTTCTGTGTGTTTGCTTCTGCCTCTTTATCGTTGTGTGAGAAAACTTTTCTTGAAAAGGTTGTTTTCGAAAAATATTAACAAACACAATTCAACCCCCCCCCCCCCCTCTTGTGTTTTCCTGTGTCAACTTCAGCGTTGGGTCGGCCTCTTTTGTGTCCGATCCCCAATTGTTCTAGGGTATCGCATCTCACCTAAATAATATTTGGATAGTTCCTTATTGAGTACATCTGTGCAGGGTAATCGATTTCCACGACAAGAGGTTGCACAAGCCCCGAGCATTTCGTGGAGTTCGAGCCCGAATGTCCCCAAAGACCCAAAGGCCCAAGAACATGCCTTTGATCTGTAACTATCAAATTTGTCGGTTCACCCAGTGTGAAACTGTAGCTCGACGGCACGTCTGCCAGAAACATATGTCAAAAACTGCTTTATCTTTTTAAATATCAAGTTACAAAATTTAAGATATTCTCAAAGACTTTTAAACCTCTTTCTTAAATAAACACTAGTCCGATGTCTCGGAACTCTAGGTTCTTCGTAATAGGAACACTAGCCCAGCTTTACCGGCACTCCGAATCCAGCTCGACGCCTCAGCCATCCTAATCCAGCCCGGGTTTAGAGCTCGGCATTCTAGGTCTTTTCCCTTTTTCTCTTTCCAACGAGAAACAAAATTACTTTTCAACTTTTCTGTATTCATATACTTTTTATAAAAACAAATTCTATTTACTAAGCTGTGACTCATGTCACGCTTCAACCAGTCTCAAACAATTGTTATAATAGAAAAAAATATTTATCAATCATATATATATATATATATAGTTTCACTATCTCAACATCAGATACTACATATTTAGATAGGTGTTCCACAGTCAATCATTCATACTTTAAAACATCATAGAAAATTCATAACATTAAATATATAACTACTAGGATCTCCTCAGGCTGACTCCTTTTACCTCAGAAATTAGAGTTTCTTGTCTTGGAAGGAATCGTGTAACCCTCAGCTTCCTCGGTATCGTCTGAGATATTGAACTACTCAGTGAACCCTTCACAAACCAATTGATTACAAGTTAAGATTTGAAAAATCCTAGTAATCCTCCAACATATCAATTTCGGCGACTTCTAGGAAATTAGGCTAGAGATTTTTGTTGAACTTAAGCTCTTAGAGCTTGATCATATAGGTCCTAGGGAGCTTAAATCAAGTGTTAAAATTCGAAAAATGGAACAAATTCACTCATCCCCTCTCAATCTCAGTTTCGGTCTCATGGGGATAAGGGTTTGGGTTCCATTTTTCTCTTCCAACAACAACTACAACACACTACTAGGAAGCTCATGAAGATAAAGACATGAATTTAACTCTCTAAACTTTGATCATACAACAAAGGATAGCGCTAACTCATGTAAGGAAGAAATGGGTTTCAAGCTTAAAAATCTAAAAATGGGTATGATCAAAGAAATAAAGAAGAGAAGAGGAAGGTTGTGAGATTACCTTTTTAGGTAGTATAATAATATATTTAAGTGTAATCATAGATTAAAAGTTATGATGTGATCAATTTTCATGAGTCCCATCAATCACTTTTATCATCTCTGCTCCACATTATTTTTGCACTACATCTCGTTCTGTTATTTACCCGTCTCAAACTTCCTCTATGCGCTTTCACTAATTATTTCCAAAATTTTCGAAATAACTCCTATCACTTGGGATCAGAGTAAAAGTCATTGATTTTTCGTTCACAAGTCAAAATTAAGTTCTCTGATCAGCAAATTTTTACTGACAGGGAAAACACATACTGGTTTTCGTCTAAGTTTCAACCCAAAATTTTAGCTGGAACTTCATTCTATTAGATAGAATTTAGAAATGACTTTGTTAAAGTCAAAATCATTTTCTAGGTTTCGGATAAAAATATCCACATTTAAATATATCAACAGATATAAGAAACCAATGAAAATTAGGGTGTTACAAGAGCCATTCTTTGGAGTAAGCGTTGTCCAGACTTTTCAGTTCAGTGATGTATAATTATATCTTTTGCTTATGTATATATTTCTGAAAAATTAACTCATACGCTGTGATGCGTATTACTTGTATGAAGTATGTAGGAACATATATGAAGTTGTTATATGTTAATGTTGGCATGTTGAAATTTCATTTACCGCGCAAGAAAATTTTTTATAACCGTTTTCGAACGCAGTTATGTATTTAAATTAATTCCCGAAAGCAATCGGCTTTCATTTTCATTTTACATTTCCGAAATGAGTTGGTCATGTAATGCCCAAGGGGGGTGTTACACTTGGACTCTTTGTTCTAACACTTGAGCAATAGACAAGTGCAGTCATTGCTTCCAGACAAGTGTAATTCCAAGCTTTAGACGAGTGTGACTTGGAGAGGCTTCTCAGTACTTATCTTGAGGCAGAGTTTGTAATTGCCACGCCAACTTTAAATAGACAAGTACTCAAGTTGATTCTAACTTTGCTTCATGCTGAGTTGTCTTCTAGCAGACAAGTGCTTTTTAGATGGGTCGCTAAAACTCTTATCAAAGTGAGAGACTTGTTGTTCTGTTGCGAGTAGACAGGTCATGAGTAGATGCGTGAGTCTTTACTTATTTATCTGCACACTTGAACAGTCTCATTAGTAGTTTCATATGGTTCAATACAATCAAAACTTAGAGAATTAACACATAAGTGTGTTTTAGACATTTGAGGTCCTAACCGGGGTGACACCTCTTCTTAACCTAATATCGCAGCGGATTTGTGTGCAGTGGACGACTACGGTTGGTTGCGACATCGCAGCGGATTTGTGCGCGGTGGCGGCGATGGTCGAAGACGGTGTGCGGTAGAGGTTGAAGCATTGTGTGGTGGTGTTATTTTTTGTTTTTTCAAAGTGGTCAGAAAGGAGAACGACATAAGGGTAACTGAAGGCATCGACTCGAGGCGTGGCTTTGTCGACATAATATTAATGAAGCGGTGGAGGATTTCAAGGAGAGAAATTATAAGGAGGTGAATGTTAGCCAAGTAATCTGCTGACCCATAAATGTGTTAATCACCGTCCACATTAATTAGTTACCTTCCACCGTCCACATTAATTAGTCACCTTCTACCGTCCACATTAATGTATTCATGCATTTACCTTCCACCTTCCACATTAATGAATTAATGCATCTACATTCCACTGTCCATATTAACTTAGGAAGTGATGATTGTAAATTAATAGATTTATGTATGTCCTAGATCATGTACTTAGGGAATAGGTATCACATTTATTTGTCTTGTAAACACAAGTTGTAATTAATATTCTAAGTGTATAAATGTAAACACCATTTTGTTGTATGGGTAACATAGACAATTCCATCAATTGTAATAGTGAATCCATAAATTAATAGGAGAGAGATAATTGTTTTGTGGAGGGAAGAGAGATTACAGGGAGGAGAATCCATAAAATATATAGGAGAGAGATAATTATTTGAGTTTTATGGTAATTAATAAGGCTTACCTTGTGCAACCTTGCACATGATAAAAAATCATATTTTAAAAAATTATAAGTTAAAGATTATACTTATTTGGATGCAATTGATTAATTAGTAAACTAAATTTAGAATACTTCACTAATCATTTAGTTAACTAATATAATACAATAATATTTGTCAAAAAAATATAATACAATAATTATACAATTAATAACCTTGTTTGAAAATAAAGTTAGCTCATTCAAAAAAAAAAAAATTAATTCGGTTTACATTCTAATATAACATAATTTATTATTCCTGAAAATATATAAATTCAAATTCAAAATTTTCTAATTTAAAGATATTAAATAAATATGTAGAACAGTCTTGTACAAGGTGTTTTTATCCTCAAATTTGCATGGGAAATAAATCAAATATTTTATAATTGTTGGTAGATGGTTCTTAATACATATTATTAAAAAAGTTCTTATATGTTTAAAATTAAAAGTATTTATTTTATAGAAATGTTCAGAAGTAATATATATGCCCCATGTATAGCATGGGTCACTACACTAGTAGTATACATAACATATAACTCAAGAATATGTGTTATCACCAAAAATTTAGTATTAGCTGATAGCCGATTGCGGTAATCAACTGATTAATTTATTAAGCCGAGAAGAACAGTTGGATCAAAGTCGACCGAATAAGGATGAGCTGAACGTAGTTGTTGAGCTAAGATAAGTAGCTGATAACCAGTCGTTGAGCCCGGTTTAGCTGAGGAAATTTAGCTGATGCAGAATCAGTCGAGGCAGAATCAGTCGAGGAAGAACCAGTCAAGGCCGAATCAGTCGATTCAGAATCAGTCGAGGCAGAACCAGTCGAGGCAGAATCAGTCGTTTCAGAATCAGTCGTTTGTGGCTGCTAAGTCTAAATGGGCTTGGAGGCTGTTATTGGGTCTTAATGGGCTCGTGTAGATGTTGACTAAATGAGTCCAAGGCTTTAATAATAGTCAAATGAGGAAGAAATAAAAAATAACCACTTTCCTATATTTTTGGGATGAAGTTAAAGGTGGTTTTGGAGAGAGAAAATGAAGATAAAGGCTGATCAGCTGCAGTCAAGGGCAGTTTATAAGTTGACCAAGTCAAAAACGTGTATCAACACCCACTCCCTTAAAAATCGGGATATGGAGAACATGGTCATCTCCTGGGCAGTTAGTTGTTTGGCCTATAACTTAGTCGTTTGAACAAATATGCAAGTTATATTAGTCGGGCAGGCCAATAACGTGATGGAAGATCTCTTCCCTTAAAAATAGTGGTTTTAGTGGGCATTATGCTTAGTCGTTTTGTCAGCCATGATGTACATTGTTGCTAGAAAATAGGAATTTGTGGCTAATAAGAGTGGCTGTAGCATAGCTTACAATTTTGCCTATAAATACAAGTTGTACATGACAGTTTTAGACACACCCAAGCAATCAAACAACTTATTCTTTACTTTACTTTCCTTTATCGTTTTCCTTTATCGTTTTCATGCAACTTTATATAGCTTCCTACTTCACCTTCTACACTAGATGCTCTTTGGAGTAGTCTAGGAACCCATAGCTGAGAAACAGAGTCCCTTTCTCAGCGCAATCGTCTGAGCACAAAATGTGAATCATTGTCAAATGTCTGAATTAGTCGTTCAAACGACTGAGCACCAAAGAATTCTCGCACGAAGACAACAAATGGCACGCCTGGTGGGACCTAGCTAGAAGGTGAACTCATTGGGAAGCTTACCTCTTCGGGTCACGATTACATTGTTTTAGCCTGGAATTGTCTCAAACGACTAGTGATTGGCAGCCGTATAGCAGTTGAACCTTCAACTTTAATTGCCTTAGGCATGCCATCTTCTCAATCATCAATGTCTATTACATCAGTGACGACTGCCGGTGGACATTCAACAATAGTACCTTATACGGCTGATCAAAATCAGTCAAATGTGATGACTACTTCGTATATCCGCCAGCAAATAGATGTGAGAGTACATGATATCATGTACCATGTTTCTAAGCAGCTGACAGACATTGTCAAACCAATGGTGTATAATGAAGTGCTTCAGTTGAGGGAGCAAGAAAAACTAGAATTGAATTTTGGAGCAAGACGGTTGAATCCTACGCGACAAATATCAGCTGGTGATGCACAAAAAATGCAGCCAAGTCCAAATCAATATGTTCAGGCAGGACCATCTCAGTTCGGCCAGCCGACCATGCTTCAGTAAACCCCTCAACCAAGTTCTATCACACAGGCACTTACTGGTCTTATTGCTGCTAGCCTTAGGGGGCAAGTGGTTGTAAATGATATTGTATCCCAACCAGTATTACATTACAGACAGGTTCACTAGGCTAAAAGTCCATTAAATATGTTAGGCTAGTTTGGTATGCCGTGTTTTGTATCAAATGCTACGGCTATTGGTGTAAACTCACAGGTTACTATGCTTGGGGGTATGACGTATCCTACCACGGGCTATGGGGCAATTCAAACAAAGTTGCTTGAAAATTATGCTGGGGAGCAGCTATGGAACATAATTCCACCTACCTCGGCTAATATGTCAGACTATCAGTTAGCCCCAAAACAGCCGCCCTATGTTCAGACGGGTTAAATTCCTCCTAGAAGGATTTTGTATAGGGTGCCTGATGATTATGTTGGGGAGCAGCAATGGAGTCTAATTCCACCTACCTCGGCTAATCAATCAGCTGTCTGCAGGGCTCAATATATGAATCTTGGTGATTGTGCAACAGAGCAGTCATGGATATCAGTTCCACCTACTGCGGCTAATCAGACAGTGATTCCAAACATGTCGGTGCCAATGTACCACATGCCAGTCAGACAATCAAGTCTTACTCCAACTCCAGTTCTAAACTGTGCCCAGCCGACAACGGCTGAGAGTAGACCGACTGTCCCTCGACTAATTGATCCCAACATGATAGCTGAGGTTATGCAAAGGCACTTTGGCGTGCAATTAAGGCTTTTAAATAGGCCTGAATATCGAAAGTCATATCCTGAATGGGTGGACACAATGATGCCATTACCAGAAAGTTTTGAGACCCCAAAATTCTCAACTTTCTCAAGAGAAGATGGCAAGTCCACCATTGAGCATATTGGCAGATTTAATGCCCAGTGTGGAGAGGCAAACGAGAATGAGTATTATAAGCTGCAGCTATTCCCTTTGTCATTGACAGGGGTAGCATTCACTTGGTATTCCTCTCTGCGTTCTAATTCTGTGCAAAATTGGGCAGACATGGAAAGGTGCTTCCATGATAAGTTCCAAAGACCTCAACCTGAAGTTACAACAGCTGACTTGATGAAAATAAAACAACAAGTGGATGAGACGGCTGCTGACTTCATAGAGAGATTCAGGAAGCTGAGCAGAAGGTGTACAACACAACTTCCAGAAGCAGAGTATGTCGCCATAGCTGTAGGTAACATGCACCCTCAGCTGAGAGAAAAGTTGCTAGCTCAGGAATTTTCAAATTTGAGTCAGCTGGCAACCAAGGCTTCCACGGCTAAACGATTCATTCAAGATATGCAGCACTTAATCTCCATTGAAGATTATGATGAGTCTGAAGAAGCAGTCGATTATTACAGTGATTAGGCAGCTAATGATGGCAGCCGAGATCCTGAGGGAATGCCATCCCCAAAAGACTTTGAAGGGTGAAAAGTCCAAATTAGCTGACAAGTATGTAGCTAAGATGACAACTGATAAAGATGTATTCTCAGCTGCATTCACTAACGTGATTTCAGTGTACAGCTTACCATTTCCTACATCAAAGGGTGAGTGGAAATAGCCGATGCATAGTGTACGGCTTACCATTTCCTACATCAAATGTGAATGGAAATAGACGAGGCATAAACAAGCAATAGAAACAGTAGGGGGTACCAACTAAACAATACAAAGTGAAAGGATATTTAGTTATGTGTCAAATCGGCAACATAAGTCTACTAACTACCAACACAATGTCTTTGAGAGGTTGGAGTTCCCAAGATCAACCGGATAAGATAGAATTGGGGGGGGGGGGGGGGGAGGACACTTAGCCGTGTCAAATAGACAAGATGAGGATACTATATGTAAACCCAATCTCTTTAGAAGGTTGGAGTTTCTTGGATCAGCTGGATCAGTTAAAACTAGGGGGCATTAGACATCATGTCAACTATCTGCAAACCTAGTAGTTCCAGGAGATTCAAGTTTCTACATGTAACAGAGTCATGTTAGTCGATAAAAAGGGCAACCGAAAGAAGTAGATGAATTATGTCAGCTTATAACTAGCGCAGTCGATAAAGATTCAGTATCAAAATCGGCAAGTGGATTCGGCTGACATAATGTATCTTTCACCTTCCTCTTATCGTCGTCAGCTAAAAGATGCAAGGGGACATTGTTATCACCAAAAATTAAGTATTAGCTGATAGCCAATTGTGGTAATCAGCTGATTAATTTATTTAGCCGAGAAGAACAGTTGGATCAAAATCGATTTAATAAGGATGGGTTGCACGCAGTTGCTGAGCTAAGATAAGTAGCTGATAACCAGTCGTTGAGTCCGGTTTAGCTGAGGAAATTTAGCTGACGCAGAATCAGTCGAGGCAGAATCAGTCGAGACAGAACCAGTCGAGGCCGAATCAGTCGAGGTAGAACCAGTCGAGGCAGAATCAGTCGTTTCAGAATCAGTCGTTTGTGGCTGCTAAGTCTAAATGGGCTTAAAGGCTGTTATTGGGTCTTAATGGGCTCGTGTAGGTATTGATTAAATGAGTCCAAGGCTTTAATGATATTCAAATGAGGAAGAAATAAAAAATAACCACTTTCCTAGATTTTTGGGATGAAGTTAAAGGTGGTTTTGGAGAGAGAAAATAAAGATAAAGGCTGATCAACTGCAATCATGGGCAGTTTATGAGTTGACCAAGTCAAAAACGTGCATGAACACCCACTCCCTTAAAAATAGGGATATGGAGAACATGGTCAGCTACTGGGCAGCTTGTCGTTTGGCCTATAACTTAGTCGTTTGAACAAATATGCATGTTATATTAGTCGGGCAAGCCAATAATGTGATGCAAGATCTCTTCCCCTTAAAAATAGTGGTTTTAGTGGGCATTATGCTTAGTCGTTTTTGTCAGCTATGATGTACATTGTTGCTAGAAAATAGGAGTTTGTGGCTAATAGGAGTGGCTTTAGCATAGCTTACAATATTGCCTATAAATATAAGTTGTACATGACAGTTTTAGACACACCCAATCAATCAAACAACTTATTCTTTACTTTACTTTCCTTTATCGTTTTCCTTTATCGCTTTCATGCAACTTTAGATAGCTTCCTACTTCACCTTCTACACTAGATGCTCTTTGGAGTAGTCTAGGAACCCATAGCTGAGAAACAGAGTCCCTTTCTCAGCTCAATCGTCTGAGCACAAAATGGGAATCATTGTCAAATGTGTGAATTAGTCGTTCAAACGACTGAGCACCAAAGAATTCTCGCATGAAGACGACAATATGATATATTTATTATTCGTTAAACTCAGACACACATCCATCTTTCAACTAATAGGTGGACCTAGGTGGGATACTCTCTTCGAAGATGAAGAAATTGCCAGGATCAACACTGGTTTTAACACTCACTAATCTATCAAAATTGTCTTTGAAATACTTGTTCCCATAAGTTCGAGCTATATCCATGTTTGTTGAATTACTTGGATGGTTGGCACCAATATCAATATCTCTATAGTTGAGGAATGCCTCCCTCGGTGAATTTGAAACATAAGGAGCCATAAAGTCATAAAATGACTTTGAAAAATTCATATAACGATTAGTATCCTCATCTCCGTCTTCATCCCATAATGCAGTATACTCAAACAAGAACAAGTTACCTGCTCTGTGAGGAAACGGGGTAGCTGATGGTGGAATCTCTTCCATCTTTCCCCCGCATGGATTAAATTCCATTAACATATTTTCAACTTCAATCATCTTATCCCACATAGACTGTAAAGCCTCCTTTGGAACGGGGTTCTTCACATAATTTGACTTGCTTTTGAAATACAATGTAAATCGCGGCTCTTTGGGCACAGTTATTAAAGTCTCCAGTGGAGTACCAATCGGGAAATTTGCCCAGAAAAGAGTGGAGTTAATCCAAGGCATTTCAATGCAGTCACTTTGCTTCAAACCAAGTTCAGGGAAACTCTCATTCACCAAAGGTAGAAGCCTATCAATTGGTCCCAATAATACCCCAATGAAAGAAACTTGCACGGTCTTTTTACCCTCTTGTGTTCCATTCACCACTTCAGGTTTTACTCTTATGAAAAGATCTTCAGGTAGTATCGCTGCAACTTGTTGCCATTTGTAAACAACATCAGTTGCAGCTTCTTCCAAAGTTTTTTGAACATTGAATACAACTACTTTTGGGGGTACAGAAACCCATTGGATCCACAGAAAGACCATATTTTCTCATCAGATTTCCATAGCCACCACCAGAGAAGTGACCACCAACACCCACAGAAATCCATACCCCAGCTGGGAAGGCATGCACTTGACTCTTCTGTGCAATGTGATAGTAAAGTTGGCCAAGGGTTGCTCCAGCCTGAACCCATGCTGTGCCAGATGCTATGTCCACATCTACTGAATGGAGAGGAAACATGTCAAGTATAACAAATGGAACATCAGATGTATATGAAAGGCCATCAAATTCATGGCCACCACTTCTGATTCTAATCTGAATGTCATTATATTTGGTACATATAATTGTTGCCTGGACATGACCTTCATTCTGAGCAGTTATAATAGCCAGGGGTTTTGGTGTTGCTGCTGTTTTGAATCTCTTGTTAAGAATGCGCATATTCAAGATGGATGAGAATGAAGAGTTGCTTTGTGTGTAAATGGCTTCTGTGACAGGGCTTGGAGTTTGAGAAAGGTCTGAAAGACATTTGAGAAATTTGTCAATGGGTGAATCAGAAGCAGCCTGTAAAACAGACAGCATAATAGTTAGAGTTGACAAGAGAAAAGAAAACGTCCCCATCCAACTTGAGAAGATTGATATACTGAAAGAAAACATTTTGTGAAAACGAGTATGTGATCGTTTATCCATGACAGATTTATAGATTAATATACACTTAAAATTAAATGCACAATATTTTCAAAAAAAAGACAAAAATAGATAACTTTTAGAGCATTCAAAATACAATGGCCAAATTATATATATATATATATGGTAAATACTATTTAGTACAATATAAGACAGTTTTTGACTTTCTTCTGAAAAATTGATATACTTAAGATACTGAAAAGTTATGTTTTAGTAACAAATCGATTTAAAAAAGTTTTTATAGTAAAAACTTTATTTTAAGTTTTGTTAATATCTTAATCAATATCAGATATTTATTAGCAAGACTCTTTTTATTTATATTCTATAATATCTATCTATAAATAAATATTATAAAAAAAAAATATGGTTGAAAACTTTTGTCACATGTCACCTTCAGAATAATTATAAATTTAAATTATTTTCGACATCTGGTAAAACATTCCATATTTACAAAATAATTTGATCCCAAAATGGCTAATTTCGTTTTCTCTGCGGAAGGCATGGCTGACGCTTTTGTTCATAAAAAAACCACCGGACGGTGGCGGTGGTGGGGGTAATGACTTTGAGAGCAATGTTCCAAAGAAGGTTTCTTTCAGGGATATGATCATGGGTAACAAAACTCCTGCTACACCAAGGCCGAAAGTTGATCTTTACAAGGAGAATCTTGCGATGATTGTTTTTCAAGATGGCAACCCGTTGAAACCAATGGTTCACATTGCAGATTATGTCTTTGAGGGATTGAACGCACCATGGCAAGACGCTCTTGTTGTAAGTCTTCTTGGCAAGAACATTGGGTTTCATACAATGAGAGACAGACTGGCAAAGATTTGGAAGTTGGTTGCAGGGTTTGATATCATGGATATCGGAAGTGGGTACTATATGGTGAAGTTTGAAAACGAGATCGACCGGACTAAGGTTATGGATGAGGGACCATGGATGATCTTCGACCACTATCTCACAGTGCAGTCGTGGACTCCTGAGTTCATGTCTCCGGTGGCTAAGATTGAGAAAACTCTGGTGTGGATTAGATTCCCAAGTCTGAATCCATACTATTATGATGAGAGCGTTCTTATGGCGCTTGCGGCGGCTGTGGGGAGGCCAGTGAAAATTGATATTAATACTCTGGATGCATGGCGAGGTGGTTTTGCTAAGATATGCATGGAGATTGCCTTGAACAAACCTGTGATTGGTAAGGTTTGGTTGAAAGACTTATGGTATAAGGTGGAATACGAAGGTCTTCATAGAATTTGCACAACCTATGGTTGTTATGGTCACTTTGCACGAAATTGCAAATAAGGAAAACAAGAAGAGAAACCCCAGCCTACTTCTCCGACACCAGCAGCCTCTAAAACCGGCGGCGCTGAGAAAGATGCTTTTAGTACAGGTGTTAATGCGGAGGAGATTAAGGAGGGAAAGAAGGCAGATGATAATATTTCTTCATGAACATCCATGTCTATTTTAACAACTTAGAACACTTCAAAACATATCCAAAACATTCCTAATTTCTATAAAATCAAGAAACAATTCTCATCTTATATTCACAAAATCATGCACTCATGATATAAGATTGTCTACTCTAAAAATAATTAGTTCTTACATGGATCAAATCCATTAGTGCATGCACATGATATAATCATTCATATATTAGACAATTCTATCAAAATATAGCAACATACTTGCATGCATAATAAATCAAACATGTTTATGTTCATCAAAATTCACATACTTGAATTTAGAATATCAAGCATATCATAGCCATAGAAAGTAATTGTGTACCTTTCACCCTGGTCACAAATAAACATATTTTGATTAAGCCTATGAGTACTCATCTCTCCTTGTTGTAAAAAGGTCGTGCATCTCTTTCTCCCAACGAACAGAGTTTTCACCCTCGAACCTCTCCACTTTGCCAATGTCTAATGTCATCCATATCCTTCAATATTGTAGCCATTGTTAACAAATATCGAACCTAAAGATTGTTAGAGAAGAACAAAGGTAATGCACAATCTCCAAGGCATGTAAGAACACTAGGCTTTAGGTTCGATTCGCCCCCACCAATCTCTTTCGTAGATTGGATGCAGCAGGTGTACCAATGAATCCCCTTCAGGATACAATGGAGAACCTTGGTTTGGTTTGCACACCCTAAACCAAGCGTATCGTCAATGGCAGTTTACAGAACAATAGTCTCCTTAACTCTCTTTGCGCACAAGGGAGAAAACAAGGTGATTTGCAGTGAAGAATGCTTGGGAAATTATGAGATTTTTGTATGTCTTTACTACATGCATATGGTTCAATTTATAGACCAAATCATGCCTCTTGGTGAAGGAAAATAACCCTTCAAGAGTTTCACTAACGGTCAAATCCAACACTTAAGTAGAATTAATGATCTTGAAATGACACAGCATAACTGTTGGCCTAGTGGCCAGCGGCTGTGTCCACTTGTGCACAAGTCCCAGGTTTGAGTCCGCACAACATTATTTTTCATTTAATTTTTCTGTCTGTTGAATAACAGTCATTTATAAGGACTAAAAAATTCATTAAGTCTTTTTTAATAAATCAAAAGTAAGTGTTTTACAATATTCAGCTTCCAAAAAGTTGCGATATTCTATTCCAAGCAACGTTACTCTTATACAATTTACTTGCCCCCCAAAATTCTCAAACAGATGTTATATCGGTTAATGACATTTTAAAGGGTTAAATATGTTTTTATTCCCTCAAATTTGGGTGATGTTTGGTTTTAGTCCCATGTTTGGAAAACGTATTTTTTTAGTCCTCCAAATTCTAAAATGTGTTAGTTTTGCTCCCCAAACGTACGTTTTTTCTCCCCAAACATACATTTTTAGAATTATCCAAATGTACGTTTTAGTCCCGCTAGGGGACCAAAACTGACACGTTTTAGAATTTGATGGACTAAAAAAGTACATTTTTCAAACGATGAACTAAAATCAAACATCACATAAATTTGAGGAACTAAAAGCATATTTAATCAATCGGTACATATTAACTAATTTTTAAAACGTTGCTAATAGGTGTAACATTGGTGTGAACATTTTGGTGCTTGAAATTTTTTTTCTTTAGTCATAATCATTAGCCACAGAAGCAAATTACCGAACATCCATTTTCCACTAATGGTGAAGAGGTGGTATGCTCTGTTTGTATCTAAAGAATTTCTCAAGATCAATCCTAGATTTTACACGGACTAATCTCTCAAAACGTGCTGCATAATCCCCGACAGACATGTTACCCTGTCGAAGACTCATAAACTCCCTCTCCTTATCGCGTCTATCCAAACACGGGAAGTATTTCTCAAGGAAACACTCTTTGAACAACTGCCAACTAACCAACCTGCCCTCAGCCTCTAATAATCTCCTCTTGCCTCTCCACCAGGCCACTGCTCCTCCAGTCAACATGAAGGCAACATAAGTCACCTTCCGATCCTCGCTACAGTGCATAGTATCAAAGATCTTCTCTAGGTCCTGAATCCACCACTCTGCCCTCTCGGGATCATAGTCACCTCGGAACTGTGGTGGCTTCCCTTTCAAGAAGGTAGCCATCCCTGCATCCTCTGCCTCTGCAGCTTTCCGCTGGTTCTGCTGCTCCTGCTGTTCTCTGGTCATCTGTAGCATCTGAGCGTTCTGCTGAGTCTACTGTAACAAAGCAGTAGCGAGCTCACTAATAGTCTGGAGAGTCTCAGATGGCTCTCCCCCACCACCTGCTCCTCCTCCAGTATGAGAAGCCTCTTAGTTGCCACCTCCGGCAACTCTCTGTGTAGCTCTACCTTGAGCCATGATCCTGTAAAAGAAATCATCAGCTCACATTCATATGATATATATTACTACATAAAACTGGTATATAAATACTATATGACATACAAATTTTAATTATCGTGTCCGGACTCACTACCCAACTTCTAAATATAGCCAACATCCAATGTGGATTCAACTAAATTGGCCAGTACACCCTAACCTCACAGTCTGTTCAGAATCAAACTGCTCTGATACCACCAAATAAGACACCCCGATGTCCCATTAAAGAAAACCTAAATTTAAATAACCTTAATTGTGATATAAATGTTAAACATATATAAAACGGAAGACAAAGATATTAAAACATTAAGCATAAAAGAGATAAATATAAGCAGTACACCACATATATAAATATAACCATAAAAGGTACAAAAACAATCTAGGGCATCCCATCAGTAGGGTCCCACAACATACATACTAGTACAAACTGACATAAAGAACGAGAGATAAAACATCTCAAAAGACGACCTGGCCACAGACTCTATACTCAACTACTCGGGTCCACTACTCGTCCTCCAGCATCTGGCTCATAAGGGGTCCCATCAAGATCCTCCATATCTGGCTTCTCCGCAGGGTCTTCTCATAATGATCACGTAAATAAAAAATATACAGAAAGAAAGAGGGAGATAAGAAACTAGCTATCATCATATACGGAAAAGGTTACACATCATATCAACAATAACAGCACACAGACATGCATCATAGAATAATCACATATAAATATAACAATCATCCTCGAGATAGATCATATTCCTCTACCCTTCGCGCTCATGCAACTGGTCCTGTATGCTGACGTGGCCACCACGATCCTGTCACACAACCTCCATCATAATAGGGATGTTAGTCCTTCGTCCGAGTGAGCACTCCCCTCTATCATATATATATATATATATATATATATATATATATATATATATATATATATATATATATATATATATATCCAGATGCATATGTATACATAAATAGTCTGGAACCACAGAGCCCGAAGCCACAGTAGCTCAAAGCTACACGGAGCCGCTCTGCAAGGACTACGGATTCTCTGACCTCATGAGTTCTACTCACACGGCTATGATCAACATCATGCATCTATATGGATCTCGCCGACATATATCGAGTCATACCCCAGTGCCTTAACCTCTCATCACTATCTCATAAAATATCTCAAGTAATATCACGTCATCAATCTCATCATAATAAAATATTAATTAATTGGATTAGGCATGTCTAAGTCATACATCATGCACTCCCCAACATATATCGCTACAGAATATCATATATCAATGCCTAGGAAACAACTAAGCATGCTATAGCAAATAAAACATATTATGTCCCAATACATGTTATCAACCATAATCATATTATAATAATAATAATAATAAAATATTTAAATAAACATAATTAATCACAATTAACATATTAATCCAAACAGCATACAGCAGCTCAATGTAGTAAAAATCAGACAACCTCAAATATCATAAAATCAACCTAATGGCGACAAACCTACAATCTCCATATCATCATTGGTACCACAAAGTAGTCGCCAATGTGATATTGACATTGTCAATTATTCGCCTACTAGTAGGGTTTAGGTCGCCCTACGCCACTATTGTAAAATATGCTACTTAGCCATTTCCGATGATAGTGGCTTCTTTTCTCCCACCTGAAGTGTAATAGGCTAGCTTTAGAGCAACGAAACGGACCCCTCCAATACTCGTCGAATCTGCCACGTGAGGTTCTCCTACCTCCGGGGCTCCAAAAATTCACCCGAATACATATTCATAAAGCACGTGTTACGGGTAATCCTAATATGAAGATGGAATTGGAAACCGATAAACGGATTGAAAGATAACCTCAATACCATCGCCAACGGTATAATCAGAATCGCGTTAGGACGAACGGATTGATCGGAATCGGCTCCATAAATTTTCTCTCACCTTCGATCTCCCTCTCTATATATATATATATATATATATATATTTCTCTTCTTTCTGTCCCTAGTCCCTTTTCCACGAGGTAACTTAAGTTACATCATTTAAATCTTTTTTTTTTTCAAATATTTCAGTCTGGTGCTTAGCGCCCAGAACCCAGCGCTGGATGAAAAATTCAACAAGTGTCCCTCCACGCTTCACTGAACGACACATGGCATAGCCTTCTCCAGCACTCAAGCGCTCAGCACCCCATGCTGATTAGAAACCCTGATTTGCATGTTTTATAGCGTTCTGAGCTCGTTTGATGTCCGATTGACCTCAAATTTGAAACATAAACTCCTCTATACCTAAGGAATAAGATCAAGTCCTCACACATGCCTAATTTATTCCTCAAACATAAATTCCCTATTGTGCACTCTTAAGCGTTCTAAAGAGTATATAGAAAACCCTAGAATACGTTCTCGTTCAATTTGAAGCCGGTTAATCGCGTACTTTCCATGCAAAGGTTCCTATATCTAAACATGGATATAAAGCCTACAGTCAACATCGTGGAATCATAAACAAAGTCTTAAAAATATGGATGTTACACCAATGATCCGATAGAAGAAGAAATTATTCTTAGTCGAGGCATATAAAGAGCTGGTAATGTTCTTCCAAATGAAAGGAATTAGTTGATAAAGGTTCGGTTAAGTTTAACATTATCTTAATGTGATTGATAAAAGATTTATGAATGAAGAATTGGTTAACATATTATCATTAACCAAGATTCCAAGATTTTGGGAACGACTAGAGCTTGATATAAAAGAATATCATATGGGCGTTGGATGATAATATAAAATAGGGGAGTTTGCCAACGATGTAAAGAAACGAGTGTCGTGACGTAGAGTAGTTAGCCAAGTTAGTGTGTTAATGGTCTTTTAGGTAATCGTTACTATATGCTATTTTGTCAGCCATGATGAAGAGTTAGATGCTAATTTTTAGGGAATATTGGCTAATGATAATTGTTGGAGTCCCACATTGGACAGTGATACGACCTGATGAGTGCTTATAAGTAAGAGGCAACCCTCACCTTACAAGCTAGCTTTTGGGGTTGAGTTAGGCCCAAACCCAAATTTTAAGATGGTATCAAAGCCTATCATTGATCCGTTGGGCCACCCGCAGATGTCCAGTCCTGCAAACTTCATGCTTCAGATGTCTGGGCGTGAGGATGAGTGCTTATAAATAAGAGACAACCCTCACCTTACAAACTAGCTTTTGGGGTTGAGTTAGGCCCAAACCCAAATTCTAAGAAGAATGGCATCGTAAGTAACCAAATTGTAGGCATATAAATACAAGTTGTACACACAATGTAAAGAGACATCCAATCAATCAATCAATACAACTTATATTTTCTTATCTTTTTACTTTGGTGTTCATTTACTTTCATGCAAATTTAGTCAATTCGTTCTTACTTTTCACACTAAAAACTCTTTGGAGTTGGAGTAGTTTAGGAACCCATACGACAAAAGGGAGTAACTTCTTATTTGGGAGTTTAAAAATAGTACAAAAGAAAGGTTATTAATGGGGAAGAGAGGTGGTATGCTTTGTTCATATTTAAAGAGTTGGTAATGTTATTGAAATGAATTAGCGGATAAATGTTCGGATACATTATCTTAATTTGATTGATAAAGTAATTTTGAATGAAGAAATAGTTAAAATATTATCATTAACCAAGATTCTCAGATTTTGGGAACGGCAATAGCTTGATATAAAAGAAAATCAAATGAACATGGATGGATTCAGTTACGACGTGGAGTAGTTAATTAGCCGAGTCATTGTGTTAATGGTCTTTTAGGTAAATGTTACTGGATGCTATTTTTCTAGCGATGATGAAGAGTTAGTTGCTAACTTTTAGGTAATAATGGGAGAATGGCATTGTAAGTAACCACATTGTAGGCTTACAAATACGCGCACAATGTAAAGAGACATCCAATCAATCAATACAGCTTATACTTTCTTGGTTCTTTTTACTTTTGTGTTCTTTTACTTTCATGCAAATTTAGTCAATTCAATCTCACTTTTCACACTAAGCACTCTCTGGGGTAGGTTAAGAACCGCA
The DNA here is from genome assembly GCA_035048595.1 of Echinosophora koreensis. Lineage (NCBI taxonomy): Eukaryota > Viridiplantae > Streptophyta > Magnoliopsida > Fabales > Fabaceae > Echinosophora > Echinosophora koreensis. The sequence goes on along the minus strand of JAPCYP010000025.1, from coordinate 3,831,420 downwards.
CAAGGAGAAACTTCTTATTTGGGAGTTTAAAAATAGTACAAAAGAAAGGTTATTAATGGGGAAGCGGTGGTATGCTTTGTTCATGTCTAAAGAAGTTTTCAGGATCAACCCTAGATTTTACGCGGACTAATCTTTCAAAATTACCTTGGAAATACTTGCTCCCATAACTTCGAGCAATGTCCATGCTTGTTTCATTACTAGGATGATTGGCACCTATATTAAGATCCCTATAATTGAGAAATGCTTCCCTTGGCGAATTCGAAACATATGGGGTCATAAATTCATAGAATGACCTTGAAATGTTCACGTAACCAGTAGTTTCCTCAACCCCATCTCCCCCCCATGATGTCAAGTACTCAATCAAGAACAAGTTCCCCGCTCTATGAGGGAATGGAGTTTCTGATGGTGAAATCTCATGCATCTTCCCACCATAAGGATTCCATTCCATCCTCACATTCTCATATTTAATCATCAACTCCCAAATGGATTGTATAGCATCCTTTGGAATGGGCTTCTTCACATAATCTGACATGGTTTTGAAGTTGTACAAAAGGGGCTCCTTGGGCACATCTAGCAAAGCCTCAACTTGGGTTCCAATTGGGTAATTGAACCAATAAAGAGTGGAATTGACCCATGGCATTTCAGTGCAGTCACTTTGCTGCAAACCCAATTCAGGGAAACTCTCTTTTAACAAAGGCAGCAGTCTCCCAGTTTGGCCCAAGAATAGGCCTATGAAAGTAACTTCTACTGTCTTGCTACCCTTTTGGGTACCATTGACCACTTCAGGCTTCACTCTTAAGAAAAGATCTTCATGTAGTTTTGTTGCAATTAGTTGCCATTTGTAAACAACATCTGTTGCTCCTTCTTCCAATGTTCTCTTCACTTGGAATACAGTCACATTTGGAGTAACACAAACCAATTTAATCTTCCAAGAAAGAATGACACCAAAATTAGCCCCACCACCTCCTCTTATGGCCCAAAATAGATCATCTCCCATTGATTTTCTGTCAAGGATGTTACCATTGACATCAACCAATTTTGCATCAATGATATTATCCACAGAAAGACCATATTTTCTCATCAGATTTCCATAGCCACCACCAGAGAAGTGTCCACCAGCACCCATAGTTGGGCACACTCCAGCTGGGAATGCATGAACTTTGCTTTTCTCTGCAATGTGATAGTAAACTTGACCAATGGTTGCTCCAGCTTGAACCCATGCTGTTCCATCTGCTATGTCCACATCAACTGAACCAAGAGGAAACATGTCAAGTATAATAAATGGCACATCTGATACATATGAAAGGCCTTCACAGTCATGGCCACCACTTCGGATTCTAATCTGAATGCCATTAGTCTTGGCACATATAATAGTGGCTTGGACATGTGACTCATGCAAAGCAGTTACAATAGCAAGAAGGTTTTGGTGCTGTTGATTTTGAAAACCTATTATTATGTGTGTGCATATGCAAGATGGATAAGAATGAAGAGTTGTTTGGAGTGTAAATGGCTTCAGAGACAGGTTTTGAAGTTTGAGAATGGGGTGGAAGACAAGTGAGAAAATGTTCAAGGGGTGATGAATCTGATGTTGCCTGAAGAACAGAAAGCACAAAGGTTAGAATTGAGAGGAGAGAGTAAAATGGCGTTAGTGTTTCCATGATACTATTGGCTAAGTGTGATCGACCATGGTGAATTTATAAGTGGTCAACGCTGGACGTTATGTATATGGAGCATTTTCACAGCTGGTTTTCTAGACAATTACGCTGAATGGATCATTAAATTTTATTATATTAATATTTAATTTAATCATGTTGAGATACAAGGCATTTAGATTTATTTGATATGTGTTGTGTAAAGATTTTTTACACTATTAACCAACATAAATTGTAATATCATTAATTCAAAATATTTGGTTTTTATCTGATTAACCAAGAAATCACTGATACGATGATTTGTGATTTTTTTAAATGGTGTAAAATCTTTACACTAAAAATACATTATAATTAAACCGATGGATTTACAGATGAGAGGCTGAAACAATGCATATAGAAAGTTTTGGTGCGTTGCACATATGGTGCCATTTCACATCCAGCTGATTTTCTATACAATTACACTGATCGGATCGTTACTTTTTGGTATATTTAATATATTTAATAATGAGAAAATAATCTATATTAATTATAGCGTTACTTTTTTTGACAAATTATGGAGTTACTTAAAATAATATAATAATAAAATTAAAGAGCAGTATTGGAAAAATTGATATACTTAATTGAGGAGCTTCAATAGCCATTAGTAAAAGAGATCCCGTTTACCAAAAATAAATTGGTCCAATTTAATGGGTGTAATTCATCGGTTTTTAATGGGTGTAATTCATCAGTTTGGATCGAATTTTGAATAACTTAGTATCGGATTTGATTAAATTTGATCTGATTGAATTGAATTGAATTTTGGGAGAAAAAAAATTATATAAATCCAAATCGAACCAATTTAATAAAAGTCGGATTGGTTTGGATCAGATTATCAGGTTACCCATTTTTTATTTTAATTTAAAATATCAAAAAAGTAAAAAAATCAAAAAATTTATTGGAAAAAATATATTTAAAAAAAAAAGTAACTACAATTGGATGAGGGAATTGAAGATTCAAGGGAATTTCAAATTCTAGGAAATTCGATTGCTTGAATTAAGGTTGGCACAAGTGGGGGTGGACTTGTGTCCCTTAACCAAGTGGCTGGGGTTCGAATCACAGCTCTTGCATATGGAGCGAATTTCCGCTGGGAGGGGGTTTCCCGCCTTCAGGTGCTATTCATTCCACCGCAGGAGATTAGCACCCACTTTCGGCGGGGGATACTCCTGGTCAAGGACCAAAAAAATTTTTATAATTTTGAAATTTTCTTGTTTGGATATAATATTCAAATTTCATCATTGTTAAAATTCTTTGCTTAGATAGAGGATACCATAATTGACTAGCGGCGAAGGTCGGGTGGAGGCAGCGGAGGTCCAGCTGCCGGGCGGTGGTAGTCTGGGAAACGGCAGCACAGTGGTCTGAGGACCGGGGCCGGTGGTCCGGGGCCAACACCAACGGTCTGGGGGCTAGCACAAGTGGTTTGGGGGCCGGGTCCGAGGGTCCAGGGCCAGCACCGGTTGTCCGAGGGACGTCGTTGGCGTCGGTGGTACGGGGGCCGAGGGCGACGTCGATAGTGGGTGGCACATGAGTAAGGAGAGGGAATTTCAAAATACCATCTTTTTGGGTGGTATTTCAAATTCCTCAAATTCACCTTAAACCAAATACCCCCATAAAATCCCTTAATTTCTAAAATCCTTAGGTTGTGTTTGGATGGGGTAATTCAAAATTCGAAGGAATTTGAAATACAAGGCAATTCAATTACTTTCATTTCGAAAATACTTTGTTTGGATAGGGTAATTCAAATATCTTGTATTTTAAATTCTTTGTTTGGATAAAACATTTCAATTACATTTTTTTAATATTCATTTAAAAAATTGGGATTTCAACTGTCCGGGAGCCGGCGCCCCCGCATCGGGTATTCGGGGGGCTGGTGCCCCCGCATCGGGTGTCCAGGGGCCGGCACCCCCGCATCCCAACGCCCCCCCCCCCCCCCCCCCCAACCGGGTGTCCGGGAACCGACGCCCCCACACCTGGTGTCCGGGGTGGTGCGGGGGTTGGGGGGTGCGGAGGCCGGGCCTCAGTGGTTAAGGGGACGGGGCCGAGTCTGGCGGGTTCGAGGCTGGGTCTGGGTGGTTCGGGGGCTGGTGTCGGTGGTAGGTGGCACATGAGTAAGGAGAGGGAATTTCAAAATACCACCTCTCTTAGGTGGTATTTCAAATTCCTCAAATTTACCTTAAACTAAATACCCTCATAAAATCCCTTGATTTCTAAAATTCTTCATTTTTAGTACCAAAACAAAGTATTTTAAGTGAAGTATTTTAATTACCCTCTTAAAATTCTTCACCATCTACAAATACCTCATCTAAACACACCCTTACTCAAACAAAGTATTTTAGATTGAAACATTTTAATTACCCTCTTAAAATACTTTACCATCTCCAAATGTCCCATCCAAACACACTAGCCTTTTTTTTTTTTTTTTACAAAAACACACTCGCCTTCTTTCTGCAACAATATCGGTAAATATTTAGTTAAATAATATTTTCAATCTTAGAAATTTTATGGCAGTTTATACGTATTGCAACTCTTATTTTATGCTTTACATTTTACAATTGAACTGCGACTATATGAAACCTACCTCTGGATCACTCTATTACGTGTTACTGAAAGTGGGTATCCTCTGCATGTAACTATGGAGACTAATCCCTCGAGCCGGGCAGGACCACAAGGGCGGCAAAGCTCTCCCTAAACAATTTTAACACTGCTGTATTCTCAGGTCAGGATTCGAACTCGAGACCTCTAGTTAAGCTGGAAGAGATCCGTGACATCTCATCCAAGCGCTCTTGGATACTGAAAGTGAGAGTTTGAAATAACCGAAGATAAATTGGGTTGGAATAATATATAATATATTAATTTTAAGGATAATATATTAATTTCTTAAACAACAATAATATTACTATAGTAAAATTAATAATATTATGTTATTTTTAAAAATAATCTATTCGGATCGAATCGGTTCTTTCTTTTTTTTTTGAATCCGTTATCCGAACTAGTTGACCTCGAATTCGATCTAATTCAATGAACCAATCCAAATCAAAAAAAAAAAAAATTTGGTTCGGATCTATTCGAATTCACCAAATTATCATGTATCATGTTAGATCAGTTTTCGCTCCCTTTAGCCTATCAAAAAAAAAATTGTTAGATCAGTTTCTACCCAATTTTAAACCATTCAAAAGAGCTGAATTGCAAGTACCTAAGAAAAAAGGTTAGCTCACATTTATTATTGTTTATTAGAATATAAATAAGTATCATAAATGAATTAAAACGATTTACTTTGGGTAATCCAAAGGAAATCTTTTAAGTTTGGATTTGGACGGAAAAAACGCCTTGAATCTACCCCTAAAATCAGTAAATGTTCGTCTCTATCAATTTTACTAAATAAAGGGTAAATATATCCTTATTTGCTCCCTTTTAAAAAATATATATATATTACTTTATCAAAATTTGATAAAATATATAAAGATCTTAATCCACCGAATGATCTGAGATAGATACATCTTTACTTGCTCATTTTATAAGAACATTTTCCATGGATTTGGATTCAATTTAGGTGTTGATTAATTTTTATTTTTTAAGGTTCCATCTTGACCTTCGAGAATCAAAACCCTATATATTAAATTAGAGTTCTCACTCTTGGATCCAATCCGTGAAACTATGTGTATGAAAAAAAATATTGTTGAGAAGAGTTTGCGCTTTGACACCTCAATATCCATGGAGATTAGTCTTTCATCTATTGATGGAAAGATGCTCTTGGGAAATCAAGAGTCCTCACTCTTGAAAACGAGTCATTTTCCACAATTCTCTCCTCCTTGATGAGACATTTGCTATTTTTAATTGCATTTTCAAATTTTCAAATCTAGTTAACTCATTTGTCACATTCAACACCTTTTTTTAGAACAAGTATTTCTATTTACTATAATCACAATAATTACTGTAATTTCATCAATTAATTGTGTAATTACAAAATCTACTTATTTTTTAAAAAAAATAAAAAATTTGGTTAAACTAATCATTTGGTCTCTATATATGACACTAACTTTGAATTTGGTCCCTATGCATTCAAAAATTTGAATCTAGTCCCTATATTTATGATTATTTGTAATTTGGTCCCCACAGTTTATTGGTCCCTATATACCATTTGTTGAAGTTAAAGTATAAGGACCAAATGGAAGATGGTCATCACATGCAGGCACCAAAACTATATTATTATTTTATTTTATTTTTTGTCTCTTTTATTCCTTACATGTGATAATCATTTTCACTTTGGTCCTTATATGTGATTGTCATTTTGAATTTGGTCCCTATACCTTAACTCTGTTATAACACCAATAAATGATGAGCCCCAAATTAAAAATAATTGTTTATATAGGGATCAAATTCAAAGTTTTGCACATACAATGACCAAATTCAATAATCAATGTGAAGAACTAATTTTGTCTGAGTATTTTCTATATTTTAATTAATATTTTGAAAAAATATTAAAAATATATAAACTGCAAAAATATTAAAAAAATATCTTTCTTCATATTCTTGGCCCAATTTTTATATTTGGTTGCAAGTGTTTTTGATCCCATGGTGCAAACCCAAGTGATAAAAAACAATTTTTGGATTGTTTAAATAATAATAAAATTATAATAATAAAAAAAGTTTTGCCTCCTCACTCCCGTAGCTCTCTCTTACTCTCATTAATGCCATAGTTCAAATTTGCTTTCTTTCTTTCACTTTTGGTTTTTACTACTTGGTTAAATTACACTTTTAGTCCCCAATTTGTTATTAAATATTCAATTTGGTCCCCAAGTTTTTAAACGGTTCATTTTGGTCCCCTAATTCCTTAAATTTGTTCAAATAGGTCCTTCCGTCAAGTTGACTAAGGGATGATAATGAACAATTTAAAAATTTGAGGACCAAATTGAACATTTTAAAACAATTTGGGACCAAAATGAACATTAAAATATTAAATTTAATGTCACGTGGTACTAAAATATTAAACTTAATGCCACGTGGCATTAGGTTTGACGTCTTCGTTAGTCAACTTGACGGAAGGACCTATTTGAACAAGTTTAAGGAACTAGGGGACCAAAATGGACTGTTTAAAAACTTGGGGACCAAATTGAACATTTAATAACAATTTGGGGACCAAAAGTATAATTTAGCCTTACTACTTTTATTCCAAAAATAATGTTGCACTCTTCCTTGCCCCTCGGCACCACCGTAGCACAGTACTGGAGTAAAGTTGTTCATCAATCGTCCCTTTCCTCTACAGCTGGCTTGGCAGATTTTTTTTGTCATCTTCTTCCCTTGTTGGTTAATAAATTTCACACAGAAGAAGCAAAAAGGGGGAGGGAGATCCTCCCAACAACACTCTGCCATTGCCTTCCCCATTCAACCATCATTCTTCTTCAAGCTTTCCATCATCAATCTTCTTTTAGGTAATGTTTGGTTGGAGGGGAGGGGAGAGGAGGGGAGGGATTTCTTTAAATTTTGCATGTTTGGCTCAACTTTTTTTAGTGGAGGGGAGGGAAGGGGAGAAAAATTCCTCCTCACTTGATTTTGGCTCCCCTCAATATTTGGGGGATTTGGAGGGGAGGGGAGGGATTTTAAAACATTTTGCATACATGGACCAAAACATCCTCATTTGTTTATTTTGAAATAAATAATTATAAGGGTGTAAAAGTAAATTTATTTTAAAATCCCTCCCCTCCCAGGCTCCCCATGTGAACCAAACATGAATAGTGTTATATTCCCTCCCCTTCCTTCCTCTCAACCAAACACAATAGCTACTAAAATCATCCCTTCCTCTCCTTTGAACTGAACACACCTTTATCCTCACTACCCAAGCAGAACCTTCACCACCATCTTTCAAAGCCAAAACACCTCACCACTAAATTCCCATAGTTCCTTTTCTCCTACCCCGTTACCAACTCATTTCTTTACAAACAAAACCAAAAAAGAACAAAAAAACACACTCACACAAACACAGTAAGCAGATTTGAGAAGTAAAACCTAGCAACAGTCACGCCCTCTCTCCTCCGCCATCTTCGCCAAGCACTGTTGTTCGTTCTTTGTCGTGCCATCGGCATAGAACCACGTGCACCATCTAACCAGAACCGACGTTTTCCTCCGCTCCACCGTCAAGCAGCCGTCGCCATCCTTCCCGCCACATCGAAACGCGTAGATCTCGGACCCCAACACCGCATCCAAACCCATCTTCCAGCCACCACCTCGCTCTGTCGTCAAGCTGACCCGCCGTCATTGCTGACCAGCTCTCCCTCAACTGTCGCCGTCGTCTCCCCCTTCACGTTTAGCAAGTTCCTTCTCCCTCTGTTATCCTTGGTAACAAAGAAGCTTCCTTTGCTTATTTTATTTCTTTTACTTTGTTTTCCTTTAATTATTTTTTTTAATTTTATTTATTTATTGCTTTTGTTTAATTTTGTGATGTGCTTCTGATATTTCATTTCGGTTTGTAAAGAGTTTTATGGCCCACCTTGTTCTTTTTTTTTTTTGTCTATTCTTTGTTTCATTAGAACACTTTTAAAAAAAAAACTGTTTTGGGCTCTTGGAGTTAGGCTCACTTTGTTAGTCTTTTTTGTTGTTGTTTGTGACTGGGCCCACTTTATAAAAAATAATAAAGATTTTTTTCATCTCCTTGTTTCTTAAATAAAAATATAAACACGAGAAGGGGGCTGAATTGTGTTAATCAGACTTCAGATATAAGTTAAAAACTTTTTACACACAGAAGCTAGGGACAAACAAGTGTTTTAAAAAAGCACAGACAAGTGACTTGTCTGATGGTTTTTCACAGAAAAACACACAAGCATGCAAGATTAAAACTTGTTTAATATTCACATTTTCACCCTTTTAGTTAGTTAACAGATAAGATAAACAAAATAACTAAAGAGATAATGATAGAGAGAGACATAATTGTTTTATCCTAGTTCACCCCTTAACAACTAGGGCTACGTCCAATCCTTGGCAGCATCAAGTTTTCTCCACTATAACTGATCAGGTTATAGACACCAAGTATTCTTTGCACACCTAGCCTCTCTAGGCTCCATGACAAATATTATTTGCACATCTAGCCTCTTCAGGCTTACTCAGATTTGTTTGAGAAGGGATTCTAATAAATACAATTTGCAAGTCTTTCACTAACACTCAGAAAGTGAATTTAATATGAAGTATAGAAAGACTGCATAATAACTTGAAATGATTGAAGAATACAGATTGAAAGAATGAAGAAATAAATGCACAGAGTAATAGCTCTTTGAATGTGTTCTCTGTATCTTCATCTTCATTGACTTTTCTATTTATAGCCTTCAATCAATTTGACTCCGTTAGAGACATTCCTTTTGATTTTTGGCTTTGAGCTAAGCTCCATCAAATGCAATAGAGTCGTTTTGGAAAGCCATTTAATGCATAGGAGCATTGGTTGTACTCTAACAAATCAGAGTTGTTCAGGTTGCTTTTGTACTTTACTGAGCACAATTCTCTTTTCGTACAACTTCAGATGTACTAGGGAATAAGGCATATTGGAAGCACTTCTTTTTCTGAGTTCCATGGTTTCTTGAGTGTTTGACTTTCTGAAGTTCTTGATCCTCGTGAGGGAAAGCTTCAATAACCTCCGATTGAGTAGACAACTCTCAAAAGTTCCTCTGTCCTTGAGTGTTCCACAACGAAGGACCACAGACGAGTGCGAGCTTCATTAGACAAGTTGACTCTTTATACAAAAAGTCAACAAATCCAGTTGAGTCAGCAGCAGGTTGACTTTACTCATTAGACGAGTGTTCTCAACGGTTGACCAAGATAGTCTTAGGGCAGACAGGTGATAGATATGCTTAAAAAGATAATCTGCACACTAGGTAGACAAATCAGCAACCAATATGGAGTTCAATTAAATCATTGATAAATGTTTAGTTTTCATCAAAACTTAGTGTAAATGCACATCGGACATTTAGAGACTTAACAATCTCCCCCTTTTGATGATGACAGACATTTAGATGATTTAATGAACCTTATAAATTTTAACATATAAGAAACAACTTATACAGACAGGTTAATATTTTTGAATCAGAAGATGTATGCATACAAGTTTTAATTTAAAGACTTATACAACATCAGAACATCAAAAGACAATTGATTTAATAGAACTTAAGAACTTTGTCAAATTTGGATATTTAGAGTTATTAGAGAAGTAGTGTTCACCAAAGTTCATTTAAGATCTTACAGACAGGGTTAAAGTCCATGTTCTGCTAAGACAGGTTAAGGCTCATATTGTCTAACTTTATTATTTTTCTCCCCTTTTGGCATTAGCAAAAAGGAACATAAGAGGCAGAAAAGCAAAATAAAGAACAAGATATATAGACAAAGACATATTTTTATTAATCATCATCAACTTGTACAAGGCAAGTTTTAGTTACAAGACCTATTGAGGCCTACTTAAAAGCAAAAACAGAGATTCTACTATAGCTTCTAAAGCAATCCTAGCATGCCTCTCTTCATCCAGTTGCCTAAGGGTAGCTTCTAGTAGAGTATGTTGAGAAGCAAATGCATCTTGCAGCTGATTGAAGCTTTTGATGTCCACAAACTCAGTTTTTACAGCTTCTATAGAGACAACAGCTGATTGAGCAGACTTCTGAGTGCCAAGACAAGGCTAAAACTGAAGGTGCACTAGGTACAGAGAAGGGTGCTGAGATCCTTAGGAAGACAAAGAGATGGATTGTTCTATGGAAGAAAAGGGCAGAAAGGTAATTTTGAATTGGGGTCTGATTTTGACTAAAGTTTCCTCAGGAGAAGAGAAAATTGAGGAGAGATGTTCAGATAAAGACAAATGGGTGATGGTTATAGGTTTAGGATGGGGAAGAGGTTTAGCAACAACAGAAGGGGGTAAAAGTAGTAAGGGGTGTCTATGTACTCGAAGAAAGACTCCGGACCAGTGAGAAGCATGAAAAAGTATCTAGAAGGTGAGGGTAGCATTACTACAGAAGGGTAGTAGTATCTACCAGAAGTAGGGTGGATGAAGACAAAAATAGGGGTAGAAAAGAAAATTTCCCAAAAAGAATTGGTAAAGTGAGGTGGAGGTGGAGGAATAACAGACAGGTTAGAAAAGCTTGCAGCCATGAGACTTTGCAATTCAGAGACAAAAAAACTTGATGAAATGTCAGTTTGTTCTCTAGGGGTGTCATCCCTATGAACAATACTGTACTGACAAACATCAGACACTACAGTATATGTGGAAGTTTGGGTGGTGTGGGAAGAGACAGGTGAGGAGGGTGGAGAGACATATGCTAAGGGGTTGACAGAAAGGGCAGGAGGAGAGGAGACAGGTGGGGTAAGAATACCTTGATGAACATGTGAGGATGGTGAGGTGGTGATGATAAGGGAAGAACCACTTGGTTTTCAGGCATCCTCAGCTTATTCCTTGGCTTGGGTGGATGCGAAGGATCCACCAAGGGATATACAACTGTTTGTGCTCCAACAGATAGGTCTTGTTCAGTTGCAGCAGCAACTTCCTCTTCAATAGAAGATGCCACAGCAGCAGGTATAGGGTAGCCTGACCTTCTATTCTTGGGTATTAATCCCAGAAAAAAGACCTTCTTCACCTTGGGCTCCTCCAAAGGTTTTGTCACTGCTCCCCCTGAGCAGGTACTTCCTCTCTACTGGGTGCAGACATGACTTGTCTGTCCTCAGCAAAGATCTTCATCAGCCTTCTTTTCTTGTCTGTCTTAACAAACTCAGTTTCAGATGCCTCAGCCTCTTTAGCCTTCCTCTTAGGAGAGAGTTTCCTCCTTCTGAATCTCAGAGGCTCAACACCTCAGCAGTTTCTTCAGATGCAGAGGGCTTCTCCAGCTCAAGCCTTTGATTTTGTCTGGCCACTTTCCCAGCAAGCTTCTATATGCCTTTTGATATAGGAACCTCAGACTCATCAGCTGATTCAACTGTCTGCTTCTTCTTCTCAGCAGCTTCATCCTTCTTCTCTTCCTCATCCTTGAGGGGCTCAATCAAGGGAATTCCTGGGATTTCATCATAGACAGGGTCTTCTTGTCTATGGGGAGAGTCATATCCACAAATTCACCATCTCCAAGAACAAAGACTCTGTTCCTAAAGAGTCTTGTCTACAGCATCCCATAAGGAAATATTTGCATGGATGACCTATTGATCATGGACTCAAGATGAGTGAATATGAGGTCATTCAGATCAATCTTGGTCTACCTTTTACCTTCTCCATCTTTGTTTAATATTGCATTAGGTTGCATGGGAGTCCTCATAGGTTTAGCATGTTCCATTTTGTACTTTTGAAGTATCTCCTTGGTGCATTTTGTTGATGGATGTAGATCTCATCACTTGTCTGCTTGATTTGTAGCCCAAGGAAGACCACTCTCCCATCATACTCATCTCAAATTCTGCTTCCATCAGCTTAGAAAATTCCTTACACAACTTTTCATTAGTAGCTCCAATGATAATATCATCTACATATATCTGAACTATTATAAAATTATCTTTTGAACATTTCTTGAAAAGAGTTGTGTCTACTTGTCCTCTAGTAAATCCATTATGCATGAGAAAAGAACTAAGTCTATCATACCATGCTCTAGGTGCTGGTGGTGTAAGCCCTAGTGGCCAATCTATTTTGAATAGATCATTATTTGTATCATCAATTTGATCATATATTTGATATATGAATAAGGCATTAATTTATTATATTATTAGTTTATAACATAATAAAGTCCTTAGAATAGGCAGTTCATTCAATAAGATATTAGGTATGTGACTTGATTGTGAGACCTCATTGAATAATAGAACACTATTCTTAAATATCCGTAATCGAGTATTATTGTTAATTAGGACGACACTAATACATAAAGAAATTAGGACGACACTAATACATAAAGACTATTGTGTGAATAGACTGATGACTACATCTCATGGGTCATGGATATTAGGAGTAATATTTATACCGGATGACCCACTATGAGAATACTTCATAATAGTTATATAAGTGTCATAAGTATTCTCATGGTGACCATAGTGAAGTAGTCCTTACTTGAAGTCACTACGATTCCTACATGAGAAATTGTAGGCTTTAATGTTATCAAACGTCAAGCATAACAGGGTGATCATAGAGGTAGTTATTGGGCTTGCAATAAATCATGTTGAGAAGTGTGAGTGATGTAGATAGGATTTGTCCCTCCTACATGGCAAGGGGTCATGTCTTGGGCCCCTCGATAGAGTGAGACGTGAAATATGCGTGGCCACGTGGAAGTGGGCCAATTTGTGATATTGGGGTTGTTTGTAATTACACGTCTACTCGGGGATCGAGGAATAAATAATTGAACATAACAAGGATGACACTCTTATGCCTTGTGTTCAATTAAGATATATGGACGAAGGAACAATTACTGCACGGTAAATTTGTCGCAGTAAGGCTAAACCGGATCACCGATACTCTCGCTAATTGAGCAGTAATGATACATTGCTAGATGTCGCTTATTATTTATAATATTTAATATTATAATTAATATTTAATATTATTAATTGCCAACTTAGTGGGAGCCTATAGGGTCACACACATAGAGTAAATGCGGAGCAGTTATATTAATTAAATATGATTTAATTAATATAAGGACAATTGGGCTTGTAGTGTACAAATCCCAATAGGGCAAGCAGTTAGGTCAAAGGGAGCTGCCAGCTTATAAATAGGCTAGTGCTCTCCCCTTTAACTAAATCTTGCTAACTGTGGCTCCCTATAGCCGTCAGCTAGCACAAGATGCTTTGCACCGACGGCTATTTGCTCGCGTGGACTGAGTAGAGGTGCTGCCCCTTCGTGGCACTGGTGATCAAAAAGTAAAGCATGCTTCAAGAGGTAAACACGATTGCCTTTTGTAATTCATGTTTGTAATGCGCGATCCATGGGATGGTTTTCTTCCGCCTTGAGATTTGATTTTAAAAGAGGATAATCTCATGAAAACCCAACAGGTGCTTGTTTCAAACCATATAAAGCCTTTTTAAGTTTGAAAACATGATCTGGTTTATCAGGATCTTCAAAACTAGGGGTTTTTTAACACACACTTCTTCTTCAATTATGCCATTAAGAAAAACACTTTTTACATCCATTTGAAAAAAAGTGATTTGATGTTGTGCAGCATATGACATTAGAATGTGTATGGCTTCTATTATAGCTACAGAAGCAAAGGTTTCAGTATAATCAATACATTCTTGTTGGTTATAGCCTAGAACTACTAACCTAGCTTTGTTTCTGACAACCTTACCATCTTCATCTAACTTGTTTTTGAATACTCCATTTGTTTCGCTTGCTTCCATTCCTTTTGTTGCCCTAAAGAGTCTTTTGCTTTTGTTTTCCTGGTTAATTGATCAATGAGTGTTGGCTCCAATATTTTGATTGGCATAGTTGAGGGCCGTATGCTTTAATAAGTTAAGAGCAACTTCAAAAAGTTTAAATTTAGTATCTTTATTACTTGAATTTGCTAGTAATACTTTCCTTCCTGAGCCATCTAGTAATAAATTCTTGTGGTGGCGTAGTCAATAGCGGCCATAGCGGCCGCTATCGTGCCAGAGCGTGGCGTAGAAGCCCCTAGGCGCTATGCAAAACATTGTAGTGTTGCGCTTTTGAGGAGCAGCTGTAGCGCCGCAAATAGCGGCCAAAAAGTGGTCGTAGCAGCCGCTACTGTGATTTTACGAGCAGCCCATCATATTTTTTGGCCAGCCCATCCCTTTTCTGGCAAACCCACCCCATTTCCAACAAACCCACCTCATTTACGGCCCTTTTCCGGCAGACCCACCCTATTTCCGGCAAACCCACCTCATTTCCGGTCCTTTTCCGGCAGCCCCCACCTCATGCCTTTTTCTTTTCTTTTCCATTTTTGTGTTTTTTTTTTCCTTTCTATCTCCCATTAATTACAGTCCAGATTAATGTTCAACTTTGGACATTAATGTTCCACTTTCCAAGCAGTCCAGATTCTTTGTATACCAAGTAGAAGGTTCAATGCATCTTAGGATAGAGTGATAGCTTAATTACTCTCTTGTAAATTGCACTTCACATTTATTGTCCTTGTAATCTTCATCTTCATTTATATATGGGTTTTTCTATCATGTGCAACTTTGCACATGTTAAGAAACCCAAAAGTAGCAACTATTTATTGGAAAACTAAGCATTTCAGTTTTGGAAGTATAAAATACACAAGTTTCTATATAAATGTACTCTTTTGAGATCCTTAACATGTGCAAAATTGCACAGGTTAGAAAAACCCTTTATATAATTTAAAATATTCTACTGACTATTTACTCACTCAAGATATTAATGGTATTATATTTCCAACATATATATAAATATATAAATATAAAACCTGATCTTAAAAAGTTACATGACCTCTTCTTCATCCTCCCCTTTCACGCATGAACACCGCTCCCAATATGGTTCCAAATGTCATCTAATTAAATTCGTCTCCTAGAAATATCAGAAACAAATCTGCAATTTGGCAAAATACTGTTTTATTTACTTGTATTGAAATTTTGCCGTGCTAAAGAAAGTATATAAGTTTACCCATATGCTTGGCCTCGAGTCTTCTAAACCCACTAAATTTGTGTGTTATGTATCAATTGTAGAGAGAACATTAAAAAAGAGGAACCCATTAAAATAATCAGATCTATCTAGTGTCAGAAAGCATTTCTGCATTTCTGCTTCCTACATGCGGTGGACGGTGGTATGCGGTTCCGGAAAGCATTGGGCGCAGCGTTCATATGTGAAAGGAGGGTAGGGAAGGATGAAGAAGAGGTCATGTGACTTTTTAAGATCAAGTTTTAATCTAATCCATTAAATCTTTTTAATATTGATCCAACGGCTCTTATTAATAGTTCTCATTTCTCACAATAAGGAGAAGTTCTCACTTGATATACTCCCTATATATATATGGCAGTGTGCAGTATATATTATCATTTGGTGCTTTTGTTGCAGTGTAGTTAGTCATATTTTTAAAGGGGAAATAACACTCCTTAGACTTGTTATAGGATAAAATTGTTTGGTTTAAATAAGTTTTTGGTCCCTACAAAGTTCATCAAATTTGGTTTTGGTCCTTGTGAAATTTTTTCTTAGGTTTTCGTCCCTGTAATCTCAAAAATTTTGCAAATAGTCCCTACCGTCATCTTTTTCCTTTATCTAGTACTCATGGGTATCGATGTAATTTTATTTTACTATCTGATTTGCAGTAAAATTTGGCCATAAAATAGAAACAAAGTCATACATTAGGGAATAAGGTTAAAATTGCTAAATTCCTTCATTTTGTATGATATCTAGTACTCAGGGGGTATCGAGGTAATTTCTCGTTCTTATCCGACTTGCTCCAAAATTTGGCTAGAAAGTATCATACATTAGGGCCATAGGGTTATAATTGACAAAATTTTTCATCTAGTATGATTTTTAGTACTCAAGGGTAACAATAGGGACTATTTACAAAACTTTCGAAAATATAGGGACGAAATCCTAAGAAATTTTTTTACAAGGACTAAAACCAAAATTGGTGAACTTTCCAGGGACTAAAAGCTTATTTAAACCAAATTGTTTTGAAAAATGTTAAGAATAATTGAACCAAGATATGGTTATAGGATTGAACTTTTAATTTTGTTTTTGTGAATGATATGGTGTGGTCTACCGTCTACAATTGTCATAACTCACTATATGATATATTTTGAGCTAGAATGCAAGATATTATTTTATTCTTAGAGTATAGAGAGCAAATATAACACTTCTCACCATGATGATACTGGAGTGAAGTGGTGGAGGGAATAAGACCTTGATGGTTTTGTTAAAGTTCCTTTGATTTCTTTTCTTCAAATATCGGAGAATTCTTTCCTTTCTTCTTCTAAGTATCTTTCCACCTTTATATTATTAGGTTCCTCTCCTGCTGCCATTTGATTACCATGAACTTCAAATGCTACTATACAACTCCATTTTGCTCCATTATGATTGTGCAAAGGATTAATGAAGTTGTTATCTTGACCCCACATTTTCTTGTCCATGAGTGAGGTATTGCCATTGACTTCTGCCATCCCTGGAGTGAGTAACTCTGTGAGATCAATAGTAGGGAATGTGTAAGATATTATAGGATGCTAGGAATTCTGTAATTTATTGTCGGAGATTTATTGATTTTTGAGAATTAAAGTTTTGATTTTTTTATATTTTTGGGCATTAGATTATGAAATTTGGATAACTAATTTTTGGTAGGGTTGAGTGCTTTTTATTGATTGTAGTCCTTTGAATTGAGAATTAATATGAGCATGGTTTGATTAAGTTATTAAATTGTCTTTTACCTTTTTTCGTATAAAGGATTTTTTTAGTTGAAGTCGTCATTGTGATTTACTCTTTTCTTATGTTTCACATGCCACACATATGGTAAGAGACTATAGAGATATATGATAGTTGCCAGATCAACACTATGCTAAGTCAAAGAGTCAGGACCAAACTTCTGAGCTAATTCCCTTTAAGAATAGGTTATTCCTATCATGAATTTTTATTGGGTATTTAACTAAGAAATATGCAATTTATGAAGTATAAACACACACTGTCATTCTGGAATTTAATGACTAAATCTTGTGCTAGAACTTCTTATACCACTGAGTTGGCCTCACCATGACCTGAATGACAGGTTTGAAACATTGGGTTTGGCCTCATTTCCAGTTTTCAGTCTATGTCTGCTTAGTAGTTCTAGTTAAAAATCTTGTGCTTTGCTTTGAATGTGACTCCATCAAATATACCATAAAAGTGAAAATAAGGCAAAAGTAATAACCATGTGATACCATGTACTTGCAAAGAGCAAATTGCCTTGGAATTTGGAGGTTTTATACTCTGGATCTACAAGGGAAATGAAGATCTCAAGGAGTTATACTCTGGATCTAGAAGGAAAATGAAGATCTCAAGGACTTATATATGTAGAGATTGCTTGTACTCATGTTACATTGATAATATGTTCAGGTAGTAGCAACAAATATGTTGTATGATTATTAGTTCAATTCAATAACTTATTTTAAAGTTTAACTTGCTTTAGTCATCACACAAGCAGATCGGGTATGCAGAGTAGTCTTACTTCCATCTAAGAATGTAAACTTTTTATTGTACTTTTAGCATGCTCTTTTTGAAGTTGAAATATATATTTTTTGCTTATAATTAATATTAGCATAGGCCAAGCCAACGCTAAATTTAGCACAGGCCAGGCCGACGCTAATTAGCGTTAGCTTTGACCGACGCTGACTTAGCACCGGCCATTTAAGTGTGGTCTTATCTGCCGCTTAGCGTGGGCTCGGCCGACACTAAGTACTTAGCGTCGGCCACAATAGGGTCGACACTAAATGTTGCGTCGAGGTTTAGAGCATCGACCCCGATGTCAATGCATGGCCAACGCTAAAGTGGCGATTAGCGTCGACTTTTGTCTTGTCAGACTCTTCAACAGGTTCTTCTTTAGACACATCAGGCTGTTGACTGTCTTGTATGTTCAACTCAAGTCCTGCAAGATCATCTTCTAGATCTGATAGTTCCCTATCAGTCTTTAATCCATCATTGAACTTCACATGAACAGATTCCTCAACAATAGAGGTTCTAGAGTTGTAAACTCTAAATGCCTTAAACATTTCAGAATAACCAATGAAGATACCCTTATCTACTTTGGAGTCAAACTTTCCAAGTTGATCCTTAGTGTTCAGAATGAAGCACAACATCACATGAATAGATTCCTCAACAACAGAGGTTCTAGAGTTGTAAACTCTAAATGCCTTAGACATTTCAGAATAACCAATGAAGATACCTTTATCTACTTTGGAATCAAACTTTCCAAGTTGATCCTAAGTGTTCAGAATGAAGCACTCACATCTAAATGCATGGAAGTAAGATATGTTGGGTATTTTCCTTTCCACAGTCCATAAGGAGTCTTCTTTAGAAAATGTCTTATAAGTATTCTATTTTGTACATAACATGCAGTGTTTACTGCTTCTGCCCAGTAGTACTTATGGAGATTATTCTCATTGAGCATTGACCTAGCCAACTCTTGCAGAGATCTTTTCTTTCTCTCAACTACTCCATTTTATTGTGAAGTTCTAGGTGCAGAGAAATTGTGAGAGATCTCATTCTCCTCACAGAACAGTCTGAATTGCTCATGTTCAAGTTCTCCCCCATGATCACTTCTAAGTGTAGAAATACAAAAACTTTGCTCATTTTGTACTTTCTTACAGAATACAGAGAAAACCTTAAAAGACTCATCCTTGTGAGTTAAGAAGAGTACCCATGTAAATCTAGAATAGTCATCAACTATGACAAATCCATATTTCCTTCCAGCCAAACTAGCAACACTAATTGGTCCAAACAGATCTATGTGTAACAACTGAAGAGGTCTAGAAATTGATACTTGGTTTTTAGATTTGAAACTTTATTTTACTTGTTTACCTCTCTAATATGCATCACACAAATCTCAAAATGAGAAAACTGCACAAATGACTCATTAGATTCAAAGTGAAGTACATGTGGTCTTTATATAAGTGTGAGCATGAAGCTCATTCACCTTTACCTCACCTTATGTGCCTACCATGTTGGGCTTTTGGTCCAATTGGCCCAATCTTTCTAAGCCCAAGTGTGCTAAGCTATCCTAAAGTGCTTAATTGGAAAAGCACTTTTATTACAAATCCTAAACTATTTTATTACAAGTTCCTATATGCTAGGTAGTCATGACTTCAATCAATAAGAGGTTCCAAGTAGATTCCTCCTCAAGTGAATGCTTGTAAGTCAAATGGTTGACCCCCACTCTTTGTAATGCCTCTTGGAATTTCCTTTGTCTATCCCGGGTCATTGGTCCTTGAATGTCCTCCGATTGTGGGACCTGCTGCCCTTGTGTGTTCATGATCACATCAATCATATAAGTCGCAGATGCATAACACAGCTATCAAACACTTGGAGACCTAACAAAAACAAGTCACTTGTTAATTCTACTAGAACTATTAAAAAAAAAAAAAAAAAAAAAAAAAAAAAAAAAAAAACCTCTCCTACAGTGTGAGAAGTGCTAGACTGCATTATTGAGATGATATGCTTAAAAGCATTTAATAAATTTCATATATCTTATGGGTGGTGTATGAATTGCAGCATACACTTGATGAAATCACCTAAACGAGTGTCAAGTGGGTCCGTTGATATGAGATTGTGACATAATCTCTAAAGTACTCATGAATTACCATGTGAGCATGGCCTATTAGCATAACACAGCGTCAACAGCAAGAATTGTAGGGGGTATAGTGTGACTGGTAGACCTCTAGTGTATGCAAAGTGTTTTCGATTTATATAAGTTAATTTCACCAATTCACAATATATTATACCTTGACAGTCAAGGTCTTGTTCATAGTCCAAAAGATATCAAATTCAATGCATTTACATCCATGGTATTAACATAGGAAAAAAAATTCAAAATTTTGTTAAATGTTTTACTTAGTCACTTATCAGTTTTTTTAAATGTTTACATCTGATTTGATTTTATCTTATCTTAATCTTATATTATCAGCTAACCATGTTTAATATTCAGATTTTCAAGTTTTAAAATTGTTCACTACTTTAAACAAAAGAATACTATTTCAACAATTGTACACAGTCTATCTACCTCCTCTCTTCTCTTCTCTTCTCTTCTTTCTTCTTCTTGGTTTTACACATAATTAATTTTACAAAATTCTTCTATTGGTCTAAGACCTTGGCTAATGCCACGACGAGATTGTTAAATCCTGTGGGGTTCACACTCCAAGTGAATAAAACCCTTAGGTGATGTTTGTTACATGAAATGTTTTATTATCAAATAAACTACATTCTCGGGAATCTTTCACAAGAATACTTATTTCCCACCTCCATGCTTGGGAATAGAGTTTTCCACTTCCGTTCACTGATTTTATTCTTGGTCATCTTTTATGCCTGGGAATAATTTTTTAAAACTTGTACTAAACATGGGAAACTTTTATTCCCATGTTCATATTCCGTAGAATATTATAATAAAACTTGTACCAAACACTACCTTAAAGACAATGTAATTTTACATATCCAAGTTTTTCATCATCATTTGCTTGTGGTTCGTGCAGTGTTGCTTACCAACATTAGACAATAGAAACTCCAACCCATCTCGCCATTATCACGACCAAGATCCATAGGCCCAACGATTGATTCCGCTTGACCAGACTAACAACCCTAGTCTTGACCGCTGTTGTTGCCACCAAACCAAATGATAACCCATCACAATTAGGGGGCGAGCACCCCTGTATAATGATTTTGCAAAATTACATACATACATACATACATACATACATACTTCCTGTATTTTTCAAGGTTTCAAATTTATTGTGTTTATCGCTATTACAAACAATTATAGCGTATTTTCCAAGGTTTAAACTTTGTTGTGTTCATTGTTATTACGAACAATTATGAGAAAATACAATTAATACGACCGCATTTGCCACCGTGATGTGATTGCGGAGACTACCAAAATCACAACATTGCAGCCTTAATAGCAATCGCGAATCTCATTTTAAAAACCTAATATATTTTTTTTAATATAAAAATACCTTGCTAAAGATATTTGCTGTATATACTTGTTATCCTCGAGAAGGCCCTCATGCACTTTCAGATAGTCGTGTGGTCGACCAGTTTTGTTGGTTTCCAAGTCCACCAGTATTCTTTGTTATATAAAATATTCATAGACCTCTTTAAATCCGAAATATAAACACAGTTTTTGAAGTGACTGTTAAAGAAAGAAGTCGAATAACGATTCATGAAAGGGAAGAGATCGCATCAATGCCATGGGTGGGGGCTGAAAAGCTTGACACATGAATAAAAAGTAGTAGCAAACATCTTACCAACAAAATGACGAGCAAAAAGTCTCCAATCCTTACTCCATTTAGAATTTACATTTGTATAAATTATATACAAAATTTTATCAGTTTTTGTCAAAGAACAATTAGACAGTGAACCATTTTGATTGTAGGCTACAAAAGAAACTAGTTTTTACCTTATTGGTACAAGGGGGCTGCCAAAGGCATGAAGAATTTTAGTCTAAGTTTCCACCTTCAGGCTGATTATTGAAATTGCCATCGTCCTTCACATCACTCTCCATTGCTGAACTTGAATCATAACAGAAACCCCATACCGAGACACAGTTCTCATGAACTACATTAAACACAATCAAAATTATCAATGAAAACCAGTAGAACTTGTGAAACAGCTTTAAGTACCACAAAATATCTACTATCTCAGAATTTCCTGAAATCTGTAGTTCAAACTAAGTAGGGGAACCACATTTCGCCTACTTGAAGTATAGCCCTTTGTCCACTTGCTTGAAACTTTTTCTGTTATCACTTCACCCCAATGTAGTTTAGTTTTATTTAAGTGAACATGCTACTTTTTCAATTTAATCAAATGGATATTAACCTCTACATATTAAAACCAAACATCAAGGCAGCAAAGCATAATTTTGTTTTTGTAGTGGTAAGGTCACATGATGTCCATGTTTCTTAAATTCAGTTTATTCAGTTTAACTAAACGTAACAGGGTTGCACTTAAAACCAAACATCAAGGGCGTTAAGTGATAAAAGGAACCCTTTGTGCCTTTATGGGGCAAGTTGAGAAAGAGCTATACTTCAGTGAGGCAAAATTTATGGAGGAGACCTGTAGAAAAGAGCTATTGTAGAAAAGATGGTTGAATCTCGACTTAAGTGGTTTGGGCATATATGGAGGAGACCTGTAGATTCTATAGTAAGGAAAGTAGACCAGATGGAGGGCAATCCAATCGCTAGAGACAGAGGAAGGCCAAGAAAAACTATAGGCGAAACTATTAAGAAAGAATTAAAGGCCAATGGTTTAACTATAAACATGATTCATGATAGAACATTATGGCGTTGTTTGATCTATGTAACCGACCCCACCTAGTGGGGGGTAAGGCATGGTGGTTGTTGTAGCTTAGAACTGTTAAACTTATCTAATATCTAGTAAACCAAAACACTTCTAAAATAAAAGAATAACAAACGACAGAAAAAATCCCTAAAAGAAAATAGTTTCACATCAAGAGCATGATGAGCATCAAATATACCACTCAATCTCAAATCTTCATTGCCATCATCAGGGATTACAAATCTTCGGTGGCCTGAGGAAGACACAGCATGGGGCAGAAATGGATGGAAAGAGAAACCATTAACCGTATCTGCACAACAAACAGAATTAAAAAAAAACATTATTAAAGTATGTATAGAGAGCACCCACTGCCAACAAATTGATCACTAACTTATTATCATATATTACTAAAAATTAACCCATATAAGGAACTTCAAGATATAAAAAAAAAAAAAAGGGTGGTTCCTCGCTCCCAACTTTTGATGTCTGTCTAGTTTGTTAAGACTTAAGAGTAAAATAGCAAAAATAAATACATGTCAGAGTCTTTACATTATGCGGGAACTTTAATGGATGATTTGCAAATCAGAATAGAGGAAGAGTAGGAAGAATGTAGGAAACACATGCAAAGATCAGGAAATGGTCCAAGGAATCAGGATAAATGGGGTACGCACAGAAATCCAGATCATGCAATTAAAGTACCATGACCATCTCTTTTAACAGAAAATTCATTTCACCACCAAAATGTGGGCCATAGTTTGTTGTATGTATCACTAGAATGTCAAAACATGATGCTCACAAGTCACAACACTAGCATAATGAGGAAGAAGGTTGGAAGGTTAACTAGATGAACCTGAAGAACAAATGTATTAAAAGATGAGGATATTACTAAAAAGGTAAGACGAGCTAAGTTGAAATAGTACACAATGGATAGGCAATGGAGATGACTTCACTCTTCAGAGTGATAAAATAGCAGCACTATAAAAAACTTAGATAGTTTGACTATGAACTTTAAAGCATTAGTCGATGAGTGGAAGACCAAGCAAGACATAATTTGAAGTATTAAAGATGCACCCACTGAGAATAAATCCATAGAGATGTGCTAGATGAGGCAGAATACTTTCAAGAAAACTAGTAGATCTGATAAGTGATAAGGCTGATAAATTAAACAAATATGAGATGAAAGCCAAGATTAAGATAAAATATAACCAGCAGAATCTTTTAAGAGTACAAGACTTCAGTACCTAATGCAGCCTGGAAACCTGACACCCACTGCCCAGTTTGAAGATCATATATATGCACTAAACCATCCTGAAGCCAAAAATGCAAAAATAATTATTAAGAAACATAACCTGGATATTAATCGCCCATCATTGCTAGATAATATGAATGGTCAAGGCAGAAAATACCTGGCCACCTGTACCAAGATACTGTCCAGAAGGGTCAATATCAAACAGTATGCGCTGATTGGTGTTTTCCGATGATCTGTATAACCTAGTAACACAGTGCATAGATAGAATAAATAGTAAATGAATTCCTTCAAATACACTTCTAAAACAAAGGAAACAATGTATTGCAGTCAGTCAACCAAGGTTTCATATGAATGGCAATATTGCATGAAACCATATGATAACAAAGAGCAACTTAACAATGCACAAAAGCAGGTCATTTGAATTGACTTTAATGCACTGCATACATAATCATTTAGCAGGTAAATGGCAATTTAGCTTTGGATTTAACATGTTCTACTTGGTAGCAGCTACCCAAAGTATGCGAACTCTTTTTTTTTTTTTTTTTTTTGATTAATTGGGAGAAGAAAGAACAGAACTAACAAGAAATCAAATGAGGAAAGCTACACCCACGAGCATCCTCTAAAACCAAAAGATCTAACATAGGCATTGCCTTATCAAAAACTGTCCACTCCAGAGATCCAGCCTGACCCTGGTTAGCTAAGAAGTCCGCACATCTATTTGCTTCCCTAAACACTAAGTATGCGAACTCTTTTGACAGGCATATTATGTGCTCCCACTGAATGTCAAAAAATGGACAAGCCTATGACAATTTCAATAAGGAATTCCAGTCCTTTATTTTCTTGAAGGGCAGTACTTTAGATTAGGTTGCACTTTTGTTGATCTCTTGAATCATAGCTTTGCTTCTGTTCCATTCATTAGATACTTTGCTTGAATTCGCATAAAAATATTCATAGATAAACCAGAGTCAGATGGAGAATAGTACTTGTAAACACAATCAACAGCTTTGCGCACATCCCAGCACAGTATATAAGGATCCTACAAGAAATCTGAATGTTAATATATCATTATCATATATGATGCAAAAACAATGTTGAATTACAACCCTGAAGGGGAAAAAACTGCATCGGAGATATTCATATTATGCTTGAACTTGAAGAACAGTAACAAGAATGTGATCTCCATACAGCTGTCCATAATCAAGATAGAGGAAGGAAATATGCAAATGATACCTTCCGGCCTCCAGTATATAAATAATTTCCATCTCTGGAGAACTGAACCTGAAGGAGGGGAAATTTTAGGGTCCCTTCATCATTTTATAATGAGAATCAACTATTTACAAGTAAATGTAATGCTGCCTTACATGTGTAATCCCACCTTCTTGTCCATGCAAAATGTACAGTTGTTCCATGTTATCTTCCCTATAAATAGCAGTTGTTTGACTGTAAGAACCCAAAGCTAGCATCCCAGTATGAGATAAAGATATTGCAGATATAATACCTGCATTAATATAGACTTAATTATATTAATCTGTTTGTGTCACGGCATTTTCTCATGCATACGTTTTTAGGATTAGGACCGTTATTTAAAGGGGGTGAAAACTCTGTTTAGTAACCCCAATTAAACAACTTACCAGTTTGGCCTTCTTTTTTATCTTTTACTGTCGAATACAATTCAAAATCTCTACCAGGGCGATGTAAATCAAACATCCGAATACATTTGTTGTATCCAGCAAATATCCTTCAAGATAAAGCAAGAGTTTAGGTTCTTAATTGTCTATTAAGAACTTTCACAATTCAAGTCAGCACATTCTTTATCAATCCAATCAGACAGCAAACTAAATTCATACTACATTCAAAACAAGGAAGAATCAGATGAGTCAAAGATGATGACTCAGACAACCATAACACATCATCGAAAACTTTAATATTGTAACTTGTAAGTTAACCTAAGTAAAGTGTACTTATTTTGCCAATACCAGTTTTGAACATAATAACCTAAGGGATATTATGTCTAAATGTCCCTAAAGAAAGTTTCTGAAAGATGTGAGCATGAAATACACATTATCATAGAAACACTGCACTATGTAACTAGAATATGCCAACTAATGGCCCTTGAAAAGAAACACGTTGCTTACTTAGTCCCGGCAGGATTAAAAGCAACAGAAAAAGCAGCAGTAATTTCATCCATAGCATCATAGGCCCGATATGTGCAACGTAGCTGCAAGTGTCATTAAAGCGATGTTCAGAAACTATAATAGCAGTACAGAAACCACAATGTATCTTCGAAACTGCTAATGACATTAGTACTCGGGTGTAAAGTTAAAGTGCCATATGAGTTACAAAACTGAAAGCCGTGTTTCAAAATAGCTTATCCATAATAACAAAAGTAAAGTACCTGGCCTGATGTAGCATCCCATAGATGTATTGGATGGTCACGAGTAGTAGTCGCAAATACATTGGTCACTGGATCTGAGATGTGAACAAATATTCATGGTAAACATAGACGGACAGACATCATTATCAACTATCAAAGTATATCAATTGAAGAACCAGAGAAAATATTTAGTCTCTCCAACAGGAAAAATAATACAATAAAATAAAAATAAAAATAAAAATAAAAAGAATATTTCATATAAAAGAAAGGTGTAACTGTAGCATGAGAACCTGAGGCAGACATGTAAGGGTACCAACAGAAATCATGTATAGACTCTCCTTCATTCATGACTAGATTAGCAGTGAAGGAATCTGCATCCAACAACATAATTTTCTAGTTACAGGCAAACACATAAACTTGCTGATTCGTCGCATTCAATACACAAACAATAGAGTAAAAAATCATTTTAGCCCTTGAAATCGTAAGCACAAG
The DNA here is from genome assembly GCA_035048595.1 of Echinosophora koreensis. Lineage (NCBI taxonomy): Eukaryota > Viridiplantae > Streptophyta > Magnoliopsida > Fabales > Fabaceae > Echinosophora > Echinosophora koreensis. The sequence continues at coordinate 3,804,712 of JAPCYP010000025.1, read as the reverse complement.
TCATATTAATTCCTTATTTTAGCAAATTAACATATTAGTCCCTAAAACTGTAAAATGTCAGTCAATGTGACATGAGAGACAGCACAACTAATGGTTACAATTCCAAGGACTACTGTAATATGGTAATTCACTAAAGTCAGGGACCAAAACGACTGAGGGTTAGGGTGCTTACCATCGTGTGAACCATCAAGAGGAATGTCAGTGTCACTAGCAGGTCTGTGAAATTTGTAAGGAAAGTGAATGGTGTGGAATCATTAGATAGAAATGATTGAATGCAAGTTAGAAAAAGAGAAGATGTTACAGTGTGAAGAGGCGAAGTGCATTATCGTCGGAAGTGGTGAGGAAACAGGAACCATCAGGTGACCTAAGCAGAAAGGGAGAGAGAAGAAAGATGAGAAAAGGGTGAGAATGAGGGAAGTAGGGAATGAAAAGAGAAAAGTCAACGTGTATGTACCATTTGACGCCTTTGAGGAAATTGTTAGGGTTAGTGGGAGTGGTGAACTGGCGGTGGAAGTGGTAGGTTCTATGAGGGGGGACATCCAACCGAAGCGCGGGGAACCGGTAATCATTGCCTTCTTCCTTGGATTGAAGCTCCTCTTCTTCTCCCATTGCTACTGCCAAACAACCACGGTCAATGCGCAACAAGTGTTTCACCCTTTTGCAGTATGAGCGCCAAAAAATGGATTAAATTGGGGTTCCAAGTCCCAACTCTCGAGTACCTCACCTAGCCATGCTCGAAGGAATCACTGCAGTGGAGAATTCTCAGGCTATTTTTTTATTTTTTATTTTCATCATTGAGTGACATAATAACTATTTGAAAATTTTTGGGTAAAGGCACATTTTGGTTCCCGACAAAAAATACGATGCTCATTTCCGTCCCTGACAAATAAAAAACTACCCTGTTAGTCTCTCACAATTACTAACGTGGGACAAGTTAGTCCCTGACAATTACTTTGGGACATTATAGTCCCTAACAATATTTAAAGTGAGACTAATTAGTCCCTGACAATTAGTATTGTGGGATATTTTAGTAACGGACACTGACTAACGGAAGTCACGTAGGGACTAACTTGTCCCATGTAGTTTGTCAGGGACTAACGGGGTATTTTTGTTGTCAGGGATTAAAATGGGCACCACATTTTTTGTCAGGGACCAAAATAGGTCTTTACCCAAAAAAATTTAGCAGCTCTCCAAACTAAAAAAAAAATTAATCAAATACCTGAATTATTATAAAATTTTCAATTAGGTTCTTTAACTAAAAATATTTTTAATTGGTTCCCTAAATTTATATAACATTTTCAATTGGGTGCTTAAAATAAAAAATTCGTTTGTGATCCGTGAAATTAGATGGAATATTACTGATTTCATCCAAGCTAGAAACTCATATCAGTCACCTATGGGTGATTTGGTTGGAGGATGAATCTTGAGACATTGTCACAATAAGATGTAGCAAGATGCAATAATGATGAAGTGAGATGTAATAAATTGTAAGTGGGCAAAGCTATTTCGAGGGAGGGATAATGCAACTATGAAACAAGGATGGAGGAAGGAATGAGCTATTTGATCAAATGGAGGAGAAGCAGTCGTAGATCACGTTTTGATCTTTTGGTTCAACATTTGATCTCTTGCAATCCTAAATACAAATTTGGGGGATTCCAGGTAGTTATGACTTTCAAGGTAGTTATGATAAGAGTCAAATATTATTAGTTGTGTGATAACTTATAATTGGTTGACATTATAAAAGACTTTACACTAATTATAAATATAAATTAAATCCTATATTTCAAAACAAATGTCAATATAAATGTACTTATCAAAAAATATCAATATAAATGTATTAATATGTTATACTTAATGTTATTAAAGCCTCTTATTACATATACATAATATGATAATATGAGATGGAGTAAAGGTTCATTTTAGTCCCCGACAATTTTTGAGGCATCACTTTTCGTCCTTGAGGAAAAAAAAACTCATCAAATAGTCCTCGAGAATGACAAAGTAGGGACACTTTAGTCCCTCTGTTTGTCTCTGTCTTAAACATGTCGTTAGAGTATTAATGTGTATCGTTATATGTCCAGGTGCCTAGACGACAGTCACTGCATGCAGAATAGACCATAAAAACAATTATGCATCGACCCAATAAATTCTCTAACTATTATTTAAGTAAACCAATTTAGTCCATGACAATTTCTATCGCGGGACAAAGTAGTCCCTACATCAGGGACAGAGCCAGACCTGAACGATTGGGAGGGCCAACTATAAAAATCAAAGTTCATCCAATAAATATATATGCATCAAATTTCATTGAAAATATTCATAATTATATGTTTCAAAATATTAATTAAAATGGTGGCGAGTGAGGACATGGGTATGGCCCCTTCCCAGGGAGTTTATTTTCACAAGGAATCGAGCCAGAGACCTCCCACTTATCGAGAGTATCCATGTACACACTCTGCACCTTACGGACCTAGCACGCTTCCACTAGGCCAACTCCTTTGGGTAATCACGTTAGTAATATATCAAATACAAAACACATCTCTTCTATGTCAAGCTGGTTGATATCTAACATTCTTCTCCTAGTTTTTTTTCTTATGATTGTATATGGGTTAGGTACCCCAATTACTCTCTTAATAAAGTCAAACTTATAAAAAAAAAAAAAAAGCATCTCTTTCATCTCATGAAAATCATTTATAATTGAATCTATAGTAAACTTTTTAGCAATCTTCTTTTTAATGTATAATCAAATCTACATTAAACTTTTATGTAATTTTATAAATCAAAAGAATTGTGAGACCCACAACTTAAAAGAGAATTGACAATAAGATGATAATATAAGAATGTATATAGAGGCTGCTCATCACTAAATATACTGAATAGTTCCTACGACTTGTTACTAAATATACTATATATATATATATATATATATATATATATATATATATATATATATATATATATATATATATATATATATTCTTCAAAAAAATAGTCAGGGAGGACCATGACCCTCCCAAAGCATAACCTACATCTGTCCCTACCCTACATGCTACACGCAACAGATCATATGCATTAGATGCACCAACAGAGGTAGCATGGACATGTTTAAAGGACACATGTGCATACTAACAATGCACATTAGTACTTTAACGATGTTTTCAAGACGAAAACAGACGAAGGGACTAAAATGTCCCTCTTTTGTCATTCTCAAAGACTTTTTAATGAGTTTTTTTTTTCTTAGGGATGAAAAATGATGTCTCAAAAATTTTCAAGGACTAAAATGGGTCTTTACTCATATGAGATGACAACTTAAAACATCGAGTCAAATTTCTAGAACTAAAATTTGTTAGGGATGGACAATGGTCGATTTCGGTCAGATTCGGGTCCAAAAATCCCAATCCGACGAAAACCGACCAGAAGAATATGCCACCCATTTCCGTCCAGTGTTGTCCTCGGTTTAGGCGGGTCGGTGGGGCGGCGGGTCGATGATTATGACTGGTGGGTTGGCTCGGTTAGGGGCAAAAAAAAAAAGCCTTTACAGAAAGCATAGACCACAGAGAGCATGAGGGAGACAAAACCAGCAAATCCATAAACAAACAAAAAATCAAACTCAGAAAAAACTTCATATCTGAGTGTAGATCTGGGCTTCCATGAACGGCGGTGGAAAATGTGGAGGAGCCGGGAAAGAACACGGTGGAGGCGCGACGAACTTGAAGAAGAATTGAAGAACTGAGCGCATCTTCTCTGGTTGCTCCGCTCCAAACTGGAAGTGAAGAAGAACAACTGAGCGTCACCGCTTCGAGAGAGAATAGTGAGTGTTAGACTGTTAGTGTAGTGTGTTACTGTGTTCAGATTTAAACTTAGGGTTGTTTAATTTTTAGGGTTTCTTTTTCTATTTTCTAATGGGCTTAGGGCCCAAACATTATTTTATTTCTTAATAACACATGGCCCATGTTTGCTGGCCTCCTTCCTCAAACCTTTTGCAGCTTCTTCTCTCCCCTTGCTTTTCCTTCAGCTGCGTACAAGTACCTCCATGGCTTCACCTTGACACCTTCCATCTCTCCTTTCTTGTCGATCGGACATACAATCGGGAACGGAATTTTTTTGCCACAATTCGAGCCCGCCCGTGGTAACTCACAAGAAACTGTTTCTTACACCCGAGAACCCGCCTATCCGATGCTACCCACCCAAATTCTTGCCGCCGTCATCGGGTTCTGCGGGTTTCAGTCAGCAAAAAATTCTTGTCCACCCCTAAAATTTGTGATGAATAGCATTGGGTCGGGAATAGTTAATAGGAACGAATCTTGGATACCCTCGGTGATTTGAAGGAGATCTTTCCAAAAGGTTTTATTATTAAATTGGCTAAAATACTTTTTTGATCCTTTATCTCTTTGTTAAAATTCATTTTGGTCCTTTATCTTTAAAACGATTCATTTTAGTCCTTTATATTTCAAAAGTGACCTAAAATGGTCCTTTCTGTAAGCTCTGTTACTTATGCCGTTAATTATAGCCTACGTGGCAGTTGATTGATCTGCACAAGTGATGTGACATACCATCCACCCTGACCAATGATGTGGAGCCACATGGCACCCTTCTTCTTCTTCTTCTTCGTCTTCTTCTTCTTCCCCAAGTGAGTCTTCTTCCCAAAAATGAAACCCTAGGCAGATGTGCAAATGGAGGAAGAGGTTGCGCGGGACTCGGTAACGACGGCAAGACGACGCAAATGGCGGTGGTTGGGGCGGGTGGTGACGACGCGATGGCTGTAGTAAGCAGGTTTGCACGACAGTGGGCTTGGATTGACCAGAGGAAGAAACAGAGGCAGATAGAGCACATATAGAAGTTCAATGGCAAGCAGGTACTAGGCAGGGTCTCTTCCCATTCAAAACGCCACCTACACTCTCTGTACCCAATTGCAGCAATAAATCTCCAAGCACTCCTTCGATACTCCTCTTTAAATTTGAGGATATATATATATATATATATCCTCAAATTTCAGAATTTACGCTAACCCACACAGTGAAATGTGTTGTTCAGCGGCACAATAAGGAGCAGTGAGGTAGGTTTAGATCCAAAAGAGAACTTTTTTTCTTCATCTTTCTTCTCAGGGTTTTACACAAACACTTCGAGAAATTGGGAACAGGGAGAAGAAAAAACTAGAAAAAGAAAACAATGGAGAATAGAATATGTTCTTCCTTGGATGGAGAGGGTTTCCGGCATCAACAGCGGTGGCCTCACGGTGGGCGGATCTGTACGCCCCTCTGTTGATCTTTTTCCTTTTTTTAGGTTTATAATTTTAATTTTAAATAAAAGTGATTTTTATATGCTAGTTTTTGTCATGTCACGTGCCATTGAGGGGGTTAACGGCCACGTCACCAGTTTCTAATGGATTTTGAATGGAAGATGACGGAAAGGACCATTTTGGGTTACTTTTTAATCATAAAGGACTAAAATGAATCTTTTTAAAGATAAATGACCAAAATGAATTTTATCCGAAAGATAAATGAGTAAAAAAGTATTTTAGTCTATTAAATATTGAGATATATTTGCATAAAACATTTATGCAAGTAAATGAAAGAATAGTAAAATATGTTTTCATTCTTAAATGTACATGTTCAGAAAAAAAGTTTTGGGTGAAAGAAATGTTTTTTTTTTTTTTTCATTCTAAAGTTAAGAAAAGATATTGTTGGTATATTTGGATTTAAAATAGTGAATAAATTTTTTTTTCTTCTAAATAAATGGAAAATTTTATAATTAAATAACATGGATATTACAAGTATAGTTATAGTTTAAGTTGTAAAAAGTTAAATTTACGTAAATTCATTAAACTTAACAGCATTTAGATTAGTTACATTAAGTGACTAAACTTTTTTGGTTATCATTAGTACAAAGTATCTACCATTATAAACAATGAATAATGAGGATGAAGAAAAAGAAAAAGCATACGACTTACGAGAACTCCATATGTAGGAATGAAAACCCTATGTAGGAAATATAAAATCCCTGTACAGCTTCTCTCTGCCTGTTTGTATTAAATTATTTTGAACGCCAACCGGCGTTTAAACCTCCGTTAGGAGGAACCTCCCAATTGGAGCTTCGTTAAAAAGTGAATTTATGTGCATTGGAACGCGTGTTTTCCCCGTTAGCGTTAGGAAAAATTTTAAACATGCTAAACTGAGGATCCAAATCCCCAATAGGCACATTATTATTAAATAATAAAAAGTAAATAATGTCTACTTATTTTTACTAGTTATCCATGTTCCGAATTACATTGCATCGTAATGATTATGCCATTTATAGGGTACAATATACATGCCAAACTGTTAGTGTTGAAGAATTGAATTCTGAATTCAACAATAACAGTCCAATCCAGGGGTTTATAATTTAACATGAGGCTATGAGACATAAAAAATCAATACTAAGAGCTTCTCAAATATGAATCATTTTTGTGACTTGAATACAACGGAAGATCAAGAGCTCTCTCAGCAACTCTGCGGTCTTCATGAATCTTAGCTATCAAGCTTTCAAGGGATGGAAAATTGGCCTATTACATAATGCCCAATTTTAGTGAAACTTGGAGAACAAATGTAGGACCCGACAAGCATAACAAAAAGAAAAATTGCAGGAGAAATACTTATTCAGCTATACCTCAGGACGTATGTAACCAACTATAACAAGCCGCAGTTCTTCGCCATAGAAATCCTCATCAAAATCATGAAGTAACCATGGTTCCTACAATAAAAAGGAAAATATAGATCATAAGAAAATTCTGAGACAAATAGTTATAGATGGAGGTGTATGATAAAACACTTACTATAGTCTTTTCTTTGTTGTCGAAATATGGATTCCAACCAATGCTCATGACCATTTTAAAAACACCTCTTGCTGATAATCCAGCCCAACCAAAATAAACTCCAGCAGGATGCTCTGCAAGGAGATCTGAATAGCTCTCTGTCGATAAATTAGCTGGAAGAAATAGTGTAGTGATTACTATTAGTATAGATAATAGACCAAATATTGTTTCAAGATAGTGTAATCCTGATATATTAATTAGGGCAAATTACAAAATCTAGGTCTCAAGCTTATAACACGAGCAATCACAAAACACAATTGCTAGAAGTGCCTATAACCTCATAACAGCTTTGACACCCATGTTTTCCTTATCTACTTTTCAGCTTCATGTCATATTGCACAAGCAATAAGTTGAAACAAACCTGTAGGGATCCCGAGTACCTTTGAACCACGACCAAATCCCTTAATGACGGGCCCACCAATACACCAAGGATCTATTGGCAAAGTTCCCTCCACCCCTGCAATAATTAAGAATACTAGTTCAAGTATAAATGACATAGCAATAGAAGATGAAAAGTACTATCTTAAGGTATTCAGGGTTTACAATCTTCAAACGGAGGTAGACCCCATTTTTCAAGTTGCAAATCAAGTAGGGAATTGATCACCTCGTCTGCTGCAGCATAGAGATGCAACTGTTTTGGAAGTGATGGTACAGCAACCACTTCCATTTCAGCAGCCTTACCTGCAGTAACACCAGGTCTGAAGTAGCCAAGTGTGCATGTGTTTAGAAATAAGATATGGAGAAAAGGAAGTGTCCATAAAGATGAGTCTAGGAAAAACAATCATAATTCCTTTATCGACCAAGGAAATAAGCAAGCGATCTTTAGCCATTGTAAAATAAGCTGTCAAAGATATTTACAACTTAGCAACCACTGTAGACAATAATGAAAGAGGAGTTACCCAAAATGTTTTAAGAATTGAACAGTGATTATTTTGTCTATCATGTAAAAAGCAAAGACACACACAACTTGAAAGTCTAGAAAAGTATTTAATATAAATTCCAAAGCTCTGTCAAAGGATCAAAATTTCTTAGGGTAGACTCATTGGATACAGGCATTTCACAGAAAGTTGTAATATAATTTATAAGGATTCTTTAATTTCTATGACAAGCCCCAGCCCCCAAGTCCAAATGCACCCAAATAACTCTCTCTCTATATCACTCACACATACACTGCACCTGACTAAGAACTCAGCAATGACAAGAAATCGAATAACAATGTGCAAATTTCAAAGTAAATGGCATTTAATTCGAGCAGACCAAGCTATCAATACAATACAACAGTCATCTCAACCAACAGGTGCTTTATTTCAAGGCTGAACATCTAACTTAATGAAAAACTGTTAGTAGCAGATCCCCAATTAGTATAGTTTATGTTAGAAAACATAAGGAAGGGCCAAGCAGCTAGTTGGGCCAGCCATTGTTCATGGGCTGATTGGAACATTGGTTAAGTAGTTGGAATTAGACAGGCTCCTAACAGTAGGGCAGAGTAGGTATAAAGAGAGGAGAGAGAGGGGAGGAGAAGTATAGGTTGTTTTGTTAGGAAATTGGAGGGAGAGGTCAAGCTCTCAAAGTCTTGAAGTTGTATGCCATTCTTGTTCCTTCTTGACACTAGCCGCCATTGATCAAGAGTTAGGAAGGGTTATTCATTCAATAAAATCTGCATATTACTTTCTTTTTTCTCCTTAACATCTGCACCAGTCCTATCAGAAACGAACTTAAAATTGCGAGCACTACACTAAAAAACCCAACCAGACCCACCGGGGGAGAACATGGTTAGAGATTCTCCAGAAATATTTAGAATATCTTTTTCTAGGAAGGAGGAAAATATTTTACAAACATAATTAATGGGATGTTCAAGGATATTTAAAAGCTTCTTTTTGGGAGAGGAGTGGAGATAAAGGATATGATAGTCCAACAGAAAGTGTAAACATTAAAGAAGAAATGGAGCGGGAACAGGAAATCATATATCAAACAGAATCAGTACCAGAAGAAAAACAGGAATCAAGGAACTTACAGGGAGTCTTCAATGACAAGACAGTTGGAAGGCTCCACGCTTAACCTCCTAGCAGCTTCAAGGAATCTGACATGATAAAGCACAATAAAAAAAAATTAGAAGAAAAAGATATTTCTTATATATTAGACAAGTATTCCTTAGTAATCAAGGGTAAACAACATTTTATTGCATCTCACATTTCAGGGGAAGGTTTCGCTGTTCTGACTTCGTCTCCACCAATTGTGACAGAGAAAGAGCTTTTCCATCCTACATGCAAAGAAAATAATAGAAACAAGCCCACACTTAAGTTAACACACAAACAAAGAAAAAGGAGCACAAAAAGCTTAAGGTTCCTGAAATAAATCAACCATCATGATAAGATAATTTGGCTTCTATGCTTTCCCTTGGAGAGTTTGATGCCAAGGCCATTGGCACTCCATGACTCTTCAAATGTTTAATCAACCGATTGGCACCAGGAAGTGGTTTAATGTTGCACCACCTGAAATGAGAATGGAGCAAACTTAAGATAAAAACTCCCTCAGTAGTTGGAACAACAAGTCCAATTGACCAACCAAGTAACCATGTCTATCGAGGATAAAGAAAAAGTGATTACCTATATCTCCAGTACACAATTTAACAAGAAAGGTTTTCAATTGCATAAAGATTAAGAAAAACAAACTAATTTCTTCCGGACAAGTTTCCAAAGATATTGACTTCATATACATTAATAAATTTCCCAAGGTGAAGAGGATAATATTTGAATCCAGTGTGAACCTTCCTTAATTAATGGTGCAGTAGGCATCCTCATTTATACCAAATATTCACAATACGGTTCAATTAGCTGGAGATATTAGCAAAAGATAATGTAAGCTATGAAAGTGCACTTTTAACCATGAAGTTTACAATCTACTTCAAAGATTGTTACACATTAATGTATTAGAGTTTTCTGTTTTATTTGTTAGTCTCAAGCATACACAGCCAGAGGGTTTTAACCATCTTCCTCCACGGCATTCCTAAAGAATAAATAGTTAAGTTATTATTAATTCAATGATAATTGGCAGCATACAACACTGCACATTCAAGATTCAATTGGCAAGATATCTCTATGGATGACAAGAATAACAACATGGATCCCAGTGGGTAGTGTAAGCTACATGGATCAAACAATCGCCATTGTGTTATGTCAAAAACCAAGTTTTGAGAAAGGCTATTTATATCCAAGTCTTTTTTAAAACCAGTTCTCTTGGAATTCTACTTGGTCTTCCTCTACCTCTATTTATGGGGTTATCCTTATAAGAAGAACGATGATCAGGTTAAAGATAATTACTGATCAGAGAACAAAGGCGAAATCTGAGAAATAAATTCAGTGGTTGAGCAGGTAAGTCCATAATCTTGCACAACAGCAGCAGCAGCTTCAAATGGTGTCTTCCCTAATATTTTATGAGCTTCCCTTCCATCCCATTGCTTCCCATACTTACTTAACAAAACCTTTAAAACGTTCCCTACAATGCCATCTGTCATCAAATCACAAGTAACAAACATTACTTAATCGATTGTTCAATCTTAATTCTAGGTATGCTAAATTGCAAAAAAAAGGGATAGCAGACCTTATGAGTGAAATTACAAAACTGACCTCACCTGTGTTAAGCAGCGTGCCATCCAAATCAAGGATAACGCATTTAGCCACCTTCGTCATCATACCAACATCTGGAACAAATGATTGTTGCTGGAATCGAAGAAAGAAGGAAAGAGTGAAGGGATAATAGCTATAGCAGCTTCTTGAGTTGAAGAGAGACGGACCCAGCAAGGTTAAAGTGGTTTACAGTTGTTACGTTACGCAATGATGATTGGACGAGAGCAAGTTTGTAGACCACGTTGGACAATGTTACTGACAGTGAGTGACACGGCACAACAGAAAGAAAGGTACCATTGGGCCGCCCATTCGCAACCCCCATTACTGGGCTGTTTTTCCATATTATGTTTCCAATTGGATTGTGTGATTTCGGCTAAATTAATAATGAATAATAATAATTATAATTATAATCGGCCTTAAAAGAGAAGTTGGGTTAAACACATTATTTTGGGAAGCTCTTAAAAATAAAGGAGTTCTGTTAGCAAAAAAAAAAAAAAAAAAAAGGAGCTCAATAACTAAGAACAAAAATTGAAAACAAGTGCCTTGTTTAAATGTTATCCTGAGGAGCATTTTTTGTACTTACATGGAGCTTATTTCTTGGTTACGATCCTTTTGTTTCTCACTCATCCCTTTCTTCTTCTTCTTGTTTAAATATAGTTGCTTTCATATTCTCACTCATCCCTTTGGAGAAGCCTTCGTCTTTCTCCCTATCACTTTCTCTTCCTCTGCTCTGTCTCTCATTGTCACACTCTCTCTCCCCCCTTTGCGTGTGTGTGTGTGTTGAAACTCCTCCATCCGATATTTTTTTGGAACTCCACGCTCCTTCAAATTGACTCCATCCTGGAGAGGGGCAATTGTTTGGAAGGAGAGATATTTTAAGAAATCTATTCAAAATATTCCCTCCCCTCTAAATCCCTCAAATATTGGAGGAAAGCCAAAATTGACCCAGGAGGGATTTTGCTCCCCTCCCATCCTCTCTAAAAAGATGAATCAAACAGGAAAGATTTAAAATAATTCATCCTCTCCCCTCCCCTCCATTCCTCTCCAACAAAACAATATGTTAAGGTTGCAAAAAATGGTGGTGTTGGAAGGTGGTTTTCACACGATGTGGTGTGAGAAAGGAACAGGGGCAAACTTGGTGACTTATATCAGTGAAATGTATAACCAGAGGGCCTTTTGGTTGAGAGAGAGAGAGAGAGAGAGGGAGAGGGAGGGAGAGAGAGAGAGATTTCTTTATCTTATTTTATTCAATTCATTCCAGCATCACATATAATATATTTAACTCGTGGAAGCTTCATCCTTCATGGTGGAAATTATTAGAAAAGCGATACAGATTGATGAGCAGGTCCCAGACAACCTTATCACTTTTTTTCGTGATGTAAATGGTAGAGAGTGAGCTGCCCCTTTGGGGCCGCGAGCGACATAGGTATGGTTTGTTTGCAAGGGAGGGAAGGAGGTTACAGGGGTGGAAAGGGATGGTTGAAGGGTGCGGTAGTGGTGAGGGTGGGGCAGTCGTGGGGCGACGATAGTCACAAAGAAGGAAGGAGATGACAGTCGTGGGAGGCAGTAGTGACTGAAAAAAGGAAGGAGATGACAGTGGAGGACAACGACCGTGATAGAAGGAATGGAGGAAGGAGATGAAACGTATAAAAAAAATAAAAGAAAAAGCAAATTATTTATTTACCTGCTCAACCAGTATCAAATTAACATATTAGTACACTTGGACAAATCAACGGTCTATATTTAAGGTACATACACACACCACTTTTGGGAGTGTGCATCTTAGACAACATCATAAAAGTAATTTAACTTGTAATGGTAGCTTAACTTGTTGCTTTTCACTTGGTTAGGAAGACAAGCTAGTTGAAAATTCATTGAGTTCCAAGTTCTAACTAAACTAGATTGACAATTTTTTGTTAAAAACAAGTCATTGGTCCTATTAATCAACCAATATTTTCACGACAATTAAAACCAATTTTGAGCCACGTAGTCGATTAATAATTGAGTATCTGCACAAATGTAACATGTTAGATTTTTGTGTAGCTAATTTTTTATTTATTTTTTTGAGTATTTTACCAAAAACAATAATTTTTTTTAAGCATATAGTTTCATGTTTAAAACATGTTGCGGGAAGGCACGATGAGTTTTCACAATGTTTACGTGACACACAGATAGAGTGAGATATCAACCATCGAGTGTGTGTTTGTATGAACGTTTGGCAGACATGATTTTGAATGAAATTAATTTTATAGATTTGATTTGAATATAATTGAGTTTGAAGTTAAGTGATTTATGTTTGGATGTTTTTATTTTGGAAGCAAATTTGATGTAAAACTTAGTATACTTTTTCAATCAAAAGTAGAAGCTACTCCAAACTGCTTCTCTTATAATGAATTCTGAAATATAAAATGGCTTCTCCAACACAAAGTCAAACATCTCAAATTTGGTCAAACTAATGTTTGACCACCTCAAACTCACTTTTGATAGTATGGTGGAACCAAACATATGCCAAACCGTTGTCCATTGTTGATGTATGCTTATACCGACATATGAAATGTTTTTTTATCATATTTAAATTTTTTTTTTTGGGCAGAAAAAGAGCAAATTTATTCATTGAAGAGATCAAGGTCCATCAGAGTACAATTTAAGATACAAGGAGGAGTTTCCTCAATCCAAACTAAATCCCGATGGGCCAAAGCATGCTTTGCTAGATAATGGGCTGTCATGTTTCCTAAACGACCCACATGAGAATAAACAATGTTTGAGAATCAGACTTCCAAGCTTTTACAATCAAAAATCATTGAGCCCAAGTAAGAACCCATTCCCTTTGCTCCTTTCAGACCCTGAACGACCAACATACAGTCAGACTCGACCACCAAATTCAGGAAAAGGAGATCTAGGGCAAACATTATCCCTAATCTCACAGTAGCCGCTTCAACCAAGCTAGGGTCCTTCATGCACCAAAGTCTCCATGAAGCTGCTGCCAGAACATCACCTTTGCTGTTATGGATTACTGCTCCGATTCTAGCTTAGGTGATGATCTGGCGGCAGCTTTATGGAGACTCCGGTACATAAAGGAGTAATTTTGATATGTCGTTAATAATATTAAAAATTTTCCACCGCAATTAATTTTATCAACAAATTTTACTAGGGATAATTTGACACTAGTAAAGTTTGAAAATATGGAATATAATTTAAAAAATATAACTGTGTGGGCTTTGTTCACTTTGTTTAAAATACCTTTAAAAAAAGTATAAAAAAAATATAACTGCATTTTTGCTTACAAGATTTATGGATTATGTTTATACAAGGCACTCATATAATTTATAAGGTAATGATACCTGTACATATTTATTTTAGAAATTTCGTAGGGACTTTAAGATTAACTCGTCTAAACCATTCATAATATCATTTTTTGAATGTATACCGGAACTAATGTGGTTACCAATTAACATTTTTTTTATTTGTTCCTTTAAAAAGAAGATCGTAATGGTTAAAGAATTGAAAAAAAATAAAAAAAAATAACAAGATTTTATTGGAAAATCAAATTTATGTCATCTAAAAAAAATGTATTATTTTTCAATAAAATCTTTCTATTTTTTTCTTTAATCATTGACTTTAAGGAATTGGGTAGCATTCTCCTTAAAAAAATGTGAATGTTTAGTTCTTGAAATCTTTTGTTAATTATTCAAAGAATTGTTTATTCAAATAGTCAACAATATGAACAGTTCAGTACTAGATATGAGTGACAATTTGAAGACAAATTATTTTTTGAAAGATCAATTTCAACACAATTTGGAAAAATTAAATTAGAAAGTTCCCTTATAATAATAAGTATAGATAAATTATTCATCGAATCCTAAAATAAGTAGTTTATTTTTCAAAAGAAAAATATTATCAATCATTACCTTAGCTAAAATAAGTTAATTTTATGCTTTACATCCGGAGAAAAATAAAAAGTCTGCCCTGATTCCTCCATTCTATTTGCTCTGGAGTCTAGTTCATCGCCATTTGCCCAGATCTTATTTGCATATTGAACTACATTACTCTTAGAATCTTATTAGTATTAGAATTATGAATAACGTTTCCGATGTCCATATGACAAATGTATAATATGAATTGCAATGCTCAGAAACAGATTAACACATTACTTATCTCACTCATAATCCATTCATATATTGAAACAAAATCACTTTAGATTGTGATTGAATAATATAATTATGAAGAAAACTTTGTTTCTCCTTATTTACTCGTGTACATTTATTAGCTTGGACATAGATCAAAGTTTGGCGCTGCTCAAACCACTTTTCCATCCACACACACCCATTGACCCACAAAGATAACGTTACAGTTGATATTGGGATTAATCTCAAGGAAATGGCCCTCATCAAGGTTGAACCTTTGAGTGATGCTAGTGCAAGTTTCAGCTTCTTCCACGGCATGAATTCTGTTACATATTGGGACTGCAACTGCAAAATTACTTTATTTATCATTTACTGTCATTATAGTCATTTCACTAATCGATCACACTTATAAGAAAAGGTACACACCATTATAGCACTGAAAATATATATTGATTGAAAAAGGTAATTAATGCTGATTTACCAGTTGGTGTTGGTAGACTTTCAGCTATAAGCATTATAACGAGAAGAACTGAGAAAATCCTAGCAAAGCTGATCTTGGTAGACTTGGCCATTCTTCCTCTTCCTATTCGAATAGAATTCCCTTTTGAATTATTTGTCTCCAATGTTAGTTGTAATTTTAGATGATGGGGTTTTAGTTTATATAGGAGGAACGCAATCTACATAAGACAACTAGTTTTCGAGTCATTAGATTTTAAAATCAAAGCCGGTTTTACCTTAATATTTTAAGCAGCTTATATTGGCATTGGTGGGTTGCAGGCTAGCCGCTCTCAAAATGGAACCATAAGCTGATGCCTCTTCTTGTGGCCGAACACTATACAAGAAGCAACGTTTCTTTTTTTGATACTATAGCTCTAACAGAGAGGAAAGATATAGATTCAAGGGTCCATTAGTGGCCAATGGAATGATGCAGATTACCACATCTAAACAGATACATGGGTCTGTCAAAAAAAAAAAAAAAAAAAAACAGAGAGAGAGAGAGAGACAGAGATACATGGTTTAGCTGAAACTCTTCAGTGAATTTTCATTTTAGAGTAAAAACTAATCAAGACATTTCGATAATTAATAATGATAATAATAAAAAGTATAACAAATTATAAATTTGTTAAAATTTTCTCTTTTGATTTTTCATTTCACTGGGGAAACAAGTAAAACATCGCAACCATTAATAAAAATGGTAAGTGCATGATAAACTAGAATTTATTATAATTTACTCTTTTAATTTTTTTTATTTTTTATTAATGATTGAGATTTCTCACCTTGCTTTATAATAAAGTGAATCTCTCTCGGAGTCAAATTCGGATGCAGATTATCAGCGGTCACCCCTTTCCTCCTCTCTCTCTACTTGCTTTTTCTATCTTTTTGAACAAAATAAATCAACAGCCATGATAATGAATCTAGCACATCCGATGGCTCACATTGCACTAATTGCAGGAAGCAGTGAGTGTAGTCAATCCAGGTTTGTCAAAATTTACATCATATCATATGGTTATTATGAGCCTGTTTGTATTAAATTCCATTCAACGCAAAGTTCAGTTCAAAGTTGCATTCAATGGAAGCTTCAATTTGAAGCTTTGAAAATAATTGCCTCGATACGGTACATTTTTTCGTTTGCGTCGATATCGATATAAACCAAACAGGTTATATATATGCAAGATTTTGTTCGTTAAAAGCAAATTTTTTTTTTGTATTCTTAAAAGCAATTATTTTAAAAATTTCCTTTCGAATACTCGTTTGTACAATTTTATAATTAATAAACTTGATCATTTCCCATTTGCATAATTTTGTATCTCTTATTTGTTACAGTAAATAACAAGATTTTTAAAATCGGACCTGTCATTGAACCGGTGAAGGTACCGGTTCAAGGTTCAATGGTTCAACCGTGGTTGAACAGATAATATATAATTAGGTAATTTTTTAAATTTTTTAATATAATATATTAAATAATGTTAATATAAATCATAATACTCATATTATTTTAATCATCTCTGTAAAGCATAAAATATAATCTTAGATGCAACATAAGTTTCGTTGTTATTATATAAATAATTATAATAACTATACTGTAAAAAAATATATAAGAAAAGGAGGAAAGTTTGAAACCAAATGTTATAATTTTTTAATTTTATATTGTGGATGGAGACAAAACAAAAACACAACTCACAGCATGGTTATGTATGGCATTCACTAAAAGTTGAAACCAAAATTTGCCCTTTAGCATAGAAGGGTCAGTGGGCTTTAGGCCCATTATTATGTAAAAACAAAGTTAAAGTTTAACCAATTAACCCTATTCCTTTCCATTCCATTCCCAGTCACCTCCTCCCTTCCCCCATCTCCTCTCTTTCACACAAGCTTTCTTTCATTCTTTCTGGTTGGGGCATATATGTTCCCAATTCCTTTCTATTTTCTTTAACACACAAGCTTTCATTCCTTCTTTTTGGTGCACATCTGCATGCCATTTCTGCTCTCATCATTTATTTTGCTCGTTGTTTCTCTCGCACATCCCCATCCCCTATTTCTTTCTGCTGAGAATTCGTCCATTTTTTTTTATTAAAAAAAAAACCTGATTTTCAGCTAACCGGTTCAGATCGGCCTGCAGCCGGTTACAACTGATTTTCCCGGTTTTTGACCGGTTAGGCGGTTCTTTTGCCGGATCCTTGGAAGTCCGATTTTTGGGGTCAATCAAACCGGCTTGATGCCCAGTTCCTGGTTGGACCGGTCCGGTCCGGTTTTGACTACCTTGGTAAATAGAGCTTAAAGTATTTGTACCAAAAACAAAATGTATCCTCCACTATTCATTCATTCCACACTCACAAATGTAAAGTGTTAATACATAGAAAGCTAGTAAGAAATTTATGTATACTCAAAAAAGTATTTGTCTCTGTACAAAATGTTCATGCATATAGCCAACTCAGTATGTTATTCTAGGAAACTATAACAGTCCATGCCTATACTATATTAAAGGACAATTCCACAAAATGTGTAATCACAGAATGTAAAATCCCTTATAATGTGTAATATGTAATCATATGCAAACAAGGAAAGCAAGATCCCTAAGATCCCTACAATCTCTCTTGCTAACTGATCAGGTCAATACTCCCTCCCAAATTGGTGCATATATATCACCAATGCCCAACTTGTAAAGTGAGTTATGAAAATCCCTGCCAGCTATAGCCTTCGTAAGTATATCTGTTAGTCGGTCTCCAGATTAGACAAATTACTAATCAGATTCGAGCTTTAATAGTGCACATTCAATAGCGATTTTAGGAGCAACTGCTTTAAACAAATGCATGGAGGTTTGTAATAACGCTTCCTTACTCAAAAGCACTTGAAAGATTTGAAAGACGGTTTTCCCATTTTTACTTGATTTTGAGTCTAAAACCCTGTACTTTCAAAATATGGTTCTTTTACTCAATTCCTTTATTTACCTAAGCTCTAATACTCGTATTAAGATTTTAAAACACTAAGTTGCGGTCTTGCATTACATTTTATACCAAAGTACTAAAACTTGGCCGAAAGATCCATACTCATTTTGGAAATCGATCTTTTTCTTTAGTTCTTTGATCCTAAAGGTCCATGACTCATTTTGGAGTCTTAGAAAACTTAGTTAAGTGTCAAAAACTGTTTCTAACTCATAAAAAATGTGTTGGTCGAATTTGCTCATTCTTGGTCCATTTTATAAGTTTAAAATCTTGAAAACTCAATTTCTTTGACTTCCAAAACATGATTTTATTCTTTTATGACCTAAACTATGATTAAAACCATTTTGGAACCTTTTAAAGATGACATGGAAGATTGATACACTGCAAAAACGGTTTTGAAAAACATTTTCTTCTTGGTTTTGTCAGTCCTTAAAACCCTTGATTAACCAGAAAATCACTTAATTAGGTTTTAAAGTTGAAGTTGATCATCCTTTTCATCTAGCCTTGATCGAATATGTACATGGAATAAAGTGAAGATTTTGCTTCACTAAACAAGCTCATGTTCAATTATATGCATCAATATATCAAGGAAAGCAATAAAAGCACATACTTTGTCTTGTTCAAGCACAAAAATCCAATCTTTGATCAAAAGACCAAAGACATGATTTTTCCTCAAACCAAAACATTTTCAACCAAGCAAACACATCAACAAACCACAACCAGGCACAAAATAATCATTACAACATTGTTCTCTTGCTATGTTTGTTAGAGTAGAAAATGGGAAGAGAAAAAACAAGAAAAGAGAAAATGAGGAGAAAATGCATTTTTCTCTTGTTTGGTGGAGGAGAGAAACAGGGAAGAGAGAACCAAATTGGTGGGATCCACCTCAAAATTTTTTCTCTCCCCAATTGAGAAGAAAATGAAAGAGGGAGAGAATGTTTCATGTCAAATGACTCTTGTACCCTTCTTTTTGGGTTCTCATTCAATTTTTAAATAAATTAAATTAATAATTTATTTAATTAAATTAAATTGTGATTAATAAAATAATTATAATAAACTAATAAACTTTATTAGTTAAAATAAATTAAATAAATTAAATAAATTTAAATTATTTGTTTATTTAAATTAACTTAATTAATAAAATTAAAATATTTATATATTGATTTTTTAGTTAAGGGTATTTTTGTCTTTTTAAAAACAATTACATTTCTATTGTAACACCCCGATTTTTTACTGTTCTTCAATATCGATAAATATATAAATGTTTATATATTTTTATCCAAGACCTAGAAAATGATTTTGGATAAAACAAAATCATATTTAGACTCTACTTGATAGTAGAAGGTTACGGTTAAAATTTGGGTTAAAAATTCAGACGGAACTCGGTCTGCATTTTCACTGACAATAAGATTTCACTGCAAAGATATTGGCTATTTTGAAAATTTTCACAAAAAAATAAAGTATTATACTTTATTCGGGCGAATTATCAACAATCGGGTAAAATGACAGAGTCGGATGCGAAACCGCAGAGATGTACCGGGAACAAGGTCTAGAGCCATCTATGATGACTCAACCCTATGAGTCACTATGGTGAGTCATGCACCATAGCCGTAAATGAGCATTTATGTCAAATGGCTGGATCACCTTGATTACATTAAGGGCAAAAATGTGAGTCATAAGCAAAGTTCAATTTCCCTTCTCTTGCTCCATTGTGAAGTCGGCAGAACCCACCCCACAATTACCTCACACTAAATTTTTACTTCAATCACTCAAAAGCTCAAGAGAAAGACTTGTGCTCTCAAAAAAGAAATTTTCCTCTCCTCCCTATGTCTTATGCGCCAACATCCTTTCAACTCTCACCATCTTTATTTTTTTTCCTTCATCTCATTAATCACTCAATCACCTCACATTAAATTTACCTCATAAAGAACTCAAAGAAATTCTCTTATTCCTCACTGATCATGCGCCAATTTGATACCCATCACCACACTATGGTGGCGTTTGGAAGAGCTTATTTAAGCTCCTTTTGACTTATCTGATGACATAAGCTCTTATGTAGTGTGTTTGGAGAGCTTATAAAAGTAACTTATGCCATCCCATAAGGAGTTTTTGACTTATTTTCATAAGTCACTGGAACAAGTTTATGGAATTTTAACAAGTGCTTATGACCCCTCCGTGTTTTCCTCCTTCGAATCCTCTCCTGTCCCTTTCTTCATAAGCTCTTGTAGCATAAGCTCTAGCTCTTATGGCATAAGCTCTCATGCGATAAGATCTTATATGATAAGCTCTTAATTAAGTTGTTTACTCAAACGCGACCATATTTACTTGTTCACTCCATTCATGTAGAAATTTAAGATAAGACCCATTCACTCTCAACACAAAGTGATTTTCCTCTCTCCCTGTTTGTGCGCCAGTTTCATCCCCCACACCACTATTTCCTTTCATCACATTTATTCACTTTTACAAAAGAACAAAATTCTTGTTCTATTCATTTCTGTTTGCGCCAGAATTATCACAAGGCCCTTGCAAGTTTCATCAATCAACATATTTATTCAAAGGTGATTCCTTTATCTTTTTTTTTTTGTCCCACTAATTTTGAGCTAGACCTTTCCTTTGTGGTTCATCATCTTCATTTCCTATTCTACCATTTCTTGTCTCTTTTTATCTTAGTTCCTCAAGGTGTCCCAATTTTTGCTTCTCAAGAATCATCACTTTGAGGTAATTTTCCTCCAACCTTGTTTCATTAAAATTGATGTTGGATGGATTGGTTTCATGCTTGTTCTTAAATTTTTTTTTCCAAAAAGAATTAAGCTTGAAAAATGGGTAGAAAAATCATAACTCTTTGTATCCATTAAGTTAAGTCTTGAAAATTTATACTTAAGATTACATGATCATACTCTTCATGTTTGTCAAGTGATTTGATAAAACAAAAATTTCTTCCCTATTTCTCCCCACTTGGCCGAACCATACCCTTCGATCTTACTCTTGGATTTCAAAAACAATTTGTAACCTTTTGAAACATGAGAAACAAATCTCTAAAGCTGATTTTTTGAACTTGACTATGATCATGGCTAATTTTCTATTCATTCATTTCAATTTATTCATGTCAAGATCACTATATTTCAATTTTCCTTGATTTCTTAATTTAACTCTAGAAAAAAAATCATAGGAAGCAAATTTTTGAGATGTGATAATTTTTCCTCACTCTCTACTGCTCTAGGATCATTAATCCAAGAGCTTGAAAAATCTAGAGATCCCTAACCCTTTTATTTTAAGTTGGTCGAACCTCACCCATGTGGGTTAAAGGAGTTTTTATTCAACCTTTAACTTTTATGATGATTTTTAGGAGCTATCTAGGATCTCTAGATTAATGATCCAAAAGCATGAGAGCAAAGAAAGTTTCCTTCCCTAGTTTTGATGATATGGCCGAACCCTAACTCATATAGGTTAGATGGATTTTGTTTCAATTTTAACTTACTTTATGTTTTGTTGTGAAGGATCAAGTGTTAGTTTGGTAGTTTGATCGTAGTGACTTTGGTTGAGTAGAAGGAAACAAGGACAAGAACTTAGATCAAAAGGGAATCAAGTTCTTCAAGAGGTAAGTGGAGTTTACCTGAGGGGTTTTGATAGCTACATGCTATCTGTGGGTTGTCTGTAATTTGTGTGCTATGTTTTTGTGGGGCTTGAATTCTCTTTACATATTTGTTTATGTGGTTTAATTGGTTGATGTGGTTTATTTGTTATAACTGTGATGTATGTTATAACTGCAATGTATGTTATAACTGTTGTTGAGTGATTGACTGAGAAGCCTGGCAGTGGTCAGTGCTCAATAATATTGAGGTTAAAAACTTTAAAAACTTTAAGGAAAAACTTAAGTGTGGAAATTTGTGAAAGTAGAAGAAAATGTGAAAAATAATATTTTAATAATATTTTGAGTAAAAAGTAAGTCAATGAGTGATAGTGAGGACGAAACCGTGAAAAGATTTTCACTGACGTTAATTTTCCGAATTAAATTAAAAAATAATATAAATAGTAATTGTGGTAAATTACTTTTCCAAAAATAACTTTAATGTGAATGGAAGAAAAACTTCTATCAAAATACAAAGTCATTTGAATTTTCAAGATGAATTGTCTTAAAACGTAAGGTATTTCAGAAAATGATTTACAGCGGAACGATTAAGAAATAGTGTGACCATTTTGGACAAAAATGTGTTAGAAAATAGTTTTTCAAGTATTTGGTGTGTTTCGGAAAAATAATTTCAAAAAGGAATTGAGTTTTTAGAAAATTTGAACTTCGTTGTGATTTAATGTCTTATAAATGGATTTTAGCGGAAAATGTTTTCTGTAAAAGAATTTTAAGTCAGCGAAAACATTTCCGATAAACTTGGATAAGTTTTCGGAGTTTTGTTTTGATTTTTGTGTTTCACAGAACGAAAACGTTGTTGAGAAAGAAAAATGAAAACGAAAAAGTTGTTTAGAAAGAAAAGTGAACCTAGTAGCCGAGACGTTGGAATTCTAGTGTTATGTGGTGAAAATACGTAGATCATTGATCCGTGTTAGTTGTTGTGGACTTTGTATCTTGTAAATGATGTGGAGGACCGTGTGTCCCATATCTGCGAACCTAGGACTGAGGCATCAGTCTAGGTTTCATGATTGAGCACTCGGACTTCGTGTCCAGTGTGTCGCGAGTTAGAGTCCCAGTAGCACATTTGACTTTGTGTCCTGTGTTAAGTGTGAGTTGGCTTTATTCCTAAAGTAAGAATAGTTGTGAGTTTTGAGCCTCGACAAAGAAAGAATGAACGAAAAAGAAAAATGATGAGAACACATGCATTGTGGGCAGACGTGCCTTGTTGGTCAGTGTGCCATGTGTTGTTGACCATTGTGTCCTGTGTGCTGGCCAATGTGTCTTGTGTTGTTTGGCCAAATGTGCCATCGAACTACAATCCACAAAAGGTGGATTGACATATTGAGGAAGTCAAGACCAAAGTGGGTCTCTTAGGGACATCCGGGTTTGTGAGCCACAAAGGCTGAGGCCTCGCGATCTCTAGCCGTCGATGTAACGATGCAAAACGTAGATGTACTCAATCAGGGACTACTCAATATTATTTTAGGTGCTTGAGTGTGATACCCTTGAACAATTAGAGCCAGACCTAAATTAAGATGTCGCGACCTCATGAGACAATTGTGGTAAAGGGTATTGCAGCCAAATCATGCTCAACGAAGGGAAGTTAGGATCTCCGGAGAATAAATATCAAAGTTAGATGATGATGTTGAAGTGTCATGCATTTTTTATAAATTGCGATGACTGTCGGGTATGAATCCCATTGTTTAAAAATATTATGATTTTTATGAGAATTTATGTGATATGTATTTATGTGTATATGCTATTGTTTTGTGTGTCGTGCATGTGGTTATCATGAAAAAAACTCAATTGTTGGTATCTCACCCTTGCAAAATATCTGGTTGTGGTTTTGTCGTTATACCTTGGTACGCGAGTACAGATGATGCAGAGGAGTTCCAGGATCCACTTGGAGATACTAGTCCTAATCGTTGAAGATGGGCTTATGTTGATGAGATGACCCTATAGGTCATTCTCGGTGAATGTTTTGGTAAATCGACCAGCTTAGGTTTTTAGGATGTCTTAATTAACGACTAGTATGTATGTTTATGGCTCGGAGAGCCTTACTTTCGAATGGTATTAAAAGAATTTTCTTTTGGGTTATGAAAATGTTTCAGAAAAATTCGTACACTACAGTGACTTATGATGTTTAATATTATTATGAAGAATGGATGTATGTACAAGTATGATGATATATATATTATGAGGGTTGTTTGTATGGAGCAAGAAAGCAAAAAAATTTCATCACTATTTTTGGAATAAGATTAAGTAACTTAACTAGAAAGTTTTATTTTCCGAAAGCAACCAGCGTTTATTTAAATTTTATTTTCCGCAACGAGTTAACCATGTGACACCCAAGGGAGGTGTTGCATCTATCTTCCACCCAAACAAAAGGGAGAGAGAGGACACACTTCTTTCTCCTCTATTTCTCTCATATTTCTCTCATACCAAATAACACATCAAATTTACTCTATTTTTTACATTTTCCTCTCTTTTCATACTCTATTTTTCACATTTTCCTCTCTTTTCATACTCTTTCTTATTCAAATAGGTCTTAATTAACGACTAGATGATGATGTTGAAGTGTCATGCATTTTTTATAAATTGCGATGACTGTCGGGTATGAATCCCATTGTTTAAAAATATTATGATTTTTATGAGAATTTATGTGATATGTATTTATGTGTATATGCTATTGTTTTGTGTGTCGTGCATGTGGTTATCATGAAAAAAACTCAATTGTTGGTATCTCACCCTTGCAAAATATCTGGTTGTGGTTTTGTCGTTATACCTTGGTACGCGAGTACAGATGATGCAGAGGAGTTCCAGGATCCACTTGGAGATACTAGTCCTAATCGTTGAAGATGGGCTTATGTTGATGAGATGACCCTATAGGTCATTCTCGGTGAATGTTTTGGTAAATCGACCAGCTTAGGTTTTTAGGATGTCTTAATTAACGACTAGTATGTATGTTTATGGCTCGGAGAGCCTTACTTTCGAATGGTATTAAAAGAATTTTCTTTTGGGTTATGAAAATGTTTCAGAAAAATTCGTACACTACAGTGACTTATGATGTTTAATATTATTATGAAGAATGGATGTATGTACAAGTATGATGATATATATATTATGAGGGTTGTTTGTATGGAGCAAGAAAGCAAAAAAATTTCATCACTATTTTTGGAATAAGATTAAGTAACTTAACTAGAAAGTTTTATTTTCCGAAAGCAACCAGCGTTTATTTAAATTTTATTTTCCGCAACGAGTTAACCATGTGACACCCAAGGGAGGTGTTGCATCTATCTTCCACCCAAACAAAAGGGAGAGAGAGGACACACTTCTTTCTCCTCTATTTCTCTCATATTTCTCTCATACCAAATAACACATCAAATTTACTCTATTTTTTACATTTTCCTCTCTTTTCATACTCTATTTTTCACATTTTCCTCTCTTTTCATACTCTATTTTTCACATTTTCCTCTCTTTTCATACTCTTTCTTATTCAAATAGGTCTTTTTCATTCCTCAGAAACTAAATATATCTATGTTTTTTTTTTTGTCAAAGACCAATTTGAGTCTTTACTCTTATTTTTACTTAAAAACATAGTAATCAGGAAAAAAGAAAAGGAGATCAGTTTTGAGGTTGGCAATCCCATGAGTGAAAATTGAGGAAGAAGGCTTTGGCAATGGTACACATTCCGGACAGTTAAAAAAAGAGCATAAAAGGGGAGGGTGATGTGATATTGTGGGGAGGAAAGGGTATTTTGAAGAAAAAAGGAGGGGAAGGGATGTGAAAAGTAAAAAATAATAATAATAAAATAAAAGTTGTGAAAAAGCAATCTCAAAAGAGATTGTAACATTCAAATAGAAACAAGGTTAAATTACCCTTCTAGTCTCTCACTTGGTCCCACTATTTTAAAAAAATTCAAGTTGGTCCCTTACTTGTCAATCGTTAAGTAATTTGGTCGTTTCCATTAAGTTTTATCGTTAAGTTTTAACTAAATTACTGTTTTGATCCCTCATTTGTTTTAATTTATTCAATTTGGTCCCTCTATTTTACAAATGTTCAATTTGGTCCTATACTTGCCAAACGTTTAGTAATTTGGTCCTTTTCTGTTAAGTTTCACCTTAAGTTTTGGCTAAATTACTCTTATGGTCCGTCATTTGTTTTAATTTATTCAATTTAGTCCCACTATTTTCAAAATGACTAGGGTTTGTATCCTGGTGAGGATACCCTGGATCTCATCTGGACCTAAAAAAAAATAGTCATTTCTATCAATCATGATGATCTATGGAATTGTTAGTTTTACATATCCTTATTAATGTATACACTAGCCGCTACTAATATGTATAAAAATCAACATGATCCGTGCATTTGCAAGGGTGTCATTCTAGTAAATTATAAAATAATGGCTAAATTACACTTTTGGTCCCCAAATTGTTATTAAATATTCAATTTGATCCCCAAGTTTTTAAAATGTTCATTTTGGTCCCCTAATTCCTTAAACTTGTTCAAATAGGTCCTTCCGTCAAGTTGACTAACGGCGACGTCAAGTTGACTAAGGGACGACAATGAACATTTTAAAAACTTGAGGACCAAATTGAACATTTTAAAACAATTTGGGGCCAAAATGAACATCTTAGAACAATTTGGGGGACCAAAATGAACATTTTAAACCAATTTGGGGACCAAAATGAACATTAAAATATTAAACTTAATGTCACGTGTCATTAGGTTTGACGTCGCTGTTAGTCAACTTGATGGAAGGACCTATTTGAACAAGTTTAACGAATTAGGAGACCAAAATGAACATTTTAAAAACTTGGGGACCAAATTGAACATTTAATAACAATTTGGGGACCAAAAGTGTAATTTAGCCTAAAATAATTGATTAAATTAGTTTTTGGCAAATATAAAATCATTTAATTGAATATAAAATCAGGTTGGTTACTAATTTAATCGATATAAAATCAGGAATTACTATCGAATATAAAATCAATTATATGATAATTAATTGAATCAATATATTAAAAAATTGGAACGATTACTATATCAATAGTACAGTGGCAATGACTTATCGTGTGGTTTTTATCTGTATAAACAATAATATAATTCTATGTCTTTACTCAATTGAAAATTATATCATAAGAGCAATGCCTTTCGTAATGTCTCAATTAGATAAATGTAAGCATATGAAGTATTCACCATATTTGAGTGTGTTGGTGAGAATGACAATCTTTCCATCTGGTCTTTCAGTATGGGTGTTCATGGATTGGATTGAATCGGTTTTGAGCCAAAAAATCATTCGATCCAAAGATGGAAACAACATATGGTTTGGATTGGATCGGTTTGTATTTTTAAAAAAAAAAATCCGATCCGATCCAATCCAATCAAATGCTGTTTGGATTGAATAATTCGGTTTTTATCATACTTTTTTTTTTTTTTGTATGTCGAGTGTCATTTCCATGGATTTAGTAGTAGACAACGTGGATATATGCCTTGACAAGAATAATTGTTTTGACGATTGACTAAAGACTAAAGTCAGAAAGGACTATACTGCAAAAAGCGTGAAAAGGACCAACAAGACAATCCATTGGGTTAAGGGATTTTATTTTATTGTATTACTTGTTTTAGAATTAAATGTAAGTGGTTTGTGTGACTCTCAAGATTAATTAATTCACACACACACTTTAAAATTATTTTCTGAAAATAAACTTAAAAAGGCTTTTTATTAGAATTTATTAAAAATATATTTTAGCCTTTAAAAGTTTTCAAAATCAAATATTTCGAGGAATAATCGATTAGTATAATATATTATGCAACTCTTAATTATGTTTAAATGAGTCTTTAAATAAGAGAGCTATTAAGCTTTTGAAATTCAAATTTTGAATAAGAATAATCGATTATGGTAATCGATTATCCTTTTAAACACGTTTTAGAATCTCAGCTTAATTGGCTTTAATTGCTATTAAATGTTTTAATTATTTCCAAGCCGTTATGTTTGAATTTTGAAATGTTATACGGAAATAGACAACTATAAACACGAGAAGGGGGGTTGAATTGTGTTTATCAGAAATTAAAATAAGTTAAAAACGTTTTACATGCCGAAGCTAAGCTCGGACAGGTGTAAAAAGGTTACACAGACAGGTCACCTGTCTGTTGTAGTTTTCTCAGAAAACAACACACGTATAGATGAAAAACAAGCTTGATAAAACAGTTTTAACCTCTTAGTTAGAAAGCAGATGATATATAATCAAAACAACTAAAGAGATTAAGGGAAGAGAGATTAACACAGAGATTTATCCTGGTTCACTCTTTAACACAAAGAGCTACGTCCAGTCCTTGGCAGCACCAAGATTTATCCACTATAACTGATCAGGTTACAGACTCC
Source organism: Echinosophora koreensis (assembly GCA_035048595.1). Classification (NCBI taxonomy): domain Eukaryota; kingdom Viridiplantae; phylum Streptophyta; class Magnoliopsida; order Fabales; family Fabaceae; genus Echinosophora; species Echinosophora koreensis. The sequence goes on along the minus strand of JAPCYP010000025.1, from coordinate 3,776,662 downwards.
AAGTATTGTTTGCACACCTAGCCTCTTCAGGCTCCAACACAAGTATTCTTTGCACACCTAGCCTCTTCAGGCTCACTCAGATTTGTTTGAGAGTTTGGTTTGTAATAAATACACTTACAGACAGACAGATCTTTCACTAACACTCAGAGAGTGGTTTAAATGTAAAGCTTAGGAAAGTCTGCGTAATAACTTCAAATGATTGAAGAATACAGAGTGAATAAATGAACAGAGTAATGGCTCTTTAATGCTTTGTAAACTCTGATGTGTTCATCTTCAATGACTTCTGTATTTATAGCCTTCAAACATTTAATATCCGTTAGAGACATTCCTTGCAACGATGGCTTCAAGCAGAGCTTCATTAAATGCAATATAGTCGTTCTGGGCAGCCATTAATGCAATGAAGACGTTGGTTGTACTCTAACATGAGGGATAATAGTTTTATGCATCGTGTAGAAGTCAACTCAGAGTTGTGCAGAGTGCTTTTGTACTTTTGCAGAGTACATTTCCCTTTCTGTGTAATAACTGAAAGTACTAGGGAATAAAGTATGTTGGAAACATTCTTTAACTGGAAGTTTGTCTCTGACTTCCTAGGTTGCTTGAGAGATAGCACTTCTGAGTTTCTTGATAAGCGTGAGAGAGAGTTCTCAGAGTATTCTTCATGAGGGGACAGCTTGCAAAAGCTTCCTGTACTTCGAGTTCTTTAACAAAGAACCATAGACAAGTCGAAGTGTTAGAGCAGAGACAGGTTGTAAACCAGTTTGCACATAGTCAACAATCCTAGTCAGTAGACAGGTTGACTTTTTGGCTTATACGGACAGGTTGATACTTAGGTAGACAGACAGGTGAGTTTTGTAATCTTCTGATCTGTACACTAAGTAGATAGGTTAGAAACCACAAAGTAGGTTAATTAAATCATTAACCAATGTTTAGTTTTCATCAAAACTTAGGGAAATGCACACAGACATTTTAGAGACTTAACAATCTCCCCCTTTTTGATGATGACAAACATTCAGATGATTTAATGAACCTTTGAAAATATCAGAGTACAGAATAGCAGAAAGTAGACAGGTTGATATTTTCTATATGTGCAGACAGATGCATTTGTGTTTAATAAAGAGTATCAGAGCAATATGCAGCAGGTTTAAGTTCAAAATATCAGAGTATATCAGAGAATTAAAATTGTTACCAAGTGTTATATTCTCCAGAACACTTAGCATATAATCATCTTACAATTTTCTCCAAACATTTTACATTAATCATCTTACACTTTTCTCCCCCTTTTGTCAGCAACAAAAAGAGTAAACAGATAACAGTGGAGAGAAAAAGAGACAATAAAGAGAAAATAAGAAAGATAAAGTAATATTGATTTGTATTCATCATAAGCATTTCAATTACAAGGCAGTTCCTACAACTACTTAGCTAGGCTGATTAAAAAGAAGATACAAGGAATCAACTTTCTGTTCTAACAGCAGCCTAGCATGCCTCTCTGCATCCAATTGTCTTCTGACTTCTTCTAGCTCAGTCTGAAGAAGATTGAATCTATCTAAACCCACCATCTGAGAGGAGGAGGCTTCTGTAGACAGACTGGCTGGTTGAAGCAGCAGACAGGGATGGATACCAGGGTAAGGCTAAAACTAGGGGTGCCTTAGGTACAGAGAAAGGTGAGGAGACACGAGGAAAGAAAAGCTGATGGATGGTTCTGAAAAAGAATAAAGGAAGAAATGCTATCTTAAACAGAGGAGTGATTCTGACTGGGTCAAAATCAGGAGAGGGAAAGACACAGGAGAGTCTTTCACAAAGAGACAGACGAGTGACTCTTATTTGAATAGGAGGGGGAAGAGGTTGATTGGCTAAGACAGATGGAGGTAGGGGTAAGAGAGAGTCTATGTGAGAAAAGAATGAATTAGACCCTGTGACTAAAAGAAAAAAGTATCTAGACCTAGAGGGTAACATTACAACAGAGGCAGGATAGTGAGATCCTTCCAATGTTCTAATGAACAAAACAATAGGGGGATAAAAGAAAATCTCCCTACAAGGGTTCAGAATGTGAGGTGGAGGAGAAGGGATGACAGATAAGTGAGATACACTTGCAGTCATCAGAGATTGCAAATCACTCACAAACAGTCTAGATGATATGCCAGATTGTTCTCTGGGAGTTGAGTCCCTGTGAACAACTGTGTACTGACATACATCAGACACGACATCAAAAGATGTTTGGGTGGGGTGAGAGGAGACAGGTGAATGAAAAGGGGAGGCAACAGATAAAGGGTTGACAAAAAGGGCAGAGGGGGAAGAAACAACAGAATCTAGAATACCTAGGTGAAGGGGAGAGGATGGTGCAGAAGAAAAGGTGAAGAGCTGATCTTCAAAGTGTCTTGCTTTCTTCCTTGAAGGGGACAGAGAAGCATCTTCATGATGACCAACTGTCTGTGTTCCAGCAAACAGGTCAGCAGAGGTTGCAGTAGCAGCAACAGCAGCAGGCTCTTCTGCAGGGACTGCTTCCCTTTCAGCAACAACCACCACAGGCATAGGGTAGCCTGACCTTCTTTTTCTGGGAATGATTCCCAGATCAAGAGGTTTGATCTCCCTAGGCTCCTCTGAGGGTGGAGATGTCTGCTCCCCCTGAGCAGGTGCTTCCTCTTTACTAGGCTCAGACTCCACTTGTCTGACCTTGGTAAAGGTCTTCACCAGTCTTCTCCTCTTGGTGGGTTGTGCAGAAACCACACCAGATTTTCCAGCCTCACTGGTCTTCCTCTTGGGAGAGGGTTTCTTCAGCTTGAATCTGAGAGGCTCAACTGTCTCAGCAGATCCTTCAGAAGCTGTGGGTTCCTCAGGCCTCTGATCCTGTCTGGCAACCTTTCCAGCAGGTTTCCATATTCTCTCAGAGATTGGAAACTCTGATTCACCAGTGGAATCAGCAGGTTCTTCTGCTTTTTCTTTCTGCTTCTGCTCAACAGCAGGCTTCTTCTTCTTCTTCTTATCTTCTTCTTCATCCTCCAGAGGGATTCCTTCAGTCCCCATCATAGACAAGACTTCTTGTCTATGGGCAGAGCCATGTCCACAAAATGGACATCAGTTGGAACAAATATCTTGTTCCTAAAAACCCTTGTCAGCAGCATTCCATAAGGGTAGGTAGGCATGTTTGTCCTTCTGATCAGAGACTCAAGATACATGTAGATGAGATCATTGATGTCTATCTTGATTTTGTGAATCAAGTGGTACAGAGCATATCTTTCCAACTTGGTCACATTGTCTTGTGATCCTTTTCTGGGCATCACACACTCCAGAAGCAGCTTGTGCAAGAACCTGCACTTGGGCACCATGCAGACAGGCTTCTTGTTCTCAGGGTTGGGAACTCCATATATGGCAATATTGACACTTTCAGTTCCTACCTGATCTTCCCAGTCAGGTCTGAAGGCAGTTCCAATCCTTGGGCATCTAGTTGCCAATTCCAGAGAGCTGATAGGAAACTGGAGAGTCACATCAGCTGACATTTGAGCCTTGAAGCTCTTGGTTCCATCAACCACATTGGTGATGACCACAACATTTCTCCAGAAGTCTCTGACAAGCTTGGGATGGACCAGCTCCTTGATATCAAAGAAGGCTGTCCACTTAGAGTATTCCAACTCTTCAGTGACATCCATTCCCCATCTCTTCATCTGTTGGAGATCAACAGTCTTGCCTGGTAGTATCTTCTCAACGTCAGCTATTCTCATTTCATATTTCTCAGCAATCTCTTTTGGAGACAAACGCTTTGAAGATGCCATTTTTCAGAGAAGAAAGAATGAGAGTTTTGGAAGAAAGAAGGGTTTGAACGAGAGGAAGACGAAGATGAAAAAACTTAGGGCTTTTGAGAAGGATAAAGTTTGAAACTTTCTGAAGATTGCCTTTTAAAGCAGTAAAAGCAGGAGAGAGAAAAAAGACATTTTTAATTAAGAATGGCACGATTTATGTGGGGAACTGTAGCGCCCACTTAAGACATAATGAAAACATGGTTTTGAGGTAAAAACTACCCTGTCCATGATTAGCTTCAGATTAACAAATGGTATTAAATAAATAAATAAACAAATAATAACCATTTTAATAAAACTGTTGAGTTTCAGCATAGTGACTCAGCAGAGTCAAACAGGTGATCACAGACAATTCAAAACTCAGACATTTTATTCAACAATGCAATGCATGTTTAAATTATCTCTAATAAATAAAAATCTTTCTTCTGCTAAAGGCTTAGTGAAGATATCAGTCCATTGATTTTCAGTTTTAACACACTTAATATCAAAGATACCTTTCTGAACATAATCTCTAATGAAGTGATGTTTGATTTCTATATGCTTAGCCTTAGAATGCTGAATTGGATTTTTAGTTAAGCAGATAGCACTAGAATTATCACACCATACAGATATATTATGCTAAAAAATAGAGTAATCCTCAAGTTGATGTTTTACCCATAAGAGTTGAGAGCAACAACTAGCAGCTGAGATATATTCTGCTTCAGCAATAGATAGAGCAATAGTTGTCTGCCTTTTGCTTGACCAAGAGACTAAATTTGCTCCAATGAAGTGGCATCCTCCACTGGTGCTTTTTCTTTCTATTCTGTCTCCAGCAAAGTCAGCATCACAGAATCCCACTAATCTGTATTCTTTAGTTCTTAAATACAGCAAACCAAGATTAGTAGTACCAAGCAAATATCTAAATATTCTCTTAACAGCTTTAAGATGAGATTCTCTTGGGTCAGATTGAAATCTAGCACACATGCAGACACTAAATTGAATATCAGGTCTGCTTGAGGTTAAGTACAGTAAAGATCCAATCATACCTCTGTAGACAGTTTGGTCTACCTTTTTACCTTCATCATCTTTACTTAGTTTTGCATTGGTTTCCATGGGAGTTTTCATAAGTTTAGCACTTTCCATTTTATATTTCTTGAGCATTTCCTTGATATACTTTTGTTGATGGATGTAGATTCCATCACTTGTCTGTTTGATTTGTAGACCATGGAAGAACTTCAATTCTCCCATCATGCTCATCTCAAATTCTGCTTGCATCAGCTTTGAAAAATCCTTGCATAGCTTTTCATTAGTTGCTCCAAAAATAATATCATCAACATATATTTGGACTATAATGAAATTTTCTTTAGAGCTTTTCTTAAACAGAGTAGTATCTACTTGACCTCTTGTAAAACCATTATGCATGAGAAAAGAGCTTAGTCTATCATACCCTGCCCTATGTGCTTGCTTTCAACCATATAGTGCCTTTTTAAGTTTAAAAACATGATCTGGTTTATCAGTATCCTCAAAACCAGGGGGTTGTTTAACATAAACTTCTTCTTCAATTATTCCATTGAGAAAAGCACTTTTCACATCCATTTGAAAAAGAGTGATTTGGTGTTGTGCAGCATATGACATTAGTATACGAATAGCTTCTATTCTAGCTACAGGTGCAAAGGTTTCAGTATAGTCAATACCTTCTTGTTGGTTATAGCCTTGAGCTACTAACCTTGCCTTGTTTCTGACAACTTTGCCATCTTCATCTAACTTGTTTCTGAAGACCCATCTTGTTCCAATGACAGACTTGTTTTTGGGCTTGGAGACAAGTGTCCAGACATCATTTCTGGTGAACTGGTTGAGTTCTTCTTGCATAGCAAGAATCCGGCTTTCATCATCAAGAGCTTCTTCAATGTGTTTTGGCTCTATTTCTGACATAAAGGCCGCATTGCTTGATTCTTTTAAGGTAGATCTGGTTCTCACTCCTTCTGAGGGATGTCCAATAATGAGATCCTTAGGATGATGAGTTTTGAATTTCCAGTCTCTTTCAAGAGGATGTTGACTTGTCTGCTCCACTTGTCTGTCTGGTTCTGCTTCAGGTTCTGATTTGGTTAAGTCAGGTTGTTGATCTTCTGACTTGTTTACATCAAGACCTGCAAGATCATCTTCTAGATCTGACAATTCCTTATCAGTCTTTAAGTTATCATTAAATTTGACATGAACAGATTCTTCAATAACAGATGTTCTAAAATTGTAAATTCTAAAAGCTTTAGACATTTCAATGTATCCCAAAAAGATACCTTTGTCTGTCTTAGAGCCAAACTTTCCAAGTTGATCCTTGGTATTTAAGATGAAGCATTCACAACCAAATGCATGAAAGTAAGAAATGTTGGGGCTTTTTCCTTTCCACAGTTCATAGGGTGTCTTCTTTAGAAAAGGCCTAATGAGTATTCTGTTTTGTACATAACAGGCGGTGTTTACTGCTTCTGCCCAGAAGTACTTAGGGAGATTATTCTCATTGAGCATAGATCTAGCCATCTCTTGCAGAGATCTGTTCTTTCTCTCAACCACTCCATTTTGTTGAGGAGTTCTAGGTGCAGAGAAATTGTGAGAGATCCCATTCTCTTCACAGAACTGACTAAACTGCTCATTTTCAAATTCTCCCCCATGGTCACTTCTAAGAGTAGAAATGCAGAAACCCTGCTCATTTTGTACTCTTTTACAGAATACTGAGAAAGCCTTAAAAGACTCATCCTTGTGGGTTAAGAAGAGTACCCATGTATATCTAGAATAGTCATCAACTATGACAAATCCATATTTCCTTCCAGCTAAGCTAGCAACACTAACTGGTCCAAACAGATCCATGTGTAACAACTGAAGAGGTCTAGAGGTTGATACTTGGTTTTTAGATTTGAAACTTGATTTTATTTGTTTACTTCTCTGACATGCATCTCACAAAACATCTTTCTTAAAACTAATATCAGGCAATCCTCTCACAAGGTTATCCCTTTTTAGTTTTGAAATTAATTTCATACTAGCATGTCCTAGTTTCTTGTGCCACAACCATCTTTCATCCTCTTTAGACATTAGACAGGTTACACTTTGATCTGAGAGATCAGTCAGTTCAATCTTATACAGATTTTGTTGCCTTTTAGCTGAAAAGAGGGTTTTGCCACTTAGATCTTTAACTACACAGAAATCTTTGGTAAAGGAGACATCAAATCCACTGTCACATAATTGACTTATGCTAATCAAATTGTGTTTTAATCCTTTAACCATAAGAACATTTGATATAGAGGGAAGAGGAGGTTTACCACCAATAGTACCAATTCCTATAACCTTCCCTTTCTGATTTCCACCAAATGCCACATGTCCTCCTTTCTTAAGTCGGAGGTCTAGGAACATAGACCTTTCTCCTGTCATGTGTCGCGAGCAGCCACTGTCCAGGTACCAGCAGTGGTGTTTTCTTTGTGCTGTTGAGGACATCTGCAATAGAGATTATTTGATCTTTAGGTACCCATAGTTTTCTGGGTCCTTTTCTGTTAGTTCTAGGAGTCTGTGAAGACTTCCTTCTTTTCTTATGAAGACACTTAGACATAACATGTCCAGTCTTTCCACAGAAATTACAGACAGGTATGGATTTAGTAGATGTAGTAGACACTTTAGAGTGCTTAGTTGATACTTTATGATGTATCTGATGGACATATCCTATACCTTCTTTGTTAAGGGAGTGCCTCTGACAACCAAGCAGCTTGGTCAGATTTTCTCTACCATTAACAAATTTGGCCAGATCAGAAGTGAGCTCTTCCACTTTTTGTTAAAGTTTTTCAACTTCTTCAAACTGTGATGTATCACTAGAGATCTTAGCTTCATTAGACTTTTTAGTCTTCAGCTCACTGTTCTCCTTGGCAAATTTCTCACACTCTAGAGATTTTGTTTATGCTCACTAAGGAGCTTAACATGATCTCTCTTGAGAGATTTGAAAGCCTTAGATAAACAGTTGGATTCCTCCAACAATTCTTCATAGGCATCAAGTAATTCCTCATAATCAGAATTTACCTCATTATCTGAATCAGAGTCAGTGTTAGCCATTAGACAGAGATTTGCTTCTTCCTCTGTCTCCTCATCAGAAGATGTTGACTCTAGATCTTCCCAAGTAGCCATCATTCCTTTCTTCTTCTTTTTGAAGAACTTCTTAAACGGGGCTTTCTTGAGTTGAGGACATTCTGCTTTGATGTGACCTGGTTTCTTGCACTCATAGCAGACAATTGAGTTCTTGTCTGTTGAAGTGGAATCTTTGAAGTTCTTGTCCTTGTTGAATCTTCTGAATGGCTTATCTTTTCTGAACTTCTTTTTCTGTAAGAGAAGCTTTATCTTTCTGGTTAGGAGAGATAGTTCTTCATCACTTTCAGAATCCTCAGGTTCAGACAGGTCAGCATCACTGGATGACTCGTCTGCTTTCAAAGCTTTAGAAGCTTTGGAAGACTTTTGATCAGCCTTCAGAGCAATTGACTTGCCCTTCTTTGTTGAGACTTCATCTCCAAGTTCTTGCTCATGAACAGTAAGTGTTCCAAGGAGTTCATCCATAGTCAAGGTGGTAAGATCTTTGACTTGAGAGATAGTAGTTACCAGAGGTCTCCACTGCTTAGGCAGGCTCCTAAGTATCTTTCCAACCTTCTCAGCATCAGAGTAAACTTTGCCAAGAGACTTTAGACCATTGATGATAGTTTGGAATCTCCCTATCATTTGAGCAACAGATTCTCCTTCCTCCATGAGAAACAGTTCATACTTTCTGACAAGTATGGCAATTTTTTATTCTTTGACTTTGGCTATTCCTTCATGTGTAACAGCTAAGGTGTCCCATATTTCTTTGGCAGAATCACAGGCACAGACCTTTTCAAACTCATCAGGACTGAGAGCACAAATAATGTTGTATCTGGCTTTGTGATTCAGCTCCCACTTTGCCTTTTCTGCAGGAGTCCACCGAGCTTTTGGCTTGTCAGTGTTGTCATCATTCTTAGGAATGAAAGGACCATCTGTGATGACATCCCAGATATCAGAGTTTGTAGATAGAATGAACCATTGAAATCTACCTTTCCAATTGTTGTAGTTTTCTCCATTGAAGAATGGAGGTCTGGTTAAGGAGGCTCCTTCAGTCTGGTGACTTCCACTAGCTCCAGCAGTCATGTCTATTCTTCAGGATCTTTTACCTCTACACTGTTAGCTGCTCAACCCAGAGGCTGAGCTCTGATACCAACTGAAATAGACAACTATAAACACGAGAAGGGGGGGTTGAATTGTGTTTATCAGAAATTAAAATAAAGTTAAAAACTTTTTGCATGCAGAAGCTAAGCTCGGACAGGTGTAAAAAGGTTACACAGACAGGTCACCTGTCTGTTGTAGTTTTCTCAGAAAACAACACACGTATAGATGAAAAACAAGCTTGATAAAACAGTTTTAACCCCTTAGTTAGAAAGCATATGATATATAATCAAAACAACTAAAGAGATTAAGGGAAGAGAGATTAACACAGAGATTTATCCTGATTCACTCTTTAACACAAAGAGCTACGTCCAGTCCTTGGCAGCACCAAGATTTATCCACTATAACTGATCAGGTTACAGACTCCAAGAATTGTTTGCACACCTAGCCTCTTCAGGCTCCAACACAAGTATTCTTTGCACACATAGCCTCTTCAGGCTCACTCAGATTTGTTTGAGAGTTCGGTTTGTAATAAATACACTTACAGACAGACAGATCTTTCACTAACACTCAGAGAGTGGTTTAAATGTAAAGCTTAGGAAAGTCTGCGTAATAACTTCAAATGATTGAAGAATACATAGTGAATAAATGAACAGAGTAATGGCTCTTTAATGCTTTGGTAACTCTGATGTGTTCATCTTCAATGACTTCTGTATTTATAGCCTTCAAACATTTAATATCCGTTAGAGACATTCCTTGCAACGATGGCTTCAAGAAGAGCTTCATTAAATGCAATATAGTCGTTCTGGGCAGCCATTAATGCAATGAAGACGTTGGTTGTACTCTAACATGAGGGATAATAGCTTTATGCATCGTGTAGAAGCCAACTCAGAGTTGTGGAGAGTGCTTTTGTACTTTTGCAGAGTACATTTCCCTTTCTGTGTAATAACTGAAAGTACTAGGGAATAAAGTATGTTGGAAACATTCTTTAACTGGAAGTTTGTCTCTGACTTCCTAGGTTGCTTGAGAGAGAGCACTTCTGAGTTTCTTGATAAGCGTGAGAGAGAGTTCTCAGAGTATTCTTCATGAGGGGACAGCTTGCAAAAGCTTCCTGTACTTCGAGTTCTTTAACAAAAACCATAGACAAGTCGAAGTGTTAGAGCAGAGACAGGTTGTAAACTAGTTTGCACATAGTCAACAATCCTAGTCAGCAGACAGGTTGACTTTTTGGCTTATACGGACAGGTTGATACTTAGGTAGACAGACAGGTGAGTTTTGTAATCTTCTGATCTGTACACTAAGTAGATAGGTTAGCAACCACAAAGTAGGTTAATTAAATCATTAACCAATGTTTAGTTTTCATCAAAACTTAGGGAAATGCACAAAGACATTTTAGAGACTTAACATATAATCGATTATTGGTTTCCGAAAATCAATTATTGCTTTTTATTAAAAAGACAGAGAGTTTATAATCAATTAGTGTAATCGATTATGCTTGTTTTGAGCAGACTTTGAACTTAAATAGAGAACAAGTAACCGATTATTAAAATTGATTACTTCTTGACTGTTTCAAAATGCGCTTTGTGTTTTCACTTAAAATATTCAATTATGCTCTTTGAATAATTGATTATTACATGAGAAAAATCAGTTTTCAAGAGATTTTGACCTAATTTCAAATGACATATTTAAAAAGTCTTCTTCTGAGAAAGAAAGCACAAAACACCTGAACATTATTTAGAACTTTCTCATTTTGAAACTTCTCTCTAATTCTCTCTTGATCACAAACTTGCAAAGTTAATTTTTGAGAGCTTTACACACCACATAAGTGTTCACTGTTGTTGAGCTTCAACTTGTTTATTATTTGCACTTTTGAGTGCTATCTCATTGTAATATTTTTCTGAATGTTTAGTGAGTGTAATCTCACGAAAACTTTTTGAGACTCTTGTACAAGGGAGAGCATATCCTGATATTTGTGTAAGGGTTCTCTGAATTGTAAAGGTTCTAGTTGGTCTTGTTTAAAAAATAGAGTTGATTGGAAACCCTTGGTGGTATTTCCTTAGGGACTGGACGTAGGCCACGTGGGTAGTTTGTGGTCGAACCAGGATATATCACTATGTTCATTTCTCTTCCCTTATCTCTTTATTATTCACATTTGGTTTTCGATCAAATGCTTTTCATTTGCACATGTCGTTTACAAATTGCTTTATAAAGTATTTTAAAAGGATTAATTTTTTAATTTCCTAAAGTTTTTGAAAAACTCCGTTCACACACAATTCACCCCTTCTTGTGGCTCTTCAAGAGCGGGAGCTGGCTCTTCATGAGGAGTAAGAAGAGGTGAAGGACCAACAAATGTGATGGCAGGAGGGCTAGGAAGAGTAAGAGATGAAGGTGCATCAGTGGTAGGCAGCTGATATGAAAAATCAAAGAGGAATAAAGGGTCATTATCAATAGTATAAGAGTCTGAAGTAAAATTAGAAGTGGATGAAGATGAGGAATAATGAAAAACAGACCCATAAAAAAATTGCATTCCTGGATACAAAAATAGATCTACTAAGATCATTCAATAAGTATCCTTTGTGCCTGGTTTGAAGCCTAAAAAGATACATTTCCTAGCCCTAGGATCTAATTTCTATTTGTTATGCAGTAAAGTAGTAGCTAAGGAAAGACATCCAAAAAACTTTCAAATCAAGAAAGGTTGGAGGTTGATTGTAAAGCATTTCATCAGGGGAAATATCATTAAGAACATGTGTGGATAATTTGTTAATTATGTGAACGGCATGACAGAGTTCAAAAGACCAGAAAATCTTAGGTAGCCTAGATTGAAAAAGCACGGCTCTAGTTACATTCAAAAGGTGCCTATATTTTCTCTCCACAATAGAGTTGTGTTGGGGAATTTCTACACATGAAGTTTGATGAATGATGCTAAGAGATGCATAAAGAGAAAGCATATGAAATTCCAATCCATTATCAGATCTTATTACTTTGATTTTAGTAGAAAATTGAGTAGAAACCATGTTGATAATAGTGGAGATGCAAGTCCTAGTGTCAGACTTATGTTTCATAAGGAAAATCCAAGTAAACCTAGTGAAATCATCCACATTAGTTAAAAAATAATGATGTCCTTGAAAGGAGGAAACATTAATTGGTCCGCAGATATCCATATGGACGATAACAAAAGGATGAAAACTGGAAGTGACACTATCAGGGAAAGGGAGTACTGTTTTGCATAATGACAACAATCACAAACAATGTCAATATATGGAAAAACAACGCTTATTTTGTTTGGTACATTAGAAAAAGGGTGGCCTAATCTAAAATGCCACAAATCAAAAGAGTTAGGCACTGTAGAATCAGTCTTAGCAGAACTAACTAAAACAGAAACATCAGTGTTTCGAACACTATTATTACAAGAAAAAGATTGAAGCTACAACTGTAAAATGTAAAGATTATTAAGGATTTCAGCATGCCTAATCATCTTCTGGGTATGGATATCCTGTATATCACAAGAAGAAGGGGAGAAAATCACTTTACAGTGAAGAGAATAAGTAAGCTTATGTATTGAAATTAGATTATACTGAAAATTGGGAATATATAAAACATTATGCAAAGTTATATGTGAAGTAAGTAAGATGGAACCAGAATAGTTGGCAAAAACCATGGCTCCATTAGGCAATGTAACAACAATTGGTTTAATAGGTTTGTAAGTGCTAAAAAAAATGTATATTTGGGCAGACATGATCACTGCCCCAAAAATCTAAAATCCAAAAAGATTATGGATGAAGAGTATTACCTGTCTTGGTGATACTAGAGACTATGTGAGGTGCAGGGTCATTAGAAGATGACTTACTATTTTGAGCTGCAAGATTGGAATTGTCCTTCTTGGAAGCATGTAGCAGGGAGATGAGATAATGATAGTCCTCTTGACTAATATGACGGGAAGGATCAGAAGTAGATGCAGATTGTTGAGAACATTCAGAAAAAGAAACCTGTATGGAAGTTTTTGGAACCTGAGATCAGACTTGCAAGGAAGTGCCTGGATTGTTGGTCCGATAGCCAGGAGGAAAACCATGTTTGAAGTAGCATGTTTCAATAGTGTGATTAGTTCTTTTGCATTAAGTGCATAACATCTGTTGTCTAGAATTGGATCTACCACGACCTCTGCCCTGGGAATTAGTATTTATTCTTGGTTGTGTGAAATTGTTGGAATTGGTTGCAAGAATGGTAGAATCCGTGGTGGGAGTATTAAGAATGGGCCTCTCTTGTTGAAGAACCATGGAATAGGCCTAACTTATGGAAGGTAAGGGTTTCATTAGAAGAATTTGTGCTCTTACAGGATCATATGATTCATTGAGGCCCTTTAGAAAACAAAGAACATGTTCTTTGTCTTTGTAATTTTGAATTGATTGACTCAATTCACATGTAAAGGTTACAACACAAGAACAGGTGGGAGTAGGTCGGAGGTGTAACACCTCAGTTTTTACTGTTCTTCAGTATCGGATATATATATACATATGTATATATATATATATATATATATATATATATATATATATGTATATACATATATATATATGTATATGTATATACATATGTATACATATGTATATGTATATACATATGTATACATATGTATATGTATATACATATGTATACATATGTATATGTAGGCAAAATTACATTTTTGGTCCCTTAAGTTATTTGTTTTGTTCAAATTGGTCCCTTAAGTTTTTTTTTTGTGACAAACTAGACCCTTAAGTTAGGTTCAGGTTTTAAATTGGTCCCTTAAGTTTTTTTTGTAACAAACTAAACCCTTAAGTTATGTTCGGGTGACAAATTGGTCCCTTAAGTTATTAAAAATAATAAATTAAGGGTCTAATTTATTGGTCCCTTTGACAAATTAAGGACCAATTTGTCACCCGAACATAACTTAAGCGTCTAGTTTGTCACAAAAAAACTTATGGGACCAATTTGAAACCTGAACCTAACTTAGGGGTCTAGTTTGTCACAAAAAAAACTTAAGGGACCAATTTGAACAAAACAAATAACTTAAGGGACCAAAAATGTAATTTTGCCATATATATATATATATATATATATATATATATATATATATGTTTATATTAATTATTTGGAGTTATTAATTTATCTGAATGTTTATTTTTATTTTTATTTTGTTTATGTGGTTTAGTTGAGTAATTTATTTACTCTTTTAAAATTATTTTATTGAGTGCACTAGCACTGCCTTATTGCAATGTATGCACGCTTGCTAGACAATAATACTATGTTATTGCCATTATTAATAATTGTCTAGAAAAAAAAAATTAAACGTTATGATTTAAAGAAATTTACTTTTAGATTTTATTCTATTTAATTTTAGATTTGAAAATAGGTTGGTTTGAAATCAACCGGAGATTAATTTTGAATCATTGATTTCCTTGGTTGCTAAATTTAACCATCAATCTCTACCCTATTTCAAATTTTGAAATCATATATTTGTCACTCATTATTTTTAGATCCAAGGGTCAAGATCTATTTCCTTTTATTAAACTCTATCTCACTCACTCTTTTTACCTACTAACTAAAAGAAAATGAAATTTCCTCCCTTATTTCTCCCTCCACGTACGCGTCCACACCCTTCTTTTCTCTTCTTCCTCTCTTCACATCTCCTTCTTCCTTCTTCACCTCTTCACCTCTCAACCTTCTTCTCTCCACACCCCAACAGCACGCTGCCACCGGAGGACCGCAGACCGACCGCCGCTCTGAGTGGGAGGATGACCACGAGCTCCAGCTGCGACCCACCCTTGCACCCGCGCGTTTGGCTAGTCCAGTTCCGTCACTCTGCCGTCCCTCCGCCATGGTAAGTGCACTTTAGCCGCCAATAATTGTGGTTCTCCACCTATTCTTGTCCATTTGAACCTCCTTATCTTCTTTCTTGAGACTTAGCCCTTTCTTTTGATCTTGGTTGATGTAGAACCCCAACGAACCGCCGCTGCCGCCACGTCGCCGGAGTTGCCGCCGCCGTCACCACCACCTCAGGATGCTCATAGTGCTTCTTCTCTATACTGGGTGAGTTGGATTTTATCCTTCTCTGTTCAAAATTCAAAAACCCCATTTGTTTTGAAAAACCCTAACCCTAAACTATTGATTTCAGTTTTAAACTTTGAAATTTAATGTGTATTTATGCAATTAAGACTATCAATTGATGTTTTCCTAAACTAATTTCATGATTCTATGAACAAAACTTGCTTCCCCCAAATTTGGTTTAGGAGCCCTAAACCCAAATCTGACTTTATTTGAAATTGACTCAGTTTTGTGAAATTAACTATGATTTAGTGCAATTAGGACTCCTAATTGATGATTTATAAGTTCAGTTTCATGATCCTTTAATCAAAACCTAGTTTCCTCAAATTGTGTTATGAACCTTAAGCCCCAAACATGTTTATGCTTTGAAAATGGCTCTGTTTTGTGAAATTAAATGTTTAGATCAACTTAGAATATGTGTTTGATGATGAGTAATTGATTTCTTGATTTTCTGGTTGTTGCAAAATGTTTGGACTCCCTCGCTGGGATGTTGTTGTGTTTGTCAATGCTTGGAGAAGCCTGATTTGCCTTATTGGGAGCTGATAGGAATTACCTGCGCACGTTGCAAGGTGTCAAAGGAACCCGAGGCATCATTGAGAAGGAAACGAACTGTTAAATGCGTCAAGGAGAGGATCTTTTTCTGGTCTACAAAGGTAAGGGGAGAAAGCCTGAGGGATATTTAAATTATGATAACTATATGCTTGATATGTTTGATTTTATGTGGTTGTTGAAGTTGATTGTTGATGTGGCTGTTTTAGTGAGAAACTATTTTCAATTGTCCTTTGTCTCGACATCCACCACAGCATAAACAATCACATAAAACTGATTATTTGCATCTTGCCCAATAGCTGACAGCAACTGACCACCATAGTAACCCTTTAAAAAACACCCATCAAGGTCAATAAGTGGCCTACATCGAGCATTAAAACCAGCCTTGCAGCCTTCCAAACAGATATACAGACGATCACATAGTGGGGGTAATTCCATTCGGGATAAAACATCAATCCTTCCAATTGAACCTGGGTTAGTTTTCAACACCTCAGCAACGTAGTCCGATGTCCTACCATATTGATCTTTTTCTGAACCTTCTACTGCAAGCCTAGCTACTTTCACTGCTCGTGACAGCTTCTTCTCATTAAGGTGGACAGAATAATCCTCTTTAAACATATCAAAAGCCTGCTTCCTTTTAAGCTCAGGCAGTGTCAGTAATCGCCTCTCCAACTTCTTGGCAACCCATTTCCTAGTGGCTGCTTTGTTTGTAAACACCCTGCATTAAGTATGCTCATCAACCAGGGTCTTCAATTATTAGATCTTGTCCAAGCTATTCCATGAACAAAAAGCAACCCATGGACATTCCTTCACCTTACAAATAGCCCTAGCCCTATGCTTATCATTCTTCCTCCATTTGAATTGCCTTCCAAGTGCAATATTGTAGTCTTTGACAGCATTCTTAAACTCCTCCAAATTCTTAAACTCCATTCCAATTTGTAGCCTCACTTGTCCAAATGAACTCTGAGGGTTGAACACTGGGAATGTAGGCCTTGAGATCCCCTCATCATCAGTAGATTCTAGGGTTTTCATCTACTCGGAGTAAGATTCATAACCATTAGCCTCAAAGGAAGCTCTCTCACTATCTTCAGAACCATCTTCTTCTTCACTACCTTCTTCTTCACTTCCTCCTTCTTCAGTGGATGATACAAGAACTGCTACCTTCTTCCCCTTGGCTTTTTTTTTTTTTTTTTTGTTGGCTTCTTCACATAATCTTCCTCACTGTCACTTTCAGTTATCAAAGGAGGCCTGTAAAGGGAATACTCCGCACTGTCATAGTCATCATCAGACACCAAGTCCTCAAATGAAACTTCAATTGGTGCAGCACCATTGGCATGAACATCCTCCTCCACCTCGTTAGGGTCTACATACTCTACATCTTCAACACCTAGAGCCGGATACTCAAAATATAAGTGCATGTTACATGATTTCCACCCTTGTGCTCCTTAGTAGCCTCACACATACGATTGATGTCAGTGTGTCCCCCCCAGGTCTTAAACCAGTATCAAAATCCCTACAACCCGGATGCATCCACCACATAGCATTGAAGTCATGGTACCCCAAGTTCTTGAACAAGGTCACCGAGTCAAAATAGTTGACTAGGTCAATATCCATTGGGGGCATACTGTCTACATTCCCATCCATGTATTTCAGAACCCTTTTGTCCCTGACCAAATTGCCTCCATGGTGAAAGAAGAATATACTATGAGTTATTATCTATAAAGAAAAACAAACAAACCAAAAAGCACCAAACAAGTTAGAAGGACACTTTTGTCTCAAACAATTAGTTTAACAGGGACCACATGGCCCCACACAGACACCATCCACATGCCACACACCCACACAACATAAACAACCTATTTCAATAACAAAGGGACCGCATGCTATATGTAAAATAACTCATTCAACAATTAACAAATGCAAAAAAAAAGGGGGGGGGGGGGGGGGGGTGGGCACAGAGGGATGCATGTGATCAAATGGAACACATAAACCACCTATGCATGAGAACACATAACCCAACAACATCACAAATGGAACCCTAGCCATTGATTCCCCAAATTATGAACACGAAAATCGTGAAAAATCATAGATTTGGGGAAACGAACATTACTTTCAGAAATGGGAGTCTATTGTAGCACCCCGCTTTTTGTTAAGTGTTTTCCTTAAGCTTGTTTATTATGTTAGAATTGAGTTGGATTGATGTTGAGAGTGAGTTTGACCCTGAAAATACACTGATAATTGACCTTAGGATTAATGGATTAAAAACCCTAGAAGTTGGTTAAGGTTTCAGTTCTGGTTTCTGCCCAGAACAGTGCAGTTGTGCATTGAGCAGGACCGTGCTGAACAGGGAGCACGACCGTGCTCCCAGTTGAATTCTGGAAAATGGCCGCGCAATTAGCACGACCGTGCAGGACAAAGAGCACGACCGCGCTTAAGGGCAGGAGCGCGTTGCAAAGTTTAAGTTGAGCATGCCCGTGCTCAGTATGCTGACCGCGTCTCGATGACGCTAAGTTGAGCATGACAGTGCTCAAGGATGAGCACGACCGTGCTCAGGTCCAGTTTATATATATGCGCACAAAAATCGAGGGTTTTAACACTATTTCTGGTGGCTGCTAACCCTGTTGCGGCTGACATTGTGTTTCTCCCTTTTTTCCTCATATTCAGAGGAATTCTTGAGTATTGGAGGCCTTGGGAAGTGTAGTTTCACCTGTACTCATATAGAGGTAATGTCCCTTTCCCTTAGTGGTTTCCTTTTCATGATTTGGATTGGGAAACTGATGGTTGTGTTTTATTTTTTCCAAGGCTTGGATTTGTTTTGAGCCGCTCGAAAGGAAGGAACCGGTTTGCTATTAGGACTGTTATTGGAGCTACCTTCAATCCAGGTATGGGGAGAAGGGTAATGTACTCATAGGCTTGGGTTTAGAGTAAAGTAAAGGGGTTCCCATAACCCTGGTTGAATGTATGTTTATTATATGATATGATTAAGTGCCTTTGTTGATAGTATATATTTAGTAAGTTATGTTCATGTTTGGTTATTTGTAATTGATGAATATGATGTTATACTGTTGGTTGAATATAAATGTATGATGTGATTGGTTGATGCCAATGTTGAGTTGGATTGATGTTGAGAGTGAGTTTGACCCTGAAAATACACTGATAATTGACCTTAGGATTAATGGATTAAAAACCCTAGAAGTTGGTTAAGGTTTCAGTTCTGGTTTCTGCCCAGAACAGTGCAGTTGTGCATTTAGCACGACCGTGTTGAACAGGGAGCACCACCGTGCTCCCAGTTGAATTTTGGAAAATGGCCGCGCAATTAGCACTGTCGTGCAGGACAAAGAGCACGACCATGCCCAATAGGAAGCACGATGGTGCTTCACTTATGTGACAGCACGACCGTGCAGGGGACAAGCACGACCGTGCTCCCCTAACAGATAGAGATGGAATTAAAGGACTTAAAGAGGTTCTAACCCCACCCTTCCCCAAAGTTATGAGTTGATGTAGTTAATCAAAGATAAAGATTAGATAACTTGGTTAATGATTATCAAAGATAGTTAAGATGATGAGATGGTGAGGTGTTGAGTTTGATAAGTCGGTACCCATTGGGTGTTATGCCTTGGTGCTTCTTGGCCAAGGAAGCCTTTACCCCATGGTTTGGGCCTAAGGTATTGTTGATGTTGCACCTTGGTAGCCGAGAGTTTGCTCTAAGGGGGCCTTAACCCGGTTGGGTTTAAGATGTTGCGGTAGATTCCGCTGCGGTCGATTCCGCTGGTTAAAGATGTTACGGTTGATTCCACTGATGTGAAGGAGGAGGCGGTTGCCTATTGTTTGTTGTTGCTCATGCATCATTAAAGGTGTTGTTGTTGAGGGATGTTCGACATAGGGGAGGTCATCCTAGAGTATGACGATCTGGCCATCCACGGTTGGAGTAAATTCTCCTTGCGCCCCCGTGATGAGGCATTCGTTGGTTTGATGCGTTGGCTATCCAAGGGGTAGATTCTTCGGCGTTGAGTCGATTCTCAATGTGGATATTTAACTCCGAAGTCGTCCATCCCGAGTTTAGTGGATCCACATGCATTGTTGGTTTAGCGGAGTAGGGTTACGTTGCACTGTATAGCATACTGTTATCATAATGATGATGTTTGATGAAATGTTGTTATGCTTGTTGTTTACTTTACTTCCTACTTCCTTGCTATTGTGTTGACATGATTCTTACTCCCTATATTTGTTTGTTTGTTTGTGTTTGGCCTGATCGAAACCTTGCAGAGGATGACGAGCAGCTCGGAGAGGAGTGACTCCGAGGAGCCGCCACTCATAGTTAGGGCTTGTTTTTATGTTTAATTAGATTGTTTCAGTTGTATTCCGAGGACATGTTTTCCGGAACGGTTATACCAGCTCTGAGTGTGACATCGGGGTTGGGTAGTTTATTTGTTACGTTTTATTTGTTTTAAACTTGTTTTATTTTCCGTGTTGTGAACTGGTTCATGTGGGACTTTTCTACCCATGGACAAATGTTTAAATTATCCAGTAAAATGCATGTTATTCATTTAATTGCTTTTATATTAAATGCATTATATCATGCGGGTAGAAGGGTGTCACATTTAGTAGTATCAGAGCAGTTCGGCCCTGTCCGGACGTGGTATGAGTCTGTTGTGAGTCTGTTGTGTGCTCTAGTTTGAATTGTCTATACTTGTTATAGACAATGATACTTTAAGATAGTTGCCTGTAGCTTTTACCCGCTTAAGTTTCTGTATTAAGAGTTGCTTTGGGTATGTACAGGAACTAATGGCCGGTAGAGGACGCAACGATCAGGCGATTGCGGGTGCATTAGCACTTCTGGCCAATGCTATTGGACAGGTCAACCATAACAACAATCACTACAAAAAATCAACTGTTTAAACGACTGACAAATTCGGTCGCTAAAAGTGCTAATTTGGTCGCCAATCTCTTTAGTGACCGAATTAGCGACCGATTAATGATGGTGGCTGATAACCTGGTCGCTAATGTTTTAGCAACCGTATTAATATTTCGGTCGCTAAATGGCGGTCGTATTTTCGGTCGCTAAGTAATAAAGGTCAGTCGCTAATTGGTTGGTCGCATGATTGGGGTAACCACGTTTGGCGACCGATTATCGGTCGCTAGTTTGGTAGCAAATGTTCGTTACTATTAACCAAAATTAGCGACCGATATTCGGTCGCTAGACCACAATTTTTTTCTTTTAGCTAAAGTTTAGCGACCGAATTATGGGTTGCTAATTCGGTGGCTAAACTGGATTTTATTATTATTTATTTTAAAATTTAATTTTTAAAATAATAAATTTTTTTTTTTTTTGCTTTAAAGTTTAGCAAAATTACTAATAAAACACACCAAATTACTAATGAATTATACAATTATAAAAAATACTGAATATATATATATAAAAATAATCCAAAGTGTCGTACAAGAATCGTTTAAAATCTAAAAAATGAAAAAAAAAATTCATTCATGATGAGGAGGAGGTGGAGCAACCCAATCATCCTCAGCGTCCGTGCCGTCAACATCTGCCATCTGATCGTCCTCTGGAGCAGCATCATCAGTAGCAGGCGGCACAACCACTGAAGCATCACCCTGAGCAACTGGAGGTTGGATCCTCATCTGCTCCAACACCAGCCGCAGTGTCTGGCCCTGCTCGATGGTCTTCTGCATCAGCTCCTGGTGTGCCTAAGTCAACTCTGCAATCTGGTTCGCCATCTGCTGCTCTCTCTCCCTCTTCTCTCGAAGCTCCACGTTCAGCTACGTGATGGTGTCCTGCATCTGGTTGAACTGCTCCGGAGGGACGGTATCCACGTAGGAAGGAGCAGGCGTGCCGGACGATGAAGCGATAAACTCGCCTCCCAGGTGTCCGAGGTCATACACGTGGCCCTTCTTGTTCCTGCCCCCGACAACCTCCAAATAAATGGTATTATCGTCGATGGAGACAGGAGAGTGGGGCCCCTCACCAGTCAATGCCTCATCCTGTGACTGTGAGGCACGTGATATGGCATCGTCCTTCTTCTTGTTGAAGCCTACTTGCAAAGTATAGATGAACATATTTAGTTAAATTTATAATCAATGTTAACAAATCAATTATAATTATAATAAATTACAAGTATAAACTAAATTGTTTTTTTGCTTACAGCATAGTTACGGGCCTTGTCGTTGACCCATGCCCCCGACTTCAACATCTTCGTCCTCTCCACCAACTCCATAACAGTGGGGGGCCCGCTGTTTTCTGTGCTTTCTGCATAGAAAAATATAATCTTAAATTCATAAGAATATTTAAAAATGAAAACTCATGGAATAGTATACTAAGTCAATAAAGTTTAAAGTATTACCAGCTCGTCGAAGTGGGCTGCGGCTGATTTAGAGCCGTCGGTCCAAGCACATGCGCCACCATGAGAAGCTCGATTACGCCGAGCTGTGGCCTGGATCTCTTGGAACTTCTCAGTAGCCCAGTACTGGTCCAGCTGCCTCCTGATCTCAGGATCCACCCACTTCTCCTTATTCTTACCCTTCCTCAGCTTGTTCGTCAGATTCTTCATGACCAGTGAGCCTTTATGCTCAAATATGTCCTTGATGATCTGCTCTAAGGCTGCGTCCCACCTATTCTCTTTCTGCAACTTACAATTGTTAGGAAATTCATGTGTATATATATATATAATGTAAATTTAATTTAAATAACTTAATAAATTATTACCTTAAACTCTTTAAACAGTTGATCCCTATTGCCCCCTGGGATGGCCTTCCATGTAGGCCATGGACCATCAAACTTGCGTTACAGGATCTTCGAGTAAATTGCAAATACATGCTTAAATATTAAATTATCAGCACACAATCAGCATCTTACCTTTCAGGCAGGATACCATCCTATTGAGCTCAGCTCTCCACTAACAAACAACAAGATAATTCACATAACACGTTACAAGCACCACACAATCAGAACCCATTAGACAAAGCAGAACCTTAAAAGAGAGTATTGAGAGAACTTACCTATGCGACAAAATGCAAAAACAAGTAAGGATAGGGGGAGGAGCCGCAGACAAGAAGATCAGGAACTAATAAATATAATAAGACAATATGAATGCAAATTAATATCCTTAGAGCCAACTTAATTGTATTCAAGTTAGTAATATAAAAGTTCAACAAATTGCCATTACGACCAATTGATTACCTGTGGAGATGGAGAGGGGACGAAGGGACTTGGTTTCAACTCACAAGAAATAAAGCAATGACCTATAATGCATAAATAAAATTAATCCTGTCAAATACTAACAATTAAGAAACTAACATTTAAGGCTCTCATATATTGTCACTTTGCAACTAATTCGATGTACTCATGAATCTTGAACTACTCAACTCACTTTTAATGTTACACATCTTAAAATTATCTGCATACCAAATAACTTATTGAACCTTATATTTGGATTAGCCATACCATAGAAAACAAAGATGTGATCTATTGATACCGATGAAAGAAGAAGAAGACGATAAACTAGCAAGAATCGAGTTGGACATTTATTAAAGGAGTAGTAAACATGAATTTTAAAATCAGAAGAGTATAATATGCAACCTATATGCTATTTCAAACAGTGTCTAGCAAACAATTTTCCATGTGATATTTTACATAGCAGGATTGCAGCTCAGGCAAACTGGGCAATCAGTTGGTCTATACTCCTACTCATTGTATTATTTCAAATGCAAAATAAGTCGGTGTTGCATGACAGAACATCAATCAAGAGGGAGACAAATGAAAATGAAATCAAGCATCCCCCAAGTTAACTGATGGTCACAACACTCATGACCCAATACGGACCCTAGGCTAAACAAATAAAAGCATACTCAAGATTTACAACTACATATAAGAAATGAGATAAATCTTGTCCGTATAAATAAACTCTCAAGTCCAACTTTATATCTGATTCTCATGATTTGCAATCTGTTAATTATGTTAGAGGGTAAAAATATATCATCCCACTGTAGTAAGAAAGCTACAACACGGGTCAAGTAGATAAAAATTAATCATAACATAGACACAATTTCCATCAAGCATGTCATTTTTACAGACATAGACCAGATGCCTCAGCCACCATAGATTTCAAGACTATTTATTGGTCACTTAGATTGCAAAATCTCAACAAAATTATAGAGTCTACAAGACCAGGAAATCTGCAGTATAGACTGTAATTCCAAGTATATATTGGCCTCTTATGATGTTCATTATTTCAGATAAAAAGAAAAAAGATTATCCCTATTGCAGTACTGGCATCAAGATCAAGGTTACAAAACATATCGAGAAGCTAAAGACTAATCATACCATAGAACCAAAATTATATCCAGCTAGCGAGTCACAGTTTTACAAAATGCCCCAACCACAACATACTTCAAGACTATTAATCACTTTGATTGAAGAGACTCAACATAATCAAAGACTATGAGACTAGGAAATCTTATCCAGTATAAATTGCAAGTCCAACTATATATCTGGCTCTCATGATCTGTTCAATATCTTAGTTAAAAGAAAAAATAAATCCTTATTGCAGTATTGAAGTTACAATACAGATCAAGTAGCTGAAAGATTAGTCAGAAATCAGAATGCAGAAGCAAAACCCTATCTAGGCAGTCATATTATGTTTTCTCATATAAGAATCATACAAGAAAGACCAGATGCCTCAGCCACATCATATATTTCAAGACTACTAGTCACTTCGATTGCAGTATATCAGACATAAAATTATTGGGTCTAAGAGACCAGGAAATGGTAGAAATCAGAAATAAGATCTCATTCTACATGATCCATGCAACTCAAGTTAGTCAACAAGCACTTCAGAATGTTTGACCTCAATACCGTCAGTGTTAATAGTTGAAAGGCATAAAAGGGGAAGGGAGAGGTTTTTCTTAAGAAACAGTCAGTGGAAGTAACAGCCTTTATACTTTGTCATTCGAACATTTCTATAGAATAATACAGAAATTATAGGGAAAGGGATCCTTTTCATCTACATTATAGAACAAGTTAATTACACTACATATTTCTCAAATCATGATATTCTATAACATCTGAAGAATTGTATATTTGAACCAATAAACTGTACAAAACTTGAAAATGCAAGACATGCAACTTTAGAATGAAAGAGCAATAACTTCAAATTTTCAAGACTTAATTATCAGTGGATATAGGTAATGTATTGCTTGACTACTTATGCATGAAATTCATCATTCTTCCATGTTTAAAAGGAAACTTGGGATTGGGTAAGCAACTATTTCAATCAGGTGACATAATTACTGGGAAAACAGGAAAGAAACCATATCATCAAAAGCTTACATACATGCAGTCACTAATCCCCTATTGTCAAGTCACAAGAGAAAAATAAAAACTATTATACATGCATATTTCTATCCGGATTAGGATCCTCCCAACTTTTTTCTCTCGTGTTAGATAGAGAAAGATACAAAAACAAATTTATATTCATATGTAGGGCCCATTAGAATTTGCTTTCGTGTCTTTATCTATCATAACATGATAGGAAAAATGAAAGGAAGGATCGAAATCCTTTCTATCCACTATTTCAAGCCAAAACAGAAAAAAAAAACTCAAGAAAATCAAAATTCGCACAAACACGTTAGTACTTTTGCTTGAACACAATTATGGAAACATACTCTAAACCTTAAGCTCACATTAAATTATTATTATTATTATTTTTTAAAAAAGATGAAATTTTATATAAAGTAGTTTTCAACTTTAAAATTGACAACCACTATCCTTGGTTAGTGACTTCCAATAAGCTCAAATCTACAAGGATTCATGCATACAGAAAGACAGAACAGAGTGATTCTAAGAACAAATCAAGCTATCCTTATTCTTATAGTATAAATCTATAAACAACCATAAACTCATTTCATGAAAAATCACAAACAAACATATTCCAATTCCTTAAAAGCAGAACAAAAAAAAAATAATCATTAATCATTCCCTAAACCCTAACCTGAGACAGAACTGATCAGAGGAGACTGTGGGGGTGGTGGCCGCTCGAACAGAGCCCCTTGAGATGGTGGTGGTGGTCGGAGGAGGAGGTGGCAGCACCTGAGAGAGACATAAAGAAAGAAACTTAAATAGAGAGAGAGAACCGAGCAAGAGAGAGAGCGCGAGACACACACACACACAGAGAGGGAGAGAGGAGAGAAGAAGAGAGCTTACCTATGGTCCGTGAGAGGTGGCGGTGGCGGGAGGAGGATGAGAGAGAACCTGAGAAACAGATAGAGAGAAACAGAGTGAGACAGAGAGAGAGAGAGAGAGGGATGGAGAGAGACGGAGAAGATGAGAGCTTACCGGAGGAGACGGGATGATGGTGGTGGCTCGAGGCGTCCTATGGTGGCCGGAGGTCACACGAAGAAGGAAGAAACGACGAGAGAGAAAGAAGATTCGGGCAAAAGTGATGAAGAAAGGGGGTTCTGGTGGATTTAGGGATTTTATTTTTAGCGACCTAAATTTTTAATTCGGTCGCAACAACGGTCGCTAACTAGGTTATTTTGAAATTTGAATTCATAAATTTAGCGACCAATGTAAATTCGGTCACTAAAACGCTCTATTTTAAAAAATTGTACACGCGTGTTAGCGACCGAATTTACATCGGTCGCAAATATACATAAAATTTTACCGTTGCTTAAAAATCGGTCTCAATTTTGGTCACTGAAAGGTCAACAAGTTTTGACTTTTAATTTCCTTTATTTAGCGACCGAAATAGCGATCGGCATCTCAGCTACCCTCCATTTCGGTCGCTATTTCGGTTGCAGGATCAAGTATAACCAGTGTTAATTGTAGATCCTATAATCGGTCACTATTTCGGTCGCAAATAGCATCCAATAATTTCGGTCGCTATTTTCGGTCGCTAAATGACCTTTTTTTTGTAGTGAATGGTGGGCCAATTGAATTCCAGGGACTGGATAAGTTCCAAAGGAATAATCCTACGTCGTTCAAGGGAGCTTATGATCCAGAGGGAGCACTGTTATGGCTGAGGGAGATAGAGAAGATCTTTCGTGCAATGGATTGCAATGATCAGCAGAAGCTCATCTTTGCTACCTTTATGCTGACTGAGGAGGCTGAGCATTGGTGGGACAACTGCAGGCAGAGGATGCAGGCTGAGGGCATAGCAGTTACATGGGCTGTGTTCAGATAGAGGTTTCTGGAGAAGTACTTCCCAGCGGATATTAGGGACAAGAAAGAGATGGAGTTCTTATCCTTGAGGCAGGGATCATTGTCAGTTGGCGAGTATGCAGCCAAGTTTGAGGAGCTGGCGAGGTATTACACTCCGTATCAGCATGAGACCGATGATCGCTCCAAGTGTGTCAAGTTTGAGGCTGGACTCCGACCTAAGATTAAGCAAGCCATCAGCTATCAGGAGATCAGGATCTTTCCAATTCTGGTCAACAAGTGCAGAATCTATGAGGATGCCAGTCAGTTCAGAGTTGCTAGTTCCAAGGGATCGGATAGTCAGAGTGGCAAGAAGACTGATCAGAGAGACAAGGGTAAGTAGCGGTATGCTCCGACCGGCAAGGACTTCAAGTAGAGTGGCCAGAAGCCACAATTTCAGCAGGATAGATTCAGAGGTGGGTTCTCTAATGCCCCTAGGGCTATGAGGTGTGGTAAAGGAGGAGCACAGGATCATTACTCATCCCAGTGCTAGCAAGAATCAGAAGTCCCAGGCCAATAGACTGAAGACCACTGGAAGAGTCTTTACTCTTAGTGGAGCCGAAGCCTCCGAGTCTGATGACTTGATCTAAGGTACATGTTTTATTGATGGAACTCAATTAACTGTATTGTATGATTCGGGTGCTACTCACTCGTTTATTCGCATGATAGGGTCAAGAGTCTTAAGTTACCTGTTACCTTTCTTGAGTTTGATTTGCTCGTGTCTACACCCACAAATAAACTTGTTTCCACTTCTTATGCATGCAAGAACTGTCATATAGTCATAAATGATAAAACCTTTATTACTGATCTTGTATGCTTGCCTCTAAAAGACCTTGATATTATTCTTGGCATGGACTAGTTATCTTCCAACCATGTCCTTTTAAATTGTTTCGATAAAACCCTATTTTTGGAACTCCAACGGAGTCTAAGAATCCGGACCTTCTCCCTGCTAGCCAAGTTCAAGCTTCGATGAAAGACGAAGCCCAAGTATACATGATGTTAGCTTCCCTGGAAGTAGAGAGCAGCCCTTCTGATGTCGCCAGCTTGCCTGTTGTGCGGGAATTTCCTGAGGTGTTTCCGGGGGATGTTTATAACTTACCCCCAGAGAGAGATGTTGAGTTTACCATAGACTTAGTGCCTGGCACCGGGCCAATCTCCATAGCACCCTATAGAATGTCTCCTCTAGAGCTAGCTAAGTTGAAGGAACAATTAGAGGACCTGATGAAGAAGCAGTTCATTAGGCCGAGTGTGTCTCAGTGGGGAGCACCTGTGTTGTTGGTGAAGAAGAAAGATCGTAGTATGAGGTTGTGTGTCGACTATCGGCAGCTCAACAAGGTGACCATAAAGAATCGGTATCCCCTCCCTAGGATTGATGATCTTATGGACCAATTGATGGATGCTTGCGTCTTTTCTAAGTTAGATTTGAGGTCAGGGTACCATCAGATTCGGGTTAAGTCTCAGGACATCCCGAAGACAACGTTTAGGATGCGATACGGTCACTATGAGTACTTGGTTATGCCTTTTGGTGTGACGAATGCTCCTGCGGTCTTCATAGACTACATGAACAAGACCTTTCACCCTTACTTGGATAAGTTTGTGGTGGTTTTCATAGATGACATCTTAGTGTACTCCAAAAGTAAGGAAGAACATGAGGAACACCTGAGGAGTCTCTTGCAGACCCTTAAGGAAAAGCAGTTGTATGCTAAGTTGTCAAAGTGTGAGTTCTGGTTAGAAGAAGTGAGCTTGAACACCTGAGGAGTGTCTTGTAGACCCTTAAGGAAAAGCAGTTATATGCTAAGTTGTCAAAGTGTGAGTTCTGGTTAGAAGAAGTGAACTTCTTAGGACATGTCATCTCTAAAGGTGCATAGTAATGGACCCAGCTAAGGTAGAGACGGTGCTCCAGTGGGAAGCGCCAAAGTCTGTAACCGAGATTAGGAGTTTCTTGGGCCCTGTTTTTTTTTTTTACAATAGGGCGCATCATGGCCGTGACCATATCCACGGCTGGGCTATGATCAATGTTGGTTGTGTGGTCCTTTCCGCGTCACGCCCGTGATGGTTGTCACGCTGGGCCGTGACCTCTTCTGGTTCTAGTGACTTTCTTCTCACGCCCATGATCAAAGTCACGGCTGGGCCGTGACCTTTTCTAGTCTTCTGCTGGTCCTTGTCACGGCCATGACACTAGTCACGGCCAGGCCGTGATCTTCACTGCCTTCCTTTTTCATGTCTTTTTGCTCTTCATACCTTCCAACCTGCAATTACTTGGCAAAACCATCAACAATGATCTTTCTCCTCTAATCTTCTCAATTATTGAAAACAAAAATTAAAAACCAAATAGCAAGGGAAAGAAAGCTTGAGTTGCCTCCCAAGAAGCGCTTATTTACGGTCTTAAGCTTGACCATAGTCCCTTCAATCAACCAGGATCAGCTGAGCTTGGAAGTGAAAGAACACCTCTCTTCCAAGGAAGTCCTTCAAAGAGCCTATTTTGTTCATATGGCCACATGCGCTTTCGCTTTGCTCTTTTCACTCTGAGTCTTGTGGCCTTACTTCCTCCCAGCAGAAATTTTAACTCCACATATTGAGCAACTACTGGTTCATCTTTATTCGGTGCATCATTTGTCATGCAAAGTTTGGGAGTTGCTTCCATGTTAAGCTCTTCCTTCACCTCCGGAGGCATTATCTCAATCCTGCACACATGATTCTCAAAAGGAGGGTTGTTATATGAGTTAGTCAAATCAAAATCCACCCTACCTTCCTCTACATTCAAAGAGAGCTTACCATTTTTAACATCTATTATTACTCCAGCTGTGGCCAAGAATGGCCTTCCAAGAATGATAGGGAATTTAGAATTCCCGTTCATATCCAACACCATGAAATCGGTAGGAATGAAAAGTTTCCCTACCTTTATGGGGACATTCTCTAGTATGCCTAGAGGGGTTTTAGTTAAGCCATCCGCAAATTGTAAAGAGAATTTGGATGGACTCAATTCCTTGGTTCCTAACCTCTCAAAGATGGCAAGTGGCATCAAACTCGCACTAGCCCCTAAGTCACATAAGGCATGATCTATTTTAACTTCTCCAATTAAGCAAGCAATAGAGAAACTTCCTGGATCTTTTAATTTAGGAGGCATATTAGTTTTTATCATTTCATCACGCTCCTCAACTAAGCTCTTAGTCTCTTTTTCTACTTGCTTTTTCCTGACTAGCCTTTGTGGGAAAAGTATTGGGGGTTGGTAAGGTGGTGGAGGGAGATACTTTGGTTTAATCTCTTCTTGTTCATTCATGTCCACCTCACATTCCATGCCCTTTTCAACTACCCCAAGCTTATCATCCCTCAAGTATATAGCATTAAAGTGCTCACTGGGATAAACTTCGGGTTGTCCCGGAAACGTACCCTTAGTCCTAGAAGATGTACTAGCTTGTTTGTCAATTTGTGTCTCTAGCATCTTATTGTGAATAGCCAAGTTATCTACCTTAGAATCTAGTTCCTTAATGGCTTGGCCCATAGCCCTACCATGTTGCCTAAACTCTTCATTTTGCTTTGTTTGAGTTTCAGCAAAATTTTCCAAAAGAGACTCAAGTTTAGAATTTTGTACCTGAGAATACCCCGATGCGGGTTTCATATTACCTTGGCCTTCTTGGAATTCGTGGTTCAACGTGTTGTTGTAGTTCCGGTAGGAGAGATAAGGGCTATTCTTTCTTCCTTGGTTGTAAGAGTTTGGGGGAACATAGTTTGGCAACTTCGGGTTTGTGTCATAAAAATTGTGACATGAATTCACTTGTTCACCCGAAGCGCCTTTTGCAGGAGCACTACCATGTGGGCACACCATGAAGTCATGTCCCTGCATTCCACAAATCTCACAAGCAACATTAGTAGCACCTATTGAACTCATATTAGTTTTTTTCAAGCATATCAAAGCGCTTACTCAATGAATCAAATTTAGACAATATCAATTCCGCACCACCTACTTCAAACTTACCTCCCGAAAGCTTTTTCGGGTTATTACATCTTTCTGAACCCCATTGGTGATAGTTGGTGGCAACTTTCTCAATGATCTCAAATGCTTGAGTCAATGGTCTATTCATCAATGCTTCACCAGCTGCGGAGTCAAGTGACACCTTCGAAGAATAGTCCAATCCATTGTAGAAGGTATGCACTAAAAGCCACTTCTCAATCCCATGATGTGGGCAAGACTCTAGCAATCCCTTGTAACGATCCCAAGCTTCGGATATGCATTCTTCGTCCTTTTGGAAGAAGCCGGTGATCTGAGTTCGTAGGTAAGCAGTCTTGGATGGTGCAAAGAATTTTTCCAAGAATGCCTCTAGTTGGTCCCATGTTGACAAAGTATTGGCAGGCACTGATTTCAACCAAGCTCTTACCCTTCCAGTCAGAGAGGAGAGGAATAACCTCAAGCGAATAGCATCAACCGGGGCACCTTGAATTCTTATTGCATCGGTGAATTCCAAGAATGTCTCCACATGATCAGTTGGGTCTTCCGAGGGTAATCCTTCAAATTGATGTTGCCTAATCATACCAATTAACTGAGGCGGTATAGTGTAGTTCTCCGCCTCAATTTCTGGCCTAGCAATCCCAGTCCGCAAACCCTAGCATTTGGGGCTGCGTAGTCCTTCAGTGGTTTGGTATCTGGTAGATTGGCCATGAGTGGAATGGGGATCAACCTTTCTCTCGCTCTTTGTCTTTGTAGTCTCCTTTGTCTATGAAAAGTCCTTTCGATCTCGGGATCAACTTCAATAAGAGTTCCAAGACTTTGGGATCTTCGCATAAAAGAGAAAAATACCTGCAAAGAGAGAGATAGATACACTAGAAAAAAAAAAAGAAAAATTAATAAAAAATAAAAAAATGTCCAGAAAAACCAATTTAAAAATTAAATTGAAATTCAAGAAAGCACAGTCCCCGGCAACGGCGCCAAAAACTTGATAGCGTGAATCCGCAAGTATATGGCTTCGTCGTCAAGTAATAAAAAGATCGAACCCACAGATACCGTGATCTTAAATAACAATTAATTATTAAATTAATTAAACTAAACAAGAAAAAGATTTGGTTTTTGAAATAAGAATTAACTAACAAATCTAGTAATTAAAATGCAATCACATAAAATCGCAATCAAATCAAATCTGGTGTTTTTCAAATTAAAAGAGATTTCTAGGAATTGGGTTACCAACAAGACTGCTTATGCTACTAAATTGACTACCCCTCTTGTTAATTATCAAAATTGCTTTGAAGGTGAATTTATCCTAATAAAGTTAATGTTCCCTCTCGAGATACAAGAACCGTGCCCAATTAAACCAACCTCTACTCTCGTGGTAATTGTATTTAAATTGAACCCTTTAAGATTTGTGACAATTCAATGAACCCTCGAAGGACCGCTTCTAACTCTCGTGATTTAAGTCCTAAGTTCAATCCTTATAGATCCAATACCTAAGTTCACCGCTAGGTTCATCCTTAGAGTATCTATGACATGCAAATAAGTGCGCACCAAATTCACAAGTAATTCATGTAATAGGAATTAAATCGAAAGCAAATTGAAATTAACAAGAAGCAAAACGTCAATTCATCACATAAAACGAGTCTTGGGCATAGCCCCAATTCCTATAAATAAAACTACTACTTAAGCATTGCCATGGTCATAGCAATCTTGATTAACAAGAACATGAACATCCTAAGAGAAGAGAAGAAATTGGAGAAGAAGAGAAATCCTAAAATTAAGCCTAAGGTAGCAGCCCAGAGGTCCCTATTTTCGAGCCTAATTGCCCTTTTTATAGTGTAGGTTAACTTGGATTTAAAGCTATTACAAAATCAGGTCAAATTAGCAAATCAAATTCCAGATTTTACGTGTCACGGCCGTGATGCCTGTCACGGCCAGGCCGTGACAGGTTCTGTCTTGTTTACTTCTTGCACTAGAGGGCTGTCACGGCTGTTATGGCTGTCATGGCCAGGCCGTGATGTCTGTCACGGCCATGATGGCTGTCACGGCCAGGCCGTGACAGCTTCTGACTTGCACTTTCTTCTTTTTCTTCAGTCCCACTCGATCACGGCCGTGATGGTTGTCACACCCAGGCCGTGATGGTCTCTGCTTTGCTCATTTTCCTTGCTTTTCAAGCTCCATCTTCATACAAACTCCGATTCAACTGGATTTGATTATTTTAATCATGAATTCCTGCACACAAACACCACAGTACCACCTTACCTGTTCCAAAGGAAAAACTAACAAATAACTAAACAAAAATGCCTAATCTACCATGAAAATGCATGCAAAATGACAATGAAATATGATGTGAAATCACACTCATCAATAGGTGGATGGAGTTCTTAATGGATTATGACTTCGAGCTGACCTATCACCCAGGAAAGGCCAATGTGGTGGCCGATGCCTTGAGTAGGAAAACCTTATACATCTCCACATTGATGGTTAGGGAGATGGATCTGATTGAGGAGTTTAGAGACCTTAGCCTGGCTTGTGAGTTTACCCCTAAGAGTATTAGGCTTGGAACCTTGAAGGTTACCAACAGCTTGATGTATTAGATTAGTGAGGGTTAGAAGTTGGATAAGTTTCTCTTAAACCAGCAAGAGTTGCTTGCTCAGGGTAGAGACCTAAGTTTTAAGGATGGCAGTGATGGTATCTTGAGGTTCAAGGATAGAGTTTGTGTGCCAGATGTTCTCGAGCTTAGGAAGTTGATATTAGAATAAGGTCATAGGAGTGGATTGAGTATGCACCCAGGTGCCAATAAGATGTATCAGGACCTTAAGAGAATGTTTTGGTGGCCTAGGATGAAAAAGGATGTGGCTGAGTTTGTGTATGCGTGCCTAGTTTGTCAGAAGGCCAAGATAGAACACCAAAGGCCTTCAGGTAAGTTGCAACCTATGAGTATCCCAGAGTGGAAATGGGATAGCATCTTTATGGATTTTGTGTTTGGACACCCTAGGACTCTAGCAGGTTTTGAGGCTATATAGGTTGTTGTAGATAGACTGACTAAGTCTGCCCATTTCATTCCGATGAACATGGAGTATCATTTAGAGAAGTTAGCCAAGCTGTACATCAAAGAGATAGTTAGGCTTCATGGTGTACTCTCTAGCATAGTGTCGGATAGAGACCCGAGGTTTACCTCTAGGTTTTGGAATAGTTTACAAGAGGCTTTAGGGACAAGGCTTAGTTCAGCTTATCACCCACAGACTGATGGTCAGTCTGAGAGAACCATCCAGTCTTTAGAGGACTTGTTGCGGGCTTGTGTATTAGAACAGTCTGGTAGTTGGGACAAGTTTTTGCCCCTAATAGAGTTCACCTACAACAACAGTTTCCATTCCAGCAATGGGATGACACCTTATGAGGCTTTGTATGGGAGGAGATGTAGGACACCTTTGTGTTGGAATGAACCTAGTGACAGTGTGGTGCTAGGGCCAGAGATAGTCCAGGAAACAACAGAGAAGATCAGGCTGGTTCAGGAAAAGATGAGAGTTGCACAGAGTAGGCAAAAGAGCTATCATGATAAAAGGAGGAAGGCGCTCGAATTCCAGGAAGGCGATCATGTATTCTTGAGAGTTACTTCAACGATTGGGTATGTAGAGTAATGAAGACGAGGAAACTAACTCTGAGGTTCATTGGTCCTTACCAAATCCTTAAAAGAGTCGGCGAAGTCGCCTACCAAATCGCTTTGCCACTATTTTTGTCAAACCTCCACAATGTTTTTCATGTGTCTCAACTCATAAAGTATATCCATGACCCTAGTCACGTGATAGTCCCCGACGCTATACAGTTAAAAGAGAACTTGACAATTGAGGTGTTACCCTTTCGAGTCGAGGATAGGAGGGTGAAGCAGCTAAGAGGCAAGGTGATTCCTTTGGTCAAGGTGGTTTGGAGTGGGGATACTGAGGAAAGTGCTACCTGGGAGCTCGAGAGCAAGATGATGGAGGCGTACCCGCATCTTTTCGTTTGAGGTACATAGAAATTTCCAGGACGAAATTTTCGTTTGTTAAGTGCTTTCCTTAAGCTCGTTTATTAAGTTAGAATTGTTGACTAAGGGCTTAATGAGATTTTTGGCTTAAAAGTCCCTTTCTGGTACATGAGCACGACCGTGCTCATTAGCCAGCATGCCCTTGCTTAAGGGCAGGCGCGTGTTGCCAAGTTTAAGTTGAGCACGCCTGTGCTCAGTATGCTGACCGCGTCTCGGTGACGCTAAGTTGAGCACGACCGTGCTCATGTCCAGTTTATATATATGCACACAGAAATCGAGGGTTGCGTTTTTAACCCTATTTTTGGTGGCTGCTAACCCTGTTGAGGCTGACGCTGTGTTTTTCCTTTTTTCCTCATATTCAGAGCAATTCTTGAGTATTGGAGGCCTTGGGAATTGTAGTTTCACCTGTACTCATATAGAGGTAATGTCCCTTTCCCTTAGTGGTTTCCTTTTCATGATTTGGATTAGGAAACTGATGGTTGTGTTTTATTTTTTCCAAGGCTTGGATTTGTTTTGAGCCGCTCGAAGGGAAGGAACCGGTTTGCTATTAGGACTGTTGTTGGAGCTACCTTCAATCCAAGTATAGGGATAAGGGTAATGTACTCATAGGCTTGGGGTTAGAGTAAAGTAAAGGGGTTCCCATAACCTCGGTTGAATGTATGTTTATTATATGATTAAGTGCCTTTGTTGATAGTATATATTTAGTAAGTTATGTTCATGTTTGGTTATTTGTAATTGATGAATATGATGTTATACTATTGGTTGAATATAAATGTATGATGTGATTGGTTGATGCCAATGTTGAGTTGGATTGATGTTGAGAGTGAGTTTGACCCTGAAAATACACTGATAATTGACCTTAGGATTAATGGATTAAAAACCCTAGAAGTTGGTTAAGGTTTCAGTTCTGGTTTCTGCCCAGAACAGTGCAGTCGTGCATTGAGCACGACCGTGCTGAACAGGGAGCACGACCGTGCTCCCAGTTGAATTCTGGAAAATGGCCGCGCAATTAGCACGGTCGTGCAGGACAAAGAGCATGACCGTGCTGATGAGCACGACCGTGCCCAATAGGAAGCACGACCTTCTTCACTTATGTGACAGCACGACCATGCAGGGGACAAGCACGACCGTGCTCCCCTAATAGATATGGATGGGATTAAAGGAATTAAAGTGGTTCTAACCCCACCCTTCCCCAAAGTTATGAGTTGACATAGTTAATCAAAGATAAAGATTAGATAACTTGGCTAATGATTACCAAAGATAGTTAAGATGATGAGATGGTGAGGTGTTGAGTTTGATAAGTCGGTACCCATTGGGTTACCACAAGCTGATGAGTTATGCCTTGGTGCTTCTTGGCCAAGGAAGCCTTTACCCGGTGGTTTGGGTCTAAGGTGTTGTTGATGTTGTACCTTGGTAGCCGAGAGTGTGCTCCAAGGGGGCCTTGACCCGGCTGGGTTTAAGGTGTTGCGGTAGATTCTGCTGCGGTCGATTCCGCTGGTTAAAGATGTTGCGGTTGATTCCGCTGATGTGAAGGAGGAGGCGGTTGCCTATTGTTTGTTGTTGCTCATGCATCATTGAAGGTGTTGTTGTTGAGGGATGTTCGACATAGGGGAGGTCGTCCTAGAGTACGACGATCTGGCCATCCACGGTTGGAGTAGATTCTCCTTGCGCCCCCGTGATGAGGCATTCGTTGGTTTGATGCGTTGGCTATCCAAGGAATAGATTCTTCGGTGTTGTGTCGATTCTCAATGGTTATTTAACTCCGAAGTTGTCCATCCCGAGTTTAGTGGATCCACATGCATTGTTGATTTAGCGGAGTAGGGTTACGTTGCATTGCATAGCATACTGTTATCATGATGATGATGTTTGATGAAATGTTGTTATGCTTGTTGTTTACTTTACTTCCTACTTCCTTGCTATTGTGTTTACATGATTCTTACTCCCTATGTTTGTTTGTGTTTGGCCTGATCGGCACCTTGTAGAGGATGACGAGCAGCCCGGAGAGGAGTGACGCTGAGGAGCCGCCACTCATAGTTAGGGCTTGTTTTTATGTTTAATTAGTTTGTTTCAGTTGTATTCCAAGGACATGTTTTCCGGAACGGTTATACCAGCTCTGAGTGTGACATCGGGGTTGGGTAGTTTATTTGTTACGTTTTATTTGTTTTAAACTTGTTTTATTTTCCGCGTTGTGAACTGGTTCATGTGGGACTTTTCTACCAATGGACAAATGTTTAAATTATCCATTAAAATGCATGTTTTTCATTTAATTGCTTTTATATTAAATGCATTATATCATGCGGGGTAAAAGGGTGTCACATTTATCAAACGAGAGTTCCTTGAGATGCTTTCTGTCCCTTCAGTTCCTTTCCTTCTCTGTCTCCTTCAGTTCCTCTGCCACTAAGACTTGACATATACAGAGGTTAGGGTATGAATTAGGGAGAGGGAAATGTGCTTAAGGGGTTATTGTCGTCGATCCTTCACATTCTCCTTCTTAACTCAGACCACAAGTGAAACAACGTCGTTTCCTTGGCAAGGGATCCCTTCATACGTTGCGTTTTGTGCCTAGGGGTTTTGGTGTTTTATTTTTATTTTACTTTTATTTACAATTTTCATGCTGGACTGGTAATCAGCAAGGTTAACCTACAGATCAACAAAATTATGGGCCATGTCAGCGTTTTACCAGAGGTCAAAGGTAATCAACTAACGAATGAACTAACATGTCTTGATTTTTACATTCTCGAGAATTAAATTGTGATTTTTTTTTTGGATATAGACTAAAAGTGTCCCGAGTGTTTTTTGTCGGGATCAAATTGGGTTTAGTTAAAGGGGGCAAAAAAAAAAGATAGGAAGGGATGAGCCCGCTGGCTCCAATCTCCTTTTGCTGCCTCTAATACCAAATTAAACGAATAATTTTTTTGAAAAAGCGTGCCAGTCATTCATTTGAATCATTTCTAATCCTTCCCTCCACTGACACTCTCTCCGCTACTCTCACAGCTACCATAGTTTAGGGTTTGCACTTTCCATGCTTCACTCCTTTGTCTGAGACCAAAACGCATATACACCAAAACAATAGGGGGATAGCGGCAGAGACGAGGTTCCATCGACCGAACTCGCGACGGTGGCTGTTCTGTTGCTGTGCTGAGTGGCTTAAGTTGGTGGGTTGGTTTGACGATCAGTTTGAATAAACACGATTCGTCAGTTTAGTGCTAGAGGAGATGGAAACCGATGAATCGTGTCGTGTGCTTCCCTTTCAGCTCCAATTCGATAAACCCCTTGCTTCTCAGGTTTTGTTGTTTCCATCTCACGATCTGTTGAATTAGAATTAGAATTAGATAATGCCATTTGTTTTTCAATCATTAACGAACGAATTTGGAATAATAATACATTAATAGATTATAATTGCGGAGTGGAATCCGGAGAAGGATTTGCTGGCCATGGTTACTGATGATTCTAAGATATTGCTCCATCGTTTCAATTGGCAACGATTGTGGACCATAACCCCATCCGCAGGAAGATGCATAACCTCTTTGTGTTGGCGTCCTGATGGCAAAGCAATAGCTGTTGGACTTGATGATGGAACATTGTCACTCTATGATGTTGAAGTGAGTAGTACCTTTATTTGCTCACAACTAATATATTTTATTTTATTATATTTCACATGGTATCTTGAGAAGTCAATCTAAAGGGGAAACAATGTGATTTTTCTGTAAACAAGCTAATTTATGTTTAGTATCAAACATGACTTTGTTTGTTATATCCACATCTAGAAAGATTGGCTGCTTTGAGCCTCTTGCTGTGCACTTTTACCATTGTGACATTGTTGGATAATTATACTGGCCACAATTTGGACTTAAGTTTATACCTGTTTTAAGATTATCTTGATAATAAGATATTTGAAGTTTGCTAGCCTAACAATAAGATATTCTTCAGTCCAAGGAAGGAATATTAGTAAAAAAATTAAAGTAATACTTGAACAGGCTTGTTTTCTGGTCAATATTTTTTTTGGTTTTGCTGGAAGATGAGGTATAGACATAGGACTGTATTTTCCTGATACCAGAAAGTGGATTTTTTTTTTTTTTTTTGTAATGGTGCTTTTGTCTTTCTATCTATGAGTGGATAGGATTTATGGTTGATTTTGCTTTTATCTTTTTGTGACATAACTAATAGCTTATATTTTCTATAAGGCAGAATGGAAGGTTGTTCAGAAGCTTAAAATCACATGGTGCTGCGATCATATGTCTCAACTGGGAGGAGGATAGTCATACCGTTACAGTATGCTTCTTCCTGTTTAATGGCTACTGTTGATATTGAGTTTGATTGATCGGAATTGAGTCAGTTGACTCTCTTAGATATTTACTATCTACTAAAAGAAGTCATCTATGTGAACCCATTTTTGGCAAAATCATAGTGGCACATCACGTGGAAGCCATGTGTTAAACTATGGATCTCATTTTCTAATGCATAAGTTCAATTCTTGCATGCTCTAAATGGAAAATAGATGTGGTGGTGAAGATAATATTTGCTGAACAGATAGCTCAGCTATCAACCTTAATGAAGTAGTTCTGATAAAATATTCTATACCAGTATCATTCTTTTAAGATGATTTCTGATCTGTTTCTGTTACCTATTATATGTGGCTATGGTTGAGTTGGAATTAGAGTCAAAGATTGGAAGAATGAGTGAAACATATGATGGAATGAAAAAAAGAGGAAAGCAATGTTAAAACTATAAACACCATTGCATTGTATCTTGAACAGAAACTGTACAGTGCCATCTCACATGAATGCTTCTTATATTGATGGTATACAACTGCATACCCTCCCCCTTCTTGTATGTGTGTCTTTTATTTATTTATTTATTTATTTATTTACTTTTTTGAAGCGGGTTGATTGCATCATATAGACTGGATGCAGCTTCTTAAATTTTCTTTTCTAATATTTTAATCTTCCTCCCTAAATTGTTTTCCAGGATGACTGTGGTCATGCTTCAAAGTATGAAGATAGAACCTCTCGTTTCTTCCCTCCTCCTCCAAGGGTTCCTCGGATGC
Source organism: Echinosophora koreensis (assembly GCA_035048595.1). Taxonomy (NCBI): domain Eukaryota; kingdom Viridiplantae; phylum Streptophyta; class Magnoliopsida; order Fabales; family Fabaceae; genus Echinosophora; species Echinosophora koreensis. Next base: position 3,736,849 of record JAPCYP010000025.1, on the reverse strand, counting down.
CTGGATTGGTATCTGGGGATAATGGCTTCATGGATGATGGTGAAGATTCATTTCAGGAGCTGTCAAATTCTTCTCACCAACGATTCAACATCCTATGTAGTGGAGACAAAGATGGAAACATTTGTTTTAGTATATTTGGCATCTTCCCTATAGGGAAAATTGTAAGTTATTGTCTGTCTTAGAAGTTAGCATTTTAAATAACCCCAATTAATTGCTGAAGTGTGGCATGAGACACCGCACTTTTCTTTATTCGTTGAGAAAACATTCATTATTTCATTTTATGTATTCAATCTACGTGCAATATGTATTGGTAAGTTAACATAACTTTGCATTGTTGAAATTTTTAGGATTAAACGGGAAAGTATATATCTTCTTGGTCAGAGGGAAGTGAGGCAGGGTGATCGTTTATCTCCATCTCTTTTTACCATTGTGATTGATGTGCTTTGTTTTATAGTGTCCAGAGCTGTTAATAATGAGTTGGTTAAGGGGACAACTGTAGGTTCAGTTGGGGCCTTATTTCCTCATCTTTTGTTTGTTTATGACATAGTTTTCTTCTTAGAACTAAATGTTGATTCTTTTGTTAATATTCTGTCTATTTTGAGTTTCTTTGAGGTTATTTATGATCTTAAGATTAACTTGGCTAAAAGTAGTCTGGCGGGTGCTGGTGTGAATGTACACAGTCAGATTTCGACCACTTTGCTGCTTTAGCAGGTTGTCAAATTCTACAGTAGCCTCTCACTTATCTTGGCATTCCTTTGGGAGGTAATCCTCATGCTTTGTCCTTTTGGGATTCGACGGGTTGTAAGATTTCTAAGTGGTTAGATTGTTGGAAGGGTGCTTTTATCTCTTTGGGTGGTCGAATCACTCTATTTCGCTCTTGTGCTTGTCTTTTCTAGCATCCCTTTATACTTTCTCTCCCTTTTTTGTATTACTATGGCTGTAACTCAAAATATAGAATTGTGTGGAATTTCCTTTGTTCGAGGGTGGGGGATTTTAGTAGAGACCACCTTGTTAGTTGGGTGGTTTATTGTAGACCGAAGAAGGAGAGGGGGTTTGATGTTTAAGAACAAGGCATTAGCAACTAAGTGGCTTTTGCATTTTCGCCGGAATGAAGTTGTTAGTCTTTCTCTTGAATCTTGATGAACCAGACTTGGCTTTTTGCTAAAATTTAGTTTCAGTTTAGGTAAATATATGCTGTAGCCGTACCCCAGCCGTACCCAAGCTGTACCTCGATGGAGCCAGTCGTATCGGAGAAGCATACTCAACCTAAATTTCAAAAATAAAAATATGGGTACGTACCATGGCGTACCCGTACCCAGTATTGGTACTCTTTCAGAAATGGAGTACCTATGCTTCAGAGTCTCTAATAGTATTTTTTCCTATAAAAAAAGATTAGATGGAAAAGGAGACGCCGGGGGGGGAGAAACTATATTTTATTAATGAGATTCTAAATAATTATGATAAATTAGCTATGTTGATATTTAAGTAAATAATATATTCTGATTAAAGGAATATTAGGTAATTAGGATTGAGGATAGTCAGATATTGTGAATATCTTGTAATTATTACTCTGATTTATCAGAAACATAAAGCATAAGGTAGAAGAGAGAAGAAAGAGAGAGAGAATAAGAATTGTATAATTCTGAATGTGATTGTTATTGTGTCTAGATACATTGCAAGCTATCTATTTATAGCTGAGTCTGAGCTAGCATTCAATTCTAACAATCTAACTGAATTCAACAGAAGCTAACAGACTATAGGGAGTGGATCTGCTGTATGCAGTCCTACTATTACAACCGTATGCTTTAGCATACTCTAACATACCCCCTAGAAGCCTAAGGTGGGTGCAGTACATCTGCTTTATCAACTATGCAAAGTTGCTTCCTTAGAACTTCAAATCTGGACTGGGACAGAGGCTTGGTTAGTAAACCAGTAATAGAAATAGAGAGAAGTAGAGAGAAGTTGAGAGAAGAAGAAGAGAGAGAGAGAGAGAGAATCTGAAAACTGTAATCTGTTATACTTGAATAATGAATACAAGGAGATGCTATTTATAATAGCTCATGCTGACTCAGCAGAGTCAACAGAATTCTAATCAGTCTAACTGAATCTATATTGACAAAGCTCAACAGGCATACTCACTAACATACCCCCTTATAAACCTAGGGGTGTGTGTTTACAAAGACAAACCTATCAACAATACCAAGATTCCTTCTTAACTCTTCAAATCTATTCTGTGTTAGAGGCTTAGTTAGCAAATCAGCAACTTGGTCCAATCTTGGAATATGACAGACTGCTAGAGTCTTGTCTAGCACCTTTTCTCTCACAAAGAAAAGATCTAGCTCCATGTGCTTAGTTCTGGAGTGAAGAACAGGATTGTGTGCAAGAGAAACTGTACTTAAGTTGTCACAATAGATGACTGGACTTAGTACAGGCACTTGAAGCTCTTTGAGGAGTGATTGCAGCCAAATCACTTCAGCTGTAGTTGCAACAAGGCTTCTATACTCTGCCTCTGTGCTTGACCGAGCTACAAGGGTTTGTTTTCTTGACCACCATGAGACTAGATTTGGTCCAAGGTACACATAAGACCCAGAAACAGACCTTCTATCATCAGTATCAGCTGCCCAGCAGCATCACAGAAGGCCTGCACAGTGAGAGAACTGTTTCTGTTGGCTGGTCTGAGCAGCAGGCCATAAGAAAGTGTGCCCTGTAGATATCTTAAGATACGCTTGATAGCTTTCCAGTGTTCTTCTAAGGGTTGGGAAAGGAATTGACACACTTTCCCAACACTGTAACAAATTTCTAGTCTTGTAATAGTTGCATATTGAAGAGCACCAACTATAGATCTGTATTGGGATGGGTCTGGAAGGTAATTAGCACCATACTTGGTCAATTTACAGTTGCTGATCATGGGAGTTGGAAGAGGTTTTGCCTCAGCCATGTGAGCCTTATATAGAAGGTCTTTGATATACTTGGTTTGAGACAACAAGAGACCTCCAGTAGATAACTTCTTTACCTCAACACCCAGAAAATAATCCAATTCCCCTAGCTGTTTGAGGGCAAACTCAGCACTGAGTTTGGAGATGAGTTGAGAGATGCGGCTAGATGAAGAACCAGTCACAATAATATCATCAACATAGATCAAAATGTATGTGCAGTGACCATCTCGGGTGTGAATGAACAGGGAGGGATCACACCTTGAAGACTTGAATCCAAACCCCATGAGAGCTTTAGAGAGAAGTAGAGAGAAGAAGAAGAGAGAGAGAGAGAATCTGAAAACTGTAATCTGTTATACTTGAATAATGAATACAAGGAGATGCTATTTATAATAGCTCATGCTGACTCAGCAGAGTCAACAGAATTCTAATCTGTCTAACTGAATCTATATTGACAAAGCTCAACAGGCATACTCACTAACAATCAGCAACCTGTTTTGGACCAGGAATGTGGCAGACAGTGAGTGTTTTGGCAATAACTATCCCTTGCAAAGAATATGTCTAACTCCATATGCTTTGTCCTTGAGTGAAGAACTGGATTGTGTGAGAGTGCCACTGTACTCAAATTATCACAGTACACTACTGGACACCTGGAAGGAACCTGCTACTCTTTAAGGAGTGACTGCATCCAGAGAACTTCTGCTGTGGTTGCAGCAAGACTTCTGTACTCTGCCTCTGTATTGGATCTGGCTACAAGTTGCTGTTTCCTTGACCACCAAGATACTAGATTGGGCCCAAAGTACACACATGACCCAGAGGTGGATCTTCCGTCATCAATGTCAGCACCCCAATCAGCATCACAGAATGCTTGAATTGCCAGGCGCTGAGATGTGATGCTGGTTTGAGAATCAGTCCATGTGTCAGTGTACCTTTTAGGTACTTGAGTATTCTTTTCACTGCCTTCCAATGATCTTCAAGAGGCTCAGATAGGAACTAACAAACTTTGTTGACACTGAAGCTGATTTCAGGTCTAGTAATAGTTGCATACTGCAATGCTCCCACTACTAATCTGTACAAAGTTGGATCAGCCATGTAATTACTTCCATGCTTGGACAGTTTTGAGTTACTGACCATAGGAGTAGGTAGTGGTTTGGCATTGAACATGTTGGCTCTAGTTAGTAGGTCCTTGATATACTTGGTTTGGGTTAGGATAACACCACTAGTAGAGAGCCTTTTGACCTCCACTCCTAGAAAATACTCCAAATCACCAAGTTGTTTCAAGGCAAATGTAGAGTTTAATTTGTTGATTAGGGCAGTGATCCTTTCTAATCAACAATGAGGAATCACACTTGCTTGCCTTGAATCCAAACTGTACAAGAGTTTTAGTAAGTCTTTCGAACCATGCCCTGGGAGCTTGTTTAAGGCCACAGATAGCCTTGTTGAGCCTGCACTCCAGTATCGCATCGAGGTGTTCTTGGTACATAATTGGAGTACCAATGGAGATGAGAGCATCCACGATCGCCTTAATCCGAAGCAAGTATTATGAGATCTTGCGATCTCCCTTCACCATGTGTTTGAGCTTGGCACGAAGCTGAGTGCTATGTGCTTTGGTTTGAGAATTGAAGAAGTTGTGAAGTTCGTCCCAAAGACTCCAAGCATTCGAACATCCTACAACTCTTGGATGCATCGATTCCGAAATGGAATTCAACAACCAGATGAACAAGTGCTGATCCTGTGCTTCCCACGCAGCAAACTCAGGATTGAGACGATCGTTCCTGCGATCTTCTTCATTGAGGTATCGATGAGGGATTTGAGGAGCTACAACATAGCGCTCCAACCTATTGGCACGAATTACGGCTTCAACGATTTGCTTCCAGTGCAGAAATTTTTTCCTAGTAAGCTTCGTCATGATAACAGAAGAGAGACTAGGAGGTGATGGCGGCGGCGGTGGCGGAGGATCGGAATCAGAGTGAGTCATCATTTACGAACTCTCAAGCTCTAGATACCATATCAAAAACAGAAAGCATAAGGTAGAAGAGAGAAGAAAGAGAGAGAGAATAAGAATTGTATAATTATGAATGTGATTGTTATTGTGTCTAGATACATCGCAAGGTATCTATTTATAGCCGAGTCTGAGCTAGCATTCATTTCTAACAACCTAACCGAATTCAATAAAAGCTAACAGACTATAGGGAGTGGATCTGCTGTATGCAGTCCTAATATTACAACCGTATGCTTTAGCATACTCTAACATGATTGTATTTTGATTTGTTCATTGCCTATATGATACAATCTCCATGGTGTAGTTGAAACACACGGGTTGTTCCAATGTCTCTTGTTTTTCTCTCATCTTAACATGGTATCAGAGCCTAACGAGAGGCAACCCTAATCCCATGCCTACCTGGTGGACCTACTGCCCATCAGTAAAAAAAATTTTCTGCCAAAACCGTGTTGCTTTTCCGGTTTTGCAGCCCTTTCGTGGTCGTGTCCTCCTTCCAACCTATCGTTCCTACCCCGTTAGAGCCGTTCGCCGTCGTTTCCCTCTGCCGACCCCACCACCAGACTCGCCAATCTGTCCAATCGTCCAGACCGCACCGTTGTCCGCCTCTTGATGCGCCCACACGCTACGCGCTACTATCTCCAGCACATTCGGCCATCGTTCTGGCCGCCATTTCCATTGTCGTACTCGCCGGCCCCTACTCTCTCTGGATCTGTCATCACCTCCTTCATCGACCTCTTTTTTGCAACGTCCCTGTGGTTTTACTATTTAGGTACTTGTCATTTTGGTTATTCCTATTCGTACTTTGCATAGTGATAATGCTCGAGAATACCTCTCTTCCATTTCAATCTTTATGGCTTCTTAGGGTATTCTTCATCAGACTTCTTGTGCTCACACTCCTCAACAAAATGGGGTTGCTGAACGCAAAAATAGATATCTTATTGAAACAACTTGCACCCTCTTACTCCATAGCAATGTTCCATTCCGTGTTTGGGGTGATGTTGTTCTCACTGCTTGCTATCTCATTAATAGGTTGCCTTCCTCCGTTCTTGATAACCAAGTACCTCACTCGGTTTTGTTCCCTCATCAGTCCCTCCATTCATTAACACCTCGTGTCTTCAGGTCTATATGCTTTGTTCATAACCTACAATCTGGTATTGACAAGCTCTTCGCTCGTTCACTAAAGTTCATCTTCCTTGGTTATCCTCGGTCACAAAAGGGTTATCGGTGTAATTCTCCTACTCTATGTCTTTATCTTGTATCGGCTGATGTCACTTTCTTCAAGTCTGTTCCTTATTTTGGGCCCCCTTCATTTCCTGAGTCGGTCACGAATGTCTTTCCTCTTCCTCCAATCCCTGTCTCCTATACTCCACCTACCAATGTTGTGAAAATCGAGATCCTAGCGAGGATCGGTGGGGGATGAAAGATCATAACTCAGGATCGTAACAAGGATCGTAAGATCCTAGCTAAAGTAGAAAAGTATACTTATACATATACATATGCATGAAAAACAATGTAGATAAGGAAAATCCATAATCATAAATCATCGAAATCCAATACATAATACACAACTCAAAAGTTCATAAACATAAGTTCATAAGAAAATAACACGAAAACATAATAAGCTCATAATCAAAATAAAGCCAATCTAACTCTAGCCATCTAATCTAAGAGAGAATTTAACATGATCTCAACATAAAATTAGTCTTGCCACTCCCACCAGCTTGGTTCCTATTACTACCACTAATAGAATTACTTGAAGACATCGCTGTCTCTTCAAGTAAGAACAGAGCAGAAAGAGAGATGAACTGATGAAGAAGAAAAACATGTCTGAGAGATGACAGAACATAGATGTAGAAACGAGTAACAGCCGAACAAAGATAGAGCAAAAATATGATTTATATGCTCCAGCTTGAGGGGGACTTTTGATATTTATGTAAATAATATATTCTGATTATAGGAATATTAGGTAATTAGGATTAGGATAGTCAGATATTGTGAATATCTTGTAATTATTACTCTGATTGTTTTTGATTTGTTCATTAGCTGCAGCTCTGGTTTTTGCTGCACACTGCATTCTTTGGATGTTAATCACTTGTGTTGGATTGCAAAACTGTTAAGGTGGGCAGCTGCTAAATGTTGTTGTCTGTGCTCCTCTTCGGTTACCTCTCAGGATTTGGGGTTGCTTGGTTGGTAGGGGACTAGCTAATATTCAACCTTTGGGTTTGGTAACTTGTTTGTTGGTTGCTTTATACTATCGGTTGAACTATTATCTTATCTTTTCCTTGTTGATCTATCAATGTACATGGGTTGGGGTACCCCTTGTACCCCTTTCAATATACTTTTGTTTGATAAAAAAAAAACAATCTCCGTGGTGTATTTGAAACACACAGGTTATTCTAATGTCTCTTGTTTTTCTCTCATCTTAACAAGCTAAAAACTATGTCTACGAAAAGATAACTATATCCTTTACTTTGGTTGTACTTTACTATAAGCTACTACTTAATTAGCTGAGAAGACTTTCCTAATTACATAATTACATAATAACAAATTATATCTCAACAAATATATTACAAATTGTTGATATTAGTCCGAGAAAACCGATAATTTTTTTGCAGACGAATAGTTATAAAATAAACAATTCTATTCATCAATATCAAATTAACCTTGTTTGTTCCTTTATTGTCTTTGTTGTCTTTGTTTCTGTTTGTTTGACTCTGCTTCTTAATATTTTTTTTTTCACTTAATGAAAACTGCCTATGCCTGTTGCTGTTTCAGAACATACACAACCTCACTTTTCGTACTTACCGTGAGGCTGCAGAAACAACTTACGGACTTTTAAATGCTTCTATACATAAGGTATATTCTCCTTCTATTTGATCACTGAACTTCATGTGAGGATCCCCTCCCTTACTTTGGGGACAGAAGCAGGAAAACACAAAATGATAGTTTGATTGCTTGAGATTTGAGAAGATTAACTAGTATGATTTGTTAGCATACGAATGAGTATTGTCAGCTTCGGAAATATGAGAGAAGGATCATAAGTTAAAACCCTAGTAATTTATTTGTGGAAGCTGATGTTGTTATATGTCACTAGGTTGCTTTATCAAAAGATCTTTGTCGTTTGATAGTCATGTGCTCAGGGGACCTTGTTGAAGTTGGTGATGACTTGAGAGAAATTCATATGGCTGAAGATAATGAGCATGGCCTGCATTGCTTAGCACTGAACACGGCTATATTTTGTAATAGGTAAATTTTCTTTGAGAAATGGGATTTTCTATCCTATAACATGACAAAAACTTAGTTGTGTAAAATCTCAAAATTGATGGTATACTTGGTAAATTTTCTTTGAGAAATGGGATGTTCTATACTATCTTTCTTTTATGCCTTCCTTTTTCTTTGTCAAATATAAAACCTATGTCTTTGAGACAAACAAGATTAAAATGACATAGGCATGCTTTATAATGGAAGTTCCTTCTACCTCTTATTCCTGATATTTGGTTCCCTCTACCTCTGTAGGAAAAATGAGCTCCATCAGGTAGCTCAACAAGCTTCTAACATTGAGGATTTGACTGAAGTTGTTCGGACGTCATTGTCTGTTATGTGTAGGCAGTGGTCTGATGCCATGCATACATTTCAGGAGAAGTTCAGCTCTTTGTCTACTCTGATTATAGATCATGGTAATCGAATAACAGTTAATAGAATTCGTTTGTGTTATATCCTTTAATTCATTTGTTTATATCATTCATAATTAGGACTTGATTCCACTCCTCAAGAGGAGTTTCTGAGCCTTCTAGGCGGTGCAAGGACTAGTCCACCAGTTCATCAATTTCTTGTTAACACTCTTGGTGAAGTGGTACACCGACAACCTTAACTAGCTTGTCATGTGTTTGTTTCTACATGAAAAGTTTATGAATGCTTTTTTTCCTTCATTCAGCAAGTTTATTGCTTTGCAGGGTGTCAAGCGTATTTCAAAGGTTATCTGTGGTGCTGGAAAAGAACTTCAACGAATTGTGATGGACCACCTCCAGGTGCAACAATATTTACGGATTGAGAACAATGTGTTACAGCTTGAAAGCATATCGTTTTAAAATGTTCATGTCAGATAACTTATTTTGCGCCCTATGATAGATTTTTTCCTCCTACATCATTGAAGACCTTGTCAAGAAGGTCTTCTTGTTTTCTTCTGCAACTTTTCATCAAACCCTGTAAGTAGATTTGAGCTTTGAGCCTTGTCTTGGCAAAGCAGGCTAATGGGCAAGCCTTCTCCTCGCACAATGATTTGGGCATCAGAGGCTGTTATCCCTTGGCGTACTCAAAGCTGCTGAAGCTCAATGTCTTCTATAAGAATTGAAATTGAAATTATAATTCTAAAGCTAAATTCCAGTTTTGTTGCTCAAAAGGAAAATTCCCTTATTAGTTATTATTATTTTTTCAAAATAGAAAGACAACTTCACTTACTTTAATAACAATGATGAAGTGTGTATGGACATGGAGTCCAAACTCGAGATGTGTGGTAGTATATTGTATCATTTCTTGAGAGATATAAAGCCATTAATGTGCATTCGCCTAATAGATTAAAGTTTTATGATGATTGTTTCTTCCATTCTTGGCATGGTATTAGAACTTGTTTGCTTTTGATCTACTTGAAGTATTCATAAGAACTCCATTGCAATCTTGTATATATAAAACTAAATGAAAAAATGTATTTGTCAGCCTGCTGCAGAAGTTATTGGATTCAGAATGGGAGAACTAAGAGGGTTTTCAAGATGGCGTGCACGCTATCATGCCATTGGCTTGGATGAGTCACTTATTAACAATGCAACCGAAAAGGCTGGTATGCTACTTGTACAAGTTGAACGATTTATGAGGGTTCTTTCATCTGTCGTGCAGCAGGTGTGCCTTTTTTTAAGTTTGAAATTGATTCTACAAAGCTTAGCTTTTTAATTTCCGAAGTATTATCCGTTATTATTAACATTTATAATAGTCTAATGATTTTTAAATTGTTATAAATAAATTGTTATAAACTATATATATTGATGAGAGCAGCAATAATAATATGAATTCTGTATATAGCTCTATGACCAAATTATATTAATTGACTTTTTCAAGTAAATAACTACAAGGTGAAGTTTTGAGGGAAACTTAGGAATGATGGAGAAAAGGAGGAGGGGGAGGGGAGGAGATGTATTCAAATGTCAATAATTTAGTTAGTTTTCAAATTTAAATCTCAGTTATATTATATTCCTGTAAAGATCTCAAAATATCCCTAAACTTATTCAGACATGTAAACCACAATAACTTCCAAGTGCTTCTTTGGGTATCCGGTGAAACCATAAAATTACTTGTCTTAAAAAAAAAGTAACTCGTGGTTTACTCCTACTTTCTTTGGGTCAAATGTAAATCTAGGAGCTACCCAGCAGAAAATAAAACCCTCTACAAGTAGTCCTTTGTTAAATTAAGAACTCTACGTGCATGTCTGGTAACACTTATTTTCAGGGAAAATATTTGTTTTTGCAAATGTTCTCTCAAAGGAGCTTTCGGTTGTGAGCTGTTTTAAAAAGCAAAATAAGCTAATCAAACACAGACTAAGTTTATAGATCTCCTGATTAAAACAAATCCCTAGAACAGTTGGTTATTCTAACAGCTTAAATAAAGTTCTTTAATCATGTAGAAACTTTAGATTTCTATAAACTTTTCATCAAATCGTAACAATTAACAATTAGTTTTTGTTATAAACCAAACAAGAGCAGAAAAGAGAAAGTAGAGAGAAAAGAGAGAGAGAGAGATCTAGAGAAATTTGACTGAATCAGTTTCTTGATTCTTGAATGACTAGATACAATGAATGTGCTATATATAGAGGGTAGCTGTGTAACTACCTCTAACAGAATCTGACTCAGCAGTGAGCTGAGATCAGCTATAGCATATCTACAATAAGCTTAGCTTACTCTAACGTACCCCCTTTTAAACACAAGGTGGGTTTACAGCCATTACTACTCACACTGCTAACATACCCCCTTTGAAGCTAAGGTGGGTTTACAAGAGCTAGATGATCTAGTACTCCTAGATTACTTCTCAATTCTTCAAATCTTGTCTGTGAGAGTGGTTTGGTGAGAAGGTCAGCCACTTGATCAATTCCAGGTAGATGACAGACAGTGAGTGACTTGTTTAGGACCTTTTCTCTTACAAAGAAAATATCTAGCTCCATACGCTTTGTTCTTGAGTGTAGGACAGGATTGTGAGACAATGAAACAGTGCTCAAATTATCACAATACACCACTGGTATTTGAGACTTGATGTGCAGCTCCTTCAACAGTGACTGAATCCAAAGAACTTCAGCTGTAGTTGCTGCCAACCCTCTGTACTCTGCTTCTGTACTAGATCTTGCTACCAAAGGTTGCTTGTGAGACCACAAGATACAAGATTTGGGCCAAAATATATGCAGGAGCCTGATGTTGACCTTCGGTCATCCAAATCTGCTGCCCAATCAGCATCAGTGAATGCTTGAATAGAGAAGGGTGCAGCTGGATTTTCAGGCTTTAGGATTAGGCCATGAGTTATAGTACTTCTCAGGTACCTTAGGATACGTTTCACTGCCTTCCAATGATCCTCTTGAGGTTGGGAAAGGTATTGACAGACCTTGCTTACACTGTAACAAATTTCTGGCCCAGTGATAGTGGCATACTGTAATGCCCCTACAATAGACCTGTACAATGTGGGATCATTCATGTAATTGGCTCCAAACTTAGTCAACTTGGTGTTGCTAACCATAGGAGTAGGTGACCCTTTTGCATTGCTCATGTTGCCTATGGCAAGTAAGTCCCTGATGTACTTGGACTGAGACAAAAGAATGCCTTTATTGTTAGCCAAGTGCTTCACTTCAATTCCTAGAAAGTAGTCAAGGGTTCCAAGTTGCTTGAGGGCAAAAGTGGAGCTGAGTTTTTGAATGATAGCTGAGATGTGAGTAGGAGATGAACCAGTGACTATAATGTCATCAACATAGACTAAAATGTAAGTGCAGTGGCCAGAATGTGTATGAATAAAAAGGGATGGGTCACACCTACTAGTTTGAAACCCAAACTGTACAAGAGCTTTGGTCAGTCTTTCAAACCATGCTCTTGGGGCCTGTTTAAGCCCATAGATGGCACCATTCAGCCTGCAGACTTGAGTGGGATTAGAGCTTTTGAACCCAATAGGTTGCTCCATGTATACTTCTTCAGACAATAGTCCATTTAGGAATGCATTATTAACATCTAGCTGCTCTATGGACCAACTGTAGGTGACTGCTAGTGTCAAAACTACTCTAACTGTTACAGGTTTGACCACAGGAGAGAATGTCTCTGAGTAGTCTCTTCCTGAAATCCTTTCGCAACCAGCCTTGCCTGTACTTGTTTATAGTGCCATCCGGGTTCTCTTTGACCCTAAACACCCACTTGCAACCAATGGCCTTTTTGTTGGGTGGAAGGTCAACTAATGTCCATGTATTATTGTTCAATAATGCATTGTATTCCTGCTGCATTGCCTCATGCCAATGGGGAATAGTCAGGGCTTCAATAGGAGAATGAGATTCTGCACGTGTTAGTAATAAAGTGGGAGCTAGCAAGCTAGCTTTAGACCTAGTGACCATGGGGTGGGCATTAAGAGCTGCAGGTGCTGAGGTAGAAGATGCACCAGACAGATGAGAGGAACCACTAGGTGATAACCCACAATGAAGACAAGACAAGGAGTAAGGGTCTGTATGATGAGAGACTTGACCAGACATAGAAGGTGAAACTTGATTAAGAGGTGTAACAATAAAGGGAGACTGAGGTGAAAGTGTGCCTTGACCTGATGGAGGTGGTGAGACTTGATGAATAGAGCAGCAGATATAGGAGACTGATTTGAATCATTTGGACTTGAGGGAAAGATAGAGCAGGACTTGGAATGGGAGGAATAATTATGAGAGGAGTGTTACTAGGAATAGTGGGTGTTACTGAACCTGTTGGTTTGAGAACCTCTTTTGCAAAGGGAAAGACATGTTCATTAAATTGGACATCCTTAGAAATGTACATGTGGCCATCTTTGGCTAGACATTTGTAGCCCTTATGAGAAGTAGAATATCCAAGAAAGGTGCACTCACTAGTTCTAAATTCAAGCTTATTCTTATTGTAGAGTCTAAGGCATGGATAGCATGCACAACCAAAAACCTTTAATATAGAGTAGTCAGGATCAGATTTGTAGAGAATGAAATAAGGTGTTTGATTGGAAAGAATTGGTGTAGGGAGACGATTAATGAGGAAAGTTGCTGTACAGAAGGCATGGTCCCAATAAGTCATAGGAAGTGATGCTTGAGCAAGTAAAGCTAGGCCAGTTTCCACTATGTGACGATGTTTACGCTCAATAGATCCATTTTGATGGTGGGTGTGGGGGAAAATAACTCTATGTTGGACACCCAAATCAGCCAAGAACTTAGTAAAGGGCCTGAATTCCCCACCGCAGTCAGACTGAACAGCCTTAATACATGTGCCAAATTGCACTTTAACAAGCTCAAAAAACTGTTTGAAGGTGTTTAGGGTGTCAGATTTTTGTTTTAACAGAAATATCCAAGTATATTTTGAGCAAGCATCCATGATTGAAAAGTAGTATTGATATCCCATAAAGGACTTAACAGGTGCTGGACCCCACAAATCAAGAAAGAGTAAATCAAAAGGATGAGCATAAGTAGTCAGGGATGAGTGAGAAGGAAGCCTATGAGACTTGGCAAAACAACAAGCAGTACAAAAGTCCACAGTATTTTTATTAATATGAGAGAGATTACATTTTTGGAGTATAGTTTTCATTGCCACATCATTGGCATGTGGGGTCTACCGTGCCAAACATAATGGGACAAGGGCACTTTATTTACATCACCTAAAGTATAATTAGAAGAAATACACTTTGTCAAGGGAGTGGGGTAAGAAACACTCAGACAAGTAGGAAAACTTGACAGACCAGTAGCACTTGGTTGAGATCTTGAGGCTACGGAACTGATGAAAGACATATAAACCCGAAGAGTTCATAGAACCTTCTAGGAGAACCTTATGATCATCCTGTGATTTGACAAAACAAAGATGAGGAAGGAACTCAAAGTAGACATTGTTATCCATTGAAAAACGACAAGCACTCAACAGATTTTTGGTTATAGTTGGAACATAGAGAATGTTAGAGAGGTTTAATGTGCGGGTGTGATCAAAAGGTGACCTAACACATGCAGTTCCTATTGAGAGTATAGATAAGGCAAGACCATTACCCATGTAAATCTGATCAATGCCACTTGGTGCAACAGGTTGAGTCAAGTTGTTGAGAGCTCCAATGACATGATGTGTTGCCCCACTGTCAATAAACCAGGCATTTGAATCTGAACCAGAATTAGAGGCCATCATAGCCATAGGGTTCCGCTGCTGCTGATAGCTACTGACTTGGCCATTAGAATGAGGCATATGCGCATTATTGGATTGCCATGGGAGAGGCAACAGAGGCTGTTGCTGAACAGGAAGTTGAGGCATGGGAGGAGGCATGAAATTTTGTGCTGATTGTCCTGAAGCATAGTGATAATTTGCATGAGGAGCAGGTTGATGATACTGATTTGAAGACGATTGGCCACGGTCTTGGCCTCTACCATAAGGACCAAAGGAATTAGCACTAGGTGGTGGTGGTGTATAATTTTCATTGAACCTATAGTAACAATCAAGAGCATTATGATTGTTATGACCACAAATCTGACACTCTGCTCCATTGCCAAACCTTCCATAGCCATATCTGCCACCTCTACCACGGCCACGACGACCACCACGTCCACCTCGAAAACCATTGCCAAAATTGGAAGGGGAATTATACTATTGAAAGCCTCCATTATTCGGAAAAGAGGATGAACCTTGCTAAAAATTATAGGCTGAGGCAGAATTCACCTGATTGGTACTCAAGGGAGGAATGGAATGTGGCGTGGAATTAGGGTTAGGATTGGGACTGATTTGAGCTAAATTGGCTGAGAACACCTCTGTAACCACATTTTTGGACTTCAACCTTTCTAATCGAAACTCATGTGACAACAATAAAGATTCGATTTCAGCAATTGAGTAAGGTTTGATTCTGTTCTCAATCGTAGGGAAGAGTATGTGATAATCATCGGGCAAACCTTCCAAGATCACATCCATATGCTCCTAACGAGTAATCGGGTTCCCAATCTAGATCAAGGCATCCATCAGTGCCTTGATTCGCAGCAAGTATTCTCCAATGGTGCGATCACCTTTGATAATGTGAGGAAGCTCGGCACGGAGCTGTGTGCTATGGGCCTTCGTCTGCGAGTTGAAATAGTTGGGTAATTCATCCCATAATTCCCACACATGTGTGCAACTGACACCACGTGCATGAATCGTATCAGAAATCGAGTTCAAGAGCCATATGAACAGGTACTGGTCTTGAGCTTCCCAAGCTTGGTACTCTGGATTCACCCGATCATTCACTCGATCATCGTCAGTGAGGTACCGCACTGGAACCCTAGGACACGCCACGTATTTTTCGAGTCGATTGGCTCGAATTACAGCCTCAACAATTTGGCGCCAGTGGAGAAAATTCTTATCAGTTAGCTTCATCGTAAGAACAGTGTTCAGGTTTGGTGGCGGCGGAGGAGGAGGAGGTGGCGGCGGTGGATTGCCATCAACGTTGAACGCGGAAGCCATCACCGAGACTCAAGCTCTGATACCATGTTATAAACCAAACAAGAGCAGAAAAGAGGAAGTAGAGAGAAAAGAGAGAGAGAGATCTAGAGAAATTTGACTGAATCAGTTTCTTGATTCTTGAATGACTAGATACAATGAATGTGCTATTTATAGAGGGTAGCTGTGTAACTACCTCTAACAGAATCTGACTCAGCAGTGAGCTGAGATCAGCTGTAGCATATCTACAGTAAGCTTAGCATACTCTTAACAGTTTTAAACAGATTCTCAAAACAGACTGTTGCAGGTGCACTCATTATCCTCATTAATCTACCTATTACATTTGGCATCACCTTTAATTCCACATGATCAATCTGTTCACTAAAAAAGAACTGGGGTTATATGAACTGAAACAAATTGGAGATCACGACCAATTTAAACATCTTGTGTGAATGGATGTCATATTGCTCCATCTTTGCTTGTATTTGAAAACTTGTGGGAGGTATTTTATCATACCAATGACTTTTATTAGTTGCTTTTCTGTCAAGTTAGAAGCAATATTTTTTGGTGGATGAACACACGTATCTAAAATGATGAAAATGTATGTCTTACCTCATTTCTTTGAAATTGTTTTCCTTTCAATGTAATACTATTTCTTTCTGTGGTTAATGAACATATTGTGATATCAAAGAGGATAGAGCCGTTGAGAAGCTTATAATTGGCTTCTTTTGATATGATGTAAGAAGAACACATGTATTGTATTCAGATTTCATTTGTCTGAACAAAAACAGCATTCAGTACATGTCGACTAGTGCCAGTTTGATAGAACTTAGGTACAGTTCCATAAGTACTTTAGGTGCTGTTTTTCAATAGGAATAGGACGTGTGACAGCTGTTACACAACTGTTAGACATGTTATAATTTCACCGACGAGCTGATACACATGTCCTATTGCCATTAGAAAACAACACCTAAAGTACCTACGGAACTCCACCTAAGTTCTGTCCTTTTTATACAAGCCTATAAAATGACACAAGTATTTCTGAATAGCTTGAGTGAATAATGCACCCAGCAAAAGATATATTTATAGAGCTGATTTACATAGGAAATAACATGCTAAATACAATTTACAAGGTAAATAATTAAGCTAGAATTAATGTGAACAATGCATTGTATCTATTCTACTTCTATACAATGAATCTAACTACTTGGGAAGAGAATTCATAAATATTGCTATTTCCAACAAAGCCTATTTTGTCTGTTGATTTAATTTTTGTTTTTGTTTTTGGTTTCTAACATTTCTTCTGCCAGTATTCAAACTTCTTCAACTGGCTGTTAAAATGTATAAAATTACTCATGTCTGAACCAAGTGACCAGCTTCTTCCATATAACAGGTTTGTCTCACCATTCCTTAATGTTGTGATTGTAAAAGATGTTTTTCTGATTTTTACTTTGGTTTTGGCAGTGAACTTGTTATTATATTCTTGAAGTTTTTGTATGAACAAGATCCAGTTAAACAATTGCTGGAAATATCAGAAACAGATTACGATGTTGAAATTGATTTGTAAGTTTTGTTGTCTACTAATTACTTAATGTTTTATCCATATTTGTGGTCACTTTCATATCTTTGCTTTGTTACAATGGAGTTCAGATCCTCTCCAGTACTGGACACTCTAGTAGGAGAGAGATAGATACAAAATTTTTGAATGATTTTAAAACTTATTAAATGATAAACAAAATTAACACATCAATCTTTTTCTTGTATCTATCTCTCTCCTACTGGAAGTGTCCAGTACTGGAGAGGATCTGAACTCGTTACAATGTTGGCTCAACTGTAGCTTGTACTGCCAGTATAGAGCTTTGATTGTTAATAGTTATTGACACTTCATACTTGATATTTCCGTTTTGTATGATATCATGTGTATTAAATGGAAAATTTAATAGTTATATTGAGAAGGCTTTTAACCATGTGCTGTTAAAGAATTTTATTTTGAATCTCTGCTACAAATTCAATATTTTTTTAAATAAAAGAAGAAATGTTATTATACAAGAGAAAGAAAGTAGTGAAAGAACAGAGATTTGAAATCCACCGCTGAGAAAAGAGATAAAAAGGAAGAACAAACACGGAATCTCATCAACCACTTAAAGCTTGCCAGTCTATTTGCATCTCTGGCAAAGAAACCCTCTGGAAAAAAAACACCACTTCTTCCAAGAGGCAGCTGCGAAAAATTGTACTTGAGAATTCTGGCATTCCTTTCTAACCATAAGCACCAAATTACAGCATACACTGCACACCTCAAAATGGCTTTTCCATTTCTTTTTTTGGAAAGGAAATGGGGCCGAAGCCCAACAAGAAGGAGCTAACTAGAGGAATACAACAGGGCAAGGCTATTCCCTTAAATTCAGCATCAAGAAGTCTGATCAGTCCAGTAGGAGGACTTTTCCAAGGGAGGAGTGCATAGTCCAGCTCTAAGCTCTTGTTGACTAGATAATATGCGTGCATGTTCCCCTTTTAGGCTTGTTTAAAGACCAGCTCCCAGTCATGTTCTGTCCAATAACAGATTCATTGCATGTTCCCCTCATTGGCGAATATTCCAGGCTATTTGCAGTCCTATAAGGATGCTCACAATTCTGCTACATATGTAGGGCATATGGCAATATTGTTAGAGAATCCCACAAGCCAACTTCCATCTTCATTCCTGATTGACACTGCAGGATTTCCCATAGCTGCTCCATCAGTTTTGAGTTTAACCCATCCCGCCGGAGGAAACATCCTGTTGATGTGGGTCATAATGTATCCACTGGCTTTCCCATCCTTACACCTTCCAAATCTTCTGAAGTGACATAAGAGAAATTGCTCACAACTCTTTGGACAGTTCAACATTCACCAAATTCCAATGACACAGTCTATGCCCCAAGAATGTAGCAGCCAAATAATGTAAAAAATAAATTGCTACTAGTCTCAGAATTAGAGAAACTTGTGATTGAAAAATTAAGGGAGAGCTTTGCATGCTCTGCAAACCTGCACGAAATCATTTGCATTAGTCCTTTTATGTACCACGGTCCAAATAAGGTTTTTCATCTTATAAGGGTCTTGGACTTCCAAAGGGGATTAGCAAAATAGAAAAATTGCCCTCATCTGGAGAAAAATTATGAACTGAAAATAGTATTTACAAGGAAACACTACTGGAATTTGAAGTTCAAATCCTGCTATCGACAGAAGAAGATGGTTGGCTGAGTTTAGCAAACCAAGATGGGATTCTAGTCCAAAGCTTTTCTATCAGCAGGATTTCTGGGAAAATGGAAATTCCGAGATGGAAGAATTCTGGAGACCATTGAAGTTGCCAATTGGATGGTGACTCAGAGAATGGTGGGGACAGGAAATAGAAAAAGGATGATCTCCAACCCATAAATCTTTCCAAAATTTAATACAAGATCCATTCCCAAATCTAAATATTAAGAAAAACGTACATGTTTTATAATAGTGTATGTTAGGATAAATTGTCTGACATTAATCTCATTTTAAATATGATTTTGTCAAATTCTTCAGGGAAACAATGCAGAGAGTTAGAGAATTAGCTCAGTTTGGGGGATTTTCTGACATGGAATATCTAAGGAGAACATTGGCTAAAGAATTTCAGCAGATGGAATTAAGGTAATTTCTTTGCCCTTTCATTCCACCAGTTGGATAAGGTTTTGTAGCTGTTGGCTTTGCCCTTTCATTGCGCTCGCCAACTGAGTTAATGATGATAATGCAGATATTATTTTGCTTAACAAGATACAAAAATCTTGAGAAAAAAATGTCATGAATAAAACCATCTGTTTTCATTCTTTGTGTAAAAATGCTTATTCCATAGTGAAAACAAGTGGAATTATTCTCGGTTCTATCACCTAGAGAGTGTTGGCGTTTATGAGCTCCATTCTTTGAACTCCGAAGCATTATGACTCCTTCAATTAACTACTCTACCTGTTTAGATGCTGAGCTTGAGTGTATACCTCCTTAAACTGGTAACAATGAACAAGATTTATTTTCAAGTTTAGAAATTTCTTTCACCTCAAAAACCTGCCAATTATCGCTCAGCAGAGTAGATAAAGGAAGTCAGGTCTTCTAAAGCATAAACATTTCCTCTTTTTTCACGTTGTTCTGGTTATGTCAATGGATTTCTTTCGAATTCTCATTGTGACACCATTGTCTTTCAGCTTTAAAGAGGCTTTTCAAATGCCATTTACTACAATCTCAAGAAAGATACTTTGTGAGGATTTATTGCCACTGTTTCCTCTTCCGTTTTTGCCAAAAGCTTCTTCATCAATGAGAATTCCCACTTCAGTATCATATTATGAGGTACTTCACAAAAAGAACATCTTAACTAATTTTAATATTTTAATCTATCTAGTTCATAAGAGCCCCTTTTGTGTTATGTATCTAGAGTCGTACTTGAATTTGATGTCAGTCGGTTTATAATTTTATAAAAATGTTGTATTCTTATTTTTTTCTTCCCTTGGTTTCTTTCTGAAGGATTCTTCCAGAGCTTCTTTGTCACTCTACACTTGTCAAAATCAGTTCGTCGATTACTTATCTTTCCAAGTACCAGATGAGTCTTTCTCAGATATTGCAAATTGCATATGCATAGTCAGAGGATTTATGCATGACTCACACTGTCTAAAGAAGGGATACAGTTCTTTGGAAGCTGTGCTGTTATGTGTTCCTGTTGATTATCAATGTGTTGATCTGTCTTTGTATAAGGTAATAGCTGAGAAAATTAGAAATATTTCGGACAACTTTTCTACTCAGTTTTTAACTTATATATCTTCTCAAAATTTGTTATTTTCCAAACATGTTTGAAACAGGATAGTCAAATCATCTTGTTATTGAACAAAACTACTACATCAGAAAGCGGGGGAGATGGTTGTATGATGATTCTGCAAGCAAGTGATCTACCCTATGTCTCTATATCAAGATCTGGTTATATTGATGTTTGGAGGTTACAAGAACTAAAGGTAAGTCATACTATGTCCATTGTTTTCATGGTTGATGGCATAAATTGGTGATCTCTGTATCCAATACTTATAAATTGTCTACTTATAGAAGTTCAAATTCATTAAAATTAAAAATATATACTTTAGGATCTTTTAATTTCAATGTAAAACTTACGCTTAAACTTCCTTCAGACCACCATTGTTCCTATACATGTGAGTTATGATGCCTTGTATATCTGGTGCCTCTTCTTTTTCCTTTTTGGTTCCTAAACTGAATATCTCACTAGCAGCTTAGCATTGATATTTGTGCCAACAGATAATAGAATTTATGTAAAAGAGGAAAGAGGATCAATGGTGGCTAGAAAGCAAGGAACCCATTTCTAAAAGAGGAAGGGGACATATAAAATTTTATGTGTATATTATATAGGGATACTGCACAGAACTCTAAATTACAATTAAGAAAACCTAATAGGCAGTTAAGATACTCCATGAATCAAGGAGTAAATCTATGGTGTCCATAAGAAACTCATCCTCCTGAGTTAGGGAATGTCTCCTCATTTTTCATATCACTTTTATGTAGGTTTTTTACTTATCGAAAGCCCAAATTGGAAAAGAAAGAAAAAGAGAAACTAATATTTTGATCCTCAATCATGTCATTATTTTTCTAAATTGTAGTTGTCAAGAGTCATTTCATTCCAAAAGTTTGTACTCTTTGGGCCTATGAAGCACGACCACTGCTCCGGACACGTGTTCGACATCGACACTCGTCGGATCAGGTGTCCAATTAAAAAATAATTTTTTACGGCTGGACACATAAGCCAACACTACTAAATGGCTTGACACCTGCTGGACACCACTGATCTAGATTTTTTATAAAAAAAAAGTTAAATTTTTTTAAAAACAATTTAAAAGGGAAAAGGAAGATTTTTCGAGTGTATTCTGTACGCTTCTTCTCCATCTCTATCGTCGCTGTAAAAGCCATTTTTCATATTCTTTTTTGGTCTAAGCCATTTCCGTCCTTGGTAGCATCCATTTCTTTGCTTTTTTTTTCTTCTTCCATCTCTGTCCCGCACAACAATACCTTGTTCGCTCTTCTTTGTCCCGACACCACTGTCCTTCTCTATCCCACATAGCACATTTGTCTTCGTCCCGACACCGTCATCCTTATTCGTCCTGGTACCTCTGTCTCGCACAGCAAGTCGCACCGCCTTCCTCCTCCATCCCGGCATAGGTACATTCCTTCTTTTTTGTTCGCACTTCGCCCCTGCTTTTCGAACCCGGGAGAACCCCTATTTTTTGCGCACCTGTCTTCTGTTCGCACCTCATACTACCCCATCCTAATGTTCTGCGGTTTCTCCCTCCTACATTTGAAGTTGTTGCTGCCCTAGGTTGGTTTGTTACTCACTTACTCTGCATTTTCTTTTCTTGTTGCACCTGGTTATGAACTTGGGTATGCACCTAGGAAAGGAATTGTCTAGTCTGTGTCGAACCTCTGTGCATACGATAATAATCTATTTACTGATATATGTATGGGTATGAAATATACTCACTTATATATATATATTTTAATTATGTTGTGCTTGATATACGTCTACTGTGTTGAACTCCAACAATATATATATAATATATAATATATAATTATATATATAAACTGTCACTCTGATATTGGTGTCTTTGTAATTATTTTGATGTGTTCCATTGTTTATATATTTTTATTCAATTGTTATAGATGAGTGCTTCGAGTTCTAGTCAAGCCAAAGAATTAGAATATGACACCAAACCTCAATGGAGTTATGTTACGAAAATAAAAGGTGTCGGTGGTGGTGGAGTTTTTGAAATAAAATGCAACCTCTGTGATGTGATTTTTAATGGGTCTTAAAATAGAGTAAGGGTACACTTGTCGAATATTACTGGAAAAGAGTTAGAGCATGTCAAAAGGTAACAAGTGCCAAACTTTTTAATTTGAAGAAGATAGACAATGAGCCTATGTTGAAGGTGGAGAAGTCAAAATAGAGGTTTGTTTCTTTGCCTCCAGTTTCAGATCAACAACCAATGAATACAAACATTGGTGATGTTTATCCAAAAAAGAGAGACATCTCTAAGAATTTGGATTTGGGGCTAACTCAACCCCAAAAGCTAGCTTATAGGGTGAAGGTTGCCCCTTACTTATAAGCACTCTTCAGGCCATATCACTATCCAATGTGGGACTCCAACACACTCCCCTCACGCCCAGGACTGGACATCTGGAGCGTGAAGTTTGCAGGACTGGACATCTGTGGGTGGCCCAACGGATCTAGGATAGGCTCTGATACCATCTTAGAATTTGGATTTGGTCTTAACTCAACCACAAAACCTAGCTTGTAGAGTGAGGGTTGCCTCTTACTTATAAGCACTCTTCAAGTCATATCACTATCCAATGTGGGACTCCAACAACATCAACTATAGAAAGTCTTTTTGTTATGCAAGCAAGAGAGACACTTGACTATGAGATTGCTAGGATGTTTTACTCTTCAGGGCTTCCATTTCATTTGGCAAGAAATCCTCACTACAGGAAAACATTTTAAAAATTATATTAAGTGGTTACCAACCTCCTAGATACAATAAACTAAGAACAACATTACTTCTTGTTAAATATAATTAATGTGGACGGTTGGACGGTGTGGACGGTGGAGTCCCATCCATTGTATTCATATGTTCATTGTATATTTCTCCTAGGACTTAGTATAGACTTATATTGTTCTAGGAATCAAGTGCATAGTCAAGTGTATATATATCTTGTAGTTGTATTCATTATCAATACAAGTAAAGTATTCAGTTTTCATATTCAAGTTGGTACCAGAGCTTTCTTTGTTCCTGGTTGGGTGTTGTTTGGGTTTCAGTTGCTGTCAGCACTGACCCGTCGTTTTTAGTTGTCTGGTGACCGGAGTAACACCGGAAACCACCTCAGACGTCGCAAACCAGACGTCCCACCAAGTGCCGCCGCCAGATTCGCCGCCACGCGCCCTCATGCACCGCCGCCAAAATTTCCACCCTCCGACGCGTGTGATCCACGCAGTTTTCATATTCAAGTCTTCTAAATGAGAGAAGACATGTGGAGAAGTTGTTGGAGCCAATAAAAAATGCATGGCCTTAAAAGGGTGTGAGCATTGTTAGTGGCGGATGGAGTGACCCACAAAGAAGGGATCATGATTCCCTACATTGGGAATCCCTAAATTTCCCGAAAGTTAGGCAAAATTCAGTCAAGAGAGGGTTTGAAGTCAAATTTATTGAGTGTTTAAAGACAAAAACACTATTGAAATTTGCCTAAATGTAGGAACTTTAGGGAAAACCAAATTTAGAGAATTCAAATCAACAAAGAAGACCTCTTATTAATTTCATAGTTGTCACGAGGAATGGACCTATGTGTCTAAATGCCATATACTGCTCAAATGAGGTAAAAGTCAAAAATTTCATTGCCAAGCAAATGAGAAAGGTAATTATGAATGTTGGGCTTTCAAATGTTGTGCAAATAGTGACAGATAATGCACCCTGTTTGTAAGGTAGTAGATTTACTAATTGAGCCCAAATTTCCTTCTATTTATTGGACTCCATGTGTTTTGTATACACTAAATCTTGCTTTGAAGAAATATGTGCTGCCAAGAACACAGATAAAGAACAATGTTTCTTATCAATAATGTTTGACTATTTGTGGTTCACCCAAATTATGAAAGATGTCATGCTTATAAACAACTTCATCATGGGTAGCTCTGACATTATCAATTTTCAATTCATTCAATTCATTGAAGTTGCTTTCCATTGTTCCAACACGTTTTCCCTCTACTATAGTTATGCTAAAGAGTCAAGAGATTTAAGAAATTGAAGAAAGGACTCCATGAGATGGTCATTAGTGAAGAATGGTCTTCTTCCAAGGAAGATGACATTGGAAAGGCTAAATTTGTGAAGGATACATTGTTGGATGATATTTGGTGGGATAAGGTTGATTACATACTTTCCTCACTAGCCCCGTCTATGATGTTCTTAGAACAATTTATTCGGAAGCTTCATCTCTCCACCTAGTGTATGAAATGTGGGATTCAGTGATTGAAAATGTGAAGCACTGAAAATGCAGCAATGTCCAGTGACCTTCACCTTTTCAATCATCGAATCCCACATTTCATACACTAGGTGGAGAGATGAAGCTTCCGAATCGGCTCTTGTAAGAACATCATAGATGAGGCTAGTGAAGGAAAGTATGCAATCTTCCCACCAAATATCATCCAACAATGTATCCTTTACAAAAATTTAGCCTTTCCAGCATCTTCTTCCTTGTAAGAAGACCATTCCTCACTAATGACCATCTCTTGGAGTCTTTTCTTTAGCCTCTTGAGCATAACTATAGTGGATGCAAATCGTGTTGAATGGTCTTAGTGAGGAATGGTCTTTTCTTACAAGGAAGAAGATGTCAGAAAGGCTAGTGAAGGAAAGTATGCAATCAACCTTATCCCACCAAATATCATCCAACAATGTATCCTTTACAAAAATTTAGCCTTTCCAACATCTTCCTTGTAAGAAGACCATTCCTCACTAATGACCATCTCTTGGAGGCAAATCGTGTTGGAATAATGGAAAGCAACTTCAATGAATTGATAATCTCATAGTGACCCATGATGAAGTTTTTTATAAGCATGGCATCTTCCGCAATTTGGGTGATCCACGAACATTCTTGTTAAGCAACATTTTTTGTGTGTTCTTGGCTGCACATATATTCTTCAAAGCAAGATTTAGTGTATGCACAGCACATGGAGTCCAATAAATAGAAGGAAATTCAGCCTCAATTAGTAAACCTGCTCCTTACAAATAGGCGCATTATCTGTCACTATTTGCACAACATTTGAGGGCCCAACCTCCATAATTACCTCTCATTTGTTCGGCAATGAAATCTGTCTTTTACCTCATTTGAGCAATCTATGGCCTTTAGTAACATAGGTTCATTCCCTGTGACAGCCATGAAATTAATAAGAGGTCTTCTTTGTGGGTCACTCCATCCATCACTAACAATACTCACACCTTTTGAGGCCATGCATTTTTAATTGGTTCCAACAACTTCTCTACATGTCTTTTCTCATTTAGAAGTAATGTTGTTCTTAGTTTATTGTATTCTGGAGGTTGGTAACCACTAATATAATTGTTGGCAGCAAAGGAAAATGCTTTTCTATAGTGAGGATTTCTTGCCAAATGAAATGGAAGCCCTGAAGAGTAAAACATCCTAGAAATCTCATAATCAAGTGCCTCTCTTGCTTGCATACACAAAGCATTTTCTATAGTTGATGTCTTTCTCCTTTTTTGGATCAACACTAATATTTGTATCCATTGGCTGTTGATTTGAAACTGGAGGCAAAGAAACAGACTTTGATTCTGACTTCTCCACCTTCAACATAGCCTCATTTTCTATCTTCTTCAAATCTACAAGTTTGGTACTTGTTACCTTTTGACATGCTCTAACTCCTTTTCCAATAATCTTCAACAAGTGTGGCCTCACTCTAGTGTAAGACCCATTAAAAATCGCATCGCAAAGGTTACATTTTATTTCAAAAATTCCACCACCACCATCTACACCTTTTATTTTTGTAACATAACTCTATAGAGATTGTTGTCATCTTCTTGTTCTTTGGCTTGATTAGAACTAGAAGCACTCATATCTACAACAATTGAATAAAATAAAATAAAAACCAATAATGAAACAAATATAAATAATAACAAAGACACCAATATCAGTGTGATAATGTAAATTTATTGTTTGAGTTCAACCAATGCTATCAGAACCGGATCAACAGGTTCAACTAGAAACCGGCTTGGTGTCCGGCCCCGAACCCGCCCCAAACCTGGCAAACAGGTGGTTCATACGGTCTAGGCGATTTCCTGAAATCTCCTGTTTCTCTTCTTCACAATTGCGTAACCAAGAAAGAAATTGAGGAAATGAGTTTCGTTGCATCTTCCTTGTGTCTTCCTCATGGTTCCGATTTCTTCTTCCTAACTTTGCCTTCCTCGATTTCTTCTGGTCAGTGCGTCTGGCGCTCGTCTGGTTTTTTCTTCCTCGATTTTGTCGCTCGTCTTGTTTTCCCTTAGGGTTTGTTTAAGAGTTTTGTGTGTGGGGGGGGACGGAAGTCTTTGAGGAGGAAGATGGGGTACGGAGGATATTCTCCCACCTTGTATGGGGTTTATTTTTTACAAAAGAATCAAAACCCTCCAATTTGGGGGAACTAAAAAAAATGAACTAGAGGAGGTTTTGGAGGGCTCTCAGAAGATTTATGCGCAAAAAATAGGGGTTGCGAGTTCGAAAAATAGGGGAGAAGTGCGAACAAAAAAGGAACGTACCTATGCTGGGATGGAGAAGGACGGCGGTGCGAGTGTGCGACTTGCCTAGTCGGGCGGAGAAGGACGGCGGTGCCAGGACAGAGACGAATTTGCTGTGTAAGAGAAAGAAGGTCGACGGTGCCTGGACAGAAAAGGGTGAAGAAGGTCTTGCTGTACGGGATGGAGATGGAAGAAAAAATGCAGAGAAATGGATCTACCAAGAGAAATGAATACTATCAAGGACGGAAATGGCTTAGACCAAAAAGGAACAGGAAAAATGGCTTATACAGAATAGAGAGGGAGAAGCATACTGAATACGCTCGAAACTCTTCCTTTCCCCTTTCAAAATTGTTTTTTTTCTTTGGAAATCTGGGGCAGTGATGTCTAGCAGGTGTCGAGCCATTTAGCAGTATTGGCAGGTGTTCAATTGTGTCGGAGTCGAAAAAATTATTTTTTTTAATTGGACACCTGATGAGAGGTGTCGGACACGTGTCCGACTTTTATGAGTCCCACATTGAGTAGATTATTATGCTCAATGTGGTACTTAAGCCATGAGGCTCTCCCACCTAATGGACTTGTCTTTGGGTTGGGCTCTCCTCGTGGGCTTAAGTCATAACAATTGGTGCTTTCATTGAGAGCTGGGCTACGGAAAGGGCTACTACCAATAGGCTGGATTAAGGTGCAACCGAATACTGATAGGTGAGTGAAGCCGCCAAAGAGGAAAGGGCTACCATCGGGTCAGTGTTGATAGAGTGAAAGCCGCCGTGGACATCGGCTCTTAAAGGGGGCGGCAATGTTATGAATCCCACATTGAGTGCATAATGATGCTCAATATGGTACTTAAGCCATGAGGCTCTCTCATCTAATGGACCAGTCTTTTGGGTTGGGCTCTCCTTGTAGACTTAAGTCATAACAATTATCTAAGTTAGTTTGGGTCTGTTAGTAGTTGTTAATAGGAGGGATATAATCCCTATACATAAGCCACGTTGTTAGCTGAGATGGTTCGGGTTTGTTAGTAGTTGTTAATAGGAGGGATATAATCCCTATAAACAAGCCTTCGAAGGATTAAGAGAGGCAGCTATTGAATATTGTGTTTTGACTGGGTTTTCCTAGTGTGAAAGGAGAGTCTCCTTTGGGGTATACTTCTATACCTTGTTCTTTGTTACTGTTTTCATTTTTCCATCAAGAAAGAAGTATTTGTAGTCTTCTCTTCTCTCTGTTCCTGCTGTTATTGTGCTGTTGTTAGGATCTTCTTTCTAAAAACAAGATTCCTAACACATGAGAGCAGTGTCCGTGCTTCATAGGTTACCACACCCCCTCAACCTTGTTTACTGCCCTATTTATTTTGCAAGTGCCAATAGTTAATAAAACCAGAGCCATCTAAGAAGTGGCACATCAATTTAGAAGAGCCATGCTAGCAGATTATACTCCCAAGTCCCAATTCTACTGAGAGAAGTCAAAGAATTGAGAGAAGTCAAAGAACTGTCCTTCCTAAATACTGAATTCCACAGTTCCACTTAAGTGAGTTACTTCCATTAAATGTCCTTTGTGAAGCAATATATAATTTTTGTATTCCATTATAGTCATATTTTTGTAATTTTTTGTAATTATGTGCATATAGGATTCTGTTGCTTACCTGCACATAGGGGATGAGAAAGCTCGGACCATCCCTCATTCTGTAATTGCTCCCTTGGCAGTTAGTGGTAAGTACTCTCTCCCTCCCTCCCTCCCTTTCTCTAACCAGCCTTGCAGTTGTTCCTGGAAAATAACAAATTAATGGGGAACTTATGGCATGACAAATCACAATTACAATCTAATTCTACTTAAACTGCAGAATATCTTGATACAAGTTTTATTACATGTATTGTGTTCGGCTTTTGAACTCATCATAGTGTAGTGTTGGATTAAGATGGAAAGTTTGGTGTATACTACACATATATGCATATTATGGATACAAGAATTCTAATAGGTACCAGAAAAATAACCGAGAATAGAGATGGAAATTCACTGTGCTAATGCAGATGGCAGACCTGTATCAAGGTGATAACAGTGTTTGAATCTCGAAAAAGGAAATAAAAAGAATACAAAATGAGAAAGAAAATAGTCCACAGGCAGTTAGAGATTGCCTAGTCCACCCAAAAGTTCCAGCCAAAACCCAGCCTACATCCTGCAATCCTCACCTATGAAGCACAGACACTGACACAGATACAGACACCGGACACGACATACGGACACTGGTAATGTCCACAATATAAGACACCGCGACACCGCTATATATGTGTGTGTGTGTGTGTGTGGGAGTCAAAATTAAGAATCAAGATTTATATATTTATCATCTCAAAATAACTTGTTAAGCATTACATTTTCCCTATGATGATAACTAAATTTTTTTAAAAAAAGATACATCATTATACAATTTAGAGATGTGTGGAAAAACAAAGATGTTTGGGAAGAAGAGAGGAGTTATACAAGGAGGGAGGAAAATAGTAATGAAATGGAAGAAACAATAATGAAAAGAGTCTTGTTCTTTACTTTTTTTTATTCTTTAAAACTTTACTTTTTATTTTTTTTTTAAAAATTGAGGAGTGTCCTTAAGGTGTCGGGTCCAAATAGAAGTGTCGGCAAAGTCTCCAAGAAGTGTCTGAGCCCAAAAAAATAATTTTTAAATAGGACACCTGACAAGAAGTGTCAGACACGTGTTGTGTCGGTGTCGCATGAGTGTTGGTGTTGGACGCGTGTCTGACATGCCGACACCCCAAAAGCTAGGATTGTCCGTGCTTCATAGATCCTCACCCCTAGCCTTATACCCCCCTTACAACCATATCACTCTCCCACTACCCACTGTACTGCCAACTCAACAGTTAGTTACATAGTGGAAACCTTTTCATTTTCTCTCTGTCACTTTCTCCTAAATTGCACCCCCTCTTCCTCCTTAAGTAAACCTTAGTGTTTTTTAGGGGTCCTCCTATCAAATTCCAATTTAGGAAGGCCACAAAACGTATTTCCTCTTAAGAAAAAAGTTAATCAATTGCGCAGAGAGAGAGAATTGTTTTATCTAATTAGCCCTTTGTTAAACATTTGTCAATATTCAGAGGTAGAAAAGTTTTGACCTAGGGTACGTTTGGGTAAACAACTTACTTAAGAGCTTATCAAATAAAACCTTATCGCATGAGAGCTTATGCTATAAGAGCTTATGAAGAAATGGGCAGGAGAGGATTCGAAGAGGGAAAACACGGAGGGGTCATAATCACTTGTTAAAATTTCATAAGTTTGTTTCAGTTACTTATGAAAATAAGTCAAAAATGGGATGGCATAAGTTACTTTTATAAGTTCTGCCAAACACACTGCATAAGAGCTTATGTCATCAGATAAGTCAAAAGGAGCTTAAATAAGCTCTTCCAAACGCCACCCTAGTACAATTTGTAATGTATGTAGGTTTTGCATGTTTAAGGGAAATCACGTATAGTATTAGTGTCTACAAATTGAATTTATTATATTCAAGGATCAATCATTAAATGGCAGTCATTTAGATCACAAATTTGTCCACCATGACATTTTTTATTAGGCTAAATTACTCTTTTGGTCCCTTATTTGTTTTAAAATATTCAATTTGGTCCATCTATTTTAAAAATATTTAAATTAGTCCCTCAATTGTTAAACGTTAAGCAATTTGGTTTTTTCCGTTAAGTTTGACCGTTAAGTTTGACTCTTTTACGGAGAACACCACCGGAATCTAGAAAATAGAGGGACCAAATTGAATATTTTAAAACAAATGAGGGACTATATTGAATATTTTAAAACAACTGAGGGCCCAAATTGACGATGTTTTTGGGCCAGAGTTAAACTTAACGGAAAGTACCAAATTGTTTAACGTTTGGTAATTGAGGAATCAATTTGAACATTTTTAAAATAGAGGAATTAAATTGAATATTGATTATTTTAAAACAAATGAGGGACCAAAAGAGTAATTTAACCTTTTTTATTATCTTATTATAATTATAATTTACTATGTTCCTTCAGAGTAAATATTTTTTGGAGTAACAGGAGTTCTGAATTAAAAAAACAATAATCCTTTTGAATAATAATCATCATTCTCGTTTTACTTAAAGATAGTTCTCCCAGATTTCTATTGCCGTTTGCCAAGCTAGTTATTGTATTAATCTGGTATAAGCCACTCAACTGGTTAATTGTTCCTCAATTGTACCCTTATGCATCTTGCAAACAGCATCAAGAGGTGTGGCTTGTGTGTTTGCTGCAAGAAAGCGTGCCCTGGTCTACATTTTGGAGGAAGATGAAGATGAGGTCTCTGATGCAGAATAATTCCCTGCATAATTTCTTTTTCCTTTGTTTGTCGATAGGAGGGGGTTGGATAATTAGTTGCATTTTCTTGATAGTACCTGAACATATGGTTGTAGCATGTTCATATCCCTTACTAGCGTTCATTGAAAGCATGAAAGTAAATGTATTGTTTCTAAATTATATATGTATTATATATGTATTGTTTCTCTTGAATATAAAAGTAAATGTATTGTTTCTAAATTGAATGTATTGTCAGATTTTCATCCCAATTTTCATAGAAAAGTTTTTTCCTTTCTCAAAAGGTTAATAGGAAAATAGTATGAAAACTAAAGGGTAAGTAGAGCCTAGACACAACATATATTCTAAGTAGTTTATCTATTTGATATATATATTTGACATGATCTATTTGATATCTTTAACTTGTACATAAACTAGTAAATAAAAGGCAAAATAGCTAAATTAATCCTATACGTTTATTTTATTTTTCATATTGGTCATATAAGTTTTTATTTTTTAAATTGGTCTTACACGTTACGTTCCGTTTTCATATTAATCTTTTTCTTCAATTTTGACTTAATGTCGTTAGTTTTGATCTGACGTGACTATCATCTTAGTCCGACACGTGGCATCAAAATTGCTGCGTTAGGTCAAAATTGATGGAAATGACTAATGTGAAAATGGAACGTAATGTGTAGGACCAATTTGAAAAGTAAAAAATCTATAGGACTAATATAAAAAATAAAATAAACGTATATGATCAATTTACCTATTTTAGAAAGCAAGTAAAAAAAATCAGACAAAAGAAGCTCCACAAGGTTTTTTTAATTTTTTTTTGGGTAACATGTTTTTTACTTTTTTTTACAAGGTTTTTTACTTTTGTTCCACCACCATAGAAAAGTTTATTTTTTTCATTCCAAAGAATTTATGATACATTAGGGCAATTCCAAGTGCGGATATCCCTTTAATTTAAATGTTGTCATTTGTTTTGGTAATAAAAGATAATAAGAAAAATTAAGAAAAATAACAAATAAATAATGGAATGGCTTAATCATGTATCAATGGTGATACTTAGGTAGAAGAGAAGGTTCCATTGAAATAATTACATGTCATTTGATTTGGTAATAACATATAATAAAGAAAATAATAAATCAAAAAAGGAAAGTCTTGTTATGTTTTAACGACCAATCTTTGGTAGAAGAGAAGGTTATGTCGAACCAATTATTTATTTCTATTTTAAGATATCTGGGTTTTTTTTTTCAAAAATTAAATTGTGGGGTTAAATGTAAAAAAAAAAATTTTTATTGGAACATAACTTTGGAAAAGATGATGGAAGTAGGAGTTCATTTTGGCTATGGTACTGAAAATGAAATCCAAGAATGCCACCTTATATATTGAGAAATGTAAAGGTGTTCATAGTACAATTGTAACTAGAATTGCTCGTGTATCCGAAGCTTGTGATTTAGCTTTTTATGCAGCAAGTACGAAAAACAATTGTTAATTGTTGGAACAAAAAAAAAAAGTAGTTGATTATACAGCATGGGCTGCAATAAGAGTTTGGTGTCACTATGTCAATGAATTGGTATACTACAGAAACGAGATTTAATAAGTTAAGGGATTAAGTCACTATGTTGAAGAGACAATTATCTCATTTGAAAACATATCTAAGCAGCATTAAATATATGACAAGATTATCTGATATTGTAACAATCGTTGATCAACAAGAATATACGACTCTTTGAGAATGTATCACTTTGGAAATTCCAACAGTTTGCTTAAACGATACAAATTGAGACATGAATCTAGCAGATATTTCAATTCCAGCTAATGATGATGCTATAGCCTCAATCCAATTATTTCCTAACAAATTTGTACTTACAATTTGTGAGGGTCGCTCTAGTTCCATACAAAATTATTGGTTAATAATAAGATAAAATGATAAGATTAATACAATATTAGGTTGCGGGAATTTAGAATTTATAAGATTTATGGAATCCATTACTATAATATTTATAAATCATGCGAAAAAAGAGAAAAAAGGATAAAAAATACTCGGAAATGCTATGTGATTATTCGGTATTCAAAAATGAAAATTTAGGTAAACAAATCAAAAAGGAGATAGTTGAATCAATACAATTCCTTTTCAAGTTTTCTATTTCTTTTAGAAGTCAGGGCAATATGAATGTTTTATTATATTCTATGGAAAATAAGGCACAACTTTCCTGACTGTGCTTGAGTGTATAATGCACTCAGCAAAGATATATTTACAGAGCTGATTTACATAGGAAATAACATGCTAAATACACAATTTACAAGGTAAATAACTATGCTAGAATTAATGTGGATGGTGCATTGTATCTATTCTACTTCTATACAATGAATCTAACTACTTGGGAAGAGAAGTAATAAATATTGCTATTTTCAACACTCCCATCAAGCTGGTGATTAGGTGTTCTCCATTCACAACTTGGATATAATTCGTTCAAAAAATGAGCTGCTCAACCCTTTGGTGAGAATATCTACAAGTTGCCCTTGTGAGGGCGCATATGGAGTGCAAATTAATCCACTATCAAGCTTCTCCTTAATGAAATGTTTATTAACCTCGATATGCTTAGTCCGTTCATACTGAATAGGATTATGTGCTATACTGATTGCAGACTTATTATCACAGTAAAGCTTTATAGGTCATTCCCATTTAATTTTAAAGTATTCTAAAATAATTTTCACCCAAAGTAATTCACAAATGCCTTGTGTCATAGCTCGAAATTCAACTTCAGCACTAGAATGAGCTACTACTCTTTGCTTTTTACTTCTCCAAGACACAATACTTCCTCCAAGAAAGGTGCAGTATCCTGTAGTAGATCTTCTATCAACGATCGATCCCGTATAGTCAGCATTAGTGTATGCCTCAAGTGTTATATTCCCATTTCTTTGGAACATAAATCCTCTTCTTGGAGTCCCCTTGAGATACCGCAAGATCCTATGAGCTACCTGTAGATGAACCTATCTCGGACTATGCCTGAATTGATTAACCAAACTTACTGCATATGCAATATCTGGCCTGTTGTGAGACAAGTAAATTAATCTCCCTACCAAGTGTTGATACATTTCTCTGTCCACCATAGCATCTTCTTTTGCATTTACTAATTTCAAATTTGGACCCACAAGAGTACTTGCAAGTTTGCATGTTGTTTTCCTTGAGTGTGCCATCTCAATTCCTAGAAAATGCTTTAGTTTTCCTAGAGTTTTTATTTCAATCTCCTTGGCCAAACACTGGCTCAAGATTTGTTGCTCTTTCCAATCTTCTCCGGTTACTATGATGTCATCCACATATACTATCAACACAGTTACTCCCCCTGTTGTGGAGTGTTTGATGAACAAAGTATGATCTCCTTGACTTTTATTGTACCCAAAGTTGCCATAACCTTAGTGAATCTTCCGACCCATGCTCGGGGTGATTGTTTCAGCCCATGTAATGCCTTTTTCAACCTATACAATATATTGGCAGCAACCTTTTTATCATACCCTAGTGGCACTTGCATGTAAATTTCCTTCTCAAGTTCCCTATGTAAGAAGGCATTCTTTACATCAAATTGCTGCAATTCCCAACCATAATTGACAGTAAGGGACAAAATTTTACCTGAATTGTATTCATCTTGGCAATAGGAAAAAAGTCCCTAAATAATCCACCCCATAGGTTTGTGTGAACCCTTTGGCGACCAATCTGGCTTTGTTTCTTTCAATCGATCCACCAGCCTTATATTTTACTGTGAAAACCCATTTTCATCCAACTGGTCTCTTTCCTTCTGGTAAAGAAACTAACTCCCATGTTCCATTCTTCCTCAGTGCCTCCATTTCTGCATTCATGGCTTGCTTCCATTTTTCATCGGACATTGCCTACAGTAGTGGGTATGGAAGTCGTGTATAGGTTTGTAAGGAAGGCTCTATGGGTTGGTGAGAATTTTTTAAATGAGAGGTAGTTTGAGAGGGGATATAAAGGTTGTTTGATGCATTTTCTGGTTTCTTGTCTAATGGAAATCACAATTGGGAGATCTAGGTCATCATGTGCTTTTTGGGCTTCCATTTCTTCCTGTAATGGTGGAGAATTAAAATTAATTACCTTATTCGAACGGGCTCTTGAACATGTGTTGATCCAGGAATAGCCTTTGGCCTTCTAAAAAACACCATATTCTTTCCATATCTTGCATCCACTTCAGGTCTAGGTTCAACTACAGGTGAATTTGGTTGATCGAACTCAACTTCAGGTTCTTCAACTTCAGGTCTAGATGGATCTGACATGGGTGTGTTTGACTCAAGACCAAAAGTGTTTGACTTAAGACTGAAATAGACAGCTATAAACACGAGAAGGGGGTTGAATTGTGTTTATAAGATTTTGAAACAAAGTTAAAATCTTTTCGCACACAGAAGCTAAGTTCAGACAAGTGTTTTCACAATGTATAGACAGATCACCTGTC
Organism: Echinosophora koreensis; assembly: GCA_035048595.1. NCBI lineage: Eukaryota > Viridiplantae > Streptophyta > Magnoliopsida > Fabales > Fabaceae > Echinosophora > Echinosophora koreensis. The sequence goes on along the minus strand of JAPCYP010000025.1, from coordinate 3,701,164 downwards.
TGATCAGTTTTTCACAGCAAAACACACAATCATGCAAGAGTAAAACTGTTTGATATTCACACTTAAACCTCTTTAGTTAGAAGACAGGTAAAGATAAACAAGGTAACTAAAGAGATAAGGATAGAGATATTAAACACAACTATTTATCCTAGTTCACCTTTAACAACTAGGGCTACGTCCAGTCCTTGGCAGCGCCAAGTTTTCTCCATTATAATTGATCAGGTTACAGACTCCCAAGTATTATTTGCATACCTAACCTCTTCAGGCTCCAAGACAAGTATTCTTTACTCACCTAGCCTCTATAGGCTCACTCAAGTTGTTTTGAGAAAGGATTGTAATAAATACAATTTGCAAGTCTTTCACTGACACTGAGAATAGTGAATTAAATGTGAAGTATAGAAAGACTGCGCAATAAGGTCAAATGATTGAAGAATACAGATTGAAAGAATGAAGAATAAATTCGCACAGTAATGGCTCTTTAATGCTGTGTATTCTCTGTCTTCATATTCAGTGTCTTCTGTATTTATAGGCTCCAATCATTTTGAATCCGTTAAAGACATTCCTTCAAAGTTTGGTTTCAAGTTGAGCTTCATTAAATGTAATAGAGTCATTCTGGATAGCCATTAATGCAATAGGAACGTTGGTTATACTCTACCACGTAAATCCAATGCTTTATGCTTCGTGCAGCAGCCAAATCAGAATTATGCAGGTTGCTTTTGTACTTTGCTGAACATATTTCCCTTTTCGTGCAACTCTTAGTTGTACTAGGAATAAAGCATATTGGAAGCACTTCGTTTCTGAGCTCCTAGGTTGCTTGTGAGTATGACCTTCTGACTTTCTTGATAAACGTGAGAGAGAGAAAGCATCAGTGACTTCTGCTTGAGTGGACATCTCCAAAAAGCTTCATTGTACTTGTGTTCCTTATCGAAGGACCATAGACAAGTGAAGGCTTCAGACAAGTTGAATCCTTAAAGCAGATTAGTCAACATTCCAGTTCAGTAGATAGGTTGACTTTCACTCTACAGACAAGTGATCCTTTATGTGGGCCGATAAGTGTAAAATGAATTGTTTATTTAGTGATCTGCACACTAGATAAACAGGTCAGCAACCAATATGAAGTTCAATTAAATCATTACCAAATGTATAGTTTTCATGAAAACTTAGGGCAAATGCACTTCAGACATTTAGAGACTTAACAAAGACCATAAGTGTTTGACTCAAGACCAGAAAGATCGAGTGTTTCAAGCTTATCTTTCCTCAAATCCTCCCCCTGAAGATAAGGTTCTGTGAAATAGACTTCCCCTTCATGAAATGTGACATCTCGTGACACAGAATTTTTTGGATGGGGTACAGTAGCACTTATATACTTTCTGAGAGGAGGAATACCTAACAAAAACACATTTTAGAGCTCTAGGATCAACTTTTCCCCTTTCATGACTATGAACATGGACAAAGGACACACCCCCAAAGATTCGAGGTTTAAGATTATTAGACTGACACATTGGGGTAGAAGGAAGAAAGAACATCCACAGGACTCTTAAATCCTAAGATTCTAGAGGCAATCGATTAATAAGATATGTATCTGTGAGAACTACTTCACCCCAGAAACTTTTGGGAACATTTTACTGATATCACAATGCCCGATTTTGGTCTAAAAGGTGCATATTTTTCCTTTCCGCAATCCCATTTTGTTGTGGCATTTTGACACAAGAAGACTCGTGGACAATTCCCTCATTCTGACAGAATGGTGTAAGGACATGATTGAAGTAATCTTTTCCATTATCAGACCTAAGCCTTTTGATGTTCACACCAAATTTATTTTTAATCATGTAGAAAAAATTGGGAAAATAGTACTTACATCAGACTTTTTTTTAGTAAGAAAATCTAAGTAACATGGGTACCATCATCTATAAAAGTCACAAACCATCTAGCACCAGTTACATTTGGAATAGTAGAGGGACCCCAAACATTTGTATGGATAAGATATAAAGGAGAGGTGCTTTTTTTGTTGCTTAATAGGAAAGGTGGACGGTTGTGTTTATCAAACTCACACACATCACAATGAAGACTTGATATCTATCATAGTAAACAGAGACGGAAATAAAAACTTTAATGATTCCAAAAGAAGGATGACCCAATCGACAGTGAAAGAGAGATATTTTTTCTTTATTTGTGAAATAGAGTGTGTTTTTCTCATTAGTGCTTCAACTTGTGTATCTGACTTTTGAGTGTTATAGATCAATATTTTTCTTTCTATTGATAAGAGAGTGGGGAATCTCTCTGTGTGATTATGGTGAGGCATCCCTAAGATTAGAATGAACAATTGTTGAGGCTTTTCACAAGGGTGTGGTATCCCAAGGTGGAAAAGTGCTCTGTGGTGTTAAAGGTTTTTCAAGCACCTGGGTAAAGCTTGTTGATAGTGTGTGAAAACTCACATGTGGAGTGAGGACTGGATGTAGGTCACAGTGGTGGTGACTGAACCAGGATAAATCTGGTTATGTGGTATCTCTGAACTCAATCTCCTTAATTTCTGTTCATGCGTGTATAACTGTGTTCTTGATATTAAAATCTGTTCCTGATCTGTAAAATCTGAATCGAACCATTGTGCAAACTGTGATCTGAACTGAACGGTTTAAAATCTGATTTAAGTTGTAAAGACTGAACTTATACAACCTGTTCTTAATCTTTAAATGCTGAACTGAACACTGCATAATTGGTTTTGCTGAGTTTAGAACTTAATCTGAATTTATCAAGTTCTGATCTCAATTCTTCTCCTCATCTTCATTTCAAGACTTTGTGAAACCCTTTTTTCTACATTTACAAAGATCATGTGGCAAACCTGTTTTAAAAGTTTTGTGAAAAAGTTTTGAAAAGATTTTTAAGATTGAAAGTTTTTAGAAAACTCAATTCACCCCCCCCCCCCCCTCCCCCCCCCCCCCCCCCTCCCCCTCCCCCTCCTTGAGTGTTTGAAGCCAAACCAACATCTTTTCCGTGATTGTATGTATGCAGCTAATCTTTGGAAATGGTTTGGGTCCCTGATCAGAATTCAAATTGATTTTTCATCTATCAATAACATTCTCAATATATGTTACAGAAGGTTTCTTCACAGGTTTTCCATGTCCTAATGCCTAGTATTGTGAATATTATATGGACAATCTGGTACATTAGAAACAAAATTCGATTTTAAGACAAGTCCTTTTTTCTAAATACTATAAAATCTATGATCATTTCTAATATTAACTTGCCTGGCAGAGTTAGTAAAGGGTCTGAAAGAAACTCTATGTAGGATTTCAAATTCTCAAGGCTTTCTCGATTGAAATTAAGCCTGGTAAAGCTTCTTCAATTACTCCTGTGATTTTGCATCCTCTAACTTGTCATTGGACAAAATGTAACACAGATGATGTAGCCAAAGGAGCTCTGGGTCCTGCTACTTGTGGTGATATCTTTAGAGATCGAAGTGGTGCAACTCTTGGATGTTATAAAGCTAATTTGGGAATAACCTTTGCTCTACATGCTGAATTGATAGGTGCCATGATGGCTACTGAGTTGGAATATAGGAAAGGTTGGCACAATTTATGGCTAGAATGTGATTCAATTAGTTATTCTAGCTTTTGGTTCTTTGGATGTGGTTCCATAACAGCTAAGAAATCGATGGAAGAACTGTTTGGAGCTTACTGGTAGAATGAATTTTGTGCATGGGACCCACATTTATAGGGAGGGGAATCAATATGCTGATAAATTAGCTTCTCTTGGAATTTCCATTCAAATTTTTTTGGGGTGGGATACAATTCCTAATTTTATTAGTGAGGTATTTTTTTAGTAAGAGAGTAGGGCTTCCCTACTATAGATTTGAATAATTCTTGCATGGGTTTTGGATTTATGTCCCTCATGTTTTTCTTTTGTATTCTTTATATTTTTTTTCAATAATATTTTTGGTGTGCTGCAGATGAGATGATGGTTGATAGATGAGATGCCGACATAGTTGGGATGTCAATTATCAAAGTTACTGAAAAACCTCTCTGCTAGGGTTTTGTCTTTGCATGGTCATATAGGGTTTTGCATGATCATGGCTTCGGCCGCAAGCAATCCCATTTGTCCATGGAAATTTCTTGACAACACCCCCCCCCCCCCCAACCATCATCATCTCAACCCCCTATGCAGCAAAAAACCTTTGCTCAGGCTTTGAGCAATTCCTTTGACATATCTTCGAGTCAACTTCCGAAACCATGCATCAAAGGAGACTCAATTTCTATAAAAATTTCGGAAGAAGAATACCAAAGAGGTCTTGAAGGTTGTAAGAACAATTTGCATGGAAGATTGATTCTTGCAAAAGGCTGCACTCCTTTGAAACTTCAAGAACTGCGCGAAAAACTCTCTTAAGTTATGGAGACCATTGGGTCAATGGAGGATGGTCCCCCTAGGGAACGGTTATTATGAGTTGAATTTCTCTTCACCTGAGGATTCAAGATGTGTATGGGCTGTTGGTTCTTGGAACATCAATCCTAGTGTCTTGCACCTCTCACAATGGCGGCCTGATTTCAGTCCCAACAATCAGAAACAGACTCATGTGCAGACTTGGATTCGTATTCATGACCTTCCACAAGAGTATTGGAGACCTAAAATTCTATTTGAGATAGCAGGTGGTGTAAGAACTCCAATATCTTTAGATGAAGCTACACGGAACCGAGTCTTTGGTCACTTTGCAAGAATTCGAGTTGATGTTGATCTTACGTCCAATATTCCTAATGATATCATGGTGGAAGGAAACGACAATGCTTTTTATGTGGGCATTGAATATGAAAAGATCCCTTTGTTCTGTAATTTCTACCTCGCTATTGGTCACTGTGCAGAACAATGCAAGAAGAAATATAGCTTTTTAGGCTCCAAGATTCATAAAGAACCATCATCAAAAAAGGAGAAGTGTATGTTCAGAAACAAACTGAGGTCATTCATGTTGAAGATTCTCAGGATCATTATGGAGAACAGTTAGTTAATGATCCTAATTCTGAAGCAGGAAAACAGAATGATGGAGAAAAGTTAGATATGTTGGAATTAATTCTTTAGTTCTTTAATTTCTTTATGCGGAAACATTAAATCTATAGGCATACACCCTAGAGCACATATACCATATAGCCTAGGATCTACATCATGCCAGATTACTAGGATACTAAGGTTATGAGTATACCTGGATCCATAGGGTTCCTGATCTTAAGCGTTCTTCAAAAGATGAACTTGATCACCAACCTTCACGAACAGGGAGTGACAATCAATCACGGAATACCTTGACAATCAACACTAACAATGATGATGAATGATTAGCGGCGGCTTTATGGTTCTTCCTCAACCGGGACTCTTTATGCCTTAGTCGCTCTTCAGATGGGGAGAAGAGGCGGTATGCGTTGTGTCCGGTGTATTGGGGACCATAGCCTATATATAGTGTGATGGCCAATTAGGGTTCCCATTATTCCAAAATTGGCCATCGTTGACATCCACTCATATTTTCCCATATCAAATAATTAATGATAATATCAATTATCAAATCAGAAATCTGATTGGCCTTATCTCTTAATTTGATCACATATCAATTAAGGCCCCTAAGAGATAAATAGCTAATATAATTAATTACCGATATCTGCCCACATTATGATATTTGAATAAAATATTCCAACAATCTCCCACTTGGGCAATATATCATAATAATTATATCAGAGTTCTTTAGGCGCGCATCCGAATGCTATTTATCCTTAGACTTCCACTTTACAATCTGGTCCACCTCATACATCAATAATGGAACCACCGCGGCTGTCGTCACTAACGTATATTGTGACTAAACCCCGACGACCACCATATCAATGCACTTGATGACATAGATCGATATGGATGAGTGGCATGGAAATTTCATGCAATGTGATCTCTAAATCATGCCTATTTCCAACTGGTCCAACTTAAATCTTTAGTGAGATCATACCGAAGTTCCTTAGGTGCAAATTAAATATTTGCACATAATACAGTTATAATGAAAATAACCTCATAAACTTTATTTCTGCAGAAAATCAATCATAACATAAAATGTACCAAAACCCAAAAATAAAAAATAAAAAAAAACATAGAACATAGAAGAAAACCAAACAAGGGAAAACCTCCCACTAATCTAAGGCAATCTCAAAACCAAGACCCATACGAGCAACATGCTCATGAAAGACCTTAGGTGTCAAGCCTTTGGTTAGTGGGTCAGCTAGCATAAAGTTTGTCCCTATATGTTCTACTGAAATCTGTTTCTCTTGGACTCTTTCCTTCACAACAAGACACTTGATGTCGATGAACTTCGACTTTGTAGAACTCATGTTGTTGTTCGAGTAGAGCACAGCTGCACTATTGTCACAATAAATTTTCAAGGGCCTCTGGATGCTTTCAATGACGCGTAGGCCTGTGACAAAGTTCCGCAGCCATAATGCATGATTTGATGCCTCAAAACAAGCCACAAACTCCGCTGCCATGGTCGAAGGAGCCACTAAAGTCTGTTTGACAGACTTCCAAGAGACGGCTCCTCCAGCCAAAAGGAATATGTAACCAGATGTGGAACGTCTGCTATCCGGGCATCCCGCAAAATCGGAGTCAGAATACCCGATGATCTCCAAACTGTCTGACTTCCGATAGGTAAGCATGTGGTCTCTTGTTCTCTTCAAATAGCGCATCACGCGCTTGACTGCTATCCAGTGCTGCATACCAGGATTACTCAAATATCTTCCTAGGACTCCCACTATAAATGATATATCAGGACGAGTGCAAACTTGAGCATACATAAGGCTCCCTACAGCTGATGCATAAGGAACCTTTTGCATTTCTTTCTTTTCAAAGTCATTATTGGGGCACTGTTTGAGACTTAACTTGTCTCCTTTAGCAACGGGTGTATCCCCTGGTTTACTACCTTTCATGCCAAATCTATCCAAAACTGTATCGATATACCCCTTTTGTGATAACCCAAGGATACCTTGAGAGCGATCTCTAAGTATCTGTATACCTAAGACAAAAGAGGCGTCCCCAAGATCTTTCATCTCGAAATTTTTCGTGAGAAATCTCTTGGTTTCGTGCAATAAGCCTATATCGCTGCTGGCTAGCAAGATATCATCGACATATAATACCAGGAAGATAAATTTACTCCCACTGAACTTTTGATATACACAATCATCAACCACATTAGCCTCAAAACCATAGGAGGTGATAACTTGGTGAAATTTGTGATACCATTGACGGGAGGCCTGTTTAAGGCCATAGATGGATTTCTTTAGTTTGCATACCATAGACTTTGCATCACCTAAAACAAAGTTTTGTGGTTGCACCATATAAATTGTCTCATCAATGTTACCATTGAGAAACGCAGTCTTTACATCCATCTGATGTAGCTCCAAGTCATAATGAGCTACTAGTGCCATAATGGTCCTAAAAGAGTCTTTCGAAGAAACTGGAGAGAAAGTCTCTGTATAATCAATACCTTCCTTTTGAGTAAAGCCTTTGGCGACCAGACGAGCCTTATATCTCTCAATGTTACCCTTTGAATCCCTCTTGGTCTTAAATATCCATTTAGAGCCAATGGGTTTCGCACCTTCGGGTAATTTGACGAGATCCCAAACGTCATTATCAGCCATAGATTTTATCTCATCATTCATGGCATCAATCCACTTTTGAGAGTTAGAACTTTGCATAGCTTGACTAAAGGTGATTGGGTCATCCTCAGTCAAACCAATTCCATCCTCATGTTCTTGGAGAAAAACTATATAATCATCTGAGATTGTGCTTCTCCTCTCTCTAGTGGATCTCCTTAATGGCACTTCTTGAGGTTGTTGAGTTTGCTCTGAAGGTGGTGCTTGAGGAGGAATACCATTGTTGTCTTGTCCTTGAGTGATGTCAGGTATAATGGCCTGATCATCGTTATTTATAACTGGATCTGTTTCTTGAACAATGACAGGCACAAAGATCTGATCATTATCAATAACAGGTTCTTCATTAAAGACAACATTCCTTATGTTTCCTTCCCCCCCAAACTCAACTTCCTCAAGGAATCTTGCATTCCCCGTCTCAAAGAATGATCTTGTAGTGGGATTGTAAAACTTATACCCGCGAGAGCGCTCGGCATAACCAACAAAGTAACAGCTAACCTTCCTTGAGTCCAGTTTTCCTTCATGTGGCCTATAAGGCCTTGCCTCAGCTGGACATCCCCAAATGTGCATGTGCTTAATGCTGGGTTTTTTTCCAGTCCACAACTCATAAGGGGTTTTGGTAACTGCTTTACTTGGTACCCTGTTAAGGATATAAACTGCGGTCTTTAATGCCTCTCCCCAAAGTGACTCTGGCAAGGAAGAATGATTAATCATACTTCTCACCATATCCTTAAGAGTCCTGTTTCGTCGCTCTGCAACACCGTTCATGCTGGGTTTGCCCGGCATAGTGTATTGCGGAACGATTCCACACTCATCGAGGAAAAGTGCGAAGGGCCCTGGACGTTGTTCACCCGATCCATCATATCTGCCATAGTATTCACCACCACGGTCAGATTTAACGGCCTTAATTTTCTTACCAAGTCGAAGTTCAACTTCAGCCTTGAAAGACTTGAAAACGTCTAGAGATTGAGACTTCTCATGAATTAAATATAGGTAGCCATACCTAGAGTAATCATCTATGAACGTAATAAAGTATCGTTGTCCATTCCAAGAACTTGTAGGAAAAGGACCACAAATATCCGTATGTATTAGTTCTAAGACATCCTTAGCTCTTTCGGCACCTAATTTGCTTAAGTTTGTCCTTTTACCCTTAATGCACTCAATGCAGACTTTAAAGTCCGCCATATCTAAGGGCCCAAGAATTTCCTCCGACACAAGCCTCTGAATTCTCTGTAAAGAGATATGGCCTAAACGCTTATGCCATAAAGTGGCGGAATTCTCAATTAATTTACGCTTTGTACCACGTGTACTTGTTTGCAATATCTCGTTATAGGAACTTTCTACATCAAGCATGTAAAGATTATCAATCAAAGGACCGGAACCAACAACATTCGAATTATAAAAGAGACTAACTTTATTATTTCCGAATGAACAAGAGTAACCAATTTTGTCCAAACTAGAAATAGAAATCAAATTCCGCCTAAATGACGGTACGATAAATGTCTCAATTAAATCCAAATGAAAACCAGTCTTTAAACATAATCTAAAAGTCCCTATAGCTTCAACAGCAACTTTATTGCCATCGCCCACAAAGATGAATCTTTCAACATCACTTGGCGGTCGGCTCCACAGGCAACCCTGCATAGACATACTTATGTGAGTAGTAGCACCAGAATCTACCCACCAAGTATACTTAGGTACAGTAGCTAAATTAATTTCAGAACAAACCAAAGTGAGAAGTTTACCCTTCTTAGCACGCCAGTTGGCGTACTTAGGACAATCCTTCTTCATATGTCCTGCCTTCTTGCAAAAGAAACAAGTAAATTCCTCATCTTGCCTTTTCTGCTTCTTCTTCTGTTGAGAAGAATTTTCCGCAGTATCCTTAGCTCTCTTTCTCTTCTTATTCTGAGAAGACATAGCCAAGTGAGCACTTTCAGTCTTATCCCTCTGCAGCCTCTCTTCCTCTTGCACACAGTGAGATATAAGCTCATTTAGGGACCATTTGTCCTTTTGAGTGTTATAGCTCACTTTGAATTGCCCAAAGTGTGCAGGGAGAGAGATCAAGATCAAATGCACAAGCATGTCATCAGACAGCTCTAACTTTAGTGCCTTAAGTCTTGATGCTAGGTTAGACATCTCCATTATGTACTCCCTAATGTTCCCTTTTCCTTTGTACTTCATTGAGATGAGTTTAGCCAAAAGGCTACTAGCCTCAGATTTGTCATTCTTGGCATAATATTGCTTTATTGCCTCGAGGAACTTCTTGGCATTTTCATTCTCAGGAATAGAGCCCCGAAACGCCTCCGGAATGGAGCGCTTGATGATCATAAGGCACATTCGATTGGACCGATCCCACTTCTCAATTTTTGCCTCATTAGAGTTATCCGCAGTGAGAGTGGGTCGCTCCGCCCTAAGTGCCAGATCCAAATCCATACATCCGAGAACAATTTCTACGGATTCCTTCCAGACTTTGAAATTCATCCCATTCAGCATAGGGATTCCATTAACTTGAGTAGTAAAATTGGTAGCAGTGATAGCAGACACTGAACAAGGAACAAAAGAAAACATACAACCATATAAGCAAAACATGTCATAATATAAAATATAAATGAGACATGTAAAGCAATCCATATTGGCAAATCAAAGACCCAAACAAGATGCCTAGCACAACATTAATCCCCAATCTTTGGACTAGTAAGGATTAACTGTAAGTGGCCCTCTCAAGCAATGATCAAACATTGGTGATAAGTTCTGTCAAATAACAGTTATCTTTGGACACTCCGTTATTCACATGAAAATACCTTTATAATCACCACACATTTATCATCGCAGGCACTCCATTATTCGGCCAAACTGCTCTTTACCTTTGGGCCAAGAACAATCCGCATAAATAATTTCATGCACATCTTAGTAAATTCAATTAAATCAATCTACACAACAGAGGTTACTTTGGCAACGTGTTGCTTCAACAAATCCAACCAAAAATACCAGACAATTTTTTTAAAAAAAAAATAATTGGGGACGGTCCTGATTTTGCCCTTTTCACGCTAAAACTTAGAAACCTGAATGTTTAGTGTGAAAAGAATCCTTAAAAAAATATTTCTTTATCTGTACATACAAAAAATTAAAACTCCAGAATGTCATATATTGACTAATTGTGATTCAAATATTATACATATAATATTCATGCTCAAAAGGTACAATAACCATTCAACAAAAAAACGTTCCAGGCCAAGTTCAAAAAACATGCATTTATGGACAATATAGAACATACACTGTAAAGTCATGTGTACTGACAATCACACTTGCAATTAAATTTCTTTCATATATATAATAAACCCAATTGTCCAGAATGTCATGATGGTGATTCAAATATATATATAATAATCAAATGCAAATCAAAATCATCAAAGCCTCACGTACAGGAATCAATCATTCTTTCATAACATAATAAAAAATAGCAAATATATATATACTTGCAGGAAGCAAATATCTTAGCCATGCAACTGGACGACATATATATGTCATTCTGAAAGGTATATATCACCACAACTTTCGCATACGTTCATAAATCAGATAAAACATACTTGTTGAAAGTAAGAGTCAGCCGTGCGGTCATGTATATGTTTAAAAGAATAACCGATTAACAGTACTATGTATCTACGTTTTCGAAAAAAAAATGGAATAAAACTTTAATTGCAGATACAGATACAGGAAGCCACCGATCCAATTAATTCATCACTTACGTTTAATCCTAATAACCTAACAATGAAGACTTCTCTGATACCACTTGTTGGAATTAATTCTTTAGTTCTTTAATTTCTTTATGCGGAAACATTAAATCTATAGGCATACACCCTAGAGCACATATACCATATAGCCTAGGATCTACATCATGCCAGATTACTAGGATACTAAGGTTATGAGTATACCTGGATCCATAGGGTTCCTGATCTTAAGCGTTCTTCAAAAGATGAACTTGATCACCAACCTTCACGAACAGGGAGTAACAATCAATCACGGAATACCTTGACAATCAACACTAACAATGATGATGAATGATTAGCGGCGGCTTTATGGTTCTTCCTCAACCGGGACTCTTTATGCCTTAGTCGCTCTTCAGATGGGGAGAAGAGGCGGTATGCGTTGTGTCCGGTGTATTGGGGACCATAGCCTATATATAGTGTGATGGCCAATTAGGGTTCCCATTATTCCAAAATTGGCCATCGTTGACATCCACTCATATTTTCCCATATCAAATAATTAATGATAATATCAATTATCAAATCAGAAATCTGATTGGCCTTATCTCTTAATTTGATCACATATCAATTAAGGCCCCTAAGAGATAAATAGCTAATATAATTAATTACCGATATCTGCCCACATTATGATATTTGAATAAAATATTCCAACAAGATAGTGATCCTGCTTCAGAAGCAGGAAAGCATGATGTTGGGGAAAATTTAGTTAATGATCCTACTTCAGGAGCAGGAAAGCAGATTAACTCAGGTTCAGATATAGGATTGCATCAACGTGTTGAGATAGGTGAGAATGATAATCCTGAAACAGTTGTACAAAACGAGCAATTGGATGATATGGAAAGAACTGTTCTTAGACAACTCAGCCCTGCAGAAATCGCTCATGAAAAACAGAATGTTTGAGATAAAGATGATGAATCAATATATGATGAATCACTGCATCCTGAATCTCCCCCTTCTCATGTTTCAAACTCTATTCAGATAAATAATGTTGATTGTCAAGGTTATGTTTCTGATGCCTTTGGAAGCAAGGAAGGAAATTCTATCTCTAATCAAGCATCTGGCTCAGACAAAAACATATTTTAAACTCCTACAAATAGTGGGAATGTTAATCATACTGCACAGAAGGATCTCAGAATTGTTTCTAAGTTTTGGGCTGATGATAAGGAGGATGCTCAAGATGATAACCTTCAGACTGAAGTTGTGGATGCTGAGGATCAGAATTTTGAACAAGTGTTGTCTAAGTCTCAGGAAAAAAAAAGGCTGAGACAGAAGAAAAGACAGGCAAATAGAGCTAACTTGCATCAAGCCTATTCAAGGGATGGTCCTAAAAATTTTGCATAATGAGAGTGCTTTATTGGAATATAAGAGGCATCGCCAATCAAGACTCTAAGTTGGTTTTGAAAAAGTTGTGTGTTGAACACAAACCTGAATTCCTTCTAATAGTTGTACCTTGGATTAGTATTGATCAAATGCCTTCTGGTTTCTGGTCTTCCTTAGATCTCAAGCCTTTTACTGTTAATTCAACAGGGTCATTAATTTGCTCCATTCAACAAGTTTCCTTTTCAGTGAATCTGCATAATCAAGAAATCTATTTTTCTGCTATTTATGCATGCTCCTCTTATTTGCAAAATCTATGTGATTAGAATTAGCAGGTTTACAGAATATGCACCATGGTCCATGGTGCTACATTGGTGATTTTAATGCAATACTTGGGTCTTATGAAATGAGGGGGAGAGCTATGCCTCTTAGAATCTCTTGTGATGAGTTTCGGCCTGGTCTGACAATTGCAGCTTAATTCGTCTTCCTACAAGAGGTGTTAGTTATACCTGGTCTAATGGCAGAAGAGGGAATGCATTTTCTAAACGAAGACTTGATAGAGTGGTATGTAATGAAGTTTGGATTCCTTATTGGAACACTGTTTCTTGCTGCACACTGACAAAAAGCCAATCAGATCACTTTCCCATATTGCTCACTCTCCAAAAAGGTACGGTCACATACCCTTCCTCCTTTTAATTTATGAAGATGTGGCTGGATCACTCGGATTGTAGGAGACTTGTTTCAGAGGTTTGGAATAAAATTGACATAGGCCGCCCAATGTACATTTTATCACAGAAGTTAAAGAACCTGAAAGTTGAGTTTAAGACTTGGAATAAAGAGGTTTTTGGTGATGTGCTCTCAGGCTACTGCTGCTGCAGATTTAATTCAGCAACAAATAGATGCTACTGATTTTTCTGATGAGCTGTTTGAAATGGAAAAGAAAGCTCAAATTGAGCTACAACAGAACCTTAAGTTCCAAGAGGATTTTTGGAAAGAAAATCAAGGATCAACTGGCACACTTTTGGAGATAGAAACTCTGCCTTCTTTCACAGTTACAAAGATTAGATCAGCTACTAAGCAGATGTCTATTTTGAAAAAGGATAATCTGATCTTAGACAAATCTGAGGATATAGAACAACATGTGCTACAGTACTATATGGATCTCTTTGCCACTGACAACAACTGTGTTCAGAATGATTTGATTGATTCTGTCATAACACCTATGGTTTCTAGGGATGATAATCTGATGCTTACCAATTTACCTGCAATGGAAGAGGTGGAAAATGCAGTGTTTGCTATGAATTCAGGGGGAGCTCTAGGTCCAGATGGATTTGGAGGTTGCTTCTTCCAATCTTTTTGGGATATTGTCTCAATGGATGTATTCAATGTTGTCTCTCAATTCTTCTCCCAATGTTGGATCTTGCCTAACCTCAACTTAAATATAGTAACACTTATACCAAAGTTTCAAGGTGCTGACAGGATTGAGCAGTATAGGCCAATTGCCTTAGCTAATTTCCAATTTAAAATCATCACCAAGGTTTTAGCTGATAGATTATCCATTGTTGCTCATAAGATTGTTCCTGAAAATCAAAGAGGATTCATCAAAGGTAGACACATCTCTAACTGTGTTTGTATAACCTCTGAAGCAATTAACATGCTAGATAACAAAGCCTTTGTGGGGAATTTAGCTTTGAAAATAGACATCAAAAAGGCTTTTGATACCATGGATTGGAACGTTCTTCTCAATGTGTTGGATGCATTTGGTTTTGATAGCAAATTCTGTTTCTGGATTAAAAGTATCCTTAACTCAGCAAAGCTGTCCTTTATCATAAATGGTCATGCAATGGGGTTCTTTAAATGCAAAAGAGGTGTTAGGCAAGGAGATCCACAATCTCCTCTCCTATTTTGCCTTGCTGAAGATGTCCTTAGCAGAGGAATTTCAAAACTGATTCTTGATGGCAAATTGCAGCTCATGTCAGGCCCAAAAAGATATCACCCTCCAAGTCATGTATTCTATGCGGATGACATCATGATATTATGTAGAAGTTCAAAGCAAAATATAAGAAACCTTATGAATCTATTCAAGGACTATGCTGATGCTTCAGGACAGCATTAATTTGATATTGGTTTTATAAGTCATAGAAGATTGAATGAAATCTCCAATTTACTTGGTTTCACTACTGAATAACCACCTTTTAACTATCTAGGTGTTCCAATTTTCAAAGGAAAGCCTAGAAGAAATTATCTTCAACTTATTGCAGACAAGTTAAAAGAGAAGTTAGCTAGTTGGAAGGGATCTTTGCTTTCAATTATGGGAAGGGTGCACCTTGATAAATCCATCATTCAAGGTATGCTTCTATATAGTTTCCATGTATACTCATGGCCTATGTCTCTGTTGAAGATGATTGATAATTGGATTAGGAACTTTATTTGGAGTGGTGACATTTACACTATGAAAGTTTCTACTGTTGCTTGGGAAATAGTATGTGCACCTTATTCAGAAGGGGGTTTAGGAATCAGAACTATAAAAGCAATTAATGAAGCTGGAACTAACAAGCTTTGCTGGGAATTCTTTTCTTCTGGCAGTCAATGGGCTTGTCTTTTGAGAGCCAGGTTTCTAAACAACAATGTTCCAAGATCATTCTTTGTTAAATCTTCTATATGGATAGGTTTAAAAAGTTGCTTCCAAACAGTTATCCAGAACACATCTTGGTTGGTTGGTGACGGTCTTAACATAAGCTTTTGGACAGACAAATGGTTGACAGATCCAATAGTTGACACTCTTCAAATCCTGCAGAATTTCACTCATTTCTTTCTGCAAAGGTCAATGACTTCTTTGAAAACTACTCTTGGAACATCCTTGCTGCTCTTCATTTACATTGTCCTGATGTAGTTGATTAAATCAGTCAGGTAGTCATTCCAAAATCAGCTGCTCATGATCAGATTATCTGGACAAATTATAATGATGGCTTGCTGAGTTTCGAGCAGGCTTTTCTGTTCAAGAATCCTAAAAAACAGGATCTTCTTGGAGCAAGCTCATTTGGCATAAATCAATTCCTCCTTCGAAAACTTTTTTGCTATGGAGATTGATGCACAACAAAATGCTAACAGATGAAAACGTGTGGTCTAGGGGATGCGTCACAGTTTCAGTATGCAATCTTTATGGAGCTGATTATGAATCTTCAGAGCATTTATTCCTTTCCTGTCCATTTGCCAATAAACTATGGACATGGTTAGCTGCCAAGATTGATTGCAGTATTGATCAGTCTTCTTTCCATTCGGTTTTATCAATTTGCAACAGAAATTGAAGCCCACAAATTCAAATAATCATTTTAGCAGCAATCATTAATGTGATTTGGGCCATTTGGTATTGTAGAAATTAGCTAAGGTTTCAAAACAAAGCTGTTTCAATTCAGCATCTTATGAACAGAATCTTAGCAGCAGTAAGCCTTTCAGGTATTTCATCCTCTGAATACTTGTCCTCATCCATGCTTGACTTCTCCATATCAAGATCTTTTAATGTGGCTGGTAGATTTAGGCCTGCTCCTTTAATAAAACAGGTCAATTGGTATCCCCCTTTTGCAACTGGGTAAAATGTAATACTGATGGTGCATCAAAGGGGTCTCCTGGCTAGTCGGCTTGTGGTGGAATCTTTAGAGGTTATCGAGCTGAAGCTTTTGGTTGTTTTGCTACAAATATTGGTTTATCTACTCCTTTGTATGCAAAAATTATTGGAGTAATTTTAGTAATTGAATTGGCTTTTGAGAAGGGATGGCATAACCTGTGGCTTGAGTGTGACTCTCAACTTGTAGTTTCTGCTTTCAGCTCAGACAAACACATTCCATGGAAGATTAGGAACAGATGGAACAATTGTTTGCTTTTAACTAAACAAATGAATTATGTAGGTTCACATATTTTTAGAGAGGGCAACTGTTGTGCGGACAAGTTAGCCACTCGTGGTCTTTATATTCAGGATTTTGTCTGGTGGGACACCATTCCTACTTTTATTAAAGAAGAATTTAGTCATAATAGGCTAAATTTTCCCACTTATAGGTTTCATTGATTTTATTCTTTTTTAATAAATTTGAGATGTATTGCAAATGATAGATGAAGCATGGGGTGCCAACCTAGTTGGGATGTCATTCTTCATTGTGATGCCTTTGCATGTCTCTTTTGGTTATTAAAAAAAAAAAGCTTCCACAAAGTATAATGTAAAAAAACAAATATTTATTAGAGATTAAAATTATCAGAAATTATTGTACCAAAAAAAATTATCTTTAATGTTTTTATTTTTATTTTTTTGCAAAAGAGTGCTAATGCATCACTATGAGACTAGACATCCCAACTATGTTGGCACCTCTAGTCCCATCCTTCATTTGCAGCACCCTTAGAATTTTATTAAAAAAGAAGAAAAAAGTGATACAAGGCATGGGGGGACATAAAAGCCAAAACCCATGTTTTAACAGAACCTATAACTAGGTAAGTAAAACCTATTCCTATAGAAGTCTTCTACAATAAATGTAGGAACAAGATCCCACCAAATAAAGCAACTATGAGATAAACCATAATTAGCTAGGCCATCGGCACAGGAGTTGCCTTCTCTATATACATGAGAGTAAATAAACTTCATTTTACTACATAGAAGTTTACAATTCAGTCATCTTGACTTAAGCTTCCAAGGAACTATGTCATCATTTGTGAATGCTTGGACAACCAGTTTGGAGTTTGTTTCTAGCCAAATACAGAGCCAATTTTGATGATAAGCAATTTCAGTTGCAGACATTGCAGCACATAGCTCAGCATCCAGGGAGGAAGCATCACCAATAGACTCAGAAAAGCATCCTAATATGGCACCTCTGCTGTCTCGAAATATGCCTCCACAAGCAGCATGGTCATGAGTTGCAGCTCCATCTACATTACACTTAAACCAACCACTTAGAGGCAGCTGCCAAATTACTTCAATGAGCTTCAGAGCTTTAGGAGGATGAATCTGCACATTAAAAGCTTTAACAATACAAAATTCATCAATAGAAGAGGACATTGTACCATAAGTACAATTTCCTGACAAATTAATCGCTGCTTTAATCATATAAATAACATTATTTGAAATAATTAACTATAACATATCACAAAATAATATCAGACGGATAAAAATAAAGTTTGGTTTTGATATATTATTAGTTTAAATTTTTTTTTTATCAACCAATTATACATTGTCATATTTTCATTTTTGAAGTAAGAGTTCAATTTTGATTCAATATTTGTGTAAATTTGTTAAACCATCAACCAATAACAAATCATTTTATGTTTGACTTTTTAAGTAATTAAGAAAAGAGTCAAATATTTTTAATGAAGTGTCAATTTTTAATTGATTGACTATGTAAAAAACATTTACACTAACAATATAGATCAATTAAATTCTTAAAGTATTCCCTCCAGTCCTTAATATAAGAAATAAAACCCTAAAACATACAGACTAAGGAAATGCATTAAAATGAGCTAATTGTAATTAATATTCATATAAATTTCCAAAAATACAACTTCTAATTAATGAACTCATTTGTATGAAAAGTTGAGTTGATGCATGTTTCTTATATTTTGGACCAAAAAAAAAAGTACTCATTTGTTTCTTATATTAAGGACCGGAGGGAGTAATTAATATGAGAGTCAAATAATTTTAATAATATGATAGCACATATAATTAAATGACACTATAGTATTGGTTGTGGCTTCTGACTCAAGAAGGGGGAGTTGAATTGAGTGTGTGAACTTTTTAAAACTTTTTAGAACCTTTTACAAAAACTGAAAAATATTTCTTTTCAAAAGATTGTCAACCAACAAAACAAAATTATTTTTGCAAGATTTCAGATTAACAAGACTTAGATTTCAGATATCAAAGATTAACAAAACAAATCAAATCATAAAGATTTCCCTAACATGCTTCTAACTCATACAATTATCAATAAGCATATAAAAGAGTTAAGGAAAAGAAAAACGCAAACCAAATTTATTCTGGTTCAACTACTCTGTCTGGTAACCTACATCGAGTCCTCACACCTCTGTGAGTTTTATCCACTTATTAAAAACAAACTTTACAAGATTCTTTAAAAAAGCTTCACTTCTAGGTTCCTTCTACCCTTATGACAGCTTTTAAAGCAATCTTCAAAACCACAAGAGTTCCTTCTATTATTGCACAGCACCAAGAGTCCCTTCTACTCTTGAGCAGCCCACGAGAGACACTTCTCTCTAATCAGAAACTTAAAATCAAAGATTTCAAATACAGATTCTAAGAAATCAGATTTACAAATTGAAGCTCTATAGAAATATCTAATTTTTTCTCAATGCTAAGCTCTCTAAGAATTTTCAGTGATTGATCCCGTAAAAATGTGTTCTTGTTCTCTCTTATCCATAGAAAAATATGTATGAATATGTCCTTATATAGTTAGAATTCAAAATAGGTCTGTTGGACATGCATAGCTAATCAGTTAAGATCAAAACAAAATTGATTTTGAAATCATGTAACCAAACAATCGATGTGTACACAGATGTATTAAACAAAATTTTCACTTTCAGAACATGTGTACATCGATTGATCTCCTGTGTATATAGAAAATTTATGTACATTGATTATGTTCTTCAATGTTCTTAAGTCAATAGATTACATTCTTTAGTACATCGATGTATTTCTTAAAGACTAGTTTATTTTCAGCCTAGAACTTTATACATCGATTATGCTAATCGATTATATATGTATTTCAAAACTTCCAGGTTCTGTTCTAACTTATACACAGATGTACTAATAGATGTACGAATTTCAAAAACATTTTAAGCTCAAGTAATTCAAGTGTCAATCGATGTATAACACTTATATATAGATGTACACACAGGTTTCAATACAAAGTTAATTAACGGAAAGTATACATATGTATACATAGATGTACTGATCCTTTAATTAAAATTTTCAATTCTAAGTCCAATTTGAAAGGTTCTTTACTTTTGAAAATTGATTTTCCGTTTTCCTTGAGAGCTTAACTAAGAGTTAAATTGAGAAATTTCTTTACATATGCAACTAAATTTGTCTTCATTTGCTTTGCTCATGATGCTCCTTCTTCATGTCAATCTTTATGATCCTTTCCTCTTCATGATCTTGTCCTCTTCATGAGTTCTACTTTGAGTTCCACTGCATTCACCTTACTTGCTCTGTAATACTAATTGGAAACTAAAGCTTTGCAAGTAATTAGTGTTTCATTTGAAATCAAATAAGTTTAATCATTAATCAAAACATCCAAAGTCATTTATCGATAAACTCCCCCTTTTTGATTGATGACACACTTACCATACTCATCATGTTTAACAATCAATTTATTCAGGAAGTATTTATCAGAGTTAAGTACAGAAGCTTTTTCATATTAATCCCCTTATCTAATAGACAGTTCTAAAACATTCCTGATCTTCAAAAACTCAGAATATAGGATCAATTCAATGTGTATATAGCATCATTTTCAGCATAAAACAAGTATTTAGATGCATCAAACAATATGACTAGTATGGTACCATTTCTCCCCTTTTTCATTATAAAAAAGAATATATGGGAGATTCAAGTAAGTAAACATAGTTATGCTTTGGTACATACTTCATTAAATGTTCATTCAATTATCAATAGAGAGTAACAAAACAAATGACCATAGGTTCAGATGATATCAAATTACAATTCAAAATACAATCCAAGATTCAAAATAGAAATATCAAGAAAACACAGTAGAAACCTAAGAGTCCGTAAGTGCTTTGAGAAGGGGAAACATGTTCTGCATCTTCTTCATTTTGATCTTTTCTGCTTCAGCAGCAGCAGCCTCCCTAGCCATTTTTACTATGTCCTCAGAAGTAGGATTCACTTCTTGAGGTGCAGCTAATAGGGATTCCCAATCTCTAGTGTAGAGTAGCCATTTGGCCCTCTAAAGTGTTGAGTCTAATACTCAGATAATCAATAGAGTTGTCCATCTGAATGAGCTTATCCATCTTGTGATTCATTTTAGAGTTATCGACAGTAGGTCTATTTTCTTGAACTTCACCAGCAACTCTGACCCATTCTCCATTCACTCTAGCAAGCTTCATCTTGCTAATTGTGCTCTCACCAAACTTGTGAGTTGAGACGCCCCGACGTCCCATTAAAGAACAATTCTAATTAACTAAGCCTTAATCCGTTTGATTATCGTTGGCACGGATATATATTCGAAAATATTATAAGTTTGCGGAAGTGATAAAATTAAAACCATTTAAACATACACAGCGGAAGAAAGATAAAACAGCAGATATGTACATAGTATATACATCATGTCTCCAACAATACCATCGATCCCAACAGAGGAATCGAAAACCTACTGTCTATACAAACTGATAAAAGACAGATAACAGTAACAGGTCATAGAGAAAAGATTCAGAAACCTAAAACAGACAGCATCTACCCGCTCGCCTCTCACAGAATACATCCAAAATCAAAAGATCAAAAGAAGACTATGCTCACAGAGGCTCTCCCTAGCAGACGCTACCGACGAACCATATCATAGACGATATGTGCATCTGGAACTACCCTTACCCTCGCCATAACGACATCTGTAAACTCTGTTCCCAACAGACTCATCACAACTAATCACAACCCTCCTGAGACGGCTGTGATACATCGTATGCACGCTTCTTCCCCCACGGCCTCACCGTAACACTCCAAGTCCGCTACGAGCGTAAGTGTGATCTATTGAGTTTCACATATCCTCTGCAAACTCCTGATGATTGGGTGGGATCCGGAGCTCTAAGAAAGGTAGCCGCTGAGATATCCTATAAGAATCGAGCATAGTGAAGTCAGGTCCTCCTCCGAGATAGACATAGATGCTGACTGGACCGATGTAACACATGAAGAATTATGAGTGGTTGACCTGCCACCCATGGTCGTCATGATATACGATCTCAATGTCCCCAGGGTCCGGACCCTCGACGGAACCATCTACAGGTAGTGTATCTGACGCTGCTCCGGTCCGATGGCCATCAACGTATGGCTGCTGCTTATCTTACGAACTGATACATACACATAAAGAGGAAGAAGAAGAAGAAGAAGAAGGGAGATAAGAATCTCGACACTACCATAAAATCAGGGATAGGGAAAACATAGTAAATCATACTATCAAACAACAATCAACACATGCAACAAACATCTCCTGAATCATACTGTCATAATCAACCTCGATTATCCATCTAGAATCAATTCTCTAAGGAGTCATACTCCTATGGGCCGATCTCTCATACTATGGATACTGATCCCCCGGACATTCTCTATCCCTCTCGGACCTATCCGTCACCCAGAGAATGTCAGCTGGTTTGTCCTGGTAACAGTTCCGCTCACCGTGACCAATAAGGGTGCTTCCCCCTATGAGCTCAACTCCAATAAAGGTATCTTGGTCTCCTCGAAACGTCCACCATTGACTAGAACACTCCGGACCCAAACGTCGAGATAGTCGAGTACCAGCGGAGACCACGACACAATGGGTGCAAACCATTGGCTAATATCGGTCAATGTGAACCCGACTACATCCCCGGGGTTCCCTGAATCATCCCGCTGGCATTCCATACCCGCACCCAGGTACACCAACCTCGAATGACTCCCAGTCACACGGCTCGCCACTTTGGCAATATGCAATTCAACATAACCTAAGTTGACACCGGTACCATTACTCACTCACACGCATTACGATGCACTCGGCATCCACAATCTCAACTCGGTACCCATATACCGCTTTCAAAATCCATTCTCATCACTAACTTGACAGCGTACCCTCAGGTGTCAACTAAGGTTTCCAATAGTACAAACAGATAATCCAGACAATCTCAATGGCATCGCGCCAACATCATAATATCATCATCCTCAACATCAATAATAACTTAGCATAATTAAATAACATAGCATCAAACATCATCATGCATAAATAGCAAATAGCACACGTCAACCAGCAATAAAACCATCAACAACAATAGACAGCAAAACAAACAACATCGGCATATGCACGTAAAATGATAAAGCAGTCCTAACATCGATAAGCATGCTGTAACTAAATCTCGTATACAGCTTTAAAAAATCAGTTTCAATAAGGATTTAATTAACGCAAGCTACTTGACAACTAGTAGGGTCTGGGGCACCCTATGCATACCGCATAATATACAATACTACAATTACCTCCCCGGCGTGTCAAATACGTTCTCCCTACCTTAGACAATCGTAACGAGAAGCCTCGAGTCTCGAAATCTGCACCCCCTCACCAACACAGCTGCTGCCACGCACACGAACGAACGCCTCGGTGCTCCGAGATTTGTCTTGAACACATGGACAGAGTCCCGACAATGTTATAAACCCTAATCTTGTAACAGTTTCACAGACAAAGCCAGAATCGAAGCAAGATTCACAAAACAAAGTCAATGACAATGTCGACGTGTCGACGAGTTAGGGACTCGAGCATTACCTCCATTGTTTGACGAATCGAAGGTATATACTTGACGTGCTCGTCACCCTGAATGCGTATTCGAAGTCGGAATCAAAAACGGACGGACGAACGGAGCTCAAACCACACTTTCTCTCTCTAAAACAAATCTGAACTCTCACTAGGCGAAACTGGTTCGTGGTTGAAGAATGAGAGAAGAGCCATGCAAGTGAGTGGAGAAGAAGAAGTTAGTGGGGTTAGGTGTCGTCGTTGGGCGCTGGGCGCTGGCTATGACTCAGCCAAGTGTCCTCTGTTTTACACGTATCGCCACGTGTCACTTCACCCCGGAACGTTTGAGCGTTGATCATGCATCGTTTGAGCGTTCTTACTGATGTCGGTTGCCCGATTTTGTGCTTTTCGATGCAGGCTGAGTCCAGTTTAAATCCGACTGACTTCAAACTTGATATACCGACTCACTAGCACTTAAAAAACAAGATTAAGCCATCACGCACGCTTAATCCTTGTTCGATTCCTTAATGGATAAAACGGGGTGTCATATGAGTCACTTATCTAGCTTGAAATCTCTCTTCTCCTTTAAGAGAGACATCAAAATGCTTAAGCAACTTTACTACCAAACCAACATAAGGTAGCATTCCACCACTTATTTTGCAATCATGCATGTTCTGGCCACTATGAAGCTCCAACTCAGTTGCTTCTTCTCAATCATGGCCCGGAGCATTAGAATGTCATTGTTCTTCAAAATAGCATGGTTTCCTGAACGAGGAACCGATATTCTGCTCAGAACATACTGTAGAAGCCTATGCTGAATGTGCATTGAGCTTATATTGATTAATCTTCTCTCAGGTGCATTTTCCACCAGCAGAACCTTCCTAGCTTTTTCCTTATCATAAGTCTTAATCCATGCACTCTTAGGTCCAGTTCCAGTCAGATTACTACCCTTGTAACTCGGTCCAGTAAACTGAGCAAACTCCTCAAAAGTCATTTCAATTCTCTTGTTCTTAACCTCAACAGAAAAACCTTAATTATCCATTTCTAAGGTGCAATAAAATGCCTTAATCAAGGTAGGATATATATCAGTCTTGATTTGCCAGGATTGAGACAAATTATACTTTTCTAAAATCTTATGAAAAGTAAACTCATTTGCCTCAAAGTAATTGAAATCTATTGTCCTAGCCTCATGAGTTTTTCAATGCTTAAAATCATTCTTAAATTGCATGATATACTCCTCATTAGAAAAAATACCTTCGAAGTAATCCAACTTGTATTAGTCCTTCTTCATCATCATCATTGTCCCTTTTTCTCTTTTTCTGTTCTTGATTCTTCTTTGGAACTTCCTTAGCAACTTGCTTATTCTTTTCTTGTTTCGTAGGAGCATTCTTTGGAATCTCCTGTACAGCCACTTTCTTCCCTTTCTCCTGCTTCTTCTTGGCCAAATTCTTGATTGGAAGCTTATTAAGTCTTTGAGAAGATTGGGCTTTTTCTATTTCTTTTTGTCTTTGGGCGTGAAGGTGTTGCTACATGTGAGATAGGTGGAGATGAAGTGGGATTTGAGGAGGAAGAGGTTGAGTTTGAGGGAACAGGGGTTGGACCAGTTTTCTTCATCCGAGCCATTGGAGAGTGTTTTCAAGCTTTGCTAGGGTTTTGGGTTCAAATATTTTGGATTTGAAATGTGAAAGAATTGGAGGGAGAAGATGAATTTATAAACCTAGATCAGTCAATCGATTACCCAATCGATGTATTAAATGATTTTTCCTATTTAAGTAGTTGTGTACACTCATACTAATTGATGTAATTTGCTTCAGATGTTATTTTCATAACATATACATCAATGTATCAATCGATGTATAAGCTAAGTCAGAGAGTCCCTCTTTTGGAATTATCTCTCAATCGATGTATAAGCAAAGTCAAAGAGTCCAACTTTTGGAGTTTATGCTCAATTGATGTACTAATCGATGTATAAGCAAAGTCGGAGAGTTATATATTTTTTATTTTTCAGCTAATCGATGTATAGCATACCAGATAGGATTTTTAAATTTTTCATATCAGGTAAATCAATGTACAACATCAATGTACAGGTTGTCCTGTATCTTTTTTATCATAATAATCGATTTACTAACCGATGTATAACAACTCTCAGAGAGTTGAACTTTATGAATTTATTAACATTCGATGTACAACATCGATGTACATATCATTTGGTCTTTATATCTGTGATCTAATCAATTATGCAATCGATGTATAAGAGTTATTTTCAAGTTTTGATTGAAAATGTGTTTTGTACATAGCATGTCTAATCTATGTATAGATTTTAGACTATGAAATTTTGCTTAGTATAATCCTTGTATTAATCGATTTACTGAACTTGTTGTAGGTTATTTTTTAGATTTATACTTAGAATAATTGATGTTTAAATCGATGTACATTCATCTAACAACAAGAAAACATGGATTTTGCATTCCAAACACCAAACATATGTAGGATCAATTATTCCTAACTCTCTTCTTATGAAGAAAAAGCTTTCTTTGGCCAATGGTTTAGTGAAGATATCAGCTAATTGCTTAGATGTATCAACATATTCAATGATTATATCTCCATTTTGAATGTGAACCCTTATAAAGTGATGTCTTATCTCAATGTGTTTAGTTCTTGAATGCATTATTGGATTCTTAGTAAGATTTATTGCACTAGTATTATCACATTTGATTGACACTTTATCTAAGAGAACACATAATCAATTAGTTGTTGTTTCATTCATAGGATTTGTGCACAACAACTTCCTGCTACAACATATTCTGCATAAGCAGTAGACAATGCCACACTAGTTTATTTCTTACGAAATCAAGAAACTAACGAGTTTCCTAGAAAGTGGCAAGTTCCACTAGCACTTTTTCTGTCTAACTTGCATCCAGCAAATTCAGAATCATATGGGATTGGGGAAGAGAAAGGAAGACAAGATCAAATGCCCTGATTCAGGCGAAATGTACAGATTTCGGCTGATCTTCGATCAGGTCATTAACGGAACCTGATAGAAGAAACTAGTGGGTTTCCTAGAAGGTGGCAAGTTCCACTAGTACTTTTTCTGTCTAACTTGTTGGAAAATGACTCTAGTATGTTTTGATTAATGACCAAACTTAAGAAATTGATTAAACTTTGATTCACTAATCATTTGCCAAGTTTAAATGGTATGTAAAGATCATTTAGTGCATGGACATGAATGCAAAGGGTCAAAGGAGAAAGACAAAGGCAAAGCAACGATCATGATTGGAATGCTTGAAGATGAAGAAATCTCAAATGAAGAATCACAAGGAATCTCAAGCAAAGGAACTTAGAAAGTTTTATGTAAAAAAAAGTTTTACTTATTTTCTTTGATTTAGCTCTCTCAATTAATTCAAATTAAAAATGGTTTTCATAAATTAAAATTGAACTTAAAAAAAAAGGTTAATTGAAAGGTCTGTACATCTATGTATACATCTATGTACTTTCAGTTAATTAACTACTTTTTAATGAAAACCTATGTGTACATCAATGTATAAATGTTATACATCAATGTATACATCGATTGATTCAAGAACAACTTGATCTATGTAAACTAAGCTTCTGTAAATCGATTAACACATCGATGTATGAAGTGAAACAGAAGCCAGTGCTTTTCGAAATAAGCATACAATCGATTGATACATCGATGTATAAGGCCAAGAATCTTTTTCATATATATCCAATCGATTAGTACATCGATGCATACATAAAACAGAAGTAAAGTCATGTGTTTTCAAAGAACCAATCGATTGATACATCGATGTATAATCCCAAACAGAGGCAAAGACTTTTTGAAATGATTATACAATCGATTGTGCAATCGATGTAAAGACTTCTGGGCTGTTGATGCTTGTGATTTTCAAGAACACAATCGATGTACACATCTATGTATCAATGAGAATCAAGAACTATCAAGAATCCAATTGATTGAGCAATCGATGTACTCAGTGTAAAAATTGCAAATCTTGTTTAATATATCGATTAGGCAATCGATTGACTGACAGAATCAATTTTTGATAAAAAGTCTGTTTTTATATTAACTAACTTTTTAAAATGTGCCCAACGGATCTATTTTGACATACACCTATATAAAGGCTTGGGCAAACGTTTTCAAGTAATCAATTCATTCAATTCTGAAAGTTTACACGAAATTGAGAGAGACCTTTTTCATTGAGAATAGTTAAAAACTTTTATGCTAAGTGCTTCAAGTTGTAACATTTCTGATTTCTTAGAATCTGAAAAATCAATCTTTTTACTATGAAAGGAAGAGAATAGAGAGAAGGTTTTCTCTCTGTGTGTTGATCTAACAGTAGAAGGGACCCTTAGAGGTTTGACAAGAGTAAAAGGGACTCTTGGGAATTACAAGATTGCTTTGTCTAGAAGCTGTCACTAGGTAGAAGGAACTTGAGTTGTGAAGCTTTGTAAAGAATTTTGTAATTGTGTTGATTTTAGTGGACGAAACTCACAAGTGATTGTAGGGACTAGATGTAGGTTTCCAGAGGAGGTAGCTGAACCAGGATAAAACTCAATTTTCATTTCTCTCTATCACTTAACTCCTTTAACTGCTTTAATTGTTGAATGTATGCGGTTAAGTTTTAGTTAAGGAAAATTTGTGTATGTTCTAATCTGAAAAACTATCTTTCATCAATCTTTCTTGTTAAAGAATCAAGTCTTGAATCAAATAAACTTGCAAAAACTTATTTTGTTTTGTTAGTTGGCAAAATCTTTTCAAAAGTGTTAGAAATCTAAGTTTCAGTTTTTACTTAAAAGGGAAAAGTTTTCAAAAATCTTATATACTCAATTCAACCCCCCCTTTCTTGAGTATTAGAAGCCACAACCAACAAGTGGCATCAGAGCTTTCACTCTTGTGTAAAGCCTAACAGCTTAAGAGGATGGCTTCAAATGACATCTTGGGAGAAGGGGCTTCTCTACCAAGACCCCCTGCATTCAATGGCACTGCCTATATGTATTGGAAAGAAAGGATGTTAATATCCCTTGAGGCAAGTAGTCTTGATGTGTTCGATGATGTTGAGAATGGTCCATACATCCCTCATAATCTTGATGCAAATGGCACCAAGACAAATAAGCCTAGAGCTGAATGGGATGATGAGGACAAGAAAAGAGTAGGTTATAATGCTAAAGCTAAGAATATTATAACTGTTGCTTTGAGTTATGATGAATTTTTCAGGGTCTCTAATTGTAAGACAACAAAACAAATGTGGGATACGCTGCAAATTACTCATGAAGAGACAAGTGATGTGAAGAGAGCAAGAATGAACTCACTCATGCATGAATATGAACTCTTTCACATGAAGAAAGATGAAGATATCAATGATTTGCAGAGGAGGTTCACTCATATTGTGAATCAACTAAATGGACTTGGAAAGACTATTTCAGATGAACAACAAATCAACAAGGTTACGAGGTGTTTGACAAGAGAATGGCAACCAAAGATCACTGCTATAGCTGAACCAAAAGACTTAGAAACCATGGACATTGCTACCTTATTTGGAAAGTTGAAAGAGCATGAAATGGAATTACATAGACTGAATGATCATGAAGAGAAGGAGAAGAAAAATAAAGGCTTATCACTAAAGGCTCATATCTCCAAAAAAGTTCATGACAGTGATGAAGATGAAGAACTTGAGGAGGATGAAGATTCTGAAGAATACATGGGTTTGTTGGTTAGAAAATTCAAAAGGTTCCTCAAGAAGAAGAAACCTTTCAACAAAAGGTCCTCAAACTTCTTTTCCAAAAAGAATTCCTCAAAGACTAAAAGTTCAACATCAAATGTGAAGTGCGATGAATGTGGAAAATTGGACATTACAAGAATGAGTGTCCAAGGCTTCAAAAGAAGGACAAGCGTGACAGCTTTGAGTCCAAAGATAAGAAGAACAAAAAGCCAAGAAGAGAATATATAGCATGGGAGGAAAATGACATGGATTCTTCTGAAGAATCTGAGGAAGAAGAAGCAAATCTCTACCTTATGACCAATCATCAAAGTGACACAGAAATTGAAGATGAGGTAAATGATCTTCCCCTTACTTATGATGAACTGTAAGATTCTTTTGATGAATTGCATAGTGAATATCTGAAAATTGCTAAGCAACTCACATCATGTAGCAAAGTCATTGCTAAACAATGTAGTGACTATGCATATCTTCAAATTAAGAATAAGGAATTCAAAGCTAAAAACAGTAGGCTAAGTGCATCTCGCTCTACATATTATAATTGCAATATGCTTGAAAAAGAGGTTGAAAAACTGAAAATCACTCTCTCTAAATTTACTTTAGGAAGAGATAATCTTAATGCAATTCTTGGACAACAAAAAGGTGTATATGATAAAGCTGGAATAGGATACAAACCAGCTATGCATGAAAAATCCTTTAGGAAACTATTTGTTGCTCCTAAGCATTCTTCTAATCCTTTTGTAAGATGTTTTTATTGTGCAAGAAAAGAACATACTATATCTACATGTTACTTTAGAAATCCTTCAAGGATAATGTTAAGCAAATATGGGTTCCTAAGGGAACATATGCTATGACTAACAACAAAGGACTCAACCAGATTTGGGTACCTAAAGGAAAAGTTTGAAAATCTATCTTGTAGGTGTGTTTGAAGGGCAAGACTTCAAGTTGGTACCTCGATAGTGGCTGCTCCAAACACATGACAGGAGATATCACAAAATTCACAACCTTTACTTCAAAAGAAGGAGGAAATGTAACATATGGTGACAATAACAAAGGTAAAATACTTGGTGTTGGGACAATTGGAAAAAGTCCAACAACAAGGATTGAAGAAGTTCTCTATGTTGAAGGGCTCAAGCACAATCTCTTGAGCATAAGTCAACTTTGTGATAAAGGGTATAAGGTAGATTTCAATTCAAATATGTGTATGATTGAATCTAGAAATAATAAAAACATTAAGTTGATAGGAAATAGAGTAAACAATATCTACATGCTAGACTTAGACAATTTATCTTCAAATGATGCATGTTGTTTAATCTCTAAAGAAGAAGAAAATTGGCTATGGCATAGGAGAATAGCTCATATTCACATGGATCACTTGAACAAATTGATTTCTAAAGAACTTGTAAGTGGTCTACCTAAAAAAAAGTTGATGGAATATGGTTTATGTGATGCTTGTCAAAAGAGCAAACAAGTTAAAACTTCTTTTAAAGCTAAAAATGTTGTTTTCACAAGTAGACCTTTACAATTGTTGCACATGGATCTCTTTGGTCCCTCTAGAACAAAGATTTTTGGTGGAAATCTTTATGCTTTAGTGATTGTGGATGATTTCTCTAGATATACATGGACATTGTTCTTAGCACACAAAAATGATGCTTTTTTTGCTTTTAACAAATTGGCCAAACTTGTACAAAATGAGAAAGAAATGAAAATTGTATCTATAAGGAGTGATCATGGAGGTGAATTCCAAAATGAAGAATTTGATAATTTCTGTGATGAACATGGTATACAACATAATTTTTCAACACGTAGAACTCCACAACAAAATGGAGTAGTTGAAAGAAAGAATAGATCTCTAGAAGAGATTGCTAGAACCATGTTAAATGACTCTAATGTGCCAAAATACTTTTGGGTAGATGCTGTAGGTGCAGCTTGCTATGTACTAAATAGAGTCTTAATTACACCTATCTTAAAGAAAACTCCTTAATAGTTATACAAAGGAAGAAAACCAAATATCTCTCATTTTCATGTTTTTGGTTGTAAGTGCTTTGTGCTGAACAATGGCAAAGATAATCTAGGCAAATTTGATCCTAAAGCTGATGAAGGCATTTTCCTAGGCTATTCTATAACTAGCAAAGCATTTAGAGTTTACAATAGAAGAACTCAAACAATTGAAGAATCTGTACATGTTACATTTGATGAATCTAACCCTAAGAGGTTAGGGAAGACTGAAAGACAAGAAGATGCAAAAATGGATGATGTTGCACAAAATCCAGAAAAAGAACCATATGAAGAGCTACCTAAAGAATGGAAGATTGTAAGGAATCATCCCTTGGACAACATCATTGGTGAAATATCCAAAGAGGTAACTACTAGATATTCTTTAAGAAATGCATGTAACAATATGGCTTTTGTTTCTCAAATTGAACCAAAAACTATTAATGATGCTATTGTTGATGAAAATTGGATCATGGCAATGCAAGAAGAATTAAATCAGTTTAAAAGAAACAAAGTTTGGGAGCTTGTTCCAAAACCCAAGGATAAACAGATAATTGGTACAAAATGGGTGTTTAGGAACAAACTTGATGAGAATGGCATTATAATAAGGAATAAGGCTATATTAGTAGCTAAAGGATATAATCAGGAAGAAGGCATAGATTATGATGAAACTTATGCACCATGAATTTCAAATTATATCAAATAGATGTTAAGAGTGCATTCTTTAATGGTTTTATACAAGAAGAAGTGTATGTTGGTCAACGACCAGGTTTTGAAAAAAATGATTTCCCAAATCATGTTTATAAACTCATCAAAGCCTTGTATGGACTTAAACAAGCTCCAAGGGCTTGGTATGAAAGGTTAAGCAACTTTTTATTACAAAAAGGTTTTACTAGAGGTAAGATTGACACAACATTTTTCACAAAAAGAAAAGGTAAAAATATGCTACTTGTACAAATATATGTTGATGATATTATATTTGGTGTTGCTAATGATTCACTGTGTAAGGAATTTTCCAAGTTGATGCAAAATGAATTTGAGATGCCCATGATGGGAGAACTCACTTTCTTCTTGGGACTTCAAATTAAACAATGTGATGATGGAACCTTCATAAACCAAGCAAAGTATTGCAAGGAACTACTGAAGAAGTTTGGCATGGAGAATGCTAAGGAAATGGCAACTCCAATGAGTCCATCATGTTACTTGGACAAGGATGAAAAAGGTAAAACTATAGACATATCCAAGTACA
This sequence comes from Echinosophora koreensis, assembly GCA_035048595.1. Classification (NCBI taxonomy): domain Eukaryota; kingdom Viridiplantae; phylum Streptophyta; class Magnoliopsida; order Fabales; family Fabaceae; genus Echinosophora; species Echinosophora koreensis. Next base: position 3,668,974 of record JAPCYP010000025.1, on the reverse strand, counting down.
TAGGTATGATTGGCTCCTTACTTTACCTCACAGCTAGTAGACCTGATATAATGTTTAGTGTGTGCATGTGTGCAAGATATCAATCAAACCCTAAGGAATCTCATTTAACAGCTGTAAAGAGAATTATGAAATATTTGCTAGGAACTAAAGATATGGGGTTATGGTATGCTAAGGGATCTACTTGTAATCTAATAGGATACTCTGACTCTGAATTTGTTGGATGCAAGTTGGATAGGAAGAGTACTAGTAGAACCTGCCACTTACTTGGGAACTCACTAGTTTCCTGGTTTAGTAAGAAACAAACAAGTGTGGCTTTGTCAACTGCTAAAGCCGAATATGTTGCAGCAGGAAGTTGTTGTGCACAAATCCTTTGGATGAAACAACAACTCATTGACTATGGTGTTCTCTTAGAGAAAGTGCCAATCAAATGTGACAATACTATTGCTATAAATTTAACTAAGAATCCTATAATGCATTCTAGAACTAAACATATTGGAATAAGACATCATTTCATAAGGGTTCATATTCAAAGTGGAGATATAGTTATTGAATATATTGACACATCTAAACAATTAGCTGATATTTTCACTAAACCCATTGCTAAAGAAAGTTTCTATTACATAAGAAGAGAATTGGGGATAATTGATCCAACCTATGCTTGATGTTTTGTATATTGAATGCATGACTGCTTGATATTTGTTTTCTGTGCATCGATTTACCAATCGATTAGCTTAAGAAAAAATTCACATCCTATAGCTAGTACACAAATTGTGCAATCTATGTATAATCCTAGAAATTCAAACTCTAGTGCCTGAACATCGATTTACCAACCGATTGATCCAACCATTTTAGTCTCAGAAACACCAGCACATTGATTGCTACATCGATTGTGTGACCAAATTAGAATAGATGACTTTCTGAAAGTCTCTATGCATCGATGTTTACATCGATTGACCTGCAACTGAAATTAGAAAATCTCAATTTATTATCTGCTATAAACCGATTGCAACATCGATTGACACCTTGAACCATTTTGCATGGCTCTCTAGAAAAGCTTATGCATCGATTGTTACATCGACTTACATTGGGTTATTCAGACCAACCCTGTATATAAATCGATTGTGACATTGATTGAATGAAGTCTCCAGAACTTGGAGCTCACTGACTTGATCTATACATCGATTTATACATCGATGTAGTGAATACTGCTTCTATTGGTCTCTCTGTCTCAGCTTATACATCGATTCTCACATCGATTGAGATCAAGTGTTAGAACTTGGTACTCTCTATCTCAGCCTATGCATCGATTGCTACATCGATTGACAAAGTTAAAATTCTATTTCTGAAGCTTTGTACATCGATGCACTCTAAAGTTTAATCAGCTGAAAACCTTTAAATACCCATCTTCTCCCTCCAAAATTTCTTTCAATTTCAAATCAAAATCTTAATACCCAAACCCTAGCAGAGCTCAAAATCACTCCAATGGCACGAGTTAAGCAAACTGGACCTGCTACCCCTGTTCCCTCTAACTCCACTTCATCATCCTCAACTTAATCCTCCACTCCTCAACAAGTTTCACCCCCTCCTGCTTCTTCACGCCCTAAATGGAAAGAACCAGAGAAATCTCAAAGGATGGACAAGCTTCCAATTAAGGAACTTGCAAAGAAGAAGACTCTTGATAAGGGAAAGAAAGCTGCTGAGTCCTCCAAACCAGCTCCAAAGAAACAAGAGAAGAAGAAGAAGGTGGTTAAGGAAACTCCAAAGAAGAAAGAAACTCAGAAAAAGAGGAAGAGAACTAAGCAAGAAGAAGAAGAAGAGGATGCTGATCTGATCACAGAGATGGAATTGCTAAAGAGGTACTTTACCGATGATGAATCTATACTTCTCTACAAGAATGATTTCAAGAGTAGTTAAATACATGAAGCTAGGATTGTTGATTTCAATTATTTTGATGTCAATGAATTTAGCTTTCAAAAGATTTTGAAGGATTACAAGTTAACAAACTTTCTTCAAATCAAGACTGATATACATCCAACATTGATCAAGGCTTTTTAATGTACTTTTGAAATGGATAATATTGGTTTCTCTGCTGAAGTGAAAAACACTAGAAATGAGATGACATTTGAAGAGTTTGCTGAGTTTACTATGATGGATTACTTGGGAAGTAATCTGGCTGGTGTAGGACCTGAGAGTTCATGGCTGAAAGCCTATGATAAGGAAGAAGCCAAGAAGGTGCTTCTACTGGAAAATGCACAGGAAGGAAGGCTGATAAACATAAGTGCTATGCAACAGCTCAGCTGGAGTTACAACATTATCAGACACATGCTTGATTGCAAAATCAGTGTACCCTATCCAGGCTTAGTGGTCAAATTGCTAGAACACTTTAAGGTTCCAATGGAAAATTAAGAAAGGTTCTATACAAGACAAGTCACTCACAAGTTTGGAGAAAGCATAATCAGCAAGATGAAGCTTGCCAAAGTGAATGGAGAATGGGTGAGGGTGACAGGAAATGAAGCAAGAACTGAAGTTGGACCTGAGATTGCTGAAATGAATGGCAAGATGTATAAACTGATCACAATGATTGAGGTGTTTGAGCAAAGGCAGTTCAAGCAGCATTTGATGATTAATAGGACTTTAGACTACATGAGTCTAAAGATTAATGCTTTGGAAGGGCAAATGGCCACTGTGCACCTGTACTTAGGCATTCCCCTGGCTGCACCTGCACCTGCAACAGCTCCTCAAGAAGAAAAACTAACTTCTTAGGAAGTTGTAAACATTGCTAGAGAATCTGCTGCTGCTGCTACTGACCTTGCACCTGATGAAGAAGGAAATCAAGAAGCTGAAGCTGCAACACCTGCACAACACACTCAAGAGCTAAGCAACAGTGATAATGCTTAGATCTTTAGGGCTTCTTAGTGTTAAGTTTGTGCTTAGGTTGTTAACATTTTGATCAGTCATATCTTGAACAACTTTCTCTATATTTTATTCTTATCATTGCAATACTTTCATAATGTTTTGATATTTTGTGATGAATGAATGAATGTGTTAAGTATGTACCTTGTTTTTATTAGATTTATGCTTTATATCTCCCATAAATTCTTTTTGATAATGACAAAAGGGGGGAAAGGAAAGGGTACCGTACTCAATCTATTAACACAAATGATTCTAAGTTCAATGATCCTAAATGCTTTTAAACTGTCAATTAGACAGGGGGAGTAATCATATCAAATGAAATTCTGCTGCACCATTTAACTCTGATATATGTATTTTACTTCCAATAAATTCTTTCATATTAAAATATGGTAAGTTTGTCATCAATCAAAAAGGGGGAGTTTGTTGGAAAATGACTCTAGTATGTTTGATTAATGACCAAACTTAAGAAATTGATTAAACTTTGATTCACTAATCATTTGTCAAGTTTAAATGGTATGTAAAGATCATTTAGTGCAAGGACATAAATGCAAAGGATCAAAGGAGAAAGACAAAGGCAAACCAAGGACCATGATTGGAATGCTTGAAGATGAAGAAATCTCAAATGAAGAATCACAAGGAATCTCAAGCAAAGGAACTTAGAAAGTTTTATGTAAAGAAAAGTTTTACTTATTTTCTTTGATTTAGCTCTCTCAATTAATTCAAATTAAAAATGGTTTTCATAAATTAAAATTGAACTTAAAAAACAATTGTTTAATTGAAAGGTCTGTATATCTATGTGTACATCTATGTACTTTCAGTTAATTAACTACTTTTTAATAAAAACCTATGTGTACATCAATGTATAAATGTTGTACATCAATGTATACATCGATTGATTCAAGAACAACTTGATATGTATGCAAACTAAGCTTCTGTAAATCGATTAACACATCGATGTATGAAGTGAAACAGAAGCCAGTACTTTTTGAAATAAGCATACAATCGATTGATACATCGACGTATAAGGCCAAGAATCTTTTTCATATACATCCAATCGATTAGTTCATCGGCGCATACACAGAACAGAAGTAAAGTCATGTGTTTTCAAAAAACCAATCGATTGACACATCGATGCATAAGCCCAAACAGAGGCAAAGACTTTTTGAAATGATTATGCAATCGATGTAAAGACTTCTGGGCTGTTGATGCTTGTGATTTTCAAGAACACCATCGATGTACACATCTATGTATCAATGAGAATCAAGAACTATCAAGAATCCAATCGATTGAGCAATCTATGTACCCAGTGTAAAAAATCTTGTTTAATACATCGATTAGGCAATCGATTGACTGATAGAATCAATTTTTGATAAAAAGTTTTTTTTGATCTTAACTAACTTTTTAAAGTGTGCCCAACGGATCTATTTTGACATACACCTATATAAAGGCTTGGGCAAACGTTTTCAAGTAATCAATTCATTCAATTCTGAAAGTTTACACGAAATTGAGAGAGAGCTTTTTCATTGAGAATAGTTAAAATCTTTTCTGCTAAGTGCTTCATGTTGTAACATTTCTGATTTCTTAGAATCTGAAAAATCAATCTTTCTACTGTAAAAGGAAGATAATAGAGAGAAGGTTTTCTCTCTGTGTATTGATCTAACAGTAGAAGGGACTCTTAAAGGTTTGACAAGAGTAGAATGAACTCTTGGGAATTACAAGATTACTTTGTCTAGAAGCTTTCACTGGGTAGAAGGAACCTGAGTTGTGAAGCTTTGTAAAGAATTTTGTAATTGTGTTGATTTTAGTAGACGAAACTCACAAGTGATTGTGGGGATTGGATATAGGTTATCAAAGGAGGTAGCTGAACCAAGATAAAAATTGGTTTGCATTTCTCTCTATCCCTTAACTCCTTTAATTGCTTTAATTGTTGAATGTATGTGGTTAAGTTTTAGTTAAGGAAAATTTGTGTATGTTCTAATCTAAAACTATCTTTCATCAATCTTTCTTGTTAAAGAATCAAGTCTTGAATCAAATAATCTTGCAAAAACTTATTTTGTTTTGTTGGTTGGCAAAATCTTTTTAAAAGTGTTAGAAAAGTTTCAGTTTTTACTTAAAGGGGAAAAGTTTTCAAAAATCTTATATACTCAATTCAACCCCCCTTCTTGAGTATTAGAAGCCACAACCAACATAACTTGCATTCAGCAAAGTCAGAATCAGATCGGATTGGGGGGAGAGAAAGGAAGACGAGATCAAATGCCCTAATTCAGGCAAAATGTACAGATTTATCTTTGGTCAGGTCAATAACGGACGTTAGTAACAGACCTGACACAAAGACCATTTTGTGTAACTTATGAGAGATAAAGGACCAAAATGAATCTTTTAAAAGATAAAGGACCAAAATGAATTTCAACTAAAAGATAAAGGACCAAAAGTATATTTTAGCCAAATGTTAATCTGCACATTAAGTAGACATGTCAACAACCAATATATAGTTCAACTAAATCATTGAACAAATGTATAGTTTTCATCAAAATTTAGGGCAAATGTATATCAGACATTTAGAAACTAACAATATCCAAAAAACAATACCAACAATATCTAAGTTTTGTCCCCATTAGACCTATAGTTAGAGCCAAAGGGATACTCTCTTCTTATGGTAGCATATTCATTGATTAATCCGTAATCCGTAAGGGAGATGATATATGGAATTTTCAACTAAGTCCCAACAGTTTAAAACAATAAAACGAATTTCTTAGGGATTGTTTGCTTTGTTTCCAGTTTTCTATTTTCATTTCATGTTTCAAAAATAATTATAAAACTGACACTTTGTTTTCATTATGTTTCTTGTTTTCAAAAAATTATACATGAAATAATAAAAACAATTTTTTTGTTTATACTGTTTTCTGTACAAATCTTTGGAAACATGAAACAAAATGAAAACAATGTAACATTTTTGCAAAACCAACTAGTAGCCGGTATGACCTTATTTTCAAACCAACAGCAAGTTAACGTTGACAAGTCCTTAAAGTCATACACTACTTTTTTTTGACAAAAGCAAACTTATTTCATTTCATTGGATATAATGTCTGCAATACAATTGGGAATAACATCATAGATATGGAGACTAGGTAAAAAAAATAGCTGCCCTAGCTAGCTTATGAGCTGCTACATTTGCTTGCCTCCTAACAAAAGCAACTGAAAAAGTTGAGTTTAAAACTAGCAAATTTTTGCACTGCATGATAGTAACTCCATACTCAGTGAGATCCAATCTGGAAGAACAGACTTGCGATGTATCTCATAGCACACGTTTGATAGGCCTATATCCGCTAACCACTGCATGGCTCTTAAAAGATACATTGCTTCCCCTTCCTTCAAATGCAATAAAGGTTCAAACCACTCAGACCTGGCTGCAACAAGGTTCCCACATTCATCCCTCACACATATACCAAAAGCTATGGTGTTGTTATCCTGGAAAAAGGTAGCATCTGTGTTACATTTGAGATAACCTGTACCTGGATTGCTCCACCTAACATGCGCTGGCTTTGGAACATGAGGCTGCAGCGTGGAGTTTCTGGCTTCACAAGAATTCCACTCATCTTTTGCATGTATAGCTCGCGTAATCACCTGGTAAGCATCCTCCTATTTCTCCTCCCAAACTCTTAAGTTTCTAGACCTCCATATACTCCATAAGAGCCACCCGAACATCTGAACCTGATGCCCATCAAGGAGTTCCAGTAATCTGAAACATAACTCTTTGAAGCCCTCGCTGCTATGAACATGAACAGCAATCAAGTTCTAAAGGTTGGCCATTTTCCAGCAGTCTATGCTTTGAGTACATGAAAAAACTAAGTGCCAACAATTTTTCATGTTTGAAGAACACAACTCGCACTCCATTTGACATTGAACACCCATTACTTGAAGGCTGCAATGAGTAAGAAGCACAACATTACATGCCCTCGATAGAATTTTTTTTACCTTTTGAGGGAGGTTAAGCTTCCACAGGGCACACCAATTTCCATCTTTGTACAAGTGAGAAACATCAACCACCTTATCCATGAGTAAGTTGTAAGCTGATTTGACAGAGTATGTACCGATCTTGCAAGTCCACCATAACTTAGAATCATGAGATACCGATTCAAAAAGAGGGACTTTGATAATTTCTACTACATGCGAAGGGTGCAACAGGTTGGACATCATATTTTTATCCCATCTCTTCTCACCAGTAAGTAATAAATCTTTCACTCTAAGGTCTTGAAGCTGTAAAGGAACCGAACCCATTAGTCTCAAATTATTACTATCACGCAACCAAAGATCATAAAAGACACGAACATTTGAGCCATCACCAATGTTCCATTTCAGACCTTCTCTTACCAAAACCTGGGAATGCCAGATGCTACGCCAAGAGTAACTCAGATTCTGACCAAGCTTCGAATTTAGAAAATCCCCTTTGGGAAAATATTTGGCTTTGAGGACGCGAGTAATCAGAGCATCAGGATTGGAAATTAACTTCCAAACTTGTTTTCCTAACATTGCAAGATTAAATCCGTGGAGACCTCGGAAGCCCATAACTCCATGTTCTTTCCTAACTGATAATTTCTCCCAAGGCATCCAATGAATGCCTCTATTTCCATTATTACATTTTCCCCACCAAAATGAGTTCATCATTTCTGCAACTCATCACAAATAGAGGGATTAGGAAAGTGCTCATACAATAGGAGGGGATTGCTTGAAGCACCGCTTTAACTAACACTTCTCTACCACCTTTTGATAAAAAAAAAATTCCACTCCAAGAGCTTAACTTTTTTCCACACCCGATCCTTCAAGTACCTGAAAGTAGATTTTTTACTCCTCCCAATCATTGAAGGAAGACCAAGATATTTACCCATGCCTAGGCATGTATTCACACCAAGAATGTTAGAAATAGAGGAGATCTTTGCTTGATCCACATTCCTGCTAAAGAAAACTTCTGATTTCTGAAGATATTAGCTTGCCCTGATGCTATCTCAAAATTAGAAAGAATATTCTTCATAACCATAGCCTCCCTTTCAGAAGCCCGAAAGAAAAGAAAACTGTCATCTGCAAATAAAAGGTGGGAAATAATAGGGGCACCCTTACAAATTTTAGCACCATGCAAGTCACCTCTACTTTCTGCCTTCTTAATAAGCGCTGAAAGACCCTCAGCACAAATAATGAAAAGGTAGGGAGATAATGGATCACCTTGTCTTAAGCCTCGGTCTAGGATAATTGGGCCAACAACATCACCATTAACCAACACTGAGTAGCTAACAGAACTCACACATAGCATGATCCAATTGACCCATCTAGTCGAAAAACCCATTTTTTCCATCATAGCCTTGAGATAACCCCAGTTAACTCTGTCATATGCTTTGCTAATATCAATTTTTAGCACCACCTCCCATTGCCTTCCTCTTGTCTTACACTTCATATGATGAATAATTTCCGAAGCCACTATCACATTATCTAAAATAGATCTTCGAGAAATGAAGGCAAACTGCTCAATAGAGATGCATTTAGATAACACAGATTTTAATCTGTTAGCCAAAACTTTAGAAAGGAGCTTATACACAACATTACAAAGCGGAATTGGTCTCTAGTCATCCATAGAGGAAGGATTATCACACTTTGGGATTAAAACAATAGAAGTATCATTGACAGGAGAAGGAAAGTTACCAACCTCAAGCCAATGACAACAAGCATTAAAAAATCTCCTCGCCACAAAAATCCCAAAACTCGGGATAAAAAGCTAGATTAAGGCTGTCTGGTCCCAGCGCTTTATCTGGATCCATTTAATAAGAGCTGATCGAAACTCCTCAATGCAAAACGGAGCTGCGAGCTTTATATTGTCATCCACAAAGATCCTCTCATGAACAGCTCTAACCACAACATTATAACTTCCTTGATCGTAAAATTTACCAAGGTTTATGTACAACAATCCTTGATCTAATTTAACATGGGATTAAGGGCCTGATTTAGAAGACCCCATACATAGATGAACCATGGTGCCAAAGAAAAGCCTCAAAAGCATCTCCATTTAATGAGCAACTAAAATTTTAAACCAATAATATGGAAAACTAGATTAATATGTTCATATATATGAAATATATACAACACAGTAAAATCATTGATAAATGAAAAGGAAATTAAAACAGAGAAATTAAGTGTTTGTGTTTACATCATCATTTCTTCCTTAATCCTTAAATCACGAAAATGGATCAGCAAAAAAAGAGGCTGACAGCATGACCACTAGAAGCAGAAAATCCTGTCATCAACATTAGGAGCCAGGTAACCAACTAGTATATATAACTACAAAACAAGCCAAAACTCTGCAGCAGGGAAGCATGAATTGTCAGCAACCAAGTGACTGAATTCAATAGTCACCACTTAACAGTAGACTTGGGAATGTCCTGAAGATGCAAGGCGCCCAGCTATTATTACTTCTTGCCCTTTTTCTTTCCTTTCCTTTTGTCTCTCTTACTTCTTGGTTTCGGCTGTGACCTGAATTTTGCAACTTTTTTAAATGGTTTCTTACTACTAATAGGTACACCTTGCCTTTTATCAGCTACAACAGGATGGGAGGCCAGTGCTGACTCCTTCCTTTCAATAGGATAACTTTCTTCTTCAGGATTGATCTCACTTGTTACAACGATGACTTTCAAATCAGCATTTTCATATGTCTTTGATCCTTTCAAGGACAGAAGGTAAATAAAATTATCAAATAAGCCACAAACCAAAAGGGTGAAGAAAATCACACATCATATACTTAAATTCCACTAAATTGCTTGACATTCATAAGCTAAGAAGATTCAGATAGGTTTAATCAAAACTTTAAGGTACTTAAGTCCCAACAAGAAGCTTGTTCAGTTTAGCTTAAAGCTGTACAAAAAAAAGTTTTTTTTATTTATTTAATCGGACATGTCTAACAAACCTAATTAAATTACGAAAAAAATAAAAACAATTTTTATAGAAAAGTGCAAATTTTAGAGAAGCTGTTGTATTATTTTGAAACCAATCACATTTTTTCCATTTCATCAATGCACAACTACTTACTATCAAACAAATATTATTTATACAAACAACTTCATACCTTTTCTTGTAGTTTACTATATAATAGTTATTCTTTTACACACCCAAAACGAAATGGATTATCTTAAAATCATTTTTTAGCACACACATCCAAACATAAAATTATTCTATTATAATCGATTATAACAATAATCTATTTTCCATGGCTAGTCCACACAATAAACATCAAGAGCAAGAGAGAAACCCTATGTAGAATACAAAAGTACATAACCTTAGGAAATTTGCTTATGTATACTAAGACAATATATTATGGGTGCATTTGGGGAAACAATTTAATTAAACGCTTATTCAACAAGCCTTTTTCACAAGCCTCTTTGGCAAGTGGAATTAATGTGACATCTTACAATTCTCCAAGGGTTAAATTATGAACAAGGCAGGTTCAACCAAAGGTACAAGGGGAAAGTAGGTATAGGGAGTGTTTAGGAAATAAGATGGAATGTGGAACAACAGAGCATATAGGCGATTGATTAAAGTGGAAGCATTCAAGTCTGAAACAAAAGTGCCTAAATCAATAAGTATTGAAACAAACAAATTGGGTCATATTATTCATGGAATGCAATATTCCTACCAGCAATAGATTCAACTTGTTCGGAGTCATGTATTTCATCAGGTTCTGGGTCAGCAGTTGGTAGTGCTCCACCATAAACAAGTTCTCTTTCCAGCTTCCTCTGCAAAAATAGATTACAGATATACAAAACAATAATTCCACATAAATGATTATAGAATAGAAGAAAGGGATTTAGAAGCGTAGGTACCTTTTTGCGTTCTTCGTTGCGTTTGCGTCTTAGTGCTTCCTCTTGTTGCTTCTGAGCTTCCTTTCTCCGCTTCTTCTTGCGCTTGTGAAACCCAGTCACGTAGTCTTTAAGATCTTTCTCGTTGAAACTCACCGCCAAACCTTTGTTTTTTAAAGCCCTCTTCTTCCGATGCTGCTGCTGCTTCACTGCCTCTTCCGCTTCCATCGTGCTTGATGCTTCCCACTTCTACGATGGAAAGCTGCAAAGAGAAAGTAGAAGGGTTGCAGATTTTGCCTATAGGAATTGGTTTTGGCCCACAAACTGGATTGGGTCATGGGTTTTGATAAACGCGGGGCCGAAGCCCAGGGTTTGGTATTTATTCATAGATAACTTAATGTCATTAATCTTAGTAATTAAAAAATAATTATCATTTTTCTCTCTCTTTTTTTTTTTTTGAAGGGAAGAATTATCATTTCCCTTATTCTTCTACTTATTAAATAAATAAAATATTGCAGTAAAAAAAATATTAAATATTCTTTATATTTTCAAGATCAAGACATTTAATGAATTATTTTATTTTATTTTTCACATTTTTACTTATCAGCAGAAGAATTAGTAGGCAAATTTGGAGGGACATATTTTCATTAGTTGATCGCCAGATATTACTTGTAATTTATTAAAAGCTTAACTGTATTATCAGAGATTATTTTTCATACATTAAAAAGGTTTTTCCATTTTTTTTGTTATTGCTTTGGTGTTTGGATTACTTAAAGCGCATTTAGATTAATTTACTTTTTTTTTGTCCTAATTAAAAATAAGTTATCCATTTTAGAATAAGAGAATTCTTAAAAATATTTTTTGTATCTTAGCCTTAAAAAATTGCCTAGTTAACTTTTATTTTTTGGTAAATAACATGGTTAAAATTTGAAAGAATGTAGATTTATTCACACATCACATACTGATCCATGCAAACAACTCATAAGGGTAAAATCAAAATTTGTTAGGAGTATCCTGTCCTAAAAAAATTGTTATGAGTATTCCATATTTTATGTAGCTTTATTGTATATTGATCAAGGAATTATAAATACAAAAGAAAATATTTGCTAATTTGTTAAGAACTCGAAAAAATATTTATTATTTAATTATTTAAATAGTTAAAAATATTAAATGTTACTTAATCTATACTTTTTTTTTTAATAACCAGACTCATATTATTTCCGAATAAACTTGTTCAACAATACAATTAGGAATACTACTAAAGCAACTGGAGCTAGCATATAAAATAGAAGCCCTAGCTAAAGCATGAGCTCTTGTAAAAAAAAAAAAAAAAAAAAAAGCTAAAGTATGAGTTACTAAATTTGCTTGCATCCGAACAAACCTAACTTGATAGGTTGGATAATTTTACTTAATCTTTACTAATATCTATAACAAGACTTTTCATTAGTGGGAGTTTCCTTGCGTGACGTTTTGTCTCTCCTAGGGTTTCTTCTTCCTAATGAGACGTGACGGCGCATAGTGTATTTTCATCCGTTATCGTGCTTTTCTCATCCACCGAGTGTTGACTTGTTTTCCCATCTTAGATGGAGTCCTGTTCGATAATTTCAACTCCTGTAACAGAGGAGAATAGACAACCTAATGAAAATGTATTGGAGGATGAAGACCCAGTAATAATATTCAACGATGATGACGTTCAAGAAGGCTTGGCGGATTGTAACAAAAGTGTGGTGGGGAAAATCATCACGGAGAAACCGATCCACAAAAACTCACTCCATAATGCTTTATCGAATATCTGGTGTAATCCCCGTGGTTTTCGGATAGAAGAGGTGGCGGAAAAAACGTATCATATGTTCTTTGCGGAGGAAAGGGATGTAGCAAGAATCATCAATGGTAGCCCTTGGGTTTTCCGCAATTCTTGGTTGGTGATTCAACCTTGGCAAAGAGATGTTGAACCGAAAGATATTGCTTTTCTTAATGTGCCTCTGTGGGTACAATTGCTGGGACTTCCTCCACATTGTAGGACTGAGAATATGGCAAGAAAGGTTGGTGAAAGTATTGGTCCAATTATGGATGTGGGTTGCTTTGAACTTCCAGATAGAAGTATGATAATGAAGGTGAAAGTTCTTTTTGATCTATCTCGCCCCATAAAAAAAGGAGTGAGTGCAGGAAGTAAGGCAGATGGAATCTTCTGGATCGATTTCAGGTATGAAAAACTCCCTCAATTTTGTTTCTATTGTGGACAAGTTGGTCACAGTGAACAAGGATGTATGGAAGGTAAGGAGGATATGGAAGGACAGCATTCCAAGAACTTGGGACCCTGGTTACGTACCACTGTTTATGGCAGGCGCATCACCATGACCAAAGACTCTATCAAGAAGAGTAATGGAAGCACCCAAGGCTCTCAAACAAGAGCCCGACAAAATTCCCAGAGGAGCTGGTCTCAAAATTAGAGGCTATGACTGTCAAGGACCATCTTCAAAAAGACGCTGAGAAAAAGAATTCTGCATGCATGGCATCGAAAAATGTGCCTACCATGCAAAGTAAAAGTGTAGAGGAAGGTGTTGACAGAAGTGACGTAAGAGAGACAAGTACTGGGGGACAGTATGAGGAGAAGGGGAAAGAAGAGATGTCTAGAAGAGAAGATGATTTGAAGACCACAAATGATCTCTTGGTGGAGAATTCTGTTACTAATACATCTCAGATAGCTAGCCCAAATAAGAAAAAGTGGAAGCGCATTCATGCAAAGGGAGCTGGACAGGTTAACAAGGATCAAGTAGAGATTTTTGAATTTTGGTTTGTACATTTCATAATAACAACATTACCCATGATTACTACTTTATCATCAGATTAACAAGGAGAAAAACAGCATAAAATTGACTTATTTTTAAAAAATTTAAAAAATGAGAATTACTCCTATTTTTTAAATACGATTAAAAGCATTAGAAATGTGGTCAGACAAGGCACATTAGTGCCGTATTGCCGCTAGTAATATTTTAAGACACTAAAATAAAAAATTATTTAACTTGTACCAAAAAAAATTTATTTTATTTACCGACATGTGGTTAGTCCAAGTAGTAAGGGACTTGGACATCTTAAACAAATGGTCAGTGGTTCGAATCTTGGCTATTGTGTATGGAGAAAACTCGGTTGGAAGGGGAGAATCCACCTTGTGTGCCCAACAGGTTCCCCGATAGACATTAGTCACTGCTAATAATAGTGGATACATACTTATAACATGGTTACCAAAAAAAAAAAAAATTTATTTAACTAAAGTTTTTTAAAATTAAAAAGAGAATTCTTTTAAAACTTTATCAAAGAATCGTGTACCAAAAAACAAAACATGGTTGGCGTACAACACCAGGCGGCAGGCAACTTGTTTACTTCGTGTTCATATTTCATAACTGACCATTAGCAATTTATTATCATCATTGTTTGTCCCGCAAAAGCCGGTTTTTTTCTTGGTCTGGCGGTTTCGAATCAAACCGGTCCATCGACTCTCGCAAGAAATGGACCGATCCGGCAACCGTCGCGCCATAATTTCTGACCGGGTCACCGTCAACGGGACCGTCACGCTGCTATCTTTGCTCGCCGACGGTACACTATGGTGGCCGGAGGGAGGTCAACGGAGTTTGGCGGTGGAAAAAGAGGTTCTCGGGTTCATCGCCGACGGTCCCCACATCAAGCTCAGAACCATCGTGGAGATCGGAGATGGCTGCTCCTGCACCGGTGGGAGCAGGGGAACACTTGTCAGAAACGACGTCGTTTTTGGACCCTCCTCGGAGGAATCGCACAGGCTCTGGTGCCAGAAGCTTCGCGAATTCATCGATTCTCTCGGTAACTTAATTTGAATAATTCTTCGTAGCACTTTCTGTGATTCATACTTTAATTTTGTTATCACGTGCTTAATGTTTTGATTTTTAATGAAATAGGTCGCCCTAAGAGGCTTTTTGTTTTTGTTAATCCATTTGGGGGGAAGAAAAGTGCTATTAATGTTTTTCATGATCAAGTGAAACCTCTTCTTGAAGATGCCCAAGTCCAACTTACAGTGCAAGGTTTTGTTTTTCTCATTAATTGCTTTTTTTATTTTTGTTGTTGTTATTATTATTGTTATTATTATTATTATCATGATTTTAATTTGGATGCACTATTAGTATAAAAGAGTTTTACACTCCCATCCAATATTATTTTTGCCACATCAATATTTTTGTTGTTTCTACATATGCCAAAATGTGAGTGAATGCAAGTGTAAAACATTTTATACTGATAGTGCATTCTCCTTTAATCCAATTATTATTATTATTATTATTGTTATTATTATTATTATTATTGTTATTGTTCCTCAGAAACCAAACATCAGCTTCATGCAAAGGAAATTGTTGCTTCACTAGATGTTAGCAAGTACGATGGAATTGTTTGTGTTAGTGGAGATGGAATTTTGGTTGAGGTTAGTTCCATTCGCATTATTGTCGTTGGTTGCAGACAGTACTATGTATCATTATGATCATGTTGAGGTTACTTTTTCTGTTTTTGTGTTTTTTACACACATCGTTTGTTTGTTTGTCTGTTTCTCTCTCCTAATCTTACAACCGTCACACATTTGTAGTAGGTTGTAAATGGACTGCTCGAAAGAGAGGACTGGGATACTGCAATAAAGATGCCCCTTGGAGTAGTTCCTGCAGGTTTTATCCTTTTTTTCTTTTTTAAAAAAAAGAAAAGAAAAGAAGAGAGAAAAGGAATAATGAGTGTGGTCCAGGCCGTTGCTGCCTTTAGCCAAATTATTAGGCAATCATCTAAGGGCTAAGGCCTAAAAAAATTTATTTATTGCTAAGTGATAAGTTTTACTGTGATATTTTTTGTTGAGTCTTTTGTGTATCTTATGATAATTTAAAACAAATCCATTGTCAATGTAATAATTACTATTAATTTTCAATTTTATCTCTAAATTATTATAGTTTTCCTAATCAATTCTATCCCTTAATAATTATATTAGTTGTCATTTGCAAGCATTATAAACTGTAAAATTTTATGTAAGACCTCGAAATTTCTAGACATAACCCTGATTGTAGTTATCAAATTTAGTTATATCAATCTTCTAATAGGATCTTGCGTGGTTTTCTTATAAACTAAGTGGTTCTATTTGAAGGTACTGGAAATGGAATGGCAAAATCTCTTCTCGATTCAATTGGTGATCCTTGTGCAGCAGCTAATGCTGTTCTTGCCATTATACGAGGTTTCAGTCCATTTATGCCATTCAAACATGTCATATTCTGACCAACATATATATTTTTAGTTCTGATATAAATTTGTAACTATATGTTAAACACTGACAGGTCATAAACGATCGGTTGATGTGGCCACCATGACACAAGGGGAAACCAGATTTTTCAGTATATTGATGCTTGCATGGGGTAATTACTTTCACCATATATTGGATTTTGTCAATGAGGCAGACTTGCAAGACATCTAGGCTAGTTGTGCCTGCATCCAGTTCTGATCATGCATTCACTATAACATGCTTATGATATCCATTGAAAATGTTATTCTATTTCAGGTCTGGTGGCAGATATTGACATTGAGTCTGAAAAGTATAGGTGGATGGGAA
The DNA here is from genome assembly GCA_035048595.1 of Echinosophora koreensis. Lineage (NCBI taxonomy): Eukaryota > Viridiplantae > Streptophyta > Magnoliopsida > Fabales > Fabaceae > Echinosophora > Echinosophora koreensis. The sequence goes on along the minus strand of JAPCYP010000025.1, from coordinate 3,652,624 downwards.
GTTCTCGTATAGATTTTTATGTTAGTAAGCAATGTAATAATTACCATGGCATGTTTATTTGTGATGATATGCGTGTCTCTTTATATGGATTATTGTTACAGTTATCTTCTAATACTTGGGTTGGAGGCAAGAGCGTAAGGCAAGAGCGTAAATGAAAGAGCAATTAATCATTATGTTATAAGTCATCCACTTAAATTTGAGGCAGTTTACAATCTAAAGTTGTTTGTGTTTTTACTAGAATGCCTCAAACTAAAGTACTGAGTTTAGAAAATACTTGTTTGATTGCTTGCACTAGAATCAAATATGTAGTAGCACTAGCCTAAGCTTCACACACTTGAGCGCCAAACTTGTCCAATGGTATATTTCTAATTGTTATACTCAGTACTGGAATTAGTTTGACATGCAAAGATTGAAGTTTTTTTTATTGTGTTCTTTATTGTTGTCCTGTGTTTTAGGCTCTCAGTCGAATCTTTCATTTAAGGCATTACATTGGGCATGTTTATTTTGTACCTGCACCTGGGTTTGAAGCTTATGGAGAACCCACTAGTTATCCTGGCAATCCTACTAGCAAAGGCAGTAACAGTGTTCCAATTGATGTGGAACCGGTTAAGTTACAAAGGTTCTGCTATCAGGGACCTGAAGTGAACTTGGAGGATCTGAGTTGGAGAGTTGTAAATGGACCCTTTATTTCTGTCTGGCTTCACAATGTGCCTTGGGGTGCTGAAAACACTATGGCAGCACCAGATGCAAAGGTTGGTTTTATGTGTTTTAAGAATTTATGTATATCTTTTTATGCTCTCTCACACTGTTTACTTATTGTTAAAGTGAGAATTGTTTCCTATTGCGAACATGGCAGTGTTGGCAACACTTAGTATGATCATTCTGTATTAATTTGGATCCTAACTTACTCCATGAAGGGTAAAACCAAATAATGAATAATGACTATTTTGATGTTAATTTGCTTGATTTTAATGATTGTTATTGTTGGAAAGAAGTGCTATAGAGAATAAATTGAAAGAGAAACTTGAATTGTTGCAAGGATTCAGCATATCTCGAAAAACCTGCTAAACCTGTCAATAGATGACTGCCAGTAGGCTAAAGATCCATACACCAAAAATTTTTCCCCTACTGATTGACATTATTACTTACATTGATGATATTTGTATACATACATGAGCTTGAAACTTTTGTTATTTTAATTTGGTAAATACAGTTCTCAGATGGTTATCTGGACTTGATCATTATGAAGAATTGCCCAAAATTACCGTTGTTGTCATTGATGTCAGAGTTGAACAATGGAGGTCATGTAAAATCACCGTATGTCATGTACCTAAAGGTGTGGTCCTCAATATGTTTCAGTGTAATACTTATCCTAGCAATTACTTTGAGCTCTTAAACTGTCCCTGCATTGATCTATTTGCATAACAAATTTGGTACTTTATGTTGCAACAAATTATAGGTGAAAGCTTTCATCTTGGAACCTGGTCCACGCTTGGAGGACCAAGAGAAGGAAGGGATAATAGATGCAGATGGTGAGGTTCTTGCAAGGGGGAAAGGATCATACCAGTGTGAGAAGAAGGCTTTGATGGCTTATGACAAACTTCAAATAACAGTGGATCAAGGTTTAGCTACTTTTTTCACCCCTATATAAAATGGGGCTGGATCATATGCAATTATAAATAGAACTGCAGGAAATGCAGTTACTCATATAAGGGTGAAAGTTCAATGCATTATTTTTTTTTTCTTTAATATTTTATCCTAATAAATTACTTTTAATAGCTGGGATCTCTGCAATTTGAAAATAAACTGTAGAGGATTCTGATCCCAACATATAAAACTTTGTAACTTTTATACCAAAAATTTAAAAAGAAAGAAACAAAATTCTTTGCTTAATAATTTTAGAGTAAAGATATGTGCCCGACACATAATTTGAACATTTTGTATAGATGCTGTAGAGCTTATTAGTGTCTTGGGAGTGATGAAATACATGATGAGAGAGAAGAAAACAATAGATAAGTGGGGAGAAATACTTTTATATGGTGTTGGACACCATTTTTGTGGCCAAATATCATTATTCATAATTTACTCGGCATATTCCATTCTACCATTCGATGCTGTCTGCAGTTGCACATATTGCATTTTGATATAAATCGAACCTTCCTCATCGGTTATTTATACTGTACAGTATTTGACATATAGGAAAGAAAATAGTTTTATCAAGTTTTGTGTGTAGTAGAGTATTGACTAGTAATGTTGCTGGATGCACACGCTCTCAAGTCTCGAGGGAAACCAAGCTTATACTTTGCACTCATGATTCAAGTCCATGCTTAATCAGCAAATCTAAAACAAGAAAATGATACTTTTCTGTTGGATTATTAGGCGTGAGAAGATGTGTGAACTATGCATAAATTAGAAAAAGTTTGAGTAAGATTTGCACTGCATTTGGATAGAGTGAAATAGTATATGCGTACATATATACGTAGAGCACTGACAAGTGACAAGTGGGCAACTTGAATCCTTACAAGCCATTACTAGCGAAAGCTTATGTCATTTCTTGTCTTTGCATATCTATCTATTATTTAAAAATTTAAAAACTAGATGTTGGTCTCGTTGAGGTTGGTGGTATTCTCGGATCTTGTAAGGGGGCGTGCCTTCCCCATTATAAACTTTATTGTTAAAAAAAAAAAACTAGATGTTGGGCCTGCTCGTAATGTGATGGGAATGAATTATTTGGATCGGTTTTTCTATTATACCTATTTTATATTTTTCTTATTTATCATATGATATATGATTGTTAAATTGTAAACCAGACAATAAACTCTTTTTCCTCATAATTTGTAGAATATTGTTTAACATACAATATAAAAGTATATAATTTTTGTTAGAAAAAAAAATTTGCTTACATTTAGTAAACTTGCAGATTCTAAAAAAAGCAGTAACTCCAATTATCCATATTAATAAACATTAACATTTCACCAAGGATCTCATGCTGTAATGATAATTGAGCAATTTGTAAACATTCCTTTTTAGTCATATTGTGACACTGTGTTGTCCCATTAGTTTTGTTTTTATTGAAGCTTTTCTCCTTAAGCTTTGTATTAAGATTGACTCTTCGTATGAGGATGTTCTCTCTTGTGTGTCTTTTGATTTTTTTTTTCTTCCTTTGTTACCGCTTAAGGATTGGAGCTTCAGTGATGATGTTGTGTCGACTACTTGCTTTTGGATGACTTTTTGTTTATTTTTGTTTTGAAACTTAATTTCCTCTGTCTGATAATGTTGTTTCTTTATCTGAAGATATTTGCTATTGTGAAATTGGCTCCTTGTTATTATATAGGGATAATCGTAACAGTGATGAATTGTTTAAAATTTGGATTTTGTCTACCTGTTTGATTTTTTATGGAGAGGTTGATCGGTAAAGTTGTTGTTTGTGATGAAAGTTATATTAATAAAATATTAATAACATATATAAAATATTTCGTACATCTCATTATTGAAAATTATTAAATTAGTATTTAAACTATTTTATAAATTAAACATACAGATTAGAAGATTATATTAAAAAATTTATTTTAATATCAGCCTAATTTAATACTCAATTTGAAACCATTTTTATAGTATAATATTAAATAAAAATTTACAAAGCTTTAATTAGAATTTAAACAGAATTTATATAAAAATCATATAACCACGTACAAAAGTGTTGTTTGAGATGAAAATTATTAATAAAATATTTATAACATATATAAAATATTTCACATATCTCCTCATTAAAAAAATATTAAATTAGTATCTAAAATATTTTATAAATTAAACATATAGATTAGAAGATTATATATATATATATATATATCAACATGTCATCAGCTTAATTTTATACTCAATTTTAAACCACTTTTATAATATAATAATATTATATAAAGATTTATAAAGCTTTAGTTAGATTTTAAAAAGAATCTATATAAAAATAAAAATAAAAAAACATATAAGCAGGTACGTTTTTGTCATTGTATATTGATAAGCTAATTCAATGAAATTATAAAAAAATCATATAAATATGTATTTTTATGTCATTTTGTATTTATAAGATCGTTCAACAACTAATTTTATCAAATGTTTCAAATTCAATTAGTTAGCTTTTTAGGTATAAGCTATAAGCTCTCAGCTAATATTTAGCTTACCTACTATAAGTTAGCCTATAAGTTGGAAGCTAGTTTATCAACTATTTGTGTCAAACAGATTATATATATAATCGATTTTGATTTGGGTTTCAACGAACAAATTAAGATCGGATATTACTCGGTTTGGTTCGGGTTCAACTCGAACATGCAAAAAAATCTAAATCTGTTTTATTGGTTCATTTAACTTTCTCGAATTATTTTGCTTACAAACAATTGGTTTAGTTATATGGACATTTATTCAACCAAAGTAAAGCTTGTAACGGTTGGTCCACATTCATGTTAACCATTCAAATATAATAAAATTAAAATGGTGAAATGGAGAGTTATAAAAATAGAAGTAATCAATTATACCTGCTGAAGTGGCAACGCTAGAACTCGTGCTTCCGAAATTATTTATTCTGTAATATAATAAAAATGATGAGTCGATCCAAATAGAGTTTCACAAAATATGTTATTTTAGATTTTTTTTTTTTTTTACTAGGTAAAACAATATTAAGTTTTATGACATTTTTTGTGTGCATTGATTTATTTTTAATTTTTAATATGGTGGCTCCTTTCTCACTTAAGTTTTAGGAGCAGTGGCAGGGCCCCTCGAGCAGAGATGCTTGTCCCACTTTTTCTTATTAAGTTTTGATGGTTAATAAGATTGTGTCATTGAAGCCTATAACTCGTCAAACGCTAGGTGCTTATTTAAGCACTGTTTGCTTATTAATTTTTGTGGGCCAGAAGTAATAGATTCAGTTTCCACTGACGTATCTGAGGCTCTTCTCTACACCACTGGTGCTGTCGGGGCCTCTGACCGTTCGGGTGGTCCGGAGATGCATGCCGCTGAGAAGATGTCAGCCTTAGTTCAGTATAGTCTAGTAGAGGTTGAGGGGAACTTTTGTGTACCGAAAATCATTCTCCTGTCCTCATGATGATTATGTTGATATTCCCCAACAAACCTTTAGGAGGTAGCGCTGCGATGCCCATTTGGCGCATTGTATTGATATTTCTTATGTTGTTTAGAATGTAACCCTCGGTCTGGGTACATGAGAGACCTAAGTATTTTATCAGGTCTTCCTAACAAAAGTTTTATGTGCATGTTTTTGGTTTTAGAAAATGATTTTGAATAAAACAAAATCATAGTCGAGACCTTCTATATCGAACAAAGTTACGGTTAAATTTTGTATTTAAAACTCAGACGAAAACCAGTCTGCGTTTTCGCTGACAGTATAATTGTACCGGCAGAAACCCTAATTTGACCTTAAACTAAGAAATTCTAGATTTTATCATTATTTCAGTGGTAAAGTCTATTTTCAAAATGTTCACTCAAAATAAAGTATTATATTTTATTCGGGCGAATCTTGACTAAAAACGATCGAAAACCCTAATCGAGTAAACGACGGAGTCGGTTTCGGAACTGCAGAGATATGTCTAAGGATGGGAGTGATGACTCAACTTGGACAACTCACCCTAGTGAATCACCTAGTGAATCACCATAGTCATGATGACTATCCAACTAAATATCTAGATATTTTTAGCAAAATATCTAGAAATCCATGCAAAATGATCATTTTGTCCTTAAGCTCTTTTGATAATTGCCAAATGACCAAAGGATGAAAATATTTCATAGAAATATCTCCTTAAAATATCTCGTGAAAATATCTAGTTTTCAAGCAAAAAGACCAAAATACCCTTGGATCTTTTATGAACTCCATTCATGTCCAACAAGTGTTAGACAATTATACTCTTCCTTCTACCATGTATAATTTCGGCCAAGCCCTCTTGGATAGGCATTCTTTCACTTCATTCTAGATGATTATGATGGTTATGAAGACACGTAAGCATTTTAAGTTATTTTCTAACCTAACCAAAAACCATGGCTACTACTTAAGGTTAACAACCAAGACAATTTCAAATTGACTTCTCTTCCCACTTGAGTGAACTACACGGCCAACTCTCTTCCTCACCCTTCATCCAATTCATTTCATCTTATCATGATGGCCCTTTGACAAAATATCTAAGATATGTTGAATCTTTTAACATATTTCCTAACATATCCTTAGTTAAACTTGAACCATGGTCTTTACTTAAGGTTAACCACAAAATGTCTTCTCCTTGCTAAACAAGGGTGCACGGCCAAACCTCTCTCTACACACATCCCCATCTATTTTCACACTTAGCACATAAACTTGAAACAAATTCTTTCCTTGTTCTTATTCAAAATATCGGCCATCATTACTAAAACATCATCCAAGAGCTTGTTTCACAAATCAATCATAGATCCATGGTCCTCTCCTCTTTCTAAGGCTGTCTCATCTCAAGAAAATTCATTTGGAGCCAAGAATCCTTTCCTTCCTTCTTCCCACACAATTCGGCCACCACCCAAAAAATCATGAACCAAATGTTCTCTTGAGAAACCAATAGCATATATAGCATCCTCTCATCAATCTAAGATCATCTTATTTCACAAGATTTTTCATTTTGAGCCTTCTCCAAAAATGGGTATTTCTTGGTCAAGAACACTAATCACTTGATCATCAACCTTTTGGCTTGAGTTAAGAGATTCAAGTCTTGATTTTATTTCCTTGGTTATGTCTAAACCTAGTTGTATAACCCTTTGTAATTTTGTGTGATTTTGCTAGGTTTTCAAGCACAAAAAACCGCGAGCTTACCTTGGCCTTTTAGCCTGTTTTTGCTTGATCTACAAGTGAACTACAAGAGGTATGTGGGAGAATAACCTTCATCTACCTTATTTTGGGTGTGTGTGTGGCTTATATTGTCTTTGCATTGTCTTGAAACCCTAGATGTGGGGTTATGTGTGTAAGTCCATATAATCCTCTAAAAGGATTTTGTGTAATTATTGTGTGGTACATGTAATGTGCTTGTGATTTGTGGGTTATATGCATGCATGATGTATGTTTGTTTGAAGGAAATACATGATTTGACTTACTTGAACTTTGGTAGAAAAGCATGATTAATATGTTAAAGTTTCATGCCATGATTTATTATATTGATAAATGAATATGTATATGTGATTGTGAGTTGATTAGTGAAGTGAAAATCTTCACTTGGTTATGTCTTGGTTTTGGCCAAGAATGATAAAAAAATGTGATGAACAACTTGATCTTGGCAATGAAATTCTAAGTTTGTTTAAAGGTTTAAAGAGTAATAAAACCATGAAGAAAAGGAAAGTTTGCAAAACTATTTTTCTGTGTTTGAAATCTGCCTTTGGTGGTTCAAATGACCCAAAATGATTTTAATCTAAGTTAGGTCTTAAGAGAACAAAAATCGTATCTTAACGGGCCTAAAAGTGGAATTTCTAAAAGAATCGGACGTATAAAATGAACCAAGGTTCCAATTTCGGCCCAAACTGTTTTTGATGTCCATTAAAGTGTCCTAAGACTCCAAAATGAGTTTTGGACCCTTAGATTTAAAAATCGCTGAAAAAAGAATGAACTTGGTGACGTTTGGTCGAGTTTTAGGGTTTTTGAGCAAACCGTAACTTGAAGTTGAAATCAGTATTTTAAATACCTTAACATAGGTATTGTAACTTAGGAAAGTAAAAGATTCGAGAAAGAGAGTTAGACTTTTGAAAATACGGAGTCTCGGTTCTAAATACAATTAAAAGGGGCAAAACCGTCTTTTAAGTATTTCAAGTATTTTCGGGAAACTATTTTAAGAAGTTTGGTACTAATATGACTAAGTTCAACTCTTACTTTGTGTGACACCCCATTCCCAGGGTATCACATTTACGGAACTTATTGCGGAAATTAAATGTAATGAAAATAATATATTGATGGTTGCCTTCGGAAAACAATTAAGTTTCTAATCACTTATACTTTATAAAATGGTGATAAAAATTTTTCCTCTTCCTTTACCTCACATACAACCCAACACCATTAATATAATATACAACTCTATATACATCATATATATGCATCATCAGAGTTTTACATAAGACCTTTATCCTACCAGGTCATCATCTACGATCAAACAGTCATACATTAAACTGAAACAAAATAACTATATCATAGTGGGAGTCTGAAAACATTACTCAAAAAGATTGGCTCTCACTAGCCAAACAGTCATACTATCTAAAATCCCACTATACCCAAAAGAACTACATTCCTACAGCTGGTCACTACTAGTGAAACCCGTTGGGGAGTCCAGTATAGACACCCCCACCTCCAGGAGGTATATCTAGAGAGGATACCTCAACCCCCTCTCCAATGTTCGGGACTACACCATCCTCAAGAGGAACATAGTCCGGATCAACCATCGGATCCTCTTCAGGATCCTCCTCCATCTCCTCCTGTGCCTTCTCCAGGATCAAAACTATAGGCCCTGGAGGTGACTCCAGGGCTACCTGCTATAAAGGTTGTACGTGCGGAGGTGGCTGATGCTCTAAGTCCCCGAGGCGCACCAAATGCTGCAGGATCATCCAAATGGGATGTAGTGAAACCTCGATCGTCTCCCTGCTATGTATGAGCTGTTGTGGTCCATCTGCTACAGTCCCTCAAAGTGTCCTCATCGGACCAGTGTAGGTAGCACTCCGAGCCCCTGGGTTGATCACCCAGGCATTACCTTGGTTTGCATTGTCAAACATCAGAGCTCGGAGCCCCGAGTAGTTTAGCTCCACTCCTTCCGGATCCATCTGAACTCAAATGTGTATACATTCCACATAGTAGAGGAAACAACAAACAAATATGCAAGGGTGAGATACCAATATATGAGTTTTGATAAGACAACCGCATGCGCGACACACAAAACAACATATACCAAATATTCACAGCATATAAAAATTATTCAAACAACAGAATAACTCTATCAAAAAGGGTTTCATACCCGACAGTCATTGTCATTTTATAAAAATGCATGACACTTTAATATTCAAGCTCTAATTTGATACCTAATCTCCAGAGATCCCACAACTTTCTATTTCGTTTTGAGCAGATCAAGCTCTTTACATGGCCCATTGTAAAAACGAAATAAAACAATGTCCAACAGAACACATAACACAATGGTCATCACTCAATACACCAAGGTTATTGTTCACAAATGTAACATCGGTCCACACAGAACACAATAGTTATTGCGATCAATAGAGTTTATTGTCCATAACCTATTGCCTCACTCAGAACGCAATAGTCATCGCATTAAATTGGAAACATAGTCCAGTAAAGATACATTGGTTCACACATAAACCCAATGATCAAATGGAAACATAGTCCATAAAAGATACATTGATCCACTCAGGACTCAATGATCATAACACATGGCACGTCTGCTAAAAATGCATGAGAAAAGCTTTTATTCTCGTTTCGTTTTCTTTGTCGTAATAATCTTCCCTTGTCGGAGCCCGAAGCTCACGACCATGCTTAATTTTGTATTAAGACTTTTTCACTTTAAACAAACATAGGACACACAGTCCAAATGTTTTAAACTTAACATAGGACACACAGTCCGAGTGCTTAATCGCAAAGCCCTAAACTGATGCACTAGTCTTAGGCTCGCGGATATGGAATTCACATTCTCCACATCAAATTTAGGATACACAGTCCATAAAACCTTTTCAGGACACTTAGTCCAATGACACAGATCCCTGATCTACGTGTCAACAGAACACTAGAACCCCGACGTCTCGGTCACTAGGTTCGTTTTTCCTTTTTAAAACATTTCGCTCAATGAAATAACAAATACAAAACCAAACCTCCGAAAACTTATCCAAGTTTAACGGAATTGTCTTCACTGAATGAAACTCCTTTATAGAAATCCATTTCTGTTCAAAACGTTTATAAAACGTGAAATCATAGATAAACTCTTTTCCATCTAAATTCTTCGTTTCTAAATTTCGTTCTCAATAAACATCAACTTTTAAAAGTCCTTTCTAAATAAAATTTATAATAACAAAATATAAACCTTTTTCTCAAAAAATTTCATAAAAATCTTTTTATAACTTAAATGACTTTTTTGTCATAAGTAATTGTTCTGACCGCTATATTACGTTATTTTCGTAACTTACTCACTTCAAATAACATTTTATAATAAAATTGAATTTATTTTGAAAAAACTAGTGCCTGTGAAAATTTTCACAGTTTCGCCCTTACTGTCACTTTATTGACACATTTTCCACAAAAATATTATTAAAATAATATTTTTCCACTTTTTCTCAAATCCCCACAAATTAATCACTCTGATTAATTATCCAAGCTTATCAAGCTTTTATCCTCAAATTAATTTAAACACTGACCAATGTCAGGTTTCTCAATCCATCACTCAACAGTAGATAATTTCACCACAATATAGCATGGCATACATCCAAATTATGGCATGCATCACAATTATAAATTAAAAATTCAATTATAATCATGTAAATCAACATATAACAAAAAGATCAAGTAAGCATATATTCACTTAAACAATAAACGGTTCAAATATCACAGAAAATCACCACAGATAATTTACAGGCAACTCTAAAAATAACATACGATTATCTTAAACTCCTTAGGCTGTCTCCCCTTACCTCTTGGAGAATCAAATCACACTTTCACAATAACTTTCCGATTAGAATCCGGTTTCCTCCGTTCCGCTTAGATTGACTTGATCCGATTAATTCCTTCACAACGAATTGCAATCAAAATAAATCAAAACCAAACAAAACACACTTATTTATGATGTCTAGGGTTCGACCTCTTCTAGATCACTAGGTTAGGAAAGTTAAAAATTTTCTAACTTATGGATTTATGATCCTTAAGCAACTTAAGCATGATTAAACACTTAATCCAAGATCATGAACCAAGAACTTTGAATGAAACTCATCCAACTCCATGAGCTAGGGTTTCGGCCTTGACACAAAAGTGGGGTTAAAAACTTCACTTGATTTCCATCTCTTGGATTTAACAAATACACATAGTATAGGATTGGATTCAAGTCTCACAAAACAACTTTGAATCAAAAATCCATCCAACAAACAAAGTTAGGGTTTTGGCCCTTTTAAGAAAATTGGGTTAGGGTTTGATTTTTGGTTTTCTAATCCCTTGGATTCAATAACCATAAGGATTAAAAGATGAATCACATGATCATTCAACAAGTTTTTGAAACAAAATCCCTACACACCCATTTGAGAGGGTTTCGGCCAAGGGGAAAAAAATAGGGAGGAAATTTTTGTTGAACACATGCTCTTGGATAACAAATATAGAGATGATTATGAGATTATAGCAATTGGTTTCAAGTCAAAAGGATGTTTCTACAATTACTTATGAATTTTTGAAGAAGGCTTCATGAACTTTGAACAAAATGAAGAACATGATGATTCATGGCATAAACTAAGAAAGTTTGTGAAGAGAAGAACTAAGATAGACAAGATTAAGATATGCTACCTCTTGATGATCAAAGAACTTGATGATTTTGGTGATGTTCTTCACAAATCAAGCCTAAGTGTTCTTAAGAAAATGATGAACTTTGGTGAACAAGAAGCATGAAAATGAAATGAAAAATTGGCTAAGTGATATTGATATTGGTGGAGCCATGGGTTTGGGGGGCAAAAGGGTAAAAATGCATGATGGCAAACTTGTAGTTTCCATGTGAAATTAGGGGTAAAATGGTCTTTTCCTCCTAAAAATATCTAATGGCATTTATGTGCCATTATGGCCATTATGATTCGGATAGGATCGTCATAAATGCTCGTCATCTTAGTCACATCAGTCATCTCAACTCCGTTGCTGACCCCTCTGGTTCATCTGACTCATGTTTTCCCAGAGATATTTCGACGTTTTCGCCCGCAGCAAATATAATATTTTATTTTTAAACTAAAATTTTCAAAACTTCCAATTTCGTAGCAAATATGATAAAAACATTTTTCATCTCGTTCACAAATTAAAATTAGGTTTTCTGAGCAGTAATTTTTTACTGTCAGTGAAAACGCAGACCGGACTCCGTCTGAATTTTCAACCCAAAGTTTCATCGTAAGCTTATAATATAAATCATAACATGGAAATGATATTGGTTTATCCAAAATCATTTTCTAAGTCTCGGATAAAAATATAATTATTTATATATTTATTACCGATATTAGAAAGCCGTAAAAATCGGGGTGTTACACTTTGAAATGATTTGGTTTTAGCTAAATGTTTTGGTTTTAAACCAAAAAGGATTTTAGTCTTCAAAGACTAGTATTTACAATAAAGTGCAAAACCTAAGTCAATGATGACTTAGTGAAAATATGAACTTAATGATTTATTACTTATGGTGAAGCAAGACCATTTGTTATAAAGTGTGGATAATTCAATATCCATATATCCATAAGACTTAATGGACTCAGAATAATTTGATTTCTTGGAAGCCAAGCAAAAGGCTCCATTAGAAAAGTGTAAAGAAATAAATTATTGGACTGTCGATCCAATTTCATAATGTGTTAGGACTTGTAAGCAAGTGCCTTAAAACATCTTTACACAAACATGGAAAGTCTGCTTGAGAACTGTGGTTCAGCGAAGGGCTGGTAATTCGGATCCGAGGATATCGACCGTCAGAGATTGACTTTAAACAGATTCCGGTGGAATAACGAAGTTTATCTAGTAGATAAACACATTGGATGTATCCCGACAATTTTGCCCAAATACACAGTTGATACTATGTTCGGTAAGGCCGTTGTGCCTAGGAAGTCGTGCTTTCCGGTTGTAGAGATTTCATAAAGAGCCCGATGTTTTACATAGTGTTTTAGATCACATGTGTTTGAAATTGATTATATTTTTGTAAAATCAACTATCAACTACGTATCTATATAACCGGGGCTGTTAATTTATGTTCTGACAAACAAATTTCGCAATTCTATTATCAAATCAATTTTCCCCAATTTTTAGTGATGAACACTATTTTCCCAAATCTGATTTTATTAAAGTTGGTTCTATTTTTGTGAAATTAACTGTTTAAATCAACTTAGAGTAAGTGTTTGATGATGAAGGATTGAATATTTGATTTAGGGGTGTAAGTGGACCGGGTAAACCCGACCAACCCGAACCGAACCAACCCATAAAAAACCGAAGTTAATTGGTTCGGGTAAAAACCCGAACCAAACCAAAGGGAACCAAACCTCTTTGGTTCGGGTAATGGTTTTTATTTTCCAAAACCGACTACCCGATGACCCGACCCGACCATTGAGAATTTTCCCCCAAATCCTACTTTCCTTTCCTGACTTAACTTACTAAGTCTCCTCTGCCCCACTCCTTCGACACTTCTCTGCCCCACTCTCACTATCGCATCTGACCCAGCCACCAAGGGGTTCCCCGCCATCGCACACAGCCCGCCAGCCGTGGCCAGATCGACTTTCTCTGCAGCTCCTCTCTCCGTCGTCATGCTCACTGCTTCGTGTTCACGACCAGATCGACGTTCTGCGCTCTTTCATCCTCCGTCCATCTTCACTGCATCGTCCTCCGTGGAAGTTTCGGATGATAGGGATACCCAAGTTCTGAGCTTTAAGGTTGAAAACAATGAAGATGGTGATATGGAATCAGAATCGGAAGAGGATAGAGAGGGAAACGAAGGCGGCAAAGGTGGCGAAATGAAAATAGAATCGTGCGTTGCCGTATAGGTTTAGAGACTCGGTGGTGGAGCCATTGAAACGCAGGCAGAGACCGTCGTCAACCTCGCACACCAATAAATGACCGTGGTGGGGCAAGGTGAGGTTGAAGGTAGCTTTGATTGGGGGTGAGAAAGAACTGAGGAGGAGGCACATTAAAAGAATGCATTTTCAGATTTAGACTAAACTTGTTCTTGCATATTCTGTTCCTTTTCCCTTCTTCAGATCCACATATTTCGTTCTTCTATCCTTCATTTGTGTTGCTGTGATTTAGGCTAAATTTGTGTTGCTTTGTTGCCGTAATTTTGAGTTTTACTTGTAGTTATTAGTGAATTTGCATTCTAGTCTATTTTAAGTATGCGACCCGAACACCCGATCCGAACCAAACCGAACTTCATCGGTTTGGTTTGGTTCGGGTTATGTAGTAAAAAACGAAGAAAACCGAACCAAACCGATCAATTTTGATTGGTTCGTATTTTTTTTTCCGCCTAAAACCGAACCAAACCGACCCGTTACACCCCTAATTTGATTTGTCTGATTGTTGAAATTGTTTTGACTCTCTCTCCAGGATGTTGTCATGATTGTTATTGCTTGGGGGAAAACAGATTTTATATTCTTCGAGGGGTGACAGAAGCTGTTTTGAGGAAACTAGAATGTCGAGTTGAGGTTTAATCTTGAACAGCTTCATCGTGAGGGAAGCTAATTGTTGAATGCGTCAAGGAGAGGATCTTTTATGGTCTCCAAAGGTAAATGGAGTTTACCTGAGGAGTTTTTGCTAGTCATGTACCCTGTTTGTGTGATTGGATATATGTTTGATTTAAAATTTAAAATGAGTTTTGATCTTATTTGGAAATTGTGGAACATGTATATCCTGTTGTTGGAGTATGCATTTATTGGATTATAATTACTGTTTTGCTTGACTGTGATTGGCTGAGGGCATGACATTGGTCATTGCTTGTTAAATGAGGACTAAGCCACCAAAAGACTTAAAACAGAGAATTTGAGAGTTTGATTTCAATTTCAAGTGTAAAGCCTTTTAAGAATAAAAGTGATTATAACTTGAGGACTCTTGTTAAAAGTTACATTTTGAGAAAAATCATAGATGAATTGTAAATGAGTGTTAGTACGGATGATTTTGTGATAAGTCGCATTTATTTTAAATTCCCTAAGACGTTTCAAAAAGAAGAAAAGGAAGATGAAAACTAATGAAAATGTTTCCAAGGCATTTAAGGAAAAGCCTTTTCTTTTTAAAAGAAAGGTTTTAGTTTTATGAAAAGTTTTATTCTAAATGAAAATATTTAGAAAACGAATCTATGAATATACTTACAATAATCTTTTATATTTGGTTTAAAGTTGAGAAAAGATTTTAGTGGTTTTCTAAGTTTTTCAGAAAATGGATTTTAGAGGACAAAATTTTCTATGATATAGTGTATTTACAAGAACGAAAAGTATTTACGTCACAAAGTTGAGAAACTTTTGAACTTTTGTTTTTCGATTTAGTTTTTCACTGAACGAAAAAGAAAATCAAGTGGAAAAGGAAATGAAGTGGAAAGGACCTAGATTACCGAAATTACGGGCTAGGATTCCTATTTTGAGTTTGAGGAAAGAAAAGGACCTAGTTTTCCGAGCTATAAACCCGGGCTGGATTTGGATTGCCGAAATATCGGGCTGAATTCGGAGTGCCGGTAAAGCCGGACTAGTGTTCCTGTTGAGAAGAACCTAGATCACCGAGACGTCGGGCTAGTGTTTGAATTGTGGAAGAGATATTAAGATCATTGTTTTTGGTCTAAAATCTTGAGTTAGTATTAAAATTTTATTTAATAACTGAATGAAAGTAGTCAAGAGCTTTAAGCCTTGACGAGGAAAGAAATGATGTGAAAAAGAAAAGCGGAAATGAGAACCCTTGATTTTACATGCATAGTCTGGCTAAAATGCCGTTGTGGCAGACGTGCCATTGTGTATCGAGCTACAGTTTCACAAAGGGTAAACTGACAAATTGGATAGTTACAGACCAGAGATGGATCCTTTAGTCTTTGGGTCTATTAGGGACATTCGGGCTCGAAAACCCACGGAAGGCTCGGGCTTTTGCAACCTAGGGCCGTGGAAATCGGTTACCCAGCACGTAATGTACTCAATCAGGAACTCTTCAATCTTATTTAGGTGAGACGCGATACCCTAGAACAATTGGGGATTGGACCTAAATTGAGAGGCCAACCCAACGCGAAACAATTGTGTTATAGGCATTATTGAGGCCTATCATGCTCTACGAAGGGAAGTTAGGATCTCCAGAGAATTATGAGTTAGATGGTGAATATTGAAGTGACACGAATGGTTTTGTAAAATTGCATTTGGTTGTCGGGAATGAATCCCTGTGCTATAATTATGATGTTATATTATGTATTGTGGTCTTGTGTTGTCTTGTGAGTAGTGTATGTGACTGCTATGATAAAACTCATATATTGGTATTTCACCTTTGCATTATTTCTGTTTGGTTTTCTATTTTTGTGGGATACTGTTTTCGTGAACAGATGAGGCAGAGAAGTTCCCAACTCCACTCAGGGATATTTGTCCCAATCCTTGAAGATGTCTGATGTCAGTTATAATGGTGAGAACCATGGGGGTCTTCCCCGGGAATGTCTTTTAGAACGATCAGCTTAGGTTTTTAAGACTTTGTTGATTTATGATAGTATGTATGTTGATGGCTCAGAGAGCCTTTATTTTGGATAGAATGTTTATGGCTCGGAGAGCCTTTCTTTTGGATGAAAATATAAATACATTAGTAGGTGTTTTTGTTATGGAATGTTAAAATTACAGAGGAGACTCTGTCGAATTTTTTGTAAAAGTTATAGATCTGTATTCAAGTATGGTTCTAAAGAAAATAGACTTGTTAGACTAGAATTGTAAGCCTGTGCGCCGGCAACGGCTTAGGTTTTTGGGTCGTGACAAAATTTATATATATATGACTAGAATATATACAGTGATATGTGAAAATATGGTGTTATTATCTTATAAAAATGTTTAAGTTCTTACCTTAACCGCAGGAAAATAAATTTTATGACCATTTTCTGACACTTAATTATTTATATAATTATTTTTCCGAAAGCAAACCAGTAAAATTCTTTTATTTAAGTTCCGCAATGAGTTAAGAGTTAGATATGTAACGCCCAAGGGGGTGTTACAAGAATTTTTTTTTATGGAGCTGCGTCTCCAAAGTTATTTATGTTTTTATTAGTCATGTTATTTTAATGGCGTTGTTATTTCCGCCTGTTGTTGTTTCTGTCTTTACACGAGTTTTATCTTTTGAAAGAATTTATGAAGGTACTATGTAGACACGAAGAATGTATGATTATTTACTACTTATTTTCTCATTTTCTGGATGTATATGTTTTAGGTCTATTAGTGGTTGGGAAAAATGTTAATAAGTGTTAATTATTATCTAATTTCTTATTTGCAAAAACGAATAGCGAAAAATAAACTCGTATCTTCAGAAAATTTATTTTCCGCGTTAAACGATTTGAGAAAATGTCAGAGACAATGTAGCGCCTGAGAAGGGTGTTACAGGAGCTATCCGATGAGTCTATGTCATTATCCTCCCAAGCTATGTAGGCTCTCTTTCCTTTCTTTTCCTTAGAGTACTTCTTCTCAAACTTTGGTGACTTTTTTTGCAAGTTGGGGCACTCCATCTTCATGTGTCCCGGCTTGCCACATTCATAGCATGTTGGAGGAGTTGAAGGACCTTCTTTGCTTGAGATCTTCTTTGGTGGAAAGCTCCTTCTTTGAAAATTGTTTTTCTTCATGAACTTCTTGAATTTTCTTACCAATAGAGCTATGTTCTCATCATCTTCATCTACCTTCTCCTCATCATCATTTTCATCATTCTCATTACATGTCTTTCTCTTCATGCTCCGCTAAGCGATTAAGCTCCAACTCATGCTCTTGCAATTTTCCGAAGAGAGTGGCCAAAGTCATAGTTGCTAGATTTCTTGATTCCGTTTTGGCCCTGGGAAATAGCGAAAATTCTTGTAGTGCATTATCTATTCAAGCACCTTAGGATTTTGATGATCAAATCCTCATTGGAAATGTCTTCCCCATTGAAGCAAGTTGATTCACTATATGAGTGAACCTCTTTTGCATCTATTGAACATTTTCTCCTTGATTCATTCGAAAAAGCTCATATCCGTGGACCAAGGTGTTTGTTCTTTCCCACTTGACTTCACTTGTGCCTTCATGTGTGACTTGAAGAGTGTCCCACATCTCTTGATCTGTCTTGCAATTAGAAACTCTAAAGAACTCATTCACACTCAAGGCCGAAGTGATGATGTTCTTCGCACAGAGATTATATTGAACCTACTTCTTTTCTTCTCCAGTCCATTCATTTCTGTCCTTGTTGAGTAGGAACCCATTTACCATATGAGTAGGAACAAAAGGCCCATTTTCTACAACATCCCAGTCATCCATATCAATTGCCTCAATAAAGATTTTCATTCTTTCTTTCCAATAGGGATAGCCTTCACCATTGAAAGCCGGGGGACGACTAAGAGAAGCTCTCTCTTGAAGTTGCCAATTTGAAGCCATCTTTCTCTTGAAGCTGCTAGCCTCTTTATACAAGGGTCTAGCTTTGATACCACTTGTTACCAAGTGGCTTCAATCTCAAGAGAGGGGGGGGGGGGGGGGGGGGGGGGGGTGAATTGAGATCTTAAAATTTTTGTCCCCTTTTTGTGACCTATACTAATTTTTGAGAAATTGTAAAAAGATAAAGGAAGAGGAAATCACACAATCAATTTATACTGGTTCAATCACTCCCTTGAGTGACTTACATCCAGTCCCCCCAATACGTTTGTGAATATTTTCCACTAAAACAATTCAAACTTTACAATACTTGAGCACTTTCCACTTGGGATCTCCCACCTTTTTGCAAGAGCCTCTAAATCAAACCAAGTGATACCTCACCCTTGTTACAATCACAAACTAGAGAAATACCTCACTCTCTTTAACCAACAAAAATCAAGCAATAAGTGATTACAAAGAAGAATACCTCAAAAGGTTGAACAATGCAAGTTGAAGCACTATGACTCTTATGTACGATTGACTCAAATCAAGATTTCAAGAGTGAAAGAGTGATTGATGAGGTTAGAGTTGTTGGGCAAGTGTTTTAAGAGTAGTAACCTAGGATTTTTCGAGCTACTGGTGCATATTTATAGTGAGGGATGAAAATATGACCCTGGTGCATATTTATAGTGAGGGATGAAAATATGACGATTGTCGCTTGGTCACTATTATGAATAATATTAGTGACAGATTAATTGTGACGCATATATTTTGGTCGTTAAATACATAATTATAATGACGAATTGTCGTTTAGTCACTATTGTGGATAATATTAGTGACGAAGTAATACATAGTCACAAATAATATAGAATTAGTGACCAATTTTATATTCGTCACTAAATTTTGGTCACTAAAAATCACATTTCTTGTAGTGATCGATTATATTTTTCCCCATAAACGATTATGCTGACAAAAAATAAACCATTATTTTTACCCTTAAACGATTAAATGTTGTTTGGTCAGAATACTGAGATATACAGAAGCAATATAATTGATTATGAGTCCACACATAATCGATTAAATCCTGTCTGACAAAGTTATTGATAATTCCAGACACTCCATAATCGATTAGATGCTATAAATAATCGATTAGATCCTTTCTTTTTAGCAGAAAAATGATATTTTTCAAATTAAAGAGTATCCTAATCATTTATGAAAATCATTTTAAGATCTAGCTCACTTCTTATCAATTAGAAAAACTTTTTCAAAGATTTGAAAACCCTTTAAGGCCATTTTCAATTTTAAGTCCAGTTTTAATTAATTCAATTTTAATAGCCAATCCTACACTTGAATTTTACAAATAATCCTAAGACCAAACTTAACTATATACCCTTGAAGTTTTTCTCTTGGTCTTGGATGATCTTTCTTTGATCTTGCACTTTCATTTTCTCAATCCATTGTTTTGCTTTTGTTGCTCATCATCAAAATTAATTTCCTGAAAGTACATAGCATCCACAGTTTCTTCTAAGAGTAGATAAATATCAATTAATTACTTCCCACTAGAGCTGTCAAAATGAGCCCGGCCGGATGGGCTGGCCCTTATAGCACGACATTAAGCATGAGCTGGGTTGATAAAATGCATGACTGAAATAATTTCGGCCCTACCTAGCCCGGCCCGAAAATTCATTGGCCCAATGTGGGCTGGCCCATGATGGGCTGGGCTGGCCCGCTGGACCGAACTTTGAAAATAAAATAAAAAATATAAATTGAACTGAAGAATTACATTTTTATACTTCACTACATTATTGTTTATAAGATAGTAATTCGACCTCCAAATGTTTTGAATAATATATTTTTACTATTTAAATTTGTCAAAAAACTTAAATAGATAGCATTTTAAAAAATATGTTGTCTTACTCTTTAAAAGAATAAAAAATGTTGTATCGTCCAACATACATTTATCGGGGAGTTTTATCTTGATACTAAACAAATAATAAAACCTTCCTCCCGGGGCTCTTGGATGAAAATGCGTAACTTAACACTAAATATACACTTTTCTATATGTGCAGCTTAAATGTATGCCTTTCGTGTTATGGTTAAACTTAAATGTATGCTTTTTTTTTTATGACGATGAAGATTTATTATAACCAATTAACCGTGGTATAAATCATCAATTTCTCATCCTGATGGAGGTTTATTATAACCAAGGAGATTTTTGGTGAATAACATGTTAAATGTTAATTCATAACCATATGAGTGGTAATGGAATTTTCTAGTTAAAGAAATGATTTTTTTTTAAACAAAAATAGTAATTTTAAAAAAAACGTTATCGGCCTATGGGCTAGCCCGTTTGGCTCGCAGCCCACATAGGGCTAGGAAATTAGCATCCCGACTTGATTTTGGCCCAGCCCGATCCAGCCCGAAAGTGTCTTGGCCAGAATGGGCTCGGACCAGCCCATTTTGACAAAAAAGAGGTACGTATTTAGCGACGTTTAGCTATTGAATTTCCATATTTAGCGATGTTTAGCGACTGAATTTCCATATTTAGTGACCAAATTTGGTGGTCGCTAAATATCTAGTCGCTAAACCGTTTGGTGGTTGTTAAATCGGTTCCTAAACCATTTAGTGACCAAATTTCCATATTTAGCGATCGATTAAGCGTGTTCGCTAAATTTAGTCGCTAAAATACAATTTTTTTTGTAGTGCATTTTCAACACCTTTGAAAATCTCCATCTCCTTCTTCCAAATATGAATGTAGATTTCCCATGAGTCAAATATTAAATTCCAACAATTTATGAATTATGATGTATTGAAATTTCTAACTTTAATTAATGTTTAGAAATTTAAATTGATTTTTCCACTATGTGAAACAATCTCAACCATCAAATCCTTTCTTTTGTCACATTTCTTACTTGCTAAAGAGATTTTTTCTTTTAATTGGCAAAAGTCATTAGCGATATTAATTTACAAAAGGAGGGTCTGAGTCCAAACTCCAAACCATATCCTCAACTAACTAGAAGACAAATTAACCAAATTAACTTGCATATATTCTTCCCAAAGCTTACAGATAATTTAAATTAAATTTTTTTTAATTTAAATTAATTATTGTTCCTAACTCTCATGATCTCCTATATATTTCTCTGAATAGACTGAACGTAATAAAACTTGTTAACTTTTTTATTTTATTTTTATTGGAATTAAGTGTTGTTGTCTGAAGATATCTTACGATGAAAAAGATAAAAGTAATGTCCGTCCAACATAAAGAAAAGAATCAGTCAAAACTTCAAAAAGCGAAAAAAAAAGCCTGTATTTTGAAAGTCCAGCTATAAAAGTATGCCTTACAAGTGAAGACTTACGTGATTGCATGACCTCTACGCGGGTCATGCAAGATAATTAGCTAATTTATCTAACCTCATAAACAATTATATTCTACTCTCCATACAAAATATGTATATTTTCTAAAAAAAACAATAATTTTATTTTAAAAACATAATAAATACATGTTTTATGAAGAATATTCATAGTTAATATATAGTATATATTTTTTCTTAGTACGCAAATATATATTGATTGTGCTCCACTAACACATATAATAATTTCTCCTATTCCCACTATGGCGAGTCTACAAACCACTGTTGTACTCGCATCTCCGTCTCCTTTTTAAATCATCACAATGCTCATGCGTGTTCGCTCCGGCACCTATCAAACATCCACTCAAATTTCTACCATGGCATGACTCTAAAGCCCTTATAGTAACAGACCAACATGGTATGGTACAGTTAGTGGATAATCGGGCCCCTTAACCATATGGTTAAGGGTTCGATTCCTGACTCATATATACGGAAGAGAATCTGTTAGGAGAGGTCAACCCCTTAAATGGATCTCGGTATCTCGAGGGATTAGGTCGCTGGCTCTCGGCCAAAGAATACCCAGGTTCACAAAAAAAAAAAAGCCCTTATAGTAATGGAAAAGACAGTGATTAATAATTTTGCCAAATATACACGATACTATACTGCATTCCAATTGATTAATTAATTAATATTGTAAAACAAAGGTAGTCAAGCAGTTAACATTTGATTAATAACAGTGGAACAGACCACAATGGGTTGGAGCAGTAATTGGTGAATATGTGATTTGTTGAGAAGTGCATGATCGCATGTTTTAGTCTCACGTGCACATATCAACTTCCTAGGATGAGAACATACATACATTACTTGTAAATTCTTTACCGGTCCTATTTGAATGGTTTACATTTAACCTGTTGGTGAAGGTGGATTGGTTAAGAAGTGTATAAGCTGACCTATATACGTGTCATTATGAATCCTCTAGCAAGTTTTGGTATGAATAACCTACATTTTTTTGCGGGGTACAAGGATAACCTACAATTAACTGTATAGGAAAGGTGAATTAGTTAATATACATGCAAATTGAACTGAACATTATATGACCACAGTAAAAACAAATTAATTACCATAACATTTGAATAAAATTCATCTCATACATTACACGGGAGCAGAATCTCAAAACGTTACTGTGTTAATTAAATGTTTGAATCCTTCAATAAGCTTCAGTTTTCATTTTTGTTTTTTACTCAATTACTTAATGATAATATTCGAATAGTTAGTTATAAAAGAATGTCTAGATGACATGAACAAAGAGAAAAAAATGGGACAAAAATATTTCATAATATGTTGTTTTAGACTTTCAGTTTGAGATTATGTGAACTTTTGTATTTTCTTTTATGTTAACGTATGTTTTAAAAATACATGTTGAGAAAAAAATGAAAAAATTAAATTAAGAATATTTACATAAGTAATTGCTAATGTGTGTTTTAAAATACTAATCTAAAATAGAAAATATTAAATAAAAAATAAAAAAATAAAAAATATAAAAAGTATTTAATACTTATTTTTTAAAATGTTTAATTCCTTTTATAAAATCATTAAAAGCATTTAATATTTTATTCTTGAGATTGCACCAAAAGAATTTTATTCTTTAATGTTTTTCTCTTTGGCTGATAATGATGTATTGGTTCCAGTGGTAGTGGGGATAATGTATTTTTCAACTCGGTTGACTGATCACTCATGTTTTTGTGATGGTGGTCTTTTGTTCTCTAGATTGAAGTTGTATATTGTTTATCATTGTTTTTTGGTCTCTTTATATATAGGTTTTGGTACCCCTTTATTTTGCTTATAAAAAAAATTCTTTAATTACTTATAATAATTTAATAAACAAATCACAAATACTACCTTGAATTTCTACAGAATTAATTTTCTTTGATTTAAGGTGAAGTGTCAACCAACATTGAAGCATATTGAGGGATGGATTGGAGTGATGAACATATGGAAGGAAGAAAGTTTAGAAACACAGACGCAGGATATTGCTAAGTACAAAAAAATAATATGTCTCTAAAAAGGACGAAACTTAAATGAATGCTGATACTTGTGACATTATTTTTTTATTAAGAATAAAATATACATATCTTTTTTTTTAATATAAATATAAGTTTAGGTGAGTTGGGTCCCGGGGCTCACAGGACCAGGACAGGCCTCATAGGCTCAAAGAGCGCTTGCAGGGATACTTATAGATTACCCACCAACGAGGTCCTCACATTGGCAATGAGATTCAAACTCACGACCTTATGAATTATGAGATAAATCCTTACTAACTGGACCAACCTTCGTCGGCATAAAATACACATATCTAATGGTTACTTTATATATATTTTTTAATAATGAATTATTAAACATATTTTATTTATTTATTTATCATGTAATATATGAAGTATTTATTTACCATATTAAATAGACACTGCTTACGGATTGTCCCCTCTCAATTATTATTATTATTATTATTATTATTATTATTATTATTATTTTGGCAGGTCTATTACCCACCTATCAATGAGGTTCTCACATCCACGATGAAATTCGTCCGACTGCATTGTTAATTGAGTAAATACCCAATTTGGTCCCTGAAATTGTGAAGTAGTATCAACTTAGTCCTTCAAATTATCGAAATTCCAAAAGCGTCCCTGAATGATAAGTTAGTGTCAATTTGGTCCTTTATTTTACTCACTTAATATCAATTAAGTCCCTGAC
Organism: Echinosophora koreensis; assembly: GCA_035048595.1. Lineage (NCBI taxonomy): Eukaryota > Viridiplantae > Streptophyta > Magnoliopsida > Fabales > Fabaceae > Echinosophora > Echinosophora koreensis. The sequence goes on along the minus strand of JAPCYP010000025.1, from coordinate 3,628,238 downwards.
ACTGCAAACTTAATATGAACTTAGTCCATATGATTTTTAACGAAGGGATTAAGTTGATCACCATTTTACAATTTTAGGGACTAATTTGTAATTTCGATAATTTTAAGGACCAGATTGATACTACTTCACAATTTCAAGAACCAAATTGTGTGTTTACTCATTGTTAGTTATTGCACGTATCTTCTAGTCTAGTTATTACTCCCTCCGGTCAATATTATAAGCAAAAAATCCTAAGTTTTTTGGTTTAAAATATAAGCAAATTTTTAGTACTTCCCTCCCATTTAATGCTATTATTCCCAAAATACCCCCCACTTAATATAAATTATATTTACCAATACTCATTGATATTATTCTCAATTTAATGTTGAATATAAAGGGTCATCTTCCAATTTAATGCTTATATTATTTCCTAATACTCCTTAACATATAAAAGGTTATCTTCCCTCTCATCCTTATTGAAAGTGATATCTATTTAATATAAATATATTTTAACAATGAAAATTGAAATTTTAGATAAAGAATAATTTAGATAATAAACCAAATTTTTTAACAAAATTAAATAAGATTTATCAACACAGCCTCTATATTGCAAAATAACGTCACAAATAGCTGCAAAAAATATCAATTTTGTCGTTTTAAAACGCACGCACGCGCATACAATAGAACTTGACTTACCTCCCTTGAACGTTGCTGCTACTACTTGCTATCACGGCACTACTTTCTCTCACTCTCTTACCTATGATTACAGATCCATTCGACCTTTCACGCTTTTGCGTGCTGCTGCTGCTGCAGATTCCTTAGGGTTTCATTGTTGAGTTTCAAATTAAATGGCTTCTGCTTCCACTTCTTGTTCTTCCTCCTCCTCAAAGCTCTGCTACAACCCTGACTGCAAGGAATTCAAGTCTCAAACACCCAAGAAAGGTTGGAAGCTCCGTTCTGGTGACCGAGCCGAACTTTGCGATCGATGCGGGTAACTGACTTTTCACCTTTCTTCACGATCTTATTCACTTGTACACTGTGTTTGAACTTTAATTTCTTTCCATTATTCCTTTTCTATGTTTAGAGTTACATGTTGTTCTAGTGTTATAATTACGAGATTGGGGATTTAGCTGAGGTTTCTGCCTTTTCGGGTTGCTTATGCAAATTTTGTATAAACTTTGCTGCTTTAGCTTGTTGGTCTGGAATTTTGCTTTGTTATCTGGTGTTTTGGAATTGTGCTATGGATTTGGGATTAGTTTTCAACGGAAGAGAGAAAACTTTGATTGTTTTGGATTGTTAAATGCTCGGTGGATCTTTTTTTTTTCTAGTCCCATTAGTGTGGGTTGCACAATTGGAGCCTGGATGAAGGTAGCCCTCTCTCAGCCTAGCTATGTTGCTCACTCTGGTCCAGAACAACCTTCTTAGGTGAATTTTGCAGCTTACTCGCAGTTTCAGAATCCTGTTCCTCAACTTTGCTAGGGATTCTTGTAAACCCGCCCTCAAATTAAAAGGGGGTATGTTAGAGTGTATTGTAGACTTGTGTACAGCTGATCAGCTCTCTGGTGAGTCAGCTCTTTTGTCATACAGTTACTGAGTAGTGTTTCTAGAACACTCCTAGTTTTCGATCCTTTGTTCGGAGTCACCACTCTTTCCTTGACTGCACTCTAGTTTAACACCTATCTCTGGTTCTCTTATCTCTAGTCCTATCTCATCTTCCTCTGGTTCGCCTATTCAACCACCTAACCAGAGTCCTATGGTTACTCGATCTAAGTTCAGGCAGCTTGTCAATTCCCAGCCTAGTGTCTTGTTAACCCAAGCAGAGCCAACATCTTCTAAGCAAGCCTTAGCCGTGCCACAGTGGAAGCAGTTTATGATGCCCTGCTAGCCAATGGCACTTGGTCCCTTGTTGATCTACCACCTGGCAAGCAATTAATTGGATGCAAGCGAGTCTTTAGAATCAAAGAGAACTGATGACATCCAAATGTTGGGATGCCTTTACAAGATCTTTTTGGTTGAATTTCCAGAAAAACAAAACGCAATCACCTTTCAAAATATAGTATCACTTGAGTTCAATATTGTATCAAAAACAACAAGTGAAGAAAACAAAGAAAATGGAAGAGATTGAGATGGTGATAGGCGCCACAAACAAGATTGTTTGATAAGCCTTGTGAGGTTCGCCACAAGAATCTTGGATTCTTGATAAGAACAAATTTGGTTCAGCCAAGAACCTAGGAGAACACAAGTCTCACTCAATGGAAATAATCCAAATGAACATCCAAGTTAACCATTACAAGTGTATTAGGCGCCATACATATAGAACTTGGCTGCCTAATTTCTGACTTACATTGCATTCCATAACCCCCCTAATAATTCACTTAATTCTAACACTAATGACTCACTTAAAACTAATTTTAACTCAGCCACCAATAGGAATTTACTCCCCACCAATGATAAACCAAAACCCCCACATTATTAGCTTAACTAATGACACTAAAGGCCAACAACTCAAGGCAGCCACCAAGACTCTTTAATCACGCCTACTTCTCTTGATTATGGGTGGTTACACTTTGCTTCTCAAATTAAAAAGTGTAACCCCCACAATTTACATCAAAAAGGAATCTTAACCTATACTAGACTCACATGTAGAATTAGGAAAGGTGGGCTTGCACCAATTTGCAAATGGACCCACTTACATAACTTTCAAACTTATTGAATTAAAAGGAATCAGAAACAATTAAAAGGACTTGGACTTTTCTTCAAGAACACGCCCCACACATCATTGTCTTCATCATGGATGAGCAAAGTCACTCACTTGGGCTCATTATCTCTTTGTCTTGCATTTGGGCTTGAGTTAGAGCTTCTTGATCCGTGGTCTTTATTGGGCTCATATCAGTTTTGTTGCAAAGTTGGGTTGCCCCTCCTTGGCTTACATCAAGAACTCTGATGGAACTGTGAACAAGTACAAAGCTTGCTTGATTGCAAAAGGGTTTCATCAACAACTTGGAAGGGATACCTTTTCTCCGGTGGTGAAACCAGTCACTATCCACATTATCCTCACTCTTGCAGTCACCTATAATTGGACTATTCAACAGTTGGACGTTAACAATGCATTCTTAAATGGGATTCTTGAGGAAGAAGTATATATGGACCAACCATTTGGGTTTGTAAGCAACAATCCTGTTGTGACAGCCAAGCCCTTCTCTTTACATGCCGAGCCCTTCTCATTACAGGCCCTTAGTAATGTGGATTGGGGAGTAGATCTTGATGACAGAAGTTCCATGTCAGGGTCATGTGTCTATTTTGGACCTAATCTTGTTTCCTGGTGGTCAAGGAAACAAACACGGGTGGCTAAATCCAGTACAAAGGCTGAATATAGAAGTCTAGCAGCAACAACCTCTGAGGTTATTTGGATTCAGTTTTTGCTTAAAGAGCTGCAGGTTGCAACTGAACTTCCAGTGGTTTACTGTGACAACCTGTCTACATTTTTCTTGTCCCACAATCTAGGCCAACACTCTAGGACAAAACACATGGAACTAGATTTGTTCTTTGTCCGAGAAAAGGTTATTAACAAGACTTTGCAAGTCTGTCACCTCCTAGCAATTGATCAGGTTGCATACTTACTCACAAAACCTCTCAATCAGTCTCGGTTTGAAGAGCTCAGGAAGCATCTTGGTGTGACAGACAAGTTTTTACTTTTTACTCTATTCCCTACCTTAGCATTGTAAGGGGGTGTTTAAGGGATTCTTGTAAACCCACCCTCAAATTATAAGGGGGGTGGTGTTACTGAGTAGTGTTTCTAGAACACTTTCTCCTATACTATAAATAGAAGATTGTAACCAACTTTTGAATCAATGAAATCAGATTCACACTTTTCAGAATTAGTTAGAATATCCTTTCTCTCTTTTTTCTCTCTCTTTCAAACCTCTTTTAGGTTTCTAATAGGGCAAAAGAGAGAATTGGTGAGGGGGTGTTTAAGGGATTCTTGTAAACCCACCCTCAAATTATAAGGGGGGGTGTGTTACTGAGTAGTGTTTCTAGAACACTTTCTCCTATACTATAAATAGAAGATTGTAACCAACTTTTGAATCAATGAAATCAGATTCACACTTTTCAGAATTAGTTAGAATATCCTTTCTCTCTCTTTTCTCTCTCTTTCAAACCTCTTTTAGGTTTCTAATAGGGCAAAAGAGAGAATTGGTGAGGGGGTGTTTAAGGGATTCTTGTAAACCCACCCTCAAATTATAAGGGGGGTGTGTTACTGAGTAGTGTTTCTAGAACACTTTCTCCTATACTATAAATAGAAGATTGTAACCAACTTTTGAATCAATGAAATCAGATTCACACTTTTCAGAATTAGTTAGAATATCCTTTCTCTCTCTTTTCTCTCTCTTTCAAACCTCTTTTAGGTTTCTAATAGGGCAAAAGAGAGAATTGGTGAGGGGGTGTTTAAGGGATTCTTGTAAACCCACCCTCAAATTATAAGGGGGGTGTGTTACTGAGTAGTGTTTCTAGAACACTTTCTCCTATACTATAAATAGAAGATTGTAACCAACTTTTGAATCAATGAAATCAGATTCACACTTTTCAGAATTATTTAGAATATCCTTTCTCTCTCTTTTCTCTCTCTTTCAAACCTCTTTTAGGTTTCTAATAGGGCAAAACAGAGAATTGGTGAGTTAAAGAGGGAAAAATAGAGAATTGGTGAGTTAAAGAGAGGGTAGAATAAGAAGGACATATTAAAGAATCAACTGAAACTTAAAAAAAACCCTAGATATAAAGTGTCAGCCAAGAGAGGAAGAGCCAGCCACGGAGAGGAGGTGTCACCCGTCGAATAGCAGTGCCGACAGTTGGGTTTGGTCGAAAAAGGCTTGTCAGAGGGCTCTGTTGATGGAACTTCGACCCATGAAACAAGAGTGGTCCAGGAGGCCACACTCCAACTTTTCGGCGCTATTTCCGCAGCGAAAGCTGCCGCTACCGTTGCGACACAAACACGCTTTGCCCTGTCGCTCGAGTAAAGGCCACTGACCGCTTCGTTTCACCCCGCCGCTACATAGCATGCGATTGACTACTCTGCCCCTAAACCCCATTATTTTGCCTAAATAATGGATAATGAAATATTCATCCTCCTCTTCTTCTAAATCTAACTATTGGTGCACCTATTGCAAGAAGTCTCGTCATTCCAAGGAGAATTGCTTTAAACTCCATGGGAAAGACCAAGTAACTAGACGCATGAGAGAAAAAAAGAACATAGATTCTTGCCATTCATGGCAAGAGAGCAAGAGCTGGAGGGCTTACTAAAGGAACCAACAAGAGTCCTTAAATGTTCTAGTTCCTCCATACTAAGGGTAGGGATCTCATCATTCACTTGTTTGACCTCTGCTTTCGACTCAGATTCCATGGAAGTCAAGTGAGTCTGTCCTTGACTAATATTCATAAATCCTCTTGTGCGACTAGGAACCCGATCCTTCCCATGGAGTTTGAAGCAGTTCACCTTTGTATGATTAGACTGCTGCACTGAAGGGTCCCTTGGTTGCTCAAGTAACGTGTCCTCGTTGTGAGCGAGAATAAACCGAGGAGGACGACCATGCAACTTGAAGCCCTCTCCTTACTGTGCCCCCATCTATGGCAATAAGTGCATTTTGAACGAGATGAACTAGTCATGTTTGAAGTAATGAAGGGCTGAAAAATACCCAAAAAACTGATCTCCAAGATGAAATTAGGAGAAAAGAAAAGCAGAAATGAAGTCCTTGGGAAAGAATAGGCCAGAAAGGTTCAAACACTGGTGGCCGGCAGTGGCTCCGGCGGCAGCGAAGGTAACTGACCACTGGGTCAGACTCGCCGGAGTGATACGATCCCTACGGTGGCGACGGTGACAACAGACGCATGCTGGAGAGGGAGAGATCTGTCGGAAACTAAACGGACTGGCCTGAGCTTGTGGCAGCGCGTGAAGGCTTCGTTCAGGGTGTTCGGTGGTCTGGCCGATGGTGACGGGGCGAACGCAGTGGTGCCCGGAGGTGACAGCCATCGTGCGTCGGAGAAGGGCTCACCGGAGAAAAAGGTGCGTTGCCGGAAAAAGGAAGAGGGTCGCCGGAAAATAGGACAGCCACCAGATTAGGGTTTGGCTTAGGTACCATCTAGAAAGTGTATTTCATTACTTTCATTACTTAGCCAAGAATGAGTTATTACAAGGCTTTATGTACAATATACACAAATGGGCTTATGGGCCCACTACCTACTATTCTAACACAAGTGTATATAAGCAAGCATCATTTGCTGTGTGGATTAACACAAGCAATTCAAAAAATATATCTTTTGTTTTTCTCTTTCAATTATTTTCATAATTCGTATATGATGCATATGGGGTATTCCTTCTGTAACACTTTGTTGTTAATGTGATTCTTAGTTCTGCTTTTGAAGAAGGAAGATTTTGTGAAACTTTTCACTTGAATGCTTCTGGTTGGAGGAATTGTGAGACTTGTAAGAAGGTGAGACAAACATTTTATTTATTTATTTATTTATATTTTTCTGTAATTTTCTTAAATTGCTTATTGTGTGGTACTGCCTTAGATGCCAAATAATTTTTTGTAGGCTCCTCAGGCTGAGTTTGTATTATTATTTAATTTTAACTAATGATGATTCTTTCTTTGCAGCGGATTCATTGTGGATGTATTGTCTCAGATAATTCCTTTATGTTGTTGGATCCTGGAGGAATTGAATGCAATGGATGTGCAAGGGAGCATCTTATTTTGGTAGGTTTCTCTATAATTATGAGGTCATCTGTTCCCCCATCCCCCCATCCCCCTTTCTTCTGGTCCTACATACTGGACTATGTCTAGCATGAAGTGTCCTGCAGGTTTTGTGCACCCCTTTCTTACATTGTTTCGGGTAAAGTAAGTTGACAAGTTTCCCTTTTGTTGTCAATTGGGACGAAAGAAAAGATTCTTCTAGTGTGAAACTGAATATTTCCTTGTTCCTTAGTGTTAATCTGAAAGACAGAAAGAAGATATTAACCAATTCATTTGAGATGTATTCTACAAAATTGAAACATGTTGAAGCTGGATTTCTTCTTTCTGTCTGGCAAAAATTAAAGTTTTTGTTGAAAATTAAAATGAGTGTTGCATTTTTTACTGTTTTAGATTATTATTTAAATTCCCCTTCCCCGATAGCTTGATTAAATTCTGCTCTACTTGTTGTCTAGAAATTAAAATGTATCCAAACCTCTGGTTGTTCATATTTCAGAAATACTATTTTTTGGACACTCCTCTTGCATTGAATTTGACCTTTTTCTTTGTTTTTTAGCCCTCCTTTTCACATTTTTTTTACAATTATCTGTTTTTTGTGCCAGGATGTTTAACTTTCTAAATTCCGATCTAGTCTGGGCTCACATTTGTTTTTCTCCACTAGGTTATCCTAGGATAAAAGTATCTTCTCTCTTACCTGCCAAATAATATCCTGTTCCCATTTTTGGCTTTTATCTGTTGCAGTTATACTCTTAAATTTCATGATGAGTAATTCGATACATGATTATGGCTTAATGTTTGGACAATATTTAATTATTATACTCTGTTTTGATGCAACATTTTTTGCTTGGTTACCTTATTCCTTATATCCTGTTGTCTGTATCATCAATCCAGCCGTGGCCACAATCTTTTACCTTTCAAAATCGTTTACCTGAGAGTCTTAAAGTTCTATCTGCAAAAGGTTGGAATCAGTTAGCTGGATCAGGTCCTGTACAACCATGGAAGCAAGTACCCAGTCTGTTCAATTCAGTTTCTTCATCTAACCTGCACCCAGATGTGTCCTCTATAGTTGAATTGTTGCATAATGTTGATAAAATTTATTGCAATGAAAGGTTACCTGTCTCTTCCCTGGAAAAGAAAAATGAGGATTTCTCTGGAATATCTAATTGGAGTGCTAAGCTTGGTTCACGGGAAATGATGCTCATGAATGGTAATGCCGGCTTTGACCTTCTATTTTAATTTTTTCCCGTTATCAGGTAGGAGATGAAAGAGTCTCTTAATAACATGGAGATGGTTACATAACCTGATTCTTGATTATGTCGCAGGAATGAGGAATGAGGAGAAATCAAGTTCATATTTAAACATTTGCCAACAGTCTCCTTGCGTGAAGGAAGATTCATCTATACGACCATTTGGTTTTTCTGTACCTTATGCATCTCCAAATGAAAGAAATCGTCAAATTGGGATCGCCGGACATCCTCCCCCACAAACTCCTCTGCGTCCTCCTGGAAATCAATTTAGTGGCACTGTTCATTTAGCACTCGACTCATCAGGTGAAACCCAGGCTCGCAATGGATGGCCTAGAGGAGACGCCCGAGGAAGAAACCAGTTACTTCCACGGAACTGGCCCAGCTGTACTGATCTGGAGCTACAGCAAATATCTATAGAGTATCCTTCAAATTAAGAATGATCATGATCATGATCATGGTCATGATGTTGTTATTGTTAATGATATTTTTAATGCACTTCCTTTCTTGCTGTGTCTAATATCATAGAGGAAGTTACAAACTTACAACCCTTAGCTACATTTAAGTTCTAATGCTGCCATTACACCATTGTTTCAAAAAACCTTGAGTGCTAGTGATGCTGGGCGAATTGGGCGTTTGGTTCTACCAAAAAAATGTGCCGAGGTTAGTCATGAGTTTACTTGTTTCAAGCTACTAGTTTGGAAAAAATTAATCTTTTTTGGATTGTGTAGTTTGTGGATGCATAATCCATATTGAACTGCATTTAATGTAATGGATAATCGACTGCCAGGCATTTGCAATGCCTGCATCCTCAAGTTCTCTTGTTTTCCCCTGTAATTGTGTACATTGACATTCTCCTTGTTTAGAATGTTGATTAGTATAATGACAATATTTATAGAAACTGGGAGTGATAAAGCTTTTATCCGGATCAGGAAATACCAGAGAGTAGAGGATAAGAATCTATCAATGTGCATGTTCTTGCCCCTAGAAACTGACCAAGTGAACTGAGCACTACAAAGGAACATTCCCCAAGTTACATAACCAAATAGGACGCATCCTCCTCTTCAGTTTAAAGATGTGTGGGCTCATCATCACATGTTTTACAGTTAGGCCGAGTGTCGTGAAGATTGTAGTTTTGACTCTGTTGAGGGTCCGGTAAGAATGGAAATTCATAAAAAAGTTTATGTGCACCAAAGGTTAGCTGAGGCAGCATATTGACCAAATAAAGGTGTTTTTGGGACTGCTAGCTCCAAGAAATAGGAGAATTTGCATGAAAATAGCTAGTGAGAGTGGTTTATTAGATGATCAATTATATATACACTAGACTAGCTGCTTTTAAGGAGTGATTTTGAGGAGGTATTAGTAAGGGAAAATTTGGTTGGAGGCCAAAAAGAGGCTTAAATGGGCCAAAGAGAATGCTTAGGCCAACCTGCCTCTTCCATTGGTTAGCTAGTGGCAAAAGGTGGGCGAGTTTAATTAAGTAGTTTGAGGGAGACAAAAAAAGGTTTGTTATGGACTCCAAATCTATTATGGTTGGTTACTAATAGGCATCTCTACACTGAGAACGATCTTGATAGTCCTTTCACAGAGGAGTTAGACAGGTTTCTATTATGAATCCAACAGCTATGAGAATGGAATAATATCTGGTTTTCAAAAGGCAATTTGTGGATGTATTGTTTCAAGTAAGGCATTTAGATTGTTGTCAGACCACCAAAGTTTATAACCAACAAAAAGAGGAAGTTTTCTTCTTTAGAAGGGAAGTGTTATATAATTGTATATTCTCGTTAGATACACTGATATCCAACTGTTACCACCAAATGTAGTAGTGAAATGCAATATTATATATTCAATGTACTGGAAAGAACAGTTTGATGTTTGATGTAGTGAATAACAATAATCTTTGCAGTGTCTACATGGACCATGTATACTCTGCAATTCAATTTTGTTTAAGTGCAGTTTCAATATCTGGAGAGTAGAAACCCACCCTCACTGTATTATTTTGGATTTGTGTGCAATTTTAGGATTGCTTCTGGGCATTAACAATATTGTGTGATTTATTTGGAATGGCTGTCTATTTTTCAGGAGCATTTAATCTAATACTGTTGTATAATTTAACATTGACAGGCATGCTTTCCACCAATTTCACAGCCTGAAGGATTGCCACTTAAAGTCCTTGATGTAAAAGGCAAGGAATGGATATTTCAATTTCGCTTCTGGCCCAACAATAATAGCAGAATGTATGTTTTAGAGGGTGTCACTCCCTGCATACAGTCCATGCAGTTGCAAGCAGGTGACACAGGTACTGAAGGCAATTAATGCGTTGGAATATATAGAATATTTTTCTTGGTTTGTTTCTCCTATGTGGTACCTTACCTTTTCCATGTGTGAGGTTTGCATGAACCTTCTACATGAGAACTTGAGAAGAAAAATGAGATAGGTACTTCTGAATGCTTGAGTGATATTGTCACTCAGCTGATCTGATTTTATATACAATTAGGGAATAAATACAATGTGTGATTTGCAAGAAAATTAATGCAGTTCTGGTTCCTAAAAGTATATGGATGTGATTTCCTTGGTACATGAACAACTATAACTTACTGATACAAATTCCAATACAACTATCTGTTAATTCCACCACCAATACAATTATTTGTTAATTCCAACACTCCCCCTCAAGCTGGAGTATATAAGTCAAATGCTCCAAGCTTGGAACGGATATATTGAATTCTCAGAGAAGACGAGTGACCAAATTTTCCATTGAAGGAACTTCTTGACCATTCAGAATTTGATCACGAAAATGCTCATGATTTGGATGCATCCCACGAAGAACCAACAACATATATAGATTATCAAATTTCTTTTTTATACCTTCCAAATTATCAACTTCCAAATACATTTTCAGGTCCTCAACTGCAGGTTGGGCCTTAGAAACATAAGGAATCATTTCCTGATCAGATTGTTTAAGAGTAGCCAATTTTTGTGCAGAATCATACAGCCATTGTATATCATTAACAAAGACACTTTGAGCTTTATTCCAAAAGTCATGACATGTTTTGAAAGATCTGAAATTTGCTAAGATATTTGACTTGATAGATTGCCATAACAAAGCACAAAGATGATAACCAAGCTTTTTCCACTGATCATGTTTTTCTTTGGAAAATTTTTCCGATTTCTCCAAATGGTCACGGTACCCTTGTCTAATAAACCGAAGTTCCATGGAAGCCGATCGGGCTAAATAGTTTTTTCTATTCAATTTTTCAGAAGTGATAATGGGGGTTCTGGAAATAGAGAAAAGAGGACCATCACATGTTTTCTGACCTGCCTGAGAGTGTTTTGATGCCATTTGTTACAGATGAACAGACCGAACAACAAGGGGGACTATAGAGTCACCATGTCATACTGAAAGAAAAATAGAGACGCCCCAGAAAAAGTTGTTTTTGGACAGAAAAATCTGTAGACGACAGCGGATGGTGGCTGGACGGGAAATTGACTATTGGTGACTGGAAAACGAACTAAAGGAAGCTGGGAAAAAGTTCTAATGGTCACTGGAAATGTCATCGGGAAATTACTAATGGTGACCGGAAAAGTGGTCGGAAATGTTCTGATGGTGGCTGAAAATTCTGACAGTGACCCGAGAGATAAATCAACTAAGGCTTAAGGAATGGGATCGAACCCGCTCTGGTACCAACTTGAGAACTTCAGAAGAAAAATGAGGTAGGAATTTCTGAATGGTTGAGTGAATTTGTCACTCATCTGATCTAATTTTATATACACTTAAGGAGTAAATACAATGTGTGATTCCATCCCTTGATTAGATCAAAGTTCCAACATCAGCACAAGGAGCATTAAAGGATGAGAATCAGGTTAAAGCTATGAAATGGGGAAATGAGTGCATTGGAGAAAAATGGAACATGGGAAGTTGTTGAGAGACCTGGAGAAAAAAGACCAATGGGGTCCCAATGGATTTATAACTCGAAATATCATTTTGACACTACATTAGATCGATAAGGTCGGTTAGTTGCAAAAGAGTACTCACAAACTTATAGGATTGACGATAAAGGGACATTTTAGATAAACACGCTTTCTCTTGCTGCCCACTTTCGTTGGGAATTGCAACACTCCGATGTGAAAAATGCCTTCCTCCACGAAGAATTGGAGGAAGAAGTCTATATGGAGATCCCGCCTGGATATGATTCCAAAGGAATTAGGAAGGTAGCAAATTAGACACTTGATTAGGATGCAAGTGTGCAAGATAAAGTTAAGGTTAAAGGAAATGTTATAAAGTGTGCTCCTTATGTAAAAATGCGGAAAATTAGGAAAAATATATGGTAGCTAAGATACTAAGAAGGTGGTGAGAGAAGCGAGAGCTAAAGCGTTTGACGGGTTATACTAATCCTTAGGCACCAAAAAGATGGAGAAAGAAGTATTTATAGGCTTGCTAAAGATAGTGAAAGAAAGACTAGAGACTTGGACCAAGCCAAATGCATTAAGGATGAAGGCGGTAAAATCTTGGTTATGGAATAGGATATCAAGGGAAGATGGAAGAATTGCTTTCCAAAGTTATTTAATGAAGAACATGAAATTTATCGCATTGATAGGCAAACATTAGAGAGGAGGTCCAAAATTGTACCTTCTATCGTAGAATTCGGGAGCATGAGGTAAATGTAGCTTTGAGAAGGATGGATATTGGCAAAGTAGTATGGCTGAATGATATACCCATTAAGGTATGGAAGAGTCTAGGAGAAAAACGCATTAGTTGGCTCACAAAGTTTTTGAATGAGATTATGAAGTCTAAGAAAATGCCATACGAGTGGAGGTGAAAAACTTGAATCCTTATATATAAGAAAAAGGGAGATATACAAAATTTTGCATATTATATGGGGATTAAACTCATTAGCGCACTATGAAGTTGTGGGAGAAGTTAATTGAGCGAAGATTAAGACAAGAGACTCACATGACTGGAAATCAATTTTGTTTTATGCCAGGGAGGTCGACCATGGAAGCAATATACTTGCTACGACGATTGATGGAGTGATATCGAAGGGATAAAAAAGACTCACATGGTTTTCATTGATTTGGAGAAGGCATATGATAGGGTGCCAAGAGAGGTATCGTGGAAAGCCTTAGAGGAAAAAGGAGTTTGCATTGCCTATAGTCGAGCTATAAAGGATATGTATGAGGGGATCACGACTAGCATCAGAACACAAGGTGGGCTTAGAAGATTTTCCAATAACTTTAGAACTGCACCAAGGGTCAACCCCTATTTTTTTACCTTGGTCTTGGATGTGGTTACTAAGCATATTCAAGCGCCCATGCTGTGATGCATGCTTAGATGATATAATCCTAGTTGGAGTGTCAAGAGAGGAAATAAACAGGAAGTTAGATATGTGGAGACAAATTTTGGAAACGCATGACTTCCGTTTTCAGTAGAAGTAAGACAAAATATATGGAATGTAAGTTTAGCAAGAGGCGCATCACTCCTAGGTTACATGTCAAAGTTGGAAACCATACCATATCACAAGTCACATGTTTTAAATATCATTGGCCCACCATACAAAATGACGTAGAAATATAGGGAGATCTAAACCATAGGATTCAAGCGGGTTGGATGAAATGGAGGAGTGCCCTAGGTGTTATATATGATAAAATGGTAGTGCTCAAGCTAAAGGGAAAATTTTATCATACATCTATAAGACCTACGATGTTGTATGAGACTAATATAAAAGGCCAACAAGAGAATAAGCTCCATGTTGCAGAGATGAGAATGTTGTGTTGGATGAGTGGGCATACCAGACAAGATATGATTAAGAATGATTGCATTAGAGAGGGGGTTGGGGTAGCACCTATTATAGAAAAGATGGTAGATTCTCGCTTTAGGTGATTTGGGCATGAATGGAGAAGCCTTGTAGAATCCCCAGTAAGGAGAGTAGATCAGATGGAGGGCAGCCTAATCGCTGAAGATAGAGGGAGACTGAGAAAAACTATAGGCGAAGCTGTTAAAAATTGATTTAGAGGTCAATGGTTTGTTTATAAAACATTATGGCATCGTTTGATTCATGTAGCCGGCCTCGCTAGAGAGAAAAAGGCTTGGATGTTGCTGTTGTTATATACTGTGTTCTACCATCTTGCTGTGATTGTGATACAGAGTTCTTTTTTGTGCCTGAGCTGAATTTATTTTTTCAGTAACATTTAGCCGGTTGGAGCCGGAAGGGAGGTTGGTTATGGGATTTAGAAAGGCTTCAAGTGCTACCCCTTCCGATCAGGTATGGCCTTTCACAACTAGAATGTAGAATTTTCAGAATTGTGTAATTTGTGCTTCCTCTTGAGCTGTACCTTTTTTGTATCCCCACCTAGTGGGATAAGGCTTTGTGGTGGTGGTGGTTGTTCTGTAATTATATGTTTTGTGTAAATTATATGGTTGATTGAAGCTGTGCTCGGTTCAAACTTTAGCTGGTTGCTTGTAAGGAAAGTAATACATGTGAAATCAATTAGTACATATATGCAAGGAATCAGCATTCACCTTTATGGAGAAGTTTTTCGATACAGACTGATGGTTATATCATGCACATAGTGTAGTTTCTGACTTGAGAAAGTTAGAAATATATTGTACAGATTCAGCTTAGATCAGTATGGCTAATCATCTAGTTGTGGAGATTTTGTAGAAAGTGATAATCCATCAATTTAAAAATAAAAAATCATTGCTTGCTTATGTTACATATTTTGTATATTGTACATCCTACAGCCACATACAAACAGTTTGATGAAAGTTTGGATTTTCTATAACTTGCATATTTTCTGTTTGCAGGACAATGAAACAAATAAGATTGGAAATGGATTTTCTGCACATGGTGAAGTTAGTATCACAAAACTAACAGCATTGACACCACACATGTTCATCATTTAAGATTTTCTCACTTGGTTGCATTTTCCATCTGTCATTTAGGTTGAATTAGCTGATCCTAGTTCATGGTCTAAAGTTGATAAGTCAGGGTACATAGCAAAAGAAGTATTGGGGAGCAAATCTTCAATCTCTAGAAAGAGAAAGAGCAGCATCTTGGGTTCAGAGAGTAAACATCTAAGAATTGAAAATGAGGATCGAATAGAGCTGAAAATTACATGTCAAGGAGCTCAGAGCCTGCTCCGCCCCCCTCCAAACCATGTTCCCAGCATTGTGGTGATTGAAGGTTTTGAATTTGAGGAATATGAGGTACCTTTTTCTTGCTTCATGTCAGAAATGATTGGAACTGCTAGTGAGATGATATTTCGAAAGTTATCATTCCAATCTGCTTTATCTAATGTAGAAAGATGTGCATTTTTTTTGGATATATCCTAAGAACTTATGCACAATGCTTAAATAAAACAAGGGATATAGATTTTTGGCAAACACTGCCAGGCACATTTCTGGCAACATCATGATATGGTGGTCCTGTAATGAACCACAGACAACATTGAAACGTGAAGCTGTTACGAAAACCTGTTCATTTCCAATTGTTATTGCAGATATTCTACAAGAAAAATCCTAAACCAAGATTACACGAACCCCATTAGAGTTTAGAGCATAGAAGGACAAATTGGGAGCATTTCTTATGGTGCTGATTACTAATAATGAGCATTATTACACTTTTCTCGAAGAGTAATTCTTTATATTCTTTTGTTATAAAATTTTAATCAAATGACATTTCTAATTTGACCATGATGCAGGTCATAGAATTGATTCACGATGTAGTTTTTTGTTAATTGAAATGTAGTCAATCTAAAATGTAGTTGCAAGACTCACAAATAATGTAAGATAATTGAAAGTCCAAAGTTGCTGCTTAAAAGACAGGAAGGGATTGGAAGAGTTAATGCTTGTGTTTGAGTGCCATTTACTATCCACTCTATCCTCAAATGATCTTTAGTCGAAGACTTGAAGTATTGCATCATGCGACATTGTGTTGTGATTGTTTTGTTTATGTATATTTTTTTATGATTTTTGTTCAAGTATATATGACATTGCATGATTATTTGTGGATGCTTGTTGGTTGATCCACAAATTCCTAAACCTCTCTTCTTCAACGTAAAAATATTTTGGTTTGGAATGTTGAAGTCACTAGACTGGTACTTTTAAAGTTGGATTCGAATCATAGTGTCAAACTTTGTTATCATCTTCTTGCTTTATTCCTTTGGAAGATTTTGGAAGGGCTATGCATTGTGGAGTCCCTTATGCTGACATTGCTTTTTCAGGATGCTCCGGTGCTTGGGAAGCCAACCATTTTCACCAATGGTAATGTGGGGTAAATCACTGGTCCTTAATTAGATTTCCATCACTCATCCATAGTTAAATTAGCTGATATATCTTCTGCATATTTTTTAGAGTATGTAGAATGATATCTGTTGTATGCATAGCATATCTAACCTGAAGGGATATGATGTTTATATTTTATAGCACCTGAAAAAGACAGTTTATACCTATTTTATATAATTTAGTTGACATTTGATGTATCCTGGGTGTTTTATTCCGCTAATTTAATCAAATATAGTAATTTCTGATAATGATCTTTATTTGTGACAGTGAAAAGATCCAGTGGGCTCAATGTGAATATTGTCTCAAGTGGCGCAAATTGCCTGCAAGTGCACTTCTTCCGTCAAAATGGACATGTTCTGATAATTCATGGGACCCTGAAAGGTACAAGAGTGATCTATTCTTAGTTCTCATAGGACTTTATGGTTCCTTGCGGGCTTAATGAACTTTTTGGTTGTCTATAAAAAAAAAAACTTTTTGGTCCCTAAAAAAATATTGCCACTTTTGGTTTTCGTCCCTAATTTTTTTTCTTTGCATTACTTATTTTTAACTTCTAAAATTTTGCATTACATCCCTACCGTTAGAATCTACCGTTAACAGCTGACTTGTCACACGGAACTCCCTGTCAGCTTGAACACATAGCATATTAATATATTATTTTAATGCCACATGGATTTTTCTGAAAAAATGAAATATTTTTATTTATGATTATTATTATACTATTTAATTTGTATATTATTTTAATTTTAATTTAATTAATTTTAATTTTTTTTTTGTTCTGTTTTTAGATCACCTTCAATCTTCATCTCTGCCCTCTTTCTCCAGATCCAGTGCTTCCACACCGCCATCGCCACTCCTCCTTCCTCCATCCTCTCTGCCGCCACCCAACCCTCCCACCACTTCTCTCCACCATCGCCACCCTCCTCTCCTCCTTCCTCTGTGCCGCCACCCAACCCTCAACGACCCTCGAACCGCCGCTACAACACAATGCGACCAGATCTCGCTCATACCAGTGACCATTAGACACGTGCATCAACACGCGGTTCGTCAGATGTTGGTTGCCTTGCTCTACCAAAATCGTGCCACCGCCACGAGCCTGCAACCACCACACTTCATAGCAGTCGCGACACGTCGGAATCCCTCTGTTCGAGTACATGCTCCCTGGTTGGCCTCCCATATCCATCGATTTTCTTCATCTCAATCTCAGTTCCAGAGGACGATGGAAAGGGAAAAATCATCGGGGTGGAGAGGTGGGAACTAAGAATAGGGATTGAATTTCTTCATCTCAATCTCATAGTTACATTGATTTTCTTCATTTCAATGTTCTTCTGTTGAGTTTTCTTTCATTTCCATTGTTGCGTGATTGAAAGCGGATTGGCTTAAGAGCATTTTTCGTCCCTCAACTTTTCAAATGTGCAATTTTGGTCCCTCAAATTTAATTGTACATTTTGTCCCTCCACTTTTTCAATTGTGCAATTTTGGTCCATCAAAATTTAATCGTGCATTTCGTCCTCTAATTTGTAAAATTGTGCAAAATCAGTCCTTACTACATGTTGACTGGTCATGGACGGAAGGGCTGATTTTGCACAATTCGACAAATTAGAGGACTAAATGTGCAATTAAATTTTTGAGGGACCAAAATTGCACAATTGAAAAAGTTGAGGGACAAAATGTGCAATTAAAATTTTTTAGGGACCAAAATCGCACAATTTAAAAAGTTGAGGGATGAAAAGTGCAATTAAGCTAAGCAGAATTGATGCATAGAGGAGGTGGTTTTGCGGCTAGGGTTCCAATTTGGGGATATAGAGATTCAGATAGATTCTAGGGTTTCTAAACAACGGAAAGAAGGGTAGATCTGGGTTTGGGTTAGTTTGAGGGTGAATGGTTTTGTGTTAGTCAGAGGTGAACCTCTGTCTCAGTTGTGCATCTTGCTGCTACCACCGCGTTAGGGTTCTGTGCCTTCGCATATTTGTGGATGAACAACCTTCAATCCCACTAGTGAGAGGTAGAAGATGATGATGGGAAGGAATTCTACTAAAATAATAATAATAATAATAAATAAAATATTTTTATATTTACAACTTAATATTATAATTGTAGTATTTTTTAAAAAAATAGGTTTGAATTTTATAATTAAAAAATATTTATAAATAATATATATTTTTTTTAAAATGCCACGTGGCATTAAAATATTATGTTTAATGCTACTTGGCATTGCTGAGATGAACATCCTTTAGACTAATCAGCAATTAACGGCGAATTCTAACGGCAGGGATGTAATGCAAAATTTTAAAAGTTAAAAAAACACAATGCAAAGAAAAAAAATCTAGGAACGAAAACCAAAAGTGACTATTTTTAGGGACCAAAAAAATTCATAAGCCTTCCTTGCATGTTTTTTTCCTGGGCACCAAAGGTATATATGGAAATTTAGTGAGCATTCCTAGGTGAATAAGAATGCATTTCATTTAGCCCATTCATACTTGTATGGATATGGGCCAAGAGTGATGTGTGATGCACTAGAGGTTGTTTCATTGTTTAAGACATATCCAGACTATGTCCTCTTAATTTAGTGGTAGTATACCTGTGTATGTCTTGCTTTATTTTGGATTCATTTGATATCAGATCAGATGCATAGAATAGTGGTTGGGGTGTCAACCTAGTTGGGATCACTGTCATTATTGTGATGCTTTTGCATGCCATCTTTATTAAAAAAAAAAGCTTAATTGCACTTTTGGGCCCCGTACTATTGGTCATGTGCGATTTTGATCAATATGGTTTTTTGAGCAAATTTAGTCTCCCTATTTTGTCAATGTTGCAAATTCAGTTCTTCTGTCCAGTGTCCATCAATTTTTCAATGATCAATAGAGAAGAACAGTTGCTTTAAGTGCATAGAACCTTTGGTTGAGCTTTTGTGGTAGAACCAAAGAGTCCCGGAAAGGAGGGACGAAACTAACAAATATCATGAGAAACCATTGAATCATGTTGAAACGGAGAATTGGAGGAGGGAGAAGCTCAATCAGAGGTCCAATGCGCTTAAAGCAGTTGTTCCTCTATATTAATCATTGAAAAAATTGAGGCACATTGGACAGAAGGACCAAATTTACAACATTAAAAAATAAGGGGACCAAATGTTTTCATAAAAAACCATGGGGACCAGAATCGTATATGACCAATAATAGACGGACCAAAATTGCAATTAAGCCAAAAAAAATCAGATGCATAGATAAGCATCACATCCTTATTCCTTAGGTGTCCTGCACCAATATTTTTTATTGGTGTACAGAGTGCTTAATGCTTAATTGAGATCTAAAATTGATTTTTTTAGTTAGCTTCTTGTTACATGGACCATCTATCCTTTCTGTACTATCTTTACTTAACATATCCTTCTGCACCTAGGGTGAGGTTTGTTGGAGATAAAATGGAAGTTGATGGCAAATTTGAAAAATCTACAGTATACCTAACTAAGCATCACGTTTGAATTCGTTGTCACTTTTTGACCTATTCCCTTTATTATAAATCTATATTAATAAGTAACCAATACCTTGGTGAATAACTTATATTGGTTCAATCCTCCTCCATGTTACCAGATCCTCTTGTTCAGCAATCCAAGAGCTGACAGCAGGAGAGCTTGAGAATTTGCTGCCCTCTTGTAATTCAGGTTTGAATTGTTCAATTCCTTATCTTGAAATAATGTTATGGATTCCTTATCTTGTATGATGTAATCTTTAACGTAATAAATTTCTAAATTAGTGTGTAATCACTAGTTAAATGCATTTATTTGGTAGCTGTTTCCAAGAAAATGAAGGCCACTAAGCAGGATCCTGATAATGTTGAAGCTTTGGAGGGGCTTGACACACTTGCCAACCTTGCTATCTTGGGAGAGGATGAGGCACCCCCTGCATCTGCACAGGCCACAACAAAACACCCACGGCATAGACCTGGCTGCTCTTGCATTGTTTGCATTCAGCCTCCCAGTGGGAAGGGCCCCAAGCATAAGCAGACATGCACATGTAATGTCTGCTTAACAGTAAAGCGTCGTTTCCGTACCTTAATGTTACGGCGTGAGAAGAAACAATCAGAAAGAGAAGCAGAGACAACACAGAAAAAGCAGCAGCAACAGCAGCCTCAGCCATTGCCTTCATCTGAGATTTTGATTGATGATGATTCACTGCCTTATAGTAACATGGGAGATGGCAGCCCAAACCAGAACAGGGAGGAGAATGACGGCTCTGATGATGTTCCTAACTGGATAAAATCATCTGCTTTGCCATTCAAAGGCCAAATTGACCTCAATACCCAGCCAGAGCGAGATGAAGAGTTATCACCTAGTTCAGATTCTGGTGGCATGATGAAGTTGCTCCATGATGCTACTGAAAGGTATCTCAGGCAGCAGAGTATGCTGAACTCTGGTGCTACTGATTCATCAAGCCGTCAGTCACAGCGAGTTGGAGATGGAATGAGGGAAGAGAAACTTAGCAATGATGCAGGCCTTGGAAATAACAGTCATAATGATGATCAGGAACATGCCCAGGCGTTGTCTATAAACGTGTAAAACTCCAATATTGGTGATATCTTAAAGGGACATGTTCTTGCAAAGCTGTATTGAAGTGGGAAAAGTTTTTGCTACTTCCGCTTCTTGTTTTTTCAGGTCTGTATATAAAGAAGGGTAGGAGAAAATGGCAATTGGTGAAAAGCTAACAATACATTCTGATAATATGTTTGTCTAGGAAAATTATAAAAAGCAGCTGAATGGGGTAGTAGGTTGAAGCTATTTGGTTTCTTGAGAGCTCACCTTGCCACCAGCGTTCAACGTTCAAAATGTAATTAGGCCTAAATTGCTCTCCCGATTTATTTAGCATGTAAGATGCTTCTAGTAATTTTAAATATTGAAGTTCTGTTTACCGATTCTCTTGATAGGAACAAAGTTTAGTTTCAGGAGAAAAAATGTAAACTTTTACTGTGCGCTTAACAAAGGCGGAGATACTTGATGGGATGGGCAACAAGAATGAATCTATTTAACTTTGTAAGGGTGTTCACGCGTGAATTTTAAACTTTTTTTAAAGCAAAATTGGCTTGCAAAAAGCATTATCGTAGAGAAAGGTATCCCAGCTATGTTGGCACTCTTAACTTTACCAATCATCTGTAGCAAATAAAAAATTTATTCAAAAAAGAAAAAAGAATACAAAGAATGGGGGGCATTTACTTGACTCATTAAAAATCAAGTAAATCTATAGCTAGGA
This sequence comes from Echinosophora koreensis, assembly GCA_035048595.1. NCBI lineage: Eukaryota > Viridiplantae > Streptophyta > Magnoliopsida > Fabales > Fabaceae > Echinosophora > Echinosophora koreensis. Next base: position 3,606,751 of record JAPCYP010000025.1, on the reverse strand, counting down.
AGATCATTCCTATTTCGGAAAAAATCTTCACTAATAAACCTAGGAAAAAAAATCCCATCAACAAAAATCATTTACAGAAATACCAAAGGAAACAATCTTATCAGCACAATGATTGTCTTCCCTATAGATATGAGAAACTAAAAAAGTCATTTTCTTAGTCAATTCAGTGCAATTCTTCCATTTCAGTCTAAGTTGCCATGGAACCAAATCTGAATTTTTAAATGCAGAAACCACCAACAAGGAATCACATTCTAACCACAACTTGAACCATCCTTTGTTGAAAGCCAATTCAATTGCTAACATCGCATTGAAAAGCATAGGTGATACCAAGATATTTATTAAAAGAAGCTTTACTGCCTCTAAATAAACCTGCATAAGCAGCAAATCCTAGGTTGCCTCTTGCACAACCATTAGTGTTACACTTTACATAAGAAGGGCAAGGAGGACACCAACTAACTTCTTTGATTTTGGGAGCCAAACTAGGATGACCAGATATTGAGAATGCCATTAAAATAGTGAACTCAGTGATATCATAATATATATGACCAGTAGTTCCATTTCCTGAAAGATTGACATTGGCCAAGATTAAACTAATTGCTGAATTCAGAGAAATCTTCTTCTCAGCAAATCTCATTTTGTTTCTACAAAGCCAAATTGTGCTGATTACATTCTTAAAGTTGCAAGGACCACCACTTTCAGTTGAGGACTCCAATTCTTAAAGCAGAAATCAAAGATAGCTTGAGGAGAGGATATGAAGCCAAGCCAATTCCAAATTGATTTTACAAAATCACAATCCAAAAAAAGGTGCTTGGAAGACTCCACCTCTTTGCTGCAAAGACTGCACATGGAAGCCATTGAACACCCTCTAGAACAAAGATTTTCATCAGTTGGAAGTCTGTTTAAAATCAGTCTCCAACAGATGAATGATTTTGAGGGAGGAATGCATTGATTCCATATTAGCTTGCACCAGGGGATCTCTTGTTTCTTCGGGTTCAAGTAAAGATATGCTTCTTTAAATGTTAGAGTACCAGAATTCGAGTGCATCCAGACTAAATGATCCTTGTCAGGATACTTGGGAATAGGAACTTGCTTAATCTCATCAGAAATAGCAGTAGAAAGAGCAGAAAATTCAGCAGGAATTGACCAGGCACCAACAGAAGCATGTAACTTGTCATGAAGACTTCTAGGAATATTTAAAGAGTCAGAGATTTTCTGTGGTAACCACTTATCCAACCAAAGATTAATATCCAGACCATTACCAAGCTGCCAAGAAGAACTTTCTGAAATTACATTGATGCAATTCTTAATTTCAGGCCAAATTGATGACCTGAGATGATAGGACTCTAGCTTCCTTTTAGAGAAATACCTTGCTTTGAGAAAGTTTGCCCATTGAGTGCTAGAAGAAATCAAATCCCAGCTCAACTTCAATACTGTAGCTTCATTCATTGATCCAGCAGCTCTAACACCAAGCCCTCCTTCAGGAAAAGGGAGAACAAACTTTTTTTTCCATGAAACAGTGACCAGCTTCTTAGAGGAAATGTCACCTCCCCATATGAAGTTTCTAATCCAACTATCAAGAGTCTTAAGGAGAGATATTGGCCAAGAATACACATGGAAGCTATATACTAACATTCCATGGATTATAGACTTTACTAACTGGATCCTTCCCATAATGGACAGCAAAGAGCCTTTCCAACTAGCTAACTTTGATTTGATTTTATCCATAATTGGCATTAGATGAACTTTTCTAAGTTTCCCTCTGAAAATAGGAATACCTAGATAAGTAAAGGGCAAAGTACCTGCTTGAAATCCCAGGATAGAAGAAATAATTCCCAATCTGCCAGGAGTTATAGATCCATGGTAAATCTGCATTTTTCAAAGCTAATCAATTGACCAGAGGCTTCACCATAAGCCTTGAAGAGGGACATCAGATTATTGAGATTCCTTGTTGATCCTTTACAAAAAATCATCAAGTCATCAGCATAGACACATGAGATGGAGTTTTAAATCCCCTAGGGCCAACCATATGTTGAAACTGATCAATTTGCACCTTGAGAGATATAGCTCTGCTTAAGACATCTTTTGTTATGCAAAAAAGAAGTGGAGACAAGGGGTCACTTGTCTAACAACTCTCTTGCAAGGAAAGTAACCAACTACATGACCATTTACAGAAAATGAAAATCTAGCTGATTACAGAATTTCTCTAATCCAAGTACAAAATTTGAAGCTAAATCCAAAAGCATTTAGGACTTTGAGAAGGAAGTTCCAATCTAGAGTGCCAAAGGCCTTCTTTATATCCACTTTCAAACACAATATGAAATATGTCTTCCTTGAATGAATCCTCTTTGGTTTTCTGAAATGATCTTTGGAGCCATGGATGCCAATCTATCAACCAATACTTTGGTTATTATCTTGAACTGAAAATTGGCCAAAGCAATTGGTCTAAAGTTCTCAATTCTGTCTGCCCCTTTAACTTAGGAATGAGGCAAACTGAATTGGAATTTAAGCCAGTAAGAAGCCGATCATGAGTAAAAAACTGTCTAACAGCATTGGACATATCTGAAGCCACTATGTCCCAAAACTTCTGAAAGAAATAGCCATTAAAACCATCTGGACCTGGTGAGCCATCACCATTCATTGCAAAAACTGCAGTTTTAATCTCTTCCAGAGAAGGCAGCTTGGAGAGCATATCATTATCCTGTTGGGAAACTATGTTTGGAATAACTCTGTCCACCAATCCATTGTCAACACAAACATTTTCAGAAGCAAACAACTTTTCATAGTAGTCCAGCACATGATTTTCAATGTCAGAAGCCTTATCAAAGATCAGATCATCCTTCTTCAATAAGGACATTTGCTTTGACACATTCCTGATCCTAGAAAGTCTGTGGAAGTAGGAAGTGTTTCGGTCCCCATCTGAATGCCATTTAATTATGCACTTTTGCCTCCAAAAATCCTCTTGGATTGAAAGAGCATTCTGCAGCTCAATTTGAGCTTCCTTCTCCTGATCACTTAATAGTTCAGAATGACCCTGACAGGCTACTAAGGATTGCAACTGATCCACTTTCTCAATAGCATTATCAACTATGAGATTAACATCTCCAAAAAATGTTTTATTCCAAGACTTAAGCTCCTTCTTTAGTGATTCCAATTTCTGCATGAGAATTGACATAGGATAGCCCTGTACTAGATTACTCCACACAGCAGTAACCACTCTCTTCAAGCAGGATGAGATATCCACATACTTTGGAATTTGAAAGGAGAGGGATAAGTGACAACCTGCCTCTTAAGAATCATTAAGATTGGATGATGGTCTGATTTACTTCTAGTCAAAGTGCAGCAAGCTATAGAATTCCAAAAAGATATCCAGCTATCATTACATATGCATCTGTCAAGCCTCATCTCAGTATGGGATCTTCCTCTTCTAAGATTAGTCCAAGTGAAATCAGATCCCCTTGTTAACAAGTGTGTTAAATTGCTATTGTTTGTCCAAAGTTTAAACTCAGCACAGGAAACAGGATTTGGGAGGCAACCCCCACTTTTTTCATGAGCTCCAAAGACTGAATTGAAATCTCCCACAAAACTCCAAGGGCCATTGAATCTCTGCTGCAAGTCTGTTAAATCATACCACAATTGCCTTCTAACAATATGTGAAGTACTAGCATACACAATGATAGGAAAATCTCAATATTATCCACAGAAACAGAAAAGGAAACTTGTTGGCTAGTAGAACTAATAATGGTAGGAGAGAACTCCTCTTTACAGAAACCCCAAAGATTAGGTGACAAATTATCTCTATCATTAACAAAGAATTTTTTCAAATGCATCCTAGACCAAAAGGAATCAGGGATTGATTTAGCTTGATCCATGGTTCAGCTATAAACAAAAAATCAGGATTGTGCATTTTGCACAATTTTTATAAAACTGACCTTGTATCAAGGTTTCCAATTCCTCTCACATTCCAATAGAGGACATTCATAATGAAGAATTCCCATGACCAACCTTGGATTGGGTATTATGAATTTTCTTGTTCCGTTTGTCTTTCTTCTTTTGTGACTTGGTTTTAACAATGGTAAAACTATCATCATCCTGTTGACTACTTGAGATAGGCTGTTTATCTGGTGAGGAAGTATCTTCATCTGAGACATTCTCTGTCATCATTTTTAACCTAAAAAGTCATTCAATTCAAAAATAAAATCAAGATGTGGTTTGGATTTGATCGATTCATATATCAAATCTGAACAATTCTAATCTCATTAAAAGTGGTTTGAATTATATTAGATGATTCGGTTTTTATCAATACAATAATTAAAATATAATATATAACATACTGAAGAGTAAAACATTACAAACTAATAAATATTAATTTTATGTTTAGAACATTAAAATTAATAGATAATTACATCACATCAAATATTTACTAAAAAGCAAAAAGTATTAAGTTTTATAGAACAAAATAAGTATTAAGTTTTATATACGTTGTTCAGTTTTCACAAACAAAAAAGTGTTAATTTTTTTAAATAAAAATCAATTTTACTTTATGTTTGATATTTTTGAATTGCCTTTCATTTTTTTCCTTTCTTTGGGATCATTTTAGATATGAACACCCTTATAACGTTGGTACTTTACAACCAATGATAACATACACATATTGGTCATTAATTTAGTAAATAATTGGTTTCTGCATACATCCAGTGTTATTAAAATTGGATTGGCCCGGTCGATCCGATCGGAAACCGGACCCATGACCGATTCGGCTAGCATGTCAGACCGGATAGACATATGCATCGATTGAATCGGTGTGAACCAGCGTGAACCAACGACTCGACTAGCTGAATCGGCCCGGGTGTAAGACTCGTTTTCTTGATTAAGGAATCGGACAACAATTAAGTTGGCGGGAGAGTTTAATCTTGTTCTTTAGGTGTTAATTAGTATGTGTTTCAAATTTGGGGTCAATCGGACTTCAAACGAGTTCAACACGCGACGAAATGTGTGAATCAGAGTTTCTGGTCAAACTGGTCAACGCGGGTTAGGCCGGGCTCAGGTGTGTTGAGCCGGGCTCAGAAATTAGGCCGGGCGCAACACAAAAGCGGTGATGTACGCATCTGGGCCGGGCGTAGAAAATTTGAGCCGGGCCTAAGAGGCTGAGCCGAGCGTAGAAAACTTGAGCCGGGCGTAATCAGTGCTGACTCACCCCTTTAGTCTTTAAAATGCTAGAAACTTGTAGAAATTTTGAGAGGGACCAGGAGAGAGCTCGAGAGTGAGAGGGAGAAAGTGGGTTTTGGAGAGAAAAATTGATTCTGAGGAAAATCCGTCGGTCCGATCGTAATTCCGACTTTGAATCTGTGATCAGCACAGTGAATACTACGAGTATCAGCTAATGTTTATTCGATCCAACTGAGGTAATGCTCAAATCCGTAACTTGGCATTATCATTTACTTCTCTCTTGGGCGCTTGCTTCAATCTGAGTTCTATTTGAGAAACTGTCGCAAGATTAGAGTTTATGACATTGCCTGAACTCTGTCCATGTGTTAGGGCAAATTTTGGAGCACTGAGGGGTCCACTGGGAAGCAAGACAGCAGCTGTATAGCTTAGAGGAGGCGTGTAGAGAGCTTGGACAATTGTACCAGATAAGCCAAGGTGGGGAGAAAGTAACCGACATCGTCGGGGAGGCAAGCGTAGAGTCACAGTTATATATATTAGGGGTGGCAAAGCTGCCAACCCGCCCCGTCGTCAACCCGCCTAAAATGGGGCGGTGCGGGGCGGGTTGAATTTTGGAAGTGGGTTGAAAATCTACCCCTGCCCCGCCCCGTGACGGGTTCGCGGGTTGGCCCGCCAATTTTTTTTATTTTTTTTTTTAAAACAAAAAAAATTAAAAAAAAACAATTTAAACAGTTAATTACTTTAATTATTTTTAAAATAACCATGTTTCCACTTGAAAATGATTTAAATTAATGAAAAATTATCAATACAAAGACTTACTTGTTTAATTATGAGAACTTAAATTATACAATCTTAATGCATGCACCAAGCAAAAATCAATCTTTGTATTTGTTTTCCCATTGTTTAACACATGCATAAGATATTAATATATCTCACTTAGTAATTGTTGTGATCCTGTAGCCATTTTCTTCTATTGAAATTTCTCTAGCTTAGTTATCTTGTCTTCAAAATCAACGTTGACGAAAGAATAGTAGATATACACATTAGAATGCAAATACTAAGATATCCAACATATGCATGGTTGTGAATCTCTATATGCACAAAACTGGACTTTCACATGATAAAAATATAAATATTTTAGTATATGTATGGTAGTATAGCATTTTGATTGGTAGTATAGCATTTTGAACCTTTTTTAATGAATAAAAATATACATGGCACCAGCTTTCTAACAATCACCATGTACTTATGTAGTGACTATTAAAACCTTGACTAACATTAAAACTTAAAAGGCTAAAAAAATGAGAACTAAAAAAAAAACAGTTTTTACAAAAAAAAAGGCAACCCGATGGGCTAACCCGCCCCGTTTTCATGGTGGGTTGTGGCGGGGCGGGTTGTGGCTGGTTGGTAAGTCGAAATCCCTACCCCGCCCGCCAAAAAGTGGCGGGTTGGCCCGTTGGGCTTAACCAGTTTTGCCACCACTAATATATATGCATGTATGTAGGGTGCCCCAGACCCTACTAGAATATTGAATAATCAACAATGACTAAACCTCGATAAAATAATATTTTAATAATGTCTTGGGTTTAGTTATTGTAGATTTATCAATGTTCGGTTTGAAACTCTAGGTTAGAGAACTGATAATGATTGTGGTTGTTTGCTATGTCTGTTACTGTGATGATTGCTATAACATGCTTGGTTGTGATGATTGATGTGATGGCATGATATTTTATTACTATAATATATTGTTGATGATTATTGGATGAATGAGAATGACTGATAGTGTGATCTGGTTATATTAAGAGTTGACACTGTGGTAATGCCTTGAGACTATGGCTTTAAGGCCGGGGATGTATTGCCATCCATTCTGAGACTATGATTTTGAGATTTTGATTATGAGAGAAGGTTCCGGTGTTAACTCAAGGTTGGTTGTTGCATTGCATATTGCCAAGGTGGCGAGTCGTATGACAGGGAGTCATACGAGGTTAGTTGTACTCGAGTGTGAGTAGGGATTACGGAAGGGTCGGTCTAGGGAGAGACCTTGGGGTTGTACGAACTGGACTCGGGAGGCTCACAGTGACCATTAGGTAGCTCCTAGTGCGTCGTGTACCCCGATATGACCTAGTTGTCCCGACTTTACCCTGAGTATCCACGTCTAAGGTTGACTATCCGATGCGACCCAGATACCTCTGATGGAGCTGAGCTCACAGAGAGATGCACTCTTGTGGGTCACGACGAGCGGAAAAGTTACCTAGACAAACTAACTGACGTTCCTTAAGCAGAGAGGCTTGATAAGGGAATGTCTTAGGGTTGAGACCCGGATGAGATATATCGACCGACATGCATGGGAGTGAGACTGCTCAGAGGAATGATCTGAGAGTGTGACTCTTGAAGATGATTGTGTTGGTGTGACTGGATGAATGATTGTTTGTTTGTTGTATGATGTATACTGTTGATCTATGTGTCCCCATCCCCGTTTTTATGACTATGTTCTGTTGCTTATCTCCCTTCTTCCTCTATCTTTCTTGTATGTTATCGGTATGGTAGATAAACAACAATGGCAAGATGGAAACGACAACTTGGAAATATTACCGGCCATAACACTATCTACAGAAGATTCCACCATGGGTATAAGTGCGCCGTTAAGGCGAAGGCAAGGGTAGTTCTAGATACCCACATCACTGATGATGTGGATATGTCGGATGAGTGTGTAGGTAGTGAGCCTCTACGAGATTGTTTTGTATTTTGATGTATTTTGAGAGGCGGGCCGGGTATCTCTAGGACTTCTTCTGTGTCTCTTTGGTTAGTCTGTATATGTTTATACTTTGAGTCTGTATAGATGGTTGTACGGTGTAATGGTCCCATGGAGAAGACTTGGCGTACTCTGATAGATGTGCTGTATATATTATATATATGTGTGGATGATGTCGCTTGCGTATGTTTAAACTGTTTTAAAATAACTACAATTTTTATTTTACATATATTTTCGAATGTATTACTCGCGTTAACGCTAATTATGGATTAAGACTAAGTTAATTAGGATTTTATTTAATGGGACATCAGGGTGTCTCATTTAATGGTATCAGAGCAGTTCGATTCTAAACCGGACTGTGGGATTATGTCTGTTTAGGAGTGAGGACTGTGGGGTAGGATGAGTACCGACACTATTAGTTGGATCCTCATTGGATGTTAGCTATGCTTAGATTGGGTAGAGTGTCCGATACACGAATTATTCTTAAAGTATGAGAATGATTACCTACCGCATTTGTAAGACATATATTGGATGTAACTGCTTATGTATTGAATTATATGTCTTACAAGTGAGCACTAATACTTTCTTTTGGAAGTTAAAATGGTGTGTGGAAATGGACGCCGTGGAAGGGCCAGAATTGGCGGAGTCACCGATAACCCAAATACCAATAATCTAGGAAGTTTGTCGGGAATGAACAATGGCGGTGAAACCGACGAGATGATGAGGGTGATGAGAGAGTTGGTAATTTCTATACTGCAACAAACTCAGGAGAATACCCAGTTCATGAGAAACCAAGAGGAGAAAGATGAGAGGCAGCAACAACGACATCAGGGATGCTTTCGATGCAGAGGGCCGCTTCAAGTTAAGGATTGCTCAGCAAAGGACGACCGTTCGTGTTTCCAATGTGGCAAGATGGGCCACATATCTCGAGATTGCACCCAGAAAGTTCAACTCCAACAACGAAGCGGTGGACCGATGAGGAGTAACATTCAGAGAGGAAGAGGAGACAGATTTCAGACAAGGGCAAAGCCGTACAGTCGCCCCATTTAGAAGTCAGCAAATGTTAGAGGGGAGAGTTCTAATCAAGCATAGCAGAAAGATTTGATATGTTTTAAGTGCGGAGGACCTCATTTCAAGGGAGACTGCCCTCTATTGTTGAATGTTACATGCTACAAGTGTGGTAATGTGGGCCACATGTCTTGGAATTGCCCTCAAAGCAATGTCGGGAGAATTCAGAATACACAACATTGGGAAGAATCAAGGAACAGGAAGACAAATTCAAACCAAAGGTCAGCAAGCTGGAAGATCTCAGGCTATTGGAAAAGTCTTCACCGTGAGAGAATCTGAGTTTTCTTAGTGTCCTGATTTGATACAAGGTAAGTGCTTAATATTTGGAAAGCTCTTATCTGTTTGATTCGGGTGCTAGTCATTCTTGATGAAGTGCATGGATCATTTACATTTACCTATTTCTTCATTACCTTATGACCTTACTGTTTCTACCCCTACGGGAGAAACTTTGACTACTATTTTGTTTGTCGGAATTGTCCTATTACTTTAGAAAATACGCAATTTGATGTAGACCTCGTCTGTTTGCCTATGCAACAGATTGATATTATCTTAGGCATGGACTGGCTTTCGACCAATCATGTTATATTAGACTGTTCAAACAAAACCTTTTGTTTTTCGGAGCAATCTAGATTATTGCCTGCCAGTGACAGTAACTCGGAATATGGATGACTTAGAGATTGCATGGTATTGTTTTCCTTGGAAGCCAAGGAGTCTCCTAAGCTGGATGCACTTCCTGTTGTTTGTGAATTTCCAGAAGTTTTTCAGGATGATGTTCCAGGGCTGCCACCTAAGAGAGAGATAGAGTTCACAATTGATCTTGTACCAGGGACTGGACCAATATCGATAGCACCGTATCGAATGTCCCCAGGAGAGTTAGAAGAATTGAAGAACCAGTTGGAAGACATGTTAAAGAAGGAGTTCATCCGGCCTAGTGTCTCACCATGGGGAGCACCAGTTTTATTTGTGAAAAAGAAAGATGGTAGCTCAATATTGTGTGTAGATTATCGGCAACTGAATAAGGTAACAATCAAGAATAAGTATTCGTTGCCAAGAATAGATGATCTGATGGATTAGTTGCGGGGAGCAACTGTGTTTGCTAAGATAGATCTGAGATCAGGATACCATCAGATCAGAGTGAAAAAAAAAAAAGATATACCGAAGACTGCGTTCAGGAGTCGGTATGGTCATTATGAGTATTTGGTTATGCCTTTTGGGGTAACTAATGCACCTGCTGTATTCATGGATTACATGAATCGTATCTTCAGACCATATCTTGACAAATTTGTCATGGTGTTTATCGATGACATTCTGATCTACTCTCTGAGTAGAGAAGAACATGCAGAGCATATTCAGACGGTACTTCAAATACTTAAGGACAGACAACTTTATGCAATGCAAAGTTGTCTAAGTGTGAATTTTGGTTGGACGAAGTACAATTTCTTGGGCATGTTATAAATAAGGATGGAATAGCTGTAGATCCTGCCAAAGTCAGTAGTGGTGATTTGGGAACGCCCTAAGACAGTGAGTGAAGTGAGAAGTTTCCTTAGATTGGCATGATACTACAGAAGGTTTGTAGATGGATTCTCAAAGATTGTGTTACCTCTAACATAATTAATGAGAAAAGGAAAAGTTGAGTGGACAAATGAGTGCGAGGCTAGGTCTCAGGAGAGGATAAGAATGTGTCTGTTATATGCCATGTAAACTAGTACTTTGTAATAGGATACCGAGCTTGGCCACCTCAGTGTGTTATTGAACTGTACTAGGGAAATGGTAGCCGACAGACGAGGACATGGAAATCAAAGGTAGATTCCCTTGAAAGAGGAGTTAATAGTGAAAAAGATTGAGGAAGTTGAAATTGAATAAGAGGGATGGAAGGGAATAGTTAAAAGTGAACATAAAAGTTTAAAGTATTTGTTCGATTAGAGAAAGCTTAGTAAGAGACAACAGAGATGGATAGAATTCATAAAGGATTATGAATTTGATCTTCCATATCATCCTGGGAAAACTAATGTTGTAGCAGATGCTTTAAGTCGGAAATCTTTGTAAATGTCCGCTATGATGGTTAAAATGTTGGAACGGATCGAACAATTCAGAGACATGAATCTTGGGATAATGGAATTATCTCAGAACAAGATAAGTTTGGGTATGATCACTATTGATAGTGAGTTCCTAGACTTAATCTGGAAAAAACAAGCAGAAGATCAATATCTCCAACAGGTTAATTAGAAAATAGAAGCAGGTGAACCATTGGAGTTTAAGAGAGGTACTAATGGTATCATAAAGTTTGGACATAGAATTTGTGTGCCAAATAATAGATAAATTAAGAATTTGATTCTAGAAGAAGCACACAAAAGTAAATTAAGTTTTCATCCGGGTGCTACAAAGATGTATCAAGATTTGAAGAAAATGTTTTGGTGGCCTGGAATGAAAAAGGAAGTTGTAAAGTATGTCCAATCCTGTTAATTTGGTGTGTCAAAAGGCAAAGATTGAACACCAAAAGCTAGCAGGATTATTGCAATCTTTGGATGTCCCAGAATGGAAATGGGACAGTATTACACTAGTGCAATAAGTGCTTTTTACGTTAGTCAAAATTGATTTTACACGTCAGAATAATGTCTGACATAAATACAGCTTACGTTAATAGTTAACATTTTAACGTCAGTTGTTTAACTGACTTTATAAGTAAACTATTAACGTCAGTTTTTTAATAAAACTGACGTTAATAGTGTAACATTAACGTCAGTTGTATTAATGAACTGACGTTAATAGTTTTATTTTTAACGTCAGTTTTATTAAAAAACTGACGTTAATAAAGTAATAAAACTGACGTTAATAAAGTATCTTTTGTTTTTTAAAAAAATACTATTAACGTCAGTTGTTTCAAACAACTGACGTTAAGAGATTTATTTTTTTTTTTAAAATTCGGTTTTAAAATAACACTACCCCCAGCTGTCCCTGCATTCAGTAAACATCCCAGCAACACAGAATATTGTTACAGAATTGCAAACACTCAACTTTGGCAAAAATAGGGTCTCATAAAGTGTACCCTTAAATTTCAATATTACTAAAAGAAAAGAAATATACAAAGGAACAATGGGGGGACTTAAAACCAAAACCCATGTATAGGAAAAATATAACTATCTACAAGTGTATATATATAAAAATTTTAGCCTCTAATGTCTAAAAACAAAACTACCAATCTAAGTATATATAAATGTTAGTCTCTAAAATGTCTAAAAACAAAACTACTCATCTAAGTATTCAGGAGGTATTTTCTCAATTCTTTTTTCAGCAGCATACTTGAAGAAGAATTCTGCCAAGCGCATCCTCAAGTGTCTAAACTCATCTTTATGAAGAGGCGATTGGTCGTTAAATGCCTACACACGTTCAAATAATAACAATAATATTAACGAAAGCCATCACCAAAACTATAATATATAATTTAATAAGTTGTTTAAATATTACCTTCTTTCATCCCTCTGTATGGACAGAAAAATGTTAAATTAGAAGGTTATAACATTATAAACTTACATTAAAAAAAAAGGACTAAAGATAGTATATAACACGTCAACTTACACTAACATCAGGCGTAGGCGCCATCATGTCCTGTGTAGGCCCCACAGTGTCCTCCCGTGCATGTGGGTGATCCGACTGATCCATATATATGCCTGTTCAGAAACAATATATATTAAACTGGATAAATAAATACAGATGGATAAATAAAAATAAATCTATACTAAACTGGATAAATAAATCTCACACTATAATCAAGTTTAAACTTCCTATATCAATATCCCTTCGTGATGATCATCACGAGTGGAAGGAATATCAAGATTTGAATCTTGATTTTCATCACTACCATTATACATGCTTTTTGCTTGGAGAACCATAGACAACCTTTTGTTAGAAGGATCAGTGATGTAGAACACTTGTTTTGCTTTGGAAGCCATTATGAAAGGTTCATTTATATTACCTAACTTGTTGAGGTCTACCAATGTGAACCCCCATTCATCGATTTGTACACCACCTTTACTATCAACCCACTTACATTTAAAAACCGGCACCGTAAGCTTAGTGTAATCGAGCACCCAAATCTCTTCAATATATCCAAAGTAAGGTGTCGGTGCTTTAACAGGTTTTGTGTCCTTTGCACTAGAGAAGTGCATTGCTTCGGCCACGATCATAACCCCACTATTTTGCATGGTACTCTTGTTATCTTGTTCCTTTATATAAAAGGAAAATTTATTGTTGTCGTATCCGCTCCAACATATGACGTTGAAGCTAGGCCCACGTGCTAGCCATCTTACGTCATCAGAAGCAGTACTACCATCCTTAAGCATTTATTCCTTGAACCATTGTAAGAAAGTCTTGTTATGCTTGTTCAACAACCACCTTTCGCTCATTCGAGGGTTTTCTTGGTTGACTTTTCTTTTATGTTCAAATAAGTAAAGTTGAACAGAATCGATGTTGTTCAATACATACAAATGTGCTTGAAGCACTTCCTCCCGACCCTTGCTATTAATTCTGAAACCATGTGTACCCTTACCTTGACATCTTATCTCATCATGCCGAGGCTTAGGAACCCCTATAGGATCCTTTCAAATACTCAGCACTTGTGCGCTTACAAACCATCCAACTGCGATCCATAGCTAGATAGGTTCTGTAGATATACAAATATATATCCAATATAAGCACAATACGGGAGATTGAAAACTAGTTTTTTGAAAAATGACAGATGAGAGCATGATACAAGCTAGGTGGTTTATTTCCACAGTAATCTCACATCATTCTTCTCATCAAGCAGGCAACAACACATATTAGTACTATAACCACTCAGCCATATGAATCAATCCAGAGAGCATGATACAAGCTAGGTGGTCAAATATTATCTCAAATTTACACCATTTTCAGGTTTCTTAACATGGAAAAGAAAGCAGCAGATTAAGATAAATTATCAAAACAGAATTCCAATGAGCAATTGTTGATGTCACATGCTACAAGCAACTCTAAATTTCTTCCCATTTTGAAATAGGTCATGACAGCAGAAGAAAAATAAGAGAAAACACAAAGCCCTCGACCAGAAATAAAGACATTCCAAACAACTCAAACTTTGAGTTTCAACTACAGAGACTACAGTTTCAACATACACTCAAAACCAAAAAAAAAAAAATTAGTGCCCTAAAGAACTAACCAGAAATAGGTGCTCGCGTGGTGGTGGGGAGGGTAGCTCGAGTGGTGGCCAACGTTCGATGTGTTGCTGAGAGTCAGAGGGACAAGGAGAGTTAGTGCGCGCAATGTTCACAAGGCAGAGAGTGAGCGTGAAAGACTGAGTTAGGGTTAAGAGAAAGAGAGAGAAAGAGTGTACCTCACGGTGGTTGCGGAGAAGCCCTCGCAGTGGTGGCGGTGGAGAGTAGCTCGTGATTAGGGCAGAGTGAGAGTGAGAGTGAGAGAAGAACAGAGACAGAGCTTAGTGAAGAAGGCATACAGAGCGTGCGGGTGTAACGTTATAACCAAAATAAAACAATATTTTACGTCAGTTGTTACAAAGAACTGACGTTAATTGAAATTTTAACGTCAGTTATGTACAACAACTGACGTTAAAAGTTCACTTTTTTAACGTCAGTTGTATTAAAAAACTGACGTTAAAAATATATTTTATTATTTTAAAAATAGTTTTAATGTCAGTTATTTAAGACAACTGACGTTAAAGGTTTATCAGTTTCTGCAAAAACATTTATACCTTTGACTACTGTGCTACCTTCCCATGCACCTTGTAACTTAATCCTCTTAATGAACATTAAGTTTATAGACTCAGTTTTGAAGAAAATCAGGCATTCTCTTCTCCATATAAAGTACCATTCTTCCTCTATAATACACACACTTCTTCCCCTATATTTCATTTTCTATTTCTTCACAATATGGCTCTGCCATATTTGAGATTTTTATTATTTCTTCCTATACCTAGACTCAAAGGTTTCTGTCTTAATGGTCAAACAACTTGAGGTTGAGTAAATCACATAACATGGATGATAAGGTTTCCCTTTCACCCCGGTTTTGATAGCCAGCAACTTTTGAGGTTGGGTAAATCACATAATGTGAGTTGGTCACCTTTTCATCCTTGAGGAGAATCGACGGCTAGAGTTCCAAAACCTCAGCTTTGGCAGCCAGTGACTGTTCCAGGACCATTGCTGAAACAGATCGAGTGCACCCTTGCTCAGCCGCTCGACTCTCCTCTCTTGAAACAAATGTTTAAGATGTTGGCCTCAGATGGAGCATCAAGGACTTCAACTGAGGGGTACGAAGGGGATGCAACCATTGGAGTTTCTGAGGACAGGACTGAGAAGAAACTGATGTTGAATCAGAAACTTTTTTATATTTTAGGGCTATATTGCAGAAATTTTTTATCTTTTAATCATGTAATTGTAACTTATGAATCACTTCAATGAGAAACGATTTGATTATATATATAACTTGTTTTATATTAAGTGTTTATTTATTTTAATTTGCACATGAATTTGTTTATTAATTCAAGCTAATTAAGATTAGAAATAAAAAGCACTATATATGGAGTTATCTGCGTTAAGAGTGACAACGAGGGAGTTGACAACGAAAGAAAGATAGGAATGAGTTTCAGATAGGAATATAGGATTATTTACGTCAGTTTTTTATTTAACTGAAGTAAAAATCACAATTTTAACGTCAGTTGTATAAATAACTGACATTAAAAGTGTTAATCATTCTTGCATATCACTTTTAACGTCAGTTCATTAAACAACTGACGTAAATAGTGATTTTTATTTACAAAACTACCACCGCCTCCTTTTTAACGTCAAACATATGGCTAACTGACGTAAATCGTTCCCGTATATTACATAATTTCCACTAGTGTTACAATGGATTTTGTGTCTGGCTTGCCTAAGACACAAAAGAAGTATGATGTAATCTGGGTAATTATTGATAGATTAACGAAATGTGCTCATTTCTTGCCTATCAATCAAAAATTCTCAATGGAAAGATTAACCCAGTTATATGTTAAGGAAGTAGTTAGACTGCATGGAGTGCCAACAAGTATAGTTTCGGACAGGGATCCGAGATTTACATCAAGATTTTGGCAAAGCTTACACAGTGCGTTGGGAACGAAGTTAAGAATGAGTTCATCTTATTATCCTCAGACGAATGGACAGTCGGAAAGGATAATTCAGTCACTGGAAGATTTATTAAGAGCACATGTGTTGGAACATACAGGTAGTTGGGACGAATTTCTTCCATTGATTAAGTTTAAATATAACAACAGTTTCCACTCACGTATTGGAATGGCACCATATGAAGCACTGCATGGAAGAAAATGTAGAACACCTCTCAGTTGGTAATGAGACAAGAGAAAATCAATTGATTGGACCTGAGGTGATACAGCAAACATCGAAACAAGTTCGGAAGATTCGGGAGAAAATGAAAGCAACAATAGATAGGCAGAAGAGCTACAGTGACAAAAGGAGAAGATATTTGGAATTCCAGGAAGGCGATCATGTTTTCATGAGAGTCACACCGAGGACTGGAATTGGCAGGGCAATAAAATCCAGAAAGCTTACTCCTCGTTTTAGCGGACCATTTCAAATTCTTCACGCCGAATTGGTCCAGTTGCCTATCAAATATCCTTACCACCTAATCTTTCAAATCTTCATGATGTTTTTCATGTATCCCAACTCAGAAAATATTATCCTGATCCATCACACATCATAGAACCTGAATCAATACAGTTAAGAGAAAACTTAGAATATGAGGCATTACCTGTACGAATTGAGGACCGGAGGATAAATGAACTTCGCGGGAAGCAAATTCCTTTAGTCAAAGTCATCTGGGATGCAGTTACTGGAGATACAACGTGGGAGAAACAAACTGATATGCAACAACAATATCTGCATCTGTTTACGTGAGGTAATTTAATTAAAAAATAAATAAAAAATTTTGAGGACGAAATTTATTTTAAGGAGGGTAGTAATGTAACACCCGTTTTCTTGATTAAGGAATCGGACAACAATTAAGTTGGCGAGAGAGCTTAATCTTGTTCGTTAGGTGTTAATTAGTATGTGTTTCAAATTTGGGGTCAATCGGACTTTTAACGAGTTCAGAACGCGACGAAATGTGTGAATCAGAGTTTCTGGTCAAACTGGTCAATGCGGGTTAGGCCAGGCTCAGGTGTGTTGAGTCGGGCTTAGAAATTAGGCCGGGCGCAGGTTTGTTAGGATGGGCGCAACACATAGGCGGGGATGTACTCATCTGGGCCGGCGTAGAAAATTTGAGCTAGGCGTAAGAGGCTGAGTCCGGCGTAGAAAACTTGAACCGGGCGTAATCAGTGCTGACTCACCCCTTTAGTCTTTAAAATGATAGAAACTTGTAGAGATTTTGAGAACTTTTGAGAGGGACCAGGAAGAGCTCGAGAGTGAGAGGGAGAAAGTGGGTTTTGGAGAGAAAAATTGATTCTGAGGAAAATCTGTCCGTCCGATCGTAATTCTGACTTCGAATCTATGATCAGCACAGTGAATACTACAAGTATCAGCTAATGTTTATTCGATCCAACTGAGGTAATGCTCAAATCCCTAATTTGGCATTATCATTTACTTCTCTCTTGGGCTCTTGCTTCAATCTGAGTTCTATTTGAGAAACTGTCGTAAGATTAGAGTTTATGACATTGTCGGAACTCTGTCCGTGTGTTAGGGCAAATTTTGGAGCACTGAGGGGTCCACTGGGAAGCAAGACAGCAGCTGTATAGCTTAGAGGAGGCGTGTAGAGAGCTTGGACAATTGTACCAGATAAGCCAAGGTGGAGAGAAAGTAACCGACATCGTCAAGGAGGCAAGCGTAGAGTCACAGTTATATATATGCATGTATGTATGTAGGGTGCCCCAGATCCTACTAGGATATTGAATAATCAACAATGATAAACCCCGACAAAATAATATTTTAATAATTTCTTGGGTTTAGTTATTGTAGATTTATCAATGTTTGGTCTGAAACTCCAGGCTAGAGAACTGATAATGATTAGGGTTGTTTGCTATGATTGTTACAATGTTGATTGCTATAACATGCTTGGTTGTGATGATTGATGTGATGGCATGATATTTTATTACTATAATATATTGTTGATAATTTTTGGATGAATGGGAATGACTGATAGTGTGATATGGTTATATTAAGAGTTGACACTGTGGTAATGCCTTGAGATTATGGCTTTAAGGCCGGGGTGTATTGCCATCCATTCTGAGACTATGATTTTGAGATTTTGATTATGAGAGAAGGTTCCAGTGTTAACTCAAGGATGGTTGTTGCATTGCATATTGCCAAGGTGGCGAGCCGTATGACAGGGAGTCATACGAGGTTAGTTGTACTCAAGTGTGAGTAGGGATTACGGAAGGGTCGGTCTAGGGAGAGACCTTGGGGTTGTACGAACTGGACTCGGGAGGCTCACAGTGACCATTAGGTAGCTCCTAGTGCATCGTGTACCCCGATATAGCCTAGTTGTCCCGACTTTACCCTGAGTATCCACGTCTAAGGTTGACTATCCGAGGCGACCCAGATACCTCTGATGGAGCTGAGCTCATAGAGAGATGCACTCTTATGGGTCACGGCGAGCGGAAAAGTTACCTAGACAAACTAACTGACGTTCCTTAAGCAAAGAGGCTTGATAAGGGAATGTCTTGGGGTTGAGACCCGGATGATATATATCGGTCGACATGCATAGGAGTGAGACTCCTTAGAGGAATGATCTGAGAGTGTGACTCTTGAAGATGATTGTGTTGGTGTGACTGGATGAATGATTGTTTGTTTATTGTATGATGTATATGTGACTGTTGATCTATGTGTCCCCATCCCCATTTTTATGACTATGTTATGTTGCTTATCTCCCTTCTTCCTCTATCTTTCTTGTATGTTATCGGTATGGTAGATAAACAACAATGGCAAGATGGGAACGACAACTTGGAAAGATTACCGGCCACAACACTATCTACAGAAGATTCCACCACGGGTATAAGTGTGCCGTTAAGGCAAAGGCAAGGGTAGTTCTAGACGCCCACATCACTGATGATGTGGATATGTCGGATGCGTCTGTAGGTAGTGAGCCTCTACGAGATTGTTTTGTATTTTTATGTATTTTGAAAGGCGGGCCGGGTATTTCTAGGACTTCTTCTGTGTCTCTTTGGTTAGTCTGTATATGTTTATACTTTGAGTCTGTATAGATGGTTGTATGTTGTAATGGTCCCATGGAGGGGACTTGGCGTACTCTGATAGATGTGCTGTATATATTATATATATGTGTGGATGACGTCGCTTGCGTATGTTTAAACTGTTTTAAAATAACTATAATTTTTATTTTACATATATTTTAGAATGTATTAATCGCGTTAACGCTAATTATGGATTAAGACTAAGTTAATTAGGATTTTATTTAATGGGACATCGGGGTGTCTCACCGGGTGCTGACATCACCGTGTGGTCACCTAGTGGGACTCGAACACGGATGGGTGCAATTATATTGTAATACCCGATAATTTTAGTAAATTAAAATTTATATTAAAATGATATCATGCTCAATAATTTAAAATTTTATTTTCGTAAAAATATTTATATGGATCTTTTATTTATATTTATATAAGTTATAAATAAGTTCATAATTACTAATTATGCTATATATTCCTTTTTTTTTTTTAAATGTTTTTGGGCTGTCTCTAATAAGTTAAATAGGGGTTTTAAGAACCTCTGTAAGGTAATGCATGACTTGGCACATCCTTATCAAATTAATTAAGTTATTCAAATTATCTATTATTAATTTTGAGACTTACCCATAATGCTCTTTTAATGAAGGACATTATTGTCCAATGCCTTAATATTTTATTATAATAGGGGGGAAGCCCTTTCCTTAGCCTTCGTTATTCAAACAAAAATTTGAAATCCTAAGATAAGATAAGATAAGATAAGATAAGATAAGAGAAGAGCTTGGGAGGTAGAGGAATCTTGGAAGGAGCTTTGATGATGTGTCTTCTCCCCTTTCCAACTTGCATTTCATTTTGACTCTTGAAGTTTAAGAATCTTCAACCCAAGGTGAGGGATTTTTGGTGTTTGAAATGATTTGTATGTAGCTTTTGATTTAGGGAAGATGGTAAAGATATATTGATACACAAACAGGCCCAAGTAACAGCAGCAATGAAAATGGGCTCCAAGTTGTGCAGAGGCTCAAAAGAATCATACGCAAGCCAGCCTTATATCAAGACTTTTTAATTTGAGCTGCTGAATGTCTTTGTATAAGGAATCTTCTAGAAGCTTTTACTTTCCATTGCAAGTGCATTCTGTTATATTTGATAGGACAGGTGTCAGCTTATCCTGTTAATTAGGAACTGAAATTTGTAAGAAGGCTATTATATAGTCATATGCATGAATGAAATGAGGAGGCAGAAAGTAAATTCAGAAAATCTCTCTTCTCATCTCTAGGCTTTCTCACTCAACGTGAGAATTCAATTTCTATCACTACCCATATTGCATCATTGGTGCTTTCATCCTGAACCATGCCCAAATCACAAGCTGACAAACCTGACCTCCATGCTATGCAAGAGACCATCACTGTCCTTACTGAGTTACAACAATTCTATCTCACCCACCCTGCAAGTATCAAACTATTGGCAAAATATCAAGACAATCAACAGATGCAGCTTACATTTCAACTAAGATCAGGCATTTTATACTTCAAAGACAGAATTTTCATACCTCCTGAGTCACAGCTTGCCCCCAGCCTGCTCACTGAATTTCATGCCTCTGTCGTGGGTGGGCACTCTGGAATCAAGGCCACTTTAGCTCGCTTATCTGCCACTTTCTTTTGGCCTGGAATGCACAAAGATGTCAAAAATTTTGTCAATCAGTGTTCTACTTGTTAGCTGCATAAGTATAGTACACACTCACCTTATGGGTTATTGCAGCCGTTGCCAGTTCCGAACCATGTGTGGGAGGACATCTCCATGGACTTCATCACCAGCCTTCCTAGTTCTGCTAACAAAACTGTCATCTGGGTGGTTCTGCTAACAAAACTTGCATCTGTGTTTCTTACTGAGGTTTATCGCCTTCATAGTTCCCCCAAGACAATAGTCAGCGACAGAGACCGCATCTTTATCAGTAAATTTTGGCATGAGTTGTTTAAACTCCTGGGAACCACTCTTGCGTATAGCAGCTCCTACCACCCCCAAACTGATGGACAAACGGAGATCCTTAACCGTTGTTTGGAAACCTACCTCCGCTGTTTTATTAGTGAGGAGCCGCATCAATGGTCCAAGTTCCTTCCTCTTGCTGAGTTTTGGTACAACACTTCCTACCACTCAGCCATTGGAATGACACCATTTGAAGCTCTCTATGGTAGAACCCCTCCTTCCTTTCCGCCATACTCACCAGGAAGTTCCAAAATAGCTTCTTTGGATGCGACCTTAACAGAGAGGCAACAAATTTTGAAAACCCTAAAATTCAATTTGAACAGAGCAAGAACAAGAATGATTCAGCAAGCAAATAGCAAACGTTCTGACAAAGAATTCGCTATTGGGGACTGGGTTTACCTGAATGTGCCTAATTAGTGACTTAAATGTTGATCGATTTACTAAATTTACATTGATTTATAATTGTGCTACAAAATAGATATGTCAGCATCAGGAGGAGAGCCGCTCCGTCCCCCACCGCCCAGCGGTGATAACGGGAAGGGGAAGGCTAAAGCACGGGGACGATACACCATCAGGCCCCAGGTGCTTGCTCGTTTTGCTGCAGCCATCTCCGCACCCACCGTACCTACCCTCTTCCCCGCCTCATCCACCCCAGCGGCATCTACAGCAGGCTCCCCCACCCATTCTACACCATCCCCCCACCTATTCTACACCCTCACCGACCCATACGACACCATCCCCTACCCATACTGTACCACCCTCCATCTATGTCCCTTCGTCCAGTCGCATTGCGCCAGGGCACGCACCAGCCAGCTACTCGCCGCCCCCTACTGGACCCAGACCACACCCACACCCAGCCCCACCACCATCATCGACTGCACCGACCACACAGTCACCAGGATTGTCATTTATGCCGACTCCTGGGAGGCGGCCACAACCAAATACTAGCATTCCATCCGCATCATTCGCGGTCGCTCACGATCACGACGTCACCATGCTATCCTCATCGACTGCACAGCAGTCAGTCGCGGCAGAGGAGACTCCTGAGTGGGCCAGGACTCCCGCACCTGAGGATCGACCATGGATCCGGCCAGTTTCTCACACATAAGTTTCATTTAATTTAGTGTTTTTTAACTTTGACTATTTTAGTTACTATTCATTAAGTGTATATTTGTTGGTTGCCATATATTGTATTAATAAATTTATAAATTTTTCAGGTGGATCCCATTGAAAGTGGGATCCAAGCATGTTACCTGGGCCATCAAGAAGCATTATCGTCACTTCTAGCCATCATGGGGGGTGATCTCCGATCCCAACAGGGATCGTATCTTCTGACGATTCGGGGTAAGTTGTTGTTTATTATTTCCTGTAATTGTCCCTTAATTTTTTCACGTATTTTATATATATTTTTTGTATAATGTTATTAATGTTTTTTTCTTTGTCCACAGGAGCTTATGCGCTGGTTACCGGAGCATGACTCAGAGATATGCACCATCTTTAACGAGCGCGCACCACACCGACTGAGGGACATGCTCCGGGAGTGTAGGGAGGATCGGATACGTCGGGATTACATCGGGCCCAACATCTGGGCCCAGCTTTGTGCCTACTAGGACACTCCAGCTTACAAGCTGAAGTCTTTGCAGGCGAAGAGGAATCAGGCTTCAGAGAGGGGTGGGAGCATGCACACCGGTGGCTCGATTAGCCACATGCAGCATATGCATATATAAATAATTTAATATATAAACTGTACATTTTTGTTAACAATTTAAAAAATATTTAATTGATTTTATTCCTGTGTTGATTGCAGGCAGGAGAGCTTGCCCGGACCGTCGATGTCCCTACCGTCGATGTCCCTACCGTCTTTCAGCAGACGCATATTCGCTCGGACACCGGCCAGTATGTTGATGAGAGGTCGAGGCAGACCATGGTGAGCTATATATATAAAGTGCTATCACTTTTAAAGTATATGTTAGTGTTATAGTTTAATAACATAATTTTTGTAATGTATTCATCACAGGAGGAGTACAATGCCAAGTTCAGTCAGGTTGCATCTGAGGTTGCCTCCTGCTCTGGTGCCTCGGATCCTTCTCAGCTAGACCCTGCTAAGGTTGAGCGGATGCAGACCCAGGTATGGATGGATGTCAGGGGCGGGAAGAAGAAAGGGCGGATCTACGGTACCGCGTCTCTAACTCGTACCATCCGTCGGGGGTCGTCGTCGAACTTGACCATTCGGGATACTGCACCCTCCGGCTCACAAGACACGGAGGAGGTGCGGCGGCTGAGGCAGGAGCTGGAGGAGCAGAGGCGGAATTCAGAGCTCATGCAGCAGCGGATGGAGTCATGGTCGCAGGTGATAACCTCTCTGATCAATTTGCTTCCACTTGAGAGGCGCAGCGTTATGCAGGGGGTACTCGATACTGGCAAGCCCTCCACTACTCGTACCGATCCACCGCCGCAGCCGCATGATGGCGATGCGCCTTCTGGGCCGCAGGATGATGATCACCTGACACCGGCGACATCCCCCCGACAGGATGACGACGTTATCCATTATTATGATGACTATTAGGATAGTTATATAGATGTAGCTGAGTTTAGTACATTGACGGATATTTACGTATTTGTTTTTATTTTAATGTAACTGCATTTTTTAATTTAATTTGTAATTTTAGTTTTGAATTTAAATTATTAAATTTAATTAATTATAATAAAATCAAATCAAACTTAACGTTTAAAATAAAAATAAAATAGTAATCACTATTTAAAAAAAAAATTTAAATAATAAATAATATTTAAAATAAAAAATTTATTTAATAATTTTATAAATAAAATAACATTAACAAATTAATTAATATTTAAAAACAAAATATTATTAAAATATATAAATAATAATTCAGAAAAAAATTCCGACGGATATTTCCGTCGGAAAACATGGCTCAGAATTTCCGACGGAAATTTCCGTCGGAAAACAAGGCTCAGAATTTCCCACGGACTTTTCCGTCGGAATTTCCGTCGGAAAATCCGTCTTTAATTTCCGACGGTGTAATCCGTCGGTAACTTAACCGACGGAGCACCATTCCGTCAGAAATGCTTTCCTACGCGCTGGATTCCGACGGATGAGGGTCCGTCGGAAACTCTGTTTTCCGACGGCTTCATTGACTTTCCGACGGGTTTTGACCATCGGTAAACGCCTTTTTTTTTGTAGTGTTATGTGTTGTATGAGTGTTTATTGTGGTTGCATGTGCTGAAAAGTGTTATCTCAGCTTGACATGTGTTTGGTTTTCATGATTTATTTTCTAAAAAAATATGATCTAGAAAACATGAGCACATATTTAAAATCCTCCCTTTTGGGGCTTGAATTTTGATATAAATTTTGTAATTTTTGTGGGAAAAATGATGGATCAAAATGACATGCAAAGTCAGACAAGGGCTAGCTACGAAAACCACTTTCCTAGACTGACCTTTGATCCTTTCAAGAATTTTAATATTTTTTGTAGATTTTTTCTTCAACATAAAAATATACCCCTGGAAATGAGACAAGAAAAACTTTAAAATGGTATACATACTTCGTGGAAAGGAGTTTTGTAAGACCTGAAAAACTTTGCTACAAAAACAACTTTAAATTTGGAAATGATGGTTCCAGCAAGTTGCTGGAAAAACGTGAAGAACATTAAGAACTCCACAAAGATCATACAAAATATAATAAAACAAAAGTGTTAGATTCTGAGATTGAGTCCTAATGTGGGGTATTGATGTTAGTAATCGAAAGATAAAATTAAATTAATTAGGAAAGAAAGGTAGGGCTAGAGTAGCCAAAATGTAGGACCAATGCATGGCATTAGCTTGAGAAGCATGAGGAGCAAGTGATGATGAGGGGGCTAGCTAAGTTGGCAGTCGTGTCAGCTAGGGGAGACAAAAAGAACTGTATGCAAGCTCTAGGCAGTAGGCACTACTTGCCTTGTCTAAGAAAAGCAAGAGAAATGATTGAGACATTAAAATATTAAATATGGGTCACATGTTTTAACTAATGGAGAGTCGTAGGAAAAAATTTAATTTATTAAGGAAGTGAAAGAGGGTGTGTGCCCATGTGGATAAGTAAGAGGAGAGAGGAAATTTCATGGGAAAATATATAATGAAATTTATAAAGATAATTTTCTAGAATAATATTATCAAGATGAATATAAAAGAGAATTTAAAAGAAAAGGAGGAATAAAGGGGGGATAAAGGGAGGAGAAAATTTAGTAAATATAAACATCATGAGGAGTGTACCGAAAACATAAATGGAAGATTACGTATGTTTAATAGTTAACTAAATAACGAATAGACTGAAAATTAGTATACGTACGTATAAGTACTCTTTTCTTAATAACATAAACATGTATAAATAAAATATACCGCCTATTTTTATAAATGTGTACAAATATTATTTTGAGAAATTCTTTAGAATAGAGTCACTAAAGGTGACCTGCAAAATATGTTTTGTCAAATAGGGACGTCATGGTTAAGGATAACCAATAACGAAAATATTTTTATATAACTATTATTAATAGTATCCAACCTCAATATTTTCATGGTCGGGAGTATCTACTTGTAAGGCTTAAATGCCTTAACGATATATTATTTGATCTATGAAATGAGTTTTCTCTATATCCTAAACTTAGAAATTTATTCTCAGAAACCGAATCGCTTTCATCTAAATTATTTACCTATATTATTTATGAATCCTATTTAAAAGTTGGTAACTGATTAAAATTATTTTTACTTAAGTCCAACATTATATTCGAAAGTCATAGCTATATAGTACCTATTTATTTTCTTTAGACCTTTTCAATAAAAGAATAAGGATATTTTATAAGCACACATGAACTTTACCTTATTAAATTATACTCTTACTATTAAAGTATATATTATCATTTAGAATGTTATTTCCTAAAGAGAATAAATAAAAGAGACATATAATCCAAATGAGATAACCAAATAAACGAAGCATGCACGGGTGATGGTCAGATGTCTGTTGGATAAAAGTGTTGTAAGTATTCAGTAATGGATGGTGTTGTGAGGATGCATGGGTCAGGGAAATGATCACGTCGGTAATGGAGATGTGCATCATGATCCGGTTGATCTCGGAAGGATATATATATATATATATATATATATATATATATATATATATATATATATATATATATATATATAATAATGGAATGGCAAATCCTCGTAATAAAATCTTATATGGCTATGATGGTAATGATGATTGGTTTGATGAATGGCTGATGCTTTGCATGCATACATCTACATGTCCCACAACTGGGTTGCGATGCCGCAGTGATCTGCGAAGTGGCTGCCTGTAAGGGTGTGCGCCAAGTCCCATAACTGGGTTGTGATGCGCACTGGGATGCGATGTCATGGTTATTTAACTCAGCCACCTATGGTGGCAGAATCTACGAAGTGGCTACCTGTGATGGTGAGTGCCAGGTCCCGCACTGGGATGCGATGCTGTAGTGATCTGCCAAGTGGCCACCTATGATGGTGTGTCAGGTCCCGCAACTAGGTTGTGATGTCGTAGTGATTTGCGATGGATTTGGGCCCACATGCATTGCACTTAGGAGCATGCATCATCAGCATAACTTGTCGATTGTGTATGATTGTATCTGTATCGACGTGCCTGTATATCTGTGTTAATCTTGTATGTGCTTGATGGCATGTGAGTGAGGACAAAGCACGCCAAGGGCTCCCCCTTACTGTCGAATCAGCTGAGATTCTCACTCCCTCCCTTGTTGCATCTGCTTTTCTTTCTCTTGTATGTTCTGAAGATCCCTAGGAGCGGTATCTGATGCCGAGTTGGTAAACACCTATGAGCCTTTACCCCCTACATGTCGAGGATCTAGAGATTTTACCTTTGACAGACTGAGCCGAGATTGTTCCGGATGAGGGTAACCCGTCCGGGTCCCAGCAGCTGACCATACATCATGGAGAGATCTCACCTCAGCTTGACCAGCAGTTAGTGCCTTCACTCAGGGAGGAGGACCCTTTACCAGCCCAGCCTACCCTATTAATTGTAGATCCTTCTACAGGATCCACACCCGCCGAGCTCAGGATCTTCATTGAAGATGATCATCAGGGTAACCTATCAGAGGACCCCTACCGTGTATGCTCAGAGGTCTCGAGGATTGAGATTCAGTTTCCACAGACATATCCGAGGTTTTTCTCTACCCCATTGGTCTTGCCGGGGCCTTTGACTGTTCAGGTGGGCAGGAGATGCATGCCGCTGAGAAGAGATCAGCCTTAGCTTAGTATAGTCTAGTGGAGGTTGAGGGGAACTTTTGTGTACCAGAAATCATTCTTCCGTTTCCATGATGATTCCGTTGATATTACCTAACAAACCTTTAGGAGGTGGCACTGTGACGCCCCTTTTTGGCTCATTGTATTGTTATTGTTATGGCTCTTAGAATGTAACACTCGGACTGGGTACTTGAGAGACCTAATTGATTTTATTGGGTTTTTATCAAACTATTTTCTTTTGTGTTTTTGTTTTGGTTTTCAAGAAATAAATTATTTTCGTAATTAAGCAATATTTAAATAAATAGAATAATAATAATAAAGGCGAGTCAATGTGTTACATTATCATAGCAGTTCATCCTGAATGAGCCTAGGGTTTGGACTGATCATGCTTGTTAAGTCAAGAATCGTGTTTGCCCCGTCTTGTGTTGTGCCTTTGCATTCTCAATGTGAGTAATGCCAGGTCGTCTAGGTGCACAACCAGCCTCAGATGTGATTGGGACAGTCTTTGCTACCCTGACTAGATGGTATTGGAACTGGCCACCACGATATTATTTAATCTGTGGAGGGAAGAAATCGTAACATCCGCTAGGCATGCTACTGTTAACTCATTGTTGGTAGATGTCTATGGGATTATATGAAGCGTTTGGAAACAACAAAGACGCGTACGAGGAGCGTTGCCAAGGAAATTAAGATGGAGTAAGGATAGAGAGGCTTCAAAGTATCAGAGTGCGCAAGGCGCAACAAAGTGGAGGAAGAATAAAAGAATAAAAGAGGATCTTGAAGGATTGGAAAGGTTATAAGAAAGGAAAAGTGATAAACCAAGGGATATTAAGCGGAGAAGAAAGAAGAAAGTTTTGGAAATTCCTCAGGAAATGATTGAAGTAGGTAATAGAGATGAAGCGAAGTTTGGAATCTAAGATCTTACAAGGAGTGAATAAAGAAGTGTACCACTTAATAATGGATTTAAATAAGGAATTTTAGTATGAAGAAAGTGACAAGAGTAAGAAAATGTATCGAAGTTGGGATCTTACATGGATCAAATGATGAAATTAGGAGCTTGAGAAGAGATCGAAGCAAAAGAACTTAGTATAATGGAGTGTTAAGGTACAATTTTGACAGAATTAGTAAGTCGAATCCAAGTGGGGAGGCATCAATAGGATAAAGGAAGATGACACTATGATCTAAATAACAGAGAATGAGAAACTCTATCTCGAAACTTTCTAGCCCCAAGAGGTGCAAGAGTACAAAGATAGTGGACATATGAGCATTAAGTTGGAAAGAAGAATGGAAAATCTGAAAAGATGTCATTCTATAATTCAACTCCTACTCCCTCAACAGTAGCTGCCATTGATGCTGAGACCTGTTCAAGGGTCCGCTTGCCATTGTTGAAAGCTTCGCTAATATCACACTCTTCCCAATCATCATAATCTTCTAACCCAAGTAGAGAGATAGAGAGTGCCAGACGAGGATGAAACATGGACAACTTAGCAAATTTTCCTTCAGTTGGCTTACCTCGAGCGAAACGGTTGCCTGTAGTCAATCAACACCGTTGATTAAAGTAACAATATATTAAATTGTCAATTCTGGTGCCTCATCCGTATTTATTTTAATGTTTCATGCTAGCCTTCACCTACAATTTGTTGCTCTTATGATTCCGAAAAATCATATCATACGACTGAGCAATAATTTATCTAGAACAAGATTTTGTCACGGTTATACAATTTGAAGTTATTAATCAACGCTTTTAGTTTTCCTTAAGCAATGTTTCAAGTTTAAGTCTTGTGAATTTGAAAAATATACGTTCAAACTGAGAGAGTTTTAGCCCCTTATATGGATTTATCCGGGTCAATTCAAATTAGTTGGGATCGAAGTATAACTTCCAGATACCGAGCTCTACACAAAATAAATTACTGATCCAATTTTATAATAACAATTTAATGCTGCCACAATTTATTTATGTTTGAAAAGCGAAGATATATTTAAAAGGTAAAAATTGTCTCACATTTGTCTCACGTATATGCCTATCAGCATACGTGACAGAATCAAAGTGTTGATACATAAAGAATGAAGTAAACTCCGTTGTAACCAAATGGTAAAAGTTGTAGAGCCGTGGAGTGATGAATAAAATTATATGTGAGTAACGCTACTAATTATATAAATAGAATGAATTATCCATTACAGGCTTGAATCTAGCTAATATTCTTATTTGGGAGACAGGAAAATCTATTTGCCTTAAAATGGATAAGATGGGAATTTCTATTTAAATAGACTATAATTTCTGCTAAAATACTCCTAAAAATAAAAGAGCAAAAAGGTTGAGAGGACAGAAAAAAGATGACCAAGTCATAAACCAAGTTAAGAGTAGATTTTAAAAACAGAAATGCCATTTGTTAATATACGAGTAACCTTTGGTCTATCCAACTTTTAAACACCTTTGTTTGAATAGCATCAAGTTAATTTGGCTGGTCCTTGTTTCACAGTCACCATAGACCTCTATTACGTCCACCAGGAGTACTACCACCACAAGAAGAAAAAGGACTATTTTCCTCAGAGCCTTTTGTTGGTGACAATCAGTTGCTTTTGTCACCTTCTACTTTCCTCCCCGTAAGTCAATTGATCATAATCCAGAGGAGGATGAGGGCATTAGCACCTCAAGATTTTTGTCACAGGAAGGAACATTTACCATTGTGTTAGATAACCATTATCTTTGGTCTTATAGAAAAGACCAATTAACAAAAAAGAAAAGGAAAAAGAAAAGAAAGGGTTAGTGTTAGTGATTGTTCATTAAATCAGCAAAAATGAATGACCTATTCTCAAGTTCCTTCAAAAAATACAGTGACTTGAAGGAACAAGCATACCTTGATGATGTGGAGGCCGGGAAGGAGAGTATCAATCTTGATAAATTCTTTGAAGATGTGGAGAATGTAAAGGAAGACATGAGAACAGTTGAGAAGCTCTATAGAAAACTGCAGGAGGCTAATGAAGAAAGCAAAGTTGTCCACAATGCTAAAACCATGAAAGATCTTCGAGCGCGAATGGACAAAGATGTCGAGCAAGTCCTCAAAAAGGTCAAGCTCATTAAGGGCAAGCTTGAAGCTTTGGAACGCTCCAATGCAGCTAATAGAAACCTTCCAGGTTGTGGTCCAGGTTCTTCAGCAGATAGGACCAGAACTTCAGTGGTTAGTGGCTTGGGGAAGAAACTGAAGGACATGATGGATGATTTTCAGGGGTTAAGAGCAAGAATAAACCTTGAGTATAAGGAAACGATAGAACGCCGGTATTTCACAATAACTGGAGAGAAGGCAGATGAAGAAACTATAGAGAATTTAATATCAAGTGGAGAAAGTGAAAGTTTCCTGCAGAGAGCAATTCAAGAACAAGGGAGGGGTCAGATAATGGATACAATATCAGAAATTCAAGAAAGACATGATGCTGTTAAGGAAATAGAGAAAAACTTAATTGAGCTGCATCAAGTGTTTTTGGACATGGCAGCTCTGGTAGAGTCTCAAGGGCAACAGCTCAATAACATAGAGAGTCATGTTGCACATGCTAGTTCCTTTGTAAGAAGAGGCACAGATCAACTTCAGGAAGCTAGGGTGTATCAAAAGAGCTCCAGGAAGTGGACATGTTATGCCATAATTCTTGGTATAGTCCTTATTATTGTCATCCTATTTCCTCTCTTGACATCACTTCTACCTCATTTGTTAAGATGAAGGAAATGGGAAGTCAACACTCTTGATTGCTTCAAAGGGTTTCACCCTCAACTTTTGATAGTTAGATTTTGCATTCTCAAATCAGCATGTATGTCTAGGACACATATGACCAATGGAAAATTGGGAGTTTGATGACTTCCTTCATATTCAGGCATTTCATTAAGAATGCTTTATCTAAAATTCTTCTTCAAGCATGTGACCTTCCTCAACCTAGAGGATCCATAGGACAAAGTTGTTCTGATGTTTCTTTTTGGATTCTCTTACAACTGTAATAGGAAGAGAACAACAGGAACATGAAACATGACAAAGTTGTAATAGCAGGTTGACACGGTTTCGGAACGGATACACATTTGAACCAACTTCCTTCCTTTTCTTCTGTTTTTAATTGTTCCTGCCCCGCTTACTGAGAATGTTTGAAGAACTTAGATATTCAATATCATCGGGTGCTCTAAGATATATTACATTGTTAATCTTATAGGGCCTGTGATATGTGGATAAGAGTACGTGTATCATATGTTAAAGAACACCATACAGCATACACAGATTTCACATTAGAGAGGAAAAAATAAGAGAATGAGAATTGTAAGGTGTTATTGATAAATTAGTGTTGAAAACGTCAAGTATATAATTTTTTATGTATAATATTAGAATTAAATAAATAAGTATTACATACTATATGTTCATTATTAAAATAGTAAAATTCAAATGTTTTGACTTGTTTCCGAGTTTTTTGTTTGTCTGTTTTGTGCATGCATTTCAAGGATGTTTCACAAACCAAAAACAATACAGATTTTTCACCAACTATAGGTGGAAACATCAAAGGAGAAAAAGAATCCGTGGCTGATGTGCTTTTTCTTCATATGACAAAACACTTTTCTCTTGCGAGGAATCTGGGTTTGCTGTTGCTGTGCTTGTATATAATTTTTGTCCATGCATAATTTCATCATTTTATATAATTTATATCCTATCATACTATTATTTGATCCATCCCAAACACATTATATGATAATATAATGTTATTTAGTTTGTTATCAGGTGCGCATCAAACATAGGATATAATAAGAGCTTATCATGTCTATATCCTATCTTATCCTTATCTAATTCTCTTATCATATCCGTCTTTATCCTATTCTGACCACCAAGCAAGTCCTAATATTACTCTTTTTCAAGTGTCCCTACACATTTCTAACATCTTTCGTTGCTGGCAAGCCTATATCATGTGAAACACATTCACTAGCAACGGTGTTTTAACCGAGTAGTGTTACGCGGCCGAAAGTTATAACCAAATTTGAAGGTGGTTGTTAGGAAAGATGAAATGGAAAAAAATATTTGACTTGAATGTTAGTAAACTAATTCTAGCTAATGTCATTTTACTTTTTAATGTACTGCTTATATCATGTATAATCCCAAATTTTTGTTGAAATTTTGAACATAAAAACTTGATCTGAAGCAAACCAGCACATTTCATCCAATTCATCAATTTTCATGATAAAATGACTGGAATTTATTGCAGTACCACTTCTTATATAGCCCCCCTTTCCAGGCAAGCATCTATCATACTAGATTACTAGTCATCAACATAGCGTATTGTAATGAACAAAGCCTATTAGAACAATCATTTCCAAAGATTGCAGCCATCATTGCTTAATCATCTTGTAGTAAAGTATGCCTTCATAGATTGTTTCTAATATAATCTTGGCTGTTATTAGCAGGTTAAATCACTGGTTAAAAGAAAGAGACAGAAGAAAATTATTTAGCAAGCCTATTCGTCAATTCAGATAAGCGAAGGTATCTGAAGACCAACCAAATTTTTTTGAAACATACAAGTGTGACTACAGAGGTAATTCAGATTTTGGATAATTGCTAAAAATTTATCACAAAAATACCAAAGGTTTTTCAGAAAACATGTACATCTAAACCTACTTTCTCAGAAAGATCAAGCTAATCATTACATAACCATGATGATTTGCCAAGCCCTGCACACTAAAAGCTATTCATGATGTTAAATGTCAAATATTTAGAGGTCCTTTGATATCTCTAGGTTACCGGTTAGGACTAGGAATATAGGGTTGAAATCCATCTAGTAATATCAAAGACATTCATACAGACAACTATAAAATCAAGTTTATGTAAGATTTCAACTGGGTAAAATGTACAGGGAAACTTAAACCAAACAACAACAGAGGTAAGAAAACCAAATCTCAAAGATGATCCACAACATAAAACAAAGCTTCAATGATCAGCACAAAGCTACAATTTGTATATCAAGCCTTAAAATGTATGAGCTTAAGCTGTGACCATATAGAAAATTCCTCAACAATCAACTTTAGTAAAATAAGAAAGAAAAAAGGATATTCCGACTTAATTTTTACAAGTACCCTCCCTCCTCCAACTCAATCATGTACCAGCATTGGGCAGAGCTGCCATAAAGGAATTGTAAGAAGACTCGAGATCAAAGTGAAGCTGCCGAGCCTGTTGTTCTGTCAACTCATCAGCTGCACCCATCTTTGATAACCTTGCAATCCATTCCTTCATCTTTGTTTTCCCCTCAAAATCAGGGGGCAAAATCGTCAACTTATTAAGCGAAGCATAAAGGTCTGAGAGCAACGGGTGCACCTGATCCACAGCCACCATGTTAAGTTTCAGGGAATCCATTGATGTAATAAAATTCTGCACACACTCAGCCACAATGGCAGCTGAGGTGGATGAAGAGGCAGCGGCAGCCGCACGGTGCTCCACGGTGGCAGGCACTCCGGATATCACAAGGCGGTTAATTGCGGCCGGGCACTCCATCTTGTAAGTGTCTGCAAATCGCTCAATGCTAGGCACAGTGTCTTTAAGGGTGAAAGCTAAGGTTTTGAAATGAGCTATTAGCTTCTGGCACTCTAACTCATACTCCTGTGGTGAGATTATATCTCTAACATAAGCTTTCTCAAGTCTCTCAGTGGCTTTGATAATGGCATAGAGCTCAGCAAAGTTGTCATACATTTCTCTCTCGCGCTTGTCATTCCACAGCTTAACCTCCATAATGATTGATTGCTATATGAATATACAGTGTTCAGATCAGATTACACAGTGCTTTTTGTGATGGTGGAAGATTGGAGAAGAGAACGGGACACGCGCAAAAGAGAAGGGGTTCTTCACTGAAGAAAAAGCATAACATGAACCAAAACATAGTCAGAAAATCATAGTGCTAACTAAGATCACAACACCACAAGGGGAATCTAAGATCATTAGTTCATTACATCACACATCAAAATGCAAAGGAAAAAAAGGACTAAAAGAGTAACAGATTCAAAGCTGACAACTGAAACCACAAGAAAAATTCAAAAAAAATCTTAACTTTCTATCAGATAAACAACTAAACATTTATTAATCATTCTGGGTTTCTTTAATTTTATTTCAAATTGGAAATAGAAGCAAAAAAAAGGTTAAAATCAAAACATGGGAGCTCTGGGTTTCTGAGGCTTGCCACAAATTTTCTTGGCAACCAAACACGACAACAAAAAGATTGATGAAAACAAACAAATCCGAGGGGCAAACAAGTAGGGATGAAAAACCCATGTCAGAATCCAATCCCCAAATCTAAAGAAACCCAAAAAATATTGATTAAGAGAAAGTTGTGAATGAATATGCATAATTGCAAATAAGAGAGAGAGAGAGAGAGAGAGAGAGAGAGGCTTACAAAGAAGAAGCGATTGAATGATGAATGGTGTGAATGAGGTGCGTGCGTGCCTTGATTTGTATAGAAAAGGATTGGAATTGAAATCGGGAAATGCAGGCAGCAGGAAATGTAATCAGGTGCGGTACGGTGTACAGGGGAAACAGAGAGGGGCCGTCAGGTCAGGGTTGCGTTGCGTGTGGGCTCTCACATATTATTATTGCTGCTTACGGCATCGACGTGTAGCAGTAGCAAACCAAATATCGCTAATAAACAGGGATTCTTAAAATTGTATTAAGTGAATTAATACAATTCACTTTTTTTCAAAAAGAAAACAAAAATTATTACAATTCACTTAATTAAAATTGTATTAAGTGAATTAAAATTAAAATAAAAACCTAAATTAATCTTTTCTTCTTCATCACGTTAATATCTCTCTTTGAACTCTCATGCGTCCCTGTTTCACGTCGACGCCATCGTCTCCGCCATCTCCCTATCTGTAAAACCCTTGCTCAATCCTTCTTTCATTTTTTGTTCTTCACGTCGACGCCGCTGCCGCCTCCGTTCACGCCCATGTTCACACCGCCATCTCCCATGCGGTGGCGGTCTCGACGTGAAGAACAAAAAATGAAAGAAGGATTGAGCAAGAGTCTGGCAAATAGGGAGATGGATAGATGGTGTGGGAGATGGCGGAGGCGGCGACGTCGATGTGAAACCGAGAGGCGTGAGAGTTCAAAGAGCGATATTAACGTGATGAACAAAAAAATAAGATTAATTTAGGTTTTTATTTTAATTCTATTTCACTTAATACAATTTTAATAAACTTGGTGACATGGCAAAACTGTGAAACCTCATTGGATGTCATTGTAAATGTGTTTTACACTAACAGTGTATATATATTAATCTCAAAGTAAAAAGTAGTGAAGTAATATAGTAGAACTCATAAATGTAGGAATTAAGCATTTCCAATGGGTTACACTATTGGAGATGCTAAGAAAGGCAAACTAGGTTGATGGTTTCTGTACTTTTTTTTTTTTTTTACTTTGGTCATATATGTTTTATTTTTATTTTTTGTATTTTGGTCATATACGTTATTCTGTCACCCACATTAGTCCTAAAGTTGACGCCATCAAGAAGGAATTAATGGAAAAAGACTAATATGAAAGACGGAACTAAACATGTAGGAGCAAAATGAAAAAATAAAAATAAAATGTTGATTCTGTTTCATTGTTCCTCATTTTGATTCTGATAAGGGAACCTCGACATTTAAAGATGCTTATGCTAAAGTCAGGTTGAAAGGGCAGCAAGTTCGTTGGGGAAAAAAGATTTGGAACCCCATTGTTCCCCATCTAAATCATTTTGAGTTTGGAGGCTTCTTCACAACAAAATTCCAACAGATGAGCAGCTTATGCAAAGAGGTTGTTTGTCATTCTCTATTTGCAGCCTCTGTTATACAGCAACAGAGACAACCAATCATCTATTTTTTTAACTGTCCAGTGGCTACTAAATTCTGGAATTGGCTCAGTGATATGTTGCAATGTAGGATTGATCACTCTTCTATCCTAGAAATTTTAAGTTTGCTGGATAGGCATTGGAGTTCTCAAGGTAAGGATATTGTTATCTCAGCAATCTCTCATACTGTTTGGATAATCTAGTTTTTGAGGAATATTCAAATCAGATTTCATAGTAAGAAAATCTCCTTTGATAGAGCAACTTCTATGGTTAAAGCATCGATTTCCTTGTCTGGTTCCCTCTCAAAAGGTCATTGCTCGGGTTCTATGCCTGAGTTTTTGATGTTGTAGCATTTTTCACTGAAAAACCATCCTCCTAAAGCTCCTGTAATCATTCAAGTTAACTGGTATAAACCTCCTTGCAGCTGGATTAAATGTAACTCTGATGGTGCATCAAGGGGTAATCCGGGTTTGGCTTCTGGTGGAGCAATTTTCAGAGATTCTAGTGGTGCTTTTTTGGGGTCATTCTCATATTTTTATGGTGTTTCTAACTCTTTTCATGCAGAGCTTCTTGCTGCAATGAAGGCCATAGAAATAGCTTCCAATAGAGGATGGTCTAAGTTCTGGTTAGAGTGTGATTCCTTGCTGGTTGTGAAAGCTTATAAAAACATAAATCTCATTCCTTGGAGGCTTTTAAGTAGATGGAAGAATTGTCTCAGTTTGATAAATCACATGCAATTCTATTGTTCGCACATGTTCAGAGAAGGAAACTCTTGTGTAGACAAGTTGGCTGCTCATGGTCTGGTTCATAATAGTTTCTCTTGGTGGGATCATCCCCCACATTTTATTTTAGAGAATTTCAATTGTAATAGATTTGGTCTTCCATTCTTTAGATTTGTTTAATTCTTTTGCTTGGCTTGGATTTTGGCCTAGTCCCCCCTTGCTTCTTTTGTATTCTTTTATTTTTATTAATAAAAGTTTGTTGATGCGCTGCAAATGATAGTTAAAGGCTAAGGTGCAAACCTAGTTGGGATGTTAGTCTTTAAAGTGATGCCTTTGCATATCATTCTTTTTGCTTAAAAAAAATGTTAGTACATCCTAAAACTGATGCTGATAATTTACAGAATGACACAAAGGACTAATTGTACAAGGAACATAACATATAAGACCTATTTGAAAAAATAAAACTTATAGCACCAATGTGGAAAAAAAAATTTGACACACAAATCAACCTATTTTAGCTATAGAAAAATTATGTATGCAAATACTCATGAATATTTAGCCACGATATTGATGGTGCCATTAATACTCTATATTTTAATTTTAAGGGGAAAAGACCATCAACAAAGGCATTAAAAAAAAAAAATACAGTTCAAATATATGGTTAATCACGTTTAATAAATGATTAATGGATGCAACAAGATGTCACAACTCATTAACCAATTACTAAACATAATTAACCATTTATTTAAACTGCATTAACCAGATATCGCAGTTATCGCCCTAGTTGTCAAAATTCAGTTGTACAAATAACATTACTCTTAAAAAATCTAATATGGATTGTACACCAATTAATATATTAAAAGAAGGGTTTTGGTAGCGAGTGTCCTAAGGGCATTGGTTAAAAACCCACAAAAGGATACTTTGTATTGTGTAATATTTTTTAAAATATTAGATACATCATTTTCTCATACAAATTTTCTTTTTTTAATTCCTTAAACAATGTCCTAAGGGTACTCGTTAGTATTCTCCTTAAAATAATGATTGTTAGAAAGACTTCAAATAATTTACTCCGTCAGAAGCTGGGACTAATCTCCTGCAGGAGAATGAATGGCACCTGAAGGTGGGAAATCTCCTTCCAGCGAAAATTCACCCCATATGCAAGAGCTGGGATTCGAACCCCAACCACTTGGTTAAGAGGCATAAGCCCACTACCACTTGTGCCAACCTCCATTCCATTGGTACTAAAGTCCAAGTTTGATTATGTATTTGAGCTTTCAACCCGCTAATGCTGGATCTTTCTCACTCGTAATTCTTTGTTATTTAAGGGGAGAATCTATGTTTTATGAAAAATGATAACTTGACACATTTTTCGGACGTCATATGGTGCCACACTGTAGCAAGCCATATATATTTTTTTAAATTTTTTTTTAAAATTTTAATATTCATTTTTTTTTTTTTAAATTTTGTTCTTTTTTTAAAAAAGAATATTTAGTTTTTTTGTGAAATAAAATTTTTGGTTAAGTATGTGCAAATATCTGGTTAATCAGGTACAAATATCTGGTTAATTCAGTTCATTATCTGGTTAATGGGTTTTTTGGTTAAGTATGTGCGAATATCTGGTTAATCAGGTACAAATATCTGGTTAATTCAATTCCTTATCTGATTAATGGGTTTTTTTTGAGAAATAAAATTTTTGGTTAAGTATGTGCAAATATCTGGTTAATCAGGTACAAATATCTGGTTAATTCAGCTCATTATCTGGTTAATGGGTTTTTTGGTTCAGTATGTGTAAATATCTGGTTAATCAGGTACAAATATCTGGTTAATTCAGTTCATTATCTGGTTAATGGATTTTTTTGAGAAATAAAATTTTTGGTTAAGTATGTGAAAATATCTGGTTAATCAGGTACAAATATCTGGTTAATTCAGTTCATTATCTGGTTAATGGGTTTTTTGGTTATGTATGTGCAAATATCTGGTTATTTCAGTTCATTATCTGGTTCATGGGTTTTTTTTAAATAAATTTTTTATTTTTTTTTAAAAAAAGTCAAAAAAAAATTTTTTTTAAAAAAAGCTACAGTATCGCTACAGTAGCGTAGGTGTCGCGTATTGATGTCAAAATGGTGTGTTCAATTATCACACCCGATGTTTTATTGACTTGACGGATATAGGCATCAAACTACTCCATATCCTTGGACCAGGCCCAAAGGATTAATATAAAAAAGGGAAGGGGGATTGGGTAGCTCAACTAGTTTGAGCTAAGGGTTTAAGGAGTTTGGAGAAGTAGGAGGTCTAGGGTTCAAACCCCGATAAAAGAGGAAAAAAAACTAACATAACAACTACTGACATTTGCCTATAAAAAAAAAAAAAAAAAGGGAACTGTTACATGTACTTTTATAATTTCCCAATGGTTTAATTACTGAGTTGGTCCCTGAACAATATGGGAATTTTCAATTAGGTCCTTGAAACAAAAAAAAAAATCTAATTAGGTCCCAAAATTTATATAAATTTTTAATTAGGTCCCTGATCAAATATAAAATTGTCAATTCGGTTCCTAAAGTAAAAAAATGATTATATAAAATAAAAAAAATAAAAAATAATAGATAATGAAATTTAAAAAAAAATTGTTTGACATAATAATAAAATGACAAAAGATGAATAGTGAGAGAAGAAACTCACTATTTAAAACAAAATAATAAAAATAAAATAAAAATAAAACTTAGTGAGAAAAGCTATTGTTTAGCATAATAATTAAATAAAAATAGATAAATTTGGGAGACAAAATATAGTTCTTGAAATGATAATAATGAAATATGAAATTGTGCTAGGAAATTCATGTTTATAACAAAATATTAAGAGATTAAACTGATAAACCTCAATTAAAAAAAATATATTTTATAAATAGCAATATATTATTAAAGGATGATTTTGAAAAAAAAATGTTTCAAATAAAAATAAAATAGTAAAAGATGAAACTTAGCAGAGAATGTCATTATTTGAAATAATTTTTATTCTAATATTATTGAAGAGATGAAATTGAGTAAAAAAAAATATTAAATATTAAAAAAACAAAAAACAAAAATAAAAATATAATTTAACAACAAAGTTATTGTTTGAAATAATAAATAAAATAAAGAATCTAGTTAAGTAAATATCGCATTTTATTTTGATTGTCAATTTTATTTTGAGTTATTTAATTTATTTTATTATTTATTATATTATTTGATATTTTAATTGAAGTTTTTCTTAAATTATTTAATAATTCTTAAATAATATTTTTGCTTGCTATGTCTATTATTATTATTATTATTATTATTATTATTATTATTATTATTATGTTATTTCAAATATTAAATATTTGACCCTATTTAATCTCTTAATATTTTATTATAAAATATGAATTTTCAAGCATAATTTCATATTTCATTATTTTGTCATTATCATTTTAAGAACTAAATTTTGTCTCTCAAATATATCTATTTTTATTTAATTATTATGCTAAACAATAGCTTTTCTCACTTAGTTTTTTTTTTTTTTTTTTTTTATATTATTATTATTATTATTATTATTATTATTATTATTATTATTATTTTAAATAGTGAGTTTTTTATCTCATATGTATCTTTTGTCATTTTATTATTATGTCAAATAGTATTTTTTTTCCCTCTAAATTTTAATGTCTATTATTTTTTATTTTATACAGTCACCTTTTTACTTTAGGGACCTAATTGAAAATTTTATATAAGTTCAAGACTCAATTAGAAACTTTTTAGTTCAGAGACCCAATAAAAAGTTTTATACAAGTTCAGGGACCTAATTAGAAACTTTTTAGTTCAGGGACCTAGTTGAAAATTCCCAAATAGTTCAAGGACCAACTCAATAATTAAACCTTGTCGGATCCATCCCGTCACTTTTAATTTAAGTATGTGAAATGACAATTATGACCCTGTACTTTCCCCTCTTTCATTTCTCTCTGATATGTTGCACCCCCACACTCATCGTTTCTTCTTCGTTTCTCCACCACAACAGTACCATCTTCTTCTTCTTTTCTTCTTCCTCTCTAATATATGCGCACCATCAAAGTACTCTCACTTGTTATACATGTGCCTATCTGAATTTATTATTTATCTATAAGGGAATCAAATACAAGCTTGGAAAAATCAAGAGTGTGCTGTTGGAAGCAACAAGAGAGGGATACATCGGAGAATCTCCCTCCAAGCTTGACAAGCAATTTTCTAACAGCGTCTTGGTCATTTAAACTTGGACCTTGGTTTGTGGATCGCAACAATGGTACCACAGGCATTTGTGGCCAATAAAGCAATTGGGTACCATTTTCTAGAAAAATGTGTGTTTCCGGCATTTAGTTGTCGGAAACCAAAAAATGGGCTTCCAGCAATTTAATTGTCAGAAAACGAAAAAAGTGCTTCTGGAAATTAATTGCCCAAACACATTTTTTTTATTTCTGGCAACAAATTGTTGGGTTTTTTTTTCTAAAAAAAAAAATAGATCGGCAACTAATTGTCGGGTTCATAATTATTGATTTCGGCAATTAGCTATCGGAGTTTTTCTAGCAACTAGTTGCCATAATAGAAAAATATGTGTTTCTGGATTTAGTTGCCGGAAATAAAAAAAATGTGCTTCTAGCAATTAATTGACGGAAAACGAAAAAAGTGTAAAAAATTATAGTAGATATATTTTTTACTCTTTGTAACACCCCGATTTTCACTGTTTCAAAATAATCGAAATGCGGACGATTATGTTTATATTTTTATATGAGTGTTAGAAAATTATTTTAAATAAACGGAGTTCATCACTCAATCCTACTTGAATGTAGGAAGCTATGATTAAAATTTAGGTTTGAAAGTCAGGCGAATCCCGGCCCGCGAATTTCACTGACAGTATATTTATACTGATTAGAAGACCTAATTTTAATTCGTGAACAAAAAACTTAAGGTTTTTATTTTATTTCCTATGATTGTGTGTTTTTAGAATTATTTCATTTACTGTGAAATAATTTAAGTTTTACGGGCGTAATACTCGATTGGGTGAACGATGGAGCTAACAACGGGATATTCGGGACTCGATAAGTGGATAAATCCTAAATTCTCTTAGGACTAAGTCTTCCATGTGAGTGGTTTGATGTGGCTTAGGGTTGTGTTAGCAATTTTTAATAATTGCATTTTTGGTCCTTAAACTTATTCTTAATTGCACTTTGGTCCCTAAACTAGTTTCTATGATACACTAAGTGAAGTGGATCAATTTTTCACTCATCCAAATCATGTTGGGCGGCAGTTTTGAGGCCCAAATTTCGTGGCCAAGAGTTATTC
The DNA here is from genome assembly GCA_035048595.1 of Echinosophora koreensis. Classification (NCBI taxonomy): domain Eukaryota; kingdom Viridiplantae; phylum Streptophyta; class Magnoliopsida; order Fabales; family Fabaceae; genus Echinosophora; species Echinosophora koreensis. The sequence goes on along the minus strand of JAPCYP010000025.1, from coordinate 3,564,424 downwards.
CATGAAAACCAATTTCCTACTCTTAATTTCCTAGGTTTTTGATTAAAGTCTTAAGCATTTTTGATGTTGCAAAATTTGGTAATGGACTTGGGCTTTTGCCAAGCCCAATTTCGCATGGCCCAAGCCTCCTTGTGGCTGCCATAAGCTCTTGAAGAAGCTAGGAGCTTCTCCATTCTTCCACATTCTTCTTCATCCTCTCCAAACTCTCAAAAACTCCATTTTCTTACAAGTGAAAAAGCTTGAGTTTTCAAAGGAAGTTGGTGATTCCTTCACTTGTTTTCATTTATAAGAGGTGATTCTTACTCCTTATCATCATTTAATAGCATGTTCTTCATAAAGTTTTTCATTTCAAAGCTTTGATCATCTAGTTTATGCATGATTCAAGTCTTAGATCTAGAACTTTGAAAAATCACCATAAATCATAGAAAACTCCTAAAATAGTGAAACCAATTTCTATGTGCTTATAATCATCCTTACTATCATAATCCAAGAGATTGTTGAAAACAAAATCTTCCTCCTCATTTTTTTGAGCATGGCCGAAACCTATAGTGAGAGGTGGAGGAACTTTGTTGTTTTTCTACTTGAAAATGATCATAGATCTCATGCTTCTAGGGTATGTACTTGACAAATCCAAATTCTTGTATCAAGTTGAAATTTCTAACCATGTCTTTCATGTCTTGGCCGAAATTCATTAGTGAGGAACTTGAATGATTTTGTTAAGTTTTATCAAAGTGATCATGTAATCATCTAGTTAATAAATGTTTATGTTAAATCTAAGTTGATTTGTCAAAAATGAAAACCCTAACCCTATGTCCTTGTGTTGGCCGAATTCATGTTTGTGAGGGTTAGGATGTTTTTGATTCAAACTTTGATGTTTAATCATGTGTTTCAATAACTTAAGCACTTAGGATCATTAATCCATGACTTAAGCAAGTTTAGTGATTTTGAGCCACAGAACCCTAAGGAGGCCGTGACCTATTAAAGAGGATTAGGTGTTTGTTTTACTTGTTTTTGATTGGTGGATTTGTGGTTGTTGAAGGTTAGTGTTTTCTGACGCGTACGTGTGTCGCTGATTTCCCGAAACCATGTCAAGACTGAAAATCGGAGCTTGTCATTCTACAAGAGGTAAGAGGGGTTACTTGAGGGATCATTCGGATGGCCATGTGTAATTTGTTTGTGGTCCATATATGTTTATCTATGTGGCTGTGGTGTTTTCTGGTTTATTTTACTGAGCTATGTGTTTATAGCTGTAAGTGGTTTATCTGTGTTTCGGTTGTTTATCTGCTTTTAATTGATTTAATTATCTGCAGTTGTATATTATATTGTTGTGATGCATGATTTGCTAGTAATATAATTATGATGATGATGTTGAATATTGTTTGTGAGGCCTGACAGTGGTCAATGCACAACCGATTAATGAGATAAAAGCTTTAATAAGCTGTGTATATTATATTCAATGTTTTATGGGAAATATTGGGATATAATGTTTGTGGAAAATATTATTTGGGAGAAATAATAAGTATTTGAGAAATATTATTATTTTAATGATTTATTTATAAAAAAATGATTTATAGGTCGTAGAGAGGGCGTAACCGTGAAAATATTTTACTAATGCTAATTTTTACATAAGATATTCCGCAATATTATAAAAAGTTATTTTGTGAAACTAATCTGCAAAAATAACTTAACCGTGAATTTAGAAAATTGTTTAAGCGGAAAAGGCTAAGTTTTACCTTAAAATAATTTAAAATGACTTAACGACGGCAATTTGGAAAACCGACGATGGCAAGTATTTTAGAAACGACAGCGTGTAATTGTGATGAACTTCAAATCTCTGTGACCCTCTTTTCTGAAAATGATGTTTTTCGGTAACCGGTGTTTTTATGATAGAAATCTTTCCACTTAATGTGTTTTCCGAAATCAAGTTTTGACTTGGACGATATATTAAAAGATTTGAACTTAATAACCGAGACGTCGGGATATTAAGGTTCGGTGTATGGTAGACTGGATAGCTCCCTAAAAGAGATAAAATATTTTGAGATGTTTTCTATTACCACGAACCTAAGCCGGATGCATCGGTCTAGGGTTTCGTGATTGAGCACTCGGACTTTGAGGTCTTGTGTTGTTAATGAATGATTTTAAAGATGTTAAAATGATATTTGGTCTAAAGCCGGTTAGCTTTGCCAAGGAAAGATATAACACAAAGAGCAGTGTTGAAAGAAATGTTTTCGAGCATGCATTTGGCAAACGTGCCACAATACGATATATGATTACCTTGCGGCGTCAGGTATTTCATGCCCTGAAGTTTTCATTGTGCCGGACGGACAATGGAACCCCATTCACGATGTTATCACTGTGCCACGATGTTGGACAGTGTGCGATGGGTTTCGGACGTGGGCCTGTGACTATATGTCTGTGGCTACGTGCCGGGAGTCTGATCAACTCAAACACGAGGTCGGGATATCTCATGAGATTAAGTGCAAACGTTAGATGATGTATATGAAGTGTTCATACATATTTTCAAAAGATGTTGTTTGGGTGTGAAACCCATTATGCTTTGATGTTAATGTTTATGAGATCGCAAATATGTATATGGGTACGTATATGTGTTTTTTTGTTGTGTCGTGCATGTGGCTATCACGTTATGTCCATATGTCGGTTTCTCACTCTTGCATGTTTTGTTTGTGGTTTCTTTTCTGGGTTCTATGTGGTGGAATTCAGATGAACCTCTTAAGGACTATGACGTCTACAAGAAGAAGAATGTTTAGTCCGGGGCATGCTGATGCTGCTTCTTTTTGTCGTAGTGTTTGACCAGCTTAGGTTTACGTTAAGTTATGTTTTGGGAATAGTCTTTTCATTTTAAATGTTTAAGTGTGAAACATATGATGCAATATAGTTGTATGACTTATATATATATTTTGATATATTTAAGTGTGTTTATGTGGTCATCGTTGCGACGATGTTGAAAGGAAAGAAAACTTTTATCACTACATTTTGATTAAGATAAAAGTCGAGAAAACTTTATTTTCCGGAAGCAACCAGCGAAATTATGATTTTATTTCCGCACACGGGTAACCATGTGATGTCCCAAGTTAGGGTGTCACACTCTTAAGGGTATTTTGGTAATTTTTTAAAAAAAAGACTTGTGGGTGTGGAGGGAGCACTTGTAGGGTACATGTAGCAGCTCCCTATAAGAAGAAGATGAAGAAGAAGAAGAAGAAGAAGAAGAAGAAGCTTAAGCCAAACTTTCATTTTGTCAATGGTTTCAGCCTTTCAGGTGAGAAAGTAGCCGGATAATGTGTAGCAATGTGGCCACATTTTGTTTAATTGCACTAAGCTGATGGGAAAAACAATATATTCTAACACCTTATATTATATTATAGAGGAGAGATTATTTTATATCGGTATGAATATTTTTTACTTATGGTTACCTTTAGTCTTTAATTTTATCATCAACAGACAACAATCTGATTTTAACTTTCGTAAATATTTATACTGTTAGATAAAGATAAGATAAGATCAATAAAAGAAAACGTGGAAGGATAAACTTACATGTAAGAATTAGCACTCTTACAGGCAAACCCCATATTTTCCCACATGTCTAAGACGACGTTCTTGGGCAGGTCGGCTCCCCAAACACTTCAAGTGGTAGGCACCATTGATGGTCATCCAGTCACAGTTCTTATTGATATAGGCAGTTCCCACAATATCTTACAACCGAGATTGACTACTTTCCTACAACTTCCAGTTTCTCCATTTCAAGCTTTCTCAGTAATGGTGGGGAACAGTGACCATCTCAGGTACTAGATTTTGTTCGGATGCACCTTTGTGTTTGCCGCAACATCAATTCAACGTGCCCATTTATCTCTTACCTATTCATGGTGTTGTTGTGGTCCTAGGTATGGCTTGGCTCAGTACTTTAGGTGTTGTACTCTGTGACTTTGCCCTACCTTCAATGTCCTTTACTCACCATAATACTCAAATTACCCTTTATGGCCAACCTCACAACTCTGCCCCACCCATGTCCCACCACCAATTTTGTTGAGTCCTATCAACGCATGGTTTAACTATTGCTTGTTCCATCACGTTCCCTCCCCCATACAAACCCAAAACATTCTTTTCTTGGCATCAGCCCCACCCCTACACCCAATACAAATATTGTCCACCCAGACCCACAACTACAACGATTGTTATCTCATTTTTTTCTTGGTGTTTGTTGTCCCCAAAGGCTTTCCCCCACCTTGCCCCCACGACCATCATATACACCTCCTACCCAACTCTCAACCGGTTAACATCAAGCCATATCACTATCCTCACTATCAGAAAGAGTTTTTGACCACCTTAATCTCAGACATGTTGAAAGAAGGCATTATACAGCCCAGCACAAGTCCCATTTCTTCTCCAGTTATGTTATTAAGAAGAAAGACGAGTTATCGCGCTTTTGTGTTGATTATCGGGCTCTCAACGCTATTACAATCAAGGACCACAATTCCAACTATTGATGGCCTCTTAGGTGAATTATTTGCTGACTCTAGGTTCTCTAAAATTGATCTATGTTCGGGTCACCATCAAATCCGCATTGTTGCCAAAGGTGAGCATAAAACTACTTTTCACACTTTCGATGGCCACTTTGAGTTCCCCGTTATGCCCTTCGCCCTCGCTAATGTGCTTTCATCCTTCATTGTTGCGATGAATGACCTTCTTTGGCTATTTCTTTACAAATCGTAGTCATTTTTTTATGACATTCTGATTTTCAGTCGTACATTGATCGTTTGCAACACTTGCACCGGGACCTCTCCTTGTAATAGGCTGCCCACTTTTATGCTAAATTATAGAAATGTGTGTTTGGGGAACGCTCTGTTGACTATCTTGTCCATGTCTTATCTACTCAAGGGGTATGTGCAGATCCTTCAAAAGTTCAGGCTATCTTGAATTGGCCAACTCCGCATTATATTACTGCACTTTGGAGTTTACTTGGACTTACCGGGTATTATCGTCGGTTTGTGTGGCATTATGCCACCATAGCCCGGCCCTTGACTAATCTACTAAAAAATGACACCTTCTCTTGGTCTTCGGAGGCAAAAAAAAAATCTCTTTTTCTCAGCTTAAAATAGATATGATAACAATGCTTGTTCTGCAGCTCCCTGATTTTGCCATTCCATTCTAGGTTGATACGGATGCTTTTGCCATTACCATAGGTGCTGTTCTCACTTGAAATCATCACCTGTTTGCATTTTTGGTAAGAAAATGTCACTCCAGATGCAAGCTTCTTCTACCTATGTTTGAGAGATGTACGCCATCACCAAAGCTGTCAAAAAATGGGGGCAATATCTGTTAGCCCACAAATTTCATATATACGCTGATCAACAAAGTTTGCGCAACATGTTGCACCAAACTATCCAAACACCCGAGCAGCAAAAATGGCTCACCAAATTAGTCGAGTTTGATTATGAAATCCACTACAAAAGTCGTTTTTGTGTTGATTATCGGGCTTTCTGATTGCCTCCAAAGGCAACATGTCCACCTTTCTTAGGTTGGAGGTCTAGGAACATAGATCTTTTTCCTGTCATGTATCGCGAGCAGCCACTATCCAGGTACCAACAGAGGTGTTTTCTTTGTCCCATTAAGGACATCTGCAACAAGAATTATTTGATCTTTAGGTACCCATATCTTTATGGGTCCTTTTTTGTTAGTTCTAGGAGACTGTGAAGATCATTCTCTTCATATGAATACACTTAGACATAACATGTCCAGCTTTTCCACAGAAGTTGCAGACATGTTTGGATTTAATAGAAATTGATTCAACAGACACTTTAGAGATTTTTGTTGATACTTTATAATATGTCTGATTGACATATCCAATACCTTCTTTGTTAAGGGAGTGTCTCTGACAGCCAAGAAGCTTAGTCAGGTTGTCTCTACCATTAACAAATTTGGCAAGATCAGAAGTGAGCTCTTCCACTTTCTGTTGAAGTTTAACAACTTCTTCAGATTGTGATGTTTCACTAGTGATCTTAGCTTCATTAGACTTTGCAATCTTTAGCTCACTGTTCTCTTTGGTCAACTTCTCACACTCTTGAGATTTCTGTTTATGCTCACTAAGGAGCATTACATACTCTCTCTTGAGGGATTTGAAGGCCTTATATAACCAGTTGGATTCCTCCAACAACTCCTCATAGGTATCATACAACTCCTCAAAGTCAGAATGTACCTCATCTTCAGAATCTGAGTCAGTATTAGCCATCAAGCAGAGATTGGCTTCCTCATCTGCTTCTTCATCTTCAGAAGATGTTGACTCCAAATCCTCCCAGGTAGCCATCATCCCTTTCTTCTTCTTTCTGAAGAACTTCCTTTGAGGGGCCTTCTTGAGTTGAGGACACTCAGCCTTGATGTGATCAGGCTTCTTACACTCATAACAGAAAATTGGGCTCTTGTCTGTTGAAGTATACTCTTTGAAGTTCTTTTCCTTATGGAACCTTCTAAAAGGCTTCTCCTTTCTGAACTTATTCCTTATTAAGAGTAGCCTAATCTTTCTTGTTAAGAGAGACAGCTCCTCATCACTTTCAGAATCCTCGTTTTCAGACAGTTCTGTATCACTGGTAGACTCGTATGCTTTTAGGGCTTTTGAGGCCTTGGAGGGTTTCTGATCAGGTTTTAGAGCAATGGATTTTCCCTTCTTAGTTGTCGCATCATCACCAAGTTCTTGCTCATGAACGGTGAGGGTACCAAGAAGTTTATCCATAGTCAAGGTGGTGAGATCCTTGGCTTGAAAGGTGGCAATGACTAGAGGTCTCCACTGTTTTGACAGACTTCTAAGGATCTTTCCAACTTTCTCAACATTTGTATAAGTTTTGCCAAAAGATTTCAAGCCATTGATGATAGTTTGGAATCTCCCTATCATCTGAGCAACAGATTCTCTTTCTTCCATGATGAACAGTTCATACTTTCTGACAAGTATGACAATCATTGATTCTTTTACTTTGACAGTTCCTTCATGTGTGACAAACAAAGTGTCCCACATTTCTTTGGTAGAGTCAAAAGTTCAAACTTTCTCAAATTCCTTAGGACTGAGAGCACAGATGATATTGTATCTAGCTTTTTGATTTAGCTCCCATTTTGTCTTTTCTGTAGGTGTTCACTGAGCCTTTGGTTTCTCAGTGTTGTCATCATTCTTGGGAATGAATGGACCTTAAGTGGTGACATCCCAGAGATCAGATTTTGTTGATAGGATGAATCATTGGAATCTATCTTTCCAATAGTTGTAGTTTTCTCCATTGAAGAATAGAGGTCTGATCAGGGAAGCTCCTTCAGTCTGGTGACTCCTACTTGAATTAGCTCCAGCAGTCATGTCTATTCTTCAGGACCTTTTCCTCTACACTGTTAGATACTCAACCCAGAGGCTGAGCTATGATTCCAACTGAAATAGACAACTATAAACACGAGAAAGGAGTTGAATTGTGTTTATCAGACTTTAAAAGAAAGTTATAAACTTTTCGCACACAGAAGGTAGGGACAGACAAGTGTTTTCATAAAGCACAGACAAGTGACTTGTCTGGTTAGTTTTCAACAGAAAAACACACACTCATGTAAGATAATATAATCAAAGCAACTAAAGAGTTAATGATAGAGAGATAGACACAACTGTTTATCTTGGTTCACCCCTTAACAACTAGGGCTACGTCAGCACCAAGTTTCTTTCACTATAACTGATCAGATTACAGACTCCAAGTATTCTTTGCACACCTAGCCTCTTCAGGCTCCAAGACAAGTATTGTTTGTTCACCTAGCCTCTTCAAGCTCACTCAATTAAATGCATTAGAGTCGTTCTTGGTAGCCATTTAATGCTTAGGAACGTTGGTTGTACTCTAACAAGGATGAGCAATACTTTATGCTTTGTGCAGCAACCAAATCAGAGTTGTGCAGGTTGCTTTTGTACTTTGCAGAGCATATTTCCCTTTTCGTGCAACTCCCAGTTGTACTAAGGAATAAAGCATATTGGAAGCACTCCTTTTCTGAGTTCCTTGGTTGCTTTGAGTGTTTGACCTTCTGACTTTCTTGATTCTCGTGAGAGAGAGCTTTAATAACTTCTACTTGATGGGACAACTCCTAAAAGTTCCTTTGTCCTTGCATGTTCCTTATCAAAGAACCACACACGGGTAAGAGCTTCATTGGACATGTTGATAGATAGTCAACAATCCAGTCAGCAGACAAGTTGACTTTTGCTCATCAGACAGGTGATCTCCAGAGATGATCAAGTTGCTTTTTAGGGCAGACATGTTATAGATATACTTAAGGTAATAATCTGCACACTAAGTAGACAGGTCAGCAATCAATATGAAGTCCAATTAAATCATTGATAAATGTTTAGTTTTCATCAAAACTTAGGGCAAATGCACATAAGACATTTAGAGACTTAACACAATCGTTTGGACGATGCCCTCTCCCGTATGTTTGAAGCCCCGGTTCCCGAGTTCTATGACTTTTCTTCTCTCGTACTTGGTTTTGTGGATCTATTGAGGCACTTTTACCTCCATCATCCAGAAGGGCAATGATCAATCAATTTTGAGATACACATTATAGCTTTGTACTTGGCTTTATTGGATATTTGTTACACCCATTATTAGCTTTTTATCATGGTTTTATGTTCTTGGGTCTCATTGGGCTTTAGTGAAAATCTTGATTAATTTTCTGATATGTTGTATCTTGACCTTTGCTTCTTTCGCAGGTCATAACCTGGGATATACTTATCCGATTAAGGTGATCTTGGTGGCGTTGGAAAGCTCAGAGGCATAGCTACAACTTTCTTGAAGACTTTCAGATCCATTTCGGACGCTAAAGTGGTGAAAATTTCAAGGTTTTTGGACTGTTCGGACCAGATGCGGAATTGGATTACTTATCAACAAGTCTTGATGTAATTAGTTGTTATTGGGTCCCTTCTTTGGGCCCTTCTCCTTGTCAGACGTCTGAGTTACCCTAGGTTAACCTAGGGAGGCTATAAATAAATCTTTTAGATTCTTTGTGAGATAATATTTTAACATTAGCATTGGAGGCTACTATTTTCTGTGCTTTTTCTATGTTTCGTTTATTCCCTTTTCTTCATATTTCCGTGCAAGCCTTTCATGGAAGGCTAAACCTTTTTGATCAATTCACCAGTGTAAGGATTTTGTTTTTTGATATTGATATTTGGTTTTAATATTGAATTCTTGTTGCTTTTCAAAAAAAAAAAAATTTTGAATTCTTGTTCTTGATATTATTTCTTTTTCTCTTAATCTCTTTTCTTGGATTTTTTTATTGCAAATTCGTTTTGGGTTGATGCTTAATCATTCAATTTTGTTTTCTGCATTTTGTTCTTATCGCGAATGTAATATGAAGATGGATGAACATGTCAGATGCATAATTTGGCATGTTAAATTCGAGATTAAAAGGATCTGTGATGCTTAATCATAGTCTTGATTGGATTTTGGTTTTTAAATTGATTTGGTGTCTTTGATGATGCTTAATTGTCCTCCTGTATGCTTAATTTAGCAGGAAATCACTAGAATTAATTAATGCTTAATTAGTTAATTTTGGGGTCAAGCAAGAATTAAATCAAGAATCGGAATCAAATCCTTAGAAATCAGTGATAGATCCAATTAGAAATCATAGCCGGTGGATTGATCGTTTTGTTAATTGATTTCTTTTTAATTGAAAATCTGTTTCATCCCCTCAAATTCGAAATCCCCCCTTTTTAACATTCTTAATTGGTTAATAAAATCAAAGATCCTCACGAGACAACCAAGATTGTATTACCTTGTACTAGTGTTTTATTATTATTTTGACCCATGTACGGCCTCGGATCAAGAAGGCACTCATCTCAAAATGGAATAATGATCCTTATATGCGATCCCAATTCAAACTCTGTGGTGGATTTCTCTATTTAGGGGAAAGGCTCTTCATCCCTATTGCTTGTAACTTGCAAGGTGTCCCGTTACATGAATTTCACTCATCTCCTCTTGGTGGACATTCAGGTTCTAGGGTCATTGGCACGTTTAGCCGCATCTTTTTATTGGCCAACAATGCAAAAGGTGACCAAGATTTTGTCGCTCAGTGCCAAACATGCCCACAACACAAGGCCTCTACTCAAGCCTCTGCAAAGTTACTTCAGCCCCTCCCCACACCTAATCAGATTTGGGAGGAAATCTCCATGTTATTTGGGTTGTGGTGGATCGACTCACTAACTTTGGCTATTTTGTGGATCTTCCAACTAATTTCACTACACATTCCTTGGCTGCCTTCTTCTAGGTTGAGATCTATCGACTCCATGGATTCTCAAATCGATTGTCAGTGACCGCAACTCCATCTTCCTCAGTAATTTTTGGAAAGACTCCTTCCAACTTCAAGGTACCGCTCTAGCTTTCTTTAGCATATGATCCCCAGAGTGATGGCAAGATCGAAGTTCTCAATCACTATTTGAAGGCCTCCTTCGCTGTTTTGTTAGTGAGGAACCGCAGAGATGGACTCAATTATTGTACCTGGTTGAATTCTGGTATAACGACTCTTTCCATTTCTCCATTGATATGAGTTCGTTTGAATCTCTTTATGGTCGACCACCCCCGACTATACCTTCGTTCCTTGCTGGCAGTACCAAGGTTGCTACCTTGGATGAATTCTTGGTGCAAAGACAAACCCTGTCAAGCAAGTTGAAGGCACAACTACACTCTGTTCGGCACAACATGAAGTAGGTTGTGGATAAACACCGGAGAGACACCATCTTTGATATCGGTGACTGGGTCCATCTTCGCCTCCAGCCTTATCGGCAAGTGTCCGTCACCTCCTACCGGTTGCATAAGCTTAGCCTCCGTTACTATGTGCCCTTCCAGATAGTGAAAAGCATAAGCCCAGTTGCCGATGAGCTTGGCATTCCTCCAACGGCCATGATGCAACATGTCTTCCACATCTCCATGCTCCGACCCTGTCGTGGTCAACCTGAGGTCCAGGTCTGTCCACTACCGGAACATATCTAAGGCTCTCACACTCTCTTGGAACCAATGGCAATTCTTGGCCGTCAGACTATCTCAGGTAGACAAGGACCCAAAGACCAACTATTGGTTCACTGGGACTCTCAAGATGAAACTGAAGCTACTTGGGAGGATCTGAAGTCTCTCTCTCGGGCTTACCCTCAATTGGACCTTATGGACAAGGTCAATCTTGATGGGCGGGGCAATGAACGACCCAAGCTCCTTCAAAAATAGGAATTGGGAATTCTAACTCACCCACTGTTGAAGAAGAAGATGGTCCATGTGAGAGGCCCCAAAGGCACATCATGCATCCTAAATGGATGAAGGATTTTCATATGTGATTCCTCTACTTAGCTAATATTTTACTTTTAACAATTTCTGTTAGGGTGAATATTCTAAAATGACATGTGGCTAGTGATCCACCTTTTGTGTAACCAACTTATTAATATAAGGAGGTCCACGGTGAATGAAAAGGACAGAAAATAATTATTTCAGAACTCCTCTCTCTTTCAAAATTTCTGGAGAGACACTCCCCTCTCGAATAGAGAAGAATTTCACTTTTTTTCATAGTAGCACACACTCATTTTCTCAAAGTTTTTTATGCATCTTTATTAGAAGTAATTGCATTGTAGCTATATATCTTCTAGATGGTTCACACACTAAGGCAATTAATTATTCATACTCAAAATAAAAGAAAAGCACTAACACACAATCAAGAACATCCAAAAGATATATTTATCATCAACCCTTCAACATAAGCAAGAGAAGTAGTTTAAGCCATTCATCAAATAGATGGGGTGAAATGTGATAAAGCTAGTAATTTTATAAAAAATATATTATATTATTATATATCACAAAACAATGAAAACGAATTGTATTATCAATCTTTGCTCTGTGATACATATTCAAGTGAGACATCAAATTAGTTACGATGAAATAAAAAAAAAAAAACACATAATTGATGCCTATGGAGGCTATTAGTTTATATGGGGTAGCTCTTGACCTCTCCCTTCCCAGTCTTAGCCTCAACATCTTCTTCTCATCTATCTTTCTCACTGGCCATGTTGAACTCGAAATCCTGCTCTGTGTCTATCTCTCAACGTATGTCTCCTTTATGTATGTTTGCTCCCTTTTTGTCTTAGCCTATCTCTGTTATTGTGTGTTCTTTATGTTTTTGAGTTCCCTCTCTCCACTCAGATTCTCGCTAGGCCTCCTTAGTTGAAAGTAGGGGGAGTGGATGGTAAACAACGAGTTATGATATTTGGACACAAATTGTTGTCCAACATCTTAGATATATACGGTGCAAGATTTGTTTATCATTTTAGTCTCTCTTCATTTGATTCATTAGTTCAAAACATCATCAAAAGTACGATGTTCCTATATAGCTGTTAAATTTTGTTGTCATAATATCATTTCTGTAAATAACACTCACCTTGTTTGATTCATAAGAGGCAAGAGCGAAAATTTGAAAATAATTTATTTTTATATGCTTATAACCTTTTATATTACTTTTTAGTTTTTATCTTACAAGTTTAGAAGGATATTTTAGTAAATATATTTAAAATATTTTAAACTTATCTTGCAATCCTTTTGAATGTCTCGATATTAGGGTGGAGTCAAAATAGAGTGACGAGGGATTTTGGTCACTTGCATTCCTCTTTTATCCTCTCCAATTAATGTTGAACCAAATAAGAAAATTTAAAAAAAAAAATCCTTATCTCCCTTCACCTTCATTTTTGCCGAGAGCATAAGAGTGAATTGCTCATTGTCTGTTCCTCTCTCTATGTGTTTAATTTTTCAAGGGGCAGCGTAGAAGAACATAGATAACTTCACTTCATACACTTTTGAACTGCTTAATGAATCATAATTGTATAAGAACACCCATGTGACATCTCTCTCTCTCTCTCTCTCTCTATCTATCTATATATATATATATATATATATATATATATATATATATATATATATATATATATATATATATATATATATATATTTGTTTCTTATAGAGGTAATCCATCCAGAAAACGTTTATAAAAATACAAAGACTCTCGGGGTTTATATTCTGGAACAGTATGTCCAGCTCCCTGCACCAATATAATTAATAAGTTAGTATCAAAACCAAACCAATCTAACGTAGTTTTCTTAAAGTAAAATAGTTTTGTATACAAACCAGTATGGTCTTAAAAGTAAGATTATTCTCATATCCTTGTGTATACCTGCAACAAACAAGGAAAATTAACTCAGCTTGTAGTCAAGATTACTCCTTTATACATTGTTTTAAAAAAATTCTAGAGTGTATTTTAGGCTAAATTACTCTTTTGGTCCCTTATTTGTTTTAAAATATTCAATTTGGTCCCTATACTTTAAAGATGTTCAAATTGGTCCCTCGATTGTCAAACGTTAAGCAATTTGACCCTTTCTATTAAGTTTAACCTTTAAGTTTGACTCTCGCCAGAAAATACTGCCAGAAACTAGAAAATAGAGGGATCAAATTGAATTTCTTAAAACAAATGAGGGACCAAATTGAATATTTCAAAATAAATGAGGGACCAAATTGAATATTTTAGAACAAAGGAGGGACCAAATTGAATATTTTAAAACAGCACTGGCGAAGTTTTCCAGATTCCGGCGGGCGAAAGTCAAACTTAACGGAAAGGACCAAATTGCTTAATATTTGGTAATTGAGGGACCAATTTGAATATTTTAAAATAGAGGGACTAAATATAATATTTTAAAACAAATGAGGGACCAAAAGAATAATTTAGCCTTGTATTTTAATAACAGGTTGAACTTTTCAGACATTGATACATGTATCTATGAGCTTGTTTGGGAAAGATTAATTCTTTCCCATTCAGCTATTTTGTATGGTTTAAGCTGTTTTGTTAAAAAATCATTATGTTTGGGAATCAAAATGTTTTTCTTAAAAAGCTTTTTTTCCTTCATTTAATCGGTTTTGCTACCAGCTGAGAAGTGGACGGTTTGCTTAAAAAAAAATTTTCGATTGTTCATCTATTTCCTGTAATAGCCTTTAGTATTATCCTCAACAAGCTTTTTCCACAAAAGGGTCGCACGCAGTTTCGTGTTACAGCACATTGTTATTACACAGTGTAATAAGATGGGATTTTTTTAATTCATATGTTGGGATTTGGTGCCTCCTCAACTGGGTTCCTTTCATTTTTTATTTTCCTTTCCCAATGGTGAAGGTGTTGATTAAACATATATAAAGTTACGGACTTTGGCCGTGGAGTTTCTGAACAATGAAGAAAGTTGAGGAGATTGGGTTATTAATGTGTTGTTAGTAAAAGAAAAACAAATATTATAAACAAATAACTTCATACCCTTTTTCGTAATTTATTATATAAAAGTGATTATTTTTATACCACCCAAACAAAATAGATTATCTTAAAATCACTTTTCAGCAAACATACCCAAACAAAAACAGATTCTGATTATAATCGATTATCACAATAATCGATTATTTGAAAACAGATTATCAGCATAATCTTTTTTTTTCAGCTTTCCCAAACACACTCATAGGATCAATACCAAAAAATTATGTCATAGCAATGGGAATGATCTCCATGAAAAGACTTGCTTCATAATGGTTAGTGTATATACTTTGGGATCTTTTAGTTGGATTTATTAATTCGATACTTAATTCTCTTCCAACATACTTTTTGTCTTTCTTCAAAGTCCCCAAAAAGGTTATTGTCTTTCTATAAAGCCCCCAAAAGGGTTATTAAGTCTATTGTTAGTATTCAAAGGATATTTTTTGTGGGAAGAGAGCGAGGAGAAGAAAAAAATTGCTTGGGTTAAATGAGAGACAGAATGTTTACCGAAAAAAGAGGGAGGGTTAGGGGTAAAAAATCTAGAGTGGTTCAATAAGGCTCTCCTAGGCAAATGGAGATGGAGGTTGCTTAGTGCGGAGAAAGGTATGTGGGTTCGGGTACTGGAAGATAGGTATGGGCCTGTAGATACTAATGTGTTATGGTCTGAGGGATCCACAAATAGAGGAAATCAATCCTCATGGTGGAGAAACATTGGTAGGTGTGATGAGCCAAATAATTTAGGGGATTGGTTTAGGGAAGGTCTAAGCAGGAAAGTAGGAAAGGTGATAGGACAAAATTTTGGGATGGGAAATGGGGATGGGATATGGGGTGGGATCTTAAATGGAGGAGGACAAGGTTTGTTTGGGAAAAGGAGCTAGAAGAAGAGCTACAATTATCCTTGAGTCAGCTAATCTGGGTATGGAGAAAAGGGATGAATAGGGGTGGGGTCAGGATTCATCAGGAAGCTACTCAACAAGTTCAACATATAATTTTCTGGAAAAAACAAGCTAGGGAGGTGCAAATTTGGTCAGTTACTGATGTGGAGGTTTTTAAACTGTTATGGAAACGTAAAATACCTTCAAAGGTACTAGCATTTACATGGCAGCTGATGAAACAAAGAATATCAACACTTATTTCTTTCATGTGATTTGATATGAGTTGTGGAACAAGGTGTATGGTTGGATGAACTAAAAGAAAGGAAGAATAGAGGGATGATAATTTGGCACATGATATAAAGTTATGGACTATTTGGCTAGAAAGGAATGAGGTGATCTTCAACAAAAGCAAAACTGAATTGGTAAGAATGATAGATTTGGTAAAGTGCAGATCATGGAGCTGGTCTAATAGTATAGTTGATGGATGCATTCTGTTTTCTGATTGGTGCCTATGTCCACTGGAATGTTCTCAATTGAAAATAGGCAATGTGATGTAAAATCTCATATGCAGGTAAAATGGAGTTGCTGCATTGTAAAATACTGGTGGTCAGAAAATCATGCGCAGGCTACATGGATACTCTGAGCAAGAAGGAAAATGGGAGATGCAGTTTTTGTTTTTGGTTAATTGCATGTGGTTAATACTAGTGAGTAATCTGGAATTTTTGTAACTAGATGATTATGTAAGTAGTGGGTGTAAATGTTAGGATGCAGGAATTTGGCTCCAGTTTATTTACATTGGACCAACCTGCAATCAAAATGGAATCACAGGGGTCATGAAGTGTACTTCAAGGACTTCATATATATATATATATATATATATATATATATATTTATTGTTGATAAATTTTTTTTTTTTATGGAAAGCTACTTAATCTTAAACAAGGTCATTCCATTTAATAGCTTAAAATATTTAAAAATTCATTAAGTAAGATATGATAAAGAGGAAATAGCATTAGAAATACCCAGCAAGAAAACCATTGGCTGACCAAGGCCTCCATTCATCAACAATCTTGTATCCAATTGATTTAGTCCATGCTTCAGACCCGGTAAATGGAACACACAAGTCATGATCACCACTGCCAAAAACATGAAGCTTTAGGTAATTAGCTCTTATAAAAAAACTGTGCAAAAAGAAGGTAACATAACCTGAAGCATGTGAGTTAATCATCATGATTATAGAAATTGAAGTAACAAATTAGTGTGCAAAGAACTTGATATAAGAATGTTTAGACTTTAGAAGTGTCATTGCAGAAAAAAAGAGATACAAAGGTATATGGTTCAGGAAGGCCTTGTCTAGTTATAAAGGAAAAAGGGACATTTTTCTAAAGGTTTTATCATGTAAATCACATTGTTTCTAAACGAGGATCCTGCTAAATCTTGGAAGAGGAAACAACTATAATTCGAGAGATCCATGTCTTATCATACTAAACTGTCTAGCATGTCTAGTAATTGGTAGTCAAGACCTTCAATACACTTGAATCATACCCTTTTGGAATGCCAATGAAATTCGACCTGTGAAACTATGTAACAAATAGCTATTATAGACATAGTCCATAACATACTGGAATTGAATCAAAAGCAAAAGAAAATAATATACTAAGTGAAACATACATACAAGCCCAGTGTGTGTGTGCTCATACTTTCCCTAGCTATATTACAGTATGTTTGCATAACGGATTTGCTTTTAGTTGTTAAGTCACCAACAAAATCAAGGACTTTTGATTATCCAACTTTTCAATTTCATATATTCTATACAAATACTGACCAAAAAAAATATATTCTATATAAATATATAATTAGAGCAATGAATTGCGGTATTGCACCTAAATGTGTGGCATTTGAATACATTTATATACGTACCGAACAATAATTAACAACTAAGCCTTGTCTCTATTAGGTAGGATCGTATGAGTAGTTTCTAGTAAGTTATCTATCCTAATATTATTCTTGCACAAGAAAACTTAACAATGGAGCTCCAATGGCATCAATTGCATTTGGCTACCATAAATGTAAACAAATGTGATTACGTATCAATGCATGTTGGTCCAAGTGGCAAGAAGTTTTAATATCCTTAAGTAAGGTCTTAGGCTCGAGTCTTGTTAATGGAAAAAATAGGTACTAAGAGAGGTTTTTCCCCCCTTAAATGGGTCTTTCCTGCTCGACTCGGATTAGTCAGAGTCCAATATAATTATCGGATATAAGGGTCTCGAAACAAAAAAAAAAAAGTGATTAGGTATGATATTTACCTATATATAAGTGCTCGATACCCTTTGGAAGTTAGGTCCTTGTGGTACTTGATCATGCTCCCAGCATCATGATTGTATTGAATTTTGTTTGTGCATAAATCCCACTCGCTGACCACACTTTTCTGTTTCATCCCAAAACCCAGAGTTTAATGCTTTGTTCCACAACATATAGTTACCTTATCTAGGAAGAAAAATGATATTTTGACACAAAATATCAACACCATACGCGACATCATACTGTGCGGCACTGTGCGGCACTGTAGTAGGTCTCTTTTTTTTTAAAAAAAAATAGTTATTTACTTATTTATTTAAAAAAAAATTTGTTCTTTTTTTTAAAATATTTAGTTTTTTTCTAGAAATAAAATTTTTGGTTAAGTATGTGCAAATATCTGGTTAATCAGGTACAAATATCTGGTTAATTCAGTTCATTATCTAGTTAATTGGTTTTTTGGTTAAATATGTGCAAATATCTGGTTAATCACGTACAAATATCTGGTTAATTTCAGCTCATTATCTGGTTAATTTTTTTTTTTTAGAAATAAAAATTTTGGTTAAGTATGTGCAAATTAATGGGTTTTTTTGAGAAATAAATTTTTTGGTTAAGTATGTGCAAATATCTGGTTAATCAGGTACAAATATATTATTAATTCAGTTCATTATCTGGTTAATGGGTTTTTTGGTTAAGTATGTGCTAATATATTAATCACGTATAAATATCTGGTTAATTTCAGTTCATTATCTGGTTAATGGGTTTTTTTAAGATAAATTTTTTGGTTAAGTATGTGCAAATATCTGGTTAATCAGGTACAAATATCTGGTTAATTTTGTTCATTATCTAGTTAATGGGTTATTTGGTTATGTATGTGCAAATATCTAGTTAATCAAGTACAAATATCTGATTAATTCAGTTCATTATCTGGTTAATGGATTTTTTTTAGAAATAATTTTTTTTTTAAAAAGTCAAAATTTATAAAAAAATAATAAATAAAAAAAGCTAATGTAGCACCATAGTAGAGCTACAGTTGTGTAGGTGTCATCTGTGTAGGTGTCATCGTATGATGTTGAAATGTTATGTTCAATTATCACAGCTCATCTAGGAAGCCCAAATACGACATGACATTTACACAGAGATACGATAAATTTTAAAAAATATAGGCTAAAATACCATTTTGGTCCCTTAACTTATTTTTTAGATTCAGAGGTCCTTTAACTTTTAAAAAGTTCAATTTGGTCCCTTAACTTATTTTTTTGGATTCAGTTTGGTCCCTTAATTTGTGTTTGTTGACCTAAGTTAGCCCTCGATGTCAATGAGTTAGTAACGGTGTTAACTTTTTGAGAACCAGGTTGAAACTCGCTAACAATTTAAAGGATCAGTTTGAATCTCGTTAGCAATTTAAAGGACCAATTTGAAACAAGTTAACAATTTAAATGACCAATTTGAAACTCATTTAAAATAATGACTTTATTGACGGAGAGGACTAACTTGGGTCAACAGAGATAAATTAAGGGACCAAATTGAATCTTTTAAAAGTTAAGGGACCAAACTGAATCTAAAAAATAAGTTAAGGGGCCAAAATGATATTTTAGCCAAAAATATAAGATAGGACGTGACTACAATTCTAGATATAAAATTAATATAAGGTTAACAAAAAAAACACAAATATTAAATTAAATGATAGGAGAGAGTGGAGGGAGCGATGAGAGAGAAACTTGAGCGAAACAAGGGTTTTGAAAGAAATAGGGAGCGTGAGTGGTTCCAAAGGCGTTTAATCCAGGCAGCTCCTTATGATCCGAGACATGGGCCATATTTTAGGCGTCAGGATCGTCATCACCAACAACAGCAAGACAGTAATGTATTCTCATTCTATTTTACGAATTTTCCGGATGAGTTTGGGCGAGAGGAGCTGTGGTCTGTTTTCCAACGTTACGGGAAATTGAATGAGGTTTTCATACCAAAAAGAAAAGATAAGAATGGGAACCGATTTGGTTTTGTCAGGTTTATGGATGTGTCCAATGCCAAAGAGTTAGAAGATAGGCTTAATTGGATACTTATTGGAAATCAAAAGCTGTTTGTAAATGTCCCAAGGTATTCTCGTGGAGGAAAGAAGCAAGGCGCTGTACCTCGGGATGGTCCAAGGAGGTGGAAAGCTGGTCAGGGGACCAGAAACGATGCTTCTTATGCTGAGGTTATTTATGGCGGTGGTACTCTTAAGGAAACCAGACAGCAACCTTCTCATTATAATAAGATGGGGAATCAGAATAATCAAAAACAACATCAGGGATGGAGTGGTATGGAGTTTCTAATTCCAGAGGAGGATATGAAATGGCTACTTGGGAGCTGTGTTGGTAAAACTTCTTCCTTGGATGGAGCTTTCAAGGTTCAGAAGGATTTAGACATGGCGGGATGGGCTTCTGTTCGTGCGATTCCATTAAATGGCAACCATGTGCTTCTAACTGGAGATAATCAAGACAGTGTTAAGGAATTTCTACATCAAGAGGAAGCTAATCTGGGAAATTGGTTTGAAGAAATTGAAGATTGGAGCCCGAATGTCTCTCTGGGTGGTAGACGAGTGTGGCTGAGTATGACTGGTATTCCAGCTCATGCATGGAACGAATATGTTTTTCGCAGCTTAGCTGGTTTGGTTGGAAGCTTTGTGGGCTTGGACGACTCGACGATTCAGAAAGTCAGAATGGATGTAGGCAGAGTTCTGATCATTGCTACCAGTCGGGAAGTGGTTAACAGGGTGGTGAGGCTTAAGATAAATGATAATATTCATGAAGTCAGAATGATAGAAGAACCTTTCTCATTTTCTAATCAACATTTGCGATCAGAATTGTTGTATCAAAGTTCAAATGCGTCCTCCTCCGATTCGGATTGTGTATTTGCAACCTTGGACAGTTTCGATAAAGTTGCAGAAACGGTTTTTTCTTCCTCTCCAGCAGGTACCATGGATGGAGCTGGTGAACTTTCAAAATTTGAAAAAATAGATGTGAGGGACAAAGAGGTCTTTGCAGGTGCAAGAAGATTTCTATCGCTTCAAGAATTTGGGGTCAGTTTGGGGAATGAGCCAGTTCAAAGGACGGTGTACACAGACACCTTTCCATGTTTTGGCGGTGACAAGGAAGGTCAGGTCAGAAATCCGCTTTCTGCAGGGGTCAAGACTAATAGCCAGGTGAGGAATTCGGTCAATGGGGAAATTGGGCTTTCGCAAGGTGGGCTGTCTAAAAAAAAAGGAAAGGAACCTTGTTGTGATGGGGTCGATGAAATGGGCCCAAGAAAGGCCAGGTTCAGTGGTAGATGTGAAGGTTCAAAAGGATGCAGCCAAGAAGCTATTGGGCTTGACAGTATTGATTTGTCCAGGCCAAATAAAGGGGTGCAAAGTGAAACTTTGAACCAGTTAAAGGGGGGGTGGTGACGAGGTGAACAAAGTAAGCTGCCCAAAACGAAAATCAAAGAAAAACAGAATCATGGAGTCGAATACCTTCTCTTTAACAAGTGAGGACACAGCAATTGTAGCTACTGGGGTTCGAAATGCCGGTCTGCAGATTGGGAATAAGGATCGTGTAATGTCTCAAAGTGGTGATGACGATATTCCAATCATAGCACTGCTCAATAAAAAAATGAAGGGGAGCAGATTGAAGGAAAAAGGAAAAGAAACCCAAGAGGCTAACAAGGGTGACCAGATTGTGTCTTCAAAAAATAACAAAAACAAAAAGAAGATGGGCGGAAAGAGGATTAAACTTAAGTCAAATTTAGGCTTTGGTTTATCTTTCCCTTTATCTGGCAGGCGTTTCCAGGAAGGCACAAGTGTTTTCAAGGGTAAGCATAAGGAACAGAAGGGTGGGCGTAGAAGACGCAAGGGTCCTCTTTATGGGAATGATGATGGCCATCAGGTTGAGGTAGCAGATGGGTCTCGTATGGACTGGGGGGACAGGTCTCTACCCGTTTTGTGCAAGGGAGCAACCAGCAATATTCGGAAAGAAAATGGTTCAGATGAAGGTGGGATTTTTCCCAATCTTCTCCTTGGTGGCTCTGAGTCAGCAGGTAAGCTAATCTATGATTCTGCTATCAAAAAATGTGTTTGTTTAGCTAAAAGTAGGGAGTGTTTGTCCCCTGTGGTGAGGGTGTCCTCGGCTGAGCGTATTTGGAATATAGGTTCTCAATTAGGGGTCTCCTTTGGGGGTTTGAAAGAATCGATCATTAAGAAAATAAAAAATATGGAAGATAGAGATCAAAAGGGGGTTTCAGGTTCTAGGGGAAAGAGTGGTGTCAAATGAAAGTAGGTTCTATAAATATTAGGGGTCTGGGAACGGAGGTAAAAAAAAGGAAAATCCGTTCTTTGATTAATTCGGAGAGTTTGGAATTCTTGGCAATCCAAGAGACAAAACTTGAGGTGGTAGACAGCTCTTTGTGTAACCATTTGTGGGGAAACATAGACTATGATTGGAGCTACTCTCCATCAGCTGGAAGGTCGGGAGGGATTTTAAACCTATGGGACACAAATTCTCTCTTTTGTATCTTCTCTTTTGGGGGTCAAGGTTTTTCGGGGTGTTGTTTTGAGAAGGGTCACAATAAGGTTAAATGTTTTGTAGTGAATATTTATTCACCTTGTCGGTTACCAGAGAAAAGAAAATTGTGGGTAGATTTGATTAGGTTGAAATTGGCTTTTGGGGAGGGGCGCTGGTGTATAGTGGGTGATTTCAATGCAATTTCGAGTCCGCGAGAAAGGAGAGGTGTGAGGGTGGTCATTGGGGGTCCAGATGTAGTGGAGTTCAAAAATTTTGTAGGAGAGATGAATTTAGTTGACCCCCCTTTGCTTGGTAGGAAGTTTACTTGGTATAGGGCAGACGGATCGGCAATGAGTCGTCTGGATAGATTCCTGTTGTCAGAGCAATGGATACAAGAATGGGGTGTGGTAGCTTAATGGGCTCTGAATAGAGATGTCTCGGATCATTGCCCGATCGTTCTTAAGGATGGTTTAGAAAATTGGGGACCTAAACCTTTTAGGTTCTTTAATTGCTGGCTGGATCACCCGGGTTTCAAGCAGCTAGTGGAATCGGCTTGGTTGGGATTTTCATTCTTTGGATGGAAAGCTTTTGTTCTCAAAGAGAAATTGAAAGCATTGAAACCAATTATTAGGACTTGGAACTCTCAGGTATTTGGTAATGTTGATCACAAATTGAAAACCCTGGAAAATGATATTAGTAACTTGGATTCAAGGGCTGAGTTAGTTGGTCTGTCGGAGGATGAAGTGGAGTTAAGGAAAGCAAAGTTTGTAGAGCTTTGGGATGTTTTAAAAGCAAAGGAAAGCATTATGAGGCAAAAATCGAGAGTGCAATGGCTTAAGGAAGGAGACTCTAACTCTTCTTTCTTTCTTTCATGCTAGTATGGCAATCCGTAGAAGTCGTAATCAATTAGTGGCCATAAAGCAGGTTAATGTGTGGATTGAGGGTGTCAGTCAGATTAGGAATCAGGTTGTTAGCCATTTCTCTAGTTTGTTTTCGGAAGCTGATCTAGAAAGACCTAAGTTAGATGGGGTCAATTTTCAAACGATTGATACAGCTTCCAGGGATCAAATGGTGTCTAGTTTTACTATGGAGGAGGTTGAAGATATTGTGATGAGTTTTGATGGTAATAAATGCCCAGGTCCGGATGGGTACAACTTCAGTTTTATACAATCTTTCTGGTATATAATCAAGGATGAAGTTTGGGGGATGGTTAATGAGTTCTTTGATTGTGGTAAACTGCCAGCCAGCTTCTCTTCCTACTTTGTGGCTTTGATACCAAAAATTAAGAATCCCCACGAGCTGAGTGAGTTTAGGCCGATCTCATTGTTAGGTTGTCTTTATAAAATTATTTCAAAACTTTTGGCGGGAAGATTAAAAATTGCCCTACAGACGATCATTTCAAGTAACCAGTCCGCCTTCCTTTCAAACAGAAATATCCTAGATGGGGCAGTGATCATTAATGAAGTGGTTGACTTTGCAAAAAGAAAGAAGAAAAAATGTATAATTCTGAAAGTTGATTTTGAAAAGGCATATGATTCAGTCAATTGGGAGTTCTTAGATTATATGATGGGAAGATTTGGTTTTTGTGATAAATGGCGAAAGTGGATAAAGGGGTGTGTTTTTTCCGGAAAGTGCTCAGTTTTGGTAAATGGTAGCCCAACGGAAGAAATAAATATCCAGCGGGGGCTAAAACAAGGAGATCCACTAGCTCCTTTCCTGTTTCTTCTGGTAACGGAAGGCCTTACTGGTCTGTTGAATAGAGCGGTATCTTTAGGGAAGTTCTCAGGCTGTAGAATTGGTGATGAGGGTCCACAAATATCTTTACTTCAGTATGCTGATGACACCATTGTGGTAGGTGAAGCTAGTTGGGAAAATCTATGGATAATGAAGTCAGTTTTCAGATGCTTTGAACTAGTCTCGGGTTTGAAAGTTAATTTTAATAAGACAAGACTAATAGGAATCAATGTTGATGAGGATTTTATGATCTCGGGTGCTGAATTTTTGAATTGCAAAATTGGAAAGGCCCCTTTTAAGTACCTTGGTCTCCCGATTGGAGCAAATTCGAGGTGCCTGTCTACTTGGAAACCGGTCATTGGTTCTTTAGAGAAGAGACTTGCAGTTTGGAAAGGAAGACATCTGTCTTTTGGTGGGAGGATTACCTTAATTAATTCGGTTCTGAATAGTCTACCAGTTTATTACCTGTCCTTCATGAGAATCCCGAGAAGGGTTCTTAAGGTTCTTACACAGATACAAAGGAACTTTCTTTGGGGGGGATGCTCAAACAGAAGGAAAATACCCTGGGTGAGCTGGGTTGTGGTGTGTAGACCGCGTGAAGAGGGGGGACTGGGTATTAAAAATCTGGAATGGTTTAACCTTTCACTCCTAGCTAAATGGAGATGGAGGCTGCTTAAAGAAAATAATGGATTATGGAGACAGGTTTTGGAGGCTAGATATGGTGTGAAAGCAGAGGGTCCCGGGGGGTTAGATATAACGGAAGGTTTGAGAATTGGTTCTTATTGGTGGAAGGATATATGTAGGTTAGGGCGCTTAAACTCCTGTCCTGATTGGTTTCAGGTGGGGTTGAAAAGGAAACTTGGGCAGGGTAATAAGATCTGGTTCTGGGAGGATGTGTGGTTTGGTCCGAATAATCTTATGTCCTTATTTCCAAGAATTTACAATATTTCCTTGGATAAGGAGAATGAGATAGAGAAGGTGGGAGTGTGGATTGAGGGTAGGTGGTCTTGGTCTTTTTCATGGAGGAGAAATCCTTTTGATTGGGAATTGGAGGAGATGTCAGTTTTTTTGGAAACTATGCTTCCAGCTGCTCCCCAAAATGATGGGGAAGATAGATGGGAGTGGAGTCTTGATGGGTCAAAATTTTTTTCTTCAAAGTCCGCTTACAAGTGGTTTCTTGAACACTGTCCTAGCCTAGATGTGAGGGGGGAGATGGAAAATCTAATTTTCAAACAGTTTTGGAAATCAAAAGCTCCTCCCAAAGTTCTTGCTTTTTCTTGGCAAGCGATTAGGAATAGGCTCCCAACTAAAGTGAATTTGTTTCATAGACAAATTTTGGTGGATCAACAGGATTTGGTTTGTACTTTTTGTAGAGCGGAATTAGAATCAGGGGATCATTTGCTCTTAAATTGTCCACTGTCAAACATGGTGTGGAGAAAAGTTCATTGCTGGTTAGGTGTACAGTTTCCATTACCAGCGGATGTTGAAGAGTTGTACTGGCAACATAAGGGGTTGTTCAAAGGGAAAGAAGGTAGGAAGAGAGGTCTGGTAATCTGGCATACAATTGTCTGGACCTTATGGTTAGAAAGGAATGCAGTGATTTTTTCTGGTAATTCATTTGATTTTATGAGGATCATGGATTTGATAAAGTGTAGATCTTGGGGCTGGCTAGCAGTGGATACTGATTGGAAATTCTCTTTTGCAGCTTGGTGCATAAACCCAATGGGTTGTTTACAGTAAATCTATGGCAGTCTCAAGTTAATGCAGGCTTGAGCATTCATGTGTTTATATATCTTGGTTCTATTCCATAACATGTTTTTGCAGGCATTGATTTTCGAAGTTGTTCTTCTCTTTGGAGTTGCTGCCACGTTCTTTGAGTGAAACACATTTTTTTGAGAGGGAGTGTTTTCCTGTGAGTGGAGTTGCTGGTGTGATCCAATGGAGTTTACATATTGAGTGAACCAAATGAGAGATATTTGGCGAGGTTTTTTTGAAGCTAACATGATTATAGAATGTGAAAATTTTCCTTTTGCAGGCTGGCCATTGCTGTCTCATGTCTTCTGGATACACAACTGCTTGGATGGGGCTTCGAGAGTGAGATAAATACGTGGGTGAGGGGTTTTGATTTCTTTTTGGTGTGGGATAACAAATGGTGAGGAGAGAATTACCTCATATGTGTCGTGTGTGTTGGTGTCAGTGTCTGGTCCATTTTCTAGCTTTGGTTTTTTCCCTTTGGTGCTTGGAGGCTTGGTGGGTTTTGTAGCCATGCTTTCTTCCGTCGGAGCAGGGTACTAGTTCAAGACATGGACATAGCTTGTGAGAGATCTCTCTTCGTTTGGGAGGAGCAGCTACTATTGAATTTGGTGTCAGTTTTGGTGGTCAGTTGGAGCTGGCTACACAATGAAGAAGGAACATACTCAGTCAAGTCAGCTTAGCAAAGAATTCGTGATGGGGCAGGGCAGCAGTGCAGTGGTCCTTCTAATTTGTTATGGGACAAATCAGTTCCACTATAAGTTAGTGCATTCTGCTGGAGAGCATCTATTGATAGGATACCAACTGCTTTGAAATTACAAAAAAGGGGGGAAATTGCATTGGCAGGGAATTATTAGACAGTTTGCAGCAGCATATTGGGCTACTAAATGGTGGAGTTTGCATGCTGTTCTGGTTCTCATCTATTTGGACACTATGGTTGCATTGAAATGAGGTCAGATTCAGTCAAGGTATAATAGATTTTGCCAAGATTATTGAGTGACAAAAACCAGAGTGTGGCGTTGGCAGTGGTTTGTTGCAGCCTGGAAACTATTCATATGTGGCCTGGGGCATAAATCCGGTTGCTTACATACAATTGTAACTGTGTTTTTTCTTCTACTGTCAGTTGTCTGGTGCCTTTGGTCTAGTTTTGGTTGGGTGTTGTTTTGCTGTTCGATTCTTTTAAGGTTGGCTGTTACTCTTATTGGGATTTGGGGCATATTTTTGTGCTTTAGCTATTGCTCAACCTGGAAGCAATCATGTTTTGGGTTGATTCAATATCTTTTGCTCTGTTGATGTATCTGTTATTTTCAATACTTGGTTCTCTTGTATTGGTTTTGAGCAGCCCTTATGCTCCTTATATAAATATTTTGGCTTACCAAAAAAAAAAATTAAATGATAGGAATAGTGTTTTAAAAATTAGCCCTAGTCATTGTAAACATAAAGTGCTAACATGTAACACATTTATCTAATTATTGTGACATTTCAATCAATAAGGGTAAAATTGGTCCCTTATCTTTACTTTAGGTTTCAATTTGATCCCTCTTTTATTTTTTGTTCCATTTTGTCCCTTATCTTTATTTTAGGTTTCAATGTGGTTCTTTCTGTTTAAATTGTAGTACAAAGAGGACCAAGTTGATATAAATTTTGCCAAATAAAGGACCATTTCGGAATATTAAAATAAAAGAGGGACCATTTCAAAACAAAAAAAGGGGACCACATTGGTTTAACTTTTGAGAAATGAGGAACCGTTTCGGAACAAAAAAAATAAAAGAGGGATCACATTAATATAACTTTACAAAATAAAGGGACCAAAATGGAACAAAAAAAAAAGAGGGACCAAACTGAAATCTAAAATAAAGATAAGGGACCAAAAGTATAATTTAGCCAAAAATTTTAAAAGTAAATGTAAAAAGTTGTAAAATAAAGTTAGGAGTATCCGAAAGTGTATATGAAATTTCCGATATGGATACATGTCTGCACGGGCACAATAAGTATTTTGAAATTTACGTGCTTCATATTATTTATCTTACTAACAAAACTCACTTGTATAGTGTGAATCGCTTTCCTGACTGCTTCATTGTTCAGCCATTCGGTTGCAATCTCATCATCCTAAATAAAACATCAGAACAACTTGTTATACAGGCAATACAAATATAAGCAATAAGCATGACGAGAATTCTAGCATGTATAAACCATCACTTCATGAAAGAAGATGTGGTACAATGGGAACAACAAAATTGATTAACAAGAAGCATTTCAAAAGTGTATATAGTACTCAAGTTTTTCTTACTATCTGAGAAGAATCTCCATTTCATGACAGTTTTCATCATTTTATCATTTAGACATAAGCTTTCTATTGCATTCAAGATAAATGAATTAGTAGTTCAGAAGTGTATATAAGCAGACATCAATGTTATATTCCGTAATGAAGCCACAAAAATCAATTAACAGCTGGGAAGCAAGTATGAAATGGTACGTACAGAACAAAAGCAACAAAGAAACCTACAGTGCATGGAACATTGCCACTAGCGCTAAGTTGTGGCCAAGTTGGTACAATTCCTTCCTTCACGGGAGCTCTTAAGGGCCAAGAACGACCAAACATTCTTTTTCTCATAGGCAGGGGTCTCTCAGTGTCACCCAACTGCTTAAAGCTGAATGGCAAACTATTATAGGATGTCTGTGTCTCTGAGCCATGATAACATGGTTCCAAAATGTTATACATGTTTAAACCTTCAAGCACCTAAAGTATAAAAAAAATCATCAATGAGTGCCACTGCAACATTCATCTTATGCTCATTTCAAGCTAGTGCTAGGACTATTGCATAGTAAAATCACCTTATCCACTTTTAGAATCATTTTCATACATTTTTTGCCGATTGGATTATAGAAGTTTCCATTGCACTGTCTTGTTACCTCCTGCATCATATATCATTGATTACATGAAACATGTTTAAAAGATCACAAGTCTATAGTAGTTTAAAACGAAATATTTCCAGGACAAAATGGAATCATGAAGTTCCAAACTTGCTCTTAACTAATGCATACTTTCAAGGTTTTAAATTGCGGTAGCGATCGCGGTTTCGGTCGCATTGCGTTTTCAATTATTGAGGATAATTGTGAAAAAATGCGGTCGATGCGTCTGCAATAACGGTCGCGATGCGGTTTCGGCGACTGCCAAAACCAACACGTCGTGACCTAGATTTCGGTTTCAGACCCAGATTTAAAATCTTGCATACTTTATTGTCACAATTCCTACCAGGTACCAGCAATGATTCAAATTCAAATATGCTTCTAGATTGAACAGGTGAACCACATTTTAAAATCAAGTTAGAAAGAAAATAATTAATTTATAATGAGCAATGCTATTAGGTAAAAAAAATGCTAGTAGGAAATTGACGAAGAAAGATTTACCAATCAAACTATGAATAACCATTCCCGAGTGATTAGGAGTAAAATACAATTATTATTCTTGATATATGAACTTCACATAAACTTTGTAAAATCCTTTTGGTACTATTAGCCAAATTTATTTCAAATTAGTTATAGCATAATGTCACGTGGATAAGTTGATTATGCTTAGAGATAAATGAAAGTTAACTTGTTTGAAAATGAACAAAATGCGATAAAAAAAATTTAAAATTGTCTACATGCATATAGTAGAAAATATAGACTATTTTACATGTTTCATATTTTTTTAAGAAAAATAAAGGACAAGTTATTAATTAATCTATTAGGATGATAATCATGATGAGTCGGTGAGTGCCCTTGCTATAATTATGTATCATTTTTACCTCAAAGATCTGATCACTGATCAAGCCCATTCCATGTGCAAATGGGATAATACCATTGTCATCAAATTTATCATCCGTCACACCATTTCCAATCATGTAGCCCTATAAATCCAAATGACTTCATATTATAGAAACATAATTGAAACCAAAATGGGATCAATTGAAGATTAATGACCTTAAAATTCAGCTTGGGCTTTGCACCAGCATCAATTCCTGTCGAAGATCAAGAAATAACATCTGATTTGTGTTTCCAAGTTCTAACACATAATTCAACGCTTTCAGGGCACAACATATTACCTTTAACTACTTGATGAGCAAGAGTAGGCACATAAATTCCAGCAAATGACTCTCCCGCAATGAAGAATGGGTTGGGAAGGAACTCAGGGTATAGCTCAAACCACTAGTTCATTGAAAAAATAATAATAATAAGGTAAGCACTTAAGAAATATAGTAAGCATATACTTATTGATTCAAATATTCTTCGACCAAGTTCCCCACTTGTTTCCTTAATTACCTTAAGGAGAAAAGCATGTGTATCAGAGGCAGTTTGGAAATCTCCAGTATTATAATCAGATATATTCTTTGAGTATGAAAATCCGGTACCAGCAGGAGAATCCAAATATATAATATTGGAAACCTATAATGTAAAGTAGAATTTTAAATATTAAAGATCAAGTACACATATACTCAACACAATTGGGGCATCAATAATAAAATATTTTATTCTTCTCTTCCACAAGGGAAAAACTCATTTCTAGGCTGATGAAGGTTGATCCAGTTGGTAAGAATTCGACTCATAACCCACAAAGTTGTGAGTTCGAATCCCACCACCGATGTGAGGACCTCGTTGGTGGGTAATTTGTCTGTAAGCACTCTTTGAGGCGCAAGGTCTGCTCCGACCCTGGTGAGCCCCCGAGACCCAACTCACCTAAATTTTTCTCAATAAAAAAAAAAAAGCATTTCTAGATTCATCACAGTTTAATAAGTTCAGACCTTTGACCAGCTGTATGGATTGAGTTGCAACCTAGGTAGACTTCCCTTAGTCTTTGGTTTTTCAAAATTAAAAGGACCTGAAACATATAACGAATTAGTCACATGATTCATAACTTAGATTATGAAACTAAAACAAATAATTCATTCTGGAAAAATAAAGGAAAAATCAGGATTAAAAAAAAAAAAAAAAAGACAACAAAAGTAAGTGCAACTGATGAATGGTCAGGATAGCTAGCAAATCACATATATAAGAATTTTATCATATATGTAGACTAATGGAAAAGCACAGATAGGTTGTGTAATCAATTGCAAATCATTACAATATCTCAAAAGGAAAATGGCAAAGTGAAAAGTGACTAGGTATACCCTTACTTAATGGAAAATGATTTTTGAACACAAAAAATGGATACAAATATGGTGTACCTTTGTTTTTATTGTGTATTTTTTGAATGCGTGTATACAAAAAGATAAAAAGTAAGTGAGAGATAGACATAAATATATACAGTATCACATACGGTGTCAAAATTTTGTGTTGAAATAACATATCTGTTACTTAATTACCATGCTCATATACGAAGCCATCCATGCTAGAGCACCCTGGCCCACCATTAAGCCAAAGAACCACTGGGTCCTTATATGAATTACGTTCTGATACAACAAAATAGTAGTACAAGTTCCTTCCATGACTTTCATCCACTGTCACATACCTTCAATGTCCCAAACCATAGCAAGTGAATAAGACATTTTATAATACTTCCATTAGTTAAATGTGTCATGATACTTATGAAAAAAAAAATATACTTACAAAAATAAAATAAGAACAAAAATCCAAAATTTGTTTTGAGACTCTCCGCCTAGCCAATGCAGAAATTGTATATAGATTTAATGTTGAATTAATCAGATTCTCCCTAAAATATTTGGAAAATTTTAAATAGATCCTTATACTTTAAAATTTATAATTAGGTCCCTGAACACATTAATAATTTGTAATCGGGCCCCCCATACACCTTTTTGTTAGGGTTTTCTTAAATATCCGTTAAGTAATTCATCAACTCGTATTTGTGTGTCCTTAAAGTTTTTTGAAAAATTCAAATAGTCCCTATATTTTAAAAAAAAGTGTATGAGGGACCTAATTACAAATTTTTTATATACTCATTAACCCAATTACAAATTTTTAAATTATAGAGACCTATTTGAAAATTTCTAAATAGTATAGGACCTACGGATTAATTAAACATAGATTTAATATACCTTAGCATAGTGCGAGGAAGATTGAGTGCCATTGAAAAGCATGACAAATACAAAGTAAAAGAAAGAAAGAGAACCAAAATTTGTTTTGAGACTTGGAAGGTAGAGTGACATTGAAAGATAACTAAAACAAAGTAAAAATAAAATAAAAATAAAAAGTCTAGAAGTTGCTTAGAGACATTCTAAATTGTCATTGTATAAATGGCGATTAAAGTAAAACTGGATATAGAAATAGCATACCCAGCGTAGTGCTTGGAAGGGAGAGTGCCGTTGAAGCCTGGAACATGTGTTATGAGGGAACTTTTAGGTGTTGATTGGGTCAGCACAAAGCTCAGGGAAATGTGAAGTAAGACCAAGTAAAAGTAGATCATCCAATTTGTCTTGGTCATCTTGCTAGCTAGATGTGCACAAGGTAGAATCTAAGCCACAGCAAAGACTCTTAAACCAAATGGATTGTTAGCAAACCAAATTATAGAGTAAAGATTATCAACATATGGAGCACCAAAAAAAAAAAGATTATCAACATATGCTACGTATATGTTGATAGTTATGAATGAGTCTACTAACAAGACCGGTATCTAAAATGTTACTAATTAATCAAGCAGAAATACACTAAAAATGGTATTTCAATAATTTATAAATCTTTTTTGTATAATAGTAATAACTAAATTATAGTTGTTATTCAGATTTGTATAAAAAAAATTAATGATATTGGTATATAAGAAATACTAAATCAAGCACAAATCAATTAAAAATAGTACTTCAATAATTTAACAAAATTATAAATTAACATTCCATTAATGAATTGGAGAATAAAAAAATCAAGCATAAGTTACTTACTATAAAAATACTTTATTAATTAAGGAGAAAATTAATCCTGAAATGGAAAAATATTTTACAGGTGTTTCTAAGGTGTACCACCCATCAAAGTGGTACATGGGTGCACCACCTAATTGGCCAAATCTGGATCATCCAGATTGTCCTAAATACCTAGGGTTTTGAGCAATGTCAAGGTAAGGGCTCTAGCCTTTGTGTCTCAAATTCCATGTTGTTATGTTGAAGTAGTGAGGGAGTTTAATGTTTTCTTAAATTTCTCTTGTTCAATCTTGTTTAATCTTTTATTTAATGTTTATCTCCATGAAATTGAAAGGAAAACAAATGTTGTGACTGTTTGGTTGAACCCTAAAAATTGGGGGTGAGGAAACTCCATTGTTGGAGCTTGAGGTTTGATTTTTTTTTGTTTTTGTTTTGGGGGGTGAATCTCAAAAATACATGTAATAAAAAAATTTGTAACTAGAGTTGTAGATATCGGTTTAAGGTGAAATTGGTCCCATTGGAAAGCTAACACAC
The DNA here is from genome assembly GCA_035048595.1 of Echinosophora koreensis. Classification (NCBI taxonomy): domain Eukaryota; kingdom Viridiplantae; phylum Streptophyta; class Magnoliopsida; order Fabales; family Fabaceae; genus Echinosophora; species Echinosophora koreensis. The sequence continues at coordinate 3,531,537 of JAPCYP010000025.1, read as the reverse complement.
ACAGGTACATAGTATATAAATTTCCTGAATTTTGAAAACCCGATACTCCCTCAGATGAATTTTGAAAACAAGGAATGGGTTGTCCCGAATACACCCTGACAGCTTGCATTCAGAAAATTATAGCTTCAGTTTTAAAACTCGATTGAGATGAAACTTCTTGAATTTGAAAACTGGAATGTAGGAGTTTGTTGTGATAAAATTTCGTGATTTTTGGAGACATGTGGAGGTCCCAACTTAATTTGGAAAACAGAGTATTGTCTGCCGCGGATGTACTCGGACAGTCCTTACTTAAAAAATGATATATGGAGTTGTATACCTCCTTTTTATATGAAACTAATTTCTTTTGGTAGTAGAGTTGTAATTCTAGATGTGTTAAAAATTTAGGAATTTATGGATCTTTGTATTATTACCTGTTTGCATTTGAAATTAGTCTAGGCTTGCTAGAAATCTCCTCTGGCAGCCAATCTTGGTAAGGCTACATCTTGGGTTACAACCTTCGAACTTAGGTACTCCTGGTGACATTGCAAAGTTCTTAAAAATGACATTGAGCTATCTAGCTGGTTCACACGCAATCAAGAACATCCAATAGATATATTTATCATCAACCCTTCAACATAAGCAACAGAAGTAGTTTAAGCCATTCATCAAATAGATGGGGTGAAATGTGATAAAGCTAGTAATTTTATAAAAAAATATTATATTATTATTATTATTATTATATATCACAAAACAATGAAAACAAATTGCATTATCAATCTTTGCCATGTGATACATATTCAAGTGAGACATCAAATTAGTTGCGATGAAATCGGAAAAAAACACATAATTAATGCCTATGGAGGCTATTAGTTTATATGGGGTGGCTCTCGACCTCTGCCTTCTAGTCTGAGCCTTAACATCTTCTTCTCATCTATCTCTCTCACAGGCCATGTTGAACTCGAAATACTGCTCTCTATGTCTACCTCTAAACGTATGTCTCCTTTATGTATGTTTTCTCCCTTTTTGTCTTAGCCTCTCTATGTTATTGTGTGTTCTTTATGTTTTCGAGTTCCCTCTCTCCACTCAGATTCCCGCCAGGCCTCCTTAGTTGAAAGTAGGGGGAGTGGAGGATAAATAACGACTTATGATATTTGGACACAAATTGTTATCCAACATCAAAGATATATACGGTGCAAGATTTGTTTATCATTTTAGTCTCTCTTCATTTGATTCATTAGTTGAACACATCATCAAAGGTACGGTGTTCCTGTATAGATGTTAAATTTTGTTGTCAAAATTTTATTTCTGTAAATAACACTCACCTTGTTTGATTCACAAGAGGCATAAGCGAAATTTTGAAACTAATTTATTTTTATATGCTTATAACCTTTTATATTACATTTTAGTTTTTATCTTACAAGTTTAGAAGGATATTTTAGTAAATATATTTAAAATATTTTAAACTTATCTTGCAATCCTTTCGAATGTCTCGATATTAGGGTGGAATCAAAATTGAGTGACGAGGGATTTTGGTCGCTTGCATTCCTCTCTCATCCTCTCCAGTTAATGTTGAACCAAATAAGAAAAAATTATGAAAAAAAATCGGTATCTCCCTTCACCTCCATTTTCGCTGAGAGCATAAGAGTGAATTGCTCTCTCTCTCTCTCTCTCTCTCTCTCTCTCTCTCTCTCTCTCTCTCTCTCTCTCTCTCTCTCTCTCTCTCTCTCTCTGTGTGTGTGTGTGTGTGTGTGTGTGTTTATATTTTCAAGGGGAAGCGTAGAAGAACATAGATAACTTCACTTCATGCACTTTTGAACTGCTTAATGAATCATAATTATATATAAGAACATCCATATGGCTTCTCCATATATATATATATATATATATATATATATATATATATATATATATATATATATAAAGGTAATCAATCCAGAAAACGTTTATAAAAATACAAAGACTCTCGAGGTTTATATTCTGGAACAATATGTCCAGCTCCCTGCACCAATATAATTAATCAGTTAGTATCAAAACCAAACCAACCTAACATAGTTTTCTTAAAGTAAAATAGTTTTGTATACAAACTAGTATGGTCATAAAAGTAAGATTAATCTCATATCCTTGTGTATACCTGCAACAAATAAGGAAAAGTAACTCAGCATGTAGTCAAGATTACTCCTTTATACATTATTTTAAAACATTTCTATAGTGTATTTTAGGTTAAATTACTCTTTTGGTCCCTCATTTGTTTTTAAAATATTCAATTTGGTCCTTATATTTTAAAAATGTTTAAATTGGTCCCTCAATTGTCAAACGTTAAGCAATTTGGTCATTTTTGTTTAGTTTGACCGTTAAGTTTAACGTTTGGTAATTGAGGGACCAATTTGAACATTTTTAAAATAGAGGGACCAAATTGAATATTTTAAAACAAATGAGGGACCAAAAGAGTAATTTAGCCGTGTATTTTAATAACAGGTTGAACTTTTCAGACACGGATACAGGTAACATAGGACCAATACCAGAAAATTATGTCCTAGCAATGGGAATGTTCTCCATAAAAAGACTTGCTTCATAATGGTTAGTGTATATACTTTGAGATCTTTTAGTTGGATTTATTAAATCGATACTTAATTCTCTTCCAACATACTTTTTGTCTTTCTTCAAAGTCCCCAAAAGGGTTATTGTCTTTCTTCAAAGCCACCAAAAGTGTTATTAAGTCTATTGTTAGTATTCAAAGGAATTTTTTGTGGGGAGAGAGTGAGGAGAAGAAAAAAATTGCTTGGGTTAAATGGGAGACGGTATGTTTTCCGAAAAAAGAGGGAGGGTTAGGGGTAAAAAATCTAGAGTGGTTCAATACGGCTCTCCTAGGCAAATGGAGATGAAGGTTGCTTAGTGCAGAGAAAGGCATGTGGGCTTGGGTACTGGAAGATTGGTATGGGTCTGTAGATACTAGTATGTTATGGTCTAAGGGAGCCACAAATACAGAAAATCAATCCTCACGGTAGAGAAACATTTGTAGGTGTGGTGAGTCAAATAGCTTAGGGGATTGGTTTAGGGAAGGTCTAAGTAGGAAAGTAGGAAAGGGTGATAGGAAAAAATTTTGGGAGGATATTTGGTTGGGAATAAGAGTCATTCAAGGTTGAATTCCCAAGACTTTATCAGATTTCGGAGTAGAAAAACAATTCAATAGATGCTTGTGGGTCATTAAGGGATGGGAAATGGGAATGGGATCTTAAATGGAGGAGAACAAGGTTTGTTTGGGAAAAAGAGCTAGAAGAAGAGCTACATTTAATCCTTCAGTCAGCTAATCTAGGTATGGAGAAAGGGGATGAATAGGGGTGGAGTCTGTATTCATCAGGAAGCTACTCAACATGTTCAACATATAATTTTCTGGAAAAACAAGCTAGGGAGGTGCAAATTTGGTCAGTTGCTGATGTGGGGTTTTTTAAACTGTTACGAAAATGTAAAATACCTTCAAAGGTACTAGCATTTACATGGAAGCTGATGAAACATAGAATACCAAAAAAAAATGAATCTCATAAGAAGAGGGATATCACTTATAGGTGAGGAACAATGCTATGTTTGCTGTCACAACAGTGCAGAAAATGAGGAACACTTATTCTCTCATGTGATCTGATATATGAGTTGTAGAACAAGGTGTATGGGTGGCAAAACTGGTATATAACTACTATATGCCATATAAATGTTAATTATCGCGTCCGGACTCACTACGCAACTGCTAAGCATAGTCGGCATCCGATATGGATTCAACTAAAATGGCCAGATCACCCTAACCTCACAGTCTGAACAGAATCAAACTGCTCTGATACCACCAAATGAGACACCCCGATGTCCCATTAGAGAAAACCATAATTTATTTAATCATAATCATAATAATAACATTAAGCGGATGCACGTAAAACAGTGAAGATATAAAACCCTCCACATACACTAACAGTAATAGATAAACATCTCATATATATATATATATATATACATACATACATACATACATATACATCATCCAAACGTAGGGTGCTGACAAACTATAGCAGGTACCCCATCTGTAGGGCCCTATATAAGATACAAACAAACATAGAATAAAAAAAATACATCAAAAGACTAAGATAAGATGCCTCAATGTCACTCTACCCCCAGCCCCACTCAAAATACAACAAAAATCCTCACATCACACACTTATGTACAACTCAGGATACGCATTGGCCCGTCCGACTACAGACGACTACTGCTACCCTGACTATCACCATGAGCTCCTCCGTGTAGCTGATAAGGTCTGGAAGGTCCTGATACTCCTCGATTGCTACAAGAAGTGCTCCTCCCCGAACGCCGCTAAAAAAGATGTCGGTATACGGCACTATATCGGGAAGACTGGGAAGAGGACTCCTGCCTAGCTAGTAGGACAACTAGAACCTCAGAGATCTCTGGTGCTGGAACGGGATCAATATCTGATACTACTTGGTCTATTCCATGATCATCCGGTGCAGGTGCGGGTACCGGTACCGGTACGGGCATGGGTACAGGTACCGGGACTGGAACTGCAACCACCTGAGGCATCGGCGGAAAAGGCGGCTCTGGAAAACCGACAGGAAAAGGAAAAGTTTGGCCGAGACGAAAATTCCGGACAAAACCAAAGAAAGGTCCCTCTCCTATCCTCGCTGATGCTGAAACTGGACCCGTATAAACCGTGAAACGGGTGCCACCCTTCTGGATCTAGGAACTCAAGTTCCATCGGTGCCAAAAGCGGGAATACCGCTGGCTCGATCATCCATGGAAGGTCCAGGTGCGCCATGGTAATCCTCTGGGTCTAGTCGCGGAAAGATAGAAAAGACGTGCAGAGAATAAAAGAAAAGGAGATAAGAAACTATCTATCATCAAACATGGAAAAAGGTACGTAACATATAGTGATGACAACCAAATGGGTAGTTGCCTTGGGATGATCTTTTTGGTTGAATTTATAAAAACCAAGTTTGTGTCATACTTGAGTTCAAATCAAAAGATGAAGAAAATGTAAAAATGGAAGAAGATAGAGATGGAGGTGGCGCCACAAACTGGGTAGTTTGATAAGCCAAATGATGTTCGCCACAAGAATCTTGGATTCTTGATAAGAACTGAGTTTGGTTCAACCAAGAACCTAGGAGAACAATATTCTCACACAATGGATTCAATCCAAAATAACATCAAAGTTACATTTCCAAGTGTTTAGGCGTGATACATGTAGAGTTAGGCAGCCAACTTTTGGTTGCCTCTCACAAACCATAACCCCTACATTATTAACCTAATCATGACACTAAAACTCACTAACTCCTAACTTAATTCAGCCAACTAATGACCCACTATTTTAACTCAGCCACTAACTATTATTACTCTTTCTCTCTCTCTCCCTATCATTATGTGGTGGTTACACTTGCTTCTCAAATTAAAAGTGTAACCTCCCATGATTTACACAAACTATAAACACACTAATTAGGAGTTTCTTTTAGCATACAAGCTAAAGATTCCCTCCCAAGACACCACAAAGTCGTGAAAAGCATGGTAGTGAGTAGACTTGGCCAAAAACAACACTTAGTAATTTGGGTCTAATCACACAACCCTTTACACTTATTGAAATTAAAAGAAAACAACTAATTTGGGCCTTCTCTTTACTTGTGCATGCCCCCAATCTGCTCCAATTTTATGGATCCTCTAATTGGATGAGATATGTCACCAATTTGGGCTCCATTCCATTTGGTCTTGGTCTTGGGCTTGCTTCTATCAAGATAAGAGCCATTATTTGAATTAAGACTTGTTGGGCTTCCTTGGTTGTAACTCTTGTCATAGGCCCATCAAGTCCTTGTGTTGCTTCTTGAACCATGCTCCTTATTGGGCTCATTTCATCCTTGATGAAAAGTTGACTTGCCCCATCTTGGCTCATATCATTTAGTCAATAAAGACACACATACATGCATCACACACACACACTCACGTGTATATATATATATATATATACACAATCATCCTCGAGACACATTATCATCCTCTACCCTTCGCACTCATGAAACTTATGCTAACGTGGCCACCACCAACCTGTCACACATCCCTCATCTGACTAAGGATGTTAGTCAGTTATCTAAGCGACACGTCCCCAAATCTCGGTGCACACCCTCATCCGCGGTGAGAATGCTCATGCAAAACAATGACACTATAGCTGCACATCTCGCTCCGGTGCACACCCTGGTTCTCTCTTGAGGGTGCTCATGCATAGCAATGACACTATAGCTGCACGGCCAAATTCTAAGTTTGGACGGTCCTGTGAGGACTTCGGACCTCGTGTGTTCCAAACACATGGCTGTGGTCAACAACATGCATCTATATGAGTCTCACCGACTTGTACCAAGTCATTACTTAGTGCCTTAACCTTTCCTCATCATCTTATATCATATCTCAAATCTCATGATAAATAAATATTAGTTATTCATTTAAGTTAGGCACAACTAAAATATATATCATACACACCCAAACATACATCACCTTAACTCCTCATATATCAATATCTAGAGACCACTAAGCATGGTATAACATTTACTCATGTCATCACATCAAACATATCATATTAATGCAAACAGCACACAACGAGCAGTTTAACAGGTAAAACTAGGCAACCTCAAATACCATAAATTTAACCTAATGACGATAAACCTACAGTCTCCATATCATTATTGGTACTATCAAGTAGTCCCCAATTTGATATTGACATTGTCCATTATTCGCCCACTAGTAGGGTTTAGGTCGCCCTATGCCATTATTGAATAAAATGCTACTTAGCCATTTCCGACATTAGATGGCTTCTTTCTCCCACCTGAGAAGTCGTAAGCTAGCCTAGAAGCAATGAAACGAGCACTCCCCTGCTCTTCTCAATTCTGCCACGCATGCTATAGGGGTCCCTGGGCCTCCAAAAATTCACCTGAATACATCATTGTGAAGCATACGTTACGGGTAACCCTAATATGAAAACGGAATTGAAAACCGATAGAAGGATTGAAAGATAACCTTAATACCGTCACCGACGACATTTCAGCATTATAAGGGCATAGATTACCTTAGCTTAGAGAAGAAAGGAAGCTAAGTTTTAGAAGATATCGTTGCCACGATCACAACACCGTAGTCGGAATTGCGTTAGGACGAACGATCGAGTCAGAAACTCCTCGGGAACTCTTTCCCCCTCCATGTTACTCTCTCCTTCTCTCTCTACTCTTTCTGCTCTCTGTTTCGTTTAGGCATGAGGGTGAAATGTTTCACCTTCTTCCCCTTTTATTTTTCACCATATGACTACCCACGCTTGAGCGTGGGAAGAGCCATGCTTGAATGTGCTCACACTTGAGCGTGTGGCCTTCCACACTTGAGCGTGGTGCTGTTCCTTCAGCATGAGGTAACCGCTCCACCGCCCCATGCAACCAATCAAGTAGTGCCACGTGGAGTCAAACTCAGAACCTGTCTGGTTGACTCCCACGCTTGAGCGTGCACCAGGCCACGCTTGAGCGTGTACCAAGCCACGCTTGAGCGCAAAAGGAGCCATGCCTGAGCGTGTGATCCTGGGCAGCAACCCTAGTTGTTTCAAATCTTTCCGACTTTGTTTGATCGCATACTTCCCATGCAAAGGTTCCTACCTCTTAACAAGCATATTAGGTATCTAATCCAAGTCTAAAACATAATCATCATACGTACAAACAATGCCACAAACACGGATGTTACAGTGATCACTAACGGTAAGGACTAAAACCAAAGTTGTAGAACTTATAGGGACCAAAACCAATGAAAAAAACAATTGTAGAGACCAAAACTCACCCACTTTGCAGGGACTAAAATGTTCAATAAACCATATAAATAAGTTGAATTAAATTAATAACTCGAGAAAATATTCATCGACATATCATCGCAATATATATATACATATAAAAGGGTTTGGCTTCTCATAGGCATCGTCTCGAATTCAACTCTTATGTAAAAGGATAAATAGGCATGGTGAGAATTTTACTTAGGGGCAATTTGGCAAGGTAAATTCACTAGCTTATAGTAGATAGCTTATATATAACAGATGAAAAAGTAACCTTATTTGGTAACTATTTTTCCTAACTAGCTTATAGCGTTTTTTCACTAGCTTATACAGTGTTTCTTCAAAGGGCTACTTTTAGCTTATAGCTTATACCTTATACCCCCAAAAAATTTTCTCCAATTTTTATCCATACTATGTTAATTGAATTTCTCATTTATTATTTCATTTTACTTATTAAAAATAATTAAATTAAACTAAATTAAAAGTTAATTTTAATTTTTTAAATGATAAATATTTAAAATAAATTTAAGTATTAAAAGTGATAGTTATTTTAAAATAATATATATATACAGAAATAAAAATTATATAAAAAGCATACAAACATGTCCTGTTTTGTCGTTTTATATTTATCAGCTACTTTAACTGTTAATTTTATCAAACACTTCAAATTAAATCCGCTATAAACTTGTTTAGCCGCTATTCGCTATAAGCTTATCTACTATCTGCTAGCTTATCTATTATCTGCTAGTTTTTACCAAACAAAGCCTTAATTAAAAAAAAAATTGACTAAATTTATATTAGTCAGAGTGTTCAAAGTGATTTGCGAAGTTAGAATGTCTTAGGACATAAAATCGTATAGAATAATATTAAATTCTCAAAGGCTTGAACATCTAAAAACACAAAAAGTATAAATTTCAATTTGATAATTTAATGATACATGGTCTTGCTAACTAGTGCCCTAAGGGCATTATTTAAGGAATCAATAAAAGGAAAGTTTGTATTGAGAATACAAGCTTTACACATTTCAATATAATAAATACTTCACTTTCCTTTACAAACTTATGTCTTTTGATTCCTTAACCAATATCCCAAGGACATTGGTTAGCATTCTCCTTTAATAATACCTCCATTCCAAAATAAAAGACATTCAAACTACAATTAAAAAGTACATTAATACACATTTTTGGTTTCTTTCCTTCACCACCATTCCATTTTTTGTTTCTTTCACTAAATAAATACTCCACTTTTCGGTACAAGCTTATCTCTTTTTACGAAAATCAAGACATTTTTTATTATCTTTCCTTCACTTCCATTTTCATAGTCTGCATCTTGCCACCTTTTCTCTGTATATTTAAAAGAAATGCAAAGTTTGCCCCGTCTTGTATATGTGTCTATCAGCCATAAAAGTCTCTTTACATTGAAGATTCAAAATGCCAACTTTATACTATGTTGCCTTCTTCCTTGCTTTGGCATCTGGTTTCTGCAATGCTTCAAGCACTACGCAAGATTCGAGATTTAATAGCGCACATTTAATGGCAGTTTCAGCAAGAGGTGCTCTGTAAAAATGCACAAAAGTGTTTAATAGCGCGGACCAATAGAAACGTTACTAAATTATAAACCCTTAATAGCGGTTCACTTAGAAAACACTATTTTTCCCCATTAAAAATTTTTGAAAAGAAAAAAAAAAGAAGCCATGTACCCCATACATCATTAATAGCCTGTAGCCCTGGAAGCGCTATCATAGTAGCCCTGTACCCCATACATCAAAAGACTGTTGCGGCTATTCATATGGCCGATATGCTCTCGAGCGTAGCTGATACACCCCCCCTGGTTACTATATGAACACGTACAGAAATAAATTAAACTGAAATTTGCTGGTTGCTTTCTGAAATTTATTTATTTTAAGACAGAAAATCTGAGTGTAAAAAAATTCTCTTCGTAACCCTTCGAAAAATTGTGATACACATAACAAAAACATTTACACTATACCCGACAACATAGATATACCCATTTTATTAATGAACAAACCTTTCACAGCGTACAATCCTTTTCTTAAAAGTCTTTACTCCTAACCCATCTGAAGATTTTCAAGACACACGTACTAAACTAGTCAAACATACATTCCCAAAAAAATACCTAAGCTGATCGTTCTACGAGACATTCTCATGTAAAGACCCCGTGATCATCCCTATGATCACACATCTCTTTCCGCAATCCGGACTTAAGTCTCCAAGTGACGTAAGGAACTCTTCTGCAACATCTGCATTCGTGTACCAAGGTACAACAACAAAGCCGGGAGAACATATATATATATATGCAAGGGTGAGTTCCAATATATGGATTTTAAAACGATAACCATATGCACGACACACAAATAGCGTTTAACATGTATATTCACAATAAACTGTTTATTTATCGAAGGGTTTCATACTCGACAATCGTCATCGTTTTAAAAACAATGGCACTTCAATATTCATCATCTAACTCTTGTACCTAATCTCCGGAGCTTCAACCACGAAATAAATGAGCTGATCAAGCTCTCGTTGCCAAATAAGACAGGTTTTAATCGTTGCCGATAAGGCAGGTTTTAAATTAACCATAGCACTGTCCAAAACAAGGCACAGTGGTTTACTATTTATAGTATATGGTTTCGTTTCATTTGTCCATCAAGGAACAGTGATGCAAACGTCATGAATACTGGCAATCAAGAATTCAAGTCCTATGCATAGGCACGTCTGCCCCAAAAATGCATGTAAAACGTTTTGTTCACGTCATTTTCTTTGTGTTCATTCTTTCCTGGTCGAGGCTCAAAGGCTCACGACCAATCCAATGTTTAAACATTTAAGTTTAACAATCGTTCCAATAAAACAGACTCTAAGTCAAAATGTGCAAATCACGAAATCTAGACCGATGCACCAGATTTAGATTCGTAGATTTTGGCGCACAAAAATCAATACAGATTTTTATAGGATATCAAGTCCATAACTTCACTGTTTGGACCCCCGGTCCATACCTTAGAACACTAGACCCTGACGTCTTGGTAACTAGGTTCGTCTTTCAATTTTAAAAACATTTTCGTTCTGTGAAACACAAATACAAAACAAAATTCCACAACTTATCCAAGTTGTCGGAAATAACACCATTGTATAACACTACTTTATAGAAAATCCTTTTACGTTGGAAATTCGTTTATAAAATCATCAAATAACTTAAAACTCATTTTCTTTCAAAAATCTATATTTTGGACTTTGTTTCCAAGAAAATATCATCTTGAGACTAATTCTCTATTTGAACTATTATTGCTGTTTTTAAAAATACTTTCCGTAAATATTTTCGGAATGGTTCGTCGCTTGACGTTTTCAAACGTTTTGAGTCAAAATTTGACTTCTCTAGTAAAATAATTTTCCTAATACCGTAATAAAATTATTTTTGAAACTTATTTTTTTATAATAATATTTTCTAATATTTAGAAATTTCTTACGTAAAAATTAGCAGTACTAAAACATTTTCACAGTTACGCCCTCACTGTAACTCATAAAACACTCTTACGCCGTTAAATTGTTAAAATAATATTATTTTTAACTATTCCCCATTTTTAACCAAACAAATAATTAAGTAATAATATATTACTATATTCCACCAATTAAAATTTCAATGTTTCTTATAAAGCTTTTTAATGCTTTTATCCTCGTAATTAATTGAGCACTAACCACTGTTAGGCTTTTTAATCAACAATCAACAATCAACATCCATAAACATTCCACATCAACATTATAGCATATAATACAGTTTATAACATGCATTAAAACACGATAACAATTAACTGCAGATAATCAATTAAAAGTAGAAAATAACAACAAATAAAATAACTACGCAAGATAATTTAAAGACACCACAAATACATTCAAATAAATTATACAGACCACATACTAACAGCATATAGCTATCGGAAAAACCCCTTAGGTACTCCCCTTACCTCTTGGAGATTTTTCTTTCCGAATTAAAATTCCGTCAAACGTTCGATCTCCGCAAAACACGTACACGATTCACACAACAATTTATCCTTCAACAAACCACAAAAAATAATTATCAATCAAACAACTAAATTACTCCTAAACTACATGATAGGTTCGGCCTTCATGAGTTAAATTGGCTAGACATGATAAAATTTTGCAAGCTTTTGGATTAAGGATCCTTAAGCAAGATTAAGACATAAACAAAGCTTACTTAACAAAAATTGAATCAAAACCATCTTAACCACAAAGTTATGATTTTTGGCCATATATATAAAGATGATAATAAGAGTGTAGAAATTGGTTTCATGCTCATGGGATTTTTTCTATGATTTTCTATGAATTTTCAAAGTTCTAGATCTAGGAATTTCAAATGATGATCAAGGCTTCAAATCACAAAAATAAATGAAGAACATGATCATGATTAAGTGAGAAGAGTATGGTATACCTCTTGAAAATTTAAAATGAGCAAGAAATCAAGTGGTTGCTTCACAAAAATGGCTATGGAAAACTTAGAGTTTTTGAGAAAAATGGAGAAAGCTTCATGAAGAAGATGATGCCAAGCTTAAATAGCAATGAAATGGGCTCATTTGAAGGGTTGATCCGGGGGATCATACGGGTATAAGGGTCCAAGTCTTAAAGTTTTAGGGACAAAGTTGTAATCTTACAAAATGGCAATTTTGATATATAAAGACAACATAAGGACAAAATGGTAATTTCCCAAAAAAAACCATCATGACAAACATGTGGTGAGGATTGGTTGGAGGTGTGACTGATTTGTGTCCACAAATTGTTGGGACAAACTTGGCATTTCAATGAAAGTTCAAGGGTAAAATAGTCCAAGAGTAAAATAGTCTTTACACTATTTTGAAGAAATATCTAGATTTTTGTTAAATGTAATCATGACATTGGTGAGTCATCCATATGACTCACCACCCTAGGTGGCAAGATATCTCAGCATCCGATGTCGGGTTTTGTCTATGCACGTCCGTTCTCGACTCCATCGATTACCCGATTTAGGTTTTTACGCCTGAATCAAGTATAATAACCTATTAATTTTGAAAATTTTCAAAAAAACCTATGTTGTTGGAAATGAGATATAAAATCTATTCATTTCATTCTCGGGTCAAAATTAGGTTTTCTGATCAGTAAAATCTTACTGTCAATGAAAACGCAGACCGGGTTCCGTCTAAATTTTCAGCCAAAAATCTAACCGTATACTTATAAAAATAAGTATAATATGAAATTGACTTTGGTTTTTCTCAAAATCATTTTATAAGTTTCAGATAAAAATATAAACATTTATTTATATTTATACTGATCTTAAAAGCAGAAAAATCGGGTTGTTACAGTAGCCGGGCAGATATGTGCTCGGGCGTAGCCGAGCTAAATAAGCTGGGATCTTCTCTGTGTATGTCCTCCTACAAGTAGTGCTGGTATACTTTTCCACATTTATCTCTTTACCCGACTTACGGATGTGAGAAATATATAAGTAGTTTTTATATAGATGACAATCGTTTAATAAACTGCAATGTTAGTTAAGACTTCAGAGAGCAGAAAGTTTAAAGTTACCATCCAATGGATATTTTTTACAGTTGATTGAATGTTGTGCTCAGTTTCGGAGTTGAGTTGTACTTGAAGCTATCTTCTTTCATTTTTTCTGAAACTGCATTGCTTGGACCGAGAAGTAATAGGACGGTGCCCCTTTACCATTGTTTTTGGCTTCTAGTCATATCAACATTTTATTTTTGAAAGACTTCTTGAAGTTGGCGCTCCATATCCCCCTCCCTTTTTTATTTTTATTTTACTTTACTGTATCGTCCATCCCCCTCTCAAATGCCGCTGCATATAAGATTACAACAAGATTTCGGCGGAGAGAATGAGTGTGGAGTTGTTGAAGGTGGTGAAGGAGCACTCCAGTCTGTAATATGATTTATGTTGCAACTAGTCTCTCAGGTAACAGCTCAAAGCAGCATATGTCATCTTCGATTGAGGAATTTTAAATCCATAAAGCTTTTGGTGTGAAGGGTAATCCTAGGAAAGCTCCCTCTATCATTCAAGTGGATTGGTTCCCTCCTCCTTGTGGTTGTATAAAGATAAATACTGATGGTGCTGCAAGGGGATCACCTTCCCATGCTGTGGGGGGTGCAATCTATAGGGGCAGCAGTGGTGCTTTCCTTGGATGCTTCTCATCACATTTTGGTATCTTTGGTTCTTTGGAAGCTGAACTTACTGCTGCAATTTTGGCCATAGAAAATGCTTTCAAGAGGAATTGGCTTCATTTATGGCTGGAGTGTGACTCACAACTAGTGGTGCTAGCTTTCTCCTCTCCTGGATTGGTTCCTTGGAAGCTAAGAAACTATTGGATGAATTGTTTTTCTTTGCCTTCTAATTTTCAGTTTATAGTTTCACATATATTTAGAGAGGAAAATTGTTGTGCTGATAAACTAGTTTCTTTTGGTGTTTTTTCCCAAGCTTACACTTGGTGGGATCTCATTCCAGATTTTATTAGACTTGATTTCTTTAGGAATAGGTTTGGCTTGCCAAACTACAGATTTAGGTAGTCTTTTCTCCTATATGGGTTTTGGTCTATGTCCCCCAATGTTTTTTGTATTCTTTAATTTCGTTATTGTTAATAATATTTTTGGTGTGTTGCAGATGATTGGTGTGCTTAAGGAGCCAACCTAGTTGGGTTCTCTTGTTTCCATTATGATGCTTTTGCAGGCCATCTTGCTTAAAAAAAATGAGAATTCATGTCAATACCACTTCCTGGTTGCACATTTTGGTGTGAACTACTATAGCGTTTCGTTGACAAGTGTTATTGTAGTTAAATCTACGATAGTGCTTCTGAAGAGCTATCTTGTTTACAACTTTGAATAGCGCCAACATAGATAACACCCGAAAGTGCTATAAAATGTCGAAATTAAACGCTATTATATTCTGAATATGTTGTAGTGAAGACAATAAAATCGATGTCTCCCCTGTAATTGGAATTACCCTCGAAGTTATTCTTCCAGCTATGACATTTCTAACGCACTTCGCTTGTGATTCTAGAAGCTTTGTATACCACCTGGCAAAACTCATCAATGGACTGTTCCCATCGGCAACAATGACCACTGTCATGCAACATTGGGTCATTCAAAGGCTTCTTTCTTGCATGTGGCACCAATTGTAACATCCTGCTTTTCGGAATTAATTTTTAATTAAGTTGGATTTATCAGTCGAGGACTTAGTGGGATTTTTGGCTAAGAGTCCCTTTCTGGTACATGAGCACGCCCGTGCTCATTAGCCAGCACGCCCTTACTTAAAGTCAGGAGCGTGTTTCTGATTTTAAGTTGAGCACGACCGTGCTCAACAGTGAGCATGCCCGTGCTCAATATGTTGACCGCGTCTAGTAACGTTAAGTTGAGCACGACCATGCTCAAGGGTGAGCACGACCGTGCTCAAGTCTGAGATTTATATAAACGAAAGCAGAGTCGAGGGTTTACATTTTAACCCTAATTTTAGTGGCTGCTAATCCTGTTACGGCTGACGTAGTGTTCTTCCTTGTTTTCACTTAACTCGGCCGGTTCTTGGAGTTTCTGAAACCGTAGAGGAACCCTGTGCATCTAGTTTGGGTCAGAGGTAACGGTCTCTTTTCCTTTTTCAATTCTTTTTGGTGTTCTGGTTGGAAAACTAATGGTAGATTATGTTCTAGTTGATCAAGACTTGTTCGTGCGTGAGCCGCCTAAAGGGGAGGAACTGTTTGTTGTTAGGACCGCCGTTAGAGCTACCTTCAATCCAGGTATGGGGAGAAGGGTAGTGTGATCATAGGCTCGGGGTTAGAGTAGAGTAAAGGGGTCCCTATGGCCCCGGTTTTGTTTGTATAATTATCTGTTTGTGTGTACAAACTTGTTGGTTATTCTGATAACATGTTAATATTGATAATATGTTATGCTTATGTTCGTAAATGTTGGTTGAGTTTATGTTGGTTGCCTTGCTATGAATATGATGATGTTGTTGGTTGATGCCATTGTATGTTGATGTTGATATTATTGCTGGGTTTAATCCTTAAAATACGTTGATAACTGATTTAGGATGTTAACTGATTAAACTCTTAAAATTGGATGGAATATGGTTACTGTTCCTGCCTAGAACAGCACTATCGCGCGATGAGCACGACCGTGCTGAACAGGGAGCACGACCGTGCTCCTAGTTGAATTATGGGTAAATGGCTGTGCTGTTCAGCACGGCCGTGCTGCTGAGCACAACCATTCTCAATAAGAAGCACGACCGTGCTGCACTTAAAGGGGAGCACGCCCCTCACGTGCTTAAGCACGACCGTGTTGGGTTACGAGCACGACCGTGCTCAACCCACCTGGACAGAACAGAATTAAAGGACTTAAGGGGTTTCAAACCCCACTTCCCTTTGATGATAAATGATTAGACAACTTGGCTAATGTCTACTAAGGATAATTAAAAGGATGAGATGGTAAGGTATTAAGTTTGATAAGTCGATACCCATCGGGTGCCGCAAGCTGATGAGCAGTGCCTTGGTGCTTTTTGGCCAAGGAAGCCTTGACCCCGCGGTTTGGGTCTGAGGTGTTGTTGTTGTTGTGTACCTTGGTGGCCGATAGTTTGCCCCAGGTACTGCGGTTGATTCCGCTTAAGTCCTCAGGTAGATTCCGCGAGGCAAGTTGTTGCGGTTGATTCCGCTGTTATCTTCGGTCGATTCCATTGGAGTTATGGAGGTGGTGTTGCCGTTGTTGTTGTGTTGTATACGCATTGCATCGGAGATGTTGTTTAGGGATGTTCGACATAGGGGAGGTCATCCTAGAGTACGGCGATCTGGCCATCCACGGTTGGAGTAGATTCTCCTAGCCCCCCCGTGACGAGGCATTCGTTGGTTTGATGCATTGGCTATCCAAGGAGTAGATTCTCCGGCGTTGAGTATATTCTCAATGTGGATATTTAACTCCGAAGTCGTTCATCCCGAGTTTAGTGGATCCACATGCATTGATGGTTTAGCAGAGTAGGGTTGCATTGCACTGCATAACACATGGTTATTATGATGATGATGACATTGTTGAGATGTGATTATGCTAGCTATTTTATGTCGTTGTTTACTATACTTCCTACTTCCTCACTGTATTTGATTACATGAACTTACTCCCCATGTTTGTTTGTGTTTGGCCTGATTGGTACCTTGCAGAGGATGACGAGCATCCCGGAGAGGAGTGACTCTGAGGAGCCGCCACTCATAGTTAGGGCTTATGTTTATGTTTTGTTAGTTTCAGTTGTAATTCCGGGAATGTTTATTCCGGAACGGTTATACCAGCTCTGTAGGTGACATCGGGGTTCGGATATATTTATTGGTTGTTATGTTTTTACTGTTTTAAACTTATTTCTTTTCCGCGTTGTAAATGGTTCATGTGGGACTTTTCTACCGATGGACAAATGTGTTTTTTTTTCTTCAATAAAATGCATGCTTTCTTTTAATTGCTTTAATATTAATTGGCTTATAACATGCAGGGTAGAAGGGTGTCACACCAATGACATTTTGTTCATTGGTTGGTTAAATTGGATGGTTTCTTTCATACTTGGGAATTGTCGACGTGGGAAGAAAGGGCTAGTTGGGAGCACTAAACACTAAAATGGTGTTAATGGTACTGATACACAATAGATTGATGGTGCTCAAATTCTACTCTTGTTTTGAGCTTTATTATATTTATGATCTTAAATGTATTAGAAGCATTGAACAATTATAATGAGAAATAAGATTTGTTTGTGCCTTGTTATATTATTATCAACCTTTTAAATGGTGATCACTGATCATGGTTGTAACACGTTGCAGTTTTTACGATCACGGATATTGCAGATACTATAATGCAAATTGCGACAACTGTAGTGTTAATTATTTAGATCTTTACACAAATTTCACCAAAATTATTTGTTTTATTGCACATTTAATAATAGCTTATATTTTATATTTTTTTCATTGTTATGAGATATCCAAAATGAAAAATTTGATCAAGTAATGTTAAATAATAAATAAATTGGCATCTAACTACTAATATATTTCATCATGCAAGATAATTTTCAAAATTTGTACATTTAGGGTGCGTTTGATTTGTAAAAAACTAAAGGACTGTACAGTACAAAAATTTTTGTTCCCTGTTTTATTTGAAAAGTGGTCATGGGACATGACAAAAAAGAGAAGTAAGGGACTGGACAAAAACCCAAATTTTTATCCCTCCAAACCATGGAACAACTTTTTGTCCCATGGACATACTACTCAAAAAGATAAAATTATCCTCACATCTCTCTCTCTCTCTCTCTGTATATATATATATATATATATATATATATATATATATAGGGTTAAGTATGTTTTTAGTCCTTATAAAATTTTTTGGACAAGTTTAGTCCCTACAAATTACTCCATTTTGGTTTTGGTACTCATTGTTTAGTTAATTTGTTAACTTGATGACATGGCAATATGAAATTACCTTCAAGCCCTTGGCACATGGATCTTTTCTAATGAGGTGAATTTTTTTTATTTTTACATTAAAAAACTTACTAGGTTGATGTAACAAATCCGTAACCCCCAATTTCCCTGTATTGTTGTCTTCGTCCCAACTCTATCTTCCTTCTCCCATTCCCCCAAGCCATCTTCCATCTCCTGTTCGTCCCTTTCCTCCTATTCCCCAAATATGTCTTCTCCCGTATGATTTCAGGTGGCACCGGTAGTGATGCTAGCAGAGCACATCACCAGTGGTCTCACTCTCTGTCACCGCAACATTCTAGGTTGGATGCGCCGTTGCGGAGGAGGAGCGGAGTGGAATAAAGGGTCTTGTTTGATCAAAAAGTCACCGCCTCTACAGAGAGAGTTGCAGTGATAATGGTGATCCTCCAAATGATGAAGGAGAAGGTGGTGCACCGTGTGGCTCTTCAGCTGTGAATTTTAGTGATAGGCAATATGTAAGTATTTTGCAGTCACTTGGAGAGTTTGTTCATATTTTGGATGTTGATTCTCGCATTGTATTTCCTTTCTCTTTTTGGTCTCTTTTATTTCATTTTAAAATGGATATGGATTATATTAGATAATTATAATTATGTTCTCTAATCAAGAGGTTCCTGCTATTTGTGCAATGGTGAGGAAGACAATGTACAGCGACATTAATTGGGGTTAGGGATTTATTATATCAACCCAGTAATTTTTTAATAATAATAAAATAAATAAATAAATAAATAAAAATCCACCTCTTTAGTAAATATATATGTGGCAAGGACTTGAAGGTAATTTCACATTACCATGTCATCAAATTAATAGATTAACTTAACATTGAGGACCAAAACCAAAATGGAGTAATTTGTAGGGACTAAACTTGCCCAAGAAATTTTATAGGGACAAAAAACAAAAAACAATATATTTATAGGGACTAAAAATATATTACACACACACACACACACACACACACACATATATATATATATCACACACACAGAAATTACCAATCGTTACTATATATATTATTTATAATATTATATTATATTTCATTAGTTACTGAGATTTCTGGATAACATCATGGTTTGGATAAATGTAAGTTTTATTCAGGTGCTCTAACCCCTAACAAATCAGCTGCAATCAACAAATCCTTGGTTTTGGTCCAGGCACTTTTCCTTTTATCTATCTTTGGATTCCTATATTCAATAGTAAGCCAAAATCTTGTTCATCAAACACTGTACAAGACAAAAAGTTGTCCAATAACTTACAGGCTTGTCCTGTGTTGTTCTTCATGTCCTGTACCTCAAATGCGAATCAAACACACCCTTAAAAACATATAGCACAATGTAGAAAACTACACCAATAAAAAAGGGGTGAGTTGTGAGAAACCGGATTACAAATTAAACGATTTTTATATGCAAGGTTGGATAGGTTAAACCTTGTTAGGTATCCAATTTCAATTTCTTTTGATCAACTAATTAACCATGATTCTTTAAAATAACAACTGTCTCTCTCCTATTTATTTTATGAATTCACCTACTTATCATCTATCTCTTCCCACCAAGATTGAAAATTCGTTCATATAATATAGCTTGATAATAACTAATAAAAATAACGGACAATAACCCATAAGGTGTGGTCCAAGTGGCTAGTAGCTTGGGCCCTTTAACCATATGATACTCTACATCCTTGGGGATTAGTCCTACGGCTATCGGTTGTGGGGATACCCTAAGTTCCATCCCGGACCAAAAAAATAAAATAAATTAACGGACAACAGATATCAAGTGAAAAAATGTTGAAAGAACAAAGATGAATATTGACACAACTAAATGCTACAAAAATTTAGAACTCGTTATTTGAACTTATAAGCATTGTTGTTTGAAGTTTGATTTTGGAATCTACTTGTGTGAAAATAATACTAATTTTTTTGACAAATAAAAATAATATTTTAATATTTAAGAGATTAACATTTTACCTAATATTAAGGTTTGCTTTAAGATTCAACAGGAAAATAGGTGCCTTCTCTGGTGCACCAGCAGAAAAACTGGTGCACCCTTGCACCATTTTGACCAACTAATATGGACCAATAGTTTTGCAACATGGACTCTTCCATTTATATTTTTCTCCGTCAAAGGTTCTATGTTATTTTTGTATTTACTAGTCTATTTTTTTGCTGAAAATATTTACAAAGGTTCTGTATTTGTTCTGTAGTTATACTTTTTATTTTTAAAGGAGTTCTGTAGTTGTTCAGTATTTGTTCCGTATTTCCTGAAAATCAAAGGTGTTCACCATCTTCCCCAAAATCCCAAATCCCTAACCCACTCTCAGCTTTCAATTTCTGATCCCTAATCCCCTCTATGTTGTCGATTGGCCTGACCCACGGTGGAGACGCAACAAAGGTGTGACGGTAGAGGCGTGGAAAAGCTAGACCAGTGACGGCGGCGAAGTCTGGGAGAGACGGCGGATCAGACTTGGCAATGGGGTGCGACGCGGTTGGAGCAGTAATGGATGACACGGACTAACCCACAGTGGAGACGCGGCTGAGGTGCGACGGTGCGGTGGACTGTGACGGTGGAGGCGCGGAAGAGCTATACCGTATGAGCAAACGCCTATCTCCTTCTGTATGAGCTCTCTGCTCTGGTGGTCGCCGCGCATTGCAATTGTCGGCAGCTTTGCGGTGACCACCTATGCAGTAGTACTTTCAGATCGACCGGCCAGTTTCGGGTTTGCTGGTGGAGTCATTTGCGGTGCTCAGTGGTTGTCTGCTTTTTTGGAACCGGGTTGAAAGAACCCGTTCGGGTATGGAAGATGCATAGTGGCCATGATTCAGTTAACCTTGAAGACAGTGAAGGTTGAAGATGAAAGGGATGGAAATTTATTTTTTTATTCATTAAAATAAAAATACAACTAATGCAAACATAAATACAAGAAAGAATGTATAGATACATTAAATAAAATAGATTTATTGTTGTATACTGTAAATAAGGCAAAACATTAATACATTTGAGATGTATACTATACTTTGACTGTTCAAACAATTTAAAATCTTAGATGTCAAAATGGAGAGTTATTATTGGAACACATAGCTGATGTTTACACCACTTCTCTTGATGGTGTAACTTAGGGATACAAATCTGCTGTCCCAAAAAACGGTATCTCGGTGTCTCCTACCAATCAAAGACTAGGAATCTACATAAATATTAATGAGTTATGATTATATTCTATTAAGTGGCAAATTATGATTGGTGGGGGACAGGTAATGAGACAGAAAAGTGAGACAGAGGATCTCCATCCGTAACTTAGACAGGGGAATTTCTCTGAAACCCTCTAACATCGAAGGGTTTGGGTACCTCATGATGTTGGACCAATCACGTGACAAATTTTTAATAAGTATTTTCTTCCAAGTTTTTAAACTACTCATCTATCGTTTTTTGAAAAAAAAATCCCCTTTCTTCCAAGAGAATTCACCACAATAATAACAACTCCAGTGGCAAGCTTGGCAATTCTGAAAGAGAATTGCATGTTCAAGAAACCCAACAAGCTTCTCCCTAAACTCTACTTCCTCTCCTTCACCACCTTCCTCTACACCCTCTTCTACCTCCTCAGTCTCTGGCACCACTCCCCCACCGTCGTCGTCTCCCGTAACTACTACTCCGGTGGCGGCGACGAATGTGAATGTCCCTATCGCAATTCCACCTCCGCCTTACTTCATCAACATCAACCCATCAACCCAACCTCAACTTATCCACCCACCACTACATCTTGAACCACCCCCCCCCCCCCCCCCCCCCCACCCCACAACGGCGCGGGGAATCCACGTGCCACCTTGCAATGCCTCTTTCTCCGACTACACGCCCTGCGAGGACGTACAGAGGTCGCTGAAGTTTCCCCTAGAGAGGCTGATAGGGAGAGACACTGTCCGACGTAGGAGGAGGTTCTCTGGTGTCAAATTTCGGTTCCAGTCTAGTTCAGGTGGCCGGAGAGTTGTGATTCGGTTTGGTACGCAAATGTGCTTGCATAAGGAGCTGACAATAGGAATTAGGAAGAACTGAAAAACGGAGACCGACATCTATGTAGGAAGGGTACCCAAACCCTCTGTTTTTTAAGGGTACCATAGCAATGCCCCTTAGACAGAACCAGGAAAATAAGAAAAGTCGTAGTGCACGACATAACAAAGAAACCGTAAAATCATGGAGGAACGCAAAGCGTCCGCTCCACTTACAGGGCCAAGACAGAGCAGGGGAAAATTGCGCTCTAGAGTAACGGGTTCTAGCGCGTTAGTTGCGTTGGGGATCCAATCTGGTGTCACAGTGGTAATCACGATCACGAACAATGGTGGCAAGAACCCCTTGAAGGGTGGAGACACCTGCTCGTCCATGTACATCAGGAGTTATGTTCCAGAATTCACCATTCCAAAGGTGTTCACGATTAGCTTGTCGAATCAGCAGGTCGTGGCAGAAAGTCACAGCAGAGAAAAAGAAAGGCTGGGGCAGCAGCTTTATAGTAGTATCAGCTCTTATGACCAGATCACGGTTAGTTTTGAGAGTGTAGTGGCCTACTTGGTTAGCATTCCCATGAGTCCGGTGGTTGTGGGATTCGGCTGGCTCGTTCCATGGGACAGGTTCGAAAAGGCTTGTGCCGGGGAGGGCAACACATTTCACGTCCCCAGAGGCGGACCAGTTTGGAGTGTAGTCAGAGAGAGGCCGAACCAGGTGTGGTTCGTCTCCATTCTCAGGGCAGCAGTCCAGGTATTATTTGTAACACCCCCCTTGGGCATTACCTCCTAATCACATACTGAAACAAATTAAAAGGAAAGTTTACTAGTTACTTTCGGAAAACTTCTATTATTATTTTTTTTTCAGAAGTCTGAAAATATAGGGGTAAAATTTTTTTTTCTTTTGTACGGGGTGTTTTCAAAAAGGAATAGTGCACACGACTCAAACATAATATCATACCATGCTTAATAGCACACAAAAGCTAGGTTCATTTATGACTCAAAGCACTTCAACATATAAACTTTCATGAAATAATCTTTCATACTGTAGTTGATAAATTCATTGCAAGGTTCTTCAAATCACTTACAAATAATTTTCTTAAAACGCCCATCCCAAAGGAAACATCCTAAGCTGGTCGTTCTAAAAGACAACTACTGGAAAGAACTCTGTAGTTCTCACCATAAAAATTCTCATCAACCTTTTCAAAGGATCGGGAGTACTATCCTCAAGTGAGGTTAGGAACTTCTCGACACCACTTGTCCTCGTGTAACAAAGCACCACAGCAAATGGCCAGGAACACCTGATATGTTGTAAGGGTGAGATACCAATATATGGATGTATTATGACGACTACATGCCCAAACACAGAGCAACAGATACAGACAAATATACATATTCAACATATAGAATTCTCACAAATAAATCATACAAATCAACAATTCATCGTCGTTTTTGAAAACATGGCACTTCTATATTTCATCATTCTATCCAAGTCTCCGGAGATCCCAACACCATGCAGTTTTTGAAAAACAGTGAGCTGATCAGGCTCAATTGCCACACAGGCTCAAATTGCCACAAAGGCACATCGTCTCGAATACCTCGTGCACCAAGATATCCGGAATAACACCGTCTCGAATACCTCATACGTCTACCAAGATATTCGGAATAACACCGTCTCGAATATCTTGTGTATCAAGATATCCGGAATAATCGGCACGTCTGCCTAAAACATCAATGCATGTAAGATGAGACGCCCCGATGTGCCTCGGGGTTTTATTAGAAAATAAACCTTGATAAATATATTCCTTTTCGTAAACTTAACATGAAAATACATAGAAATTAAAACTTAACTTCTTAAGCAAACGGATTCATATAGAACAAAATATGAAAACATAATTGTATTAAACATACTTAATGCATCAGAGTTATCAAACACTGTTTCAGGGCATCCCGTCAATAGGATCCCTAACAGATGCATAGTTATACAAAACATAAGCGGAAAAGATAAAGCGTCACGACACAGACGCCCTGGCCATAACTAAACTAGACCCTACTCATCAGGGGTCACGGCTCGTCCTCCGGCATCCGGTTCGTAGGGAGTCCCATCCAGCTCCTCTTCGTTCAGCTCAGCCACAGGGTCTTCGAACATGATCCATAAGAGATGAAACAAACATACAGAGGATACAAGGGGATAAAAAACAGTTCTATCATCAAAAGCGGAAAAGAGTCATAGTAAACTATACAGTAATTATCACAGACACAGCATCAGTCAAGTCATCCATCTTCCATAAAATTCTTATATTCACTCATACACTCACTCCTGTAACTAAACCTTGATACTGAAATGGCTACGGTTTCCCTATCATAGTTATGGTTATCGGTCAGTTGTCCAAGCGACAAGTCCCATTCCCGGTGCACATCCTTAGTCATGGTGAGAATGCTCATGCAAAGCAATGACACTATAGCTGCACATTTGTCCCGGTGCACACCCCGGACCGTGGGTGCTCATGCAAAGCAATGACACTATAGCTGCACGATTATCCCGGTGCACACCTTCACCATGGTAAGAACGCTCATGCAAAGCGTGACACTATAGCTGCACGATGATCCCGGTGCACACCTCGTCCACTCCCAGAGGTGCTCATGCAAAGCAATGACACTCATAGCTGCACAAGTTAAGTTTACCCTTTGGACGGTCCCTCAAGGACTTCGGGTCTCGTATGTGTCCAACATACGGTTATAGAAACAACACAACTTATGAACCTCACAGACTCCTATGGTCATAACCTAGTGCCTTAACCTCTCGTCAAGACCTCAACACATGCTCTATGTCACAACACCTCTTTAACATAATTCATTTAGGTTAGGCACCTCTAAAAGTCATCATGATCCTCACACCCAAAACAACTCATCTCTTAGACAACATATATATCTTTGCTTAATCCACTAAGCATAAAGTAAATACCACACAGATCATGCATAACATCAAATCAATCAAAGATATTCCAAAACATTAACATAGCACTAAATCAGTTCAATAAAGGTAATAAAACTCAAATCAACCATCAACAGCATAAACATCAACCTAATATCGATAAACCTACAATCCCCGAATCACCATGGATGTTTTATAAAAGCAATTTAAAGTGATTCTGGTCTTGTCGATTATTCGACTTCTAGTAGGGTTTAGGTCGCCCTACATAATTACTACATAATCTACTACTTATCGATTCCGACGATAGGTTGATTCTTTCCCCCACCTGAGTTATCACTGGAAGCTCGAACTCGCAGCTCCTTGTTGTCACACCACAAATTACCAATTCCACCTTCAACCAAATGATATAAATACTTATTAATCAAACAAACTCATCTATGTGTATTTTATGCTAGGTTCAACCAACTCATCAAAATGAGGCTAGGATTCTTTTCTCAACCTAAGCTTTTGGATACATATCATTTTGGTTCTAGGTAGCTTAGATCAATTGTTATAACTTGAAAATATTGAATAAAATCATCTAACCCCTTAGGGTAGGGTTTCGGTCCTATATTATAAAATAGGCTAGAAAACTTTGTTGGATTCAAGTTTTTGGATTTAACATCAAAAGGTACTAAAGAGTTCAAATCAATGATCCTACTTTGAAAAAAAATAAAACAAAACTTCTTTGTTCCAAAGACTCTCGATTCGGCCTCATTCACCAAAATAGGCTAGAAATCTTTAAACCTTCCAATCTCTTAGATTTAGCATCCAAATGTATTAAGGAGCTCAAATCCATGATCATATTGGAAAAATAGAAACAAGACATCCTAGGTCCATAACCTCATAGGTTCGGCCATCATAGGATTACTAGGTTAGAAACCTTTAAACTTTCCAATCTCTTAGACTTAGCATCCTAATGTCTTAAGGAGCTCAAGTCCATGATCATTTTTGGAAAATGAAAACTCAAACATCCTAGCTCCAAAACATTGAGTTTCGGCATAGCCTAGGAGAATGAAGAAAAGTTCCTTGTTTGATGAAAACTCATAGGCATCACAATGTATTAAGAGTTCTAAACCCATGATCATAGTTGAAAAGTTGAATCAAGCCTCCTAAGCCTCAAAACCTCATGGTTTGGCCATCATAGGACAACAAGCTATCAAACCTTCCAACATTATAGACTTTAAGATCAAGGGGTATCTAGAAGCTCAAACACATGATCAATTAACAACAAGTTGAAACAAAACTTCCTAGGCCACCATGTATAGGTTTCGGCCATCCTTGGAAGAAATGACTAAAATTTTTTGTTCAACACAAGCTCATAGTATGTGAAACTAGAGGTTAATACAAGACTATAGAAAGTGGTTTCAACTCAAAAGGATTTTTCTACAATTTTCTAGAGGTTTTAGAAGTTGGAAACCCATTAAGAACACTTAATGAAAAAGTAGAGTAAACTATAAAATGAAAGGTGAAACTTGCAAAAATATTGGTATGAGAGTATTACCCTTGATGCAAGGATCAACTCTTGTGAAGAACTTGAAGTGAAAATATAAGTAAAAATGCAAGCTTTATGTGCTTGAAGTTGGGAGAGAAAGAAGAAAATGAAGAAGAAAATGGAGTTTTTAGTTGTAGGAGGAAGAAATGAGAGAAAGGAAGAAGATGAAGTGTTAATATAGAGGAAGAGAGAGGGATTTTCGTGCTTGAGGAGAGAGGAAATGTGCTTGGGCTCCAAGTTTTGGTTGTGGTGTGTTTGGTTGGAAAAAGTGAGGTAAAATGAGTTTTTGGAATAAAAAAAATTAAATTCAAAAAGTGTCGTGATTACTACTTTTAGATGTGTCATAAACTTTAGTCCATCAAGTCACATCAACCCTCATCAAGTCACTTCAACTCTTTTATGTTCCCCATTTTGCTCCATTACATACCCGGTTCAGGTTCCGGATCGTACTTTCGCCCGAATAAAATATTACATTTTATTTTCGAACTCAAATTTTTGAAATTAACCAATGTTCAAGGAAACACTATAAAAACACTAATGATTTCGTTCACGGGTCAAATTTAGGTTTTCTGCTCAGTAAAAACTTACTGTCAGTAAAAACGCAGACCGGGCTCCGTCTGAATTTTCAACCCAAATTTTCACCATAGCCTTCTACCATGAGATAGACTACGAATATGATTTTATTTTCATTAAAAAAAATATTTTCTAATTTTCATATTAAAATATAATTACTTATTTTTTTAATTGGTTAAACAGTATAATGAAAATCAGGCTGTTACATAAGATCTTTTATTTTCGCGGCTTTTCTTTGTGCTTCAATCTTTCCTTGTCGAGGCTCAAAGCTCACGACCTCCCGTGACTTTTAAATGTCTTAAAGTTTTTAATATCAACACAGGACATTAAAGTCCGAGTGTCCAATCACAACAGTCCTAGACTTGTGCACTAGCCCAGAACTTTGTGGTAGTAGAAAAACAGGCTTTACCCTTTTTACTCCGTTTTCCATGTTTATCACAACATTTGTAGGACATATAGTCCACAATAACGCATATAACAGTCCACAGAACATATATAGGACACACAGTCCACAGCAAATTGTATAGGACACACAGTCCACCACACACAGTCCACAGCGTTGTGATACGAATCATGGATCCACGTGCCAGAACTCTAGTACCCCGACGTCTCGGTTACTAGGTTCATTTTTCATCTTATTTTCGTTCAGTGAAAAACAAATACGAAAACCAAAATTTTCCGTAACTTATCCAAGTTATCGGACATTTTCCTTTGAACAAGATCTTTTAAATAAAAACTTTTCTTTTGAAATCCTTTTATTTAAAACTTTAAGTTTTGGAAAAATCTATTTCTAAAACCATTTTATTTTCAAATCTTCTTCTTCCTAAAATATTTGAAATTTCCAAATCAATTCCTTTTAAGTTCTAAACAAGCATTTGTTTTCTTCAACCATTTTCAAAGAAATTACTTTTATTTTTATGTAAAATCATTTAAATTTTCAATTGAATCTTCTTTATAAAACTATTCTTATTTATAATATTTTCACAAATCATTAAAATTATTCCACTTTCCTTTTTATCAAATCTTTGTTAAAAAGAAATCTTTATTTGTAAATTTCTTTGTAAATATTTTCTTAAAGCTTTTATCCTTATCATTTGAGCTCTAACCAATGGTTAGGCTTCCATGCAACAACAACAATACAGACACAATCATTCCAACATATATAAGCAACATTCATATATTCATAAAACATTAACTAAACATAAGAGCATGTTTATCAGTCAAATATACCATCAAAGCAACAAGATCTCTAGATCATTCTAAAACAGCCACAACAACAACATCATCAAACAACATATAATTATTAGGTCAAGTAACAACTTATGCCACCAATCAAAACTCAGCAAAATACACATAAAATCAATCACAACAACATGTAGCTGTCATAAAGAGCACCCCTCAGGCTTTCTCCCCTTACCTGATTCGACGGTTAGACAAAATCTTTGTTTCCGTGTTGCCCCAGAGCGAACTTCCTTTGCCCACATCGTGCCACAAGTCTAAGAATTAAGCGAACGGCTTAAATTAAAACAAAAAAGTCATCTTATCTTTCTAAGTTTAGGTTTTGGTCATGGCTGGAAAAATGATGCTAGAGATGTCTGATAAATTCTTGGATAACATTTTGTCCAAGACTTGCTTTATATATATATATACACACTTTATTCCCATATTTTATATCTTTATATTAATCACTGGTTTATAGTCCATTTCATGCCAAAAATCTTTACTTGATCATGTTAAAAGACATTATTTTTAAAATCATATTTTTCATTTCAAAAATTTGGGTGAACTCTTTTATAAAATCATTTTCAGAACAACAATGGGTTTAAATTGTGAATAATTATTTAAATGACCTTCAAAATCCTTGAAAATTTAATTGAAGGTACCCAACTCACATACAAACATATTGTAGTTATTCCCGTGTAAAAATTCAAAGGCATCAATTCATTAAAAATCAAACACTGCCTCTGTTTGCACAGGATTCTTCCAGAAATCCAGTTTAACTAACTTGTAAATTTATGAAATTATTTCTCTTTATATACATATGTAAAAATTCTAAAACTTCAACAAAACTTTAGTTATGCTTTAGTAATAATCCCAGAAAATTTTATAAAGTTTTTAACTTTCAAAATCATATTTAAAATCATCATGCAACCAACTATGTTCTTATTTTAGCAGTCAGAATTTGATTCTACTTTGAGAGGTGTTTCAACCCAGAAAATATTATCCAAATATCTATATATTATATATCAAATTAAAGCCCCAGAAGTCTTCTTCCCAAATATGTATTTATTTTCCAGAAATCCATTCTGTATAAAAACGTATGGGCTTACGAATAAAGATACATCATGCAGCCAGAACTACATTTTACCCATGTTTATCCATACCATGTTATTATCTTCACTCTAGCATCATCCACAGGCCATAGAACCAACATGCAAGGGTCCTAGACCCTCAAAATCATACATGCAAACATATATAAACTAAAATTAGTAACCATTATTATCAAATAATGGTTCAAACAAAGAGTTGAAAAAAAATCTTTAAATCAAATATGAGAAATTTTGGATAAAACATCAACTTTCCTTTACATATGATTTTTGGCCATCATAAAAAAATTTGACTTGGAAGATTTCTTTACCACATGAAATCCATAGAAATAAAAGTAAAGATGATGATGAGTTTGAAAATGCATTTCTTGTTCAAAACATAAATATGAAATCATAGAGTGTGACATGCAAGTTGAAAACAAAACTCCACTTTTTCTCTTTATAGGGTTTCGGCCACACCCTCTAAATTAGGTTTAGAAAATTTCTTTGTAACATGCAAGTATAGAAGTTGATAGCAAGGATGAAGATGAGTGAAAAAATTTAATTTGGAGGACATGCATTAAGAGAAACTCAACTTGCAACTAAAATAATTATCATGTATGTTGATATTAGAAACTTGTAAGAAAAGAGCAAGGGTTTAGAATTTATACCCTCTAAATGATGATGATGATGATGAGCATAAGATGAAGATGGAGGTGGTTTTTAGCTTTCATACTCAAGTGGCTAGAGGTTGAAGATGATGAATAGTAAAATTGGAAATTTGGCAAGAGTTTGGGAGCAAAAACCAAAATGAAGCAAATGAATAGAAGAGGTGATGAGGGGTATTTATAGGGGAGGGGGGCTGCTGCCTCATAAAAAAATCTAGGATATTTTAAAATTCTAACAATTTTGAATTCAATTAAAATGATGTATTTTCTAGTAAATTGAAATCAATAATTACACTATGTCATGAATAGTGATAAATAGTGACAAGGGTCACTATTCACATTAAATCAAATCTTTGCCAAATCTGGAAAATTTAGACTTAATTATTTTGGGTTCGTTCCAGTACCGATTGTTACATAACGGTAAAAATCGATCGTATTTTTATTCACAAAATTTCACCCGAAAAATTCATATAAAAATAAATAATTTCTAAAATCATAAAAATAAATATAACTGGGTTAGAAAAATAAAATTTTGAATTTTTAAAATTTTTAAAATTATTTTCGGGTCAGTAGAGCTTAACTGACAGTGAAAACTCAAACAGTAAACATTTGAAATTTCAACCGGAAATTAACTACAATTTTCTAAAATAAGAATAAAAATAAGAATAAAAAAAAATATAAGCGACAAAAATAAATTTTTTTATTTATCAAAATAATTTTCTCTAAATTAAATTAATAATTACACCCACACATACATAAGCACATATCATTAAGGGTGCGTTTGATTTGCAAAAAGTATCAGGACAGCACAGGACAGACAGGACAGCACAGGACAAATCCTTACGTCACAGGACAATTCTTTGTCTTGTACATTGTTTGATGGATAATGAACAGCACAAACAAAATAATATTAAATTTATCGGAATACCCTTTATAATATATATATTATATTATTTAATATATAAATATAGACAATAGAGAGAGAGAGAGAGAGGAGGGAGTGAGAGAGGAGAGGAGAGAGAGAGGGGAGAGAGAAAGAGAGAGAGGAGAGAGTGAGAGAAGGGAGAGAGAAAGAGAGAGAGGAGAGAGAGGAGAGAGAGAGGGGAGAGAGGAGAGAGGAGAGAGAAAGAGAGAGAGAGAGAGAGGAGAGAGAGAGGGAGAGAGAGAAAGAGGGGAGAGAGGAGAGAGAGGGAGGAAGAGAGGAGAGAGAGAAGAGAGATGTAAGGATAATTTTGTCCTGTCCACTGATCACTTTTTAAATCAAACAGGGGACAAAAAATTTTGTGCTGTCCAGTCCCCTGAATTTTTGTAAATCAAACGCACCCTAAGAAACATAAAAATCGGGACGTTACATTATTGATGTGAGTCACTTTAACATCGAGGTCAGGGGGGAGGCCGTTATAGTCCAGTCTGTTGGCAGCATTCTGCCAAAGTCTCAGGTCTCCGGCGAGTACAAATCATGTTCCTCTGTTCATAATCATCATTGACGCAGGATTGGCTGAAAAGGGTAGCACAGTAACGGGGTCCATCAACATCATTAAGAAACAAGTTCTCGTTCATTCCATCTCGGATAGCCACCGAGAAGATAGCGCGAAGGCGAGAGATCAAAAGACTGATGTTTGGGAGGTGGAAATGGAGGGGCTCTTCAAAGCTGTAGCGGTTGTCTCTTGACCATTCAGGCAAAATGGGGAGAGTATGAGTCACATTTCCAAATTGTTCACCAGAAGACCAAAAGCAAGCCAGGTTCTTGAAATACTGAACCAGTGGTCCGGGAATCCAGATACTGTCCTGCGGAAAGTGGTTAGTAAAAGCCATCAGCAGAAAATTCAGCTCAGATGAGACAGGTATAGCACCAGCAATACTCATAGCTCTAAACGTTGGGAATGAAGGTAGAGATAGTGGGGTAGTGATAGTCGTCGTAGTGGTAGGTGGCGGCGGTTGAGTACATCAATGAATCGAGGTTGGGGTCAGGATTCTGAGGTACAGCGGCGTTCAACCTTCTCGCTTCAAAACGAGGTCTAGCAGCTTCATTGGCGCGCTCAGCAACCAGATCTCTTGCAGGTTCACCGACGGCGACAGGTCCTACAGGATTCGTGGGAGGAGGAGCGGGAGGTGCAACTTCTTCAAGTGTGGGGAAACGTCGATCAGGGAGTCTTGTTGTTTTTCCTAACATTTTATCAATTAAATATAAATGTTAATAGAAAATAAAAATAAATAAGGTACCTTAAAGAAAGGAAAACACTTTATAAAGAACTAGGTCTATTTTTATTTCATAAGTTAAAAATTGATATAATATTTTAAACGTTTTCCATCATAACTCAGTTATAAGCAAAAATAAAATAAAAATACCAATATTAGGTGGACTCTAATATAAGCAAAATTCAACCAATTCAACTGTGTTTAATGTCAGTGTTCCAAAACTACCATTGGTTAATTAATTTTCTGTTACTTTTTCAAGAATAATGCATACTCCTAAGAACTAAATGTGATGATTGTTATAAGTAAGGGTAGTTTAATAATTATAACTCACTTTTTACATAAATCAAAATAATTAAACTAACTTCCTTAATAAGTATAAAATTAGCTAATTTTACTTATAATTGAGTAATGAGGAGAATGTCGATTGATTTGAACTTTATCTAAATGATTAAAAAAAATAATCCATTTAAATAGCTTGATTTTACGTCTTTGATTGTATGTCAATTTATTTTTTAGCTAAAAGTAAATTAGAGAGATAAATTATCATGAATAAATCCAAATATGAAAAAGGGTATGTATAATGTTTCAATTTTTAAAAAAGTAATAACAAGAAAACGTGAAATTACGAGGAATTCAAGTTAATTTGTAATTTGTGTAATTTGTAATAAGAAAATGTATAGTTTAAGTTAATTTGTGTATGAAGATCTGGTGGGAAGATAGATTACTTAAAGGTAAATTCATAAAATAAATAACAGTGGGATAATTAATTTTTTAAAAAATTCATGATTAATTAAATGGTCAAAATTAATTGAAATTGGGTAAAAAAAAATTACAATATTGAAATTGGGTCATTAATAAAGCTTGACCTGTTGCACAGGATAGAAAAATAGTAAATTAAAATAGCATCAATTAAGTTTAGCAAGTATTTTGAAGTTTCTATTAAGAAGCATCTTAATAATTACAAATTTATTAAAAAATTAAAAAAAATGCCTATTATTGATTCTAATAATCATGTCCAATTATTCTAGTAAAAATGGCAATCCATGCATGGGAAACAGAACAGTTATGTTCTCTATGAAGCTCTGGTCCAGTTATTAAGGTGACATTTGATTCCTGCAATTTTTTATTCCCAAGCAAACTATATTTGTGAGAACCAAATTCTCAGGAATCTCTCTTTCCCAACTTCACTAATGGGAATAGAGTTTTCTCAAGTTTTTAATTATCTTTCACTAATTTTATTTCCGGGCATCTTTTATGCTTGAGAATATTTTTTTAAAAACTTGTAACAAACATATAAAACTTTTATTCTCATGCCAACATTCCCCTTTTTTTAAAACTTGTAACAAACGCTACCTAAGGACCTGTTTAGTTTGTTTCTTTATTTCCTGTTTTAATTTCCTAATTTTAGCAAAAAATACAACAAAAATAATTATAAAATTATCACAATGTTTTCATTCTGTTTCTTGTTTTCAAATATTTGTAGAGGAAATACTGAAAACAACTTTTTGTTTGTCTTCAGTGTCTATACCTTAGGACTTTTAAGTTTGGAATAAAAATTTTAAAAATTGTTTTGATTTATAAAAAGAACCTAAAGATCTTAATAGGTATATATAAATAAATTGAATTAATTAATAACATGAGAAAATATTATTCAAGTATATCATCACAAATCAAAATGTTCATCTTTTACATATAACGATTTTTTTTTATCCTATACAATCTTGTACATGTTAAGAATCAAAAATAGAAATGTTATGTTGAAAGTTGTGCGTTCAATTCCTTGAAAGTTTAAAAGTTACTCTTTCGCATTTCTATTTTTTGATTTCTTAACATGTGCAAGGTTTCACAGATTAAAAAAGCATGCATGTAAAAGGGTTTGGATTCTCATAAGTAATGACTCAATTTCAAGAGTTGTGTAAAAAAAAATTAGGCATAGATTTTACTTAATTAAACAAGAGTAAAGACCTATTTTGATCCCTGACAAATTGTCTGGTACCCAATTTAGTCCCTGAGAAAAAAAAAAAACTCACCCGTTAGTCCTTGACAATTACAAACGTGGGACATATTAGTCCCTCCGTTGATGTCCATTAGGAAGGCTCTGTTAGTTTGCTGATGTGGCCCGTTATCTCATCCAGCTATCCGTTAAGGGACCAAAATGTGCTTAAAATTTGTCAGGGACTAAATTGGGTACCACGAAATTCTTCTTTCCCTCATCTTCCTATGTTTCTTCTTCCTCTTTCTCCCATGCCCAAAACATCACTCTCACCTGCTTCTTCTTCTTCTTTGAAATTCCTACTTCACATTCTCAACTCTTCTTCTTATTCTTCTTCTTCAGTCCTAACCACTTCACATTCATATTCACACCCCAAACCTAAC
Organism: Echinosophora koreensis; assembly: GCA_035048595.1. Taxonomy (NCBI): domain Eukaryota; kingdom Viridiplantae; phylum Streptophyta; class Magnoliopsida; order Fabales; family Fabaceae; genus Echinosophora; species Echinosophora koreensis. The sequence goes on along the minus strand of JAPCYP010000025.1, from coordinate 3,496,642 downwards.
ACTTCCTCTGCTCCATGGCTCACCAAATGGCCCTCAAACCCTAACCCACCTTCTCCCCAATAACCCAACCCAACAACGTGTAAGGTTGAGCAGAATAATTCAACAAATCAACGTGGCAGTAATAGAATATGTGAAAGGGGAAGAAGATGGACGTTAAAGAGAAGGTTCAGCTTCAATTGGTGAGCCATGGTCTCTCACTAGCACACAGGTTTCTCAAAATCAACAATCAAACATCTCTTTAGCAATTCAACGCTATAAAAATTAATTCCCTCCTTGTTCATTATTTTGGTTGTTGTGGAGATGCTTCAGAATGAACCCACCCATATGAGCAGGTTTGCTAATTTCCCAAAAAAAAAAAAAAATTATCAGAAAGACAAAGGGTAATCAGGAACCCATTCTTCTTCCTAATCCTTTATTTTCTCCACCGATGCTTATGTTCTTTTTTACTTTCTAATGATTATCTGATTTTTTTTTATTCAAAAAATAGTTGATTTTGATTGGGATTTTCGTATATGCAGGAGATGTGGGGATAGAGGGTGAAGTTTAAACCAATATCACCATATGCAGTTTTTCATTCTCAGTTTTTTTTCTTTGTGATGTATCTGGTATGGTGGTGCTCCCTAAAATTTCTCTTTTTGATCAAATTTATAGAGCTCAGTCCCTGAGTTCAACTTTGAATTCTCTGAATTTGATTGAGTTTCTGGGTTTAGAGGAAGAAATGGGAAAAAAAATTGATGGAGGAAGAAGAAAGGATAAAGAAGATGAAAAAATGGGTGAGTTTTTTCTCGTAGGGACTAAAATGGGTGCCTCGAAAATTGTCAGGGACCAAAATGAGCCTTTAATCAGCAATAAAAATCCACGTGGGCTACTTAACGGATAGGTGGATGAGTTAACGGGCCACATCAGTAAACTAACAAAGCCTTTATAATGGAGATCAACGGAGGGACTAACGTGTCCCTGGTTTGTAATTTTCAAGGACTAACGAATGAGTTTTTTTTTTTGTCAGGGACTAAAATGGGCTCCGCGAAAATTGTTAGGGACCAAAATGGGCCTTTACCCATTAAACAATTTTCTTGACTCAATTTATATTAGCCGGAGTTCAAAGTAACCTGCGAATGTAGAAGATCTTGGGAACCAAAAAAAAATATAGCATACAATTAAACTCTCAAAGACTTGACCATCTAAAAACATTAAAAAAAATGTATAACTTCAGTTGCACAATTTAATAATTCCTCCATTCCCAAATAAATGGCATTCAAGTTTTCACACTAAAATTAAATAGTACATTAAATGACATTAATTGATGACGAAAATCAAGACATTTTTTGTTTTCTTTCCTTCACTTCCATTTTCCTAGTATTTAAAGAAACAAAGTTTGCCCCGTCTTATATGTCTATCAGCCACAAAAGTCTCTTTACATATCGAAAATTCAAATATGCCAACCTTATACCTTGTTGCCTTCTTCCTTGCTTTGCCATTTGGTTTCTGTAATGCTTCTATTGATGCAAAGCTTCAAGACAACAAAATCATGGATAACATCAAAGCGTCCAGTGTAATTGGAATTACCCTCGAGGTTGCTCTGCCTCCTATGGCAGTTCCAGTGCACTTTACTTGTGATTCTGGAAGCTTTGTAATACCACCTGGAAAAGTTCATCAATGGACTGTTCCCATCGGCAAGACTGACAACTGTCATGCAACATGGGGTCATTCAGAGGCTTTTTTCGTTGCATGTGACACCTATGACGTAGGCCATTTTGTCCATTGGTTGGTAAAATTAGATGGTTTCTTTCATAGTTGGGACTTGTGGACGTGGGAAAAAAGGGCTAGTTGGCAGCACTGAACACCAAAATGGTTACAATGGTACTGATACATTGATCGTGCTCAAATTCTACTCTTATTTTCAACTTGATTATAGTACTTATGATCCTGAATGTATTAGCAGCATTGAACAATTATAATGAGAAATAAGCTTTGTCCCTGCCTTCCTTCAAAAAAAGATTTGACCCTACCTTGTTATATTATTATATATAACAACCTTTTAAATGGCGATCATGGTTGTGGCTGCGTTGTGGTTTTTGTGATCACGGATATTGTGGATACTATGATGTGAATTACGACCACTGCAGTATGAATTATACACAACTTTACACAATTTTGGTCAAAATTATCTGTTTTATTCTACATTTAATATTAGCTTATAGTTTATATTTTTTCATTATTATGAGAAATATGAAATAAAAAAGTAATCAAATAATGTTAAATATAAATAAATTAGCATCCAACTACAAATATATTTGACAAAGTTCATGCATGATTATTTTTAAAACTTGTACTTTTAAAAACATATAGCACAAAGCATATGTTTTTAAAGCTTGTACTTTTAAAACTATCCAATGGATTCCACCCATGGTTTGGTGAACTGTCAGTATTAGTGCTTAATGGTCAATGTGGATATGTAACTCCGACGTTGTCTTCCAGAGTTTGTTAGGGATCCACATGCATAACGGAGTAGTGGAGTAGTACTGGATCGCATAGCATTGTTGGTTATGTTGGATGAGATTATTATGCTATATGTTGTATTATGTGTTATGTATACATTTATATATGTATTGTATGATCATCTTGCTAACTACCCTATTGCCATTATGTTTATACAACGGTTTCTTACTCCTCATCTTCTGTTGTTTCTTTGCATGTATCTTCAGTTTATGCAGAGGAGGGTGACTAGCTTGTTGAGGAGTGACTCCGAGGAGATCGCTCGCTCATAATTTAGGATTTTAGTTTACATAGTTATTTTTGATTTTCGATGTATTTTCCGGATTTGGTTACCAGTTCTGATATGTGACATCAGGGTATTGGGTTTATGTTTCTTTTGTTTATGTTTTATATTTCTTTTTCCGCGTTGTTATATTTTGATACATGTGGTACTCGCTACCTTATGTTTTTATTTTACTTTATTATAAATTAATGTTTTATTTTATATATATTTAATTGTTCGGGATAGAGGGTGTCACACCAGCCGCTGAAAAGTCCCACGCTGTAAGACAGGTGCAATTTTGCGGCAAGCGTTCTCGCCATGTTTGCGAGGGGCAAGGCAGTCGGTATTGTTCACTAATTTGCGAGGGACAAAGCCGTCGGTAAGGGACAAATGTCATGACCCAAATTTCATAGCCATGACCGGCCGAAAGGGAATGTCTAATCTTTCCCCTTTCGCAGCCTCACAAGCATACACAAATTCATCTCATCCAAAGTTAAAGATTACATTCATTACTTACATAAGGAATATGATACAACAGAGGGACAAACAACACAAAGAATTACAAAGTCCTTTTTAAATTAATAATAAATAAAAAAACTAAGGGTACAACCCCTCAAGCTATCCACATTCAAGACTTTTGGCGGCTTCGCAGATACCTGCAGCTGAAATGTTAAATGTGGGGTGAGTCCACTGTTGGTGTAAGCCCTAGTGGCCAATCTATTTTGAATAGATAATCATTTGTATCATGAATTTGATCATATATTTGATATATGAATAAGGCAATCATTTATTATGTTATTAGTTTATAGCATAATAAAGTCCTTAGAATAGGCAGTTCATTCAATAAGATATTAAGTACGTGACTTAATCGTGAGACCCCATTGAATAATAGAATGCTATTCTTAAATATCCGTAGTCGAGTATTATTGTTAATTAGGACGACAATAATACATAGAGACTATTGTGTGAGTAGACTGATGACCACATCTCACGGGTCATGGATATGTGATATCAAGTCGGCACACAGGTATACATAGTGAAGTAGTCCTTCGACTTGAGGTCACTACGATTCCTACATGAGGAGTTATAGGCTTTAATGCTATCAAACGTCATGCGTAACAGGGTGATCATAAAGGTAGTTATTTGGCCTGTAATAAATCATGTTGAGGAGTGTGAGCGATGTAGACAGGATTCGTCCCTCCTACATAACAGGGGTACTGTTTTGGGCCCCTCAATAGAGTGAGACGTGAAATATGCGTGGCCACGCGGAAGTGGGCCAATATGTGATATTGGGCCCGTTTGTGATTACACGTCTACTCGGGGATCGAGGAACAAACAATTGAACATAACAAGGATGACATTCTTATGCCTTGTGTTCAATTAAGACATATGGACGAAGGGACATTTACTGCACGGTAAATTTTGGTCGCGGTAAGGCTAAAATCGGATCACCGATACTCTTGCTAATTGGGTAGTGATGATGCATTGCTAGATGCCACTCATTATTTATAATATTTAATATTATAATTAATATTTGATATTACTGTAATATTTAATATTATTGCCAACTTAGTGGGAGCCTGGATTTTATTTTTAGCGACCGAATAATTCGGTCGCTAAATCGGTCGCAAAAGGGTTAATTTGAATTTTGACTTCAAAAATTTAGCGACCGAATTAAAATCGGTCGCTAACACGCGCTATTTTAAATTTTTTACGTGCCATTTATAGACCTAATTAATATCGGTCGCAAAAATAAATAAAAATGTATCCGTTGCATTAAACTTGATCGCCATTTCGGTCGCCGAAAAGTCAGTAAGTTTTGACTTTTAATTTCCTTTAATTAGCGACCGAAATAGAGACCGATATCTCTGCTACGCTCTATTCCGGTCGCTAATTCGGTCGCAGTATCAACTATAACAAGTGTCTCTTGTATATCCTTTAATCGGTCGCCATTTCGGTCGTAAACAGCAACCAACAAATTCGGTCTCTAATTTCGGTCGCTAAATGACCTTTTTTTTGTAGTGAGAGCATCCTTATGAGAAAGCTCACCTGAGGATGACTCCTTCCAAATCAAATGGTCCCTAGCTGGATAAACAGGAACAGGAATTTGAGATAAGCTAATTCCAGCATTGTCCAGTTTTTGAAGCAGCTCCACAGGGATGTTCCATTTTCCATCTATCAAAAAATCAGCTACTGAAGCAGATAATGAGCTATGCAATTCTGCTGGAATGTTGAGAACACCAATTAGTGGTTTAGAAGCCCAATTGTGAAGCCAAAAGTTTATGTCCTTGCCATCCCCAATCAACCAAATGGAATTAGAAGAAACATTTTGCATTTGACACTCGATCCCTGGCCAAATAGAGGATTTTACATGCCTGAAGGATGGCTTAGTGTGATGGATGAACCTTCTCCGAAGAAACACTGCCCATTCCTTGTCAGAGATCATCAATTCCCAGGAAAGCTTGAGTAATGTAGCTTTATTCACAGTTCTAAGAGATTTGATACCCAGGCCACCTTCCTTAAAGGGAGAGCACAATCTAGACCAAGACACAGTGACCATTTTCCTAGTGGAGATGTCCCCACTCCAGACAAAGTTTCTGATGCACCTGTCTAGATTCTTTAGGAGGGATATAGGCCAAGCATAAACTTGAAAGCTATAAAAAAAAAAAAGCATGCTTTGAATTACATATTTCACAAGTTCAACCCTTCCCATGATGGATAAAAGACTACCTTTCCAAGAAGCAAGCTTGGACAAAATTTTATCTCCTAATGGCTGCAAAAGGACCTTAGAAGGTTTGCCTTTAAAAATAGGGACTCCAAGGTATGTGAAAGGCAAACAGCCAGCAGAGAATCCAAGAGAATTAGATATTTGAGCAACTCTACTGGGGGAGGAAGATCCCATATAAAATTTACATTTGTTGAGGTTTAAGTACTGTCCTGAAGTTTTGCTGTACTCATCAAGGAGATTAATCAAGAGCTGCAAGTTTCTTTTGGATCCATTGCAGAACACTAAGACATCATCAGCATACATAACATGACTTGGGGAAAGGAGGTTATTAGGGCCAGAGACAGTTTTAAATAAACCAGCATCAACTAAGTAGGATATACCTCTACTTAATACATCTTCAGCCAGACAGAATAAGAGAGGAGAGAGAGGATCTCCCTGCCTCACACCCCTCTTGCATTCAAAAAAGCCAACAGATTTCCCATTAACCAGGAAGGAAAGCATAGCTGAGTTTAATATGAGCTTAATCCAATTGCAAAATCTACTATTGAAACCAAAAGCATCTAAGACCTTTAGAATAAAATTCCAATCCAAAGTATCAAATGCTTTCTTAATGTCAAGTTTGAGGGCAAGATTTCCACCAAAAGCTTTATGGTCTAGCAGATTGACAACCTCAGAAGTAGTGCAAATGCATTCCTGTATATGTCTCTCCCTAACAAAGCCTCTTTGTTGCTTAGAAATAATTCTAGGCGCAATGATGGCAAGCCTATCTGCAAGAACCTTGGTTATGATTTTGAATTGGAAATTGGCTAGAGCAATTAGCCGAAAGTCATCAATTTTATCAGCTCCCTTAAACTTTGGAATGAGCACAACTAGATTAGAATTCAGATTAGGCAGCATCCAGCCCTAAGTAAAAAACTGAGAAACAGCCTTGCAAACATCAGAACCAATGATATCCCAAAAGCTTTGATAGAAGCATCCCCCAAAACCATCAGGACCCGGGGCACCCTAACCATTCATAGCAAAAACTGCATTTTTAATTTCCAAATCAGAAGGGATACTGGATAGCAGGTCATTATCCTCATTGGAGATGGACTTTGGAATCACTCTGGAGATCAAGTCATTGTCTTCACAATCATTCAATGAAGCATAAAGAGAAGAATAAAAATCAATGACATGCTACTCTATTTCATATTGGTCTTGCAAAATATCATCACCTATCCTAAGCATGGACATTGATTTAGAAGATTGCCTAATCTTAGTCAATCTATGAAAAAAGCCAGTATTTCTGTCACCTTTGCATTGCCAATCCACTCTGGACTTCTCCCTCCAGAATTCTTCCTCAAAATTCAGTGCTTGGTGAAGCTCAACTTGAGCAATGGTTTCCTGCTGGATTAAATCATCTGAAGCACCAATAGAACCAATGTCCTGCTGATTTTTTTCCACTACAGCTAGAGCATTTTTGACCCTAAGATGAATGTTACCAAAGACATTGGTATTCCAATCCTTCAAGGCAGCTTTGACTTTCTTTAGCTTTTGAGAAAGGACAAACATGGGACAACCATGGATAGGAGAGTTCCAGACTTCCTGAATCAATCTTTTACAATCATGATGACCAATCCACATTTTATGAAACTTAAAAGAGGAAGGGAAGGTTCTGTTACCTATGCTAGCAGTAAGTAGTAGAGGGAAGTGATCTGACTTACTCCTAGCTAAGGTGCAGTAGGTAGTAGAGGACCAGTAATTCAACCAATCATCATTAAATAAGCTTCTATCCAATCTTCTTTCAGTTAAAGCAACTCCAGATCTGCCATTACTCCATGTGTATTGAGATCCTCTAGTCATAATATGAGTCCAATTACTAATGCTTGTGAAAGCTCTAAAATCCTCACAGGAAACTCTTAGGGGTAAAGAGGAGCCTCTGACTTTTTGAGAGCTCAAAATAGTGTTAAAGTCACCAATTATACACCATGGACCCGGGTTTGCAACCTGCAGATCATTTAGATCATTCCACAATCTTCTTCTCCTCAAATAGGTTGTGCTGGCATACACCACACCAATGAACATTGACTGAGAATCAAGAGTAACTGAAAAGGATACTTGCTGGCAAGTATTAGAGATAACAGAAGGAGTAAAAACACTACTACAAAAGCCCCATAGATTAGGAAGAGAGGAGTTTCTGTAATTCCCAAAAAATAATTGCATATTGATTTGTCTCCAAAAGGATACTAGGACATCATTAACTGAAATCCAAGGTTCAGAAATGAAAAGGAAATCAGGTCTATTGATAGAACACAATTTCTTCAAAATTGATCTGGTTTCAGTGTTACCAAAACCCCTACAATTCCAGTAAAGGATCTTCATTAAGCAAATAAATGGGGACCACCCCTTGAGCGGGCATTACCTTTTGCATTCTTAATCACCTTTGCTTTCTTTTTTGATTTCTTCTTGCTAGACTTAGAAACCACAACCTGAAAATCAGAATCTGAGCTTTGCTTATCTGAAACTGAGTTATCATTCAAATATTTGCTAGCTGTCTGAGGAGGTTTTGAGGGGTCCATTTCTGTATTCACTGTCCTGATGAGATTAGGATCTTGCTCTGCACTGTCTTTCTTGTTAGGATCATCAGCATCATTTTCTGGCTCCACATCCCAGAAAGATCCCACCAGTCTCATGTCTTGTGCCACAATGGGATTCTCCACTAGAGTAATTGGAACAACTTCAGCTGCAGGTTGATTTACAAGGACTGGCAAGGCAGGAGAAGGAATGGCCATTCCTAAATCTGAGTTGAAAGAAGCAGCAACCACATCAGCAGGGGAGGCATTCCTTGAATCAAATATATTAATATCATCCATGTAATGAGGAGAACTATCAATCGAAGCTTGAGAATTTTGTACCAAAGTGCCAGTTGACCCTGAACCAATAAGGCCAAAATTTTCATTATCTTGGATGCCTGACATTAAAGCATTACTGATCCTTGGAGATTGATCTGCAAACTGATTATGTATAGGGGTATGGATCAGTCTATCCGATTCTAAGATTATTTCAACCACAAAGGGAACATTATTTTGTAGGAGATTATCCCTATTAATTGGAGGATTTGGAATATCTTCAACCAGCACATTCTCAGTCAAGTTCTTATCTATATGAGTAGCTTGATTATCAACATCAAGTTGAGGAGGAGGGATAGAATGACTTGTCCCAGCAGTGTCTTCCACCTGAGGGCTTTTTTTTATGACAACCTCATTTCCCTTATTTAGAGCAGGACCAGGAGTGGCCAATTGGTTTTGCTGAGTGATCAAATTCTCCATAACCGGATCGTCTTTATTCAAATCTGAATTACTGGAGACATCAATCGGGATAATAGGTTGATCTTTGATCTTTGGAACATACTTGAGAGTCGATTTCTTGGGAGCCAAGAAATGATTACTGTCTTCTTTGTCACCTCTCCCTTCTGGATTCTTTCTACAATCCTGCAAGGAATGTCCTATGATGCCACAGGAGGAACAAAAGGCTGGCAACCTCTCGTACTCAATGTAAACAGGGAAGGCAAAATCTTCTCTTTCCACCATTATTTTTTCACACAGGTTCGATGCCATGTCCAGATCCACCAAAACTCTTGCAAAGTGGCCAAGAGACTTGTTGATTGTCGCATCATCCAAAGATAAGGGGACACCAACTCCTCTAGCTATAGCGAACAAGATCTTACGTCTCCAATACTCTTGTGGAAGGCCAAAAATCCTGATCCAACATTATGCATTTGTTTGTTTCACTAAATTCGGACTGAAATCTGGAGTCCAAGAGAAGAGTCTCAAGATTCCCGGTTCGAGATTCCATGAACCAACAGACCAGACCTTCCTTAGGTCTTCAATAGAGGAGAAGGAGAATTCGAAAAAACCTTTACCAATAGGGGTCAACCTCCAATTACCGAGCGACTTCCATAGCTTCATTAACTTGCAACGCAAGTCATTGAACTTGATGAGATTATCTCCTTTTGACAACAGCAACCTTCCATGAAGATGATTCTTGCAACTTTCCAATCCGGCAAGATACTCCTGTTCAGGAATCTTGACCCAAAGATCATCTCCTTTCTTGCATGGGGTTGGCAATTGACTTAATGGGATATCACATGCATTGTTTAGGGCTTGGGCAAAGGTCTTCTTTTGAGGGAAAAAAGGAGTAAAAGAGGATGAGGGGGGCGAGGGAGAAGGGTAGGAGGCAAGACAGTTCCATGGGATGATTGGAGCGGCCACGGCAGTCATGCAACAAGGTTTACGTGAGCATAATGAAATAGACAACTATAAACACGAGAAGGGGGGTTGAATTGTGTTTATCAGAAATTAAAATAAAGTTAAAAACTTTTTGCATGCAGAAGCTAAGCACAGACAGGTGTAAAAAGGTTACACAGACAGGTCACCTATCTGTTGTAGTTTTCTCAGAAAACAACACACGTATAGATGAAAAACAGACTTGATAAAATAGTTTTAACCCCTTAGTTAGAAAGCAGATGATATATAATCAAAACAACTAAAGAGATTAAGGGAAGAGAGATTAACACAGAGATTTATCCTGGTTCACTCTTTAACACAAAGAGCTACTTCCAGTCCTTGGCAGCACCAAGATTTATCCACTATAACTGATCAGGTTACAGACTCCAAGTATTGTTTGCACACCTAGCCTCTTCAGGCTCCAACACAAGTATTCTTTGCCCACCTAGCCTCTTCAGGCTCACTCAGATTTGTTTGAGAGTTTGGTTTGTAATAAATACACTTACAGACAGACAGATCTTTCACTAACACTCAGAGAGTGGTTTAAATGTAAAGCTTAGGAAAGTTTGCGTAATAACTTCAAATGATTGAAGAATACAGAGTGAATAAATGAATAGAGTAATGGCTCTTTAATGCTTTGGTAACTCTGATGTGTTCATCTTCAATGACTTCTGTATTTATAGCCTTCAAACATTTAATATCCGTTAGAGACATTCCTTGCAACGATGGCTTCAAGCAGAGCTTCATTAAATGCAATATAGTCGTTCTGGGAAGCCATTAATGCAATGGAGACGTTGGTTGTACTCTAACTTGAGGGATAATAGCTTTATGCATCGTGTAGATGCCAACTCAGAGTTGTGCAGAGTGCTTTTGTACTTTTGCAGAGTACATTTCCCTTTCTGTGTAATAACTGAAAGTACTAGGGAATAAAGCATGTTGGAAACATTCTTTAACTGGAAGTTTGTCTCTGACTTCCTAGGTTGCTTGAGAGAGAGCACTTCTCAGTTTCTTGATAAGCGTGAGAGAGAGTTCTCAGAGTATTCTTCATGAGGGGACAGCTTGCAAAAGCTTCCTGTACTTCGAGTTCTTTAACAAAGAACCATAGACAAGTTGAAGTGTTAGAGCAGAGACAGGTTGTAAACCAGTTTGCACATAGTCAACAATCCTAGTCAGTGGACAGGTTGACTTTTTGGCTTATATGGACAGGTTGGTACTTAGGTAGACAGACAGGTGAGTTTTGTAATCTTCTGATCTGTACACTAAGTAGATAGGTTAGCAACCACAAAGTAGGTTAGTTAAATCATTAACCAATGTTTAGTTTTCATCAAAACTTAGGGAAATGCACACAGACATTTTAGAGACTTAACAATCTCCCCCTTTTTGATGATGGCAAACATTCAGATGATTTAATGAACCTTTGAAAATATCAGAGTACAGACAGATGCATTTGTGTTCAATAAAGAGTATCAGAGCAATATGCACCAGGTTTAAGTTTTAAAAAATATCAGAGTATATCAGAGAATTAAAATTTTTAAAATTTTTACCAATTGTTATATTCCCCAGAACACTTAGCATATAACCATCACATAATTTTCTCCAAACATTTTACATTAATCATCTTACATTTTTCTCCCCCTTTTGTCAGCAACAAAAAGAGTAAACAGATAACAGTGGAGAGAAAAAGAGACAATAAAGAGAAAATAAGAAAGATAAAGTAATATTGATTTGTATTCATCATAAGCATTTCAATTACAAGGCAGTTCCTACAACTACTTATCTAGGCTGATTAAAAAGAAGATACAATGAATCAACTTTCTGTTCTAACAGCAGCCTAGCATGCCTCTCTGCATCCAATTGTCTTCTGACTTCTTCTAGCTCAGTCTTAAGAAGATTGAAGCTATCTGAATCCACCATCTGAGAGGAGGAGACTTCTGTAGACAAGCTGGTTGAAGCAACAGACAGGGATGGATACCAGGGTAAGGCTAAAACTGGGGGTGCCTTAGGTACAGAGAAAGGTGAGGAGACACGGGGAAAGAAAAGCTGATGAATGGTTCTGAAAAAGAATAAAGGAAGAAAAGCTATCTTAAACAGAGGAGTGATTCTGACTGGGTCAAAATCAGGAGAGGGAAAGACATAGGAGAGTCTTTCACAAAGAGACAGACGAGTAACTCTTATTTGAATAGGAGGGGGAAGAGGTTGATTGGCTAAGACAGATGGAGGTAGGGGTAAGAGAGAGTCTATGTGAGAAAAGAATGAATTAGACCCTGTGACTAAAAGAAAAAAAGTATCTAGACCTAGAGGGTAACATTACAACAGAGGCAGGATAGTGAGATCCTTCCAATGTTCTAATGAACAACACAATAGGGGGATAAAAGAAAATCTCCCTACATGGGTTCAGAATGTGAGGTGGAGGAGAAGGGATGACAGATAAGTGAGATACACTTGCAGTCATTAGAGATTGCAAATCACTCACAAACAGTCTAGATGATATGCCAGATTGTTCTCTGGGAGTTGAGTCCCTGTGAACAACTGTGTACTGACATACATCAGACACGACATCAAAAGATGTTTGGGTGGGGTGAGAGGAGACAGGTGAATGAAAAGGGGAGGCAACAGATAAAAGTTTGACACAAAGGGCAGAGGGGGAAGAAACAACAGAATCTGGAATACCTAGGTGAAGGGGAGAGGAAGGTGCAGAAGGAAAGGTGAAGAGCTGATCTTCAAAGTGCCTTGCTTTCTTCCTTGAAGGGGACATAGAAGCATCTTCAGAATGACCAACTGTCTGTGTTCCAGCAGACAGGTCAGCAAAGGTTGCAGTAGCAGCAACAGCAGCAGGCTCTTCTGCAGGGACTTCTTCCCTTTCAGCAACAGCCACCACAGGCATAGGGTAGCCTGACCTTCTTTTTCTGGGAATGATTCCCAGATCAAGAGGTTTGATCTCCCTAGGCTTTGGTGAGGGAGGAGATGTCTGCTCCCCCTGAGCAGGTGCTTCCTCTTTACTAGGCTCAGACTCCACTTGTCTGACCTTGGTAAAGGTCTTCACCAGTCTTCTCCTCTTGGTGGGTTGTGCAGAAACCACACCAGATTTTCCAGCCTCACTGGTCTTCCTCTTGGGAGAGGGCTTCTTCAGCTTGAATCTGAGAGGCTCAACTGTCTCAGCAGATCCTTCAGAAGCTGTGGGTTCCTCAGGCCTCTGATCCTGTCTGGCAACCTTTCCAGTAGCTTTCCAAATTCTCTCAGAGATTAGAAACTCTGATTCACCAGTGGAATCAGCAGGTTCTTCTGCTTTTTCCTTCTGCTTCTGTTCAACAGCAGGCTTCTTCTTCTTCTTCTTCTTCTTCTTCTTCTTCTTCTTCTTCTTCTTCTTCTTCTTCTTCTTCTTCTTCTTCTTCTTCTTCTTCTTCTTCTTCTTATCTTCTTCTTCATCCTCCAGAGGGATTTCTTCAATCCCCATCATAGACAAGACCTTCTTGTCTATGGGCAGATCCATGTCCACAAAATGGACATCAGTTGGAACAAATATCTTGTTCCTAAAAACCCTTGTCAGCAGCATTCCATAAGGGTAGGTAGGCATGTTTGTCCTTCTGATCAAAGACTCAAGATACATGTAGATGAGATCATTGATGTCTATCTTGATTTTGTGAATCAAGTGGTACAGAGCGAATCTGTCCAACTTGGTCACATTGTCTCGTGATCCTTTTCTGGGCATTACACACTCCAGAAGCAGCTTGTGCAAGAACCTGCACTTGGGCACCATGCAGACAGGCTTCTTGTTCTCAGGGTTGGGAACTCCATATATGGCAATATTGACACTTTCAGTTCCTAGCTGATCTTCCCAGTCAGGTCTGAAAGCAGTTCCAATCCTTGGGCATCTGGTTGCCAATTCCAGAGAGCTGATAGGAAACTGGAGAGTCACATTAGCTGACATTTGAGCCTTGAAGCTCTTGGTTCCATCAACCACATTGGTGATGACAACAGCATTTCTCCAGAAGTCTCTGACAAGCTTGGGATGGACCAGCTCCTTGATATCAAAGAAGGCTGTCCACTTAGAGTATTCCAACTCTTCAGTGACATCCATTCCCCATTTCTTCATCTGTTGGAGATCAACAGTCTTTCCTGGTAGAATCTTCTCAACGTCAGCTATTCTCATTTCATATTTCTCAGCAATCTCTTTTGGAGACAAACGCTTTGAAGATGCCATTTTTCAGAGAAGAAAGAATGAGAGTTTTGGAAGAGAGAAGGGTTTGAACGAGAGGAAGACGAAGAAGAAAAGACTTAGGGCTTTTGAGAAGGATAAAGTTTGAAACTTTCTGAAGATTTGCCTTTTAAAGCAGTAAAAGCAGGAGAGAGAAAAAGACATTTTTAATTAAGCATGGCACGATTTATGTGGGGAACTGTAGCGCCCACTTAGACATAATGAAAACATGGTTTCGAGGTAAAAACTGTCGTGTCCATGATTAGCTTCAAATTAACAAATGGTATTAAATAAATAAATAAATAATAACCATTTTAATAAAACTGTTGGGTTTCAGCATAGTGACTCAGCAGAGTCAGACAGGTGATCACAGACAGTTCAAAACTCAGACATTTCATTCAACAATACAATGCATGTTTAAATTATCTCTAATAAATAAAAATCTTTCTTCTGCTAAAGGCTTAGTGAAGATATCAGCCCATTGATTTTTAGTTTTAACAAACTTAATATCAAAGATACCTTTCTGAACATAATCTCTAATGAAGTGATGTTTGATTTCTATATGCTTAACCTTAGAATGCTGAATTGGATTTTTAGTTAAGCAGATAGCACTAGAATTATCACACCATACAGATATATTATGCTCAAAAATAGAGTAATCCTCAAGTTGATGTTTTACCCATAAGAGTTGAGAGCAACAACTAGCAGCTGAGATATATTCTGCTTCAGCAGTAGATAGAGCAATAGTTGTCTGCCTTTTGCTTGACCAAGAGACTAAATTTGCTCCAATGAAGTGGCATCCTCCACTGGTGCTTTTTCTTTCTATTTTGTCTCCAGCAAAGTCAGCATCATAGAATCCCACTAATCTGTATTCTTTAGTTCTTAAATACAGCAAACCAAGATTAGTAGTACCAAGCAAATATCTAAATATTCTCTTAACAGCTTTAAGATGAGATTCTCTTGGGTCAGATTGAAATCTAGCACACATCCAGACACTAAATTGAATATCAGGTCTGCTTGAGGTTAAGTACAGTAAAGATCCAATCATACCTCTGTAGACAGTTTGGTCTACCTTTTTACCTTCATCATCTTTACTTAGTTTTGCATTGGTTTCCATGGGAGTTTTCATAAGTTTAGCACTTTCCATTTTGTATTTCTTGAGCATTTCCTTGATATACTTTTGTTGATGGATGTAGATTCCATCACTTGTCTGTTTGATTTGTAGACCAAGGAAGAACTTGAATTCTCCCATCATGCTCATCTCAAATTCTGCTTGCATCAGCTTTGAAAAATCCTTGCACAGCTTTTCATTAGTTGCTCCAAAAATAATATCATCAACATATATTTGGACTATAATGAAATTTTCTTTAGAGCTTTTCTTAAACAGAGTAGTATCTACTTGACCTCTTGTAAAACTATTATGCATGAGAAAAGAGCTTAGTCTATCATACCATGCCCTAGGTGCTTGCTTTAAACCATATAATGCCTTTTTAAGTTTAAAAACATGATCTGGTTTATCAGTATCTTCAAAACCAGGGGGTTGTTTAACATAAACTTCTTCTTCAATTATTCCATTGAGAAAAGCACTTTTCACATCCATTTGAAAAAGAGTGATTTGGTGTTGTGCAGCATATGACATCAGTATACGAATAGCTTCTATTCTAGCTACAGGTGCAAAGGTTTCAGTATAGTCAATACCTTCTTGTTGGTTATAGCCTTGAGCTACTAACCTTGCCTTGTTTCTGACAACTTTGCCATCTTCATCTAACTTGTTTCTGAAGACCCATCTTGTTCCAATGACAGACTTGTTTTGGGGTTTGGAGACTAGTGTCCAAACATCATTTCTGGTGAACTGGTTGAGTTCTTCTTGCATAGCAAGAATCCAGCTTTCATCATCAAGAGCTTGTTCAATGTGTTTTGGCTCTATTTCTGACATAAAGGCCACATTGCTTGATTCTCTTAAAGTAGATCTGGTTCTTACTCCTTCTGAGGGATGTCCAATAATGAGATCCTTAGGATGATGAGTTTTGAATTTCCAGTCTCTTTCAAGAGGATGTTGACTTGTCTGCTCCACTTGTCTGTCTGGTTCTGCTTCAGGTTCTGATTTGGTTAAGTCAGGTTGTTGATCTTCTGACTTGTTTATATCAAGACCTGGAAGATCATCTTCTAGATCTGACAATTCCTTATCAGTCTTTAAGTTATCATTAAATTTGACATGAACAGATTCTTCAATAACAGATGTTCTGGAATTGTAAATTCTAAAAGCTTTAGACATTTCAGAGTATCCCAAAAAGATACCTTTGTCTGTCTTAGAGTCAAACTTTCCAAGTTGATCCTTGGTATTTAAGATGAAGCATTCACATCCAAATGCATGAAAGTAAGAAATGTTGGGGCTTTTTCCTTTCCACAATTCATAGGGAGTCTTCTTTAGAAAAAGCCTAATGAGTATTCTGTTTTGTACATAACAGGCTGTGTTTACTGCTTCTGCCCAGAAGTACTTAGGGAGATTATTCTCATTTAGCATTGATCTAGCCATCTCTTGCAGAGATCTGTTCTTTCTCTCAACCACTCCATTTTGTTGAGGAGTTCTAGGTGCAGAGAAATTGTGAGAGATCCCATTCTCCTCACAGAACTGACTAAACTGCTCATTTTCAAATTCTCCCCCATGGTCACTTCTAAGAGTAGAAATGCAGAAACCCTGCTCATTTTGTACTCTTTTACAGAATACTGAGAAAGCCTTAAAAGACTCATCCTTGTGGGTTAAGAAGAGTACCCATGTATATCTAGAATAGTCATCAACTATGACAAATCCATATTTCCTTCCAGCTAAGCTAGCAACACTAACTGGTCCAAACAGATCCATGTGTAACAACTGAAGAGGTCTAGAGGTTGATACTTGGTTTTTAGATTTGAAACTTGATTTTATTTGTTTACCTCTCTGACATGCATCACACAAAACATCTTTCTTAAAACTAATATCAGGCAATCCTCTCACAAGGTTATCCCTTTTTAGTTTTGAAATTAATTTCATACTAGCATGTCCTAGTTTCTTGTGCCACAACCATCTTTCATCCTCTTTAGACATCAGACAGGTTACACTTTGATCTGAGAGATCAGTCAGTTCAATCTTATACAGATTTTGTTGCCTTTTAGCTGAAAAGAGGGTTTTGCCACTTAGATCTTTAACTATACAGAAATCTTTGGTAAAGGAGACATCAAATCCACTGTCACATAATTGACTTATGCTAAGCAAATTGTGTTTTAATCCTTTAACCATAAGAACATTTGATATAGAGGGAAGAGGACGTTTACCACCAATAGTACCAATTCCTATAACCTTCCCTTTCTGATTTCCACCAAATGCCACATGTCCTCCTTTCTTAAGTTGGAGGTCTAGGAACATAGACCTTTCTCCTGTCATGTGTCGCGAGCAGCCACTGTCCAGGTACCAGCAGTGGTGTTTTCTTTGTGCTGTTGAGGACATCTGCAACAGAGATTATTTGATCTTTAGGTACCCATAGTTTTCTGGGTCCTTTTTTGTTAGTTCTAGGAGTCTGTGAAGACTTCCTTCTTTTCTTATGAAGACACTTAGACATAACATGTCCAGTCTTTCCACAGAAATTACAGACAGGTATGGATTTAATAGAAGTAGATGTAGTAGATACTTTAGAGTGCTTAGTTGATACTTTATGATGTTTCTGATGGACATATCCTATACCTTCTTTGTTAAGGGAGTGCCTCTGACAGCCAAGCAGCTTGGTCAGATTTTCTCTACCATTAACAAATTTGGCAAGATCAGAAGTGAGCTCTTCCACTTTCTGTTGAAACTTTTCAACTTCTTCAGACTGTGATGTATCACTAGAGATCTTAGCTTCATTAGACTTTTTAGTCTTCAGCTCACTGTTCTCCTTGGCAAATTTCTCACACTCTAGAGATTTCTGTTTATGCTCACTGAGGAGCTTAACATGATCTCTCTTGAGAGATTTGAAAGCCTTAGATAAACAGTTGGATTCCTCCAACAATTCTTCATAGGCATCAAGTAATTCCTCATAATCAGAATTTACCTCATCATCTGAATCAGAGTCAGTGTTAGCCATTAGACAGAGATTTGCTTCTTCCTCTGTCTCCTCATCAGAAGATGTTGACTCTAGATCTTCCCAAGTAGCCATCATTCCTTTCTTCTTCTTTTTGAAGAACTTATTAAACGGGGCTTTCTTGAGTTGAGGACATCCTGCTTTGATGTGACCTGGTTTTTTGCACTCATAGCAGACAATTGAGTTCTTGTCTGTTGAAGTGGAATATTTGAAGTTCTTGTCCTTGTTGAATCTTCTGAATGGCTTATCTTTTCTGAACTTCTTTTTCTGTAAGAGAAGCTTTATCTTTCTGGTTAGGAGAGATAGTTCTTCATCACTTTCAGAATCCTCAGGTTCAGACAGGTCAGCATCACTGGATGACTCGTCTGCTTTCAAAGCTTTAGAAGCTTTGGAAGACTTTTGATCAGCCTTCAGAGCAATTGACTTGCCCTTCTTTGTTGAGACTTCATCTCCAAGTTCTTGCTCATGAACAGTAAGTGTTCCAAGGAGTTCATCCATAGTCAAGGTGGTAAGATCTTTGGCTTGAGAGATAGCGGTAACCAGAGGTCTCCACTGCTTAGGTAGTCTCCTAAGTATCTTTCCAACCTTCTCAGCATTAGAGTAAACTTTGCCAAGAGTCTTTAGACCATTGATGATAGTTTGGAATCTCCCTATCATTTGAGCAACAGATTCTCCTTCCTCCATGAGAAACAGTTCATACTTTCTGACAAGTATGGCAATTTTTGATTCTTTGACTTTGGCTGTTCCTTCATGTGTGACAGCTAAGGTGTCCCATATTTCTTTGGCAGAATCACAGGCACAGACCTTTTCAAACTCATCAGGACTGAGAGCACAAATAATGTTGTATCTGGCTTTGTGATTCAGCTCCCACTTTGCCTTTTCTGCAGGAGTCCACTGAGCTTTTGGCTTGTCAGTGTTGTCATCATTTTTAGGAATGAAAGGACCATCTGTGATGACATCCCAGAGATCAGAGTTTGTAGATAGAATGAACCATTGAAATCTATCTTTCCAATAGTTGTAGTTTTCTCCATTGAAGAATGGAGGTCTGGTTAAGGAGGCTCCTTCAGTCTGGTTACTTCCACTAGCTTCAGCAGTCATGTCGATTCTTCAGGATCTTTTACCTCTACACTGTTAGATGCTCAACCCAGAGGCTGAGCTCTGATACCAACTGAAATAGACAACTATAAACACGAGAAGGGGGGTTGAATTGTGTTTATCAGAAATTAAAATAAAGTTAAAAACTTTTTGCATGCAGAAGCTAAGCACAGACATGTGTAAAAAGGTTACACAGACAGGTCACCTGTCTGTTGTAGTTTTATCAGAAAACAACACACGTATAGATGAAAAACAGACTTGATAAAACAGTTTTAACCCCTTAGTTAGAAAGCAGATGATATATAATCAAAACAACTAAAAAGATTAAGGGAAGAGAGATTAACACAGAGATTTATCCTGGTTCACTCTTTAACACAAAGAGCTACGTCTAGTCCTTGACAGCACCAAGATTTATCCACTATAACTGATCAGGTTACAGACTCCAAGTATTGTTTGCACACCCAGCCTCTTCAGGCTCCAACACAAGTATTCTTTGCACACCTAGCCTCATTAGGCTCACTCAGATTTGTTTGAGAGTTTGGTTTGTAATAAATACACTTACAGACAGACAGATCTTTCACTAACACTCAGAGTGGTTTAAATGTAAAGCTTAGGAAAGTCTGCGTAATAACTTCAAATGATTGAAGAATACAGAGTGAATAAATGAACAGAGTAATGGCTCTTTAATGCTTTGTAAACTCTGATGTGTTCATCTTCAATGACTTCTGTATTTATAGCCTTCAAACATTTAATATCCGTTAGAGACATTCCTTGTAACGATGGCTTCAAGCAGAGCTTCATTAAATGCAATATAGTCGTTTTGGGCAGCCATTAATGCAATGGAGACGTTGGTTGTACTCTAACATGAGGGATAATAGCTTTATGCATCGTGTAGACGCCAACTCAGAGTTGTGCAGAGTGCTTTTGTACTTTTGCAGAGTACATTTCCCTTTCTGTGTAATAACTGAAAGTACTAGGGAATAAAGCATGTTGGAAACATTCTTTAACTGGAAGTTTGTCTCTGACTTCCTAGGTTGCTTGAGAGAGAGCACTTCTGAGTTTCTTGATAAGCGTGAGTGAGAGTTCTCAGAATATTCTTCATGAGGGGACAGCTTGCAAAAGCTTCCTGTACTTCGAGTTCTTTAACAAAGAACCATAGACAAGTTGAAGTGTTAGAGCAGAGACAGGTTGTAAACCAGTTTGCACATAGTCAACAATCCTAGTCAGCAGACAGGTTGACTTTTTGGCTTATACGGACAGGTTGGTACTTAGGTAGACAGACAGGTGAGTTTTGTAATCTTCTGATCTGTACACTAAGTAGATAGGTTAGCAACCACAAAGTAGGTTAATTAAATCATTAACCAATGTTTAGTTTTCATCAAAACTTAGGGAAATGCACACAGACATTTTAGAGACTTAACACATAAACCCTAGCAGAGAGAACATTCATTACCGATTGAACTTTTTTTCGAAAATTTAAGCTTAATTATCCTAAACTAGTTAATACATTGAGATTAGTGTTAATTAATCATGATTAGTAAAGCTTGAGTAGATTGATCACAATTAGTTAGTTATGACTAAGATCTATATCTATGGGTAATTATCTCTTAATTTGGTGAATGATAAACCACCTTAATTAAAGATTTAAATTGAGGTGCTTCCAATAAGGGTTCTTAGGGTCCTTGCTTGAGGTAATTGCCTATTGAAAATTTTGAGGTGCATGAATTTTGTTCTGAACTTGCATATATGTTTTGATTCTTAAATGGTTTTTTTTTTTTTTGGTAAGGATTCTTAAATGGTTTTGTCATATCTAACCCTCACTGTGTTCTAAGCCCCTTTTCTCTATAAAACATTCCACTATTTCTAAACTAAGTTAGTTTAACTAACGAAACTCATCCAAACCTTGTTAAGATATCTGATTTTCACTTGCCAAAAACATGTTACAAAGCTTATGACTTCTCCATACCTCCACCCATTAGTGCTCGTTACGGTTGGTGCTGGGTCACGATGGGGAAGTTATCGTTGTTCCATTGGTGAAGAAGAAGAAGCACTCAGTCTTGACAAACAACAAGAAATCACTTATTAAAGTTTTTATTTTTAATTTAATTTTTTAATTATTTCAAAATGATTTATTTTATTATTTAATTGTGAGCAGCAGCTTGCAGCAGATGTGACACCCTATATCCCACAAATATATATAAGCGATAAAAAAATAAGATAAATATAAAATCATTCGTCATTTATTTAATAACCAAAACAACGGGTAAAGGATACCACATTGTAACAAGTCCCAAACGCAGAAATAAAAGACACATAACATATGTTCAAAACGTAGCATAACATGAAAACAAAGCACAACCCTTGATGTTGTTGACAAGTGACTCCAAACACAAGAGGGGGGTGAATTGTGTTTTTCAAAAACTTTGGCAAATATAAAACTTTTTCCTTTGAATATATTATGAAAAACAACTTTGTTAAATACGCGTGCAATTAAAAACGTTTTGCAAAAGATAAAGCAGAAATAGAAAGATAAGGGATGAGAAAATGAACACAAGCAATATATCCTGGTTCGGCCACAAACTACCCAAGTGGCCTACGTCCAGTCCCCAAGGCAATACGACCAAGGGATTTCAATCAACTCTAGTTTTTAACAGGAATCAACTAGAACCTTTACAATATAGAGCACACCTCACAGACCAGGGATATCACCTCCCCCAGTGAAAGAGTCTCAAGACAATAACCCAAGAGATATCACCTCTCTTGTCAACCACAAGGAATATCACCTCCCTTGTAAACACTTGGAAATCACATCCAAGAACACCCCAAGAGATATCACCTCTCTTGAAAAACTAGGTGTAGAAAAGAATGATTTGAGTCACACGACTCTTACAATAATATGCACTCTTAATAGTGCTGATAAACAAATTGAAGAGCAAATACAATACCACCTATATGGTGTATAGAATACTCAATATAATATGGTCAATGTGTAAGTGCAAGAGATAGAGTATAAAAAATGTTTTCACAGAGTTTTAGCACAGAGAAAACGATAGCAGTGTATTGTATTTGATGAAGGCTGCCTAAACTTGCTTTTATAGGAGTTCAAAAGAAATTAGGTCAAGCCTCTTAAA
The DNA here is from genome assembly GCA_035048595.1 of Echinosophora koreensis. Taxonomy (NCBI): domain Eukaryota; kingdom Viridiplantae; phylum Streptophyta; class Magnoliopsida; order Fabales; family Fabaceae; genus Echinosophora; species Echinosophora koreensis. The sequence goes on along the minus strand of JAPCYP010000025.1, from coordinate 3,474,376 downwards.
ATTCATTTTTGTCGCAGCATAATCGATTATAGGAAGCGCTCACTTTGACAGAATAGTCATAACCGATTACACTAATCGATTATGAGTCCATTGACTTTCATATAAAAAGCTATAATCGATTACATAATCGATTATAGGGTTTCTGTTGAAGCTCGTTTGAAGTCAGAGAGGACATAATCGATTATACAAAAACCATAATCGATTATTCTTATTCAAAATTCAAACTCAACGGCTTTAATGTCATAATTACTCATTAACACAAATTAAAGCCATTTAACCTCGACTCATAATCGATTATTGGATTACCATAATCGATTATGGCACGGATAAAATTGATTTTGAAAAACTTGACCATTAAGAGATTGATTGCTCATTAAGTAAGATTAATTGTCAATTTTAATCCCTTTAAAACACATGATAAATTCTTTTAAGCATATGTTAAATGTGTGTGTGTGAGACCAATATTAAATTGAGAACTCTACTTACCATTTACACACTTTTTCTAAAACACACAATACACTTAATGAAATTCCCATTTTGCCCCTTGTGCTTGCTTGCTTTATAACTTTCCGCTTTTTGCACTTTAGTCCTTCTGGACCTTTCCCTTTTGTCATTCATCAAAACTTAAAGTACCTGTCAAGGCATATATTCACATTCTCCCCCTTTTTGATGATGACAAACATCTCAGGAGGGATTTGCTAGAAAGATAGGGTTAGAGCAGTTCAAGCAAATATATCAGAGTTTTTAGTTCTAAGCGCAGTTTGCTCTACTCCCCCTCACTCTATGCATACATTCAAATCCACTCCCCCTGAATCATGCATTCAGATAACTCTCCCCCTTTTGGCATTATCAAAAAGCGGGAAAAATATTGATAAAGCAAGGCATATATTCAGAGTAATAAATATATAAAAGGCATCAGTGTAATTCAAACATGTGTGCGAAAGCAAGTGCCAAGATAGAAAAATATTATTCCAAGAAAATTTTCCCCCTTTTGCAAGAGTATGATTTTGTATTCGTATTTCCCTTAAGCATGCAAATAATTCTCCCCCTTTCAAAAATAGTTTTTCAAATTAATGTTTCATTTTTCTAAGGCATTGGAGAAAAGAATGTATAATGATAAAAAGATCTTTTTCAAATAATTTTGAAGAGTTAATCATGTAAAAGGTTCTACCGTGAATAATCGATTATGTAATCGATTTTGACTCTTCTGGAAAGATACCAGCTTGCATAATCGATTATGATAATCGATTAGAGGCATTCTGACTTTTGCCTTTCTGCTCCTCGTCCAAGAGTAATCGATTATGTTAATCGATTACTACCTTACTGACTTTTGCTATTTTTCTCCTTTCTGCTCATAATCGATTCCTTTAATCGATTTTGGCCTTTCTGACTTCTCATAATCGATTATTGCTATTCTATAATCGATTATGGGTTGAAAAATTGTGCTTTTGAACGACCATATTGAAATTCCAATTTTTGTTCTTGGTCTTCAAGCACTCCTGCAAAACAGAATCATATTTTGGCTTTTGGTACCCAAACCATTTTGGGTCCTTGAACATTAGTCTTGGACAATAAGCCCTTTGAAATCCATGCATTTTTAACATTTATGCCTTTGTTTTTCCTAATATTGCAAATAGAGGCAGTGTGACCTTTTCTACCACAGTGAAAGCATTTAACAAAGGGACTACTGGACTTGTTGCTTGGACTAAAAAATTTCTTAAAAGATTTTTCATGAAATTTCGGTTGATAGCCCAAACCAGCTTTGTCATACATTCCCTTTTGATTTCCCAAAAGAACATTTAGGTTATCCCTTCCCATTGTGAATTTTGCAAGCGTGTTATATAAGTCTTCAATTTTGATTTTCAAAACGCTGCATTCATCACATTCAGAAACTTCATTCTTTTTATTTTCACAAGATAAGCATGATGAAGTTTCATTTAAAACATCTTGTTTTTCTTTAAGAACTTCCATCTCTTTGTTTAAAACATCTATTTTTAGCTCAAGACTAGAAATGGTTTTCTTTGATGAGGAAATAATTTTTCGTAGTCTAATAGTTTCATCATTTAATTCCTCACAAGCAATAAGCAAGTCATCATAAGATAAATCAGTTTCAAGTTCAGGGTCGTTTACCTCAACTTCCTCATGATTTGCCATGAGACATAAATGTGCCTCCTCATTATCCGACTCATCGGATGAGTCCATATCATTGTCTTCCCAAGCAATATAGGCCCTTCTTTTTCTTCGGTCCTTTTGTGGCCTTTTCTCTGATTTCTCATGCTTTCTTTGGCCTTTAGGACAGTCGGGTTTTATATGACCCCTTTTGCCGCACTTGTAGCATGTTGGGATGAAAGAGGTCTCTTCTTCCTCATCTTTCTTTTTAGGATTGGAGACTTGTTTTGCAATGCCTTTTCGCCTTAAGAACTTTTTGAATTTACGGATCATTTGGCTCATCTCCTCCTCATCTTCATCAAGGCTATCACAATCATCAAAGTCACTCCCTTCATCATTTTCAATCATGCATGCTTTGAGTGCATGGCTATTCTTTATTTTATTATCATTCTCCTCACTTTCCATGAGGCGATATAGTTCAAGCTCGTGTTCCTGCAATTTTCCAAACAAAGTAGCCAAAGACATAGATGATAAATCTCTAGATTCAGATATAGCAGTTACTTTGGGTTGCCAATTTCTACTCAAACATCTAAGCACTTTATTTATCAAATCCTCATTATTAAAAGATTTCCCAAGAGCCCTAAGATGATTTATAATATGGGTAAAACGTTTCTGCATATCTTGTATGCTTTCACCCTGTATCATCCTAAATAGCTCATACTCATGGGTCAATGTGTTCATCCTAGCCCTTTTGACCTCGGTAGTACCTTCATGGGTCAATTGAAGGGTGTCCCACATTTCTTTAGCGGTCTTGCAATTTGAGACCCTATAGAACTCATCGTAGCTTAAAGCTGAAGTGATGATGTTCCTAGCTTTCAAATTGTATTGGACCTTTTTCTTTTCCGCATCGGTCCAAAGATTTTTCGGTTTATCCACTAAAGCACCATTAACTTCATGCTTAGGGACAAATGGACCATTTTCCACAGAATCCCAAATATCAATATCAGAAGCTTCTAAAAAAATTTGCATTCTTTCTTTCCAATAACCATACCCTTCACCATTGAAAGATGGGGGTCTGTTTACGGAGTTTCCCTCGTTACAAAAACGGTTTGAAGTCATGTTACCTCTTGAGGCGGTTTCGCCCTTTATATCCAAGAGTTAAGCTCTGATGCCACTTGTTGACAAGTGACTCCAAACACAAGAGGGGGGTGAATTGTGTTTTTCAAAAACTTTGGCAAATATAAAACTTTTTCCTTTGAATATATTATGAAAAACAACTTTGTTAAATACGCGTGCAATTAAAAACGTTTTGCAAAAGATAAAGCAGAAATAGAAAGATAAGGGATGAGAAAATGAACACAAGCAATATATCCTGGTTCGGCCACAAACTACTCAAGTGGCCTACGTCCAGTCCCCAAGGCAATACGACCAAGGGATTTCAATCAACTCTAGTTTTTAACAGGATCAACTAGAACCTTTACAATATAGAGCACTCCTCACAGACCAGGGATATCACCTCCCCCAGTGAAAGAGTCTCAAGACAATAACCCAAGAGATATCACCTCTCTTGTCAACCACAAGGAATATCACCTCCCTTGTAAACACTTGGAAATCACATCCAAGAACACCCCAAGAGATATCACCTCTCTTGAAAAACTAGGTGTAGAAAAGAATGATTTGAGTCACACGACTCTTACAATAATATGCACTCTTAATAGTGCTGATAAACAAATTGAAGAGCAAATACAATACCACCTATATGGTGTATAGAATACTCAATATAATATGGTCAATGTGTAAGTGCAAGAGATAGAGTATAAAAAATGTTTTCACAGAGTTTTAGCACAGAGAAAACGATAGCAGTGTATTGTATTTGATGAAGGCTGCCTAAACTTGCTTTTATAGGAGTTCAAAAGAAATTAGGTCAAGCCTCTTAAAATTCATTTTTGTCGCAGCATAATCGATTATAGGAAGCGCTCACTTTGACAGAATAGTCATAACCGATTACACTAATCGATTATGAGTCCATTGACTTTCATATAAAAAGCTATAATCGATTACATAATCGATTATAGGGTTTCTGTTGAAGCTCGTTTGAAGTCAGAGAGGACATAATCGATTATACAAAAACCATAATCGATTATTCTTATTCAAAATTCAAACTCAACGGCTTTAATGTCATAATTACTCATTAACACAAATTAAAGCCATTTAACCTCGACTCATAATCGATTATTGGATTACCATAATCGATTATGGCACGGATAAAATTGATTTTGAAAAACTTGACAATTAAGAGATTGATTGCTCATTAAGTAAGATTAATTGTCAATTTTAATCCCTTTAAAACACATGATAAATTCTTTTAAGCATATGTTAAATGTGTGCGTGTGAGACCAATATTAAATTGAGAACTCTACTTACCATTTACACACTTTTTCTAAAACACACAATACACTTAATGAAATTCCCATTTTGCCCCTTGTGCTTGCTTGCTTTATAACTTTCCGCTTTTTGCACTTTAGTCCTTCTGGACCTTTCCCTTTTGTCATTCATCAAAACTTAAAGTACCTGTCAAGGCATATATTCACAGATGTCACATACAGAGCTAGTATAACAAAATCCGGAAGACATCCTCGGATAAACAAACTAACTGAACTAAACTAACATAAAACTGGAAATCCTAATTACGAGTCGCGGCTCCTCAGAGTCACTCCTCCATTGGCTGCTCACCATCCTCTTCATAAAAGATACATACCACAAAACACAAAACATAGAAATGGGGAGTAAGAAACATATGTACGAATATAATGGCAAGGAAGCATTTAGCAAGACAAGCATGCATCACAACAATCATGTTATCATAGCAACAACATATAACATAAACAATCATTCTCATCATACAAAAATGTATGCTATGCGATGTAGTGCTACTCCACTACTCCATTATGTGCTTGGACCCATTCTACCTCAGGAAGTCAACTTTGGAGTTACATATCCACATTGGCCATTAAGCACCAATGCCAGGGCAGTTCCCCAAACCTTGGGAGGATCCTAAGGAAAGCCGATGCACCTGACTCTCGGATGCGCCACTGCAGGGGCGGACGATTCACCTAACTCTAGGATAAATTACTACGGACGGCCTCTCGGACGACCTCCCCTATGTTGAACATCCCTCACTAACATCTCCGATGCGTGAATGCATGATCAACACAACACATAATCAATAACCACCACCTCCGCTTGGGCCACTAGGCTACCCAAGTTTTATCACCATCAACACCTCGACCACTTGGCTATTGAGGATTAACGTTATCTTTTCATCATTAGTCTTTTAACACTCTGGTCGTTCTTCACCAGAGATTACCACCTCGACCACTCGGCTATCGAGGCCCCCTTGGCAACTAGGCTACCAAGGTATGCATCATCTTTAATTAACACTCTGGCCATTAAGCACCAGAGATTACCACCTTGACCATCATGCATCAAGGATCTCTTGGCCAATTGGCTATGTTCGTTTGGTGTCTTATTAGATTATTTAAGATGTTTGGGGTGAAACACCCCTATTTCAACTCTGTTTTCTGTTCTGAGCAGGGAAGCACGGGCGTGCTCCCCATTCAGCACGGGCGTGCTGATATTCCAGTCAATCACGTGGGTGGTGACCATTAAGCACGGTCGTGCTTGTTCAACGCGGCCTTTTTGAAATTTAAACTGGAGCACGGGCGTGCTCCTTATTAAGCACGATCGTGTTACCTGGAGCATGACCGTACTGGTCTAGGTAGAAAGGGTCAGAAACCCTTGCCAAACCTTTTGGGTAATTCATGGATTGAACTTATTGGCTTTACTAAGTCTTTGAACATTAATTTCATTACTTTTGGCTTGATCTTCATGTCTTATAGAAACGGGAAAATTAGTCCTTTAATCTCAATTTCGTATTAAATGTCCCTAAACACTCGTAGATCAATCCCTAGGGTCCTTGACTAAATCTTTTTGGCATAATCCTTGCCCCTCATTACTATTATTCAGTTTTATGAACAGAAGGGGAAAAACCTCCCTTAACATTATTATTAGCAGCTTTAACATTTTATCATTAACGCACTCACAACATCAACCAATCAACCAATAACATCATAAATTCACCATGTTCATAGCAACAACATATTATCAAACATGTTAACATCATCATCATAGCAACCAGTTTAAACATGCCAACATAAACATTTAAACATCAAGGCATCAATAGGCATATATAACATGTTATCAAACAAATAGGCATTTAGGCATTTTATCAAACATTAGGGTCATGGGTAACCCTTTGTCTTACTTTACCCCCAAGTCTACATACTCATACTATCCCTTCTCCCCATACCTGGTATGAAGATTTCCCCTTTAACTGACGAAGACTCTAAACCGATTCCCTCAAATGGCTCGACGAATATCCCAAGCCTTGGCCAACACAAAAGAGGTTAACCAATTAATTCCCAATTTATGAAAAGAAAAAGGAACTAAGAAGAGGGAAGAACTATTACCTTTATATTGGCACTTAGCGTGATCTTACTCTCCCGAACTTACCTTTATATTGGCTCGGATCATAAATGTATTTTTTGAGTTGTGACACTTAGAACACATTATGAAGTTTGGACAAGAATGGTGGCAAGGCTATTTGGTAAGCAACTTCGCCGATCCTTTTAAGAATTTGGTAAGGGCCGATGAATTTGGGAGTAAGTATCTTCGCTTTCATCACTCTACCAACCCCAGTTGTTGGAATAACTCTCAAGAATACATGATCGCCTTCCTGGAATTTGAGTGCCTTCCTCCTTTTGTCATGGTAGCTTTTTTGCCCACTCTGTGTCACTTTCATCTTTTCCTGAATCATCCTCACTTTTTCTGTGGTTTCTTGCACTATCTCAGGTCCTAGCACCATATTGTCACCAGGTTCATTCCAACACAAGGGTGTCCTACATCTCCTCCCATAAAGAGCTTCATAGGGTGCCATCCCAATACTGGAATGGAAGCTGTTGTTGTAGGTGAACTCAATCAGGGGCAAAAACTTGTCCCAACTACCAGACTGTTCTAGCACACAAGCTCTCAACAAGTCATCTAAGGACTGGATGGTCCTCTCAGACTACCCATTAGTCTATGGTAATAAGCTGAACTTAGCCTAAGCTTGGTTCCTAAGGCCTCATGCAAACTATTCCAGAACCTAGAGGTAAATCTAAGGTCTCTATTTGACACTATGCTAGAGGGCATACCATGAAGCCTAACTATCTCTTTGATGTACAACCTGGTCAACTTTTCCAAAGGGTATTCCATGCTCATAGGGATCAAATGGGCAGACTCAGTCAATCTATCCACAACAACCCATATAGCATCACAACCAGCTGGAGTCCTAGGGAGTCCAGACACAAAATCCCTGGAGATACTATCCCATTTCCATTATGGGATACTTAAAGGTTGCAACTTACCTGTAGGCTTTTGGATTTCTATCTTAGCCTTTTGGCATACTAAACAAGCATAAACAAACTCAGCTACATCATTTTTAATCCTAGGCCACCAAAACATGCGCTTAAGGTCCTAGTACATCTTAGTGGCACCTAAGTGTACACTCAAACCACTCCTATGTCCTTCCTCGAGGATCAACTTCCTAAGCTCAGGAAAATCTGGTATGCAAACTCTATCCTTGAACATCAAAACTTTATCACTTCCTTCCTTAAAGCTAAGGTCTCTACCCTAGGCAATCAACTCCCTCTGGTCTAAGAGAAACTTATCTATCTTTTGGCCTTCTCTCACTTGATCCATCAAATTGTTGGTAACCTTCAAGGTTCCAAGCCTAATACTTTTAGGGGTAACTTCCCAAGCTAAACTCAGATCTCTAAACTCCTTAATCAAATCCATCTCCCTAACCATCAAAGCGGAGACGTGTAAGGTTTTCCTACTCAAAACATCTGCCACTACATTAGCCTTTCCTGGGTGGTAGGTCAGCTTAAACTCATAGTCCTTAAGGAATTTCATCCACCTACGTTGCCTCATATTGAGCTCTTTCTGGTCAAACAAATATTTTAAACTCTTATGATCACTAATGACCTCAAACTTAGCTCCATACAGATAAAGCACTAGTGTAGGAAGAGATTTTTACGTCAGTTAAAGATCTTTTTTAACGTCTGGAAAATTCCTGACGTTATCCGAGCAGACATAAAAAGTGTAACTTTTAACGTCATTTAACTGATGTTAAAAGTCTACTTTTAACGTTAGTTGTTTAAGACAACTGACGTTATAAATAATTTTTTAAAAAAAATTACTTTTAACACTAGTTGTTTCAAATAACTGACGTTAATGTTGTTTTTTTTTAAAAAAACTTTTTGTTACAATTTATCCATCCCCCAGCATATCCCTGCATTTAGTAAACACAGTCCATAATATACAGAATAGGCATATTACAGAATTTGTACATACACTCAAATTTAGCATAAAAGGGCCTCATTAAAACCTTATGATGCAAAACCCTCCTTAGGGATAAAAACATCATTAAGGAAAAAGAGTACCCTTAAATTTTATTACAAAAAGAAAATAAATACAAAGAACCAATGGGGGGACAAAAAACCAAAACCCATTGATAGAAAAAACATAACTAAAAGTTTCTAAGTATTTTACATGTAAATACACACATCAACTATATTTAAGTTTCTAATTATTAACACTACACATCTTGTTTCAAAAAAAAAAAAAAAAAAAACTACACATCTTCTAAGTACTCAGGAGGTATTTTTGCTATTTCTTTTTCTTTAGCATACTTAAAGAAAAATTCTGCAAAGCGCATCCTCAAGTCCCTAAATTCTCCTTTTTTAAGAGGAGTTTGGTCGCTAAAAGCTTGCACATGTTTAAATAATTAACAATAACATTAACGCAAGGAAAAGGAAAACTAAAATATATAATTAAATAAGTTGTTTAAGTATTACCTTCTTCCATCCCTCTGTAATAGATGCGGAGACTATGTTCAGTATATGATGCATCACATAATAGCCACACGACCAACTATCTGGCTGCTTACGAGACTACGAAAGAAATGAAATTTAATGTCAGTTAAATATACATATATATTTGTAATTAGTATTATAATATTAATTACTATTTAACAAACTACCAATTACCTTGAGGATAATCCATGCAGGATTTCCTTTAGACTTAGTAGTCCTACTCCTCCCGTTGGCGTAACTTAGGCTACAAGCCTTCAGCGCCCTATCATAAGCAGAATATTCATGTCAATTAACCAATTCATCATGTGTGTAATAAAATAAAAGCAAATGTTAAAACTTAAATTAAATAAAAAATTAATTACTCACATATCGATGGATCCACTACCTCCCGTGGCGGGTCCAGATGGAGGGAGCATAAGAATATGACAGTATGCCTGGCAGGATGAAGTATGAGCAACTGCCAATGGTTGTGCATTATGTACGGTGCCATATATAGCTCTTTTCGATCATCACCTCCCAGTAATCTTCCAAGGTATGAGCTGACTTCATTGTGATTGGCAAAGAATGTAGGCTGAAGGACGAAGGAGTCTAAGAAGCCATAAAGGTTGGAGCCCCTCTCAAGTTGAAGACGATTCAGATACCTAAGATATGAAATAGGTGGATGTTAATTGCATAATATATTGAGGTAGAAATAAATCATAAATTTGAAATAAAATATATAAATTGAATTAATTATAAAATTAAAGCATACTTATGTGGACCAAAGACTCACAACGGTGGTGGCTAGCTCCTCGCCATCTTTGCAAAAATCCCCAAGATCATCACTGTAACAGCCTGATTTTCAGTATGCTGTTGATTAATTAAAATATAAGTAATTATATTTTAATATGAAGTTTAGAAAATGTTTTAAATAAAATAAAAATCATATTCTTGATCTATCTTATGATAATAGCTCACAATAAAATTTTTGGCTGAAAATTCAGACGAAAGTCGGTCTGCATTTTCTCTACCAGTATAATTTTACTGAGCCAGAAACATAATTTTGACTCGTGAACTAGATGGTTAGTGATTTTAGGATGTTTTGTGTGGGTATGGAGATTTTCATAAAATCTCGTTCGGGGCCAAATTCTAAGTATTACCCGGGCGAAATCGTCGGGAAATATGATCGGGGAAGTCATCTGATACGCGATGGAGCAGAGCACAAAGGAAAGGAAAGGACTAGAAGAGACATGATGTGATGGCAAATAGTAACTACCATCACTCACTTTTTCAAAATCTTACTTTTTCAACCAATTTCTCTCTCCAACCATACCTCCCATACCTCTAAACTTCCTCAACAAGCCTTAAGACCAAACTTGCTCTCCAAGCACCTCCCTTCCTCACAAATTTCGTGCTTCTCTCCCCTCTATCTATATAAACTCACTTCATCTTCATTCAGTCACTTTTTCTTCTCCAAAACTCCATTAACACTTACACTTTTCATTTCTTCTTCTTCCTTCTACTAAAGCTCTAATTTTTTTTACTTAGCTTTTGCACTTGGTTCCTTCATCAAAGTTGTTCATCTTGTTGAGGGTAATACTCCTATGTAGTTTATTTTCAAGTTCTTGTCTTTATTTTCATAGTTATGCTTTATGTTTTCTTTAACCTTTCAAACTTCTAAAATCTCTTAAAAATGGTAGAAAACTCTGTTTGAGTTGAAACCACTTTCTATAGTCTTGTATTAACCTCTATTTTCACATACTGTGAGCTTGTGTCAAACAAAAATTTCTACCTCTTCTCTCCAAGGATGGCCGAAACCTAACAAAAGTGGCCTAGGAGGTTTTGTTTCAACTTTTGCTTGTATGAACTTGTATTTGAGTTTCATTTCCAAGATGATCATGACAAAGGCTCCTTTATACTAAAGGGTGTTATGTCTAAGTGATTGGAAAGTTTAAAGCTTTTTACACATTTTTCATGTAAAGGCCAAAACTTTAAGAGTTTAAGGTAAAAATGTTTAGTTGTTTTTCCAAAATGATCATGGATTAAGGCTCCTTGATGTATAAGGATGCTAAATCCAAGAGATTGGAAAGTTTGAAGATTTCTAACCTTTATTTCATACCAAGGCCGAAACTTTAATAGTTTTTGGCAAAAATGGTAAGTTTTATTTTCTTCCAAAATGATCATAGATTAAAGCTCCTTATGATAAAGGATGCTATGTCTAAAGTGATTGGAAAGTTTAAATCTTTTTCATTGAGTTTCCTATGATGGCCGAAACTCATTTGTTTTGGACCTAGGATGTGTTGTTTTTATTTTCCAAGATGATTATGGATTAAAGCTCCTTATGTGAAAGGATGCTATATCTAAGAAGATTGGAACGTTTTAAGTTGTTTCTCTTCCAAAATGATTATAGATTTGAGCTCCTTAATATCAAAGGATGCTATGTCTAAAAGATTGGATGATTTAAAGATTTCTAGTTTAAAAATCCTATGATGGCCGAAACCTAAGGTTTATGGACCTAGGATGTTTTGTTTTCATTTTCCGAAATGATCATGGTTTCAAGCTCCTTACTATGTATGGATGCTAGCCTAGAGAGATTGGAAAGTTTAGAAATTTTTAGCCAATTTATTTATGTTGGCCGAAACTTGCACTAAAGAAAATAAAATGTTTTTGATTTGGTTTGTGAAAACTAGTACTTGATTCCTACTCCTTAATACTCTAAGATCATTGATCTAAGAGATTGTGTCGATTTGAAAACCCTAGCCTATTTTTGTCATACAAGGCCTAGTCTAGGCTTTCAAAAATAAGGATGAGTTTGTTTGATTTGGTTATTTTATGTTGTGTGGTTGAAGGTGGTGTTAACACATATCGATCGGATAACGAGGAGCTGCGGGCTCAAACCTTCGGTGATCACTCAGGTGGGGGAAAGAACCAACCTATCGTCGGAATCGATAAGTAGTAAATTATCTAGTAATTATGTAGGGCGACCTAAACCCTACTAGTAGTCGAATAATCGACAAGACCAAAATCACTTTAAATTGCTTTTGAAACACCCATAGTGATTCGGGGATTGTAGGTTTATCGATATTAGGTTGATATTTATTAACTGTTGATGGATGATCTGTTTTTATTATTTATACTGAATTGGTTGTATGTCATGTTTATGTTTGGAATATCTTGAATTGTTCTATATGATGCATGATCTGTTTGGTGTACTGTATGCTTAGTAGATAAGTGATGATATATGTGATGTTTAAGAGATGAGTTGTTTTGGGTGCGAGGATCATAATGACTGTTAGAGGTGCCTAACCTAAATAATTTGTGATAATGAGGTATTTTGACTTAGAGCTTGTGTTGAGGTTTTGATCTGAGGTTAAGGCACTAGGTTACGACTATAAGAGTCTGTGAGGTTCATGAGTTGGGTTGTTTCTACAACCGAAGTCCTTGTGGGACCGTCCAAGGGTAAACTTAACAAGTGCAGCTATGAGCGTCATTGCTTTGCATAAGCACCTCCGGGAGTGGTTGAGGTGTGCGCCGGGATCATCGTGCAGCTATAGTGTCACGCTTAGCGTGAGCGTTCTTACCATGGTTGAGGTATGCACCGGGATCATCGTGCAGCTATAGTGTCATGCTTAGCATGAGTACCCACGATCGGGGTATGCACCGGGAGCTTCGTGCCACTAGGAGTGTCATTGTACAGCATTGAGCATCTCAACATGACTAAGGATGTGCACCGGGATTGGGACGTGTCGCTTGGACGATCGATCAAGAATCACTACTGTGATAAGGAATTTCGTAACCGCTTTGACATCAAGGTTTAGTTTTTGAGTGAGGGTAGAGGTGAATATAAGAACTTTAATGAAGGATGGATGACTTTGATTGATGTTGTGTCTGTGATAACTACTGTTTAGTTTACTATGAATCTTTTCCGCTTTTGATGATAGCATGTTTCTTATCCCCTGTACTTTTCTTTGCTTTGTTCTATCTTTTATGGTTCGTGTTCAAAGATCCTGTTGATGAGCCGAACGAGGAGGAGCTAGACGAAACTCCTTACGAGCCGGATGCCGGAGGACGAGCTGTGACCCATGATGAGTAGGGTCTAGTCCTAGTTATGGCCAGTGCGTCCGTGTCACGACGTTTTATCTTTTCCGCTTTTACGTTTTGTATAACTTGTACACCTGTTAGGGCTCCTATTATCGGGATGCCCTAAAACAGTGTTTTGTTTAACTCTGATTGCACTTACATATGTTTAATGTGGTCATGTTTTCTTATTCCTATTCTACATGAATAGGTTTACTTAATAATTTAAGTTTTAATTCCGCCGTATTTTCATGTTAAGTTTAAGAATAAGAACATAATAATCAAGTTTATTTCCAAATAAACACCGAGGCACAGCGTGGTGTCTCAATCAACACTAAATATAAACCAAGATCATGCGGCTGAAGTGGGCGTTCCAGTCATCCATCGTTCTCCAACGGGCATATAAAAATCTCGTCTGCATAATCATTACTAATGGAGAACAAACGAGTCATGGGAGACAGCGAACTCGTCTTTGCCTTCAATATTAAATAAAGAAAGTATATAAGTAGTTGAGAATAAAAAAACATAAGTAATTAATTGAGAAATTTGATCATTAATTATGAATATACCTTCCGGGCCAACTCGAGCTCCTGCTGAGCCAACTCAAACTCTCGCCGTTTCACCTCCAACTCAAGCTCTCGACATTTTACCTCCAACTCCTGTTCCCTCTCTGCCAAGTCATCCACCTCCACATGTGACCTATGATAGCTCTCTTTTGTGCTCACATGTGAAGGTTCGGCAACTCCCGCTATGTCTTGGGAAACCCATGGAGGAAAGCTCCTTTACAAGCATCTGCTTGAAGGATGGGTTGGATAGGAAGCGGCTCATCAGCTGATCTGTAATGGCCAGGTCAGAAAAGAGCTGTTGTTTAATCACTTCTCTAAGCTCCTCCTCATCGACCCGCCTACGTGGAGCGCTTTTGCCATAATATTTTTTGATGCCCACCATCCTTGGAACACCAATCACCCGACCAGGGTGGTCATCTTTGCCTAGGGCGGTGATCAAGATATCCCAGCGTCCAGATGGGACGAATGTGCTCTGGGAGGTTTAGGCCTTAAGCTCCTCCTACAATGGATAAATTAAAAAGTGTAAGACAATGTGTTAAAAATATCAATATATACAAATATCAACTACAAATGCATTTAGTTTGTTACTTACAATCTTTTCTGCCACAGTGGCTTCAGCTTTAAAATCTCCTTTATTTGTCTTCCGGGCCTCCAACCAAACATCCTCGCGTGCGATAGGAGACGAAGGATCAACAGGTGTGCCCTCAGCCACCCTCCAGCTCCTACGATTCAGCTCCTCCTGCCTCTCCCGCAGTTTATCCTCCATCATCACCTTAATCTTAGTGGGGTACCCACCCTGAGATAAGGTGTGGGTGTGGATGTTTTGTGCCTGAGCCCGCTGACCTTTTTCCCTCTTAGCCTGTTTAAACAAGGTGTGGGTGTGTATGTTTAGTTAAATACATTTAAGTTCATTACTCAATGTAGTCTAAAATGCATAAATAAATTAACTTTATCAACTAACTCGAAATTGATCTGTATGTCAGCTCCTAACAAAATTAACCCAAGTCTCCCTATCAATATACGGGTACCTAATGAAAAGCTCCTCGCGGTCCTTCAGTTCGAATACGTAGTTCCTAGTAAGATCATGCTTAAACCTATTCCAATGCTTTGCCGCCAATGAGAGCCATTTCGCCCTATGATCTTCCATATTCGGCACGGTCCACGCTATCTGCACATTAAAGACATAACAAAGAGGAGGAATTAGCTAGAAGTCAAATAATTATTTAATAATTCTATTCAAAAGAATGTAAAAGTAAAATACCATGAGAGCCTCCCAGATCTGATCCTTAACTTTTTTTCTGGAACGTTGTCCCAGTGGTCAATGAGGATGCTAGTGTGCTGCTTAGCTTCCTTAGCCACCCAAGAAGCAAATGAATTAGCATAGGGGCCCCGGGGATTTAGTGAAGAATCAAACCACACCTCAAGCTTCTGGCCACTGAGCCTAGCCTTCTCTAACTTCTTTAGATTATTGGCTGCTCTATCCCGTTTTTCTTAGCCTGTAATGCCTGTTTGGACAAAAATATATTAAATTAGAGGGTTATGTATAACATAGATAAGTTATGTGTACAAATAAAACTTACACTACCAACAAGCCCCACTGACTCATCCCGTGCATGTCGGTTGTCCACCCTATCCATGTGTATGCCTGTTCAGAAACAATAATTATTAAATTATGTTATTTTATCATGGATAAATGAAGATAAATATAAATACAAATGGATAAATAAAAATAAATTTAAACTAACATCTATAAGTAAAAATAAATCTAAACTAACATGGATAAATAAAAATAAGACATTTGCCCTAAAAGAACAAAACTCACACTATGTTCAAGTTTAAATTACCTATATCAATATCCCTTCATGATGATCATCACGAGTGGCATGTACATGTCCACTTGTGTTTCCTCAATGATAGTAGGCATGTTTGTTGAAAAAGAAGGAGTCTCGGGAATATCAACAGTTGAATCATGATTTTCATCACTACCATTATGCATGCTTTTTCCTTGGAGAACCACGGACAACCTTTTGTTAGAAGGATCAGTGATGTAAAACACTTGTTTTGCTTGGGAAGCCATGATGAAAGGCTCAGTTGGATGACCTCACTTGCAAAGGTCTACCAATGTAAACCCCCATTCGTCGGTTTGCACACCACCTTTACTATCAACCCACTTACATTTAAAAACCGGCACTGTGAGCTTAGTGTAATCGAGCACCCAAATCTCTTCAATGACTCCAAAGTAAGGTATCGGTGCAATAACGGGATTTGTGTCTTTTGAACTAGAGAAGTGCATTGATTCGGCCACGATCATAACCCCACTATTTTGCATAGTACTCTTGTTATCTTGTTCCTTTGTATAAAAGGAAAAGTTATTGATTTCGTATCCGCTCCAACAAATGACATTAAAGCTAGGCCCACGTGCTAGCCATTTTAATTCGTCAGAAGCAGTACTACCAACCTTCAGCATTTCTTCCTTGAACCATTGTAAGAAAGTCTTGTTATGCTTGTTCAACAACCACCTTTCTTTCATTCGAGGGTTTTTTTGCTTGACTTTTCTTTTACGTTAAAAAAAGTAAGGTTGAACAGAATCGATGTTATTCAATATATACAAATGTGCTTGAAGCACTTCCTCCCGACCCTTGCTATTAATCATTACACCATGTGTACCCTTGCCTTGACATCTTCTCTCATCATGACGAGGCTTAGGAACCCCTATAGGATCAGTGTTAGGAAGGTAGTCTGAACAAAACTCAATAGCTTCTTCTGCAACGTACCTTTGAACAATAGATGCTTCGGGACGGTGTGGATTCTTCACATACCCTTTCAAGATCTTCATGTATCGCTCAACTGGGAACAACCATCTCAAAAAAATAGGGCCACATAATCTTATCTCCCTCACTAGATGAACAATTAAGTGAACCATGACGTCGAAAAGCGAAGGAGGAAAATACATCTCCAATTGGTACAAGATTGTAGCAGCCTCAACTTCCAACTCATCCAACTTATGGGGGTCAACGACTTTGTTACATATAGCATTGAAGAATGAGCACAACCTAGTAATGGCATGTCTCACATTTTTAGGAGCAATACCACGAATAGCCACGGGCAGAAGTTGTTGCATCAGGATATGGCAATCATGAGACTTTAAGCCAACCAATTTGAGATCACTTGAAACAAGCCTATTGACATTTAAAGAGTAACCATGTGGAACTTTGATGCCCTGAAGGCAAATATGTCTGCTTACCATCCTCAACAACTGGAGCTAACTGCTCTCGTATACTCATCGCAACGAGATCAGGACGAGCATTCACACCATCCTTTGTCTTGTCCTGAATGTTGAGAAGCATCCCGATCACACTATCACACATTTTTATCCACATGCATCACATCAATGCAGTGTCTGACATTAAGCTTGCACTAGCATGGAAGATCAAAGAATATCGACCTCTTCTTCCATATGTTTTTCTCAATAGCCTTACCCTTCTTTTTGGACTGGTTGAAGATAACATTGATGTCCTTCACCCGTTGATAAACTTGCTCTCCATTTAAGGCTATCAGAGCATTTTCAGTCTCCTGGCATCCATTAAAAGTTTTTTTCATCTTACGATATGGGTGATCACATCTAAGAAATCTTCGATGCCCAAGGTAAACCGTCTTCCTTCCATGATGCAACTGAGTGTAGCATGTGCCTTCCTCACATATAGGGCATGCTTTATGCCCCTTAACATTGTACCCGGACAAGTTCCAGTATGCAAGAAAGTCATTGATGGTGCAAAATAACATGGCACGCAGCTTGAAAGTCTCGTGATAATGGTCATCAACTACATCAACAGCTTCTACTCACAACTTCTTCAAGTCCCCAAGAGAACGGGCCATGAACTATGAATACTACTTAAGTTACCATATGGATTCATTCCATCTGTAGCAAGTCCAAGCCTTAGGTTTCTTGGCTCATCGGTGAAATCCGGAAACAAATTATCAATATTCTTCCATTGCACAGAATCAGTCGGATGACGAACCTTTCCATCAGGTTTCCCCTCATCATGATGCCATCTAAGATTCTTTGCATCTTTCACATTAGCAAACAATCGCTTGAACCTTGGAATTATTGGAAAATACCACAACACCTTCGCAGGAGGACCCCTTTTTTGTCACATCACAAATCGAATCATCAAGATCATCACCATCGTCGTCATCCTTCACTTTGTAGCGTGAAAACCCATACTTGGGGCAATCGTGATTGTCTTCATAAACACCCGTGTACAATATGCAATCATTGGGGCCTGTGTGTATCTTCTTATACTCCATACCCATCGGACACAATACCTTCTTGGCCTCATAATTACGGTCAGGCAATGTGTTGCCCTCTAGAAGCAAGTCTTTCAACAATTCAAACAATTCGGTGAAGCTTTTATCGCTCCAACCATTTCTCGCCTTAACACAAACCAATTTAACACCACCGACAATCGTGTATATGTAGTACACCGGGGATACAAAGGCTTATCTGCATCACTGGACAACCTTTCATACACATGTGCTCGCTGAAAAGATTCTTGTCCAATATCACGTATCATGTCCTTCACTCGATCATCCTCCATATCTACGTCAATATCCTCACTTTGAGGGACACTTGACTTAGTACTTAACAACACATCACCATGCCATATCCATCTGGTATAATTCAAGCAAATCCCACTACAAATAAGATGAGTACGTATATCTTTGACCGTACATTTCCTCGTATTCAAACATTTGACACAAAGACAATAGAACATTCCTTTACTATTAGGAACATTCTTTTGAGCAAATTCTATAAACTCTTCCACTCCCTTCAAATACTCATCACTTGTACGTTTACAAACCATCCAACTAAGATCCATAGCTAGATAGGTTCTGTAGATATAAACACATATATCCAATATAAGCACAATATGGGAGATTGGAAAAGCGCACTAGTATTTGAAAACCTAACAACCATATATATACACCACTACACTCTATCCCTCTTCTCTGAGGTCAAGGAACCAAAACCACACACAATTTGAAGCTTAAACCACAACCACCACCAAATGCTAAAAAATCCACAACTACACTTTCTATACTTGAGAATGGCAACAAGCTACCTCAGACATAGAAACTAAGACCACAACATGGGAAGTTTTCAGTCTAGTTAAATTTTAGGTCAGATATTGACTTTTTTAAGAGTCTGAAAGGTAGTAAATGGTTTACATGGAAAAACATTTTGGAAACTTAAATAAAAATATCCCACAACTATCAAACTCATAAAAGCAAACTTATCAAATGTATCTCATTCCCTTCAACCAAATAAACATCAAACTTAGACTCATCAATAGCATTTATTTTAAACCCATTAAACTCATAGAAGCCAACTTGAAACTCATAAAGTATTACATGCTAAAATCCCACCAAGTAACAGCATTTATGCTACACACATTCTGGTTCCCCAACTCAAGAGCAAAGTTTTTAAAGGATATGCTTTGAACATCATAGCCAAGTAGAAAACTAAGCCAACCAAGAGATAGATAAAACAGAACCTAATAGAGAACTATCCTAAAGATTGCAAACAAAACCACTAATGTTAAGAGAAGCAAAACCAAAAATGAAAATGAAACTTTGGAGTATTCTCCCAAACAAAACAATTCCAAACATGAAAAGAGAAGCAAAACCAAAAATGAAAATGAAACTTTGGGGGTTTAGGGTTACCTGAGTTCAGAGAGAGGAGAAGGAGAGTGGCTCAATGGTGGTACTATCACTGGCGGCCACCGTTCGATGTGGTTGAGAGTGAGTGGGAAAGACAGAGATAGGGCACACGCGAAGTGAGAAAAAGACAATAAACAGTGATTTAGACAGAAAGAAAGAGAAAGAGTGTACCTCGCGGTGGTGGTGGAGATGCAGTGGAGCTCGCGGTGGTGGAGAAGGGTTAGAGCAGAAGAGGTAGAGGCAGAGAGTAAAGAGGAAGGCGCGCGAGTTTGTATTAACGTATACATTCAATGAAAACATTTGAATCCACTTTTAACGTCAGTTGTTTAAACAACTAACGTTAAAGAGGAACTTTTAACGTCAGTTGTTTAAACAACTGACGTTAAAAGTGACCCGCATAACTTTTAACGTCAGTTGTGTATACAACTGACATTAAAGGTGATTTAAGTGACCTTGATAATTATAGTTATGCCACCGCCTCCTTTTTAACGTCTAAGTTTTGGTTAACAGACGTTAACCTTTCCTGTTTATTACAAATTTTGCACTAGTGATGCCTCCAAATCTTCAAGGCAAACACCACAGCTCCTAACTCTAGATCATGGGTAGGGTAGTTCTTCTTATGGGTTTTCAACTGCCTAGAAGCATAAGCTACTACCTTACCATTCTGCATCAACACTCCACCTAAACTTTGCTTAGAAGCATCGCAACACACTACGAAATGTTTAATAAGATCGGGTAAAACTAACACTGGTGCTGATGTCAACCGATCCTTCAAGGTCTGGAAACTCTCCTCACACTTAGAGTCCCACACAAAGAGATGTATGTAACACCCTGCTTTTTCGTAAGAGCTTTTGTAAAGCTTGTTTGGTTGCTTAAGCTGGTTTTGTTAAGTTAGAATTGTTGGTTGAGGACTTAGTGAGATTTTTGGTTCAAAAGTCCCTTTCTGGTGGATGAGCACGCCCGTGCTTAGAATCAGGCGCGTGTGTCTGATTTTAAGTTGAGCATGCTCGTGCTTAACAGTGAGCACGCCCATGCTCAATGTGCAGACCGCGTCTTGCTGACGCTAAGTCCAGCACGACCATGCTCAAGGGGAAGCACGACCGTGCTCAAGTTCAGACTATATATTTTTGCACAGAGACTGAGGGTTTACGTGAAAAACCCTGCTTTTGGTGGCTGCCACTACCCTAGTGCAGCCAGAGCAGTTTCTTCTCCTTTTGTTCATCCAACTCAATCTGTTCTTGAGTATTGGAGACCTTTGGGGAGCTTTGGTTCATCTGTGCTTGATATATAGGTAAAGTTTTTCCCTTTTTGTAATTTCCTTTCATTACCTTGATCGGAAACTGAGTTGGTTTGTGTTTCTGTTTAACCAAGGCTTGGAATCGAACTGAGCCGCTCGTGGGGACGTGATCAGTCTGATCGTTTGAGCGTAGAGCAACCTTCAATCCAGGTATGGGGGAGAAGGGTAGTGTATATCATAGGCATTGGGGGTAGTGTAAGGTAAAGGGGTTCCCACAACCCCGGTTTGTTATGTTTGATGATATGATTAATATGTTGGTTGATTTGCTATCATAATAGGTTTGATTGTTAATATGTTGTCTTACATGCCCATGTTCATAATATGTTCTTGATGGTTATGTTGTTATTGTTAATATGAACATGATGTTGTGTTGTTAGTTATTGGCATGATTATTTTGGATGATTGTTGAGATATGACTGTTGAATATTGGTTGATTCCTGATGTTGTTGATTATGTTAGTTGAATGGTTGATGTCATGACTGTGATGATGTTATGATTGAGTTGATGAGGATGTGGGATCTGGAAAATATGTTGTTAAAACGAATTAGGATTAATGGACTTAATAATTGAAATAATTGGCTAAGAACTGTGTTTTAATTCTGCCCAGAACAGTACTGTCGTGAATTAGCACCGCCGTGCTGAACAAGGTGCACGCCCGTGCTCCCAGGTTGAATTCTGGAAAATTAGTGCACGGCCGTACAGCAGAGGAGCACGACCATGCTGCTGAGCACGACCGTGCCTAGTACGAAGCACGCCCGTGCTTCACTTATGTGACCAGCACGGTCGTGCAAGGGATCAGCACGCCCGTGCTCCCCTAACAGTCGGAGATGGAATTAAAGGACTTAAAGGGGTTCCTAACCCCAACCTTCCCCAATGATGATAAGTTGATATAGCTAATCAAAGATAAAGATTAGACAACTTGGTTATTGATTATCAAAGATAATTAAAGATGATGAGATGGTTAAGTCGGTATCCGTTGGATTACCGCACGTTGATAGCTTTGGTGCTTATTGGTCAAAGTGACCTCGATGCTTATTGGTCGAGGTGTTGATGAGTTGAACTTTGGTTCTTATTGGCCAAGGGAGCCTTGACCCCACGGTTTAGGTCTAAGGTTACGTTGATGTTGATGTTGAAGTCTTGGGAGCTTCATGGCCCGAGAAAGGAGGTGGTTGAGATTGTTTGTTGTTATGCCATTTGCATAGAGCATTGGAGTTGTTAGTTGATGGGGGAGGTTCGACATAGGGGAGATTTCCCGAGAGTACACTGATCTGGCCATCCACGGTAGGTCACCCAATGGTTTGGTGACCGCGGCCCCCCGTGATGAGGCATCCATGGTTTGATGCGTTGGCTATCCATGGGGTTCACCCAAGGTTTGGTGAACTGTCGGTGTTGGTGCTTTTATGGCCAATACGGATATATAACTCCAAAGTCGTTCATCCTGAGTTAGTTGGATCCACATGCATAGTTGGAGTAGTGGAGTAGCATTGCATTGCACTACATAGCATACTTGATGTTGATGATGTTGATATATATATATATATTATATATATATATATATATATATATATATATATATATATATATATATATATATGTTGATGTATGTTATGATGATTGCTATGCTGTTTGTTTTACCTTGCTTCCTATCTCCATGCCGTATATGTTTACATGATTCTTACTCCCCGTTCTTTGTTTGTTTGTTTGGCCTTATCGGCACCTTGCAGAGAATGGCGAGAAGTCAGGAGGGGAGTGACTCTGAGGAGCCACCACTCATAGTTAGGGTTTTCCCCTTTCAGTTAGTTTGTTAGTTTCAGTTGTATTCCGAGGATTTTATTCCGGAATGGTTATACCAGCTCTGTATGTGACATCGTGGTTGGGTTATGTTGTTTATCTTTGTTATGTTTTAATTGTTTTAAACATGTTTTAATTTTCGCGTTGTGAACTAGTTCATGTGGGACCTTTCTACCCATGAACCTCTTTATTAAAGGACGTATGTTTATGTTTTATCTTTATCTTTTATGCTTTATAACATGTGGGGTAGTTGGGTGTCACATTTAGTAGTATCAGAGCAGTTCGGCCCTGTCTGGACGTGGTATGAGTCTGTCGTGAGTCTGTTGTGTGCTCATGTTTGAATTGTCTATATTTATATAGGCAATGTTATGTGGTACTAAGTACCTATAGCTACTGCATTTGGTGGTTTTCCTTGAATGATCCGAGGAACCTACGAGTGCTTCTAGTATTTAGGAAAGTCGTTCTATTATCTCTTGATAATAAGAACTCTGCAGTTGATCTTGTGCGCTTACCTTTTAAAAACAGCTCGATGTTATTCTTGGAACGAACTGGTTATCTTCCAACCATGTTCTCTTTATCTGTTTTGATAAGACCCTGATTTTTGGAACTCCAACGGAGTCTAAGAATCCGGACCTTCTCTCTGCCAGCCAAGTTGAAGCTTCGATGAGAGACGAAGCCTAAGTATACATGATGATAGCTTCCCTGGAAGTAGAGAGCAGCCCTCCTGATGTCGCCAACTTGCCTGTTGTGCGGGAATTTCCTGAGGTGTTTTCCGGGGGATGTCTATAACTTACCCCCAGAGAGAGATGTTGAGTTTACCATACGCTTAGTGCCTGGCACCGAGCCAATCCCTATAGCACCCTATAGAATATCTCCTCTAGAGCTAGCTAAGTTGAAGGAACAGTTGGAGGACCTGATGAAGAAGCAGCTCATTAGGCCCGGTGTGTCTCCCTGGGGAGCACCTGTGTTGTTGGTGAAGAAAAAGGATGGTAGTATGAGGTTGTGTGTCGACTATCGGCAGCTCAATAAGGTGACCATAAAGAATCGGTATCCCCTCCCTAGGATTGATGATCTCATGGACCAGTTGATGGACGCTTGCGCCTTTTCGAAGATAGATATGAGGTCAGGGTACCATCAGATTCGGGTTAAGTCTGAGGACATCTCGAAGACAGCGTTCAGGACGCGATATGGTCACTATGAGTACTTGGGTATGCCCTTTGGCGTGATCAATGCTCCTGCAGTGTTCATGGACCACATGAATAAGACCTTTCACCCTTACTTGAATAAGTTTGTGGTGGTGTTCATAGATGACATCTTAGTGTACTCCAAGAGCAAGGAGGAACATAAGGAACATCTGAGGGTTGTCCTGCAGACCCTTAAGGAAAAACAGTTGTATGCTAAGTTGTCTAAGTGTGAGTTCTGGTTAGAGGAAGTGAGCTTCTTAGGACATGTCATCTCTAAGGGTGGCATAGCAGTGGACCCAACTAAGGTAGAGACGGTGCTCCAGTGGGAAGCGCCGAAGTCTGTCACCGAGATTACGAGTTTCTTGGGGTTAGCCGGGTATTATAGGCGGTTCATAGAAGCCTTCTCTAAGATAGCTTTACCCTTAACCCGTCTCACTAAAAAAGGACAGTTGTTTGTGTGGGACTCTAAGTGTGAAGAGAGTTTCCAAACCTTAAAGGATAGGTTGACATAAGCACCAGTGTTAGTTTTGCCAGATCCTAGTGAGCCCTTCATAGTTTACTGCGATGCTTCTAAGCAAGGGTTAGGTGGTGTGTTGATGCAGAATGGTAAGGTAGTTGCTTATGCTTCTAGGCAGTTAAAAATCCATGAGAAGAACTACCCTACCCATGACCTAGAGCTAGGAGCTGTGGTATTTGCCTTAAAGATCTGGAAGCATTACCTGTATGGAGCGAGATTTGAGGTCTTTAGTGATCATAAGAGTTTGAAATATCTTTTTGATCAGAAGGAGATGAATATGAGGCAGCGTAGCTGGATGGAGTTCTTAAAGGATTATGACTTCGAGCTGACCTATCACCCAAGAAAGGCCAATGTGGTGGCCGATGCTTTGAGTAGGAAAACCTTACACGTCTCTGCTTTGATAGTTAAGGAGACGGATCAGATTGAGAAGTTTAGAGACCTTAGTCTAACTTGTGAGTTACCCCTAAGAGTATTAGGCTTGGTACCTTGAAGGTTACCAACAGTTTGATGGACAGATTAGAGAGGGTCAGAAGTTAGATAAGTTCCTCTTAGACCAGCGAGAGTTGCTTGCTCAGGGTAGAGATCTTAGCTTTAAGGATGGCAATGATGGTGTCTTGAGGTTTAAGGATAGAGTTTGTGTGCCAGATGTGACACCCTTCTATTCCCCATGTTCAATGCATTTAATATAAAACAATTAAAAAGAAAAATATACATTTTACTGAATAAAATAAAATAATTGTCCATGGGTAGAAAAGTCCCACATGAACCAGTTTAAAATACGGAAATAACCAAGTTTAAAACAAACAAATATAATAAACTACTACACAACCTCGATGTCACAACTCAGAGCTGGTATAACCGTTCCGGAAAATACATCCTCGGAATACAACTGAAAAACAAACTATCTAAACTCAAGAACAACCCTACTATGAGTGGCGGCTCCTTAGAGTCACTCCTCTCTGGGCTACTCGTCATCCTCTGCAAAATGCCGATCAGGCCAAACACAAACAAATAACGGAGAGTAAGATTCATGTAAACATATACAGCATGGGAATAGGAAGCAAGGTAAACAACCAGCATAGCAGCATCAACAACATAGATACACACACACACACACACACACATATATATATATAACTCATCAACATCATCATCATCAGTATGCTATGCAGTGCAATGCAACACTACTGCACTACTCCAATTATGGATGTGGATCCAAACTAACTCAGGATGAACGACTTTGGAGTTACATATCCATATTGGCCAAGGAAGCACCAACACCGGCAGTTCACCAAACCTTGAGTGAACCCCATGGATAGCCAACGCATCAAACCGTGGATGCCTCATCACGGGGGGCCTCGGTCACCAAACCATCGGGTGACCTACCGTGGATGGCCAGATCACCGTACTCTCAGGCGATCTCCCCTATGTCGAACCTTCCCCATCAACAACTCCAATGCTATATGCAAATGGCACAACAATAAACAATCTCAACCACCTCCTTGCTTGGGCCATGAAGCTCCCAAGACTTCAACATCATCCTCAACGTAACCTTAGACCCAAACCGCGGGGTCAAGGCTCCCTTGGCCAATAAGCACCAAAGTTCAACTCAATATGCTTGGGTCAAATAAACACCCAAGACTTCAACTTATCAACGTGTGGCAACCAACGGATACTGACTTAACATCTTATTATCTTAATCATCTTAGATAATCATTAACCAGGTTGTCTAATCTTCATTTTTGATTAGCTATCTCAACTTATCATCATTGGGGAATGGGGTTTGAAACCCATTAAGTCCTTTAACTCTATATCTGTCTAGGGGGGTCAGCATGGTCGTGCTTAAACCCCAGCACGGTCGTGCTTGAACACGTGAAGGACGTGTTGCCCCTTAAGTGAAGCACGGTCGTGCTTCCTATTGAGCACGATCATACTCTTTGTCCTGCACGGCCATGCTAAACAGCGTGGCCATTTTCCAGAATTCAACTAGGAGCACGGCCATGCTCCCTGTTCAGTGTTGTTCTGGGCAGAGTTCAAGTCAGATTCTTAGGCAATTTTAGGATCTTAGGATCTTTTAATCCATCAAACTTATCACGTTTTCGAACCTAATTTCACCAGTTAAAATCTTAACTTATAAACTCAAAATAACAAACCATCATTTCAACCAGTCATTCAGCATTATCATGCCAAAAATCATCATGTTCATATTAACCATAACAACATACACATAATGCATATTACGAACATAGACACATACAATGACATATTAACATCAAAAACATATTATCATAACAACCAATCAATTAGCATATTAAATCATACAACGACTCCCGGGGTTATGAGGAACCCTTTTACCTTACAATACCCTTCTCCCCATACCTGGATTGAAGGTTTCTCTAACGTAAGCTCCAAATAGTGAAACGACCACGGTTCCCAACGTGACTTAGCTAGCCTTCCACACCTTGGTTAATCAAGATTAACCCCTTTAGTTTCCGATTTAAAACACAAAAAGGAAAACACTAGGGAAGAAAACGTTACCTCTAGACTGCCACAGACCAAACTAGCTTCCCAAATGGCTTCCAAATCTCCCCTATAGCAATGGATGGAGAGGAAATAGGGAAGGAGGCACTCTGAGCCGTAACAGTAGCTGCCACAACTAGAAAATTAGGGTTTCACATTAACCTTCGGGTTCTGTGCCAAACATATATAGCTCGGACCTGAGCACGGTCGTGCTCACCCTTGAGCACGGTCGTGCTCACCCTTGAGCACGGTCGTGCTCAAATTAGCGTCACCTAGACGCAGTCAGCACATTGAGCACGGGCGTGCTCACTGTTGAGCACGGTCGTGCTCAACTTAAAATCAGAAACACGCTTCTAACTTTAAACACGGGTGTGCTGGCCAATGAGCACGGGAGTGCTCATGTACCAGAAAGGGACTTTTAAGTCAAAATCTCACTTAGCCCTTAACCAATACTTCTAACTTAATAAAACCAGCTTTATAAAATCACTTACGAAAAATGGGGTGTTATAATTCCACCCCCCTTATAAAAATTTCATCCTCGAAATTTCTACATACCTCAAACGAAAAGATGCGGGTACGCCTCCATCATCTTGCTCTCGAGCTCTCAGGTAGCGCTTTCCTCAGTTACCCCACTCCAAACTATTTTGACCAAAGGAATCTCTTTGCCTCTTAGCTGCTTCACCCTCCTATCCTCGACTCGAAGGGGTAACACCTCAAATGTCAAGTTCTCTTTCGACTGTATTGTGTCGGGAACTATCACGTGACTAGGGTCATGGATGTACTTTCTGAGTTGAGACACATGGAAAACATTATGGAGGTTTGACAAGAACGGTGGCAAGGCTATTTCGTAGGCGACTTCGCCGACTCTTTTGAGGATTTGGTAAGGACCAATGAACCTCGGAGTAAGTTTCCTCGCCTTCATCACTCTACCAACCCCAGTCGTCGGGGTAACTCTCAAGAATACATGATCACCTTCCTGGAATTCGAGCTCCTTCCTCCTTTTATCATGGTAGCTCTTTTGCCTACTCTGTGCAACTCTCATCTTTTCCTGAACCAACCTGATCTTTTCTGTTGTTTCCTGGACTATCTCTAGCCCTAGCACCATACTATCACTAGGTTCACTCCAACACAAAGGTGTCCTACATCTCCTTCCATACAGAGCTTCATAAGGTACCATCCCAATGCTAGAATGGAAGCTGTTGTTGTAGGTGAACTCTATCAGGGGCAAAAACTTGTCCCAACTTCCGGACTGTTCTAACACACAAGCCCTCAACAAGTCCTCTAAGGACTGGATGGTCCGCTCAGACTGCCCATCAATCTGTGGGTGGTAAGCTGAACTAAGCCTAAGCTTTGTCCCTAAAGCCTCTTGCAAGCTATTCCAAAACCTAGAGGTAAACCTCGGGTCTCTATCTGATACTATGCTAGAGGGTACACCATGAAGCCTAACTATCTCTTTGATGTACATCTTAGCCAACTTCTCTAAAGGATACTCCATGTTCATCGGGATGAAATGAGCAGACTTAGTCAATATATCCACAACAACCCATATAGCCTCAAAACCAACTGGAGTCCTAGGGAGTCCAGACACAAAATCCATGGAGATGTTATCCCATTTCCATTTTGGGATACTCAAAGGTTGCAACTTACCTGAAGGCCTTTGGTGTTCTATCTTGGCCTTCTGACAAACTAGGCACACATACACAAACTCAGCTACATCCTTTTTCATCCTAGGCCACCAAAATATCCTCTTAAGGTCCTGATACATCTTAGTGGCACCTGGGTGCATACTCAGTCCACTCCTATGTCCTTCTTCAAGGATCAACTTCCTAAGCTCAGGAACATCTGGTACTCAAACTCTATCCTTAAACCTCAAGACACCGTCACTGTCATCCTTAAAACTAAGGTCTCTATCCTGAGCAAGCAACTCTCGCTGGTCTAAGAGAAACATATCTAACTTCTGACCCTCTCTAATCTGGTCCATCAAGCTGTTGGTAACCTTCAAGGTTCCAAGCCTAATACTCTTAGGGGTAAACTCGCAAGCTAGATTAAGGTCTCTAAACTCCTCAATCAGATCCATCTCCCTAACCATCAGAGCGGAGATGTGTAAGGTTTTCCTACTCAGGGCATCGGCCACCACATTGGCCTTTCCTGGATGATAGGTCAGCTCGAAGTCATAATCCTTTAAGAACTCCATCCATCTACGCTGCCTCATATTCAGCTCCTTCAGATCAAAAAGATATTTCAAACTCTTATGATCACTAAAGACCTCAAATCTCGCTCCATACAGGTAATGCCTCTAGTTCTTTAAGGCAAATACCACAGCTCCTAGTTCTAGGTCATGGGTAGGGTAGTTCTTCTCATGGGTTTTCAACTGCCTAGACGCGTAAGCAACTACCTTACCATTCTGCATCAACACACCACCCAACCCTTGCTCAGAAGCATCTCAATAAACTACGAAGGGTTCACTACGATCTGGCAAAACTAATACTGGTGCTGACGTCAACCTATCCTTAAGGGTTTGGAAACTCTCTTCGCACTTAGAGTCCCACACAAACAACTGTCCCTTCTTAGTGAGACGAGTTACGGGTAAAGCTATCTTAGAGAAACCTTCTATGAACCGCCTATAATACCTGGCTAACCCCAAGAAACTTCTAAACTCGGTTACAGACTTTGGCGCTTCCCACTGGAGCACCGTCTCTATCTTAGCTGGGTCCACTGCTATGCCACCCTTAGAGATGACATGTCCTAAGAAGCTCACTTCCTCTAACCAGAACTCACACTTCGACAACTTAGCGTACAACTGCTTTTTCTTAAGAGTCTGCAAGACAACCCTCAGGTGTTCCTCATTTTCTTCCTTGCTCTTGGAGTACACTAAGATGTCATCTATAAACACCACCACAAACTTATGCAAGTAAGGGTGAAAGGTCTTGTTCATGCAATCCATGAAGACCGCATGAGCTTTGGTCACACCAAAGGGCATAACCAAGTACTCATAGTGACCGTATCGCGTCCTAAACACTGTCTTCGGGATGTCCTCAGACTTAACCCGAATCTGATGGTACCCTGACCTCAAATCTATTTTTGAAAAGACGCAAGCGCCCATCAACTGATCCATAAGATCATCAATCCTAGGGAGGGGATACCGATTCTTTATGGTCACCTTGTTGAGATGCCGATAATCGACACACAACCTCCTACTACCATCTTTCTTCTTCACCAACAATACAGGTGCTCCCCACGGAGACACACTAGGCCTAATGAATTGCTTCTTTATCAAGTCTTCCAATTGTTCCTTCAACTTAGCTAGCTCTAGAGGAGACATTCTATAGGGTGCTATGGAGATTGGCCCGGTGCCAGGCACTAAGTATATGGTGAACTCAACATCTCTCTCTGGGGGTAAGTTATAAACATCCCCGAAAACACTTCAGGAAATTCCCGCACAACAGACACACTGGCGACATCAGGAGGGCTGCTCTCTACTTCTAGGGAAGCTAACATCATGTATACTTGGGCTTCGTCTCCCATCGATGCTTGAACTTGGCTGGCAGAGAGAAGGTCCGGATTCTTAGACTCCTTTGGGGTTCCAAAAATCAAGGTTTTATCAAAATAGTTCAGGAGGACATGGTTGGAAGATAACCAGTCCATGCCTAGAATAATATCCAGGTCTTTCAAAGGCAAGCATACAAGATCAGCAATGAAGGTTTTATCGTTTATAACTATATGACGGTTCTTGCATGCATAAGAAGTAGAAACAGGTTTATTTGTAGGTGTAGAAACCAGCAAATCATACTCAAGGAAAGTAACAGGCAATTTAAGACTCATGACCCTATCATGCGATATAAACGAGTAAGTAGCACCCGAATCATACAATACAGTTAATTGAGTTCCATCAATAAAGCATGTACCTTGGATCAAGTCATCAGACTTGGAGGCTTCCGCTCTACTAAGAGTAAAGACTCTTCCAGTGGTCTTCAGTCGGTTGGCCTGGGACTTCAGATTCTTGCTGGCGCTGGGAGGCTCGGCCTTGGCTCCTTCACACTCTTGGCTGATGTGTCCTGGCTTGCCACATCTGAAGCAGATAACCTACGTCTCCTTGCACTGAGATGAGTAGTGATCCTCAGCACCACACTTTCCGCACCTCATGGGTCTAGAGGCATTAGAGAACCCGCCCCTAAACCCATCCTGCTGAAACTGTGGCTTCTTGCGACTCTGCTTGAAATCTTTGCCGGTCGGAGCATACCGATGCTTACCCTTGTCTCTCTGGTCAGTCTTCTTGCCACTCTGACTATCTGATCCCTTGGAGCTAGCAACTCTGAAATGACTGGAATCCTCATAGATTCTGCATTTGTTGACCAGAATTGGAAAGATCCCGATCTCCTGATAACTGATGGCTTGCTTGATCTTAGGTCGAAGTCCAGCCTCAAACATTACACACTTGGATCGGTCATCTGTCTGTCTCATGCTGATATGGAGTGTAGTACCTAGCCAGCTCCTCAAACTTGGCCGCATAGTCACCAACTGACAACGACCCCTGCCTCAAGGACAAGAACTCCATCTCTTTCTTGTCCCTGATATCTGCCGGAAAGTACTTCTCAAGGAATCTCTGCCTGAACACAGCCCATGTAACTGTTGTGCCCTCAGCCTACATCCGCTGCCTACAGTTGTCCCACCAATGCTCAGCCTCCTCAGTCAACATGAAAGTAGCAAAGATAAGCTTCTGCTGATTGTTGCAATCCATTGCACAAAAGATCTTTTCTATCTCCCTAAGCCATAACAGTGCTCCCTCTGGATCGTACGCTCCCTTGAACGATGGAGGGTTGTTCTTCTGGAACTTATCCAGTCCCTGGAACTCAGCTGGCCCACCATTGTTGTTATGGTTGACCTGTCCGATAGCATTGGCCAGAAGTGTCAATGCATCCGCAATCGCCTGATCGTTGCATCCTCTACCGGCCATTAATTCCTGTACATGTCCAACACAACTCTTAGATACAGAAACTTAAGCGAGTGAAAGCTACAGGCAACTAACTTAAAACATCATTATCTATAACAAGTATAGACAATCCAACCAAGAGTCACACAACAGGCTCACGACAGACTCATACCACGTCCGGACAGGGCCGAACTGCTCTGATACCACTAAATGTGATACCCTTCTATCCCGCATGTTCAAGGCATTTAATATAAAAACAATTAAAAAGAAAACATGCATTTTACTGAATAAAATAAAACAGTTGTCCATGGGTAGAAAAGTCCCACATGAACCAGTTTACAACGCGAAAATAACCAAGTTTAAAACAATAAAATATAATAAACTACTACCCAACCCCGATGTCACAACTCAGAGCTGGTATAACCGTTCTGGAAAATACATCCTCGGAATACAACTGAAAAACAAACTATCTAAACTTAAGAACAACCCTACTATGAGTGGCGGCTCCTCAGAGTCACTCCTCTCCGGACTGCTCGTCATCCTCTGCAAAATGCCGATCAGGCCAAACACAAACAAATAACGGGGAGTAAGATTCATGTAAACATATACAGCATGGGAATAGGAAGCAAGGTAAACAACCAGCATAGCAGCATCATCAACAAAGATATACATATATATATATATATATATATATATAACTTATCAACATCATCATCATCAGTATGCTATGCAGTGCAATGCAACACTACTCCACTACTCCAACTATGCATGTGGATCCAAACTAACTCAGGATGAACGACTTTGGAGTTACATATCCGTATTGGCCATAGAAGCACCAACACCGGCAGTTCACGAAACCTTGGGTGAACCCCATGGATAGCCAACGCATCAAACCGTGGATGCTTCATCACGGGGGGCCTCGGTCACCAAACCATCGGGTGACCTACCGTGGATGGCCAGATCATCGTACTCTCGGGCGATCTCCCCTATGTCGAACCTTCCCCCATCAACAACTCCAATGCTATATGCAAATGGCACAGCAACAAACAATCTCAACCACCTCCTTGCTTGGGCCATGAAGCTCCCAAGACTTCAACATCATCCTCAACGTAACCTTAGACCCAAACCGCAGGGTCAAGGCTCCCTTGGCCAATAAGCACCAAGGTTCAACTCAACATGCTTGGGTCAAATAAGCACCCAAGACTTCAACTTATCAATGTGCGGTAACCCAACAGATACCGACTTAACATCTTATTATCTTAATCATCTTAGATAATCATTAACCAGGTTGTCTAATCTTCATTTTTGATTAGCTATCTCAACTTATCATCATTGAGGAATGGGGTTTGAAACCCCTTAAGTCCTTTAATTCTATTTCTGTCCAAGGGGTCAGCATGGTCGTGCTTAAACCCCAACGGTTGTGCTTGAACACGTGAAGGACGCGCTGCCCCTTAAGTGAAGCACGGTCGTGCTTCCTATTGAGTACGATCATGCTCTTTGTCCTGCACGGCCATGCTAAACAGCGCGGCTATTTTCCAGAATTCAACTGGGAGCACGGTCGTGCTCCCTGTTCAGTGCTGTTCTGGGCAGAGTTCAAGTCATATTCTTAGCCAATTTTAGGATCTTTTAATCCATTAAACTTATCACATTTTCGAACCTAATTTCAGCAGTTAAAATCTTAACTTATAAACTCAAAATAACAAACCATCATTTCAACCAATCATTCAGCATTATCATGCCAAAAATCATAATGTTCATATTAACCACAACAACATACACATAATGCATATTACGAACATAGGCACATACAATGACATATTAACATCAAAAACATATTGTCATAACAACCAATCAATTAGCATATTAAATCATACAACGACTCCGGGGTTATGAGGGACCCCTTTTACCTTACACTACCCCCACTGCCTA
Source organism: Echinosophora koreensis (assembly GCA_035048595.1). Taxonomy (NCBI): domain Eukaryota; kingdom Viridiplantae; phylum Streptophyta; class Magnoliopsida; order Fabales; family Fabaceae; genus Echinosophora; species Echinosophora koreensis. The sequence goes on along the minus strand of JAPCYP010000025.1, from coordinate 3,440,782 downwards.
ATGAATACAATACCCTTCTCCCCATACATGGATTGAAGGTTGCTCTAACGTAAGCTCCAAATAGTGAAACGACCACGGTTCCCAACGTGACTCAGCTAGCCTTCCACACGTTGGTTAAACAAGATTAACCCCGTTAGTTTCCGATTTAAAACACAAAAAGGAAAACACTAAGGAAGGAAACGTTACCTCTAGACTGTCACAGACCAAACTAGCTTCCCAAACGGCTTCCAAATCTCCACTATAGCAATGGATGGAGAGGAAATAGGGAAGGAGGCACTCTGAGCCGTAATAGTAGCTGCCACAACTAGAAAATTAGGGTTTCACGTTAACCCTCGGGTTCTGTGCCAAACATATATAGGTCGGACCTGAGCACGATCGTGCTCACCCTTGAGCACGGTCGTGCTCAACTTAGCGTCACCGAGATGCGGTCAGCACATTGAGCACGGGCGTGCTCACTGTTGAGCACGGTCGTACTCAACTTAAAATCAGAAACACGCTTCTAACTTTAAACACGGGCGTGCTGGCCAATGAGCACGGGCGTGCTCATGTACCAGAAAGGGACTTTTAATCCAAAATCCCACTTAGCCCTTAACCATTACATCTCACTTAATAAAAGCAGCTTTATAAAATCACTTACGAAAAACGGGGTGTTACACCAGATGTTCCTGAGCTTAGAAAGTTGATCCTTGAAGAAGGACATAGGAGTGGACTGAGTGTGCACCCAGGTGCCACTAAGATGTATCAGGACCTTAAGAGGATATCTTGGTGGCCTAGGATGAAAAAGGATGTAGCCGAGTTTGTGTATGCTTTCCTAGTTTGTCAGAAGGCCAACATAGAACACCAAAAGCCATCAGGTAAGTTGCAACCTTTGAGTATCCCAGAATGGAAATGGGATAGCATCTCCATGGATTTTGTGTCAGGACTCCTTAGGACTCCAGCTGGTTTTGAGGCTATATGGGTTGTTGTGGATAGACTGACTAAGTCTATTCATTTCATCCCGATGAACATGGAGTATCTTTTAGAGAAGTTAGCCAAGCTGTACATCAGAGAGATAGTTAGGCTTCATGGTGTACCCTCTAGCATAGTATCAAATAGAGACTCGAGGTTTACCTCTAGGTTTTGGAATAGTTTGCAAGAGGCTTTAGGGACAAAGGTTAGGATTAGTTCAGCTTACCACCCACAGACTGATGGGCAGTCTGAGAGGACCATCCAGTCCTTAGAGGACTTGTTGAGGGCTTGTGTGCTAGAACAATCAGGTAGTTGGGACAAGTTTTTGCCCCTGATAGAGTTCACCTACAACAACAGTTTCCATTCCAACATTGGGATGGCACCTTATGAGGCTCTGTATGGGAGGACCTAGTGACAGTGTGGTGCTAGGGCCAGAGATAGTGCAAGAAACAACAGAAAAAGTGGGACATATTCAGGAAAAGATGAAAGTGGCACAAAGTAGGCAGAAGAGCTATCATGATAAAAGGAGGAAGGCGCTCGAATTCTAGGAAGGCGATCATGTATTCTTGAAAGATACTCCGATGACTGGGGTTGGTAGAGTGATGAAGGCAAGGAAACTTACTCCGAGATTCATTGGTCCTTACCAAATCTTCAAAAGAAGCTTTGCCACCATTTTTGTCAAACCTCCACAGTGTTTTTCATATGTCTCAACTCAGAAAGTATATTCATGACCCTAGTCACGTGATAGTTGCTGATGCTATACAGTTGAAAGAGAACTTGACATTTGAGGTGTTACCCCTCGAGTCGAGGATAGGAGGGGGAAGCAGCTAAGAGGTAAAGATATTCCTTTGGTCAAAGTAGTTTGGAGTGGGGCAACCGAGGAAAATGCTACCTGAGAGCTCGAGAGCAAGATGATGGAGGCGTACCAGCATCTTTTCGCTTAAGGTACGTAGAAATTTCGAGGACGAAATTTTTATAAGGGGGTGGAATTATAACACTCTGCTTTTTCGTAAGTGCTTTTGTAAAGCTTGTTTGGTTGCTTAAGCTGGTTTTGTTAAGTTAGAATTGTTGGTTGAGGGCTTAGTGGAGTTTTTGGTTCAAAAGTCCCTTTCTGGTGGATGAGCACGCCCGTGGTCATTAGCCAGCACGCCCGTGCTTAGAATCAGGCGCGTGTGTCTGATTTTAAGTTGAGCACACCCGTGCTAAACAGTGAGCACGCCCGTGCTCAATGTGAGGACCACGTCTCGCTGACGCTAAGTCCAGCACGACCATGCTCAAGGGGAAGCACGACCGTGCTCAAGTTCAGACTATATATTTTTGCATAGAGACCGAGGGTTTACGTGAAAAACCCTACTTTTGGTGGCTGCCACTACCCTAGTGCGGCCAGAGCAGTTTCTTCTCCTTTTGTTCATCCAAATCAATATGTTCTTCAGTATTGGAGACCTTTGGGGAGCTTTGGTTCATCTGTGCTTGATATATAGGTAAAGTTTTTCCCTTTTTGTAATTTCCTTTCATTACCTTGATTGGAAACTGAGTTGGTTTGTGTTTCTGTCTAACCAAAGCTGGGAATTGGACTGAGCCGCTCGTGGGGATGTGATCAGTTTGATCGTTTGAGCGTAGAACAACCTTCAATCCAGGTATGGGGAGAAGGGTAGTGTATATCATAAGCATTGGGGTAGTGTAAGGTAAAGGGATTCCCATAACCCCCGTTTGTTATGTTTGATGATATGATTAATATGTTGGTTGATTTGCTATAATAATAGGTTTGATTGTTAATATGTTGTCTTACATGCCCATGTTCATAATATGTTCTTGATGGTTATGTTGTTATTGTTAATCTGAACATGATGTTGTGTTGTTGGTTATTGGCATGATTATTTTGGATGATTGTTGAGATATGACTGTTGAATGGTTGATGCCATGACTGTGATGATGTTATGATTGAGTTGATGAGGATGTGGGATCTGGAAAATATGTTGTTAAAACGGATTAGGATTAATGGACTTAATCAATGAAATAATTGGCTAAGAGCTGTGTTTTATTTCTGCCCAGAACAGTACTGTCGTGCATTGAGCACGGCCGTGCTGAACAGGGTGCACGCCCGTGCTCCTAGGTTGAATTCTGGAAAATGGCCGCGCATTAAGCACGGCCGTGCAACAGAGGAGCACGACCGTGCTGCTGAGCACGACCGTGCCTAATAGGAAGCATGCTCGTGCCTCACTTATGTGACCAGCACGGCCGTGCAGGGAATCAGCATGCCCGTGCTCCCCTAACAGTCAGAGATGAAATTAAAAGACTTAAAGGGGTTCCAAACCCCAACCTTCCCAATGATGATAAGTTGATATATCTAATCAAAGATAAAGATTAGACAACTTGGTTAATGATTATCAAAGATAATTAAAGATGATGAGATGGTTAAGTCAGTATCCATTGGATTACCGCACGTTGATAGCTTTGGTGCTTATTGGCCAAAGTGACCTCGACGATGTTGATGAGTTAAACCTTGGTGCTTATTGGCCAAGGGAGCCTTGACCCCACGGTTTGGGTCTAAGGTTACGTTGATGTTGATATTGAAGTCTTGGGAGCTTCATGGCCCGAGCAAGGAGGTGGTTGAGATTGTTTGTTGTTGTGCCATTTGCATAGAGCATTGGAGTTGTTGGTTGATGGGGGAGGTTCAACATAGGGGAGATCGCCCGAGAGTGCGGTGATCTGGCCATCCACGGTAGGTCACCCGATGGTTTGGTGACCGCGACCCCCCGTGATAAGGCATCCACGATTTGATGCGTTGGCTATCCATGGGGTTCACCCAAGGTTTGGTGAATTGCCGGTGTTGGTGCTTTTATGGCCAATATGGATATATAACTCCGAAGTCGTTCATCCTGAGTTAGTTGGATCCACATGCATAGTTGGAGTAGTGGAGTAGCATTGCATTGCACTACATAGCATACTTGATGTTGATGATGTTGATATATGTTATGATGATGTTATGCTGTTTGTTTTACCTTGCTTCCTATCTCCATGCCGTATATGTTTACGTAATTCTTACTCCCCGTCGTTTGTTTTGTTTGTTTGTTTGGCCTGATCGGCACCTTGCAGAGAATGGCGAGCAGTCAGGAGAGGAGTGACTCTGAGGAGCCACCACTAATAGTTAGGGTTTTCCCCTTTCAGTTAGTTTGTTAGTTTCAGTTGTATTCCGAGGATTTTATTCCGGAACGGTTATAGCAGCTCTGTATGTGACATCGGGGTGGGGTTATGTTGTTTATCTTTGTTATGTTTTAATTGTTTTAAACATGTTTTAATTTCAGTGTTGTGGCCTAGTTCATGTGGGACCTTTCTACCCATGAACCTTTTTATTAAAGGACGTATGTTTTATTTTTTATCTTTATCTTTTATGCTTTATAACATGCAGGGTAGTTGGGTGTCACAATGCCCCTTCTTGGTGAGACGGGTCAAGGGTAAGGCTATCTTAGACAAACCTTCTATGAACCACCTATAGTACCCTGCTAAACCTAAGAAACTCCTAATCTCGGTCATTGACTTTGGCGCTTCCCAGTGGAGCACCGTCTCTACCTTTGCCGGATCCACGGCTATCCCACCTTTAGAGATGGCGTGACCTAAGAAACTCACCTCTTCTAACCAAAACTCACACTTAGACAACTAGCATACAACTGCTTCTCCTTAAGGGTCTACAACACAACCCTCAAGTGTTCCTCATGTTCCTCCTTGGTCTTGGCGTACACTAAGATGTCATCAATGAAAACCACCATAAACTTATCCAAGTAAGGGTGAAAGGTCTTGTTCATATAGTCCATGAACACAGCAACAGCATTGGTCACACCAAATGCATAACCATATACTCATAGTGACCATAACGCGTCCTAAACGCTATCTTGGGGATGTCCTCAGACTTAACCCGAATTTGATGGTACCCTGACCTTAAATCTATCTTAGAGAAGACACAAGCTCCTATCAACTGGTCTATAAGGTCTTCAATTCTAGGGAGGAGATACTGATTCTTAATGGTCACTTTGTTGAGTTGCCGATAGTCGACACACAACTTCATGCTGCCATCCTTCTTCTTTACCAACAACACTGGCACTCCCCATAAGGATACACTAGGCCTAATGAATTGCTTCTGCATCAGGTCCTCTATCTGTTTCTTCAACTCGGCTAGCTCTAGAGGAGACATCCTATAAGGTGCTATGGATATAGGCTTGATGCCAGGCACTAAGTCTATGGTAAACTCCACATCTCTCTTCGGGGGTAGTTCATAAACATTCCCCAAGAACACTTCAGGAAATTCTCGTACAACAGGCATGCTTCCAACATTAGGAGGGCTCTCAACTTCCAGGGAAGACAACATCATGTAAACTTGGACCTCTTCTTTCATCGAAGCCATAACTTGGTTGGTAGAGAGAAACCTAGGATCCTTAGACTCCACAGGAGTTCCAAAAACTATGGTTTTATCAAAATAATTCAAAAGGACATGGTTGGAAGATAACCAGTCCATGCCAAGAATCACTTCAAGGTCCTTTAGGGGTAAGCATACAAGATCAATAATAAAGCTCCTACCATCTATGGTAATATAACAATTCTTGCATGCATGAGAAGTAAGAAGTGTGGGTGTGGCAACAATCAAATCACACTCAAGGAGTGTCACATGCAATTTAAGAGTTTTGACACATTCATGAGATATGAAGGAGTGAGTCGCACCCGAATCAAACAGTACAGCTAAAGGAGTTCCATCAATGAGGCACATACCTTGGATCAAATCTTCAAACTCGAAGGCCTCGGCTCCACTGAGAGTAAAGACTCTTCCCGTGGTCTTCAGTCGATTGGCTTGAGGCTTCTAACTCTTGCTAGCACTCTGTGGTTCTGACTGTGCTCCTCCGCAGTCCCTGCTGATGTGGCCATACTTGCCACACTTGAAGCAGATGATGTCTGTCTCCTTGCACTGAGTAGTAAAGTGACCCCGTCCACACTTGCCGCACCGAAGAGGTCTAGGAGCAGAAGAGTCCCATCTCCTGGACCTGTCTGATGAAAACTGAGGCTTCTTGCCATCCCGCTTGAAGTCCCGGCCAGCTGGAGAGAGACGCGGTTTCCACTTGTTCCCCTGATCACTCTTCTTACTGCCCTGGTTATCTGATCCCTTGGAGCCCGACTCTCCGGATTTGTAGGCATCTTCAAAGATCCTACACTTGTTCACTTAAAGTGGGAAGACTCGGATCTCCTGGTTGCTGATAGCCTGCTTAATCTCTGGAAGCAGACCATCCTCAAACTTCACGCACTTGGAGCGGTCGTCTGTCACATACTGATACAAAGTATAGTAACGAGCGAGCTCCTCAAACTTAGCCGCATACTCTCCCACTAACATGTTACCCTGCTTCAGCACCAAGAACTCCATCTCTTTTCTGTCACGGATGTCGGCCGGAAAGTACTTCTCTAGAAACCTGTCCTTGAAGACAGTCCATGTAACTATAGTACCCTCAGCCTGCATGTGCTGCGACAGTTCTCCCACCAGTGCTCAGCCTCCTCTATCAGCATAAAGGTCCCAAAGATGACCTTCTACTGGTCATTGCATCCCATAGCCCGAAAGATTTTCTCAATCTCCCTCATCCACAACAGGGCACCCTCAAGATCATAAGCTCCCTTGAAGGACGGCAGATTGTTCCGCTAGAACTTGTCAAGACCCTGAAACTCAGCTGGTCCTCCATTGTTGTTGGCATTCCGATTCTGCCCTATCGTGTTGGCAAGGAGAACCAAAGCGTCCGCGATAACCTGATCGTTTCTGCCTCTTCTTGCCATAAGTTCCTGTAAATGCCAAGACATCTTATTAAACACAGAGATCTTAAAGCAGGAAAAGGTAATGGTTTCTAACACTAACCATAATTATCTATAATAAATATAGATAATTCAAAAAAGAGCACACAAAAGACTCGCAACAGACTCATACCACGGCCTGATAGGACAGCCTGCTCTAATACCACTAAATGTGACACCCTCTACCCCGCAAACATATATAAGAGATAAAAAGATAAGATAAATATAAAAACATGCGTCACTTATTTAATAACCAAAACAACGAGTAAAGGATACCACATTGTAACAAGTCTCAAACGCGAAAATAAAAGAAACATAACATAGGTTCAAAATGAAGCATAACAAGAAAACAAAGCCCAACCCTTGATGTCACATACAAATCTGGTATAACCAAATCCGGAAGATATCCTCGGATAAACAAACTAATAGAACTAAACTAACATAAAACTGGAAATCCTAACTACGAGTCGCGGCTCCTCAGAGTCACTCCTCCACTGGCTGCTCATCGTCCTCTGCATAAAAGATACATACCACAAAACACAAAACAGAGAAACGGGGAGTAAGAAACATATGTATGAATATAATGGCAAAGAAGCAGTTAGTAAGACGAGCATACATCACAACAATCATGTTATCACAGCAACAACATATAACATAAACAATCATTCTCATCATACAAAAATGTATGCTATGCTATGCAGTACTACTCCACTACTCCATTATGCGCTTGGATCCATTCTACCTCAGGAAGTCAACTTCGGAGTTACATATCCATGTTGGCCTTTAAGCACCAATGCCGGGGCAGTTCACTAAACCTTAGGTGGACCCCTATGATAGCCGACGCACCATACTCTCGGATGCACCGCCGCGGGGGCGCACAATTCACCTAACTCCTGGATGAATCACCGCGGACAGCCAGATCGCCTTACTCTCGGACGACCTCCCTTATGTTGAACATCCCCCACTAACATCTCTGATGCGTGAATGCATGATCAACACAACACATAATCAACAACCACCACCTCCACTTGGGTCACTAGGCTACCCAAGTTTTATCACCATCAACACCTCGACCACTTGGCTATCAAGAATTAACGTTATATTTTCATCATTAGTCTTTTAACACTCTGGCCGTTCTGCACCAGAGATTACCACCTCGACCACTCGGCTATCGAGGCCCCCTTGGCCACTAGGTTATCAAGGTATGCATCATCTTTAATTAACACTCTGGCCATTAAGCACCAGAGATTACCACCTTAACAATCATGCATCAAGGCCCCCTTGGCCACTTGGCTACCAAGGTACAACATCTTATCACTTGTCTTTTATCTTCATGTTCATTTTGTGTCTTATTAGATTATTTAAGACGTTTGGGGTGAAACACCCCTGTTTTAGCTCTGTTTTCTGTTCTGGGCAGGGAAGCATGGTCGTGCTCCCCATTCAGCACGAGCGTGCTGATATTCCAGTCAAGCACGAGCGAGGTGACCATTAAGCACGGCCATGCTTGTGCAGCGCGACCTTCTTGAAATTTAAACTAGAGCACGGGCGTGCTCCTTATTAAGCACGACCATGCTACCTAGAGAATGACCGTATTGGTCAGGGCAAAAAGGGTCAGAAACCCTTGCCAAACCTTTTGGGTAATTCATGGATTGAACCTATTGACTTTTACTAACTCTTTGAACATTAATTTCATTATGTTTGTCTTAATCTTCATGTCTTATAGAAACGGGAAAATTAGTCCTTTAATCTCAGTTTCGTATTAAATGGCCCTAAAAGCTCGTAGATCAATCCCTAGGGTCCTTGACTAAACCTTTTTTGCATAATCCTTGCCCCTCATTACTATTATTCAGTTTTATGAATAGAAGGGGAAAAACCTCCCGTAACATTATCATTAGCAGCTTTAACGTTTTATCATTAATGCGCTCACAATATCAACCAATCAACCAATAACATCATAAATTCATCATGTTCATAGCAATGACATATTATCAAACAAGTTAGCATCATCATCATAGCAACCAGTTTAAAATGCCAACATAAACATTTAAACATCAAGGCATCAAATAGGCATATATAAACATGTTATCAAACAAATAGGCATTTAGGCATTTTATCAAACATTAGGGTCATGGGTAACCCTTTGTCTTACGTTACCCCCAAGTCTACACACTCATACTATCCCTTCTCCCCATACCTGGTATGAAGATTTCCCCTTTAACTGACAAAGACACTAAACCGGTTCCCTCGAATGGCTCGATGAACGTCCCAAGCCTTGGCCAGCACAAAAGAGGTTAACCAATTAATTTCCAATTCATGAAAAGAAAAAGGAATTAAGAAGAGGGAATAACTATTACCTTTATATTGGCACTTTGCGTGATCTTACTCTCATGAACACGAACAGAACACCAAGAAATGATTGGGTTCAAAGGAAAAGAAAGAGAGAGGCTGTCGTCACACTTTGGGTTTCCTAAAGTGCCAAAGTGAGGGTTTAACTCGTAACCCTCACTGACAGAAGCGATTTTATAAACTCTGACCCAAGCACGGCCGTGCTCCCCTTTGAGCACAGTCGCGCTCAACATGAGCATGGGGTCGTGCCCACATGAGCACGATCAGGCAAAAAGACCGTCAACGAGCGCGTTGAGCATAGCCGTGCTCTCTACTAAGCACGGCCGTGCTTGTGGCCCAGACAGCCACAAAGCACGCGCCTTAAGCACGGGCGTGTTGATACATAAGCATGGCCGTGCTCATGTATATGTATCAGGAAGGGACTTTTAGCTTAAAAGTCTCACTTAGCCCTTTGTAAACATTACTAAGCAAACTTCTAACAACAAACTCGTAAACAAGCATAAAGAAGCGAAAACGAAAAAGGAGTGTTACAGCAGATATGTACTCAGGTTCAGCAGTTGATAAGGCTTTGGTATTTTGTCTCTTTCAAGTATCTAAATATTCTCTTAACTGCTGATAAGTAAGATTCTCTAGGATAAGATTGAAAGCGAGCACATAAGCATACACTGAACATAATATCAGGCCTAGACACAGTAAGATATAGAAGAGATCCTATAATACCTCTGTATACCTTTTGTTCTACCTTTTTATCTTTATCATCTTTGTCTAGAATGGATGTGGGATGCATTGGTGTATTCATTTGTTTGCAGTCATCCATTTTGAACTTCTTCAATAGTTCCTTAGTGTACTTGGTTTGATGAATGCACACCTCGTCCACTTGTTTAACTTGAAGTCCAAGGAAGAATTTAAGTTCTCCCATCATGCTCATTTCAAATTCTGTTTGCATTAGCTTATAGAATTCCTTGCACAGAGATTCATTAGTAGCTCCAAAGATTATGTCATTAACATAAATTTGCACAATTATAAAGCTGGACTTATTGGATTTTCTAAATAAGGTTGTATCAACATTTCCTCTACTAAATCCATTGTCCATTATAAATGAACTCAGCCTTTCATACCAAGCTCTAGGAGCTTGTTTAAGACCGTATAAGGCTTTCCTTAGCTTATATACGTGTTCAGGATGGGTTTCACTTTCAAAACCTGGAGGTTGCATGACATACACTTCTTCATTAATGAAACCATTTAAAAATGCACTTTTTACATCCATTTGATAAAACATGATGTTATGATGTGCAGCAAATGATAATAGAATACAAATTGCTTCTAATCTAGCTACTGGAGTAAAGGTTTCAGTGTAGTCAATACCTTATTCTTGAGAATAGCCTTGAACTACTAATCTTGCTTTGTTTCTTACCATCTTGCCATTTTCATGAAACTTATTTGTGTAGGTCCATTTGGTTCCAATAACTGACTTGTCCTTGGGAAGAGGTACAGGAGTCCAAACTTCACTTATTTCAAATTGATTTAACTCTTCTTGCATAGCCAGAATCCAACCCTCGTCTAGTAGAGCCTCATCTACTGTCTTTGGTTCCAACTCAGAGACAAAGGCAGAATCAGCTTGCTCTCTGAAGGTTGGTCTTGTCCTTATCTTATCACTGGGACTTCCAATGATTTGCTCTTGAGGATGGTAATTCTTGAAGTGCCATGACCTTTCGGCATCATCTTGTTGAGAAGTTGAAGCTTCTAAACCATTCTGATGGTCATCTACTAATTCATCAGTCTTGTTGTTTATTGGGTTTTCTGAATCTTTGAGATTCAATTCTGCAATAGCTTCATCAAATTTAACATGCATACATTCTTCTACAATAAAAGTTCTAGAATTATAGACTCTGAACCCTTTGGACGACTCAGAATATCCTAATAGTATCCCATTATCTACTTTTGTGTCAAACTTACCAAGTTGATCTTTAGTATTTAATATAAAACATTTTCAACCAAAAGGATGAAAATAAGATATGTTGGGTTTTCGTCCTTTCCAAAATTCATATGGAGTCTTATTCAGAAGTGGTCTAGTGTATATTCTATTCTGAATGTAGCAGGCAGTGTTAACAGCTTCAGCCTAGAAGTGTCTAGGGACAGAGTTGTCATTGAGCATTGTTCTAGCCATCTCTTGATGAGATCTGTTCTTTCTCTTTACACATCATTTTGTAGTGGTGTTCTAGGTATTGAGAAGTTGTGAAGACCACTTTCTTCACAGAACCTTTCAAATAGCTCATTTTCAAACTCTCCCCCATGGTCACTTCTGATTGAAGTGATACACATGCCTTTTTCATTATGTACACGTTTGCAAAATATAGATAAGACCTTGAATGATTCATCCTTGTGAGCTAAGAACATAACCCATAACCATCTAGTGTAGTCGTCTACTATGACTATACCATATTTCTTACCACTGACAGAAGCAATCCTTGTTGGACCGAAGAGATCAAGGTGTAGCTGCTCTAGTGGTCTTGAGGTACTAACTATGTTTTTGGATTCAAAAGAACCTTTAACTTGTTTTCCCTTTTGACATGCATCACAGAGAGTATCAGATTTGTACTTAAGGTTTGGTAATCCTCACACGAGGTTATGCCCATTTAGCTTTGAAATTAACTTCAAGCTTGCATGACCTAGCCTTTTGTGCCAAATCCATCGCTTATCTTCAATGGACACTAGACATGATACACTCTGATTTGTGAGGTCCTCCAAGTCAATCTTATACAAATTGTTTTGCCTCTTTGCTGTGAACAAGAGTGATCCATTAGTTTTCTTGACACTACACATATTTTTGTCAAAGGAAACAACATACCCACTATCGCACAATTGAATTATGCTTAGCAAGTTGTGTTTTAATCCTTCAACCAACAGAACATTATCAATAGAGGGAAAATGATGTTTACCAATTTTACCTACTCCTATGATCTTTCCTTTCTAATTACCTCCAAAGGTAACCTAGTGTCTAAGGTCTTGGAACATACACTTTTCTCTCATCATGTGACGTGAGCATCCACTTTCCAAGTACCAAGATGCGTGTTTATTTCCTGTTGTTAAGCAAATCTGCAATAGGTATAATCATGTTCTTAGGTACCCAGGTTGACTTGGGTCCTTTTTTGTTAGTAGTCACTGGACAAGCATGCTTGATATGTTTATTATGTATGCACTTAGATGTGACATGACCATTTTTACCACATACTCTACAGTATGTATTGGACGAGCTAATTTTTGTTTTAATGATGTACATGAGTTTTTGAAACTCTGTGGTGTGCATGAGGTTTTGATACTTTACGAGATGCATCCTGCTTCTCTTTGTCATAGCCTAAGCCAGACTTGTCATGAGGTGATCTTGAATACCTCAATATCAAATTCAATTTTTCTGAGCCCCCAACAAATTTAGACAGGCTGTTTGTCAGATATGTCACATCTTGTTTCAATTTTGCAACTTCACAAGGGACTTTGGGCTCAACCTTGAGTTTGTTAGTTAGACTGACATTCACAGACCTTAGCTTCTTATTTTCATCAACAAGAGCTTGCTTTTCAATGTAGACTCTATCATATTCTTTAGTTAACTTAGAAAATTTCTTTCTAAGGTTTTTATATTCATGAGACAAAATGGACGAGTTACTTAATAACTTATCAAATGCTTCTTGAAGAGTAGACAAGTCAGAATCTGTTACCTTAGCATCTTCATAGTCACTGTCCGAAGAAGTGCTAGCCATGAGATAGATGTTTGCCTCTTCCTCAACTTCTTCTTCCTCATCAGAAGATGACAGATCCAGATCCTCCCATGTTGCCAACAGACCTTTCTTCTTTTTGAAGAATTTCTTTTTTTCCTTCAGATCTGGGCATTAATCTTTGAAATGACCAGGCTTTTTGCATTCGAAGCACAAGGGTGGACCTTTATCTTTGGAGTCTGACTTATCTTTGGGGAACTTTTTGTTGAACTGCTTCTTTCTGAAACCACCTTTCTTTCTCCACATGTGTTGAATCTTTCTGGAGATGAAAGACAGTTCATCCTCACTAGATCCTTCATCACTGTCAGAAGGTCCTGCTTCATCTGAGGATTTCTCAACCTTTAGGACTTTTGATGAGCTGGCCTTTTTGGACTTTAAGGCAATGGACTTCCCTTTTCTGGTACTCTCTTCTTCATTAAGTTCAAGCTCATGGACTTTGAGAGATCCAAGGAGCTCTTCTAGATTGAGAGTGTTGAGGTTCTTTACTTCCTAAATAGCAGTGACCTTGGGTCTCCACTATTTATGTAAGCTCCTCAAGATTTTTCTGACATGATCTCTATTCTCATAAGTCTCTCCAAGAGATCTTAGACCATTTGTGATAGTTTGGAATCTACCAAACATTTGATCTATGGTTTCATGTTCAGCCATTTTAGACAGTTCATACTAGTGAACCAACATGCTTATATTTGACTCTTTTGCTTGGGATGACCCTTCATGAGCTAGGGCTAGAGTATCCCATATTTCATTAGCCGTGTTGCAGCTATGAACTTTGTCATGCTTAGATCTGGTGATAGCACACATCAAGTAGTGCTTGACCTTCAGCTTGAGTTGATGTTGAGTCTTTTGTTCAGCAGTCCATTGAGCTCTAGGAATAGCAGCTCCATTGTCACCTCTTGGCTCAGTGTAGCCAGTTTCAATCAGCCCCCAGATATCTACATTCTGTGCATCAAGAAAATCCATCATTCTCTTTTTCCAGTAGTCATAATCACTACCATCAAAGAGTGGAGGTCTGTTGATTGCTTGTCCTTCTATATCCATGCTTGCTGGATAGTACTCCCTCAACACCTTTCGAGGCTGAGCTCTGATACCAACTGAAGTTGACATAGGGAAACACAAGAAGGGAGGATTGAAATGTGTTTCTTAATAGTTTTACGAAAATCCTTTCTAAAACATTTTAGCAAGCAAGCAAAGAATTAAATACACAGTAAAAGGCTTTTTAGGAAAGTTAACAAACACAGAATCAAGTCCCCACAGTTAGTATAAACGACAACTGTAAAGTGATAGGGATAGAATATTCACAAAGATATTTTATCCTGGTTCACTCTCTTCCAACCAAAAGCTACGTCCAGTCCCTTCTACTTGAAGGTTTTCTCCACTATAATCCAATATCTCTACAAGTATTATTTAACCTGCCTATTCAGGTTTACAACTTACAAGTATCCAACACATCTTCAGGCTAACAAGTATCTTTTCCATTCAAGCCTCTTCAGGCTCTCTCTAACTTAAGAGATAACAAGTTTGATCTAGCAACTCACTATGTGTAAGGATATGAAAGATTAAGATCAAGGATTACAAAGTAATCAAAAAGTGTTTAACAGAGAATGAGTGCTTTCAAATCTTAGTGCTTGTTGTGGATTTCGTAAAGTTCAGTAACCTTCTTCATTGGAGTCGTCCAGTATTTATAGAAGGTCTTCAGCTTGAGCTCTTTCTTCTTCAACGGTCTTCAAGAAATATCCATTTAAAGATAGCATTAAATGCTACGATCGTTGAGTTTGATAACTTGATATGTGATCTTCAGAAAAGTACTCTTGGTTATCAGAAAGCTAGAAATGGTTCTGTCACTTCTCTGTTGTACTCAAAAGTAGCCTTTTGTCTTTCCTTCTTTGTACTTAAGTTAGCTTTACACCTGCTTGTGTCAGAGTACAAAGTTTTTATGTAAACGATGGTACTATGTTTCTCTTACCAAGAAACAACGTATAAACAATTGATATAACATATGAAAGAGACATGGAAACATTCGAATTTAAATAAACAATCATTTGAATTAAAAGCTCTTTGACTAGTCGGGTAAATACACAAAATGACTTTGGTCGAGCTCTTTTTAAATTTGCATTAAGGCAAATAAGGTAGTCCACTAAGGGATTGTCTAGATGTTCTATCAGGTGGACTAGTGCAACTTACTTTTTCTTTAAACAGGGTAGTCCAGTTAAATTCTCGTTTAGCTTCTAACGGGTAGTCCATTCTTTTCGCTGGTGGACTATAAGTCTTTGGACTTCCTATTCGTTGGACTAGTTCTTTTACTTGATATTAGGGGTGTACACGGGTCGGGTTGAGGGTACCCGGAACAAATAGGATTCTACCGGTTGGGTCGGGTCGGGTCCTTGAAATTTTTCCAGCAGTCCCGAACCAAACCAAACCGATCAAAACCGTGTTGTTTCGGGTCGAGTGAATCGGGTTGAGCTATTTAAAGCCTATTTTAATCCAACTTTGAAATTTCATAACCAACTGTTAAAAAGTCCTAAAATTATAATGTTATGAATTTATAATGGTTACTTGGCAATTAGAAGTGCCAATTTGTGAAGAGAAGGAATATAAGTGCACAAAAGGTAATGGATTTAGTGGACTGTGATATCTGTACCAGATGGAGGAAGTCATCTCACTTACGCATGACCCGTACCAGTGCTATGGAATTTATGGAAAAAAGCCATCTCACTTGCACTTGCAGCAAAAAGTCATCTCACTTGTATATTGAACGGTATGAGTCATGTGACAATAGCTAAACACCCAGTACAACATGGCTCCTCTCTTTGGATGTTGAAATGCTTCATCAAACCACAGTCAAAGAATAGAGCACGCAGACCACCGGATGGTTGTAACCCAGTGCGATGGGGGTACATAAGGTTTTTTTTATTATTAATTAGAATTAAAAAATTAAGTTGCCACGAGTCTACGGGTCTAGGGTTCAAAACTGGTAAACCCGTTACCCGAACCAAACTAGCTCGGGTTTGATTGGTTTGGGTCGGGTTGGAGCCGATTTGGGGGAAAATCCAAACCAAACACATTGGGTTGGGTTGGTTCATTGGGTCAACCCGGACCCATGAACACCGCTACTTGATATACTTAGGGACATGTCTAGCACCTTTTAAGCTTAGTTATTTCTATGGCTCATCTAGCCATAACCTTATGGACTAGTTCTTTAACATATGAGTTTGAAGGCTCGTTTAGCGAGTATAGCATGATCCCGCGATGCCTTTGGACTATCTTAAGGAAACTTTAGACTAGTTTCCTCGTCTAGCGATAAACAAAACAGTCCTGCATACTGGAATAGACAAGTTAGTTCCCAACATAACTTTGTCATACAAATTTAATCTTTTTCTTATCATCAAAACTTAAGAGATTATTTAACCATAATCACTTTGGTTCCAACAATTTTTGCTCAAGTAATTGCATACACAAGTTGACATTACTTTTGATGAAATATCAAAAATTCCTTAAAGTAAACCAATATTCAACTATGTAAGTAATTACTATATTATTTAAAAACATTTTTTTAACTTGGCATTTTATACTTAGCTCTTAATTGATTTCTATCTTAGGTTAGTCATGAGTAATATTTTTATTTTAATTAAGGGGTAAAGACCCATTTTTGTCCCCGACAAAAAATATGATGCACATTTCAGCCCCTGACAAAAAAAAACGGAGTGTCCTTGACAATTACTAATGTGGACAAGTTAGTCCCTGACAATTACTTTGGGACATTATAGTCCCTAACAATATTTAAAGTGAGACTAATTAGTCCCTGACAATTAGTATCGGGGGACATTTTAGTAACGAACGCTAACTAACGGAAGTCACGTATGGACTAATTTGTCCCATGTAGTAATTGTCAGGAACTAACGGGGTAGTTTTTTTTTTTTTGTCAGGGACTGAAATGGACACCGTGTTTTTTGTCAGGGATCAAAGTGGACATTTACCCTTAATTAAGCTATCTAATCAAAACTTATTTGCAAAATGATTTACATCAAAACCTTTTAAAGAAGAGAACTGATAGGATGACACACAAATTTGACACACATACGGTTTACACCGTATGTGTGCAGGGGACGCGCACGAGGACCCGCTACAGTGCTGCACTGTAGCTGTACTGTGCGGCACTGTAGCGGTTTTTTTTTTTTTTTTTAAAATTTTAGTTTTTTTATAAAAAATAAAATTTTATTTATAAAAAAACCCATTCACCAGATAATGAACTGAAGTCACCAGATATTTGTACATGATTCACCACTTAACGAAAAATTTTATTTCTAAAAAAAAACCATTCACCTGATAATGAATTGAATTCACCAGATATTTGTACATGATTCACCAGATATTTGTACGTATTTAACCAAAAAATTTATTTCTCAAAAAAATCCATTCACCCGATAATGAACTGAATTCACCAGATATTTGTACATGATTCACCACTTAAAGAAAAATTTTATTTCTAAAAAAAAAACCCATTCACCAGATAATGAACTGAATTCACCAGATATTTGTACATGATTCACCAGATATTTGCACATACTTAACCAAAAAATTTATTTCTCAAAAAAATCCATTCACCAGATAATGAACTGAATTCACCAGATATTTGTACATGATTCACCACTTAACGAAAAATTTTATTTCTCAACAAAACCCATTCACCAGATAATGAATTGAATTCACCAGATATTTGTACATGATTCACTAGATATTTGCACATATTTAACCAAAAAATTTATTTATCAAAAAATAACATTTAAAAAAAAGCCAAAACTTTAAAAAAAAAAAAAAAAAAAAAAAAGGACGCTACAGTGCCACACAGTACAGCTACAGTGCCGCACTGTGCGGCACTATACGGTGTAAGTGTAGAAATGTGTGTCAGGGAAACATTTCTCTTTAAAGAAAATGAAACCAAAGATTGCATCATCAAAACCTAAACAAAACTTCTTTGAATTTTCACTTAGATCCATTTAGAGAGATTTTTCAAATCACGGAAGTGTATGTAAGAGAACTCTTTCTCTTCGTCACTACATGATATAATGGACACATAGAGAGTATAAGATGGTATTTTTTCAATCACATCTGTCTTGCTTGCTGTCTTTTCTATTTTCCCACCTACCACAAGTGGGGAAGTCACCAACCAAGACAATAACTCTTCTTCCCAGTTCCCACCCAACTTGGCCGCGTCACTCACCTAAACCCCGCAAAAGCAAAAGCAAAAGCAAAAGCAAAAGCAAAACGCATAACCCATCATCCCTCTCCTTCACCAATCTCCAATGGACTCTTCCAACGTTTTGGTAACTAACTCTTTTCTCTTTTCTCTTTATTTCTTTTCACTAACTCAATTAACTCCTCGGAAAACCCTTTTTTGTTTCATTTCCTCTATTAATTTAAGTTATTTTACGATTTTCAGGTTGCATCGCCATCTTCTGCTGGAATGAGGAAGAGTGAAACCTTAATTTGTGCTCCTATAATGGGAGATTCAGTTGACACAATGAAGATTAATATGCACAAAGCTAAAGTTCGTGGTGCTGACCTTGTTGAAATTCGATTAGACTCATTGAAGATCTTCAACCCTTTTGAAGATCTCAACACTCTAATCAAAGGTCACCCTTTGCCCCAGTTGTTTACTTACAGGTTCAACATCTATTCTCACATATTATCTGTTATGTATGTGTGCTAAGTGCATGAGTGATGAAATATTCAATATCTTTTCTAAGGCCGAAATGGGAAGGTGGTATGTATGATGGTGATGATAACAAACGATTGGATGCCCTACGATTAGCTATGGAGTTGGGAGCTGATTACATTGACGTTGAACTTCAGGTTGTTTTTCCCTTGTCTATGTATAATGATTCCACCTTTCAACTCCAGTGGCACCTTCATTTTAATTTCAATACGCAGAAACAAAGTTTTAAATTGCGGTCCACGACTGCAATTGAGGCTGCAAGATTAAAGTTTTGCTAGCTTCTGCGACCGCAATTGATGCAAAGCGGTATTGGGAAAAACTCAAGTCCCACATTGAGTAGAGATAGTGTCTAATAAAAGTTTATAGGTAGTGGGCAATCCTCATCCTATGAGCTAGCTTTTGGGATTGAGTTAGACCCAAAATCTAATATGGTATCAGAGCTATCCTAGATCTATTGTTGGGCCATCACAATGTTATCTACGCACCAAGCCCAATAGTGCCCAATAGTGCTGGGTGTGAGGGAGTGTATTGGGAAAAACCCAAGTCCCACATTGACTAGAGATAGTGTCTAATAAGAGCTTATAAGTAGTGGGCATTCCTCATTCTATGAGCTAGCTTTTGGGATTGAGTTAGGCTCAAAATCTAATATGCAGCCGCGACATATAATTATTAGACGTTAGGGAATAATTAGAAATTAGAAATTATAACCCAAACATAAATCAATTTTAATTTGGAATCAATCTTAATTTGGAATTTTCGACGGGAGGAGTTCTCTTGGTGGGTTCTGTTGATGTGACAATTCTGCTGTAATGAATTTGTCTCAATCTAGTATCTTAGTTATGTCATAGCATGCTAACCAGTTTCATGCATTATGAATCAGTCATTCATCTTGTTGGTGCTGTAGAAAATCTATATCCTAACTACACCTTTTGATCACTTTCTCATAGTTTCTGGTTAAATTTTAGTCTTTGCATGATTCTAGATTTCTAGTGACAGTATTAGGATATATCTCACCCTTCTAGCATTAGGCATTGAGCTTTATGTCAGAAATCAGAGTGCCTGTCATTTCTCTCATATATTAATAATCAAAGTAGGATCTAGAAATATAAGATAGTGGATCCGAAAGCAAATGATTTATCGTTGTCTGCCATTTAAATAGTGGATCTAAAACAAATAACTCAACTGTCTTCATATTATTTGCTATCTGATGTCTGCACTCTGAAACTTACTGTTACATTTCCTATTTCTGCCACATTTCCAAAGGTTGCAGATCAGTTCTATGACTCTATACGTGGGAAGATACTCAGTAAAACCAAGGTAATTGTTTCATCTCACAACTATCAGCATACTCCCTCAGTTGAGGATCTTGGCAACCTTGTCGCAAGAATACAAGCAACCGGGGCAGACATAGTGAAGATTGCAACAACTGCCTTGGAGATCACTGATGTCGCACGCATGTTTCAAATAATGGTGCATTCCCAAGTAAGACGAGTATGTAACATTTTGGTCTGTGGTAATTTAATTCTGAGATGCAAACTTAATTTGCTGCAAAATTCACATACTGTTTCTAACATATCATGTCATCTGGCAGAAATGGAGGTTGAACAGATAGTATTACAAATTTTAGATGGACAATTTCTTAGCTTCTCATGAATTATTGTAACAATGGAAATTTTGAACGAAATTTTAATTTCATGTACACTTCTCTTTTATCTCTTATAAGCTATTAACCTTATACATTAGTGAATTTAATTAGTGTTGATAAAGTTAAAACGACTTCAAGGTTACTTAGGAACTGAGTTTCTTGTGATTGATAGACAGCTTGGTTGAGGAAGAGAGATCAATTCTTTTGTCAAAGTGCATCTCTGAAGAAATAAGGGCCGATGCAATTGCAGCTAATGTAAATTTAATCAAACATTGGCTTCCACCCGTTAAAACCATCTAGTGATGGTAGTAGAAAATAATTCTTAAGCACTCTGCCTTTGCATCTTACCTATCAAAGTATCCAATAGGTTTGGACTGTATGAATGTCTCATACGTTAATGCTTAAACTTTATGTTACTAATTTCAAGTCTCATGCCACTTTAAGCAATAATCCTCTGGTTCTGATTATATTTTGACTAGCAACACAGGAATTATGATTACTATGTTGAGGCTTTTTATATGATGATCAATAATTTTAGTATAACTATTGTTGTAATTTCCAGGTTCCTTTTATTGGACTTGTTATGGGTGATAGGGGACTGATTTCACGTATACTTTGTGCAAAATATGGTGGTTATCTCACTTTTGGTACCCTTGAGTCAGGAGTAGTTTCAGCTCCTGGTCAACCTACACTCAAGGATCTATTGTATCTATACAATTTGAGACAAGTGGGACCTGATACAAAAGTATATGGGATTATTGGAAAGCCTGTTGGTCACAGTAAATCACCCATATTGTTCAATGAAGCCTTCAAGTCAGTTGGTTTTGATGGAGTTTATGTATTTTTATTGGTGGATGACCTTGCCAATTTTCTCAGGACTTACTCATCAACAGATTTTGCGGGATTCAGGTTCTAACTCGATATGTAGATTGTTTGAGTTTATGTAATCTAATGTTGAAGATTCTTGCTGTCTGCTCTGGCTACATTTTAGTAACGTTTTAGACTCTTTCTGCATGCTAGCAACTTTCCTGGGTTTGTGTCTTTTGTGGCTTGGGTTATTAATATGATATTATACTTATTGTTGATGAAGCAGCAACATTTTAGAACTTAGAAAGGCTTGTCAAAGTAATTTAATGGCTCAAGCATCAATTTGACAAATCCAATGATGATGTAAAATCTTGTTATGCCTTTTCATAAAGTCATTTCATGATTAATTTCATTTGAAATTTAGAATTTGTTTAATGTTAGCATAGATCACTGTTAAGAGTTGATGGATCTTTATATTATTTCCGATATGCTGGCCAACTACTGTTGGTTGTTTACATCTTTTATGGAATATGATACTTTTGGTACACCGTTCAGCTATATATATATATAACATATTAGTGTAAATTTATTTTATTTTATAATTTTAATACAAGTACTCCTGGAGCATAAGATCTCTTAAAGTGATACATCGAATTGTAATCCTTCCAAATTCAGGGTAGGAGGGATCTAGGCCTACGGGCACACAAGTAAGAAAAGTTAAGCAGATGTGAAGCTGTATCTTTATATTATGTAACGTAATACAATCAAACCCTTTCTTCCATGCCTAAGGAACCCTATGGATGAATCCTATTTTTCTTCCACTTCTACGAATATCTTGCCATTGTTAACTCATGAAATTATCCTTTTAAACTCTTCTATTTCTTTCTTTTGTTGCTTCTTATCCCTTTTTCGTTGTTCACGTCTCCAATACATCTTTCTATTTCAACTAATTTTTTGTGTTAGATAGTTAAATTTGTCACACAACTACCATAGTTTGATCTTTGATATATTGCATTTCAGTGTTACCATTCCTCACAAGGAGGCAGCAGTTAAGTGCTGTGATGAGGTTGATCCAGTGGCTAAGGTATTTGGCTATTATCTTGTATTGTGTTACAATGCAGGCTTGACAATCTTGCATCAGTATTTGGAAGAGTTTTTAATCCATTTATCTGTATTCTTCAAATTGGCTATGAACCCAGTCAATAGGAGCTGTGAATTGTGTTATAAGAAGACCAACTGATGGGAAGTTGATTGGATATAACACAGATTATGTTGGTGCTATTTCTGCAATAGAGGATGGACTAAGAGGTAGTTGTCAAATTTAGTGGCTAAGCATTTTATGCTGTCACTGTTGATGACAATTTTTCTTCTGAAGATATCGTGAACTTAAATCATTTCTCAGCAGGTAAACATAATGGTGGTGGCACAGCTGTTTCGCCATTAGCTGGTAAGCTGTTTGTTGTTATTGGGGCTGGTGGTGCTGGGAAGGCACTTGCTTATGGTGCAAAAGAGAAAGGAGCAAGGGTTGTGATTGCGAACCGCACCTATGGTAAGCACCACTATCTGTATTTTCCTGCTTAAAGTTGCAGCATTTTGAATTGTCAGTGGTTCTTCCAGGACATTGTGGTCAAAACTCCATATGCAGGAGATAGCTTACTATGTGATGAGTTCTTATAGTTGATTAAGGATTAGAATTGTCTGAATGAGACATGCCCAGTCTAGAAGAGAGATCGTTATAGTAAAAAATTACATGCTTTTGGAATAATTATAGTGGTTTGATGCACCTCAGTTGTTTGCGTTGGGTTGTATTTCTTTTGATATCTTGATCATGAACTTAAGACAACAACTTGCATTCTATAAATGTTATTTTTCATCTTTTGTTGACCATTGTATGCATTACTCTCCTTTTTCTTTTTAAAAATCCTTGTAAATAATAAAAAGCTTTATCTGCTTACTGTATTTTGTTGCTTGCTCTATTGTGTATTCTGCTCATATTGATAGATTTATTCCTTTAGTTCATGGTGTTGTGGATGCAAAACTTTGATGTAAGTTTTGGATCATAGCATAAAGTGGAACAGAAAATGCTACCTGTTTTAAGGTTGTTTGAAAATGTCCGTTGAGAGAGACAGAGAGATTGAGTCAATTTAAACATGGTTGAGGAACTGGTCTTTGTTTTCCACTTTTATCTTATTCAATGGACTACATATGCATGTAAACATATGCACAGATTATTAGAATACCCGAAAAGTATCTTATAATATCTTTATTGTGACCTAGATTATCTTTGAGTACCTTAGAATATTTCTTAGGATTTATTTCTTATTATTTAATGTTTTGTTTTGTTATTTAATTAGGACAAGGATTCTACTATTGGTATAAAATAGGATATTAAGTGTCCAAGTCCCACATTGGTTGAGTGTATGAGCCAAGAACCATTTATAATAACTTGGGCATCCCTCCCTGTATGAGCTAGCTTTTAGAGTGGAGTTAGGCCCAATTATTCTAACCTGGTATCAAAGCCTCCCACGATGTTGGGCCACCTGCAGATGTTCAGTCCTACAAACTTCACGCTCCAGATGTCTAGTCCTGGGCGTGAGGGGGTGTGTTAAGTGTCCTAAGTCCCACATTGGTTGAGTGTATGAGCCAAGAACCATTTATAATAACTTGGGCATCCCTCCCTCTATGAGCTAGCTTTTAGAGTGGAGTTAGGCCCAATTATTCTAACATAGGACTTTTAGGTTTGTCTATTGTATTACATCACATCACGTCTTTCAATAACATACTCACTTTAAAGTGATCTCTCTCTCTTTTACTTTTTCCCTAACACTAAACCTATTTTATCAATATAGATAATATTAATGCATCTAGAACAAGAATACATACATGCCTGTAAACTTATGCACAGATAATATTCATGTATTTGGAATAGATTATCTCTATGAATATATGGTCTACGGTCCTGTTTGTCCAAAATTTTGATTGTGTATTTATTTTTTATATGATGCGCTTATAATTAGTTCTGTGCCTTCCGATATCCATGCTTATCAAGCATTAAAATATGCACAACATAATAATATCACATGCTTTGTGGCTTATTTTCGCTTGCCCCTGAAATCAGTATACTACATTCACTGTATAACTTTTCTGATGGAAATATTAGCTATTGCTTCCCTTCCTTTTTTAAACATATATTACTGATGTGTTATGTGTATTATTTACATATAGATCGTGCCAGAGAACTTGCTGATGTTATTGGAGGAGATGCTTTAGCCCTTGCTGATTTAGATAATTATCATCCAGAGGATGGTATGATTCTTGCAAACACGACATCAATTGGAATGCAACCAAAAGTTGATGAAACACCTATTTCTAAGGTTTGCTCCTTAATATGACTGTGTTATATCAATCTCGTAATATTGTTAGTGGAATTTTTTGAATTTGATGCGTTATTGACCATTATATATAGATCTAATTTCCTAAAGAAGATTGGATTTATATTCAAATGAAAAATGATTATTGGCTATGACAATGCTTATTGCGTTACTTGATCTTTAGGAGTTGAACTTGGCATATGTACACTTCACTAAAACTTATTGTCTCATATTATGTTATGATTGTCTCTACTTCCTTAATAGAAATTTGGTTGGGAACCAATATGATTAATAATGCCTAAATGCTTCCTAAGCCTTGTCTCTGACTTTGACCTTTTGGTTTCAAATATTGATACTCTCTAGGATTGTGCTTTTATTTGATATGGTTCAATTTAATTTGAACCACATAATGCCAGACTTGGCCAGCAAAAATATTCTCATTCTTGAAGTGGAATGGAGCTTTGGCCCAAACAAACACACTTCCACAAACTATTTACGTTTGGGACGTATTGTTTCGGTTCTAGATGGGTCTCATAGTAAAATATTATTAGTATGAAGGCACAAAATGTGTATGGAACATGAGTAAGTTGAATGCCAGAGAACCAATCATTCTTTTGATTTTGCAGCATGCTTTGAAATCTTACTCCCTGGTTTTCGATGCTGTCTACACGCCCAAAATGACTAGACTCTTGAAGGAAGCCAAAGAATCAGGAGCCATTGCTGTAACAGGATTGGAGATGTTTCTTGGACAAGCATATGGACAATATGAGAAGTTTACTGGAATGCCCGGTAAGCTGAATGAAAAAATAAATAAATTATAGGCTAAGTTTAATGTACTTTTTGACCCTGGTTCCCTGATCTCTATTTAATATGATCTGATTGGTTTGGAAGTCTTATTTTCTCCCTTCGATTCTTTTTTGCATTTCCAGCTCCGAAGCAGCTCTTCAAAAAAATTATGGAAAACTACTAATGAGGTTTGCAAGCCCTAACTTCTATCTAGTTGATAATGTTGTCCCATTATTGAAAGTTCTAACTTTGCTTTTAATCTATTACTCAATCCATGTTTTGTGTTGTCATTGTTCTAGAGAATGTACTCGTGTCTCTAGCATTTTGATTTGTGAACTGGATATTGTTAGGAACCTAGACTAGAATTCGGAATGTAGAAAGAAAAGAAAGAAAGAAAGATTATTATTCAACTAGGAGAAGGATCTCCCCAAGGGTTTACCTTTACAACCAGCCACTGCTACAGGTTCACTCACAGAGCCACTGCTCAAGGTCACAATCTCAACACAAATGACTAACCCCCTCCCTGATGCAATTCTCTCCCTAGATATTCAACTAGCTAACTAACCCTTTCAACTAACTAACTAACTATTACAATTCTCCTTATTTCCTAATCGGGCTGGGCCCTAACAGATATGATGACTGTTGAATTGTTGCAATATTGTATTCCCACGATTTATGTTCTTTATTTTTAAAAAAGAAATATTTGTGTAATTTATAAAAGAACACCAATTTGTTTTATGCTCAACTGGTGAAACACAGATAACAGGAACTAAATTTCATGTAACAAAATATATGTTATTTCTTATATTTCTGCTCCCTTTAGTATTTTTAGTTATTATTTTGTTTGTCATAAGGCTTTTAGCAAGCATTACTTGCTGTATATTGCTTGTATATACTTAAAAACACATTTGTCTGTTATGCTTGAATTATTCTTCTATGAAGCAATGGCTGCAGGTCTTCTCAACTTGCTTTTGTTTATTTGTTCTTATTTTAAATTTCTTAATGTGACAGGATGAGAGCAATGATGCAAATGTAATAGGTTTTTTTTTTCTTTTGTTTTTTTTTTTTAGATATCGGTTGCTACATGTGCCAGCAAGCTGCATCTGTTCAAAAATTGCCTTTGAATGGTGAGGGACTTTCTTTAGGGTGTAGTGAGTTATTGCATTTATCTTCCCCATTGTACCGTTTCAATGACTCCTTGAGCAAATTTTGTGTATCGCAACCGTGAAGAATTATTGGCAATATTTAGCAAATGGATTTCTGTCAATTCTTGGAAGTTGCTGCTTTGTATGTAACATTTTTGCAGCTAGTTACATAATTTTCCAATTAATTTTACGAGAAAACGCAAACTAGACTTGCGTATGTATGTTGGGTATTCTAATTTACACTTTTAACCTGGATTTGCTGTTTTCTTTTTGTTTTTTTTTTTTAATTGGCGGTGGGGTAGTAGTCGTTCTATTTGTCCTTCAGGTCAATATCTAGTTTTTTTTTTTTTTTGTGGTTTAAATAAATTTTTGATCCCTGCAAAATACATCAATTTTAGTTTTAGTCCTTGTAAAAATTTTTCCTTAGGATTTTGTTCCTGTACTTTCAAAAAAATTGGAAATAGTCCCTTAGTCATCTTTTTCCGTTAACTATGACATGACAAACGAAATGCCACGTCAGCCATGTCATGTCATCCACTTAGCATTGACAATCCTTTATTTTGCTATTTGTAGCCAATTTTTGGAGCAAACCGGATAGAACAAGAAATTACACTGGTTCTTCTGAGTACTAGATATCATACAAAATAAAGGATTTCTAGTACTTAGGTATCGAGATAATTTATTATTTGTTAATAGGTCAATGTATAGTTAAACCTGAATATAACAAATAATTTGGTAGTGTCAATTTTTTTAATTATAAAATCACATTCTAGCCAGTTCTATGGTCATCACAATGGATTCGGATTGTTTGCCTTTGTGGAGGAAAAGGCACCATGAGGTCAACAGCAGATCGTTCTCCCCGCCACCATTGACTAAGGCTCTAACCCAACTGCCACCAGACTATCGTCATGGACTCTGACCACTGCCTCTGTCATCCACTCCGACTGCCTCTACAGCATCCACACCATTGGGACCTTGTGTCGATGTCGTCGTCGACTTGTCTGTGCTTCCGTCGACTCCGACCACCGCAGAAGGATTTGCCACTTTTTATGTACACCCAGAAGTCACGTCCAGCTAATAATTTAAAGCCAACCATTGCTACAATTAACCAGCCCAACAATTTAGCGATGGGTATTACAATACTGTGAATTGGAGAAAATGAAACTTGGCTGTCACGGTATTGTAATAATAAAACCGAGAAAGTTTTGTATAGGCACATACCCAACACTTTACTCTTGAGTACATCCAACCCATCAATGATAACTCATCCAAAATGGGATCCACTGCATTGTTATTTTATTTTGATTTTATTTTTTTCTAAATCTGGGTTGTCTTCCTCATTGAAGGAAGCAAACACCACACACCCACCTCCACTGTCCCCTACCCTTCTTCCTCAACGCTGCCACCACCACAGCCCAAATTATTTCAGCCTCCCTTAGTTGTCCCTTTCTCTCCATAGATTCACCCAGATCACCACCGCCCATCACACCGCTTCTCTTTCCTCCGCCGCCGTTGAACCGTCGTCTGCCAGCACCACCTCTTCCATGTTCGCGTTCACTGCCGGTTCTGGTCCACCGTCGTTGGTCTTTCCATTCGCCCATTCGTCGTCTCCATCTCAATCTGTCTTGCCTCTCTCCTCCGCCGCCGCGCGCGTCGTTTTGTTTCACTTATTTTTGATGGAGTGTACAGTAGTTTGGCACAAATCTTCATATTATATATATCATTCCGAGCACAGTAATCCTTTCTTCGTACCAGTAGTCTTGCAGATGATGGAAGAGCGAGTTGACTCGGCAGTGCCGGCGAGTTTGAGATGATAGACACAGTGAAGTGAGGTAGCCATGGAGAAGAGAAGATAACCACGATTTCACAAATGAGATATTTTATTTGAGCTTCTCTTTAGATAGAGATATATGTTTATTGTGAAAAGTGGGCTGAAATAAATGGGGCTGGGTGGTGGCATCGGTGAGCAAGAAGGGTGGGGGATCTGTGTTTGTTTGTTGGTTAAAATAATAATTTGGTCCTACACTTACACCAATTCTCGATTTGCTTCCAATACGGAAAAAAATTATTAAAATGGTCCCTATACTTGTAACCTATTTCCAGTTTAGTCCCTACCGTTTGACGGGGTTAGACTTCCGTCTCTAACGGTCCTACGTGGCCCATTAAATTCCAGGTGGACTGACAAGAGTAAATCCCCTTCTTCTCCATTCCATTCCGCAACCATTTTGCAGCCCCTATAACTCAGAAACCGAGATGGCGGAATTTGCTACAGAGAATGTGCGTTTTTTCCTAGTTTCCATTAAATCAAATGGCAGAGGAACAAATTGGGGTGTTGGACTTTTCTGGGTGCTTTTTCGCAGGAGTCATGGAGCTGTGTATACTTCAAATGACTGGATGAACTTGCGAATGACCCTACAAGAGATGTGATTAGAAGACAACACTCCAAGATCATGGAACTGAAGAAACAAGTGTGGATTTACAAGACTATGATGTTTGTTTCATGGGCATTGACTACAGCTGTGTTGATTAGTGTAGTGTGGAAGTAAGGTGTTAATGATGTAAGGATTAGTGTGTTGTTTGTAATAGGCTGAATTAGTGGGGTTTAGGGTCTTAGTGTAAGTTAATGGAGTCTATAATGGTCTATGTTGTTTGTAACTCATTATTATGGAAGTGATGGTTTTGGGTTTGTGAACAAATGAGTTATGTAATGACAATGATTATGAATGAATGCTGTGATTTTGCTATTGCTTTAACAGTATAGCAGTTATACAAATGACTCCAACATTGTGTTACAAATGTTATTTCAAATTCCTGTAACAATATAGCAATAATACACATGTAAAGTGCATATCAGCACAGTGCACCTAATTCCTATAACAATATTTAAATTCCTGTAACAGTAAATGAACACAATTGCACCTAAAAAGTCACTTTCATTTACAATTGCAAAGTGCATATCAGCACATTACACGTATAGTATATGTCATGTGGTCCAACACAAAAGATGACAAAAGTAAATGGGGTCCATTCACAAAATATGACAAAACCACATGGGGCATCAAACAAAAAAGATTCCCTCACCCCTTTTACATTACTAAATAACCATGAAACCCCCAAAAAACAAAAAGACTACACAGCTGCCCTAAATCTCTTTGGAGACTCCGGATCCTTGGCTAGGTTGAGTGTTGTCCCTTGCCTTTTTCACAGCTGCTTGCAATTGTTGCGATGTTACTCATGCTTGTCCTTTCCACTTGCTAGGTCCCTTCTGAATAGGTAACTGAGGCCTAAAAGCTCTGTTCTTTTCAAACCCAAGAGGGACACTTGGCTGTGAACAGCCAGCAGATGCAGTGGCTCCTCCACCATGGCCAACAGTTTGTGCAGGTGTTGCTGGTTGTGCTGATGCAGCAGCTCCTCCAACAGATCTGCCTCATTTACCTCTTACCTTGCCTCTCCCTGTTGAAGCTGATTGTCCAGATTGTGCAGATTGTTGAGAACCTACAGGTGCTACATGTGTTGCAGGTGTTGGTTGAGCTCCAGTAGGTGCTGCAGGTGCTGGTTGAGCTCCGGTGGGTGCAGCTGATCCAGATCCAGCTCCTTTACCTCTTCCTTTGCCATTTCCTTTCTTGATTGGTGGAGGATTGTTTGGATCCACAGGCTTCTTACATATCTTCCTGTTGTGGCCATACACACCACAGTCAGAGCAATGTATGGATATGCCCTGTCTTCTAAGCTTATTTGGCCTTGGTGGCTCATCCTTCTCCC
Source organism: Echinosophora koreensis (assembly GCA_035048595.1). NCBI lineage: Eukaryota > Viridiplantae > Streptophyta > Magnoliopsida > Fabales > Fabaceae > Echinosophora > Echinosophora koreensis. The sequence goes on along the minus strand of JAPCYP010000025.1, from coordinate 3,410,669 downwards.
TTCTTCTAGCTTTCTTTGGCCTTCCAATTCGAGTTCTACTATGTGGAGGCATAATAGGAGGGAGTCCAGTTGCTGTCCACAATTCCTCACCATTGATTGGGTTGATTGTTGGGGCATACACCTCTTGATAAGTATCAACCCAATAACACCTATCAACATAGTCATGTGGTTCTTCTCTATTCCCAAAAATAGCCGAAACAACATGCCTGCAACAGATACTTTTACAGTAACCTCACAATAATTTTAAATGAGTGCAAAAAAGAGTATCTTGTTGCACATACCTGCAAGGAATACCGGTGAGACCCCAGAACCTACATGCACAACTTTTATGCTCTAAATCTACTTCAAATTGTGTTGGATAATTCAACACTTAATACTTGGACCCTCCTGCCCAGGTTGCTGTCCATTTTCCAGATTCCAAAATCTCCTTGTCAAGTCTATTCCTAACTCTTGGACAGATCTTGCTCTTTCTCTTATATTTCTCCACCATAAGTCTTTTCTTAGCAAACCTTGTCATCCAATACACCCTAAGCCATTCAAACATGGAAATAATAGGCAAGCTTCAAGAATTCTTCCATTGAATGCCTCTGAAATGTTGTTCATTATTATATCACATTTTGCATACTCACTAAAGTGTGACTTTGCCCAAGAATTGGGATCTATCCCCATCAACCAGTCATGTGCTTCATTCGATACATCCTTCAACTCCAGCATCCTTCTTTGTCATGCAGCATAGTAGGTGGCCTTGCAAGCTGCAAGCATCCTATCCCTAAGCACACTACCACCACCATATTTCTTTTTCATATTTGCATAGACATGTCTAACACACGTTCTATGCTCAAACACCTCTAACATCTCATGAAGTGCAGGCACCAAACCCTAAGCATGAAAGATTTTGAGCATATTAGGAATCTTTGCATATTTGCAAAGACCCATCTCCTATCACGTCCAATATCATCCAGCAGATTTGTCATAAACCAAGTCCATGACTCTGTGTTTTCAGACTCAACAACTGCTACAGCAAGTGGAAAATACTGGTCATTAGGATCTTTAGCTACAGCAACCAACAATATACCTCCAAACGGACTCTTTAAGAAGCATCCATCAAGCCCTATAACAGGTCTACATCCAACCAGAAAACCTGTTTTAACTCCATGTAGACACATGTACATCCTTAAAAACACAGGCTCTAAATCTTCAATTTGTCTATCTACAAGGAGCAGAAGGCTTGACCCTGGATTTGTCCTTTTCACCTCCTCACAGTAATCCCACAACTTTGCATATTGCTCTACAAAGCCTCCATTCATCTTCTCCCTTGCATGTCTTCTTGCTATGGAAGCCCTGTTCACAGTTACATCAGCACAATAATCTTTCTTTATCTGTTTAATCACTTCACCAAGACTAATCGTCTTGTTAGTCTTCATTGTATCGGCCAACTTATCCGCAATCCACCTACTAGTAGCCATTCTTCCCTTGTATGTCTTGCCACAAGTGTGCACATCCACTAGTGTCTTCAACCTGTATGTCAATGAACCACCAACCTTGCTAACAAAACAAGTCCACTGTCAACCATCTCTGCACACAGCCCTACATCTTACCTTGTCATTTTTCTTGAACCTTAGACCCCACCCATTCAGCAAGGACCACTCCCTAATTGCCTCCTTAAATTGCTTTATGGATGTGAACTCCATGCCAAGCTGGAACTTGAAGCTTGCACACATCTCTGCTGGATTGTACTTAATATACCTTGATTTTTTCTCTCTTAATTCATTGCCTCCATCACTAAGCTCATCATCAGTATTCAATTCTGAGCTGTCATAATCAGAAGGTAATTTATCTGCTTCATCTAAATCAAGCTCAGGTTGCTGATTTTCAGTTGGTAGTTGTTGATGTTCAATTGGTGGTTGCTGATTTTCAGTTGGAGGAAGCCGAGTTTCGGGCGGTGGTTGCTGATTTTGACTTTGTGGCACACCATCTTCTAACTCACTTACATTAATGTACTTCATCCAGCAGCCATCATCCACGTCATCCTCGCTATCAACAAACTGAACATCGTCTTCACTATCCTCTTCACTTTGACTTTGAACCTCTTCCACACCCTCTTCCTCCAATGTAAGTAAAACCCCATCTTCCTTGTCCCCATTTTGTATGACGTACACTTCAACCTCTTTGGAGCAAATACTCATGGCCGTTTCTGCAATTTTCATTGCACCGACATCATCAGAAACCTTGACTAACCCCTCTTCTAGGCGAATACCTGGCTTACGGTAGAAAATTGTCACAATTCCTTTGTATCCTATATTCTTCAGGATGCCAGTGATCTCTTGAAGGGACCACTCATCAGGATCACAATCATGGAGGGTATATTTCAAGCCTCCCACATACTGTAACCACATGCCTTGCCTTTTAGTAGGAGTCTTCAGCAAATGATCCGCATGATGTATAAACACAGTGAATCTGGTAGGTACATTCCCTAAAACCAACAACACAACACATAAACATTAGGGGAAACACACACACACACACCCACCAAAGCAATAAATTATTTCAGGTGGAGAATACACCATAGCTGATGCTCATAATTTATAAACCACCCACCTGAACATAATCAAGAAATAACTATCCAAAAATAAAGGAAAAGAATAAACAGAGAAGGAAATTTGAGCAATGAAGGAAATTTCCCCCTTTCTATTTTAACTACTGACAGTGAGTAATGAAGGAAATTTGAGCAATGAAGGAAATTTCCCCTTTTTGTTTCAACTACTGACAGTGAGTAATGAAGGAAATTTGAGCAATGAAGGAAATTTGGTATGGCATTCTTATCAGAAGTCACACACACATGACCATTAGGGCAAACACACACACAAGACAATCACAAAGCTTGACACATATCAATATCAATCAACCAACACACAAACCCTAACCCAAAAATTTGAGCGAAAATGTAGCAGAAAAATGACAACAAACAATCAATGAAATGAACATTCATATCAGGGGATTTTACCTGGGGATGACGAAGCCATGAACCCAAAAGCTGCAATTCGAACGCGCGTCTTCTGCTTCGTCGCGCAATCATCTCCCGCTTCATCTTTTTGCTTGCTGCTTCGTCTTCTGCTTGCTTCGTCTTCTACTTAGTGTTTCTGGAAAACTGAATGAAGCAATGGAGGGAAGAAGGATGGTCACTTAGCCATGGTGGAAGAGAGATTTGGTATGAAATGAGCTGGGTGCCATGTGTTGTAAAGGGTCAGTCCAAATAACCACTTAACGGGCCATGTAGTACCATTAGAGACGGAAGTCTAACCCATCAAACGGTAGGGACTAAACTGGAAACAGGTTGTAAGTGTAGGGACCATTTTAATAATTTTTTTTGTGTAGGGACCAAATCAAGAATTGGTGTCAAGAGTAGAAACCAAATTATTATTTTAACCTTGTTTGTTCAAGATAGGAAGAAAACAAACCAGATTTTAAAAAAATAAAATAATATATTGGGCTCCATTTTAGATGAGTTGTCATTAATTGGTTGGATGTGTAGTGATATGTTGGGTACGTGCCAATCTAAGACTTCCTCAATAAAACCACTCCCTCTATACATCTGCCATGATCGAAAATGTCTTGATTGCTCCACCTCCAAACACAAGGCTAACATACAAAAAGAGTCTCTGTCATTTCAATCCAAAAACCAAAAGGGTTGTTGGTTCAGCCTATGAAAAATCCAATTCTAAATTTCTAATCCATTGGTGTCATCGGTTTCAAGAACGGTAGGACCCCCGACCCCCTATGGATGAAATTGCCATCAAAGCAGTGATTGCAATCCTAAGTGGATACATTGGAAGATATGTAAAAGATGTTTTTTTTTTTTAGGAAAATGATCAGAGACAAATGCAATTCTTACTTGGTTTAATTGGTTAAAATGTTAAATGTCAAAATTATGGTTCAAGAACCAAACATATCAGCAAAGTACTACATAACCGGGGGAGAAGAGTACACAAGAGTTTCTAATTAAGTAAGGTCCTACATAACCGGCACCTCAAGCCTGAGATTTTACATATGATATCTAGCTGTGGGACTTTTTAGAGCATTCAAGTACTCAAGCTTCTCCAAGTAGTGAGCTTTTTTTGGGGTTGAGAACTTAAAAGAGAGTCATTGAGGCATTAAAGATGAACTCAGCCATTCATCCATAAAAACCAATCTAGGTCGTGAATATGAACCCGGGGAATGTGATAAAATCCCATGTGTTCTTTGAAGCCAGGATGAACTTAGTCATTCATCCATCAAAAGCCATCAATTCTTTTCTTTGCTTCTGACTAATTAACAGAAAGATTCAGATGTGTTACCTTCGCGAAAAGGAGATCCAAAGAAAGTGAATGAAGAGAGGGAGAAAGAGACACGAAAATGTAGGACTTGAGACTGGCGGCCGTCAGAGTCGGTGGTGCTGGGGTGGTGGTTTCCGCTGGCATAGCATGGTGATGGGCAGTGAAGGGACTCTGCGGTAGGGAGACCAAACCAGTTTTCCTTCTTCCCCTGCTCCCTTTTCGTTTGTGGCCTTGTGACGTTCCTTTTTCAATTTTTTTTTTTTTGGAAAAAAGGGACACGTGGCTTCTTTTGGCCCGTCCAATCGATAGGACGATCCAAAAGATGGGAAAGGCCCAAGGCAGAGAATCGCGACCCATGGCAATATCTTGCACACGTGTAAAATAGACAACTATAAACACGAGAATGAGGGTTGAATTGTGTTTATCAGACTTTAAAAGAAAGTTAGAAACTTTTCGCACACAGAATTTGGGACAAACAAGTATTTTAGCAAAGCACATACAAGTGTCAGATGATTTTTCAATAGAAAAACACACAAGCATGCAAGATTAAAATTTGTTTGATATTCACATTTTAACCCCTTTAGTTAGTTAACAGATAAGATAAACAAATCAACTAAAGAGATAAGGATAGAGATAGACACAATTATTTTATCTTGATTCACCCCTTAACAACTAAGGCTATGTTTAGTCCTTGGCAGCATCAAGTTTTCTCCACTATAACTGATCAGGTTACAGACTCCAAGTATTCTTTGCACACCTAGCCTCTCCAGGCTCGAAGACAAGTATTGTTTGCACACCTAACCTATTCAGGTTAACTCATATTTGTTTGAGAAAGGATTGTAATAAATATAATTTACAAGTCTTTCACTAACACTTAGAAGACACTTAGAAAAGTGAATTAAATGTGAAGTAAAAAAAGACTGCGTAATAATTGTTTTTCAATAATTACCTTTTGTAAAAAAAAGTAAAAATAATGCTTATTATAAAGTATGATTATTTCGTTAATAATTATGCTATTTTAAAAAAATTATTTCAAAAAACAATAAAAAATTTGCAGCACTTCAACTTGATACTTTTTTTTGTTTAACTATTGAGTTGGTCCATAAAGTATTTGAGAATTTTCAAATAGGTCCCTAAACTAAAAAACTTTCTATTTGGGTCCTCAAACCCTCAAACTTATATAAAATTTTTATTTGAGTCCCTAGGGTAGAGTTCCGTGAAGAGGTTATTAAGTTTGCTGATATGAAACGTGACCTGGAAACCACCACCAACAAACAAGTTTGTATTTAGAGTTGCAAGAGACTAAAACGTGACTTATGAGTGCTTCTCCTCTATATCAACAAATATTTCCTTCCTTCCTTGATGTATGTTTCACTATCATATCCCTTCCTCGAATTAATTCATCCAAAATAGCCCTCCCACTTGCAACTTACTACATTTTACTTCATCTTGTTGCATCTTGATGTAATAATGTCTCAAGGTTCATCATCCACCCAAACCACTCATAGATGGATGATATGGTTATCCAGCTTGGATGAAATCAGTAATATTTTGTCCAATTCAACAAATCACTATCGAATTTTCTACTTTACGGACCTCATTGAAAATTTTATATAAGTTCAATGACCCAATTAGAACTTTGTTGGTTCAGGGTCCCAATTGAAAACTTTATAAAAGTTCAGGAATCCAATTACAATTTTTTTTTTTAGTTTAGAAACGTATTCGAAAATTCTCAAATAGTTCAGAATCAACTACCTACTTTCAGTAACAATCTAAAATCAATGAGGTTGAAATTCAAGAGCGCTGTTATTCAGACACCGGGCGTAGACAACTGTACGCGACAACTGTTACTGTAGCGCTACAGTAGCAATTCTTTTTCTTTTTTTTTTAATACAAATTTTGACTTTTTTTAAAAAAAAAATATTTCTAAAAAAACCCATTAACCAGATAATGAATCGAATTCACCAGATATTTATATCCTATTAACCAGATATTTGCACATACTTAACCAAAATTTTATTTATCAAAAAAACCCATTAATCAGATAATGAACGTGATTCACCAGATATTTGTACCAGATTAACCAGATATTTGTACATACTTAACCAAAAATTTTATTTCTCAAAAAAACCCATTAACCAGATAATGAACGTGATTCACCAGATATTTATACCTGATTAACCAGATATTTGCACATACTTAACCAAAAATTTTATTTCTAAAAAAAACCCATTAACCAGATAATGAACGTGATTCACCGGATATTTGTACCTAATTAACCAGATATTTGCACTTACTTAGCCACAAATTTTATTTCTCAAAAAAACCCATTAACCAGATAATGAACCGAATTCACCAGATATTTGTACCTGATTACCCAGATATTTGCACATACTTAACCAAAATTTTATTTCTCAACAAAACCCATTAACCAGATAATGAACGTGATTCACCAGATATTTGTACCTGATTAACCAGATATTTGCACATACTTAACCAAAAATTTTATTTCTAAAAAAAACCCATTAACCAGATAATGAACGTGATTCACCGGATATTTGTACCTGATTAACCAGATATTTGCACTTACTTAACTAAAAATTTTATTTCTCAAAAAAACCCATTAACCAGATAATGAACCGAATTCACCAGATATTTGTACCTGATTCACCAGATATTTGCACATACTTAACCAAAATTTTATTTCTAAAAAAAAAACCCATTAACCAGATAATGAACTGAATTCACCAGATATTTGAACCTGATTAACCAGATATTTACACATATTTAAAAAATGTTAGAACAAAAAACAAATGAATTTTTTTAAAATTTCGAAATTTAAAAAAAAAAAAAAGAGAACAGTGTAGCGCTACAGTGCCACACAGTGCAGCACAGTAACGCTACACTGTGCAACTATACGGGTTGTCCCGTATAGTTGTCGATCCTGGTTGTCCAGGAAACATTTCTGGAAATTCAATTGGCACTCTCCTATCTTATTATGTACTGACACATATAAGTACCACATTTAAAAAAACAACACATTACCACATTTAAAAAAACAACACATTAGAGCATCTCTAATGGGTAATACTCCCTCCGGTCCATAATGTAAGCAAAAATTTCCAAATTTTTTGGTCCAAAATATAAGCAAATTTCAACTACTTTCTTCTCATTTAATGAAGTTATTCTCAAAATACCCTTCATTTAATACAAATTTTGTTTTCCAATGACTCCTTTTATTCTCAATAACACAAGCTTAATAAATAAGATGAAGGGTAATTTAGGTAACAAACTTAATTTTTTATTTCCAAAGACTCTTTTAAATGAGATCAACTAACTATCTTAATATGTGTGTCCCATTTAACTTTTGCTTACAATAGAGACCGGAGGGAGTACTTAAGCAAACCCACTTTGGGTTGATTATCTCTTATTAAGTGAGTCCTACTATGCCACATCATATTTAAGCAATCCATCATACTTTTACTCAAATGATATCTATTTAAGCAACCCTTAAGCAACCCACATTTATTATATTTCTTTTATTTGCACTGAATTTTGTTTTAATTTAAAGGAGAATGCAAACAAGTGCCCTTAGGGTATTGTTTAAGGAACTAAAAAAATGAAAAATTGTATGGGAAATGATGTAATTAGCATTTCGAAAAGTGTAACACTTAGCTTTTCAATACAATTTTTCTTTTTATGGGTTACTTAACCAATGCCCTTAGGGCACTCATTAGCAAAATCCTAATTTAAAATAGTAACTTATCCTTGAGATTTGAACAAAAATTAATATTTTATTCATAAGCAATCCATCCTTTGGGTTCCTTATATAAGCAACCATGTTTTATTTTAAGCAACCCACATTGCCACATAGGTCAATTTCAATAGAGAAAAAATAAATAAATAAATAATACTCCCTCTGGTCCTATATATAAGAGGTAAAACCTTAAAATACACATACCAAGGAAATGCATTAAAATAAACTATTTGTAATTAATATTCATATAAATTTACAAAATTATCCCTTATATAATTAATGAACAAAACTACTTGTATTGAAAGTTGCAATGTCTCGTAAATATAAACCCTATTATAAATAAGGGTAAAATTAGAAATGAGCATTAATATTTATCAAAATATATGCATGTCTCTTATAATTTGGATAAAAAAAAATAATCATTTATTTTTTATAATAATGTCCGGAGGGAGTCGTTCCTTATTTGTCCTAACTGGAAATGCTCTTACTAACCTACCAACTTTCGTTTTTCGCAACCTTTGATTATTGATATATTGAAATTTACGAAATTACTGGTGTTTCCACAAATCTAGGACCCAACTTCCCCATTGGGTTTGGGTATCTCAGGAAATTTACCTCTTTGCAAAACTAACCAAACACCCATACGATGATTTCGTCCATCTTAATGTCCCCAATAATCTTGCTTCATTGAAATTGTGTCCATTTTAGATTCCTAAATTTTCGTTTGTACTCTTTAACTTTGTGTGTGAGATATGGGTGGTGGGCCTAATCAACTGTTGAATGTGAGACCACTCATTCTTCTGCTTTTGATACCATTGCCAGCAGTTCTGGGTTGGGGAAAGGAGGGTCACTATGCAATTTGTAAGATAACACAGGTAACCTCACCAAACTACTCTTCAGTATTTTTTCCCAGTTGTGAAATTTGAAGTTATCATTTGATTCTAGATTCCTATCTCAATTAATTTTTAGTGTTTGCTTAAGTACTCATGAGGGCTGAGCCTACTGATATCCCATATGTTTCAGTTTCATATAATGCTCTAAACTGGGAAGAAAATAAATGAAAAATGATGGGATCATGAAGTGAAGAGCATGACATGAACAATAAATGATTTATTGATAGTTAGATGAAAGGTCAGATTAAATTTGAGTAGGGAGTACTATAAAGAGGTTGAGGTTCATGCTGTAAGTTTACACAGAGATTGCTGTTGTGATTACTGATCAGAGAGATCTTTGGATGTTTCAAGGAGTATCTTAGTGAAGATGCTCTATTTGCAGTTAAACAACTGCTTCCAGATTCTGCTGAAGGTGATCTTGCTGCAGTTTGCTCTTGGGCCGATGAAGTTCGCTATAATTACCACTTTCGTTGGAGTAGTGCTTTGCATTATGTTGACACACCAGATTTCAAGTGTAACTATGAATACTGCAGTAAGTTTGGCTTTTTAGTACAGTAGTCTGCTTGTAAGTGTTGTACCAACTGTATTGCATATTTAGGCTGCTCAAAGTCCATGAACTTCATAGATTACTAAAGTGTGCCATGATTCTTATAGGAGACTGTCATGATTCTTCCGGACATAAACATAGATGTGTCACAGGAGCAATATACAATTACACAATGCAACTCAAATCAGCTTATGCAAACACTGCATCTGAATTAAACTGTAAGCACGTTACAGATGTAGATTCTTGACTTCTCGTTCCATAAGGTGATAGGTCATAAGTCCTTTAAATTACTGTTCTTACTTTATCAATTACAGACAATTTGACAGAGGCACTTATGTTCTTGTCACATTTTGTTGGGGATGTTCATCAGGTTTGTTCTTCCTACTAACTATTTAAAATCTAATGAACAACAGAGTATTTACTTGTTTTAGAAAGTACATATGATTTTCAATTTTTTGTCCTTGATTTGCATTAGTGTCATACCTGAGTTTGAATTTACTTATGGGCAGGTAAGTTGGGAAATGAGAGCTTTAAAAAAGGATCGGTGGGAATGGGTTATCATATTGTTTGTTTTCTTCTTCTTCTTCAAACTTGTGCTTTAAAGGACCTAATTTTCTTCCCACTTTCTTGTGCAGCCTCTACATGTTGGTTTCACTGGAGACCTAGGTGGAAACACAATAACAGTTCGATGGTACCGGAGAAAAACAAATCTTCACCATGTAAGTGTTTTGATGCAGGCTGATTCCATTCTGCAACTTAACTGTCTTGTATTAGGCATTTTGTCCCATTGTTTATGGATTGTTTGTAATTGGCTGAGAATGTGCTTTTTCTTTTTCATCTTTTAGTTTATCAGAGTTTTATAGCTTTTTGAAAGAAATTTTACCTGCATTGGAACTCCATATGATTATTAATTTCATATGCTGTTGCTTTATTGATTGTGGTTGGGAGAAAGAGGTTAGATGAGCAAGGAAAAGCTTGTGGACCTCTATCCTCTGCATACATTACATTCCTAATGTATTCTCACATGCTATAGCTAAGCATGTCTAGCTAAATATGCACCCTCTTTTGAAATCTGTCCTTGCCAATAATGCGTTAAATTGACGAAATTCAGTAAGGTTGGTTTTGGTACAGGTATGGGATGACATGATAATTGATTCTGCTCTGAAAACATTCTATGGTTCAGATCTTTCAATTATGATACAAGCTATTCAGAGGAATATTACAGTAAGTTTTTTATTTTCCTAGTTCTTTTTTATGCATTTATTCAAATGATGCACCCAACATAGATAAAGTGAAGGTTTTTTTTAGGGTTTTGCTAAGGGCACTTGTTAATGAATCCAAAAATGGGAAGTTTTACATAGAAAGTAGAGTTTTTTTCGACTCTATGCATGAATATGCCCAAGAGACTTACTAGTAAAACTTTCTGCAGGAAACTTGGTCAAATGACGTATCGGTTTGGGAACATTGTGCACACAACTACACAGTTTGTCCAGATCGGTATATGCATAATTCATTTCCTGTCCAACTTTCTTTATCATTGTACTCAAGTTTTGTCTGATTGTTTACTGCGTATTTAACTAGTTACACTGTTTATCACTTGGCTGTCAATATTTTCATCTATATTGACAGATTTCATGTATTCATTTGTTGGGCTCACTATCATGACTCTACACCATGAAAACATAGTCAATTGATTATGTTGAAATTACCTATCTTAATCATAGTACTTATTAACTTGTGTTGTATAATGTTTGCTCGAGTATTTCACAGCCATGGGCTCCCCTTGATTTGTCATATTAGCATATTATTAGTAATTACAGAACTTCTTATAGATAATTGATGTAAAAAACATCTCTTGACTTGATTGGTTACAATTCAGGTATGCTTCTGAAAGCATTAGCTTAGCATGCAAGTTTGCATACAAGAATGCCACACCAGGAAGCACTTTGGAAGGTATATCTTACTTTCTCTTCTATCAATAAATTTTTTAGAAACTCTAGAGTCTGTAGCTACAGATTTTTCCCCCTGGTCTTTTGTGGGATAGTTTTGTTTTCTGAGCTTCCTTATGGTTCTTAGCTTCAAGGTAGTTTCCTTGTTTGATATGAAAAGGGGCTGATTTTCTCTTTTGGGCGAATCTATTTCTTTCTTTGTTTTTCTTTGTTGTGTTCTTTCCAATTTTATGAGGATTATTGGTCCTCATGCATTGCATTTTTCTCTTTTAATAAATTCTTATGTTATCAAATAATAATAATAATAATAATAATAATAACAATAATAACAAGTCTCCCCAAATTAGCTCAGTTGGTTAAACTGCGGGACATGAATTTTGAGTACGCGGGTTCAAAGCACCGCAATGCACTCCACCCATTTCTCATTCCATTCTCCCCTTCCCCCTCCCCTTGTAAGGCCTCCTATGAGCCTCAACTTGGACCCAAAAATAAAATAAAATAATAAAAACAAAATCTTGTCTGTCTCACTTTTTCTCTGTGCTTGTGCATTGCTGCATATGGCCAATACAATGCATCAGATTTAGTTATTGGACATTTGATGATTGCCATTCTTGCACAACTTTGTTACTAACATAAGAACCCTCTTTGAAGGATGACCTCTCATAATTTATTATTCTATTTCATACTGTAGATGAATACTTCCTTTCTCGGCTGCCTGTTGTGGAGAAAAGGCTGGCTCAAGGTGGGGTGCGACTTGCAGCTATCCTCAACCGTATATTTACTTCTAATGCCACAATTGCTCAATCTTGAGCATAAAATAAACCAAGAAACATTTATGTATATTCTATTACTTCCCTTGCCGACTCTTCTAATGTAAATAAACACTGTTTTAGTTCTTAACTTCTCTAATTGCCTCTTTATTGAGCCAGAAATGTTACATACACAGTTTATTTCTCTCACGTACCTAATGTAGACTTAATCCTCACTATTTATTCTTTTATCTCTCTTCCTTTTTAGGTAACTAGTTTTCATGACCCGTGATGCATGGGTTTGTAACACTATTACAAGTAATGCTATATATCGTTGTATTAAAGCTTATCCCAGTCCTGATGTTGGATGGGTGTGTAGGTAGAATATCCCTTGTAATGGATCTATCAAACCCTTTCCCTTAAAGTTAGCTTTTATATAATATCAAAGCTTATCCTAATTTTCATGTTTGTTTGTAATTTTATTTTTTTTAAAGTCATTTTTAATTACTCATTTAATGATTTTAAGAATATATAAAAAGGGATTAATTAAACTAAAAATATATCTTATCAATCATTTCAACATTTAATTATAAGAAGTGTTTTTTTTCTTTGGTTTAGGGACATCAAAGACTCAGTTAATTTTCACTTTAAACCAATAGTTTATGGAGGTTTATTGAAAAAAAATAAAAATAAAAAGTATAGGGAGTTGCATGATAAATTATGATAGTTCAAGGGGAAAAATGTAATTATCTTGATATAATTTGTTTTTCTTATCTCTATTTCATATAGTAGAATCATAGATAATTGCCTCATTATTCTGCTGCTTATTGTATGCTAAAGGCTTCCTAAAGGTGACAGCCAACTACCCTATACCCTGTTTTTGCTTCTCAGACCAGAACTGCTCAAGCATGAAGATCCCATGTGATATGGGAGGGAATCACTAACATATTGCTTGTAGACTTGATAACATGTGTACCATAAGTCACATAGCCTCTCACCTTTAGTCAACTCTCTTAATACATACATACATTTAAATTTTTTTGTCACATAATTGCACTTTGCACAGCCTGTTCGGTTGGTGCTTCCTTTTATATACGAGAATATGCTCGTCTTTCTTGTGGTTAACTCTTTGCTACGACACTTAAATAAGTAGGTATTTAAATCTTGTACTCCATGAAAACCCCTTGACGTGTTCTTTAACAAACTTTTACTTCTGGGAACAGCGTGTTCTTTAATAAACTATATTCTATATATATGTTTATGTGTCTACCAAACTAATCTTATTTCATTTGTAATGTTTATATATACGTCAAACAAACTAATTTTCTAAAGGCTTATTTAATCTGTAATGTTTCTTTCCTCTAAGAAAACAAAACATAGAAGGTGATCACAACAGACACCATTTATCTGAAGAGATGGGTAGGCTTGGAGGCTTGTGGGGGTCTCTTTCTTTAGCGTTTCTTTTGTTCTTAAGTGCAGCTTTCATCACAGTACCTGGTGCCCTTGCTTGGAGCAAAGAGGGTCATATGATGACTTGCCAAATTGCACAGGTAAAGTTCAATTTCATTCCTTTGGAAAGAATCAGGCACTCCACCTGAATAGCACAACTAAATATATCATTAACTACTAGATTGAAACATTAATAAGTGGTTTTGGATTAATGTAACAATGAAAAGTATGTGGGGTTCTTATAATTAGAGAAAAGTAATTGACAATTGGTATTTGATTGGCAGGCACTGTTAGAGCCTCAGGCATCAGAAGCTGTTTACCATTTGTTACCTGAACATGTTGAAGGTGACTTATCAGCCCTCTGCGTATGGCCTGACCAAATCAGGCACTGGTACAAATATAGGTGGACAAGTCCACTTCATTTCATTGACACCCCAGATGATGCTTGTTCTTTTACTTATTCAAGTAAGCATTGTTTATACTTTATACATAGCAAGATAAGAAGTAAATGATCAAATTAGTCCCTGAAGGATACATAATTTGTCGTATTAGTTCCCGAACGATAAAAATTACTCTCAAAGTTCTTAATATATATTCCATCATTCAAATTAAACCCTGCCACAAAATCACATTTCAAAATCATGTTAGTCATAAGCTCCTCTCGCATAGCTTTTGAAAAAAGTGTCTCGAGATGTGTTTTTCTACTTTGGCAGTCAGAAAAATCTCAATCAAACAAGCCTCTTACATGTTAACTGGCTCCACAGACAATTTGAATGATGAAATGTACATTTAGGGATCTAGGAAGTAGGAAGTAATTTCCATCATTCAGGAACTAATGCAACAAAGTTTATATCTTTCAAAGACTGATTTTACCAATTACTTGCAAGATAAGGCTCTCATCAAACTTTCAGCCATAAAACATTAATGTGAATTTTTTTTTTTTTTTTTTTGCTGTTACCATAGGGGATTGCCATGATCAGCATGGTGTGAAGGATATGTGTGTTGCTGGTGCTGTGAAGAATTTCACTTCTCAGCTTTTGCATTACAGAGAAGGGACAGGTGATCGCAGATGTAAGGGGTCAAGTTTCTGAGATTTTTTCCTCACACTATTGGTTCATAACTTGATTTTCTTAACAGAATAACCAAACTTTATTACAATCCAATAAGTACATTTTTATTACAGAATAACTAATTTGAGGAAGAACAAGTAAAGCCATTTTTGTTAAAAGGAACTTGAGTGAAATCCTCCCTTCAATTCCTTTGAGTGTCTTTGAATTTTGCAGATAATATGACTGAGGCCTTGTTGTTTTTGTCACACTTCATGGGAGATATACATCAGGTGTGTGAAAATCCCTTTTAAGGTCCACTTAGATATGGCTTCTTAACTAGCGCTTAACTAAAACATAGGGGACTATTTTTTGTTTCAGCCAATGCATGTTGGGTTCACCTCTGACGAGGGAGGAAACACAATAGAACTGCGCTGGTTTCGCCACAAATCCAATCTGCATCATGTAAGTTTGGACTTTCACCATTTTTTATGATAAGGAAAGCTAGAAGAGGGAAAGATGTATTATTATTAAAATTAAACATAATAATCTATAAAGTATGTGGACACAAATTTTTTTTTTGGGTGAACCCGGCTATCCTCTGGCTGGAAGCCAGAGACTAATCTCTCGAGGTACTGAGATCCATTTAAGGGGTTGACCTCTCCCAACAGATGCTCTTCTATACGCATGAGACAAGAATCGAACCCCTGACCAACTTCAATCTCCGATAGCAAATCACTTCTTCACGTAACAGCTTATTTTTATTTTTTTCTTATCATTAGGTGTGGGACAGAGAAATTATTCTCACGGCATTAGCTGATTATTATGACAAGGATGTGAATCTACTCCTGAAGGACATAGAGAGGAACTACACCGATGTAAATCTCAATATGTCACTCTTCTCAGCTTTTATTCAATCCATGCATTTTTTTTTTCATTGATTCCAAATGCAGTCAATAACCTCAGTTCTTATAAAATGACTAGTTATTTCTGTTATACAGGGGATATGGTCAGATGATGTCTCATCTTGGAAACATTGTAATGATATCTCTCAATGTGTAAATAGGTGAACTCTCCTCCTCTTCCTAATCTCTGTCTCTTACAGTTAATGCTCATATTCCTCACATCAGGTGTGCTTGTTTTGGAATTATGTAGATGGGCCAAAGAGAGCATACAAATAGCTTGCAAATGGGGTTACAACGGAGTTGACTCAGGAGAAACCCTTGCAGGTAGAATAAGTCACCAACCATAAGGACAGAATTGATGAGTAGTTATGGTTTTTAGGCCAAAATAACTAATCTATGAAACTGCATCTTCTGTTATGAACCATCTCCCTTAAAAAAAAAAAATTAAACTTTTAGATCAAAGCATATGAATACTCTATAATATATTTCATGATAAGGCTAAACAATATTTACATATCCACACGTTTTCTCACTTGATAGACCTTTGGACTTGAAGTTTAATTTAAAAGAAAGAATGGAGACAATAAGGATATATTAGATCATTTGGTCATAAAGGTTTTAATACCACATCTGTGTCTCTCAAAAGCTCAAGCTAATAGATGAAGCTATTTGATTGACTTTTTTAATTATATCTTTTACATCTTCCTGACTAGATTTAGGAGGTACAAAATTGTGGCATATTAGCAAGAACTGGGCATACTCATTATGAAGTAACTTTGTGGTATGATGCTTTTACAGATGATTACTTTAACTCAAGAATGCCATATGTCATGAAACGAATTGCTCAAGGTGGAGTTCGATTAGCCATGATCCTGAACCAGGTCTTTGGTGACTCTGAAGATGGATTTGCAACAGCAACCTAAACAGTGCATCATCCTACAAAATTGGCTGTTTAAATTTGTTAGCCATAGGGTCTAATCCATTTCTTTATAATTGTTAGTTTCATGACTACTAACCACCTTTTGGTGTTAGTAATTTGTACCTTAATTTCAAATAGATGAATATTGTATGCATCCGTGTATTAAACTATCAGGCATTGCATAGATAAGATGCATTTAAAGAAAGCTGACGAAACAAGGAGAAACAGATCAAATGAACCAAAAGCACAGAATTGAAATGTTGTGAAATTGCTTTGACTATATCATATAGCAAATCTTTATGAATAGTTAAAATTAAAATATTAACTTAAACTCTTAATATTTATTATTTAAATAAATTTGATGGCATGAAACAAGAGAAACAAATCTTCAGAATACAATTTTGGATTTCAATGGTGTTCTGAGAGAGGCTCGGAACTCAATCTCTAAAAGTATCTTTGATGTTGGGCCTGTGTTGGTGTGACCCAAGTCTTGGTCCTGAGGCTTGTGACCGGTGGCTTGTGTCCTACTTCTTCATTGCTCCTCCCGCTGGACTGAATGGGGGTGTACCTGAAAAGATACTCCGATGTTTAAGTTAGCAAGGGTGTTGCAGATAATATATGTATGCAATAATGAGATTCATACCATAGTCTTTTACTCTATGCCCTTTTATAGTGGTGTCCTTGGTAGGGATGAGTATGACTGACATGTAAGGCTTCCCTTACCATGTCAAAACAGTCATAAACACATTCCGCTCAGTGTGCATGACATCAATGTTATGGCGAATCAAATGCGTCTTCCAATACCACAAGCTCCAAAATTTACATTTTTTTGGTCCAGATATATATATGTTCACTACCGTATCCAAGAATATGTTCACCTCCAAATTCATGAATGAACGGGAATGTCATAATCATCTGTCAAATCTATTCTCCGGTTAAATGTTGCGGAGGGCGGGCGGTCTCAAGACGTTCCTTATTGAATGTCGTTCTATTCCTCCTGTAAGGATGGTCTTGTGGAAGGAATTGGCGGTGACAATCAAAATAAGAAGTCTTCCGATTGTGGTTGAGCCTGAAAACCTTCGATCGCCCCATACAGCAAGGGCAACCAAGCCTCCTCGTAGTCATCTAACTCGACAAAATCACATACAACAGAAAGTCATTGATTCTCTGCCTTCAGCATGAAATTTTGCCTCAATGACACATCATATGTCAAGACTCCGAAATTTCACAAATGGGTCAACTCTTCTATGAGAGACTGCAAGTACACATCAATCTTACTTTTCGGATTTGATGGATCGAGAATTATGATAGTCAGGAACATAAACTCCCTCTCCATGCACATCCCAGGCGGAAGATTATATGGGGTTAGAATAATCAGTCAACACGAGTGCAGACCAAAACATATAACATGCTTCCAACCATCTATGCGGTTAACGCCATTCCAAAATTAAATCTACATAAGCCACTCAAGTGCAGACATATCTCAAACTGAACCTAACTATAACCCTACTCAACTAACAATAACAACACTATCAAAAAGCCAAGAGCATAATAACATAGAGAGGCTTACCAAAATCAAACAACTAACAATACTAAAATCAAAACTAACAACTAACAATAAGAACTAACAATAACAACATTGTCAAAACTAACAATAACGTAGAGAGCTCAACTTAGAAACTAAAATCAAACCCCATTACAGAGAGCTCAACTTAGAAACCAACTAGCACAGTAAACACAATGAAATTCAAAAGAGCAAAAGAGAAAATTGCTTACCAAAACAGTGGTAAGCGATTTTTATCCAAACGACCTTCAAAATTGGCAGTGAACAAAGTCGGAAACGAAACGGTGAAATCAGTTAAAATTGATATAAAATCGGTAAACTAGTAATTCACAAGATTTTTAGAGGAAGCTAAAATATAGCAACTGATTATGGATGGAAGGTGACTTGAGTCTATCTACGTAATGTCAACACAAGAGGCATCCGTTGACAAGACAAGAAAAAAATGAGACAACAGTTGTGTGGCACAAATAGCTTGGACATGCTAGCTATAATCGATTGAAGGCAATGATGAAGAAATTCATGTTATCTAGTGGGCCAAGATCCAAATTTTACCTAGCTTCAAGTCAGCTTTGGCCAATCGCTCCAAGTTCGGTTATTTAGGTAGGAAACACTTGTCTTCCCATTCTTGAGCGTGCTAACTTGGCTGTGACCCATTTTCTCGTGTTTCCTCGCGTTCTAAACTTGTTCCAAGGCCAAATCCACTCAAATTTGGACCAAAACCTAATCATACCATAAAGAATATAATCAAACCCTTAAGCAAACTTAACTCGCACCTTAATCACATATTAAGAAAATGGGTTGTTACAATCTGTGTGTTGGAAGCATGGTAACTAGGTGTCGTTATTTAAAATGAAATTTCATTTATTTATTTTGGGCATGTTATGTACATGAATATTTGTTGTTATTTTCTAATTTGCATTGATGAACTATATTTAAATGACATTTTTTCTTATTTTATAATTCCAGGTCACATACTATTGTGGTTTCCAGAAATTTGGTTGCAGAGATTTCATCATGATTAAGAGTTGAAGAAATTTATATGAAATTCCTATTATCATAATTAAAATGACAATAGTTATTAGATTCAAATGGTGTACTTGTTATCTTTTGTTGATGAAACTTCTGAAGTTAATTAGTACTTGATTGTTCTTATTTTGTGTTGTGGATTTAATGAAATATATTTTGTTTTTATAGAATGCATTGTAGTTTTGTTTATTTGAAATGTTTGTATATTATTATTTAAATTTTAAAGAGCAATTGTTATTGCCACTAAAATTTTTTTCTAATCAAGTCATGCATAATTTGAGCAACAAATAATCTTAACATTTCCTGACAATAGTAAATGCTGGGTAAAGTCAATTAAAGCTTTTAGTGGCAGTAAAAAAAAGTAGCCATTAGTTATCTTTTAGCTTTTATCTGGTAAATGAGCTTAGAAGACAGTTCAAAAATTATATTTAGTGACCATTAAAATTTCCAGCATTAATTGCCTCTATAACTTGACTTTACAGACAATTAATTTGGTCTTTACCAACACTTTCCCGACAATGCTTTTACCGACACCGGATATGCCGACAAATTAATAATTATCGGTAAAGGTTTTGAAGCTATATTTATTATTGATGCTAATGGTCATAATAATTGCTGGAAAAGAGATTTTCTATCATGTGTAACCTTGCACAAGTTAAGAAACCCAAAAAAATAACAACTATTTATCGAAAAATTAAGTAATTTATTTTTGAAAGTATAAAGTAAACAAGCTCCCATATAAATTTACTATTTTGGATTCCTTGTCAGAGGATGGAAAAATCCAAAGTTAAAACCTTGTTGATCAAATAAGTGAAGACAAAATTCGATCCTAAATTATTACAAATAATTGCAACTTTATAAGTTGAACTACCCAACACCTTTAATTGATGTGATATATAGGTTTGTTAACGTATATCCACCCATTTTTTAGAAGGAGTAAGTTGGCAAATTATAACAAAAAAAAAATGGAAAATACACCCGAAAGTGTAGCTTGCTAACGTACACCTTCTAAAAAATGGGTGGGTATACGTTAGCAAATCACACACACACACACACACACACACACACACACACATATATATATATATGAAAATGATAATGAGTGTCCTCAGGACATTGGTTAAGAAACCAAAAGAGAAAAGTTTGCATGAGAAACTGGTGTCTTCATTACATTAAAAAGTGTTAAACTTATATTTTCAATACAATTTTTTCTTTTATTGATTCTTTAACCAATGTCCTTAGGGCACTCGTTAACATGACCCATTAGCATGGTTGCTAAGGTACTCATTCTAAAAAATGGGTGGGTGTACGTTAGCAAATTCTTATAGGGGTTGCTAACGTACACCCGCTCATGGTTGCTAACGTACATCTACCCATTTTTTAGAAGGAGTACGTTAGCAAGCTACACCTTCGGGTGTATTTTCCATATTTTTAGTTATAGCTTGCTAACGTATACCTTCTAAAAAATGGGTGGGTACATTAGCAAATCCCATATATATATATATATATGTGAACTAAATTACCAAACACTTATTAGCAAATACTAACAAGTACCCTAAGTGTTTAAGGAATCTAAAATACTCCCTCTGTTCTCTATTATAAGCAAAAATGAAATAAAACACACATATTAAGGTAGTTAGTTAATCTCATTTAATCTTGTCAATCTTATTTAAAAAATTAAGTTTGTTACCTAAATTATTTGTCATCTAAAACTTCAATCTTCATCGTTAAAATATATCCCCCATTAAATACAAGGAGAAGTTGCTTGTATTGTTAGGAATAAAATGAGTCATTGAAAAACAAAATTTTTATTACGTTAAGGGTATTTTGGGAATAACGTCATTGAATTAGATGAAAGTAGTTAAAATTTGCTTATATATTAGACAAAAAAATTTGGGATTTGTTTGCTTAAAATAGATATCGGAGGGAGTAATAAGTTTCTTTGGGGAGTGTTGTATTCAATACACCGAGAAGTGACATACTTAATTTTTCAATGAGTAATTACCTTATTTGAATTCCTTAAACAATGACCTTAAGATACTCATTAGCAAGACTCATATTTATTACTCATTAGTTTTACAATAAATATTTAAGAAAATGTATTCCCGATAAAATATGTTGCTGTATACTCCTTCCGATTCACAATATAAGAAACAAAACCCTAAAAACACACGGATCAAGAAAATGTATTGGAATGATTTAACTGTAATTAATACTCTAATAAATTTTCAAAAACATCCCTTCTAATTTTAATTAATATTCTGATTGATCTATAATTAGTGACACTAATTAATAAGGACAATATTAAAATTAGGGTTAAATATGTTTTTAGTCCCTCGTTTTTTACAAAAGTTCGGTTTTAGTCCCTCTTTTGAAAAATGTACTTTTTTAGTCCCCCGTTTTTTAAAATGTGTCGGAAATGGTCCCTGCCCCACACTTCCATTTGAAAACCGAGGGACTAAAACCGAACTTTTGTAAAAAATGAGGGACTAAAAATGTGTGATTGTCAAAATTGAGGGACTAAAAAATATTGGTGCAGGGACCATTTCCGACATATTTTAAAAAACGGGGGACTAAAAAAGTATATTTTTCAAACGAGGGACTAAAACCGAACTTTTGTCAAAAATGAGGGACTAAAAACATATTTAACCCTTAAAATTAATATATGATATATATGAAAATTGATGATTTTTTTTTTTTTAAAAAGGATCCATTTATTTATTGTATCGTGGATCTGAGGGAGTATCTTAAGTTGTCACTCGCCAGCAAACTACTGGATATCGCCATGACAATTCCCAAACGAAAAGCAAAGTAGTTGAAAATGAAAATTTGAAATGAAGTTTTTTAGCTTGGACAACCCATTGGCCATTGGGACATTGCTTGCTTCCTTTCCTTCAGTTTGTTTCCTACACATTTCCTTATCTATAACCCATCTCTCTAAGTTGCTTCACCAACAATACTACTACATTTATTATATAACGTGCTTCTCTTTATATAATTAACACCCTATTTGAGAATTGACCCACAACACCAACACACAAAAGGAAAAAGAACATGGCTTCAAGTACCAGCAGCAGCACTCCCAGCTACCCCATCAAAACCGTCGTTGTTTTGGTACAAGAAAACCGTTCCTTCGATCACATGCTGGGTTGGATGAAGTCCCTCAACCCGGAAATCGACGGGGTCACCGGTTCAGAGTCAAACCCGGTTTCCGCATCCGACCCCACGTCAAACCGGGTTCAATTCAGCAACCAGTCCGTCTATGTCGACCAGGACCCGGGCCACTCGATCCAAGACATCTACGAGCAAGTTTTTGGGGAGCCATGGAGCGAGGCCTCGGCGGCGAAGAAGCTGCCGCCAACGATGGAGGGCTTCGTTCAAAATGCCGCCAAGCAAGAGAAGTCAGGGGAGAAGTCGTCGTCTACGCCGACGGTGACGGAAACCGTGATGAACGGGTTCAAACCGGATTTGGTACCGGTTTACAGAGAGTTGGTGAAGGAGTTTGCGGTTTGCGACCGTTGGTTCGCTTCGGTTCCTGCCTCGACCCAACCGAACCGGCTTTACGTGCACTCTGCGACGTCGCATGGGTTGACCAGCAATGACACGAAAAGGCTTGTTGGTGGCATGCCTCAAAAGACCATATTTGATTCTTTGGACGAAAACGGGTTCAATTTTGGGATCTATTATCAGTACCCGCCATCAACTCTTTTCTACAGGTTGGTTCATCACTTACCACCATTTTCTTGTTGGCTAAACTATCCTTTAACTTAGTTTTTAAGTTTCAATTTGATACTTTAAATTTTTAAAATTTTAATTTGGTCTCTTACTTTATCTTTCCTAACACAAGTTAGTGTTCCATGTCTGTTAACTCTCAACACCTTAGATTTTAAATGGTCATTTAGATTGTTAATAAATCTCTAGTTGGTTCTTTAAATTGTTAATAGGTTTCAAATACCTTTAATTTTATTATTAAACTCAAAAAATTAACATCATTGCAGACTTATTGATGAAAATGATTAACTTGTATTAATAAAAATAAATTAAGAGATCAAATTGAACATTTTAAAAATTAAGGATCGAACTAGTTGAAACAAAAAAGTAAGTTAAGGGACCAAAAATGTGTTTTAGTCTTTTCCTGTTGTATTGTTTTTCTTCATTTATCAGCTTGCTTGTCGTTAAAGTTTCCTAGAATTGATTTTTTTTCTTCACGCAGTCCTCGTATTGAGTTGAATTTGTTTTGTATATTTTTTTTTGACGAGTTGTTTTGTATATTACTAGTGTATGGACCCGTGCCATGCACGGGAAATATGCTAAATTTTAGGATTTTATTTAAAAAATATATATAATTGATGATTTTATGTTTTTGATTTAATTTTTTTTAAAAAAATTATATACCAAGGATTGTTTAAAATTTATTTTGACTTAACAATTGATCACAAAGTGTAACATATATTACCTTAATAACTATTACTGATATTAAAATGAGGAAAATGATTGTTAAGTGTAAATAGTGAGTATGTGTTGTCTTGTAAATATGTACTCTATATTGTTATCGGCACACATGGAATATCACAATATTTATGCAAAAAAAAAATTATAAAAAATATTTGCATGTCGAGAAAAATATTTGATTTATTTCTCCATTTTTCCCCTACAAACTAATCATTTTTAAAAAATATATCTAAGAATCATATTATTATTTTTATTCTATCTTGAAAATTAATTTAATTTATTTATCATGTTCCCCATGTAGGTCAAAGATCTTTAGAATATATATATTCATC
Organism: Echinosophora koreensis; assembly: GCA_035048595.1. Taxonomy (NCBI): domain Eukaryota; kingdom Viridiplantae; phylum Streptophyta; class Magnoliopsida; order Fabales; family Fabaceae; genus Echinosophora; species Echinosophora koreensis. Next base: position 3,386,768 of record JAPCYP010000025.1, on the reverse strand, counting down.
TATCATTTTATTTTTCTTCTCTCTTTAAAATCTATTTACATTATTTCTCCTCTTTCCCTAGTGTGAGTTAATTATCTTTAGAAAATATATTTATCTATCATGTTACTTTTTTTAATCTCACTTGAAAATCTATTTAATTATTTCTTCTCTTTTCCCATGCAAGTTAACTATTTTTATAAAATATATTTATCCATCATATTATTTTTCATTCTCATTTGAAAATATATTTAACTTGTTTCTCCTCTTTTTACCGTGCAAGTTAAATATTTTTAGAAAATAAAACCTATCATATTACTTCTCATCATAATATATTTGGAATTGTTTCATATTATAGTACATACCTTGGTTTAATAACCATCTGTTATATTACTACTTTCTTCTCTCCTAAGAATATATTTGATTTATTTCTCCTCTTTTTCATGTGCAAGTTAACCATTTTTGGGAAATATGTTTATGTAATATATTATTATCCTTCTCTCTTGAAAATCTAATTGATTTACTACTCCTCTTTTACTCATGCAAGTTAATCATTTTTAGAAAATATAATTATCTATCATATGAAAAAAAAATCTTATTTCATAAAAATATATTGATTTATTTTTCTCCTTTCCCGTGAAATTTAACTATTTTTAGAAAATATATTTATTTTTCATATTAGTTTTTCTTTTCTCATGAAAATCTTTTTTATTTGATTTTTCTTTTTTCTCGTGCAAGTTAACAATTTTTAGAAAATATATCTATCTTTCACATGAAAAAAAACTGAAAATATTTTCATATATTTCTCATCTTTTTCGTGCATGATAACAATTTTTAGAAAATATATTTATCTATAATATTGTTTATAGTATAGATTTATAATGGTTTTGATTAAAAAAATATATTTGCATTAATACTCTGTTTATTTTCAAACCAGTAATATTTGCATTTGATTTGATACTCATGCTATTATAACATTGATTGTTGACACACCTTTTTAAATGAAAAATTAAAACGTAGCATCAAATTCATACCAACAAATTAAAACATTCCATAAATAAAATAATAATTCAAAACTTTCCCCCTTATAAAATGGTAGGCTAATAATTGCAGACGTCAAATGCATGAGGTTGCAACACGTCAAACATTTTTTGGAGGGAAAGCTTTAGAGGATGACACATAGAAGAGGAGTTTAAGGAGAGCTTGACACTTGTATTTTTTCATCTTTGAGATTATTCTCAATTGTATATAGTATAGATATAGATAGCCTCCATGCAGGTTATAAAACACTTATTGATTCTTTCTTATCCTTGATTAAAAAAAACATTATTGTAGTGTGTAAGTTTTGAGAATTAATTGTCAACCGCAGAAGCACACAGATTAATCAGAGACAAGGACACTTATTGATTCTTTCTTATCCTTGATAAAAAAAACATTATTGTAGTGTGTAAGTTTGCTTGCTCTAAAAATTAATCTGATAAAAAAAAATAAAAATCAAGCAGATCAAGGAAATTAACCATGCAGTTATACACGGAGACGTATAAATTTGGCTATGACCTGAAAAATTCTAAATTTGGGCGCGGTTTAAATCTACAATTTATTTTAATTTTTTTTAAGCAAAAATTATCAATTTATTATAGTACAAAAAGCATATTAAAGATATATTCTACTTTTGTAATCCCATGGAAAGTGACGTGGACAAAATTACGATTTGTCATCTACAGTATTGGAACCTAGATCATTAAATGCTTAATTATTAGTTTTTCTATTAAAAATTTGTTGACTAATTAATCTACTCATCACTTTCAGGAATCTTAGGAAACTGAAATACATAGACAACTTTCATCCATTCGACTTAACGTTCAAGAAGCATTGTGAAGAAGGGAAATTACCAAACTACGTGGTGGTTGAACAAAGATATTTTGACTTGTTAGCAATACGGGGAAACGACGATCATCCATCTCATGATGTTGCAGAAGGACAAAAATTTGTGAAAGAGGTGTATGAAGCACTTAGAGGTAGCCCACAGTGGAATGAAATGTTGTTTGTGATCATATACGACGAGCATGGTGGCTTTTACGATCACGTGCCAACCCCTGTGGATGGAGTGCCCAGTCCAGACGACATTGTAGGTCCCGAGCCATACAAGTTTCAGTTTGATAGGCTAGGTGTAAGGGTTCCGGCCATCATTATTTCTCCATGGATTCATCCAGGCACAGGTAACAAGCATGCATCTTTAACAATGTATACACAGATAGATATATGAGATTTTTTTTCGTATTTTTAAAAAGTGAGAAAAATAAATGTTGATATACAAATGTTCAAAAATTAAAAATTAGTGAGTGGTCAGGCACTCACTTTAAAAAGTAGCATGCATTTATCTTTTAGTTTTGATCATTCAAATGAGATTTATAAAAGGATCCTATATACTATATGGGTGAGAATATTGTATTTTAAGAAGATGAGAATAATGATTTATTGATCATTGGACCTCATTTTTTTTATAGGAATATGTTAGTGTTAATGTTAGTATTTTGTTAGTGAATGGGGGTCGAACCCCTCAAACTCCTTATCACTCCAACAAATCATACAGGTGATTTGGACATCACATCTTTCACTCAAAACCTTAAGGCAATGAGTGTATGGGTCCCCTCACTTATATGTTACTCAACATGTCCATTTCCATTCAATGTGGGACTTCTTACTCACACTTGACACTCCAACACTCCATTATTAGACCTCATTTAAATGGTTAAGATAATAAAATATAAATGCATATAAGATCTATACGACATATAGTTCTATGGTCGATATTTATTTTCAATTTTCTAAAATACAAATGTGTTCTCACTATATATGCCATCTCTCTCTGTTTGTGTGTTTTCTCAATTTACTTTTATACTTTTATTATTAGTAAGATATTTAAGTCTATTTATTTGAAATATTTAAAACCCATTTCCCTCTTCTTTAAACCCCACAATATTGAAGAAAACAAAAATTGAGGGTGCAAGGATTTCGCTCCCGTCCATCCCTTCCATTTCCCCTAAACCAAACACTTACCGACCATTCACATAAGTTTTAATGGTCAAGATTCATTGTTCTTACATTTTTCAAATACAAATTATTCTCACTCGATATCACACATACATGTGAGAAAGAATCGACTTACATCAATGTAAGACTTAACACGTGTGTGTGACTTGATTATTAAAAGTAATATGTTAACAAGTTGCACCCAAATTTTTGGACAGAAAACCTAGGTTTTATTTCGTTGAAAAAAGTTTACTTTGAGGATATTTTAGTCAATTTAATTTATTTAAAAAATTAAAGAATCTCACATTTTTTCTGCTATCCCACCTCTACCCATTGACTTCCCAATTTATCATTTATCTTCACCATTTCACCGTTGCGAGAATTGTTCTCACCATTTTGCACTTCTCTATGTCTTTTTGTCACATAATCTTTATAAATCATTTAATCTTGTTGTCTCTCCCTTTGTCCACGGTAGTATTAACTATTAAGTTTAGTCTTTTCAATAGTGGTTGGCTTCCTCGGCTGTTTTAGCTTCTCCTCGAGTGGCTTCTCAATTTTCCTCCGGAATTGGCTCATCCTTCGATGGAGCATAGAGAGGACAATGTGAAAAGAAAAAGGGAGCGAAGTGGTGGAGTTGTAAGATAGGCCATAGGGTAATACAATGTGAAATTTTTTATTTAAAATAAATTAAACTGAACAAAATATCCTCACAAGTCACAACCGGAGTTGTTTCAAGAAAATAAAGAAGATTGGGTTTTTTATCCAAAACTTTTGGGCTAAATTACACTTTTAGTCCCCAAATTGTTATTAAATGTTTAATTTGGTCCCCAAGTTTTTAAACGGTTCATTTTGGTCTCCTAATTCCTTAAACTTGTTCAAATAGGTCATTCCGTCAAGTTGACTAACGGCGACGTCAAACCTAATGCCACGTGGCATTAAGTTTAATATTTTAGTGCCACGTGGCATTAAATTTAATATTTTTAATGTTCATTTTGGTCCCCAAATTGTTTTAAAATGTTCAATTTGGTCCTCAAGTTTTTAAAATGTTCATTATCGTCCCTTAGTCAACTTGATGCCATCGTTAGTCAACTTGACGGAAGGACCTATTTGAACAAGTTTAAGGAATTAGGGGACCAAAATGAATCGTTTAAAAACTTGGGGACCAAATTGAACGTTTAATAACAATTTGGGGACCAAAAATGTAATTTAGCCAAACTTTTTATATAGCTTACTAATATACTCCTCCAAAAAATCATGTGGAAGTATGTTAGCAAGCCATTTATATATACACATATTACAAGGGATCAAGTTACTTCCATAATAATTTTAAAAATTTACTCTCAATCTACACCATCCATTTTTACTTGCTTTTAAAGGATGAAATTTCTTCATTAAATATTCATGTGACACACACCCTCCTCTTCCCATCTTCTCTCTATCGTTCCCTTTTTTTGGCAGTGTGCTGCTCTTCTTTTTCCCACCTCTTCCGCTTTTGGGAATGGGAAGTGAAAAAGTAGTGTGTGTGTGTGTGTGAGCGCAGCGAGGGATTCAGAGGGCAATGATTATACTTCTTAGCATCATCGTCATCGTTTTATTCAACGACGTCATTGGACCTGGTGTTGCTGGAGGTACAAGGATGGAAAAATAATAGTTAAGTCATAATTCTATGAAAACTTTTTATTCTGAGCTTTTATGTAATTAACTATAAATAAAATGCTATCACAACCTATTGTGGTGTTGTGAATGTAATGTCACCAACACTGGTCTTGTCCGCATGCTTTGTCCTCACTCATATGGTTCATACGAAAACTTCCTAGGGGATCAGCCATCCCAGAATTGCTCCAAGTCAAGCATGCTTCACTTTAGAGTTCTTTAAGTGATGGGCTCCTGAAAAGAAGATGCATTTTATTGGTATATGTAGTACCAATCAATTATTTTTAAAATATCCTCAATTGTATAGTCCCGTACCTGTACAATCTTAGGATCTCTCTTATTCCAGTGTGTAACTGATTCATTCATGTGTCCCTTCGCCTAGAAGTCTGCCAAGAGCCACTCCTTGGCCGTGCTTCCTTTTGCACCGGCGACCACTCTCCCCGCCCTCGTTAGCCCCAGGTGTCACATGCCCACCAGCTTCTACATGGTTTTCTCCAGAACCACACCATACTGGAAGAGGTGTCGCTTTGATACCATTTGTAACGTCCCAGGCTTATTTTTTACTGATTGACAACTGTCCCTACAAACCAACACAGGTCTACAGAGAAAAGCAGAGTTGTGTGTGAAAGGGAAGAAGAAAAGGGGAATATAGGTGTCACATGAATTTTTTAATGAAAAAATTTGAATCTATGTAACTAAAACTTGACGGTGCCGATTGAGAGCATGTTATTAAAGTTATTCTTGGAATAACTTGATCCCCTCTTATATAAGTAAGGTTTGAAAGGGCGCAATTCTTAACATATGTTACTATGAAGTAAATCGACCTACCTACGACAACATATATGTAGTTTAGATACTTTAAATTATATATCTAGCCTTTTGTTAAGGTGGGCATGAGAGATATGTCTCTCACGTGAAGTCTCATTAGATTCTAAGATGCTCTGCCTACACTAGATTTCATCTCTCTCTCTCTCTCTCTCTCTCTCTCACACACACACACACACACACACACACACACACACACTTCTCCCTCGTCTCTCTTTGTCTAGCCGCCGATAAGGGCTCCGCCTTCAGCTCCGCTGCCGTAACCCTCACCTTTCTCACACGGACAACCCCTCCCTCTTATGTGGGTGATGGGTACAACCCCTCCCTCTCATATATAGCGGCTCATCGTCCTCTCACAGTAGGTCTCACGGTGGCCTCTACGTGGTTGATGGTTTTCGACGCGCTGGCCTTTCGAAGTTCCCCGACGGTTCGCATGATGGTGGGGAGGCTTGCTTAGGGTTCAAACTCGAAGTTAATCCATGGCAATCTGATGGATTTGCAACCGAGGCAAGCATCGCTGGTGGCTTTTTAGACCTGTGGATTTCTCAACCGAGTCAACTCGGTTCCACTCATGTGGGGGGTTCTTCTTCTTCTCGATGGAACATGTTGAGGATAAAGGTTGGTGGTGGCAGTCGCAGGAGGTGGAGGGACATTGGGGTTGTTGTGGCGGCGGCTATAGTGTGGTGGTGGCGCCGCCGTGAAAGTGGGGAGGGACTATGGAGGGAGTTGGAGGAGAGATAATCTGGTGAGAAAGGGTGTGGGGCCAGTGGCGAATCTTGATCAAAAATTTTGGGGGGGCCAACTAGCCCCTAGCTAAAATTATTTATTCAAAAATTATAATTAATTATATATAATTTAAGTGTAATCTTGATAGACCGTCGATGTAAATTTTTTTATACTGTTAACATATCACAAATCATCTCATATATGACTTTCTAAGGTATTTATTATAAAAGTCAAACATTAGTATTATATATCAATTCCATATAGTTTCTGGATTAAATTGATACATAGTTAGTGTAAAGATTTTTTACACTCTAATCATAAATTATCTTATAATTAAATTTTTTTTACTCTTATCATAACTATATTAAAAGTTACATTTGGTTGACAGTATAAAGAATTTCACACTGACAATGTATCAAAATTAAACTCTATAATTTTATCAAAATTTCAAAATAATATGCACAATATTAATGCTTTTGAAGTGGATATATTAAAGTTATACAATTTTCATCTTTATCATATGTTTTCTTCTTCAAAAAATGCATCAATTTTTTATGCTTCTATCATTGTATTTTTTAAGATAAAAGTATCACTTATAAAATACTTAAAATTAATTACATAATATAGAATATATATATAAGAGTTTAATAATATTTTTATATTGAAAAAATTGTTCAAAAAAGCTGGGGGGAGCCATTGCTCCCTCCCACCCTGTAGAAGGTTCGCCAGCGTGTGTGGTATGATGTTGAGGATAAGATGAATATAAAGGCTAAAACATGTGGTCTATTATGGACCAAATGAGGCACTCGTTCACCTTAGAAGTTGCATATATATCAATAGCTATTATAAAGTTCAAGTTGAAAAGATGTTATGACATATAGAATATATTGTAAACCTGGGTCCGTGTAACAAACCTCCCAAAAATTTTAAATTCCTTTTTTTTATCTAATCATGTTTCTTCAGCCCTTCCTAGAAGGTGGGGCAAATAAACACTTTGATACTAAAGCTAGATACGTTCAATAAAATGACTTTATTTATTGGGGAAAAAAATCTAATCATGTTTCTTTCCTAAGGCAAGACATAATGAAAATGCATTTTTTTTCTTCTCTATTTTAAAGTCTTTACAAATACATACTTATGAAACTATAGTCTGAAGTTGACACAGGCAAACACAAGAAGAGGGGTTGAATTGTGTTTGTTAATAATTTCTGAAAACAACCTTTTTCAAAACAATTTTCGCATACAAGGATTAAAAGGCAGAAGCATACACACAGAAAAGGAACCTTTTAAAGACTTAACAAAATCAAGTTCAAATCCCCACAGTTAGTATAATCAAATAAAACTGAAGAGATAAGGGATTAGAAGATTCACGCAAGCGTTTTATCCTGGTTCACTTTCTTCCAACCAAGAGCTACATCCAGTCCCTTCTACTTGAAGGTTTTTCTCCACTATTTTCCAAATAGATTACAACAAGTATTCAACACTTCTCCATGCTACAAGTATTCCTTTCTTACTAAGCCTCTTCAGGCTCTAACTCTAACAAAGAGATTGGTTTCTTTTAATCTTCTAACTCACTATATGTGAGGATATGAAAGTTTAAGATCAGTTGAATATTATAGCAATATTCAAGCTAAGGTATTACAGACTTTTGCTCTCGAAAGAATAAAATATTTTGAGCTCTAGAATGGCAAGCTAACAAGGTTTCTGTATTTGCAAAAGTTATTTCTTCAGATGTTAAGGTCTTCTATTTATAGTGACCTTTCTCTTCACTTGAAATTCTTCAACGGTTGAATTTTCCCGTTTAGGGATGGAATCAAATGCATAATATCCGTTGTGGCCCATAGCTTGCTCGTGGCCATTGTGAAATGTACTATTGGTTATTACTCTTGCATAAAACGGGCACACCTCTGAGCAATTGCAACTTGAAAACTGTCTTGCCTCCCTTGTACAAATTCCAGCTATTCCAGTGATAAAGGTGACAGGGTACAAGGCGTTTTGCATTGTACTATTTTGCTTTTGCATTTCCTCATTTGTAATAAGTTTCTCTCAAAGAGACAAGGTAATAAATCAGTTAGAGCAAATAACATGGACCAACATACATTTGAAATAAATATCAATCATTTCAAATAAATACTTCTATGTGGTCGAGGTAGCATTTTCAGAGCATATGAAAGATTCACAAAGAAAAAGAGCTCGTCTACTTAACAAAGTGCGTCTACACGGTCATAGTTAGAAACTCTTTTAGCTCGTCTAGTGACGTGGCAAATCTTCTCGTCTACTATCAAGTCTTTGGACTTGCTATTTATCAGTGAGTTACTTAGATCTCCGTCTACTGACGTGGCACTTAAGCTCGTCTACTCATAATAGTTAAAATTCCCGTCTACTGAGAATACTTCAAATTCCGTCTACTCAAACATATTAACATAAATAAATATACCAAAGATTTAGAGCAGCTCGTCTATATGGGTAGACGCGAATATTAAGAAACTCTTTCAAGGTTTCCATAACTTAATAAATTTCGAATATCCCTGCAAGACTAGATAGACAATGTTAGATCTTAACTAACACTTTGCCATGCAAATTTAATCCTTTTTGTTAACATCAAAACTCAGATTATTTAATCCAAATTGCTTTGGTTTCAACACAGTCTAGTGATGATTTATACCATAAATTACTGACATTACTAATTAATGTCCCAATGTTGTATATATAGTGTTTCACAAACCTTCTGAACCATTCCCAACATCACAATATGAGCACTCCTCCATCCCAGCAACTGTCAAGAAGATATTTAATCTCCCTGAGTTTTTGACAAAGCGGGATGCATGGGCTGGAACGCTCGAGGGTCTTTTAACGCGAAGCAGCCCACGAACTGATTGTCCAGGTAAAATATCTATCTCTGGTCTTTCCGTATTCTTTCCGCTACGATTCTTTTATTATTACTTTTTAGACCTTGCTAACGAGTGCTTTAAAGATATTATTTAAGGATTTTCAACAAGGTAATTATTTATTAAAAAGTTAAATATATCTCTTCTCAATATATTAAATACACAACTTCCCATCAAAACTTATATTTTTAGATTTTTTAAACAACACCCTTAGAGCATTTGTTAATATTTTGCCTACTTTTTCTTGGTGTGATGAAAAATTAATCTTCACCTATATCTACATGAAAAATTATTTAATATGTGAGACACAAATATATTCGTACCTCTTTTTAATTGTGGAAAATGTTAGGAATTTACACCTATTTGATTTTTTATAAATAAAAAAAAACACGCTTCTAAATATAAAACAAATTCAATTTAAGGGTATATTTGTAAAACTCGTTTACCTATCTTGTTTTTTTTTTTTTTTTTGATAAGCACTCGTTTACCATTCTTGAATTCAAAATAATGAATTTAATGAAGAAAGGGATTAGTTGAGATTTATTTTAATGAAGAGAGAGGCATTGGATATTTGCATTCACTAAAGAACAATATTCTTAAAATCGGACGAGTCATTGAACCGATAAAGACATTGGTTCAAGGTTCAATGGTTCAACCGTGGATGCACCGCGGTTGAATCGAGAATAATTAAATAATTTTTTTTAATTTTTAATATAATATATTAAATAATATTAACATAAATCTTAAATTTCATATTTTTTAACAATATGAAATACTTTTTACATTTTATGTTAATAAATTTACAAGAATATTTTTTGTATTTACTCTTAAAGTGTAAAAAAAAAAAAAGGCTAAATTACACTTTTGGTTCCCAAATTATTATTAAATGTTCAATATGGTCCCCAAGTTTTTAAAATATTCATTTTGGTCCCCTAATTCCTTAAACTTGTTCAAATAGGTCTTTCCGTCAAGTTGACTAACGGCGACGTCAAGTTGACTAAGGGACGATAATGAACATTTTAAAAGCTTGAGGACCAAATTGAACATTTTAAAACAATTTGGGGACCAAAATGAACATCTTAAAACAATTTGGGGGACCAAAATGAACATTTTAAAACAATTTGAGGACCAAAATGAACATTAAAATATTAAACTTAATGCCACGTGTCATTAGGTTTGACGTTGCCGTTAGTCAACTTGACGGAAGGACCTATTTGAACAAGTTTAAGGAATTAGGGGACCAAAATAAACATTTTAAAAACTTGGGGACCAAATTGAACATTTAATAACAATTTGGAGACCAAAAGTGTAATTTAGCCCAAAAAAAAAAAAAAAAAAAAATTTCAAGGCACATCATCCCAAAGCTTCATTATATGTTTTTTTTTTTCCAAGCATCAGAAAAAAAAAATGAAACTAAAACTGAAATTAGGCCCATTATGCAGTAAAAAAACAAAAAACAAGAGAGTATGGGTTGGACAAAATGGGCCCGGACCTGTTTGTAAACAAAAGGAAAGCATTAGTGCATTACCCTAGCTTCCCCTTTTACCTTCAGCCTTCGCCCCATCCTTTCTTCACTCTCCTTTCTACGAGTTCTTTATATAAAACAAGTTCTACAATTTGCAATTGATTCGACCTCTTGGCTTTCTATGACGTGTTCTGTTCGATCTCACTCCTCTACTATATGATTTTGCTCGCCTCTCATCCATGAAGCTCACCCATCCTCTCTCAAGTCAGAGGAGACCTGTAACACCCCCTTGGGCATTACCTTGTGAACACGTGCGGAAATAAAATTAAAAGGAATTTGCTGGTTTCTTTCGAAAATTAAGGCTTATAATTTTGTATAAGTCTGAAAATGGGAGTAAAATTTTTTTTTCTTCAACGGAACACATTTGAAAATTTGCTTCACATATCACAACGGTAACATTATATAATATTCAACAATACATAAATATAGTATATTCAAAATTAAATCTTTCACAGCATACAAGTTTTTCCTGAAAGTATTTCAGGATTCCCAACTGAAAACTAAACCATATAAAAGGTCTCAAGACTACGTTTACCGATTTTCTGAAAAACACACACACCTCAAGAAAATCCTAAGCTGGTCAATCTAGACAACATCCACTGGAAAGACCTCCATGGTCCTTACCACTATCACCGACCTCTTCAAGGATTGGAACTAAGCTCCTCGAGTGAATGGGAAATCTTCTGCATCATCTGCTCTCATGTACAAAGGTATAACAGAAACACCAGAAAAACAAATATATCGCAAGGGTGAGATACCAATATATGAGTTTTGATAAGACAACCGCATGCGCGACACACAAAACAACATATACCAAATATTCACAGCATACAAAGAAATTATTCAAACAACAGAATAATTCTATCAAAAAGGGTTTCATACCCGACAGTTATCGTCATTTTATAAAAATACATGACACTTTGATCCCAACTTCTTTTCGTTGAGTACAACAGGCGCAATTGCCAAATATGGGTACAACGTTCAGCGTTCCATGTTACAGTGTCGGATAATCCACCTCAACCTCATGTGACCTTTGCTCAAACAGCTATTGCAACTGTTCACACGACCTCTCTGTGATAACCACTCAAATAGCTATTGTAGTTATACACAAATACATAACCACTCAAACAGCTATTGCAGTTATGTATCACATACTACCCCTCTGTAACAACCACTCAAACAGCTATTGCAGTTGTACACAGATACATAACTACTCAAACAGTTATTGCAGTTATGTATAAATATTATTCCTTCTGTAACAACCACTCAAACAGCTATTATAGTTGTACACAGATACATAACCACTCAAACAGCTATTGCAATTATGTATAAATAATATTTCACACTACCCTTCTGTGGCAATAACCACTCAAACAACTATTGCAGCTATGCACAAGTATTATCCGACCTCGTATGATAACCACTCAAACCAGCTATTGCAGCTAATCATACGACCCCTTGTGACAACTGTCAAACCATTGTTGTAGTCGTACACATGGTAACTCAGGCACGTCTGCCGAATAATGCATGTAAAACATTTATTCTCGTTTCATTTTCTTTGTCGTAATAATCTTCCTTTGTCGAGGCCCGAAGCTCACGACCATGCTTAATTTTATATTAAGATTTTTTCACTTTAAACAAACATAGGACACACAGTCCAAATGTTTTAAACCCAACACAGGACGCACAGTCCGAGTGCTCAATCGCAAAGCCCTAAACTGATGCACCAGTCTTAGGCTCGCGGATATGGAACTCACATTTTCCACATCAAGTTTAGGACACACAGTCCACAAAACAATTGCAGGACCCTCAATCCAATGACACAGATCCCTGATCTACATGTCCATAGAACACTAGAACCCCGACGTCTCGGTTCCTAGGTTCGTTTATCCTGTGTAAAACATTTCGCTCAATGAAAAATAAATACAAAACAAATCTCCGAAAACTTATCCAAGTTTAACGGAATACTTTCACTGCATAAAACTCTTTTACAGAAATTCTTTTCTGTTAAAACGTTGATAAAACGTAAAAATCATTGATACATACTTTTCTTTCCAATCACTTTATTTTTGAAAATGGTTCTCAATAAAAGTCAACTTTCAAAAAGTCCTTACTTAAATAAAATTTCATAATAACAAAATAAAATCTCTTTGTCAAAATTTCTCATAAAAATCTTTTTATAACTTAAATAACTTTTCTATCAAAAGTAATTGTTCTGAAGGTTATATTACGTTATTTTCGTAACTTAATCACTTTAAATAACATTTTATAATAAAATTGAATTTATTTTGGAAAAACTAGCGCCTGTAAAATTTTCACAGTTTCGCCCTTACTGTCACTTTATTGACACATTTTCCACAAAAATATTATTAAAATAATATTTTTTTTCACCTTTCTCTCAAAATTTCATAAATTAATCACTCTGATTAATTATCCAAGCTTATCAAGCTTTTATCTTCAAATTAATTTTAAACACTGACCAACGTCAGGTTTCTCAATCCATCACTCAACAGCAGATAATTTCACCACAATATAGCATGGCATACATTCAAGTCATGGCATACATCACAATTATAATTTAACAATTCAATTATAATCATGTAAATCAACATATCACAGAAATCAAGTAATCATATAATCACTTAAACAATGAACGATTCAAAAATTACAGAAAATCATTACAGATAATTCACAGATGACTCAACAAAATAGCATACGATTATCTTAAACTCCTCAGGCTTCCCCCCTTACCTCTTGAAGATTCAAGTTTTCGTTTCACGAACTGTTTTCCGATTCGATCTCCGTTTCCTTCACACACTCAGGATAATCAACAACGATTTATCCTTCACAACAAATTATTACAAAAATTAATAACAATCAAACAACAAAACTTCATAAACCATATACTAATGGTTCGGCCCACTCAAGATCACTAAGCAAAGGATGTTTAAAAATTTTCTAACTCATGGATTAATGATCCTTAAACATGATGAAGACATGATCAATGATCATAAACCAAGAACTTGAACAAAAACTCATCTAACTCAATGAGTTAGGGTTTCGACCATCATCAACAAATTAGGCTAGGAATTTGATTTGGTTCTTAATCTCTTGGATTCGACAATCATAGGTATTAGAGAGATGAAATCAAGTGTTAAATCATAGAAATTGAAACAAACTCATCTAGTCTCTCTAAGACTTAGATTCGGCCCACTATGGAAGAATAGGAACGAAATTTTCTCTTGATTCATGCTCTTAGATCACGAATATAGAGATCATAGTGAGTTCATAGAAATTGGTTTCAAATCAAATGGATTTTTCTACAATTTTCTAGAGACTTTTTGAAGAAAACTTCATGAAATTGGATGATGATGATTCATGGCATAAACTTGTAAAATAAATGAAGGAGAAGACAATATGATCATGATAGATGGGGTTTTACCTCTTTTTGATTGAAGAAATGAAGAGAGTGATCAAAACAAGCTTAGTAAAAAATGGAAGCTTTTGGGACAGCTTTGAGGGTGTGGTGGTTTTATGAGTGTATCTCACAATCCACTCATCTAAAAATTACGAAATTTGGCTTGTTGGAAAGGTAATAAGACGAGGAACAACTTTGGTGTTGAAGGTTTGGTTTGATTCAGATCGGAACATGGAAGAAAAGAGCCTTCTTTCCGCTGTTCTAGTATGGTGCTGTGGATTTGGAGCTGTTTTGGTAATGTGGGCATATCTCTCAAAATACTCATCCATGTTTGATGATCTTTAGCTCGTTGAAAATAAGAGAGAAAGAGGAACAACTTTCATGTTGAAAGTTTTTGGAGTTTCAGAACAGAAAAAGGTCAGAACTTCGATGAACTTTCGGGTGAGTAAGGAGAGTTTGTCTTAGTGTTCTTGGTGTTCTTGATGAATGATGAAAAGAAAATGGTTTTGGGAGGAGGAATATGGCTGGTGCAAGAACAAATGAGAAGAGGAGAATGAACAAATTGATTCTTATGTTAAATGAAAGTAAATGATGATATGTGGTAGAGATTTAGGCCATGTAGTCATATTAAACTTGTGGTTGAAATGGAAAATGAAGACTTGGCTACAAATGGAGAAGGGTGGCAGCCTTAGGGCCTTACAAGTGATGTGGATGAGAGTGTTTAGGTGATGTGGCTGCCTCCTATACCACATGTTAGGGAGAAGATATTTTGTGTGACAAATCATGGTTAGTTAGTTAACCAAACGTAGATTAGGTTAACCTTTAAAATATCTAGATATTTTCTTTGTCTTCATGATGACTAGAGTAAATTATCATCACAATGATTCATTCCTCTTGAGTCATCATAGATGGCTTGTCGGTCTATTTCCCATATATCTCTGCGCAAACGTACCTGATTCCTGATTAGGGTTTTTGAGAGAAATGAGTCTTGATTCATGAAGATGATATAAGTGAGTTGAAAAATTGCCTAAGTGTAGGGGAACAAGGGTTAGAGCCGCGTAGGGGAGGGTAAAATGGTCCCAAAATTTCAATGGCAAGCTTTGCAATTTCCATAGGAAACCAAGGGTAAAATGGTCATTTCACCATAAAAATATCTAATGGCATTTATGTGCCATTATGATTCGGATAGGATCGTCATAAATGCTCGTCACATCAGTCACATCAGTCATCTCAGCTCCGTTGCTGACTCCCTGGTTCATCTGACTCAGGTTTTCCTAGAGATATTTCGACGTTTTCGCCCGCAACAAATATAATATTTTATTTTTTTCGCGAAAATTTTCAAAACTTCCAGTATCGTAGAAAATACGATAAAAACATTATTCATATCGTTCACGAATTAAAATTAGGTTTTATGAGCAGTAAACTTTTACTGTTAGTGAAAAACGCAGCCGAGCTCCGTCTGAATTTTCAACCCAAAATTTCATCGTAACCTTATGATATCAAATATAGCATGGAAATGACATTAGTTTATCCAAAATCATTTTCTAAGTCTCGGACAAAAATATAATCATTCATATATTTATTACCGATATTAGAAAGTAGTGAAAAATCGGGGTGTTACAAGACCAAGATATGAGCGCCTCTAGGTGGAAGAAGAAGCAAAATGTGTCGTCGGAGCTTACCAGAGGTTGCTGGAACAAAGGAGCAAAAAAATTTTCTCGATCGCCGAAACCCAGTAAACCGCCAGTTTTTCCAATTTTTTTATCGGTTTGACGGTTTTTAATCCGGTTTTTTTACTGAGCGATTATAGGGGTCTTTCGGACCGGATGACTGGCCGGTTCGTGGTTCGACCGATCGAACCGACCAATCTAGTCTGGTTTTACTAACACTGGTAAAGAAAGACAATTTGTGAATCTTATTCAATTTATTAATATATAATTTGGATATCCTACTTTAGTTAACTAAAATTAAAAATCCAAAATTAACAAATATTAGAAATTTTACTTTGATACCAACTTTTGAAAACATAACATACTTATGATTTTATTAAAATATGTTTTAATTGTAAATATGAATACATATATAAAAATATTATCCTAAGTGTACATCAAGAAATATTATCATAATCTTTATTTTTATTTAATATATTTTTAATGCTTTTCATTTTTTAATAAATAAAATCATATATATATATATATATTATTGTTTTATTATTTAAATAAAAATATAATAATTTAATTTAAATAATAATAAGTAAATTTAACATTAATGACCATAAAAATATATATTCTTTTTTATTAAAACTAAACATAACACTCTCTTTCTTCATTAGATAAGTGAACAAACAAGTTCTCTTAACTAACAAAATTATGTATCGGAAAAGATGTTGGATGACGTAACGATGACTTAATGCTTAAATTATGTAATGGATTTGAATTTTGAGAAATGAAGTAAGAGATAGATAGAAAAATATGTTAATCTTGACATTTTTCAATTTTTGATTGGGAAAGCAATAGGCCCAAAGAGCTCTCCAATAGTGCACTGAAACAGGCCTCGAGAGACGATCAACTTGAGATCGACTAAGATCGAAATGAAACTATCTTTGATTAGATGGAAAGATAGATATAAAGAAAGTGTGTAGTGAGAGATCATTCAACTTAATAAGTTGGTCCAAGATTTCTACTTAAATGACTTAAACCCCTATCAAATTTAAATTACTTAAAAGAAACTTTTGTTTGCGAGTTAAGAAAGAAAAGGAAAGGGAGAGAATCAAAAGGAAAGGAAGGGGGAGGAATGGGAGGAGAGCATTATCTCTCTCCTTATTTGGAAGTATGCATTATGTGAAGGGAATGAAATGAAAGGTTTTCCTTCAACCCCCCCCCCCCCCCCCCCCCCCCCCCCCCCCCCAAACTGGGGGAACCAGAGAAATGGGGCAAGTGAGGGGATTGGAGGGTTTATAAAAGTCCTCAAAACCATCCCCTCCTTTTTTTGAAACTCCCAAACAAGGGTAACATTCCAATATACCTTCCCTTTCCTCTCATTTCCCTCTAAAAAATAACTCACAAACATAGCCTAGGATCTGTTTGCTAGTTAGGAGGGAAAGGAAAGGAGGGGATCAAAGGGGAAGGAAGGGGGAGGGAAGGAAGGAGAAGGAGAGCATTATCTCCCTCATTGTTTGGGAGTATATATTATGTGAGGAAAAAGTAATGGAGGATATATCATATACTTTTACAATTTTACCCTTACTTGAGAAAATTAACATAATTAATATTCTATAAATAATATTAATGTAGAAAAAATGTGTAAAATTTGAAAATGTATAAGAGCAAATTAGTAATTTAGGTTAGTTTTTAGCCAAAATACACATATTAGAGGAACCTAGAAAATGGGTTAAGTGAGGGTTTTGGAGGGTTTATGAAAATCTTCAAAACCTTCTCCTCATTTTTTTATTAACTCCCAAACAAGGGTGTCACCTCCATAAACACTTGTTCAAAATATGCTTTTAACATCAGGATTTAAAATCAGTTCCATTTTAACAGATGTTGAAAAGGAGACGGTGACAATTTTGAAATTAATGTCAAAACTTTTGACATTGGTTATGAGTTTAACCGGTTTTAAAAACCTTTCACATCAGTTATTTTCCACAACTGATGTTGAAACTTTGTAAAAAAGCATATATTAAATCCTGATCACTTTAGACGTCGGTTACAAGAACAACCGATGTTGAAAGTCTACTAACAACATCAGTTGTTCTTTCAATTGATTTTGAATATGACCAAAATTTCTTTCTGATGAACCCGTGTAAACGTCTCTGCCTCACTTCCCTCTTCCATTGTCCTCCGCGCCTAAACCCTAACCACTTCCAATGTCCTCTGCCATCGAGAGCACATTAAACGTCCCCTCCCCTTCCCTTCCATCCCCCTCCAAAAATCAACGTGCAAACAGAGTCAAGGGTTTTAGTATAAAAGTAAATTATTCAAATTCATTCCATGTTAGTTCTAAGAACTAATAATAGATAAATAATTTAAGAACTAGGTCATATACTTTAGTTTAAGGAATAAATTGCCTTAAGTGAAAATTATAGTTTCCAGGACGAATATTCTATTTTAGTCTATATGTATTTATTAAAACACTACAAGTATATTCTTCAGTCACTAAGTATATACTAAGAAGCTTTCCCAATATATATATATATATATACACACACACACACACACACACACACACTAAGAATGAAAGAATCTTTCCTTAATTCTTGACCATTTATATTGCAAATTTTGTAGTGAAATTATCTGACCCTGTCAAACTACGAGAGGCTGCTGCTCATGAACAGGCTAAGTTGAGTGAATTTCAGGAAGAATTAGTACAAATGGCAGCAACTCTAAATGGAGATCATAGAAAAAGTATATACCCCAACAAGTTAATCGAGAACATGAGTGTTTCGGACGCAGTTAAATATGTTGAAGATGCATTCAAGACATTTTTGAACGAGTGTGAGAAGGCAAGGCAAAGTGGGGCTGATGGATCTGAAATTGTCGATTGTGCTAAAGCAAGTACACCATCAGATTCCAAAAATTTCTTGCGCAAGATGTTATCTTGTATAATCTGTGATCGAAATTAGCTTATACATTTTACCATAATTAATACCTGAAACACATGCTGCTATACGTGTACAATTTTTTATTTTTATTTTTATTTTTATTTTTATTTATTTTTTTATTTTTTTTATGAGCTGTGTACAATTGGCTTTGGTAACTATGTGGAATGTTGAATGAAAATGTTTATTCATGTTTGACTAATCAGGAGAGTGTGAGTGTTTATTAATCTGAACTATGCATTGCAACTTAACGATGGAGTGTTTTTTTAAGCATATGTTAAAGAATAAAAAATTAATTTAATTATTACTCGTTCCTAAGTTTTTTTTTTACTAAAATAATCTAATTTTAGAGCTATTTATCAAAATAATCTGCATTTGAAATAATTTATTAAAATAATCTACGTTTGTCATGCTGGATTTTTTTTTTTTGTATTGTGTGGCGCCGCCGGTCGAATTAGCGTCATTGACTGTCACGTACTCTTTGATTGGTCCATCAATTTTTTTTACTAAAACATCTTTTTATATAAAAATAATTTTTTTATTTTTTGCATACAATGGCACGCGATGCCCTTTGGTGGAGTGGCGCCAGTCCCCCCATCCACTCTACCTAACTCTTTTAATTAGTGTTGTTATTTATTTTGTAATATTATATTAATATAAATGTTATTAGTATTGCGTTTTTTTAATATTACTTCACCCATTCTTTTTTTATTATTGTTTTAATTGGTGTTGTTATTTATATTTTTTAAATATTGGCATTTTGTATTATTATTATCAGGGAAAAGTACATGCAGACCTCCTAGACTTTGCAACATTTGCGAATAGGCACCTTCAATTATTAATTAGATCTTCCAAATTAATCATCAAACTTCAACTATTAGTAAAATTAGTCATTCTTTAACCCAAATTTAGTTCACTACTAATAATCAAATCTAGCCGTTCATGTTAATTTAATATAACATTTCATCTTCTCTAGTTCAAGCTGCTCTCCTATATTGGTTGTTGAAATCAGTTTTGGAATCGTGTCTTATATTGTTGCTTCTAGAAGAACCTTTGTTCTGATTTTTTTTCTTTTACAGTTTTTCATCCAATGTTTCTTTTGTGAGTTGAAGAAGGTAAGATGGTAGAAGAAGTGAGGGTTTGATTTCTTGCTTTTATCCGATGTGGTAGCACAGAATTTGAGGAAAGGTTGTGTCAGACGAGAGATCTATGGTGAGGTTTAGTGGGAATGACCTCATGAGAGGTAATGATGAAGGGAAATTGTTAGAACCATAAAGACGGTGGTGGTAGGGAGCTATGGCATTTTGTGTTGGTCCTCTTGTTACTATTCCCCGGGAAGGAGAAAAGGCTTCTGATTCCTTGCATAAAAATCACACTTTTACTCCATAATCTTCATTTATTTATGCTTTTGCATGAATTTTTTAATAAAAAAAAAAGAATTTCCTAAAGTGCTCAAAATTTCTTCATAGGACTTAACTTGTACTCTAACTAACGGATTTGACGTTTTTTTTTTCCTTTGTTCCTTGGAGTTTATCCCATATGGGACTTTTTGTTTGGGTTTTTGAAATTGGGTGTGAAATGAATTTTGTTTAGGTGTCTACGAATCACGTTGCGGACCAGCTCAACAATGCTCGTGTACGAACCAGAGAAGAAGGAGAATGCACGAAGAAGAAGGGAGCAATCTTTTTTCTTTAATTAAAAATAAATGCAATCTATGATTCAGATTAAAGCAAAATGAATGGCTTGATTTGATTACTAATAGTGATATAACTTCATATTAATAGGAGGACTAATTTCACGGGTTTTTTACCAAACTGACCTACTTTTAGAAACTATTTACCAAAATAACCTAGTTTTGAAACTATTTACCAAACTAACCTAGTTTTAATTAAAATAATATTTTTTTTATAAAAAAAAAAAAAAAAAAAAAAACTGACAAGCGTCACGTGGCACCTCCCGGTGCAGTGGCGCCACTGCCAACAGCGCCATTGGTGGCGCATGTGGCAGTGGCGCCACTGCACCAGGAGGTGCCACGTGGCGCCTGCCCCCCACCCCCCCCCCCAATCAGCCATATTAAGGGCAGCCTCCCCCATTCCTTCGACCCATTCCCCCCTCCCTATAAATACCCCTCCCCAGTTCCTTATTCTCACACACACACACATTCACTTGTTATATTTCTTCTAACTTGTTTATTTTCTAACACTCTTTTAATTTTTTGCACAAAGTTTAGGTAAATGTTACATTATTTCTGATATCATTATTTTAGTTTTTTAATTATATAATCATTTGTCAATATTCTGTTACTGTTTACTTTTTACACTCTTCTTTATCACTTATTATTCTGGAAGTGTTGACTTTTACTTTTATAATACCATATATTTGTATCATTTAACATGATATTTATTTGTGTTTTTTATTTCACCCCTTCTACCGTCTCCCCCTTCCACCAACACATATCTGTTAATTCCTTTTACACTCTGTTATAATAAATGTTAAATTTAATTAATTGGTTTATATTAATTTACTAACATTCTGCTACTTTTTTTTAACGTTGATCGTTGTCATTTATTTTTATGCTAATGTTGAAGTTAATTCTTATAATATATTTTTTGACAGATCTGGTAATTTGTTTATCTGTATTTTTTTAATTATGTCCTTTTGTTTTTTTAATTCAGAATGTACCATTTTTTGTTTATTATATTTATTTTGTTTTGTTTTCTTAGTTATTATTAAAGTTGTTGTTATTTAATTTTTTTTATTTATGTTATTGTTGTTATTTACTGCACACGTGAGAAGCAGGTAGGTAAGTGTCGGCATGATATTTTGACTCCTTAACTAACCACATGAATGTCTTCATGTGCTTAGTAAAAGAATCTAAACATCCTAATAACGTACATCACAGCAGGTTGAGAATTGTAACCCCCATCTTCGCCTGGGAGCCAACCGTAGTGCAAAATTGAATCCTGTGTGGCATTAGCCCCTTGCCTTCAGGCACCACATCCTTCATTACCTGTAAACATATTTCACAGGTAATGTAGGACGTGGTGCCTGATGGTAAGGGGCTAAAGCCACACAGGATCCAATTTTGCACTGCGGTTGGCTCCCAGGCGAAGATGGGGGTCACAATTCTCAACCTGCTGTGATGTACGTTATTAGGATGTTTTGTGCAGTTGCTACTGGCCATATATTATAATGATGTTGGGTAGTTGCTATTTTTATTTAATTTATAAAAATTATTTGTTGACAAATAGGTTATAAATGTTGATATTATTTATCTTTTTATTTATTATTTATTATTTATTATTGTATTATGGTTATGTTAATTTTAGTATTGTTTTTATAGATCTTAGTGATATATTTGGTTTGTTTTTAGTTGTTATTCTTGTTATTTATTAGGATTACTTGTTAATTTTTTATTATGTTAATTATTAGTGTGGTTATTGAAATAAATTTTGTTGTTGTTGTTGTTATTATTAATGTGATTATATTTTTTTTTGTTATTATTGTTATTATTGTTTTAACTATTATTAATAATATTGTTGTTATTTGTTATTATTATTATTATTATTATTATTATTATTATTATTATTGTTGTTGTTGTTGTTGTTGTACTCATGGTTTACGTGTGTATGTTTTTTTTTTTGAAGGTGATATGGCACAATCAATCAATCCTGGCCCTATTAACGATGAATTGTTACACATGCAAAAGACACATGTGTCTCAACATGTGTGGAACAATGAGGAGGATAGAATTCTTAATATTAGAAAGGCATTCCAATTTACGGATGGAGGTGAAAACATTCCCCCACCCATCAGAGATATTCTTGACATGACAGGATTTCTCGGCCCTGCTCAGTTATCACTGTTTCACTTAGACCACGCACTGGTAAGTGCATTGGTTGAACGATGGAGGCCGGAGACCCACACATTCCACATGGCATTTGGCGAATGCACTATCACTCTGCAGGATATTGCTGTTCTTTCGGGTCTTCGCATCGACGGACAGCCTGTTGTTGGTCGAACCTATAATAATTGGCCACAGTATGTTGGTCAAATGCTTGGATTGGTCCCAAATGCGGCAGCCTTTCATGGCGGTCGTTTGAGACTGTCATGGCTGAATGCACATTTTGGAGATCTGAACCAACACGATTTGTCTGATCCAATAGTGGTTGCCCGTTGTACACGAGCATATATTTTGAGGTTACTCGGTGGCGTGTTGGTCCCAGACCGTTCTGGTGCATTAGTCTCATTAAGATATCTAACGATGTTAGAGGATTTTAATGTTACTGCACAACTAAGTTGGGGTGCAGCGGTATTGGGTTATTTGTATCGTGAGCTATGTAATGCCACTGACTACTACAACAAAGATATTGGAGGGTTTTACTGCATTGGTTCAGATGTGGGCATGGGTGCGGTTTCCAAAGGTGGCACCCGTACTGAGAAACGAGAATAGACCACCAAGGACACCATATGGAACCAGGTGAGATTGATTTTTAAATTGACTTCTAACATTTCGTTAGCTTTGGTATTATTATCTTATAACCTAAATTTGACTATCAGGTGGCAGCGTGGGCGGAATTTTGCCAGACACTATCGCGAGCTGCCTCATTATCGAGATGTTTTTGATACAATGGAACCATGCGATGTAAGGGTGCCGATGTAATACATCATCGATTTTATTAATTCTTAACAAGTTCTCTTTTATGATAGTTGTTGATTGTTTGTAGATTGTGTGGGAGCCATATAGCGAGTTACTGTTGGCAAGTTTGTCGTATATATGCATTGAAGGCATGCATATCTGGTTGGCTGTTGTGCCCTTGATATGCTATAATATTGGAGAGTTTCATCAACCTGATCGAACGATGAGACAGTTTGGGCTGGCCCAACATGTTCCAAAAGCACCATCCCAGCCGAAATGGGTCCACAAGTTAACGCTTAGGGGCAAAAGTGGTCAAGATTGGGTCGAAACGATGCGACCATTGATTGACATATGGAACAGTAGGGTGGGATGGGTTCAGCCAGGCGTACCACAACAGGGGGAAACGAACAGTCAATCAGAGTATATGAGATGGTACTTGCCACGCACTCGTCGGTGGATGAGTAGAAAAAATGCACAGCATGGCATTTTGGTAAGGATATTTTTAACGGTGTGTTTTAATTTTATACATTGTTAAGTTATCATTATCTTGACTAATATCCGATTAATTTAATGCTGCACAGGTTGATGGGCTTGAACGGGTAAATTATCTAGTCATGCCAGAGGGGAGCCAAGAAATGAGGCTTGAAGAGATAAGGAGTGAGACCGAGTTTATGATGATGGCACTAGGGTCCCAGGATCGTGTCATAAGGCCTATCAGCGGAGCTCCACTTGATATGCAACATCAGGTGCAACCAGAGGTACCAATGAGCTTGTGTAATCGGTCAAGCAGGGAAACTGGTGGTCTAGACCGAAACAGAGTGCCTGTGGAATCACAACCATTTTATCTACCACAGTTCCCAGAGCGAGATCCGGGGACATTCTACGTTCCTCCGCCATTTCCATATACTCCATATGAGCCTCCGCGGACTTATTTCTTTCCAGACCTTCCGACTCCTTCTGGATCGACCGTCCCAAGCATGCAACCGCAATATCCACAAACCGATGTCAGTATGCATGCAGGTCCATCTTACACAGGAACAGGTCCAACAATCCATGAAGGTACTTCTTATTCACCAGCGGGCTCGAGTATGCCTCCACAATCCTCCCAGACGTATTATACGCCGGATCCATACACGCAAGCTGGCTACACTCCTGCTGCACCTGAACGATGGATTACGCAGCTCCAAAACACCCCCATGCGCTCTCCTGAATATGGTCAACCCGGCATTGATTTGAATCTCGATTTTGAGGATGTCATGGACTTTGGTGACGACGCGGGAGATGACGATGCACAACAAGAGATTAGGCGAAACCCACATCGTCAGGCAAGAGACCGAGGTTATCAGTGCATCTTGTCACCCGCGCAGCCACACCAAAACCCACACCGACACCAATGATGTAATGATAATTGTTGTATATATAACATTTGCATTTCATAACATTAATATCTTATTTGTTCGCTTAATAGTAGCTGGATGCTTACGTAGTTAATTATTATTATTGAATCATGCAGCGTTTACAAAACTATTAAGTAGGATGTAGCTAAATCAACATTTAACATTATCCAACACCGCAAAATGCTTTAAAAACACAATTACAAGTCAGCTAAGCGTTCCTCGATCCTCCGGCGCGTTGAGGGCAATGACGCCGGTTGTGCCCCTCAGACCTACATAACCCGCAAAGTTGGCTAGGTTGGGACTCCCTCCAATCCATCTCATTCCTTATCCGGGATGATTTAGGCCGTCCCTTTGGACGTATCATCGTCTCATCCGGTACCAAGGTCCACGGCATATGCATTGCAGGTACACCTTCCTCGTTTCCAGCGGGGAACCATTGTTGGGAATAAGCAGTCATGATGCAGTCTAACCTGTATTTGTCGTCGATATAGTCATCGCACCTAATATGAACGTGGGCACATGCAGCAATTACGTGAGAGCAAGGGAAGTGAAATGCACGGAATCTTCCACATTGGCAATATCGAGATGGTAGATCAACACTCCACACCTGGCCCCCACTCTGGGTGGCTGGGTTGAATGCCACCTCGACCTCAAAACGCATACCTTGATGGTCAAACCTCCGAACATGATGGGATGATGCTTCTGCATGTTGCACCATCATTGCGTCTCGGAATTTTTGGGAGTGTCTATGACCAGAATTCATTTCTGCCCTGGTACTTGAAGCCCGCTCAACAAAATATTCTACCAGTCTATGGTATGTGCACTTCACCAACGCCGTGATTGGCAAATTTCGAATACCTTTGAATACTCTATTTACTGACTCCGACAAGTTAGTTGTCATGTGACCATACCTACGACCTTCATCGTCATAAGCGAGGCTCCACTTTTCCTTTGCAATGCCATCAATCCACCGTGCAACCTCCGGGCTAGCTTCCCGAAACCTTTCTAACCTGCGCTCGAAGATAACGCGAGACGGTGTATATCCTGAAATAACATAGCAGGTTTGATATATAAAGATGATTCACCGAATCCATTTGATAATTGAAATTAAATTATTACCTAGTGTCATCAAAGATTTCTTCAACTTGGCATTTTTAAATCTGAGATTGAAATTACTGGCGATATGTCTGAGGCAGTATACATGGTAAGCATTCGGTGGTTGCCAACCAAGGTATGGATTTTCCACAGCAGATATAATACTTCGATGGCGGTCAGAGATCAAACATATACCTGTCCTATTGGTAACCTTTTCACGAATAAGTGCCAAAAAACCATGACCAGGCATCCAATGTTTCTCCTTCAACGATAGCGAACGCAAGCGGCAAGAGTTTCCTATTCCCGTCTTGTGAAGTTGCAATCAACAGGGTACCACGATACTTACCATACAAGAATGTACCATCAACTTGTATTATCGGCTTGCAGTAATTGAACGCATCAACACATTGCTTGAATGTCCAAAAAACACGGAGAAACTTACGCCTTTGAATATCAACCCGATTACCAACAACGACAGGATTTGTCTCGATCTTATAATAGGCTCCTGGGGCATACAACTGTAAGTGCTCAAACCATTTCGGCAACAGAGCGTACGATTCATCCCAATCTCCGAAGACATGCACTATCGCCTTTTGTTTCGCCTTCCATGCTTTCCGGTAAGAAATTTTGTATCCAAACGTACTTTGGATTCTTTCCCGTATAAGCCCAACGGTAACAGCAGGTTGTTCGCGGACCATGCCTGGCACAGCATATAAAATAAATTTTAGATCATGTCATATATGATTTATTGTACTGACCGCATTTAAAATCTTCATGAACAGTAATACCTAGAATGCATGAGCATACAAAGTTGGAGTCCATCTTTGCGTGATCTTGTGACAACATTGCATTGACACAGTTGTGAGGACCACCGTACTTCGACACTTCCCACATGTCTGACTTCTTCGACAAAATGGCCCTTAACCTCCAACGACAACCATCTGCACTATTTGGACAACGCACATCCCATAGGGATTTCGTTGATTTTCCAACTTCAAATGATTGGTGAATTTTCATTGAATGTTGCTTCACCGCATCCTGAACAGCCTGTTTGCTCTCAAATCGCAACCCCACATACAACTCCTGGCCGATTTGCCAAGATCCAGGAACGTCCATGCCTGCGAAATCCGTCTCTTCGTCCGGATGATTCCAATTAATATAACTGTAGTGTGGAGATGGATTGATGAATGGACCATGTGATTGAGCTGCAGTAGATTAACTTATTTTATATACGTACGTTATCGATTATAATAATATTAGAATGGAATAACGTTATTAAAAACATACGTGAATGTTGTGGAACACCACCACCGAGCGGTACCGATGACACCGGAGGAACCAACCCGATTACTATTATATTGGACCCAGCTTCACATTCATCTTCGGAATCAGCTGATTCATGTGAATCACAATTTGTAAATTCATCGCCGTCTTCATCTGCATCTGAAACGGACTCCATTTCACTGTACCATTCCTCATCATCGCTAACTGATTGATCCGGCAAGTCATATTGTTGTACTTCAAGATTACCGTATAGTGGTTGATCAGGTATGATGGAGCTACCAACCAAATCAATGTCCACATAGATCTCAAGTGTTGTCAGATCCGGCGTTTGCAAAAAAGCGTCCAATATGCAACTCACATCCGCATCATCAGTTAATTGGTAACCGGTGAAAATTGGAGGTGTTATTTGTACAAGATATTTGGCCGTTATCTTTGAAATACACTGATTCCATTGAAGTTGCAACCTAGAATGTATCCGTGATCTCAGCGCTTCATACCTGATTCCTTGTTTTATTTTCATGAATTTGGTATTTCCTTCAAAAGTAAGGCCATGATCTCCATCATATACCCTACCGTTCCAGTAAAGCAAAACCCTAACAACTTGACTCATATTGTCGCCCTACAACAATAATAATAATAAATAAAAAAATTAACATGATAATAAATGAATAAATTACCACTGCTGATGGTATTTAACAATAATGAATTGTGCATACAACAAGGTAATAAGGCAGTATATTACCGGGTTTAATAGAATTTTTATATTTTATATACATCAAAACATCTGTTTGCTCGGCTACTGGCCAGTAGCAACTGCACAAAACATCCTAATAACGTACATCACAGCAGGTTGAGAACTGTGACCCCCATCTTCGCCTGGGAGCCAACCGCAGTGCAAAATTGGATCCTGTGTGGCTTTAGCCCCTTACCATCAGGCACCACGTCCTACATTACCTGTGAAATATGTTTACAGGTAATGAAGGATGTGGTGCCTGAAGGCAAGGGGCTAATGCCACACAGGATTCAATTTTGCACTGCGGTTGACTCCCAGGCGAAGATGGGGGTGACAATTCTCAACCTGTTGTGATGTACGTTATTAGGATGTTTAGATTCTTTTACTAAGCACATGAAGACATTCATGTGGTTAGTAAAGGAGTCAAAATATCATGCCGACACTTACCCGCTTCTCACGTGTGCAGTAAATAACAACCATAACATAAATAAAAAATATAAATAACAACAACTTAAATAATAAGTGCGAAAACAAAACAAAATAAATATAATAAACAAAAAAAAGGCACATTCTGAATTAAAAAAAAAAAGGACATAATAAAAAAATACAGATAAACAAATTACCAGATCTGTCAAAAAATATATTATAAGAATTAACTTCAACATTAGCATAAAAATAAATGACAATGATCCACGTTAAAAAAAAGTAGCGGAATGTTAGTAAATGAATATAAACCAATTAATTAAATTTAACATTTATTATAACAGAGTGTAAAAGGAATTAACAGATATGTGTTGGTGGAAGGGGGAGACGGTAGAAGGGGTGAAATAAAAAACACAAATAAATATCATGTTAAATGATACAAATATATGATATTATAAAAGTAAAAGTCAACACTTCCAGAATAATAAGTGATAAAGAAGAGTGTAAAAAGTAAACAGTAACAGAATATTGACAAATGATTATATAATTAAAAAAACTAAAATAATGATATCAGAAATAATGTAACATTTACCTAAACTTTGTGCAAAAAATTAAAAGAGTGTTAGAAAATAAACAAGTTAGAGGAAATATAACAAGTGAATGTGTGTGTGTGTGAGAATAGGGAACTGGGGAGGGGTATTTATAGGGCAGGGACGTGAAGGAATGGAGCTGGGGGGGAACCCGTTCCCTGAAGGGTTAAATGTCTGATTGGGGGGGGGGTGGGGGCAGGCGCCACGTGGCACCTCCTGGTGCAGTGGCGCCACTGCCACATGCGCCACCAATGGCGCTGTTGGCAGTGGCGCCACTGCACCGGGAGGTGCCACGTGGCGCCTGTCAGCTTTTTTTTTTTTAAAAAAAATATTATTTTAATTAGAACTAGGTTAGTTTGGTAAATAGTTTCAAAACTAGGTTATTTTGGTAAATAGTTTCTAAAAGTAGGTCAGTTTGGTAAAACCCCCCTAATTTCACTAATGATTGAAGTTTGAGAGTTAATTGGAAAGAATTAATAATTCAAGGAACCTATTTGCAAATGAACTAAAGTTTAGGGGGTATCTATATACTTTTCCCGTATTATTACTACTACCAGAAAGACGGACATTGACGTGTGAGACACCCTGATGTCCCATTAAAGAAGAACCTAATTAACTAAGTCTTAATCGTCATACTGATCGTTAGCACGCTTATTAACGTCCAAAACTATTAAAATATTAAAACTTTTTAAAACACAACTAACACACATAAAGCTGAAACACACAAACAAAGATATATACATAATAACTATGTACTACCATTGTACAACCTGCCCCATCAGTCGGTCATATAGTAAAAAGGTACTATATATACAGACATTGGAAAATATAAAAGATACATAACAAGATCAGACAGATAGAGAACCCTCAAAGCAGATGCTAATTAACCCAACTCATCTCTCAGAAATACATCCAAAGAGTAAAAAGCTCACCAAACGCTCACACCTAGACCACACACTGGCAGGTTCCATATTATCATTGATATGAGCGTTTCAAACTACTTTGTCCCTCCATATCGCCGTCTAAACACTCTAGGCTCCCCGACATACTCCTCCCTACTCGACACAACGATCCAATGCCACTGACACGACTATATATACTGCCTGGGAAATCTGTGCATTATTCCACATGTCATCTGCAAACTCTCGCGACCTTGGTGGATACTGAAATGGCACAAAACAACGCTAGAAAGGGGTTGAATAGTGTTTTTGTAAATCAGAGTTTTCTTAGCACAAAATAAAATTCAGTGTTCAGACGCTTTTTGACAGTCGCCTGTTATAGCCAGCTGAATTACTTAGAGCAAATATTAACACTCCCCAAAATATTAGTAATAGTAAATAAATAATTGTAATTAAAGTAATATGATAGTGAAGAGAGTACCTGGTTCACTCACAAACTTTGGGTTACATCCAGTCCTTGGCTTCACCAAGTTTTAACACTATAACTGATCAAGGTTACAAACGAGTATTATTTGCACACATAGCCTCTTAAGGCTCAACAGCAAGTATTCTTTCAACAAACCTCTTCAGTCTCAAGGAGATGAGAGTTGTTTTGAAGCACAACTTCAATATTACAAAGATGCAAATCAACCTGATTAACACTATAAAGAGTGAATAGAAACTTAGGATCAGGTAAATTGCAGAATGAGATCTTCTCTGAATAATTTGTAATTGGAGAGAAGAAGATCAGAGTATGAGAGCTTTCAGTGTGAGTTTTCTCAGTTAATGATTTTATTCTAATAGAGTATGTCTCTCACATGTATATGCATTTTTCTCTATTTTCTTCATTGTTCGGGTTCTTCATTTTATACTTGTTCACAAAAGATCCATTGAGACACGATCTTCACTTTGCACAGATCTTCTCTTTGTCTTCTAGACATAAAATGGTCATTCAGACTTTGCATTAAAAGTTTTATGAACGTTGGAGGTCATTTGTTGACCACAGAGCATAGCAAAGATGCTTTTCTTACTTGGGTAGTGTAGCTATCCTTATTTGTGCAACATTGAGAAAAGCTTGGAGAAAGGTGCTTTTCGGTTATTGCCTAAAAGACAATTGTAGCAAGGTCTTCATGCTTTCTGCTTTTTGTACTCATTCAATGACAAGGAAATTATTATTATATTCCTTTGAATATTTGTTTCCTTTCTTTGATGATTCTCTTTCATTCAGATTCCCAAGCGAGCCATCAAGAAATATTTTTCTTTTAAACGTTACTCACTAATAAGGGAATATGTCCTTATGCTCAAATGCTTCTTTTATAATGTCTTCTAACAAATGACTGGGTTTTAGACGCATTCTGGGTTCTTTGGTAGTTCTGACAAGTCCTTGAACGCCTTCTTGGTTCTAACAGATCTTCAGATGCTTCTTTTGATCTTCAGACGCTTCTTCTTAAGATTTTGCATGAGGGTTTCTTTTGAGATAATCTGAAGTCTCTATCAAAAATATGTCTGTAGCTTGATATTTTTTGAATTGGTCTTCAAGTTTTCTTCAGAGGATTTCATAATTATCTTTTGCAATCTTGCTTAGATGAATGTTGAGATCAGTGTAGCTTCTAAAGATTCTTTAATTCTTGCAACCGAGAGAGTAGGCCTTTCTTTGATGATTCTCTTTCATTCAGATTCCCAAGCGAGCCATCAAGAAATATTTTTCTTTTAAACGTTACTCACTAATAAGGGAATATGTCCTTATGCTCAAATGCTTCTTTTATAATGTCTTCTAACAAATGACTGGGTTTTAGACGCATTCTGGGTTCTTTGGTAGTTCTGACAAGTCCTTGAACGCCTTCTTGGTTCTAACAGATCTTCAGATGCTTCTTTTGATCTTCAGACGCTTCTTTTAAGATTTTGCATGAGGGTTTCTTTTGAGATAATCTGAAGACTCTATCAAAAATATGTCTGTAGCTTGATATTTTTTGAATTGGTCTTCAAGTTTTCTTCAGAGGATTGCATAATTATCTTTTGCAATCTTGCTTAGATGAATGTTGAGATCAGTGTAGCTTCTAAAGATTCTTTAATTCTTGCAACCGAGAGAGTAGGCCTTTCTTTGAAAACTTCATTCTTCATTTTTCAACAGAATCTTCAAGGTGAGTAATCTGATAACCAGTTGTAGTTTCATCTTCATCTTTTAGGGAGACACTTCTATTTTCAAGATGTTTCTTGGTCTTAGAACTAGATTGCCTTTCTTCATCTTTAAGGAGTCTAAGATTGAGAACTGCTTCTAGGCTTCAGCTTATATAGATCTTGGCAGACGCATTGTCTTAGCTGTTTCATTAGCTTCAAAAAGTCAAACGCATGGAATGTGCTTTGATTCTTTCATTCTTAGATTGACCAGTTAAATATTGTCTTTTCTGCACATCTCAAGTAGATGATTAGCAATATCCAGACAGTCAATTAAAAGCTCGATGTTTGGATTCATCAAAACACACGGGTCAATAAGAGAGTGAGTCAGACGCATTGTCACTTAACATTCTCCCCTTTTTGATGATGACAAACATTTCATATGATTTTATTTGAACATAATCAAATATAAACCAGATATCAGAAAGATATTTCCTTGCAAAAATTTTTAAGATACCAACTTACTTTTTAAGATGGCTCAGGCTAGGGTGAAGCAACTCATGGGTGCTGTATGAGTGCAGTAGTAAAAATACCTTCTATAGTAGGTATGTTTACTGGCTAGCTAAAATTATAAAATTGTTGTTTAGTCCCTCAAAATCCAAGAATAGCAACAGACACCCCCTCCCTTCAACTACATTCGGCGACCATCAGAACACTTGCCAGAGCGTCACCCCGTCGTTGCCACTCACCGCCATGGTTTCCCCAGTCCACCAGTGGTCGCGCTGCACTTTTCTGAGCCACCGTAACATAAAACCAAAAGCTTGTTTGATGACAACCACTTTCTTGGACATTGGTTTAAGTTGGTGCTTCCTTTCCTTGCTATGATGCGAGTATTATACTAAAGATCATAGCATTTAGCTGCCTGGATTGATAGATCTGTTTAGGTCAAGTTGCGGGTCGCAAGACCCGTTTTCCTGCAACCGGGTGAGGAAGGAGATTGAACTTCACAATTGTTGCGTTTTTCACTTAGTTTAAATCTAAATAAATGTCTCACATTACATCTAGGACTGCGAGGCGAGATGGTCTGCGACTTTCCCTTACGTGCATCATGTCGTGCGAGCCTTACCTCACTCAGTTTTAGTTACAACCATCTTGTTTTAGTTTGAAAAAATGGTTGCCAAAATTGCCTTGATTTAATATCAAACTCGTGACTGCTTATAAATAAAACTAGGGGCACAGACCATCAAGCCAAGCCACAAATTGATATCAATTGTAACTCTTATCAAAATTTAAAGGAAGGAAAAAAAACCAACATCTACGAATCCAGTATTTTAAATAATTTAAATTATAAGTTTTTAATGATATTATGTTTTATAATTTAAAATTTATCAGATACTTTAAAATTTATTTATGTATATAGATTATACATACAATTTTTTTTTTAAATTCATTTAAGTTAAATGTATTTTTAAATAATAATTAAACTATAGTTCGATATATTCTTTGACATCCTTTAATAAATTAATTAAGGACTTATGACATATGTAGGGTAGTGCATAACTGGACACATCCTTAACAAATTAATTAAGTTAACTATCATGTTGGGTAACAAGTAGTCTCATCGGGTCAAGTATGAATCTCGATCATGTCACCGGGGCAGATAAAGACTCATACTAACATGCTAGGTAACAAGAAGTCGGATCACATCATTCCGGTTAGGTAACAAAAAATCGGACTCTTGTTACTAAACATGACAGCACGAGTCTTCATCTGGCCCGAAATGACATAGTTGACCTGATCAGGTTTCAATCTTGTCCTGATCCGAAACTTTGTTACTCAACATGACAATGTAAGTCTTCGTCTGGCCCAGAATGACATACTTGACATGATCGGGATTCATACTTGACCCGATCTGACTACTTGTTACTCAACATGACAGTGTGAGTCTTCATCTGGCCCGAAATGACATAGTTGACCCGATCCGGTTTCAATCTTGTCCCGATCCGACCTTTTGTTACTCAACATGACAATGTGAGTCTTCATCTGGCCCAGAATGACATACTTGACATGATCAAGATTTATACTTGACCTGACCTGACTTTTGGTTACTTGGAGTAAGAAACATGTATAAAACATAACGACATGGAAGCAGTTAGCAAGATGAGCATACACCATAACAATATCATGTTATCACGACTCAACATACACAACATATTTATATCATCTATAACAATTCAATCAATGTATGCTATGCGGTGCAACACTACTCCACTACTCCATTATGCATGCGGATCCAATCTACCTCAGGAAGTCAACTTCGGAGTTACATATCCACATTGGTCATTAAGCACCAATGCTGGCAGTTCACCAAACCATGGGTGAACCCCTTGGATAGCCGACGCACTTTACTCTCGGATGCGCCACCACGGGTGTACACGATTCACCTAACTCTCGGATGAATCGCCGAAGACGACCAGATCGCCTTACTCTCGGGCGACCTCCCTTATATTGAACATCCCCCACTAACATCTCCAATGCATGAATGAATGAGGAACAATCAGCACACAATCAACAATCACCACCTCCGCTTGGGCCATTAGGCTACCCAAGTTTCATCACCATCAACACCTCGACCACTTGGCATCGAGGTCCCTTGGCCACTAGGCACCAAGGTTCAACATTAACAACACCTTGACCATTAAGCATCAAGGCCCCCTTGGCCACTTGGCACCAAGGTACAACAATGTGTAGTAAACATCGTTACCGACTTAACCATCTTTACATTTGTGTTTAATTACACTTATTAAGTCTTCATTGAGTTATTCATCTTGTCTTTACTTCGTTTGGTGTCTTATTTTATCATTGGGAACAATTGGGGTGAAACACAAAGGACCCTCGAAGAAACTCGTATGTGCTGCTGCTCGTCTTGGTATGAGCATTAAAGATATCTCTATGATTGTTCCCGGGAGATTTGTCAAGATGAACAAAATCATAAAAGGAGGAATGAATGTGTTGCCCGAACTGGAAGTTTCACAATGGGTAAGGTTCTTTGATTTGCATGAACCAGTGTACCCACTTCATCTACAAGAGTTCTGGGAAAATGCTGAAGAAAGGATGTCTCAATCTCAGATCTCCATTCGGACACAATGCAATGGGAGATGATGTGAGCATGGACACCCAAAGCCAAGGACCAAGCATTGAAGACTTGCATTGACCCATGACAAGGGCAAGGCTTAGAAAAGTCCAAGATACTATAAAGAAGAGTACAAGATACCTAGTTATGGATAGGGACTAGGACCTTTGTATAGAGTAGAGTTCATGTAATAAAGATAGGGATTAGGACCTATATATAGAGTAGAACTTTTGTAATAAAAGTGCTTATTCAAAAAGCACTTGGGTAGTTTAGGCTTTTGGGCTTTTGCTTTGGGCTTAGGCTAATTGGGCCTCTTGTACCAACTAGGCCAAATAAGGAATCCTACATTGGGCCAAGAGAGGCCCACACTTGGAAATGGAGGGTAGGAGGCGCTAAAAGCCATCATAAAATTGGATGAGCACTTTGCTCATCTATAAATAGGCTTTATGTAACTCATTTCACAAGTTTGAATTCATTTGATAAGTTTCTCACACTTGAGATTCTAGAGATAGTTGAAAGTTCTCCTCTTCTTGGTTCATGAGTTGAACCAATTGATTCTTATCTTGAATATCCTTATTCAAGTGGTGAATAAGGATATTCAAGATAAGCCGAAGGAGGAGAACTTTCAACTTTCTCTAGAATGTCAAGTGTGAAAAACTTATCAAATGAATTCAAACTTGTGAAATGAGTTACATGAAGCCTATTTATAGATGAGCAGAGTGCTCGTCCAATTTTATGATGGCTTTTAGCGCCTCCTACCCTCCATTTCCAAGTGTGGGCCTCTCTTGGCCCAATGTAGGATTCCTATGTTGGGCCTAGTTGGTACAAGAGGCCCAATTAACCTAAGCCCAAAGCAAAAGCCCAAAAGCCTAAACTACCCAAGTGCTTTTTGAATAAGCACTTTTATTAAAAAAGTTATACTCTATATATAGGTCCTAATCCCTACCTTTATTACATGAACTCTACTCTATACAAAGGTCCTAGTCCCTATCCATAACTAGGTATCTTGGACTCTTCTTTAGAGTATCTTGGACTCTTCTAAGCCTTGCCCTTGTCATGGGTCAATTCAAGTCTTCAATGCTTGGTCCTTGGCTTTGTGTGTCCATGCTCACATCAGGAGACCCTACTCATTCACTCTCAACAGCATTCAGAAAGCAACTGGCTGCCCTAGGCAAGGTGCTGCCTTTATTGATGACTGGGAAAATGAGTTTGGTGAAGAAATTGTTCATCAAGTTCTGTACGGGGTATCTAACCCTAGGAATAAGGATGCCTCCAAACTTATTCCGAAAGGAAGATTTCTGCATATTCTATTGATTAACTGTGTCATGCCAAGGACCAGTGCTCGAGACAATGTCAACAAGGTGGACAGGTTTGCCCTATTTCATCTCTTAAGTCTGATGAAGATAGATATCAATGATCTAATCTTCAAGTATATGTTGAGAATGGCAAAGCCTCAAAAAAGAACCTCCTACATCTATGGGATGCCGATTACCAAACCGACGGATATCAGAAGCATTCCCCTCACTGGCAAGATTGATATGGCAACTGCCATAGATGAGAGAACTCTATCTCTCTAATGAAGTTGAGGCCACCAGGAAAGATTCCTAACTCTGATGAAGAGGATAAAGGAAAGAAACCTTCAGAGGAGTCTGAAGAAGAAGAATCTGAAGAGTCTGATGACTCAGAAGCAACTGAAGTGTCTGTACCTTTGGATCACAAGGTCAGACCGAAGCTTTAAGTCAAGAGGAATATGGTCATCTTATAGGATTCTGATGATGATGACCAACCAATTTCAAAGGTCCTGAAGAAGGAATTCATTAAGCAGCAAGCTGTTTCCCTTCACCAGGAATTAAAGAGGAAAGCTGTAGTTGCAGCTACACCTGTCAGAAGGTCTGCAAGGCTGAAGATTGCTGAGTTTGTGCAGGTCCCTCTACAAATCAATTCACCTGCTGTTTCACCAGTAAGGTCATCTGAACCTTCACCACCTTCACCTGTTAACTTACCATCACCTTTTGCCTCTTCCTCTACATCATCACACACCACACCCCTACATAACCAATTCATAATTGTTGAAAATCTTCTTGCTTTATCTCTTAGAAACTTCAACTTGAACCTCACTCCTGATAACATATCACCTGAACAACTTTCTTATCCCTCACTAGATCACAATTCATATCACCCCTCATCACCATCTTCCTCACCTCCACCAGAGAATCAAACACTTGTTCCTGTTACACAAGTATTTGAATCAATTCTTTTACCAATTTGTGGCTCTCCACCACCATCCATTCCATCACAACCATCGCCTCATACTGCCATAACAAACACCATAATCAGGACACATTCTTGTACCCCACAACCGATTGATCGAATTAACCCTAACCTCCTCAGCTCAGATGATCTTAAGACCATTAGCAATCTGATTGCTGAGTTGGCTGCATTAAGGCTAAATCAAGCCTTGGAGATATAAACCCGATCCTTCTGCTTGTATAGGAACAAATACTGTTCTGAAAATCTGTCCTGACAGAGGAACCCCTCCCAAGAAACATAAGCTGAATCCTAAGTCCAAGAACCCCTCCACATTTTTCATGAGCCACCATGAACCACAGATCATTCAAGACCCTGCTCATCACTGTGGATTACCCTTGGTTAAGAAGCTCAAGACGCCTACAAACAAAGCCAGACTCACTTCTTACCATATTCCATGGATTGGATATCCGGATGAAGAACGAGCAGATGCAAGGCAACTCTACCCCTTCCAACCAACCTTCATTTTTACTCCATTTCTTTTTATCTTACCTTTACGTTTTTATGAAAACCCTTTTTCTGTTTATTCTTTCAATTTTCCTGTTTCTCTTGAACACTTAACTTGGTTTTTCAATTCATCTATCTCCTCTTATTTGTTCTTTCTCAAATTTAGAGTTCACCTCTTTTAGAATTCCTTGTTTGCAACCTTTTGGATCACTGCATTCAGTGTTTCCTTTGACTCTCTCTCTTTTTCATATCATCTTTGATATCTCTTTCATTTACTCTTTTGGCTTCTCCCTTCCCTAGCACTGTCTAGAACTTGTTCCATATCAACCACCTAAGACATAAGGTGTCACTTCTGAACCCGATCCTTCAACTTCATCCACATATGATGACTTCGCTGAAATGGCATCCACTATCACTGGAATGGATCCTGTTGCCCAAGCAGAAATCAGCGGCCTTCGTGAGACGATGGACTATGTTGTGACTCTGCTTAAGAAGTTTCTTGAAAAGTAAAATCCTTAGTTTTCTTTGTTTTCTTTGTGTCAGCATTGTAATAGTCAATGATGTTCAAACTCCATAAATGATCTCTTCGTTTTTCTGTTTATTGTTTATTTTTGCTGATGACAAAGGGGGAGAAAGAAAGTCATAAAGATTAGAACTATCAGTATGAACAATATCATTATGAACAATTATTCGTCTGACATGCTTTACATAGAATATATTAAAATGCGTCAGAATGGCATCTCTTATATAAAAAAAATGCTCTAATAAAATAATGATATAATCAAGCCTAAAAACCAGTGTAAAGAAAGCATCAGTTTAGGGGGAGCATAACCTTTTTAAATCTTTATCTTAAGCTCTTACTTTGATTATATTTAAATTTCATTAAAATCATAAGAATATGCTTGTCACCATCAAAGAGGGGAGATTGTTAAGTATAAGTTTTTGACATCTCTAATTTTGATGAATCCAAACAAAAGGATGATTTTAAGTGAACCTCTTGAAATCCATTAATATGTGTATTAAGTGTGCAGATCATAAAGCAAGAGCATACAAGTCTTAAAAATGCGTCTGTGTTACGATGCATCTGAAGTATGACTCGGTTCCTATAAACCATGAGAATGCGTCTTACTCTTCAAAAAGACTTGAAGTCCTTCGCTTCACTTCTGTTCGATAGTAAAGAATATTCCTTTGCATTTTCAAATCAAGAAATTCAAATTCAGAAGCTCAAAGCATCAATCCGTGCTTGAAATTATTTTTGTTGCAAAAGGCAAAATGGCTTTTACTCGGTCGCAGACCCGCATTGCAAAAATAAGAAAAGTCACGCCGCCCAAGTCTGAAAAGCAACAAACACTGCTCTGAATCAAGCTGCACTCTGACAATGCCAACATATACGTTCAACTTGTCTTGAAGCTCTCCAACGACCATAAACATTAAATGCAAGTTCATAACGACTCTTTGGCATTAATGAATCAAAACAAAAGTTTACTCATCTGAAGAATCCTCCTCAAACAATT
Source organism: Echinosophora koreensis (assembly GCA_035048595.1). NCBI lineage: Eukaryota > Viridiplantae > Streptophyta > Magnoliopsida > Fabales > Fabaceae > Echinosophora > Echinosophora koreensis. Next base: position 3,347,512 of record JAPCYP010000025.1, on the reverse strand, counting down.
TATTACTAATGAGTATAAATAGAATACTTTGAGGACTGATGAATATACACACCTGAGTGAATTCACTCAAGCATTCAATACTCTCTTCGCATTTAAAGCTCTCTTGAGTTCTTCTCAGAAAACTTCTCTGCTCAATCATTTGTATTTATTGAGAAGTATTTATTGTGGTCATACCCACCTTAAATACTTATTCACTCATTGAGTGTTATTCGGTTGACTTGCAAAGTTGTAATCAGTGAAGCTGCTGCTTCATTCAACTCTTACCATTTGTAGAGCCTGAAGAGGCTTGCTGAAAGAATACTTGTTTGAGCCTGGAAATGCTAGGTGTGCAAACAATACTTGTTTGTTGAGCCTGTGGAGGATAGGTGTGCAAACGATACCCATCTGTAACCTGACCAGTTATAGTGTTAATACTTGGGAAACCAAGGAATAGACGTAGCCCAAGGTTTGGGGTGAACAAGTATAAGTGTGTCTACTATCTTATCTTATTCCTTCAGTTTGCTTTATATTTACTGTGCTAACTCGGTTGAAAGTGTTAAGTTTTCATATATCATGTTATATATCAGACGCCTCTGTGTTTGACCTTTTATTAGAAAGAAAACTTTGTTATTTGCGAAAAGTTAACTAAAACACAATTCAACCCCCCTTCTCGTGTTTTATATCTGTTCATTTCATTTTTAAGACCAAAAGTTTGTTTATTGTCGATTTTGTTAATTGCAGTAGTGTTATGATCGGTGTTGATTGTTGAATGCTATTTTTTGAATGTTGGATGCTCAATTCTATTTTTTTAAAAGCCAAATGCTGTTTTTGATTGGTCAAATTTTAGTATGATGGTGAATGAAGAAAGTAGTTATAAAATACCAATTATTAAAAAAAAAAAAAAGGCAGAGAATAGACAACGTTTGTTTAAGAAAACATTATCGTAGTTCAATACTACTATAGCGCTTTTTTGAGGTTGTGCTATAGTTTTTGGGTAACTAAGATAGCGCACTTTAAAGTCAGCGCTATCCTTATTTAGAATCCACGTCATTACCAATTCCTAGGTGCGCATTTTGGTGTGAACTACTATAGCGTCTCGTTGACAAGTGTTATTGTAGTTAAACCTACAACAGCACTTCTGAAGCGCTATCTTGTTTACGACTTTCAATAGCGCTTGAAAGCGCTATAAAATAACGAAATTAAATGCTATTAAATCCTGAATCTGTTATAGTGGATGTTCTTCATCTTTTTCTATTTTTATTTATTATTATTTCTTCCTCCATTCCTTCGTCATGCCCAGACACAAATATTGATAATGATATATGGAAAACCAATTATAATTTTTCCTATAAAAAAGAAACCAGTTATTATAGTGGTGAGGTTTCGGGCGATGTCTAGAATGAAGCATTAACCTAAGTGCCACACGGGTGTGGCAGTAAAGTGACTTGTGGTAGCCGGTTTTCTCGCTTATACCCGGTTTCAATTTTGCAATTGTGGGTCTGGGTAAAAGAAATTAGAATTTGCAAAAATGGGGCTGCGAAAAAATTGAATAGGGTTCTCTGCTCTTCGTTGGAAATGACCTTCTTTCCGCTCTTCTCCCATCATTGTGCTCTCGGCTACATGTTCGAACAGATGGGAGAGCATCAAAGCTTTGAGGATGTTCGGTGATACACCTTTGCTGCTGTAGTTGCCATTGAAAGGGTTTTGAGGTATTGTCATCGGGTGATGGGAGAGACATCGCAGTAAAAGGCAAGTTAAAGGTTGAATTATGAGGGGCTTGCTGGAAAATCAGATGTGCGGACCCTTGAATCATCTTCTTCCCCGCCGCCCCGCTCCTCACTCTCACCCCACTCTCCGATGGCGGCACGTCGGTGTTCCTGGTGACACGCCCGGTGAATTTCTTCGACGCGTTTGCTAAGGCTGAGATGCGCGGTCCAAATCCCGTGAGGATGAAGAAGATGGTGGAACTGGTATTTGAATCCATGAAATCCTGGTTAACACTATGACAGTACACACCAATGAGGCGTATTGTTTTCGATTTAGTCTCTTTAATTGGATTAGTGTTTTTTTCCCTTTGTAAAAAGGGAAAATAATGTGCCCCTGGACTTCATCAAACCGAACACCAGGTCGAGTTAAATGCTTGAACTTTAACTTGGTATATGAATAGAGTGTGAAAGTCACTCTGTTCCTCTGCTCCGTTCATCACTTTCTTGAGAGTAAGAAATGATTTTTTTTTCTTTTATTAAAACTACTAAAAGTATCACTATCAGAACTTTTGATAAAAATTAAATCATCACAAAATAAAGGTTTTTTTAGCAATGAATAGTTCAGATCCAAAAGTACAAGACCTCAAATGAAGTCTTATTATTATTATTTTTTTGTACCAGTAACAACTAATAAAGCGATAGAAAATGATGGTAACAAGGCCAACAAATTTTCGCTTTACGCGGAAGGTCGGAGTCTTTAGATCGCCCTAGATTGTGCTTCCAACCTTGAGTTTGTTCCATGGTTTCCAATAGACATAAACGTAACAGGCGCTAAAGGAGGAGATGGGCAGAAGGGATAAGGGCTTATCTACAAATATTATCCACTTAAACATAGACTGATTAACAAATAGAAGAAAACCTAATTGAAGAGTTGTAGGTAATGGTTTTTTTTTTTTTGCACAGTGTAATCTAAGCCATTGAATATTAAACAAATAAATCCAATGGCGAAAACATATGCTTCATCCGTGTGGCACTTAGGGACATACTTCATTTTAGACATCGCCAAGGTTTCGTTGTTTTTAAATGAGTTAAAAGTTTTTTCCTGAAAACTTTGAATGGTTTATAATACTTCACACCTCTTACGTTTGATACAGTAAACTTAAGGCTAAAATATTCTTTTGGTCCCTTAAGTTATTTTTAAAATTTATTGTGGTCCCTCAACTTTAAAAAGATTCATTTTAGTCCCTTTTGTATGAAATCTTACACATTTTGGTCCCTTATGTCACATCCGTCTATAACGACGTTAACATCATTCTATGTGACCGTTAACAATAGCTGATTTGGTCCTTTTATATTTTAAGTAAATTCATTTTGGTCCCTTATGTGAACACCTAATTTTGTCCGGGTATTTTCTCTTTTTAATTAATATTTTAAAAAATAATAAAAAATGTATAGAAAAATAAAGTAAAAAAAATTGTTCATGGTATTGGCCCAATTTATTACAAGGTTGTTTTTAGTCCATCATCCAACCAACTTCATCATTGGCCTAACAGCCAACCCTTTTTGGTAATAAGCCCAATGACATTCTTTTATATATAATATAATATAATATTATAATATAATAATAAAAAAAATCTGACTTTAATAAAAGCAAATGAAAAAAAGGCTTAATTACAGTTTTGGTTTCCATATTATTGGTCATATACGATTTTGGTCTCTGAAGTTTTTTCTGTGCATATTTAGTCCCCCAATTTTTTCAATGTTACAAATTTGATCCTTCTATCTAATGTCTGTCATTTTTTTTAATGAACAACATAGAAAAACCACTTCTCACACACAACCTCTGATTGATGTTCTCCCTCCTCTGCATCTCCGATTTAATATGATTTAGTGGTTTCTCTATGTTATTTACTGGTTTTGTCCCTCCTTTTCGGGACATTTTTTTGTTCCACCACATGATCCCTTACCACAAAAGCTCAAAAAGAGGTTCTATACGCTTAGAGCAATGGTTCTATATGCTTAGAGGAGTGATTAGTATATGTTGTTCGTGGAAAAAACTGACAGACATTGACAGAAGAACTAACTTTGCAACATTAAAAAACAGAGGGACCAAATGTGCACGAAAAAAACTTCAAGGACCAAAATCGAACATGACCAATAGTAAGGAGACCAAAACTACAATAAAGCCTCTATATATATATATATATATATATATATATATATATATATCTTGTATGTTGCTCCCCCAACGTACAGTACCAGACCCCTACTCAACCTTGATCATTCCCCTGCTCAACCTTGGTCATTCCCCTTCAGGTTTTCTCATTAACCAACATACACCCATGCAAATTTTGAAAGTAACATGACTACATGAGATGTGGGCTGCTCAAGGAGTTAAATTTTATTTATCAGAATCCATTTGGAGTTAAATTTCAGAGTTGGGAAGGGGGCTATGATGAAGAAACATAAATGGAAGTTGAAATGGACTAGAGCATGATAACCTTTGCAATACTCAAAGCTCATATGGTCCCAATGTCAATGTGAAGAGTTCATCTTCTCTATAAATACCAAATCAGAAACACCCGTACAGGGGGATCCGAAAAATCAGAAGAAAAAAACTCATTCTCTCTTGCTTCCTAACAGAACCCTCACTCCCTCACCACCAAAGTCACCATATAATAACAAAAGAAAACACAGACAGTCACCCTCTTCTTCACTGCCACCGTCCGCGCCGTAGTGCCTCGCCGCACGACGCCTCCACGTACCTCGAACCAGCTCCCTTCCATTCCGGTTCCGTTCACCGCCGCGTCCAGGTCCCCTCCGCACCAGACCCACGAACGTCGCCGTATCGCTCACCGCTGCCTTGTTCTTCGCCGCCGCCGTCGCGCGTTTACAGAACCACAACACAGCCCACTCGGCCGCGCCACACCAGATTCGCACCCAAACGCGCCGCCAAGACGTCGATCAAACTCATCTCCGTCGCGCCACGCCACCTCCGACGTCCACCCTTGCCGCCTCCGCCTCCGCCTCCGCCTCACGCTCAAACCCCTTCTTGCTCCCCTCTGTAGGTAAACGGAGAAGCTGAACTTGGATTTTTCTTTCTCTTTCTTTTTTATGTTTTTTTTTTCTTCATTATTATGTGATTTGTTTAGTTTATTTGGGTTGGGCTTCTGATAAGGGGTTATGTTTGTGTTTTTATATTTTAGATACTGATGTGTCTTAGCTTGTGGGCTTAGAATCAATAGGTAAGTTTTTTTTTTTTTGCCCCTTTCGTTTTCTTTGTTTATTTTTTAGGCCAAACATAAAAATTACAAAGAGTAGCATGTGTCTAAAAAATCCTTTTTTCCAAAAGTGTCAAAAAATCAAAAATAAAAAAATCTTGTTCTCTTTGTTTCTTAATGAAAAAAGTCATTAATCAAATCCCTTTTTTTTTTAAGAAAAACAATTAAAAAAAATAAAATCAATCAACCAATCAAACCCTTTTTAAAGAACTACGTGGCTTTAAATTTCTCATCGCACCAGGGAATATGTAGGAACAAGATTAAATCATCTTGTCAAGCAAAAACTAAATTTTTCCTTATTTTAGGATCTCTTTTATTGTTAGTGAATTAAAACATTTGAACTTGTGTTATTTAGGGATGCTTTATGGAGTCAGGTGTCATGTTCAATCCCCTGGATTTGAGGTTGCCCAGTGGACTTATGTGTCATGTTCAACCTCATTTAGGTTTTATCAATAATAAATTTTCAAAAATGCAAAACCTGTTAAGAAATATAAAATATCAAAAATAAAAATAATCCTTTCTTGTAAATAATTTTTTTTATTGGGGTAAAAACAAATATTTTAAAAGTTAATAAAATTTTTGCACAATTAACTTAAGGTACCATTTTTTAAACGGGCGATATAGGTTGCTAACACATTCCCTACTTATAACCTACTTCCAAACTCAAATCTCTTTTTTTTTAAGACCAGTTTTCTTAAATAAATGGGTTTTCCAAGATTTCCTCAGATAAAAATTTTGGTGGCGACTCCTCTGTTTTTACCTTCTTTTCGCGGTGCCCGGACAGGACGGTTGCGACACTTCAAAGTTTTAAGTAGATTCATTTTAGTCCCTCAACGTATGACATTGTTAACATCGTTCACAGACGGTTGTGAAGGAAGGGAAAAAAAAATGAGTAACGTTCCATACATAAGGGACCAAAATGAATCTTTTTAAAGTTCGAGGACCAAAATTAATCTAAAAAAAAAAAAAAAAACTTAAAGGGGCCAAAAGAATATTCTAGCCTAAAATTAAATATGAATGTGAGGCATGCATGATGGGGAGCTTAGATTGGTCTGTAGAAGTAGGGTAGTTAGCCTAGGAAGACCCGCAAAGCTAGGTACATATTTAAGTTCTTATACTTTACACATTATTTGAAATAGAATCAAAATAATTTAATTAAATCATACAAGTTATATACACCTTTAACGATTTGCCTCAAATATCCAACTCATAATTTTCCTACCTTTTACTTCTTTGGGTGGGTTTGGCTAAACAACTTAATTAAGCGCTTATTTGATAAACTATTATCAAATAAGCTAAAAATAACTTATTTTTATAAGCTTCTCTGACAATCTTATTGCAATAAGCTTAAATGAGTTTATGTGAAGATCATAAATTATTTTTGTAAACTGTTTGCATAATTTTATTCTTATAAACCCTCTATAAGCTCTTTCAAACACATCTTCTATATTCTAATATCCTCTTAATTCTATGGTCGTTTCCTCTTCCTTAAATTCTCATTTTATTTCATTCTTTCTTGAAAAGTTTCCTACTACTACAAATTGGCTCTTTTCTCTAGTCCAATCTATCTCAGTAGGAAGACATGATGGATAAAATGAGTGTCGAGTATCGGGCCTCCACATATCTTGGGAACAAACCAAAACGGTCGGGTTCGATTGGATTCAGGCCCAAATGACCCAATCCGAACCAACTCGACAAAGAAGAAAGTAGGCCTATTCCTAACCGTTTTGAATTCTCAGATTAGGCGGGTGCGGGTTTGACGGGTCAAGATGGTTTTGGCTTGAAAAAATTATTGACAGAAAAGGTAAACCAGATCTACATTTCAAACCATAAAAAATGCATCAAGATGAAGCAAGAACTTCACCCATAACCAAACAAAAACATAAACCTAGATCTGGACAAACTTTCACGATAAAGCATCAAACTTTCCCAACAAAAAGTACTAAAGTATTGTTTAAAAAGCACATCATCTTCTTCTTCTTCTTCTTCTTTCGCAGATCTGGTATTTGGACATGCACATCTTCTTTTTTCATAGATATGGACATTGAGTTGGTGCGGTGGGGCGGCAGCTGTAACACGCCGTTTTCCGTATAAGTGATTTTATGTGTGCCTTGTTTGTTAGGAAGGTTTAGAGTGGGCTAAGTGGGGTTTTTGAGTTAAAAATCCCTTCTTGGCGCATGAGCACGCCTGTGCTTGATGCACGTGTCTTGTGGCGGCTTGAGCCACAAGCACGGTCATGCTCAATAGGAAGTACGACCGTGCTCAAGGGGGAAACCCGTCTCACTGACGCTAAGTAGAGCACGACCGTGCCCAACAGGGAGCACGACCGTGCCCAGGTCAGAATCTTTATATAGACAGTGAGCAGCGAGGGTTACGAGTGAAACTCTCAAAATTGGCACTTCAGGCAATCCTAAGTGTGACGGCAGCCTCCCTCATTCTTATCCTTTGAACCCAATCCTTGTTTGGTGTTTTGTTATTAGTTGAGAGAGTACAATCACGCGCTAGTGCCAATTAGCAAAGGTAATGGTCTTTCCCTCTCCTGTTTCCTTTTCTGTTTCATGAATTGGGAACTAATGGGTTAACCTAGTTTGTGTTGACCAAGGCTTGGGATCATTCGTCGAGCCGTCCTTGTTTGTGTTGACCAAGGCTTGGGATCATTCGTCGAGCCGTTCAAGGGAACCGGTCTAGGAGTGTCTTCGGTTTAACGGAAATTCTTCATACCAGGTATGGGGAGAATGAATAGCATGAGTATGTAAGTTTGGGGCTAGCGTAAGACGAAGGGTTCCCATAACCCTTTATGTTTGATAACATGTTGTATGCCTATATGCCTAATTGTCATCTGATGTTAAACTGTTTGTTGTTATGATATTGGCTGTTGATTAATGTTGTGACGCGTTAATGTTAAACGTTAAATCTGTTAAACAATGTTAAGGGATGTTGTTTCCCTTGTTCATAAGACTGAATGTAGTAATGAGTGAGGATTATGCCAATGGCTTAGTCAAGGACATTAGGGATTGATCTTGAACGATTAGGGACCTTAATGGAATGAAAAAACTAAAGGATTAATTCCCCTTTAATTATAAGACATGAACATTTAATCAATACTAATGAAACTGATGATCAATGGATTAGTAAGAACCCTTAGGATTGAATATGAATTGTTCCCAATGAATTGGCAAAGGGTCTGTGACCCTTCTGCCCAAACCAGCAGGGCGCGCACTCGAGCACGCCTGTGCTCAATAGGGAGCACACCCGTGCTCCCATTCAAACCCAGAACTGGGTGCGCTGCTTAAGCATGCTCGTGCTCAATAGTCAGCACGACCGTGCTTGACTATGAGCTCAGCAAGACCGTGCTGAGGGGTGAGCACGTGCAGAACAGTGCTGAAGTAGGGGTTTCACCCCAAATGCTCTAAAAGACTTAATAAAATACCAACGGAACATGAAGACCAGAAACAAGTGATAAGATTGCTGTACCTTGGTAGCCTAGTGGCCAAGGGGGCCTTGATGCATGATGGTCAAGGTGGTAATCTCTAGTGCTTAATGGCTAGAGTGTTAATGATGATATGGTACCTTGGTAGCCTAGTGGCCAATGGGGGCTTGATGCTTGATGGTCAAGGTGGTAATCTCTAGTGCAGAACGACTAGAGTATTTAACAAATAAATACGAAAAGATAACATCAATCCTCGATAGCTGAATGGTCGAAGTGTTGATGGTGTTAAAACTTGGGTAGCCTAGTGGCCCAAGCGGAGGTGATGTGCTTATGTGTTGTGTTGAGCATGCATTCATGCATTGGAGATGTTAGTGGAAGATTTCAACATAGGGGAGGTCGCCCGAGTTATGGTGATCTGGTCGTCCGCGGCGATTCAAGTGAATCATGTACAACTGTGGGGACGCATCTGAGAGTAAGGTGCGTCAGCTCTCCTAGGGGTCCATCCGAGGTTTGGTGGATTGCCCCTACGTTGATGCTTATTGGCCAATGTGGAGATTTAACTCCGAAGTTGACTTCCTGAGATAGACGGATCCAAGTGCATAATGGAGTAGTGGAGCAGAGTTGCATTGCTATTACGTTTATATGATGATGTTATTATGTTATGTTGTTGTTATTGTTATAACATGCTTATTTGTTGTATGCTCGTCTTGCTAACTGCTTCCTTGCCATTATATTCATATTCATGTTTCTTACTCCCTATTTCTATGTTTCTTGTCTTGTGGCATGTATCTTTACACAGAGGATGGCAAGCAGCCAGTTGAGGAGTGACTCTGAGGAGTCGCGACTCGTAGTTAGGATTGCCGGTTTTATGTTGTTAGTTTAGTTTTGTTTCAGTTGTATTCTAGGATATTTTTCCGGATTGGTTATACCAGCTCTGTATGTGACATCAGGGGTTGGGATTGGTTTATGTTATGTTTTTATTTCTGCGTTTGATACAATGTGATGTTCTCTATCTGTTGTTGGTTTTAATTTTCAATAAATGATGGATGTTTTATTTTAATTTACCCTTTCTTTTAATGATTTAATTGTATGCAGGGTAAAGGGTGTCATAGCAGCCACGCGTGTTCCTAGGCGGAGGAGCAGGACCGTGGTGACCCTGAAGTGTCCCGAGGCAACAGAGTAGGATGACGTTGGGTCAGGACTGCGACGAAGCAAAAGTAGATCTGAGTGCTTTGATCTCTTCCTCTCATCCAAGAACGGCGCCATCCAGAATGGCTTTGCCGTCGCCTGACACCTATAAGTGGTGGAGATGCGATTTTGAAGGCGGACAAAGTGGCGGAGACCTCGAGGGAATTGAAATGGTGGTTTCTAGAAATCTGGAATGGAGATGGTCTTGGTTGGGTGATCGAACTTCTGAGTAGTTATGGAGGGATAGATAGAGAGAAAGATTGAGGGAGAGAATGATTATGGTGGGTTGGGGAGGGGGGAAACTAAGAGAGGCGGAGCAGTTCAGTGAGTACAAACAAGTGGGTGAGTGTCAAGTTATTAAAGTTATAGAAATGATAAATGTACACACTTTTGGGACATCTTTGGTGGACATCATGTGATAGGTTGTTTTGAAGTGTAAAATACATGTGATGAGAGAGAAAAAATAATAAATAAGTATGAATGAATATATATATATACGATGTTGGACATCAAAATCTGTATATAACTATCATTGCTCTTAAAGTTAGTAGTCTGAGGTCCATAAAATTAAGAAGGGTCGGTTGGGTGCGGGTTCCCACAAATTTTTTTTAGTCCACCCAAACCCGCCCGACCAGAGTCATTTGGGACCAAATTTTAAACCCGACGCCCTGCAAACCCGAACCCAACCGCCCGTTTACCAAAATCCTCTTTCGGGTTGTTCAGGTCGAGCCAGATAAGTTTGTCCAGCCCTAGTTTCCATGATAATGGGATCTTGACAGGTACGGTAGGGGAAGAATGAAGACAGAATCAGCGCACAACTCATTTGACACAAACTTACAAACTATGAAAGTGTGACGTTAGGTGTAGGGCCCAGTGCCGTATCAACCGTTGATCAAAATTCAACACCTAACTCTTCTTGGCTTCTTGCGCCTTCCTTTTCTTTGACCACATTCTTTGCATCACGCGTCCACCTGATTCTGATTTATTAAGCCTCAGTACTCACCGCCTCATCAAAATGGTGGTTTCCATTTTGGTCAAAGCCCTAAACATTTGACCCAAGGTCTCATCTCTCCCTCCCAGAATCGTTCTTATTGATTTTAAACCCCTTCAAACGGTGCCGTTTCAATCACTTACTATTTGGGCAGTTCCCACATAAGAATCAGAAAGCGCATATCCTGGTAAACGTGCGTCAACGGAACATTTCCTAGAACTTGGGCATTTGTACCACTATTATTACTTTTGTATTGAGACAATATATTAGGTAAAGATTTTTAGAATTTATGGTGCATGAATATTGAAAAGTTAAAAATATATAATATATTTTTATTAATAAATTCAATCACAAACATTAAAAATTGTAGTACCTGATTATTTTCTTCGAAACAACACCAAAAACTTTATACATTTTTACATAACTCATTATCAAATCACTTTAACAATAATAGATATTAGATAAGTAATAACTTATTAGAATTTACGTACAAAAATATGATATAATAAAACAGTTGTATGCTTCAAAAAAAAAAAAAAAGTTGTAAGATGAACATTGTTTATTTATTTTTTATTTTCTAAACGCACTTTGCAATATTCTAGAACCTCGTCATCAAAGACATCACCCCAATTTCTTGGGTCTCAAGGCGGCGTACCTTTTCTCTTCCATTATTATAATAACAATTTAATTCGATTTAATGTCACATGGGAATGGGGTATAAGTACTACCTCTTAAACCACTCCCATTAGTAAATTGATAGCTGTAACCTGCAGACACCACATTTAACCCTTTCAACCTAAATACGAGAATTTTTGCATACCAACTTCAAAAGCGTTAAAACCCTTAAACCCTTGTTCGTGAATCTTCTTCTTCCACAACTCCAAAACCAAAGGAAAAACGTCACAACAAACAGACCAAAAAATAAAACAAGAAAGGTTCCGTTCCTCTTCCTAGCTATATGATGAATGTTATGTGTTATTTATTTATTTATTTATTTTTATGTTATATTTTGGTTTCCTTGCTATAATGTAAAAATATTTATCATTTTTTTTGTTCATATGGTGACTGCATATTGAAATTAGACTGATTAGTTAAATAGAAACTGCTCTTTCTGGTAATGTACTTTGGTATCTGTGATCTTGATTTTGTTATCATGTTGTATGTGTTTGTCTCGTTGCTTCTTAGCTTTTGGATTGTATTACGTTTCTTTGGATGATGTTTAGGCAAGTAATCAATTTGCATTGGTTCAGAAATCAGAGGTTGATCATTTTTCTTGAATGAAACTTACAGTGATCTGAATCTGAATATCATTTTGTTTTATTTTTAATGTAAATTCATCTGCTGGTCTTGTAGCTGTGATGAAAAGGTTTTATTTATTAAAAAAAAATGTCTTTTTTTTTAATCACCAGCATAGCCAGCGTGTACAAGCTGTACAAAAGTTAAAATCATGGGTTCCTGGCTTGTGAATCACAGCATAGCTTCCAGATCTTAGTAATATTGCTTGTTCATCGTTTTGTTCAATGAGATCATTTTTTTAAGACATTATGTTTGATAGCATCACCTAAGTAAATGTGGACATACCTTGGTATCCATTACATTCCAAAAAGTTTGTGTCGATTTGAATGTTCCAGTTACTTGTGTCGAATATTGTAGAATCAGTTACCCTTTTGGGAGTTCCTAAGGAATGTTTCTTTGTATATGCCAATAGCTGATGAGCAAAGCTATATTAACTTTTGCTTTCTCGTCCTTTATTCTTGGAAAAAATGGTTGTTAACTTGTCATGAACTGTGGGCTTCTTTGCAGCCCTCAAATTCCAATTCTCTTCCCTTTTGTCCCTGTTCATGTTTTTAAGCACCCAATTTATATATATATATACATGTTGCTGTTCTTTGTTGTAAATCATCTCATTCTTTCAAATCACTAAAACCTCTCTGAATTTTGGTCTTTTCAGAAATCTTAGAAAGTGTAAAGGCTTGCCTTGATAACTTGTTCTCTAACAATGGCATTGGCAAGGATTGCTAAGGCCAATTTGAGAAGATCAGGAGGTGCTTTTGGCAGCTATGCAAGTGTGAGAGATATATTCTATGAGGGAGCATACACACCTAAATTCTCATTACCTTCCGATATAAACTCCCAAGCAGATGTCAAGTTTTCATATATTCCCAGAATTAAGGAACAGAATTACATGAATTTTTCAATGAGGGGAATAGCAGGAACTCCACACTATCAGCTTTCTTCTGCCAACACACAGAGAGTTGTGGAGGAATCTGAGTCAGAGTTGGAGTATGAGGAGACAAGATATGCAGGACTAGAGGCAACAAAGCCAGGTGAAAAGCCTAGGGTGGTTGTTCTTGGTACAGGTTGGGCTGCTTGTAGGTTCCTCAAAGGGCTAGACACCAGAGTTTATGATGTTGTGTGCATATCACCAAGGAATCATATGGTCTTCACACCTTTACTGGCTTCAACATGTGTTGGAACCCTCGAATTCCGGTCTGTTGCTGAGCCTGTTAGCCAAATACAGGATGCATTAGCAAAGAACCCCAACTCTTACTTCTATCTAGCTTCTTGCATTGGAGTTGACACAGACAAACATGAAGTGAGTGAAATGATATACCCTTAGTTTTTTGTTACATGCTTTGGATATTCAAAAACTTATGGAATTCACAATGTGAAACATTCTTAGTCATTTTTATTCAATGTCAACAGATCTACTGTGAGACAGTTAACAATGGTGGACTCCCACGTGAGCCTTACCAATTTAAAGTTGCATATGACAAGCTTGTAATTGCATCTGGATCTGAGCCTTTAACTTTTGGTATCAAGGGAGTAAAGGAACATGCCTTTTTTCTTCGTGAAGTAAACCATGCTCAAGAAATAAGGAAGAGACTTCTCCTTAACCTGATGCTTTCTGAAAATCCAGGTGGGTGTTTCATATCCATTTATAGTCTTCTCACAGTTAGCTTTGTCATTTTATGAGAAAATAAACCTTGGTAATGCAACAATGTTCTATGTCATTCACATATTCTGTTTTCTGAGTTGTCTTTATTTGCCCCTCTAACTCTCATTCATGCATTCATCTATAGAATCAAAATTCCACCTACCGTAGTAATTAACTAATTATAATAATTATGCTGCTATCTATTTTTCTCTGAAGCCTAAGGTGAAAACGTTTCCATTGTAACAGGCATATCAGAAGAAGAAAAGAAACGCCTTTTACACTGTGTAGTTATTGGAGGTGGCCCAACAGGAGTGGAATTTAGTGGTGAATTGAGTGATTTCATCATGAAAGATGTACATGAGCGTTATTCTCATGTTAAAGATTATGTTCACGTCACACTCATTGAGGTACCTAGTTGAATTTGATTCCATATATTTTAAAGTCTACTCTGTACTTTCAGGTTAATTTTAGTGTACTTAACCATTATGTTAACTCTCATGATTAGGCAAATGAGATACTGTCATCCTTTGATGTTAGCCTACGACAATATGCAACAAAGCATTTAACAAAGGTAAATCTTTTGATTCTATATTTTAATCTGTCAAGATTATCAACATTCTCATAGTTACAACTTTCAAGTTTAAGCCTGACACATACAATTTTGTATCAGTCTCGGGTTCATCTTGTGAGGGGTGTTGTGAAGGAGGTGCATCCCAAAAAGTTAGTTCTGAGTGATGGAACTGATGTTCCTTATGGCCTCTTGGTCTGGTCCACAGGGGTCGGTCCTTCTGAGTTTGTGAAATCATTAAATCTTCCAAAGTCTCAGGGGGGAAGGTATGTGCATAAACATAATTTCCACTCTTTTTCTCATTTTCTATCTATGATCTCTATTCAATTACTGTTGTTGAATGATACAGAATTGGTGTTGATGAATGGATGCGTGTTCCCTCTGTGGAAGATGTTTTTGCCCTTGGGGATTGTGCTGGTTTTCTTGAAAAAACTGGAAGGCCTGTGCTCCCAGCTCTAGCTCAGGTTAGCCTTTTTAATAATGTTTAGCCAACTGATATGTGGATAAAGTGATCAAGAAAATAAGAGTTAAGCCTGTATTGATCTACCAGGTCCTTTAATTCAATGAGGAAAATCCCAGTAGAGAGAAAATGCATATAATTGACAATTGCTCCTGAGCATGGTATAATAAGTTTAATAATAGGATAATATCTACGTACCCTCTTTTTGATGTCCCTTTTGGTAGTTAGTGCTCAGGCATACTAATCTATATCTACTTCAAAACTTCAATACACCATCTATGTGTAATGTCAACTGTTCATGTAAAAACTGTCATTGTTAACATTAGCTGAAACAGAAGATTGTTTTCCTGTTGATCTATGCTTAGTCATTCCTTGTAACTGGAATTTAATGAGTAATGACATTGTGCTCATCAAAATAATAGTTGACTGTAACTACACACATTCTGCAATGGAAAAACAAGCATAAAGAGCTGTCTTGTCCCATAAACTGATGATTAGGATACTTACCTATGCATTGGTGACTTATAGGTTGCTGAAAGGGAGGGGAAGTTTCTAGTGGAGTTGTTCAACAAAATAGGGAAACAGAATGGAGGCAAGGCTTTATCTTCAAATGGTATCCCTCTTGGAGAGCCTTTTGTGTACAGGCATCTTGGGAGCATGGCTTCAGTAGGTCGCTATAAAGCATTGGTTGATCTCCGCCAGTCAAAGGTATAATAAGAAAGTTTCTAATTTTATCTTTAATAACTTCCAGTATGTTAATGTGTTATATGGAAATGAAGTTTACCAAACTCAGTAAGCTTATGATTCTGTGTTACTTGTGTATACTGTGTAGGATGCAAAGGGGTTGTCACTTGCTGGTTTTGTTAGCTGGTTTATATGGCGATCTGCTTATCTTACACGTGTATTAAGCTGGAGGAACAGGTTTTATGTGGCAGTAAACTGGGCAACCACATTTGTCTTTGGCAGAGATAACAGCAGGATTGGTTGAAATTTGATTATTGCAGTAGCAGAGAACCAGTCGATTTTTTTGTTTTTTGCCTCGTTTATGTTGGCTGGGTGGTCAGCCGATGCATTCTTTTGGCCTCTGATTTTGCTGTAGAATATAGTATAAAACATCAAGTTAAATTGCATAATTAAATGTTGCAAGAATATATTCTTACATTGAGTAAATAAAAGATATATATTCTCCAATTCACTATAAAGAAGTATATTATAGGTGACCTCATTAATTTCTACGAATTATGGGATGTAAATGCAAATTGAACTGCATAGGCAAATAATTAGTGCGATTCTATTTTTTACCGGATTGAACGATGAAGACAAAGTATTAAGTGCATATTTGGATTACGGTTTGCCCTTGCAAATAATAATAGGTTACGTTTGATTTGCCATTCGAGTTCCTTAAATGTATGTTGGCATTACCTGAATGCAATTTTCATTTTGTTTTTGGCTACTGGGTGCCAGTCTTGAACTGAGTATTTGCTGGCTACCTATTGGTTTGGAACTTGTCTTTCATTTTGTTTGAATATTCATTTGAGTCAATTAGAAAATGCAATTCTGGCTTACCTCGGTTAATACGGAAGCATCATGATTGATGCTTTTACTTCTTCAGTTCGTTGATAGAGAATTTCTGCTGAATCTTAAATGCCAACAACCTTCCTACTTCCCATTTTACCCTTATGTTTTTGTTCTGGCTACCTGCAAATCAGATGACAAGATTGTGAGCAGGATACGAATCAAGATTTGGGAGGACACAAATCTGAAAAAGAAAATGAAATTTTGGGGTTATTGGTGGGAGGAGGCTACGCTAGGGTTCCTTGCGGGAGGAGGCTATAAAATTTGTGCCTGATCAGAGGAGGTTGCACTAGGGTTCTTAGCGAGAAGAGCAAGAGTGTTTCGAAATGAGTCGGGATGGAAAGGGTAGGGAAAACGGGTCATGGCCTAGCCCAAATATAAATTAGTTGAAATAAATGAAAAATAAATGGGTCTTGGCCTCATGGGTAATTTCTTTTTATATTTTATGAATGCTAGTAAGATAAAAATGAGAAAAAATAAAAGAGAAAAAATTATCAGTTCATATACTTAAAAAGTAATGAAATGAAACAAAAAAAGAAGGTAATATTAATATTATATTATAAAATTTACACCATTTTCAATAATTAAAACTTAGAAGTGCTTTTGATTAGTATCATCTAAACAAAATTCATTTTATTAAACACATTTTTGAAAGGAAAAAAAAAGTATCCAAATTAAAATTACATAATAGGACGCCACTTTTAACCAAACTTAAGTTTGCAAAATGAAATTGATTCAAACTTAAGTTTGCAAACTTCAATCCAAACACACTAGGTTTTCATTTCAGGCAAATTCAAGAGTGAGTAACCTTGGGAAGTCGCACACTATGAGAGACCCAATTTCACTTGCTATAGTCTGTTACTCATCCTCGTTTCTCTCTAGTGTGGAAAATCTAATAATTAGTGACTGGCTCTCCCAACCATGGAAGCTTTTAGCTTTCTCAAATACTTGAGAGGAGGCGATGCTGCTCTTGGTGTCGGTGTCGGTGTCGGTGCCAGACTCCTATCATCCTCTCATACAACTGCTTCCACCCTCACCTCCTCACCCGCAAACTTACAATGCAACTAACAGTGACGACGATAACAACGACGATTTGTTATTCAAGGGAAAGCTATTGTAGGTGGACCCTTCTTCCTTTCAACCCAACTCCAAGCCCTAATTCACTACCTCACTCTTCAAATTTGTCACCAAGTTTCATGTTTTTCTGTTGGGCCTCAATAATCATCTCTTCTCCAGAAAATCACAACCTCTCCTCATCTTTGCTACCTTCATCAATACAAGAATAAAAATAATACAACACACAAAAAATAACAGCTAACAGTGGAGGGAGGAGATATTCTCCTCCTCAGCATTGCACAGTCTAGCTCCTCCCGTCATGCCAGAAGCACCACAGTGCAGTCACCTCATTCTACATGTAGCTCCATCGTATTCCGCCACCTTCACACCACTCAACTCCATCTAGACACCCTCGTCGCTCTCCGCTCGGACCAGACCCACCACTGCAACACATCGCAACAAATCTACACCGCACCATCGTGTCGTCGTCAAGAGCTTGCGTTCCAGCCACATCAGATTGCGAACCAGTCTCCAAACGTGAAGACTCATGCGCAACCCTCGGACCAGACTGTGACACCCTCTACCCCACATGTATTCAAAAGCGATAACACAGATATGAAAAGATAGAGAACACATGCAAATATATATAATATTAAAAACTGGGCAGAGACTACCGCATTGTAACATAACGCAGAAATAACCAAAACATGTTTATAAAGGAAACATAACATAACTGAAAACATAAACAAACCCAACCCCGATGTCACACTACAGAGCTGGTATAACCAATCCGATAGAACAAATCGGATACAACTGGAAACAAACTAAACAACTACTGAAACGGAAATCCTATCTATGAGTCGTGACTCCTCAGAGTCACTCCTCAACTGGTTGCACATCGACCCCTACATAAAGGATACATGCCACAAAACAAGAAACATAGAGATAGGGAGTAAGAAACATATATATGACTATAACGGCAAGGAAGCAGTTGGCAAGACGAGCATATATCAAACAATCATGTTATAGCAGACAACAATATAACATATACAATTATCATTATACAAACGTGTATACTATGCAATGCAACTCTACTCCACTACTTTGTTATGCATGTGGATCCAAACTATCTCAGGAAGCCAACTTCAGAGTTACATCTTCACATTGGCCAAAAAGCACCAACGTCGGGCCAATCCACCAACCATGGGTGGAACCCTAGGATAGCCGACGCACCTTATTCACGGGTGCACCACGCGGGGATACCCGATTCCCTCAGTCTCGGATGAATCATCGCGGATGGCCAGATCGTCTTACATGCGGACGACCTGCCCTATGTTGCACAACCTCCACTAACATCTCTAATGCGTGAATGCATGCTCAACACAAACACACAACAACATCCACCACCTCCGCTTGTGCCACTAGGCTACCCAAGTTTATCACCATCAACACCTCGACCACTCGGCTATCGAGGATTATCGTTATCGTTTCGTATTCATTATTAAACATTCTAGTCGTTCTTCACTAGAGATTACCACCTTGACCATTAAGCATCAAGGCCCCCTTGGCCACTAGGCTACCAAGGTACATCATCATCAGCACTTTGACCATTAAGCATCAAGGCTCAACATCATCTTTTCACTTGTCTTTGGTCTTCATGTTTCTTTTGGTATTGTATTAAGTCTTTTTAGAGCATTTGGGGTGAAACCCCTGCTTCTGTATTGTTCTGCGTTCTGTTCTGCATAGGTGAGCACGCCGCACGGTCGTGCTGAGCTCACAGTCAAGAACGGTAGTGCTGACTGTTGAGCATGGGCGTGCTCAAGCAGCACGCCCTGATCTGGAATTTGAATGGGAGCACAGGCGTGCTCCCTGTTGGGCACGGGCGTGCTCAAGTGTACGCCTTGCTAGTCTAGGCAGAAGGGTCACAGACCCTTTGCCAATCATTAGGAACAAGCCGGATTCAATCCTAATGGTTATTACTAATCCATCAATCATCAGCTTCATTAATCTTAGTTGTTCTTCATTACTGATCATGTCTTATCATCATGGGGAATTAATCCTTTAATCATAACTTCATTATTAATGTTCCTAGAACACTCACCAATCAATCCTAGGGTCTTTAACTAAGCCCTATGAACATAACCTTACCTCTCACACTATATTCATGTCTTATGAACAACTGGTAGAAACATCCCTTAATTCTCATTATTATCATTAACGTATTTTAACGTTTTATCATTCTGTTGGTATTAGCATCCTCAATAATCAACATTTATAAAGAGCACAACATCAACAACAGTCAATAACATCATACTCATCATAATCATGGTATCATAATATTAACATATTCATAACAGACAATATCAAATAATAATAAGAACACTCATACCAATATTATCATCACAATAGATAATCATCAAATAACAATTAATCATATAGACATATAAACATGTTAACAAGGAAAGGGTCATGGGTAACCCTTTCTCTTATGCTACCCCCAAGCCTACATATTCATACTATTTCTCCTCCCCATACCTGGTATGAAAATCAGACTCCTGAGAGCAAACTAGTTGCGTTCCCTCAAGCGGCTCGACAAACAAATCAAGCCTTGGCCAACAAAAAGGTTAATTAATTAGATCCCAATTCATCAAAAGGAAAAGGAAACAGAAGAGGGATAACTTGCTTACCTTACAAGACACTAACGTGCACGTTCCTCTCCTAAAACTAAAGCAGAACACCTAGAACTCTAGGGGTTCAAGGGAAGGAAGAGAGAAGAAGTTTCTGCCACACTAGGATTGCCCAATGTGTCAAAATAAGGTTTAACACGGTAACCCTCATGCTACTGCCTTCTATTTATAAACTCTGCCCCGAGCATGGCCGTGCACCCCCTTAAGCACGGTCGTGCTTACATCAGCGTCACCGAGATGTGTTCACGCTTGAGCACGGTCATACTCCTTGTTGAGCACGGGCATGCTCAACTTAGCGTCAGCGAGACGCGGTCATGCGCTGATCACGGTCGTGCTCCCTATTAAGCACAACCATGCTTGTGACTCAGACAGTCACAAGACGTGCCTTCAAAGCACGGGCATGCTGGACATGAGCATGGCCGTGCTCATGTACCAGAAAGGGATTTTAAGCCTAGAAATCCCACTTAGCCCTCACACAACAACACTAAGTTAAGCCCTAAGGCTTAACCAAACAAACAAGGTATACACAAAAACACTTATATGAAAAAGGGGTGTTAGACTCGCTGAACCCCAGCCTCAACCATCACCATCGTACAAAAACAAAATTTCAATGGCAAGCTGCTCTCCCCTATGCTTCTTGATGGTAACATGAAGAGGGAGAGCCATCTCACTCTTCAAAGCACCACAATTGGTGAACTGTTACTATACATCACATTGTGATAGTCGATAGAAAAGAAGGGAGAAGAAGCGTTGAGCAGTGGGAGGAGTTACAGAAAGAGGAAACCGACAAAACGATTGCCTTGATCAATTACGACCCTGAATAATTTCTTTTCAATTCTAATGACTATCTGTTTCCTTTCACCGTGTGCGACTTTCTTGCCTCGCTCACGATAGAAGCCACCTTCATTTCAAATGTACTTTTGGAACCGAATGTACATTTGCAATGTTAATCTTTTGCCTTCATGGTTTCTCTACTGATAATAAGAACTTTTGGGATATTAAGTGAAGAGTATTTTTTTGATCAGGAAGGAAAGAAAAGAACAAAACAGAAAACACTAACGCCTTAACCTAATGATGCCTAGAGCATCAGCTAACAAAAATGAAAGAATCTGCGATGGACAAGACTCCCAAGCAGTAAAGTCTTGATCCATAAAAGGCACCATATTTTGCCAACCAATCAACATAAAAACTCCCATCACCCAAGGTATGTTGTAAGATTAGAGTCCATGGCTTAAGCAGGAAGCCTTAAATATGGTTAATAAGAGGCGCATAATGATGAAAAGATTGAACACCCTTAGAAATGGGATCCAAGGCCATTTGAAAATCAAATTCACATATGATAGCACGATAACCTGCCTTCCAAGCTGAGCCAAGGCCATGATAAATTACCAAAAGATCTGCATTAAGGCTGGTAGTAACACCACAGAAGCCTGAGAATCCATTTAGTCATTCTCCATGAATGTTCCTAATTAGACCACCAAAACCAGACCTGCCAGGATTCCCCAAGGAGCTGCCATCAACATTGATTTTACAAAAACCTTCTGGTGGAGAAATCCATTTAACTTCCCTAGAGCAATGTTCTCTACTGATAGTGCCAAAAGCTTTATAGATCAGATCATTAAGACTAGAAATATGGCTCAACATATACCAGTCCTCCTATTTCAAATCATTAAATATTTCCACATTTATTGCTTTCCAAATGATCCAACAAGAAATAGAAAATAAAGGACCCCAAGATTAAAGGATGTTGTTCTTTAACCAGCTCTTCAAATCCGAGGAAAATAAATCCCGCACTTGATGAAAATTCAATAATTCCCATATTTTCTTAGCCCTGCAGCAATCTCTAAGAGTATGAAGAATTGATTCACGAAGTGCACCACACCTATGGCAAGAGCTGTCTAGGCTGAGATGCCTAAAATCCCGTAAGGTATTTGTTGGCAAGTTACTGTTACCATGCATAGTAATCCAAAGAAAGTGTTTCACGTTCTCTGGAAGTTTGAGACTCCAAAGCCAAGTCCAAGAATCATTGTGAATTAGAGGAGGGAGATTAGCCTGAGTTAACCAATGATAAGCTTCCTTAGCCGAATAGCTACCTGAACCAGAATTACTCCAAATCAAAGTATCATCAATAATGCCATCAATAAAGTTAACCAATGATAAGTCGCATGGTTTAGGCGATGGTTCTGAAACCCTGCAAAAAGTTTCCCTTCCGGGACAAGGTTCTTGGTGCTAAATCTGTCTCCCCAAAGGAAAGATTCCCATTGATGTTGAAAAGATGATCAAGGTCGAGCATGTGAATGGCAGCAGGCTTTTATCAATGCTTCACGTGGAAAAGCAAGTTCTGGAGGATTTTAATGTCCCCTGGAAGGAAGCATTGATTGTGAAATTTCTAGGCAAATCTTTGGGCTTCAACATCATGAAAAACAGACTCGCAGCGACTTGGAATCTGCTTGGAGATTTTGAGATATTGGATGTAGGTAATGGCTTCTTTATGGAGAAATTTGATAATGAGGATCATAGAAGCAAGGTGATCAATGGAGGCCCTTGGATGATCTTCAACCATTATCTTTCTGTTCGCTTGTGGTCTCAAGATTTCAATGCTGCCCTCGCAACCATAGATAAAACCCTGGTTTGGGACAGAATCCTGAGTCTTAATCTTCTTTTCTATGAGGAATATTTTTTGATCAAACTTGCAGAGTCTATAGGTGCTCCGGTGAAGGTTGAGCTCCACACTTTGAAGGTGGCTCGTGGCAGGTTCGCTAGAATCTGTGTGGAAGTGGATTTAAATCAACCAGTGGTGGGTAAGGTTGGAATTAAAGGTGTATGGTATAATATTGAATATGAGAGTCTTCATATTATATGTGCTAATTGTGGTTGTTATGGGCATATACTAAAAGATTGCCCTAACAAGCCAAAAGATCATGAAAATCTGGAAACCCCTGGGCCTGTTAACCTTGGAGATGTAGCTGTCACCACAAACGATAAGGCGCCATCTCAGGTTAATGACTCAGCTAAAGGTAATCTTCAAGAAAATCCTCCGCAAGAAGAGCTTCATGGGGAATGGCTTATTACACAGAGCAGAAAGCGGGTTAGCAAGAACCCATTCAAAAGGTTCTTGGAGATTTTCCCCTCCCGGGAGTTTTTCCAAGAAGGTCCTCTGGTAGAAGGAGTATTCTCGAGGCAGACTGCTAAGACAGTGCCCAGAAAAGGTGCTAACAAGAAGAGGCCAGGAAGAAAGGGTCATGTGCAAGCTCCCTCTGCTCAAGGTAAGGGAAAAGGAGTCCTTCAATCAAGAAATGCAAGTTTAGATCCAAGATCGGCTAAAAAGGGAGATCTGAGGGAGGTTATGTCTCATGGAGGAATCAAATTTAAGGAGGTTCCTCATGTGCATGAGGCCCATGCAACGTCTTCTTCCAGTAAACATGAATTGAGTTTAGGTTTTCCTGCAACGTCTTCTTCCAGTAATCATGAATTGAGTTTAGATTTTCCTGGAAATTGTCCTACAGTTTCCATGTACCAAAAGGATAAGGAGAGGGTTGTTGATACTGGAACCTCTTCAGGCTTGCCAGCGGCTACTAGTTCTAATCCAGGAGAGGAAACAAGAGTTATGGAGGAGGAAAGGGTTGATGAGTCTAGTGGAGATGGAAGTATGCAGATGGATATCTCTTCTCAGGCAAATCATTGATATCCTTTATATATTCTGTTTTTTATTTAAATTTTTAGGTTTATGGATTTTATGAATAATTTTAGAGATATTTCTATCCTTTCTTGGAACATTAAGGGTGCTAGTAATGCTAGAACTAGGAGACATGTTAAGGAAATTCCTAGAAATTTTAATCCAACGTTCTTGATTATTATGGAAACCCATATTCTTTTTTATAGAACTAATATTTCCTGGAATAGCCTTGGTTACTCTCTTGTTCATGTTGAGGGTTTATGGGTCCTTATTCAGCATAATGTTTCTTTTTCTGTTGATATTATTGATGTTTGTCAATTCTCCTTTTCCTTAAAGATTATGGTTGGAGACATTAGTTGGGTTCTTTCAGTATATGCTAGCCCAATCCCTTCCATTCGTGAGTCCTTTTGGCATCATCTTTGTAATCTGGGTTCTTCGTTGGTATCTCCTTGGGTCCTTATTGGGGACTTTAATGAGATTCTTCTCTCGGAAGATCAACGAGAAGGGATTTTCTCTCAGTCAAGAGCTGATGCTTTCGCGCAAGTTTTGGACCATTGCAATTTGGTTAATATGCAGACTATTGAAGGTCATTTCACTTGGCGTAGGAACTACAGAGGCAATAGATCCATGTCTAAAAAGCTGGACAAAGTTTAAGCAAATATGTCTAGGTGCACTGCATTTCTGAAGCTTTTATGGAGGTCCTTTATAGGTCGCATTCTGATCATAACCCGTTACTTCTTCGTCTAGGAGGCCCTTCTCAGGCTAGGGGCAACGCCCTTTCAGGTTTGAAGCTGCTTGGATCACTCATGACCAATATTGGAATATAGTTAAAAAGGCTTGGGTGGAAGGCAATGGTAGTCTAGCTGTTGCTCTCAATAAGGTTAGTGAGAGATCTATTTTGTTCAACCAACAAGTGTTTGGAAATGTCTTCAAAAGAAAGAGATCACTGGAGGCTAGGCTCAAAGGCATTCAGCACTCTCTTGAAAGTGTGGATTCTCTTGCTTTGGTTCGGCTAGAGCAACAATTTCAACATGAGTATAACTAGATTTTATTTCAAGAAGAACTCGTTTGGTTCCAAAAATCAAGAGAGTAGTGGGTTAAATTCGGTGATAAGAATACAACCTTCTTCCATGCCCAAACTATCATTAGAAGGAAAGGGAACAAAATTCATGGGATTACCCTCCCTAATGGTATTTGGTGTAATGATGATTCTATTTTACAGCAAGAAGCACAAAGCTTTTTTAAAACTCTTTTTGTTTCTTCAAGCTTAGATATGTGTCCTCCCTTCATTATTTCCAATTCTCCTTCTTTGGATACAGTTAGAGCCAATGAGTTAACTAAGCAAGTGTCAAAAGAGGAAGTTTCTAAAGCCTTAAATTCTATGAAACCGTTTAAGTCCCCCGGCCTGGATGGTTTCCAAGTTATTTTCTTTAAGAAATATTGGCATATGGTAAGGGATGATATTTGGCATCTAGTCAAAGAAGCGTTCTCCACTGGTTATTTTGATCCTTCCAATGCAGAGACTCTCATTGCTCTTATCCCTAAGGTAGATCATCCGGGTACTTTTAAGGATTTCAAGCCTATTAGTTTATGTAATATCTTGTATAAGATTATTACTAAAGTTATGGTAAATAGAATTCGACACTCTTCTGAATGATTTTATTGAACATTTCCAAAGTAGCTTCCTTCCTGATAGCGTGAATCCGCAAGTGTACGGCTTCGTCGTCAAGTAATAAAAAGATCGAACCCACAGAGACCGTGATCTTAAATAACAATTAATTATTAAATCAATTTAACTAAACTATATATAAAAAGATTTGGAAAAGATTTGGTTTTTAAAATAAAGATTAACTAACAAATCAAATATCTAAAACGAAATCAGTTAAAAATCGCAATCAAATATAATCTGGTGTTTTTCAAATTAAAAGATATTTCCAGGAATTGGGTTACCAACAAGACTGCTTATGCTACTAAATTGACTACTCCTCTTGTTAATTACCAAAATTGCTTTGAAGGTGAATTTATCCTAATAAAGTTAATGTTCCCTCTCGAGATACAAGAACCGCGCCCAATTAAACCAACCCCTACTCTCGTGGTAATTGTATTTAAATTGAACCCATTACGATTTGTGACAATTCAATGAACCCTCGAAGGACCGCTTCTAACTCTCGTGATTTAAGTCCTAAGTTCAATTCCTATAGATCCAATACCTAAGTTCACCGCTAGGTTCATCCTTAGAGTATCTATGACATGCAAATAAGTGCGCACCAAATTTACAAGTAATTCATGCAATAGGAATCAAATCGAAAGCAAATTGAAATTAACAAGAAGTAAATCGTCAATTCATCACATAAAACGAGTCTTGGGCATAGCCCCAATTCCTAGAAATAAAACGACTACTCACACATTGCCATGTTCATAGCAACGTTGAATAACAAAAACATGAAAATCCTAAGAGAAGAGAAGAAATTGAGAAGAAGAGAAATCCTAAAATTAAGCCTAAGGTAGCAGCCCAAAGGTCCCTATTTTCGAACCTTTCACTCCTATTTATAATGCAGGGCAACTTGGATCCAAATCTGTTACAAAATCAAATCAAATCTTCAATTTAAAATTCCAGATATTGCGCGTCACGGCCGTGATGGTCATCACGGCCTGGGCGTGATCTCTTCTGATTTGTGGGATGGCTTCACTCTGAGTCTGTCACAGCCGTGATGGTCATCACGGCCTGGCCGTGATCATTTCTGCCTGCGAGGGTCTGGTTCAGCTTCCATGTCACGGCCGTGATGGACATCACGGCCTGGCCGTGATGGCTTCTACTTTTGAGCACTTTCTTCCTTTTCAGCTCCACTCGGTCACGGCCATGATGCCTATCACGGCCTGGCCGTGATGGCTTCTGTTTGGCTCATTTTTCTTTTATTCTTCAAGCTCCTTTTGATTATGCAAGCTCCAATATGACTGATTTTAACATTTAATTCTTCAATTCCTGCACAAACACACCACAAAACCACCTTACCCGTTCCAAGGCAAAAACTAACAAAAATTAAATTAAATATGCCTAACCTATATGAAAATGCATGCAAAATGTCAAGGAAATATGAGGTGAAATCACACTCATCAAACTACCCCAAGCTTAAGATTTTGCTTGTCCTCAAGCAATCATTAAGGCCAGCCAAGATATACAATCAGAGCATGGACAGTAAACCAAGAACCCGAGTAACAAATCCAAGTAACAGGCATATCCAAATAAGTAATCATGAGACAATCAATTTCAAGTCCAATTAGAAGCTTAGGTTCCCTAAATTCATATCTCTCACTGATTCGGGCACTCATCTCACCTCACTCAAGTGTTTAAGGGTATATGACAATTCACTCAATTTCCTCAAGGAAGGTACCCTACCATAAGCTTGACTATTAACCAAATATCTACTTTATTAATGAAAACACACAAGAATCAAGAGGTCTTTTATTTTGGTTGTAATGGGGCCATGGGATTAATTGTTAGGTGGGGAAACCAAGAAAAGGAATTACAAGAAGGCTAACAAAAATATCAAATAATGCAAAGTATGACAACCTTCTAAAATACCTTTTGGGCTTTAAATCACTCTTCCACCACTCTTTCTTCCTTTTTCATTTTCTTTTTCACTTTATTTCTCACTTTCTTTTTCTTTTCCTCCCCTTCTCCAATTTTTATTTTATTTTATTTATTTTTTGAAGAAGGGGAGATTTTCAACACGAGAGAAATAATTTTCTAACTTTTTCATCCCAAATTTATTTTTTCAAACCACCCTTTTGCCCTTTTTACAATACTTTAAAAGGTGCCATATCATGCATCATTTATCAAAATTAATCAGGGTACCAAGAAAAGCATTTTATTCTTTTAGGCTCAAAATTGGGCAACTAAGGGTAGAATTTTAATCAGTCAAAGCTCAGAAGGCCAGAAAAATACCTAGTGCCTCAATCATTTTCAAATATGTTTTCAAAAATTTCTAAGTTTCAAAACGATTTCAAGTCAAGTTCTAGAAAATACAATCCAAGAGGAAGAAAACACTCAATCACAAGAAAGGGGGTAAATTTAGTGAATACCCCTTTTAGGCTCAAATATCTCACATTTAGTAGTTCAAAAATCAATGAGAAATACAAATCCAAGGAACCACATGCTAATTATCAACTATCAAAAGATCATCTCTAGAATTTTTAATTTCAGCCTATCACAAGAATACAAAAATTGGGTTCAAAATTCACTGTCTTGATTTATTTGGCACAAAATTTTCACATTTGGATGCATACTCTAAGTAAGGGGCAATCTAATCATGTGATTATGCAAAACTACACCTAAATGAATGCAACATGTAATATGCAAAATGCAACAAAAATACCCCTACCCCAAGCTTAAAAACTTACATTGTCCCCAATGTAAATAATTAAGTCAGAGAGAGGAGAAAATTGGAACAACTTACCTAGGTGGTGTTGGGTGCTGCGTGAATTGACCAGAGAGTGAGGTTTTTTTTTTTTTTTTGTGCTTTTCCAACCTGTAAACATACTTGGCAAAACCATTAATTTGGATCTTTCTCCTCTAATCTTCTCAAATTATTGAAAACAAAAATCAAAAACAAAAAAAAAACAAGGGAAAGAAAGATTGGGTTGCCTCCCAAGAAGCGCTTATTTACGGTCTTAAGCTTGACCGTAGTCCCTTCAATCAACCGGGATCAGGTGGGCTTTGAAGTGCAAGAACACCTCTCTTCCAAGGAAGTCCATCAATGAGCCTATATTGTTCATATGGCCACATGCGCTTTCGCTTTGCTCTTTTCACTCTGAGTTTCATGGCCTTACTTCCTCCCGGTGGAAGTTTTAACTCCACATGTTGAGAAACTCCAATTTCATCTTTATTCGGTGCATAATTTGTCATGCAAAGTTTGGGAGTTGCTTCCATGTTAAGCTCTTCTTTCACCTCCGGAGGCATTATCTCAATCCTGCATACATGATTCTCAAAAGGAGGGTTGTTATATGCGTTAGTCAAATCAAAATCCACCCTACCTTCCTCTACATTCAAAGAGAGCTTGCCATTTTTAACATCTATTATTGCTCCAGCTGTGGCCAAGAATGGCCTTCCAAGAATGATAGGGAATTTAGAATTCCCGTTCATATCCAACACCATGAAATCAGTAGGAATGAAAAGTTTCCCTACCTTTATGGGGACATTCTCTAGTATGCCTAGAGGGGTTTTAGTTGAGCCATCCGCAAATTGTAAAGAGAACTTGGATGGGCTCAATTTCTTGGTTCCTAACCTCTCAAAGATGGCAAGTGGCATCAAACTCGCACTAGCCCCTAAGTCACATAAGGCATGATCTATTTTAACTTCTCCAATTGAGCAAGCAATAGAGAAACTTCCTGGATCTTTTAATTTAGGAGGCATATTAGTTTTTATCATTTCATCACGCTCCTCAACTAAGCTCTTAGTCTCTTGTTCTACTTGCTTTTTCCTGACTAGCCTTTGTGGGAAAGGTATTGGGGGTTGGTAAGGTGGTGGAGGGATATACTTTGGTTTAATCTCTTCTTGTTCACTCATGTCCACCTCACATTCCACATCCTTTTCAACTACCCCAAGCTTATCATCCCTCAAGTATATAGCATTACAGTGCTCACTGGGATTAACTTCGGGTTGTCCTGGAAACGTACCCTTAGTCCTAGAAGATGTACTAGCTTGTTGGGCAGTTTGTGTCTCTAGCATCTTATTGTGAATAGCTAAGTTGTCTACCTTAGAAGCTAGTTCCTTAATGGCTTCGCCCATAGCCCTACCATGTTGCCTAAACTCTTCATTTTGATTTGTTTGAGTTTCAACAAAATTTTCCATAAGAGACTCAAGTTTAGACTTTTGTACCTGAGGTTACCCCAATGCGGGTTTCCTATTACCTTGGCCTTCTTGGAATTCATGGTTCAACGTGTTGTTGTAGTTCCCGTATGAGAGATAAGAGTTATTCTTCCTTCCTTGGTTGTAAGAATTTGGGGGAACATAATTTGGCAACTTCGGGTTGGTGTCATAAAAGTTGTGACATGAATTCACTTGTTCCCCCAAAGCGCCTGATTCATGAGCACTTCCATGTGGGCATTCCACGAAGTCATGTCCCTGCACTCCACAAATCTCACAAGCAACATTAGTAGCACCTATTGAACTCTCATTAGCCTTTTCAATTTTATCAAAGCGCTTACTCAATGAGTCAAATTTAGACATAATCAAATCTGAACTATTCACATCAAACTTACCCCCCGAAAGCTTTTTCGGGTTATTACCTCTTTCTGAACCCCATTGATGATAGTTAGTGGCAACACTTTCAATGATATTGAATGCTTCAGTTAGTGGTCTATTCATCAATGCTCCACCAGCTGCGGAGTCAAGTGACACCTTCGAAGAATAATCCAATCCATTGTAGAAGGTATGCACTAATAGCCACTTTTCGAGCCCATGATGTGGGCAAGACTCTAACAATCCCTTGTAACGATCCCAAGCTTCGGATAAGCATTCTCCGTCCTTTTGGAAGAAGCCGGTGATCTGAGTTTGTAGGTAAGCAGTCTTGGATGGTGGAAAGAATTTTTCCAAGAATGCTTACTCCAGTTGGTCCTATGTTGACAAAGTATTGGCAGGCACTGATTTCAACCAAGCTCTTGCCCTTCCAGTCAGAGAGGAGGGGAATAACCTCAAGCGAATAGCATCAACCGGTGCACCTTGAATTCTTATTGCATCGGTGAACTCCAAAAATGTCTCCACATGATCAGTCGGGTCTTCCGAGGGTAATCCTCCAAACTGATGTTGCCTAATCATGCCGATTAACTGGGGCGGTATAGTGTAGTTCTCCGCCTCAATTTCTGGCCTAGCAATCCCAGTTCGCAAACCCCTAGCATTTAGGGCTGCGTAGTCCTTCAGTGGTTTGGTATCCGGTTGATCGGCCATGAGTGGGATGGGGATCAACCTTTCTCTCACTCTCTGTCTTTGTAGTCTCCTACGTCTGTGAAAAGTCCTTTCGATCTCGGGATCAACTTCAATAAGAGTTCCAAGACTTTGGGATCTTCGCATAAAAGACAAAATACCGGCAAAGAGAGATAGATACACTAGAAAAAGAATTTTTTTTTTAATAAAAAAAATGTCCAGAAAAATCAATTTAAAAATTAAATTGAAATTCAAGAAAGCACAGTCCCCGGCAACGGCGCCAAAAACTTGATAGCGTGAATCCGCAAGTGTACGGCTTCGTCGTCAAGTAATAAAAAGATCGAACCCACAGAGACCGTGATCTTAAATAACAATTAATTATTAAATCAATTTAACTAAACTATATATAAAAAGATTTGGAAAAGATTTGGTTTTTAAAATAAAGATTAACTAACAAATCAAATATCTAAAACGAAATCAGTTAAAAATCGCAATCAAATCTAATCTGGTGTTTTTCAAATTAAAAGATATTTCCAGGAATTGGGTTACCAATAAGACTGCTTATGCTACTAAATTGACTACTCCTCTTGTTAATTACCAAAATTGCTTTGAAGGTGAATTTATCCTAATAAAGTTAATGTTCCCTCTCGAGATATAAGAACCGTGCCCAATTAAACCAACCCCTACTCTCGTGGTAATTGTATTTAAATTGAACCCATTACGATTTGTGACAATTCAATGAACCCTCGAAGGACCGCTTCTAACTCTCGTGATTTAAGTCCTAAGTTCAATTCCTATAGATCCAATACCTAAGTTCACCGCTAGGTTCCTCCTTAGAGTATCTATGACATGCAAATAAGTACGCACCAAATTTACAAGTAATTCATGCAATAGGAATCAAATCAAAAGCAAATTGAAATTAACAAGTAAGTCGTCAATTCATCACATAAAACGAGTCTTGGGCATAGCCCCAATTCCTAGAAATAAAATGACTACTCACACATTGCCATGTTCATAGCAACGTTGAATAACAAAAACATGAAAATCCTAAGAGAAGAGAAGAAATTGAGAAGAATAGAAATCCTAAAATTAAGCCTAAGGTAGCAGCCCAGAGGTCCCTATTTTCGACCCTTTCACTCCTATTTATAATGCAGGGCAACTTGGATCCAAATCTGTTACAAAATCAAATCAAATCTTCAATTTAAAATTCCAGATATTGCGCGTCACGGCCGTGATGGTCATCACAGCCTGGGTGTGATCTCTTCTGCTTTGTGGGATGGCTTCACTCTGAGTCTGTCACAGCCGTGATGGTCATCACGGCCTGGCCGTGATCATTTCTGCCTGCGAGGGTCTGGTTCAGCTTCCATGTCACGGCCGTGATGGACATCACGGCCTGGCCGTGATGGCTTCTGGTTTTGAGCACTTTCTTCCTTTTCAGCTCCACTCGGTCACGGCCATGAGGCCTATCACGGCCTGGCCGTGATGGCTTCTGTTTGGCTCATTTTTATTTTATTCTTCAAGCTCCTTTTGATTATGCAAGCTCCAATATGACTGATTTTAACATTTAATTCTTCAATTCCTGCACAAACACACCACAAAACCACCTTACCCGTTCCAAGGCAAAAACTAACAAAAATTAAATTAAATATGCCTAACCTATATGAAAATGCATGCAAAATGTCAAGGAAATATGAGGTGAAATCACACTCATCACTTCCCGGGAGAGGTACTTCGGATAATGCTATTGTTCTCCAAGAAATTATTCATGACATGCATAAGTCGAAAAAGAAAAAAAGGTGATGTTGTTTTTAAAATTGATTTAGAAAAGGCTTATGACCATGATAATTGGAATTTCTTGGAATCTTGTTTAAATGATTTTGGTTTTCCTTCCATTTTTGTTAAATTGATTATGCATTGTGTGAGATCTTCTTCTCTTTTGATTTTATGGAATAGAAAGAGGATGCCAAAATTTTCTCCAAATAGGGGATTGAGACAAGGGGATCCTCTTTCTCCTTACCTATTTGTTATTTGCATGGAAAAACTTTCTTTGGCTATCAATGATGCTGTTAGTAGAAGAGAATGGGCTCCGGTTTCTATTTCTAGGAATGGGCTGGGTATTTCCCATTTATTTTTTACTAATGATGTTTTATTGTTTGCAAAGGTAAAAAGTTCTCAATTTCGCTTGATTGCATCCATTTTTGAAAATTTTGCAAAATCTTATGGCCTTAGAGTTAACCTTATAAGTCCAGAGCTTGTTTCTCTTTGGGTGTTCCTCGAGCAAAAATAGAAAAATTTACTTCTATGACTTCTATTCGGTGCATGTACTTCTAACTTGGAAAGGTACTTAGGGTTTCCGGTTTTAAAAGGGAGAACTTCAAAAGTTGACTTTGAGTTTATTGTTGAAAAGCTTCATTCTAGGTTGGCCTCATGGAAACATAGGCTTTTTAATAAAGTAGGAAGGCTGGCGCTTGTTAATTCGGTGATGTCCTCTATCCCTTCTTATTACATGCAACTTTTTTGGCTAACTCAAAATGTTTGCTCTTTAATTGATAGTCCAGGGACTTCATATGGCAAGGAAATGCGAATAAAGGCCTTCATTTAGTTGGTTGGAATAAAATATCGGGTCCTATAAGGTTTGGAGGGCTAGGAAGCTAGAGAGACAAATTCAGCTCTTCTGGGCAAGCTATGGGCCATGATGCACAATCCGGATAAGCTCTAGGTGCAGCTGTTGACAAATAAATCGCGGAGAATAGGAACTTTTTGAATGAGTCCCTGTCGAAAGGTTCTTTTATATGGAATTCAATTCTGAAAGCAAAGGAGGCTCTGCGTGATGGTTTCTTGGTTCGCATAGGAAGTGGAGATTCGTCACTTTGGTGTACTCCTCGAACAGGGGGGTTTGCTTTGCAGAAAAGTTGGTTTTGTAGATATTCAAGACATTAATAAAACAATCAAAGATATTAGAGGGGATAATGGCTGGGATCTGTCAAACCCTATGAAGCACCGACTCCGACACAGACACCGCGACACGGCATAAAACGAACACCGGGATACCGCTTATATATATATATATATTGTGTATCAGATGAGTGAAATGGCTCAATATAAATAAATTAAACAAGGGTTTAAAAATTTTATATACACAAATGGAATGGAACACAATAATACATGTTCATCTATGATTGAAGAACGAACAACTGTCAAGAAGAAGAAGAAGAAAGAAACTCAAACAGAAGAGAGGACGTAAGGTACCTGTGTCAGGATGGAGCAGCTGTGATAAGTTACAAAAAGGGGTTCCAAAAACAAGAGCACCTGTGAACCACCTTGAATGAGGTGGGAATCGACAAGAAGGGTTCGAAAAAAAACAGAGGGTGCGAACAGAAGGGAGAAGGAGCGTACGATGTACCAGTGCGCCGGAGTTTCTGCGAGCTGGAGCAAACAGAAGACCAACGGTGTTTGTAAGTCGGAGCTTGTGTTGGGACGGAGCACTTGCGAACATCCATGGATGAGGTGCGAACAGAAGACGCAAGGGCGAAAAATGGGTGTACGAAGTGCGAGCTGAAGAAGAAAGAACGTACCTGTGTCAAGATGGAGGAGATGAACAGCGGTGCCGACGTGCGGGGCGGAGAAGGAAGAAGGACAAGAAAATGGGAGCGGGAGGGACAAAGAAGACTAAAGGTATACTTGTTTGAATATGAAAAATGAAGTGAGAAGGAGGAGAAAACTTCTTCAATACGCTCAAATTGATTTTTTCGGTGTTTTTTTTAATTCCTGATAAGTGGTGTCCAGCGGGTGTCCAGCCATGGACAGGTGTCGGCTCAAGTGTCCAGCCATTTTGGAGCCGTGTCAGAGCCGGAAAAAAAGAATTTTTAAATTGGACACATGAGGAGGGGTGTCGGACACATGTCGTATGAGTGTCCGAGGAGTGTCGGTGTCGGACATGTGTCCAACACCCCGACACTGCATATGTGAGAAGTGTGCGTGGTGCAGATTGGGCAGGAAACAAGGATGACTTCACCTCCACATCTACAGACCTTGTCTTCTATGGGTCCCACCTAATAGCATGGAAGTCCTCCAAGCAGCGTGCAGTTGCGAGATCATCCACCGAGGCTGAGTATCGTGCTTTGGCAAACTCTGCTACTGAACTATATTGTTAGTTGGTGTCTCAAAATTCAGTTATAAGCTAAAGCATCCTATTGGAGGGAAAATCAGTTATGGCAGTTGCAATCATAACTAATTTCTGTTGCAACAACAATTGGATGGCAAAGGGGCTCGAGCAGGCTTGATAAGCTGAAGCTTTTCTATATATAAGTATAGGCTTAGTCTATGGAAAAATAGATTGTAATTTGAGAGATTTCATATACTTGTATAATCCAAAACTTGTGCATCGAGTTAGTGAGTAAGATCAAGCGTTGGTGAGGAATAGGTTGAAAGACTTGGGGATCCTATTGCTGTGTTCTTACAGTTTGTAAATCAGGGGCTAAGGGTAGAATTCCTATTGATGCTAGCTTGATCTTGTAACTTGATTCAATCATAGTGAAGTCTGTTTTGTTCTCTCCCCGGGGATGTAGGCCCCATAGGCTGAACCACGTAAATCTTGGTGTGATTCTTCCCTTTCTTATCTCTATTGTTTTCAATTAAATTCTTTGTGATTAGGTGCATTGCTGTTTCAATTTTCTTGCTTGCTGTGTATTCTTGTTCTTCCTGTTTTCAGTGTGCAACCATAACAATTGGCGCCGTCTGTGGGAATAGGAACAAGCTGAAGCAAGACAGAACCAAGAATGGCATCAACAAAGTTTGATATAGAGAAGTTTTCTGGTTCAAACGATTTTGGACTCTAGAGGATAAAGATACAAGCTGTCCTTGTTCAACAAGGACTTGGAGATACACTCAAGGGTGAAGCTGCACTTCCTAACACCCTATCTCCAACTGAGAAGAAGGAACGCATAGATAAGGCAAGAAGCATAATAATTCTTTGCCTTGGAGACAAACCCCTCAGAGAAGTAGCAAGGGAGTCTACTGCAGCTGCCCTATGGTTGAAACTTGAGTCTCTCTACATGACCAAGTCTGTGGCTAATCGACTGTTCTTGAAGCAACAATTGTTCTCATTTAAAATGAGTGAAGAAAGGTCTGTAGCAGAGCAAATTTTAGACTTTAACAAGATTCTTGATGACCTTGAGAATCTTGAGGTAACAATGGATGATGAAGACAAAGCACTAATTCTGCTAAGTGCTTTACCAAGCTCCTATGAACATTTCAAGGATGCAATTCTGTTTGGCAGAGATCAAACAATCACTCTTGATGAGGTACAATCATCCATAAGAACAAAGGAGTTCCAAAAGAAACAAGAAGCTAAGGTGGAAAGCAATGCAGAAGGCTTGAATAACACAAGAGGCAGACAAGAAAGAAGAAGTGATAAGCAACATAAGCATAGATCAAAATCAAAGAATCAGTCTAAATCAAAGTACAAATGTTTCCACTGCCATAAGAAGGGTCACTTCAAGAAAGAGTGCCCTGAGAGGAAGAATAAAGGAACAAAGTTTTTTCAACCATCAGGTGATGCAGCTATAGTATCATCAGGCTATGAATCTTCTGGATATGAATCAGCAGAAGCATTGGTCCTGGCAAGTACAGAATCAGAAAAGGATTGGGTGCTAGATTCAAGAATCCACTAATGTGACACCCTAAATTGGGGCGCCACATCTTAGTTACCCGTTGTGGAAAATAAAATAAAAGATATTAAATTGCTAGCTGCTTTCGGTAAAAGATCATGTCTTTAAAGTAAGTAGCCTCAAAATGGTGGTATATTTTTTTTAAAGACAAAAGGAAAACAAAAAGTAATTAATGAACACTCCGAACATGAAATGTAAACATCATATATATAACTATCCCAATGGGATTCAGAGTTTAGTACAGAAATCTAGGGCCTAAACAAGATGGCCATCAACAACAGGGTTAGAAATCTAGAAGATACAACTAAAAGAAAGTAAGCGATAACACGGGGAAAGAGGGTCCGGAACCACATCACAAAAGAGGTAACTATAGAAAGTTAGAAGACGGAAGACTGTCCACAAAACGCTTCAAACTGGTCACTGATGCTGGCTGCAAGCAGGGTCTCCGCAAATGCTCCCACGAGACGAGACATCAGGTAGTGGGTCTATGACGTCGCCGCCCTTATCCACTGAATCGTCATCGTCGTCATGATCCAGGACGTGATACTCAGGCTCCTCCTCCTCCATGACCTCATAGAAGTCCTCCTCGGGATCCCCCTCAGGATCCTCCTCAACGTCCAGAGGTGGTAGCTCATGTAGCAGACCGTTAACCTGCAGTACGTGAAGGTAGTACCAAGTCGGAGGCTGAGCAACTCTCCTAGTCTCCATGGTTTGGCTCCTACGGATCGGGTCTCTGTCAGCATTCAAATCGGTTGTGGTGATTGATCCGTGGTACGTGGCAGACGTCACCCCCGGATGAATCTGCCATGCCCCGGCGTTCCCCGCGTCGTCGAAGACCTCAGTCTTCTACATCGTCGGCACAAGAGGGATATTGGGGTCCATCTGAGCTCATATACATACGGCGATACCAAAAAGAAGAGAGAACAACAAGTAGAAAAGCAAGAGTGAGATACCGACAATAGATATATCACTCAACAACCATATACATGATACATACAACACATTGGCGTATTAGCAATTAAACATTATTCAGAGATGAAATAACAAGTGTCATATCAGTGGGTCTCATACCCGAATCAATCAGTTTTTATAAAAGTAATGCATGACACTTCAATAATCAGGCTCTAAACTTAATCTCATGAGATAACAACACCATTTCATTGTCGAAGGAATAAAGAGTTGGTCAAGCTCTGATGCCCACTGGCAAGTTGCCAACGCTACCTCGTGCACCAAGGTACCCGGATGCACAACGTCACGAATGCCTCTTTACTTGGGCCATTCTGACTGGCCCATCAGATACCACCTTGTATTCGGATTATTTAGGCACGTCTGCCAAGGGGAAATGCATATGAAAAAGACTTTCCATTATCAAGACTTTTCTTTGTGATCACTCTTTTTCGCTGTCGAAGCTCAAAGCTAACGACTATTCATAATTTCCCATCACTTGAAAATCAACAACACGGGACACGCAGTCCGAGTGCTCAATCACAACACCTTAGACCGATGCCTCAGTCACGGTTTGTGGTCGTAGAAATCACTTATGATTTTATCCATGTTTTATTCTAACATGATAAGGACTCCTAGTCCGCAGCAACGAAATTAGGATGCACTGTCCTCAATTCCGAGATTAGGACTCTTAGCCCATAACATCATGATTAGGACCCTTGGTCCATAATTCTTATCACGGATCCCAGATCACGTGCATATAACTGAATACTAGTGGCAACGTCTCGCAACTAGATTCTCTTTCATATGTGCTTACTTTTCGCTCAGTGAAAATCAAAAATCCAAAACAAAACCTCGGTCACTTATCCAAGTAACCGGAACATTTCTAAATCATTTAGGAGACAATCTTTTCCTTTACAAACTCTTTTATAAAACATTTAGGAAATTCGTTTGTTTTTGAAATCCTTGATGGTAAATACTTTCAAAGGGTTTTTCCTTCATAAAACACATAGGTCGAAAAAGGTTTTCTCTCATACAAAGCTTTAGATCATAACAATGTAGTTTCTATTGACTTAAAATCATTCACGTTTCTTCTAAAGACAAGAATCTTATTCCTTTGAAGTAAGCATTTTAAACAAAGAATGAACCCAATACTTTCAAAGTTCCAATCAAGGTTTATTAAGACTTTTAATCCTTAAAGTCATTGAGCACAGACTCATGTCCGGCTTCTCAAACTTCAATCAACAGTAATATATTCTCAACAATAATATCACAGTTAATGACAGTTCATCACATATATGCACAATACTTTAAAGCAAGTAAGATTCAACTTCAAGTAATAATCACAATAGTTTAAGCAAACAAGTCATTCAAGTATTGGCTCCATATAATAACATTCAAATCATTCAAGTAGACACCTACACACATGCATATAGTCATTGAATATCCCTAGGCAATCCCCTCTTACCTTCGGTTAGGTAGAGATATATGAGATGCTTGGAGAAAAGAACTTCGAACATCCTCGCTTTCTTCGTGATGAAAGTCTAAGGTTATGAACACAAAATCACAAGTTAAAATCAACCAAGAACACTAAACCACAAGGTATAGGTTCGGCCAAAACTAGTTCTTTGGTTTAGAGATTCCCAAAAATTATACAACTCATGGATTTATGATCCTTAAGTGTTAGGAGTTCATAAACAATGATCATTTAACAAAGTTGAATCAAAATCCCACTAAGTCATAGACTTAGGGTATTCGGCCAAAGCTAGGAACATAGGCTAGCACTCACTAAACTTTCCAATCTCTTAGGTCTAGTATCCATATGTATTAAGG
This sequence comes from Echinosophora koreensis, assembly GCA_035048595.1. Taxonomy (NCBI): domain Eukaryota; kingdom Viridiplantae; phylum Streptophyta; class Magnoliopsida; order Fabales; family Fabaceae; genus Echinosophora; species Echinosophora koreensis. The sequence continues at coordinate 3,308,608 of JAPCYP010000025.1, read as the reverse complement.
CGTTCAAAACCATGATCATTTTGGAAAATAAGAACATGGTATCCTAGGTCCATAACCTTCTAGGTTCGGCCTTCATAGGATCTATAAACTAGAAATCTTTAAAGTTTCCAATCTCTTAGACTTAGCATCCAAATGTCTTATAGAGCTCAAGTCCATAATCATCTTGGAAAAATGAAAAGTAATACATCCTAGGTTTAATAACATAGAATAAACAAGTTAGAAATCTTTAAACTTTCCAATCTCTTAGACTTAGCATCCAAATATCTTATGGAGCTCAAGTCCATGATCATTTTGGAGAATGAAAACAACATATCCTAGGTTCACAACCATCATAGGATAAATAGACTATACAATCTTTAAACTTTCCAACCACTTAGACTTAGCATCCAAATGTATTAAGGAGCTCAAAATCCATGATCATTTTGGAAAAATGAAAACCAAACCTTCCTAGGCCACTAAGGTATAGTTTCGGCCATCCTTGGAAGAATAGGTTAGAAATCTTTGTTTGATAACAACTCTTAGGTTTTGCATCACAAGGTATTAAGAGTTCTAAATCCATGATCATACTTGGAAAGTTGAAACGTAGTATCCTAGGCCTACTTCTACATATTTTCGGCCATCATAGGAAACAAGCTATCAAACCTTCCAAGGTTTATAGATTTAAGATCAAGGAATAGTTAGAAACTCAAACACATGATCATATTCCAAAAGTTGAAGCAAAAACCTCCTAGGCCACATATGCATAGCATTCGGCCTTCATAGGAAGAGATAGATGGGGATTTTTGTTTTATACAACCTCTTAGTATGTGAAAATATAAGTTAATATAAGACTATAGAAAGTGGTTTCAACTCAAAAGGAGTTTTCTACCATTTTAGAGAGATTTTAGAAGTTTAAAGCACATAAAGAACACATAAAGCAAACTAAGAAATAAAAGATGAAACTTGCAAAAAGATTTACATGAGAGCATTACCCTTAGTATAAGGAATAACTTTAATGAAGAACTCAAGTAGAAAAGATGATTAAAAATGGAAGCTTTAGGAGAAGTAAGATGAAGAAGTGTAAAGTAAGATGAAGGAACAGTGATGAAGTGAAGATGAAAGGTGTTTATATAGAGAAGGGAGAGAGTGGCACGAAATTGAGGGGAGAGGAATGAGCTTGGAGAGCAAGTTTTGTCTTATGCCTTGTTTGGTTGAAGAGGAAAGAGGAAAATAGGTTTTTAGAATATAATATAGTATAATTTGAAAACTGTGATGATTACACTTTTGGAGTGTGTCATAACCCATGTCCATCACATCCCATCAAGTCACTTCACTTCCCTTATGCTCCCTAATCTGCTCCATTTCGTACCCGGTTGCATTTCCGATGTTTTCGTCCGAATAAAATATTTTATTTTATTTTTGAACGAAAATTTTCAAAAATAACCAAAGTTGAAGGAAACATGATAAAAACACTCACCGTCTCGTTCACGGGTCAGATTTAGGTTTTCTGCTCAGTGAACTAGTATCGGCAGTGAAAACGCAGACCGGCTTTCGTCTGAATTTTCAACCGAAAATTTTACCGTGATTTCATATGATATAACAACACAAGAAAATGATTTTAGTTTAATTAAAATCATCCTCTGAGTTTAATCTAAAAATAAACACATTTAAATATGTTTATGCTACTACAGAAAGCATAGGAAAAACAGGGTGTTACACACCTATCATATGTGCCCAAGAAAAGACTATTTTGAGTCTCTAACTCTGCAAGATGGTGGAGTTGTGCTATTGGGAAACAACAAACCGTGTAGGGTTCAAGGTCAAGGCTCAATCAGGCGAAAAATGTTCAATGGACAAGAGACAATTGTCTCAGGTGTCAGGTATGTACCTGAGCTTAAAAGAAACGTACTTTCAATTAGTATGTTTGATAGTTTAGGTCTCATAACCAACATTGAACATGGCATGCTTAAAATTTTCAAAACAGAAAAATAATAGCTAGAGGCACTAAAAGGAATGGTCTATACATTTTAGATGGCTCTACTATTATTGCTCAAGCTGCTGTGGCTAGTCATACTCTTAGTGATAAAACTAAATTGTGGCACATGAGGCTTGGACACATTAGTGAAAAGGGATTAAAAGAATTAAGCAAACAAAACCTCCTAAATAATGATGAAATAGGAAAATTGGACTTCTGTGATCACTGTATTTTAGGCAAAGCACATAGAGTCAGTTTTAATACTGGACAGCACACTACAAAATCTATATTTGAATATGCACACTCTGATCTATGGGGGCCTGGCAGAACCATGACTCATGGAGGTGGTTATTACTTCCTATCTATCATTGATGATTATTAGGAGAGTATGGATTTACATACTCAAGAATAAAAGTGATACTTTTGGAAGGTTTAAAGACTGGTATGTTGAAACAAAAACAAAAACAGGAGTTAAATTAAAATGCTTAAGGACTGACAATGGCCTGGAATTCCTTTCAGAGCAGTTTAACAACTTTTGCAGGAACTTAGGTATACAAAGGCACAAAACTGTTGCAGGCACACCACAACAGAATGGATTGGCAGCAAGAATGAACAGAACAATCCTTGAGAGAGTGAGATGCATGATTCTAAGTGCTGGTCTACCAAAAGGCTTTTGGGGTGATGCTGCTATGACTGCTGTATACCTAATTAATAGGTGTCCAGCTTCTGCTACAGGATTTAAAACTCCTATAGAACTCTGGAGAGGCAAACCTGCAAATTGCTCACATCTGAGAATTTTTGGTACACTAGCCTTTGCTCATATCAAGCAAGATAAACTTGGTGCCAGGGCAATAAGGTGTATGTATGTTCATTGGCTACCCCACTGGGATTAAAGGGTACAAACTGTGGAAACTAGAACCAGGAGAACCAAAGTGCATAATCAGCAGGGATGTGGTCTTTGATGAGACCAAAATGGCCATGCTTTCAAAGGATCAACCATCAAAGGATCCTATGAATGTTTCAGATACTACTCAATTTGAGGTGGAGCAGCCAACAGTTGAGAACATGACTGAAACTACACAGAATGAAACAGTATTTGAGCAACATCAAACTCAACCAGTGACAAATGATTACAACCTGGTTAGAGACAGAGCAAGAAGGAATATAATTCCTCCAAGGAGATTTGGTGAAGCAGATCTCATATGCTATGCTCTAAGCATTGGAGAGGAAGGTCAATCAAGTGAGCCAAATAACTTCACAGAAGCTATTAAAGACAGGCACAAAGAAGAATGGCTAATGGCAATGAAAGAAGAGATGCAATCTCTTGTACAAAACAAAACTTGGACTCTAGTTAATCCACCTAAAGGCCAAAGGATTGTTGGTTGCAAATGGATCTTCAAGAAAAAGGAAGATGCTCAAAATGGCAACAAAGCTAGATTTAAAGCAAGACTTGTGGTCAAGGGGTTCTCTCAAATTGAGGGAATAGACTACAATGAAATTTTTTCACCTGTAGTTAAACACTGCTCAATAAGGATTCTCCTTGCAATGGTTACTCAATTTGATCTTGAACTAGAGCAGTTAGATGTGAAAACTGCATTCCTTCATGGAAACCTAGAAGAAACAATATACATGCATCAACCTGAGGGCTTTGTTAAAGACAAAAATAAGGTTTGCTTGTTGAAGAAATCCTTATATGATCTTAAGCAAAGTCCTAGGCAATGGAACAAAAGGTTTGATGAATTCATGATGAGGATTGGTTTCCGAAGATGCAACTATGATAGTTGTGTGTATTTTCTAAAAGAAAATGCTGAAGTAATCATGTATCTATTATTATATTTGATGATATACTTCTTGCAGGTTCTAGTAGAACAGAAATTGAAAGGATCAAAGCTGAGATGAAGTCAGGGTTTGATATGAAGGAACTAGGAGAAGCTAGGAAAATCCTGGGAATGGATATCTGCAGAAACAGAAAGAATGGAGAGCTGCTACTGTCTCAGCAAGGATATATGCAAAAAGTGGTCAGAAGGTACAGAATGCATGAATCAAAGTCAGTAGGAACACCTTTAGGACAACTTGATAAATTGTCAGTAAAGCAAGGTCCAAAAACAGAAGAGGAAAGACAAAGAATGGCTTCATTTCCATATACAAATGCTGTTGGCAGCATCATGTATGGAATGGTATGCTGCAGGCCAGACTTGGCATATGTTGTAAATGTGGTAAGCAGGTTCATGGCAGACCCTGGACTACCTCATTGGGAAGCCATGAAGTGGGTTCTGAGGTACCTAAATGACACGTTAAGCTCAGGACTACTATTCAGAAGAAATACTCTTACTGAAGATGTGATAAAGGGGTATGTGGACTCAGATTATGCTGGAAATATTGATACTCCAAAATCTCTGTCAGGATATGTTTTCACTGTGTTTCGCACTGCCATTAGTTGGAGGTCGATTTTGCAATCAGTGGTGGCCTTGTCAACAACACAAGCAGGATTCATAGCACTTACAGAAGGTGTGAAAGAAGCAATATGGTTAAAAGGGATAATTGGTGAACTAGGAGTGGCACAAAGCTGTGTCACAGTCTTTTGTGATAGCCAAAGTGCTATCCATCTATCTAAACATCAAGTGTACCATGAAAAATCCAAACATATTGATATTAAACTTCATTTCATAAGGGATGTAATTGAGGCAAAGGAAATCCTAGTTGAGAAGGTATCAACAGAGGATAATCCAGCTGATGCCTTAACAAAGTCCCTACCATTATCCAAGTGCAAGCATAGCTTGGACTTGATTGGTTTTCAGTAAAGTCTTTATGGTCAGGTGAGAGAACAAAGCTATGGAGCTATGATCGAATGGATTTGGAGACAAGGTGGAGAATTGTTAGTTGGTGTCTCAAAATTTAGTTACAAGCTAAAGCATCCTATTGGAGGGAAAATCAGTTATGGCAGTTGCAATCATAACTGATTTCTGTTGCAACAACAATTGGATGGCAAAGGGGCTCAAGCAGGCTTGATAAGCTGAAGCTTTTCTATATATAAGTATAGGCTTAGTCTATGGAGAGATAGATTGTAATTTGAGAGATTTCATATACTTGTATAATCCAAAACTTGTGCATCGAGTTAGTGAGTGGGATCAAGAGTTGGTGAGGAATAGGTTGAAAGACTTGAGGATCCTATTGCTGTGTTCTTACAGTTTGTAAATCAGGGGCCAAGGGTAGAATTCCTATTGATGCTAGCTTGATCTTGTAATTTGATTCAATCATAGTGAAGTCTGTTTTGTTCTCTCCCCGGGGATGTAGGCCCCATAGGCTGAACCACGTAAATCTTGGTGTGATTCTTCCCTTTCTTATCTCTATTGTTTTCAATTAAATTCTGTGATTAGGTGCATTGCTGTGTCAGTTTTCTTGCTTGCTGTGTATTCTTGTTCTTCCTGTTTTCAGTGTGCAACCACAACATATATTGGATACAATCTCTACTTGCTGAATTGGGTGTCACAATTTCCAAGTCTCCGATAATTCTTTGTGACAATTTAAGTGCTACTTACCTTACTCACAATCCGGTATATCACAGCCGCATGAAACACATCTCAATAGACATTCATTTTGTCCGAGACTTAGTGCAACAGGGCAAACTCAGTGTTCATCATGTCTGCACTACTGATCAATTGGTTGATTGCTTAACTAAACCATTATCTAAGGCACGACATCAATATCTGCGAAACAAGATTGGTGTCTCTGACGGATCCCCAATCTCGCGGGGGTGTGTAAGACCAGCTGGCTAATTGAAACAAATATTTGATTTGATTCCTAAAATCAAGGAAAGAGTTGTTGTTGTAATCTGTTACATAACTGTTGTATCTTTCCATTTATTGTGTAGCTGAGTTTTAGCTGAATTTAAATTCAAATGTAATCTGTCTTGCCTATATGTATCCCTGTATAGCTCCTATTCATTTCAATGAAAAATCTGATTCTATACAGACTTTACACTACGTCCTCTCATCTTCATCATCGGGGTATTTCCTCAAGCTCATGTCAGAAGTGTAATACTATCGATGAGCCTTTCTTGCATTGTGTTAGGGATTGTGATCTTCCTAGAAGGCTCTGGCAGGCGCTAGGTTTTTGGAATGCTAGTTTTTGCCAAAATCAGGATGGTTGTGCTTGGTTGAAGGAGGGTACTATTGATGGTTCCAGAGGTCTTGTCTTCCTTGCAGGATTATGGTGGGCATGGAGTGTTCGCAATGTTGTTTCCATAAGTCATGAAGTGATTTTGTTTAACAAAATTCTTGCATCTGCTCTCTCTTTGGCAGATTGTATAAAAGCATGCTTTTACTTGGAAGGAACACATTCTAATGTATGTGGTTCGCTGGGTTAAATGGCATCCTGCAAGAACTGAAGGTATTATTCTAAATGTTGATGGAAGCTGTTTGGGCAATCCAGGAAGAGCAGGGTTTGGAGGTCTTCTAAGGAATTCTGATGGTTCTTGGCTAGCTGGGTTTGCGGGTTTCATTGGGATTTCCACTAATGTTCATGCTGAGTTGCTAGCTATCTTTCACGGTCTTTGTATTGCTTGGAGTAAAGGATACAGGAACGTCATTTGCTATTCGGATAGTTTGTTTGTTCTGGACATGGTCAGTCGTCTCCATTGTCGGTTCCATAGATTTGGAGCTCTAATTCAAATTTCAAAGTATTAAAGAGCTGCTTCAGTTTCCTTGGGTAGTCAGGTTGCACCATTCTCTTCAAAACAAAATCAATGCTCAGATAATGATGTACTCTTACACTAATGTTAATTAATTACGACCAATAATGAATATTTTCTTTAGATAATTAAAATATTTTAATGAAGAGTTAGTTATGCACGTTAATTAAATTCAATGATTTTTTAAATAATTAAATTCAATATTTTTTTCTTTGGGAGAACAATTAATTAAATTCAATGTTGTTTATTTAGTAGGTAAAATGTGCGACATGGACGGATCTACATACATTATATTGGGGGCAGCTGCCCCACTAATTAAAAAATTTTCTAATAAAATCTTAAATATATTTTATTTTGCCCCCATTAAAAAAAAATATTGCCCCCATTGTTCTATAACTCTACTCTACATAACACTAAAAAATATTGCCCCTTTACAACTTACTCTGTATTTTGAGTTTAATTTTTATATACTGTCAGTGTAAATAATTTTTACACCGACATCAAATAATGTCTTTACGACTCATTCTTATTATTTTTCTCTTTTAGTTATTAAAATAAAAGCACACACGTCAAAATGTTAGTAGATGTCAGTGTAAAACTTTCTACACTAACAGTACATACTACTTTAATCCAACACTTTTCATTTTTTCAGTACAACTTAAAATATAAAGTTATCGTTCACAAAAAAAAAAATAGAAATCATATTGCATATTTAATAGTATATTCACTTCTGAAGCTAGCTTTGATTTTGCTTCTGAACACTACAACGGTTGAAAGAAGTTTCTCTGCAATGAATTTTGTGAAGAATCGAGTGTGCAATTATATAGAGTTAAATAATGATTATTTGATCACATATATAGAGAGATACTTTTAATAGTGTTGAAAATGAATAAACCATACAACAATCTTAAAATAAGAAGACATATAGAGAACAATTATAATTTGTAGAAGATATATATCTTCAATTTTTTGGATATACAATGATATAGTTTTTATAATCTCCAGTTTTTGGCTTAATGATAATAGTATCATTATTATATCACTTATGTATTTAAATGCCTTTTTATAAAAATATTTATAGGACGTGTTGTTAACAAACTATTGTTATGTCTATCAATAAAGTTTTTTTTTTTTTTTTTGGGTAGAAAACTATCAATGAAGTTTTATTTATGAAAAAAAAAAGTACTAATTTGTCCTCTCTTTTTTTTTTTTATACTGATAAAAAAAGTCTATCCAGTGACAAACTTTGTCCTCTTAGAATGCTCCAAAACGATTGTAAAAGATAAACTAAAATAAATACTAGTAATAAATATCTAAAACTATTGAATGATACATAAATTCGTGCATAAATTATAAGCGGAATTTGTTCATATCATAACGAGGTCAATAGTCAATTATTATTATTTATTTTTTTGGTAGAGAGGTCAATAGTCAATTATTATCGTTGACGGATTTTTGTTGCATAATATATATATATATATATATATATATATATATATATATATATATATATATATATATATAATATAAAGGTCAATGGTCAACACCAGTGATTAACTAGAGCAAATCCAATGCATATTTGTTGAAAAGAAATCTGGTCATACTAAATAGTCAATTGACAGCGGGTCATATACTACTGCTTAACAATGGGTAAACATATCCTTAGCTATAATTTTTTTTGGGTACAATACTCATAGCTGTAATTTTAACCAAATATCAATTATTTTTTCCTTCTCACAAGACTCTCTTGTCACTGAATGGACCAAGTGCACCGTGTCCGCTGCTGAGGAGAGGTCTGGGGCGTTCTGCAAGCTCTTAAATGGGCAATTTTCACAAACCTCAACTTGGTAATTTTTGAGTCTGACTGCAAACAAGTAGTTGATGATATTAACAAGGCCAAAAATGATGTTTTTGAGTATGGGCAGCTTATCAAAGAGTGCAGATCCATTTTATCTTTTTACAACTACAAAGTTGTTTTTGTGAAACGACAAGCAAATGGTAGTGCTCATTATTTAGCTAGAACATCTATCAACTATGCTACTAGCAATATTTTCCATTCACCACCATCTTGTATTTGGAACATTATTTACAATGAATGATTTGATTTGAGTAAAAAATAATAATAATAATAATAACTATCTTGTCCAATAAATGAAAAATTAATCTTTAGTAATAGTTAGATACCTTAGTTGAAATTAATGTTTTACAAACTGATCCAACCGAAGGATCGGAAAAGGAGAGTGATTCAAGGTTTAATCAATCGTTCAATCAGTGTATATATATATATATATAATGTGCTGTTGCATGATGGCACCTGGTAAGATATAATCCAATGGTATATGTAGGGACTACTTTGGCTCACAATATAATTTGTTAGGGATTAGTATGGATTTACTTACGTATTGTTAGGGACTATTATGGGTTACTTGCGTCAACCAGCAGCAAGGTCCTTTAATGGAGTTAGGGATTTGAAATGGTGATGAGGGAAGAAGAAAGGGAAGGACTGGAATAGTAACGGTCTGTTTGCTTTGTTTTCACTTTCCTGTTTTCAAAAATAATTACAAAGTTGCCACCATGTTTTCATTATGTTTTATGTTTTCAAAGATTTGTACCGGAAACACTAATTTTCTCTGTTTTCAGTGTTTCCTGTACAAATATTTGAAAACATGAAACAAATTGAAAACAAGGTGCCAATTTTGTAACTATTTCTGAAAACAGCAAATTGGAAACAAAGCAAACAAGGTCTAACATTTTGGGCATTTAGGGATTTAAACATTAAATATTTTTTTTTTTTTGAACAATTTCCATGCCAAAATATTACAAAAGTGGGTTAATGGTACACCTCATCAAGTCAACGATACACATCAGCTTGTTAGCGGACGTTGGTGGACGGAATCTAACAGAGGAACTACCATGTCCCTATTTGTCACTCTTAGGGTGCGTTTGATTTGCAAAAATTCAGGGGACTGGACAGCAAAAAATTTTTGTCCCCTGTTTGATTTGAAAAGTGGTCAGTGGACAGGACAAAAAATGGGGTGAGGGACAGGACAAAAACCCAGAATTTTATCCCTCACCAAACCATGGGACAACTTTTTGTCCCATGGACAGACTAACAAAAGACAAAATTATCCTTACATCTCTTCTCTCTCTCTCTCCTCTCTCCCCCCCTCTCTCTCTCCCCTCTCCCCTCTTTCTCTCTCCCTCTCTCTCTTTCTCTCTCCCCTCTCTCTCACTCTCTCCCCTCTCTCACTCTCTCTTCTCTCTCTCTCTCCTCTCTCCCCCTCTCTCTCCTCTCTTTCTCTCTCTCCCTCTCTCTCTCTTTCTCTCTCCTCTCTCTCCCTCCCTCTCTCTCCTCTCTCTCTCTCTCTCTCCCCTCTCTCTCTCCTCTCCTCTCTCTCTCTCCTCTCCTCTCTCTCTCTCTCCTCTCTCTTTCTCTCTCCTCTCTCTCCTCTCTCTCTCCCCTCTCTCACTCTCTCCTCTCTCTCTCTCTATTGTCTATATTTATATATTAAATAATATAATATATATATTATAAAGGGTATTCCGATAAATTTAATATTATTTTGTTTGTGCTGTCCATTATTCATCAAACAATGTACAAGACAAAGAATTGTCCTGTGACTCAAGGATTTGTCCTGTGCTGTTCTGTCTGTCCTGTGCTGTCCTGATACCTTTTGCAAATCAAACGCACCCTTAGGAACTAAATGATGACTCTTTTTCTTCCTTAGGGACTAAAAGTGTACCCTATTTTTTGTCAAGGACTTATTTGGACCTTTAGTCTAAAATATATATTGTTGATAATAGGGGTTTTCATTAGTTCTGATCGACCCGATGAATCAAAAAATGCAAACTGAACCAATTAAATTGGTTTGAGTTTTTTTGGGTGTTCGGGTCCGAACCAAATCACACCAACTCGTTCTTGAATGATCTGGTTTAATTCGAATTTTCTGATAAAATATTGCAAATTCGAACCAGGCAGAATCAATTGAATTTTATTGGCTCAAATTTGTTTTTCATGCAAATACGAATCAAATCGACTCGTGAACACTATACTTATTTATCAATTCAATTTCAGGAGACGACAAATAACGCTGGTCCCGAATGCCGGCTATATTTAAAAGGCTAGCAGGACAGCAGGTTTAGTTTAATGTAAAAGTAATTATTTTAATAATTCAATTTGAGGAGATTAAGATAAGTTTAAGCCTTGTAAGTTGTAATAATAATATATAAATTTCCGTTAGTTAACGTGTGTTCTAAAACTATACTGAAGAAATTTAAAATATTAAAATAACTTATCATGTGCACACATTCACAAAGGCCACGATATATATATATATTAATCACTTTTGTTGCATAACAATCACGTGCACGATTCCGCCATCAGTAAAACGCAAGCATTTCTGATTTTTGAGAATCCCAACCCTTTTTGGTGTTGTTTTGTCGCTTAGCATAAGGCCCTACCTATCACTACCATTTTTTTTCTTGTTCTAAATTAAAAGCATCACCATAAATTTGATTACATCCAAACGTGGCCCCTACCACAGGTACCAGCTCCAGTTGCAACCCACCAGCAACCGATAACTACGTCTCACATATCCAAACGCTAATTTTTTTTAAAGGAAAATAGTAACTACACTAATTAAAGAATCAAGAAAAACAAAATTTACATAAGAAATTTATATATTTAATATTTGAAAAAGTAAAATGCTTGATTTTCTAATAAAAACTTGTTTTTCTTAATTCCTTAAAAAGTATCCTAAAAACACTCATTAGCATGATCTTTTTTTTAAATTATACTCCCTCCGGTCCTTATTATAAGAGGTAGGGGTGGACATCGGTCGGGTACGGTCGGTTTCGGGTGACAAATTTCGGGTTTGGTCGGTTTTGGACATCAGAAAACGTGACCCATTCCCGTCCGATTGAAGCTTCGGTTTGAGCGGGTTCGGATTAGGCGGGTCACGGTTTTGATCGGTTGGGTTGACTCGGTTGAGGATCAAAAACAAAAAAAATACAGCCAGAAGAAGAAGGTAAACGCAGATTCGCAGAAACAAAAAAACATTAACACAAACCAGAAAGAAGAATGGTGAAGATGGAGCTGCGCTAGGGTTTGAATCCGAGAGAGATTCAGAGACGATTGGCGAAGAGGGGAGGGAGATTCAGAGACGCAGCGACGCAGTGACGAATGGCGAAGATGGAGCTGCGCTATTTTTTGAATCGAAATCCAAACAGGAAGATAGGAAGAGGCTGCGCTAGGGTTTTCATGGATTTCAAATGAGCAAATGACTGAGATTAGGGTTTCAGCTTTCTGAAGGCCCAACTCAAGTTAACTTTGTGAATTGGGCCACCTAACGTAAACTATGGGCTTACAATTAGTGTATACACTATACATTTACTACTGGGCTGCCTAAAAAATACTTTGCATTTGTTTTGGCCATTTCGATTTTGGGCCCAATTTTTTGTTTTACTTTTTTTTCTATGACCTACAGAAACCATAAGTTACGGCCCAAATTCTATTTTCACTAAACAACCAAATGAAACCCTAATTTAACTTGCCACTTCTCCTTCTCAGTTCTCCCTCATCATCACTCACTTGGCGGCTGGCTCACTTCTCCTTCTCAGTTCGTTCTTCCTCATCACTTGGCGGTAGCCCTCAGCTCTCACTACCCTCATCACCATCACGAATCACGATCGACCACCGCTTGACATTGCCACGCCCATTGCAGCAGCTCACGCACTCGTTTCTCTCTCTGACATCGTCGTAAATTTACCCTAAGCCATGGCACTACGGCAGCCACCCTCCTCCCCTCATCTCTTTCTCTTACGTCGGTCGGGTTCGGTCACCGATGGTTTGGGAATTCCAGAACCGAACCCGCCCGAATGAAACCAACTGGAACCGAAGTAAAGAACCCAATGACCCGCTTGCCCGACTCGATCCGCCCGTTCCCTTGCTTTCTCTGTCGGGTATTTCGGGATTCGGACGGGTCGGGAAAATTTGTCCACCCCTAATAAGAGGCAAATGACTACTTATTTTTGGTCCAAAATATAAGAGAATGCATGTATTTTGACAAATATTAAATGCTCATTTCCAATTTTACCCTTATTTATAATGGGGTTTATATTTACGAGACAGTGCAACTTTCAATACAAGTAGGTTTGTTCATTAATTATTGAAGGGTTAAATTTGTAAATTTATATGAATATTAATTACAAATAGCTTATTTCAATGCATTTCCTTGGTCTGTGTGATTTAGGATTTTGCCTCTTATATATAGGACCAGAGGGAGTAATTTATTGTTCCTTGTCTCCCTCAATTCAACCTTTCAGATCCTTTACAGGGTGGTTTGCCTTTTTACTTAAGCAATGCAATTTGGTTACACGATTACGTGAATTGTGCTTTTTAAAATAATTACGCAAGTAGGGTAAGTCTTATGTGGTGGGAACGAAATATAAAGCAAAATCGTATGTCTTATACAAGAATCACTTTTACATTCATAAAAATAAGGGAGTCGTATACATTACATATGATTTAAATTTTTTATAATATTTTTGTTGCAAGCCGTGTTTAACATACATGACTTTAGTGTTTTTTAAATTTTTAACAAGTCGTATCTTATGCATACGACTTCTTTATTTTATTTTTTAAAAAATGGCTAAGTCGTAAGCCATATATACGATTCCAATGAATAAAATATTTTTTAATTAATTATCGGTAAGTCGTAAGTGTGTATACAATATAAGCCGTGGAAGGACTTTTATAGTAGTAAATAGGGGTGTTCATATCCAAAAGAAAACTGAAAATCGATAAAATTTAATATATATTTATTCTATTTTTTGTATTATTGATTTTTATATTTGTTGGTTTTTTTTCTAATAATAATTACTAGTTTGATTTGACATAATTTTTTTACTATTTCTAAGTTTCAAACATAAAAAAAGATGTTATGGAACTAGTTGACGATGATATTTATTTATTTTGTACATATATAAATAAGTATATACCTGTTAAAGATTTTGTTCAATTTAGCTTGTAATCTTGATTCTTTGATGTAATATAAATATGTAATGATATGTCGGTAAAAATCGAATCAACCGAAACTATCTAAACCACATTTAATCGGATCAGATCGGATTTTTTTTTAGGAAGCCATCCAAACCGAACGGAGCCGCATGCTCTTTTTATCTTTGGATCGGTTGACTTTACCGATCCAAACCGAACCGCAAACACCCCTACTGCATAGTGAATACTTATTTAGGGTTTTGAGCAAGTTGTATACCATATTTACGACTTACTCATAATTAATTAAAAAATATTTTATTCATTGGAGTCGTATATATGACACATGACTTGGCCATTTTTCAAAAAATAAAAATAAATAAATAAAGAAGTCGTATGAGTTAGATACGACTTGTTAAAAAAAATTAAAAATTAAAAATAAAAACACTAAAGTCGTGTATGCTAGACACCACTTGCATGAAAAAAATTATAAAAAATTTAAGTCGTATTTGATGCATACGACTCTCTTATTTTTATGAATATAAAAGTGATTCGTGAATGAGACATACGACTTTACTTTATATTTCGTCACCACCAAATACGACTTATCCTACTTGCATAATTATTTTAAAAAGCACTCCATTCACGTAGTTGTGCAACTAAATTGCACTACTTAGGTAAAAAAGCCGAGGGTGGTCCTTACGAAAATCACAGGGATAAGTTTCTAAAAAGATAAAATACCATAATCAATGTCCACCAAAAAATTATAATAAGTCTGTGATGTTAATAATTAAATTCTTTTATAGATTCATGTAAAATTGCTTACTACATGATAGCATGCAAATATTTAAATAAATTTAACCACACATAATATAGTGATTTTGTTAATTTGTAAATGTGAGATGTGACAATTTTTCTCTGATACGACCATTTTTTTAACATACCTGCAGGATATGAAAACATAGATCGATAGAGTAACCTATTCAATAAGAAAATTGAGAAATCTTGAATCATGATATTTAAAAGCATTGGAGGGAGCTTCAAAGGATGTTTTATTAAATCATCCAGGGGAATAATCATCAATTAATGCCATAAAATACTCACTACAAGAAAAAATGGTTTTAGCGAGGGCCAAAGGCCGTCGCAAAACTCAAAAATCCGTCGCAAAATTACTGTTTGTGATGGATTTGCGACGGCCGAAAATCCGTCGCATATAGGGTCGTCGCAAAAGTTTTGCGACGGCTTTTTGTTAATGGCCGTCGCAAATTTGAGACGGCCTGGCTGTCGCTAAATTCTGCAGATTTGTGAAGGCCAGGTCGTCGCAAAAATGGCCGTCGCAAAGCACTAACATTAGCAACGACAAGCCTGTCTCAAATAACAAACATTTAGCGACGGCCAAGTCGTCGCAAATCACTGACATTAGCGACAGCCAGGCCGTCGCAAATCACCAGATTTTAAAAATAATTAATTTTTTATTATTATAAATATGAATTATTTTTAATCAATTATTTAATATAAAATTCATAATTAATATAAACTTTAGTAAACTTTTTTCTTAATTATAATTTTCTACTATATAAATAAATAATAATTCTAAATGATAATAAATGAATAATATTTTAAATGATAAATGAAATCTAATCATAACAAAACTTAAAAAACCAAATTCTTTTAACAAAGTGTACGTACATTATAAAGAAACTAATAATTGTTTTGACAAAGTAAGTACATCATATAAAATAACCATAAAGAATCTAATAATCCTCTCTATAACCCCTCAACAAGTCTGTAAAGGATCGACCCTCCTCATCATCGATCTGCTGATGACCCTCAGGCTGGGACGAAGGTGACTGGGACGACGGCTGCTGCGGCTAAGGGGTGCTGTGAAGGTGCTGGTCCTGCTGCGACTGTGACTGATAGGTGCTGGCTCCAAAACGCATCATCAGCTCTCTCTGTGTAGCTGCCATCATATTTAGCTGTTCCATAATCTATCGATTGATCGCCTCCTGAGTTGCCAGTCTTTGCCGCATCTCGACCATCTCCATAGACTCCTGAGACTGGCGGGTCCTACTAGACGATGCTCGACTCTGCTGAGTGAAGAGGCTAGAGCACCCGCGTTGATAGTTGCTAGAGAGGTCTCCCATACCGTAAATGCGCCCCTTTTTCTTACCGCCAGCAACCTCGACCCATGTCTGCAACTCCACTTGGGCTTCCACCTCTAGGTCAAGTGTGGTAGGGGAAGATGAGGCTGTCTGAGACCGAACCCGAGATAACTTAGCTTGATACTCCTCCTATCATTAAAATTAACACACATCATCATACAAAATGACCAGAACTTTGTTAATTATAAAATAAAAATAAATACCAATAAAGAGATGTGTAAATCACCTGAGTGCGTCTAGAGCGCTCATCTACATAGTCGTCGGTATCCTTCCTAGTATGAGTATGGGCATGAAGCTCATTCGGCTTAGCGGGACAGCGTAAATCCCTAGACTGCACCAAAAAAACTTGTTAATATTTAAATTTAAACATTCTAAATATAAACAAAATTTAAATGAATTCACAAAATATGATATTTGAAGTTACAAGGCGTTGAGCGTGCTCTGGATGACTGATGCTGCAGCCAGTGTGCAGGCTCCCACCCTTTTCCGAGGCCCTGTTGAGCTTGGCCTGGGCGGATAATTTCTTGAATGCAGGTGTAGCCCAATAAGCACATAGCTCCTCCCAAATGGGTGGGAAACACCAGTCTGGACGTTCTCCCTTTGACTGTTGTCTCTGCATCAACCTTGAAAGACATTTGCTAGCTTTATGATGAAAATTTTGCTCAACTTGATCATGATGTTCTACTCTCCAAGCAGCCTTCTCCTGTAAATTTCGAGAATATAATGTTTTTTATGATAATAATAAATTAAAGAAACATTAAAAATAACTAAAAAATGGAACTAAATTCAAATGTACAAAATACCTTAAAAGCCGTAAAGAATCGAGCCCGATCTTCCTCCTGCAGCTCACCCCAAATTTTCCAGGCCCGATCAAATTGAGATGTGGCCGCATATTTGACACAATCAGCGGATTTCCTCGACGGAAGGAACCTTATCAATAAAACATGGAGAACAATTAAATACACATACATATAAACTCAACAATAAAATAATATTATTTGAAAAGTTTCTTACCCTCTACCGATCGGGGTAATAATAAGTCGGCCGTCAGACATATACTCGACGATGTCCTTCTCATCATCTGATATAGGCGGTGTATATCCATGACTCTCCTCGTCGTCCATGGGCAAATCCACCCCTGGTGCATTTGGCTGTCCAGAACTCTCTCCATGGGTATAAGTCGGAAACGCTGGGGTGGGCATCACCGTGATGCCAATGGAGGTCTCCATGAATTGAGTAGATGGAGCATCAGGTCGATAGGGAGGTGTCGGAACATAGTCAGGCATAGGTGTGGGCGGTGGACGTGGTGTAGGAGCAACAGGTGGGGCTGGGGGTGCCATATCATGTGTAGGCAACGGTGTTGGAAGAGGGCGTGGTGGAGCAGATGTAGATGGGAGGGACACGAATCCTTCATCGACCATCCGTGTCACGATGCGGGGTCGACCACGACGGCGTGCCCCTCCAGTAGATGCCTTACCCTTTCCCTTTCCCTTATCAGCCATTTCTATAGTGAAAAATGATACTAATAAAATAAAAATAATCTTTATCGTCACCAAAACACAAATTTGCACATGATGGAGATTGATGCTAATAATAATTAACTTAAAGTAACCAAAAACACAAATTTACAAATAATGAAACATGATGCTAATAATAATTAACTTAAAAGTTATGATAATGACAATACAACTTAATACAAAATATATCACTAAAATAAATAAGCTAATTATTATTCAGAATTTGAGCCAGTGTCATATTCAAAGTCATCTTCATCTTCTGCATCTTCTTCATCTTCATCATCTTCCGTCGAGTCGGCTTCTTCAACATCTTCATCCGGAATGACTTGATTTGATGTGAAGATGGAGGCGTCCACTTCTTCCCCTACAACTTGTGTGTCTAGTAAACAAGGGATTGGTTCAACTTCAATTGCTTCATTTGCATGTGACATTTCATCCGTTTGATATGGCTCTTCCAACTCTGAAACATCCACTTCAATGCAACCCCTTGGTTTTGTCTTGATTGCAACACACCAACCTTGTTTGTCCCTATGCGTTGCTGGATAAGGAACATAGTATACTTGCCTCACATTATGTGCCATGATAAACGGATCAAAGAACTGATATTTTCTCCTCGTTTGGATGTCCACAATATTATATTTTTTATCCACTTTAGTGCCTTGACTAGATGGATCGAACTACTTACAATAAAACAACACTATTCTCTTAGGATAATCTAAATAACGATACGACAACTCATATATGTGTTGTATCACACCATAAAAGTCGTCTGCACCTCCGCCTGACTCACCCTTTACGTAAACACCACTATTTATTGTTGTTTTGTCTTCTATCCATTATTGAGTATGAAATTTGTATCCATTGACAAAGTAAGTGTGCCATTCTTTGACAATTGTTAGAGGACCATCAGCCATGTTTCATAAGTGTTGATTAATGACTGTAGGTGCTTCACTGTAAACCTATTCACAGAGTTGACAATAAGTTTTTTATCTGCATACATTTGAGTGAATAACAGAATGATAGATGGAATAATACTTACTTGTTGCTTAAACCATATTGGAAAATCTGCATGAGTACGAGCAGATGCATCTCGGTTGCTTATGTTTTGAGATGACAGGAATGCACTGAACATATATGGATATAAGTTATGACAATTAACATATGCTATCGAAGGAATAAAAATTATAAACATATACGTACTCATGATATGGTTTAACCTCGGCACAATTGATCAATACATGAACATGAGCTGAGTTCCACTCTTCCTCCGTTAAATAATGTGTCAACTCCTTTCCAGAATGACGACCGGGAAGGCAAAAAACTGATAAGGTTCTGGGTAGTCTTCCACTTTCGTTTTCCATTTCATTCCTTCTAATTGTTGGCGACAAAACCATGTGTTTGAAATAATGAGAGCAGAAATGAGTTATCTCACGATACAAGTAAGACGCACAGATCGAACCTTCAACCCTAGCCTTATTTTTCACCGAGCGTTTTGACTCGCCCATGAATCTATTGAAAAAATGATGATGTTATTATTAATTAACTAACATGCATGGAAAATGCTAAATAGTATAGATACTTATATTACCTTTCAAATAGATACATCCACCTATATTGAACTGGACCTGCAAGTCTGGCTTCATATGCAAGATGAATTGGAAGATGCTCCATTGAATCAAAGAGGGGGGGGGGGGGGATATTCTCTCCAACTTGCACAGTATGAGTGGAATGTTTTGTTCCATCCTGATCAGATCGTCTTCCTTCAAAGTTGTAGAACACAAGTCCTTGAAGAATTGGCTTATTTCAGTGAGAGCATTGATTACATGGGGTGGAAGCGAACTGAAGGCGATGGGAAGTAAGCATTCCATAAACACATGACAATCATGGCTTTTCATCCTATGCAACTTGCATCTGATAACATCAGCACATCTTGCCAAGTTGGAAGAATAACCATCAGGCATCCTGAGCTCCTTTATCCATTGACAAACTAACCTTGCTTCCTGGATAGTCAAAGTATAATTGGACTTTGGCTTGTACATCTTCCCATTAGCCTGATGTCTCAGCTCCAAATCCGGTCGCCTGCAGTACAACTTTAAGTCCATTCTAGCCTTATCGTTGTCTTTGGTCTTGCCACGCACGTTCATCACAGTGTTGAAAATGTCGTCAAAGAAGTTTTTTTCAATGTGCATTACAACAAGATTGTGCCTCAATAAATTATCTTTCCAATATGGAAGATCCCAAAAAATACTTCTCTTTGTCCAATTATGCCACTGCCCGTAACCATCTAATCGGGAAACCCGGCTTCAGTGACTTTTGGCAAGTCCCTGACTCTACTCCAAATCTGTTCTGGTGTCAACCTCGGAGGCGGTCCATCTGTTTCAACAACCCCCTTCCTGAAGGCGTTCTTATTCCTTCGAAATTGATGATCGTTCGGTAAGAACCTCCGATGAGAGTCAAACCAAGACGACTTCCCCCCGTACTTTAAGGTAAATGCCTTTGTATGCTCCATACAATGCGGGCATGCAAACTTCCCATGCGTCCCCCAGCCAGACAACATGCCATACGCGGGGAAGTCATTAATTGTCCACATCAACGCTGCCCTCATTATAAAATTTTGTTTCCGAGAATGTCGTACGTCAAAACACCATTCCACAACCTCTTCAGATCATCAATCAAAGGCTGTAAGTATACATCAATGCCAGCCTTTGGATTAGACGGACCCGGAATCAGACAAGTCAAGAACATATATGGCTTTGACATACACATTTCAGGAGGAAGATTGTAAGGGGTAACAATAACGGGCCAACATGAATAAGGCGAGGCTGAGGCTTGGATATATGGGGTAAAGCCATCCGAGCATAACCTCAGTCGTACACTGCGAGGATCCGCTGCAAAATCCGGATGCACCCGATCAAAGTGCTTCCATGCTTCACCATCAGAAGGATGGCGTAACACTCCGACTTTCCTCCTATTCTCAAGGTGCCAAGTCATTTTTCCAGCAGTCTGTATCGATTCAAACATCCTCTGTAATCTAGGAATGATTGACAAGTAGTACATCGACTTTACCGGAACTGGTTTCAGATTACTTCTACTTCCGGTGCGCTGACGATACCTTGGCGCGTGACAAAATCTGCATGATACCAATGCGCCATCATTTCTGTCGAAATCATTATCGTAAAAGATCATGCATCCATTCTCACAACAGTCAATCCTCTTGGACTCCAATCCCAACTTGGACACTAACCTCTTCGCATCATAATAATTGTTGGGTAATCCTCCTTTGAAAGGCGTCCCGGCCAAAACCATTTTTGCAATGAAATCCAAGCCCAACTCGGGTATGTTCCAATTGGACTTGGCAGACAACAGTTGAACACACATCGATAACCTCGAGTCGGGGGCCCCTTCCCACAAAGGCTTATTTGTCTCTGTTAAGAGATTATAAAATTTTTGCGCTTCAGGATTAGGGGGCTCTTCTGTATTATTTGACTCAAACGACCCGGGCATCATGAGAGCGTTACACACCATCTCTTGCATGGAAACAAAATGATCTTCATATCCAACTTTTGCACCACTACCTGAACCACCAGTGCAATTCTTGTCAATGCCAAAATTAAATTGCGGCATTTCTTCTCCATGGTTTGTCCAAATCCAGTAATTAGACCTGAACCCAACTTTATACAGGTGGAGCCTCACATCGTCTAAACTCTTAATCCATGTACAGTCACACTTCACACAAGGACATCTAATCACCCCCCCCCCCATTGTTATAGGTATCTTGCTGACTTGCCTTGGTAATAAATTCTTCAACACCATATAAAAAAGATTGTTTCAACCCCCCTCTGCATGGATAAACCCTATCATACATCCAAGTACGATTCGAAGGAACAAATTCCATCCTCTGCATTTGACCCAAAAAAAGATAACTATATTGAAAAACATATATCCGAGATAAAAAATAACTTATTATAGTGCGGATAATTACTTAGCTTTCATTTTATTACTTATTGTCACGACCCAAAAAAAGGATCTGTGACCATATTTTCAATGTATTCTAAAGAAATAATCCAAGGATGATCATATTTCTCAAGAATTGCTCATTTAGAATCATAACTTGATCATTTCTCAAGAATTGCTCATTTAGAATCATAACTTGTTTTACAATCCTTTCAACTTATGTCATATTCTCAATTTCATTTCAACAATGTTCTCATCCACATCTATACATGATGCCATAGTTTATTCCATATTCAATTATGATCACTCATATTACAACACAAAGGCATTCATCATAGAGATAACCAACTCAAGCCGCCAAGTCCTACTTAATAAAGCTAATCACAACAGAGCTATTGTATGTAACATCATGCCACACTCCAGACATACTCATCTGAATCACATATTACATATATCACCATGACTCATCACATCATCACGTTTTCATGATTTGTAAACATCATAAACAAAGTTCATCATTAAGAGTTGTTACCTCACATTATTTCTTTTTCATAGATTTCTCTTGTTACTTACATTTCTTACAACATAACAAAAAAGAAAATCGATAACTTAATCAATGGTACCCATCTAAATACAATTCTGCCACTTAATTTCATAATACCAAAGGGATGTTAATGAGTTTGAACACCTTGTCACCAATATTTGATTCTTCTATATACATTTGAACACTAACAGAACTAACTACAAATGAAATACGAAACAACAATTTACACAATAAACAAAAAAGCTTAATATAACAATATGCATTGTTTATTAAATTGATTTTTTTTTTTACTGAATTTATTAAATTGTTTATTAATATAGCAATTTACCCTCTTTTATGAATTGTTTATTAAATTATTTACTTGGATTAAGTTACTAATTTAAATGGGCATTGATAATTTACTGACATTTTTATTTATAATTTGAAATCATTCATATATTTGACTATGAGTTTTTTTTTTTGCTTAAACTTTATAATAGTTTGTATAAAACTGTTTATGTTTAGAAGTTATTTTAAAGTTTGATTTTTATTAATAACGTAATTCTTTACATTGTGTGTCACAATTGGATCCTTTATAGTTCACTCCAATAATGAATTAAAAGGTGCAGTCAAAATGCTAATTAAAAACGCAAATTAGTGCCAATTATCAAAAATCATTTATGAATTTTAATAAACGCCAATGATGATCCAAACTTCAAAACCAAATAAGAATTAAGGCAATAAAAAATTATTACCAAAACATACCTCAATTGTTGATTTGTATGCTATAACCTCTTTGATATTTTAATAGGCAGTGCAGAAATTTCATTAGTAAACACCACTATTTTTTTTTTCCTTTTTCATTCTTTAAAGCTTTTAAAAATATATTCATAATATGGGTAAAAATCTGCATAATTAACAAATTAAGTCCCGGCTCAATGCTTATTTTTGTCGTTTATCTAACCATCTAAACTCTGCTTGAATTTAGCAATTTACTGAGAAGAGATAAAGCCAGAGAATGGCAATAGCTGCAGCACTTAATTGAGTTTAGAAACAAAACATAGTACACATAACACATAATTTCCATGGCTAATAATGTTGAATAGAAAATTTCTACCAAATAAATGATTTTTTTCCCTCAATATATTCAAGGGGAAATGGATGTCTTGGACTAAAAGAACCACAGTCAGCTTATCCCGGTGTGGATATTGTGAAGAGCGTTTTGAACAACATAACAAAACTTATTCATTTGCTTGACATTACTTTGGTATATAAACATATTTTTTAATCCCTATGATGAAGGAACAAAAATGAAAGTAAAAAAATATGTGATATATACCAAAACAATGTTTATTTCAAAAGATAGAACCCTGTATCACACAAGTTTCACACTCATTTTCATCACTATTTACAACAACTTTGACATACATGGCATCTCCAAACAACATATAAATAGCAATTTCAACACAAATTCAATTAAGATAGAACAAAGACAACAAATTGAAAACAACCTGGGAGCAAAAGGGAACTGGGATGTGGTGGTGTGTGGTGGTCCGGTGGTGGTGTGGGGTTGCTGAAATTTTTTTAAAACAATTAAAATGAATGAAAGTGAGAAACATAAGGACAAATAAAGTGAGTGTAGAAAAGAGGGACTTACATTTGCCGGAAATGTGGTGGTTTGTAGCCGGAATGGTCGCCGGAAATGGAAGGGGCGGGGCTGCTCACAAGGAAGGGGGGAGGCAGGCGCTGTGCATGAAACGGGGAAGGGGGAATGCTGCGTGTGAAGTGGGGGAAGGGGAGAGGGAGGGTTCGGTTATTAAGACTGAAGGGCCTTTTGCGACGGCCCACCGACAGCCCAAGCCGTCGCTAATCTGGCATTTTGAAATCCGTGCTCCCTTAGTGATGGCCTTAGCTATCGCAAATGGTATCGACGGCTTTGACCGTCGCAAATATGCATCTGTCACTTAATTAATGACGGCCTCGGCCGTCGCAAATTTTACTTACGGGCTTGGCCGTCGCAAGTTGGGCGCCATTTTTTCATGCAATTTCGCGCGAATATTAGCGACGGTGGTTTGCGAGGGTGTCCCAGAAAGCCGTCGCAAAACATTAATATTCATCCAGCTCCGTTTCCGACGGCTAAAGCCATCACAAAAATCCATTTTAGCGATGGCAACAGAGCCGACGCAAATAATCCGCGGCAAAATTTAACTTTTCTTGTAGTGACTTGTTTCTCCTTATAGCTAGTGTGGGATATTGCACAAGATCAAAAGGAGAAACAATAAAGACACACTTCCTTATTAGGGCATAAAGCGCCCTTGAAGATGAGGGGAAACAATTTATCAAGGGAAGGTGCACTATAAGAAAATAAGTGATTAGCGACCGAACTTTAGCGTCCGATACAAATCGGTCACTATAGCGACCGTGGTAGCGACGGATTCTTACTTTTTTACTAGTTGGTCTCCTGTTATTATTAGCGACCGAATTAGCGACCGACAACTTCGGTCACTAATTATGTCAGTCACTAATTCGGTCGCTAATGTCTAAGATTCAAAAATCAAAATTAATGAATGATTAGAGACCGAGTTAACGACGGTTAACGGTCTAAATCTAGCGACTGAATTAAAGTCGGTAGATTCGGTCGCTAAATTAATTTTTTTTATTTGCCACCGAGTTAGCCATCGAACTATTTCGGTCGCTAACTCTAAAAGTCCCTAAATCGCGTACGCGCCCTATTTCCCCTCTTTCACTCTCTCCCTCCTCCTCCCTAAGTAGAGCCCTCCCCCTCCTCCCTCTTTTTACTCCTCCGCGCACGCCACAGCGAAGGGACCACCGGAGCTCCGCCTGTCTCTCTCGCACGCCTCGCTCCGCCACTCGTTCCACCCTCTCTATCTGTCTGTCGCAGAGCTACCGCCGGAGCTCCTCCACCGTCCTCCGCCGGACGATAGGTACAGCTTCTTCTCCCTCTTCTCCTCCCTCTTATTCTCCCTTTTCTTCTTCCCTCTTCTTCTCTCTTCTTATTTCTTTCTTGCTGTTCATAAGGGTCAGTTTGTAACTAGGGACATCAGTAGAGATCCACAGTTGTGCATTCCATTTGGTTTATTGAAACTTTATATCATATTAGATGAATATTATTCTTTAAGTAGCTATAATGTTGGTTTATAGCATTTTAATCTGATGGAATACCAACTGCTTGTTGAAATGCTTAAATGGAATTGTTCTTATACATATTTGTTGAAAAGAAATCTGGTCATACTCAATAGTCAATTGACAGCGGGTCAGATACTACTGCTTAACAATGGGTAAACATATCCTTAGCTATAATTTTTTTAGGTACAATATATAGCTGTAATTTTAACCAAATATCAATTATTTTTTCCTTCTCATAATACTCTCTTGTCACTGAGTGGATCAAGTGCACCATGTCCGCTGCTGAGGGCAGATCTGGGGCGTTCTGCAAGCTCTTAAATGGGCAATTTTCACAAACCTCAACTTAGTAATTTTTGAGTCTGACTGCAAACAAGTAGTTGATGATATTAACAAGGCCAAAAATGATGTTTCTGAGTATGGACAGCTTATCAAAGAGTGCAGATCCATTTTATCTTTTTACAACAACTACAAAGTTGTTTTTGTAGGCGACAAGCAAATGGTAGTGCTCATTGCTTAGCTAGAGCATCTATCAACTATGCTACTCGCAATATTTTCCATTCACCACCATCTTGTATTTGGAGCATTATTTGCAATGAATGATTTGATTTGAGTAAAAAAAAATAAAAATAACTCTCTTGTCCAATAAATGAAAAATTAATCTTTAGTAATAGTTAGATACCTTAGTTGAAATTAATGTTTTAGAAACTGATCCAACCGAAGGATCGGAAAAGGAGAGTGATTCAAGGTTTAATCGATCGTTCAATCAGTGTGTGTGTGTGTGTGTGTGTATATATATATATATATATATATATATATATATATATATATATATAATGTGCTGTTGCACATGATGGCGCCTAGTAAGATATAATCCAATGGTATATGTAGGGACTACTTTGGCTCACAATATAATTTGTTAGGGATTAGTATGGATTTACTAACATATTGTTAGGGACTACTATGGGTTACCTGCGTCAACCGGCAGCAAGGTCCTTTAATGGAGTTAGGGACTTGAAATGGTGGTGAGGGAAGAAGAAAGGGAAGGACTAGAATAGTAAGGGTCTGTTTGCTTTGTTTTCAGTTTCCTGTTTTCAAAAATAATTACAAAGTTGCCACCATGTTTTCATTATGTTTCATGTTTTCAAAGATTTGTACAGGAAACACTAATTTTCTCTGTTTTCAGTGTTTCTTGTACAAATATTTGAAAACATGAAACAAATTGAAAACAGGGTGGCAATTTTGTAACTATTTCTGAAAACAGTAAATTGGAAACAAAGCAAACATGGTCTAACATTTTGGGCATTTAGGGATTTAAACATTATTTTATTTTATTTTATTTTATTTTATTTTTCAACAATTTCCATGCCAAAATATTACAAAAGTGGGTTAATGGTACACCTCATCAAGTTAACGATACACATCAGCTTGTTAGCGGACGTTGGTGGACGGAATCTGACAGATGTACTATCATGTCCCTATTTGTCACTCTTAGGAACTAAATAATGACTCTTTTTCTTCCTTAGGGACTAAAAGTGTACCCTATTTTTTGTCAAGGACTTATTTGGACCTTTAGTCTAAAATATATATATTGTTGATAATAGGGGTTTTCATTAGTTCGAATCGACTTGATGAATCAAAAAATCCAAACTGAACCAATTAAATTGGTTTGAGTTTTTTTGGGGGTTCCAGCCCGAACCAAACCAAACCAAACTCGATAGTGATTGGTTTGGTTCCGGGTTCAAGAAAAAAGGAATCAAACCAAGCCAAACCCCGAACTAAACCAATAACTATATTATACATACATACATATATATATATATATATATTTAATATTTATATATTTTAATAGTTTAATATTTTGATATTTACTATATTTTATATGATATCTTTTAATATTTATATTTATATTTATATTATTTTTAATTTGTTTTGGGTCAGAACCGAATCGCACCAACCCGTTCTTGAATGATCTGATTTAATTCGAATTTTCTGATAAAACATTGCAAATTCAAACCGAGCGGAATCAATTGAATTTTATTGGCTCAAATTTGTTTTTCATGTAAATACGAATCAAACCGACTCGTGAACACTATACTTATTTTAATTGTCATTAAATTGAGATATTAAAATGATCACAAAAAGGAATTAACAATTATGAAAGTCATTATCAATTCAATTTCACGAGACGACAAATAATGCTGGTCTAGAATCCCGGGCTATATTTAAAAGGCCAGCAGGACAGCAGGTTTAGTTTAATGTAAAAGTAATTATTTTAATAATTCAATTTGAGGAGATTAAGATAAGTTTAAGCCTTGTAAGTTGTAATAATAATATATAAATTTCAGTTTCTAAAACTATACATGAAGAAATTTAAAATATTAAAATAACTTATCATGTGCACACATTCACAAAAGCCACGAGATATATATATATATATATATATTAATCACCTTTGTTGCATAAAAATCACGTGCACGATTCCGCCATCAGTAAAACGCAAGCATTTCTGATTTTGGAGAATCCCAACCCGTTTTGGTGTTGTTTTGTCGCTTAGCATAAGGCCCTACCGATCACTACCATTTTTTTCTTGTTCTAAATTAAAAGCATCCCCATAAATTTGATTACATCCAAACGTGGCCCCTACCACAGGTACCAGCCCCAGGTGCAACCCACCAGCTACTGATAACTACATCTCACATATCCAAACACTAATTTTTTTAAAGGAAAATAGTAACTGCACTAGTTAAGGAATCAAGAAAAGAAAGTTTACATAATAAATTTATGTATTTAATATTTGAAAAAGTGAAATGCTTGATTTTTCAATGAAAACTTGTTTTTCTTAGTTCCTTAAAGAGTATCATAAAAGCACTCGTTAGCATGATCTATTTTTAAATTATAATATTTTGCCCCTTGTCTCCCTCAACTCAACCTTTCAGATCCTTTAGAGGGTGGTCGGCTTTTTTACTTAAGTAGTACAATTTGGTTGCACAATTACGTGAATGATGTGCTTTTTAAAATAATTACGCAAGTAGGGTAAGTTGTATGTGGTGGGAACGAAATATAAAGCAAAATCGTATTTCTTATACAAGAATTACTTTTATATTCATAAAAATAAGGGAGTCGTATACATTACATACGACTTAAATTTTTTATAATATTTTTGTTGCAAGTCGTGTTTAACATACACGACTTTAGTGTTTTTTAAATTTTTAACAAGTCGTATCTTATGCATTTGACTTCTTTATTTTATTTTTATTTTAAAATGGCTAAGTCGTAAGTCATATATACGATTTCAATGAATAAAATATTTTTTAATTAATTATGGTTAAGTCGTAAGTGTGTATACTATATAAGTCGTGGAAGGACTTTTATAGTAGTAAATAGGGGTGTTCATATCCAAACTGATCCAAAAAAAAACTGAAAACTGATAAAAAAAAATCGAAAACCTATGTCTATTGGATTTTTTTGGATCTTGTTTTGTGAAAACTGATCAGATTGGATCGGATTTTGGATTCATTTTCTTAAACCTAATTAATTCAAACCAAACCGCATATATAAAATTTAATATATATTTATTCTATTTTTTGCATTATTTATTTTTTTATTTGTTGGTTTTTTCTCCCTAATAATAATTACTAGTTTGATTTGGCATAATATTTTTTACTATTTTTAAGTTTCAAACATAAAAAAAGATGTTATAGAACTAGTTGATGATGATATTTATTTATTTTGTACATATATAAATAAGTATATACCTGTTAAAGATTTTGTTCAATTTAGCTTGTAATCTTGATTCTTTGATATAATATAAATATGTAATGATATGTCGGTAAAAATCGAATCAACCGATACTATATAAATCGCATTTAATCGGATCGGATCAGATTTTTTTTTTTAGGAAGCCAAACAAACCGAACCGAACCACATGCTCTTTTTATCTTTGGATCGGTTGATTTTACCGATCTAAACCGAACCGCAAACACTCCAACTGCATAGTGAATACTTATTTAGGGTTTTAAACAAGTTGTATACCATATTTATGACTTACTCATAATTAATTAAATAAATATTTTATTCATTGGAGTCATATATATGACACATGACTTGGACATTTTTCAAAAAATAAAAATAAATAAAGAAGTCGTATGAGTTAGATACGACTTGTTAAAAAAAATTAAAAATAAAAATAAAAACACTAAAGTCGTGTATGTTAAACATGACTTGCATGAAAAAAATTATAAAAAATTTAAGTCGCATTTGATGCATACGCCTCCCTTATTTTTATGAATATAAAAGTGATTCGTGAATGAGACATACGACCTTACTTTATATTTCGTCACCACCAAATGCGACTTATCCTATTTGCGTAATTATTTTAAAAAGCACATCATTTACGTAATTGTGCAACTAAATTGCACTACTTAGGTAAAAAAGCCGAGGGTGGTCCTTACGAAAATCTCAGGGATAAGTTTCTAAAAATATAAAATACCATAATCAATGTCCACCAAAAAATTATAATAAGAGTGTGTTTGGGAAAGCTGGAAAAAAAAGATTATGCTGATGAACTTTTTTTGTATAATCGATTATTGTAATAATCGATTACAATCAGAATCTGTTCGTGTTTGCGTATGTTTGCTGAAAAGCGATTTTATGATAATCTATTTCGTTTGGGTGATGCAAAAATAATCACTTTTACATAGTAAATTACGAAAAAGGGTATGAAGTTAATTTTTTATTAGTAATTTTTATTTTTTTTAAACATTATAACTTGAATAATGTCTTTGTTTTCAAAAAAAAATTATTATTATTTTAAATAATATATTTTTTACTCATTTTAATCAGTTAAATTTTTATATTATCAACCATGATTTCTAGTATAATTTTTTTTTATTTTAATTGTTACTTTTTTGTTGTTGATAAAATCCATTTTTGTAATTATACAAGTGAGGTGTGTGTGCAATATATATATAAAGCAAAGCAAGAACTGGAAAGTCAGGTGTGTGCGCAACAATGATTGAAGATTGGAAAGTCTCGTTAGAGCGCACAGCACCGAGAAGTCCCACCGTCACGAGGTCAATAATGTGTGTGAGATGGAATAATCTGTACAAAAAATAATCAAACAGCTCAAAAAAAGATATGGAATAAAAGCATTCAAAACAGCTTTTTTTTCCCCAAAAAAGAAGCTTTTTCAAAATTTAAGCAAAATACCCCAAACATAATAATTTTTTATAAAACATTTTTTTTCAGCTCAAAACAGCTGAAATTGATATTCCCAAATAAGCTCTACGTCTATGATGTTTGTAATTATTAAATTCTTTTATAGATTCATGTGAAATTGCTTACTACATGATACCATGCAAATATTTAAATAAATTTAACCACACATAATATAGTGATTTTGTTAATTTGTAAATGTGAGATGTGACAATTTTTCTCTAATACGACCATTTTTTTTAACATACCTGCAGGATATGAAAACATAGATCAATAGAGTAACCTATTCAATAAGAAAATTGAGAAATCTTGAATCATGATATTTAAAAGCATTCGAGGGAGCTTCAAAGGATGTTTTATTAAATCATCCAGGGGAATAATAATCAATTGATACCACAAAAATACTTGTTTCTCCTTATAGCTGGTGTGGGATATTGCAGAAGATCAAAAGGAGAAACAAATTAAACATAAGTACTTTCTTGAAAGGATATTGCAAGTTGTGTAACTATTTGACATGAGGTACAATAAAGAGACACTTCCTTATTAGGGCCTAAAGCACCCTTGAAGATGAGGGGAAACAATTTATCGAGGGAAGGTGCACTACAAGAAAATAGGTGATTAGCAACCGAATTTAGGACCAATACAAATCGGTCACTATAGCGACTGTGGTAGCGACATATTGCGACACCCTAACCTGGTGTCATCACATAGTTACCCAAAAAGCGGAAAATAAATTATTAATTGCTGGTTGCTTTCGGAACATTTAGTAATTTCAAGCCTGAACATTCGGGTGTAAAAATTTTCGTTTACAGTAAACTCATATTGTACATCACCACATAAAGAGATAATCATATTCAGAATAAAGCCGCCAAGGCATACAACTTTTAATAATTAAGTTTCAATTTCCAAAACAGAAAATTAAACCTAAGACTAAAGTTTAACACCAAAGTTACTGAACATTTCGACACACCACCCAACTAAGATTCCTAAGCTGGTCACTCTACAAGACATTTATCGGAAAAACTCCGCTGCCGTTCCCACAATCAAAATACCTCTTCAAGTGTCTAAATCTAAGTCCCGAAAGACTTAGGGAAACTTCTCAGCTCCATCTACACTAGTGTACCAATGTACAACAGCAATACCAGAAGAAACCTGATGTATTTGTAAGGGTGAGATGCCAATATATGAGTTTATAACGATAATCACATGCACCACATATTCAAGTAGCACATAGTCATGCATAACCATAATAACATAAGATTCTCATAACTAAACAAGTAGTTTATCACTGGGTCTCATACCCGATCATCGTCATTTTAAAAATATGCATGACACTTCAACATTCATCGTCTAACATTCACACCTAATCTCCGGAGATCCCAACGTCTTCAAAATGAGTTGATCAAACTCGATACATCGTCTCATTGGCTAGCTAAGCACAACAATAATACATCATCTCATTGTCCATTTAAGCACAATGATATGTACATCGTCTCATTGGCAACTCAAGCACAATGATACATATACATCGTCTCATTGCCTATTTAAGCACAATGATAATACATCGTCTCATTGTCCATCCAAGTACAATGATATATACATCGTCTCATTATACATCCAAGTATAATGATACACATACATCGTCTCATTATACATTCAAATATAATGATACACCGTCACATGATACCTTTTCCATTAAGGTCTCACGTTAAACAACGTCGGGCACGTCTGCCGTAAATGCAAATGTAAAACATTTTGTCCTCGTCATTTTATTTTCGTTCATTATATTCTTGTCGAAGCTCAAAATGGCTTACGACTATTCACCGTCTTCAACATCTTAAAATTCTCATCGTCTCATTATTTTCAACGTCTTAAAATTCTCACCGTCTCATCATTTCCAACGTCTTAAAATTCTCATCGTCACACGGATCAAAGATCTTCGTGTTTTATTATAGAACACTGGTATCACGACATCTCGGATACTAGGTTTATTTTTCAACGTGAACACCGTCTTTTGTTTGTGAAACACAATTCAAAATAAAATCTCCGCAACTTATCTAAGTTGACGGAATGACATCGTTAAGTAAAAATTAGTTTATAGAATATCATTTCTAATTGAAAATTCCCTTATAACATCATCGGTTACTAAAAATTTAGTTTTCAGAAAGGAGAGTCACTTGAGGCTCAAACTTGTTTAAAATACGTACTGCCGCTTTAGAAATACTTGCCGTCGATACTTTTCCAAATTGCCGTCGTTTAGCCTTTTTCAAGGCATTTAAGCCAAATATTAGCTTTTTCCACTTAAATCATTTTCTAAAATCATAATTAAGTTATTTTCGAAAATTAATTTAATAAAATAAATTTTTATAATATTCCGGAATTTCTTACGTAAAAATTACTCATAGGTCACTTTTACAGTGATAAATCATTAAAATAATGATATTTTCGAAAACTCCTTATTTTCCCAAATAATATTTTCCATAAACATTATATTCCAACATTTCCCATAAAACATTGAATATAATTTTATGCAGCTTATTAAAGCTTTTATCCAATTAATTTAATTGAGCACTGACCACTATCAGGACAGAAATATTTCCAAACAGATCATGCATCACAGCATAATAATTGTAGATAAACAATTAAATGCAAACAACTAACGCAGATCAAAATAACAGAACTTAAACAGAATTAAACAAACACCAACAGATAAATAATTACAGACAACACTTGATAACACATGATTATAGGAAAAACTCCTCAGGTATTCTCCCCTTACCTCTTGAAGAACTTAACTTCCGATTAGAACTTTATCGCCTATCCGGTTTCACGTACAACAACACAATCACTCAACCTTCAACAACCACAACCAAACCATTACTAATCAAACAATTACAAATATAAAAACCCTTCTATATGGTCACGCCTCCCCTAGACTTAAGTGGCTAAAATTCTAAATTTTCTTAAGTCTTGGATTAATGATCCTAAGTACTTAAGTCTTTGTAATGCATGTTTAACAACAAAGAGTAAAACATAAACTTCCAAGTTTGCAAAACCCTAATTTCGGCCAAGACTTTAAAATATGGCAAGGAATCTTAGTTTGACATAAGAACATCGATTCATCATTAATACATGTTCAATAGATGATTAACATGATTACATCCATGACAAGAAATTAAGTTCCTACACCCATTTTTTTACATGGTTCGGCCTAGGCTAGAAACAAGGGAAGGAAAATTTTGTTTATAACAATCTCTTGGATTATGATAGTAGAGATGATAACTAACTCATAGAAATTGATTTCATATTTTTAGCATTTTTCTATGATTTTCTAGAGAATTTCAAAGTTTCTAGATCTAGGAATTTAAAGTGATGATCAACGCTTTAAAACATGAAAACTTATGAAGAACATGCTATTAAATGAAGATAAAGAGTAAGAATCACCTCTTGAAGAACAAGAAATGAGCAAGAATCACTAACTTCTTTCACAAACTCAAAGCTTTTGTTTAGAGAGAAAATGGAGGAAATGAAAGATGAAGAAGATGAAGAAGAATGGAGAAGGTTCAAGAATGACTTGAATGAGCTTGGCTCTTCAAGCTTATGGGCAGCCATGGCAAGCATGGGCCTTGCAAAATTTTGGGCCAAGAAAAGCCCAAGTCCATTTGATTTTGTAACATGAAAATAGCTTAAGACTTAATACTTTGTCTTGGAAACTTAAGAGTAGAAATTTGCCTCATGCAAAATGAATTTATGACCATAATATTGGGCCCAAAAACCGCAGCCCAAACTTGATTTGGATGAGTCAAAATTTGATTCAATTCACTTGGAAGATTCTAGAAACTAGTTTAGGGACCAAAAT
Organism: Echinosophora koreensis; assembly: GCA_035048595.1. Taxonomy (NCBI): domain Eukaryota; kingdom Viridiplantae; phylum Streptophyta; class Magnoliopsida; order Fabales; family Fabaceae; genus Echinosophora; species Echinosophora koreensis. The sequence continues at coordinate 3,274,594 of JAPCYP010000025.1, read as the reverse complement.
GCAAAATAGAAAAAGTCTAAGGACCTAAATGCAATTTCCCTAGAAATTGTCATCATGACTAGTGACTCCATCCATGACATCATCCACATGGCCTTGTCATTTGTGACTCATGGATATTATCCGTTAGCGGTTCCCGGAAATCCCGTAATCTGCTCCGTCGTTTACCCTATAAATAGAACGCCCGAATAAAATATAATATTTCACTTTTTAGTGAAATATTTCAAAATAACCAAAATCGTAGGAAATTAAATAAAACCCTTAAGTTTTTCGTTCACGAGTTAAAATTAGGTCTTCTGAGTAGTATAAATATACTGCAGTGAAATTCGCAGACCGGGTTTCGCCTGACTTTTCAACCTAAATTTTTATCGTAACTCTCTACGGTCAAGTAGAGTGTAACTATGGTTTCGGATTAATTAAAATAATTTTCTAAATCTCAGATAAAAATATAAACATATTTATATAATTTTCTGATATTAGAAAGCAGAAAAACTCGGGGTATTACACATATTCTTACTTTTTTACTAGTTGGTCTCCTGTTATTATTAGCGACCGACAACTTTGGTCGCTAATTATGTCAGTCGCTAATTCGGTCGCTAATGTCTAAGATTCAAAAATCAAAATTAATGAATGATTAGCGACCGAGTTAAAGACGGGTTAATGGTCTAAATCTAGCGACCGAATTAAAGTCGGTCACTCAATTAAATTTTTTTTTTTGCGACCGAGTTAGCGACCGAACTATTTCGGTCGCTAATTCTAAGAGGCCCTAAATCGCGTACGCGCGCCATCTTCCCCCCATCTTCCCCTCTTTCACTCTCTCCTTCCTCCTCCCTAAGCAGAACCCTCCCCCTCCTCCCTCTTTCTTCCCCAGCCGCCTACTCCTCCGCGCACGCCACCGCGAAGGGACCACCGGAGCTCCGCCTATCTCTCTCGCACGCCTCGCTCCGCCACTCGTTTCCTCCCTCTCTCTCTGTCTCTGTCGCAGCCGGAGCTCCTCCGCCGGACCACAGGTACAGCTTCTTCTCCCTCTTCTCCTCTCTCTTCTTCTTCCCTCTTCTTCTCTCTTCTTATTTCTTTCTTGCTGTTCATAAGGGTCAGTTTGTAACTAGGGACTTCAATAGAGATCCACAGTTGTGCATTCCATTTGGTTTATTGAAACTTTATATCATATTAGTTGAATATTATTCTTTAAGTAGCTGTAATGTTGGTTTATAGCATTTTAATCTGATGGAATACCACTGCTTGTTGAAATGCTTAAATGGAATTGTTCTTATGCATGAATATGCCCTGGCTAATTCGTAGGGTTTAAGGATCATTTTAGCTTCATCTAGCAATTTTAATTTTATAAAGAAAAGTTAGAATTGCCTTTCCTTTTATGTTCTGTGTCGGGGGAATGAGGTTTAAACTTTAAAATATAGAATTTGTTTTTCTGGTTATCTTGTTCTTTCTCCAGGAAGTTAGAACTTGATATTGTCCAGCTTTTTAAAGGAATGGATTTTTTATACAAGATGTAAGTTGCTGGAAATAAAAAATTTACATTTGCAGATGATATATGATCAACACTTAATTTCTGGTTCGGACGTGTAAATAAAGGCAAAGCCATCTTTTTAAATTCACAGCTTTGTATTGAATAGTTGTTGCCATCACATGGTGTTTTAGATGTGGTTATTTTTTACTGATGAGTTTGAATCAATTCAATGAGAGTTGTGTGACTGGTCTCTTTTGGTAAGTTTGGATTCAATCTTATGATTATTAAGAGCACATTAATTTCAGTTCTCTTGATTTTTTGCTTACTGGAATGATATTGTGATGAGCACATGATTTGCAACCTATAATATCCAAAGAACTTTATTGGGTGTGATGCCTCTGTTGATAAGTCTTCACTTCGTTCCTTGTTAATGCCTTGCATAGTTTGGTTGTTTTGCATGGTGGATGTCCATTAATTTTCATTGCTTTGCCGGATTAAGTTTAAGTTTAAGTTTAATCCCAATGGAAATTATCGTGTTATTTTTATGTCTGCTTAAGTTATAAAACTAGAAAGGGGAATTCATGTCTTCTTATTTTTATTTTTCTTTTGCATTCCTCTATCTCCGGTCACCAGTCCAGCCAGCACCCTCCTTCACTGATTGCTTGGAGTTGAGGTACGTCAAATACCTTGTGGGAAGTTAGATTAGGACTATGTTTGATATGTGTTTGTTTCATTTATATGTTCTTTGTTAGTTGATAGTAGAGCTCAATAGGGTACACCATTGTCTGAGATGCATGACTGGTTGTGTGCTGATAGTTTAGAAACCTTGCATGTGTTTGCCTATTTGATTTGTTGTTTGTTAGTAGAGAGCGGAGCTCAATAGATTGTTTGTCAATTTTATTGTTCTGTACATTTTATGTTAAGTTTACAGGACCACTACTGTTGTATCTGCCATGTTAATTTGATTTGTTGTTTGTTAGTAGAGGAAGATAGGGTTAAAGTTTTATTATTTTTTAATGTTGATAATTTAGCAAAGCCATAGAATCCCGTTTGAGATACAATATCAATGAGCACGTGTACCTTTTCAAGGTACCACTCATTATATTGAATCTTGAATTGTCCAAGTTGAACAGTTTGGGAAAAACATTTTCTTGACAAAGTTAATGGTTATTCTTTGGATTCTCGTATCTTACACTAGATTGAATTTTGGTATGTTACATTTCCTGTTGTTCTCCGGGTGGATATTTGATCGTGGTGGAATAACTGTGTTCAATTCGTGTATACCGGAGACCAATGGGAAATGCTGCCGAAATTTCGTCTGGTATAAGGCATGAGAATTAAGGAATAACTGTTAACGGAGTGTTCAAAAGGTTTGTTCTCGAATGGGTTAAGGCCATACCTTGTAATAAGAATTGGAGAACGATGGAGCTATGAGGCTGAGAATTCTTGTGGTAGTTAGCAGTGATGGAAGCACCTGAGAAACGAAAGTGGATGGATAGAAAGGAAGGATTGTGGAGAGGGTGGCTGAACTGGAGAGGGAGAATCATTTGCTGTACCAACACTTGGGCTTCAGACCCGACGGATCTGGTTCCGTCCCTGAGGACGTTGCTGCTTCGGGTACCCATGCTGATGGACCTGCTGCTCCCGATGACCCATCCGTTCCCCCGACCTCTGGCCAGCAACATGATGCAGATGATCATGAGGCCGATGATTGGTCCCCCACCCCCACCCCCACCCCCACCCAGTTGACATGTACTTTTTACTCTTACATTGACAGTTTGTAATTATTACAATTTTAACGGCGTTTATTATTAATTTTTATTTTCATTTAGATGTTTTCTGTATTATTATTTATTTTTAATTACAGGTTTTTTTAAAAAAAAAGCAATTAAACAAAAAAAAAGTAATATATATATATATATATATATATATATAGCGAACGAATTTATTCGGTCGCTAAATACTGGCACCAATACAAAATAGTAAAAAAAAAAAAATCATAATTAGCCACCGAATTATTCGGTTGCTAAGGCGGTCACAAAAGGTACCAGATTTATATTTGGGTACCAAAGTTTAGCGACCGAGAATTTTACTTAGCGACTACCATTATTCGGTCGCTACTTTAATGACCGACTACTATTCCAGTCGCTAAACAGTTAGCAACCACTATTTTAGCAGCCACCTTAATTCTGTCACTAACTCGGTCACTAACTATTTTAGCGACCGAAATCAACTGTTTAGCGACCGAAAATGTCGGTCGCTAACATGAAGAAATTTAAAATATTAAAATAACTTATCATGCGCACACATTCACAAAGCCACGAGATATATATATATTAATCACCTTTGTTGCATAAAAATCAAGTGCACGATTCCGCCATCAGTAAAACGCAAGCATTTCTGATTTTGGAGAATCTCAACCCTTTTTGGTGTTGTTTTGTCGCTTAGCATAAGGCCCTTCCTATCACTACCATTTTTCTCGTTCTAAATTAAAAGCATCACCATAAATTTGATTACATCCAAACGTGGCCCCTACCACAGGTACCAGCCCCAGGTGCAACCCACCAGCTACTGATAACTACGTCTCGCATATCCAAACACTAATATTTTTAAAGGGAAATGGTAACTGCACTCGTTAAGGAACCAATAAAAGAAAGTTTATATAAGAAATTTATGTATTTAATATTTGAAAAAGTGAAATGCTTGATTTTTCAATAAAAACTTGTTTTTCTTAATTTCTTAAAAAGTGTCCTAAGAGCATTCGTTAGCATGATCCTTTTTTAAATTATAATTTATTGCTCCTTGTCTCCCTCAACTCAACCTTTCAGATCCTTTAGAGGGTGGTCCTTACAAAAATCTCAGGGATAAGTTTCTAAAAAGATCAAATACCATAATCGATGTCCACCAAAAAATTATAATAAGTCTATGATGTTAATAATTAAATTCTTTTATAGATTCATGTGAAATTTCTTACTAGATGATAGCATGCAAATATTTAAATAAATTTAACCACACATAATATAGTGATTTTGTTAATTTGTAAATGTGAGATGTGACAATTTTTCTCTGATACGACCATTTTTTTAACATACCTGCAGGATATGAAAACATAGATCGATAGAGTAACCTATGCAATAAGAAAATTGAGAAATCTTGAATCATGATATTTAAAAGCATTCGAGGGAGCTTCAAAGGATGTTTTATTAAATCATCCAGGGGAATAATCATGAATTAATACCACAAAATACTTGTTTCTCCTTGTAGCTGGTGTGGGATATTGCACAAGATTAAAAAGAGAAACAAATTAAACATAAGTACTTTTTGGAAAGGATATTGCAAGTTGTGTAATTATTTGACATGAGGTACAATAAAGAGACACTTCCTTATTAGGGCCTAAAGCGCCCTTGAAGATGAGGGGAACAATTTATCGAGGGAAGGTGCAACCAAGATATTGATGTTACAAATGAAGAGAAGTGGTAGTCGACGCTGCAAAAAGATTTGATGTAGAAGATTGAGGAACATGGAGATCAGTAAACAGTCTTCCGAATTTGCGACCATTCCCTTGACTCATGTGAATTTTGCACACGATAACAAAAAGAGGAAAAGGTGACTTCATAACCAAGATCATACCGTCGAACAAAAATAATAGTGAAACTTAATTTGTGAATAAGATAAGGATCAAGCAAATTAAGAGTTGACATAAGATATAGAGACATGACTTACAGTCATAAGAGATCTATGAATTGTACATATAGAAGGTGCAATGCCATTGACAAATAAAGAAGAAAATGACTGAGACATAAACAACATAAGCATAATCAAAGTACCATTGTGGATTATTTAGTGTGGTGGATAAGGCAAGAGCGGTATTACTAGATTTCGAAAGTAGATGTTTAAGGATGGACACGAGAACACTAGCATGAGAGGTAGGATATTCATTGGCAGCAGTTCCAACAAGCATGAGCTTAGAGAAACCAGGACGATGTTGAGACTCACTGTCTGGTCAGGCTTTTGAGGGCATGTGGGATAATTCTGAATCAAATGCCCTGGTGTCTAACAGTGTTGATTATAAGTGAAAGCATTCGACTTCACTAAAATAGGCTAAGATATACTGGATAACTTCATCATAAGACAACAACATATTTTCATAAAAAGGACCTAAAAAATTAATGGAAATATCTTGCTGTACAACAAATAGGAATAACAGAGAGCCAATGAGAACAAGGATTGTGCTCCTAAACTCCCATGCCATGTTGAAAAAAATAGGTTTAGGGTTAGGGAATAAGGAAAAGAGAGAAAATACTGTAAAAACCAGAATAATATTGATATGAGACGATGTGAATATAATCTAATGATAATATGGTTAAAGTACATGAGATAGGTCTTATTTTATAGGACTGAAATTTACAAATGAAATCGTGTAATAAATATACTTAAAAACAAGAAAGGAAACCTAACATCAATGTAAATAAATATATAATCAAGACATATATTCTCTATTATATATACAACCAAAGCAAATAATTTCTATTAAAACCCCAAGAGATTGGTCTAGTAGAGTATGACAGGGTTTTGAATCTGACAGGTAGCAGGTTCGAGCCTCCACAAGTCTCCTTGGGGGAGGTAAATGTAAATCCCTTTGTAAGTGTTCATAGAGTCCGAAGGTTTTCCCTGCATTGGACTGGGGCACCATCCCCTCACCCTAAATTTTGATTATATAAAAAATATATTTTTCTATTAAATATTATATCGTAACAAGTATTAAATTTTCTATATGTACTTGTATATTACTATAATGAATAATATTTCTTTTGTTTTTAATAATGTAAAATTTTATGCCCATTAGTTTCAAACAAATTGTGATATCATCATTTACATTATGTTTGATTTAGGAAAGAAAGTGGAAGGAGAGGGAAAAATAGAAAATGAGATAAGTGTTTAATTATTTGTTAGGAAAGAAAATGAAAGGAAAAGAAAAGAAAAGAAAATTTTTCTCTCTTTTTATTTGATTGTGTAGAAAGAGATGAAAAAAATATATTTTGAAATGATATATATATATATATATAATACATCTGTACACTTTTTTCTCCCTCTTCCTCACTTTTCTTCTCAAAGTGGGAAGAAAACTTTTCTCCGCGAGCTCACATTTTTTTCTTTACTTCCATTTTTTTTATGACAACTAGAGGAGAGAAAAAGTTTCTTTTTCTTTTATTTTTCTTCCTTCCTTTTTCTTTCCATCACTTTTCTTCACGTCCAAACGCAACATAAAGTAAACAGATAGATTTCAATCTTACTCACCATGTAGGCATTTATACAACTACTAGTGGCAAGTAGTAACTGATCGAGTTTGATGAAAAAGAAAAAGTAGTTGTTTTTTTTTTTTTTTTGGATGAAGAAAAAGTAATTGTTAAAATAGAAAAGAAAAGAAAAAGTAGGCTGCTAAGGCCATCCGCATCGCTCTCAAATTCGGGGTGCTTATCTTTTAAGCATCGGTGCTAAATTCCGAAGCAGCGATGCGCGAGAATTTTTGTCCGGTGCTTAATAAGCACGGATCTTCCACAAGCACCGAGTGCTTGTGGTGATCCGTGGCATTTATTTTTTTTTTTTTTTTTTTAATTCAAAATAATTGAAACAGTAGGACATGAGAAGTAACTGTTCCCAACGGGCAAAAAAATGACCGTTTGGTCTTAATTTGCATATTTTAGTGTACCAATTACTATGTATAAATATGTGAGGAACTTCCATTTTTTTTACACAACCAAACCTATCTAAATTTTCTCAATCATATTTTCATAGTTTCTCAAATTTTAGCCTTCTTTTTTTTTCCTCAAACTTTCATCTCACACAATGGATCCTGACCAAGCCAATATCAATTCCTTCTTAAATTTCATGCAAAACTATCAACACCTCAATACTCCAAATTTTCAAAATCATCCACCTATACCAAACCCACAATATAATCCAAATATGGGTAATTTTCAATTTCCTACACTCCCATTTCCATTTCAATTTCCCAATATGGATCATGGGACTTCAATGGGGACTACTGGTGGCCAATCTTGTGAAAAAGACCAAGAAAAAACAGTCGAGTTCGCGACAGAATCTCAATCTCCAGCATTTTCCACGCAAGTCGGGTTGGATAATATTACTCTTGATGAAGAAGAAGATCAGCCAACTCAAAAAAAACAAAGAGCAAGGTTCAGCACAGAGGAAGATAAAGTTCTCATCCAATCATGGCTAAATGTTTCCAAGGATGCGGTTGTGGGGGTAAACCAAAAAGCAGATTCCTTCTGGTTAAGAATTAGAGATGGTTACAATGAGAATCGCGGTCATTTGAAAGCGAGGGAATTAACACAATTAAAATGTCGATGGCAGAAGTTGAATAGCATAGTTCAAAAATTTGCAGGGTGCTACAAACAAGCCTATCATAGAAAGAAAAGCGGTAGCTCCGAGATTGACATCATGGGAGATGCATATCTGATTTATGCTCATGATGTACGTGAGCAGTTCAAGTTAGAGCATGCATGGCGGTTGTTGAAAGATGAACCCAAATGGTCAAACCCATCATTTGAAGGAGCTAGTAAGAGAACAAAGATTTCTGCATCTGGAGCATACTCATCATCTTCTAACCCGGAGACACCATCAAATGATGAATACACCCCAACTTCACCTAATATGGCTCGTCCGATGGGGACAAAAGCAGCAAAAGCTGCAAAAAAGAGGGGGAAATCAAAAGCAAATGAAACATCTTCTGCTTATGTTGATCTAACTGCAATGGATGACAGACAAAAGTCGAAAATTGTAGCTATAGAAGAATGGACACGTGCCAAGGTAGAACACAACAAGTTAAAGGAGAAAGAATTATGCATAAAGGAGAAAGAGCTTGAGATGCAGATGAAGATGAAGGAGAAAGAGCTCGAGATGCAGATGAAGATGAAGGAGAAAGAGTTTGACTATCAAATCCTCTTCAGGGATACATCCGGGATGACAGACATACAACTACAAGATCATGAGAGGTTGTGTCACATAATTAGAGGAAAATATATGTAGTGTAACGATGTTGGTTTAGTTTTTAATTAGTGTAATGATGTTGGTTTGATTTTTAATTAATGTAACGATGTTGGTTTAGTTTTTAATTAGTGTAATGATGTTGGTTTGATTTTTAATTAATGCAACGATGTTGGTTTAGTTTCTAATTATCAAATATTTATATGTTAAACTAGCCGTTATTCAAACTAGCCGTTGTAGTCAAACTAGCCGTTATTGAAACTAGCCGTTGTAGTCAAACTAGCCGTTGGTAGTATCTCTATATATATTCTTAAGATGTAAGAGGATTTTCACACCTCTCAATTGTGCAATTCATTCACATCTTATACAATTCTTTCAAAACATTTACTCTCATGGATCCCAATGATTCTGACCATGAAGAAATGCTTGAGTGGGAGCTGATGGATGAATTCATAAATGATGACTATGAAGAACAACGCATGAGGTATGTAGTGCAACAAGAAGCTACAACACATAGCCGTAGAAGAACACACATAGAACGAAGTCGTGAAGAAGGACATGCTCGATTGTTCAACGACTACTTCTCAGATGATCCAGTATACACAGATGAGCAATTCCGACGAAGATTTCGAATGCGAAAGGACGTCTTCCTTCGCATTGTTGAGGCCCTTCGCAATCATGATGAATATTTTGATATGAGAGTTGATGCAACTGGAAGAATGGGGCTTTCATCATTGCAGAAATGCACTGCTGCTATTCGTATATTGGCATATGGATCTTCTGCCGACAGTGTGGATGATTATGTGCGAATCGGAGAAAGCACTGCACTGAAATGCTTAAAAAAGTTTGTAAGGGGTATTTATGAGATATTTGGGAACGAATACTTAAGAAGGCCTAACAATAATGACATTGAACGCCTACTACAAATAGGGGAGGCACGTGGTTTTCCAGGTATGTTAGGTAGCATTGATTGTATGCATTGGGAATGGAAAAATTGTCCGGTAGCATGGAAAGGTCAATTTACTCGTGGTGATCATGGGAAACCCACAATCATGCTCGAAGCAGTTGCATCACAAGACTTATGGATTTGGCATGCATTTTTTGGGGTTGCGGGTTCAAACAACGATATCAACGTTCTCAACCAATCTAATGTGTTTAACGATTACATGGGGTACTATCTAGCAGATGGTATTTATCCAGAATGGGCCACATTTGTCAAGAGCATCCCAATGCCACAAGGAGATAAAAGAAAGTTATTCGCCCAACATCAAGAAGGAGCAAGAAAGGATGTGGAGCGTGCATTTGGAGTGCTTCAATCTCGGTTTGCGATTGTACGTGGCCCCGCGTGTGCTTGGAAAATGGATACAATCAACGATATATTACATGCGTGCATCATTTTGCATAACATGATTGTGGAAGATGAACGACACACATATGATGGTCATTTTGATTATTCGTATGATCATCCCAACAATGATGTCTCAACAAATGAAGTGCGTAATGGTCCACATCCACATCTTGCATCATACTTACAAAGGCGAACACTTGTGCAAGATAGGCAAAATCATCACCAACTGCAAGCGGACCTTGTGGAACATATCTGGGAACATTTTGGGCGTGATAATCAACAAAATTGAATTTTCAGTTAATTATGTAATTTCATCATTTTAATGTCTTCATTTCGTAAGTTCATCGTTTGTAGTTTCATAATTTTAAATTTCATCATATGTTTTAATTTTTATTACAAGGTTTTTAATTTTAATTTTCTATTTTTTATTTAATAAAAAAATAATTTTTATATTAGGAGTTACTGGTGGGGTCCATTAAAAATAATAATATAATTTTGTGATTGTAAGGATGTGGGGTCATTGGTGGGGTCCGTTTAAGAACTTTGTAAGAGATGCTGGGATGGAGAGATGAGGTGCTTAAGTTATTATAAAAATAAAAATGAGTGATGTGTAATGGTGGGACCCATTTAAGAACCCCATAATGAGGTGCTGGGATGTGGATGCCCAAAGGAGAACTGAAAAAGATACGTAGATTTATGGATTTGTATATTCAAAGAAAAATTGCAGTGCACTGAATCTTGTAATGGGTAGTCCTTCATACAATGTACTACAAACGTAATATTCAAATATACATTGGTTTAATCATGTCGGATTCTGTTGAGGGAGGAATAGATTCGGATAATAATAATAATATAATAACAAAAAAGATTATAACAATATGAGTGACAGTTGTTAAAACCCATTGTTAATCCCAAATCCCAATTATTGCCTATCAATTTTAAGACAGCTTGTTGCATCCTTACTTTAGCCTAGTCGTCACTTAATTTGAATGACCACAGTTTGACATGACCATTCTCCTACCTTAAGAAAATGTGAAAAGCAAATATTATATAGTCAGAAACTCAGAAATCTTGTTGCAATATTATTATTGACGGTCATCTGAATAATTATAAATAGTCCCTATTCTTAGAATAATTGGCCTAACTCAACCGTGAAAATTAGTTTGTAAGGTGAGGGTTGCCCTTTACTTATAAACACTTATCAGGCCATATTTCTATCCAATGTGGGACTCCAATACACCCCCCTCACACCCAGGACTGGACATCTGGAGTGTAAAGTTTGCAGGACTGGACATCTACTGGTGGCCCAACGGATCTAGGATAGACTCTGATATCTTCTTAGAATAATTGGGCCTAACTCAACCCTAAAAGCTAGCTTGTAAGGTGAGGGTTGCCCTTTACTTATAAACACTCATCAGACCATATCTCTATCCAATGTGAGACTCCAACACCTATCACTTTAAAATGATCAACCAAGTAACAATCACCCTCAAGTAAATACTAATTAAATTCCCTTAAAGTTTTTTTTTTCTTTACTTGCTAATCATTACTCAATTCTGAAGAGGAATTGATGAAAATAGTTTCTTTCTGATCTTTATTAAAGAGAGCTTGAATTGATGGAAAAATGACCAAAATTAAAGTAGATGTGAAGACAAATTAAACATTAATTTAAAAAATGAAAAGCACGTGCAGATGAATTCTTTGACATAGTCAAATTACATTGAAAATTGTAAAGCATATAAATTAGTTAAACTGTCTTATTTTTGCTGCTTTCTAAATTATGCTGAAAATTGTAATAATTGTAATAATAATAAAATTAAAGATTTTGTTAACGAGTGTCCTTAAGATACTAGTTAAAGAACTCAAAAATAGTAAGATTTATTGAAAAATTAAGTATTTATTTTCTCAAAACATTAAATACATCACTTTTTCAATAAGATATTTCTTTTTTTTGGTTCTTTATTTAATACCCTAATTGTATTTGTTAGCATTCTCCTGAAATAAAAGTATAAAACTTTGGGTCTTGTTGGATCTTGCCGCCCGTTTCATGTATGCATGGGTGGTGGACCGGTGGTGCAGTTTATTTTTTATTTTTAAAAATTAATTTCCAGTTCCAGTGTCTCAAAGTGGAAGACCTCAAGACTAGCTTGTTTAATTAAAATAAAAAAAGTGTTAATCAGTGTCCTGATTAAAAAAATTAGAAGGTTAAAAAAATTAAAAAGTTAAGTTTTCGCAGGAAATAACATAGACAATGTATTGAAAAGTGAAATTATATATATATATATATATATTTTAAATAAAATTTTCCATTTTCTTGTTTCCTTAACTGCTAGGAATCCCCTTAAATTAATCTATTCCCTTGATAACTTTTCTACAATAAAGTACTTATCGGTTTGCCTTTGGAGTCTAAAGCTGCAATTCCAATGTTACAGATCCAACTAAAAAACATATGTACTGAGTAGAGGGTAAATAACAAAATGATTGGATTTCATTACCAAGGAAACAAGATAATTTACATATTGAACACAATAGAAGGAGAATATTTAAAAAAAAAAAAAAAACAATTTGTACAAACTCCAAAAAGATCAAAACTTTTCTTGGCCGATTGGTTTCCTCCTTCAAAGCTCAACGAGTGTTCCTAGTGTTGGGAACTAATTAATGAGAAAGGTGAGGAGAAGTAACACATCCTCTAGCTCTATTACGAGAGAAGATGGAAGCCACAGAGCTAGCCAGCCCCACCACTATTCCAACCTTCACTTGTCCCCTCTTTGGAATTGGACGACCAGAACACCTTCTTGGGAAACTTCTTCTTCCCCCATTCATCATCCCACTACCTCTTGCACCTGCCATCTCTTAATTTCTCTGTCTGTTTTGTGTGTTTTTCTCTGCTGAGTGAAGAGAAGAAGAAGGATTGGATTGTGCAAGAGAAGCTGCTCTTTATGTTGTGTTGGGTTGTTGTGTTGGTGGGTGTGGTTGAGGTTTGACGTTTGCTTATATAGGAATGAGGTTGCCAATATGACCTTTGTTTTGGGCTAAATTTACATGGTTTGCCACTAGTTTTAGACAACGTTGACGGTTTTGACCTTGTCTTGATCCGGTCTTTTCTTGCTGCCACGTTTCTAGGACTGACAGTGTGTACTGTGTACGGGGACAGTGGACGGAGAATCTTTTTCATAAAAATCCCAAACTCCAAAGCGAAGGTTCATTTGTTATGGCTAGGGCTGGACATGGACCCGAGGCTCGGTCCGAACCCGAAAAAATGGAGAAAAACATAAGTGAATTGGTGGGTTGTTTCGGGTCAAAGAGTCAACGGTGAAAGATTCAGTTTCATTTGACTCCAATCGGTTGGGTTTGGTTCTCCTAAAAAAATTTCGCCTCCGACCAAATCGATCGAATGTGTTATAACTTATAATAAACATAAATAATTGGTATACTTGTGCTTATTCTTTATGACCATTCATTACTCCTCATATCACATTCTCTTTGACATCTCATTCCCTCCTTCATTACCCGTTGAAACCTTAGTCGCCCTTCTCTCCTTCTCTTATTCCTTCCCCCCTCTCTCTCATACACTCGTACCCGCCAGCATTGCCTCCGTCTTCGACCAGATCTGTGCCATTCTGTCATGCCACTTCGTCTTCCGCTCCGTTGCGAGGCGCACGACTTCTCCTCCATCATTGAGCTGCTCTGACATGCCACTCTGTCTTCTACTACGCCGCAAGACGCACCCCATTTCACCTTCATTGCTGAATCGCTCTGCCACCTCTTCATCTACATCATCTGCCTCGAGATGCATCACAGCTCTTCGAACCCAGTCATCCTTGCTGCTGTATGTTAAGTTCTAGATCTACGAACGAGGAAGCTTGCAATGAAGTTGAAGAGCTGCTTGTTGTTGAAAGTTTTGATATTTTTTGTTGAAATTTTGATGCTTTTTGTTAAAAGTTTGAAACTTTCTGGTTTATGTTCTTGTTTGTGGTTTTTGGTTTGAAAGTTTGATCCAGATCTATTTTCCTCTTGCTCTGGGTTTATATTAGTTTCTGGTTCGTGTTTATGTTCTTGCTTATGTGTTTAACTGTTTATCTTCTTCCTTCTGGTTTCTGTGTAAACAATTTTTTTTTTGTTTGGTTCTCAACCGTGTCAATCCGACCCGTCAATATGCCTAATCCGAACACACTCAAATCGAAGGTACAATTGGATGGGAACGGGTCACATATTCTGATGGTCAGTTTTCTTCGGTTTTGAAATTTTTCACCTGAATTCGACCATAACCCATCGATGTCCACCCGTAGTTATGGCTAGGGTTGGACAAAATTTTTTATTCGACCCAAACTAGAATGACCCCGGAAGACACTTTGAGCATGCGGGCGGGTTTTACCTGATCTTGGAGTTGGCAGTTTGAAAAAACAGAGATGACTGGTTGGCGGCGGTCGAGTTCGATTTCAAAAATTTCGGACAACCGGTGACCAAACACAACCGAGATTGTGATGCGAGAGGGGAGGAGAAAAACGGGTAGAATGCATTCTGGCCATCTGCGGGAGAGAAGAACACGAGAAGAATAATCTTTGATCTTCTTGAAGCGCGAGAAGAATGCAACGTCCCTGCCATCTACATCGCGAGAAGAACGTGTGGTTCGTTCTTCACTTCTTCATTCTTCGTTCTTTGATCCAGATCCAGGTCGCCACCATCTACTTCCTGGGAAGAATGTCGCGTCGCAGCCATCTGCTTTGTGAGAAGAATGCCTCCACCTGCTTCCCATTCAACGGCATTGCACCGCCATCTGTTCCCCCTCTGGTGTCGTTGCGCTCTCTATCTTTGCCCTCTGGTGGTCTGGTCGAAGGAGGCGGCTCGGATTTGCAAGAAGTGGATTCTGATATGGGAAGTGAAAAGTGGATCCGGGTTTGGTCCAAAAATTGAAATGACCCAAAAGATGAAATTGGCCAACCCACCATAACCCAGCCGCCCAACCCTTGACCCGCCCAATCCTGGACCTGTCTATAGACGGGTGAGTTGGTTTGGATTGGGCCGTTTGGGCTCGAATCCAATCGAACTCGCCCCTTGTCTAGCCCTAGTTATGGGTCGAATTCATGAGCTCAAATATGAAGATTTTTTTAAAGCAAATACATGGCAACAAATTAATAGAACTTAAAATTTAGAATAAATTATATTCTACCGTCCTAAAGTTAAAATAAGGTTTAATTGCACTTTTGGTTCTCCAACCATTGGCCATATGCGACTTTGGTCCCTGTGATTTTTTTGAACACATTTGATACCCCTATTTTTCCAATCTTGCAAATCCTTCTGTCCAGTATCTGTCAAATTTTCAATGATCAATAGAGAGGAATCACTTCTTTAAACACATAGAATCGCTACTTGAGTTTCTTTGTTAAAGGATCTTGTGGTTGAACAAAAAAAAGTCTCAGAAAGGAAGGACGAAACTAATAAGTGTCATAGAGGAACCATTGAATCTTGTTGAAACAGGGAAACAGAGGAGAGAATAGCTCAATAAGAGGTTATATGTGCTTAGAGCAGTTGTTTCTCTCTATCAATCATTGGAAATTTTTTGACAGACATTGGACGAAAGGACCAAATTTGCAACATTAAAAAAATAGGAGGACCAAATATGTTCGAAAAAAACCATAGGAACTAAAATTGTACATGGGTAATAGTTGGAGGACTAAAAGTACAATTAAGCCTTAAAATAATAATAAACTTCAAACATGATGATACATTTTACCTCATGTTTAAGTGTTAGATAATTATAGACTTAATATCGTTAAATTACTAAAAATAAAAAAAATCATTTATAATTTTTTATTTAATATTTATACATTTAAAATAATTTTTAATTTGAAAAAGAAAAGGTGCAATTTTAAATTTTATTAAAGTGAAATATTTTTTGAAAAATAAAATGTGCAATTTTAAAAATATTTATATATGTTTTGATCTATTATGTATATTTAATTTTCTCAACTGGATTATTTTTATAGTATATACTTTAACAAATGAAGAATTTTAAATTTGCATCTAATAAGTAGAAAATGATTTTTTATTATATTTTTTTTATTCCTATTATTTATTTATTTTTTCAATCGTTTATCTTAACATCTCCAAATTTAATTGATAATATTGCAAACATTTTATCTAATAAAATGAAATAAGTTTGATGCTGTAAAAAAAATAAAAAAATCTTAACATCTTTTAAATAAATATTATACTTTCAAATATTTCATCTATAAAATATATGATTTAAATTTTTTTTGATGAATAAAATATATGATATATTATAATAATTATTATTGATACACATGATAAAGATATCATTTAAGTAGCTATATTTAAGTATAAGAAGATTAATATATCTTTATCTGGCATAAGAAGATTAATATATTTAAGTATAAGAAGATTAATAATTATTTTGACGTTAAAAGCTACTTTTAACGGACGTTAAAAGTGCTTCCTACACTAGTGGTAAATGGTGGAAGAGGTTTGAATTAAAGTTCATATCCCTATAAATACTTAATATATAAACTTATAAAATAATTTTAGTGTGAAAACAAAAAACATGTAATTATAATGTTCATATTACAATATTATATTCCTTCAAAAATTTATATTACAGTATTATATGTGATGCATAGACAAAATAACTTGATGCAAAAACTTTGATAATAATCAACTGAGTTATAGAGTCCATAAAATAAATAAATCGAGTAAACAAATTATTATATGTATTTTCAAGTGGCGTGAGCAATGTGTATAAAAAATATTGAATCTTGTACATGTTAGTAAGACTTCAAAAATTTAAAAACCTAATCTCAAACCAATTATATTCCAAATAATCGAGTTGTAACGATCTCATAGTTCTAAGTGCATAAGCTACCCTCATTTAAATCGAATAACTTATGTAAAATCACATATACTAATAAAAAAACTCTAATAAATTAAAAGCTTATTCAAGCATCACAATAACCATCATACTAAAATAAAAAACATGCAAATGCAAATATAATTTCAATTATTTTGAGATTGATGCATATTTGGTTTTCATTAATTTTTTTTAAAAAATAACTTTTTCAAAAATATAAATTAATCCAAGAAATTAACTTTGACACGTCACAAATTTCACATTTGCTGCCACAAATCAGGACTCACACAATTGGCAGGGCCAACAAGGCATTACTTTTCCCTCAATTCAAAATCAATTGGTCCCATTGATGTTAAAGTGGATTTAATTCATTCAATTGGTACTCCCTTAAAACGTTACATTGCCTATAGACATTTTCCGTCAACATCGGAGGACAAATGATGAATTCGATTGGTCCCATTTTAGGTACTCTGTACTCTCCACAAATTCTGCAGGAAAAAAAAGGTGAATGTGAAGTTATATTCGGAGGCCATTAAAACACGTTTGGTTTTAAGACACTCGCAAGCAACAAAACAATTATTATAATTGAAACAGAAAACGCATTGCATCATGCACAAAATTTTGTAGTTGTTTCATGGATTGGCTGTGTCTGTGTCTTTATCGACTCTTTGGGTCTAATGAGAGAGGTGAGCAGACTGCCGCCACAGAAGATAGTAGAGCAAAGGAGAAGACTAACCCCCCATGGCCCCTTCACTATTCCAATCTTCAGCTGACCTCATTTTAGGATCATGATTTTTTATTTGGTTTTTATATAATTAGTTATTTTTATTGTAATGAAAATTTTGACTTTTTAAGCTATGGAGTTATAGGGGTGTTCAGATCCAAACCGATAAAAAAAAAAACCGCATAACTGATCCAAAAAACCGAAAACCGATGGGAACCGAATGTAATCGGATTTTTTTGGACTGATCCAGGAGAAAACCGATCGGTTCGGTTCGGTTTGGGGTTCAGAAACCGAACCTAACCGAACCGAAATAAATACAAATACATGTGTTGATGCATTATGCTATGCGTTTTGACCATTTTGTCTTCAGAATACAATTTGCAACCCTAAGTCATTTGTTCACTCTCCTCTGGCTCTCAGTGCCTCACGCAGCTCCACCCCGCCGACCACTCTCCCACTTTCGTCTCCATCTTGCCGCCGCATCTCCGCCTCGTCGTCACCTTGCGTCTCATAGCTCGCTTGTCCTCCACTGAGAGGAGTTTCACAGTCACAACCCCCTTCATCGCGTCTCACAGCTCGTGCCGACCGCCGATTCTCGCCGCCATTGGAGCACTCCTTGCCTCCTTCGGTGAGTGCTTCCTCTGTTATACTATGCTTCATTTTTCATTTTTTCTACTTTGCTTTCTCTGTTCATGATGCATCTTCTATTTTGCTCTGACTTCTGATTCAGTTTGATGTTGTGATTCATTGATTTGGGTCTAATGTTCTGTTCTTTTGTTATCGATGTGGGTATTCCCTGGCTTGTTTCATCTTATTTGCGTCTGGTATTTTGGCAGTGGTCACGATTCTTCATCTAAGTTATCTGATCAAGACTCCAAAAAGGCACCTGATGGGCATATTGTTACACACATTAAGGATCTCTAGGAATCTATGCAGGCTCTTATGTCTTGTTCTCCTTTTGTTCAGCTTTTGCTGGATTTAACGACTCACAACATTCCTAAGGTTAGTCTCTCTGATGCCGCATCTGCATCATGCCATCAACTAGTACTGCCTTCTGAGGGTTTTAGCTTAAATTATTAACTGCATGATATTAAAGGAATAGATATGTAAATGCTGAATGAAAAAATGTTGTTTGGTGTATAAATTACTAAACTTATACTATTGTATCATTGTATGCTTAATGCTTTTCAGTCTTATAAGTTATAACAAAAAAGAAACAAGAAATTATTGAACTGATATTATTGCATGCTTATTTCTCTGTATTAGACTGGCTATCCTACATTGCCAGCATTTGCTGAGTTCATAACTTAGTTGAACCACTGAATGCCTTCGTTTAACTAATGATGTGTGATTAAAAACCTAACCAACCGAACCGATCCAAACCGCATTTTATTGGATCGGATCGGATCGGATATTTTTTAAGAAGTCATCCAAACCGAACCGAACCGCATGCTTTTTTAACTTCGGATCGGATGACTTTTTCCCTCAAAACCGATCCAAACTGAACCACGAACACCCCTATAGAGTTACTTAGTAACCTAACACTTAAGATGGGTAGAATACACGAATTGTTAAAACTAACTAAAATTGATTACTATCATGGATAAATATTTGCTTAATATAACAGAAATCTCACCATATTATTGATTATTTAATATGACCCTGCATTATTAAAACAAAACGAAATGCAAATAGTGAAAACTATGTGACTACTAAACAAATTTGAACAAGGTTGTGATCTTGTATCCTTCCAGAAACGAATATGGCCATTAATGAGAATAGAAAATTAAAAATATTAGGGCTGTTTGCGAGTTGGGAAGGGAAGGGAGGGAAGAATTTGAGGATGAAAGTAGGGGGAAAGGAGGATAACCCTCCAAAATCTTCCCCAAATCATTTTTTAACAAAAGAACCAAAATCCTCCAATTTGGAGGAACTAAAAAAATAAACTAGGGGAGGATTTTGGAGGGTTTTGAAGGATTATTTTTCCTTCTCAATCCCTTTCCCCCTTCTCTTCTCCTCAAACTCTTCCCCTCCCTTCCTCTCCTAACTTACAAACAGACACTTAAGGACGGGAAGACAAATTACAATTAGCCTCAAGAAACTTTCTATGAAAGGAAACTTGTAGCTCTGAAGCAAGTCTAATCCTTTTATATAATCATGATATAAATTCCAAAAGGAGAATGTTAATAAGTGCCCTTAAGGGCACTTGAAGGGCACTTGTTAAGGAATCAATAAAGGAAAGTTTTTATTGGAAATCGATGCATTTAATATTTGAAGAATGAAATACTCTTTAACATGACCCATTACAAAATAATGTTCATTGTGGAATCTTGTTGTCTAATATCGAGGTTATCAGTTTTGACAGTTGAGGAAACTCTTGCCCTCGCCTTGATGACTACTTGTATTCTGTTGAGTACTTATTTTCAGAGAGGACATCAAATGGCCATATATAATCTACTACTAGTTTGGAAATGCGATAACTTGCTATTGGACGTGGTTTTGAAAAGTTATTTTGTGTTTATAAAATAGGTTTGATGTACTCAAACATCCTTTTGTAAGAAGCTACTCGCTTCGGCATCACTAACATGATTATGACAGTGAAAAAAGCTACTCCAAACATGTTATAAGTAGCTTTTTTGCGCTTCCAAAGCAATTTTAAGGCATAGTCACTATAGTTCAAAACATACATTACCAAATTAATACCAATTGAAAGCAAAATGATCAAACATGCCATCAAAGGTAGTAAGGGCAAGAATGATCTCTTAAAGCAAAATCCATGGCGCTTGACTCATAAAGCCTATATATCAATGAACCCCTATCCAAGAGTTCTCACGTGACTTGGCTTTTCAACTATGCATGACAGAGAAATTCGCTAAATTCATATAACAAAAAAGGCAAGATGCACACCAAATTCACTTAACTAGATTGTAACCCGCGCGTTGCATGATAATAATAAATTGAACTATGATATTGGAGTAAATCCCCAATTTAGTCCCTACAGTTGTCAAATGTTGATCAATTAGTCCCTCCATTGGTAATTGCATGGACTAAATAGTTTTTAAGTTAGCAGTGCCAGGGAGTTAATTGATTCTAAGTGAGTAAAATGAGGGACTAAATTGATACTAATTTATCATCCGTGGAAGTTTTTGAAATTTCATTAATTTCAAGGACGAAATTGATACGATTTTACAATTTTAGGGATCAAATTGGGGATTTACTCTTAATATTGTGATAAAAGACAATATTTGTATGAAATAATGAAAAGCGTGGAAAATAATAGAAGACTTATTCCGAAATACCATTAATTTAAATGATTTTGTTACATATTTGAAAATGTCATTTAATGATGTTTATTGCTTTTGATTTCATCATTTTTTTTTGCATTTTTTCTCTTGACCTCATTATTGTTGCCTCTAGCCTCTATTTTATCCTTTTTTGTCTTTATCTTAGACTACGTGTGTAACATATCATTTTTCAAGTATATGATTAAGAGGTGAATTAAGGAGGTTTAAGTATTAGATAATGTTTATTAGGGTATGAGAAAGTTGTGGTTCAAATTTGAAGAGATTTGGCTTTGGAACGAACTCAGAACGCGAAGAAATGCGCAAAAATGCGATGAAACGGAACCTGATCAGCAGAGCACGCTCAAGCGTGAAAAACCCAACGCTTATGCATTGGCAATCTCAAGCATAGGTTTCCCAACGCTCAAGCGTGGAAGAGGTGTAAGAGGTGGAAGCGGTGCGGTGGAGACGGTGCGCTCAAGCATGGAAACGGTCACTCTGAAGCGTTCTCACGCTCAAGCGTGAGGATCTGCACGCATAAGCGTGCTGGAAATCTATAAAAGGACTTGGTTTTGGTTCATTTTGAAGTCTTGGCCGAGTTTGTGATCTCTTCTCCCCTAGTTTTGAGCAGAGCTAAGTCCAGAGGGTGGTGTTGAGGTTCCGGAACTCCGTCCGAGTAAATCAGGGTATCGAAATAGAAAACAAATCATATCGATGTGTTCGTAGCTTCGAATTATACAAGTTTTGATAGTTGATTTCTCAAATCAACGAAGGTATGTCGTAGTTTTATCGACGTACTTGGCTTGTTCTTCATCATTTCTTAGTTTGATGATATTCTAAGCCTGTTTTGAAATTAGGTTGTAGTTCGGGTCGTCGAATAAGCAAGGATTCTGCCCGTTGTCATGGAGACTCGTTATAAGCTTCAAGGGAGCATGGAAACTGCGTGAGTACTTTCGAGGCAGCGTAAGTAATCGTATGCAAAGTGTGGTTTTGGATTAATAGTTGTTGAAGTTGTGGTCTCTAATATGGTTCTAATATTTTTCTATGTTTCTAGCAACACGTGATAACCATATATGTGCTTGGAATTGAAAACGGAACAGTGAATGTGTTGGTGTGGACTATGGAAGATTCGGGACGCTAAGAAATGTGCTCGTAGGTGTGATCATGGTTGACGGTGATTGAGGGTCAAGGTTGTTCGTTAGTTTAGGAGTCGTGTGTAGTCGCTATCAGGTGAGGGGGAAGAAACCTCAATTATCTGGAAAATGGGCATAGAATATGACCATTAACATGGGTGGGGATTCTCAACCCTGTTAATAATTGGTATATGCTTGGTGTGTTATATATGACAATATGTTTATGTGATAACATGTTTCTATGATGACATGCTTATTTGAGTATGTGATGTACAGTTAATATATTTATTATATTTTTCTATTGATGATATGATGATATGTTAACTATGTGTTATCAGTATGTTAATGTTGTGAGGAATCCGATCATCGTTGAATTTGGAGATGTTTTGATATAAAATCAAGTTGATAGATAAGTAGGAAAATATGATCCTATGATGATATCGAGGTGGTAGATGCAACAATTGTATGAGATTATGTGGTGATGGATGCATGTGCATATCATTAGCGTTGGTCAACCTTGTGGGTAGCTGCAATAGCCGTTTGAGCGATTACTAATATAAGGTTGATGATTGTGAATTATGAGCGACTACAGTGAAAGTTGGAAAGTTGTCACAAGGGGCCGTATGAATAGCTACGATAAGCCATTTGAGTGGTTATCATACAAGGTTAGATAATACTTGTGTATAGCTACAATAGTTGTTTGAGTGGTTATTGCACAAGAGGTGTATCTGTGTACAACTATAATAGCTGTTTGAGTGGTGGTCACAGAGGGGCCGTGTGGCCAGTTGCAATAGTTGTTTGAGCAATTGCCACACGAGGTTGAGGTGGACTATTCGGAGCAACCAAGATGATGGAACTCATGTTGGTAACACAGGAGCCAGTAACCCAATTATCGACTGAACGTTGTTGTAGAATTGGCCAATCATGAATGTAAGATCAGTTGTGCATTAGAATAAGTGATGATCCTAGTTGACGAGATATCGAGGTTGATTGACATGATGACGATCTTGGGATACGGTTGTGTTTGTTGATGTACATGTTAATATGTAGTATTTTATGTCGTTTCCTATTCTATGATGATTGTAGAGTTTCTTACCTCTTGTACATGTATGTTTCTCTATTTATGTTTGTGTTGGTTCGGATCGTGACTCGAAGACAGAAATGAGCCCTTAGCTGGTGCTGTGATGAAGGAGGTGATGAGGATGCGAATGTCTCTCATACTAAAAGACTTTTGAAGATGTTGTTTAGTAGTTATACCACGGCCAGTAGAGTGTCAGTTATTGTATAAACCATAGCTTCTGTAATACTCTGATGTTGTATATATATATATATGCTTATTGATCTAAATAAATGTTCTAAATGTTTTAATTGTTTCATGATAATCATATGCATTAACATCATATGGCACTTGAAAGGGTGTTACAATGTGTGCTTGATTAAAAGGAACATTTGGAGCCACTTGTTACTTCTTTCATCCCACAAGACTTTACATTGCATCACATAATTTTGATTTATCACATTTACACCCTGCACCATAATAACCAATCTTTAACATGTACCTTAACCAATTGATAACTTTCTTAGCTTTCTTTCTACCAATTATCCTAGCAAATAAAAATAAAATGATTGATAAAATGGTTGAATGTATATGTTGTCTAAGAAGCACACAATTGCTGACCTTTTTTTGTTTTTCATGTGTCTTCTCACTTGTAGAGAAACTTAGTCATCTAAACAATATCATTAATCACATAGAAGAAAATGAAGGATTACAAATGTGGTGTTGCAACAATTCCATAAATTGTAGGTAAATGACTAATTAAGACTGTGAATATTTAATTTACGATGTTTTACAATTCTCAAGATAAAATCGCCACTATATATCATTGCAACTGTGTACAAAGTAAAACAACTGTGTTATATATACAACAAATTTGATAATTTGAATATTGACATTGTGTTCTAATTTCATCTATAAAAAATTATCACTGAAAAGGGGTTACATACCCATCGTGTACACTGTTCAATTTGAGAAAATGATCAATGAAATTGAGTTGCATACCCACTACAGTGCATGTGGTATATCAATGTTTCTCTCTGCAATCAGGAATTCCTCTGGGCCATTACTATAGGAAAAGAATGGGCAAGAGTCAGCGAGGTCCATCTATAGCAGTTGACAGTGAAATTAATCAATATATATTTAAGATAAATCAAAGCACACATTTAATAGAGACATGTGAAGACTAAGATATCCAATCCAATGGTATAAAAGAATGCAAAAGTTAGCATACCTCTAAAAGCATTCTTTATCAAATAACGATGCACAAATCCACATATGCAAGAATGAAGGAACGAATAATACACTTGATGTTACCAAAGCCTTTTTCTATTAGTGGCATTCACTACATGGATAAAAGTCACTTGCATTCTATCAAAAGTCAAATATTTCAATAATTCATTTAGGTCTAAATCTTTCCTAATAGTTTCATCTAGAGTTTTTCTTGGCGTTTCCCTCTAATTATAGGGCTATCCTCCCATTTAGTTTAAACAAAATGTCATTGAAAGCTGGTTCAAATCCTGTTGGTGGTCCTTATTAGTAAGTTATCTGCAACCTTAAACTTTAGCTGAAACACTCTGCTAAACTTTCCATCTCAGTCAATGGACACTCAGTAGGCTTCTTTCATTGTAAGAGAGGGGTGAGGCAAGGAGATCCTCTTTCCCCTCTCCTTCTTTTCTGCATAGCTGAAGATGTTTTAAGTGCAATTTCTAAACTAGTTGAATCTGGTGAAATTCTGCCAATGGCCAGCCCAAGAGGTGTGCAAACTCCTAGCCATGTGTTATATGCAGATGACATCCTTATATTCTGTAGAGGAATAATGAGAAACTTGCAGGTCTTGATGAAATTATTCAAGGACTATGAGAATGCCACTGGTCAGAAAATCAGTCCTAATAAAAGTAAGTTCTTTACTGGTTCCATTCCTTCTTGGAGAGTAAATGTAATTGCTGATATCTTAGGGTTCAGTGCTGGGAGGCTTCCTTTCATATACCTTGGGGTTCCTATCTTCAAAGGGAAGACTAGAAAGTCCTTTCTAATGCCTATTGCTGATAAAGTTAAAGTTAAGTTAGCTAGTTGGAAAGGCTCTCTCCTTTCCATAATGGGGAAAGTTCAATTGGTGAAGTCTATAGTTCATGGAATGGTTCTTTACAATTTTCATTGTTATATATGGCAAAAAAGTCTTCTGAACTCCATTGATTTATGGATTAGGAATTTTATATGGGTAGGAGATGTGAATTCCAGGAAAGTCTGTATAGTTTCTTGGTAGAAAATTTACTCCTCTTTTGTTGAAGGTGGTCTTGGGCTTCAGTCTGTCATGAGTATCAATGCTGCAGCATCCCTTGAACTTTGTTTGGATCTTGTTTCATCCAATGATCAATGGTCCATATTCTTGAAAGCAAGGTTCTTTAAGAATAATCTCCCTATGTCTCACTATCTGTCATCATCTATTTGGCTTGGTATAAAAGCTAACTTGTAGACTGTGAAAGATAATGTCTCTTGGCTGTTAGGCAATGGCTCTTCAATCAATTTTTGGTTAGACAATTGGCTCTCAATTCCTATTATTGAGATGCTGCACATTCCTCTTCAAATGCATAAGTACCTCAAGTCTACTATTGATGCTTTCATTTCAGATATTGGTTGGTCTATCCCTACTGATTTAATGGATCACTATCCTGGTCTTGCAGTGGCTATTAATCAAGTTGTCATTCCCTTGGTTCCTGATCAGGACAAACAGGTTTGGACAAAAATTGATACAGACATGTTGTCATTTAAGGAAGCCTTTTTGTTTCTGAATCCTCCCTCACAGGTGCAAAACTGGTGCAAACTAATTTGGAACCAAATCATCCCTCCTTCAAAGTCTTTTTTGGTCTGGAGGCTCCTTCATAGAAGGGTTCCAACTGATGAGAACCTGCAAAGCCATGGCTGTGTTACTATCTCATTGTGTTGCATATGTTGTAGTGCTTCAGAAACCTCTGAACACCTTTTCCTTTCTTGTCCATTTGCTGTGGAGCAATGGAATTCAACTAGGTCCTTGCTGAATTGTCAAATTGACCTGCCCTCTTTTAAATCCATCCTTAATGTCTGTGATCAAGGCTGGAGTTCACAAGTCAGAGTTACAATTTTAGCTGCCATCCTTAACACAATCTGCTCAATTTAGATGTGTAGAAACAAGCTTAGATTCGAGAATAAAGCCATCCCAATTAGGACAACTATTAATTATATTGCTGCCTTAGTGAATTTATCTGGAAATTCTACATCAAGAACCATGTTCTCTTCTTTGCTGGAATTTAATATTTTGAAGTCATTCAAGATTTCTTGCCATTCCAGCACAACTCCTAGGATAAAAGAGGTCATTTGGATTATGCCTCCCTGTTACTGGTTCAAATGCAACTCTGTGGAGCCTCTCAAGGCAGCCCGGGTTTGTCTGCTTGTGGTGGTATTTTTAGAGACTATAGAGGGGCTGCCCTCGGTTGTTATGCTGAAAATCTTGGAATTGCCACTTCTCTTCATGCTGAACTTGTTGGAGCATTGTTGGCTATTGAACATGCTTACTCAAAAGGGTGGTTTAGTCTCTGGTTGGAATATGATTCCCAACTAGTAGTTAATGCTTTTAAGCATTCTTTAGAAATTCCTTGGAAGCTAAGGAATAGATGGCATAATTGTATTAACCTTACTAAGAGTATGAATTTTGTTATTACTCATATCTTTAAGGAGGGTAGTACTTGTGCAGACTAATTGGCATCCCATGTCTTCACATTCAAGGTTCTGTTTGGTGGGATACAATTCCTTTGTTCATTAGAGAAGACATTTTCATAAATAGGATGAGTCTTCCTTCCTATAGGTTTTGTTGATTTTTCCATGGGTCAGGTCAATGCCCCCCCATTTTTTTTGTATTGTTTTTCTTCTTTTTTTAATAAATTTTAGGTGTGCTGCAGACGATTGGTAGGGTTTGGGGTGCCATCCTAGTTGGGATACCTTTCTCTATTTGTGATGCCTTTGCATGCCTATTTCTTTGCTTAAAAAAAAAAAAAAACCTTGGCTATTATATATTGCCCTAATTTCATATTTTATTCTGGTACTATGAAAGCAAATGTTTCATGAAGCATGATTGGCAAAGCAACTAAATGGTCAATTATGAGCTAGCAAGTCAATATATTAGAAGAATTTAGAAATCTTTCCGTCTCCATTAATTACAATATCAAATAGATTAACAAATCATTTAAGCAAGGGGAAACAGGGACATTAGAAAATATCTGAAATAAGGCAGAAGCATACTTGTTACCAAGGAAAAAAAACCATTGCTAGCTAAGTGTAATTCTGACTCTGAATCCCAGTTCCCTGTATCTTTGGTCCCTTTCCTAATTATATGCAAAACATATCAATCAGTTCATGATTAGAATTAAGGCTGGTTCTAGGGTGAGAGAGCATGGCAAGTCTCTCACCATGAGAGACCATAAAAAGTCCTTATATGCAGAAAGAAAAATTATTTTTTACCCCTTCCCCTTTCCTCTCTCCTCTCTCCTCTCTCCTTTCTCCTCTCTCCTCCCACTCCCCCACCCCTACCTCACCCCCATCGCCTCCCCTCTCACTCTTCCCACCCCACCGCTTGTTAATCAAGCTAATGCCATGACTATGAGTACAAAACAGAGAGGGATAGTCCTGATTACCAAAGATGGTGTATTAAACAAAATGAATAATATGTAATGGGACTTTGGGAAAGCCATGCGAAGGTTTGTGTACAATAAAGCATGAAAGTTCCAAAATCGTCATAGCATTGGAGACCGTAATTTGAAATGGGTAAATGAAAATCTCATGGAGGTCCTTGCTCAAGGTGGAACCAATGCTGAGTTGGCGTTATTTAAGGCCTCTTGAATGTTAACTTGTAACCTCAAACCAAATGCTTTTGTTCTTATTCACCTCCTTCGTGCTACCACCGACCTGGGGTGCCACTCATTCGGTGAACAACTCCACAATTATGTTTTACATTTTGGGTATTGTTCAAATTTCTATGTCTCTACCTACCAACTCAGATTCGATGTCAGAATGCACTCACTCACTAATGTCCACACACTGTTTGTTGAAACTCCTAAACAGATTTTATGTTTCTTGGAACATTTTGATTTCTGGGCACCTCCACAATAATGAAAATGGGTATGGATAGTGGCGCTGTTGTTGTAAATTGCTTGATTGACATGTATGGGATATAATGTTTCCATGGGGGTGGGAGGAGTGGAGGGGAGGCGGTGGGAGTAGGGATGTAAATTTTACTCGTACCCACGGATACCCGTGGATAATATCTGCAACAAATTGAAAATGGGTATCTTAATGGGTATCTGCGGATATAATAAATGAGTATTTACTCTACCCGCTTATTAATGGGGTGGGGATGGATAGTGTACTATCCATACTCGTGGGTACCCGTTAAGGTAAAATAAATAAAATACCCCTTACATATATAAATCAAATACCCTAATTTTTTAAGTACCCTTATTTTGTTTCTAAAATTTGGCAGCCACAGCACCAAACCTTATCATTCCCAAGCCCTTTTCCCTTTTTATCACCATTTCATGACATGCATGATTATACTGTTTACATATTATATTGTTTAGTATGTTTACTATAATACTTTTCAAGCACATAAGATCTTCTCATAGCAGCAAGGATCTCAAATCAAGTCTAATTGATAGAATTAGTCCGAATTTCATGGGTGAATAAAAAAATGTGTGAGGTGTTTGAATGTCCATGGGTATCCATGGATACCAGCAAATATTGATAAATTTATTTAAAACCCACAAGACGGATACCCACACGAATATGGAGCGGGGACGGGTACAAAATTAATCCAACGGGGCGGGTAGTGGGGGGCTACTACCCATACCCACCCCGCCCCATTTACATCCCTAGGTGGGAGTTGGGGGGGAGGGGGGGTGCAGAGAGAGGAAATAGGGAAGAGGAAAATGTGAGAGAAGAGGAGAAGGAGTAAAAAAATAAAATTTCTTTTGCAAATAAGGACTTTTTAATGATATCTCATGGTGAGAGACTTGCTATGCTCTTTCACCCTAGAACCAGCCTTAGAATTAAATAATTAAATAATATCGACTACAAAATACATAACACAGTGCTATATAATACTCAATGGAAATGTACAAAATCGGTGTTGGAAAGGTTAGAGAACAGGGAGAATAAATAAGCTTCTTGTATCTAAGATAGATACACAATTACACACCTATTCAAAATAGAGAACATGTTTTAGTGACAATGATTCTGCAATTTGCATTTCACATCATCATTTTGTTAAAATGGCCTATATATCCATTGGAAACTTCACATCCTCACCTGATTGTAATTCGAGATGTTGGACTGTCGACATCGCTTACCCGTTTGGATTGAAGGGTCCAAAATGCTATGCAGACAAATGGTTTGAAATAGAATGCATAAACACCACTTCCAAAGGTGAACAAACACCTTACCTTAAATATATGAATCTGGAGGTGGGAAGCAATTATGAAATATCCTGCAAGGTAGAGATAATGAACTCAGTGTTCCGTTGGAACTGCCACTGTAAAACTGATGAAAATGATTTTAAAAGATGTCCAAAATTTATTTCAAGCAGAAGAAATCCAGTATTGCAAGAACGGACCAGCAGAGGCAAGAAAAAAAGTTAGCAAAAGAGCGGAATTAACTGATGAGGGGAAGCAAGCAGCAATGCAGATGGTCATCACCGTGAGCGGCACCTTGGACTGCCGTGACAGGTATTCGTCAAGCTCTCCTCACCATAGCACCGCCCCATCAGACCAAAACGTGCATGGGAACCGCCGTCTCAACCCGGTCGCGATGCCGCCTAGTCTCCGCCGTTACGGCCACCTTGTAGCGTCACCTCGTCCAGTCAGAACCTGTGTGCATTCAACCCGGACTCGGATCCAACCCCAATACCTTCTTCGTGAAACGCAGATCCTAATCTGCCATCGCTGCTTCAACCACGAGCTCCTCCCACGCACGCTGTCCGGCCATTGTCCCCTTCTCTCTCAGTGCACGCTGAGCAGGTGAAGAACGAAAGGTCCTTTTGTTAATCTTTTCAGTCCTCTGTTTTCCTGTGACCTCTCCCTTTGTTTTGCTAATCTCAGCCCCTATGAGGTCAAGCTCAACAGGTAAGGGAGAAGGATCGGTCCTATCAGATTTGCTGAAGTTCTGATGAGAGAAAATTTTGCGTTTTGTGTTGGGAATGTCCCTTCGTTTCTTATTTTCTTATTCTTATTTGATTTTTAAAAAATAAATAAAATAGGTAAAATACACGAGTTCGACATGTCAGCGGTTTACTTGAAAATGAGAACTATGAGACTCGCTGAAATGGCAGCATTAGAGAGCTCGCTTCAGGATTTATATAATATAAATAGGGTGAATTCTCTGGTGCCAAGACAATTTTTTGGGTAATTTTCACCCTACGCACATGGCCCAATCAAATCATGACAACTTATGCCACATCATTTAATAGTTGACAGCTCATTTATATCTTGGTCAATCCTTCTAAAGGGTATAATTATAAAAGCAAAATAATTTATTTTTACTTTTCATTTTCCAATTCCTCTCCTCTGCTCCTTTACCCATCCAGCCATCCTCACGTCATCATCTTCCTCCATGGGAGATCAACAGTCAATGAGTTAATGAGTGAATTTCTTGATGTCCATTGATGAACCAAGTTTATTTTTTATTTTTTATAAAGCAGAATGCGTTTTAGGGTATCATTTTGGTCCATTTATAAACTAAGTTAATTAGCTTTACTTTGTTCACAATATTCAGATCTGGTAACAATGAAATTGAAAAACATGTCTCATATGGTTGAAACGGGATTGGGCTTCCTTTCCTTGGTATTATGTGAATACTATACTGAAAAATCAAAGAATTTCGTGGTCTGAATGGAGAGATCTATCCGGGTCATTTTCGCGGGTTGCAAGACCCGATTTTCAGCAGTCGGGCGGAGAAGGAGAGGCTCCTTCCTGAACGTTCGTTTCATGCTTTAAATGAAAATGATTGTCATTAAATTTCATCTATCAGTTACGTAGCCTAGTGGTCCGCGAGTAGGACTTTTATAATGCCTCGAAGTAATCCTGGTTTCGAGTCTCTGTAGTGTGTTTTTTGGTATTTATTTATTTTTTGAAAATAAAACAATGTGGATGGTGAAAATAATAAAACTTCAGTAACGGAAACGGGGATTGAACCCGCAAGCTAACATGATTTGTTAAAATTTAGTAGCACTAAGCTACTAACCAGCAAGCCAACAGTTCAGTTAAATGTTTAAATGCCTTTTAAATATTATATATCTTAGTGTATGTTACATTTATAGTTTTAATTCTTATCATAAATGCTTTGTCACTGAAGGTTATGAAAAAAAAATATCACATTATAAAATTATTTTTAATTTCCTATTAAATTTAATACATATATGATATGTTAGTATGATACTATATTATGTGGGTAAACCGAAGTTATTTGTTATAAGATATTCATTAAATATGTTGCGATAGTTTATCATCCAGGTGCCTCAATCTAATGAAAATAATTAATATTAATTATTTTTTGGGCAAATATTATCCAGTATCAAAATTTCGTTAATTGAAGTAAATATATGCCAGCACTGTGTTATGCAGTGCAATGCAACACTACTCCGCTACTCCAACCATGCATAACTCAGGATGAACGACTTCGGAGTTACATATCCGTATTGGTCATAAAAGCACCAACACCGGCAGTTCACCAAACCTTGGGTGAACCCCATGGATAGCCAATGCATCAAACCGTGGATGCCTCATCACGGGGGGCTGCGGTCACCAAACCATCGGGTGACCTACCGTGGATGACCAGATCACCGTACTCTCGGGCGATCTCCCCTATGTCGAACCTCCCCATCAACCAACAACTCCAATGCTCTATGCAAATGGCACAATAACAAACAATCTCAACTACCTCCTTACTCGGGCCATGAAGCTCCCAAGACTTCAACATTAACATCAACGTAACCTTAGACCCAAACCGTGGGATCAAGGCTCCCTTGGTCAATAAACACCAAGGTTCAACTCATCAACACCTCGATCAATAAACATCAGAATGTCCCGTTTGAATCAGATTGTAAGAGTATTGTTGATGCATTGTCCCTCCCGATGTGTAATGTAGCTGAGCTAGGCAAAATCTTATCTCGTTGTAAGGCTTTACTTTCCACCCACATTAATTTCAAGTTAGTGTTTGGTCGGAGATAAGTCAATAGGGTAGCTCATAACTTAGCTAGGGCCTCCTTATCTTTTACTAGCCCCCAAATTTTATAATATGCTCCCATGTTACATGAATATTTGATTCTTGATGCAATGAAAAAAGTTTATTTCTCTTATAAAGAAATATGTATAATACATAGATTTATGCATTTCATTTAAAATTGGATTTTCAAAGTAATTTTTTAATGTATTAGTAATCTTGTACAAATAAAAAGTATTAGTAATTTGATAAAGACATAATATTCCCTAAGATATAATTGAAAAAATATAAAATTCTCTATGTTATTTTAGTATACATATTTTATTTTCTCAATAATCAACAATGTCGTCCCCTATGTTATTTTCTCAATTTATACTAATTTTATTTGGTATTCATTTATAATTTTGTAAAACATTTTTTAACACCATGATCGTATGCAATTTTAGAATACTTATAGAGGATTCTATTTCCAATACTTTTATACTTTTCCTAGCTTATTAGATTAAGTGGAAAGGTGACATTTGTATGAGTGAAAAATGAAAATAATGTTTAATTTTATCCAAATATTTTGCAATATACAAATAGAGATAGTGTTTTTAATTGTATTGAGTTTATATATCTGTTATATTATGATTCGGATATAAAATATAAAAAGATTGTAAATAAAACTTGTAACCAATGAGTGTTGGTTAAGTGGAAGCAACATGCCCTTATAAGGAGGAGAACTTGGGGAATCCGGACTCGAATCCTCGTGAAGTCACCCTATTGGAAAGGCTGAGAATCAAATGATAAAACTCTGCTCGATCAGTCGAACCAGAGATTAGTTACATAGCGAGCCCGAAGGGCCTAAGCCGTGAGGATACTCACTCGACCCAAATGGCTAATTAGGCTGGGTTCCGAAAAAAATAATAATTTATTCTCAAATTGCACATGATGCTTATTTAAACAAGTAAATTATTTTAATTAAATAATTTAATCAATATTAAATAGTTTAATTAATAATTAATTATGTAATTGTTTTATATTTAAATTAACCTCCCTAAATTACCAAATAACTCATTGTTTACCAAAATTTCCAAATGATGATTAAAATGGACAGGATTTGATGCTTGGTTTGATGGTTAGTTGTCCAACATTTTCGTTTTATACTCAATGCTGTTTGTTTTAATAATTAAAAAAAAAAAGAGGAAACCAAAAGTAACAAAGCGGAGACTCGACCACAGGTCATCTTCGTGCATTCATCAAAGGCCAACACGCGGACCACTAGGCTATGCAGGTGATTGATACTTTTTGCGGACAATCAGTTTTATTTAAAGCATGAAACAAACGTTCAGGAAGGAGCCTCTCCTTCTTCGCCCGACTGCTGAAAATCGGTTCTTGCAACCCGCGAAAATGACCCGGATAGATCTCTCCATTCAGACCACGAAATTCTTTGATTTTTAAGTATAGTATTCACATAATACCAAGGAAAGGAAGCCCAATCCCGTTTCAACTATATGAGACATGTTTTTCAATTTCATTGTTACCAAATCTGAATATTGTGAACAAAGTAAAGCTAATTAACTTGGTTTATAAATGGACCAAAATGATACCCTAAAATGCATTCTACTTTATAAAAAATAAAAAGAAACTTGGTTCACCAATGGACATCAAGAAATTCACTCATTAACTCATTGACTGTTGATCTCCCATGGAGGAAGATGATGACGTGAGGATGGCTGGATGGGTAAAGGAGCAGAGGAGAGAATTGGAAAATGAAAAGTAAAAATAAATTATTTTGCTTTTACAATTATACCCTTTAGTAGGATTGACCAAGACATAAATGAGCTGTCAATTATTAAATGATGTGGCATAAGTTGTCATGATTTGATTGGGCCATGTGAGCAGGGTAAAAATTACCCAAAAAATTGTCTTGGCACCAAAGAATTCACCTATAAATAGATGGTGTGGCTCAATTAGTAATTATCTCGCGTTGTTACCTTTTGAATTGCCTACAACCATTGTTACGAGTTTTAATTAGATGTAGCTTGGGTCATCAATTTGATTTAGTTGTGAGATAGAGAAAATTGAGAATGTTCTACTCAATTTTTTTATGAGGTTTTTCCTAATTATAAATAGGCTTAATTGTAGTTTTGGTTCCTCTACTATTGGCCATGTACGATTTTGGTCCCTAAAGTCTTTTTTGTGTACATTTGGTCTTCCTATTTTTACAATGTTGCAAATTTGGTCCTTCTATCAATGTTTGTCAATTTTTCAATGATCAACATAGAGAAATCACTCCTCTATGCACACAAAACCACTGCTCTAAGCGCATATAATCTCCTTTTGAGCTTTTGTGGTAAAGGATCGTATGGTGGAACCAAAAAAAGGTCACAGGAAGGAGGGATAAAACCAATAAATAGTATAAAGGAACTACTGAATCATGTTGAATTGGATACCCAGAGGAGGGAGAACCTCAACCAGAGGTTGTGTGTGCCTAGAGGAGTGGTTCCTCAACATTGATGACTAAAAATTTTTGCAAACATTTGATAGAGGGACCAGATTTGCAACATTGAAAAAACATGAAGACCAAATATGTACGAAAAAAATTTCAGGGATCAAAATCACACATGATCAATAATAAAAGGATCAAAACTGTAATTAAGCCATATAAATAAATATTCATGAAAGCAGGTGTTAAAGGGGATGTGTCGTTCCCCAACACACAAAAAGTTGCATAAATAAATATTTTTTTCGAAAGATTTATTCCATAAAAAAATGATTGAAAGACACACGAGGCTTGCAACCCCGAAACTGAGGTAATACATCCAAGAACTATTCATGATTGCTTGCACGCAATGGGAAGGGTGTCATAAGTAAATTTACTGAGAACGATAATGTAAACAAGGTAACTAATAGGCTAAATTAGTATTCTGGTCCCTTATCTTTATTTTAGTTTTCATTTTGGTATCTTATTTTTTTTTTTTTCTTTTTTGGTCCCTTATCTTTTTTTTAGTTTTCATTTTGGTCCCTTCCGCCAGTTTTGCATTAACGACGTTAGGTATCCGCCGTTAGTCACCGGCGGTTTCGGTGACTGACTGCAGCGGTTTCCGACGACTTACGGCAGCGGACTAACGGAAGGGATCAAAATAGGCTAACGGTTGAAAGATAAGGGACCAAAAAAAAAAAAGATAATGGACCAAAATGAAAACTAAAATAAAAATAAGGGATCAAAATAGGGGTTTAGCCTAACTAATATTATAACAATGGTTTTGATAAAAGAAATATATTATAACAATGGTGGTAAAGCATTATGGGGTTTAAGTATATACAATCAATATATAATTTAACTTTTTAATTGAGAATCCAATAGGAATCCAATGCTACTGTTCTTTATTGTGCCATGTTGCATATTATTCACGTGGGGAATCTTATTGATTTTTTGGCTGAAGGAAGGCCTCAACGTCCACAAACTTTGCAAATTAAAGTAGGACAGCTCTACTTCCCACTATCGTAGTCTTATCCAATATAATGACTAATTTAATGCTTTCTTCTGCTTTTGAAAGCAACATCTTTGATCTGACAACACAACGTGCCAGTACAAAATATACAGATTCAGTGTTTTTGTCGTCAATATCAATCAACTTGATTTCTCTAATTAAGCAATAAGCCACCAAATTAGTGGAGAAATTGCCTTAATTAATACATTGTCTAACGTGTTCCATTGCATATAGACATGTTTTATATCTTGGGGGAATGCACGGTACTGGAACTCACTCTGATAATGATATATAGTCATTATTAGTTTAACTAAATGGCAAATACTAATAAGTACCTTAAATTCATTGATCAAAGAAATCTAAAAAAATAAGTTTTTATGGAAAATGATAAAATCAATTATTAGAAAAAAATACACTTAATTTTTCAATGAATATTTATTTTATTTGAATTCTTTAAACAATAATAAAAGCTTTGTTTCTATCGGTTATAGAACAGTACTATAGCAGACTGCATCACTTTTAGGGCAAGTAAATTGAATTTGAAGAGCAAATTAAGATGATGGCATGATAGTGAAGTTGCAAAGCTATTCTACGGAATCTATTTTTAAAAGGAATAACTACCGTACAAGTCCAGCTTAGCTTAGATCACCCAACTCATGCACCTCACACCTGATACGCATTACCTAACACATGCATACAAAACTGAATAACAAATTCTCCCTCTATATTCCTGTTTCCCTCAGGTATAAATAACACCAATTGTACACACTAAAGGTTTAAAGGTTGAATCAATGAGAATCATTTTCAGCCTTTTTTTTTTTTTTCCCGGTAAGAAGTTTATGTGAGTTGAGTCTCGGGGGTTCATCAGGGTTAGGGCAGGTCTCATGGTTCAAAGAGCGCCTACAGAGATACTTACAGATTACCCACCAACGAGGTCCTCACATCAGGAGTGGGATTCAAACTCACGACTTTATGAGTTATGAGTCGTATCCTTACCAACTGGACCAATATTTGCTGACATTTTCAGCCTCTATTGACTTCAATATTATATTATGCTCTCTTTATCTGCTCTAGTTATTTTCCTGTGTTCATCTCTTTAATATGAGAAGTTTAAGTTATTTTATGGTATCGGTAGAGAAGCTCTGCCGCGCCAACTCTGATTCACTTCACCCTTCTTCTTCTTCCGCCATCTCTCCCTCTCTCTAGATCTCACCATGTCGAGGCACGTTGCTTCAGGTTCTTGAAATGGCACCATCATCACACCTCAACCACAATATGCAGATCCATCACAAAATCCTTTGTCTCCATACTACATCCATCCAGGTGAAGAAATTGTTCACACACTGGCCCACCTTTTGCTAAAACTCTCAACTATCATGGCTGGGCAAGCCTTATGAAGAAGGCACTTATTACTAAGAACAAGTTCAAGTTCGTGGATGGATCCTTGCTGCCACCAGATCGATTTGATCCTATTTACAAAGCATTCAAACGATGCAACAATATAGTGCATTCATGGATTTTAAATTCGGTGAGTCCCTCCATTGCACAAAGCATTATGTATATTTTAAAATACATCTCGTTGCTGGAAAATTGTCAACGAACGATTTTCCCAAGGTAATTCAATGAGTAGTTGAACTTAAGGTTGAACTTTATCACCTCAGAGAACGATTCTCCCAAGGTAATTCAATAAGAGTAGTTGAACTCTGTTATTGATTTTTTTTACACACTCTTTAATGATTTGGGAAGAAATTGGAACTTATAGACTACTCCTGAATGTAAGTGCACAATTAAGTGTAGTTGTGATGTTATCACTAGTGCATAAAAGAGATTTCACGTCGGTTAAAATTAACCTTCAAAGTCGGTTTTAGAACCGATGTTGAAACGGCCGATGTTGTTTATTACAACTTTAGACATCGGTTTTAAACCGATGTGTAAAGTGCAGTTTCCACATCGATTCTGTCTTATAACCGATGTCTAAAGTTCTGTTCAACAAACAAATGTTTAGACATCGGTTATAAGACAGAACCGATGTGTAAACTGCACTTTACACATCGGTTCTGTCTCATAACCGATGTCTAAAGTGTTGTTTCAACAAACAACTAAGCAGAACAACACTTTAGACATCGGTTTTAAAAGGAACCGATGTCTAAAGTCATTTTTAAAAAAAAAAAATTATTTTTGTTATATCAATTTGGCTACATATTCAACAAAATAAATATCAAAATGAACACATGATATAAACTTAAACATGTCCTCCATAATATTAATTCATTGTCAAATACAAACTTCAACTTACAATGTCATTTCTAGATACAAACTTTAAGTTACACAACATCTCTAAACTACCCTAAACCCATACTCTAACTTCTGAAAATTAGAAGGCAATCACCACCCAAGACATTAAAACCTAGACCAAAAGATTTAATAAAA
Source organism: Echinosophora koreensis (assembly GCA_035048595.1). Lineage (NCBI taxonomy): Eukaryota > Viridiplantae > Streptophyta > Magnoliopsida > Fabales > Fabaceae > Echinosophora > Echinosophora koreensis. The sequence goes on along the minus strand of JAPCYP010000025.1, from coordinate 3,236,564 downwards.
ATAACATTAAAGCTGCACCATACAATGGAAAGTAGAAAACTCTTGTGACATTTCAAGTTACAAATTGAATCTTCGAAGCACCAGAGTGAGGCTCAAACACAAAAAAAATTCTTGATCCTGAACAAAATGATACCAGATTCAACACATATAATATATGAAATATATTATAGCCATATATGAAAGAAGAAGACAAAAAAATAAATAATGGAATATTGATATAGTGGCTTACGGTTGCTAAGTTACAACCATGTTGTTGGAACCTTTTGAAGCCAAATTATAAAAAGTAGCAGTGCCCTGCAAATATAAACACACGTAATTATAAAGGAAGTCCAAAAGGCAACATGGCAAAATAAAAAGACTCTGCACCAACTCACCAATTCCTACGCTAAATGAAGAACTTTACCACCACTCACAGTCTCAGGCTTAAAACCAAATAATTGTGTAACACCTTGCAAGACCAACACAAACAATAACACGCTACAGGGATAAGGATAAAGACTAACATAATGAGGTCAAGCCAACCCAACCAATAAACTTATCTCATCAACAGAGCAATTACAGATGACGGCATGCTCACCACAGCAATAACAACAATCTTAAACCAAGACAAAAACACAGAATTTTGCAATACTATGCCTACACAAGTCCCTGGAAATGGGACATTTTGGACTCACTAATGATTCCTTGCATGACCATGGAGAGAAGCGCTGTAGGAGAACCTAAGGCTCTCAATTTTAAGTACTTTGCTGCTGGGACTCGCATAGGAGAACCCTACAGTCCAGGGTTCTAAATCTCGTTCCGCATCAAGCATTGCGGCCGCGACAAAACGGTAGCGGAAGCTGCCGAAACCGCATAAGGCCGCTATCACGGAGTGAATGTGAATCACAGGAGAAAAACGCAACGAGGCGGTGTTGCGGCCGTTACAGCCGTTACGTCACCGTTACAGCCGCAACGGAATCGTCGCCGCCGTCGCATTCAGAGTCGCTGCCGCTGCACGCATCAGTAACCGCCGCCGCCGCTCGAACCAGCATCACCGCCACCAAGCACGACCAGAGTTCGCCGATGTCGCCGCTCGTAGCGGATCCGTCGCAGACTCGAAGCATCCTCCCAAGATCAGTCGCCGGCGCCGCCTTCGCACCATCACTGAGTGAGATCATTCTTCATCTTCGCCGTTGTTGCTTAGATGTGGATGAGTAGATCTGTAGATCTAAATTTTGGAGTTGCTGAGTGAGGTAGGGAAGAAACAAAAACATTTGTGGGGAAGGGGGTAGGAATCGACAGACACAGAGATGAGTGGAGAAGGAGGTGAAAGAAATGGGTAGTTTCTAGATGGCTCTTTGATTTCTATCGAATGTAGATAGTGTTTTTTAAAAAAAAAATTGATAAAATTATAGTTTAAATTAGGCTAATTGATCTGGTTAATAAAAAAAAAAAAAAAGCTTAAATATTTTAATTTGTTTCTAACCCTTATTTTTATTGGTGTATTTATTTTTTGGATTTAATTAATATACACCGACAATCAATCAAAAATTGATATACCAGTATAAATACTTGATTCTTATCCTAATCATTATAAAAGTTATCAATTCCATGATTTTTGATTGATTGTTAGTGTAAAAATCTTTACACTGACAGTACATACAAATTAAGCTCTTTTTTTATATTAATTTTTTGCATTGTGCTATTTTTAATTTAACACTTATTAATAAATAGTTTCTAATTTATTTATATTTAAACATAGTCTAATTAATTTTTTACTTTTTTATAAAATTAATTTTTTAATTTGGATATCTCATAATAATAAAAAAATAATATAAACTGCAAGCTATTATTAATTGTACAATAAATTAGATAATTTTTGTGTAATTTGTGCAAGATTGTGATCACTTCACGCCGCAGCGATCGCAATCCGCATCGCAGCATCCGCAATACCCGCAATCGCGAAAACCGCAACGCGACCGAAACCGCGACCGCGACCGCGATTTAGAACCTTGCTGCCTACACATAGTAGAAACATGTCCACTTAGTTAAAACTTAGAAAAAACATACTCTATAATAATAAAGAAAATTCTGTAGCATATATAAGTCTTGATAATGAAGAAACTTACATGTATGAGACCCATCGCAGCTAATAAAGGTTTTTCTGCAAATATAAGGATTAAATAGCATATTTACGAGTACAAGGCCAACAAATTATACAAGTAAAAAAGGAAAATAAAATATTTAGGGTTGAGAGCTTCTTGAGGTTTAGAACTTACAAATAGGTCTTCTTTAAGGGCAAGAAGAGCTTTCCAGTTTCTATTGCTTCAGCACTTGATATCTGCCAAATCAGAAATCTCAGGTTTAACAAAACATATGTGGAGCATAATGAAAACCACAAACCTGAATTCCAGCTGAAAATTGGTGATGCAGCTCAGGAAATACCTAATTGATAGCACAGATATAAGAAATCAAAATGAAGGTCATAAGCATATCTACATTCTGATATAGAGAAAGATAAATGAAAAGCATTTTGAGTTGGTGGCATAAAAGAAGAGAAAAGGAAGAGAGAATGAAAAATGAGAGGACCTTTGGAGATCTGGAAAGGAGTAACGGAGATGGTGATGATGATCGATCAGCGACACGGCGAAGGAGGGATTTCGATTGCACTTGCTTGGACTACATAGTTGCGCTAGGGTTCAGTCTGAATCAAGAACGATAGAGAAAGGAACAACACGCAAAGAGGATTTACAGTAGGGTTCATATCAAACAGAGACCGACGGTGCGACGGTGAGGTGAGGTGCTGTGCGGTGCGGCGGTGAACGACGGCTCGGCGGTGAGACCATTGTGGCGCTGTACAAATGAAGCTTGCTATGGGAGAGAGTGAGGGATTTGAGAGACAATGGAGAGAGTGAGTTCGTCGGATTTGAGAGGATTTGAAGCACTTCCTCTGAAGGAGTGGCAGAGGCTTAGGCGGGGATCTAAAATTTTTCAATGGCTTTCAAAATCGGTTCAAATAACAACCGATGTTGTTTCTTTACTTTTAATATCAGTGATGTTTGAAGTATTTTCTTTCATTTCAAGTTTCAACATCGGTTCTTTAAAATAACCGATGTCAAAAATTTTCAACATCGGTTATTATGGGAACCGATGTAAAAAGTTGTTCCTTTTAATTTCAAAAATGTCACCGCCTCACTTTTAACATCGGTTAAAATTGAACCGATATTAAATCCTGATATAGAAAGCATATTTTGCACTAGTGTATTAATGAGATAGTAAAGTAAAAAGAGGATGATTGTGTCATTAGATTTGTAATTGGCTTGAATGAGAATTTTGCCATAATTCGTACACAGATTTTGATGATGGATCCATTGCCTCCAATTATGCACATATTGTGGCAGAACAGGCCACACAGTTGAGACATGCTACAAGAAGCATGGATTTCCTCCTGACTTTTCCAAATGGAGAGGAGGAATGTCACAGTAAATGCATCCAAAAGTCCTGATGAACTAGACACAATATTTGATGATCCTGCTCCTACTAAGGAAGCATCTGCAGCTGTAGTTTTGACTGGGGAATAATACAAGGAGTTGATGTCCCTTCTGAAGTCTCCTTCTCCAAAGATCAGTGAAACAGTAAAAGAACCACATGCAGTAAGCAACGTTTGCTCTGTCCCTACACTTAGTGGTAGTCTGTCAGCTTCCCATGCAAGTATTTTATTTTGTGATTCAGTTAAAAGAAGTAGGGATGTAAGGATTGTAGACTAAGGCGCTTCAGATCATATTTGTTGTTCAATGGACTGGTTTAGCAAATACAAAAATATTCTTCCGATTTGCATTCAGTTGCCAAATGAAAATGTCATTATGGCAGGAGAAGTTAGACTCAGGTGTTCACTTGTGTTGACAGTTGTGTTATATGTTCCTTGTCAGCACCCAATTTTGTTCGTGTTTTTACTCTTTTTAATTTTATTTCACTAACTTTTGAGGTGTTAATTTTATTAAAAGAGGAACAGATCAAGCCCCACATGGCTAAACTATTCATTTGACAAGTCCCATATTGGAAATAAAATAATTTTAAAAATAAACACATGCATATCATTTATTATAAAATGAAAACCATAAGTAGAAAGTACCACATTGTAACAAACTTCTCAACTCAGAAATAAATTAAGTTTATAAAAGAAAACACAACAAAACATAGCCATAAAAGAAACCCAACTCCGGTGTCACATTACAGAGCTGGTATAACCAAAGTCCGAAAACATCTCGGATAAGCAAACTAAAAACTGGGAAATCCTAACTATGAGTAGCGGCTTCTCAGAGTTACTCCTCACCAAGCTGTTCACCATCCTCTACATAACAAAAGGTACATGTAAAGCAAACAACAAAAGATTGGGAGTAAGAAACATGTATAAAACACAATGGCAAGGAAGTAGTAAGCAAGATGAGCATACGTCATATAAACATAGTATGTTATCACAAATCATCATACATAACATATTTACATTATTCATAACAGCTCAATCAATGTATACTATGCGGTGCAGCACTAATCCACTACTCCGTTATGCATGTGGATCCAATCTACCTCAGGAAGTCAACTTCGAAGCTACATATCCACATTGACCACTAAGCACTAATGCCGGCAGTTCACTACCATGGGTAAACCCCTTGGATAGCCGATGCACCTGATGGGCTCCGACAAGTGTACCGGATCAAAGCAGGTAATAATTAAAATGATAAGTAATTACCGAGTATCGAACACAAGGATTGGGTGACCAATATATCTAAATTTGAAGAAGATAACTAATATTTGACCAAGTCAAAGATGAGAGACAATGAGAGAGTTTGTTGGGATAAATCAGTTATCTAAAACAAATAACAAATTAAAGCAAGATAAAAAGAGTTATCTTATCAATTATTTATATTATGATAGTGAGCTCTAAGGTCATGAATCCACCTACCCTATCAAGCAAGTTACCCAAGTGTTTATCTCCTTATCCCTATGTTCAATTTAATTTCTTTGTCAAGCAGGAACCCTCAATTATCCTAATGTCATTACCGATTTTCAAAAGGAAATTTTTACAATTGCAAGTTGTCAATCTGCTAATATATTCAACCCACAATTAGATTCATTAAGTTCTTGGTTCCCTGTAGCGATTGCACCGTTTTTCTATTCTATGCCTAACAATATTAAAACAGTGTTCTTAATTTAAGTCCTAAGTACGAATCGCCTGCCAGCCTCAACGCACTAGACTAGTTAACCACAGGCTTTTATGATTAACCCAAACAAATCAGAATTAAGAAACAAGAAAAGAGGCAAGGGTATAAGAAAATATTACTTGAATTCACTATGCCATCAAAGGTGGCTTCATCGTTCCCTTAGAGAAAGAGGATTAGCTCCTCATCACGTTCATAACAAAATAATTGAAAAGAGAACAGAAAATAATCCTAAAACTAATGGAGACGCAACTCCAAGAGAAACAAGGAAGAAAAAGAAATCTAAACTACTGTGTTGGGACTCTCGGTACTGCCCCCTCTGCTCTTTTTGTGTGTTGCGCTGCTGCCTTTTTATATGCCACTTGAAACAATCTTTTATTTACTTGATAAGATATTGATATCCAAATTGATTTGGATTCAAATCCATTATCCTTTATTGTTGTGATAGGCAATTATTATCCAAATCCAAATTGATTTGGACTTCAAAACCATCATGTGGGCTCCTGCATAATTTTAGTTCACCTGACTTTGGCTGCAAGCAGATTTGAATATTCGCGGGGCGAAAATTGTCTCGAGGGGTGAGACAGAACTCTCTTAGATTTCCTGCGTCTGGCTCGCGGGGCGAGCACTGTCTCGCGGGGCGAGACCTTGGAATTCTTCTTTCAGCTTGTTTTCTTCAATTCTCCAAGTTTCCTTGAGCTTTACTTTTAACCTGAAAATATAAAATAGCATTAAATGCTTTATTTAACTCAAAAATAACATAAATTACTAAAAACTACTTAAAAGGCTCAAAACATTGCTTAGGGACAACTAAAGCTAAATTTAGGCGAAAACGAGATTAAACTCGAACAATTGACACAAAAACCATGGCCTCACTAGCTATAAAACTAGATGAGCCAGAGGCTTATCAAAATACCCCAAACTTAAACTTTGCTTGTCCCCAAGCAAACTAAAACTCAAAAAGACTCAAAACTGGGTAAGCTCAATGGACTCAATTATTTTCGCATAAATTTAATGCAATTTTAACAATTCAATTTTCTAATTCAATGTTTCCCCATTTTTATCAATGTAATTCTCACATTCATTTACTTCAAACAAAGAAAAATTCATCATTCATGCAATCATCAATCTAAGCAAAGGATCCAAGATACCCACAAAAGGGAGATCACCAATTTCAAACAATTGCCTTCCTCACAAGGGCATTTAGTATTTCACTCTTTCTCTTATTTGTCTAGTTATCAACTTTCACCCAATTTCACATTTTAAGAGCACTTTCCATGAATTTGATTTTCATCTCAAAAATAGTTCCCACAAAAACATGCATGTAACATTAAAAGGTCTTTTAAAGGTTGTAATGTGGCCTGTGTGACACCCTAAACCCAAGTATCACATTAACTACTCTTATTCTAATTATACTAATCATGTTTAGTGAGTTGTCGATTTTAATTTCGGAAAACTTCAGATTTCTATTGATTTTCTGAAAATATTTAATTTCAAAATTTGTTTAATGTGTAAGGAAATACAAATAACTTAATGACCACATCATGCACATTAATTCTTAGAAGTCACAACATGATAATTCAAGAGTAAGACATAACAAGGTTCCATCACAAGTTAAAGGTTGAGTTCTAGAGTCACAAAAATAGCATTTACTCAAGACAGAAGACACCACTCAAAATACAGTACCCCAAGAAGAAAATCCTACAGCTGGTCGGTCCTAAAGACGCCCATTTGGGGGACCATGGTGGTCATCCCCGACCTCTGGTGGCGCATCAACACCCTCTCTCGGGGCGTCATCACTCACCATCATTTCTTCCTGCTCCCCTTCCACAAATTCTTCTGGGTCCTCCTCTATCGGTGGATCAGGGGCTGCCTCCGGCTGCTGTGGGTCCTGCGGGGGATTCAGAACCACAATCTCCAAGTCCGCCAAATGCTGAAGATAAATATCCACGGAAGGTAGAGTAACGTGAATGGTCTCGACAGTATGTGTACGCCTCTGCTGTGACACCCTTCTAAACGGGGTGTTACATCTGCACTCCGGCTCCATTCACTCCATCTACTATACACACTGGTCCCGTATAAGCCGCAACGTGAGTCCCCACGGGAAAGGTCCACGCGGCTGGATCATTAGCTTTCTCAAACAGGATGGCTCGAGTTCGGAGGTGAGCCAACTGAATTTCCGCCGGGTCCATCTATTCTTAAGTATATACACAAACATATTCCAAGAAGAAGAAGCATAAAAAAATGCAAGGGTGAGATACCAATTATATAGATAAGTTATGATGACTAAGATGCCCAAACACAAATAACAGATACAGATGACATTCATATTCATTATAGAGGTATACAGAATAAACATGCCAACACACAAATTATCGTCGTTTTTGAAAACATGGCACTTCTATATCTCATCATTCTGTCCTAATCTCCGGAGATCTCCAACACCATGCAATTTTGAAAAACAGTGAGCTGATCAGGCTCATTAGCCATCCAGGCTTAAAATTTTGGCCACACAGGCCCAACTGCCACACAGGCTCACATTCTTGGCCACACAGGCCCAACTGCCACACAGGCTAAATTTTGGCCACACAGGCCCAAACTTTGGCCACACAGGCCCAATTGCCTCACCAGCTTGAGTTTTAAAGCTAGGCACGTCTGCCGAAAAATAATGCATGTAAAATCCTTTTAATGTTTTTATTGTTAACACAGGACATTAAAGTCCGAGTGTCCAATCACAACAGTCCTAGACCTGTGCACTGATCCAGAACTTTGTGGTAGTAGAAAACAGTCTTTACCCCTTTTTACTCCGTTCACACGTTTATCACAACTCACATAGGACACGCAGTCCAAGCCACTTTTTATCGGGACACACAGTACATAATACATATATAGGACACACAGTCCACAACAGTGTTGTGATATGGATCATGGATCCACGTGCCAGAACTCTAGTACTCCGACGTCTCGGTTACTAGACTCACTTTTCATCGTATTTTTTTGTTCAGTGAAAAAAAAATACCAAAAGAAAATCTTTTGGATAAAACGTTTTCCGTCAAAATTCATTTTTTTTAAAGCCTTAAAAAAATTCATTTCCATCTGTAAAACTAATTTATTTAAATCTTCTTTTTCTCAAACATAAATAAAGGTTACTAAATAATTTCCTTCCAAACTTCTAAGAATTAAGTTTTGATATTTCCAAAAAAAACTTATTTTATTTTGATGGAAAATTTATTTTTAATTTTATTATAGGAATGTGCATTGTAAAATTTTCATTTAACCATCTAAAAGACTATTCAATATAAAAGTTTGCTTAACTTTACAATTTTATTAAATCCTTATTTAAATTTAGGTCCTCACTTATGATTTTTCTTAATGAATATTTTCTTAAAGCTTTTATCTTTATTAATTGAGCTCTAACCAACAAGTTGGGCTTTCAAGGATCATCCACAAGGCATATACAATAATTACAACATTCAAAAGCACATTCATATAATTCATAATTTCATCAACAAATTTGTTTTTTTAGCACCTTCACATATGATTTAACAACTTAAACACATATATGAGCATGGAAGTTCAAATTAATTCCAAACATTCACAAGTATAACAAGATCAACCAATATATTAAAACAACACACATGACATAATAGTCATCATAACATAAACACCACTCATGTTATCTCCCCTTACCTTGATCGAGTGAATAAGGAAATTGGAGTTTTCCGCTTTTGGACGAAAACGAACCCGCAATGATCCTACTCTTGGCAATCTAAGTAAAAATTCAACAGTAAAATATAAGTTAAAAATACAGAAAATTTTCCACATCTCCTCTATGCATGCATTCGGCCATGACAAGGCTGTTGGGGAGGAAAATATTTCGATTTTCACAAGCTTTTGGATCAATGATCCTTAAGCATTTTAGAGGCAAAATAAGGGTTCATCACCTTGAATTAAAATTTTAATTTCACCTACTCCAAAAGGAGTGTGTTTCGGCCTACTCAAAATAGGCATAGGAATTTATTTTAAATCCTCAAAATTTTATGCAAAAAGAATCAAAATGTTGTTTTCTTTAAAATATCCAAATAAAATTCCTTCATCTTAAAATTTTAATTCACACTTATTTCTATGTACAAGACTATTCCAATAATCATTTTGTCAAAAACAAATCATGGCCTCCTCAACTCCATTTTATTGAGTTTCGGCCTATGCATAAAAATGGCAAGTTGGATTTTTTTCAACTTTACAACTCCATGCATGCAACCAAAATAAAGTTTCCTTCAACAATAAAATCTTTTCAACTCAAAATATCATTTCATAGAACTTTAATATTCTATAATCAAAATAACAATTTAAATAACCACCATTTTTAAAGGAAAACTAGGCTTCCTCAACTCAAAATTTTTGAGTTTCGGCCCCCACAAAATAAATGGCCAAGAAATTTGATTTTTCAACTTGTAAATTCATGCATGTATCCACAAAATTAATTAAAGTGTTTTCCATTCCAGAAAATTTAAAAAAAAAACAACTCATCTAAAACATACTTTGAAACTCATGCATGAAAAAAATTCAATATGAACAAAATAATCCCTTTTCCAAAAATAAAAATCAAGCTTCATCAACCCTTAAATATAGGGTTTCGGCCCTTTCAAGGTGTTGCATGAAAATATTTTTCTTTCAACATGCAAGTGTGAATCTTGGAAGTGAAGATGATAACAAGTTCAAATAAGTTAGGGTGGTGTATTGGATTGAGATTGTAAAAGATTGTTTTTGCCTAAAAAAGTCTTGCGGATTTTAAAAGATTATGTAGAAATGTAATGACTTATAAGATTTTAAAAGACTTTTTTTAAAGATTGTTATAATTAAGATTCTCATGTGTGGATTTTAACGGATTTATATCATAAGACTTTATAAGATTTGAATGGATTATATGGATTTATAAGATTTGAAAGGAAAACATGGATTTTTAGCAAACATTCAAAGTTATAAGAGCCAATGAAAAAAGTAATAAAGAAATGAAAAATATAATAAATAAAAAAAAGTAAAATCCAATACAAATTTTCTAATCTTTTAATTATTAGTCAAACTGATATAACTTCATGTCCTCCTAAGTTGTATTTCTCCACATATCTAAAGCTATGCTAGCCCTCCAAGCATTAACATCTTCTCATTCCCGCTCTTGGGTTTGAACAATAGGTTCAAAATTATTGTCTACATTAGCTGGTGATATTGAAGATAAAGATTTGTCTATTGGTTCAATTGTAAGTTCATCAGAACGACATTCTTTACAAAGGAACTTATATAGTGCTATACACGCTGCTTGTGTTATAAATAGAAATGGAGGCACTAACTTAAATATTGTGAACCGCGTTTTAAAAATATCAAATATCTTCTCGATCACATTCCTCAAGGATGCATGGCAAAGATTGAACAATTCATTTCCATTTTGAGGGTCATTATCATTACCTGCAAAATCTTGTAGCTTCTGATTTTAACCTTAAAAATGATTTATTTAAAAAATGATTTTAATGAAAAGCTTAAACAAATACAATCAAACTCGTTACAAAATGATTTTTTTTTCAATTTAAAAAAGTGTTTTCTTTCGTCAAATAATCTGTAACAAACACACTCTAAAAGTTGTTTGGTAACTTATGTTGGGTTGAACGACAACCGTGGGGGGAGATGGGAGAGAAGGGGAGAAAGGAGAGAGATGGATGGAAGGAGGAGAGAGAGGGAGAAAGGAGAGAGATGGACGGAGGGAGGAGAGAGTGGGAGAAAGAATAGAAATGGAGGGAGGGAGGGAGGAGGGAGAGAGGGGAGAGAGGTGAAGGCATATGGTGAAGAGAAATAAGAATGAAGAAACCTGAGAAATCTCATGTGCTGAGGTGAGACTTTTTGTTACTAAAAAATCACTAAAAATTCACATAAAGTCCCACGAAATCCATCTTAAAAAACAATCCTTCGAAATCAGGAAGTTTTTGAATACCAGATGACTTTTTATTACTTGTAAAAAGTCATGATTGAATACCACTAGATTTAGATTCTTTCTTTAAAAAATCTTGATAGTCTTGATTGAATACCACCAAACTTATTTAGATTACTTAAAAGTCTTGATTGAATACCACAAGACTTTTTTATGATAAAAAAGTCCATTAAAATCTTTTGAAATCTCAATCCAATACACCCCCCTTAGTTTCATAAACATGCAATCAAAGAAACTAACATGCATGTAATAAAAATTTATATTTTTGACAAGAAGAGAAGTAGAGTGAAGAGGTTATACCCTAGAATGGTGATGAAGCTGGGTTGAAGATGAAGAACCCAAGCTCAACAAGTGAACAAAGAAGCTAAAGGAAGGAAAGAAATGGAGAAGTGTGAGTGAGAGTTGAAGTAGAGGATGGTGCAAGTGAGTTGGTTGATGGAGAGGGGTATTTATAGTGTTTTGAGGGGGAGGGGGCGCAGCATGCAAGGGAGGAAGCAGATTTTTTTTCTCCAATTTTGGTATTAAATATAGAATCTTTGACTACATGATTATTTCTTGTCAAAATAAGCAAAATTATGGTTTGTAAGGTCATGATGAGATTCCTAATGTTAAGTCTCATCAAGTCTTCAAATCTTTAGCATATCTGGTCTTATATAATTTGACTGTCCTGGTGTCATTTGTTTCGTAATTGTGGAAACCGTTCGTATTTTATTCGTAAATTTTTATGTTTACCCGAAAAATTTTATTTTGATCGAAATAATTGCTAAAATCATAAAAATGATTAAAACTGAGTTAGAAAAATTAAATTTTCATTTTGTGATTCGAAATTATTTTTCAGGTCAGTAAAGTCTACTGACGGTAAAAATATAGATCGGAAACGTCGAGAATTTTCTACCGAAAAATTTCACAAATAATTTTATAAATTAAAATAGATTATGAAAGTAAATTTTTGGTTTATTAAAATAATTTTTTCTCAAATCAAAATAATTAATCACATAATCACTCTTATAACACTAATTGTAACTAAACAGAAAAATCGGGGTGTTACATTACTACCCCACTAAAAAAAATTTCGTCCTCGAAATTACGCACCTGAAAATAATCCAGGATACTGTAATCTCATCTTGTCTTCCACTTCCCAAGTTGCTTCTCCAGTTGCTTCATCCCAAATAACTTTTACCAAAGGAATCTGCTGTCCTCATAGTTGTTTAATTCTTTTATCCTCGATCCGCATAGGTAAAGTCTCGAATGACAGGTTTTCTCTTAACTGTATGACATCTGGTTCAATTACATGTGACGGGTCGGACACATACTTTCTCAGTTGCGAAACATGAAAGACATCGTGAAGATTTGAAAGAGAAGGTGGCAAAGAGATTTGATAGGCTACTGGACCGATACGATGAAGGATCTGGTACGGTCCAATGAATTTTGGAGTTAGTTTTCTTGATTTTATAACTCTACCAACCCCAGCAGTGGGTGTAACTCTCAAAAATACGTGTTCGCCCTCTTGAAATTCTAGAGGTCGTCTCCTCCGATCGGCGTAGCTCTTCTGCCTGCTCTGTGAAGCCTTCATTCTTTCATGAATCTGTTTCACCTTTTCTGTCGTTTGTTGCACAATCTCAGGTCCTAAAATTGCACTTTCTCCATCTTGGTACCAACAAAGCGATGTTTGGCACTTTCTTCCGTACAGAGCCACATAGGGTGCCATCCCTATGCTCGAATGGAAACTGTTGTTGTACGTGAACTCGATGAGCGGCAAGAGATCATCCCAACTTCCACGATTGTCTATAACACAAGCTCTCAACAAGTCTTCTAGCGTCTGGATCATCTGTTCCGTCTGTCCATCGGTTTGAGGATGGTAAGCCGAGCTCAGTCTTAGCCTGGTTCCTAATGGTTTTTTGTAAACTCCCCCAAAAACGTGAAGTAAACTTCGGGTCTCTGTCGGAAACAATACTAGAAGGTACTCCATGAAGTCTCATCACCTCCTTGATGTACACCTCAGCTAATCTTTTTACCGTATGATCAGCCTTGACGAGTAAGAAGTGTGCCGACTTTGTCAGTCTGTCGACGATCACCCAAATCGAGTCGAATCCTTTGGAAGTCCTTGGTAATCCTACCACAAAATCCATGGATATACTCTCCCACTTCCACTCGAGAACATCCAGAGATTGTAGCATTCCTCTGGGTCGTTGATGTTCTACTTTTGCCTTTTGACAAGTCAGGCAAGATGCTACATATTCTGCTACTTGCTTCTTCATGCCGGGCCACCAAAACCTCTGCTTCAGGTCCTGATACATCTTGGTTGATCCGGGATGAATGCTCAGGTTGCTTCTGTGTGATTCCTCGAGGATCATCTTCTTCATTTCAGGATTATCAGGTACACAGACTCGTCCATTACACCTTAAGATATTGTCTGATCCCAAACTGAATTCTGGTGCCTTTCCTTGTTCCATGAGTTCTTTCTTTTCTTGAAGAAACGCATCGACAGCTTGTTGTCCTTTGATCTCCTCCATCAATCCGCTTGAGATCTTAATCATACCAACGCTGATTTTCTTCGGGCTTATTTCTATCATTAAATTAAGATCGCTAAATTTCTCGATCAACTCTAGCTCCTTCACCATCATTGCCGAGACATGAATAGCCTTCCGACTTAAGGCATCTGCCACGATGTTCGCCTTTCCGGGGTGGTACTGTAAAGCGAAGTCATAATCTTTTAGGAATTCCATCCACTGTCTCTGTCTCATGTTGAGCTCTTTCTGGTCAAACAAATACTTCAAGCTTTTGTGATCGCTGAAAACATCAAACTTTGCTCCATACAGATGATGCCTCCAAATCTTCAATGCGAAGACTACTGCTGCCAGTTCAAGATCGTGTGTCGGATAATTCTTCTCGTGGATCTTCAGTTGGCGAGACGCATACGCTACGACCTTCCGATGTTGCATCAATACACACCCCAAGCCTTGATAGGAAGCATCGCAGTACACCTTGTACGGTTCATTCGATTCAGGAAGAATTAACACTGGCGAGGTTGTCAGACGTTCTTTTATCGTTTGAAATCTTTCTTCACACTCTGTGGTCCACACAAAAGGTTGATCCTTTCGTGTAAGTTGAGTCAACGGCGCAACAATCTTGGAAAAGTCTTCAATAAATCTTCGGTAATATCCAGCTAAACCGATGAAACTTCTAATCTCAGTTACCGTTTTCGGTCTTTCCCAAGAAAGTACTGCTTCCACCTTGGCAGGATCCACGGCAATCCCTTCTTTAGAAATCACGTGCCCCAAGAACTTCACTTCTTCAAGCCAAAACTCGCATTTTAAGAGTTTTGCATAGAGTTCCTTCTCGTGTAAGATCTGTAGAACTTGTCGCAGGTGTCCCTCATGTTCTTCAAGACTCCTTGAGTAGATGAGGATATCATCAATGAACACGACAACGAACTTATCAAGGAATGGTCGGAAAACTCGATTCATATAATCCATGAAGACGGCTGGTGCATTGGTAACTCCAAAGGCATCACCAGGTACTCATAATGCCCGTAACTGGTTCGAAACGCCATTTTTGGTATATCTTCAGTTTTCACCCGGATCAGGTGGTAACCTGTCCTCAGGTCTATCTTTGAAAAGACAGCAGCTCCTTGCAGTTGATCCATCAGATCATCTATGCGTGGCAAGGGGTACTTGTTCTTGATTGTTACTTTGTTAAGTTGTATGTAGTCAACGCAGAGTCTTGAACTCCCATCCTTCTTTCGAACTAGAAGAACAGGTGCTCCCCACAGTGAAAAACTCGGCCTTATGAATTGTTTCCTCAACAAGTCTTCCAGTTGAGCCTTCAATTCTATAGGTTCCATAGGTGACGTTCGATACGGAGCAATCGAGATTGGACCGGTTCCCAGTACAAGATCGATAGAGAATTCAATATCTCTTACCGGTGGTAATCCAGGCACATCACTTGGAAACACCTCTGGAAAATCCTTTACGACTGGTATCATATTCACATCAACTTCCTCTTCAGCTTCTAAATTAGTCAGTAGCAAGCATTCTTGCCCCTTTTTCTTCGGAAGAGCCCTCACTCGTCTGGCAGACAAAAATCCAGAAATCTCGGGATCCGAAAAAATTAGGGTTCTCTGAGCACAATCTAGAAGGACATGATTAGAGGATAACTAGTCCATTCCTAAGATCACATCTAATTGCACTAAGGGTAAACAGATCAGGTCAACAAGGAAGTGTTGATCCTGGATGACAATAGGATAGCTCAAACACACAGTATTGACAGTCACAGGTTCAGCAGTAGGAGTGGAAACAATCAAATCATATGGCAAGGAAGAAATGGGTCATTCTAGCAGTTTCACACAATCCACTGATATAAACGAATGCGTGGCACCCGAATCGAAAAGCAAAGTTAAGAGGTTACCAGCTATGTTGCAACTACCTTTCATGAGATCTTTGGAATTCGAGGCTTCACCTCCACTCATAGTAAGGACTCTCCCTCTAGCCGTTGGTTTATCAGCCTTGACAGTGTTGACGGTAGGTTCCCGCTTTGGTGCCTTGCAATCCCTTGCGAAGTGCCCCATCCGACCGCAATTAAAGCACTTTGCTCCCTTAAAGGGACAAACATCGGCCAGATGGTTCGGATCTCCACATTTAAAACACTTCCTTCCTTGAACTTGATTTTGACTTCTCTGATAACTGCTTCCTGCTGCAGAAGAAATGGGACGGTAAGTTTGCTGGCTCTGTGTGGTTCCCACGGGTCGGTTGTATGGTTTATTTCGATTTTGTCTTCCCTTCTGACCTTGGCTCTTGGGCCTGTAAGGTCCTCCAGTTTTCTCTCGGTTGTCCTTTACTTTCTTCATCTACTCAACCTTTCTACATTTTTCAACCAGAGCTTGGAAATTCCTAATCTCCAACGGCAGTACCGATTCTCTGATGTCATACCTCAAACCTCCCTCGAATTTTTCACACTTCCATCCCTCATCTGGATTGTCTTGGAAAAACCGAAAATATCTAGCAAGTTACTCGAACTTTGCCGCGTACTCTCCAGCAGCCATCTCCCCCTGTCGCAGACACAGAAACTCCTGCTCTTTTTCACCTCAAGCACTCTGGGGAAAATACTTGTCCAGGAACGCGGTACGGAATACTTCCCAAGAAATTTCTTGTTGTTCCGCCTCTAGTAGTTGTCTGGTGCCTCTCCACCAGTACTCAGCATCCCCCATCAAAAGAAAGGAGGCATAGGGCCTCTAACTGCGTCAGGGCTATTGATCAGTTCAAAGATCTTCTCTATCTCTTGAATCCATAAATCAGCTTTCGTGGGGTCAGCATCACCATGGAACTGTGGTGGATTCTGACGTCGAAAAGCTGTCAGAGCACGACCTTCAGCTGCTTGCTCAGCACGAGCCTGCTCTTGTTGGTGGTGTGCTGCCATAGTAGTAATCTGTTGAGCAATGGCAGCTGCAACATCTGCCATGGCTTGAGCTGCGAAATCCATTCCTCCGCCTATAGGTCCATGGCCACCAGCAAAACCACCTCTACGGCCACCTCTGCGGCCACGTCCACGACCAGCATCCAGTTCCATAACTGACCTAAAAAAATGAGATCAGTTATATGGTAACCAGATAAAATCACTCGATTTTGTCCCCAGTACTCATTACTTCCAACTGCTTCCTTGGAAGTAATTCAAACAAATCAATTCAGAGATCACACCAACAGAACACAACAGACCTATTACCCAAGGATTCCCGAAAGACTCGACCAGCTCTGATACCACCAAATGTGACACCCTAAACCCAAGTATCACATTAACTACTCTTATTCTAAATATACTAATCATGTTTAGTGAGTTGTCGATTTTACTTTCGGAAAACTTCAGATTTTTATTGATTTTCTGAAAATATTTAATTTCAAATTTTGTTGAATGCGTAAGGAAATACAAATAACTTAATGACCACATCACGCACATTAATTCTTAGAAGTCACAACATGATAATTCAAGAGTAAGATATAACAAGGTTCCATCACAAGTTAAAGGTTGAGTTCTAGAGTCACAGAAATAGCATTTACTCAAGACAGAAGACACCACTCAAAATACAGTACCCCAAGAAGAAAATCCTACAGCTGGTCGGTCCTAAAGACGCCCATTTGGGGGACCATGGTGGTCATCCCCGACCTCTGGTGGCGCATCAACACCCTCTCTCGGGGCGTCATCACCCACCATCATTTCTTCCTGCTCCCCTTCCACAAATTCTTCTGGGTCCTCCTCTATCGGTGGATCAGGGGCTGCCTCCGACTGCTGTGGGTCCTGCGGGGGATTCAGAACCACAATCTCCAAGTCCGCCAAATGCTGAAGATAAATATCCACGGAAGGTAGAGTAACGTGAATGGTCTCGACAGTATGTGTACGCCTCTGCTGTGACACCCTTCTAAACGGGGTGTTACATCTGCGCTCCGGCTCTGTTCACTCCATCTACTATACACACTGGTCCCGTATAAGCCGCAACGTGAGTCCTCACGAGAAAGGTCCACGCGGCTGGATCATTAGCGTTCTCAAACAAGATGCCTCGAGTTCGGAGGTGAGCCAACTGAATTTCTGCCGGGTCCATCTATCCTTAAGTATATAAACAAAATATTCCAAGAAGAAGAAGCATAACAAAATACAAGGGTGAGATACCAATTATATAGATAAATTATGACGACTAAGATGCCCAAACACAAATAACAGATATAGATGACATTCATATTCATTATAGAGGTATACAGAATAAACATGCCAACACACAAATTATCGTTGTTTTTGAAAACATGGCACTTCTATATCTCATCATTGATCATTCTGTCCTAATCTCCGGAGATCTCCAACACCATGCAATTTTGAAAAACAGTGAGCTGATCAGGCTCATTAGCCATCCAGGCTTAAAATTTTGGCCACACAGGCCCAACTACCACACAGGCTCATAATCTTGGCCACGCAGGCCCAACTGCCACACAGGCCCAAACTTTGGCCACACAAACCCAACTGCCTCACCGGCTTGAGTTATAAAGCTGGGCACGTCTGCCGAAAAACAATGCATGTAAAATCCTTTTATTTTCGTGGCTTTTCTTTGTGCTTTGTTCTTTTCCTTGTCGAGGCTCAAGGCTCACGACCACCGTGAATTTTTCTGTGTTTTAATGTTTTTATTGTTAACATAGGACATTAAAGTCCGAGTATCCAATCACAACAGTCCTAGACCCGTGCACTGATCCAGAACTTTGTGGTAGTAGAAAACAGTCTTTACCCCTTTTTACTCCGTTCACACATTTATCACAACTCACATAGGACACACAGTCCAAGCCACTTTTTATCGGGACACACAGTCCATAATACATATATAGGACACACAGTCCGCAGCAGTGTTGTGATATGGATCATGGATCCACGTGCCAGAACTCTAGTACTTTGACGTCTCGGTTACTAGGCTCACTTTTCATCTTATTTTTTTGTTCAGTGAAAAAAAACAAAATACCAAAAGAAAATCTTTTGGATAAAACGTTTTCCGTCAAAATTCATTTTGTTTAAAGCCTTAAAAAAATTTATATCCATATGTAAAACTAATTTATTTAAATCTTCTTTTTCTCAAACATAAATAAAGGTTACTAAATAATTTCCTTCCAAACTTCTAAGAATTATGTTTTGATATTTCCAAAAAAAACTTATTTTATTTTGATGGAAAATTTATTTTTAATTTTATTATAGGAATGTGCTTTGTAAAATTTTCATTTAACCATTTAAAAGACTATTCAATATAAAAGTTTGCTTAACTTTACAATTTTATTAAATCCTTATTTAAATTTAGGTCCTCACTTATGATTTTTCTTAATGAATATTTTCTTAAAGCTTTTATCTTTATTAATTGAGCTCTAACCAACAAGTTGGGTTTTCAAGGATCATCCACAAGGCATATACAATAATTACAACATTCAAAAGAACATTCGTATCATTCATAATTTCATCAACAAATTTTTTTTTTAGCACCTTCACATATGATTTAACAACTTAAACACATATATGAGCATGGAAGTTCAAATTAATTCCAAACAGTCACAAGTATAACAAGATCAACCAATACATTAAAACAACACACATGACATAATAGTCATCATAACATAAACACCACTCAGGTTATCTCCCCTTACCTTGATCGAGTGAATAAGGAAATTGGAGTTTTCCGCTTTTGGACGAAAACGAACCCGCAATGATCCTACTCTTGGCAATTTACGTAAAAATTCAAGTGTAAAATATAAGTTAAAAATATAGAAAGTTTTCCACATCTCCTCTATGCATGCATTCGGCAATGACAAGGCTGTTGGGGAGGAAATTTTTTTGATTTTCACAAGCTTTTTGATCAATGATCCTTAAGCATTTTAGAGGCAAAATTATGGTTCATCACCTTGAATTAAAATTTTAATTTCACCTACTCCAAAAGGAGTGTGTTTCGGCCTACTCAAAATAGGCATAGGAATTTATTTTAAAGCCTCAAATTTTTATACAAAAAGAATCAAAATGTTGTTTTCTTTAAAATATCCAAATAAAATTCCTTTATCTTAAAATTTTAATTCACACTTATTTCTATGTACAAGACCATTCCAATAATCATTTTGTCAAAAACAAATCATGGCCTCCTCAACTCAATTTTATTGAGTTTCGGCCTATGCATAAAAATGGCAAGTTGGATTTTTTTCAACTTTACAACTCCATGCATGTAACCAAAATAAAGTTTCCTTCAACAATAAAATCTTTTCAACTCAAAATATCATTTCATAGAACTTTAATATTCTATAATCAAAATAACAATTTAAATAACCACCATTTTTAAAGGAAAACTAGGCTTCCTCAACTCAAAATTTTTGAGTTTCGGCCCCCACAAAATAAATGGCCAAGAAATTTGATTTTTCAACTTGTAAATTCATGCATGTATCCACAAAATTAATTAAAGTGTTTTCCATTCCAGAAAATTAAAAAAAAAAACAACTCATCTAAAACATACTTTGAAACTCATGCATGAAAAAAATTCAATACGATCAAAATAATCCCTTTTCCAAAAATAAAAATCAAGCTTCATCAACCGTTAAATATAGGGTTTCGGCCCTTTCAAGGTGTTGCATGAAAATATTTTTCTTTCAACATGCAAGTGTGAATCTTGGTAGTGAAGATGATAACAAGTTCAAATAAGTTAGTTTCATAAACATGCAATCAAAGAAACTAACATGCATGTAATAAAAATTTATATTTTTGACAAGAAGAGAAGTAGAGTGAAGAGGTTATACCCTTAGGATGGTGATGAAGCTGGGTTGAAGATGAAGAACCTAAGCTCAACAAGTGAACAAAGAAGCTAAAGGAAGGAAAGAAATGGAGAAGTGTGAGTGAGAGTTGGAGTAGAGGATGGTGCAAGTGAGTTGGTTGATGGAGAGGGGTATTTATAGTGTTTTGAGGGGGAGGGGGCGCAGCATGCAAGGGAGGAAGCAGATTTTTTCTCTCTCCAATTTTGGTATTAAATATAGAATCTTTGACTACATGATTATTTCTTGTCAAAATAAGCAAAATTATGGTTTGTAAGGTCATGATGAGATTCCTAATGTTAAGTCTCATCAAGTCTTCTAAAAAAAAATTGTTCAAATCCGTAGCATATCTGGTCTTATATAATTTGGCTGTCCTGGTGTCATTTGTTTCGTAATTGTGGAAACCGTTCGTATTTTATTCAAAATTTTTTTTTTTTACCTGAAAAATTTTATTTTGATCAAAATAATTGCTAAAATAATAAAAATGATTAAAACTGAGTTAGAAAAATTAAATTTTCATTTTGTGATTCGAAATTTATTTTTCAGGTCAGTAAAGTATATTGATGGTAAAAATACAGATCGGAAACGTCGAGAATTTTCTACCGAAAAATTTCACAAATAATTTTATAAATTAAAATAGATTATGAAAGTATATTTTTGGTTTATTAAAATAATTAATCACATAATCACACTTATAACACTAATTGTAACTAAACAGAAAAATCGGGGTGTTACAGCCTGGCTCAAGGTAGGATATGTAAAGGATCAAGGCCAAGTCCCTAAGATTTATGAGAGCATGAAATGTGCAATTATACTTTTTGATCTTACTCTCATTTTTTTTTTCTTTTTCATACTTTGAGTGGCTACAACCCTTTCCTTTTAATACCCTTTTTGACATTTTTGTACTTTTTTTCTGTTTCTTTTTGCCTTTGGCGTCAACCTTTATTTTTCTTTTTCTCAACCCACAACAACATAATAAACCCTTGTAGCCACCCCAAACTTAGTTTCCTACAACCATTGTCTTGCTAAGCATCCATGCTCTCCTAAATCCTAAGATTGGGTTAACATGGTTTTTCCCGATTTTTGGCTTATAACATAAGGTCATCAAGAAACAATAGGCTATTAGGCTCAATGTGGCTAACTAGGGAACATGAATTAGGGATGGTTCTTTTTAGGCCAAGTAGCTTTTTCAAAGAAAATTTCCTAAATCATTTGATGCAAACATATAATCTTGCAAAACATAAAGAGATTCAAGCAAATCCGGGAAAGTGCAATATAAAAGTGATTCACACAATTCAAAAACAATGTTGGAGGCTCAAATTCCTCACCTGGACATTTTTAGCAATTTATTTGACCGAGATACATCCTTTGTGTGTGCACCCCTTCACCCCAAACTTGTCATAAATCACACAATCCAAATAAAATTTCTCAAAGTCTATTTTTCAGTTTTTCACATGGAGATCAATTTTCAATTTTCAAATCATTAGGGAAAATCATCAAAAATCAACATTTTTCATGCAAACCATTTATGCAAAATTCAATAAAATCCCTTCAAGCTTATCAACACAAGACTGACACACATATGACTCAAGCAAAGAAAAGAAAAGATAATTAAAAAGAGAAGGGTTTGGAAAACCTCATTGAAGACGCTTCCACCCAGATCCCATAGCCTGTGGTACAACGGCCAAGGGATGCTCAAAATGTCTGATCTCCCTCCTGGATCCCATGGCTTGTGGAGTGGAGATGGAATAAACAAGTGGGAGGAGATTCCATTGACTTCTTTAATTGCTATGATGAGCTCACTTCCTCCCGGATCAAATGGTAAGTCACCTACTCCAAGAATGGCCTTTATGTAAATAGATCCTTCATGAAGCATTAGGACCATAGCTTTTTGAGGTGACCTTAGAGCCTTTGCCGCTATTAATGAAAACTCCCAATGTGTAGGCAATGACTCAAAATCCAAAGTTGGTATTTTCACAAAGTAATGTGATAGACAAATAGAAGGCACCAACTTTGTTATATCCACACATGCATGCAAACCAACATATTTATCCAATTCTGGATTTTGATGCTCCTCAGTAGGAATGGTGAGAGAGGTATTTTCTTCATGATTAGTCTCATTTGTCCCTTGCAAAGGAGCAATAGGAGATATTTCCTCCTTGCACTCCTCTTCATGATCCTCTCCTCTTGAATCATCTTCCACCACAGCTTCATCTTCAATTAAGTCCATGCTAGTAAAACCATTCTCGTCACTTTGAGCCTCTTGCCGCTTTTCTGCTAGCAATTTGTAAATTTCACTAGCTTGTTCTTCTAACTTCTAAAAGTTGTCATTAGTCTTGCCGCTAGCTCTTGAGAACATTCCTTAAGCATTTTATGCCTCTGAGTCAAGTCACTCAATTCTTCCTTCAAACGCTATATGTTCTGGCTCAAAAGTTGAGCATCTATATCCCAAAGAAACTCTAGCAATTCAGGATTCAGCTCGAAGTGTGGTGTTGTTGCAAAAATAACACATAGGCTTTCCATTCATCCTTGGAGTATATCTTCACATGCTCATTAACAATACCATCAAACACGATCCAATCAATTTGAACTTCCCGGTTTGGATAGAATAGATGGTCCATGTGTTGCATTCACCTTCTCTTGGTCCTACGAATTCCCGGGTTGTATAGCAAATCTCCCGGTAGAACGGTACCTCGCATACAACAAAAACTCACAAGACCAAGTGAAATCAAGGAAATTCAAGAAAGATATAACAAGAAAAATAAAAAAGATTTTTTTTTTGACTTATTCAAAAATAATTAATTTCTTCAAATAAAGAAAATTGGTTAAGCCAATCCCTGACAACGGTGCCAAAAACTTGATGGGCTTCGGAAAGTGTACCGGATCGAAGCAAGTAATAATTAAAACGGTAAGTAATTACTGAGTATCGAACACAAGGATTGGGTGACCAATTTATCTAAATTTGAAGAAGATAACTAATATTTGACCAAGTCAAAGATGAGAGATAAGGAGAGAGTTTGTTGGGATAAATCAGTTACCTAAAACAAATAACAAATTAAAGCAAGATAAAAAGAGTTATCTAATCAATTATTTAGATTATGATAGTGAGCTCTAAGGTCACAAATCCACCTACCCTATCAAGCAAGTTACCCAAGTGTTTATCTCCTTATCCCTATGTTCAATTATATTTCTTTGTCAACCAGGAACCCTCAATTATCCTAATGTCACTGCCGATTTTCAAAAGGAAATTTCTATAATTGCAAGTTGTCAATCTGCCAATATATTCAACCCACAATTAGATTCATTAAGTTCTTGGTTCCCTATAGCGATTGCACCGCTTTCCTATTCTATGCCTAGCAATATTCAAACGGTGTTCTTAATTCAAATCCTAAGTACGAATCGCCTGCCAGCCTCAACGCACTAGACTAGTTAACCACAGGCCTTTATGATTAACGCAAACAAATCATAATTAAGAAACAAGAAAAGAGACATGGGTATTAGATAATATTACTTGAATTCACTATGTCATCAAAAGTGGCTTCATCATTCCCTTAGAGAAAGAGGATTAGCTCCTCATCACGTTCATAACAAAATAATTGAAAAGAGAACAGAAAATAATCCTAAAACTAATGGAGACGCAGCTCCAAGAGAAACAAGGAAGAAAAAGAAATCTAAACTACTGTGTTGGGACACTCGGTACTGCCCCCTGCACTCTTTTTGTGTGTTGCGCTGCTGCCTTTTTATATGCCACTTGAAACAATCTTTTATTACTTGATAAGATATTGATATCCAAATTGATTTGGATTCAAATCCATTATCCTTTATTGTTATGATAGGAAATTATTATCCAAATCAAATTAATTTGGATCCAATCTTTTATCTCAACGCCAATTGAATTATCTTTCAATCATAATAATCCAAATCCAAAATGATTTGGACTTCAAAACCATCATGTGGGCTCCTGCATAATTTTAGTTCACGTGACTTTGGCTGCAAGCAGATTTGAATATTCGCGGGGGCGAAAATTGCCTCGAGGGGCAAGACAGAACGCTCTTAGATTTCTTGCGTTTGGCTCGCGAGGCGAGCCCCGTCTCGCGGGCCGAGACTGAAAGACTCAAATTCTTTGCTCAGCATCAGCTCTGGCTCGCGGGGCGAGCACTGTCTCGCGGGGCAAGACCTTGGAATTCTTCTTTTAGCTTGTTTTCTTCAATTCTCCAAGTTTCCTTGAGCTTCACTTTTAACCTGGAATATAAAATAGCATTAAATGCTTTATTTAAATCAAAAATAGCATAAATTACTAAAAACTACTTAAAAGACTCAAAACATTGCTTAGGGACAATTAAAGCTAAATTTGGGCGAAAACGAGATTAAACTTGAGCAATTGGCACAAAAACCATGGCCTTACTAGCTATAAAACTAGATGAGCCAGAGGCTCATCAGCACCTTACTCTCAGATGCACCACCGCAGAGGACCAGATTCACCTAACTCTTGGATGAATCACTGCGGACAGCCAAATCGCCTTACTCTCGGACGACCTCCCCTATGTTGCACATCCCCCACTAACATCTCCGATGCGTGAATGCATGAGCTAAAGTTGACACAGGGAAACACAAAGGGGGGGGGGGGGGTTGAATTGTGTTTCTTAACAGTTTTTCGAAAATCCTTTTCTTCAAACCTTTTTTCAAGCAAGAAGAGAAATATACACACAGATAAAATATCTTTTCAAAGAGTTAACAAACTTAAATCCAAATCCCCACATTTAGCATAATTGAAAGTTGTAAAGAGAAAATGATAGAAGATTCACACAAGTGATTTATCATGGTTCACTCTCTTCCAACCAAGGGTTACGTCCAGTCCCTTCTACTTGAAGGTTTTCTCCACTATAATCCAATAGCTTACAAGTATTCAACAAATCTTTAGGCTTACAATAACAAGTAATCAACACCTCTTCAGGCTTACAAGTATTCTTTCAAACCAAGCCTCTTCAGGCTCACTCTAACTTAAAGATTAAAGATTTTGATCTATGAAACTCACTATGTGTGGGGGTACGGAAGTTTAAGATCAAGGTCACAAAGCAATCTAGAAAAGATTTGACAGAGTTTATGTGCTTTCAATAGTTTGAGCTTGTTCAGTTTCTCTAACCTTCTTTACTGGGGTCGTCCAGTATTTATAGAAGGTCTTCCGCATGAGCTCTCATCTTCTTCAACGGTCCTTTACATATATCCGTTTAGAGATAGCATTTAATGCTGAGATCCGTTGAGTCTGATAACTTGATATGCTTTCTGAGAAATGAGCTCTTGGTTATTAGAAATGCTCAAAGTGGTACTGTCACTTTTCTATTGTATCGGAAGTTGCTTTCTGACTTTCCTTTTTTGTACTATATTCAACTTTATAGCAGCTTGTGTGTCAGTACAAAGTTTTGTGTTTTCGATGGTACTATGTTTCTCTTACCAAGAAACAAAGTTATAAACAATTCAAATAACAAAAGTAAAAGACATTGATACCTTCGCATTAAATAAACAATCATTTGAAATAAATTCACTTTCACTAGATGGGTTCAATTCTAATATGCCTTTGGATGCACATTTCTTAACTTTAAAGAGCAACTGGGTAGTCTACTGATTTGGCATCTAGTTGACTCAGTTAGTGGACTAGTTTAGCTTAGATATGTTTTTATCAGCTAGTCCAGTTAACTACTCGTCTCGTTACACAAGTCTTTGGACTTGCTATTTTTCATGATAGATTTTAGTAGCTCGTCTACCACTTCTTACAGAGGTAAACTTAGACACTCATCTAGTGCCTTTTAACTTAGTTATTTTTAGCTCCTCGTCTAGCGATTACCTTATAGACTAGTTTTTTACAATATTCTTTTGAGGGCTCGTCTAGCGAGTAAAACTTGGACACGATAAGCTTTTATGCTATTTCTAAGGAACTTTAAACTAGTTCCCTCGTCTAGCGATACTGAAAACATTCCTGTACACTTAAATAGACAAGTTAGTTCTTAATCATAACTTTGCCTTACTAATTTAATCTTTTTGTTAGCATCAAAACTTAAGAGATTATTTAACCATAACCACTTTGGTTCCAACATGAGCAACAACAACACACAATCAAACAATCACCACCTCCGCTTTAGCCACTTGGCACCAAAGTTTTATCACCATCAACACCTCGACCAATAAACATCGAGACCCCATTGACCACTAGGCACCAAGGTTCAACATTAACAACACCTTGACCATTAAGCATCAAGGTCCCCTTGGCCAATAAGCACCAAGGTACAACAACGTGCGGTAAATATCGTTACCGACTTAACCATCTTTAAAGTTCATGTTTAACTATATTTGTTAAGTCTTCATTGAATTATCTATCTTGTCTTTACTTCGATTGGTGTCTTATTACATCATGGGGACAATTTGGGTGAAACCACCCTTGTCCTTGTTTTAGCGTTTTGTTCTGTCTAGGGGATCACGGCCGTGCTTCCCCAAGCACGGGTGTGCTAACTTTTAAGTCAAGCATGATCATGTTGTTTATTGAGCATGACCGTGCTCGCTGGAGCATGATTGTACTGATCTGGGCAGAAAGGGTTGGGATTGTTAAACTTCCTAGGGCATTCAAAGATCAATCATATTGGCTTTTAACTAACCATCAATCATCAACTTGTCATTCTCATTAATCTTCATGTCTTATAAGCAATTAGGAATTAATCCTTTAATTTCTGTTTCATTATTAATGTCCCTAAAATGCTCATGAATCAGTCCTAGGGTCTTGACTAAACCTTTGAGCAATAACCTTGCCTCTCATTACTATAGTTCATGTCTTAGGAACAATTGGGAATTTATCCCTTAATTCTTGCTTTGTTACTAACGTCCCCATGTCTTTAATTAGAGTCTTTATAACAATAACGACATTCAACTCGTAACATCAACCACTAAGAATTAATACATTCAATCATGGTATACATCATCATCGTCAACAATAATTCACAATTACAACATGCCAAGCATATAGACAACATAGTCATTCATATAACAAACAACATCAATTAAGCAATTAGCATACAACAGGGTCATGGGTTAACCCTTCATCTTACGCTACCCCAAGGCCTACATGTTATACTAACCTCTTCTCCCCATACCTGATATGAAGATCCCAACTATTGACAATGCAAGCAGTTTACTCTTGATCCCTCAGATGGCTCGATGAATTCCCCAAGCCTTGGCCAAACAATAAAAGATCAACCAATTAATCTCTAGATCCAAGAATAGAATAAGAGACTAATAGAGGGATGACAACGTTACCTTAATCGACACTAGCATGCGTGACTTCTCTCCTAAACGGACTCAAGAACTCCAAGAATTTCAAAGGATTCAAGGGAAAGGAAATGGGAGAGAGGTTTCTGTCACATTAGGATTGCTAAAAGTGTCAATATGAGGGTTTCCACCGCAACCCTCACGAAACGCTTCTTATATAAACCACCAGACCCGAGCATGGCCATGCTCCCACTAAGCACGGGCGTGCTTAATGTGGGCACGGGCGTGCTTAACTAAGCACGAGCTCGCAGCATTAACGTCACTTTGCTTGCATTTCCGACACGGTCGTGCTCCCCCTGAGCACGGTCGTGCTTGTGGCTCAAGCAGTCACAAAACACGCACCGTAAGCATGGGCGTGCTGATATATGAGCATGGCCGTGCTCATGCACCAGAAAGGGATTTCCTGCTTTAAAATCCCACTTAGCCCTTTATTAACATATATACAAGATAAACAAACACTTACAGCTTTTACAAGAAAAACGGGGTGTTACAAGGCTCGTGGCTTTTAAATAAAAAGTTTGGTTTCTAATGCTTGGGCTTAAATTTAAATATATAGCCTGGGTATTTTAGTAAAAAAAATTTATTTATTGTTTTTCTTTTTTCTTCTGTATTTTAAGAACAAGTAACTCTCTGGTTTCTGCATATCTTGGAAGGGAGATTATATGGGTCAAACGCATAGTATTTATGGGCGTCCCAAAGGTAAGTTTTCATTTCTTTCTTTTTTTCCTAGCTTAATAAGTTTATTTTTTTAGAGTTAGAAATTTTTCTTTTCTTTGTTCATTATTCTTGTTTTCTAGTTTAATAAATTTATTTTTTTTATTGTTAGAAGGTGTTTATTTTCTTTCTTTATTTTTTATCTTCTTGTTTAATGAGTTTAATTTAGTTTTTTTAAAGCAAAAAGGTATGCAAAAGCATCTCAATAGAGAAAGAAATCCCAACTTGGTTGGCACCTCAGACCCTATCAATCATTTGCAACACACCCAAATTTATTAAAAAATAATAAAAAAATATAAAATACAAAAAACCATGTGGGGACATGAACCAAACCCATGAAATGAAATAAAAAATCACTTAAATCTATAATTAGGAAGTCTACTCCTATTATGAGTAAAATCCTCACTAATTAATCTAGGAGGAAAAGTCCACCAAGTATAACACTGAGATGTAATGCCAAAAGGAGCCAACTTGTCTGCACATGTATTGCCTTCCCTAAATATGTGAGAAATTTGGAATCTCATACATTTAGAGAGATGAATACAGATCATCCATCTATTCCTCCACTACCAAGGCACTAAATAGGGCTTTAAATAAGCTAACACTATCAACAAGGAATCACACTCCAACCATAGCTTGTGCCATCCTTTTGAGTATGCTATTTCAATGGCTGTCATAGCAGCTACAATTTCGACATCCGGATAATTGAATACGCAATGTATATTGAGAAACCTCCAACAAAAGCTGCACTACTATCCCTAAATATTGCTCCTCCAACAGCATGGCAAGGTGAGCCTCTAGCAGCTCCATCCGAATTGCATTTGAGCCAACCAAATTGAGGAGGATGCCACATAACCTTTTTGATTAGTGGAGCATTAGACGCATGACCACTTACAAAAAATTTATTGAGGATGGAGAACTCAGATATGGATGAAGACATATGACCCTTAGAAGAATTCCCCAAAAGAGATGTGGCAGCAATCACCATTTTAATGGCAGAAAACAAAGAACTAAATTTATTCTGAAACCTATGGAGATTTCTGCAATGCCAAATAATCCAAACGATGTTGACTAGGCTAGCTATAACAACATCCTTAACCTGTGAAATCCAATCCATATCACAAAAGAAGAGAATTGATTGCAATGAAGATGTATCAATATTAAGGGGTTGAATTGTGTTAATCAGACTTATGGTTAAAGTTAAAAACTTTTTCTAGCAGAAGCTCAAAGCAGGCGAGTTATAAACAAAGCAATTAGACAAGTGACTTATCTAAAGATTTTTTAACAGAAAAACACAGAAGCATGCAAGGTAAAATATTTGTTTGATATTCACATTTTAACCCCTTTAGTTAGTTAATAGTTAAGATAATCAAATAAAATAAAGAAATTAGGATAAAGATAGACACAATCCTTGGCTATGTCCAATTGCTTGGCAGCACCAAGTTTTATTCTCTTATTGAAGTTGCATTTGTGTCCCACATTGCCAAGGTTCCTTGGCTGTGCAATGGTTATATATGCTTGGACACCCTATCCTTTGAGCTAGCATCCTTTGAGCTAGCTTTTGGGAGTGAGATCCAAGCATATTTAATATGGTATCAGGGCGGGATTTTGCAGGCAATGTGGGAATTGGATTCAGGCCCACGCTGCGCGTGAGGGTAGGTATTGAAGTTGCATTTGTGTCCTACATTACCAAGGTTCCTAGACTGTGCAATGCTTATATATGCTTGGACACCCTCATCCTTTGAGCTAGCTTTTGGGAGTGTGATCCAAGCACATTTAACACCACTGTAACTGATCAGGCTATAGACTTACAGACAAGTATTCTAATGTGATGGGTTGAAAGATTGCGTAACAACTTCGAATGATTGAAGAAATGATAAATTAAATGCGTAGAGCAATGGCTCTTGAGTTAATGTTGTGTTCTATATCTTTATCTTCAATGTCTTATCTATTTATAGCCTTCAATCAATTTGAAAGCATAAATCTGTCCTTTTTAAAGACATAAAGTCAGAGAGAGAAAGAGACAATTTTAATGCTAAAAACGACACGAAATATATGGGAAAGCACAACGCCCACTATGACTTTCTGGAAAACATGGTTTCAAAAAGTATAACTGCCATGTACATGATTAGCCTCAGATTATTAAATGATACTAAAGAATTAATAACCATTTTAAAATGTTGAATTCATAAGAATGATTCAGCAGGGTCAGACATGTGCCACAGACAGGTCATGCAATAATCCTTAGACAGGTTAAGCACAGAACATCAGACATGTTACTCAATAATGCAATACATGTTTAGATAGTCTCTAATATATTTAAACCTATCTTCATCTAAGGGTTTTGTAAAGATATCAGCCCACTGATTTTCAGTTTTAACAAACTTATTATCAAAGAAACCTTTTTGAACATAATACCTTATAAAATGATTTTAAATTTCTATATGCTTAGCCTTAAAATGCTGTATGGGATTTTTAGTCAAACTAATAGCACTAGAGTTATCACATCACACAGATATGTTATGCTCAAATATAGAGTAATCTTCAAGTTGGTGTTTTACCCATAGAAGCTGTGAGCTGTAGCTTGCAGTAGAGATATATTATGCTTCTGCGATTGACGGTGCAATGGTATTTTGTATCTTGCTTGTCCATGAGACCAAGTTAGCTCCAATGAAGTTTCACCCTCCACTAGTGCCTTTTCTTTCAATTCTGTCTCCAGTAAAGTCATCATCACAGAATCCAACTAACATGTATTCTTGTGTTCTTAAATATAGCAAACCAAGATTAGTTGTCCCAAGCAAATATATAAATATTATTTTCATAGCCTTAAGATTGGATTTTCTAGGGCAGATTGGAATCTTGCACACACAAACATTAAATTGAATATCAGGTGTGCTAGAAGTTAGATACAGAAGAGAGCCAATCATACCTCCATAAACTGTTTGGCCTACCTTTTTACCTTCCACATCTTTGTTTAGATTTGCATTGGGTTGCATGGGAGTTTTATAGGTTTGGCACTATCCATTTTGAACTTCTTAAGTATCTCCTTGGTGTATTTTTGTTGACGGATGCAGATGTCATCACTTGTCTGCTTGATTTAGAGTTCAAGGAAGAACTTTAACTCTCCCATCATGCTCATCTCAAATTCTGCTTGCATCAACTTAGAAAATTCTTAGTAAAGATTTTCATTAGTAGCTCCAAAAATAATATTATCAACATATATTTGAACTACTATGATATTATCTTTTGAGCATTTTTTAAACAGGGTTGTGTCTACTTTTCCTCTAGTGAACCCATTATGCGTGAGAAAAGAACTAAGTCTATCATACCATGCTCTAGGTGCTTGTTTCAAACCATATAAATGTTTTTTAAGTTTGAAAACATGATTTAGTTTATCAGGGTCTTCAAAATCAGGCGATTATTTAACAGACTTCTTCAATTATTCCCTTCAGAGGCGCACTTTTTACATCCATTTGAAATAAAGTGATTTGGTGTTGTGCAACATATGACATAAGTATGCATATGGCTTCTATTCTAGCAACAGGTGCAAAAGTTTCAGTATAGTCAATACATTCTTGTTGGTTATAGCCTTGAGCTACTAACCTTGCTTTGTTTTTGACAATTTTTCCATCTTCATCCAACTTGTTTCTGAAAACCCGTCTTGTTCCAATAACAGGCTTGTCTGTTGGTTTGGAGACAAGTTTCCAACCATTATTCCTTGTGAACTGATTGAGCTCCTCTTGCATAGCAAGAATTCAGCTTACATCATTAAGAGCTTCTTTAATATGCTTTGGCTCAATTTCTAACAGAAAAGCCATATTGCTTGATTCTCTTAAGACTGATCTGGTTCTTACTCCTTTTGAGGGATTTCCAATGATGAGATCCTTAGGATGATGAGCTTTGAACTTCCAGTCTCTTATGAGATCACTATGTTGACTTTGACTTGTTTGTTGACTTGTCTGCTTCACTTGTCTGTCAGACTCTTCAACGTGTTCATCTTTAGACAATGTCTATTCAAGTCAAGTTCTGCAAGATCATTTTCTAGATCTGATAGTTCCTTATTAGTCTTTAAACCATCATGAATTTCACATGAATAGATTCCTCAACCATAGAGGATCTAGAGTTATAAACTCTATATTCCTTAGATATTTCAGAATATCTAATGAAGATACTTTTTTCCACTTTTGGAATCAAACTTTCGAAGTTGATCCTTAGTGTTCAGAATGAAGCACTCACATCCAAATGCATGGAAGATATGTTAGGTTTTCTGTCTTTCCACAGTTCATAAGGAGTCTTGTTTAGAAAAGGCCTTATAAGTATTCTGTTTTGATACTTGATTTTTAGATTTGAAACTTGATTTTACTTGTTTGCCTTTCTGACATGTATCGCACAAAACATCTTTCTTAAAACTAATATCAGGCAATCCTCTCACAAGGTTATCCTTTTTCAATTTTGAAATCAGTTTCATGCTTGCATGTCCTAGTTTCTTATGTCATAACCATCTTTCATCCTCCTTTGACATCAGACAAGTTATACTTTGATCTAAAAGTTCAGTCAGCTCAATCTTATAAAGATTTTGCTGCCTACTAGCTGAAAAGAGGGTCTTGCCAATCTTGCCTTTGACTATGTATGCATTCTTAGTAAAGGAGACATCAAATCCACTATTACATAATTGACTTATGCTAAGCAAATTGTGTTTTAATCCTTTGACCATAAGAACAATAGAGATAGAGGGAAGAGAGTGTTTACCACCAATAGTACCAATACCAATTACCTTCCCTTTCTGATTGCCTACGAAGACAACATAACCAGCTTTCTTAAGTTGGACGTCTTAGAACATAGACCTTTCTCCTGTCATGTGTAGCGAGTAGCCACTGTCTCCTATTAAGGACATCTGCAACAAGAATTATTTGGTCTTTAGGTACCCATATTTTTCTGGGTCCTTTTCTGTTAGTTCTGGGAGTTTGTGAAGACTTCATTCTCTTCTTGTGAATACACTTAGACATAACATGTTCAGCTTTTCCTCATAAGTTACGGACAAGTTTGGATCTAATATATATAGATTCAACAGACACTTTTGAGATTTTTGTTGATAATTTATGATGTGTCTGATGGACATACTCAATACCTTCTTTGTTAAGAGAGTGTCTCTGACAGCCAAGAAGATTAGTCAGATTGTCTCTGACATTAACAAGTCTGACAAGATCAGAAATAAGCTCTTCCACTTTCCATTGAAGTTTAGCAGCTTCTTCAGATTGTGATGTTTTACTTGTGATCTTGGCTTCATTAGACTTTTCAGTCTTTAGCTTACTGTTCTCTTTGGCAAGCATTTCACACTCTTGATATTTTTGTTTGTGCTCACTAAGGAGATTTACATACTCTCTCTTGAGGGATTTGAAGGCCTTAGATAAGTAGTTGGATTCCTCCATCAACTTTTCATAGGCATTAAACAATTCCTCAAAGTTAGGATGTACCTCAGTTTAGAATCAGAATCCTTGTTGGCCATCAAACAGAGATTGGCTTCCTCCTCTGTTTCTTCATCTTCAGAAGATGTTGACTCTAAATCCTCCTAAGTGGCCATCATTCCTATCTACTTCTTTCTGAAGAACTTCTTTTGAGGGGCCTTTTTCAGTTGAGGGCACTCAGCTTTGATGTTACCAGGCTTCTTGCACCCATAGCAGACAATGAGACTCTTGTTTATTGATGTAGATTCTTTAAAATTCTTTTCTTTGTGGAAACTTTTGTAAGGTCTCTCCTTTCTGATCTTTTTCTTTTTCCAGAGCTTTTTCATTTTTCTAGTCATGAGAGATAGCTCCTCATCACTCTCTGAATCCTCATCTTCAGTCTCGTGGGTGTCACTAGTGGACTTATCTACCTTCAAAGCCTTTGAGTTTTTGGATGCTTTCTGGTCAGCCTTTAGAGCAATTGACTTGCCCTTTTTGGTTGTTACATCATCACCAAGTTCTTGCTCATGAACAGTGAGGGTGCCAAGAGATTTCAAACCATTTATGATAGTTTTGAATCTCCGTATCATCTGAGCAATAGATTCACCTTCCTCCATAGTGAATAGTTCATACTTCCTGACAAGTATGACAATGTTTGAATCTTTTACTTTTGATGTTCCTTCATATGTGCCAGATAGAGTGTCCCACATTTCTTTTACAGAATCACAAGCACACAAATTTTCAAATTCTTTAGGACTGAGAGCATATATTATAGCATATCTTGCTTTGTGATTCAGCTCCCATTTTGTCTTTTCTGCAGCTGTCCACTAAGCCTTTGGTTTGTCTATGTTGCCATCATTCTTTGGAGTGCATGGACCATCAGTAATGACATCCCAGAGATCAGAGTTTGTTGAAAGAATGAATCATTGAAATGTTTCTTTCCAATAGTTGTAGTTCTTTACATTGAAGAATGAAGGTCTGGTCATGGAAGCTCCTTCAGGCTTCCACTTGAGCTTGCTCCAAAAGTCATGTCTATTCGTCAGGATCTTTTCTCTACACTTGTGAGGTTCTCAACCTAGAGGCTGGGCTCTAAAACCAACTGAAATAGACAACTACAAACACGAGAAGGGGGGGTTAAATTATGTTTATCAGACTTTTGGTTAAAGTTAAAAACCTTGCCAAGCAGAAGCTTAGAGCAGACGAGTGATAATCAAAGCAATGAGACAAGTGATTTGTCTGAAGGTTTTTCAACAGAAAAACACACAAGCATGGAAGATAAAATCTTTGTTTGATATTCACACGTTAACCCCTTTAGTTAGTTAACAGTTAAGATAATGAAATAAACTAAAGAGATAGCGATTGAGATAGACACAACTATTTTATCCTGGTTCACCCCTTAACAACTAGGGCTACGTCCAGTCCTTTGCAGCACCAAGTTTTCTCCACTACAACTGATCAGGTTACAGACAAGTAATCTTTGCACACCTAGCCTCTCCAGGCTCCAAGACAAGTATTATTTGCACACCTAGCCTCTTCAGGCTCACTTAGGTTTGTTTGAAAGAAAAGTGTAATTAATACAACTTTGCAAGTCTTTCACTAACACTCATAAGAGTGAATTTAATGCGAAGGGTTGAAAGACTGTGTAATAATTTCAAATGATTGAAGAATAAAGAATGAAGAAATAGGAAATTAAATGTGCAGAGTAATGGCTCTTGAGTTAATGTTGTGTTCTATATCTTCATCTTCAATGTTTTCTCTATTTATAGCCTTCAATTGATTTGAATCTGTTAGAGACATTCCTTCTGATTTTTGGCTTTGAGCTGAGCTCCATTAAATGCAAGAGTCGTTCTGGGCATCCATTAATGCATAGGAACGTTGCTTGTACTCTAACAGATGGGATCAATGCTTTATGCTTTGTGCAACAGCCAAATCATAGTTCTTCAGGTTGCTTTTGTACTTTGCTGTGCATATTTCCCTTTTCGTGCAGCTTCCAGATGTACTAGGGAATAAAACATTTTGGTAGCATTCCTTTTCTGAGTCTCAAGGTTGCTTTTGAATATTTGACCTTCTGAAATTCTTGATCCTTGTGAGAAAAAGCTTCAACATCTTGTGACTGAGACACTGAGTAGACAGCTCACAAAAGTTCTTCAGTCTTTGCATGTTCTTCACTAAGACAACAGACAGGTGAGAGCTTCATTAGACGAGTTGACTCTTCTAGACAGAAAGTCAACATCTCCAGATAAGCTTCAGACGGGTGAAACTTCTCCAACAGAAGGGTTAGCTGTTGGAACCAAAATAATTTGGATTAAATAATCTCTAGGTTTTGATGTTAACAATGAGAATTAAATTTGTGTAGCAAAGTGTTAATGCTTTGAATCTAACAAGTGCCTTCAGTCTTAAAGAATCTCTGTTCTTATAAGTTAAAATGTTAAATCTATTCTCTTTGCAAATCCGTGTCCATATACTTTATATTGAATATTTTATATTGAAAGAGTGGTCGAGTCCACTCTATCAAGGATCTCCTTTAAACTCAAGTGCCACGTCAGTGGACGAGCGCTTGAATGTTTTTAGTGGACGGAGAATTTCTTTTCATGTAGACGTGAGCTTCTCTCAAATAATATCCTTAGTTTTCTATTGCCACGTCACTGGACGGAGATTTCAAATGTCTCAAGTTCTGCCAAGACCGATGTTTTAAGTAGACGAAGTTTTGGTTGCCACGTCAGTGGACGGAGCCTTAAAACTCTCCTTACTTTCCTTGCCTTTGCTTTCGTTTGTTGGACGAAGAATTTTAAGCATTTATACCAATCTGAACCAAAGCGAATTTATTTCTTATGATTGATATTCATTTTATTTATAATGGTTCTTCTCTTTTTCTATTAACGGTTCTTATTGCCTTGTTTCATTGAGAGAGACATAGTACAAATAAGGACTTGCAAAAAGCAGAATAGTACAATGCAAAACGTTGTGTACCCTGTCACCTTTTACGCTGATATAGTTGGAACTTGTACAAAGGAGGCAAAACTGTTTTTCAAGCTGCTTTTGCTCAGAGGTGTGCTTTTACATGCAAGAATTTGTCTCACAGTACAAAGGCCTCGAGCCAGCTGAGTCTCAACGGATATTTACTGGATTGACTCTATTACTAAACGGAAAATTCAAATACAACCGTTGATGATTCTAAAGAGAAGATCAAGGCTCTATAAATAGAAGACTAAAGCTTTTGAAGAAATGACTTTTGCACATACAAAGTAATCTCAAGAAATCTCTTGCGAGCATATACTCTCTTATTCATTCAAAAAGCAAAAGTCTGTAATATCATAGTTTGAATATTGCTATAATATTCATCTGATCTTAAACTTTCACACTCTCACATATAGTGAGTTAGAAGATCAAAGAAATCAAAACTCTTTATTAGAGGTAGAGCCTGAAGAGGCTTGGTAAGAAAGAAATACTTGTGAGCCTGGAGAGGTGTTGAATACTTGGTGTAATCTATTTGAAAATAGTGGAAAAATCCTTCAAGTAGAAGGGACTGGACATAGCTCTTGGTTGTAAGAGAGTGAACCAGGATAAAACATCTTGTGTAAATCTTCTAATCCCTTATCTCCTTGGTTTTACGTGTTTATACTAACTGTGGGGATTTGAACTTGAATTTGTTAATCTTTCAAAAGACTACTTTTCTGTGTGCTTTATTCTGCCTCCTTATCTTTGTGTGAGAAAATCTTTTTGAAAAGGCTGTTTTTGAAAAATATTAACAAACACAATTCAACCCCCCTTCTTGTGTTTGCCTGTGTCAACTTCAGTTGGTATCAGAGCTCAGCCTCGAAAGGGTTGAGCATCTAACAAGTGCTGAGGAAGTACGATCCTACCA
The DNA here is from genome assembly GCA_035048595.1 of Echinosophora koreensis. NCBI lineage: Eukaryota > Viridiplantae > Streptophyta > Magnoliopsida > Fabales > Fabaceae > Echinosophora > Echinosophora koreensis. Next base: position 3,198,747 of record JAPCYP010000025.1, on the reverse strand, counting down.
CCATGGATGCAGAAGGACAAGCTATCAACAGACCTCCACTCTTTGATGGAACAGATTACGACTATTGGAAGAAGAGAATGATGGCCTTCCTAGATGCACAGAACCTAGACATCTGGGAACTGATAGAGAATGGCTATTCTGAGCCAAGAGGTGAAAATCAAGCAGTATTGGCTAGAGCAGATTGGAGTGTTGATCAAAAAGCCAAACATCAACTAAATCTCAAAGCCAAACATTACTTGATGTGTGCTATTACCAGATCAGAACATGATAAAGTTCACAGCTGCAACACAGCAAAAGAAATCTGGGATACACTGGCTCTCGCTCATGAAGGCTCATCACAAGTGAAGGAATCAAAGATAAGCATGCTGGTTCACCAGTATGAACTCTTCAAGATGACTGATCATGAGTCTATAGATCAGATGTTTGGAAGATTTCAAACAATAACAAACAGTCTCAGATCTCTGGGAAAAGTATATGAGAATAGAGATCATATCAGAAAGATTCTGAGAAGTCTCTCCAAGCAGTGGAGACCGAAGGTCACTGCTATTCAAGAAGCTTAGAATCTGAATACTCTCTCTCTGGAAGAACTTCTAGGATCATTAAAAGTTCATGAACTTGAACTAAATGAGGAAGACAATTCCAGAAAGGGAAAGTCCATTGCTTTAAAGGCAAAGAAAGCAAGTTCTTCAAAAGTTCTCAAGGCTGCTGAGTCTTCAGATGATGCTGAACCTTCAGACAGTGATGAAGGATCAGATGAAGATGAACTATCTTTCATCTCCAGAAAGATACAACATATGTGGAGAAGAAAAAATAATTTCAAGAGAAAGCCATTCAACAAGAAATTTTCTAAGGAGAAATCAGACTCCAAAGAAAAAGGTCCATCTTTGTGCTTTGAGTGCAAAAAGCCAGGACATTTCAAAGCCGACTGCCCTGACCTAAAAGAGAAGAAGAAGTTCTTTAAGAAAAAGAAAGGTTTAATGGCTACATGGGAGGACTTGGACTTATCCTCATCAGATGAGGAAGAGGAAGCAGAGGAAGAGGCAAACATTTGCCTCATGGCAGACACATCATCAGAGAATGAGTACACTGATGATGATGAGGTAACAGATTCTGAACCTTCAACTCTCAAAAATGCCTTTGATGAATTACTGCATGACTCATCCATATTGTCTCATGAATACAAAAGTCTTAAAAAGAAGTTTGCAAAATTAACCAAAGAATATGATAGAGTCTGCATGGAAAAACAAAGTTTGTTTCAAGAAAATGATAAGCTGAAATCAGAGAATGTCAGTCTAACTGACAAATCTGAATGTGAGCCTGACAATTCTTGTGAAGTTACAAAACTAAAACAAGATGTAAAATACTTGACAGACTCTCTGTCAAAATTGGTAGGAGGATCAGATAAGCTTAGTCTTATCCTAAGGTACTCTAGGTCACCCTTTGATAAATCTGGCCTTGGTTATGACAATAAGAAGCATGAGGCATCTTACATTAAGTCAAAACCACCTATGCAGCAAAGAGCTTCAAAAGCTCCAGCTAGGTATGCGAAAACCAAATCAGGCCCGTCCAACACCTTTTGTAAAGTGTGTGGAAAAAGTGGGCACTCTACATCTAGATGCATACATAACAGGCATTCCAAACATTCTCGTCCAAAGAAAACTAACATGAAAGGACCCAAGTCAGTTTGGGTACCTAAGGACAAGATAATACCTGTTGCAGATCTGCTTAACAACAGGAAAGAAACAAACATCCTGGTACTTGGACAGTGGATGCTCACGTCACATGATGGGAGAAAAGTATATGTTCCAAGACCTTAAACATAAGGATGGTGGCTGGGTGACATTTGGAGGAAATCAGAAAGGAAAGATCACTGGTATAGGTAAAATCGGTAAACATCCTTTTCCCTCCATTGATAATGTTCTTTTGGTGAATGGTTTAAAACATAATCTACTGAGCATAAGTCAATTATGTGACAGTGGATATGATGTTTCTTTTAATAAGAACATGTGTTATGTCAAGAAAAATGATGGATCAATTTTATTTGCTGCTAAGAGGCAAAACAATTTATACAAAATTGACTTGGAGGACCTCTCAAATCAAAGTGTCTCGTGTTTAGTGTCCATTGAAGATGAACGTTGGATTTGGCATAAAAGGCTAGGTCATGCAAGCTTGAGATTAATCTCAAAGCTAAATAAGCATAACCTCGTGAAAGGATTACCAAACCTTAAATACAAATCTGATGCTCTCTGTGATGCATGTCAGAAGGGAAAACAAGTCAAAGGTTCTTTTGAATCTAAGAATATTGTAAGTACCAAGAGACCACTAGAACTGCTACACCTTGATCTTTTTGGTCCAACAAGGACTGCTTCTATCAGTGGTAAGAAATATGGTCTAGTCATTGTAGATGACTATACTAGATGGACATGGGTTATGTTCCTTGCTCACAAAGATGAGTCTTTCAAGGTCTTTTCTGTATTCTGCAAACGTGTACAGAATGAAAAAGGCATGTGTATAGCTTCAATTAGAAGTGACCATGGGGGAGAATTTGTCAATGAGCTATTCAATGAGTTTTGTAAAGAAAATGGAATTCAACACAACTTCTCAATACCAAGAACACCACAGCAAAATGGTGTGGTAGAGAGAAAGAACAGATCTCTTCAAGAGATGGCTAGGACTATGCTCAATGACAATTCTGTCCCTAAGCACTTCTGGGCTGAAGCTGTGAACACTGCCTGCTACATTCAGAACAGAATATACATTAGACCTATTCTGAGTAAGACTCCCTATGAATTGTGGAAAGGCAGAAAACCTAACATATCTTATTTTCATCCTTTTGGATGTAAATGTTATATTTTAAATACAAAAGATCAACTTGGTAAGTTTGATGCAAAGGTAGACAATGGAATTCTACTAGGATTTTCTGAAACCTCAAAAGGATTTAGAGTGTATAACTCAAGAACTTTAATAGTAGAAGAATCTATACATGTTAGATTTGATGACAAACAGCCTGATAAGAAACTATCAGAGCTAGATGAAAGTTTTGCAGATCTTAACTTAAACATCTCAGGAGAAACAAAAGAAGTTAAAACTGATGATCCAGTTGAAGACCCTTCTCATCAACCAGAAGCATCCACCTCTCAACAAGACAATGCTCAGAGAACTTGGCATTTCAAGAATTATCATCCACCGGATCAAATCATAGGAAATCCAAGCGATAAGCTAAGAACCAGATCAACCTTCAGAGAGCAAGAAGACTCTGCATTGGTCTCTGAATTGGAACCAAAGACTGTAGACGAGGCTCTGCTGGACAATGGTTGGATTTTAGCAATGCAAGAAGAGCTAAATCAGTTTGAGAGGAATGAAGTTTGGACTCTGGTAACCCTACCTAAGAATAAATCAGTTATAGGAACAAAATGGGTTTACAGAAACAAGCTTGACGAAAATGGTAAGATTATAAGAAATAAAGCAAGATTGGTTGCACAAGGTTATTCTCAGGAAGAAGGTATAGACTATACTGAAACCTTTGCACCTGTTGCAAGATTGGAAGCAATCAGAATTTTACTCTCATTTGCTGCACATCATAATATTATGCTCTTTCAAATGGATGTAAAAAGTGCTTTTTTAAATGGTTTTATCAATGAAGAAGTTTATGTTATGCAACCACCGGGTTTTGAGAGTGAAACCCAACCTGAACATGTATACAAGCTTAAGAAAGCTTTATACGGCCTAAAACAAGCCCCAAGAGCTTGGTATGATAGGCTAAGTTCTTTTCTAATGGATAATGGTTTTGTCAGAGGAAAGGTTGACACAACCTTGTTTAGAAAATCAATTAAATCCAACTTCATAGTAGTACAGATCTATGTAGATGATATTATATTTGGTGCTACTAATGAATCTTTGTGCAAAGAATTCTCAAAACTAATGCAGAAAGAGTTTGAAATGAGCATGATGGGAGAACTCAAATTCTTCCTTGGACTTCAAGTCAAACAATCTATGGATGGGGTGTTCATCCATCAAACTAAGTACTCAAAGGAACTTCTCAAAAAGTTTAAGATGGATGATTGCAAACCTATGAACACACGTATGCATCCCACGTCCACACTGAACAAAGATGATAAAGAGAAAAAGGTAGATCAGAAGGTATACAGAGGTATGATTGGATCTCTCTTATATCTAACTGCTTCTAGGCCTGATATAATGTTCAGTGTTTGCTTATGTGCTCGATTTCAATCTGATCCTAGAGAATCTCATTTATCAGCAGTTAAAAGAATCTTTAGATATTTAAAAGGTACTACTAATCTTGGTCTGTGCTTTAAGAAAGATGGAGATTACAGATTAGTTGGCTTTTGTGATGCTGACTATGCTGGAGATAGAATTGAAAGAAAAAGCACCAGTGGGGGATGTCATTTCATTGGAGCTAATCTAGTATCGTGGTCAAGCAAAAGGCAGAGTACCATTGCTCTATCAACTGCTGAAGCAGAATATATATCAGCTGCAAACTGCTGCTCACAACTTCTCTGGATCAAACACCAATTGGAGGACTACAATGTGTTTGTAAGTAGTATTCCACTAATGTGTGATAATACTGTTGCAATTAATCTGTCTAAGAATCCAATTCTTCATTCTAGGGCTAAGCATATAGAAATCAAACATCATTTTATCAGAGACTATGTGCAAAAAGGTGTTTTTGATGTTCAATTTGTAGATACTGACCATCAATGGGCAGATATCTTTACTAAACCTCTTGCTGAGGACAGATTTATTTTTATCAGAAAACATCTTAACATGTTGTATGTGGTTTAATTTGGTATATGTATTGATTGCATGTTTTATCTGCGCGTCCACTGGTTTTGGCGTCCAGAACTTGTGTAGTCTACGCGTCCACTACTGTTGGTGTGCCGCGTCCACTACTTATGTTTTTATGTGTCCACCCTCAATCCTTTGTGGACCCAATCTTACATACATTTGTTTTTAAAATATTTGCATCATTATTTATCTGAACTCAGTTATTTTAAAAAGTTTGATTTTAATCTTTTCCTTGCTGAGTCAGCTACTTCCATCAATCCCATCGTAACTTTTTACGATCCCAATAAACCAACGCCGTTTTTTTTCTAAAGTCTTGTCTAATCAATCTTTTCTTTTTGAATTTTCCTTGAAAACTGTTGGTATTCGGAAACTCTTTAAAGGTAACTCCTTTCCCTCTGAAAAACCTTTCGCTACTCTTCATCTTTGATATCTTCTCTCTGAAAATTTTCAAACTCTCCTTCTTCAAACCTAAACCTGTACTCAAGAACTCAACAATGGCTTCAACCTCAACTCCCGAGCCTGCCTATGTTACTGACATCATTAATATCGCTGCTGAACATCATTTCAACTTTGAAATTCTGTGTGAGTATAACTTGGATGTAAGCAAGTTCATCAACGCTGCTGGTTGGGATGGTTTGTTTCTGGAAAAGGTCTCGATTTATCCAGACTTAATAAGGGATTTCTGGAGGAAACCAACGATTACTAAAACTGAGGTAGTAGGGTTTGTTCAAGGCAAGAAGATAACTGTCTCAAAGAAGACCATTTCTGATGCAAATCGTTTGTGCCCAAGAGGGTTTAATCATGACTGAAAACTAGGAAGAAGATCTTGGTGGTATAGAAACCATCGCGGTTACACTGATGCGAGAAGACACAGTGAGGACTCACTCATGGAAGTCATCTGAAATGAAGGATCACATCAGGATTCTTCATCAGATTCTGAACAAGGCAGTGCTTCACAAGGCAGGGTCTAAGGACAACCTTTCTGCCCTTCACAAGTTCTGTCTCTGCAACTTGGTCTATGAGACTAAAATAAACCTTCCATGGATCCTGTTTCATCGCTTCAAGGATGCCATTGCAAACAGAGAAACCGCCTCCCACATCACCTTCTCTCATCTTCTATCAAAAGTTTTTCAAAAAGCAGCAAGGCTTGTATGATTACTTAGATGCAAAGCCTCAAGAAGAACAAGACAAGATCTTCGTTCGAAGGGGATGCAAGCTGCCATTTTTGGAAAGAGCAATCTAAGTAGCATGCATCTTGACACATACAAACTTGTTGAAATGTCAAAGCAAGAAGAGAAAATGAAGATTAAGGAAGAAGCAGTTGAGGCCAACAATGCAGCTATTTCTTGGTCTCAAGAGAGGAACTAAAAGGAAAACTGTGGCTGTCAGGAAGCCTGCTCCTAGAAGGCCTACCAGAGGCATTGTTATCAATGAGCCTGGGAATGAGGCCCCTCAACCTGTTCCTCGACCTGCTCCCAAGAGAGCTAGAAAGCTGATTCTGCCTCAAGATGATGATGAAGATGACAATGTTCCTCTGGGAACAGTTTTAAAGAGGAAAGCAGCTGCTGTTGTTGATACTGCTGCTGATGCTGCTGTGCCTACCAAGAGGAGGCAACCTGCAAGGAAAGCAAGAACCTTTGCAGCCTCTGAGGTAACACATCTTCTGATGTTCCTACTAATACTGTGAGTGATGATGCCCCTACTCCGAGTGTAGATTTTTTTGATAATGTATATAGACCTTCTTTACCTACACCCCAACCCTCACCACAAAAGAGAACAACCTGACCAAACCTCAAATCCATCTTCACCACAAAATAGCCTAACTCAATTAACCACACCTCAACCTACACCACTCAAAACCCTCTTTCCACCATAATTCCTGACTTAAGATCCTTGGTTTCATCAAGAGGATGATGGAATTTGCAGAGGTGCCCCCTTCCCTAAACAACTAAGAAAAACTCTTTCCACCAATTATTCCCCATCCACTATTTTTGCCAATAGTCTGAGAACTGGGCTCAGGTTAAGAGGAATTGGAAAATTCTGTTCCATACTCACCAACCTGATCCTGAAATTAACCTTGAAACTCCTTTTAACAAGGTGGTACTCCCATCCAGATTATGACTTTGAACCCTATGAGGAGTATCCCTGGACCACAAAATACCCAAACTCCTCAGCCTCCTAAAGGCCCCTTTCCCTCCGAGATGCACAACCAACATGGCCCTCTCCTAACCATCTACCCCTCAACCGCTTTCCCCAAAGGAAAATTTACCCCAACCTACAAAAAACCCCACCTTTGATCCCTCACACTGCCGGAGTAGCAAGGCACATCATTCCTGTATGGGAAACTGATCCCAAAAGGAACCATCTGCCTTCTTTACCTGAGAAGAGAGCTCGATCATCTGGGCACATTCCAATTATTCTGGATGCAAACACAAAATGGATGAAATTTTGAGCATCCCAGCATCTATGGAAGTGCTTCAGACCCCTTCGCAGATCAACTGATTTATAACATTCTGAAGTGGGAGGTTCAGCTACTTCCAGATTGAAAGAGCTGCACGTTGGGTTCCTATTACATGGCTGAGACACAATAAGGAAACTCGAGTAGGCATTGCTCCCTACCCCATCTGTCCAAGGCTTGGCATGATGGACCTCAACAAGGACAAAGACATGAGGCGCAAAAGAAATAAGGGAGTCATGCCTGAAGCTCACTCTGCCATGCTGGACTTGTCTCAGGAATTCTTTGATCCCTCCGAGCTTGACTTCTATCTATATATGGAGGATGTGCAGAATATTGGAGAGATGAAGGCTGCAGACTTCTGGTTGTCTCACATCATCCACTGCACCAGGGAAGCTTCTTCTTCTGGTTTGACTCAAGAAGAGAAGAAAGAAATTCCTAAGTTCAGAGGAAAATGTGGGCTATCCAGAGTAAGGCACATGATCTACAAAGATCTGTGGGGACTTCCTATTACCAGCAGGGATGTGGAGGAAATTATTCCTATCCACTGGGCAAAGGATTTTACCTCAGAAACCTGTTACAGTTGCCACTGCACCTCACCAGCAACATCTTCCTCTGATCAGGTAGCCCAAGAGTTGATTGTAGAAGGCCCTGAACTTGATGAGCAACAGTCTTCTCAGCCTACTTCAGTTGAACCTCCATCTGCACAAGCTAAGCAGTCTGCTGAGGCTGGTGTCTCTAAGCAAGGAGCTGAGTCTGCTAAGACTTCTTCTCAACCATTAGCTCTTGCTATGGTCAGAACAGCAGCCTGTTGGCCGTGGCAACCATACCCAAGAGGGGGGTGAATTGGGTTTTAAATAAAAATGATAAACTTTTCGATAAATAAAAAACCTTTTGAAACTTTAATCAGAATTAGCAGCGGATATAAAATTCTTTTTAGATAAAAACGTTATCGCGTGCAAGTAAAAACGTTTTTGCAAATGATAAAGTAAAAGTAAAAGAGATAGAGATAAGAAGATTGACACAGCGATATATCCTGGTTCGGCCACAGACTACCCACGTGGCCTACGTCCAGTCCCCAAGGCAATACGACCAAGGGTTTTCAATCAACTCTAGTTTTTAAACAGGATCAACTAGAACCTTTACAATTCAGAGAACCCTTAACACAAATCTCAGGACATACGATCCCTTGTGTAAGAGCCTCAAACACTAGCTTTTAAACAGGCGTAGCTAGAACCTTTACAATGAAGAGAACCCTTAACACAAATCACAGGACATACAATCCCTTGTGTAAGAGCCTCAAAAATATCCCAAGAGATATACCCTCTCTTGTAAGAATAGTAATCAAAAGAAGGTTTGAGTCAATCCGACTCTTACCAATATAAAGCACTCTAATTAGTGCGGATAAAAACAATTTGAAGCCCAAGATACAAGAACACCTATATGGTGTAAAGCTCTCTCAATAAAATGTGATCAAAGTGTGAGAGTAGTGAGAATAATAAAAGATGACAATGACAGAGTTTTAGAAACAATTAGAAAATGGGGAATTAGCAAATTGTTATCAGCCTAAGTTTCCTTTATATAGAAGAAGTGGTTAGCTCAAGGAAATTAGGTCAAGCCCATTTTAAAACTCATTTTCTTCGCATAATAATCGATTATTTAAAAATCAATAATCGATTATTTTAATCCATTGTAAAAAGGTGCTTTAAGGCAGTCGCAACGTAATCGATTTACACTAATCGATTATATGTTCTCTGTTTAGAAACCTGAGAACTGAAAAAGGATATAATCGATTATCATAATCGATAGCACTTCTCTGTCTTGTAATCCAAAAATATCATAATCGATTCTAAAAGATGTATAATCGATTATTTCAACTTCAAATTCAAATACTAACGGCTAGAATCATAATTTCTCATTAATACTCATTAAAGCCAATTAAGTTAATAAAAAAGTGTTCAGCTATAAATAATCGATTACTATAATCGATTATGTCATTTCAAAATCAGCTGATTCAAATTCTTTAACAACTCTAAAATTGATTACCCATTAAAGCATATTTAGAGCCATTAATACTATTGATAATCGATTATCATAATCGATTATGACTCGTTTATAAATTTGAATTTGAAAACTTAATGGCTGAAATTGATACCTCTTTTAAGTTCATTAAAAGCCATTTAAGTTTTGTTTTGAAAGCTCATTTATGTGTGTGTGTGATCAATTTTAATTAGAGAGCTTTACTTACCATTTACAAAGGGAATCTAAAAACATACAATACAATAATAAAATTCCCTTCGAGTCACCCATCTTGAAAGACTTGATCTCTTGAGACTTTAACTCTTTAAGTTGTTGACATCATATCTTTGCTTGTTTCCACCTGAACTTATGTATTTCACAATTTTCTCATAAATGATTGTATTAGTTCAAGGTATAGAAAATAGTAGTAGTATTTCACATTTAATTTCATACACAAAACCATGTATAATAATTCATAAGACATATTTTAAGATAATATCATATTTAATATTTCTTATGTCTTTAGGCATATAATGAATATTCCAACTATGATTCTATGCCAAATTATTATATTTGTCAATCACAAGCATATATCATATATGATTAAATATTATAGTCCCATGGGCATTTTATCATTTATCAACATAATACACATTAAGCCCAATATTCCTTTTATGAATTGATACCATGATATTCTATTTGTCAACATCAAATTAACTTATATCATATTGATTGCTTATGTTCTCCCCTTAATACTATATTTGTCAACATCAAAACCTATATAACAATATGATTCACACAGCCCAGGCTCAAGACACTGTCTCTGACACTGCTGAGAGCTCAAGACAACTTACCTTGCCACCCAATCTTGAAGACATCATTGGGAAAAATTGTTGATGATAAGGTTGGCAAGATAGTTGAGGAAAAGACTGAGCAGATGGCTCAACAGATTGAAGAAAGGGTGCAGAAGCAAGTTCAAGACTCTCTGGCCCCTACAAATGTAGTGATGAATCAGATGCTGGCTCTAATCTTGGAGTTTCAGAGGAATCAAAACCCACACCCTAACCAACCACCTCCTCCACCACCTCCTTCCACCTAAAAACTTTTTCTTCTCTATTGTTTTCTTTTTTCCCTTTTATTGTTTGCTGACAATGATGGTCCACTCCCTTTTACCTTTTTGTCTGATGACAAAATAGGGGAGAAAGGAAAGATTAAATTTTATTATACAGAGATTTTTAAAAGTACATAGTGTCTGCATATGCATAAATATATATTCATCTTGCTGTTACTATGCCTTGACATTCTTTTCATGACCTTGCCTCGATAATGCTTTGAATTCTAAATGTTTTATAGGCTGCTATCTGATCTGTTCACCAATATTATATTGCAAATAAGACTTAGCTTATTTTGCCTTAACTGCTTTTATCTGATGACTGCTTTGTCTTAGGGGGAAGCCTTATAAGCTCTCTTAAACTTTGCAAAATAAATTTAATTAGTTTTTTGTCATCATCAAAAAGGGGGAGATTGTTGGAACCAAAATAATTTGGATTAAATATCTCTAGGTTTGATGTTAACAATGAGAATTAAATTTGTGTAGCAAAGTGTTAATGCTTTGAATCTAACAAGTGCCTTCAGTCTTAAAGAATCTCTGTTCTTACTTAAGTTAAAATGTTAAATCTATTCTCTTTTCAAATCCGTGTCCATATACTTTATATTGAATATTTTATATTGAAAGAGTGGTCGAGTCCACTCTATCAAGGATCTCCTTTAAAACTCAAGTGCCACGTCAGTGGACGAGCGCTTGAATGTTTTTAGTGGACGGAGAATTTCTTTTCATGTAGACGTGAGCTTCTCTCAAATAATATCCTTAGTTTTCTATTGCCACGTCACTGGATGGAGATTTCAACTGTCTCAAGTTCTGGCTGTTGGCCGTGGCAACCATACCCAAGAGGGGGGTGAATTGGGTTTTTAGATAAAAATGAAATATTTTTCGATAAATTAAAAAACCCTTTTTGAAGTTAAAACAGAATTCGCAGCGGATAAAAGATTATTGTCGAATTGAAGCGCTTGATAAAAATAAACAGTTTGAAACTACAGCGCTATAAAATAAAGTGCGATATAGTAAAGAGGATAAGGAAAGAATATGAACACAACAATATATCCTGGTTCGGCCACAGACTACCCACGTGGCCTACGTCCAGTCCCCAAGGCAATACGACCAAGGGTTTTCAATCAACTCTAGTTTTTAAACAGGATCAACTAGAACCTTTACAATTCAGAGAACCCTTAACACAAATCTCAGGACATACGATCCCTTGTGTAAGAGCCTCAACCACTAGCTTTTAAACAGGCGTAGCTAGAACCTTTACAATAAAGAGAAACCCTTAACACAAATCACAGGACATACAATCCCTTGTGTAAGAGCCTAAAAAAATATCCCAAGAGATATACCCTCTCTTGTAAGAATAGTAATCAAAAGAGGTTTGAGTCAATCCGACTCTTACCAATAGTATGCACTCTTAATAGTGCTGATATAAACAAATTGAAGCACAAGAATAACAACACCTATATGGTGTGTAGAACTCTCAAAATAATATGGTCAAGTGATAGTGTAAGAGATGTAGTATAGAGAAATGATTTTCAGAGTTTTAGCACAGAGAGAATAGTAGAGTTGTATATTGGGTTCTTATGATGGCTGCCTACCTTTTTCTTATAAGTGAGTAGTGATGGTCTGAAGAAAATAGGTCAAGCCTCTTTAAAATTCATTTCTGTCACGTCATAATCGATTATTGAAATCCATAATCGATTATTTAAGGTATTTTCAGGAAGCACGCATTTGGACAGAATAGGCATAATCGATTATACTAATCGATTACTAGTCCACTGACTTTCACATAAAAGCCATAATCGATTACATAATCGATTAAGAGTTTTTCCGTTTTGAAGATCATTGAAAGGCAGTAAGGACATAATCGATTATACAAAATACATAATCGATTATTCAATTTCAAATTCAAAACTTAACGGCTTTAATTAAAATCAATACTCATTAAACTTATTTAAAGCCTTTTAATTCATATAATAATCGATTATTGGTTTTCCCATAATCGATTATGGCTCGAAGCACATTTGAATTTGAAAATCTTAACAATTAATATTATGATTACTCATTAAGCACAATTAATTGTCATATATAAAACATGTTTAAAATGTTTTTGGCACATGTTAAAAGTGTGTGTGTGAGACCAATATTAAATTGATAACTCTACTTACCATTTACACACTTTTTCTAAAACAAGCGATACAAATACTGAAATTCCCATTTTGCCCATCTTGACTGCTTGTTTAACTTTTGCCGCTTTTCGCACTTAAGTCCTTTTCACGCTTTTTGTATTTTGATCCTTTAGTTGAATTTGCGTGTTAGTCCTTGGACTTGAAATTTCTCTTTTGCTCATCATCAAAACAAAAATACCTGTCAAGGCATATATCCACACTGGCAAGACCGATGTTTTAAGTAGACGAAGTTTTGGTTGCCACGTCAGTGGACGGAGCCTTAAAACTCTCCTTACTTTCCTTGCCTTTGCTTTCGTTTGTTGGATGAAGAATTTTAAGCATTTATACCAATCTGAACCAAAGCGAATTTATTTCTTATGATTGATATTCATTTTATTTATAATGGTTCTTCTCTTTTTCTATTAACGGTTCTTATTGCCTTGTTTCATTGAGAGAGACATAGTACAAATAAGGACTTGCAAAAAGCAGAATAGTACAATGCAAAACGTTGTGTACCCTGTCACCTTTTACGCTGATATAGTTGGAACTTGTACAAAGGAGGCAAAACTGTTTTTCAAGCTACTTTTGCTCAGAGGTGTGCTTTTACATGCAAGAATTTGTCTCACAGTACAAAGGCCTCGAGCCAGCTGAGTCTCAATGGATATTTACTGGATTGACTCTATTACTAAACGGAAAATTCAAATACAACCGTTGATGATTCTGAAGAGAAGATCAAGGCTCTATAAATAGAAGACTAAAGCTTTTGAAGAAATGACTTTTGCACATACAAAGTAATCTCAAGAAATCTCTTGCGAGCATATACTCTCTTATTCATTCAAAAAGCAAAAGTCTGTAATATCATAGTTTGAATATTGCTATAATATTCATCTGATCTTAAACTTTCACACTCTCACATATAGTGAGTTAGAAGATCAAAGAAATCAAAACTCTTTATTAGAGGTAGAGCCTGAAGAGGCTTGGTAAGAAAGAAATACTTGTGAGCCTGGAGAGGTGTTGAATACTTGGTGTAATCTATTTGAAAATAGTGGAAAAATCCTTCAAGTAGAAGGGACTGGACGTAGCTCTTGGTTGTAAGAGAGTGAACCAGGATAAAACATCTTGTGTAAATCTTTTAATCCCTTATCTCCTTGGTTTTACGTGTTTATACTAACTGTGGGGATTTGAACTTGAATTTGTTAATCTTTCAAAAGACTACTTTTCTGTGTGCTTTATTCTGCCTCCTTATCTTTGTGTGAGAAAATCTTTTTGAAAAGACTGTTTTCGAAAAATATTAACAAACACAATTCAACCCCCCCTCCCCCCTCTTGTGTTTGCCTGTGTCAACTTCATTAGCTTCCCTCAACAGACGAGTGATCTTCTCTTTTGACCAAGATAGTCTTAGGGCAAACAAGAGATTAAAATACTTAAATGATAATCTGCACACTAAGTAGACAGGTCAACAACCAATATGTAGTTCAATTAAATCATTGGTAAATGTTTAGTTTTGATCAAAACATAGGGGCAAATCCACAACTGAGAGATAAAAATTGCAGTGAAAGAAGAGGTGCTCAGTAGATTCAATAGATTGCATAAAACGACTACATACTGAAACAGTTATACACCTTCTAAAGCAAAGGTTCTCATCAGTAGGCATTTTCTTGTCATACAATCTCCAAACAAGAAAAGACTTGGATGGAGGAATAGAACTACTCCAAATAAGCTTGCACCAAGATAAAGGAGGCTTCATAGGATTGAAATGAAGAAATGCATCTTTGAAAGTTAATACACCTGTATCCGAGCCTTTCCAAATAAGCTGATCCTCAACTGGAAAAAGAGGAATAGAAACATGATTTATATCAACAGCTATGACAGGAATCTTCACAGCCAAAGATGATGGAATTTGCCATGATTTCCCCAATATAAATTCAGAAACAATAGCTTTTGGTGATTTATGAACAAATGCAGGAATGCTTAACAAATCAACTATAGGCTCAACTAACCAGGAGTCTGTCCAAAAATTGATCTTCTTCCCATCTCCCACCAACTAACAAGAATTATCTAAAGCAGACTGAATATGTAGCTTGATGGCAGGCCAAATTGAGGACTTTGAATAATAAGAAAGATGCTTTTTTTTCTTAAAGAATCTGGCCCTAAGAAAACAGCCCCATTGCTTAGAGGAGGAAATCATTTCCCAGTTGAGTTTCAACATTGATGCTTCATTAATTGCTCTCAAAGATCTTAATCCAAAGCCTCCTTCATTTAGAGGACAACACACTTTCTTCCAAGCAAAAATGACAATCTTTCTTGTATGAATATCACCAGGCCGAACTAAATTTCTAATCCATTTGTCCAAGAGATTGAGAAGAGAGATAGGCTAGGCATATACATGGAAACTACAAGAGAGCATGCCATGAATAACTGAGTTAACTAGCTGCACTCTCCCTATAATTGAGAGAAGTGATCCTTTAACTATAACAGATTCGGGATTTAATAGCATTTAATTTCGACATTTTATAGTACTTTTGGGCACTATCTATGTTGGCGCTATTGAAAGTTGTAAACAAGATAGCACTTTAGAAGCAATGTCGTAGATTTAACTACAATAACACTTGTCAACGAAACACTACAGTAGTTAACACCAAAATGCGCAACCAGGAAGTGGTGTTTGTAAGACTCAATGACTTAGAGATTTTTATGTATGACAAATATACAATTTAATGTGTGTGCAAGTGTTTTTAGTATCAAATTGCAAAGACAGGTATTAAGCTGTGAGTAACATGTTTTGTAAACAATTAAAGGAGAATATCCAAAGAAGAACTTGAAGAAATCAAAAGAGCAACTTGGAGAACTCAAGGAGCAACAAACAAGGACAAAGATCAAGGAATCATCAAGACAAGTGCTTAAAGAAGAATTAGATTTAAGTCTTAGATAAATTGTAAGAGAAAAAATCTTTTATTCACAAAAGCTCATTTGAAAAGATGCATGAAGAAAATCATTCTTCATAACCTGCATTAAAAATGAATAAGTTTTAATGAAAATGATTTTTGGAAATTAAGAAAAATCTTTGTCAGTACAACCATGTATTCAATGGATGTATATCATTTTCTGTAACTGACAAATGAATATAAAGTTCTTGATATTTAGTACATAGATGTACTACACCTATGAACAACATGAAATCAGATCAGTTATAAATGGTTAACTGAATAAGCCCTGTACATATGCTATGTACGCGTGTATTCAAGTTTCTGGAAAAATATGATGTTCATTAATACATAGATGTACTGAATGGGTGTACTGGTGGATTAACCAAGATCAAGTTTTTAAAGAACTCGTACAGCCATGTACTACACAGGTGTACAGAAACTATCAACATGTAAAATGGTTGACACATCCCTGTACTCAACCCTTGTCCAAGAACTTGAATCAGTTCAACTGATTCTGCTGTCAAACCCAAATCTGTTTTAATTGATCCAAACGGCTATAACTTGTTTTCTGTATAAAGTGGGATCAAAGGAACACTCATAATATATCAGAATTACACAAAATAAAATTTGAGAGATCAATTGTGAAAATTATTCATTATCTTTCTTGAGCTTATTGTAAAAAGTGTGTTTCATTCTTATTAGTGCTTCAACTTGTGTATCTGAACTTTTGAGAGTTTAGGGATCAATCTTTTTGTTCTATTTGGTTGTAAAGAGAGAGGGAGTCTCTCTGTGTGATTAGGGTGAGGAATCCTAAGGAAGAACATTGATTGAGGCTCTTCACAAGAGTGTGGTATCTCAAGGTGAAGGAGTGCTCTGTTGTGTGAAGGTTTTTCAAGCTACCTACCTAAAGCTTGTGTGTTAGTGTGTGAATACCCACAGGTGGAGTGGGGACTAGATGTAGGTCACAGTGGTAGTGGCTGAACCAGTATAAAACTGATCGTGTGGTATCTCTAAACACAAACTCCTTTGAATTCTGTTCATGCACTCATAACTGTGTTCTTGCTCATATAAATTGTGTTCATATTCAAGAATCTGTGATTTTGATGTTCTAAGTTTCAATTGATATTGAATACTCAGATAACTTCTGTTCTTAATCCGTGAAATCTGAATTGAACAATTGTGCAAACTGTTCTTGCATCTTAAACACTAAACTGTATGTTTAAAACCAGTTTGCATATGCTCAAATCTGATCTACTTAGTTTCTGTTCTTGAACACTGAAACTGAGTTTGTATTGATTGTTCTTGATCAGTTTATGCTTGTATCTGAAACCTCCTCAACTTGATCTTATTTTGTAAAGGCTTAACTGATTACTGCAATTGTGTTTGTAAAGTTGAGAACTTGAGTTGAATTCTATAATTACTGATTCGTTCTTCTTATCCTCATCAATCAAATTCAAGATTTCATTAAACCCCTTTTCTGTTTTAACTAAGATTCTGAGGCCACAAACCTGAAACAAAAGTTTTGTGAAAAAGTTTTGAAAAGAATCTTTAAGAGGAAAGTTTTTGAAAACTCAATTCACCCCCCCCCCCCCCCCCCTGAGTCTTTGAAGCCAAAACAACAATGTTGACGTGGATTATAAATAAGGATAGTGCTAACTTAAAAATGCACTATCTTAGTTACCCAAGAACTATAGCGCGACCTAAAGAAAGCGCTATTGTTCTTAAACAAATGCTGTCTATCATCCTCTTTTTTTATAATTGGGATTTTATAGCTGCTTTCTTCATTAAACATCACACCATAATAAGCTACTGATCATTCAATCAAAAATAACATTATGCTTATAAAAAAAAAATTATTGAGCATTCAACATTCAAAAAATAGCATTCGGCAATCAGCACCAATCGTACCACTACACCAATCGACCATAAACAAACTTTGGGTCTTAAAAACATATATCATAATGCGAAAAAAAATACATTCCAAAGAATATACCATAATTTAACAAACTAAAGATTAAAACGCCTATGCGTTTCTGAAACAAAAAAAAAATCTCGTTGTCATCCAGGATAAATAAAGCAGCAGTAGCTTCACAGATTACAACTTTGCAGATCAACCAAGTAACACTCAATGAGTGAATAAGTATTTAAGGTAGGTATGATCGCAATAAAGACTTCTTAATAGATATGAATGATTTGAGCAGAGAAGTATTCTATGAAGAAATTAAGAGAGTATTGAATGCTTGAGTAAATGATTTTCGGTGTATAACTTCAATAGCCTTCAAAGTCTTCTATTTATACTCAAAAGTAATAGATCCATTGCGGAGAGTTCTTCAGATGAGTAAGCTTTTGCTCTTCATTCATTAATGCCAAAGAGTCGTTCTAAACTTGCATTTAATGTTTATGATTGTTGGAGAGCTTCAAGACAAGTTGAACTTATAGACTGGCATTGCTTTATCAGAGTGCTGCTTGATTAAGAGCAGTGTTTGTTGCTTTTCAGACTTGGGCAGCGCGACTTTCCTTATTTGTGCAATACGGGTCTGCGACCAAGTAAAGTTCATTTTGCCTTTTTGGTATTTCAAACGCGGATTGATGCTTTGAGCTTCTGAAATTGAATTTCTTTATTTGAAATCGTCAGGGAATATTCTTGATATTTGAATATATGTGAATCGAGAGAATTTCAGTCAAGTTGTAATCACAGATGCATAATCAGAGTTTGTATAGACTGAGTCTTTGTTCAGACGCATCTTTAAGACTTTTTTTCTTTGTCATGATACTCTTGCTTTAATGATGATTTGCACACTTAATACACATATTAGTGGATTTCAAAAATTTCACTTAAAATCATTCTTTGTTTGGATTTATCAAAATCAGAGATGTAGTCTTAACAATCTCATCTTTTTTTATGATGACAAACATTTTCGTATGATTTTACTGAACTTAGAAATAAAACAAAATTAAGCATTATAGATTATTAAAGATATTCATGCTCCCCCTGAAATGATGATAAATATTTAAGGTTATGATACTATTCAGACGCATGGATATATATATATATATACGGAGCATTAAGTTCGAATGTAAAAGTTCAATTAGAATGTGTTACTTTCAGTATCTATATTTAGATTTCTCCCCCTTTGTCATCAGCAAAAAAGCAGACAATTCCCACAAAAAAGAAGTCTGAACAACTGTTTATTAATATTAACCATCATAGACTAGTACATTGCTGATAAAAGAAAAGAAAAGACATTAAGAACTTTGTTTTTCAACAATCTTCTTGAGAAGGGTCACAACAGTCTGCATCGTCTCACGGAGACCGCTGATTTATGCACGAGCAAGAGGATCCATACCAATGATAGTGGATGCCATTTCAGCAAAGTCATTATGTGGAGATGAAGAGGAAGGACCGGGGTCAGAAGAGGGATTGGCTGTCTTAGGAGGTTCATAAGGAACAATTTCTAGATAATGCCAGGGAAGAGAATAGCCAGAAGAGTAAATGAAAGAAATATCAAAGACGATAAGGAAAAGAGAAAGAGCTAAAGGAAAGATTGAGTGCAATGAACCAAAAGGTTGCAAACAGGGAATCCCAAAAGAAGTGTGTTCAAAATTAGGTAAATAACAGATAAGAGGAGAAAGATGTTTGAAAAACCAAGATAAGTTTGCAAAAGAAATAGGTAAATTAAAAGTCTAAACTGCAAAAGGGTTTTCATTAAAAAAAAAAAAAAAAGGTCAAATGAAAAGAAAAGGGGTAAAAATGAAGGTTGGTTGGAATGGGTAGAGTTGCCTTGCTTTTGCTCTTTCTTCATCTGGATATCCAAACCAGGGAATCTGATAAGAATGGAGTCTGGCTTTATCTATTGCCGTCTTGAGCTTGTCAAACAGAGATAAGCTACAATGATGAGCAGAGTCTTGAAAGACACTTGGTGCAGGATGACTCAAGAAGGAAGTAGACCACTTGTGGAACTTCAGCTTTTGATACTTCCTTTTTAGCCAAACAAAAGGCTTTTTGGACTTAGATTCCAACTTCTGTTTCTTACAAAAAGTTCCTTTATCAGGACAGATTTTCAACACTGTATTGGCCCCCATGCAAGCAGTAGGATTTGGTCTATATTTCCCGGAGACTTGATTTAGCTTTACTACAGCCTGCTCAGCAACCAAAATGATGATGGATTTAAGATCATTTGAACTGAGAAGATCAGGGTTTATTTGGTCAATAGTTTGTGGGGCAGAGGAGATGTATTGGAAAGTAGGGGTGTTTGTTTTGGGTAAGCCTTTGTGTGGAGTGGAAAGAAAAGAGGGTGTAACTTTCCAAGAAGAGAAAATTACTGGTTGTGAGGGGTTAGAAAAAGCTGAGATAATGGAATCAAAGACTTATGTAACAGGGGCAAGTGCATGATTTTCTTGTTGTGGTGAGGGAAAGAGTGATGATTGATGGTTAGAAATGTGATCCGGTGAGGGATAAGATTATGATTCTGGTGAGACATGAGGTTGAGGTTTTGGTGAGGGGTTGTATGGAGTGTGATTCATATTGAAATCTCTAAGAGATAAAACAAGAAGGTTCTCAGTAATTGTGATTTGGTTATGAAGGGGTATGTTGTGAGATGAAGAGGAAGAAGTGGAAGGTGAAGATATAACAATAGGTGATGGTGGGTGAAGGTTTAGATGACATTACTGGTGAGACAACAGGTGATTGAATCTGTAAGGGACCTGCACAAGCTCAGCAATCTTCAGCTTGTAGATCTTCCAACTGGTGTAGCTGCAACTACAGCTTTCCTCTTCAGTTCCCTGTGAGGAGTAACATCTTGTTCCTTAACCAATGCCTTCTTTAGAATCTTGGATATTGGTTGGTCATCATCATCAGACTCCTCTGAGATGACCAGCTTCCTAATAACCTGAAGCTTTGATCTGACCTTGGGATGTAAAGGTACAGACTCATCAGTTTCTTCTGATTCATCAGACTCATCAATTTCTTCTTCTTCTTCTTCATATTCATCTGAAGGTTTCTTCTTCTTGTCTTCTTCATCAGAGTCAGGAATCCTTCCTAGCGGTCTCAGCTTCATCTGAGAAAGGGTTCTTTCATCTATGGCAGTTGCTATATCAACTTTTCCAGTGAGGGGAATGCCTTTGATATTCAGGAGTTTGGTAATCAGCATCTCATAGGTGTAAGAGATCCTAATTTGGGGCTTTACCATCCTCAGCATATAGTTGAAGATCAGATCATTGATATCAATCTTCATCAGGCTTAAAAGATGAAATAGGGCAAACTTATCCATCTTTTTGACATTGTCGCGAGCACTGGTTCGTGGCATCACACAGTTGATCATCAAGACATGTAAGAATCTTCCTTTTAGAATTAGCTTGGAGGCAGCTTTATTCCTAGGGTTATATATTCAATACAGAAATTGATGCACGGCTTCTTCACCAAATTCAGTTTCCCAATCATCTGTAAAAGCAACACCTTTCCTAGGGCAGCCAATTGTTTTCTGAATACTGTTGAGAGTGAACGAATAGGGTCCCCCCATTGCATTGAGTTTGAATGGAGATTTGAGTCTGAGTCATCTTTTCTTCAGCCTTTTCCCAGAACTCTTGAAGTAGTAGTGGGTACACTAGTTCATGCAGATTGAAGAAGTTTACCCATTGGGCAGCTTCCAACTCAGGCATCACATTCATACCTCATTTAATGATTTTATTCATTTTGACGAATCTCCCAGGTACAATCATGGATATGTCTTCAATACTCATACCTAATCGAGTAGTAGCATGCACGAGTTTCTTTGAGGGTCCTTTGGGTGCCATGGATTTTGAGTTTTGAGAAGAAGAAAGTGAAGGGTTTCGAAAAAGGGTTGTTCGCACGAGAGAGAGAGAGAGAGAGCTTTTGAAACAGTAAAGTGTTTCTGATAAAATATTTTTGCTTTTAAAAGAGAGGTTTCAAAAAGAGTAGTTGAGAATAATAAAGACAAAACGTTTTGAATTCAAATATATTTTAGAAAATGGCAATGTAAAGTCTCAGTCATTATTCCACGTCATCAGATGCTCTACTCAGATCAAACGCATTCCATTAAACATTATTCATTTATGAAATGCATATTCAGATTATCTCTAATATATATGAACCTATCTTCAGCTAAGGGATTTGTTAATATATCAGCCCACTGATTTTCAGTTTTGATAAACTTAATGTCAAAAACACCTTTTTGAACATAGTCTCTTATAAAATGATGCTTGATTTCTATGTGTTTAGCCTTAGAATGTTGTATGGGGTTCTTAGATAAGCAGATAGCACTAGAATTATCACACCACACAGATATATTATGTTCAAAGATAGAGTAATCTTAAAGTTGATGTTTTACCCATAAAAGCTGTGAACAACAGCTTGCAGCTTAAATGTATTCTGCCTCTGCATTAGATAGAGCAATTGTAATTTGTCTTTTGCTTGTCCATGAGACTAAGCTTGCTCCAATAAATTGACATCCCCCACTTGTGCTTTTCCTTTCTACTCTGTCTCCAGCATAATCAGCATCACAGAATCCAACTAATCTGTATTCTTGTGTTCTTAAATACATCAAACCAAGATTAATGTTTCCAAGCAAATATCTAAATATTCTTTTAACAGCCTTGAGATGTGATTCTCTAGGATCAGATTGGAATCTTGCACGTATGCAGACACTGAATTGAATATCAGGTCTACTAGAAGTTAAGTACAGAAGAGAACCAATCATACCTCTGTAGATAGTTTGATCTACCTTCTCCATCTTTGTTTAATTTTGCATTTGCTTCCATAGGAGTTTTCATGGGTTTTGCTGTATCCAGCTTATATTTCTTTAAAATCTCCTTGTCTGTTGATGGATGTATATCCCATCATCTATCTGTTTGATTTGCAGACCAAGGAAGAACTTCAATTCTCCCATCATGCTCATCTCAAATTCATTATGCATAAGCCTGGAGAACTTTTTGCAGAGCTTTTCATTAGTAGCACCAAATATAATATTATCAACATAGTTTGTACTATAATGAAATCCTTTCTAGAACTTTTCCTGAAGAGTGTTGTGTCAACTTTTCCTCTAATAAAATCATTTTGCATAAGAAAGAGCTAAGTCTATCATATCAAGCTCTAGATGCTTGTTTTAATCCATAAAGAGCCTTCTTAAGCTTATAAACATATGATCTGGTTTATCATTATCTTCAAAACCAGGTGGTTGTTTAACATATACCTTTTCTTCAATTATTATATTAAGAAATGTTCTTTTAACATTCATTTGATATAAGGTGATTTGATGTTGTGCAGCATATGACATGAGTATGCGAATTCCTTCTATTCCAGCTATTAGTGCAAAAGTTTCAGTGTAGTTAATACCTTCTTGTTGGTTATAGCCTTGGGCTACTAACCTTGCTTTGTTTCTGACTACTTTACCATTTTTATCAATTTTGTTTCTGAAAACAAATCTTGTTCCAATAATTGATTTTCCTTTTACATTTGGAACTAGGAACCAAACATCATTCATTTTGAACTGATTCAGCTCTTCTTGCATAGCTAAGATCTAGCTTTCATCCTTAAGAGCTTCCTTGATATTTTTAGGTTCAATTTCAAATAGGAATGCTATGTTGTTTGAGTCTCTGAATGTTGATCTGGTTCTGACTCCTTGGGAGGGATTACCAATGATCAATTCTCCAGGATGATGAGTTTTGAACTTCCAGTCTCGTCTGGGTTCAGTGTTAGACACTTGTTGAGCAGGTGGATTAGACGCTTGAGTAGATGCTACTGAATCCTCACTCTTTAAGTTGTTATCAGTCTGATTGTCTTGTCTTCCAAGATCTAAACCTGCAAGATCATCCTCAAGATCTGATAGTCTCCTATCAGTCTTTAAACTATCATTAAATTCAACATGAATAGATTCTTCAACAACTTCTGTTCTAGAGTCTCTAAAAGCTTTAGAAGTGTCTGAGTAACCGAGGAATATAGCCTTATCTACTTTTGAATCAAACTTTCCACGTTGATCTCTAGTATTTAAAATAAAACATTCACATCCAAAAGCATGTAAATAAGAAATGTTGGGTTTTCTACCTTTCCACAATTCATAGCGAGTTTTATTCAAGAACGGTCTTATCTCAGCCTAGAAGTACTTTGGGAGTTTCCTTTCATTGAGCATTGTTCGAGCCATCTCATGTAGAGATCTGTTCTTCCTTTCTACTACTCCCCTCTGCTGTGGAGTTCTAGGAGCAGAGAAGTTGTGAGAGATGCCATTCTCTTCACAAAATGTATTGAAATGCTCATTTTCAGACTCTCCCCCGTGGTCACTTTTGATAGCTGAGATACAGAATCCTTGCTCATTCTGTACTTTCTTAAAGAATATGGAAAACATCTTTAATGACTCATCCTTATGGGTTAAGAAGAGTACCCATGTATATCTAGAATAATCATCGACTAGGACAAAGCCATATTTCTTTCCTGCCTTACTAGTAACACTTACTGGACCAAACAGATCCATATGCAACAACTGTAATGGTCTAGAGGAAGACACTAGATTTTTGGGTTTAAAGCTAGATTTAACTTGCTTTCCACAATGGCAAGAATCACATAAGACATCCTTTTTGAAACTTATATCAGGTAGGCCTTTTACAAGTCTATATTTCTGAAGCTTGGTTATCTGTTTCATACTTGTATGTCCTAGCTTCTTATGCCATACCCATCTCTCATCTTCCCTTGACACAAAACATGTCACACTTTGATCAGGCAGTTCGGTTAAATCAATCTTATAAAGATTTTGTTGCCTGTTTGCTGAAAAGAGAATTTTGCCTTGGTTGTCTTTGACTATGCATGCATTCTTAGTGAAGAAAACATTATATCCATTATCACATAATTGACTTATGCTAAACAGATTATGTCTCAATTCTTCAACTAAAAGAACATTAGAGATAGATGGTAAAGGTGATCTCCCACCAATTTTACCTATCCTAATAACTTTTCCTTTCTGATTTCCACTGAAGGTAACATGTCCTCCTTCTTTAGGTTGGAGGTCTAGGAACATAGACCTTTCTCCTATCATGTGTCGTTAGCAGCCACTGTTCAGGTACCATGATAGGTGTGCTCTTTGTCCTATTAAGGATACCTGCAACAGGAATAATCAATGCTTTAGGTACCCATATTTTCTTGGGTCCTTTCTTGTTAGTTCTTGAAGTTTTTGAAACAACTTCTTTCTTGTGTGGATGCACTTAGACATGATATGTCCAGCTTTTTCACAGTTTTTACAGCTATCCTTATATAAATTGACCTTATCATAAAGAGCTTTAGGCTTTTGTGCTAGGAGTTTGTTAGATACTTTATGATGCATCTGGTCAATGAATCCTATACCAGTTTTATCAAGAGAGGGTTTATGACTTCCTAAAAGTTTAGTCAGATTATCTCTACCATTGACAAAACAAGCAATATCAGAGGTGAGCTCTTCTACCTTCTGTTGAAGTTTGACAACTTCCTCAGATTGTGGCATCTCAACTATGATCTCAGCTTTAGGCTTTTCAGCCTTAAGCTTATTGTTTTCATGAGACAGTCTGTCACACTCTTGAGTCTTATGTTCATGCTCTATTAGGAGTTTCACATATTACCTCTTAAGTGTTCTGAAGGCCTTAGTTAAACAATTAGATTCCTCAATCAATTCATCATAGGCATCTTGCAATTCCTTAAGATCATAAATTAACTCAGAATTGGAATTAGCATTTGCCATGAGACATAGGTTTGCTTTCTCGCTTTCTGCATCCTCATCTGATGAACTGCCATCAAGATCTTCCCATGTTGCCATCATACCTTTCTTTTTTCTTTTATAGAACTTTTTGAAGGATTGCTTTTTTAACTAAGGACATTCAGATTTGATGTGTCCTGACAAACAATAGGACTCTTATCAGAATTGTTGTTTTCTTTGAAGTATTTTTCTTTGTTGAACTTCTTGAAAGGTTTATCCTTTCTGAAATTCTTCTTTTTCCATAGCTTCATCATTTTTCTAGTTAGTAGTGACATTTCATCACCACTATCAGAATCTTCTTCAGAAGCATCTGACTCTGGATCAGATTCTTCAACCTTGAGAGCCTTTGAAGAAGTTTTCTCAGATTTGAGAGCAATAGATTTTCCTTTCTTTGTTGAGCTATCTTCATTTAGCTCTTCTTCATGAACTTGTAGAGTTCCAAGAAGATCACTCATTTGAAGAGTTGTGAGATCTTTGGCTTGAGTTATCGCTGTAACTAGAGGTCTCCACTGTTTGGGAAAACTCCTTAGAATTTTGCCAACGTTCTTAGCATTGGGCACACATCAAGGAATACCTTGCTTTATGATTCAGCTCCCATTTAGTCTTTTATGCAGTAGTCCACATAGCTTTAGGTTTGTCAATGTCATCATCATTCTTTGGAGTGTAGGGACCTTAAGTAATGACATCCCATAGATCATAGTTTGTTGACATGATGAACAACCGGAATCTTTCTTTCCAATAGATATAACTTTCTCCATCAAATAAGTGAGGTCTTGACATGGATGCTCCTTCTCCAGAGTAGCTTCCGCTTGTGCTAGCTCCAGCCGTCATGATTTTTGTTCAACAGGATCTTTCTTCAACACTGTTAAGTGCTCAACCTAGAGGTTAAGCTCTGGTACCAAATGAAATGAACATATATAAAACACGAGAAGGGGGGTAGAATTGTGTTTTAGTTAACTTTTCGGAAAAGACAAGACTTTAGATCAAAAACAGCTCAGACACAACGAGGCGTCTGGTGTAAAAGAGGATAAGAGAAAATGTTACACTTTTCACCCCAGTTAGCACAGTTAATATAAAGCAAACTGAAAAGATTAAGTTAGAAAATGAGACACGGAGATTTATATTGGTTCACCCCAAACCTTGGGCTATGTCCAGTCCTTGGTTTCACCAAATATTAATGAAATAGACAACTATAAACACGAGAAGGGGGGTTGAATTGTGTTTATCAGAAATTAAAATAAAGTTGAAAACTTTTTGAAAGCAGAAACTAGTTTCAGACAAGTGTAAAAACACTTACACTAACAGGTCAACCTGTCTGATATGTTTTGACAGAAAAGCACACAGTCACACAAGTGAAAAACAAACTTGATATTCACACTTTTAACCCCTTAGTTAAAAAGCAGATAATATAATCAAAACAACTAAAGAGTTTAGGGGAAGAGAGATTAACACAGTTGTTTATCCTGGTCCATTCATTAACACAAAGAGCTACGTCCAGTCCTTGGCAGCACCAAGATTTATCCATTATAACTGATCAGGTTACAGACTCCAAGTATTGTTTGCACACCTAGCCTCTTCAGGCTCCAAGACAAGTATTCTATGCTGACTTAGCCTCTTCAGGCTCACACAGGTTTGTTTTGAGAAGTTGGTTTGTAATAAATACAATCAGACAAACAGTTCTTTCACTAACACTCAGAGAGTAGATTAAATGTAGACTTAGGAAAGACTGCGTAATAACTTCAAATGATTGAAGAATACAGATAGAAAGAATGAACAGAGTAATGGCTCTTTAATGCTTTGTAATCTCTGATATCTTCATCTTCAACGACTTCTGTGTTTATAGCCTTCAAACATTTAATATCCATTAGAGACATTCCTTGCAACGATGGCTTCAAGCAGAGCTTCATTAAATGCAATAGAGTCGTTCTGGGCAGCCATTAATGCAATGGAGACGTTGGCTGTACTCTAACATGAAGGATCATGGCTTTATGCATCGTGCAGTAGCCAAATCAGAGTTGTGCAGAATGCTTATGTACTTTGCAGAGTATATTTCCCTTTTCGTGTAATAACCAAGAGTACTAGGGAATAAAGCATGTTGGAAACATTCTTTAGACAGGTTGAAACTGATTTGTAGAAAGTCAACGATCCTAGTCAGCAGACGGGTTGACTTTTGCTTATTCAGACAGGTTGTCATACATGTGGACAGACATGTGAGTTTTGCAATTTTATGATCTTTACACTAAGTAGACAGGTTAGCAACCACAAAGTAGGTTAATTAAATCATTATCCAATGTTTAGCTTTCATCAAAACTTAGGGAAATGCACACAGACATTTTAGAGACTTAACAATCTCCCCCTTTTTGATGATGACAAACATTCAGATGATTTAATGAACCTTAGAAAATATCAACACAAGAGATAACAGAATTAAGACAAGTTGAAATTTTCTACAACCAGAAGTATTGTGCAGATAGGTGCACTTAGGTACAATTCTAATCATTAAACAGCACATTATCAGAGTTAAAATTATCAAGTTCAAAAGTCCAGTTTCAGTTTTAACTGATTATAGCTTAATCATCTTTTAACTCTTTACTTTCTCCCCCTTTTGTCAGCAACAAAAAGGAACAATCAGATCAACTGAAAAAAGAACACTGAAAATAGACAAAAGATTTTCATTCATCATAAGCTGTCATAAGTACAAGGCAGATGTTTACAATAAAGATTACTTAGGCTGACTAAAAAGCAAAAACAGAGAGTCAACTCTCTTTTCCAAAAGCAGGCTGGCATGCCTTTCTTCATCCAATTGTCTTCTGACTTCTTCTAGCTCAGCTTTAAGCAGATTGAAGCTATGTAAGTCCACCATCTGAGAGGAAGGGGCTTCTGTAGACAAGTTGTTTGAAGCAGTAGACTGGTCTGGATACCAGGGCAGGCTTAAGACTGGGGGTGCCTGGGGTACAGAGAAGGGTGAAGAGACACGGGGAAAGACATATTGATGAATGGTTCTGAAATAAAAGAAAGGGAGAAAAGCTAACTTAAACAAAGGCTTGATTCTGACTAAGTCAGTATCAAGAGAGGGAAAGACATAGGAAAGTCTCTCACGAAGAGATAGATGAGTGACTTTAATTTGTACAAGAGGGGGAAGAGGTTTATTAGCTAAGACAGATGGAGGTAAAGGTAACAGAGAGTCTATATGACAGAAAAAAGAATTAGACCCTGTTATTAAGAGAAAGAAATACCTAGACCTATTAGGTAATATTACAACAGAGGCAGGATAGTGAGATCCTTCCAATGTTATAATGAACACAACAGTAGGGGGATAAAAGAAAATTTCCCTACAAGGGTTAAGAAAGTGAGATGGAGGAGAAGGAATAACAGATAAGTGAGAGGCACTTGCAGTCATCAGAGATTGCAGATCACTCACAAACAGTCTTGATGACATGCTAGATTGTTCTTTGGGAGTTGAGTCCCTGTGAACAACTGTGTACTGGTACATATCAGACACAACATCATATGATGTTTGGGTGTGGTGTGAGGAGGCTGGTGAGGAAAAGGGAGAAGCAACTGACAAAGGTTGAACAAAAAGAGCAGATGGAGAAGAGACAACAGAGTTGTGGATACCTTGGTGAAGGGGAGAAGATGGTGCAGAGGGGATAGAAAAAGAGAATATCTGATCCTCAAAGAGCTTTGGTTTCTTCTTTGAAGGAGACGAAGTTGCATCTTCAGGATGAACAAGTATCTGAGTCCTACCAGACAGGTCAGCAGAAGTTGCAGCAGCAACAACATCTTTAAAGAGGGTCCTTCTACAGGGATTTCTTCCCTTCCAGCATGAGCCACTAATTGCATTGGGTAGCCTGGCCTTCTTTTTCTGGGAATGATTCCCAAATCAAGAGGCTTCTTCTCCTTGGGCTCCTCCAAGGGTGGAGTTGTCTGCTCACCCTGAGCAGATACTTCATCTTTACTAGGTTCAGACTCCACTTGTCTGACCTTGGTAAAGGTCTTCACCAGTCTTCTTCTTTTGCTGGGTTGTGCAGATGCACCAACAACTTCAGCTTCATTTGTCTTCCTCTTGGGAGAGCGATTCTTCGGTTTGAACCTTAGAGGCTCAACTATTTCAGCAGAATCATCAGAAACTGAAGGTTTCTGGTCTTGTCTGGCCACCTTTCCAGCAGGCTTCCAGATTCTTTCAGAGATAGGAACCTCTGATTCATCAGTGGAAACCACTGGTTCCTCCATTTTCTCCTTCTGCTTCTGCTCTGCAACAGGCTTCTTCTTCTTCTTCTTATCTTCCTCTTCATTCTTCAGAGGGATACCTTCAATGTCCATCATAGACATGACCTTCCTATCAAGAGGAAATGACATGTCCACAAAATGAACATCACTAGGAACAAACAGTTTGTTTTTGAAAACCCTTGTCAACAGCATTCCATAGTAGGGGTGTGCAGGACCCGGCCCGGCCCGCCAACCCGTCCCTACCCGAGGTGTTCGGGTCGGGTCTGACCCGAACCCGACATGTAAAGAGGACAAACCCGTGTCCCACTAAATGACCCGAGGTCGGGTTAGGGATGGGCTCGGGTTGACCTTCGGGTCACCCGGCCCGGCCCATATACTGCTTCATAATTGCTTTTTCATAATTATACTCTACTCAGTCAGTAATCGTGTCTCATCTCACTCCCACTCGACGACACAAAATCATTCAGGAATGGCCTAGGGTTCCCCTTCCGCCGTGCATCACCGTGATCGCCACCGTCCGTCACACCTGAGCCTGACCACTTTTACTGTTCTATACTTCTATTTGTATTCTACTGCAACCATTTTTACTTTCATAGTTCATGATTAGGATTAGGGATTTGGGAGTCAGATTTTTACATCTCTTCTCTGCACAGCCGTCAAGCTCAACGTCGTTCTTCAAGGTGGCCATTGATCAACCCTCAAGGAGGTCGTCGATTTGCAAGGCCGTCGTTCACCTTCGCACCGCACCTTGCCGTTGCCGTCGTGCCGTCATTCTCCCTTTCTCAAGGTCGTTGCCTCCATATTCCATAAGCTTCCTTCTAGTTCCCATATCAAAGATATGCATATTTGGTTGAACATATGGTTTCTAGTTGGAATGACAGCAACCCACCTATTCTATGTTTACTCCTCTCTTTAAATCAACCTACCTCAACGTTCAGTTGTTTTCAATTGGAATGCGTTCCTTCTAGGTTTATTGTATTTATTTATGTTTTGTAACCAATTGATTAATTTCTTATTCTCTATTTTTTGTCATTAATCTGTTATGATGAAGAGAGCAAAAGTATCACTTGTTTGTAGCTCTTGTTAAAAATTTATTTCAGTCAACTATTGATGTGAATGTGCTCATATAACATAATTTTTCATATTTTCAGAGGGATAAATTGCCATCCTCTTGTATGCCTATACTCGTGAGATGTTGCCATTCTCTTTTGGAGTGACGAGGCTACTGAAGTACAAAGGTTTAAAGATTCAGCACAACATAAATTAAATGGCTATTCGGTTATTGATGGTATTGCTGATCTTAATTTGTTGGCAGCTAAGAAGTTTGGGGTTAAACTCCAACAGGGCTTGTCATTGTCTCCAAGTGTTTGGCTTTTTTAATAATCTGGAAAGTGCTGTAAATATGTGAGCTCAAGTGCAAGGGTGGGATGGTCTTCAAGCAGATAGGTAATTAATTTCACACTGTTGCTAAGGTAAGGTAAGGTTGGCTTGCTCATAGTGTTGCTAAAGACTGGATGCTTTGAATTTAGAATTAGGATCCTTGCCCTGTTATGTCTGGTTTTCTTAGTCTCGATGGTTGCAGGGTCTTGTAATTGTTTTATTAAGTCTTTTGATGTACTAAGACTAGTATTGCTTTTCTTTGGCACATCTTGTGCTTTTGATTAGTTTCTATTATTAATAAGATTTAGTTTGCTGTTAAAAAAAAAAAAAACAGATGACTGCCTATAACCTTCCTTTTTGGCATGATTTTTTTATACATAGTTGAAGCAAATTACTGAGACTGTCATCTTACAGTTGTGGAGCATTGTCAATTTACTTGTTTAGGTCATCATTCAATGTACATCTTTAATTTATGTCAACATATTGGAACTTAAGTCCATAGTTCGGGTCAACCCGGTCCCGTCCTACTTTGGCCCGGTCATAATCGAACCCGCAATGATCGGGTTCCTTCGGGTCTAGGGACGGGTTCGGGTTCAAAAGATTGGCCCGATCACCATTTAGGGCCGGGTGAGGGTTGAGCTTAACCCGTCCCAACCCGTCCCACGCACACCCCTATTCCATAGGGATAGGTTTGCATGTTGCTCCTCTTGATCAGAGACTCAAGGTACATGTAAATAAGATCATTTATGTCTACCTAATTTTGTGAATCAAGTGGTACAGAGCAAATCTGTCCATCTTGGTCACATTATCTCGTGATCTTTTCCTTGGCATCACACACTCCAGCAGCAGCTTGTGCAAGAATCTGCACTTTGGCACCATGCTGATTGGCTTCTTGTTCTCAGGGTTGGGAACACCATAGACAGCTATGTTGACATTCTCAACTCCCACCTGATCTTCCTAGTCAGGTTTGAAAGCAGCTCCAATCCTTGGACATCTTGTAACTAGCTCCAAAGAGCTGATGGGAAAGAGAAGGGTTTTGTCCATCATTCGAGCCTTAAAGCTCTTGGTTCCATCAAGCGTGCTGGTGACAACAACAACATTTGTCCATAAATCTTTGACAAGCTTGGGATGAACAAGCTCCTTGATGTCAAAGAAAGAAGTCCGCTTAGAGTATTCCAACTCATCAGTGACATCCATACCACATTTCTTCAACTGTTGAAGATCAACAGTCTTTCCAGGAAGGATCTTCTCAATATCAACAACTCTCATATTGTATTTCTCGGCAATTTCTTTTGAAGAGAGACACTTTGAGGATGCAATTTTTAGAGAAGGGGTTTCGAGGGTTTTTGGAAGAGAGAAGGGTTTGAGAGAAGAGAAGACGAAGATAAAGAGACCTTAGGGATTTGAAAAGTTAAAGTTTGAACCTTTCTGATGATTTGCCTTTTATAGCAAAAAAGGCAGGAGAGAGAAAGAAAACATCTTTAATTTTAAAACGGCACGATTTTTGTGGGGAACTGTAGCGCCCACTTGAGACATAATGAAAACATGGTTTCAAGATTAAAAACTGTCGTGCACATGATTAGCTTCAGATTAACAAATGGTATTAAATAATTAATAACCATTTCAATAAAACTATTGAGTTTTAGCACAGTGACTCAGCAGAGTCAGACAAGTAATCATAGACAGGTGATATAAAAATATAAGACAGGTAGCATAGACAGGTCAGTACTTCAGATATTTCATTCAACAATGCAATGCATGTTTAGATTATCTCTAATAAATAAGAACCTTTCTTCTGCTAAAGGTTTTGTGAAAATATCAGCCCATTGATTTTCAGTTTTAACAAACTTAATATCAAAGATACCTTTCTGAACATAATCTCTTATAAAGTGATGTTTGATTTCTATATGCTTAGCCTTAGAATGCTGAATTGGATTTTTAGTTAAGAAAATAGCACTGGAATTATCACACCATACAGATATATTATGCTAAAAAATAGAGTAACATTCAAGTTGATGTTTTACCCATAAAAGTTGAGAGCAGCAACTAGCAGCTGAGATGTATTCTGCTTCAGCAGTAGGTAGAGCAATAGTTGTCTGCCTTTTGCTTGACCAAGAGACTAAGTTTGCTCCAATGAAGTGGCATGCTCCACTGGTGCTTTTCCTTTCTATTCTGTCTCCAGCAAAGTCAGCATCACAGAATCCCACTAATCTGTATTCTTTAGCTCTTAAATATAGCAAACCAAGATTAGTAGTCCCAAGCAAATATCTAAATATTCGTTTAACAGCTTTAAGATGAGATTCTCTTGGGTCAGATTGAAATCTAGCACACATACAGACACTAAATTGAATATCAGGTCTGCTTGAAGTTAGGTATAATAGAGATCCAATCATACCTCTGTAGACAGTTTGATCTACCTTTTTACCTTCATCATCTTTACTTATTTTTGCATTGGTTTCCATGGGAGTTTTCATCAGTTTAGCACTTTCCATTTTGTACTTCTTAAGCATCTCCTTGATATACTTTTGTTGATGGATGTAGATGAAATAGACAACTATAAACACGAGAAGGGGGGTTGAATTGTGTTTATCAGAAATTAAAATAAAGTTGAAAACTTTTCGCACACAGAAGCTAGGTTCGGACAAGTGTAAAACAGCTTACACAGACAGGTGACCTGTCTGGTATATTTTGACAGAAAAGCACACAATTATACAAATGAAAAACAAACTTGATATCCACACTTTTAACCCCTTAGTTAGAAAGCAGATAATATAATCAAAATAACTAAAGAGTTTAAGGGAAAAGAGATTAACACAGTTGTTTATCCTGGTTCACTCTTTAACACAAAGAGCTACATCCAGTCCTTGGCAGCACCAAGATTTTTCCACTATAACTGATCAGGTTACAGACTCCAAGTATTGTTTGCACACCTAGCCTCTTCAGGCTCCAAGACAAGTATTCTTTGCTCACTTAGCCTTTTCAGGCTCACATAGGTTTGTTTTGAGAAGTTTGTTTGTAATAAATACAATCAGACAAACAGTTCTTTCACTAACACTCAGAGAGTGGATTAAATGTAGACTTAGGAAAGACTGCGTAATAACTTCAAATGATTGAAGAATACAGATAGAAAGAATGAACAGAGTAATGGCTCTTTAATGCTTTGTAATCTCTGATATCTTCATCTTTATGACTTCTGTATTTATAGCCTTCAAACATTTAATATCCGTTAGAGACATTCCTTGCAACGATGGCTTCATACAGAGCTTCATTAAATGCAATAGAGTCGTTCTGGGCAGCCATTAATGCAATGGAGACGTTGGTTGTACTCTAACATGAAGGATCATGGCTTTATGCATCGTGCAGTAGCCAAATCAGAGTTGTGCAGAATGCTTTTGTACTTTGCAGAGTATATTTCCCTTTTTCGTGTAATAACTAAGAGTACTAGGGAATAAAGCATGTTGGAAACATTCTTTAACTGGAAGTTATCTCTGACATCCTAGGTTGCTTGTGAGGATGACCTTCTGAATTTCTTGATAAGCGTGAGAGAGAGATTGAGAGTCTTCTGTATGAGGGGACAGCTTCCAAAAGCTTTGTGTACTCGAGTTCTCATTGAAGAACCTTAGACGAGTATGAGAACATAGCAGAGACAGGTTGAAACTGATTTGTAGAAAGTCAACAATCCTAGTCAGCAGACGGGTTGACTTTTGCTTATCCAGACAGGTTGTCATTCATGTGGACAGACAGGTGAGTTTTGCTATCTTATGATCTGTACACTAAGTAGACAGGTTAGCAACCACAAAGTAGGTTAATTAAATCATTATCCAATGTTTAGCTTTCATCAAAACTTAGGGAAATGCACACAGACATTTTAGAGACTTAACAGTAGATTCCATCACTTGTCTGTTTGATTTGTAATCCAAGGAAGAACTTTAATTCTCCCATCATGCTCATCTCAAATTCTGCTTGCATTAGTTTGGAAAAGTCCTTGCATAGCTTTTCATTTAGTTGCTCCAAAAATAATATCATCAACATACATTTGGACTATGATGAAGTTCTCTTTAGAACTTTTCTTAAACAAGGTAGTATCTACTTGACCTCTAATAAAACCATTATGCATGAGAAAATAACTTAATCTGTCATACCATGCTCTAGGTGCTTGTTTTAAACCATATAATGCCTTTTTAAGTTTAAAAACATGATCTGGTTTATCAATATCTTCAAAACCAGGTGGTTGTTTAACATATACTTCTTCTTCAATTATACCATTGAGAAAAGCATTTTTCACATCCATTTGAAAAAAGAGTGATTTGGTGTTGTGCAGTATATGACATCAGAATGCGAATAGCTTCTATTCTAGCTACAGGTGCAAAGGTTTCAGTATAGTCAATACCTTCTTGTTGGTTATAGCCTTGAGCTACTAACCTTGCCTTATTTCTGACAACTTTGCCATCCTCATCCAATTTGTTTCTGAAGACCCATCTTGTTCCAATGAGAGACTTGTTTTTGGGCTTGGAGACAAGTGTCCAGACATCATTTCTGGTGAACTGGTTGAGTTCTTCTTGCATAGCAAGAATCCAGCTTTCATCATCAAGAGCTTCTTCAATGTGCTTTGGCTCTATTTCTGACATGAAGGCCACATTGCTTGATTCTTTTGAAGTCGATCGGGTTTTCACTCCTTCTGAGGGATTTCCAATAATAAGATCCTTAGGATGATGAGTTTTGAACTTCCAGTCCCTTTTAAGATCATCATGAAGATCTTGACTTGTCTATTGACTTGTCTGTTCCACTTGTCTGACTGGTTCAACTTCAGGCTCTGACTTGGTCAGGTCAGGTTGTTGATTTTCTGACTTATTTATGTCGAGTCCTGCAAGATCATCTTCTAGATCTGATAATTCCTTATCAGTCTTTAAACCATCATTAAATTTGACATGAACAGATTCTTCAATAACAGATGTTCTAGAATTATAAATTCTAAAAGCTTTAGACATTTCAGAATAGCCTACAAAGATACCTTTATCTGCCTTGGAGTCAAACTTTCTAAGTGTGGATGTATGCCTTGACAGGTACATATATTTTGATGAATGACAAAAGCAATTTTAAGTCTAAAGGACTTATCTACAAAAAGCGTGAAAAAGGCCAAACGATCAGTCAAGATTAGGCAAAGCAATCAAGAGGGGTAAAAAGGGAATTTTACTATTTGTATTGGTTGTTTTAGAATAATCTGTAAAATGGTAAGTAGGTTTTTCAATTTAATATGGTCACTCACACACACACATATTTAACATGTGCTTTAAAAGATAAATCATATGATTAAATAATTAATAACATGTGATTAAAACTGATAATTAAAATTGAGCTTAATTGGGCAATCTTTCCTTAATTGTCAAGTTTTTGAAAAACCACCTGATACGCACCATAATCGATTATGGAAATGCTATAATCGATTATGAGTCGTGGTTAAATGGCTTTGATGAGTGTTAATGAGTAATTATGATATTAAAGCCGTTGATTTCAAATTTGAAATATAATAATCGATTATTGAAATTGGATAATCGATTATGACCTTACTGACTTCAAACGTGCTACACCTGAAACCCTGTAATCGATTATGTAATCGATTATAGCATTTTATTAAAGAGTCAGTAACATCATAATCGATTAAGGTAATCGATTATCTTCTTTGGTGAAAAAGCAGTGAACACATAATCGATTATGGTAATCGATTATGACCTTTCTGTCCAGACGCGCGCTTCATGAAAACACATTAAATAATCGATTATGAGTTTTGAATAATCGATTATGCTGCGGCAGAAATGCATTTTAAGAGGCTTGACCTAATTTCACACTGAACCCTAACCTATTCTCTATAAATAGGAAGCTTGGCAGCCTTTGACAAATGCCCCATCTACTACTCTCTTCTACTCTCTATTGTGCTTAAACTCTGATTACTATTTTATTTTACTTTTGCACTCACGTGATCATATTATTTTGAGAAACTTATACACCATATAGGTGTTACTATTATTGTGCTTCAAGTTGTATTTCATATCTGCACTTTTGAGTGCTTTCTCATTGTAAAACTTTTACAGTTTGTTTTTTAAGTGAGTGTGATCTCACGAACGATTTCTTGAGACTCTTGCACAAGGGATAGTACGTCCTGTGATTGTGTTAAGAGTTCTCTACTTTGTAAAGGTTCTAGTTTAGCCTGTTTTAAAAACTAGAGTTGATTGAAATCCCTTGGTCGTATTGCCTTGGGGACTGGACGTAGGCCATGTGGGTAGTTGTGTGGCCGAACCAGGATACATCACTGTGTCATCTTCTTCCTTATCTCTTTACATTTATCGCAACGTTTTCATTTCTTATACGCTTTATTTCACAAAGTTTTATTATTAAGTTATTGTTTATCAAAACAAGTTTTAAACTTAGTTTAATTTGCTAAAAGTTTTCAAAAATCAATTCACACACAATTCACCCCCCTCTTGTGTTTGAGGTCACTTGTCAACAAGTGGTATCAGAGCTTAACTCTTGGATATAAAGGACGAAACCGTCTCAAGAGGAAAGATGACTTCAAACAGTTTTCGTAATGAGGGTAATTCCGTAAACAGACCTCCATCGTTCGATGGTGAGGGGTATGGTTATTGGAAAGAAAGAATGCAAATTTTTTTAGAAGCATCTGATATTGATATTTGGGATGCTGTGGAAAATGGTCCATTTGTCCCCAGGCACGAAGTTAATGGTGCTTCGGTGGATAAACCAAAAACTCTTTGGACCGACGAGGAAAAGAAAAAGGTCCAATACAATTTGAAAGCTAGGAACATCATCACCTCAGCTTTAAGCTACGATGAGTTCTATAGGGTCTCAAATTGCAAGATAAAGAAATGTGGGACACCCTTGAATTGACCCATGAAGGTACTACCAAGGTCAAAAGGGCTAGGATGAACACATTAACCCATGAGTATGAGCTATTTAGGATGAAACAAGGTGAAAGCATACAAGATATGTAAAAACGCTTCACCCATATAATAAATCATCTTAGAGCTCTTGGGAAGGTGTTTAATAATGAAGATTTAATAAATAAAGTTCTTAGATGTTTAAATAGAAGTTGGCAACCCAAAGTAACTGCGATTTCCGAATCACGTGATTTAACATCTATGTCTTTGGCAACTCTATTTGGTAAATTGCAGGAACATGAACTTGAGTTGAATCGCCTCATAGAAAGTGAGGAAAGTGATAAGAAAAATAAAGGGCTTGCTCTCAAAGCAAGTATAAGTGAAACAAATGAGGAAGATATTGACTTTGATGAACTTGATGAGCTTGGTGAAGGAGATGAGAATGAGTCTAATGGTAAGAAAATTTAAGAAATTTATGAGGAGCAAAGGGAAAACACAACCAAGCTTCAACCCTCAAAAGAAAGTTGATGGAGAAGGAACCACTTATGTGCCTACATGCTTCAACTGCAAAAAGAAAGGTCACATAAGGCCCGAGTGTCCTCTAAGTCAAAAGAAGAATGACAAATTTGAAAAGAGGCCACAAAAGGACAAAAGAGGAAGGAGAGCATACATTGCTTGGGAAGACAATGACATGGACTCCTCCGATGAATCCGACAACGAGGAGGCAAACCTTTGCCTCATGGCCAATCATGAGGACGACGAGGATGAGGTAACTGATAGTGAAATTGAAAATGAATTGTCATATGATGATTTACTTTGTGCATGTGAAGAATTGAATAATGAAAGCATGCGTCTTAGGAAAATCATTTTATCTTCAAAGAAAACCATTTCTAATCTTGAAACAAAAATAGGTTTATTAAATAAAGAAATGGAGGCTATCAAGGAAAAACAAATTCTTTCAAACAAAACCTCATCATGCTTATCATGTGAAAACAAAATAAATGAAATTTCAAAATGCAATGAATGTAGTGTTTTGAAAAAACAAAATTGAGGACTTGTATGATATTCTTGCAAAATTCACAAATGGGAGAGACAACCTCAATGTTTTGTTAGGAAATCAAAAAGGAACCTATGATAAAGCCGGCTTGGGTTATCACCCTAAACTACATGAAAAATCCTTTAAAAAGTTTTTTAGCCCAACCAATACTTCTAGTAGTCCTTTTGTAAAATGTTTCTATTATGGTAGAAAGGGACATACTGCATCTATTTGCAATGCTAGAAAGAATGTGAATGTCAAAGGGAAGAAAGTATGGGTTAAAAAGGGCAATACGCCCAAAGCTAACTCTCAAGGACCCAACATGACTTGGGTACCAAAAGTTAAAACTTGAATTTGTTTTTTAGGTGTGCTTGAAAGCAAGGAACTCAAATTGGTATCTTGATAGCGGATGCTCCAAGCACATGACGGGAGCCAAAAACAAGTTCTCCTCTCTCACACCCAAAAAGGGTGGATTTGTTTTCTACGGTGACAACAACAAAGGTAGAATCTTGGGAACTGGAACGGTTGGTAAGAGTCCAAATCCCATCATTGAAAATGTCTTGTATGTTGAAGGTTTAAAACACAATCTTTTGAGTATTAGCCAACTTTGTGATAAAAACTTCAATGTTGTTTTTGATAACTTAAAATGCACGGTCATAGATTCTAAAAATCAAACCAAGTTAATTGGACAAAGAATTGGAAATATCTATATGGTTTGCTTAGATGACCTACCTTCAAATGATGTATGCTGTCTAATTAGCAAAGAGGATGAAACTTGGCTATGGCATAGGAGGATGGCCCATATTCACATGGACCATCTTAATAAGTTGGTTCGCAAGGACCTAGTAATTGGTTTACCAAAGCTCCGTTTTGAAAAAGACAAAATGTGTGATGCTTGTCAAAAAGGAAAACAAGTAAAGGCCTCTTTCAAAACTAAAAATGTTATTTCTACAAACCGGCCTTTACAGCTTTTACGTATGGACTTGTTTGGTCCATCTAGAACCATGAGCTTTGGTGGTAATTACTATGCACTTGTAATTGTGGATGACTATTCTCGTTACACATGGACATTGTTTATTTCTCATAAAAATGACGCTTTCGGTGCCTTTCGTAAACTTGCCAAGGTTATTCAAAACGAGATGGGATTAAACATTGTAACTATCCGAAGTGATCATGGTGGTGAGTTCCAAAATGAGGCATTTGAGGCCTTTTGTACTGAAAATGGAATCGGGCATAATTTTTCCTCACCAAGGACTCCCCAACAAAATGGGGTGGTGGAAAGGAAAAATAGGTCTCTAGTAGAGCTAGCGAGGATGATGCTCAATGAGACCAACCTTCCTAAGTATTTCTGGGCAGACGCGGTAAGCACCGCATGCTATGTGATGAATAGAGTCCTTATAAGACCTATTATGAAACAAACGCCCTATGAAATTTACAAGGGAAGGAAGCCTAACATCTCCCACTTTCACGTATTCGGATGTAAGTGCTTTGTTTTAAATAATGGTAAAGAAAATCTTGGTAAGTTCGATGCTAAAGCTGATGAAGGTATATTTCTTGGATATTCCAATTCTAGTAAAGCTTTTCGAATA
The DNA here is from genome assembly GCA_035048595.1 of Echinosophora koreensis. Lineage (NCBI taxonomy): Eukaryota > Viridiplantae > Streptophyta > Magnoliopsida > Fabales > Fabaceae > Echinosophora > Echinosophora koreensis. The sequence goes on along the minus strand of JAPCYP010000025.1, from coordinate 3,158,411 downwards.
TATAATAAAAGAACTATGACCATTGAAGAATCTGTGCATGTGTCTTTTGATGAGACTAACCCTAAAATTGTATTAGAGGATAGTGTTGATGATGTTGCAGAAATTCTGGGAAACACTTTTCTTGAGGAGAAAAGGACTCAAGAGGAGAACATTATTGATCAACCACCTCCACAAGAAGAAGAGACACCCCTTCCCGATCTTCCAAGAGAATGGAGAACATCAAGACACCATCCTCTTGACAACATAATAGGTGATATATCAAAAGGGGTAACAACTCGAAACTCTCTTAATCAAATATGTCATTACATGGCTTTCGTTTCTCAAATTGAACCTAATAATGTTGATGAAGCCATAGTAGATGAACATTGGACACTTGCCATGCAAGAAGAATTAAACCAATTTGAAAGAAATGATGTTTGAGAATTAGTCCCTAAACCCAAAAACCATTTAGTAATTGGAACTAAGTGGGTTTTTCGTAACAAGCTAGATGAAAATGGAATAATAACTAGAAACAAAGCTAGACTTGTTGCTAAGGGCTATAACCAACAAGAGGGCATAGACTTTGATGAAACCTATGCTCCCGTAGCTAGACTAGAGGCTATTCGTATGCTTCTTGCTTTTGCTTGCATCATGGATTTTAAACTTTTTCAAATGGATGTCAAAAGCGCCTTCTTGAACGGTTTTATTCAAGAAGAGGTTTATGTGGATCAACCTCCTGGTTTTACAAATTATGAATTTCCAAACCATGTTTTCAAAAGGCTTTGTATGGTTTAAAGCAAGCCCCTAGGGCTTGGTATGAACGCCTAAGCAAATTCTTACTTGAAAATGGTTTTCAAAGAGGAAAAGTTGACACCACACTTTTTATCAAAAACAAAAAGCGTGACATTTTACTTGTGCAAATATATGTGGACGATATAATTTTTGGTGCCACTAACGAAGCTTTGTGCAAGGATTTTTCAAAAATTATGCAAAGTGAATTTGAAATGTCAATGATGGGGGAGCTCAACTATTTTCTTGGGTTGCAAATAAAGCAATCAAAGGAAGGAATCTTCATCAATCAGTCGAAGTACTGCAAAGAGCTTCTTAAGAAGTTTGGGATGAACAATTCAAAAGAGCTATCAACTCCCATGAGCACATCCTGTTACCTTGACAAGGATGAAAATGGTAAATCCGTCGACATAAGTAAGTAAAGAGGTATGATAGGTTTTCTCCTTTATCTTACTGCTAGTCGCCCTAATATCATGTTTAGTGTTTGCATGTGTGCATGGTTTCAATCGAACCCAAAAGAATCACATCTCACCGCGGTAAAACGCATCATGAGATATCTCATTGGCACACAAAACATGGGTATATGGTACCCTAAAGGGGCAGATTGTACCCTAATTGGATATTCGGACTCTGATTTTGTGGGATGCAAATTAGACCGAAAAAGCACTAGTGGAACTTGCCACTTACTAGGAAATGCTTTAGTTTCTTGGCATAGCAAGAAGCAAGCAAGTGTGGCTTTATCCACCGCCGAAGGGGAATAGGTTGCGGCGGGTAGTTGTTGCGCACAAATCATTTGGATGAAGCAACAACTAAATGATTATGGAATTAATCTCAACACTGTTCCCATAAAATGTGACAACACAAGTGCCATAAACCTCACTAAGAATCCTGTGTATCACTCAAGGACGAAACACATTGAAATTAGACATCACTTTATTAGGGATCATGTTCAAAAAGGGGATTGAATGATTGAATTTGTTGAAACAACTAAACAACTTGCAGATATTTTTACGAAACCCCTATCCAAAGAAAGCTTCTTTTTCATAAGAACTGAATTAGGGATTTTGAATCAGTCATGCATTAATTAATGTCTGCATAACACACCTTGTTATTGGCTAATATGTTTATTAAGTGTGCAGGCAGAAAGAGCATAATCGATTATCATAATCGATTATGCCAAAATAAAAGTTTCAGTCCACAAAACAGAGAAGTCATAATCGATTACCATAATCGATTATGAATCCACTGTCTCTTTGGGCAGTGTGGACAGGAAGATGATAATCGATTAGCACAATCGATTAGCACTACATTTCAGAAATCCAGAAACATACTAATCGATTACATAATCGATTAGTGTTCTTCAATGTGCATCAATAATCGATTTTCTGATGAAGAACCCATAAAATAATCGATTACCTAATCGATTATTTGAAGCTGAAGGGTTGGCGCCAAAACCACACGGGCAGGATCCAGCCAATCAGGAGCTGCCACGTCATCAAAATAATCGATTATGAGGGTAAAATAATCGATTATGACGCGAGTTTATAAGGTAAATCCGAACCCTAACGTCATTTGTGCTTGCTTTATCACTGTTTCTGCGCCCCCACTATCTCTTTTCTCTGGTTTTTCTGCTGCATCACTCATCTTTTTCAAACTCTTCATCCCTACTACACTCCTATCATCATCATGCCTCCAAAACGCCAAAGAACAGCAGCGATCAATCCGGGTCCACTTACACAAGAACAAGTGGATAAATGGTTCACCAATGGGGATCAGTTGGCAAACTATATGAGAACCTACATTGGGAAAGAGATTCAGAAACCTCGTTTTCAGGACATTGAATGGATGCGGTAGAGCAACTTCAGATTTTTGGAGTATCTGGACCATGCAGAAATCACTGAGTTTCTGTCACAATCAGAGGATGTCTACCCAGACTTAGTTAAGGTATTTTACTGCAACCTTAGGCTAGTTGATGGCGTATTAATGTCTGAAGTCTGTGGGAAACCCATTCGTCTCAGTGATGAGGCGTTTGGAAGAGTTGTTGGCTTGCCTTCTGAAGGCACTTATGCCACTGTCGAGGGTCCTGCTGCAGAACCCTTGGTAAATGAATTTGCTAGAATCCAAGCCATCAAGGATGTCTTATCTTATCCTTCTGATGCTAATGACAAGGAAATAACTGGTGGGCAAATGAAAGTTCAAAGCAGGTTGTTGCACTATGTGGTAGCTAGGCTTTTATTTCCTAGACGCCATAATTTTTCACAGCTGTTGAGAATGGATGTTGTTATTCTGTGGTTGCTGGAAAAGAAAAAGAAAGTAAACTGGGCTGGCTTGGTCATGCAGCATATGTATGACAATAGGGGTAGTGCTGAGTTACTCTATGGTCATCTGGTGACCCGCATCATTAGGCATGTTAGGGTTAATCTCACTGGAGAGACTAAGCTGGATTACAAGAAGTTCCATGCTATGATGAAAGAGGGTACAATTAACCAGATGGGAGTCATGTCTCGAGGTGGTGATTAGGAATACAAACCCAAAGGATGGAAATGGCGTACAGCCAAGCAAACCAACACCGGTGGAGCATCATCTTCACAAGCACCTCCTGCTACAGCCTCACCAGAAATGATGGCCTTACTTGAGAGTATTCTAGCTGAGGTTCGGGTGAACACCACTGAGATACGAGCAAACTCTACGGCTATTCGTGAGCTCTCACTGGAAGTAAAATCCTTGGAGCGTAGAGTCACTGCATCTGAGGCCACCCCACTCCGTGGAGCACCATAGCCTCAGGTTGACTTGGACAGCAGCAGCAGCACTGATGATGGCACTGATGGTGATGATGGTGATGATGATGATGGTGGTAATGATGATGGAGGAGATGGTGGTGATGAGTACTATATATAGTACTATTTTATATTTAGTTCATACATTTCACTACTGTTTTTTTGGGATGACTGTATATTCCTGGCACTTTAGCTTCCGTTTGCACACTCTTTAATTATCTATGACTATGATGTGTGGTTTACTATTTATATGCATGCCATGGCTAAATATGTCTCATGCTTGAAATGTTTAAATCTTGATGGATGTATGCCATGTAGTATTTAACTTGCTTTTCCGGCTTTTTGATAATGCCAAACGGGGGAGAGATATTTGAGTGCATGCTTAAGGGGGAGAATTTTGAGAATTTCAAAATATTGCATGAAGTGAGGGGGAGTTGAGCAAACGTTTTAAAACTCAGATATATATACTCATTGCGCTAACTCTATATTTTAGAAATTCCCTCCTGAGATGTTTGTCATCATCAAAAAGGGGGAGTTTGTGGATGTATGCCTTGACAGGTACATATATTTTGATGAATGACAAAAGCAATTTTAAGTCTAAAGGACTTATCTGCAAAAAGCGTGAAAAAGGCCAAACGATCAGTCAAGATTAGGCAAAGCAATCAAGAGGGGTAAAAAGGGAATTTTACTATTTGTATTGGTTGTTTTAGAATAATCTGTAAAATGGTAAGTAGGTTTTTCAATTTAATATGGTCACTCACACACACACATATTTAACATGTGCTTTAAAAGATAAATCATATGATTAAATAATTAATAACATGTGATTAAAACTGATAATTAAAATTGAGCTTAATTGGGCAATCTTTCCTTAATTGTCAAGTTTTTGAAAAACCACCTGATACGCACCATAATCGATTATGGAAATGCTATAATCGATTATGAGTCGTGGTTAAATGGCTTTGATGAGTGTTAATGAGTAATTATGATATTAAAGCCGTTGATTTCAAATTTGAAATATAATAATCGATTATTGAAATTGGATAATCGATTATGACCTTACTGACTTCAAACGTGCTACACCTGAACCCTGTAATCGATTATGTAATCGACTATAGCATTTTATTAAAGAGTCAGTAACATCATAATCGATTAAGGTAATCGATTATCTTCTTTGGTGAAAAAGCAGTGAACACATAATCGATTATGGTAATCGATTATGACCTTTCTGTCCAGACGCGCGCTTCATGAAAACACATTAAATAATCGATTATGAGTTTTGAATAATCGATTATGCTGCGGCAGAAATGCATTTTAAGAGGCTTGACCTAATTTCACACTGAACCCTAACCTATTCTCTATAAATAGGAAGCTTGGCAGCCTTTGACAAATGCCCCATCTACTACTCTCTTCTACTCTCTATTGTGCTTAAACTCTGATTACTATTTTATTTTACTTTTGCACTCACGTGATCATATTATTTTGAGAAACTTATACACCATATAGGTGTTACTATTATTGTGCTTCAAGTTATATTTCATATCTGCACTTTTGAGTGCTTTCTCATTGTAAAACTTTTACAGTTTGTTTTTTAAGTGAGTGTGATCTCACGAACGATTTCTTGAGACTCTTGCACAAGGGATAGTACGTCCTGTGATTGTGTTAAGAGTTCTCTACTTTGTAAAGGTTCTAGTTTAGCCTGTTTTAAAAACTAGAGTTGATTGAAATCCCTTGGTCGTATTGCCTTGGGGACTGGACGTAGGCCACGTGGGTAGTTGTGTGGCCGAACCAGGATACATCACTGTGTCATCTTCTTCCTTATCTCTTTACATTTATCGCAACGTTTTCATTTCTTATACGCTTTATTTCACAAAGTTTTATTATTAAGTTATTGTTTATCAAAACAAGTTTTAAACTTAGTTTAATTTGCTTAAAGTTTTCAAAAATCAATTCACACACAATTCACCCCCCTCTTGTGTTTGAGGTCACTTGTCAACACTAAGTTGATCCTTAGTGTTTAGAATGAAGCATTCACAACCAAATGCATGAAAGTAAGAAATGTTGGGGCTTTTTCCTTTCCACAATTCATAGGGTGTCTTCTTTAGAAAAGGCCTAATGAGTATTCTGTTTTGTACATAACAGGTAGTGTTTACTGCTTCTGTCCAGAAGTACTTAGGGAGATTATTCTCATTGAGCATAGATCTAGCCATCTCTTGTAGAGATATGTTCTTTCTCTCAACCACTCCATTTTGTTGAGGAGTTCTAGGTGCAAAGAAATTGTGAGATTCCATTATCCTCACAGAATTGTCTAAACTGCTCATTTTCAAATTCTCCCCCATGGTCACTTCTAAGAGTAGAAATACAGAAACCCTGCTCATTTTGTACTCTTTTACAGAATACTGAGAAAGCCTTAAAAGATTCATCCTTGTGGGTTAAGAAGAGTACCCATGTATATCTAGAATAGTCATCAACTATGACAAATCCATATTTTCTTCCAGCCAAGCTAGCAACACTAACTGGTCCAAGCATATCCATGTGTAACAACTGAAGAGGTCTACAGGTTGATACTTGGTTTTTAGATTTGAAACTTGATTTTACTTGTTTACCTCTCTGACATGCATCACACAAAACATCTTTCTTAAAACTAATATCAGGCAATCCTCTCACAAGGGTATCCTTTTTCAATTTTGAAATTAGTTTCATACTAGCATGTCCTAGTTTCTTATGCCATAACCATCTTTCATCCTCTTTAGACATCAGACAGGTTACACTTTGATCTAAGAGGATAGTCACTTCAATCTTATACAGATTTTGTTGCCTTTTAGCTGAAAAGAGGGTTTTGGCACTGAGGTCTTTACCTATACATAAATCCTTAGTAAATGAGACATCAAATCCACTATTACATAATTGAATTATTCTAAGCAAAATGTGTTTTAATCCTTTAACCATAAGAACATTAGATATAGAAGGAAAAGGAGGTTTACCACCAATAGTACCAATGCCTATAACCTTCCCTTTCTGATTTGCACCAAATGCCATATGTCCTCCTTTCTTAAGTTGGAGGTCTAGGAACATAGACCTTTCTCCTGTCATGTGTCGCGAGCAACCACTGTCCAGGTACCAGCAATGGTGTTTTCTTTATATTGTTGAGGACATCTGCAACAGAGATTATTTGTTCTAAAGGTACCCATAATTTTCTGGGTCCTTTTCTGTTAGTTTTAGGAGTCTGTGAAGACTTCCTTCTTTTCTTATGAATATACTTAGACATAACATGTCCAGTTTTTCCACAGAAGTTACAAACATGTATGGATTTAATGAAAGTAGATTTAGTCGACACTTTAGAGTTTTTAGTTGATACTTTATGATGTGTCTGATAGACATATCCAATACCTTCTTTGTTAAGGGAGTGCCTCTGACAGCCAAGCAGCTTGATCAGATTATCTCTACCATTAACAAATTTGGCAAGATCAGAAGTGAGCTCTTCCACTTTCTGTTGAAGTTTTTCAACTTCTTCAGATTGTGATGTATCACTAGAGATCTTAGCTTCATCAGACTTTTCAGTCTTCAGCTCACTGTTCTCTTTGGTAAACTTCTCACACTCTTGAGATTTCTGTTTATGCTCACTGAGAAGCTTAACATAATCTCTCTTGAGGGATTTGAAAGCCTTAGATAAGCAGTTGGATTCCTCCAGCAATTCCTCATAGGCATCAAGTAATTCCTCATAGTCAAGATGTCATCATTATCTGAATCTGAGTCAGTGTTGGCCATTAGACAGAGATTAGCTTCTTCCTCTGTCTCTTCATCAGAAGATGTTGACTCCAGATCTTCCCAAGTAGCCATCATTCCTTTCTTCTTCTTTTTGAAGAACTTATTAAAAGGGGCTTTCTTGAGTTGAGGACATTCAACTTTGATGTGACCTGGCTTCTTGCACTCATACCAGACAATTGAACTCTTGTCTGTTGAAGTGGATTCTTTGAAGTTCTTGTCTTTGTTGAACCTTCTGAATGGCTTATCCTTTCTGAACTTCTTTTTCTGTAAAAGAAGTCTTATCTTTCTGGTTAGGAGAGATAATTCTTCATCACTTTCAGAATCCTCGGGTTCAGACAGGTCAGCATCATTGGATGACTCGTCTGCCTTCAAAGCTCTTGAAGCTTTTGATGATTTTTGATCAGCCTTCAGAGCAATTGACTTGCCCTTCTTTGTTATGATTTCATCTCCAAGTTCTTGCTCCTGAATAGTGAATGTACCAAGAAGTTCATCCATAGTCAAGGAAGTGAGATCCTTGGCTTGAGAGATAGCAGTTACCAAAGGTCTCCACTGCTTAGGTAGACTCCTTAGTATCTTTCCAACCTTCTCAGCATTAGAGTAAACTTTGTCAAGCGATTTTAGGCCATTGATGATAGTTTGGAATCTTCCTATCATCTGGGTAACAGATTCTCCTTCCTCCATGAGAAACAGTTCATACTTTCTGACAAGTATGGCAATTTTTGATTCTTTAACTTTGGCCGTTCCTTCATGTGTGATAGCTAAAGTGTCCCATATTTCTTTAGCAGAATCACAGGCACAAACCTTTTCAAATTCATCAGGAATAAGAGCATAAATGATGTTGTATCTGGCTTTCTGATTCAGCTCCCATTTTGTGTTTTCTGCAGAAGTCCAATGAGCTTTTGGCTTGTCGGTGTTGTCATCATTTTTAGCAATGAAAGGACCATTTGTGATGACATCCCAGAGATCAGAGTTTGTAGATAGAATGACCCATTGAAATCTATCTTTCCAATAGTTGTAGTTTTCTCCATTGAAGAATGGGGTCTGGTTAAGGAAGCTCCTTCATTCTGGTGACTGCCACTAGCTCCAGCAGTCATGTCTATTCTTCAGGACCTTTTACCTCTACACTGTTAGATGCTCAACCCAGAGGCTGAGCTCTATAACCAACTGAAATAGACAACTATAAACACGAGAAGGGAGGTTGAATTGTGTTTATCAGAAATTAAAATAAAGTTGAAAACTTTTTGCAAGCAGAAGCTAGTTTCAGACAAGTGTAAAAACACTTACACTGACAGGTCAACCTGTCTGATATGTTTTGACAGAAAAGCACACAGTCACACAAGTGAAAAACAAACTTGATATTCATACTTTTAACCCCTTAGTTAGAAAGAAGATAATATAATCAAAAAACTAAAGAGTTTAAGGGAAAAGAGATTAACACAGTTGTTTATCCTGGTTCACTCTTTAACACAAAGAGCTACGTCCAGTCCTTGGCAGCACCAAGATTTATCTACTATAACTGATCAGGTTACAGACTCCAAGTATTGTTTGCACACCCAGCCTCTTCAGGCCCCAAGACAAGTATTCTTTACTCACTTAGCCTCTTCGGCCTCACACAGGTTTGTTTTGAGAAGTTTGTTTGTAATAAATACAATCAAACAAACAGTTCTTTCACTAACACTCAGAGAGTGGATTAAATGTAGACTTAGGAAAGACTGCGTAATAACTTCAAATGATTGAAGAATACAGATAGAAAGAATGAACAGAGTAATGGCTCTTTAATGCTTTGTAATCTCTGATATCTTCATCTTCAATGACTTCTGTATTTAGCCTTCAAACATTTAATATCCTTTAGAGACATTCCTTGCAACGATGGCTTCAAGCAGAGCTTCATTAAATGCAATAGAGTCGTTCTGGGCAGCCATTAATGCAATGGAGACGTTGGTTGTACTCTAACATGAAGGATCATGGCTTTATGCATCGTGCAGTAGCCAAATCAGAGTTGTGCAGAATGCTTATGTACTTTGCAGAGTATATTTCATTTTTCGTGTAACAACCAAGAGTACTAGGGAATAAAGTATGTTGGAAACATTCTTTAACTGGAAGTTATCTCTGACATCCTAGGTAGCTTGAGAGAGTGACCTTCTGAATTTCTTGATAAGTGTGTGAGAGAGATTCATAGTCTTCTACATGAGGGGACAGCTTCCAAAAGCTTCGTGTACTTGAGTTCCTATCAAAGAACCTTAGACAAGTAGGAGAACATAACAGAGACAGGTTGAAACTGATTTGTAGAAGGTCAACGATCCTAGTCAGCAGACGGGTTGACTTTTGCTTATTCAGACAGGTTGTCATACATGTGGACAGACATGTGAGTTTTGCTATTTTATTATCTTTACACTAAGTAGACAGGTTAGCAACCACAAAGTAGGTTAATTAAATATTATCCAATGTTTAGCTTTCATCAAAACTTAGGGAAATGCACACAGACATTTTAGAGACTTAACAATTTACACTGTAACTGATCAGGTTACAGAAGGTATTATTTGCACACCTAGCCTTAGCAGGCTTAACCAACAAGTATTGTTTGCACACCTAGCCTCTTCAGGCTCAAACAAGCATTCTTTCCTCAAGCCTCTTCAGGCTCTACAGGTAGTAAGAGTTTAAATGAAGCAGCAGCTTCATTGATTACAACTTTGCAGATCAACCAAGTAACACTCATTGAGTGAATAAGTATTTAAGGTAGGTATGATCGCAATAAATACTTCTCAATAAATATAAATGATTTGAGCAGAGAAGTATTCTATGAAGAAATTAAGAGAGCTTGGAATGCGAAGAGAGCATTGAATGCTTGAGTAAATGATTTTCGGTGTATCACTTCAATAGCCTTCAAAGTCTTCTATTTATACTCAAAAGTAATAAATCCATTGTGGAGAGTTCTTCAGATGAGTAAGCTTTTGTTCTTCATTCATTAATGCCAAAGAGTCGTTCATAATTTGCTTTTAATGTTTATGATCGTTGGAGAGCTTCAAGACAAGTTGAACGTATAGATTGGCATTGCTTTATCAGAGTGCAGCTTGATTCAGAGCAGTGTTTGTTGCTTTTCAAACTTGGGAAGCACGACTTTCCTTATTTGTGCAATACGGGTCTGCGACCAAGTAAAGTTCATTTTGCCTTTTACAACAAAAGGCATTTCAAACACGGATTGATGTTTTGAGCTTCTGAAATCGAATTTCTTTATTTGAATTCATCAGGGAATATTCTTGATATTTGATATATATATATATATATATATATATATATATATATATATATGTGAATCGAGAGACTTTCAGTCGAGTTGTTGTCTCAGACGCATAATCAGAGTTTGTAGAGACTGAGTCTTTGTTCAAACACATCATAACACAAACGCATCTTTAAGACTTCGTTTCTTTGTCATGATACTCTTGTTTTAATGATGATCTGCACACTTAATACACATTAGTGGATTTCAAAAGGTTCACTTAAAATCATTCTTTGTTTGGATTTATCAAAATCGGAGATGTAGTGTTAACATTCCTAACTACAGATTTAGATTTTATTCTTTCATGGGTATTGGCTTTAGTCCCCATGTTTTATGTATTCTTTTTATTATTTTAATAAATTTATGATGTGCTACAAATGATTGTTAGAGTTTGGGGTGCCAACCTAGTTGGGATTCCTTTCTCTATGGTGACGCTTTTGTATGTCATTAGTCTTTTATCAAAAAAAAAAAAAATCCTCTAGCTTTTAATAGCGCTTTCTCATATAAGTGCTACATAAAACATGTTATTTCATTTTTTAAAATAAATATATTTCATTCCTTAGGTTTTTATGCTTCCTTTTGTAACACCCCATTTTTCCTTAAGTGCTTCTGTGTGTGCCTTGTTTGTTTGGTTAAGCCTTAGGTCTTAGTTTAGAGTTATTGTTAAGGGCTAAGTGGGGTTTTTAAGCTAAAAATCCCTTCCTGATGCATGAGCATGCTCGTGCTCATGTGTCAGCATGCCCGTGCTCAAGCTGTGTCTTGCGACTGTTTGAGTCACAAGCACGGTCGTGCAAGGGATTGGCGAGCATGCCAGTGCTCAATAGGGAGCACGACCGTGCTTGGAAAGTGACCACGTCTCGCTGACGCTAATGTAAGCACGCCCGTGCTTAGTGGGGTGCACGGCAGTGCTCAGGTCTCAGAGTCTATAAATAGAATAGTAGCGCGAGGGTTACCGGGTTAAACCCTATTTTGGCACATTGGGCAATCCTAGTGTGGCAGAAACCTCTTCTCTCTTCCTTCCCTTGAACCCCTTGAAGTTCTTGGCGTTCTTGCCCTAGTTTTAGGACAGAAGTAGTGCGATAGTGTTGTTTAAAGGTAACGTTGTCTTCCCTCTCTCTTAGACTCCTTTCTATTATTAGATCTAGAGACTAATTGGTTATCCTCTTCTTGTTTGGCCAAGGCTTGGGGAACTCATCGAGCCACTCGAGGGAACGTGTCTAGTCTACCAACGTTCTCGTTTTGGGAATCTTTATACCAGGTATGGGGAGAAGGGCTAGTATGAACATGTAGGCTATGGGGTAGCGTAAGATGAGGGTTAACCCATGATCCGTTTTGCATGCTAATTGTCTATTTGATATTGTATGCTATTGTATGATGTTGTCTTGTTTATGATGATATACTTTCAATTGATGATTAGTATGCCTATGTATGTAAGATGTTTATTGATGTGTTGAATAACATGATGATGATGCTGTTTAATGACGAGACTGTTATGATAATGAAGATGATGTTGTGCTCTTATGAGTGTTGATTGTTGAGGATGTTAATGCCAACAATAATGTTAAGACGTTAAAGTACGTTAATAACGATAATGAGGATTAAGGGATGCTTTCCCAATTGTTCATAAGACATGAATGTAGTATGTGTAACAGCCTGATTTTCATTATACTGTTTAACCAATTAAAAAAACATAAGTAATTATATTTTAATATGAAAATTAGAAAATATTTTTTTTTAATGAAAATAAATTCATATTCGTAGTCTATCTCATGGTAGAAGGCTATGGTGAAAATTTGGGTTGAAAATTCAGACGGAACCCGGTCTGTGTTTTTACTGACAGTAAGTTTTTACTGAGCAGAAAACCTAAATTTGACTCGTGAACGAAATCATTAGTGTTTTTATAGTGTTTCCTTGAACATTGGTTAATTTCAAAAATTTGAGTTCGAAAATAAAATGTAATATTTTATTCGGGCGAAAGTACGATCGGGAACCTGAACCGGGTATGTAATGGAGCAACATGGGGAACATAAAAGAGTTGAAGTGACTTGATGAGGGTTGATGTGACTTGATGGACTAAAGTTTATGACACATCTAAAAGTAGTAATCATGACACTTTTTGAATTTAATTTTTTTTTATTCCAAAAACTCATTTTACCTCACTTTTTCCAACCAAACACACCACAACCAAAACTTGGAGCCCAAGCACATTTCCTCTCTCCTCAAGCACGAAAATCCCTCTCTCTTCCTCTATATTAACACTTCATCTTCTTCCTTTCTCTCATTTCTTCCTCCTACAACTAAAAACTCCATTTTCTTCTTCATTTTCTTCTTTCTCTCCCAACTTCAAGCACATAAAGCTTGCATTTTTACTTATATTTTCACTTCAAGTTCTTCACAAGAGTTGATCCTTGCATCAAGAGTAATACTCTCATACCAATCTTTTTGCAAGTTTCACCTTTCATTTTATAGTTTACTCTACTTTTTCATTAAGTGTTCTTAATGGGTTTCCAACTTCTAAAACCTCTAGAAAATTGTAGAAAAATTCTTTTGAGTTGAAACCACTTTCTAGAGTCTTGTATTAACCTCTAGTTTCACATACTATGAGCTTGTGTTGAACAAAAATTTTTAGTCATTTCTTCCAAGGATGGCCGAAACCTATACATGGTGGCCTAAGAAGTTTTGTTTCAACTTGTTGTTAAATGATCATGTGTTTGAGCTTCTAGATACCCCTTGATCTTAAAGTCTATAATGTTGGAAGGTTTGATAGCTTGTTGTCCTATGATGGCCAAACCATTAAGGTTTTGAGGCTTAGGAGGCTTGATTCAACTTTTCAACTATGATCATGGGTTTAGAACTCTTAATACATTGTGATGCCTATGAGTTTTCATCAAACAAAGAACTTTTCTTCATTCTCCTAGGCTATGCCGAAACTCGATGTTTTGGAGCTAGGATGTTTGAGTTTTCATTTTCCAAAAATGATCATGGACTTGAGCTCCTTAAGACATTAGGATGCTAAGTCTAAGAGATTGGAAAGTTTAAAGGTTTCTAACCTAGTAATCCTATGATGGCCGAACCTATGAGGTTATGGACCTAGGATGTCTTGTTTCTATTTTTCCAATATGATCATGGATTTGAGCTCCTTAATACATTTATTTGGATGCTAAATCTAAGAGATTGGAAGGTTTAAAGATTTATAGCCTATTTTGGTGAATGAGGCCGAATCTAGAGTCTTTGGAACAAAGAAGTTTTGTTTTATTTTTTTTCAAAGTAGGATCATTGATTTGAACTCTTTAGTACCTTTTAATGTTAAATCCAAAAAATTGAATCCAACAAAGTTTTCTAGCCTATTTTATAATATAGGGCCGAAACCCTACCCTAAGAGGTTAGATGATTTTATTCAATATTTTCAAGTTATAACAATTGATCTAAGCTACCTAGAACCAAAATGATATGTATCCAAAAGCTTAGGTTGAGAAAAGAATCCTAGCCTCGTTTTGATGAGTTGGTCGAACCTAGCATAAAATACACATAGATGAGTTTGTTTGATTGATAAGTATTTATATCATTTGGTTGAAGGTGGAATTGGTAATTTGTGGTGTGACAACAAGGAGCTGCGAGTTCGAGCTTCCAGTGATAACTCAGGTGGGGGAAAGAATCAACCTATCGTCGGAATCGATAAGTAGTAGATTATGTAGTAATTATGTAGGGCGACCTAAACCCTACTAGAAGTCGAATAATCGACAAGACCAGAATCACTTTAAATTGCTTTTATAAAACATCCATGGTGATTCGGGGATTGTAGGTTTATCGATATTAGGTTGATGTTTATATTGTTGATGGTTGATTTGAGTTTTATTACCTTTATTGAACTGATTTAGTGCTATGTTAATGTTTTGGAATATCTTTGATTGATTTGATGTTATGCATGATCTATGTGGTATTTACTTTATGCTTAGTGGATTAAGCGAATATATATGTTGTCTAAAAGATGAGTTGTTTTGGGCGTGAGGATCATGATGACTTTTAGAGGTGCCTAACCTAAATGAATTATGTTAAAGAGGTGTTGTGACATAGAGCATGTGTTGAGGTCTTGACGAGAGGTTAAGGCACTAGGTTATGACCATAGGAGTCTGTGAGGTTCATAAGTTGTGTTGTTTCTATAACCGTATGTCGTACACATACGAGACCCGAAGTCCTTGTGGGACCATACAAAGGGTAAACTTAACTTGTGCAGCTATGAGTGTCATTGCTTTGCATGAGCACCTCTGGGAGTGGACGAGGTGTGCACCGGGATCATCGTGCAGCTATAGTGTCATGCTTTGCGTGAGCGTTCTTGCCATGGTGAAGGTGTGCACCGGGATAATCGTGCAGCTATAGTGTCATTGCTTTGCATGAGCACCCACGGTTCGGGGTGTGCACCGGGACAAATGTGCAGCTATAGTGTCATTGCTTTGCATGAGCATTCTCACCATGACTAAGGATGTGCACCGGGAATGGGACGTGTCGCTTGGACGACTGACCGATAACCATAACTATGATAGGGAAACCGTAGCCATTTCAGTATCAAGGTTTAGTTACAGGAGTGAGGGTATGAGTGAATATAAGAATTTTATAGAAGATGGATGACTTGACTGATGCTGTGTCTGTGATAATTACTGTATAGTTTACTATGACTCTTTTCCGCTTTTGATAATAGAACTGTTTCTTATCCCCTTGTATCTTCTGTATGTTTGTTTCATCTCTTATGGATCGTGTTCGAAGACCCTGTGGCTGAGCTGAACGAAGAGGAGCTGGATGGGACTCCCTACGAACCGGATGCCGGAGGACGAGCCGTGACCCCTGATGAGTAGGGTCTAGTTTAGTTATGGCCAGTGCGTCTGTGTCGTGACGCTTTATCTTTTCCGCTTATGTTTTGTATAGCTATGCATCTGTTAGGGATCCTATTGACGGGATGCCCTGAAACAGTGTTTGATAACTCTGATGCATTAAGTATGTTTAATACAATTATGTTTTCATATTCTGTTCTATATGAATCCGTTTGCTTAAGAAGTTAAGTTTTAATTTCTATGTATTTTCACGTTAAGTTTACGAAAAGGAATATATTTATCAAGGTTTATTTTCTAATAAAACACCGAGGCACAGCGGGGTGTCTCAGTATGAGAGGTAAGGTTATGTTCATAGGGCTTAGTTAAAGACCCTAGGATTGATTAGTGAGTGTTCTAGGGACATTAATAATGAAGCTGTGATTAAAGGATTAATTCCCCATGATGATAAGACATGAATATTAATGAAGAACAGTTAAGATTAATGAAACTGATGTTCAATGGATTAATAAAAGCCAATAGGTTGAACCTGTGTATTGTCCCAAGGATTTGGGAAAGGTTTGCTGACCTTTTCTGTCCAGATCAGTACGGCCACGCTCCATTGAGCACGGTCGTGCTTAACAGGGAGCATGCCCGTGCTCCAGTTTGAAATCCAGTGAAGGGCGCATTCTTGAGCAAGCCTGTGCTTAACAGGCAGCACGGCCGTGCTTGCTTGCAAGTCCAGCACGCCCGTGCTGAGGGTGAACACGCTCGTGCCCACCTGACCAGAATAGAACCATAATGCTGAAATAGGGGTTTTCACCCTAGGCGCTTAAAAAACTTAATAAGATACCAACGAAACATGAAGACCAAAGACAAGTGAAAAGATGATGTTGAGCCTTGATGCTTAATGGTCAAGGTGTTGAGCTCTGGTACTGCAGAACTAGAGTGTTAATAACTAAAATGAGAAGATAACGTTGTTGATGTTGTGCCTTGGTAGCCTAGTGGCCAAGGGGGCCTTGATGCTTAATGGTCAGGGTGTTGAGGCTTTGGTGCTTTTCGGCCAGAGTGTTGTTTAATGTTTAAATTTAAAAGATTATAGATGATGTTACCTTTGGTGCTTGTTGGCCAAAGAGGTTAAGCCATAATAAATGGTGTTGATGGAGGTGGTGGATAACGGTTGTTTGTTGTGTGCATACATCATGCATGAAGTTTTAGGGGGAGGTATGATAGTTGAGGGAAGGTTGTCCGGGAGTAAGGCGATCTGGCCATCCGCGGTGATTCGTCTGTCATGGAATCATGTACACCCGTGGTGGCGCTTCCAAGGTTTGATGCGTCGGCTATCCAATGTGTCCACCCATGGTTTGGTGGATTGGCCCAGCGTTGGTTCTTTTTGGCCAATATGGAAATGTAACCCCAAAGTCGTACGCCTGGTGTAGCCAACTATCCTATTGCTGTTATATTTATATATATGGTTCTTACTCCCCGTCTTTTGTTGTTGCTTTGCATGTACCCTTTTTGTGACATCGGGGTTGGGTTTCGTTTATGCTTTCAGTTATGTTATGTTTTCTCTTTATAAACATGTTTTATATTTCCGCGTTTTGAAAAGCTATGTTACAATGCGGCAGCCTCTGCCGAGTTTTTATTATTATGATATAATACGCATGTATTCTTTTCCTTTTTATATCCGTGATATCGCTTTTGAATACATGCGGGGTAGAGGGTGTCATACCTTTAATAAGCGTTATTAAAACAATTTTTCATTTATATTTTTTCATTTCTTTAAACTTTTAATGCAATCAGAAGTTGAGACCAAATAAGGATATTTTTCTTTACATTTTCACATGTTAAAAATTCGTTATTGAGTTCCCCATTTCACAGTGATGACAATCAAATGTTGTTAAACGGATAAGGATTGCACTTGCTAGGTAGCTAACAAATACATTCACAGATTATCTAATTTCTATTTTATTTCACTTCATATATACATCTTTTGAGTTCGCACTTAACAGTCACAATAAAAAAAATGATTACAATATGTTGCTGGTTTCCTGAGTAGCTTGTTGGTTTGGAACTTGCCTTTCAGCCATCTGTACTGAGCTCAAGGCAAACTAAGGAGAAAACATAATGGAGTTTGAGGAGCCTACTATTCTACATATTTACATAGGGTCACTTGAGCCTTATGTCATGCAAAAACCCTTTGTTCTGTTTTTGCAACTTAAGTTCCAGAATAAGTTTGTGACAGGAAGCAAGCTCCACTCCTCCACTTAGGAACCCTCGCTTCTAATTTCGTGTGGACATTTAATTGGACACTCACATATCTTTTTGTCGCCTATCATGCATAAAAAAGATTTATTGTAGTAGTTGGGCACCTTATTAATAATCTTCATAGAGTTTGAGCAGTAGTTGGGCCCTCATTTCGTCAAACATTTGGAAAAGACGATGACATTCACATATCTTCTTGTCGTATGTCATGACATTTAGGATTGCCCCTCTTATGGGACTCATCTGGACATTAGTCATGACACACGACAAAAAGATATGAGAGTGCATGCCTCTCTGGAATGATATGAACACAGAGAAAAATATATGAGGAGAAGAGGAGATTTAATAAAATTTGAAGTATGGGTTAAGAACACAGAGGAGGGTTATTTATAGGAGAAATTGACTTAGGTTTAGGAGCGTTTATCCAATATCTATCAAGGAGGGATTGATTACAGATAGTTTTCTATGCAATGGAATGTTGAATATCAGGTTTTCTATGCAAAGAGTTTATTATACTTCCATCAATTCCTTGAACTGTGCCAACGCCTAACTACTACGGGCAGAGAGTTGGTCACCTAAAACTGTAGTATTAATTCAAGAAAAAGATAGTGTTTTCCCTGTTGGAACCAAAGTGGTTATGGTTAAATAATCTCTTAAGTTTTGATGCTAACAAAAAGATTAAATTTGTATGGCAAAGTTATGATTAACAACTAACTTGTCTATTTAAGTGTCCAGCACTATTTTTAGTATCCCTAGACAAGGGAACTGGTTTAAAGTTCCTTAGAAATAGCATAAAAGCTTATTGGGTCCAAGTTTTACTTGCTAGACGAGCCCTCAAAAGAATATAGTAAAAATCTAGTCTATAAGGTAATCGCTAGACGAGGCACTAAAAATAGCTAAGTTAAAAGGCACTAGACGAGTGTCTAAGTTTACCTCTGTAAGAAGTGGTAGACGAGCTATTAAAATCCATCAGGAAAAATAGTAAGTCTAAAGACTTGTAACTAGACGAGTAGTTAACTGGACTAACTGATAAAAACATATCTAAGCTAAACTAGTCCACTAAATGAGTCAACTAGACGCCAAATCAGTATACTACCCAGTTGCTCTTTAAAGTTAAGAAATGTGCATCCAAAGGCATACTAGAATTGAACCCGTCTAATCAAAGTAAATTTATTTCAAATGATTGTTTATTTAATGCGAATGTATCAATGTCTTTTACTTGTGTTATTTGAATTGTTTATAACTTTGTTTCTTGGTAAGAGAAACATAGTACCATCGAAAACACAAAACTTTGTAATCTGACACACAAGCTGTTGTAAAGTTGAATATAGTACAGAAAAGGAAAGTCAGAAAGCAACTTTCGGTACAACAGAGAAGTGACAGTACCACTTTGAGCATTTCTGATAACCAAGAGCTCGTTTCTCAGAAATCATATCAAGTTATCAGACTCAACGGATCTCAGCATTAAATGCTATCTCTAAACGGATATATGTAAAGGACCATTGAAGAAGATGAGAGCTCAAGCCGAAGACCTTCTATAAATATTGGACGACCCCTGTAAAGAAGGTTACAGAAACTAAACAAGCTCAAACTGTTGAAAGCACATAAACTCTATCAAATCTTTTCTAGATTGCTTTGTAACCTTGATCTTAAACTTTCATACCCTCACATATTGATGACATCCAAATGGAGGGATGCCTTGACATGATCTATTTGGTTGAATCTATAATGTGTTTATGGCGCAAAACACACAAAAACAAGATAAAGTTTAAGTGCAGAATTGAAACATAGATGAAAGTGAAGAAAATAAACAAAAGATGGATGAGGAAGAGATGATCAATGGCGCCACAAACAAGATCGTTTGATAAGCCTATGAGGTTCGCCACAAGAATCTTGGATTCTTGATAAGAACAAGTTTTGGTTCATCCAAGAACCCAAGAGAACAATCTCTCACAATGGATATCAATCCAAAATTCAACTTCCAAGTTATATTCAAAGTGTTATGGGCGTGTACATATAGTCCCAAGGCTGCCTACTTTGCCTTGGCTCTTTGCCTCCTTAGTTATTCCATAACCCCTCATAACTAGCCTAATAATTCACTTAAATCTAATACTAAAGACTCAATTAAGCTAAGCTCTACTCAGCCACCAAAATGACTATTACTCTTCCTATCATTATGTGGTGGTTACACTTACTTCTCATATTAAAAGTGTAACCAACCCATAATTTACACAAATTATTAACACACTAATTAGGAGTTTCTTTTAGCATGCAAGCTAAAGATCCCTCCCACAAGACTCTAAGAATTTCGTGTGCATCTTGAAATTAAGTGGGCTTGACCCATTTGCAACACTAGCAAATTTGGTCACACTCACATAACTCATTACAATTATTGGATTAAATAAAAACAGCTAATAAAGGCCTCCTCTTCATGAATTTGCCCTTCTTTGTCATGGATCCTTCAATTGGATAATGTAAGTTAACAATTTGGGTTCCATTCCATTCATCCTTGATCTTGGGCTTGCTTCCATCAAAATAAGAGCCATTATTTGAATGGAGACTTGTTGGGCTTTCTTTGCTTTTGCTCTTGCCATAGGCCCATCAAGTCCTTGTATTGCTTCTTGGACCATGCTCCTTATTGGGCTCTTTTCATCCTTGAGGAAATCTTGACTTGCCCCCCCTTGGCTTACATCACATATAGTGAGTTTCATAGATTAAAATCTTTAATCTTTAAGTTAGAGTGAGCCTGAAGAGGCTTGGTTGGAAAGAATACTTGTAAGCCTAAAGAGGTGCTGAATACTTGTTATTGTAAGCCTGAAGAGATGTTGAATACTTATATGCTATTGGATTATAGTGGAGAAAACCTTCAAGTAGAAGGGACTGGACGTAGTTCTTGGTTGGAAGAGAGTGAACAGGATAAATCACTTGTGTGAATCTTCTATCTCTTTCTCTTTACAACTTTTGATTATACTAACTGTGGGGATTTGGATTTAAGTTTGTTAACTCTTTGAAAAGATATTTTATCTGTGTGTATATTTCTCTTCTTGCTTGCAAAAAGGTTTTAAGAAAAATATTTTCGAAAAACTGTTAAGAAACGCAATTCAACCCTCCCTTCTTGTGTTTCCCTGTGTCAACTTCATTCCCGTCCAGATAGTTACCACTTCCATAGCGTTTGTGCAAATAAACGCTATTAAAATGTTATATTATGATAGCGCTTCCACGTTACGCGCTATTAATGATGTATGGAGTACATAGTGTTTTTTTTTTCAAAATTGACTAATGGGTAAAGATAGCGTTTTCTTGGTGAACCGCTACTAAAGGTTTATAATTTAGTAACGTTTTTATTGCTCAGTGCTATTAAACACTTCCGTTCATTTTTTCAGAGCGCCACTTGCCGAAACTGCTATTATTTGTGCGCTATATCCCAATTCTGGCGTAGTGTTTCCAGGAATCTAATTTGGATTTAACCTTATCAACAATAGGTTGCAAGTGACATCTCCTTGGTTTACTTTGAAAATTTGAACTCCTAAGTAAGTGAAAGGTAAAGAACCACTAGTGAAACCAAGAACACTGCTAATAGTGGACAATCTGCTAGAAGACATTGAACCAGTATAAAACTTGTACTTTTCATAACTTAAAATTTGACCAGAAGCTGCTCCATAGGACCGAAATAGAGACATGAGAGCTGCTAAATTAGGCTTGGTTGATTTGCAAAAAAAGCCATAATGTCATCTACATAAAGGGTGCTTGAATGAAGATTAAGAAAAGAAATCAAAATCACCGATAACCATTTTGGTTTTATGCATGAGAGGTTGACCATGGAAGCAATTTACTCGCTACGACAAGCGATGGAACAATATCGAAGGGATAAAAAAATATTTACACATGGTTTTCATTGATTTGGAGAAAGCGTATGATAGGTTGCCAAGAGAGCTTTTGCAGAATGCCTTAGAAAAGAAAGGTGTCCGGATTGCCTATATTCGAGCTATCAAGGATATTTATGAGGGGACCACGACTAGTGTGAGAACACAGGGAGGAGCCACAGAAGATTTCCCAATAATTATAGGTCTACACCAAGGACCAGCTTTAAGCCCTTATCTTTTTACCTTGGTCTTGGATGTACTTACGAAGCACATTCAAGAGCCAGCACCGCGATGCATGCTTTTCGTAGATGATATAGTCCTAGTGGGAGAGTCGAGAGAGGATATAAATGGAAGGTTGGAGACATGGAGACAAGCTTTAGAAGCACATGACTTCCGTTTGAGTAGAAGCGGTTGGAAAATTTATTTAAAAAGTTATCAATTTGGTCCCTATACGTGACACTGATTTTCAATTTGGTCCCTATACGTAAAAAGTTATCAATTTGGTCCCTATAAGTGACACTGGTTTTCAATTTGGTCCTCACCGCTAATTGGTCCCGATATAAGATGACCAAATTACAAATTATTGTCACATGTAGGGACCAATTCAACAAAAAAAAATTGAAATCGGTCCCTACATGTGACAATTATTTTCAATTTGATCCCTACATGTGATAATAATTTGCAATTTGGTCACTCTTATATAGGGACCAATTAGCGGTGAGGACCAAATTGAAAACCAGTGTCACGTATAGGGACCAAATTGATAATTAGTGTCACGTATAGGGACCAAATTGAAAATCAGTGTCATGTATAGGGACTAAATTGATAACTTTTTACGTATAGGGACCAAATTGAAAATCAGTGTCACGTATAGGGACCAAAACATTACTTTAACCTTTTATTTATTTAATCTTAAGGATTATTGCCTGTGAAAAATTGTTTCTTCTCTTATTTCAAGTTTTAATTTTTTTTTATGAAAATTCGATATACCCAAGTTTTGTCATTTTATTTACATCTATGACTGATTTCTATTATATGTTCCTTGACTTTTTTGATTTTGAGGTGGACATAGGTTTCATAATCTGGTGGAAGGAAAACTAAATTTATTTTATAAACAATTCTTGAGCATACAGGGACGCCATATAAAGCGTGGATGGATCCGTTGGTAATTTCGTTTTATACCAGTGACAAGAAACATACCCGCAATAGCTCTTCCGGGAGCTGCGCCTATGGGTTTAACACTGGTTTCCCCACTTTCTTTTGTTCGTGCAGTAGCTGGATTATTTTGCTAGAAAAATCTCATTTCCATAATCTTCTGTTACTTTTGCTAATTTTTATTACCAATTTTGTTTTATGATTCGTCATCCTAGCATGTGGTGGCCTTTTGTGTCACTTGCCTCATTGGAAGGGAAATTCCAGAACTTGTTAAAAAACAATATTTGAACTTATTTTTTGTTTCTTCAATAGTCTACTCTTTGCTTGTAAATTATATAATTATATAATATATATAGTTAACAATAAAGCTTTCAGGTTCATTGCTGATGGTGACTTTTGCTTTGGTTTTAGCCACCCCTATTCCATGAGATATTGGTCTCTTGATTTTTTGAGTCACAAGCCTTTCCCCGGTTAAAGAGATCATTGGTACAAACATGCTCATTTCCTGCCTCTCACTCCGGGTAGTTTGGAAACTTAATCTAAAGATTATAGATTTGTTGGATTCCCATATTGGATAATGATATGGCCTAGAATACTTATAAGTAAAGGGCAACCCTCACCTTACAAGCTAGCTTTTGGAGTTGAGTTAGGCCCAAACCGAAATTCTCAGATGGTATCAGAGCCTATCCTAGATCCTTTGGGCCACCTGCAGATGTCCAGTCCTGCAAACTTCACGCTCTAGATGTTTAGTCCTAGGCGTGAGGGGGTGTTGGATTCCCAAATTGGATAATGATATGGCCTGAAGAGTGCTTATAAGTAAGGGGCAACCCTTACCTTATAATCTAGCTTTTGGGATTAAGTTGGACCCAAACTGAAATCTCATAATGTTGTCTTCTTGTTATTCTTTTGAGTTTGAGCCATGACTGCCCCTATTGTGTTTTGAACTCCAATATTTGAATGCTTCAAAATGTGAAAATGTATGCTGATGCTGTTCGCGTGCAAGGCAGGATTATTTCCCATAAAAAGTTTGGCCATAATTGAATCGTGAACTCAAAGTTAGATGATATAGAGTGTCCTTTATGTAATAAGGCATACCTGTAATAATTGCTTGTTGAGAATTTAGCAGAATGTTTATAATTTTCTTCAATGAATTTAGAGACCACAAGTTTTTTTTTTTTTAATAAATTAAAAAAAGGAGTATAAATTTTGAGATGTTTGGTCAAATCTATAATCTATACATAGAGAATGTTAAACGATTTTACATATTACAATTTTTACACGTGTCACATTCTAACGGCTTCTCAATGAACAATATATACATGACACTCTCACAAATCACCAAATTTCGGTTCCTCAATTTCCTCCAAGTAAATAAGTAAATTTAATATTGTAACAACAATCATTTTTATAGCAAATAATTTGCTTAAAAAATCCTCAATCAGGCTTAAATAATGATTATAGCAATAATTCAAAACAATGAACCAAAATAACTCCAATAATGGCATTAATTCGAAAGAAAATCTCCATACAAATCATCATATGTCCATAATAGTTTTAATTCTATAATTATTGAAATATTCAAATTTGCTTATTACTCAAATTATTCAAAATACAAAATGATGGATGGTAATCAGCATTAATAAGCAATAAAGATTAGTGTATTGCCAGTCCTTATGTCTGTGCATTGGTAATTCATTTCTTATGTTTCTCTTTATCTCTCTCCCTCTCTCTCTCTCTTTTTGTTATTTGTAATGAGGCTGATCCTTGGTTGGTTGGTGTGTACATGCAGGGTTATATCTATGGTTCTTCTACATATTAGAGATGATTTCAATGATGTTGATTGAAAGGCATTGCTACAACTACTCCACAATCTAAAACCACATTCTCATACTCAACGTTAGTGTAATGTGCCATTTGACTCTATCAACTTTTTGAAACTATATTTCTTCATCCTCTTTCTTTTCTTTCTTTCTCTCTTCTTAAATTCTAATATTATATCTTTTTCCTTTTCCTTTGCTTAATTCTAACAATATTCCCATCAAAGAAAATCTTTATCTTTATCTTTATCTTTATATATATAAAAGGAAGAAGGTCTAGGGTTTTTCTAGGGTTTTATGGGGGTAATTTAGTAAATATATTTAGGGATGATTTGGTAAATCTAATAACAATCATTATAAATCACTCATTTAAAAAAAACTTTAACATAAAAAAACGTAGACTATTTAGATTTAGGGATGATTTTATAACAATCATTATAAATCACTCATTTAAAAAAACTTTAACATAAAAAAAACGTAAACTATTTAGATTTAGGGATGATTTTTTAAATGTATCTTTATCTTTATATATATATATATATATATATATATATATATATATAAAAGGAAGAAAGTCTAGGGTTTTTCTAGGGTTTTATGGGGGTAATTTAGTAAATATATTTAGGGATGATTTGGTAAATCTAATAACAATCATTATAAATCACTCATTTAAAAAAACTTTAACATAAAAAAAACGTAGACTATTTAGATTTAGGGATGATTTTATAACAATCATTATAAATCACTCATTTAAAAAAACTTTAACATAAAAAAAACGTAGACTATTTAGATTTAGGGATGATTTTTTAAATGTAGTAATAATCATAATAAATCACTCATTTTAAAAAACTTAAATAAAAAGAACTTATTTTCAAAATAAAAAATAAAGAAGATGTATTATAATAAGATAGTCCCACGTAATAGCTAAAAAAAAACGGTGGAGCATTTATTTATATTGATTAATTTTGTGGTGATTAAAATATTCTTTATATTTATAGTACCATTCATTGGGCATTAAGTAAAAGGTTAATTTAATACTAATTTAGGGGTAATTTGGTTAATTTAATACTAATTATTATTACATAAATTAAAAAAAACGGCTGAAATTTAATCAATTAAATTTAGTTCTAATGTTTTAATTGTCATAATTAACTAGACCATGAATGCTCCTGAAACGTATAAATTATTACATTCCAAATTGATTTTTTATTAAATCTGAATATAACGTTCCATTTCATATAATTTCAAACTATAACAGCCAAATTATATTGTATTTAATTATATTGACAGCTACAAAATGATGCCCTTCCTATACTCACATTACAGAGTATGATTTAATATAAAGTATAATGTCATCCTTTTTAACAAATATCCCAAAATTTGTTCTTAAAAAAAATCCCAAAATTTATGGCTATTTAAATTAGTGGACTACTCGAAATAAATTTAATAATTGTTATAAAATTGCATTCATATTTAATTAGCAACTATATATTTCGAATTATTTTTTGGAAAACAATTATCTGGATTTTATATTCATTTCAATTGGTAACTATTCGGATTATATATTCAACAAAATGATTTAATAATTTATTATAAAATTAAATCTTTTCATTTATAAGGGTAATTTAGTAAATTTCTATTGGGGTAATTTGGTAATTCCTTGATGAGGCAATTTTGTATAAAGAATGAAGAGAAATGGGAATACAGAGAGAATTTAATAATTTCATTATAAATACTAAATTGCTTCCAAAACTCCGGATGCAATGTAGGTGAGGTGATGCATATCATCCTGCTAAATCTTTGGTTCTATGGATGACTTTGTATATAACTTTAGTTATTTTTGTTAATATTTTGCAATTGTTTATTTCTAATATTTCTAATTTGGTAGTTTTTTTTTTTTTTTATGACAGCAATTTGGTAGTTGCTTCATTCTGATAGGCCTTTTTTTTTCTCCCATTAATGACTTCATTTTGATTGGCCTTATTTAATTGTCTTAATTGCCATTTAATTGACGGTGATGCATATCATTCTGATGAATCTTTGGTTCTATCTTCCATGGATGAGTTTGTATATAACTTTAGTTATTTTTGTTGATATTTTGCAATTGCTTATTTCTAATATTTCTAATTTGGTAGTTGCTTCATTCTGATAGGCCTTTTTTTTTTTTTTTTTCTGCTAGCTGATAATGTTACAATATTCAATTGCCTTTTTAATTGGCATTTTCATTGGCATTGATTTATCTTTTTAATTGCCATTTTTTTAATCAAATTTTTAATTGCCATTTTGAATGTCCTTTTCTAATCCTCTAAACCGTCAAATGATTCAAAACAGACAACATCTTAATTCAGAAATAATAACAATAATTAGTAAGATTTTTTAAAATTTTGTTTGCAATTTTTAATTGTCTAAATAGGCATTTAGTTTAAAGGCTGTGGGTATTTCTTCCCTCCAAAGAGGAGTAATTTGGATAATTAAATAATAATTATTACTATTAATTTAACAAAGTTATTATGATATTATCTCATTAAATAATTAGAAGTGGAATATAATCTTATATTTATTTTAGATATTTTTTATTAAACAAAATTGATATGCATAGTCATCATAATAGGAAATGACATCGGATTAGGTTGGCACCCCAAACCCTAGGCCTACAATCATCTATATTTTATTTTGATACATACAATCATCTATATTTGTTTTAGAGAAAAACTCATTTTAAAGAAATTCTATATTGATTCTACATTGGTATGATGGTGGCATGTTACATGTCTTTTTTAGGTCTGGGACTATAATCTCCCAAGAACTTAACGGATGATGCTTATCAAACGTCTAGACTAATCCTCTAATTATTCAACCCCAAATAGTCATACTTAAATTAACAACTAAAATGAAATTCAATTAAATATTTTTTATATATAATCTTTAAGTATGTCTAAATCATAGTCTTATTAGTTCACTTTCACTCTTACGGGACTTTCCCAAACTAGCTTACACGTAAAATTGTGACTTACCATAATGTTTTTCTTTTTTAAAAAGTTTGGATTAATAAATTTATGTCACAATAATAATCAATCTTTCTACTTCAAGAACAACTCATACTTTAAAACCTTATTTATTTTATTTAAAAAAAAAAAATCAACATCACAATGTAAAACATCAACTATATTTTTTAAAAACAATAGAATATCTCGTGCATCGCACCGGTCTTATCGCATTCATTAACAAATATACAATGTTGTTTAATGAAATTGAGTTGTTTAATCAAATAAAAACAATTTTAAATATTACTTAATGGATTTTATGCAAATAATTTTAAAAATTTACATAAACATACTATCAGAAAAACAACTGACATGGTAGATTTATTAGATTTGTTGGAATTTTTACATTGTTTTTCTTGATATTTCACACCTTCATTTTTTCATGGTTCGCATCATTTTCACAAATTTATTTGATATTTAAATGTTATTTATGAACTTTAGGATTTCATTTATTGTGGGAGTTTTTCTTTGCGACTAGGATTTTGGAAAGGAATTAGGGAAATGAAGGTTTATTCTTTCTAATTTATATGTAGATTTATATTTGAGATTTTTCAAAAAAAATAAAATGAATAAAATGACAGTTCTCTTTCAATCACTATTTATTTATTTTTTATAAAACGTTTCATATTTTTCTTAAATTAGAAATGAAGAATAAGTCTTAGAGAACCTGAGTATTGTCCTTTGATATAGAGTTCTTGGTAAAGCAACTATTAGAGCTTTTTCGGATTTTTTTTTTCTTTCTAGATTATATATCAATTTGCACATTTGATGCAAAAACCGGGTTTGCAATTAAAGCAAAATAATAATTGGTTTATCAATCAAGGGAAGAGAGGCTGAGTATGGGATAGCTTTTGATCAGTTACTCACCATTCCAGAACAAGATGAATGGATATATATAGTGATGGGAAATTAACATATGTTGCTTTTATTCTTTCAATTAATGAAGAGGCTGGAATTTTTGGTCCTATTTCTAGTTCCATTAAAGTGACAGGGTTTACTGTATGCCATGATAACATGAATGAACCTTTGGAAATCATAATTGTTTTCTTCTAATTCTTCTATGTTGTTAGCCACGCTCTTGCTCCAATGTGGGCCATAAAAAAAATGGGGAAATCAATGTAATAATAATTTTGGTCAGCAAATCAAATGGTTGCAAATAAATTTTTAGCAGATTTGATATTATGTACACCATTTAATTCATCCCTTCATTAACAGTCAATGCATTCAACCACAACATTAATCTCATCCAATTTAGCCACTTAATTAATAAATAAATTGATACTATATGAAATCAATTAGGTTCTATTTGCTATATTCGTAAAAAAAAAAACTGTCTATTTACTATTTTGTATTAACCTGCACATAACCACCAGGAAATAAACGAGCAAGTCCAAACAATTTATGATTAAGATATCAACCAAGCAAGCAAAAAATGAGAGAATAATCAATGTAATAACCTTTTTGGGAAGGTTGGGGATATTGGTGGAATTTAATGGCATCAAATTCGATTTAATGCCATCAATATAAGTTTTCACTTTAAATTCGAGTTATAATTCAAATTTACAATCAATATCAAAACAAATGTATGCAGCTCAATATCATTAATTAATATTAATGAATAAAAATTGACTTAAATCAATGAAAAATTTTGAAATTAAGCTAGCAACGTTTAAATCAAATCAAATTTCCCATTTTTCATTAAAAAAAATCCAATTCAAATTCGATTTAATGTTATCATTACAAATTTCCAATTTAAAATCGAGTTAATTTATATATCCAATTGATAAGTAAACAAATATCACGTTAATGTCATTTATTAATATCAATTAATAAAAAATGGTTTAAATCAATACAATTTTCCAATATGAAATCTATTTAATGAAAATCGATATAAAATTCCAATTCAAATCTCCAATCAATAAGGAAACAAATATCACAATAATTATCATGGATTTTCATTTATACTTTTTCTTGAATGCTAATTAAGTTGAGACCGTTGAAGACTTTAATATTATAAGTATTATTGTACAATTGTACACCAAAGTTTTTTTTTTTTTAATTGTCTACAAAGATATACTATAAATTAAAACCTTTATATAAATTTCCCCATATCAATTATCTTTAACTATGAATGTCAATTACATATTTTTTTCATGAAATCTTAAAAAATTAACATATTTCCCGTGCATGGCACGGGTTAGTTACTCTAGTATGATTAATGCTTGAATATCTTATTTACAAGAAAATCTTAATTTGAATGCTTTTGACGTTGTATATGGATTGGGTATAGTATTAAATGGTCTAGATATGATTTTCTGATTTGAGTATATAAAAGGCTGGCTTATTGAGGTGAAATTAGAGATGCCAATTTTACTCGTACCCGCAGATATCGACGGATAAAATCTGTAACGGGTACGGGGCGGGGGTCTTAATGGGTATCCGGGGGTAAACAGGTATTTTTGTTACCCGTTTATTAACGGGGAGGGGGGCGGGGATCAAGGTACCCGTACCTGCGGGTACCCGTACCCGATGTGATATTACAAAAGTGCCCCTGAATTATGACCCTAACTCACTCATTCACTTCACTTAGCTCTACGCCGTTCTCCTGTTCTCATTGTGCTGATGATGTCCAGCGTCTCTAAATTATTATGAGGCCAGAGTCACTGGAAGAGAAACCTATTTTGTATGGCAATCAATGTTTTGTTTCAGTAATGGGATTGAAAAGCCTTCCTGATCCCAACAAGAAAAGCCGATTGGGGCTTTGTGGGTAGATCCAAATTTTCAACATTTGGTGCATGGAATTTCCCAATTCTTTTCTCATACAGATTCCTAGCATCAAGTAAAACTAGGTTGTTGTGGATCCAATGTGAAGGCTGCTCTTGGAGGAGGTGAAGTGGTTATACTTAACGATTGTTAATTACTAATTAGAGATTTAGAGGAGTAAGTGCAGTACACATGTAAGCTTCTTCTCTTTATCTTGTGTTCAACGCAGTCTTATGGGTACCCTGTTATGGGTTGAGCTATGATGTTTCTGATTTGCACTGTTATGGGCTCCCCGTTCTGTTTTCTTCTTCATCATCCTTGTTATAGACATTGCTTTTGGAATTCAGTCTTTACCGTAGGTCTTTTTTGGTTTAAAATGATAACATTTATTGGGTTTTCTGCAAGAGATCCGTGGATACCCGTAGTATCCGCAGATACCCGCGAAACCTGTTAAATACCCGTGTTGAAAGTGCCTCAAAATCAAAGTGTAAAAACTGCAAAATTTGGTGATCAGAGACCAGATAATCGATTATGGAGAAGCCATAATCGATTATGGAGCTTCAGCCAGAATTCCTGAGTTTTCAGAACTGTGGATAGACAGCAGATAATCGATTACGGGAAGACCGTAATCGATTACGATAATCGATTATGGCGTGTCTGTTTATGTTTTTTAAGTTTGTTACAACAGATTGGGGAAATAGATCTGGGGTTTCTTGAGTGCGTTTTTCAGAGCGAAAAAGAGAGAAAAACCTAGAGAATACTATCATCTTGTATTGCTTTGATTCTATTGTGAATTGAGAGAAGAATCAAGAGAGGATTAGAGAAAGATCAAGGGTTGTGTGAAAATAGAGAGACGAAAGGCTTGGGTATTCTTGTATGTTCATCTTGAGCATGGTGGAGTGAAGATCCAAGGGATCTCTATTGTAATCTTGATCAAAGTTCATGGTGGAGGAGGCTCTCTCCTATGGATGTAGGCCACATTGACTGAACCATGCTAAACTGTGTGTGTGCTAACTCTATCTCTTCTTCTCTTCCTCCTTTCTGTACCATAATCGATTATCCACTGGGCATAATCGATTATCACATTGTTTGATGCTTTTTTTTTGCTGTTTTGAGTTTATACTTGCTGGTTGTTTGCTATAGTGTTCCTTCTACATTAGTTGTATTTGGTTTAGGTTGCGAAACTCTATTTCTTGGTACTGTGTAGTCTTTGTGTATTATTCCAGGGATCTTCTTTGGATTCTTTCATACATTGGACCAACAAGTGGCGCCGTCTGTGGGAAAGTGAAAGAAGAAGAAAGATCAAAAGGCTGAACAATGGGAAACAAAAAGTATGACATAGAGAAATTCTCCGGAAGTAATGACTTCGGGTTATGGAGGGTTAAGATGGAGACAATCTTGATACAACTTGGATGTGCAGAAGCTCTCAAGGGAGAGGCAAGGATGGCGAACACTCTATCACAAAGGGAGAAGACCGACATGATAGAGAAGGCAAGAAGTGCAATAATTTTATGTCTTGGTGATAAGGCATTGAGAGAGGTTGCAAGGGAAAAGACAGCGGCATCTACGTGGGCAAGGTTAGAAACATTGTACATGACAAAGTCACTAGCAAATAGGCTATGCTTGAAGCAACTTCTATATTCCTTCAAGATGACGGAATCGAAGTCCATTGTGGAGCAACTTGCGGAATTCAATAAAATTCTTGATGACTTTGAGAATATTGAGGTGAAGCTCGATGATGAGGACAAGGCATTGCTCCTACTTAATTCTTTACCTAAATCCTTTAAGCACTTCAAGGATGTTATTTTGTATGGCAATGATCAAACCATTTCCTTGGATGATGTTCAAACTTCAATCCGGACAAAGGAGCTCCAAAGGCAACAAGAGTTGAAAGCGGAGAATAATGGTGAGAGCTTGAATGTCTCAAGGGGGAGGAACAAGAAGAAAGGGTTCAAGAGCAAGAGGTCTAGATCAAAATCAAAGAGTCATTCAAAGTCAAAGCTCAAGTGTTACAATTGCAATAAAACGAGTCACTTCAAGAAAGATTGTCCTGAAAAGGGGGGCAAGGAACCGAGGAACTCCGCTGAGGTTGCAATTGCTTCGGATGGCTATGAGAGTGTCGGGGTGTTGGTGGTATCAAGTTCAGAAACACAAAGGAGTTGGGTTATGGATTCCGGATGTTCTTACCATATGTGCCCAAGGAAGGACTACTTCGAGACACTAGAACTCAAAGAAGGTGGAGTGGTGCTTCTAGGAAACAATAAAGCATGCAAGGTACAAGGTATGGGAACTATTGCTCAAAACTTCTGAAAATCGTGAAATCCTTTTAAAGGATGTGAGGTATGTTCCTGACCTTAAGAGAAATCTTCTATCCATTAGCATGTTTGATGATTTAGGTTATTCCACTAAAATTGAACATGGTATGATAAAGATTTCTAGTGGTGCTTTAATAATAGCTAAGGGAACAAATAGAAATGGATTGTATATTCTTAATGGTTCCACTGTTATTGCACAAGCATCGGTAGCTAACCAAACACCACATGATAAAACCAAGTTATGGCACTTAAGGCTAGGTCATGTAAGCAAGAAAGGATTGATAGAATTGTCTAAACAAAACTTGTTAAATGGTGATAAATTGGAGAAACTAGAATTTTGTGATCATTGCATATTAGGTAAACAACATAGAGTCTCTTTTGGTACCGGTATGCATGTTTCTAGTAGACCTTTTGAGTATGTGCACTCGGACCTTTGGGGTCCATCAAGGGTGATGACTCATGGAGGGGGATCCTATTTTCTTACCATGATTGATGACTTTTCTAGAAGAATGTGGATTTACATTTTGAAAAATAAATCTGAAACCTTTCAAAAATTCAAGGAATTGCACACTCTTATAGAAAATCAACTAGGCTCGAAATTGAAAGTTTTAAGGACTGACAATGGCCTGGAATTTGTTTCAGAGCAATTTAATGAGTTTTGCAGCAAACAGGGAATTAAAAGGCATAGGACTGTGGCACGGACTCCTCAACAAAATGGCCTAGCCGAAAGGATGAATATGACTATTTTGGAGCGTGTTAGGTGTATGCTTTTGGGTGCTGGACTACCTAAGAGTTTCTGGGGTGAAGCTGTAAATACTGCAGTGTACTTGATAAACAGATGTCCGTCTTCAGCTTTAGACTTCAAGACACCTATGGAAGTATGGAGTGGTAAACTGATGGATTACTCTAACCTCAGGGTATTTGGTTCTTTGGCATTTGCT
Source organism: Echinosophora koreensis (assembly GCA_035048595.1). Taxonomy (NCBI): domain Eukaryota; kingdom Viridiplantae; phylum Streptophyta; class Magnoliopsida; order Fabales; family Fabaceae; genus Echinosophora; species Echinosophora koreensis. Next base: position 3,124,856 of record JAPCYP010000025.1, on the reverse strand, counting down.
CACATCAGGGAAGACAAGCTTGATGCTCGGGCGGTAAAATGCATCTTCATTGGGTATCCAGATGGTGTGAAGGGCTACAAGTTATGGAAGTTGGAATCAGGTGGATCAAGGTGCTTTGTAAGCAGGGATGTCACATTTGATGAGACCAGGATGGGTATGATGTGCAGTGGCTTGGAACAAAGCAGTTCAGATGAAACAGACCAGAAGGCTCGGTTTGAGGTGGAGTCTCCCACCTCTAACATCAGAGAGGAAAGTCCACCACCAGCAGAATAGATAGATCAACAACCACCAGCAGTATCAGACTATTAGTTGACTAGAGATCAAGTTAGGAGGAATATTGTACCTCCAAATAGATTTGGGTATGCTGACCTCGTTTGCTATGCTCATAATGCGGCTGAAGAGATACAAGATCCAGAACCGAGAAGTTTCAAAGAGGCTATGGAAAGCAAGGATAGTCAGAATTGGTTACAAGCGGTACAAGCAGAAATGGAATCCTTGGATAAAAATCAAACCTGGACACTTGTGGACTTACCCAAGAATCAAAGGGTAGTTGGATGCAAGTGAATCTTCAAGAAAAAGGATGGCATTCCAGGCATTGAGGAGGCAAGGTTCAAGACAAGACTGGTAGCAAAGGGTTTTACCCAGGTTGAAGGGATTGACTACAATGAGATCTTTTCACCTGTGGTAAAACATTGTTCTATAAGGATATTGATGTCTATTGTGAATCAGTATGACTTGGAATTAGAACAGTTGGATGTCAAGACAACATTTCTACATGGAGATCTAGAGGAAACTATCTACATGCAACAACCGGAAGGATATGCAGAAGACAAGACCAAGGTATGTCTCTTGAGAAAATCACTTTATCGGCTAAAACAAAGTCCTAGACAATGGTACAAAAAATTTGATGATTTTCTCTTGACAGTGGGATTTCTGAGGAGTAGTTATGATAGCTGTGTATACATATTAAGGAGAGAGGAGGAGTGTGTTCTTTTCCTACTCCTATATGTGGATGACATTCTTATAGCCAGCTCTAGCAAGGAAGAGATAAGCAAGCTTAAGGACCAATTGAATTCTGAATTTGAGATGAAGGATCTTGGTAATGCAAAGAGGATACTTGGCATGGACATAGTCAGAAACAGAAAGAAAGGGGAACTATTACTATCTCAGCAAGGTTACTTGAGGAAAGTTGTAGAAAGGTATAGGATGCATCAATCCAAATCGGTTTCTACACCTTTAGGTAATCACACAAAGCTCTCCATTACTCAAGCTCCTATCAACAACACGGAAAGAAGAAGAATGGATTCTATTCCTTATGCAAGTGGAGTGGGCAGCATCATGTATGGGATGGTATGTAGCAGACCGAATTTGGCACACGTTGTTAGCATTGTTAGCAGATTTATGGCGGATCCGGGGGAAGCTCATTGGGAGGCTTTGAAGTGGGTTCTAAGGTATTTGAATGGTTCTCTAAGTTCTGGACTTATGTACAAGAAGGCAGCTTAAGAGGAAGATGCTATTGTGGGGTATGTTAATGCGGATTATGCCGGGAATGTTGATACAAGAAAGTCTCTTTCGGGGTATGTGTTCACTTTGTTTGGGACTGCAATTATTTGGAAGTCTACTTTACAACCCGTGGTTGCGTTGTCAACTACACAAGCAGAGTATATAGCTCTTGCGGATGGAGTAAAGGAAGCTCTATGGTTAAAAGGGATGATTGGTGAATTTGGAATTATGCAAAAGTGTGTGACTGTCCATTGTGATAGCCAAAGTGCTATTCACTTAGCTAATCATCAAGTTTATCATGAGAAAACGAAGCATATTGATATAAGGCTTCATTTCATTAAAGATGTGGTTGAATCAAAGGAAATTCAAATTGAGAAGATAGCTTCGGAAGACAATCCAGCGGATGCATTCACAAAGTCACTACCAAGAGCAAAGTTCAAGCTTTGCTTGGACTTGATAAACTTCATTGAAGTATAATTCCATAAGTGGGAGAGCCACCACTACAAGGTTAACTCAATCCTCTGATTTGGAGTCAAGGTGGAGTATTGTTGAAAGTGCCTCAAAATCAAAGTGTAAAAACTGTAGAATTTGGTGATCAGAGACCAGATAATCGATTATGGAGAAGCCATAATCGATTATGAAGCTGCAGCCAGAATTCCTGAGTTTTCAGAACTGTGGAGAGACAGCAGATAATCGATTACGGGAAGGCCGTAATCGATTACGATAATCGATTATGCATCGGGTCATAATCGATTATCGCGTGTCTGTTTCTGTTTTTTAAGTTTGTTACAACAGATTGGGGAAATAGATCTGGGGTTTCTTGAGTGTGTTTTTCAGAGCGAAAAAGAGAGAAAAACCTAGAGAATACTATCATCTTGTATTGCTTTGATTCTATTGTGAATTGAGAGAAGAATCAAGAGAGGATTAGAGAAAGTTCAAGGGTTGTGTGAAAATAGAGAGACGAAAGGCTTGGGTATTCTTGTATGTTCATCTTGAGCATGGTGGAGTGAAGATCCAAGGGATCTCTATTGTAATCTTGATCAAGTTCATAGTGGAGGAGGTTCTCTCCCATGGATGTAGGCCACATTGGCTGAACCACGCTAAACTGTGTGTGTGCTATCTCTATCTCTTCTTCTCTTCCTCCTTTCTGCACCATAATCGATTATCCACTGGGCATAATCGATTACCACACTGTTTGATGCTTTTATTTTGCTGTTTTGAGTTTATACTTACTGGTTGTTTGCTATAGTGTTCCTTCTACATTAGTTGTATTTGGTTTAGGTTGCGAAACTCTATTTATTGGTACTGTGTAGTCATTGTGTATTGTTTCAGGGATCTTCTTTGGATTCTTTCATACATTGGACCAACAACCCGTTTAGCGGGTACACGCATGGGTAATGGGCGGGGACGAGTAGGGTTTTTACCCGACGGGGCGGGGGGCGGGGGAGTGCGACCCGTGCCCGCCCCGCCCCGTTGCCATCCCTAGGTGAAATGAGTTCTTTTCTTCATCTTATTTGTTTTTCTGGAGGCAATATAAGTGGAATGTAATTAAGAAAGGTATGTGATATTTTTGCCATGGCTGAGAACTATATTGGTATGATAGTGCCATGGTGTCTTCTCCTTAATTAGCTTCAGATATGTTCTTATATGAATTAGTGAGTGGTCGTACAACTATATGCAATATATTTTGATAAAATTGTGAACTGAGATATATGTAGAATGATAAGGATAAAGAGCAAGCCTTATGCTATTTTCAGGATAATATACATTAAGAGAATGAACTTGTGTATTAAGGATATTAACTCGTGAATTTGATGATGGGTAAAAAGTAAGAAAGATGAGATATCTATCAAGTTGATATGCTTTTGAAAGGCACTACGTACTCTTATTGTGTTTGACGATGCAAGCTAGTTAAAAATGATGAGATTGATATAAGTATTGATTGGAAAAATATTATGTGTGAATTTATTAAAATGATTGAAGGTATGAATTATTGTTGTTTCAGTATTATGAGCTATCCATGTGTATTTACATTATATAAGTGATAGAATTATATTATGGTTTATACTTTTGGATGAGGATAACAGGACGAGCAAGATTGTTTTTGCAAAATTTATATTGAGGTAATTACATATTTGGAGGACATTCTCCTTTTGAACATTTATTTTTCTAATTACATTGGTTATTGGGAAATTGTAATTGCTAGTATGATGGTAAAAAACATGAGAATTTTCAAATTCTCAATTTTGTTGTGTCGCTACAGTCTTATTTTGATTTTGGGGACTGTCATTGAAAATGATGTGTGCTATTATGACCTGTGGAGGTTGTAACTTGTAAAGTTATATGATCATGCATTTAAATGCATATGTATGAAAAGATATGGTGATCCTCCTAGCCCAATGGCAAAATTGGTCTTTGAAGATGATATAATTGTTGCAGTTATTTCACGGGAGATGATATAATTGTTGCAATTATTTCACGGACTTAACTTGTGACTAATATGACACAATGAGTGGTTGACTTTGGTGCTACCAAGTGTATTTGTGCAAATAAAAATGTTTTCGGCCTCCTACATTTTTGTAGGGGATGAACTGGATTTCCCACTGTATTAGAAATACAGTGATGCTAATTGGATTTCGAATTCATATGAGAGTAAATCCACTAAGGGTATGTGTTCACCCTTAGTGATGGTGGTGTAATTACTTGATATCAACCAGATAAAATTTTATTGTTAAATATACAATGGTGTCAGAGTTTATTACTCTAAAATTGACTGATAATGAGACCAAATGGTTGAAAGACTTCTTAGCAAATATTTTATCAAGAATTAAACCATATATGTTATTGTTTATATATTGTGATTGCCAAGTGGCAATAGCCACTGTATAGAATAATCTTTTAGCAAAAATAAGTGTTTAAGCAATTGCGAGATTATATGGATTATGTGAAGTCAAAAGTGGATTTGGCCAATCCGCTGACTAATAACACATCGAGGGGAATGGGACTTGAGCCAATGTGAAATTAACGGTGATGGTAACCCAACCATGAGTAATTCTTGTATAGACACAACACCAACACGTAAGATTTAGGCATAACCACTCATAATATGCAACACAATAAAATTGGGCCCACAGAAAATAAACTGAACAAATTAAAAAAAAGAACAAATTAAAAAAAAAAACAAAACAAAAGAATTGTACGAAGAAGACTTTCACCACCGTTTGGATGTTGCTGGTCCCTCCAACTACCTGACCATCATCATTCTCCATAAATGCTAAACTCAAGCTTCACCAACTCATTTTTCCTTTGCACCAGCTACATGACACCACTCTAACATTTAAAATGGACCAACTTTCATCCTCCTCCTCCATAGATGGTAGACCCACTATCACATCTGGCAACATTGAAGTAAAAAGTTGCAGAACTTGGCTATGTCATCCACTCAAAAATCAAATTTACCATCCTAGTACAAATCTACAGAACCATCCCAAAAATCTCTCTCCGCTATTGTTACACATTACAGTCCACTGATCAACATGAACTTCATCGTCCTCAAATCTTTCGCCTGGCTCCGCCAATCCTCATCGGAAACACCTCATTTCGTGGCCCAACCAAAACCCATCTATCTTCAGCAGAAACTCAAGGTCATTGTTGGGTATTCCAGTCCCAAGCTCTAGGGTGGTAAACTTTGAGTCGTCGTCGGTGGCGGCCCAGCAGCGGCTCCACTGCAGAGACGTTAGCAAAGGAGACGGAAAATGGGGCAAACATCATAAACGGGGTGTTCTTGAAATTGGATATTCCGAAGGAAAAAGAATCCCCTTATGTGTGCATCTTGCTATGACATAAGACTAGTGGTAGTGATTTATGGACGGTGGTGGTGGGTGTGGGGTTGTGGTGGTGAGAGACAAAGGGTTGAATAGGGAGGGGGATAGTGGTTGTGGGGTTGCGGCTGTCGTGGTGGCCGGAGTGAGTGTGATGAAATTTATGGAGATGTTGAGCTGATTGGGATGGTGGCCATGGGAGCCATGTTTGCTTCGTTGCTTCGTCAGAGGAAGAAGAAATAAAAGCAGATAAAATAAAATAAAAAATTAGTGTGATAGGTCCCATTTTACTGTGTTGGCATTTATTTATTGGATGTGTGCAAGAATGATGTTTAGGGTATGTGCCCACACAAGACTTTCTCCCCAACCTTTGTGATTGGAGATCCCATGAAGAAGGTTCATATGGGTAATAACAAGTCACTTGTTAGTTCTACTAGCACCATTAAATTTTGTCCCTTCCTATGGTGTGAGAAGTGTTAGACTGTATTTATTGGGAGGGTAAGCTAAAAGCTTTTAATGAATTTCATATCCCTTATGGGTGGTGTATGAAGTGTAGCATACACTTGATGAAATCACCTATGTGAGTGTCAAGTGGGGCCGCTTATATGAGATTGTGGCATAATCTCTAGAGCACTCATGAATTATTAGGCTCGCGCATGGCCGAAAAGCACAAAACAACATAATAGCAAGAATTGTGGGGGTGTAATGTGATTGGTAGACCTCTGACATACACCAAAGTGTTTTGGTTCATAGAAGTTTACTTCATCAACTCACTTGTATGGTATGTCTATCAATATAGGTCAGGTTCATAGTCCAAAAGACACCAGATTCGATGCATTAACACCCATGTGAACTCTGAATTCTATTAAATCTTTTCACAAATTATTTTGAAATATGTGAGGGATTGTTGGAAAATTTATTTCAAAATAATTTGATATTAAGGCTTTTAAATTCATACTTTATTATCATTCATTACCATTTATTTTCTTAACGTTTCTATTGATCATTTGATCTCCTTTTATTATTATTTTATGCTTTTTATTGTATTTTATAATAACATTTTTTGAATGTGCTAACAAAGAAAATAAAATAATTGTGCAATTTGTTGCAATTGCAAACGTTAGAGTGGGTTGAATGAAAAGGTACAAAAGGTACAATAAAATTCAATAAAGGCTGCAATGTAGAGGACTATGCATATGGAGGAGACATTCATGATTCTACTATATATATTGGGTGAAGTGCTCTTTGGAGATGAGTTGTTTAGTATATTCTCCAAAGCTTTTGTTCTTAGTTAAAAATATCTTTTCTTATTTCCTATGTATGATAGTTGATGTAATTCTTGCTGTTCTGGCACCCAGAATAGTAGTTATTCTGGAAGAGACTGTTATATCCGGGGGGAGTTTTGTAACACCCCGTTTTTCGTAAAATGTTTTATAAAGCTAGTTTTATTATTTTAAAATTGTTGATTAAGGGCTAAGTGGGATTTTAGCTTAAAAGTCCCTTTCTGGTACATGAGCACGCTCGTGCTCATCAGCCAGCAAGCTCGTGCTTAAAGTCAGAAGCGTGTCTCTGATTTTAAGTTGAGCACGACTGTGCTCAATAGTCAGCACGACCGTGCTCAATGCGTGGACCGCGCCTTGCTGACGCTAAGTGGAGCACGACCGTGCTCAAGGGTAAGCACGACCGTGCTCAAGTCCGAGTTTTATAAGTTGGCGCAGAACCCGAGGGTTAACGTGAAAACCCTACTTTTGTTGGCAGCCGTCACCAGTTGCGGCCAGAGCTATCTCTTTCCCCTTTTCCTCTTCTTCCATTGTTGTAGTGGAGTTTTGGAAGCCGTTTGGGAAGCAGGTTTGGTCTGTGGTAGTCTAGAGGTAACGTTCTCTCCCTTAGTGTTTTCCTTTCATAATGCTGTGAATAGGAAACTAATGTTTGTGTTCGGTTTGGCTAAGGTTGTGTTGAATCGAGCCGCTTTGGGGAACCGTGACCGTTTGCGTTAGGAGCTAACGTTGGAGCGACCTTCAATCCAGGTATGGGGAGAAGGGAATTGTTATCATTAGGCAGTGGGGTAGAGTAAGGTTAAGGGTTCCTCATGACCCTAGTTTGTTGTATGTAATTGTACGTTGATGACTGTTTTGGTATATCGTGAATATGTGTTTATATTCTTGATAATTGTTTGATGATATGATAGCATGTTAATTGTTGTTATTGACATGACCTTGGTTGATTGATGATATTGCTGTTATGGTGAGTTTGAGGTTGATGAAATTATGTTTATTGGTTAAATAGGTTTAAAAAAACGTGCTAAGTATAAGGGGTTTAATCCCTAAGTTAATTGGCTAGAAATCGGTTACTGTTCCTGCCCAGAACAGCACTATCGCGCGATGAGCACGACCGTGCTGAACAGGGAGCACGACCGTGCTCCCATTTAAATTCTAGAAAATGGCCGCACTGCTCAGCACAACCTTGCAGGTCAAATAGCACGATCGTGCTGCTGAGCATGATCGTGCTGCTGAGCACGACCGTGCTGAGTGTGAAGCACGACCATGCTTCACTTAAAAGGGCAGCACGCCCTCACGTGTCCAAGCACGACCGTGCTAGGGTCTAAGCACGACCGTGCTGACCCCTCCTGAACAGTAATGCAATTAAAGGACTTAAGGGGTTGTAAACCCCATTCCCCTATGATGATAAGTTGAGATAACTAATCAAAGATAAATATTAGACAACCTGGTTATTAATTATATAACATAATTAAGATAACAAAGTGTTAAGTCGGTATCCGTTGGGTTACCGCACGTTGTTAAGTTAAGTCTTGGGTGCTTAGTGACCAAAGCACATTGAGTTGAACCTTGGTGCTTATTGGCCAAGGGAGCCTTGACCCCGCGGTTTGGGTCTAAGGTTACGTTGAATGTTGATGTTGAAGTCTTGGGAGCTTCATGGCCCAAGCAAGGAGGTGGTTGAGATTGTTTGTTGTTGTGCCATTTGCATAGAGCATTGGAGTTGTTGATGGGGGAGGTTCGACAAAGGGGAGATCTCCCGAGAGTACGGTGATCTGGCCATCCACGGTAGGTCACCCAAGGTTTGGTGACCGAGGCCCCCCCGTGATGAGGCATCCACGGTTTGATGCGTTGGCTATCCATGGGGTTCACCCAAGGTTTGGTGAACTGCCGGTGTTGGTGCTTTTATGGCCAATACGGATATATAACTCCAAAGTCGTTCATCTTGAGTTACTTTGGATCCACATGCATAGTTGGAGTAGCGGAGTAGTTGATGCATTGCATAGCATAGCATACTTGGTTGTTATGATGCTGTTGGATGTTGATGTATGCTTATGTGTATGTTTACCTTGCGTACTATTCCCCTGCCGTTTATATGATTACATGAATCTTACTCCCTGTATTGTTTGTGTGTGGCCTGATTGGCATTTGCAGAGAATGACGAGCAGCCCGGAGAGGAGTGACTCTGAGGAGCCGCCACTCATAGTTAGGGCCTGTTCATTGTTTAGTCTGTTTTCGGTTGTATTCCGTGGATTTATTTCCGGAACGGTTATACCAGCTCTGAATTGTGACATCGGGGTTGGGTTATTTATTTGATTATGTTTTTATTTGATTAAACGTATTTTTATTTTCCGCATTGTAAACGAGTTCATGTGGGACTTTTCTACCCATGGACAATTGTTCTATTTAATTCAGTTAAATGCATGTCTTTCTTTTTATTTGTTTTATATTTAAATGCCTTATAACATGCGGGGTAGAAGGGTGTCACAAGTTTCGCTATTTGAGACAATTATTTTTTGGCGGGCAAAATAATCCCTAAGGACAGTGTGATTTCACACGTCTCAGACTATAAACAATTTATTTGTGTTCTTCTATTTTTTCTCAATTTATTTTATTTATTTTATTTTATGTTATTTTTACAACAGAAGCAAGACAGAGTATGTGGAATGTAAAAGTTTAACAAAAGGTGAAACACCTCTATATTAGAGGTGAAAGTTGGAGATCACATCATACCACAAGTCACACAGTTTAAATATCTTGGGTCTATTAAGCAAAATGACGGAGAAATTGAGGGAGATGTAAACCATCGAATTCAATTAGGGTGGTTGAAATGGAGGAAGGCTTCAGGTTTTTTGTGTGATAAAATGGTACCTCTTAACATAAAGGGAAAATTTTACCGTACAACTATTAGACTGGCGATGTTGTATAGGACAGAGTGTTGGGCGGTACAAAATCAACATGAGAGTAAATTCAATGTAACAGAGATGAGAATGCTGCGTTGGATGAGTGGAAAAACTAGACAAGATAGGATTAGGAATGATAGTAGTAGAGAGAGAGTTGGGTATCACCTATTGTAGAAAAGATGGTTGAATCTCGACTTAGGTGGTTTGGGCAAGGATGGAGGAGATTTGTAGATTCTGTAGTAAAGAGAGTAGACCAGATGGAAGGCAATTCAATCGCTAAAGTCAGAGGTAGGCCAAGAAAAAATATAGAAGAAACTATTAAGAAAGATTTAGAGGCCTAGGGTTTAACTATAAACATGATTCATGATAGAACACTATGGTGCCGTTTGACCCATGTACCGACTCCACCTGGTGGGATAAGGCTTTGTTGTTGTTGTCATCTGCATAAAGGACATGGCTTGGAGTATTGAAGTCTCTTGGACTTGACATTGGTTTTAATTTATTAGATTCAACCAAAAATGAGATTCCCCTGCTTAAGACATCTTCTGCAAGGCAAAAATAACAAATGGGACAATGGATCATCCTGCCTCATACCTCTTTTACAAGAGAAGAAGCCCACAACCTTGCCATTAATTGAGAAGGAAAGTTTGGCATAATGCAAGATAGTTTTCACCCATGAACAACATTGGCTATCAAAACCAAAGGCTTTCAACACTTTTATAAGGAAGTTCCAGTCTATAGTATCAAATGCCTTCCTAATGTCAAATTTGATGGCAATATTACCTCCAAAAGCTTTACAATCCCACATGTTTATTGCTTCAGAAGCAGTGCAGATACAATCAGAGATCCACCAATTTCTAATGAAGCCTATCTGCTGCTCAGAGATCACAGTAGAATCAACAATTGCAAGCCTATCAACCAAAATTTTGGAAAATTTAATTGAAATTTGGCTAATGCAATAGGCCTGAAATCCACTATTCGGATAGCACCATGAAACTTAGGTATAAGAACCATGAAGTTAGAATTAAGATTAGGAAAGAGCCAAACTTAGGAGAAAAATTGAATGATAGAGTTACAAACATCTCTTCCAACAATACTCCAGTAGGTTTGATAAAAAATGCCTCCAAAACCATATGGAACCGGAGCACTACTACCATTTAAAGAAAAAATAGTTGCTTTGATTTCTTCTAAAGAAGGTAGATTGGTTAACATACAGTTATCCTCAGATGAAACAATGGAAGGAATAACTTGGTTAACTAAACCATTGTCTGTACATGAATTATCTGAAGCATAAAGGGAGCGGAAGTAGTCTATCACATGCTACTCAATAGAAGTACCATCATCCAAAAGGGAATCTCAAACCTTTAGGATAGACATTTGCTTGGACTTATTTTGGATTTGAGCAATTTTATGGAAGTATGTAGTATTCCTGTCTCACTGAAAATTCCAATTGAGCCTAGATTTTTCTTTCCAAAAGCTTTCCTGAAAAGAGAGAACCAGGTCCAACTTTATCTGAGCTTTTTGTTCCAAACAATGCAAAGAATCAAAATACCCTTCATTGCTTATCTTTTCCTGTACGCTATCAATTGTTGCCAAAGCATCTTTCACTCTAGATGAACATCACCAAAAATTGTTTTGTTCCAAACCCTTAATTCAGCTTTTAGATGTTTTAATTTATGAGATAGTACAAACATAGGACAGCCATAAATAGGCCTTTCCAAAACCTCGGCAATTAAACAAGCACAATCCTGATGATCTATCCAAATTTTACGGAATTTAAAAGGAGAAGGATGATTCAAGGCACCTCTCTTGCTAATAAACAACAAAGGATGGTGATCTAATTGCTTCTAGGCAAAGTGCGGCATGATGTTGAGGACCAAAAGGAAAGCCATTGATCATTACATAAAGCTCTATCCAATCTCAGTTTTGTATGCAATTTACCTTTTCTCTCACTAGTCCAAGTAAATTGATCCCCTCTTGTCATCAGTGACTTAATTGACAAGTCTCACCAACTTCTAAACTCATCACAAGAGGCTACCAATGGTAATCGACCCCCTCTCTTTTCATGAGCTTCAAGAACGACGTTGAAGTCACCAATATAGCACCAAGGACCCAGGAATTGCTGCTGCTGAGAAGTAAAATGCATCAAAAGACCCCTTCTTAAAATATGAGAAGTGCTAGCATAAATGGCATAACCATAAACTACTGTACCATCAGAAATAACAAAAAAGGAAATCTGCTAAGATGTAGAGGAAATAACCACAGGGGACAACTTTGTTGGTGTAAGCCCTAGTGGCCAATCTATTTTGAATGGATCATCATTTGCATCATGAATTTGATCATATATTTGATATATGAATAAGGCATTCATTTATTATGTTATTATTTTATAGAATAATAAAGTCCTTAGAATGTACAGTTCATTCAATGATATATTAAATACGAGACTTAATCGTGAGATCTCATTGAATATAGAATGTTATTCTTAAATATTTGTAGTCGGGTTTTATTGTTAATTAGCACGACAATAATATATAGAGACTATTGTGTGAGTAGACTGATGACCACATCTCACAGGTCATGGATATGTGATATCAAGTTGGCACACAGGCATAAATATTAGGAGTAATATTTATTGTGACACCTTCTACCCCACATACGTATAAAGAATTAAAGATAAGGAAAATAAAATAAAACATGCATCATTTATTAAAAATTAAAACCAACAACGGATAGAGGACATCACATTGTATCAAACGTGGAAACATAAACGAAACATAACATAACCCAACCCAACCCTTAGTGTCACATACAGAGGTGGTATAACCAATCCGGAAAAACAACCTCGGATACAAACTGAAACAAACTAACTAACTACTAGAAAACTGGAAATCCGAACTAAAGAGTCGCGGCTCCTCGGAGTCACTCCTCAACTGGCTGATCGCCGTCCTATGCATAAAGATACATGCCACAAGACAAGAAACATAAAAATAGGGAGTAAGAAACATGAATATGAATATAATGGAAAGGAAGCAGTTAGCAAGGCGAGCATACAACAAACAAGCATGTTATAAAAGTAACAGCAACATAACATAATAACATCATCATACAAACGTGTATGATATGCAATGCAACTCTGCTTCACTAGTACATTATGCACTTGGATCCATCTATCTCAGAAAGTCAACTTCGAAGTTACATCTCCACATTGACCAATAAGCACCAACATCGGGGCAATCCACCAAAACTCAGATGGACTCCTAGGAGAGCCGACTCACCTTACTCTCAAATGCGCCCCCACGGTTGTACATGATTCACTTGAATCGTCGCGGATGGCAAGATCACCATAACTAGGGCGACCTCCCCTATGTTGAACATCCTCCACTAACATCTCCGATGCGTGAATGCATGCTCAACATAACACATAAGAACAACCACCACCTCGGCTTGGGCCATTAGGCTACCCAAGTTTTAACACCATCAACACCTCGACCACTCTACTATCGAGGATTAACGTTTATTTTTGTATTTATTTATTAAACACTCTAGTCGTTCTACACTAGAGATTACCACCTTGACCATCAAGCATCACGGCCCCCTTGGCCACTAGGCTACCTAGGTACCACATCATCATTAACACTCTAGCCATTAAGCACTAGAGATTACCACCTTGACCATCATGCATCAAGGTCCCCTTGGCCACTAGGCTACCAAGGTACAGCAATCTTATCACTTGTATTTGGTCTTCATGTTCCGTTGGTATTTTATTAAGTCTTTTAGAGCAATTGTGGTGAAACCCCTGCTTCAGCACTGTTCTGCATTCTGTTCTGCATAGGTGAGCACAGGCGTGCTCACCCCTCAGCACGGTCGTGTTGAGCTCACAGTCAAGCATGGCCATGCTGACTATTGAGCACAGGCATGCTTAAACAGCGCGCCCAGTTCTGGGTTTAAATGGGAGCACGGGCGTGCTCCCTGTTGAGCACGGGCGCGCTCGAGTGCGCGCGCTGCTACTCTGGGTGGAAGGGTCACTGACCCTTTGCAAATTCAATGGGAACAATTCAGGTTCAATCCTAAGGGTTCTTACTAGTCATTTGACCATCAGTTTCATTAGTATTGATTAAATGTTCATGTCTTATAATTAAAGGGGAATTAATCCTTTAGTTTCATTCCATTACTTGTTCCTAATCACTCAAGAATCAATCCCTAAGGTCCTTGACTAAGCCATTGACATAATCCTCACTCATTACTAACATTCAGTCTTATGAACAAGGGGAACAACCTCCCTTAACATTGTTTAACAGATTTAACGGTTAACATTAACGCGTCACAAAGTCAATCAATAGCCAATACATTACAACATCATAATTATGATAAAACACTCAATCATGTCATCCTCATATTAACATGTTCATAACAAACATCAATACACAATTAATAATAATCATGCCAATATCATAACAACAAACAGTTTAACATCAGATAATAATCAGGCAAATAGGCATACAACATGTTATCAAACATAAAAGGTTATGGGAACCCTTCGTCTTACGCCACCCCCAAGCCTACATACTCGTACTATTCCTTCTCCCCATACCTGGTATGAAGAATTCCTGTTAAACCGAAGACGCTCCTAGACTGGTTCCCTTGAACGGCTTGACGAATGATCCCAAGCCTTGGTAATCACAAACAGGGTTAACCCATTAGTTCCCAATTCATGAAATAGAAAAGGAAACAAAAGAGGGAAAGACCATTACCTTTGCTAATTGGCACTAGCGCGTGATTGTACTCTCTCAACTACGAATGGGACACCAAACAAAGATTAGGTTCAAAAGGGAAGAATGAGAGAGGCTGCCGTCACACTTAGGATTGCCTAAAGTGCCAAATTTTGAGGTTTCACTTGTAACCCTCGCTGCTCGCTGACTATATAAAGACTCTGACCCGAGCACGGTCGCGTTCCCTGTTGAGCACGATCGTGCTCCACTTAGCGTCAGAGAGACACGTTTCCCTCCTGAGCACGGTTGTGCTTCCTATTGAGCACGATCATGCTTGTGGCTCAGGCAGCCACAAGACTTGCATCAAGCACGAGCGTGCTGACACAGGAGCACGGGTGTGCTCGTGAGTCAGGAAGGGATTTTTAACTCAAAAACCCCACTTAGCCCACACTAAACCTTCCTAACAAACAAAGCGCACATAAAAGCACTTATACAGACAACGGGGTGTTACAATTCCACCCCCCCCCCCCCTTATAAAAAATTTCGTCCTCGAAATTTCTACTCACATCGAGCGAAGAGATGCGGGTACGCCTCCATCATCTTGCTCTCTAGCTCCCACGTAGCACTTTCCTCAGTTGCTCCACTCCAAACGACTTTGTCCAAAGGAATCTCCTTGCCTCTCAGTTGCTTCACCCTCCGATCCTCAACTCGAAGGGGTTGTACTTTGAAAGTCAAATTCTCTTTTTACTGAATCGTGTCGGGGACTATCACATGGTTTGGGTCATGAATGTACTTACGAAGGTGTGACACGTGAAAAACATTATGAAGTTTGGACAAGAAAGGAAGCAAGGCTATTTGATAAACAACTTCACCGACTCTTTTAAGAATTTGGTAAGGGCCAATGAATTTGGGTGTAAGTTTCTTCGCTTTCATCACTCTACCGACCCCAGTTGTTGGAGTAACTCTCAAGAATACGTGATTACCTTCCTGGAATTCGAGCGCCTTCCTCCTTTTGTCATGGTAGATTTTCTGCCTACTTTGTGTCGTTCTCATCTTTTCCTGAATCAGTCTTACATTTTCCGTGGTTTCTTGCACTATCTCAGGTCCTAACACCACACTATCACGCTGTTCATTCCAACATAAGGGTGTCCTACATCTCCTCCCATAAAGAGCTTCGTACGGTGCCATCCCAATACTGGAATGGAAACTATTGTTGTAGCTGAACTCTATTAGAGGCAAAAACTTGTCCTAACTACCCGACTGTTCTAGCACACACGCTCTCAACAAGTCCTCTAAGGACTGGATGGTTCTCTCAGACTGGTCATCCGTCTGCGGGTGGTAAGCTGAACTTAGCCTAAGCTTGGTATCTAAAGCCTCGTGCAAACTAGTCCAAAACCTAGAGGTAAACCTCAGGTCTCTATCTGACACTATGCTAGAAGGTACACCATGTAACCTAACTATCTCTTTGATGTACAGCCTGGTCAACTTTTCTAAAGGGAATTTCATGTTCATTGGGATGAAATAGGCGGACTTAGTCAATCTATCCACAATAACCCATATCGCTTCATAACCGGCTGGAGTCCTCGGGAGTCCAGACACAAAATCCATGGCAATATTTTCCCATTTCCATTTTGGGATACTTAAAGGTTGCAACTTTGTTAATGGCTTCTAGTGTTCTATCTTAGCCTTTTGGCACACTAAACAAGCATACACAAACTCAGCCACATCTTTCTTCATCCTAGGCCACCAAAACATCCTCTTTAAATCCTGATACATCTTAGTGGCACCTGGGTGCACACTCAATCCACTCCTATGTCCTTCTTCAAGGATCAACTTCCTAAGCTCCGGGACATCCGGTATACAAACTCTATCCTTGAACCTCAAGACCCCATCACTTCCGTCCTCAAAACTAAGGTCTCTACCTTGAGCAAGCAACTCCCTCTGGTCTAAGAGAAACTTATCTATCTTTTGGCCTTCTCTAGCCAGATCCACCAAACTGTTGGTCACCTTCAAGGTTCCAAGCCTAATGCTCTTAGGGGAAACATCCCAAGATAAACTTAGGTCTCTAAACTCCTCGATCAGATCCATCTCCCTAACCATCAAAGCGGAGACGTGCAAGGTTTTTCTACTTAAAGCATTGGCCACTACATTGGCCTTTCCTGGGTGGTAGGTCAGGTCAGACACATAATCCTTAAGAAACTCCATCCACCTACGCTACCTCATACTGAGCTCTTTCTGATCAAACAAATATTTCAAACTTTTATGATCACTAAAAACCTCGAACTTAGCTCCATAGAGGTAATGCCACCAAATCTTTAAGGAAAATACCACAACGCCTAACTCTAGGTCATGAGTAGGGTAGTTCTTCTCATGGGTTTTCTACTGCCTAGAAGCATAAGCCACTACCTTACCATTCTGCATCAACACACCACCTAAACCTTGTTTCGAACCATCGCAGTAAACCACGAAATGTTCACTAGGATCGGGTAAAACTAAAACTGGTGCTGATATCAACATATCCTTTAGGGTTTGGAAACTTTCGTCACACTTGGAGTCCCACACAAAGAGTTATCCCTTCTTGGTGAGACGGTTTAAGCGTAATGCTAACTTAGAGAATCCTTCTATAAACCTCCTATAATACCCTGCTAAACCCAAGAAACTCCTAATCTCGGTCACTGACTTTGGCGCTTCCCACCGGGGCACCGTCTCAACCTTAGCCGGGTCGACGGCTATCCCACCTTTGGAGATCACGTGACCTAAGAAACTCACTTCCTCTAACCAAAACTCACACTTAGACAACTTAGCATACAACTGCTTCTCCTTAAGGGTCTGCAAGACAACCCTCAAGTGTTCCTCATGTTTCTCCTTGGTCTTAGAGTACACTAAGATGTCATCTATGAAAACCACCACAAACTTATCCAAGTAAAGGTGAAAGGTCTTGTTCATGTAGTCCATGAACACAGTAGGAGCATTGGTCAAACCAAAGGGCATAACCAAGTACTCATACGTAGTGATCATAACGCATCCTAAATGCTGTCTTCGGGATGTCCTCAGACTTAACCCGAATCTGATGGTACCCTGACCTCAAATCTATCTTTGAGAAAACCCAAGCTCCGATCAACTGATCCATAAGATCATCAATCCTAGGGAGAGGATACCTATTCTTAATGGTCACTTTGTTGAGTTGTCGATAGTCGACACACAACCTCATACTGTCATCCTTCTTTTTCACCAACAACACTGGCGCTCCCCATGGGGATACGCTAGGCTTGATGAACTGCTTCTGTATCAGATCTTCTAACTGTTCCTTTAACTTAGCTAGCTCTAGAGGAGATATTATATAGGGTGCTATGGATATAGGCCCAATGCCAGGCACTAAGTCTATGGTAAACTCCACATCTCTCTCTAGGGGTAGTTCGTAAACATCCTCCGGGAACACTTTAGGAAATTCTCGCACAACTGGCACGCTGTCGACATCAGGAGGGCTCTCGACTTCCAGGGAAGCTAGCATCATGTACACTTGGGCCTCTTCTTTCATAAAAGCCTTGGTTGGCAAAGAGAAAGCTAGGATCCCTAGACTCCACTGGAGTTCCAAAAACTATGGTTTTATCAAAGCAATTCAGAAGGACGTGGTTGGAAGATAACTAGTCCATGCCAAGAATAACATCAAGGTCTTTCAAGGGTAAACATACAAGATCAACAATAAAGTCTCTACCATCCATGGTAATAGGAATATTCTTGCATGCATAAGAAGTGAGAACATGTTTATTCGTGGGTGTGGCAACAATTAAGTCACACTCAAGAAGTGTCACAGGCAACTTAAGACTTTTAGCACATTCATATGACACAAACGAGTGAGTCGCACCCGAATCAAACAACCAGTTAAACAAACTTTATTAATAAGGCACATACCTTGGATCAAGTCTTCAGATTCGGAGGCCTCGGCTCTACTGAGAGTAAAGACTCTTCTCGTGGTCTTCAGTCGTTTGGCTTGAGGCTTCTGACCTTTGCTTGCACTTTGTGGTTCTGACTTTTCTCCCTCGCAATTCCGGCTGATGTGGCCATACTTGCTACACTTGAAATAGATGATGCCCGTCTCCTTGCACTGAGTAGAAAAGGGATATTGTCCATACTTGATGCACCGAATAGGTCTAGAATATGATGAATCCCATCTCCTGGACCTGTCTGAAGAAAACTGTGACTTCTTGTCATCCCGTTTGAAGTCCTTGCCAGTTGGAGCGAGACGCGATTTTCATTTGTTTCCCCGATCACTCTTCTTGTTTCTATGGCTGTCTGATCACTTGGAGGCCGACCCTCAGGACTTGTAGGCATCTTCAAAGATCCTACACTTGTTCACTAGGACCAGGAATACTCGGATCTCCTGGTAGCTGATAGCCTGCTTGATCTCTTGATGCAGACCATCCTCAAACTTGACGCACTTGGAGCGGTCGTCCGTCACATACTGATACAGTGTGTAATAATGAGCCAACTCTCAAACTTAGCCGCATATTCTCCCATTGACATGTTGCCCTGCTTCAGTGCCAAGAATTCCATTTCCTTTTTTTCGCGGATATCTGTTGGGAAGTACTTCTCGAGAAATCTGTCCTTGAAGACAATCCATGTGACCACAGTACCCTCAGCCTGGATGCGCTGATGACAATTCTCCCACCAGTGCTCAGCCTCCACAGTCAACATGAAAGTCCCGAAAATGACCTTCTGCTGATCATTGCATCCCATAGCTCAGAAGATCTTCTCCGTCTCCCCTAACCACAATAGGGCACCCTCAGGATCGTAAGCTCCCTTGAAATACGGCGGATTGTTCCGCTGGAACTTGTCGAGACCCTGGAACTCAGTTGGTCCCCCATTGTTGTTGGCGTTCTAGTTCTGGCCTATCACATTGGCAAGGAGTGACAAAGCATCTGCAATAGCCTGGTCGTTTCTACCTCCTCTTCCTGCCATAAGTTCCTTTAAACGCCCAAGACAACTTGTTAAATACAGGGAACTTAAATCAGGAAAAGTTATCGGTTCTTAACACTAAGCATCATTGCCTATATAAATACAGGCAATTCAAACAAGAGCACACAACAGACTCACAAAAGACATTTACCACTGTCTAATAGGACAAACCTGCTCTGATACCATTAAATGTGACACCCTCTACCCCGCATACGTATAAAGAATTAAATAAAAATAAAATAAAATAAAATATGCATCATTTATTGAAAATTAAAACCAACAACGGATAGAGGACATCACAATGTATCAAACGCGGAAATAAAAACATAACATAACCCAACCCTTAGTGTCACATACAGAGCTGGTATAATCAATCCAGAAAAACAGCCTCGGATACAAACTGAAACTAACTAACTAACTACTGGAAAACTGGAAATCCTAACTAAAGAGTCGCGGCTCCTCAGAGTCACTCCTCAACTGGTTGCTCGCTGTCCTCTGCATAAAGATACATGCCACAAGACAAGAAACATAGAAATAGGGAGTAAGAAATATGAATATGAACATAATGGCAAGGAAGTAGTTAGAAAGGCGAGCATACAACAAACAAGCATGTTATAACAGTAACAGCAACATAACATAATAACATTATCATACAAACGTGTATGATATGCAATGCAACTCTGCTTCACTACTCCATTATGCACTTGGATCCATCTATCTCAGGAAGTCAACTTCGAAGTTACATCTCCACATTGGCCAATAAGCACCAATGTCGGGGCAATCCACCAAACCTCGGATGGACCCCTAGGAGAGCCGATGCACCTTACTCTCAGATGCGACCCCACGGTTGTACATGATTCACTTGAATCGTCGCGGACGACAAGATCACCATAACTAGGGCGACCTCCCCTATGTTGAACATCCTCCACTAACATCTCTGATGCGTGAATGCATGCTCAACATAACACACAAGAACAACCATCACCTCCGCTTGGGCCATCGACCACTCGACTATCGAGGATTAACATTATATTTTCGTATTTATTTATTAAACACTCTTGTCGTTCTACACTAGAGATTACCACCTTGACTATCAAGCATCAAGGCCCCCTTGGCCACTAGGCTACCAAGGTACCACATCATCATTAACACTATAGCCATTAAGCACTAGAGATTACCACCTTGATCATCATGCATCAAGGCCTCCTTGGCCACTAGGCTACCAAGGTAGAACAATCTTATCACTTGTATTTGGTCTTCATGTTCCGTTGGTATTTTATTAAGTCTTTTAGAGCATTTGTGGTGAAACCCCTGCTTCAGCATTGTTCAGCATTCTGTTCTGCATCGGTGAGCACGGGAGTGCTCACCCCTCAGCACGGTCGTGCTGACTATTGAGCACGAGGGTGCTTAAGCAGCGCGCCCAGGTCTGGGCAGAAAGGGTCACTAACAGATTGCCAATTCATTAGGAACAATTCGGATTCAATCCTAAGGGTTCTTACTAATCCTTTGACCATCAATTTCATTAGTATTGATTAAATGTTCATGTATTATAATTAAAGGGGAATTAATCCTTTAGTTTCATTCCATTACTTGTTCCTAATCGCTCAAGAATCAATCCCTAAAGTCCTTGACTAAGCCATTGACATAATCCTCACTCATTACTAACATTCAATCTTATGAACAAGGGGAATAACCTCCCTTAACATTGTTTAACAGATTTAGCGTTTAACATTAATGCGTCATAAAATCAATCAACAGCCAATACATTACAACATCATAATTATGATAAAACACTCAATCATAGCATCATCATATTAACATGTTCATAACAGACATCAATACACAATTAATAACAGTCATGCCAATATCATAACAACAAACAGTTTAACATCAGATAACAATCAGGCATATAGGCATACAACGTGTTATCAAACATAATGGGTTATAGGAAGTCATCGTCTTACGCTACCCCTAAGCCTACATACTCATACTATTCCTTTTCCCCATACCTGGTATGAAGAATTCCCGTTAAACCGAAGACGCTCCTAGACCGGTTCCTTTGAACGGCTCGACGAATGATCCCAAGCCTTGGTCAACACAAACAGGGTTAACCCATTAGTTCCCAATTCATGAAACAGAAAAGGAAACAGAAGAGAGAAAGACCATTACCTTTTCTAATTGGCACTAGCACGTGATTGTACTCTCTTAACTACAAACGGGACACCAAACAAGGATTGGGTTCAAAGGTGAAGAATGAGAGAGGCTGCCGTCACACTTAGGATCGCCTAAAGTGCCAAATTTTGAAGGTTTCACTCGTAACCCTCGCTGCTCACTGACTATATAAAGACTCTAACTCGAGCACGGTTGTGCTCCTTGTTGAGCACAGTCGTGCTCCACTTAGCGTCAGCGAGATGCGTTTCCCTCCTGAGCACGGTCGTGCTTCCTGTTGAGCACGGTCGTGCTTCCTGTTGAGCACGGCCGTGCTTGTGGCTCAGGCAGCCACAAGACATGTGCATCAAGCATGGGCGTGCTGACACATGAGCACGGGCGTGCTCGTGCGTCAGGCAGGGATTTTTAACTCAAAAACCCCACTTAGCCCACTCTATACCTTCCTAACAAACAAGGCACACATAAAAGCACTTATACGGAAAATGGGGTGTTACATTTATACCGGATGACCCTTTTATAGAATACTTCATAATAGTTATGTAAGTGTCATAAGTATTCTCATGACGATCATAGTGAAGTAGTCCTTCGACTTGAAGTCATTAAGATTCCTACATAAGGAGTTGTAAGCTTTAATGCTATCAAACATCATGCGTAACTGGGTGATCATAAAGGTAGTTATTGGGCCTGCAATAAATCATGTTGAGGAGTGTGAGTGATGTAGACATGATTCTTCCCTCCTATATAATAGGGGTAATGTCTTGGGCCCCTTGATATTGTGAGATGTGAAATATGCGTAGCCACCCAGAAATGGGCCAATGTGTGATATTGGGCCCGTTTGTGATTACACATCTACTCGGGATCACGGAACATATAATTGAACATAACAAGGATGACACTCTTATGCCTTGTGTTCAATTAAGACATATGGACGAAGGGACATTTACTGCACGATAAGTTTTGGTCGCGGTAAGGTTAAAATCGGATCACCGATACTCTCGCTAATTGGGTAGCAATGATGCATTGTCAATTGTCGCTCATTATTTGTAATATTTAATATTATAATTAATATTTGTTATTATTAGAATATTTAATATTATTGTCAACTTAGTGGGAGCTTATAGGGCCACTCACATAAAGCAAATGCAGAGCAAGTCAATTAATTAAATATAATTTAATTAATATAAATGTTATTGTACTTATAGCATACAAAGCCCAATAAGTAAGCAATTAGGTAAGAGGAGCATGTGGCTTATAAATAGACCCTTACACTTACTCTAAACCTAGACTTGCTTGCCGCGCCTCCCCATAGCCGTCAACTAACACAAGAGACAGAGCTCTGACGCATTTCGGCTTGTTTAGACTGAGTAGAGGTGTTGCACATTCGTGACACTTTCGATCATAGTAAAAGCATGCTACAAGAGGTAAATAATATTACCCTATGTGATTCATATTAGTATTACGCAACCCATGGACATGCTTTTCTTCCGCCTTGAGATTTGATTTTAAAAAGAGGATAATCTCATGAAAACCCAACAGTGGTATCAGAGCGTATGGCCGTAGTTACCTTGAATCCCTAGGTGCTTGTTTGCCTTTTTTTTCTTTTTGAGGGAAAAGCTTATACTAAGAACCTCTAAACTCAGAGGCTATGAAAGAAGCAATACAAGGAGGAGTCTCTTCAATCCACATATAATTTCCTGTCTCTAAAGAAAATTTAGCTAACTTGTGAACAAGCATATTTGCTTCTCGCTTGATATACGATACAATAAAACTATTAAAAGTAGGAAGAAAAGCCTTACAATCAGATACAACAGATCCAAATATTAGATAGGGCTTGCATAGAATTCTTCATAGCTGATGCAACCTGAAGGGAATCTGTCTCACCAAGCAACCTCATAAAACCTAGGTCTTTTGAAAAATTCAACCCGAGCCGTAAACCAATAGCTTCCAAAGTATCCATATCCGGAATAGCAAATATTTCCATGTTGCAGCTGCCATTACATTGCCATGCTCATCCCGTATAACAATCCCAACACCCCAGCAACCATCAACCAGACCAGCAGCATCCACGTTCATTTTATACCAATCACAAGGGGGCACCCATCTTAATGAGGGACTCAATGGCTGGCCCAAATTCGCATCGCCAACAGCAAGAGGCTGCACTTCTCATCTACATAAAGTGTTTTGGTACATAGAAGTTTACTTCACCAACTCTAATTTTTATTAATTTTTCTAACAAATTATTTTGAAATATGTGTGGGATTGTTGAAAAATTATTTATATTTAATTCAAAATAATTTGATATTTAAAATGTTTTAAATTTGTATTCATATTTTATTGTCTTGTATAATCATTTATTTCCTATAATAATTCTATTAATGTTTTGAATTATTATTATTATTATTATTATTATTATTATTATTATTATTTAATGCTTTTAATTGCCTTACCCATTAACTTCCAACGTGCAACTTTGAGGAAAGAAGTAGAGCACGGTTTCTCCCTTTGTTTTTATATATGGTCCACGGGACTGAAACTAGGGTCACTTATTGATTAAAAAATTATGAGACCTGTGAGAACATTTTCCAACTGCAAAGACTTATTTTTGAGGAATGAAAAGAAAATATGATTGAGAGTTATTCTTGTTGTTATTGGTACGTACCCAGAATAATATGATTATTCTGGAAGAGCCTGATATATCTTGGGAGAGTTTCGCATTTTGAGACAATCATTTGTGGGTAGGCGAAATAATCATTAAGGATAGTGTGATTTCACACGTCTCATACTATAAACATTTTATTGATGTTTTGCATCTTTTTCTATATTTATTTCATTTATCTATTATATTTATTTTACTTATTATTTTTACAACAGAGGCTTCCATGATTTCGTCAAATTTGCACGCAAGTCATTATATTTTATAAGAGTGTCACCTTTCAACAATAAGAGCCTATATGGAGGTTGTTCTTGTACCCTTCAAGACTCGCTTTATACTCTTCCTCGGTGATCTTGATGGAGAGTGCATCTCCTTTCAAACAAGGCTTCAGACTGGAATATCACATACATTGCTTAATGCTTGTGCAAAAGACTTCTTTTGTGGATTAGGAGGAGGAGGAGGAGGAGGAGGAGGAGGAGGAGGAGGAGAAGAGGGATGTAACATCCAGTTTTTCAAGTATGTGATTAAGAGGTGAATTAGGTATGTTAAGAATTAGATAATGTTTCTTATGATATGAGGAAGTTGTGATTCAAATTTGAAGATATTTGGCCTTGGAACGAACTTAGAACGAGAAGAAAATATCTTTTCAAAGAGTTAACAAACTTAAATTCAAATCCCCACAGTTAGTATAATCAAAAGTTGTAAAGAAAAAGGATAGAAGATTCACACAAATAATTTATCCTGGTTCACTTTCTTCCAACCAAGAGCTACGTCCAGTCCTTTCTACTTGAGGGTTTTCTCCACTATATTCCAAAAGCTTACAAGTATTCAACACATCTTCAGGCTAACAATAACAAGTATTCAACACATCTTCAGGCTTACAAGTATTCTTTCCAACCAAGTCTTTTCAGGCTCACTCTAACTTAAAGATTAAAGATTTTGACCTATGAAACTCAGAGCATGTTTGGGAAAATTTAATTTTTTTTTCCCAAACATCTGTTTTTACCCTTAAAAGCAGTTTTGTGAACAATTACTTTTGTTTGGGTTTTCATATGAAATGAATGAAAAGCTTTTTTATGACAATTTAAGCTGTTTTTAACAAGCCGTAATATATGACAGTTTTGATGGAAAATTTTCGATTATACTGGATAAGTCTCCCTCTATCTTTTATCAGGTGGTTAATAATTGATAAAGAATGAAATGATATTTTTTTTTTTTTTTGTGAAAGATGAAATAAACAACAAGAAACGTGGATTCTATATCACCAGGAGGATGAGGCCAAAGTCTCCAAGTGACATGCGAGTGGAGTTTTGCTACATGATCCGAGCAAAGTCTCTGTTCCTACCGAGATCCGAGTTACCGGAATCTCTCCGTAAACGTCAGACCAAGGTTGAACGTTGGGGTTGTTTTAGACCG
The DNA here is from genome assembly GCA_035048595.1 of Echinosophora koreensis. Lineage (NCBI taxonomy): Eukaryota > Viridiplantae > Streptophyta > Magnoliopsida > Fabales > Fabaceae > Echinosophora > Echinosophora koreensis. The sequence continues at coordinate 3,099,449 of JAPCYP010000025.1, read as the reverse complement.
TGGCTTGACAGAATGGTTATATTCCGGTCCTACGTATCCCAATGGGAATCAAAGCCAAACGTAGTTCTGTGTTCAACCCTTGATCACGTGGTGCATCAATCTCTTAATCTTGTATCTGATGTACTCCGGTGGGCAAGGACTTATTGGTAGTCTCTTGATCACAACCGGGACCTCTAATACGCTTAAGAGAGAACACCAAACTCAAGTAAAAGTTAAAAGTGTCTTTCCTCTTAGACTCTTCCTCTTTTTATAGAGGAATAGAGGGATAAGCTGATCCTATTTTCTAGGATCTAGTTCATCTCTTATCACTTATCACTTATCTATTTTAGCTCAACTCCCATCTCTTTTTATTGATAAGAGTTATCTCTTATCTAAAGTAAGGTTGTTAGCCGAGTACTAGATAAGTGTATAGTTTGAAGCAGTTAAGCTTCCGAGCTCGGCGGCCGAGCTTACCACCTCGGCCAGTACACAAGCCCCCCAAGCTTCGAGCTCAAAAGAGCGAAGAAGTTTTCATGACAAGTGCCGAGCTTGCCTTCTGGAGATTTTCTGAACTCATGGCTTAGGTTTTTATTTTCCTTTTTGCCATGCTTTCCATGACCGATATTGTACCTCGGCCCATTTATGAGCTCGGTGGGCTTAGTTGGCCGAGCTTGACATATTGCTACCAGTTCGGAACTATCTCGGGATGACGAGTTTCTGGCCGAGTTTTACTACTCGGCCCATGCACCACCTCGGCTATAACACAAGCCCCCCAAGCTTTAAGCTTCATAAAGCGTGAAAGTTTTATTGAGGAAGCCGAGCTGAACCGGGATAGGAACGGTTATGTCAATCTTTTCTTGTGACGTCAGTTTCTCACCAACCGAGATGAAAAGAGACGTTATGCTACTCTTAAGACCAGCTTTGCTTGTGACACGTGGCTGCTGGTCCAACTTCCGAGGTCTGTTTTGCCATTGCGCATTTAAAACCTTCTTAAGTGGCATCGTGCATTCCGATGTCCTTGCCACGTGTTACTCTATGATAGGTGTGCCGAACTTACGCCGGTTTGAAGAGACGTTTCCCTTCTCCCATACGGTGTCATTATTGGCCCCAACAGTAACGTTTTAATTTTTCAAATGTTGTCTATAAATTGTGGAGTTTCCGGAGGCAGATGCTCGTTTGCCCTCATACTCTCACATTTTACTCTTGAAGCTTCTGTGTCTTTCTCTTCTGCAATTTCACTTCTTCTCCAGGTACGCCCCTGCTTCCAACACTGCCCCTTTGTTTCTTTCATTTTATACGTTCTGTGGACCATGGAGCCTTCGTTTGAGGTTTCCCAAAGTGTTTCATCAGATGTTCAAATCGTGGAATCTGGGATTAACCCTATTGGGGGTTCTCCTTCTCCTTCACACGGTGATGAGGGTAACCCAGATGAAGCATCTTCTTCCTCGTCTGGGGAAAGTAGTTCTAATGCTCCTCCAGCCACCGTGGTTCCACCGCGCCGCCGTCGTGCTTCAAGGGTTCCAAAGGAACCTATCCCAGACATCACCATCCCTGGGTATTCTTGGGTCAGGCCTAAGGTTGGAGCTTTCTTTTCTAACTTCAGGAGTTACGGGTCTCTTCGTTCTGTGAAGAGCAAAGTGTCCCCTAGTCCCCACATTGTTCGTTGTCTCCCATGCTCAGATAATGAACATGTTTTTTTGAAACCTTTACCCATTGAGACACATTTTACTTATGTGTATAAAACCCTCTTCGAACAAATTGGCATCTCTTTTCCCATCACCCAGTTTGAATGTGATGTGCTACGGGTTATGAACGTTGCCCCTACTCAGCTTCATCCCAACAGCTGGGCCTTCATGAAAGCTTTCCAGATTTTGTGTAGGCAAGTCGGAATGGAGGCCACCGCACCGAAGTTCTTATACTTCTATAAGGTTCGGTTTGGGGATCGAATCGGATGGATCTCCCTCAGCGGACTTGAGAGGAAAGGCATTATCGGCCTTTACAAAAGCACGTATAAGTTTTTTAAGTCAGATTTCTTTAAAATCCGACCTACTGATGGGAATGAATCTGCGTTTTTTGACACTGATGGGAAACCCAGATTTCCCTTTTATTGGCAACCCCACCCCTCGAAATTTCGTGGGTTTGATATCGGTTGTATGACTGATCAAGAGATAGCCGACGTTGAAGCTCTTAAGCTTTACCCTCGGCCACTGCCTTGTGGGAAAATTTTAAAACTGCCGACCTCTTCCACTCGGCGGGCCGACTTTGATTGTAAGTAGTCCTTTTGTATTTGCCAAGTTTTTATCACATACTTCTTACCATCTGACTGATTTCTTTCTTGCAGTGATAATGGGAAAGTTTAATTACAAGGCACTGATCAAGAAGTCGGCTCACCTAGCCGGTGGATCGGCCCCTGCTGCCGATGTGAGGGGGAAGAAGAAGAACGCTGCTGAGGCTTTGGATCCCAGCCCACGCCTTCTCAAACGGGGTCGGCCAGAGGGCCCGACCGAGATTCAAAGAAGTACCTCTCCCTTCCCGGTTGCCGAAGAGGAGCCTGTTGTTGAGAGAAGAACCGGCAAAGGTCCAATGGTAGCCGAGTCTACCTTGAACACCAAGTGGTTCAATGGCAACTGTAACCCGGGTTACGGATCTCTTTGGAGTAACGACTGTAACTTTGGACCACTCATTGATGGCCAAGTATTGAAACCTGCCGATGCTCGGCTTCTGCTGGAGCAAGGGCCTGATGAGAGTATGGAGGCCGCTGCTGCTTACGCATTGCGTATTGCCTCCATTACCCGCTTCTGGAGTCGGCAACTCTCTGAGAACACCAAGAAAATGGAAGCTATGAGGGCCGATGCTGTCCGTGCTCTGCGAGTTCGCGACGAATTATCTCAGGCTGTTGCCAAGTGTGAAGAACAAGGCCGAGTTATCGGGCAGCTGAAGGCCCGGCAAGCCGAGCTTGAAAGAGTTCACGGTGTTCTTCAGTCCGAGTTGGACAAGGAGAAGTCAGAGAGAGCCAATCTTCAAAGAACCGCGGAAGACTCCCGGGTTGCCTTGACGCAGGCTCAAGAGTCTTTGGAGGCTGAAAAGGAGGCTAACTGCAAGCTCCAAGCCGACCTAGATGAGGCTCTAGACAGCATTATGCGGGAGCATGTTAAGGGGTTTTCTCGAGCTGTGAAGCAGCTTGAACGCTTCAACCCTGATGCTGACTTCTCCCAAGCTGATGTGGACAAGGACTTCAACAAAGACGGAGTCTTGGTTCCATTGTCCGAGCTTGAGGATGAAGAAGAAGAAGAGCAAGAAGGAGCCGAGGAGCAAGTTGCCGAGGAGGGAGGCTTGAATGAAGGTGGTATCAGGGTTACTCCTGATCCAACCTTGGGTGGTACTTCTCCTAATGATAATGCCTCCACGTCGGCTGCTACTGAAACAGTTGCTCCTGGGGATGCCCATGAGTAACTTGGAAAAAATTTGATGTAATTTGCTTTTTTGGGCCATGCCCCCTTTTTGTACTGGGCTTTTGTCCTCTAAGTTTAGTAATGAAACATAAAAATTTCCAAGTTTTTCCCTTTGATAACTTGGAATATTTTTTCCAAGTTTTTCTTAGCTCTGATAGTCTGAGCTCTTTACTGCGTTTCAAAGTTCTTTACCATGCGAAGCTCGGTTTTTCCAACTTTGTTTAGCATTGCGTGTGGCCTTGGGCTTTATAAGCTCGGCCTTTAAATTTTTACTTGCTTTTTTAGGCTCGGCATTTCGACCTTAAGTTAGTCAATTTTAGCTCGTTTAACCTTTTTAAGCTGATGCTTGTACTTCTTAGGGTCCGGCATTTCGACCTTAACTCGGTCGATTTTAGCTCGGACAACCATTTTAGTATTTTACCTTTGGGTCCGGCATTTCGACCTCAACTCGGTCGATTTTAGCTCGGTCAACCCTTATAGGTTTTTACCCTTGGGTCCGGCATTTCGACCTCAACTCGGTCGATTTTAGCTCGGTCAACCCATTTAGTTTTTTTTTACCTTTGGGTCCGGCATTTCAACCTCAACTCGGTCGATTTTAGCTCGGTCAACCCTTTTAGGTTTTGATTTTAAAATGTAAAACAAGTGAATTTTTAGCCCTGTAATTGAAACGGACCTTATTCATTTATTTTCTCAGGCATGCCTCATTAAAACCTTCCTGGCCAAAACCACATGGGAAAAAGACCAGGGTAGGAAAAAGAGTACCTTACCTAACTTTACATTTAACTAAAATAAAACTTGAGATGAGAAGTGTTCCAAGTTCTTGGAACAGTCTTCCCTGATAACTCTTCTAGCCTATAAGCACCATTTCCAAGATTTTCAACTATTCTGAATGGGCCAGACCAGTTTACTGCGAGCTTGCCCTCTCTGGAGTCCTTCCTTGCATCATTCTGCAATCTTAATACTAGGTCTCCTTGAACAAACTCTCTCGGTCGCAATTTTGAGTTGTACTTCCGAGTTGCTTTCTGCTTGCATAGTTCTTCCCTGATCTTTGCTTCATCTCGGACTTCTTCAACCATATCAAGCTCAACTCGGATTCCTTCTTCATTCTTGCTTTGGTCGTGATGCTGCCTTCTGAAAGAAAGTTCGCCGAGCTCAACTGGAATCATTGCGTCAGTTCCATAGGTTAGCCTGAACGGCGTTTCTCCTGTTGATGACTGTGGTGAGCAATGATAAGACCAGAGGATGCTCGGTAATTCTTCAGCCCATGCTCCTTTTGATTGGCCCAACCTTTTCTTGAGCTCGTTCAAAATGACTTTGTTAGCTGCCTCTGCCTGACCATTTGTTTGCGGGTGCTCAACCGAGGTCACCTTATGTTTGATTCCGAGATTGGAGTAGAATTCTTTAAGATTTTTGTCCGTGAATTGCTTTCCATTATCAGTGACAATCGCATAAGGTAGACCATGTCGGCATATGATGTTTCTCCACACAAAACTCTGGACCTTTTTAGCTGTTATAACAGCTAATGGCTCGGCTTCGATCCGTTTAGTGAAATAATCCACACCCACCAGCAAGAACTTTACTTAGCCTTTGGCAACAGGGAAAGGGCCCACAATGTCCATCCCCCACATTGTGAAGGGCCAGGGTGACATCATTGAATGGAGCTCTTCTCCTGGAACTCGTGCCACAGTAGCAAACTTCTGACAAGAATCACATTTGTTAGTCCAGGAAGCACAATCTGATCTCATAGCCGGCCAATAGAAGCCTGCTCGCAGAACCCGAGCTGCTAGGGATCGGCCACCAGAATGCATTCCACAGATTCCTCTATGCATCTCGTCCATTACATACTCGGATTGTTCCTTGTTTATGCATTTCAATAAAGGCATTGAAAATCCTCTTCTGTACAGTTCTCCATTTCGGATAGTGTAATGACAAGACTTCAAACGAATTTTCTTTGCTTCTTTGGGATCAGCAGGTAACTTGTCCGAGGTCAGGAATTCCCAGAATGGCATCATCCATCCTCGATCATAGTGCTCGGTTATCATTACCTCGGCACTTTTTATACTCGGTTCAAGGAGATTTTCCTGAATGAAAGTTTTTAACTGGCCAGTTTTCTTGGTACTAGCCAACTTAGACAACAGGTCGGCTCTAGTATTTTCCTCCCGAGGTATATGCTCAATAGTGAAATTGTCAAATTCTGAAATTAAACTATTGACCTTGCACAAATACCTGGTTAATTGAGGATCTTTTGTTTGATAATCCCCTGAGACTTGCCCTGTTACCAGCTGTGAGTCACTTCGGCACTTCAATCTTTTGACTCCAACTTCTTTAGCTAATACCAGCCCGGCAATAAGAGCTTCATACTCTGCCTGGTTGTTTGATGCATTGAACCCAAACTTCAAGGACTGCTCTAGGATAAGGTTGTCTGGGCCTTCGAGAATTATCCCAGCTCCGCTTCCTTTTAAATTTGATGAGCCGTCCACATACAGAAGCCAGTTAATGGGTTCGGGGCTCGGTTTTGAAGAGAGTTCGGCAATGAAGTCAGAGAGGCATTGGGCTTTCATTGGCCCCCTTGGTTCGTACTGTAAACCGAATTCTGATAGTTCAACTGACCAAGCTATCATTCGTCCTGCCAGATCGGGCTTTCGAAGCACTTGCTTAATCGGATGGTCTGTTTTGACTATCACTTGGTGCGACTGGAAATAAGGTCTTAGCCTCCGAGCTGCCATTACCAGAGCGAGGGCAAGCTTTTCAATGACTTGGTACCGTGTCTCTGCATCTTTCAAGATTCTACTGATGTAATACACCGGCATCTGTTGCTTCTCCTCCTCTTGGATGATTACTGCACTGATTGAGTAATCATTAACAGATAAGTATAAATATAGCTCCTTACCGAGCTCTGGCCGAGTTAGAATCGGAGGCGAGGCCAGAAACAATTTAAATTCTTCAAAAGCCTTTTCACACTCCTCAGTCCAGACAAACTCCTTAGGTTTCTTCAATAGTTGAAAAAAGGGTCTAGCTTTTTCGGCCAATTTGGGGAGGAACCGAGATAGGGAAGCTAAACGGCCTGACAGCCTTTGTATTTCTTTCACTGTTTGCGGACTCCGCATTTCAATGACAGCCTTGCATTTATCTGGATTGGCCTCAATCCCTCTGTGTGTTAGCATGTATCCCAAGAACTTTCCTCCTTGTACACCGAAAGAACATTTTTCAGGGTTCAACCTCATGTTGTACTTTCGGAGTTGGGCAAAGATTTCCTCCAAGTCGGCAGGGTGTCGTTCTGGGTCATCAGACTTTACCACCATATCATCAACATAAACCTCGAGATTTTTTCCGATTTGATTGAGAAACACTTTGTCCATGAGCCTCTGATATGTTGCACCAGCATTTTTTAAACCGAAGGGCATTACCCGGTAGCAGTAGTTTGCCCCCTCGGTCATAAACGCCGTTTTCTCCTCATCTGGTGGATGCATTCTTATCTGGTTGTACCCCGAGTATGCATCCAAGAAAGTTAAGACTCTATAACCCGAAGCTCCATCTACCAATCTGTCAATGTTTGGAAGAGGATAAGAATCCTTTGGGCACGCCTTGTTGAGATCGGTGTAATCAGTACACATTCTCCACTTGCCATTGGCTTTTTTAACCAACACGACATTGGCTAGCCAGGTAGTATATTTTACTTCTCTGATAAAGTTGGCCTTTTTCAGTTTTGCAGTCTCTTCGGCTACAGCTTTCCTTCTCTCTTCACCGAGTTTCCTTTTCCTCTGAGCTATGGGCTTGGCTTCCGGACATATAGATAGCCTGTGGCACAGGAAATTGGGATCTATGCCAGGCATATCGGATGTCTTCCAAGCAAACAGGTCGGCATTCTTTCTCAGGACTGCTTGTATCTGTTGTTTCAGCAAGGGATTGAGCTGACTACTGATGCTTGTGCACTGACCGACTTGGGCTCCCAGTTGAAATTTTTCCAATGACTCCGTTGGTTCTGCTCTGGACTCATACATTTCTATTCTTGGATCCAATTCGAACATGTCATCTGACTTTGTCGAGCTTACTGAACTGACCGAGCTCACCACTTCTGCCTGATGATCTTCAGTATTTTCGGTGATATCTGGCTCCCGAGTTACCTTTAAACTGTCTGCATAGCATTGTCTGGCCATTCTCTGATCAGCTCGGACTGCAACTATCTCACCCGAATCAGCTGGAAATTTCATGGTGAGGTGAGGTGTGGAGACAATTGCTCCGAGCTCATTCAAAGTCGGTCTTCCGATGAGGATGTTGTATGAAGTGTTAGCATCCACAATAACATATCTGACGGATATGGTTCGAGCAAGCTTGCCTTCACCAAATGTTGTCAAGAGGTCTATATATCCTCGAGTTTTGACCTGCTCTCCGGCGAACCCCACTAGCTTGTCTTCCTGTTCTTTTATCAACTTTTCTGGAATTCCGAGCTTTTTAAAGGTTGCTAAGTACAGAATGTCGGCCGAGCTACCCTGATCAACTAATGTACGTTTGACCGAGTAATTGGCCACTACAACTGTTATTACCATTGGGTCATCTTGATTGGGATCTATTCCTTGGAAGTCACTTTCTGAGAAAGTAATTGGTGGTCTCGACCTTGCGGTTTTTCTGGAAACCGAGTTGACAGCTCGGATAGCCTTGATGTGGCGTCGCCGAGCTGAACTCGTTGTACCTCCTCCTGCGAAACCTCCCGAGATGGTATTAATGACTCCTCTGATACCAACCTCTGCCTCAACATTTGGGGGTCGCTGACTGTTATCTCGATCCCCGTTCTGATTATTACTTCGATGATCTTCATCTCGGTTTCGATTGTCATAACCCCGCCTTCTTCGTCGTCTGCCATCTCGGCCACCACCATCTCGACGGATAAACCGATCAAGTCGGCCTGCCTGTACCAATTCTTCAATTTTATCCTGAACTGTTTTACAGTCTTCAGTAGTGTGGCCATAGTTCTGATGCCACTTGCACTCTTTACTCTTATCGGCCTGAGCTGGGGTTTTGGATGGCCTTGGCAAAGTGATCAACTCGGTATTGCATACCTCCTGAAGAATAGCGGTTCTGGATCGGTTCAGTGGAGTGTAGGACTGGTGTCGGGGTTGGGACTGCCTTTCTGAAAATCCTCTGTCATTACTCCTGAAAGCTTTCTGTGAATTGGCCCCTTTATCTCTTTCTTTGTTTGAGATTATGCTTTTTTCCTCAAAACTTCTTTTCTTTGATTCCACCATTTCTTCCGAGTTCATGAACCCTGTGGCTTTTTCTTGGAGTTCTTCAAAATCCCTCGGTGGCTTCCGAGATAGATATTCAAAGAACAGTCCTGGCCTCAAACCATTCATAACGGTATGAAGACAAAGTTCTGAGCTCATATTGGGGATTAAAACCTGTTGAGCACTGAAGCGAGCCATGTAATCCCTGAGTGATTCATTTTTCTCCTGCCTGAAATTCACAAGCGAGACCGAGTGCTTTCTATGCCTTCGGCTTGCTGCGAATTGTGCAGTGAACTTTGTAACCAACATGTCAAAAGAATCCACTGACCGTGATGGAAGATTCGTGAGCCAAGTCAAGGCAGGTCCCTGCAAAGTGGTTGGAAAGATCTTGCACATGATAGCTTCCGAGTCGGTCAACAGGTAAACAGATGAAATGAAAGATTCCACATGTTCTGTTGGATCAGTAGTGCCATTGTACTTATCCATGTTAAGAGACTTGAAATGCCGAGGTATGATCACCTCGTCAATGGCATCAGTGAAAGGTAATCTCGGTCGTCTGTCCCGTGCTTTCTCTCTCTGAGTGGTCTCCTCATTACGAGATCGGACCCTTGAGGCTTCGGGCCCAGTTCTGGAAGGTCGGCTTCTGTCATCACGAGAAGGTACATAAGTTGGGTCTCTCTGGCTGTCCTCGGGTGAGGAATGCTCTTCCTCGGCATGAGTTGCCGATCTTCCCCTTTTCCGAGTTCCCAATAGTCTTTGGTACTCCGTACGAATCTCCTCGTTCTCCTGACGCAACTGTCTTAATTGTGCCATGATCTCTCCCAGCTGCGGAATACCTTCATCGAAGGGAGGGGGGTTGTTGTGATTGGAGTTTGACTCCTCGACGTGATTTGCACTGTGGGCCCCTCCCTTCGGTCCATTCCGTGTAGTCACCATTAAATCTTATGGAACCGGGGAAAGTTTTTCCTCGGCCCCACGGTGGGCGCCAAATGTTCCTGCCGAGATCCGAGTTACCGGAATCTCGCCGTAAACGTCAGACCAAGGTTGAACGTTGGGGTTGTTTTAGACCGTGGCTTGACAGAATGGTTATATTCCGGTCCTATGTATCCCAATGGGAATTAAAGCCAAACGTAGTTCTGTGTTCAACCCTTGATCACGTGGTGCATCAATCTCTTAATCTTGTATCTGATGTACTCCGGTGGGCAAGGACTTATTGGTAGTCTCTTGATCACAACCGGGACCTCTAATACGCTTAAGAGAGAACACCAAACTCAAGTAAAAGTTAAAAGTGTCTTTCCTCTTAGACTCTTCCTCTTTTTATAGAGGAATAGAGGGATAAGCTGATCCTATTTTCTAGCATCTAGTTCATCTCTTATCACTTATCACTTATCTATTTTAGCTCAACTCCCATCTCTTTTTATTGATAAGAGTTATCTCTTATCTAAAGTAAGGTTGTTAGCCAAGTACTAGATAAGTGTATAGTTTGAAGCAGTTAAGCTTCCGAGCTCGGCGGCCGAGCTTACCACCTCGGCCAGTACAGTCTCCAACTGACATACTACAAAGTTATAGAGTTCTTGTTCAAGAATATAAAACTATTATTTAAATAGAATATAATAAAAAATAAAAAAGATAAAATTTCGATGACAAGATATAAAAAAAATCTAATGTTAAAAGAAAAACAAATATTATAAACAAATATCTTCATACCCTTTTTCGTAATTTACTATAAGTGATTATTATTGTACCACCCAAATGAAATAGATTATCTTAAAATCACTTTTCAGCAAACAAACCTAAACAAAAACAGATTCTAATTATAATCGATTATCACAATAATCGATTATACCAAAACAGATTATCAGCATAATCTTTTTTTTCCAACTTTCTCAAACACTCTCTCACTATGTGTGAGGTTATGAAAGTTTAATATCAAGGTTACAAAGCAATCTAGAAAAGATTTGACAGAGTTTATGTGCTTTCAACAGTTTGAGCTTGTTCAGTTTCTGTAACCTTCTTTACTGGGGTCGTCCAGTATTTATAGAAGGTCTTCAGCTTGAGCTCTCATCTTCTTTAACGGTCCTTTACATATATCCGTTTAGAGATAGCATTTAATGCTGAGATCCGTTGAGTCTGGTAAATTTTTTTTAACAGGCAAATGTTAGTAATAAGTGTGTTATATTAGTGGGGGGAGTTGAACCCATGACCTCCTTATCACTCCAAACCCTATGTCCCTCCCCCAAACCATCTTAACCACCTTATAACATGATATGTTTTCTGAGAAATGAGCTCTTGGTTATCAGAAATGCTCAAAGTGGTACTGTCACTTCTCTATTGTACCGAAAGTTGCTTTCTGACGTTCCTTTTTTGTTCTATATTCAACTTTACAGCAGCTTGTGTGTTAGAGTACAAAGTTTTGTGTTTTCGATGGTACTATGTTTCTCTTACCAAGAAACAAAGTTATAAACAATTCAAATAACACAAGTAAAAGACATTGATACCTTCACATTAAATAAACAATCATTTGAAATAAATTCACATTAACTAGACGGGTTCAATTCTAGTATGCCTTTGGACACACATTTCTTAACTTTAAAGAGCAACTGGGTAGTCTGCTGATTTGTCGTCTAGTTGACTCACTTAGTAGACTAGTTTAGCTTAGATCTGTTTTTATCAGCTAGTCCAGTTAACTACTCGTCTAGTTACAAGTCTTTGGACTTGCTATTTTTCCTGATAGATTTAAATAGCTCGTCTACCACTTCTTACAGAGGTAAATTTAGACACTCATCTAATACCTTTTAACTTAGCTATTTTTAGCGCCTCGCCTAGCGATTACCTTATAGACTAGATTTTTACTATATTGTTTTGAGGGCTTGTCTAGCGAGTAAAACTTGGACTCGATAAGCTTTTATGCTATTTCTAAGGAACTTTAAACTAGTTCCCTCATCTAGCGATACTAAAACAGTCTTGTACACTTAAATAAACAAGTTAGTTCTTAATTATAACTTTTCCAAACAAATTTAATCTTTTTGTTAGCATCAAAACTTAAGAGATTATTCAACCACAACCACTTTGGTTCCAAGTTCCAACACAAACAAAAATGTTTCTTTTTTCTTCTTCCAAGTTCCAACAATCGCCAAAACGTCGACTCAGACTCGTCGTCGCCGGCCGGAAAACCACAAACCAGTCACAACGACCAGCGACTCAGTGGAGGCCGTCTAGGCTCTGTCGGTCAGAAACAGTGAGACTGAGGCGGTGAGTGAGGGCTGAGGTCTGAGTCACGCAGAGTTGAGAGACGTGAGGAAGACAAGGACGACACAGTGAGCCACGCAAGTTGAGAGTAAAGAGAAGAAGTGAAGAATGTGAGGGAGATAGAGAGACGTGAGTGATTCAGGGAGATAGAGATAGTGATACACTGAATGTTTATTATTATTGATTTTCTTTTTTATAAAACATTCATTACTCATTTACTCCTCTGCTAACCGAACGTGCGTGATTGAGGCCTTGAGGGAGTGGAAGACGGAGAGTCAAGACTCAGGTATAACTTTCTTTCTTTTCTTTTCTTTAAAAACGTAGTAAAAAAAATTTTTTTTTTTAGGTCTAAAGCCCTTGCTTGGGCTGCTTCCCCCTTGGGTTGGGCCTAACTAGTTATACTCCATAAATTACAACGTATCCGTCAAAGGACATTCTAAGGGACATATACAGAAAATCAATGTATAGTTGTCGCTTAACGACTTACCCCGTCTACTAAGATGTACTCATTAACCAAGTTCAACACACTTAGGGATGGAGCCAAACTTGAACTATAGGGAGGACCATATATTGAGGCTAATAGAAAGAAAAATGTCAGGGAGGGCCAGTGCCCTCCCCAGTGACAAGGTAGCTCTATCCCTAAATGCACTATTAATTATGATTTTGAATGTTATTAATCATTTATTGATTGTTGTCCTATTTTTAATGTCAAAATAACATTTTTTTTTTTAGTAATATCTAATTAATAGCGAGGGAAACGATGAGATCATACTTTCATATGCTTCACGTCATGAAGGAATAAGGAAGAAGCGGTTCACACCAGCATCTCCATTATCTTTAAGTTATCCACGTGTTTTTCAGAATGCCATTATGGCAGCATCAGATGAGTTTTCTTGGCTTTCGGTAACAGATGCGCTTTATATTTGATTTGATAATGATATTTCTACATCAATTGTAGTCTATTCTATTTGTATATATTGAGGAACATCTTAGTGCACTCGGGAGTCACAAGGTGGTTAATGTGGTTTGGGTGGAGAGTTAAGGAGTGGAGTGATAAGGAGGTTGAGGGTTCAAATCCCATACATTTAAAAAAAACTAACATTAATACACTAATATTTGTCTATAAAAAAAATAAAAAAAATCCTATTGCACTCAATTTTTATCTTTCTCAAAGAGGAAAAATGTAAAAGTAATGTGTATGATACGATGCACAGATAACGCAACTATATGTTCTGTCTTTCAGACTCAACTGCGAATATTACCAAAAAAAAATTACTCTCACACTGCGACACGCAATGTTGTGTTAAATCAAGTTAAAGTGTTGATTAGCAAATTGTCCAGTGGAAATAGATCGCGATTCAAATCATAAAGATGATGATATTATCACATCTAAACACCATTCGGGTATCATCAATCGTGAAGAAAACTCGTACGCATGACTACATGGCTATGTCACTCTTATAGTGACACCGGCAGATCAAAATCTTGCCTTCATAGATCTTCTCTCTGCCTCCCTGCTTGAGTGGTGGTTTCAATTTGTCATCATCAGCCAAAATTATTGACCCAAATGGCTAATTGTAATTGATTGGTTACATAATTCCATCCTATTGTGGCGTGCTATGGACTTGTTTGTGAGTTTTGGAGGGGAAGGGAAGGGAATACTTTGAAAGAAAGCAAGGGGGAAAGGGATTGGGGAAGGGAAGATACTCCCCCACACCTTGTATAGGCGTATTTTTTAACCAAAATCAAAAACCTCTAAAAACCTCCAATTTGGGGAAACTAAACAATTGAACTAGAGGAGGATTTTGGAGGGTTATCTTCCCTTCCGCTATCCCTTTCCCCCTTCTTTTTTCCAAAGCTTTCCCTTCCTCTCCCCTCCCTTCCCTTCCCAAACTCACAAACAGGCCCTAAGAGAGAGAGTGATCAATAAGATGGACTTATGATTAATGTTGGGGATATATATCTGTTGATGAGCTCATTATGACTCAGATCTTACACAAGATAATGGCATATATAGAGGAACATCCTTTCTCCCCTAATCCAAAATGGAGGACGAAAACAGTTGTGAAACTGAACTAACATGAATGGTCTACGTACTATAGTATTGGAGTGTACATGAGTCAAATTTGGGAGAAATTTTGTACCAGATAAACCCGAACTTAAATAGCAATGCATCACTTATACTTGATTGTATACTATATATTATATTATATTATATTATATTATATGGATTAAAATAGCATACATTATCAGTATAAAAGTTTTACACTGACATCTACTAATATTCACTTGCAACTTATTACATGCATCACTTCATCTTGTTACATATTGCTGTGACAATATCTCAAGATTCATCATCCATCCAAACCACTCACAGATTGCTTATATGGGTATTCATCTTTGATGAAATCAATAATATTCAGTCCAAATTCAACGGATCATTAACGAATTTTCTATGTTAGGGACCCAATTGAAAATTTTATATAAATTCAAGGACTTAATTAGAAACTTTTTTAGTTCAGGGACCCAATTAAATTTTTTATAAAAGTTGGGGGGACCCAATAAGAATTTTTTTAATTTGGGAACCTACTTGAAAATTCTCAAATTGTTCAGGGACCAATTCAATACTTAAACCTTTATTTTAACAACTAAGAAAGAGATATAACAATAATACTGATTTATTAAGATATTACTGTACACTGATAATGCATAGAAAATAAACTCATTATATCAGCAAAAGGATGCAGAAAGTATAGTATTTTGATGCGAGTAAAGATAGATACTATACAATATTATAGGAATATAAAAATTAAAAATACAACTGTGCTGCTTGAACATCAAAATGGGCAACCAAATTCGACAACAATTTTCATGATAAATGAAGTTAAAAAACGTGGCTAATAAATTATTGAGTTTGGTTAATGGATATTAACCATCGACTGCATTTCATTAACCACGATTTTGAATGTCAATAACAACGATTCTCAAGTATTCAGATATAATATACATGTATATTTGAACACCCGAAAATCATGGTTAATGACGTTCAAAATCGTGGTTAATGACGTTCTGGTTAATGAGTTACGACACCTTGATATATCCATTAACCAAATTCAATACTGCATTAACCATATTTTTGAACTGCATTAACCATAATAATTGGTGTCGAATTTTGTTGTCTCATTTTGAAATTGAAGTAGCATTTCTCATTAAAATAATAGAAGTCGGTGAAAAAGATTTGAAGTGAAAATGCTTTTTGCCAGGAAACTTAGTCCTATAAATAATGATACTGAGTTTTAAACTCTTTCATAGCCTGATCATTGATTCACCCACAGGGCATAATCCCACCCCATTTGCTATTCTTTCCTTTCAACATCACAAAACCAATATCCCCACACAATTAGTAACCACTAACCACGTAACAAAAAGAGCTAGAACTCCTTGTGTATTTGACATGACTTTATATTGTTACAACTTGGGTACTAACATACCACGTATGTTGGGACATGGAAAGAAAAGTGACAGCTTCAAACTCAGCCATGTAGAAGCAGCAGGTTCCTGCTTCTTGTCACTCCACCATAAATCCCCCCACAACTTCACAGGCCACATTAGTTGTGTGTCAAATTTCAACCAAATTTATTCTTCTCATGTGATGGAGGAGAACCAGAAAATGTTTGGTCTTGTCTCAGAACCAGAGGAATATTCCAAAGAGTTGCATGTTGCTGTCAGAGCAGTGCAGATGGCATGCTCCCTCTGTGAGAAAGTGCAAGACACTTTGATTTCCATGTCTAGGAGCAATGATCTGGTACAATCCAAAGATGACAATTCTCCACTCACAGTAGCAGGTGAATGTTCCTAAAAACTATAATTTGGTTAACTTTTTCTTTATGATATTTTTTTTGGGGCTCTGAATCCTTTACTATATGGGTTTATATGGATTTCTGAGGTGAAGTTTTATGTTATATTTCAACAACTTTGTAGTAGAGGTGTATGTAGCATGAAATTGCAGGGACCTTAGTAATCAAATACTACTATTGTGGCTAAGTTGCATTGGTATCCTGTCAATTTATGACATGTGGCTTCTTTGATTGGTGCTTAGAAGAGTGGCAAGAGTGCGATGCAAACCTTGTCTGAAATAAAAAGCTTTGAAGTCAATGAAAAATTATTGGCTAGAAAAGTAACTGTTAATTTTGGAGGTTTCACGAGTTTTCAAAATTTCATGTTTCTAAAAAAGGCAATAATAGGTTGGTTAAAGTAATCTGGCTTTCGAATTCTTTTTCCTCCGACTCTATAGTCTATATTATTACTAATAGCTGTACTATGTATTACAGCTACCAAACTCCAAAAGGGTCCTTTAAGACTGCAGAAGACCTTACTATATTATTTATTTGGTGAACGGTTTCTTACAAGAAGATAAGGGCGTGGAATAAGTGTAAGAACTAAGAAGTAAATATGAAATGGTTTTAAATTATGGTTGTGGATGGATTGCATTTATTGCAATTGCGAAAAAATACTACTAATGTAACCATAATTGTTATTGTGGAGACTACAAAAAATACAATATTATAGCCACAATTGCGGTTGAAGACAGCAGATTAAAACCTTGATTGATCTCATTAGCAGATGACCATTCATATAATTTTTATCTTTTCTAGGTGCTCTACACCTAACTTTATTTCTCATTACAGTCATTTTTCTCCTATTGAGGAATTAGGGTGTAGCTTCCAGGTACTGAGTCATGTAATTCCATTTTGGCTTATATTCTACAATAATTTAGTGTCCCCTTCCCCCCCCCCCCCAATGTAACATGAAATTGCATCAGTAGCCTTGTCTTGTTCCATAGTCAAACTAATTCTAACTGAATTTCAATTGTTTACCCTAAGGTCTATTACTTGGAAATATTATGTTACTTAAGATTCATGGATATATATAATTTTTCTTTTGTTATTCACTGCTCCCTGGCCCTCCAAGTGGAGAAGGAAAGAGATATATAAAACCTACCCCCTTATTTTAAAAAAAAAATTGTTACAAAAAAAGAAATTATATTAGAAGGAAAGAACGAGTGAAAAGGATGAGGACATGTATCCTCTGTAAAAGATTACCAAAGGGGGAAATCTTGCAGGAAGGAAAACAATGCTTTAACACAATAGAACCTATCCTTTAATATCTGTCAAACACTATGCTCAGTTGGTTTTAATGTATATTAGTGTCCGTGGGACTTTGGAAGCAACCCTTTCAACTGTTGAAACTAGAAAGGAGAAAAATTATCCAAATATCATCCTTCTCTATTGACTGAGATAAATTTCCAATTTATTGGTTAGCCCTTTTCCCAGTGTGCATTTTACAAGTCCAATTTTCGATGCTGCTATGACCATTGAATTGAAATTGGTTCCAGTCCAAATTGGAAAATAAAATATGTTAGTTATTAATGATATCAATAATAAATTAACATAACATAGCATATCCGCTTTGCTCTTTGTAAACTATTTATGTATGCATATTCTATTAGATTTATTTTGATGGTGAGTCTTGGCGCAACGGTAAGGTTGCTGTCTTGTGATCTGGAGCTCAGCCTCTGCTAGCGGGGGTCAGGTTGTACATCTACGCTCCCTAGACTCCACTAGGTGCAAGCCTCGTGCACTAGGCCAACCTTCAATGGTAGATTTACTCTTACTTAAGTAAAGAGCTTTGATGAAATTTATGCTGCCACCTTTATTTATTTCCTTACAACCTTGGTCATATGATGGTTAATGCATATTAGTCTGGATCTGGAATTTGTGAATAAAACTTTTTAGGGATGACTGATCAATCTATTGATGCTTATAAGTTATAATCATGATTGAATTGTACCTTTCATTATGCTATTTAAATAGGTTGGAGTGTCCAAGCAATTGTCAGCTGGATATTGTCCCAGTATTTTGGGAGCGAAAATATCTCAATTCTAGCCAAAGAAGATGCTCAAACTCTCTCCAAGACTAATGCTTCTGAACTGTTAGAAGCTGTGGTTAAAACCGTGAATGAATGTGTAGCTGAAGCGCCTCGATTTGGAGTTCAAGAGCCTAAATCAGCTCTTGGAACTTCAGAGGTTCTTGAACTCATTAGTCACTGCAACTCAGTTGGGGGTCCTTCTGGAAGATTTTGGGTGCTTGGTTCTTCTCTTGATGGTACTTTGGGATTTGTACATGGAGATCAATATGCTGTATCTCTATCACTCATAGAGGATGGAGAAGTGATGCTTGGAGTTCTTGGGTGTCCTAACTACCCAATGAGAAAGGAATGGTTAAGTTATCATCACCAGTATCATAGGATTATATCCATGTTGACTCCTCCAACATCTGAAACATGGAACAAAGGTTGTGTGATTTATGCTAAAAGGGGTAGTGGCAAGGCTTGGATGCAACCACTGGTGAATAAGAAGTTTGTGTGGCCTAATCATGCAAAACAAGTTTCTATCTCTTCCATTGATGATCCAGCATTGGCTAATTTCTGCGAAACAGTTGAGAAAGCCAATTCAAGCCACTCTTTTACTGAAGGACTGGCTCATAGCGTTGGTCTCATCAGGTGCATTGTTATTTTATTCCATTTCAATATTTAGTTTCCTTCTCTGTCCCTCTCTTGGTTTTTTACCTTTGGTTATTGTTAGTTAGTGTCTAAAATTTCTAACATTGAATTTATCTCTAAGCTTTTCTGTTTTTTGTATTTTTTTAATATCAATATTCAATATATATATTAGATGTATATATTAAAAAATTTGAGAAAGGTCCAATCATTTTTGGTAATCCAATACTATAGAGATGAAAAGGTTCTTAGCATAAGATGGCAAGCTGAAAATTTGTCATGTATAGCTAGCTGCACATTCCTTACTATATCACCACTTGTGTTCCCATTTGTCTCAATGAAAATGATGAAGTATTAAAATATAAAAGGCACTATTGACAATATAAATTTAATTGTATAGTTCTTGATTTATAAGGTAGCTCTTATTCACCATTTGTGTGCAGTAAACGGCCATTAAGAGCATACAGCATGATGAAATATGCAGCAATAGCATGTGGGAATGCTGAGGTTTTCATGAAGTTTGCAAGGGCTAGTTACAAGGAGAAAATATGGGATCATGCTGCTGGTGTTATCATCATACAAGAAGCTGGTGGGGTTGTAACAGATGCTGGGGGGCACCCCCTAGATTTCTCAAAAGGTTTATATTTGGAAGGCCTTGATCGTGGCATAATTGCTTGTGCTGGAGCCACATTACATGAAAAGATCATTGATGCTGTGGATGCTAGCTGGAGTTCTTCTTGCCTTTGAGACTATATACATATACATATATGTATATATGTGATTGTGAGAATAATATATTTTTTTCTGCTTTGTACAACATCTTAGAAATACCCCTGCTTCAACTTCAGTTATTGTTGGTGTATTGGTACCAGCTTGTTAGCCTTGAATTACTAATATTTGGCAGTATATGGATAAAGTTATGTTTATTACTTAGTATTCTGGATGACATTTACTAAGACATGATTACCCTTGAAGAGGGATTCATCATTCATGGATCTATGCAATATTGCAAATCTTTCCAATTGCTCAACTTCCAGTTAGCATCCAAAACAGTTGATTGGAAGAAGTAAAAAGTTGATTCAGAAGACTACTGACAATTATCCATCTTGTGCTACTGCAATATTAGTCTTTATCCACTCCTCAAGCACACTGGGAATTAAGATCCATATATGCTACAAAAGTGCAGATACAGCCTTGCTTTTTTTTTTTTTTTGGATAAGTAGAAAGCTTTATTAATATAATATAGCTTTAGCATCAAAAGTGGCTACTCTCTCCAACTTCTAGGAAGGGTTCAAGAGCATACATTCTATCATATGCTCCAAGCTATAGATAACAATAAAAAGATTACATTAAAATTCAACACCAATAAAAAAATCCATATACAAAAAAATAAGTTATTTTTTGTAATTTAATAATATTTATTTATTAGTTTATTTTATAGGGTGTAATGAAAAAAAATTATTGAAATAATCTTTAAATTTTTATCGTAAAAATAGCTCTTTTTGTAATTTAATTGAATTTGGCAAACATATCATATTAAACTCAAAATGGGTTTTTTTTTTTTCAAAATAAAAACTGTTTCCTTTATATTATATAGAAAATATAAAAATCCTAAAATATAATGCATATAAACATGAATAAAAGAAAAGAGAATGTTGTAACCAAAAAAAAATAATGTTAACTGGTGCCCTTGGAGCATAATACTAAGAGCTCGTTGGTGGTCAGGATAAGCTATCATATCATGTCTGAAACTATTGTTTGGTGAGCCGGCAGGATAGGATAAATCAATCATGTCACATATCATATTATGTCCATCTAGTTAAAATTTTATCCTGAGGAGAGGGTTGAGTTAGAACTAAACAGGATAGGATAAGTTGATTCAAATTATAATAAAATATTGAAAAAATTATATATAAAATAATTAAAGTATAATAAAATAATAATTCCAAATATAATAAACTATAACATGGTTAAAAAAAGGTATAATAAATATAAAATATTTAAAATAATAAAAATATTAATAATTAATTTCAAAAATTATTTTTTATTTTGTCACAAGGCTAATTTTGTTTTTTTATATTATTTTGAAAAACTGAAAAATATAAAAAAAATTCTAATAATTTAACTATATGTAAAGTTTATTTAAAATTATAAAATATTTAATTTAAGTTAAACACTATTTTTTTGGTGCTCAAGTTAAACAATATTTTGAAAATTAAAAAAATATATGTAATCTTATCATAAGGATTTTTTTTATATAATTTAAAAAAATTAAATTTATAAAAAAAACTAAAATCTAATAAAATATGAAAACATTTAGAATTAAAACGAAAATTTTAAAATTCATACTAAATTATAATGTTATCGAGTTAGTTATATGATGAACACTAAACGTCAGATAGAATAACAACTTATCATGCTCATATCATTTCCTACTCATATCCGGCTCTCTTATCTTATCCATCTCTATTCTATCATAACCACCAAGTGAGTCATAAGTTCCTAAACTTCTCTCTCTTCAACATCTCGGGTTCTTTCTCACTTTTACACTATCAAATGCAAAAAAAAAAAAAAAAAAAAAAAAAAAAAAAAACATTATTTAAATGCTATGAAACTCTCTTTTTTAAGGTTCCTTAGATATGGAACTCATTTTAAATTTAAGGAAGCCAAAATCACATGTGGCATATTACAACAATATTTTATTCTTAAGAAACCCCTAAGGAACTCTCACTAAAGATGTTCTTTGGATATTAGCTAAGGAACCAAAAGAAGAAAGTGATGTATTTAATATATTGAGAAGATAAATAGTGTTGCAAGAAAAACTTTTTATTATGAATTTTTTAACCAATATTCTTGTACCCTAAAAAAATTATCTTCTAAAGGTGTGTTTGGTTCAAGGGAGGGGAGGGGAGAGATTTAAATCGAGGGGAGGGAAGGGATTTTAAAACAAATTTACTTTTACACCCTTATAATTATTTATTTCAAAGTAAACAAATGAGGATATTTTGGTCATATGTATAATGTTTTAAAGTTTCTCCCCTCCCCTCCAAATCCGGAGCCAAGATTAAGTGAGGGGGGATTTTACTCCCCTCCCCTCCATTCCACTAAAAAAAATTTGGAACCAAACATGCTAAATTTTAAAAAAATCCCTCCCCTCCCCTCCCCTCCTCTCCCCTCCAACCAAACAATACTTAAATGGTATATTTTGGGGCTAAAATACATTTTTGGTCCTTTATCTTTTGGGTAAAATTCATTTTAGTCATTTATCTTTAAAAAGATTCATTTTAGTCCTTTATGTTTTAAAATGGACCCAAAATGGTCCTTTCCGTCGTCACCGTTAAACCAAGTAATGGAAACGTCTGATGTGGCATTACCAATGTAATGACGAGTCATTTTGACCTTTACTAGCAATTAAAATTAAAAGGAAAGAAAATTTTGAAAGGATAAGTGATCATCCTTCTTCACGATAACAGCAAGGAATGGCAGGAGAAGGCAACTTCCGGTCGAGGTAGGCAGCTCTAGCGGTTCAGGCAGGATGACGGAGGCGATGACGCACTGGTCGGTGTGGTGGTCGAGCGATGAGGACGATGGGACGACGGCTTGTCACTGCAGCATCAAATCCGTATGGCAGCAGCGGCTGATACGGCATCTAGGCGGCCGGCACGGTGGATCTGAACCGAAGTGGTGTGTGGCGGAGGGTGGATAACAGCGGCGGGTTTCTGGATTTCTAGGTTTTTGGATGCAATGGGTTTCTGGATTTCTGGGTTAGGGTTTGATTCATCCCTTTCCCCCACCAAAGTATGACAAATTTCAAAAACCCAGATGAGAAATGTTGAATTTGAATGATATTTATCAAAAGGGTTAAATTTTGCATTGCATCAATTTTATGAACTCTTACCACGTTTTTTATGAACTCCTGCCATTAATCATTGCATTCCAAACAGACATCAACTCTTAGAGGCATTTTGTCAAACTCTGAGAGTGCTTGAACCATGGGTGTCAACCGTTTTTCTCTATTTCGCAAAGTCAATTCAGGGGGCTATGGACTTGCCAAAACACCAGTTTATCTTAATGTGTATGACTTGACACCTATGGTTCACACAGGTAAAAGGTGCTGAGATTTTTCCTCTTGCTGGAACTCTAGTTCCTATGTTCTTTTTCAAATCTGAGAGTGCTTGAACTTGTGGATTCTGTGATTGAGGTTGAGAATGATGAAGAGGTGGATTGGATATTGTGTTTTTCGGAGAGTGAAACTCATTTGGAGTGAGTCTCTTGTGGATTTTGTGTTGTGTTGCACATCTGAAATTTTTAGGGTTTCTTTTGGGGAAGAAACTCACCTGAGGAAGAAGAAGGGTGCCACTGTTTTTCTTTTTTTTTTTTAAAAAAAAAGGTGTCACATGTCTCCACCTCATTGGTCAGGGTGTCACTTAAATTGCCACATAACGGTGTCACTAACGGAATTGACGGGAAGGACGAGTTTGAGTAACTTTTGAGAGATAAAGGACCAAAATAAATCTTTTTAAAGATAAAGGACTAAAATGAATTTTACCCAAAAGATAAAGGACCAAAAAGGTATTTTAGCCTATATTTTTGAGACGCAAAGTAAAATATAAACTGTTCAAACATATCTTTATTATTAAAAGGAATGTGGTGGCTGGGGTAGTTTTGTAAAATCACTTGGATGGTTAAGGTGGTAGTTGGGGTAGTTTTGTAAACTCACTTGGAAGGCTACAACAGCTACCAAAGGCCAAACAATAAATTCATAATTATTAAAAAAAAAAACGTTTTTGTCCCTCAACTCTTGGAATTCCTGTTATCAACGGCTCTATTCCAGAACAACTCCTACGAAGGTATAAATTTCGTTTTGATTGGGCTTTTAAGATTGTGTTAATTGCCATTTACTTTCAAACGGCAGAATTAATTGGCTGTTGTTAAATGCCATGGAGGATTATTTCGATTATAGCATATGATTGGAATTTGGAAGAGATTAAATTTTAATTAGCCTATCTTCATTACATTAATTGGCATTCAGTTACAAATGGAGAGGCATCTTGAGTAATTTGTGCCTTCAAAAATTAAACTAAATCATCTTGAGTAATTCAGTTACAAATGCAGACGTATCTTGAATATTAAATTCATTTTATTTCAATTTAATAATTTTTTGGGTGGTGGGTGTTGTGGTCAGCTAGAGAATAAATAGACAGTTTCGGCACATGTCATATGTCAAACATTTTTAGAGAGGGTTTAGTTTCTTCTAAGTTGTCCACGATTTTAGTTGTGCTTCATATTACACGATATTATTGATTGGCCTAAGGAAAAAATGGGAAAAAAGATGGCAGAAGGTTATGACGTGGGCTAATGGTGATATTTTTTATGGCTTTTGGTTAGATGGTCTAATAAGGCAGGCATCGATCAGGAGTTTATACATTTGCACATATAGGGGAGGGGGGTTTATATTGGGACATGGATTGAGGGCCTGAAAGATAGAAAAGGCACATTATATCGTGCTGGTAGTAAACATTCATCCCTAAAGAAGTGGTTCTCTTTATTACAACCTTCTTTTAAAAAAAAAAAAAAACCAAACATTCAAATTTTAATAATTTTAACTGTTATTAGGATTTCTTTGCAAAGGTTTCTCACACAAAAAATAAAATAGTTCAAAATATAAAAATAATTTATTTTAAAAATTGGGTTTTTCTATCATGTGCAATGTTTGCACAGGCTAAGATGTATTAATTACATGCTTTACATTAATTTTCACCTACCTATAACCTCTTTCATTCCACACAAATAATATGCTTTGATTGTATTCACAACTTTCCAAATTGGAAAGAATTTCCCTAACGATGGAGACTATCGAACATACATATATACCATTCAATATTCAATATTAGATGGCAATAAACACTCATTAACTTTAAATTTCTCAATGTACAATTACATTGTATTAATAATAAAATTTTTAATTTCCAAATAATTTTTTTATCTATCAATTACTTTTATCCATGTTACAAATTTTAATAGAATCATTTTCGTTTTCCTATTTTAAAAGTCATTTATACCTTTCAATTTATATGATTTTTCCTTTTTGCTAAATGTGTTTTTTTGATGTTGGAATACTTTTCATTAACAACCATATTTATTTTAAATCAAACATTGACAACCTCTTAAACATGTACGAACTAATCTACTACAACCTCTTTTCTCACATGGATGTTGTATGTCGTAACGTCAAGCCTTACCAATCATCGTCTGCATTGAAGATAATGCGATAATGATCGACACATTTTCAACACTACTTCAAATATTATTTATAAAAAAGTCTTTCAAAATGCAAGCTACGAAGGTTACTCTTAAATTATTATATTTGTTGCTTATTTTGGTTTATATTACTCTTATTAGTTCTCTTTATCTTTTCCAGAAAATTCAACAAGGTTTTACACATTTTAAATTATTTAAAAATGAAAATTCAAAATCCTTGAAGGTATATATGGGCAAAATGTTGCCCCTTTTATATAAAAAATAAATAAAATTTAATTAACTAAATCAACTTTTTTCTATATTTTCTACATTAAATACAACTAATACATAAAATCATTATTAAATTAATTATACATATATTTTGAATTTAATCATAAATCATATTATTCATAAACTCATAAGTATCCCATGTATCGCACGGGTATAAGTACTAGTATATATTTAATTTAATGTCGCCTGCACCTCCCAGAAACGTAGACACTGCTCCTGCTCTAGTTGGTGTGCAAAGGAAGAGGATGGCGAGGGTGAGGGTGAAAAACCTGAGAAACGGTTTCAAAGCTGTTCAAGATCTCGAATTGCTTAAGCTCTTGAGATCCGAGATTCAATTCGAGCTTCCCTCCAATCCCTTTCAGGTTCTCTCTCTATCTCTACCATCAACCACAACCCTTCATTTCTTTCTACACTTATTATCAATATAAACATTCTATCCAAAAATCACATCTTTTTTATATCTCCAAGTATTCTCAATTTTTGAATTACACCTGAGTAATTTCCTACACACATCTTTTTGATTTACATATGATGCATTTTCATGGATGCAGAATGTTCAAAATGGTTCATTAGGTGACTTTGTAGTGGACTCGGATTTACCACATACCAAAGATGTGACTTTGCGAAGAAAATGTGATTCTGGAGAGGAAGTTGCTGTTTCAGCTATCCTTTGCCCCCCTCACTATGATCCAGAGTACACAGTTTTCCCAAGCGATGTTTCTATGAAAGTATGTGTAAAGAAGCCAGCTTTGAGCTCCATCTTGCAATTTGACTGTGAAGTTTATGGAGAAACTGATAAAGGCTCTGAATTTGAAATCAATAATGCTTATTTTCTCAGATCACCTACATGTCTGAGCCCTTCCATTTACAGAGGTCCCTTATTCAGGTAAAACTATTGCAACGATTCTTATTCACACCACACTAGTTATTGGGAGTACTTTTTATTTTGTATTTTTTATATAGCAATACTCTTTAACATACCCGTGATTTCATGTGAGACCCACTAAATAGAGAGTGAGTAGGTGATTTAACGGGTCCGATGTGAAATCCACCCAATGATAATAATGTCTTGGAGGGAGTGTGGTAAAGAGTATGCTATCAGCATTTCTCTTTTCTTTTTTTCTCTCAAATTGCTCACTTATATTATCAATGTTTTATAAAAATTAGCTTTAAAGACACCCTATATGTTAATATTTGGAGTCTATCCGTAAGGTGGTTTGCTTTCAAATTCATAGCATATAGGTTGCCTCCTAAAAATCTGCACTCTGATCTGAGTAATTAAGTGGGAAAGTAATCTTTGTGTCTGCACACATCTTTCACTGTTCGAAGTGGGGTTTAAGGTGCTTTAAGGCAGTATCCAGGGAGTAATGAGAAATTTCAATTTCCAAGTAATAGTTCATACTTCATTTACATTTGTAAAGGCGATGCCCCAGTGAAAACCTTGACATATAATTCCAATATTTGGTCTTCCAGATTAGGCGGAAGTTGATTTGTTTTGAGTTTACAATGTTGCTGATGTGTTCAACGATGGCTGACCTTCTTTAATGAACAGAGATAGGATTGATGTTATCTAACTGCCTACTCATTTTTACAGACTTGACATGCTTGGATTTTTTTATCATTTGGTGTACTCAAGGATTAGTTCAACCTCTCCCTTTTCCCTTTTTTGCACATTAGCTCAACATGTAATATTTTGCTAGTTCATTTATGCCACAACCCACAAGTGTTACTATCATATATAATCACCTTATCCTTATAACTTAATCTTGAAGGCCTTCTTCTGCCTATCTTTATCCATCTACCTTTTGTATAACTTGGCTTCATAACCAAGGCTTATCAGGCCTCTCTGCCAAACCATCCATCCAGCCATCTATCTTTTATATATCTTGAGTTCTTGACATACCAAATTATATGGTTATTAGATGAAATGCTGCAAGCAATAGTCCTGCAGGCCTAGCTATTAGAATTTAGAAATACATTTTTGGAGGATTTTCTAGTTCTTGCTGGTAAACTAGAAACAACTAAGCAAGGCCTTCAGGTGTTGTTGTTCTATTACTGAAAATTATAAAATTTCATTAAAATGACTTGAAAACAATGACTTTAATTTTCAGTAACAGATCAAGTCCCTATACAAGTTCTTGCTAGTAAAAACATTTATTTGCGGATGGGGACTTGAGCTGTAACCGAGGTCTTTTATGGTGGTCCCAAAGCATTTAAAACATGCCCTTGGGGGCTGCTTCAGTCCATATAGGGACCTTTTTAACCTGAAAATGGGAGTAGAAATTGAATTCAGATTTATGAATTTGTTGGTTCATGCACATAGAAACTAACATTCATGTACTTAAGAAGTGGTACTCTTGTTTATCTTCTTGTAAATATTATAAACTGCAATTAATTCCAAGTATGTATAAATATTTAGTTTGTTGACTGTTATTCACTCAAGCAATTCATCACAAAAATATTCAAGTCTATTCACTTGCTGTATAGTGTATACTCATTTTTTTCTGTACAAGGTAGCATAAGGTTTAAACCTATGATCTCATGCAAACAACTCAAACATCTCACCACTAGCTGAGTCCTAATGGCTCATACTAATTGGTTACTCATCTTTTGAACTGGTTATACTTGTCAGTTGATAAAACTAGTTAGAATTTAAACCATATGCAACACAGCACATGTTCTTCATGTTCTTTAGAAAGTTAAATGGGTTAGATCAGCATGCGTTAATTGCCTTTTTACCTCTATGGCTGTATCGGATTCACTCAACACTGGTTTTAACAATATCATAATCTTCATATTTAGCAAATCATTCATAAATTATTTGTGCCTATTTACTAATAGTTATCTTGCTGGTTGTCTTGTCTATAATCATGTGAAGCGAATTGGATTTTGAGTTGCAAGATGCACTCAAAGAATACCTGATAGCCAAGGGCATTGGAGTAAGCCTAACCAATTTCCTCCTCCACTACCTGCACAAAAGAGAGCAAAAGCAGTACATCAACTGGTTGAAAAAGGGTGAAGCATTTGTGGCAGCAAATGAATCGTTGAGTCAAGTTTCAGAGACACATTCTACATAGTTCTGGGGAGTTGGTGCTACTGTCAATTCAATTTTGTTTTTGTTTACTTCATTCAATGTTGTAAGAATTTTGATTATCATCATGTAGTCAAATTTGTAAACTCATTAACATAATGCAGAATTATGTTTTTTCAAAGGTAATTTTCTGTCAATCACTCACTGGAAACAAAATAGAACTAGATTGGAATGATCAATGCATAGCCCACATGGATTTGTATCCTGCAATGAAAGTCCGAACTGTTGAATCGAGATTGACTTCCTCCTTCCATATGATAAAGTTATGTTTGAATCTCATTATCAAGTAGAGCATGCCTATAAACTTTTATTCAATTTTTATTATGATATAGAAGGTCTAAAATATGTACAATTCATTGGATTAAACTTAAAAATCTTTTAAACGGAGAGGTAAAATACACCACATCTT
Organism: Echinosophora koreensis; assembly: GCA_035048595.1. Classification (NCBI taxonomy): domain Eukaryota; kingdom Viridiplantae; phylum Streptophyta; class Magnoliopsida; order Fabales; family Fabaceae; genus Echinosophora; species Echinosophora koreensis. The sequence goes on along the minus strand of JAPCYP010000025.1, from coordinate 3,070,958 downwards.
CAACTTTGAGTTTGACTAGTGAGTCCGCAGTTCTCAATTTTATTTTTATACTAAAAAACAAAGAATTTGAAGCTTGGAAAAAATAAAGTTGTTCTGTATAGAAGAAAATGCAAATAATGGATGTCGGTTAGTTTATTGTGGACATTGACAATATGAGATTAAGGTTCCTTTAAAATGAATTTATCTCTAAAATGAATAAGGATCTATTTGTTCTTGATTTGATAGAGTGCATAAAGATGTTAGCTCACTAAATGTTATAAAAAGATAGATACATCATTGCTTGTGCAAAGTCACTTCAAACAAACCTTTTCATAATTATATGCTACTGGATGCTATTATTTTATTTTTTTTTAACCATGACATAGATACGAAGTATCCATCACTGTTAGCAGTGATTAATCTCCGTCGGGAAACCTATTGGATACATAAAATGGGTTCTCCCCTCCCAACTAGGTTTTCTCCATACACAAGTGTGAAATTGTGCTAGGAACTTGACTTGTGCTGTCCGTTATGTATAAATGTGGGATGCGTTTGATTATGTTGTTAGAACAATACAAGTGGTTGAGTTACCAGAAACTTTTCATGTCGTTACTTGTTTGATGACTAATGCATATATCTGAAAGTTTTATTTATCCCATTTTAATACGAATAAGTAGCGAACAAAATAATAGAAATATACCAAAATACCCTTTGTAGAGGATAGTGTAAAACAAGGCTGGAAAATGAATGGGTAAAAGCTCTTTGCCTTTTCTATTTTAATGTACAAGGATAAAGCAGTGATCTGATTTAATGTTGGGGATAAAATCTAAGTTCGCACTAGTCTAACAATTATAATTTTTATATTTCAGTTTTGCATTATAACATAATTCTGCTATAAGCTATTAATAATTTATTTAATATAGTTTATTACATTTACATTTAAAAATCATAAGGTTTATAGTTTACTACATTTATATTGAAAAACACTGACTTTCATCAACTCAATAAGGAAAGAAAAACTTATGTCAATTCACCCTCTTCTTGAGATAATTGGAGCCACTTATCAATAGATATATGATCATGTCTCATAACAAAATGGCAATATCACGTTAAGCCTATTCACTCACCTTTGGGAACATAGTCTCAGTTTATACAATAATCTTGTTAGGCAAGTCATTAACAATCAATGACACTTCAAGAATGACAGAACTAGCTTTTGGAACAAGAAGAGTAAAATAAAACTATGTCGAGAATCAACTCAAATAAATTACAGCATGTTTCTACCAGCCACTGTTATGTCTAAGCACTTTGCTTATATAATATATACCAACAAATCACATGAACATGGAACATGTTAAACAAGAGGGGAAAAAACACAGTTCTAAACAAAACTCATCCTGAGTAGAATATCTCTGTTCACAATTTGTGGCTAGTAATTTACAACATCGATCCATGTGCAAGGTACCCATATTACCCTTCTACAAAAGATGGTTTTATCATACTGCAGCCCTCAATGCTCCCCTTGCAGCTTCCCGTTTCATCTCAGCAGCCTTACCACTGCCACGGAAGTACATGTATACTTGCTGCATGGAAACAATGGTAAGAAAAAATCATGTCATTCAAAATGTGAGGCAAATGAGCCTAAAATTATTGGAAACCTCAAAAGGTGTAATCAAACCTGAATGACCCAAATGCTGATCAACGTTTCAACGCAAAATAATCCAAAGCCAATGAAGTAGAAGATCTAATCAAGGAAAGCAAAATAAATGACCAATCACTCAGAAGCAGAAAATTAACAAATCTTGAAATAGCCTAGAATGTCAAAAATTGCTTCAACAATTTAAAAATTTACAATGTTCGACAATTATATAGCACGAGGGAATAAGAAATAATTCAAGACAGACATTCTTACCCCAATCAAAGCATGGTCATCCAGCACATCTATGGCAGACAGAATGCCTCTGTATCAAAGAATAGACAGTGCCCACCATTAGGTTATAAAAAATTAAGAATAACACTAGCCTCTAGAAGATATGGACCACATATTAAATCCATATTTTACCACTCTCAACAACATGCATATATGTTTGATGCTCTTAGTCATTCTAGGTCATCTTAGAATTCAAATCAGGTCATTCAAGCAGAGAGTGATGATGTATATGCCCTGAATTCTATATTCTTTTCTTACATACATCATTTATTTCTATTTTAGAAGAGGGTAAAAAAAAAGAAAAAAAAACGAAACCGCTCTGCAAGGAAAATGGAGTTAATTGCTCAGTCTCCTTTTTACACAAAATAAAGCCATTAAAGCAATATTGGCATATTAAATAGTGTATATATGTGAAGTTGACGTACGTCAGGGATTTTCCTTTGAAAACTATGGGAGGAGCAACTGCGGCTAAGATGCAGAATCCTATGTGAAGCTGCAAGAAGAAGAAATGAAGATTAGATTTCTTCCAATTTTTTATGCATAGCTTATATGCATTAAGAAATATAATTAATTTACCAGGTAAAACAGGAAGAACCATCCAAATTTCAGTGCACTTTCATTCCTGCAAAAGTAATAATGAAGCAAATTCGAAATCAAAATTGTAAGTGTGTGATGAAAACAAAGAAAAAAGAGATCAAAATATGCATCTGCTACTGTTCTAATAAATGCTTCCATGCATAAAAGAATTATCTGTCAGTACCGGATACCTCATCAAATCGCTTGACACCAACAAATGCATTGATCTAGACTTCGTTGAATAACCAAATAATTTATTTAAAGAGAGAAGAAAAGAAAAAGTAATAATAATAAATGGAAAAAATTCAATCGCATTGAACTCATTTATTTTAGTAATTCAAAACTTCGACCGCTTAGATTAACTATGAAAATGACCAAACATGACCAAACTTGATAGCACTTGTGAAGCCTTGAGGTTGCATCATCAAAACTGCCCCAGTTTTCAAGAACAATTCAATCTTACACGAGAAGTTATATTAAAGAAATGCTTGCAATTGCATAATTTAATAGAAAATCAAACAGCCAAAGACATGTAAGCAATGAATTTTTTGTTTACCTAAAAGCACGATATAATGGGCGATACCACAGAACATATGCTCCAGGAACCCCTGCTATGAAGTAGATAATAGCAAGAAACCATATTTTTACACCTACAACAAACAGGTTCCACATGCATGAAATTTGGAAAGATCAGATTTGTAATTCAAGCTGTTCGATAACCAAGAATATTCTTGTTCTACATATCTAAACTAACCTTCACCCTTAATCCAAGCTGCAGTGACAGCTATAACATTCCAGAAAAGGCACAACGCTAATCCTGCATAATATCACTTTTAATCAATGACCATGTACCACACCCATGCTTAAATAATTTTTGGGCATGAAATAACATGATTTACAGAATACATATTATAGATACATTCTACAATCTACTGTAACCATAATTAAATCATAATGCTAAGAACAGATATATAGAGAATGTATTTATCAAGCCACTATCTTACTCAACAAAACAGGTTAGTTCCAACCAGCCAGGTTAATGGTTTCAATTTTTCAGACAAAACTAGTTAATCAGCATCTCACCTCTCTTCAAGGCTTCAGTTTTATTATTAAAATTTCATTTAAAAATTTGTGGGGGTGACAAAGAATAAAATGTTCCCAATTGCTACTTACCAATATAAGAAGTAAAGTTATAGTCATTGATGCCAATTAAAAGAAATAAGAAACTTTTTTTTTTTGTATTTATTGTCTTCTACATATAAAAAATACAAATCAAAAGGCACCAAAGTCATCCACAAAGAGCATACAAAGGATTTCTGAAATAGGGAGAATATTCTCAAGAGGTAAAAAAAAAGAAAAAAGAATGAAAATGATAATAAATGTGCATGAAACAGCCTCAAGATTGCTGCATGAAAAAAATGTCATAATTCGAAGAAAGAATACCCACCACCACCATCCAAAAAATAACAAGAAAAAAAGAGGCTAACATACCTAACAACGTAGTAAATGCAACATATTGGAGTCTTTGAAGATGAATTGGAATTTCATTAGCAATATCGTGATGAATAATTGGGAAAAATGGTGGCCAATTCTTCTCCTCAATAACAATTCCAGCTGCAAAACAAAATTTAATTACCTACTAGAAGGATTAAGCAGAACTAAATTAGTTCAAACTTCAAACAGATGAGTTAGCATGTGCAGAATGGAGAGACAGATGGTTAAATTCTCTAACTACCATGGACTGACACATGCAACAGAACAGATTCAACAGAAGAGCTAAAGAATTCTGCAGTAGTATTGTTCTCCCATTATTCAATTGAATGCCAACACAAACAAGAATAGCCAACCCCCCTCCTCCTCTCCAAAAATAATAATAATAAGACAATGGGTTTTAAAAGGTAATATAGCAAACAACTTGATCATTACCATCAGTTCCATGGGGAAAAAAAAATACTTAAGGCCAATGTTTAACTACAAATATAGGCCCAACTTGGATAAAGAGCTCAATTAAATAAGTACTTACTTAGTAGAGCTTATTCAATAAGGTATACTATTATAACTGTGGTCTAAACTACAGCATTTGGATAGACTTTTTAAGAAGCATTTATGCATAAAGTTTATTTTCACAAATCATTAAGGCTAATTTAATCAGAAATTATAAAAACAGCTACAGCCAAACAGCTTATATGGATTTCAGACGCTGTTTGAATAAGCTCATCCAAATAGGACTAAAATGCCTCATAAGCACTTATTGCAGTAGATTACCCAAATAAGTTAAAAATAAGCTCTTCCAAATGGAGCCAAACAGGAAATGTAAATTACCTCTAGCAGCAGCGTCTTCTCTCCGTTTTAATTCCTACATTTTGATGAATCAAAAGAAATATCAATGCAGGTGAATTTCCAACCATTTGTAGTTAATAGGGATGTCAGAAATAGACAAGCATTTATGCATACAAAGTTCACTGAGTAAATAATAAAATATCAGTATGCAAATTCTAAACATAGAATAGAAGATAGCATGATTTGATGGAGGGAACTTATTGAAGAAGACCCATATTTCCAGAGGTCAGCCTATTTTCTAATCATAACAATTTCAGATGCTCTGATTTTATCCAAACTTTAGAAAACAATACAGTAATCATACAGATTCAATTCAAATTCTTGGCAAACAAAAAAGGGACAATTAACCAAATGGGTGGCTAATTTAGTCATTATTTTGTTTACCCACTAACCACTTCTCTAGTAATTTATTTCACAAATTGGAAATGTTTTTTCAAGAACTTTCTGAACAGTAACTCTTCCCAAAAACACTGTCATTACTTTTTTTTTCAAAGGGAGAATGCAAGAGAATCAAGATTATATCATGGAGAACAATATGCCCTCTCAAAGGGAGTAGTTGGAACTTGAAGGAGGTAGGAAAGGAAATGAGAAGGGGAAAACAGAAGACAACTGACAACATCAAATTCAAACGGGAATGTGTTCCAATCTTGCTACTTATCAGCCAAGGGAACTCTCATCTCTCAACCCTAAAGCGGACAGAAAGGCACCACGAAATCTCATTGCATACCATTAGTAAACCTCCAATGACGAGGGTCTACGTTAGAAAGAATAGGCAAGAGGGTAGGCAAGAAGAACCTTGAACTATTAGGAAATAGCTAACTGTCTAGATGCTGTTAGTGACAGTTAGGATAATAGAACTAGAAATAGTTATAAAAAGAGAAATAAGGGGATGGAGTGGGTATTGTATAGACATGTATTGTGAGTGGTGTAAGGAATGAAAGGGAGAGAACCAGGTCTCTCAAATACCTGGAATAGGAGAGTTTGTATTGGCAATTTGGCATAGTTCTTCATCTCTGTCTCAGTATCATCTTGATACAGTTTCAGAGATTGAGTTTTATCAATAATACCACAATTTTACTCTAATTCTGGTCCAGTTCTATGATCACATACCTGCTCCCTTCTTCTCAATTCAGCCTCCTTGGATTGGAGTTCCTTCTCCTTTTTCTTCAAATCCTAATGTTGAAATAGATCATAATTAGAAAAACTACAATCAATTCTTGCAACAATGCTTGTAATATATTTATAAATGAAAAATAAGGTGCTGAAAATTTTCAACAACCTCAATCTCATACATACCGTTGATGTATCAAGAGGTATATCAACAGTTGCACCAAAGCCATAATTATAATCAACAGGTTCTGGCTTAAGAGGTGAAAGCCTCGAATTTGTGGCAGGCGCAACGCTTCCGGGATTCTGACAATCAAAATAATATAATGCATAAGGTAAGTTGCAAATGATTTTTAGAGCTTCCTATAAGAGTGATAGAAGCATCTGACATGTATACTTTATAAAAAGTAAAGTTGGTCATGTATCACGGAGACATTATGGTTCAGCTAGTACAAATAGCAAAGCAGAAATTAGTTTGACTCCTATTTTGCAAAGGATATTGCTGTTACAAGGTAGTGGAAACTGAATATTGAAAACTTAAAAGCTTCCTTGAATAAGATGGTTCCCTGATGTCCTATCAACATGAGCCGAGAGAGGCGGCACCAGAAGGGGCTTGTACCTCCCTTGCCTCTTCCATTTCAGCAATAATTTTCACACAAATTTCTTCATTTGCCCCTAAATGTTTCACTTGTTGTCAAAACATCTTAATTTTCTTCTCTCATCTACCAATCATTTCTTTATTAAGAAATGTCAATATCACAGTTATGCATACAACATCACAACAAAGCTTGGTATATCATTAATTTGACTTTTAGTTATTCTGTGGTTGGTATGAACTTATTGTAAATTTCTGTGGGGTCAGGCTTATAAGAATTATCCTATTCCTAAGAAGACTGTGAAAACAGAATAGGAAATGAAAAAACAAAAATTTTAAAATATGTGGGATACTGGGATGTCATTCATTAAAATAATATATGATTAAAATTTTGCTTGCATAAAATAAAATTTATCTGGTATGTTATGCACTTTTTTAAGAAACAAAAAGTGAAAACAATTAAATATAATTCACAATTATACAAGAAAAAGAGTTTTTTTTCAAGGATAAATTATAATTCTAAATAAAAATTTAGAATATTTTCTAAATTTTGTATACTATTTATGCATTAAAATTGTGCCCCCTCTGAACTTTTAGTCCCACCTTCGCCACTCACTATAGCCTATGGTTGTGATTTGTTAAATCGTCAAAAAGCAACATCGTTAATTTACTGATGCTTAATGAACTCACAGTAGTGTAAAATGCACCCCCACCGAAGTTTGACTGGTTTGATTCTTTTCCCCTCACAGCAGGTTCCTGTTAATTTACACCAAATTTGAAGGAAACATATTGCTATTGCTGTGTTGCAACTGGGAATAAGTTATGCCAAGGCCCAAACAAAAGAGTTCTGAAATCCTCACTTACAAACTCTAATTCACAAATTGCAAATAAATCATAATATAAAATTAACACAATTTTCGTAGTTGTCATCTCCCAATAATGCATCAGCATAAGTTCAGTCAAAGAGCAACAATATTAATTTCAAACACTAGAGTATATGACTACAACTAATTCAGCCAAGCGCACACACCCACATATGGCACTCAAATATGTATATACACTTATACGAACTATATTATAAGTCATTATCACAGTTTTTTTTTGGCCAAAGTCACTGACTAATATTCTAAGAACTTTCTATGATATAATAATGAACAATGGAGGAACTTTTGCCAAACTTTACTTTCATAATTGGCTTAATTAAAGTTTTGGTTCCTTACTTTCACATAAGGTCAAATTTTGGTCCCTTGAGTTTTAGTGGAAACAACGAATTGATGCAATAAATCCCCTTGTCAGAGTGATGATGACATGGCACTTATTTTGCTTATGTGGTATTATTTGATGTCATTTCCATGCCCGCAAAGTAAATAAAAAGGAGTAACTTATTACCCATTTTATGCCACAATATCCAAAAGGTTCGGTAAAAAATCACTTAACAGTCACGTAAAGTTTTCCCTTTTTGGCAAAAAACTAAGTTCCACTTTAAACAGCAAAATGTGGGGTGGATGGTTTACAAAAAGATCAACGGTTTATATTTTCATAAAGTGCAAGCAACTGGATATAGATTTATGGCAACCCACTACTTAATTTACTCCAGCAGTTACCCTATTGTCTATTGCAATTTCCTCATTAAATTTTAGAGCAGTTGAATCCAATCTTTTCATTATCCAATTCAGCTCCTCTACTTTTTGCTTTCTTCACTTCCGGCGATTCATTTGATAATTGGATAATGGCACAGGCCTTTTTAAGATCATACATGATAGTAAGGGGGCATCCTTAGTTGAAATTTAACACGAGAATTTTTTTAACAGAGGTCCCTTACTACTCAACTTTTACAGGGTAAAGTTGCCTTTTATGGAATTTTCAGGGTGTTCCGCCAAAGGTTGTTCGAGGGAATATGCTGTCTGGTATCCTACAGGATCTGAAGGCTCGGTTGTTTTGAGGTCTGGCATTTTAGTTTCTGTTCTTTGCTCTTTCATGTTCCAATGAGGAATATTTTATGCTTATCATTTATTATTATCTAATAAAATTCTTCATTTAACTATTGATATGCTAAACAAACCAAAGTCCAATTATGTCATCAATATACAAAATAACCTGTACATTTTCCAATTATAGCCACACCACCACTATCTATCCTCCATGTAAGGGGAAGTTGTCACTAACTATCTTTCAACTATATCCTTATCAGGAACTTCAGTTTATTGTTGATTTTTTATTTTTATTTTTTTCTTTTTGGTGAAGGTTTGTAGTTTATAATTGATATTACATGGAAAAAAATCCCTAGGTCATGTCAAATGTGTCCAGATTTGAGCTTAATTCCAAAGGAGCCTTCTTAAGGCCAAAACATCATCAGAAGACATGAAATCCAACATGAAGAAGCAAAGAGAACAAAACTCGAACTACCTTAAAACAGATACAGACATAAACATACACAACCCCAAAAACCGGTTTCCTCAATCAAATCAATTATAGTATCAAACAAGTCAACCGACAATCAACAACAAAAGCAAATCACAACCAATAGTTATCGGTTGGAGGCTCAAACACCACTGAAAAGGATCCAATTCAAGTTCAACAAAAAAATTGCATACCCAGTTCACAAAATCTCAATTTTAAGAAGAAAGAAGGACTTACAGAGAAAGGGTTAACTTCTTCTTCCTCGAAGGGGTTGTCATAGCGACCAGCCATGAGAGAGATCTGGAAGGGACTGTGCAGAGAGTAAAGTCAAATGGGTTGCAAAGAAGAGAGAGAATTTTTGGAATGTTGAGATTTCAAAGTTTGAAACTTGGTACAGAAGAGAAGGGGAAAAGGAAGGAAGGGTTGTAAAAGAAGGAGGAAAATTACAGCTATAGGGACAAAGGAATTGTCTTTGGTCAGCTTAATACACCTTTCAACCATATAAAGAAGAAAACAGAGAGACTCTGCTTTCAAGAGTTTCAAGTTTCAACTTTGCTTTCACACAAATATATTTTTGGGAAGAGTTTTATGAGTTTAATTTTGATATTAAGTAAATGTAAAAGATTTTTATACTGTTATTTAATTATAAATTATTTTAGATGAATTTTTAAAATATATTTAAAGAGTCAAATATCTTTAATAATATATTAATTTATAATTGATTAGCAGTATAAAAATATTTATAATGATAATATATATTAACTATTTTTTAATTATTATAAAAATTTGTCTCAAAAAAATTATTATGAGAATGAAGAGTTTTTCAACAAGAAAAAAATGAAGAGCTTAAATTTCATATATACTTATGAAAAATTAAATTTAGATGTTATGCACTTTTTTCTTATACTTTCAATTAATTATCAATTTTACTCCTCATTAGGTTTTTTTTTAACTCTTATAATAATTAGCTTAAAAGTCATATCTGAAATGATTAGTAACTGTTTGACAATGTAAAAAATTTTACATTAACAATATATCAAAATTAAACTTTATTAATAGACCAAAATGTGATATACTATTACATCAAATACATCCCAAATGTGTTCATTTCTCTAGTTAAAAACTTGTTGGTTGTCTTAAAAAAAAAATTTGTTTTGCAGCAATCAAGAAACATGGACCAAAATGTTAGCGGCTAAAGAGGTATTTGATGAACAAACTTAATTTATTAATTTATCACCTTTGTTAATAAGATATTTTAGTATCACGGGTTGATAAAAAATAAAAAATTGACTTTAAAACTATTATTTAAAAAAAAAGTTGAAACATCATATCAGTGTTATTAAACTTGGACCTGTTAGGCCGGGAACCGGACCAATAGCTGGTCCGGTCAGCATATTAGACCGTGTAAGCCATTGAACCGGTCGTGAAGTCATCCAACCACGATCGAAATGTTAAACCGTCTGAAACCGATCCAGTAGCGCGCAGTCCACCCACGCATAACATTGGTCCCAAGGGTTGCTCGCAGGTAACGAGCGTTACCGCTAGGCCAACGACTTTGGTTGTTATATTTATGACAAATATTATATATTAATAAGTTAGGTATATGATTTATATATATTTAATATATACCGGTTCAACTAGTGACCCATTAGTTCGATCAATGACCCGTTAACCCGATGTCCTAACCAAGTCGATGATCGATTCGGTTTTAATAACACTGTATCATATTTACGTTTAGCAAAAATAAAGTTTAGATTAAAATAATATGCAAAAAATAAATTTTAACTGAAGTAATATGAGAAATATAAATCAAAAGTATATTTAGCCATCTACCCGTGGTTAAAAGAAAAGGTGATCAATTGTTGTTTTTTGTCCAAATTTGTCTGCTGATTGCTGTTGGAAACAAACCAAAATTTCAAATTTTGATTCCATAAGGTCTTCTAGAAAGGTCTTCTAAAACTTTTATTCAAATTTTATGTCTTTTTCTACGTGGGTTGATAATGGTGCGTGTTGTATCTTGCAACCCTGATAAAAATATGAAGTGATTATTTATTTATTTTATAAAAAAACATGTTCTTTTTTATTTTTAGTTTTTGTTTTATCAGAGTCATCTTTTTCTTTTATGCCATTTTCTGAGTCATCTGAGCATAAGAATAAGAAAATTTAAAATGTCCCAACCACTGTGTTTGTATACCAACAAATCCTCATTGTCCTCACGGGTCAAATACTACTTTTACATTCTTAAAAGACATGTATTTACCAATGGAGGTTTGTACAAGTGGTGATGGACTTGTCATACTTGTCTCCCTTAACTAAGTGATTGGGGTTTGAATGTCATTCATTCATCGCAGGAGATTAGTCTCCGTTTCCAGCGAGGATACTGTTGGTTAAGGACAAAAAAAAAAAAAAGGACATGTACTTTGTCCTTAAACGATATTTATTGAATTCTGTTATTTGATTAATTAAAGGACAATGGTTCCTCTTGGAACTTTGAAATTTATAAATATTTTGAGACTTGCTAACTAGCACCTATTAGGACATGTTTAAGGAATCAAAATAAATATAAGTCTAAGTTAAAAAAACTAAATATAACACTTGGAGTAAATAGATCCCTTATCATATATTAAATATATTATTTTTAATACAAATTTACCGTTTTTTTTATTATTCCTTAACAATTATCATAAAAGTACTTTTATGAGTTAGCATGTGCCAAGTATCTTTTATAATATAATCCGAAGAAATTAAATATTAAATATTGTGCTCGTACTGACATAGTTACACATCATATATATATATATATTCATTTATCGCTTAACGAACTCATTGTAATTTACTAATTTATAATAATTTAGTTTGATTTTATTCCTAAATCAATGTTGTTATAAAAAAGGCCTTTTTTTAAATCCAAAGGAACAATTTCCACCTAGTTTTACCTAGACGCCTCTCTCTCTCAACCTTCCCTCTACCCCTCTTTTTCTTTTTCCTTATCTACCGGAAGAGGTGGCTTTGGGTATTTTTTGGCCTGGAATCACCTATCTACATCGTTTTTTCTATCATTTTATCTAAATAAGTGGTTGTTCCACATATATCTGATTTTTATTTCGTGTTTTTCCTTGTTTTCGTCGTCTGCGTGCGATGGTGTTTTGTTCATCGTCTTGTTGTGGCTTCATTTGGTTTCTCGTCTTGTTGCGGTGTTTGTTTGGTTCAGATTGACAGTTCAGCTTCGATCCATTAGAGATTCAATCAAGTCTTGGGCGTCAACGTTACAGATCCGGAAACATGGATATTCCTGTCACTTTGATCCTTTGTCGCCGTGTTATGCTATTAACCTGGGTGTTATAAGTTTGTTCACAGATTTATCATTTTCGGTTTTAACGATGTTGAATTTGTGTTGTTTTCGATGCATTTTACCAATTTGAATGAATTAATATCCTTTTTGGTCCAAAAAAAAAAAAAAAAATCCAAAGACCAACATTTTTTTTGTTGAACCAAGACGAACATGTTACTTAACCATAAATGAAGAAAGAAAAACTTAGATAGTTCAAGGGCTCCAAGAAACAGAACTTGTACTGATTTTATGAATGCGGGAAGTAAACGATAAAAGAAATTAAAATAGCAGTTTGATTTTCAGCCAATAAGTGATTGTCTAACATTAAACACTTCAACCTTTTCTTAGGTATCAATTATATGTTTTGAGGGCTGCTGCGGTCTGCGGATGTTTCTATTGTAAAGCCTCCATCATGAAAGTATTGTTAGTATTGGATCGGATGTTTCTATTGGAAAGCCTCCATCATGAAAGTATTGTTAGTATAATCATGATGCATTACTTAAGTCCACAGCGCAATTATATGTGAGTTTTCATATATTACCGTTAATCGGTACTCATTTTTTTAAAATGCAGACAAAACAACACTGCTCAATCACTGTAACAATTCTACAAAATTATATCGAACATAAATGCATATTTATTATTTTCTTGATGAACCACGTCCGTAATCTGGTCTTTGCCTCTCTAATGACATTTCAGGATATCCCCATGCCACAAGCCACGAATGGAGCAAGAACTATAGTTTGCGAGGGGGCCAAAACCAAAGAGCTTATAACATTAGGGATGACAGTGAGTATTTTAATCATAGGATACCCGCAAGAATTACCCAAGACAGCTAGGATAATTACCCGTATAATGGGTGCGGGTACAGGGGATGTGGATACGGGTACTTTACTACCCACCTCGCCCCATACCCGCATACCTATTTATTTTTATTTTTTGACCAAAGCATGCATATATATATATATATATATTATATATATATATATATATATATATATTCTTATTTACTTAATTATTATATATAATAGGCTCAAATATTGTTTTGGTCAAAATTCATTTTTATTATTTATCTTTTAAAAGATTCATTTTGGTCATTTATCTTTCTAATGTCACACAAACTAGTCCTTTCCATCAACTTTGTTAAAACTATTGACAAAAAATTTTGATATGATAGCTTCAACACTTTCAATCATGAACACCTTCAACCTTCTCCTACTGCAGCTTAATCAATTTTTCAAAAACATGATCTTTTTTCTCTATATAACAATAACCACGTGTGATGACATGTCACACTACTTGACAAGTCATGCCAGTAGGGAGAGTTAACGGCCACATCAGCTCATACTAATGTCTGTTGTAATAGAGCTGACGGAAATGACTAGTTTGTGTAACATTAGAAAGATAAATGAGCAAAATGAATCTTTTAAAAAATGAAAGACAACAATGAATTTTGACTAAAAGATAAATAAATGACCAAAAGTATATTTTAGCCTATATAATATATATGTATTATATTAAATTAAAAATATTGAAATGTCACTTACTTTATTTTGTCCAATTCTTCCTATTCTTTCCTTAAAATATCGGGATTAGCTTCAGCTATGGAAACTAGAAAGCATGTTGTTTGTGACCCATAATTATACAAAATGAATTTTTTATATCAGTAGTTAGACATATGAGCTCTATTTGAGTAAAATAAACAAATATGTATAGATTTGAAGCTTCTGAGTAATGATATTAAGTGTTTCTGCATACTTTTTTATATCATCAATTTATTCTAATTTTTAAAATCTTGTGTCATAATTAATAACTATATGTGCAGTGGCTGCATAGTATTGTCTGTATTTTTGTTGTGACAATTGTTATTAGGTTCACTAATCATAGATGAAAAATCAATGTAAAACTCATTCAAGATATTTCAGACTTATTATATATGTGTTCTTTACGTGTTATACAATTCTAATAATATTCTCTTTTTTTTTCAGTATTTAATTAAAATGCAGGTAATGGATGAGGGCATGGGTATTTAGGTACCAAACGAGTAAGGGTACGGGTACTTAAATTGTTATCCACGTGAGTTGGATCCGGATAGGGGTATTTTTTTAAAACGCGAATATGGGAAAGGGTACTATAGTACCCTACCCATTGTCATCCCTATATAGCATACTAAATGATGGAGCCGTGCATCGCACGGGTAAAATATGCATTAGCGATATAATTTCATATTATTTGAAAACACAATATATGGTTAGGTTAAATGTTAAATTAATAAATAAAAGTATAAACCTTGTCCAAAAAAAGTATAAATGATACAATACATTTTTTATTTGGAAATTTGTTTTTTGTATCTTAAAAATAGTAGGATTATAAAATATTATCGATAAATAAATATTAAGGTAATACGAACACAATTCTCCTAATTAAGGTAACATGAATACAATACACTCATGTAGGGTTCCATCAAGCTACTTCTGTAACACCCAGCATGAGACAGACGATCGCTCCAAGTGTGTGAAGTTCGAAGCGGGACTTCGGCCTGAGATCAAACAGGCCATCAGCTATCAGGAGATCAGAGTCTTCCCTATTCTGGTCAACAAGTGCAGAATCTATGAGGATGCCAGCCAGTTCAGAGCTGCTAGTTCCAGAGGATCGGACAATCAGAGTGGCAAGAGGATTGATCAGAGGGACAAGGGCAAGCATCGGTATGCCCCTTCGGGCAAGGACTTCAAGCAGAGTGGCAGGAAGCCCCAGTTTCAGCAGAGTAGCTTCAGGGGTGGGTTCTCTGATGCCCCTAGAGCTATGAGGTGTGGGAAGTGTGGAGCACAGGACCACTATTCGTCCCAGTGCAAGGAAACACAGGTCATCTGTTTCAAGTGTGGCAAGCCAGGCCACATCAGCCGCGAGTGTGATGGAGCTAAGGCCGAGCCTCCCAGCGCTAGCAAGAATCAGAAGCCCCAGGCCAACAGACCGAAGACCACTGGAAGAGTCTTTACTCTTAGTGGAGCCGAAGCCTCCGAGTCTGATGACTTGATCCAAGGTACATGTTTAATTGATGGAACTCGATTGACTGTATTGTATGATTCGGGTGCTACTCACTCGTTTATATCGCATGATAGGGTCAAGAGTCTACAATTGCCTGTTACCCTCCTTGAGTTTGATTTGTTGGTTTCTACACCTACAAATAAACCTGTTTCTACTTCTTATGCATGCAAGAACTGCCATATTGTTATAAATGATAAAACTTTCCTTGCTGATCTTGTATGCTTACCTTTGAAAGACCTGAACATTATTCTGGGTATGGACTGGTTATCTTCCAACCATGTCCTTCTGAATTGTTTCGATAAAACCCTGATTTTTGGAACTCCAAAGGAGTCTAAGAATCCAGACCTTCTCTCTGCCAGCCAAGTACGAGCTTCGATGAGAGACGAAGCCCAAGTATACATGATGTTAGCTTCCCTGGATGTAGAGAGCAGCCCTCCTGATGTCGCCAGCTTGCCTGTTGTGCGAGAGTTTCCTGAAGTGTTTCCGGGGGATGTTTATAACTTACCCCCAGAAAGAGATGTTGAGTTTACCATAGACTTAGTGCCTGGCACCGGGCCAATTTCCATAGCACCCTATAGAATGTCTCCTCTAGAGCTAGCTAAGTTGAAAGAACAGTTGGAGGACCTGATGGAGAAGCAGTTCATTAGGCCGAGTGTGTCTCCGTGGGGAGCACCTGTGTTGTTGGTGAAGAAGAAGGATGGTAGTATGAGGTTGTGTGTCGACTTTCGACAGCTCAACAAGGTGACCATAAAGAATTGGTATCCCCTCCCTAGGATTGATGATCTTATGGACCAGTTGATGGGCGCTTGCGTCTTTTCAAAGATAGATTTGAGGTCAGGGTACCATCAGATTCGGGTTAAGTCTGAGGACATCCCGAAGACAGCGTTTAGAACGCGATATGGTCACTATGAGTATTTGGTTATGCCTCTCGGTGTGACCAACGCTCCTGCGGTCTTCATGGACTACATGAACAAGACCTTTCACCCTTACTTGGATAAGTTTGTGGTAGTGTTCATAGATGACATCTTAGTGTACTCCAAGAGTAAGGAGGAACATGAGGAACACCTGAGGGTTGTCTTGCAGACCCTTAAGGAGAAGCAGTTGTATGCTAAGTTGTCTAAGTGTGAGTTCTGGTTAGAGGAAGTGAGCTTCTTAGGACATGTCATCTCTAAGGGTGGCATAGCAGTGGACCCAGCTAAGGTAGAGACGGTGCTCCAGTGGGAAGCGCCAAAGTCTGTAACCGAGATTAGGAGTTTCTTGGGGTTAGCCGGGTACTATAGGCGGTTCATAGAAGGTTTCTCTAAGATAGCTTTACCCTTAACCCGTCTCACCAAGAAGGGACAGTTGTTTGTTTGGGACTCTAAGTGTGAAGAGAGCTTCCAAACCCTTAAGAATAGGTTGACGTTAGCACCAGTGTTAGTTTTGCCAGATCCTAGTGAACCCTTCGTAGTTTACTGCGATGCTTCTAAGCAAGGGTTAGGTGGTGTGCTGATGCAGAATGGTAAGGTAGTTGCTTATGCTTCTAGGCAGTTGAAAACCCATGAGAAGAACTACCCTACCCATGACCTAGAGTTAGGAGCTGTGGTATTTGCCTTGAAAATCTCGAGGCATTACCTGTATGGAGCGAGGTTTGAGGTCTTCAGTGATCATAAGAGTTTGAAGTATCTCTTTGATCAAAAGGAGTTGAATATGAGGCAGCGTAGGTGGATGGAGTTCTTAAAGGACTATGACTTCGAGTTGACCTATCACCCAGGAAAGGCCAATGTGGTGGCCGATGCCTTGAGTAGGAAAACCCTGCATGTCTCCGCTTTGATGGTTAGGGAGATGGATTTGATTGAGGAGTTTAGAGACCTTAGTCTAGCTTGTGAGTTTACCCCTAAGAGTATTAGGCTTGGTACCTTGAAGGTTACCAACAGTTTGATGGATGAGATTAGAGAGGGTCAGAAGTTAGACAAGTTTCTCTTAGACCAGCGAGATTTGCTCACTCAGGGTAGAGACCTAAGTTTTAAGGATGGCAGTGATGGCATTTTGAGGTTCAAAGATAGAGTTTGTGTGCCTGATGTTCCTGAGCTTAGGAAGTTGATCTTAGAAGAAGGTCATAGGAGTGGATTGAGTGTGCACCCAGGTGCCACTAAGATGTATCAGGACCTTAAGAGGATGTTTTGGTGGCCTAGGATGAAAAAGGACGTAGCTGAGTTTGTTTATGTGTGCCTAGTTTGTCAGAAGGCTAAGATCGAGCATCAGAGGCCTTCGGGTAAGTTGCAACCCCTAAGTATCCCAGAATGGAAATGGGATAGTATCTCCATGGATTTTGTGTCTGGACTCCCTAGGACTCCAGCTGGTTTTGAGGCAATTTGGGTTGTTGTGGATAGACTGACTAAGTCTGCCCATTTCATTCCGATGAACATGGGAGTATCCTCTAGAGAAGTTGGCTAAGTTGTACATCAAGGAGATAGTTAGGCTTCATGGTGTACCCTCTAGCATAGTTTCGGATAGAGACCCGAGGTTTACCTCTAGGTTTTGGAATAGTTTGCATGAGGCTTTAGGAACAAAGCTTAGGCTTAGTTCAGCTTACCACCCACAGACTGATGGGCAGTCTGAGCGGACCATCCAGTCCTTAGAGGACTTGTTGAGGGCTTGTGTGTTAGAACAGTCTGGAAGTTGGGACAAGTTTTTGCCCCTTATAGAGTTCACCTACAACAACAGCTTCCATTCCAGCATTGGGATGGCACCTTATGAAGCTCTGTATGGGAGGAGATGTAGGACACCTTTGTGTTGGAGTGAACCTAGTGATAGTGTGGTGCTAGGGCCAGAGATAGTCCAGGAAACAACAGAAAAGATTATGTTAGTTCAGGAGAATATGAGAGTTGCACAGAGTAGGCAGAAGAGCTACCATGATAAAAGGATGAAGGCGCTCGAATTCCAGGAAGGGGATCATGTATTCTTGAGAGTTACCCCGACGACTGGGGTTGGTAGAGTGATGAAGGCGAGGAAACTTACTCCGAGGTTCATTGGTCCTTACCAAATCCTCAAAAGAGTCGGCGAAGTCGCCTACCAAATAGCCTTACCCACGTTCTTGTCAAATCTCCACAATGTTTTTCATGTGTCACAACTCAGGAAGTATGTTCATGACCCTAGTCACGTGATAGTACCCGACGCTATACAGTTGAAAGAGAACCTGACGTTTGAGGTGTTACCTCTTCGAGTCGAGGATAGGAGGGTGAAGCAGCTAAGAGGCAAGGAAATTCCTTTGGTTAAAGTGGTTTGGAGTGGGGCGACTGAGGAAAGTGCTACCTGGGAGCTGGAGAGCAAGATGATGGAAGCATACCCGCATCTCTTCCCTTGAGGTACGTGTAAATTTCGAGGACGAAATTTTTATAAGGGGGGTGGAATTGTAACACCCTGTTTTTCAGAATTTTTTTTTTATTTAAGCTGGTTTGGTTTAAGTTAGATTTACCGTTTAAGGGCTTAGTGGGATTTTTGGCTAAAAGTCCCTTTCTGGTACATGAGCACGCCCGTGCTCATTAGCCAGCAAGCACGTGCTTAAAGTCAGAAGCGTGTTTCTGATTTTAAGTTGAGCACGACCGTGCTCAACAGGTAGCACGCCCGTGCTCAAGCTGTTGACCGCGTCTCGTAACGTTAAGTTGAGCACGACCTTGCTCAAGGATGAGCACGACCGTGCTCAAGTCCGGACCTATATACGTTGAGCAGACCCCGGGTTGCGCCGTACACTTCCTTTTTGCTACTAAAAACCCTAGTACGGCTGCAACCTCCCTTCCTCCCTTTTTCCTTCATACTCAGTGTGGTTTTGAGTATTGGAGACGCTAGGGAAACGTGGTTTCGTCTGCACTTCGCGTATAGGTAATGTTCCGTTCCTTTTCTTTAGTTTCCTTTCATTTTTGGTTGGGAAACTAACACCGTTTTAATCTGTTTATTTAAGGCTCGTTCGTGTGTGAGCCGCCTAAAGGAGAGGAACCGGTTGCTGTTAGGAAGTCTTAGAGAGCTACCTTCAATCCAGGTATGGGGAGAAGGGTAGTATCTACATAGGTTTGGGTTTAGGGTAAAGTAAAAGGGGTTCCCATAACCCCGGTTGATTTGCATGATTATATGTTTGATGATTTCATGATTTATGGATGTGTTTAATGTATGTTTCTGATCATTATGTTACTAGTGTTACGTTGCATGTGGTATGGTTGTTGTTGGTAAACACTGTTATTAACAAGATGATGTTATTGCTGGATTGATGCCATGTTTGAGTTGGTTGATTTATGATGATGAGTTTAAATCTAGAAACATGTTGATAATTGACGTTAGGTATAATTGAGTAAAAACATGATAAAATGGGTTAAGTTTCAGCCTCTGTTCCTGCCCAGAACAGCACTGTCGCGCGTTGATCACGACCGTGCTGAACAGGGAGCACGACTGTGCTCCCAGTTGAATTCTGGGAAGATGGCCGCGCTGTTGAGCACGGCCATACAGGACAAAGAGCACGATCGTGCTGCTGAGCACGACCGTGTTCATTAAGAAGCACGACCGTGCTTCACTTACAGGGGAGCACGCCCCTCACGTGCTTAAGCACGACCGTGCTGGGTTACGAGCACGACCGTGCTGGGTTACGAGCACGACCGTGCTCAACCCACTGTGACAGAACCAGATTAAAGGACTTAAGGGGTTTTAAACCCCACTTTCCCTATGATGATAACTGATTAGACAACTTGGTAAATGTTGATAAAGATAAATAAAGATGGTGAGATGTTAAGTCGATACCCTTTAGGGTGCCGCAAGCTGATGAGTTGTGCCTTGGTGCTTTTGGCCAAGGAGGCCTTGACCCCACGGTTTGGGCCTAAGGTGTTGTTGTTACGTACCTTGGTGGCCGAGAGTTTGCCCCAGGTACTGCAGTTGATTCCGCTTAAGTCCTCAGGTAGATTCCGTAAGGCAAGTTGGTGCGGTTGATCCCGCTGTTACCTTCGGTCGATCCCGTTGGAGTTATGGAGGTGGTGTTGCTGTTGTTGTTGTGTTGCATACGCATTGCATCGGAGTTGTTGTTTAGGGATGTTCGACATAAGGGAGATCGTCCTAGAGTACGGCGATCCGGCCATCCACGGTTGGAGTAGATTCTCCTAGCGCCCCCGTGACGAGGCATTCGTTGGTTTGATGCGTTGGCTATCCAAGGAGTAGATTCTCCGGCGTTGAGTAGATTCTCAATGTGGATATGTAACTCCGAAGTCGTTCATCCCGAGTTTAGTGGATCCACATGCATTGATGGTTTAGCGGAGTAGGACTGCATTGCACTGCATAGCATAATGATAATGTTGATGTTTGATGTGATGCTGCTATGCTTGCTGTTTACTTTACTGCCTATTCCCATGCTAATATGTTTATACGATTCTTACTCCCTATATATGTTTGTTGTTTGTGTTTGGCCTGATTGGCACATTGCAGAGGATGACGAGCAGCCCGGAGAGGAGTGACTCTGAGGAGCCGCCACTCATCGTAGGGCTAGTTTATGTTTTCGTAGTTGTTAGTTCAGTTGTAATTCCGTGGATTTTATTCCGGAACGGTTATACCAGCTCTGTATGTGACATCGGGGTTGGGTTATTTTTTATTGGTTTGTTATGTTTTCGTTATTTAAAACTTATTTCATTTCCGTGTTGTAAACGGTTCATGTGGGACTTTTCTACCCATGGACAATTGTTTATTTTATTCAATAATTGCATGTTTTCCTTTAATTGTTTTTAAATTAATTGGCTTTTAACATGTGGGGTAGAAGGGTGTCACAACTTCTATATCCATTTCATTAGGAATTGATGATCTTTTAACAATTCTGTCTAGGGGATGGCTAGTCAAAGATGTCGAACATCACACATATACATGTGCGATGCTCGGGCAGGGCCATGTATAGGAATTTTGGGCCTTAAGCGAAAGTTTTAAAGAAACTTAAAATTATATAAATTATTAATTTTCATTTTAATCTTCTAGCTTTATAATCAACCAATTTTAATATTTCACTCTCAATTGAATATGAAGATGAGAAGAAAAAAATGAGAGAGCTCAAAAAAGTTGAAGTGGAAATATTAAAATTTTATAATATATATATAGTAAAATAATAGTTCAATTTTGGAAATATAAAATAATAATTAAATCTTAATTAATTACCTCTAACGACTATTTTATCCTTTTGTACAGTTGCATTTCTATGGCACTAGACATGGAAGATTAATGAAGACAATAAGACAAAAAGCGGAACCTTGAACGTTGAAACGTAACTAATATTGTGTCTTGCGGATTGCACTATCTGTGATTGAATTGATCTCAATAATGTATGAAGTATGAACTGTAAGTGAAATTAGGCCTTATTACTCAACACTTGCCAAGCCAATTATCATTGGTTTGTATATAGTAAAAAGTAAAAAATAAAAATGGTGAGGCCTAAGGCCATGGCCTCCTTGGCCTTACCATCTACACAGCCATATGCACGGATAAAGTATTTGTTGAAATAATTTATTTTGTAAATTAAAAATTACAAGATAAGAAAAAGTTATTGACAAATTAATATTGATATGATATAATGAGATCTAAAAGTTTTCTACATAAAATAAGACTGGATATATGTGCAAGAAAACAAATTATTATACTTCAACATTCTTTTGCTCTACTTTCTTCAATTGTCCCTTGTATTCAGTTCAATCAATGTTATAGTATATATCAGAAACACAATATATACCGAATGAAATTTCACCTCAAAATACAACTTTTAAATAAAGGAGTTTTTGGAAATTTTACAAATATTATGACATATATTAGATTAAACTGGTTGCAGTTATGTAAATCTTAATTAATTACCTCTAACGACTATTTTATCCTTTTGTACAATTGTATTTTGATGGCACTAGACACGGAAGATTAATGAAGACAATAAGACAAAATGCGGAACCTTGAACGTTGAAACATAACTAATATTGTGTCTTGCGGATTGCACTATCTGTGATTGAATTGATCTCAATAATGTATGAAGTATGAACTGTAGGTGAAATTAGGCCTTATTACTCAACACTTGCCAAGCCAATTATCATTAGTATGTATATAGTAAAAAGTAAAAAATAAAAAATAAAAATGGTGAGGCCTAAGGCCATGGCCTCCTTGGCCTTACCATCTACACGGCCATGTGCACGGGTAAAGTATTTGTTGGAATAATTTATTTTGTAAATTAAAAATTACAAGATAAGAAAAAGTTATTGACAAATTAATATTGACATGATATAATGAGATCTAAAAGTTTTCTACATAAAATAAGACTGGATATATGTGCAAGAAAACAGAAATTATTATACTTCAACATTCTTTTGCTCTACTTTCTTCAATTGTCCATTGTATTCAGTTCAATCAATGCTTATAGTATATATCAGAAACACAATATATAATGAATGAAATTTCACCTCAAAATACAACTTTTAAATAAAGGAGTTTTTAGAAATTTTACAAATATTATGACATGTATTAGATTAAACAGGTTGTAGTTATATTATCTCGCTATCGAAGCAAACATATAAAGCAACTTATTAGAACCCAAATGTAAAATTAAATATGCCTCACCTACACAAAATTTCAGATCAAAAATAAATTATAAAACACAAATTTTTAAAAAAGCAATCCTAAGAAATGTTAAAAATATAACGATATGTATTCGATTTAACTTATTGCGTCTATGTTATCTTCTCATCGAAGTAAAGATAAGAAGTAATTCATCAGAACCCAAATATAGAATCAATTTGGTCTCAATTGCACACAAAAATGTATAACAAATTTAAAATTGCTTGTCAAATGACTCAAACATTCTTTCATCTGAGTATTTTATTCTAAGCAAAAGTTTCTTAAAGCTAAGAAAAGATTTTGAAAAAATGAAACTTCAGAAAGAAAGTCTAGAAGTTGAGAATACCAAGCTAGTTCCCGAGCGGGAGTGAGCCAAAACTCAGAAAAATGCATTGACAAATGTCTGGGAAGAATCTGACTCGAGTAAGTAAACTGGCTCGACTAAAGAAGGGCATGAAAAGGGTTACGATAAAAGATAATGTCTTTCGGATAAGCTGGAATTTTTTATAGTTATTTTTATATAGAAAAATTATAAATATGAAAAAGCAGAAAAACATAAAAGAAGTGGATATTACCAAAACACTTCTTACATTTCAATAAACAAATTATTAATAAATTTTAATATATTAAAATGAAAGAGACCATAAACCTTATATATATATAATAATAATAATAATAATAATAATAATAATAATAATAATAAATAAAGAGTAAAAAAAAATTGGGGGTGGCCATGGCATATAGAGGCCACCCCTTATCTTCGCCTCGACCAATCCTCAGTCAGTTGTTTAGGGTAGGGAATTAATCGATGATTTTTGCAACTTCCCAACTAAAGCGTATGCCAAGAAAACATAATAGCCTTGGAGACGCAGCTCCATAATACTATTCCTAAACATAAGGACTCATCATGCTAGCCAGTACAAAATGACGACAAGGGGTCATCATTGTACAATGGTAATCACTTAGGACGATACATCGTCACACTGGGGTTGAGTTCTCACATGTCCCATATACTGATCCCTGAAGATACGTCATCATGACCGGTTCGTCTCATATCCAAAGCTGGTTATGATGATGAAGCAATTCTACCGTCTTTGTTGAAGAAAATAAAATAAAGCAGAAGACCATAAAACACAGAAAATGAGGTGAGATCCCCATTCATCATACACATAAAGCAGGCATGCAGTGGTACGACTCACATACATATTACAGCACACATATCTCCATATCGTCATCCATTCTCGGTCCACAGATCAAAACTCCAAGGATATACAATACCAAAATAACCGGTAAGCTTATCAAAGCATACCAGACATGGTCTGTTCACCGAGGCATGAGAATAGAGAAAACTGACTGAAACTGCATAGTCCCATACATACACAGCTTCGAAGAATATTTGATCCTAACTCTGAAGCTAATTGACATTTTGGAAAGGAAATGGTCAGTATAGGTTTCACATCCACCCATCTCAGGCACCATGTGTGGCTAGCATACTAGGCACACAAGGCTTAAATCATGACGTATGTACAAGCATAATCACATGTGATCTCAGACTCTCTTTGAAACATCGGGCTCTTTATGAAACCTCTACAACCGGGAAACTCGGCTTTCTTGCACAACGGTCTCACCGTACATAGTATCAACTATGTGTTTGGGCAAAATTGTCGGGATACGTCCAATTTGTCTATCCACCGGATACATCTCGTGATTCCACTGGAATCCATTTAATGTCAATTTCACACGGACGATATCCTCAGGTCGGAATCATCGACCCCTCGCTGAACCACAGTTCTCAAGCAGATTTTCCATGTTTTTGCAAAGATGTTTTAAGACACTTGCTTACAAGTCCTAACACATTATGGAATTGGATCGACAGTCCAATCGTTTATTTCTTTGCACTTTTCTAGTGGAGCCTTTTGCTTGGCTTCCAATAAATCAAATTATTCTGAGTCCATTAAGTCTTATGGATGTGTGAGTATTGAATTATCTATACTTTATGACAAATAGTCTTACTTCACCATAAGTCATAAATCATTAAGTTCGTATTTTCACTAAGTCATTTATGACTTATGTTTTGCATTTGACTTAAGATATTAGTCTTTAAAGACAAAAGTCTCTCTGGCATAAAACTAAAACTCTTTGGCTAAAACTAGACCATTTTGAAGTAAGATTTGAACTTAAGTACATTAGTACCAAACGTCTCAAAATAGTTTCCCGAAAATACTTGAAATACTTAAAAGACGATTCTGCCACTTTTTACTGTATTTAGGGTCGAGACTCCATATTTTCAAAAATATAATCATTTTACTCGAATGTTTCACTTTCGTAAGTTACAATACCCATGTTAATGTATTAAAATACTGATTTCAAGCTTCACGTTACGGTTTACTCAAAAACCCTAAAACTCGATCAAATTTTCCATGAAGAATAAAGGAAAGGGTTTTGGTGTTTTTCATGGAAATAATGCTAAGTATGAAAAATAGAAAATGAAAGGATGGGTGGAGGTGGAGTAGGCCGTGCAACATAACAAGGAGAGGGAGGGCATTTTTGTCCAAAACAATGTAGGATCAAATTGGAATCAACAAAGAAGGTTAAGGGCATTTTCAACTTAGTAATTATGATGGTGGTGAGTCATTAGTCATGGTGACTCATTCTCAATGAGTCATCACGGATGACTCGTAGTTCTATCTTTCGATGTATTTCTGCAGTTCCGTATCCAGCTCTGTCGTTTTCCCGATTAGGGTTTTTGATCGTTTTTCGTCAAGATTCACCCGAATAAAATATAATATTTTATTTTTGTGCGAAAAATTTAAAAATAAACTTTATCACTGAAATTATGATAAAATCTAGAATTTCTCAATTTCGGGTCAAATTAGGGTTTCTGCCGCTACAAAATTATACTATTAGCAAAAACACCGACCAGTTTGCGTCTGATTTTTATACCCAAAATTTAACTGTAACTTCCTTCGATATAGAAGGTCTCAACTATGATTTTGTTTCCTCAAAATTATTTTCTAGATCCCCTATAATAATATAAAATAAAATTACCGGTTAAGAAACAAGAAAACGAGGTGTTACATCGACCCTTTAGACCGGCTATGAAACAAATCTTCCTTAAATTGCTTAAAGCATAGAATTAACCCTTAGTTTTGACAACCTCTCAATTAGGGTGTCTAACACAATATTCAAACTTGTGTTCTCTTCTTTATGGGACCGAGATACTTACCACTCGACCAATCCTTGGTTGATATTAATAAATATATTTAACATATCAAGAAATAATGTACTTACATTTTCAATGAAAACTTATTATTTTATTGATTTCTTAACCAATACTTTTAGAATATTCATTAACAAGACACATTAAAATACAAGAATTGCTAACCAATAATCTTATGATTATATAGAAAATGTGTATTGAAAAATGTTGTTCAATACATTCAAAAATTTAATTTTTTTATAATCATGTAATAGATACGAATCATTCACTACCATTAGCAGTAGCTAATCCCTATCAGGCAGCTTGTTAAGCACACAAAATAGATTCTCTCTTATCAACTAAATTTTCTCTATATACAAGAGTCAGGATTTAAACATTTAACCACTTGCTTAACGTGTTCAAGTCCCTTACCACTTTTGAATACATGATAAAGGTGTCCAAAATTAATGATGATAGATTATATTTCTTAATCAATCGAATCCATGATACATGATTGTGACACTTTATGAAACAACATAGGTTATCCCAAAAACACCAATTGTGAAACATGTTTTTACGACAACACCAAATTATTAGAACCAACTTGAAGGACTGAAGAGACAAATGCTTTCTAGGACGATTGAGGACCAACAACCACAGTTGATAAAATCTCAACAAAGTAATCTGTATCCCACATACAAAAAAAGTATGTGCAGCATGGTTTAGTTAATGAACATAGACTACCAATACCAAAAGTATTATAAGATGGAAATTTGTTCATTTTATCTCTATAATGGCAATGCTAAGGCTAAATATATATGATAATTACATAAATGGTAGGGAGGATTGGTATAGAGACAAAAAAGACAAGGATGGATGATATGAACAAAATGGAGACCAGAAGAAAAGAACAAAAGAATAAAAAAAAAGTAAAAAAAAAAAACTTGATTTATCAAAATTGAATGAAACAAGAAATCACTCAGCTACAAAAACTACATTATGCCTATAAATAAGACCAATGGATGTGAATGAAGCCGGGCTAACATAAATCCAAGCAACCAAGTTAGTTAAAATAACTGCTAAGAAAACCGATGGCTGCTGCGCTGTCGTTTTATGCGTCTTTGGTAGCTCTTAAATGGATCAACCCAGCCTCTGTCCTCAGCAATAGCTTCATTCCAGCGCTCTTTGAAGACTTGATGTTCCCATGTTGATTGCCTTCGTATCTGTTCGGTTCATGTTAAAATGTAAAACAAGGTCATTTGCAAGCTAGTTTGTGATCAATATAAGGACTAGGTTTTGATAGCAGTTCAAGGGCCTAACCTCAGTTCGCTGATCGAAGGCTGGGGCGCCATGTTTCTGATTAGGAAAAAAAATCAAAAATAAATAAAGTGAATTTTATATGGATTTAATTGGAATGTATTATTAATGTAAATGTCAATCAATTATAAATTATCACATTATTAAAAATATTTGACTCTTATTATAACAAGATAAAAAGAAGTCACGCATAAGATAACTTATGAAATTTGTCAAAAAAAAAAAAAGAAGATAACTTATGAAATTTTATACTGAGAGTATATCAAAATGAAATACTTTATATTGACTGGATCAGTTAATGAAATAGGACTATAGGAAGAACTGTCTAAATGTAATTAAAAAGTAAAAAAGAAAATAAAAATGTACCTTAGATGTCGTTTTAGGATTTGAAACCTGCAAAAGGGCAAAAAGAAAAATCTCAAGATCAACCATACAAGAATGAACAGATACCCTCAAATTGCATTCTCTCATTGGCAACCAAATTTAAATATATTATATGGGCAACAGGAACGTCCTTTTGAAAAATAAGGAATAATTGAAAAAAAAAATAATCATCCAACAAACAGTGCAAAAGTAAAAGGGTAAATTGATTTGTTTTCTTTTACCTTTTCACTTTATTTCCTATTTTCAAAGTTTTGTGAAGGAAATTGTAAAAATAAGATAATGTTTTAAATTTAATTGAAAAATGAAAACAGAAAACAAACCAAACACCGGCTAAGGAAGATATTGGAAATAAAATTAATTCAGGCATTCTGAGAAAAAGGAGGAAAATACTTTTGTTGTAACGTGACTACTACCACCCAGACTTTGTATTCCCTTGTGAACAACGTATTCACTATCTACAACTCCCACATTTTTAGTACGATCTCCCTGAAAAAATACATTGATTGCACAGATAATGATACTTTTCTTCCAGTAAATGAAGCTTAATAAAAAAAGGAGAATAAAAATAACAGCAGGTCAGTCTAGTGTAAGCATAAGCAGTTGTTCATATATAAATTGAACAGAATGCATGCTGCATTCCAAGTTGACATACTAATGCTGACACATGAATATGTTTACCTCTCCTCAGAGGCAGAACTAATTACCCAATATCACAAATATATGTAATATGTGACATTAAACATTAGAATAAAATGCTTAATGAACTAAAAAAGAGAGGCTTAAAGCTGGTCATGAGAAAGATTACTGCAGCATTAATACATCACTGAATGATTGCAGCAAATGATTGACCACCATAATGTGTGATTCTCACCTGTGCACAGTATCCTAGTTTCATATCCATTCCCCATCCATGGACAAGATCATTCTGAGAAAATGAAAATTATAATGTCAAGTTACCAAAATTATGGACTATTTTGGACTATTACTAATCAAAAGGCAAAATTGAATACTAACGAAAAAGACAAGGTTATAACTACGTCAGGAAATCAACCAAGATAAAATGCAAGCAAGTCCAAGTAAATTGGAACTTTTATTTTCAGCTGCTAGATAAGGGAATAACATCAATCCATAATCTCGTTCCTGAAAACCTATTTGCAAACATTTTGGTACTTTGCCAAACTGAATGGCTGAACATAGTAAAGAGTGAATTCATTTTTTAAGCACACTGGATTCGATAACACAATAGTGTTTGTCCAGGAGACCAAAAAATAGGAAATTTTGAAAGAAATTTAGTTGGTCATTGGTTACAACTTATAGTTTTTAAGATTCCTATGGACCATGGAAACAAAATTACCTGTATAAGATGCCAAGTACAATACCACGCAGGTCGAGAGAAAACAGGAGCCATACCTTCCACAAACCTGCACAAATTGTATTGAAATTGTGTCATTAATAAAATAATAGTAGATGCACACCAAAATTTATCATGAATCATCAAAATACGAAACATTAGTAATTTTATTAACTTCCCTCTTCAATACATTGGCAGATTAAATATAAACATCTCCCATCTTGATGGCGGATGGAGGGATGATAACACCACTTAAATAAGATCCGGCATAAACAACATTCTTGCAAAATTACACAGCATGACCAGGCTCGAAGAAAGTAAGAGTTACCCGGTGCATGGCGGCCCTTGACTTGCATCTGAACACTTAGTACTGCCTCTGAGTTCATATACTCTTCTGCATGTATGAAAACTCAAGTGTAAGTATGACAACAATTCATTACAGGTATATATCAATGGTTTCTGACAATAAATCACCTATGAACTTTCTTTGTCCTAGCTCTAACTGTAATTCTATGGTGTATCTCTGTTGAATTTGGGTCAAGAGCTGGTTGAGATATCTCTAATCCTTCTTCCTTTACAATTTCAATGTATCTGCAAAAACAGAAGTCCATATCAATTATTTCCCTTCCTTGACGAGAGTTACAAAGCTGTCAAGAGGTGACTGACTAGCTTTTAAAAGAACAAGATAAAGAATATAAATCCAACAAATCAACCCTTCTTCCACCATTTTCAGACAAGTACGAAATACTTAGCAACCTAATGTA
Organism: Echinosophora koreensis; assembly: GCA_035048595.1. Classification (NCBI taxonomy): domain Eukaryota; kingdom Viridiplantae; phylum Streptophyta; class Magnoliopsida; order Fabales; family Fabaceae; genus Echinosophora; species Echinosophora koreensis. The sequence goes on along the minus strand of JAPCYP010000025.1, from coordinate 3,041,050 downwards.
CCCTTATTAATCTAATATGGATAATATATTGCATATAGCTTGTACAAATTCAATAACACGTTGGAAGAGGCAGAGAAATCACTATAGAGCTTGAAAAATTATCAATACAGCCTTTTATCAATAATGAAATGTTTATCAATATAGCAATCACAGATCAGTATTTAATTGAAAAAAAGACAAGGCATTTAACAATATATGCCATCGCTGATATAAATACGCATTCATACACATGTATGAACCAACATTGCATTACATAGATATATTCAACAAGCTGAGGGCTATAAATTATTAAGTGAACAACCAATCCCATGAGCAGATAAAACTGGTTGTCAGCTTTTTCAGAAAGTATGAGTTCACATAAAATAAAATTGATAGTAATTTCAAACATCTATAGTACTATGGAAGGAGGACTGGCTGGACTGCCCACTTGGTCTCTAAATTGTTTTTCCCCAAAAACCATGAGCTTGATTTTTATTGTATTTGAAAACAGAGGAGAAATTCCTTATTTAAAATTGATTACAAAGGCCCGTCTCAGTATCTCACACACCCACTTCTTACTTTCAAGGAATCTTATTATTAAGATTATTTCTATATGGCATGGTTTTCAAGTGAAGTTTCATTCAATTTTAAAAAAATTAAAAAGAAAAAAAAAACTATAATTTCATATATTAATTGGAAATTTTAAATTACACTCGCGTATTGGGTGCCTCAGCTGTTATATAAAATGGTAATCATTCACATTAGAAGCGAAACGCAGATAAATGTCAATACCACCAGCAGAGGAAGAGCAACAAAACCATCAGTCATACCTTGACGGAGAAAAATGCTCCACCCCTAAATCCTCATCCCAGAGGAAGATATAATCATACACAGAAACTATATCTGGATGTAGGAATCTTTTCGCAAACCACCTGGGAAAGAACTCAGGAATTAATATCTACATTGAGAAAAATACATATATTCATAAGTATGTATGCATACACATACATATACATATAATATTTAAAAGGAAAGCACAAATGTTAGGCAACCAAAGTAAGAAGACCAGCAGTCTGATATACCCAAAGACATAATACACTAAAAGGGGATGCAACAAATAAAGATATAAAGATATACTCCCTCCGGTCTCTATTATAAGCAAAAATTAAATAAAACACACATATTAAGTTAATCTCGTTGAATCTTGTAAAAAATTAGGTTTGTTACCTAAATTACCCTTCATCTAAAACTTCAATCTTCATTAAATGAGTCATTGGAATTTGTATTAAATGAATGGTATTTTGGGAATAATGTCATTAAATGAGTCATTGGAAAACAAAATTTGCTTATATATTGGACCAAAAACTTTGGGACTTTTTTGCTTATAATAGAGACCAGAGGGAGTATTTATATTAACAGCAAGGTCGACAGTGGAGCATTACCAAATTCATCTATAACTAGAAGGTTCACATAGTTTTGATACTGTTATGTAGATTTTTTTCAACTTGAGTGGTGGTTGGTTCCCATTTCCCAGAAACAAGAAGGAAAATAAATGAACACTTTGATTTCAATACATTTAAAGAAGTAAAAACATTATCCCTATGTCCAATAATGTTTAGCTTAATTGGCTCATTCCAAGTCCAAGAGACATTTTGATTTTCCAGAACTCCTTTCTGTGATGAAGACATCATATGCTCAAATTACTCCTAGTTTCCTCAGAAGACGTAAAGTAAACTCTCCTGAATGAATATATGATTCACAAAAAAGGTTTTCATACAGAATAAAGCACATATCAGTGATCAGTCTCATACTTACCACTTTGTTTGGTTTTGAGCAGCTATGTGTATGGCCTTGCTACTCCACTCAAGATCCCACCATCCATTCACATTGCCATCGTAATGGAATAAAATAATTGTAAAATTTGCTGTAAGAAACTGAAATCAATGAAATTAGATCAGGAATGCTGATTCAGATAATTTTGATAATCTAGTGAATCATCAAAAATACCTTTTGCACCATGTCATCTACATTATCCTTTTGTGTAATGCCAACTGGAACTGCCAGCAAGTTACGATTATAGTAAACACTAACCTGCAATTAAATAATCACCACCAAGCAATCATTAAATTTGCAAGCTCAGGTGAAGCAGCTTTGGTAACTGTTGGCATGCCCATTACAGTTTACCAAATTCTTGCCATCATCTGTTAGTTTCAATAGAACTATAATGTAAAAGAAAAATGCATAGATGCTGACCTTTGACCTTGAACTACTTGGCAACCATAAAGCCCTTAACTCGAAATCTGAAGTATCGTGTATTATACCTCGTGGTAAACCTTTCAACTTCTGGGAAGTTGAAGGATATTCCTGCATGGTGGCATCGAAAGTGCCAGTGTGAGTAAAGAATAAGAATCCAAGTCACCTTATCAAATTAATGCAACAATTGTAAAATAGGAAGGTGCATCAAGATTTCTGAAAGTGGCTATAACCTTCTTTTACATTAACCTGCAGGTACTATAAACTACAAGGCCTTCGTTTTAAATGCATCAAATCATAAATTTGAAGAAAAGAAGAATCAAAAAGTCAATTGGAAAAGCTAAACTATCATCAGAATATACCTCTGATTCCCCCCAGATACTCCACTTTTTGTCTCTCTGATAATGGTAGATGATAAACAAAGAAGGAAAATTTAAATTAGCACATGTAGCACAAGAATACAATGTCATTTGAAGACACATTATAAGAAAGACAAAGGTTGAGCCATGTGGTTTCCACCTGCCACAGTGCCACAAAAGTAACTTTTGAATGTTTACCAGATAGCAACTGGAAAAAAAACTTATAGGGTTTTATGCTGACATAATTTTTTTAATTTCGTTTTGTAATGACAACAGTTTGGTTGTTTAATGTTTACCTCACAAAATTTCTAATTTCTAATAAAACAAAAGTACTAATGTTGTTATAGAAATTCTCTAGAAAAAGCAGCAGCACTGCAGCAGTAAAATTTCCTTAACCTGATGCTAATAGAAATTAGCCAGACATATAATCAACATTTTAGGTCCCTAGTTATACTATGATATAGAAAAGAATACTATAGACTTCAACTCATACCTCTTCTTCATAGTACTGATACTTTGCAGTCCTATATACAATGAATAACATTACTATACACACAGCTGCCATAAAAGGCAGCTGTTTCATCTTGAAACTTGCTTTCCCCTGCTCCAAGAAAATTCATATTAAAAAATGAAGTAACAAACAGAACTCTACAATGAAAAGCTGTACACAAGAAATTCTCCTTAAAAATGTGATGAGATTTGAAGAAAAGAGGACAAACCATCAGACAAACCACTCTTTTTTCTCATCAGCCACCTCCATGATTTGATTGACTTCATAGAAAATTGAATCTCTTATTCAGTCAGTCTTCATCACAAACTGCTTTCTGCAATAGAAAGTATCAAAAACTAGTTCATCTTACAATACATACTCAATTTCTGGTAAACTCTACCCATAAGGACCAAAACAGAAAATAATTTTCATAGAAAAGAATGATTTTCATACAATTATATATAGTTTTGTGCAGGAGATAGGAGATTATTAACAAAGGAACATGTGAGAATTTATGCACGTGCTGCAGCGGAAGAAGGAAGAGATCATAATACATGTCAGTTTGAAAAACATGGTTATAATATTGGCAATGATAGCAAAAGGATTCCCCAGGTTGCTGAATCTACACTCGATTCCTACACTTACAAAACAAAACCTTCACATGCAATAGCAATGAAAGACATCAACTAAAGCAATTTCCGAAACTGGCATCACATGCTACAACATAAGCACCCCAGAAAAACAAGAAAACAGAGCTGCATGCATTGGATTTAACCGACACCAAGGAAAGGATCACATGAAAACACACACTGCTAGCAAAAACATTAACCTATACTTGAAAATCAAAGCTCCCTTCTTCACATAATTCCAATTGCTATCCCCAGAAAAATTTTAAAAAAATAAATAATTGTTGAACAAGAAAAAGAAAATTTTTAAGCGTTTCAGTCAGATCTAACCCCACTAGATTTTCTTCCTTTCTATTTAAAGAAGAGTAAAGTTTCACTCTCACCCCAAAATAACAGTTTAGAAAAAACAAAAATATAAAAGTTCAAAATTTTGTAACATTTGGATCTACCCTTGAATCAATGTTTCCAACCCAGCAGAGTAAATGACATGAAAATAGAAAGAGAAAGCAATGGGGATGTTGAACAGGGTGAGAAAGTAAAAGGGTAGGCATCAAAAAATGAAAAGCAACAGACTTTGATGATGACAAGACATACCCAGATAGAGAAGGAACAGTGACAGGTGAACCAAGATGAAGGAAACAGAGGGAGAAGAAAGAGTGGAGTTGAGATAGCGAAAGAATAGAGGAAAAGCCACGTTTAAAGGGAACAAGAGGCTGAGCCTGAAATTGAACAGCATGCGTGGCTACTACTTATGGCCTCGCGTATGGTAGCTTGCCAAGCACCAAAACCAAATGTGATGACACCTTACACTGCACTCGCTTGTGTATATAGCATAAGCCTATTTGGTATTTTAATTTGCATCCAAAGTCCAAACCAAGACCATTACCATATCACAACACAACCAAAGACAAGGACATAATCTCATATTCGGGTACATAATCTAAATGTTTTGATGGACCATTTTTCGTTCAGACAACACTAAAAATATATTTTTGTTATGAAAAGAGCTAAAATAATAACGTAACAATAGAAATAACGGAGTAAGAAATTAGAGACACAAGAGAGAAGAAAATAATCCTTTTATACTATTCAAATGGGCAAGGATTACAATGCACATAAGTCCTATTTATAGGACCTAAAACTTGTAACCTATAATCTAATACATAAGTGTCATTTACATAATTAAAAGGAATAATTTGGAGGTTACAATATGAAGGAATAATGTGGAGGTTATAAGGTTTGAATGGACATCCATTTTGTCACATGTTTTTTAACACTCCCCCTTGGATGTCCATTACTCAAAGAATGTGTCTCGTTAAAACCTTACTAGGAAAAACCCTGTCGGACAAAAACCTAGTGAAGGAAAAAGAGTACATCATTCTTTGATATACTATCAGATACTGCCTCATTAAAAACCTTATCAAGGAAAACCATGTAGGACAAACCCTTGATTAAGGGAAAAGAATACAGTATGTATGTCAATTGTTATTGAGATCTTTCAGTCGGCGAATTCCAATACTATGGGCAAGCTTTTCAAATATTGCAGTGGGAAGTGCCTTGGTAAATAAATCGGCTAGATTATCACTTGAGCGGACTTGCTGAATGTTTATATCACCGCTCTTTTGAAGATCATGAGTGAAAAAGAATTTTGGTGAAATATGTTTTGTTCTATCTCCTTTAATATACTCTTCTTTCAACTGAGCAATGCATGTTGTATTATCCTCATATAGGATCGTTGGGATCATTTTTCCTGAAGACAAACCACATGTCTCTCGTATGTGTTGAATCACAGATCTCAACCAAACGCATTCTCGACTTGCCTCATGTAGTGCTAAAATTTCTGCATGATTAGATGATGTGGCTGTTAAGGTTTGTTTCACAGACCGCCATGAAATGGCTGTACCTCCACATGTAAACAAATAGCCTGTTTGCGATCTACCATTATTAGGGTCAGACAAATAACCTGCATCTGCATAACCAATTAGATCTGATTTGGGCACATTTGAATAAAACAAACCCATATTCATTGTACCTCTGAGGTAACGAAGTACATGCTTAACTCCATTCCAATGTCTTCTTGTAGGTGAAGAACTATATCTTGCTAATAAATTGACAGCAAATGATATATCAGGTCATGTATAATTAGCAAGATACATTAGTGCCCCAATTGCACTAAGATATGGTTCAGGACCAAGTAGTTCTTCATCCTTTTCTCAAGGTCTAAAAGGATCTTTATTCACATCTAGCGACCTTACAACCATTGGAGTGCATAATGGATGTGATTTGTCCATATAGAATCGTTTTAGCACCTTTGCTACATAAGCTTCTTGATGCACACAAATTCCATTATTTAAATATTCAATTTGTAATCCTAAACAAAACTTTGTCCTTCCTAGATCTTTCATCTCAAACTCTTTCTTTAAGCAATTTACAGCTTTTGAAATCTTTTCAGGAGTTCCAATAATATTTAATCATCAACATAAACAGCAATTATGGCAAATTCATTTCCAGATCTTTTCATAAACAATTTACAGCTTTTGAAAGCTCTTCAGGAGTTTCAATAATATTTAAGTCATCAACATAAACAGCAATTATGGTAAATTCATTTCCAGATCTTTTCATAAAAATATGGACAAATGGGGTCATTTTTATACCTTTCCTTTAGCAAATATTCACTGAGACGATTATACCACATGCATCCAGATTGCTTTAGTCCATAGAGAGACTTATTCAATTTGATTGAGTAGTCTTCTCGAGATCCTGAATTGTGTGTCTCGGGCAAATTAAATCCTTCAGGGAGTTTCATATAAATATCACTATCAAGTGAGCCATACAAATAGGCTGTAACAACATCCATTAGATGTAAATTGAGCCCTTCATGTGCTACTAGACTAATTAAGTATCTAAAAGTACTTGCATCCACCACCGGTGAATATGTCTCTTTAAAATCTATGCCAGGTCTTTGCGAAAACCCTTGAGCAACAAGTCGTGCTTTGTGTCTCACAATTTCACCATTCTCATTTCGTTTTCGCACAAAAACCCATTTGTATCCAACTGGTTTTACACCTTCAGGTGTACGGACTACAGGTCCAAAAACATTTCGCTTGGAAAGCAAGGTTAATTCAGCTTCAATAGCGTCTTTCCATTTTGGCCAATCATTTCTTTGTCTACAATCTTTAATAGACTTTAGTTCGTGATCCTCATTATCATTTATTTCATTTAGCGCTACATTATATGCAAAAGCATCATCAACGTTGACTTCATTTCGGTTCCATCGTATTCCATTCATGACATAACTTATTGAGATCTCTTCATTTTCACAAATTTCAGGTACCTCAGTTTCTTCTAGAACTGAATCAACAATTATGTCTGAGGAATCTTTTGGAGTTTCTATATCCTCACTTGGGCCATCTTGTTTTTTAGCTCCTTTTCTTGTTCGAGGATTTTTATCTTTGGAACCGATAGGTCTACCACGCTTCATGCGTGTTTGAGACTCATTTGCAATGTTAGACTGTCCAACAGGGACATCAATTTTTATTGGAGCATTAGCAGCTGGTACATACGACTTAGTCACCTTTTTTGGATCGGTGAATACATTTGGTAACTGGTTGGCTAAGCTTTGCAAATGAATTATCTTTTGAACTTTCAGTTCACATTCTTTTGTACGAGGATCAAGATGAGTTAATGATAATTCATTCCAAATAATATCCTTTTCCAACTGCTTATTCTCTCCCCCTAATATTGGGAAAACTGATTCATCAAAATGGCAATCGGCGAACCGAGCCGTAAATAAATCTCCCGTCAAAGGTTCAATATATTTTATAATAGATGGAAATTCATATCCAACATATATTCTCAACCTTCTTTGAGGACCCATCTTAGTGCGTTGTGGTGGAGCAATTGGAACATACACAGCACATCCAAAAATTCTTAGATGGGAAATATTATCAATTGCAAAGGGGATGACTCGTGATAACTTGTTAGCCTGATGCGAATCAAAGCCGCAGCATGCAAGATTGCATGTCCCCAAGCAGAAATTGGAAGTTTTGATCTCATAAGCAATGGTCTTGCAATCAATTTTAGACGCTTAATGAATGATTATGCAAGTCCATTTTGTGTATGAACATATGCTACAGGATGTTCAATATCAATTCCAGTAGACATACAATACTCATTAAAGGCATGAGATGTAAATTCACTAGCATTATCAAGGCGTATTTTCTTCATTGGATAATCAGGAAAATGAGCTCTTAATCGAATTAATTAAGCAAGCAATCTCACAAACGCCTGGTTGCGAGTTGACAGCAAACATACATGTGACCATCTAGTTGATGCATCAATTAAAACCATAAAATACCTAAATGGTCCACATGGCGGGTGTATTGGTCCGCAAATATCGCTTTGTATGCGTTCTAAGAATGTGAGAGACTCACTCCCAATTTTTGTTGGTGATGGTCTAATTATCAACTTCCCTTGGGAACAAGCAGTACATGAGAACTTATTGGATTGAAGAATCTCCTGGCTCTTCAAAAGATGTCCACATGAACTCTCAATTATTTTTCGCATCATAATAGACCCGGGATGGCCCAACCGGTCATGCCAAACAATAAACTTAGTATTATCTGTAAACTTCTGGTTTACAACAGTATGTGTTTCAATTGTACTAATATAAATGTAGTACAAACCGGAGGAAAGAGCTGGTAATTTTTCCAATACAACTTTTTTATCTAAAGCAAGTCTCGTTATGTGAAGATATTCAATATTTTCTTCATTTGTTGTCTCAATATGGTATCCATTTAGACGGATATCCTTAAAACTTAATAAATTTCTATGAGACTTGGAAGAATACAATGCAATATCAATTTGTAACTTTGTTCCTCTAGATAACAATACATTTGCTCTTCCGGAGCCTTCAATTATTTTTGTAGTACCGGATATAGTACTAACATTGGTTTCTTGCAACACCAAATAAGAGAAATATTTTTTATCCTTGAGAATTGTGTGGGTCGTTGCACTATCAGCGAGACACATATCTCCATTATTGATGCCAATGGCAACACTCATTTTTCTAAAAAGAATAAAAATAAATAAATAAATAATAAGAAGTACAAGAAAATATTTGGAAAAAAAAATAACAACCTCATAAGTAAATTATTTATTGCTTTAAAAATAAAAATACATTAAACATAAAGTTCAATAACTTCAAAGTTTAAGGAATTCAAAATACACTAAAAATAAAGCTTAATAACATAAAAATAAAAAACTTATTTCTTGACACTCCCATCTCCGATAAGATGATCAATTTTTTCATCTGGATTAGTAAAGAAGTCAGCAACATCTAGATGAGTAACATCCATACGGCCATAATCAGAATCACCATCTTCATAAGCAAAATGTGTCTCTATATTTTTCCCTTTATTTTTAAGTGATTCTTGATAAAGGTCAATAAGATGCTTTGGTGTACGACAGGTACGTGACCAATGGCCTTTGCCACCAATGGCCTTTGCCACCATAACGATAGCATATGTTTTCATCATGCTTGCTATTCTGCTCACTTTTTTCCTTTTCATTTTTTTCACGATTTTCCACTTTTGGTGAGAATAAGTGTTCTTGAAAATTGCACCACGACCATGTCCATGACCACGACCACGGCCACGGCCACAATCACGGCTACGACCACGACCACGACTTTGTTCATAATTATAGTGGTCATGAGTTGCTACATTCACTTCTGGGAATGGAGCACTACCAGTCGGACGGGCCTCATGATTTTTCATCAAAAGCTCGTTATTTTGTTCAGCCACAAGAAGGCAAGAAATTAACTCAGAATATTTCTTAAAACCTTTTTCTCGATATTGCTTCTGCAGGAGCACATTAGATGCATGAAAAGTGGAAAATGTCTTTTCTAACATATCATCATCAGTGACCTTTTCTCCACACAATTTCAATTGAGAAGTAATTCTAAATATTGCAGAATTATACTCACTTACGGTTTTAAAATCTTGTAAACGTAAATGCATCCAATCATAACGAGCTTTTGGAAGAATTACAATTTTTTGGTGCTCATATCTTTCTTTCAAATTATCCAAAGAATGTGGGTCTTTTACCGTAAGATACTCAGTTTTTAGACCTTCATGAAGATGGTGGCGGAGAAATATCATAGCTTTAGCCTTATTTTGATTAGATGCTTTATTTCCTTCTTTGATAGTGTCTCCAAGACCATTTGCATCTAAATGAATTTCAGCATCTAGCACCCAAGATAAATAATTATTCCCCATAATGTCAAGGGCCACAAACTCAAGTTTTGCAAGATTCGACATATTTAGTACTATCATAAAAGTATAAAACAAGTTAGGTAACATCAAAATGATTAAGAAATTAAACAACATGAATATGAAAAATGACAACATATAATCATGAAAAATGTTATACCTAAATGTCCTCCTTTGGAACTACACAATGCACTAAGCTTTCAGGACTCAGTTGATCAGAGCTTCGTGCTGATAACGTGTTATGAAAAGAGCTAAAATAATAGCGTAACAATAGAGATAAGGGAGAAAGAAATTAGAGACACAAGAGAGAAGAATATAATCCTTTCATACTATTCAAATGTGCAAGGATTACAATGCACATAAGTCCTATTTATAGGACCTAAAACTTGTAACCTATAATCTAATACATAAGTGTCATTTACACAATTAAAAGGAATAATTTGGAGGTTATAATATGAAGGAATAATGTGGAGGTTATAAGGTTTGAATAGACATCCATTTTGTCACATGTTTTTTAACAATTTTTATCTTTATCTTTTGTTTAGAATTCATTTTGATTGTTTATTTTTTAAAAGGTTCATTTTAGTCACTTATCTCTCTAACGTTACACAACCTGGTCCTTTCCGCCAACCATGTTACAATAGACGTTAATGAGTTGAGGTAACATTTATAACAGAAAATGTATTCACCCCCAAGTTAAAAAAAAGGTTATCTTCTTCCTTAATTTCATAGTTAGGGTTCTTGTTCTTGCTGCTTCTGAGAGAACCATGAATTCATCTCTGTCTGTGTGCAAGTGTAGGGTGAATGCATCCAAAAATCCACCAACAACCATGGACAACGGAGCTTCTTCCTTCAGCAGTGGCAACAAGTGGGCTCCTCTGTGCCACTGTGAAGACATCGTGATCTTGCGCACCATTGGCATAACTGCCAACCTTGGGAGGAGGTTATGGGGTTGCAGGCACTACATGGTAAGTGGTTGATTCTTAAAATTTTCTCCTTTAAAAGTTAGGGTTCCATAACTGATTCATTTGCTTTTGCCACTGCAGAAAGGGATGGAAGACAAGGGTTATCATTTTTTTTCATTGGCATTCTGAAGAAATTGCCGATGAGAAAGACATGATCATTGTTAGATAGAGGAAAATGATCATGTCTTTGCAGAACTCATTAAGTTGCGGTAGAAAATAAATTGCGATATTAGAAACCCCAAACTTTGTGTTTCTAGACTTGAAAACTAAAAAGGAAATCACATCAGGATCATAATATGGAAACCAAAAAAGAAAGACTTCATACTTACCTTCTTTAAACAGAGCCAAAGGATAGTGTTTTTATTTAAAGAGGGAGGAAAAGATAGTGTTTCCCCGAGGAAGCGCTATTAAAAGTTTCTCTATAACACCCCGTTTTATGGATTAGTCTGCGGGACAAGGATTAAGCATGTTTGAGGGCTTAATCATGTTCCTTAGGTGTTAGTGAGCTTGTGTTTCAAATTTGAGAAGAATCGAACTTGAAACGAGCTCAAAATGCACCGAAATGCCCAAAAGTCAGGTACCGGCAGCAAACTCCACGCTTGAGCGTGGAGAGGCCCAACATTTGAGCATGCCAACGCTCAAGCGTGGGTTGTTGAATGCCAAAACGTTGGGGGGCTCAGACACATGTGGAACACGTGTCAATTGCATGGACACAAGGAGAATCAAGGGGCCACACTCTAGCGTGGAGAGATCCCACGCTAAAACATGGGCACACTTGAGCGTGCAGGTTCAGCACGTTAGAGCGTGCATAGCAGAACCTAATTGACTAAGTTTTCTTTCTTTCCTTAGGAATTTCATCTCTTTTCTTCAACCTTCGAAAAGAGACATCCTAGAGAGAAAAGGTTTTAGAAAGAGAAATCATAACCGGAGAGAATCGATCGATCGTGATAGAATAGAACATAGTGGAACTATGTTCCATTGTTTGAATTGCCTAATCTAGAATTGAACGGAATCGAACTTGATGTTGCATTCCGTTCCCTCCCAAGTTTGGGGTATGGTATGAAACCGATTTTTTTTTATTGTTGTATTTATTAAATTACATTTTTATCCTTTTAAACCTAAACCCACGTTTCCAAATCCATTAACTTCTTTTTTTCTTTTGCTTTGTTTTTAGACTTTTTGCCTTTGTTAACCCTCCTTACGAATTTTGTTCCACAAGCAGCACATATGCAAATGGAAGTTCCTTTCAGAACAATCTAAAAGACTTCCTCCTTTCTTTATCCTCATTTGTTTCAATGTCCAAATCTTATAACGCCTCTTCTAGGATTGACCCAGATGGAGTTTATGACCTCTAGATGTGTCTCAACTATGTTTCAAATGAAGACAAAGATCTTATGAAGACAAGATAGTATGTGTCTTAGTGCACTGCACTGTGCATCAAATACTTATCAACAAGTTATTGTAGTAGGTGCTTAAAAAGTGCCACCAGAGATATATCAGGTTGTCGCTATGCTTCCATTGCTGCCAGAGTTCTAAGTCGAAGCTGTTATTTGATATATGAATTTTACCCATTTTAAGATGTTGCATCATCTAAATCTATAAGTTCTTCAACCAGCGAAAATAAAGGCAAAGGTAAATATTTCAAAACAAGGGTAATATAGGAATTAAAAAGTTACAATTCATATTTTGTCCATTTTCCAATTGATGGAAGGGTAACTTTGTTCTATTCCATCTTAAAATATCCAAACAATGGAATGAAATTTTTATTCCATTCCATTATGTTTCGCTCTATTCCATTATGCTCGACTCTATTTCATTTCATCACCCTCCACCAATAAACATACTCTAAGGGCTTGTTTGTGAGTTTGGGATGGGAGGGGAGGGGAATGTTTTAGGAAAAAGAAGGGGAAAAAGGATGAGGGTAAGGAAGTTAGCCCTCCAAAACCCTCCAAAATCCTCTTCTAGTTCATTTTTTTAGTTCTCCCAGATTGGAGGATTTTGGAGGATTTAGATTCTTTTGTTAAAAAATAAATCCCATGCAAGGTGGGGGAGTATCCTTCCCTTCCCCCATTCTTCCTTCCAAAGCGAACCTCCAAAACTCACAAACAAACCCTCAATGACGCAGAGAGTTGACAGAAATATGAAATTGTGTATTGGTGGAATGGAAAAAGTTATTACATCAAGCCAAACTTGTGGGCCATATGCAATATGAGAATAATAACCAACTTGTAACTAGTAACTAACCACTATTCATCTATATCTTTAACAGAGGACAATTGATTGAGTTACCAAAAATTTAGGAAGGAAACTGGTACATTCAATATATTAAAAGGATAAAAGTTATGTTTTCCAATAAATTCTTTGTATTCTTATTTTAATTTCGTAATGAATGTGACCAAAATTTATTAATGTCATATCAGTGATAATTGGGTTTAGAGTGGATGGCTTCAGCGTGGATAGCTTTGTTCAGCAAGTTGATGCCACCTTTTTTACCAAAGCAGGATTCTCTGTACTAATTTGTGACACTGCCTGCACGGCTGCACCAATTTCCAACCATGACACAGACCAGGTGCTCTATTCATCATCGGCAAAGGATCTTAATTGCATCTCAGCCACGTTCCAACACTACCATGATGCTTAGTATGTGTTTGGTTCCACTTCTAGAGGCATCAGAAAAGCTTATGCACCTGTCAAACGTGATTCTGGTAAAAAAAAAGAGGTTTGGTTACACGTTTGTAGAAGCAATTTTGCATCCAGAATTGATTCTACAGAAACAGCTTGGAGTAGCTTCTGCTTTTGAATTGAAAAATTACACTAAGTTTTACATCAAACTTGCTTTCAAAGTAAAAACATCAAAACGTAAATCATTTTACTTCAAACTTAATTGTATTGAAATTAATTCTATAAAATCAATTCCATCCAAAATCACGTTTGTCAAACGCTCATACAAACACATCGATAAAGAACACTATCACGTTCAGGCGGTATTGCGGTAACCACCATAGGATGCTAAATTCAAAGGATCGACAAGACGTTGCTCTATAAATGAAGAAAGACAACATTATAGAACTTTACAAGAATGTGATGTTTAATACCCGTGCATGTTTGGTTTTTAAGAGTAATGGAATCGTGTTTGTCTCCCTATCTTATGTGATTATAAAGGTGACATCTAAGGTAAGGGGGCAACTAAGTCCCTCACCCATGAGGGAGCAAAAATTACATAACATAGCAGGTAAACATTTTGGTGTTTATATTAATTTAAAGTGTTATAGTAGACTTTTATAAATAATCTTTTTGCAATAAAGGCCCTAGCACCATTCAATATCATACCCAGTTCCAATGGCAAGTAAAATAGCCAAGTACTTTGTACCAAGCAACGAATTGCAAAGAACAAATGCCCAATGAAACAAAGTCGCAGGGCACCAATAGAGCAACCAAAAACCAACCAAAAAATCACTATGATCATAATGAAAAAATTAAAACAAGCTCCACTACTCCTGCAAAGTCACAAAGTCACGATTGTACAGCAGAGAACTAAACCAAGGCAAAGAACCAAAAAGCATCTAAGGTCCCAAACATCTTAAGAGCGTGAATCAACTGGAGAAGCATTGCAACCATGACCAATATCAAGCCTTTTTTGACGTTGCAGCAATTGAGGGAAAGCAATTAGACCTCCATCCAACTACAACAACGTCTATCAGCAAGCAAAAAAAAAAAACTGAAAAACCAATATTTAAGTGAATAAGACAAATCTTTCCTTTTGTTCAAACTTAAAATCAAGAAGAATATCATATGCTTTAATATCATAGTGAATGATATCCAAATTACGTGCAGAAGCATGAATACATGATGGTCTTAATTAGAACCAATTAGCATTCAAATGCCCAAAAGCAATGTGTTTATGCGAGATGTATAACTTCAAGAATCCATCCAGGTCCTAAAAGCACAGTGGGTTCCCCAACCACACCGCCGCCGCAGCCCCAATCTCACCAGGAACCACAAAGTCGTTGCTGTTGTCGATAATGGGGCGAGCGAGACAGCACCCAGTGAGTCAGGGATGAGGGGGACAGGCTTGTCGGTGTGGTTGGGGAGCTTCTTGGGTATGCCGCGACGATGATGAAAGTGAGGCGAGGATGGGTTGTCGATGAGCTCGACGCTGCCGACGGAGAAGACGTCGTCCATAGTGGTGGTGTTGGTGGCATTAGGGGCGGTGGGGAGGTCTAAGGTTTCAGAGGCGGGGCTTTTGGGTTTTAAGAAAATATTGGGGCAATTTCATTAAAGTTGTAAGAACTGAAATAGCAGGTCACTCACAAGTAATCGCAGCCATCCATTTATTTAAATAATATATCTAATGGCTAATTTTACTCCCTCATGGGTGAGGGATTTAGTGGCTCCCTCACCTAAGAAGCCACCGATTATAAATAAAGATATTTCTTAGCCTTCCAGTTGCAGTGTTACATTAGTTTTGATTTCTCATCTGAGCAAAGTCTGGATAATTACATAATTGTTTCAGCACTGCATCATGATACTTGATTCAAGTACTTCTAAGTTCTAATAGATGGCCATTGGTAATTTTATTTTCTAATTTCAAATTTTGCTTCTAATTTTGCGACCAAGCATCCATATGTTATCACAATTTTATACTACCTATAACCATTGATTTTGTTCTGTGCATTGCACTGGTTAATGCACAAATTGTAAAAAAAAAAAGCAAACAAGAAATCATGAAGATGAGGTAAAGTAATGCCCCACTGTGATACCTGAGTTAATATGCTAATTGATACGCATCATTGGGACCAACTAGCAATTTCTGCATTTTTGTTTCATTTTTCAATTCAATTAGGATATCCACCCCTTACCTCACCTCCCCAATTCTGTTAGAATATTCCCTTTTTGTTATGGTCATGCTTTTGCATCACAGGACACTTGGCAAAGGATCCACGTTTGTAGGAAATGAATTGCCTCTATAAGTAGGATTGTAAATGAATGAAATGAGCAGAAAAGAACTGATATCAGTTGTTCTGAATTTTCCTTCTCTTTTGTTCTTTCTTTTTGGAGAGTTATTCCCTCTCTCGAATAGGGAATTTTCTGTCACTTACAGAGCACATATCATTGGTGCTTTCATCTTCTTACCATGCCTCCCAAGCCGTCCCAAATCATGGAGGAAACTGTTGCAGCACTTAATGAAAAATTGGAGCAGCTTCAGCTTGAATTTGAACACTCTCAGGCAGCCCTCCAAGCCTCCATGGATTCCACACATGACGCCCTCACCACTATCCTCACAGAACTCGCCAACAAAGTCGCCAGTATACCGCAGCCCTTCTTTACGCCGCGGCGGTCGCTGCCATCACTGAAACCTCCCAGAATCCTCTTACCCACATTCGATGGCTCGGAGGTTCTTGACTGGATTTTCCAGGCTGAGTAGTACTTCCTCTTCTACAACGTCGCTTCTCCACTTGGGATACCCTTGTTCGTGCTATGGAACTGCGTTTTGGTCCCTCCTCCTACGAAAACCACCAAGCCACCTTAGTCAAACTCCACCAAGCTGAGTCTGTAGCTGCGTACCAAGCTGAGTTCGAGAAAATTTCGAATCGGGTTGTTGGTCTCTCCCATGAAGCACTCCTTAATTGCTTCATTTCTGGACTGCGGCTTGATATCCAGCAAGAATTGGCCATCCTCCGACCTCATTCACTGTCACAAGCAATGGGTTTGGCCAAACTCATTGAATCCAAGTTGAATGATACTGCACACTCTCCACCGGCTCGACAAGATGAGTCACCGGCACCACCCCTGGCAGCTTTACCTCTGCCCAAACCACCACCATCATCCCCACTTCCGATTCGTTGTCTGACTCCCACAGAGATGCAAGCCCGTCGTGCCAAGGGCTTATGCTTCAATTGTGACGACAAGTTGCACCCGGGTCGTTCTTGCAGCAACCAACAATTCTTGTTACTTCTTACTGAGGAATATGAAGCTCATCCCCCTGTTGACCATGTTTGGCTAGAGCCCGACCCACCCCCTTTACGCCACTGAGTATTAAAGCCTTTGCCCGTTTTCAACCTTGAGGACAAGGTTGGCCTGGACGAGGGGAGTAATGATACGCATCATAGGGACCAACTAGCAATTTCTGCATTTTTGTTTCATTTTTCAATTCAGTTAGGATATCCACCCCTTACCTCACCTCCCCAATTCTGTTAGAATATTCCCTTTTTGTTATGGTCATGCTTTTGCATCACAGGACACTTGGCAAAGGATCCACGTTTGTTGGAAACGAATTGCCTCTATAAGTAGGACTGGAAATGAATGAAATGAGCAGAAAAGAATTGATATCAATTGTTCTGAATTTCCCTTCTCTTTTGTTCTTTCTTTTTGGAGAGTTATTCCATCGCTCAAATTGGGAATTTTCTGACACTTAGCCATCGTTTAGATCGAGGAACTTTGGCGAGAGAGAACTGAGAGAGAAAACATAGAGTTCACTGGTTTGGTTGGCAAGAGAAGTGGGGGAAGAGAGAATTATTTTGGTGGGACCCATAGCCAAAAGAAATCTCCCCTCCACTGGCGAGAGAACAAGTGAGAGGAAGAAAAAATTATGAAAAGACAAATATGCCTTTTTTGTGTTATACTATATAAATATGTTACTAGGGGCAAATATATCTTTACAAGAAAATTTAAATTCTTTTCTCTCCTACTTCTCTTCTTTCAATCCAAACAACCTAAAAATCTACTCATTTTCTACACATTCTCTCTTCTCTCCTACTTTTCTTTACCCTACTTCTTTCTTCTCTACTTCTCTTCTAATCCAAACATAGCATTAAAGAGCACACATCACTAATCCATCACTAGCTGTCAATTTAAATTAGTATACTTCCCTTTTCATACAAGCAAAATTGATATTTACAATTTACAAAAGATTCAGCTAATAACAGGAGAAGCACCTACTATAATTGGAAACTTATCTAGCTTAGTTACCGTAGTTTATAACTATTTCATGTTTGAAGTTTGATTTCCTAAGTTCCTTTTGATTACATGAAGGTTCATCCTCTTAAGTCTAACAAAAAATACAAAACAAAAGTGGGAAATCTTTGTACAAAGATACCCTTTTAAGACCTATTGGCTACACTTAATGGGAGCAAATCCTCAGCTATCACTTCTTGTTCCCCCTCTTTTCTTTCCCTTCATTGGCATTGTAGGTCTCTGACCACCTGCAGTTCCGCGGCCAACCTTTTTCGTTAGGCCAAAACATTTCTTGATGGGTAAAGATTCCACTGAAAGTGGTGAGTCCAGTTTGCTTGGTTTCTTAGCTCCAAGTGAGACCTCAGAAGCAGAGTTGTTGCCACCAGCTACCTTGGCAACAATCTTGCGGTTACCAGGGCGTACACTTTTGAGTTTCACGGGAGGATCACTGACTGGAGGACCACTGACTGGTAATGTGATGGAGACACTAGCATTGGTAACACTGCTACTAAAACCCCTGAGATTCTCCCTCAATTTTTTGGTGACAAGGTCTCTAAGCAGTTGGGCAGATTTATACTCGCGAGTGCTCTTGGAGTAGAAGGCTAAAGCATTGTTGGTGAGTAGTAGCAAGTCTCTGAAAAGTTCCATGGCTGACTTAATTGTTTGGCTGATAATTCTTGATCTTATAGTGTCAAAGTCCATGTGCTGCCGGATCATTTTCTTGTACCTGCCTCGCTTCTGTTACAAAAATGTAGTGCATAAGGGATCATATGACTTCATATTCCTTGACTTAGATCTCCTCATTGCTAAACAATTTCACAAGGAATAACATGAAAAAAGACCAACTCTGCAAAGGTCAGATAAATGATATGCTTCCTAATGCTTGATATAAGAGGTGAAAATGGATTCATGAAAATTTTCAATGAGGTTTATTTGTAGAAATATTGAAAAATAAAATAATTATTGAAATTTCAATTCATCGCTCTTGCCTGGCATTTGTGAAACTAGAGAATGAAATGTATTGTTCCCATTATTATTATATTATTTATTCTTATTAATAATTTGTGAAATATGAATGCAAAGTTGCTAATCCTAAAATCCATTTGTTTATAAGTGGTTAGTTATCTAGAGCATCTGCATCAAAAGAACCAGTGGTACACCCTAAAATCCATTTATCCATGTGGCTTGTTAGATTTGGAGCATCTGAATCTAAGTAACTAGTAGACCTATCATCAAAATTCAGAAGCATTATTATGGGGAAAAACCTCAGAAACCACCTAGAAAAGGATAGGATGGGATTTATTATGTACCTGGCTATCAAGTCTGCGACGGAAAGCAGAAGCACCTTTAACTTCCAAAATAGAATCCAAAATATCCATCATATCGTTTATTTCATCCTTCTTCAAGTTCTTATTCTCCTCATTTATACCAGAAGATTTTGCAACCTCATCACAGTTGCTGGTAGAACTTTCTTTACACCGGGACACATCAACTGAAACTAAAACATCGCTTTCTCGAACACTTGTTTCATTGTTATTTCTGCCACAATCCTTCCTCTTCCTCTTCCCTCTTCGCTTTTTTAAGCTTCCTACCTGTCCTTCACATACATTATGTTCCAACTTATCTACATTCAAAACTTTCTCCTGTTCAGCAGACCCTGAACCTTCAGGCTTAGTCTCCATATCTTCAGAAGACACTACTGGAACCCGGCATTCAGGAGACCAGTTTGTCCTGGGTTTCATGTGTGAAACTCCCAGCAGATAACCCATCCTTTGAAGTCTCTTTGGTGGAAGATTCCACTCTCTCCAGTTTCTGTGAAGGAACATGTAATTCTGGTCCAGCTGAGCCATTGCCAACATGACAATCATTCTTTTTCTCATTCTTCCCAGCCTTAAGGGATTCAAGCTTTGATTCAAGAGACCTGAAACAAAGATATTGAGTAAAGTATATCCAAAATTCTGTACTTGGAATCCAGCAGAAAAGCATAGTAGTCTTCCAATAAATGTCCCCCAACCAAGACTTGAAAAAAAGACTAGACTAGCACTTATGGTTAGAAGGTTTCCCTGCCAAGAGGCACATTGGTGTAGTACTAGTGTGTGCAGCCTATGAGATTTGATGGACATTTCATTTAGCATTGTTGAATGACCTAGTTGGGGTCTCTTTTTTATGTAGTGTAGGGTTTTAGTTTGGGCTTTCCCCTCTTTGTAACCAAAACAAAATAAAAAGAAAAAGCTAGAAGAAAGTGAGACTTGTATTTCGGCATATTACTTTGTTATCACACAAAATCTCAGCTTAAAGAGAAAGATAGCCATGCAACTAACCCAATTGAATCTTCAGATAGCTCCAAAGCTCTCTTAAGCTCTGCTACTCTTTTCTTCCTAAGCTCCTCAAACCAAGCCCTAAGAATGCCATGTTATCATAATACAATGAGATAACATACAACATCGATGCAGTCTTCAGAGTGTGTTCCATTAGATCTAAAGCTAAATAATATATACTACCCAATTAGGAAATTTCAAGCAAAAATTGTGGAAAAGACTAAATTCTATTTACATGGTCCCAGAATAGCGCTGTTGCAAGTCTTCATATTTGGCTTTACAAACCTGCAAAAGTAATATCTCTATTAAAATGAAAAATCCTTTACTTTTTGCAGTAAAGCATGAAGAGTAGTAGCAACATTGCAAGCCTCATATTTAACATATAAACATGCCTCGTCAGTTGAAAAGGCATACCTGTCCCTGACCAAGGAAAAATATAAACCCAATGGGAAGGCTTTGGCCTATGCTATCAACCAACTAAAGCTTAGTTTGAAGTAAAGAAGGTTAAGAGTTTCTACTTGTCCATCTCAACATTCAGTGGTACAAGATAAGCGAAAAAGGCTCTTTTATAGTGAGTTTGTTTTTAAGTGAGCAAGTAAAGATATATTCACCCTTGATTCAATAAAGTGTATTGAGATTTCAACTCACGAATAATCTAAGTATGAAGACATCTTACTTGCTCACTTTAGAGACACCCCATTTAGAGGACCCTTGGAAGTTAGATTGCTCAAAATTCCAATTAAAGTAACTTCGTCAACAATCTCATTGATACTGGTATAATCCAAGCATGGCATTCACCACTTAACTATAGCAAGGCATAGTATTAGTCTTCTTTACATAAATTATTGAGGTGTAAGTTTTAGACCTTCTAAATATAAGATGCTAACTTTACAGAACTATTAACTTTTTAGAAGTTATGATTAATGCATAGTAGGCAGATCAAATTTTACACCTAAACTATGATAATAATTCTTAAAACTTATCAGCATAAAACGGTATGTATCAATAGCAAGTTTTGTGAGAAGTATAAAAGTGCTGCTAAAACACAGGTAGGTCACAGATTCAATAGAAAATTAGAAAGTCTTTCAACTTCCCATTCGAAAATTAATGAAAAGCTATAACCACATGCCTGAACGACACAGGTCCTAATACTCAAATTAATTGAGTCAAAGCAAGCCAATAAAGCACAAACAATGTCTGTAAAACAAACCTACCTCAATGGCTCATTTCATTATTATTTAATTATTATTAAATTAATTATTATTGATTAAACCACAGATTTTGAACCCTCTGGGACATTCTACATAACATGGGCATGTCTTTCATGACGTATCTGAGCCATGTGCTGATGTTGATTAGCCAAGTTACAAAAAAGAGGTTTGGCCATTATCAATTATATGATATCACAGAAAAAATTGAATAAAAGGGTTTATGCCACCTCAATGACCAATTGATCATGTGCAAGTGATGATGTATACAGCGTAACAAATTGGAATAAGTGGTGCACATATGAGGAACAATTGGGCACGTGAATGACACCCAGTTTGCGCAAAACACGTTGTTCTCCAAATAGTGACCCTAAATTCTTCTTTTTCTTACATCATCAATCATACATCGCTTTTTTCTTAGCAAAGTCCAGGCGAAAGCATACATTTTTTAATTATTATTTTGGTCTCACATTCTTGGAAAATTCTTGGGTAATTCTACGAAACCCAATGACTAAGGTATTCAGGATTAATTGTTAAGAATTCAATGGATTGCTGTGCTGCTTTTAGTGTCACATGCTAATTCACAACTCATACTATGTCCGTGGGATAAAAATTAATTATTCTAAATCCAGCTCAACCTTCTAATAATCCTCTTACTTATTATATATATATATATATATATATATTTAATATTTAATATTTTTCAAAACATTGGATACATTAAATTTTTTTTATAATATTAGAGAAATTTGGAGAATTTGGATATAGCAAAACTCTTAAAAACTAATAATAGGTAAAGCATAATTTCCCCCACATTCTTTGCTTTCTAAACATTTTGTTGATTACATTGTATAAATACATTTATTTAAGGCCTATAAAAAAAATTAAAAAATACATTTATTTAAGAGAAATTGTATGTTCCTGACTTGGAGCATTATCAACGATAATGCATCCTTTAAGAAGGATATTTACCCTTGAGTATAAGTTAAGTGACTTAAATTTATGTAACTTTGTTTGAAATCAATGATGGATATCTGCCGCAGGCATTTATTGTGTAGATGAAGAAATAGAACATTTTGAGAATCAAAAAAGAAAAAGAACTTTTTATTATATTTATAATATATTAAATGCTTTCATTTTTATTAATATTTTTTTATTCCTTAGCAAGATAACTGTTTACCCAAACCTTTTATTTAATTATAATAATTATTAAATTTTGACCGAATTAGTAATTTTGGATTCTTCTAACAAGCGTCTCATTTTTTTAAAAAAGTATTAAACAAAAAGTAGAACTTTTTAATTTTAGATTTTACTAAAATGATTTCTTTTATATTTAATAATTTTCCTATTCTTAACAAATGTACTTTTGTTCAAAAAAACAAAAAAAAAAACAAATGTACTTGTTACATCAACCCTTCATTTAATTATTACTTAAATTATCACCTAATTATTAAGGTAATTAGAAAAACCACATGCGAAGCTACGAAATTAACTAAATGAGTCAAAAGAGGTGGCTCATTGACTCACGACCATGTAACGGTTCAAACTTAGAAGAAAGTGACCCAAAATTAGATTATTTTTTATTTTATTTTATTTTAAAAGAGCAAAAAAAAAACAGGAGATATAAATTTATTAAATTTACCTCCGGAGTGAAAGTGCAACGAGAAACGGTCCGGGTTCGGAGCTCCGCGGCGACGACGGTCCAGTCTCGGGTCCCGTGCCTGAGAACAGCTCCACCAAGTAAGAGCTCCGCCCAGGTGTCCCACGTCACCATTACCTCCGCTCCCATCAGCTCCAGATTAAAAGACACCACTAACCATTTTTAACTTCCTAATCCTACGCACCCGGTTCACGTTAGCTATCTCCGCCCTCGTTAAAAAAACGCCACCACTATCTCCGCCTACCCAAACGGCAAAGGGAATAAAACTCAACAGAAACGGAACAAAAATGCCGTGTGAATCGAGATAACAGCTTTCTGGGTATCTCAAAACCGGTTTTTACGATGTGGGTATGGACAGAAAAGTGATACAACACACCTAAGGCGGTTTTCCGACGAAAAATTAGGAGACATGGCGGTTTTTTTTCCCGGTTTTGGGTGGTTTTTGAGAGGCTATTTTTTTTTTTCCTGCGTTTTATAAAAGTAAATTTTTGGGGAGGGTTTGTTTGTTGCGTAAAAAATGTAAATTTAGTTAATAGAGTATGTGTAAGAGGGAGGGGTGAGGGATTCCAGTTGATACACAAAGGTCTGTAGTTTGAAGTAAGGAGAGAGAGAGAGAGAGAGAGAGAGAGAGAGAGAGAGAGAGAGAGAGAGAGAGAGAGAGAGAAATCAGGCAACAACAAAGGAGAAAGTGAAAACCAATGGACGATGAAGGGAACGTACACTTGTATTTTCCATTTCAAGGGAAATGGAATGTACGCTTCCATTTCTTTATATATTTAGGGGTAATTTTGTGGGAAATGACCATTATGCTCTTCAATGCTTTTTTTTTCTCATATGTCATGTTAAATGATTTTTTTTGGTTTGCCTTCCAATGTTGCGCGCTTTTGCCAAGTGGTAAGGGTGGGAAGCTTGAAATTTGAATCTCAATTAATCAAGGTGAATTCTCTGGTAGACTAGTACCAATGCAATTTTTTGGGTAAATGTTATATTATTTATGTGGTTCAATCATCATTTGCCAACTCCTTTAATGATACAGCTCGCATGACAATCATCCCTAAGTTCTTAATTTATACTCTGGCCCTTCCCAACTTTTTTTTTAACTATTGTCCATAGGGACTTGTTACAAACTAAAAATTAATTGTTTTCTTTTTAATTTTTCTGATCAATTAAGCCCCAAAATTCCTATGCCGTAGTCTCTTTCCTAATGACCCATAGCCTGCAATTTGTCCCCTCTGCTCATCCTTTCCCATCATTCCTTGCAGAATTCAATACCACATTAACACCACACTCTAATATGGTATTATTTATGCATCATTGGAACTTCATACATCAAAATTTGACGCCATTCACCCTGTTTTGTTTCATCCATGTTCTCCACCCCCTTCGCATGTCCTATTCTAATCATCTTGTGTATTACATGACCAGTGTTTATTGATTTATTTTTGCAGGTTTGTTTACATACATGTCGTTCCAAGAACATTGTCTGCACAATATTTAAACCAACATCAAGCAGCTTCGCCTTTCATGGCACCTTCATTTTCGGGGGTTGGATTTACGAAGCTTCACCCAGCAAAACAATTTTAAACCCAATATGCAGAAAATTTAGAAATAATAAAATAAGCTAGCTAAAAAATTCTCTAATCTATTACCACATTAACACCACACTCTAAATATGGTGTTGAATTCTACAAGGAATGATGGGAAGGGATGAGTAGAGGGGACGTATTGCAGAAGGTTATGGGTCACTACGAAGGAGACAATGCTAGAGGAATTTTGGGGCTTAATTGATCAGAAAAATTAAAAAGAAAACAAGTAATTTTTAGTTTGCAATGAAGTCCCTATGGACAATGGTGAAAAAAATAAGGTTGAGAAGGGCCAGAGTATAAATTAGGAACTTAAGGATAGCTGTCATGTGAGCTGTCATCATTAAAGGAGTTGGCAAATAGTGATTGGGCCACATAAGCAATGTAACATTTACCCAAAATATTGTATTAGCACCAGAGAATTCACCATTGATCAATTAGTATTCCTAATTATTTAACAAACCAAAAAAAGAAATTTTATATAAAAAAAAATGGTGTATTTAACTGGTTTTTAGCATAAATCACATTAAGTAAATTTCTTCCAAATTTATAATATTGATAATATTAATAATTTTATAAAAAATATAAAGGCAACATTATGCGTATATTAATTTTGTTATGGTAGTGTAGAAACATTTAAAGATTGAATATTTTAACAATACATCACTATATAATTCCTAAACATTAAAAAATCTTTAAACTAATAGCATGTATAATTTAATTTTATTTTGGCGTGCGTCAAATGATTGTTAGGAGTCTTGGTGCCAGCCTAGTTGGGATCATTTATTCTATTGTGATGCTTTTGCATGTCTTTTTTTTAATTTTTTTCATAACGAAATTGATAGGACAAAGTCTTCCAAAGGAAAGTTTTCCCCGTACCACCATAATCATCTACAAAGAAGAAACCACCATCTTCATTTAACAGAATATCCACAATCTCATTATATATCAATCTTTGTCCAAAATTTACTTTCCCAAAACATGCTTGTCAATCATCTCATCTCTATCATAGTCGCTGACAATATAAATATTGTGAAAATCTGGTAAATCTTCGCTACTGGGAATTGGGATTAAAAGTACAATTAAGTCAAAATAAAAATAAGAATAAGAATTTATCAGTGTATCTGTATAATGCGTACCACTGTTGTTTCATATTCTAAATTTTTATATAAGTGATTTATGTATTTAAAATCAGAGCATGGATCCTTCCCATTTTTTTCTATAAATGCAAACAATTTTTAAAATTTATGGACTATTTTTTTTTATATTCTATTCATGTTGTGACAATTTATTGTTAGTTTTTTTATTTATCATGATATAATATTGTTATTTTTATAAATCATATAGTTAAATCATATTGTTACATTTTCAAGAGAGAAGAAAAAATAATATGATAAATAAATATATTTTTTTAAATTGTTTAACTTGCACGGTAAAAGAGAAGAAATAAATCAAATAAATATCAAAAGGGAAGAAAAAAAATAATAAGATAAATATATTTTCTAAAAATGATTAACATACACAGGAAAATGAGAATTAAATGAAATAGATCTTCAAGAAAGGAGAAAAATAATAATATGATATATAAATATTATTCTAAACAATGGTTAAGTTTCACGGGGAAAAAAGGATAATTAAATCAAATAAATTTTCAAGAGAGAAGAAAAAATAATATGATAGATAAATAAATTTTCTAAAAAAAGGTTAACTTGCACGAGAAAAGAGGAAGAATAAATCAAATGGATTTTCAAGAGAGAAGGAAAAATATATATGATAGATAAATATATTTTCTAAATATTGTTAACTTTCACGGAAAAAGATGAAAAATAAATTAAATAGATTTTTAAGAGAGAAGAAGAAAAACAATACGATAGATAAATATATTATCTAAAATTTTAGATTTGCACACATCTTAATATTGAATAAGATCACAAACAAAATACATAAAAGCAACATTTTAATAATTTTTTGTCAATGCATGCAACTTGTTACATAACAATGTGTTTATGCATAATCACATATAGCAAGAAAATGAAAAAAATAAAAATGGTAAAAAAACTTGACAGGGGGAAATAAAAATATTTATATTAATTGTAGATGAGAGAGTAAAATATTAAAAATTATGATTTTGGATTTTGTTTATAAAATAATTTAATACATATATAAAAGTTATTTTAAAAATGTCTAAAAATTAAAATGACTATATTAATTTCAAATATATTAATTATAATATCATAAAATAAATCAATGAGGAAAATAGCAAATTGTGAATGAGTTGTCCACCCCCAAACAATAAAAGAGAAGCAATCCCGCTGGAAGCAATATTGAGAATAATGTTAGCCTTAGAATGAAATCGGTAGAACAAAGTCTTCCAAAGGAAAGTTTTCCGACCATAACCATCTACAAAGAAGAAAGCACCATATTAATTTAACACATCATCCACAATCTCATCATATATCAATCTTTGTCCGAAATTTACTTTTTCAAGACAATTAACGTGCTTGTCAATAATTTAATCTATATCGTAGTCAAGTTCCCGAACAATATAAATATTGTGAAAATTTGATAAGTCTTGACTATTGAGATCAAAAGTACATAAATCAAAAGTACAATTAAACCAAGATCAAAATCAAAATCAAAATTTATCAACACCTCTGATATATAGCAAGAAAATGTGTTTATACAATCACATATAGCAAGAAAATGAGAAAAATAAAACCAGTAGAAAAAACTTGAGACAGGGAAAAAAAATATTTATATTAATTGCAGATAACAGAAAAAAAATATTAAAATTATGATTCTGAATTTTGTTCATAAAAATAATTTACAAAAGTTATTTTTAAAATATCTAAAAATTAAAATGATCATATTAATTTCAAATATATTAATTATAATATCATAAAATAAATCGATGTTGGTTCAAAAAAAAAATCGTTGAGAAAAAACTTTGGTGAGAGAGGTGGAATTGTAATGATAAAACTAAGTTACAAAAAAACTTATTAAATAAAAATATAAGTAGAAAAAAGTAATATGAAATTATGGATTATGAATAAAATAAATAGTGGGATGATGGTTAGTAAATATATAGATATATAGAAAAGTGTTATACTTAGTTTTTCAATACAAACTTTACTTTTATTGATTCATTGACAAATGTTCTTAAGGCACTTGTTAGTAAGACCCTAATTATTAATAACATCTTCAATCTAGCACCTTACCTCCTTTTTCAAGGGATGTTAAGTGAGTTTTACCCTTGCACATTACTTTTTTTTTTTTTTTACAATTTAACCACGTCATTTCTCTAATTTTACACCTTTGAAAAATTTACTAAATAAGACCTATTGGTGACTCTACATCATAGCATTTCATCACCAATTTATTCATTATCTGCAAAAAAAAGTATATACGAGTCCACTTTCCACTTTTCAGCACCCAGTGCATGTATAAACACCTCCCAAAATTCAGTGCTTAATAATCCAACGCTCCAAACTTGTCAAGCACCCCTGCTTAATAAGATAAGCACTCCAAGGCGTTTCCGTTGGAGGTGCTTTTTTACTAAATTTTTAGGAGAGTAAGATAAAATAATATCCAAGGTTGTTAAGATCTGACCGGGAACCGACCTATCCTCCAATCCGGAAAACCCTTGGAACTGCCTTGCAGGAAAATAAGAGAGAAACTGCTAAATCAGCTCGGAACCCGGTAAATCGGTCAAAAGCAGGCAGTCATTGGTCCGTTAAAGGTGTTAAGTCTCTAAAATGTCTGTGTGCATTTCCCTAAGTTTTGATGAAAACTAAACATTGGTTAATGATTTAATTAACCTACTTTGTGGTTACTAACCTGTCTGCTTAGTGTACAGATCAGAAAATAGCAAAACTCACCTATCTGTCTACTTGAATAACAACCTGTCTGTATAAGCAAAAAGTCAACCTGTCTGCTGATTAGGATTGTTGACTTTCTACAAATTGGCTTCAACATTTCTCTGCCCTGCTCTCATACTCGTCTAAGGTTCCTTGTTAAGAACTCGAGTACACAAAGCTTTTGGAAGCTGTCCCCTCATGCAGAAGACTCTGAATCTCTCTCTCACGTTTATCAAGAAATTCAGAGGGTTACTCTCTCAAGCAACCTAGGAAGTCAGAGACAAACTTCCAGTTAAAGAATGTTTCCAACATGCTTTATTCTCTAGTACTTTCGGTTATTACACAAGAAAGGAAATGTACTCTGCAAAAGTACAAAAGCATTCTGCACAACTCTGATTTGGCTACTGCACGATGCATAAAGCCATGATCCTTCATGTTAGAGTACAACCAACGTTTTCATTGCATTAATGGCTGCCCAAAACGACTCTATTTCATTTAATGAAGCTCTGCTTGAAGTCATCGTTGCAAGGAATGTCTCAAACGGATATTAAATGTTTGAATGCTATAAATACAGAAATCATTGAAGATGAACATATCAGAGATTACAAAGCATTAAAGAGCCATTACTCTGTTCATTCATTCTATCTGTATTCTTCAATCATTTGAAGTTATTACGCAGACTTTCCTAAGCTTTACATTTAAACTACTCTCTGAGTGTTAGTGAAAGATCTGTCTGTCTGAATTTGTATTTATTACAAACCAAATTTCTCAAACAAATCTGAGTGAGCCTGAAGAGGCTAGGTGTGCAAAGAATACTTGTCTTGGAGCCTGAAGAGGCTAGGTGTGCAAACAGTACTTGGAGTCTGTAACCTGATCAGTTATAGTGGATAAAACTTGGTGCTGCCAAGGACTGGACGTAGCTCTTTGTGTTAAAGAGTGAACCAGGATAAATCACTGTATTAATCTCTCTTCCCTTAAACTCTTTAGTTGTTTTGATTATATATTATTTGCATTATAACTAAGGGGTTAAAAGTGTTTTTATCAAGCTTGTTTTTATCTGCACGCTTGTGTGATTTTCTGTGAAAATATACCAGACAGGTGACCTGTTTGTGTAACTTATTTTACACCTGTCTGAACCTAGCCTCTGTGTGCGGAAAGTTTTCAACTTTATTTTAATTTCTGATAAACACAATTCAACCCCCATTCTCGTGTTTATAGTTGTCTATTTCAAAAGGCAGATCTCCTGGTTGCTTTGGCGCTGTTGTTTTTGGTTGGCTTCGTCTATCATCGTTGTCGTCGCTGCTCTTCCCCCTTCAAATGCGCAATAGAGGAAGATGATGAGCTTCACCACAACAGAACCATGTAACATCCTGACTTCATCGGCGACCACTCCTCGCCCTCGTCAGCTCCGGGTGTCACATGCCCACCAGCTTCCGCTTGGTTTGTCCCCGAACCACACCGTACTGGGAGAGGTGCCTCTCTAATACCATTTGTAACATCTCTGACTTCTCTACGGATTGATGACTGACCCCAAAAACCAACATGGGTCTTTGCAGCGTTCTTTGTCCTCACTCACACGTTTCCTGGAAAACTTCCCAAGAGGTCACCCATCCTAGAATTGCTCCAAGTCAAGCACGCTTAACTGTGGAGATCTTAAGTGATGGGCTACCAAAACGAAGATGCATCTTACTGGTATAGATAGTATCAATCAATTCATATAAGCTATCATCAATTGTATAGTTCCCATACCTGCACAGATTCGCCAAATACGTCGTAACCTCATCATTCGCGGTGGTGGTGAACAGGTGTGATAGTGATAGTGACAGTGTCGTTGCATGTGCTGGTTGTTGTGGTTATTGTGGTGGTTGGACAGTGCCCTCCTCTTTGATGATAATTATGATTATTCCTCTCTTTCAATTACGAAATCAATGCATTGCGGGGATCAGTCAATATAATAATCGGAATATGAAATAGAAGCTGAAGTTTAAGATTCTAAATGTTTAAATTTGTTTTCCAAAAAATGGCTATAGGTGGAGCAGCTCGCCTAAGAGATGAATGTCTGAGTTGCCATCCCTTGATTCAGATCCGTCACGGCGGTGGGTTGGTGGTGCTCGTTTTGTTGTTGTGGTTTCAGTTTGTTTTTGTGAAATGTGGTGGTTTCATTTTTTATTTTTTTTATTCTGGCCGATCTAAAGAATTAGTAACCGGTTTTATCCAGTACATACCCTTAGATGACGTTTGGTAACCGGAATGTTTTATTCCCAGGCAAACTACATTACTGGGAATCACATTCCTGGGCATAGAGTTTTCCCACCTTCACACTTGGGAATAGAGTTTTCCCAAGTTTCTAACTATCATTCACTAATTTTATTGGAGAATCTTTTATGCCTGGGAATAAATTTTTAAAACTTGTACCAAACATGAGAAAACTTTTATTCCCATGCCTACATTCTCGGAATGCTTTTTTAAAACTTGTAACAAACGCTACCTTAGAGGATCGATCTTCAACTCCCATGTTAGAGGATGTTAGGCTTCGCCAGCATTCACTACTTTCCATAGATTTGGATCCTCATATTTCTGGCAAGGAAAATCACTTCCATTTAGAAACCTAAATGATTGAAAGAATTTATAGCATTAGAAAATCGTACAACAACGTACATTTTCCTTAATGCTTGTGGGGAACAGGTGTCTAAAGAGCATGGAGACAATATCATGCCTAAAAAATTGCTTTTGTATTCATGATTAGGTTCATGGAGAGAATATTTAATATAAATAGAAAAATTGTGCCTAACCCATTTGAATAGAGCTTCTCCGTATCAAGAAATAAGGCATCTGCAACACACTGACGCAATTTCTGCCTCTGTTAGAGAAGATTTCTCTATGCATAAATTGGTTCCTGTCAACACATTCTCAAATAAAATAGTAATTGCACGTCTTTAGCTACCTATGAAATTTTAAAGCACGTACGTACCCACAAGTATGGATACATCGATAACCGCCCCGCCCCATCAACTAGCTACTATAGGAAAAATCTGTTTATTTTATCCGTAGGGTGCTCGTTAATCTGCTCACCTTGTGTCCATAGCATGTTCTATCCACGGATATCTGCGGGTATAGATAATATTGCCATCCCTAGTTTGGCCATGTTGGCTTACGAGTTGCAACCCATTTTGACAGCTCTAATTACTTTAAAACTGAACTTACCTTAAAACAGTCGCTACCATAAGAAAAATATTTTGTATAAGGAGAAATATTCCTTTAAAATAAATCTTTCTTTAAAATAATCAAGCTAAAGTATATCTAACGTTTTATTTATTTACTTTAAAAGGAATTTTCCTTTAAAGAAACATAATATTCTTATAATGATTTTTCTATCATATGCAACTTTCATATGTTAAGCCTTATTAATTACACATTATCAACCAACTTTTAATTAATTTTGACCAGCTAATTGAGAAGGCAATTCGGGCTGCTCGACCCGCAGCAAGCTAGCCCGACGCGAGTTTAGGTTTTATCGAGTCGGGTAAAAAAAGCTGGTTTCAATTCAGGCTAGAGAAAAGGTGCCCAAGCCCGACCCTATGCGGGCTGCAGGCTTGTTCGGCTCGGCCTAATTCTATGTTCGAAATTGCATTTTTCTCCTATTGGTATCTATTAATGCATTCGGTATGAGTACTGCTGAAATAGGAAAGAACGTAATGGACTTAAAGCAAAATAATGTTCATGATATATAAAGTTGAAATGATGATTATGCAGAGGAACCCAACATGCCTTCCATGTTGATATATGTGGTCAATGCCAGCAAATACGTCATCTACAATTTCAATTGTGCAAGCCAGCCAAATTCGGGATTTAATAGTGCATGCTTAATAGCGGTTTCGGCAGGAAGCACTCTAAAAAAATACGTAGAAGTATTTAGTAGTGCTATCCTGAAGATTCACTATTAACATATAAACCTTTAATATCGTTTACTTAAATAAATGCTATCTTTACTTGATACTTTAAAAAAAAAAAAAAACGCGATCCACCTCTCACAGCGCTTCGTCGAAGATGCGTTATTATACGTTATAACTTTAATAACGTTCTACCAAGTAAACGTTATTAAAGGAATACCTATAATAACACTTGCTTGAGGAAACACTATCTTTCCTCTGATTCAAAACAAAATGCCATTCCCCTCTAGGTGAGGAGACCAACTCTTTCCCACGTTTAGTTGAAACAGTCCATGAAGTTAATGACAATAATATCTCTGCACAAAAAACGAGATATTGAACGTACAATTTTCACAATTCATCATCAATTATGTTGCTTCGTATTTCAACAATATCTCTTCCATAAATAATTGTCCTTTGTTTTTGTTGTCCTTCACACTCCATATTTTATCAACTCTCGTTCTCAATCCGTCATGTTCTTCTTTGAGGGAGTTTTCCCTTTCTCATGTGGGAAAGATGGAAGAAATCAGTCTCAATAAAATCCAGAACATGAGTCATAATAAAACCCAGAAGAGAGGATGTGAGTCGCAGTAAAACTCAGAATGTGGATTTGTGCTCCATCCTCACCAGAGAATCCAAGTTAAAGCTTGAAGTAAGGAAGATTTTCTATTATAAGATGTCACAGCTCCCTTGCTTTCAACAATTTTTGGAAGATTCAACAAGCTATTGTTGGCAATGATGAAAGAAATCCAGCAAGCTCTTATTGTCAATCCTTGATGAGATTATGTATGTATTGGAAGATTCAACTTTGTATTTATATATAATTTCTCTTTGAATTTATGGTTTTCCATGTCAATTTCTCAAATTGTGTCGTAAATTGTAACTCTTATTGTAATTGATGAAAGAAATTCAAGTTGTAATTCTCAAAAATATAATACCACTACTTGTTTTTCTTTCAATGAAAAGAAACTTGGGGTATATGGAAAAAATGAGCCAAGTTTTTAATAGCACTTCCCCATAAAAACGCTATTAAAATATATATCTTTACCTCACTGTTTTGTCCTTTAAAAAAACGCACCACCTACAACGCTTATTCGGATAAGCACTATAAAATGTGTAACTATGATAGCATCTGCTTTGGGAAACACCATCTTTCAGTACCCCATATTAAAATAAAAAACAAACCAGATGACCAACTCAACTCTTTGCATGTTAGTTGACACTAGAGGTGGAAAAATGGGCCAATCCGACTGGGCTAACCCGAATAAGCCCATTTTATTTTCGGGTCTTTTTGGCCCGACCCGATGAAGCTCGAACCCACATCGGGGTAGCCTGGTTAATTTTGTGTATTTTAATTTTTATTCATTTTTATTTAACTAAAAATGTAAAAAAAATGAAGAAAAAAAATATAAAAAGGGGCAAATAGGCCCAAAACGCAATCTGATATACTGATACAGTGATAGTATATGATCGAACGAGTCCTTTTGTCATTTATAGTAGTTATCAATTTGCCTCTGTCAAGTTGACATGCTTTTTTTTATGTCTTACTGAAGCTTGTAGTAGTTGATGTTATGGAATGTTAGCTCTCCCATTTACTAGGCTGAAACCATTCTTTATTGAGCCTTGATGATTTTTCCCTTACTAGTGTTGGAGGAAGAACGTGCTGCTACAAGCTATAACGCAACTATAGTATGAATTCTTTTGGTTAGAGAGATTTTTTTAAAAAAATATTTAAAGCAACTTTTTATTAAAACACTAGCATTTTTGTAATTAGCATCTCTATTTAAGATACTTCAGCAGTTGTTTTTTTATTTTTTGAAGAAAATGTGGGGCCTGCCTGAACAAGCCCGCATAGGGATGGGCTTGGGCACCTATTTTATAGCCCATATTGATTTCATGCCTTTTTGGTCCGACCCTATAAAGTCCGAGCCCGAATCGAGCTAGCCCGCGGCGGGCCGGTAGCCAGTTTTGCCACCTATAATTTACACAGCTCATGAACGTACAATAAATTTTCACACAGATAATCAGATATTCAACCTTCAATGCATAGTAAATTGTCCATAACCAATTTTACCTAATATCTATTGAACCAAACTCTCCTATAAATAACTCTCCTCCGTCGTCTTATCTTTCACACTACAAATTTCATAACTCCTCTTCTTCTCTATATTCTTCATTTTTGGAGCTCTCTGATGATTTATGAGCCACATTCATGGAGCACACAAGAGGCTTTGGCCTAAATTTTATGTCATAAATGTCATGACATGCGACAAAAAGATATATATAGGGATCGAATGTAGTGTATTCTTCCCTACTTCAAGCTGATAATTTCTAGCTGAGAACACCAGATTGTTGGATGTGACTCTCACCGCATGTGGCGTTAGTGGGTCTAAAGAAAAAATAGTGCCCAAATAATTTAGTGTATTCTTCCCAGTAAGAAAGAATCAATAAGCAAGCTTTTTGTTGCATCAACACGCTGCAGAAAAGAACCTTGAGGAAATTAGTGCCCAGATAACAATGCATTCATTTTTTTTTTGTCTCTGTAACAGTGTTTTTTTTTTGTTGAGACCGTTGTTATGCTTCGAACCTGGTTCATTGATATTTGTATGTATGAATTTGAAACATAAGAAATAAAATAGAAATATGTTCTTTGAAATCTCTTTTATTTAACGTTGTACGCATTATAATCTGATAATGAAACATAGGTAAAAGTACCCACTTGGAAAATTTATTACTTTGTAGTGAACATGCTTCATGCTATAATTTGAAACCAATAACTTAATTGCATTGGGTTGTTCTTTTGTGATTAAGGAATACTAAACCCCAATAATTGTCATTCCCTTGGATTGGTTATTTTTCTATCATTGTTTTCCGGTTTAAACTTGTTAATTTTGTGCTTATAAACTTGCAAACCCCCCTCCCCCACCTTTTACATTGCTTGCTTAATTTGATTGGATTCTGAAAAAGAAAAATGTTATGCTTTTATTAGAAATTAAAGCAAAGCAATATATTTAAAAAAAAATGTCTTTTGCATATTGTTATGTAGATCCCAATTCATTTTCAAAAAGATTGAAAGGGTTAGCACAAAATCCAAGTACACATGCCATATCTTACACTGGCTATCTAATTAATGGGTACACATTTTATACGAAAGAAGACGATGATCAGAGTACAATGCAAAATAGTGGTGTGACTCTTGTAGCTCAGGCTATGCATGTGGCAAGTGTTAAAGACATGAACCCCATTTATGCGAATATGTCATACTTCAGTGTCATTGAGCACATATGGGAGTTGGACTACACAACATTTCGGGTGTCTGTGTTCCAATGTAAGTGGGTTGACAACCATAACGGCGTTCAGATGGATGAGTTAGGCTTCATGGTGGATTTCAATAGGGTGGGGGTATAAAGATGAGCATTTTATTTTGCCATCTCAAGCTCAACAAGTCTTCTATGTCATTGATTCATCTGATAATATGTGGTCCATTGTTCTTTTGACCCGCAAAGTAAATGTCAATGACATTGATGATGAAGACAATAATGAAGCTACTAATATGCAGGATGATCATTTCATCGGGACATCCCAATCACTTGAGACTGATGCAAATGGAGATGAAGGAATGTATATGAGAGATGATCATGATGAGGGGATGTTGATCAGACCATCATTTCGTACCCCTAAGGGAAAGACGAGTCTCAATCCGACGAGTAAAAGGAAAAGGAAAAGATCAACTTAAACATGTATATTTGTTTTCTAAAGAGGGCTACTTTTTATTTATTTCGTTTGTATATCCTTCACTTATTATTGTCCACTGACTTTTTACTTGTGTGTTCTATTTTTGTTGTAAGTGAATGGCAACAGCTAGCAAGTTGGGAGATTCTGGTTGTTAGTATTGAAAAGGACGTAGGTAGTTCAAATCCTGGATTTTATAAATTATGGTATATTTCATGGACTATGTCTTTTGTTTTTGCATTATCATATCTGCATGTAGGAACCAAAGTTTGATTATGACTCTATCGATTGCATTATGGATATTATCGGTGTTGATTGCTTAATGCTATTTTTTGAATGTTGATTCTTGATTTTGATTGCTGAATGCGGTTTTTGGATTGTTGAATGCTTTTTTTTATTGCTGAATGCAGGGGATGCACGGAAAACAACAAAATTTAAAAAAACAACGGTGGACAATAGATAACGCTTTCTTTAATAATATGTTATTGTAGTTAGATAACTCTTTATATAAGAAACACCATTATTTTTAGGTAACTAAGATAGCGCATATTAATTTAAGGTCGCGCTATCTTTATTCTGAGTCCACGTCAGCACAACTTTCAGGCTGTGCATTTTCGTGACCACTCTTAAAGCATTTCGTATGACGAACGCTATTGTAGTTAAATATACGACAGCGCATCAGAAGCGTTATTATTGTCAATGACTTACGCATCCGAAAGCACTATGAAATGGCAAAAATACGGGCTATTAAATCCCGAATCTGTTAATAAGACACTGACTCTTGGTCCATCATACAGTTGAACATCCATCGTTAGATACTGTCAAATTACAGCAGCTATGCTATCACTGTTTATATATGTTTTCCAGGTTAATAGCATGGTTTTCAGCATCCATACCCAAATAATCATTAAGAAAAGAAAATTACTCAATTTGAAAGGCTAATTATCTTAAAATCACTAAAAACATATGATTCTTGTTCAGTTTTAGTTGAAATACAAATCCCTAGTTTCTGAGGTTTTGTGAGTGGTTATGTGAAGTCTGATAGTGTTCGTATAGGGTGGGTCATAGGGTTCTGGCAATTATTTTTTTTAAAAAAATTTCATATGTTTCTCATTTTTACTTTTTTAAGGAAATAAAAATTATTAAAAATTAAAATATATAAAATTATCCGGGCCTCTCGAGCCCACCCGGGCTAGCTCGCTTCGAGTTCGGGCTCCATCAGACCGGGCAAAAAAAACTCAGGATTAATTTGGGTTCAAATTTCACAGCCCAAACCTATAATTTATCGGGCTCATTCGGGTCGGTCCGGTCGCTTCAGCCCATTTTGCCAACTCTACAGCTAATTATTATGGGGTCTGGTTGGCAAGGCTAATCCGCTAACTTATAACGGATGAAATGGTAACTGTTTTTTTAACTAGTTTATAGCATTTTTTCCTCTAGTTTATAGTGTTTCTTCCACATGCTATTAAAGTTGCGTTTGAATGTATAGCTTGTCATTTTTCTCCCATTTTTTATATCGTTTTAATTAAACTCATCATTTATCCTCATCTAAATAAAATAGAAAATACTAATCCTACTATTTTCTAATCCTACTGTGTATATATATATATATAGGATAAAGAAATAAATTTTTTTTTTTTTGTAAAAGTAAAATTTATATAAAAATATATC
This sequence comes from Echinosophora koreensis, assembly GCA_035048595.1. Classification (NCBI taxonomy): domain Eukaryota; kingdom Viridiplantae; phylum Streptophyta; class Magnoliopsida; order Fabales; family Fabaceae; genus Echinosophora; species Echinosophora koreensis. The sequence goes on along the minus strand of JAPCYP010000025.1, from coordinate 3,003,194 downwards.
AATATATTATTTATTTTTATTATATCATTTTTTATTAAAAATATTAAAATTTAAAATTAATATTTTGATTTTTGAAATGTTAGATAATTTAAAATAAATTAAATTATTAAAAGTGATAGTTATTTTGAAATAGGTAATATATATATATAACCAGATCCTTTTATTTTATTTTATATTTATCAGCTAGTTCAACCGCTAATTTTACCAAACACTTCAAATTCAATCCACTGGCTTATCTTCAATCCACTATCAGCTAGCTTATTCGCTATCGGCCATCAGCTACCCTATCAGTTATCCGCTATTAGATAGCTTGTCCAATATCTGGTATTTATTACCAAATATGCCTATGATTTTTTTTTTGAGTTATGTGAATTATCTCTCTCCTATTTATTTATTTGGATTCACCCTCCTATAATCTTTCTCTTCTCACCAAAAAAAATTAATAACATTTGATTTTCACTTTCTTAAGCCTAAGCCCCTTTCTTTTCCAAAGACTCCCCTGCAACGAAATTTGGAAGTTTCTCTGTTTTTTCTTTCTATTAGTCAAGTCTTACACTACAGCAGCAAAAAAAACTATTATACTTTTATATGGTAAATATAATTTCCAAAGACTCCCCTGCAACGAAATTTGGAAGTTTCTTTGCTTTTTATTTCTATTAGTCAAGTCTTACACTGCAGCAGCAAAAAAACTATTATACTTTTATATGGTAAATATAATTTGATATCGATGATGAATTTGCGATGTCGATGAATTTGCGATGTCAATGGCTTTACGATGTCAATGTAAAAAACGCCTTTATGATGCCTTTTGCAATGTAAAAAATGCCTTTGCAATATTGCAGAAAAAATGCCTTTGCTGATATTGTTTTTCAATATGCTTTACGATGTCAGCGTAATTTATTTGATGTATATGCCTTTCAATATTTTATTCGATGTCAATGCAATTTATTTTGGTGTATATGATATTATTTTTTCAATATGATTTATTTACAATGTCAATATGCTTTATTGCTTTTCAATTGCCTTTGCAATCTGTTGTAATTTATTCCTTTTTAAAAAATGGCTTTGCTGTTCCTTTCTCTGTTCCTTTCTATTTCTCTTAAAATAACTTATTCCTTTTTATCTATATTGTATCGTAGTGGAAATTAAATGGTTATTATTTTTCATAGAAATAGAGAGATTACGAGTGCGTTTGTTACCGATTATTTGATGAGAAAATCACTTTTTTTAAGTTAAAAATCATTTTAAATATGTTTGATTGTGTTTCTTTAAGCTTTTCATAAAAATGATTTTTTTAGAAAATCATTTTTAAGGTTAAAATGAAAAGCTGCTTTCATTAGCTTTTGAAGAAAATTAAATCATTTTTTTATCACTAACTACTATTTAAAAAGTGGTTTTTATAATTGTAAACAAACACAAAATAGCTTCCATTTTTCTTTAAAATCTCTTAAAAATAATCTCTAAATTATTGAATATCAAAATCACTTATTTTTTAATCTATAACAAATGGGTCCTATAAGAAGATGAATCCAAACAAATAAATAAAAGGGAGCTAATTCACTTAACTCAAAAAATAATAATTAATTAGATGGTTAAAATTAATTAAAAATAGATTAATAATGAATAATTAATAAGATTTAACATGTACAAGATTGAGGATAGAAAAACCGTTCTTGTAATAATTACAGCTCAGTTAGATAGAATTGAAAGTAATGTCACTCTTGTGAAAGTCAATGTCAATGTAAAAAATAATATAATAATTAAGAGTCAATCAATGTTGCGACTTATATATTGGAGGGAGGGTTGGCTTTCAACTCTATAATGTTATTCACTTATTTGAGCGTTTGCTTTGGGCCTTTGGCTGTATGCGGAATGGCATGATATCATGGAGTTGTGTAAAAGTAAGAAGAAAACAGTGAAAAAAAATTGTAAACAAACAAATAAGGATGAAATTTAGGCAGGTAATTTAACCTAGTGGTTTGAGTAAAAATAAGGGGAAAGATGTTCACCAAAAAAAAAAATGTAAGGGGAAAGAAAATGAAAAATAAGAAAATAAATGGATTTTGCGAAAGAAGGATTTTTTCAGTCTCCAAAGGCATAGCGATAATTTCTCGCAGCCGGAGCAAGCTCTGCCATAAATGCATGGATGCTAATTGGTCAATGTCTCTTTCCTTCTTTTCATTAAGAATTTATTCGTTTCTTTCCCATTTATTTTTGGTAAACGAATTTATTCGTTTGTGTTACCCCCACTATATTTGTTTGTTTATTTATCAGATCAATATCTATATAAGAATCAGAATGCCGAGCAAAAAACCAACAATACCCTGCACTGAAATTTGACATGTGTCACAATTGAGGACAAATTTGTCACTTAGACTTTTGTCATTTCCTGCTCAAAACTCTCCCTTTTATTTGTCAGCTCACATTTTCATTCAAACAAATTCAAACCCACTTCACTTTTCCGCTCATGACCCTCAAAACATTTCAGCTCACTTTCATTTTAAATTTATTTTTTGGCTTGACACAAGTCTTATATTTTCAATTTTCTCTCGGTTTGTAACTTTCCCAAATAGTCATCTTCACAAACCCCTCTTCTCTTCATTCTCTTCATCCTCTACTTCTCTCCCATTTTTCTTTGTTAATGACGAAGGCCACCACTGTGCGTAACTCACGTCACCACCACCACCACCACCACCACTGTTGACTGTGAGTTCCCTCTCTCTTGTCTCTATTTTCTTCGTATGTTGTTAATCCTGAGAATATGGTTTGAATTTGAGTTTGTGGTGATTTACTGAAAATTTGTGGCAATTCTTTTTCTCTCTTTTGAAACTTTTCGCTTGGTTCTTATTTCTCACCCAACATTTTCATCCTATTGATTCTGAAAAATAGGGTTTTGCTCTAAATCTTCAACAACTAACTATTAAGTTTTTTTATGTCATTTTATAGGCATTTATGTCTCTATTTTTCAGTTTTGTTGGGGTTGGGGAACGAGGGATGCTTGGTTTAGTTTTTTTTCTTTAGTTTTTCACACTCCTGAATAAAATTTTGTTTTAAATTTCTGACATAATTTGTTCTATATGAAGATGAAGATGATTGGGTTCTCTGTTGTGGATCAAGATAATTGTGGTTTTATTTTAATAATTGTTCTAAATTGCTCAATGTGCAGGAAACCAGCAATAAATAAATATTGCAGAATGAAGAAATTCAAAATATAATAAAGAAGTTCTTTGAGTTGTAAGTTAAGGTGAAAAAGTATTCGTTTCAAATAGTTATGTTATTGTTCTTTGATTTCGGATCTTTGAATTCAGTGCCAAGTTTTGATATTTATGTATTTTTTAGAAGACAATATGGAAGAGCCTTTATTAAATTTTACTATTTTAAGTATTTTTTAGACCATTTTTATTCAAACAAGTGCACCTTATTTTTATTCTTTGTTGGCCAAATGTGTTACTTGGGAGTGTTGGGGGATGAGTTCAAGTTGAGAAGATATTTTGTTATGAGTAGCTTATATGTGAGAGAAGCGCAATCTGCAGTTAGCACATTTTTATGTTGTCATTATTCTTTGTCTGCATATTTTGTTTCAATTCTTTTTTTATAGATAGAGGTTTTGTTGGCATTATATCAAAATATTTATGTGCTTTTGCTTTTATAGGATCTTTCAACCTTCAAGTTCTATTTCTCAAGGAGATCTTTGTTGGTCTATCACATACTTGCAGGTAAGAGACATTTCCTGAAGGCCATGTATTACTGTCATTGTAATGATTTTATGTAATGTTTATTTTTATTGTAATATTCATGAGTAATTTGTTTAGTTGAGACAGTTTTCTTTCAATGACCTGAATTTGGGTGTTTCCATGTGTCTTACATGGTTTCCATATGTGCAGATTTGGCACAATGTTTAAGGTTTTTCTTATTATTGTGATGTGAAATGAAGACAGCTTCCATTCCCAAACTAACATAACTATGTGATCTGATTGCTTTCATATGTTCATAAATGTTTCATCATATACTTTTATTGCTTGAGTGTTAATATATGACCCAAATGTTCATAATGATCTTTGATATAACTTTCCAGTTTTTGAAAAACCATTCCTTTTCTCCTTTCTTTCATTTTATGGCACTTTTTTGCACTTTGCTGCTTTGTTTTGTCATGGCTGCATTTTTAGGCAACACTGTTAGCATTTAACAATGTGTTATCCAAATTCTAAAGGTTGACAGTTGTGGGAGACATCTGTTTAAGTAGAAAATAAGAGATACTTGGGTTAATTTAATAAGATTGGACAGTTGATAGGATGAAGAAATAAAAGTTAGAGATCAAAGATGCAGCTTCTTAGACAGGATGTTCACAGATGAATTTGGACTTTCTGGCACAATAGCTTCTTACTTTTGCTTCATTCTCATTGAGTATTATAAATAGTAAAGCTTCATTATTTGTCTATGTATGTTGTAATTGATTTGTCATTGTGCCATTAAGAGATGGAAAGGAAAGGAAAAATAAAAATAAAACATATTTGTCTATATTTGTGTCTTATTTCTTTCTCTCCCTTTTGCAGATTCAAGTGATTGCTCAATGATATTCATTTTTGCTTGGCTATTCATTTTTAGTTTCTTTTCTGCCTACAAATGATATTCATCTGAATTTGAATGCAAAATGTTTGGTTTTGAATATTTTTGCTTTTGACAAACCCCTTGCCTACTAGATAACCGAATGACAAAAGTATAAACAAAAGAGAGTCTGTTAGAGTTGGAGGTTCCAGAACTTTGGTGCCATTTGAATCCTGATTTGAATTGTTGCCTTTTTGCATTTGAGTTGGCAAGTTCTAGCACTTTGGTATCTATATTCAATTCAGCACATAGATTAATCATACATAAATATCTTACCATTCTTCCTTTTGGTTGATGTCAACTCTTTTATCTTAGGCCTAAAAATTTTAGGAAACTATAATACACTACAAACTCTCTTTGCTGCAATTTCAATGTTCTTTTTTTTTTTCACCTTGCAGGTTACTAGGACTTTAGTTTAAATGAATCTAGGATTCTAAACTGTCAATTTTCTTTTCCAGGTATGGTTGCCTTTTGTTCTGTTGCCATGTTTCATAAGAATCTTAAAATCATCATAGTAATAGATTTCCTATGTTCTCTACATTCTCTTCGGTCCCATGTTTGACATTTTACCACTACGTATAACTATTAATCCACAATCTCCAACATTGGCAATATTCAGATTCTCATTCTTTTCCAGCATAGCAATGATGCTTCATAAAATCATAGACAAGACACTAATGTTGTAAAAATTGTGGTGATATAGTTTAAAATGCATGGGTTTGATATATCTTTTTGCTAACACCTCTGGTCTTAGTGCCAAGAAGCTAATCTTTCACACATGCTTATCGTAAAAAAAACATGAAAGTAGTTCTCAAAAAAAAAAAAAAAAAAAAACACTAGACAGTACCGCACTCAACCCAATAAAACCATAAGCACAATTATTAGAGTTTGAATATTAAGTTCAACTGTAGAACAAACTAAGCCAAAGCATGTGAAAATAGAAAACATGTTGCATCAAACATGAGTAGAGCTTAGTAGTCCATGACTTCAAAATTGGAACTTGTATTTTTGTTGGGGATTACTACAGACTAATGGATTAAGATGTGTGTTGATAATAGGAGAATGATGAGAGGGAAGCAAGGAAAAGGACATATGCTTTATTTTGTTTGTGCCGAACATAACATTGTGTTATGAAATATAATTTGAAAAATATCAATCAATCATTTAAAAGCATTTTATTGTAGGAATAGCTCAAATTAATAACATTGTATTAATAAATTTAGCCAAAATACATACAGATCCTATTTTGTAGACTAGCTTCCTGAAACAAGGTCATTTATGGTTTTGTGTTTTTCATTTATGTTATGTTTGAGCTTTTATTTATTTAAGCTTTTTGCTGCATTGGAGGAAACATATTTAAAGACAACACGTGCATATAATGTTATATTTATATATAAACTGATGATGAGAGGTAAAAAAAAATTTAAGGGTGCATTGAAGATTTGAGCAATTAGAGCTTAAGCACAACCTGATTGGCTCAGGTTTTGATGTAGGCAGTAATTTTTCTTACTAGCCTTAGATGTAGATAGTAGTTTTATTTTTACTTGGTTAGTTTGAAAGATTGTTTTGATGATATTTCTTTATTTGCCATTTAAAAGTCACCAAATGTTTTGAAAGATGTTGTAGCAGGTGATTTTTGAAGCTTATAGGATTTTATGAACTATAAAGACCTTTATTTTCTATCAAGTTCTAACTTTATCCTTTCAATTTTAGATCTGTATATATTGTAGTTTAGATTAACTATTTAGATTAACTGTTTTTGTATTTTTAAATATGTAAAGCAGTGGATATTTTAAAAACTCTTTTTTTTTTTTAATTCTTAGTTCTATCATAGAAAGAGCATCCCGTTTACAAGAATGTATGTTTTGAGTAATGCTTCAAATGGGTCACTTTATGAACACCTACTTTGTTTTAATTCAAGTTTCTTACTTCAATATATGTTGTCTATGAGTTCCTTAAATATGCAATTATAAATAGAGATGAAGTATAGGACCATAGGCTAAGGTCACAATAGTTTTTTGTTTTACAAAGTTAAGTACTCAACACACTATAAGTAACGATATGCCACATCGGTTACACACATAAAATTGCATGTGCATACAATTATGTCTTAAAGTTCAATTCTTAGCATTCCAAAATAATGTTGTCTTTTATTTGTCTTCGTAGCTGGAAATTATTGTTTGCTACACATGGTAATATTCCATGTATTTTCAAGTTTGTACGGGAAACATGTTTTGGCTTGGATATATACACTCGATAAGCATTGTCATCAAGATTTTCTTATTTAATCTATTCTCTCATTATAAGCATGTTACTATTTATTCCAAGAGAAAACAAACAAGAAAAGTCTACAAATTACTTATTGCGAGAGAAGCCATTGAATTTTGTGATTCTGTTATATGCTTGCAACATTATGCATTGAACTATTGCCTTCAGTTACTTACCAATTTTTGTTTTTGTCATGACTCTGCACATGTCTTTTTTTAACTGACTTATGTGAATATTAAATTAATAAGTAGAAGCATTTTGTAATTTTTAATTTTTCAACATGATTATGGTTTAATACTTCATTATGGTTTCATATCATTTGTATAAGTTTCTATGCTTTATAACGGTGTTAATATTGGTATATAATTTACTTTATTCAATTATTTCCTAGATAAAAAAAAAACAATTAATTTTCAATTCTACTTTTAGAAAAAATAATAATAACCAATATAGGGCAACCCGTGCGAATGCACGGGCATACAGCTAGTTTAGTATGAATTAATTAAAATAGTATCTATCCTCTTCTCTGTTGGTCATTACCAACAAGGCATCATAGGAGCATCCAGGAATTGGCAAGTCAATGGAATGATTCTGGAGGCGATAGATTATCTAATGGTGTAGGGTAGCAGACATGGCTTCTGGAACTTGATCAGCTCCAGTAAGTTGAACTTGAACCTTCAGTCTTGTAGACAAGGTACTGTCTCTAAGACTCACGTTGTAATTGGGAAATATGGTAAAAACCACACTTCCAGCATGGAGAGTAGTGAGAACAGTTCCAATTACAACATTTTCATAGTGAAGATAGCTCGAATCAAGTAGAGCTAATCTGGCAGAAACAGGAAGACTTTTTCTCCCATGAAGAGAGAGAATCAGTCTGACAGCTCCAAAGTGTAAAGCTGTATATCCTTCATGCTTCCAAGAATTGATAAGACTTTGAGGAATCTCCAAGTCTACATACTGTTCTTGGCTTGTGGCTTTAAGAGTACACTGGTCCAGTCTAGATGACTGAACATATTCCTTCACGTTGGGCCTGTTGGAGGAGATCAACCTCGTGATTGAACGAGTGATGGATCTCTGCCTTTTGAAGATATTATAGGGGCTGAGAAGCGGAGGAACAGTTTCAGCAATTCTAGCATCATCGGGAACATAGGAGTATTCTATGAGATTTTCTATTTTGTTGGAAAGAGTTTTGGTACAAGAACTGGGTAGAGAAAGAGAAGAAGTAAGAGTAATTGGTTGGTTATCTGGTTGTGATGTTTCCATGATTGAGTGGTATCTGATTGAGTGGTATCCTTCCCTACTCACCTTCCTCATCATAGTCATATCACATGCACCCCCACTTTTCCACGGTGTGGCTCTGATACCATACTGGCCGGGAGCCTCACATACCATGAAACTAGGCACAGCTGCAGTTTTAATAACTAAGAGAAATAAATAAAAGAAATGTTGATTTATCAAGATATTATTGGATATCTGTATAAAAATTTATTATACTGATAATACATAGAAATTAAACTCATTTTGTATTGATATCAAACGTTGACCCGACTTTATTTTGTCTTTTGTTTCATCTTCTGTCCGAGGTCCAGATCCTCTCCATTTAGACTCTCCATTTTTTCATTTTCTTTCATCTCTACATGACAAGTGTCCCTAAAATATTTTAAGGGCCTAAATTTTATTTTGCTGAAAAATCAATTTAAATTAAAAAATATATATATAAAAGATTGCCTCCTCCTCCTTCTTTGTATTCTTGGCGGAGCATATTTCTTTTTTGTTGGTGGGGCGACATTCCTCATCTTCATCCATACATGTCCTAAACGGCTTCGTCTTCAATACTCCAAAGTGAACTCGTAGTTTCCGTCCTCCCTGAAAAATGACCATAGATATATTAATATTTTTAATGAACGGTGGAGATTAGAGTGGTGTTAACCGGTTACAGATTGCACACTAATAACGGGCTACCTGTTGTATGGGTTAACTTTTATCTTTTGTGTCAGGTGTCATGTGTCAACGAGAGAGAAAGACAGTTCACTAAAAGTCACCGTCAATGGTGTTAAACAGGTACGTCCGCCGCCGACATGAGGCAAAGCGGCAATGAAGATGAGGAAGCCGTTGGAGGGAAGCACCCTTTGTGGCTGTAAGCCTGTAACAACCACCTACAGTGTTGGACAGAAAGTTTGTTGCTTCTTCATCGTGGACCATGGTGAAGGCGCAAATGGTCAATAAGCATGTTCAGCTTGACTGGTTTTAATGACTGTGTTAAGGTAAGGTAGGGGAAAGGTTTATTTTTTTAAAGCAGAATGTGTAATGTATTAGGGTTAGTGCTAATAAGGTTTATGATCATTTCGAAGATCAAAATATAAGTTATTGTAAATACTGAAAGGAGCCAATTATAATATGGGAGGAAAGGAAAAAAAAAATGGGATCGGCAATATTAATTTGTTTCGGCAATTGTTATTGATGGATAAAAACAAATAAATATTCATAATTGATGAGGAGATTAACACAGTTAAATTAATAAAATTAATATTAATGTGAATGCTAATAAAATATTAAAACTTATAGGAGAATGATAACAAGTACCCTTATTTAAGACATTGTTTAAGAAACTAAGAAATGAAATGTTGTATGAAAATTTTTTTTTTCCGACAAAAAACATTGTATGAGAATTGGTGTATATAGAATTTCAAAAACTAAAACATAATGTTTCAATACAAATTATCCTTTGGTGGGTGCCTTAGCCGATGGGCGTTAAGCACTAATTAGCAAGACCCTTTTTTTATAAGCAAAAATATATTGAATAGATAACTAGGGGTACTCAACCCAAATACAATGATGAAACCAAAAATGCTAAAAGAGAAAATAAGATAAATGTTCAATCAAGAGCCAAAAAATACTATATGGTTGAACCTATAGCTTTTCTCCAAACCCACCCATAACTATTCTGAAATGTCTAGCCCCAAAAGAAAGTTAACCGTACAACAATAAACCCCGGATTCTATGAAAAAGGACAAACACTCAATTTGGTTCTTGAAATTTTAAAGTAGTATCAACCTGATCTTTAAAATTATCAAAATTCCAAAAGCGTCCCTGAATGATAAGTTAGTATCAATTTGGTCCCTTATTGTACTCGCTTAATACCAATTAAGTCACCGACACTGTTGTTGAGACCTTATAAGTCTAAAACACATTCAAAGTGTAAATCCTCTATGTTTTGATGATTCCAAATAGTTCAAGTATGGTAATATTGAACCAAATGAAATTACTGATATATTTGATAAGTGTGCAGGAAAATAGACTTGAAGTTACTCGTCTAAATTTCACCCGTCTACTTTTTAGTAGAAGCTCAGCAGTGACTCGTCTAAGTTTCACTCGTCTAAAAAATGAGTCAAAGAAAGTCAACGCTCAAGAAAGACTAAGCTCAGTTGATGACGTGGCAAGAAGCATGCGTCTAAGTTTGGCTCAGCTGACCACCCGTCTAACTTTTGGATCAAGCTTTCACCCGTCTAAGTTTTTGGATGACTTTCACCCGTCTAAGTTTCTGAACAAGCTTTCACCCGTCTAAGTTTTTGGATGACTTTCACCCGTCTAAAAATTCTCATTACTGACACCAAGTCAGTATGTCAGAAATCAAGTCCAAGTCACCATATTCAAAATTATAGGCCATCCTTATGGACCTCGAAGACCTCTGGACAATAGCTCAAAGGACAAAGAATAAAAGAACGTTGTTTCAAGGTTTTAAGGAATAAACACGCTATCTCTGCACCACTGCAGTAACCTTTTGCCTATTCCAGTACAAAGTAAAAGTACTTTATGGAAAAGTAAACTGATGTTGCACTGAAAGAGGAAAGCTCTCTGCAACAAGTACAAGAAGCCTGCTGCCATATACTCTGAAAAAGAACAGCTACTCAGTTTAAAGTGTACTCTTGGACACTCTTGACAATGCCCAATGTTTTCAAGCATTTAATGAATACTTAGAACGACTCTTTGGCATTAAATGGTGTCTCAGAAAGCTCAAGTCAGATGAACACACTTTCTGAAGCTGTGTCAAACGGATCTCTTGATTGAAGCCTTTAAATAGATCAAACAATGAAGATGAACATAAGAAGTTGAATATCAAAAGAACTCTGCACAGAAGCATTTACACTCTTCATTAACTTCTTCATTCCTTCATTGAATACATACTCAATCATTAGATATAAATTCGCAGTCTTTCATACTTCATATTTATTCCACTCTCTGAGTGTGATCTGAAAGACTTGCAAGTTGTATTAACTATACAAACCTTCTATCTCTTACTGTTTTTGAGCCTGAAGAGGCTAGGTGAGAAAAGAATACTTGTTTGAGTGTTGAGCCTGAAGAGGCTAGGTGTGCAAAGAATACTTGTACTGTAATTTACTCAGTTATAGTGGAAACTTGGTGCTGCCAAGAAACTGGACGTAGCCCTGTGGATTTTGGGGTGAACCAGTATAAATCTCTTGAGTGATATTTCTTCTCCCTTATCTTTTAATTTGTTTGAATATTGTTTCAGTCTTAGCTTTTTAACTTGGGGAGTTTAATACTGTGGTTATCAAACTCTTTTTAACCTTCTTGATTTGTGTGTGCTATTCTGTTTTAATATTAGACGTTTCACTCGTCTAATCCTCTCTTACTCAAACCTTCTTGCTGTGCTTGCGAAAATCTTTTTAAGTAACCCAAAAAGTTGGTAAACACAATTCAACCCCCCTTCTTGTGTTCACTTTGGTTATTTCAGTTGGTATCAGAGCTCAGCCTCTGGGTTGAGCACTTAACAGTGTAGAGGAAAAGATCTTGGAGATGGCAGGAGAAACCAGTGGAAGCAAGAACCATGCTGGAGAAGGATCCTCAATGTCGAGACCTCCTTTCTTCAATGGAGAGGACTACATCTACTGGAAAGAAAAGATGAAGTGGTTTTTACAATCCACCAACTCTGATCTTTGGGATATTATTGATGAAGGTCCTTTTGTCCCTAAAGATGACAAAGGAGAGGAAGTTCCTAAAGCAAACATGACCACTAATCAAAGAACAAAGTGGCAGCTTAATGCCAAAGCTAGATATGCAATCATATGTGCTCTGAGCAGAGAAGAATTTGAAAAAGTCTGTGCTTGTGAGTCTGCAAAAGAAATGTGGGACTCACTAGCTATTGCTCATGAAGGAACTAGCAAAGTCAAAGAAACAAAAGTCAGCATGCTTGTCAGAAAGTATGAGCTGTTCAAAATGGAGGAAGGTGAAACTATTGGCCAAATGTATGGAAGATTTCAAACCATAACCAATGGATTGAAATCTCTGGGAAAAATTTACAAGACTGAGGAACACATTCAAAGATTCTCAGAAGTCTTCCAAAACAATGGAGACCACTTGTAACTGCTGTGTCTCAGGCCAAGGATTTAACAACAATGAAGCTTGATGAGCTTCTTGGGACCCTTCAGATTCATGAACAAGAATTGATTGAAGAGAACAATGGAAAGAAAAACAAGTCCATTGCACTCAAAGCTGACAAGAAGTCATCTAAGGGAGCAAGTTCAAAAGCTCTCAAAGCAGATGAATCTTCAGAAGAATCTGGAGAATCAAATGAGGATGACTCAGATGACTCAGATGATGAACTGTCTCTCTTCACCAGAAAAATGAAGAAGCTGTGGAAGAAAAGAAACTTCAGAAAAGACAAACCCTTCAGGCGCTTCAACAAAGACAAGCATAACAAGGATGGTGGATCTAATGACAGAAATGTCATTGTATGCTATGAATGTAAAAAGCCTGGTCACATCAAGGCAGAATGCCCTCAAATCAAAAAGCAATCTTCCAAGAAATTCTTCAACAAGAAAAAGAAAGGAATGATGGCTACTTGGGAAGATCTTGATGAAAGCTCCACTGAAAGTGAAGGAGAGGAGCTTGAAGCAAACCTCTGTCTTATGGCTGATACAGATTCAGAATCAGAAACTGAGGTACATTCTGAACTTGAAAATTGAATGATGCCTATGATGAACTTTTGGAAGAATCCAACTATATATCTAAAGCTTTTAGATCCCTCAAGAGACAGTATGCTAAACTCTCTAATGAGTACACACAGAAATCTCTAGAGTGTGAAAAGTTAGCTGAAGAAAATAGTAAACTTAAGACTGAAAAGTCTGAAGTTGAGATCTTAGCTGAAACTCTAACCATCTAAAGAAGTAACTAAACTTCAACAGAAAGTAGAAGAGCTCACCTTAGATCTTGCCAAGTTTGTTAATGGTAGAGATAATCTGACTAAACTCTTAGGAAGTCAGAGGCACTCCCTTAACAAAGAAGGTATTGGATATTCCAATCAAGAACATCATAAAGGATCAACAAAGTTTTCAAATGTAGCTGTTAAATCTATATGTTCCTACTGTGGAAAAGCTGGACATATCATGTCTAAGTGTATTCACAAAAAGAGAAGGAAGTCTTTACAGACTCCTCACACTAACAAAAAAGGACCCAAGAAAATATGGGTACCTAAGGTCATGATCATTCCTGTTGCAGACATTCTCAACAGAACAAAGCAAACAACCTGTCATGGTATCTGGACAGTGGATGCTCGCGACACATGACAGGCGAAAGGTCTATGTTCCTAGACCTCCAACCTAAGAAAGGTGGACATGTAACTTTTGGTGGCAACCAGAAAGGAAAAGTTGTTGGTTTAGGTAAAATTGGTGGTAAACCTCCCTTACCTGTTATTAATGATGTGTTATTTGTGAAAGGATTAAAACATAATCTGCTTAGCATAAGTCAATTATGTGACAGTGGACTCTCTGTATCTTTTTCTAAGGATGCATGCATGGTCAATGACTGTAATGGAAAAACCCTCTTTTCTGCTAAAAGGCAAAACAATCTGTATAAGATTGACATGACTGAACTTTCAGATCAAAGTGTAACATGCTTTATGTCTAAAGAGGATGAAAAATGGCTGTGGCATAAGAAATTAGGACATGTTAGTATGAAGCAAATTTCAAAATTGAAAAAGCATAACCTTGTGAGAGGATTGCCTGATATTTCTTTTAAGAAAGATATTTTGTGTGATGCATGTCAGAGAGGCAAACAAGTAAAATCAAGTTTCAAATCTAAGAAAGAAGTCACATCCTCTAGACCTTTGCAACTGTTACACATGGATCTGTTTGGACCAGTTAGTGTAGCTAGCCTAGGTGGAAAGAAATATGGTTTTGTCATAGTTGATGACTATTCTCGATGTACATGGGTACTCTTCTTAACCCACAAGGATGAATCTTATAAGGCATTTTCAGTATTCAGTAAAAGAGTACAAAATGAGCAAGGTTTCTGTATCTCTGCTATTAGAAGTGATCATGGAGGAGAATTTGAAAATGAGCAGTTCAAACTGTTCTGTGAGGAAAATGGTATTTCTCACAATTTCTCTGCACCTAGAACTCCACAACAAAATGGAGTAGTTGGGAGAAAGAACAGATCTCTTCAAGAGATGGGAAGAACAATGGTAAATGAAAATAATCTTCCTAAGTACTTCTGGGCAGAAGCCATTAACACTGCTTGTTATGTACAAAACAGAATACTGATCAGGCCTATTCTAAATAAGACTCCGTATGAATTGTGGAAAGACAGAAAACCCAACATATCATATTTTCATGCATTTGGTTGTGAATGTTATATTCTCAACACAGAAGATCATCTTGGTAAATTTGATTCTAAAGTAGATAAATGAATATTTATTGGTTATTCTGAAATGTCTAAAGCTTTTAGAATTTTCAATTCTAGAACTTCTGTTGTAGAAGAATCAATTCATGTAAAGTTTAATGATGGTTTGAAGACTGATAGGGAACTATCAGATCTAGAAGATGATGTTGCAGGTATTGAACTCAATCCTACAGTAGAAGAATCCTTAGACAAGTCAAAAGTAGACGTATCTGAAATACAGACTGATGCTGATAAGTCTGAAACTCAGACTCTAAAGAAAGATTGGAAATTCAAGACCTATCATCCAGAAGATCTCATCATTGGAAGTCCATCTCAAGGAGTTAGAACCAGATCTGCCTTCAATGAAAACAACAACATGGCCTTCATATCAGATTTGGAACCTAAAAGGATTGAAGAAGCTCTGCAAGATGAAAGCTGGATTCTAGCCATGCAAGAAGAGCTAAATCAGTTCAAAAGGAATATTGTCTGGTCAGTAGTTTCTAAACCCAAAGAGAAAACCATTATTGGAACCAGATGGGTTGTTTAGAAACAAACTAGATGAAGATGGAAAAGTGGTAAGAAACAAGGCAAGACTAGTTGCCCAAGGTTACAATCAACAGGAAGGTATTGATTTCACTGAAACTTTTGCTCCTGTATCTAGACTAGAAGCAATTAGGATTCTCATGTCATATGCTGCACAACATGATATAACTCTTTATCAAATGGATGTTAAAAGTGCTTTTCTAAATGGAATAATTGAGGAAGAAGTTTATGTCAAGCAACCTCCAGGTTTTGAGGACTCTGAAAATCCTCACCATGTCTATAAGCTTAAGAAAGCTCTATATGGACTCAAACAAGCTCCTAGAGCTTGGTATGATAGATTAAGCACATATCTAATGGAAAATAACTTCATTAGAGGAAAAGTAGACACTACACTTTTCAAGAAATGTTCAAGAAAAGACTTTATAGTAGTACAGATCTATGTTGATGATATTATATTTGGTGCTACTAATGAAAAGCTCTGTAAAGAGTTCTCTGAGTTGATGCAGAATGAATTTGAAATGAGCATGATGGGAGAGTTGAAGTTCTTCCTTGGTCTTCAAATAAAACAGTCAAATGATGGAATCTATATCCATCAACAGAAGTACACCAAGGAGCTTCTGAAAAAATACAAAATGGAAAATTCAAAGCCTATGAGTACTCCTATGCATCCAACCGTTGTTCTAAACAAGGATGAGGAAGGTAAAAAGGTAGATCAAACTGTCTACCGAGGTATGATTGGTTCTCTGCTATATTTAACTGCTAGCAGACCTGATATTCAATTCAGTGTCTGTCTCTGTGCTAGATTTCAATCTGACCCTAAGGAATCTCATTATAAGGCTGTCAAAAGAATTTTCAGATATTTAATTGGAATCACTAACCTTGGTCTATTATATAAGAAATCTGAAGATTTCAGGTTAGCTGGATTTTGTGATGCTGATTTTGCTGGAGACAGAATTGATAGGAAAAGCACCAGTGGAGGATGTCACTTCATTGGAACAAATATAATCTCTTGGTCAAGCAAAAGGCAAAGCACCATTGCTCTATCAACTGCAGAAGCTGAATATATATCTGCAGCTGGTTGTTGTTCACAACTACTCTGGGTAAAATATCAACTTGAAGATTATTCAATGTGTGAGCATAATATACCTGTTTGGTGTGATAATACTAGTGCCATTAATCTATCTAAAAATCCAATACAGCATTCTAGAGCAAAGCATATAGAAATAAAGCATCATTTCATTAGAGACTATGTTCAAAAAGGTGTTTTTGAAATTAAGTTTGTAAACACTGATTATCAGTGGGCAGACATTTTTACCAAACCCTTAAGTGAAGACAGATTTGTTTTTATAAGAAGAAATCTTAACATGCATAATGTACCTGATTAAATGTTTTGCTGTGTTGTCAGAAAAATTACTTGTCTATATTTTCTATGATTACTTGACTCGTCTAATTTAGCCAAGCGTCTAATGACGTGGCTAAAAGCACTCAGTGCTAAATTCTGACTGAGACACACGTACTTTGCATTTTTCCCTCCTTTTCTAAAATATTTTATTTTATTTGAATTTGATTATCTGTCATTTATGGCAACACTCTCTTTCCTCTTTCCCAATGCAAAAAGCACTCAAACGTTTTTAGCATAAACCCGTGTCTTTTCAAAACTACCCACTCAAAAAGTTTCTTGCTTACAAACTCTCTCTCTAAGCTCTCTTCGTCTTCACCTTCACAAAATCTTCTCTGTCAAACCCTAATCTCTTCTCTCAAATCAATGGCACCCAAAAGCCTCCTTGAGACGCTATCTGAGAAGACTAAGGTATCTGTTACTGAGCTGAAGAAGGTGCTCCCTGGAAGAGTTCCAAACTTTGATGAACTCAGAACCAAAGGTTTAGACGTACTCCCTGAACTTAACCATGCTGGATGGTTACCTTTCTTTCAACTGCAAGAACTTGTCTTCCCTGCTCTTGTTAGGGATTTCTGGACTACAGCGAAGATCACCAAGGACTCCACCACCCACATGATTTCTGGGGATGTTGGTGAGGATCATATCTTCATCACTCACGAGTTACTCGCTGAAGTAACGAGATGCCCTAGGGAAGGAGCTGGGCACTACAAAGACTGGATGAAGGATCAAGGGGAAGCCAATGTAAATTTGGTACTCTATGGGACTGCAAACCCTGGCAACATGGACTCCAAGTATCTGACCCCCAAGGCAAGGTTTTTACATGTTTTGCTTATAAACTGTGTAATGCCTAGGACTGGGTCTAGAAACCATGTCAATTTATTGGAAAAGTTTGCCCTATTCCATCTTATCCAAAGAATAAAGATAGACATAACTGATCTAATCTTTATTCATATGGAGAAAGCTGTAAAGGGAAAAGATAAAGATTATCCCTTTGGAATGGTTATGACTAGGATCTTCAGGGCCTGTAAGTTGGACTTAAGAAGGGCTGTTTCTGCTGATCTCTGTACTGAGATTACCACAAAAACCCTGGCCCTAATGAAAATGAACCTGAATCCTACTCTGGATGGCAATGCTGAAGCCTCTGCTCAGATGGAAGCAACTGTTTCCATTCATGGTATTAAATCTGAAGTGGTTGAGGAACCAGCTGAAGAAATTACTGATCAGCTTCAGAGGAAGAAGAGGAAGATTACAAAAACCACTACTGAAACTGTTGGGACAGAAGAGTCTACTCAGGTTGTTGAACCTGCTGCTGTTGCTGAGGAAGCTACTGCCTCTGTACCTAAGATCACCAAGGTATTCAAGAGAAAGAGGACAGTACAAACTGAGGGGGAGTCTCAATCAGAAGAGACTGTGATCCCTAAGAAGAAGAGGACAACTGTTACAAAGAGGAAACTTGTCTTGCCTCCCTCTTCATCTCCATCACCATCACCCTCACCTCAGAAGGATTCAACCCCTCCACCTCAGGAAACATCACCTTCTATCACCACAGTCCCAACTCCACAACCTTCACCTCAAAGAATGCCTACACCACCACACAGATCACCTACACCACCTCCATCACCAAAAATTCCAACACCACCTCTATCACCAAGAATTCCCACTCCACATACTTCACCACAAATCCAAACTCCACCACATACATCACCTAACCAACACTCACCTGAACCTAACCCTACCACATCAGAACCTCACATGTCTGATACTCACTCACCTGCTCCACCCTCACCACAAATATCTCACCATTCTGATATTCCTCAAACTGAGGATATCAATGACTTTGAGTACTTTGACAACCCTATTTCACCACCCTCACCACAATCACCAATTCCTGACCATATCTCAAACCAATGCCAAGTGCCTCTGAGAATAGTCTTTCCAGACTTATCCTCTGAAACCAGACACAACCCTCTCCCCTTAGCCACTTTACCACCCTACAACTCATCCTCCAGAACCACACCCTTCTCTGTAACAGATGATCTCTGTCCCTCTTACCTTGATGGCAAGACTCTGGACATGATTGCTTCTCTGGAAGCTGAAAGGCAGGTTGTGAGGCTGGAAAGGTTGCAGAAGCCAATAGGAAAATGGCTATTTAATCTTCACATCTTCATGAAGCCCTCCACTGCCATAAAAGTGATGCCTGACTCAATGGTGTTGAAAGGGAAGCAGAAGACAATATCCCTGGCAGTAGAGCAGAAGTTTTCCCTTATCCAGAGAACTGATCAGAAGCTGAAATTCAAAGAGAAGATGTTCTCTAAGGGTGGCTGCAGTTCTGGGTTGACAGAAGAAGAGAAGGCAGACATTCCAATTAGAGGTAGCCAAGCCTATGCCCTCTACCCCGTCTCACCCTCTATTTACTTTATCCCTCCCTTCTTCATGGTATTCCCTTTCTCTGTCATAAACTTTCCTGAAAATGCTCCTTTTACTCACATAAATCTCATTAGGAGATCTTATGAGTTCCTTCTTTCTATCACAAATTCCCCTCTACATCATGACAGAATTCATGCCTTTCTAAGGGAATTCCACCCTAATAATGATTTTGAAACCACTCTGTCAACAAATGTATTTCTAGATCCTCACCCTGAGGATGATATTGTTGTTGAAGAGTTACCTCCTACCCCTCCTCCTTGTCCATCAGCTTCTGGAACTTCTCTGGCCACTACAGATTCTTCTGCTCCAGTTGTTGCATTTGATCCTGCTGCACATCAGAGACTGGATGAAATGGCTGCAAGTTTGCAGACTGTCATTCAAAGACAGGATGAAGCAATTGCTCAACAGACTGCATTTCAAGCTCAGATGTTGGCTCAGCAGCAAGCAATGCAGCAGATGATGGAAGCTTTCTTCAAAAGCCAAGGAGGCCCTAGCTCTTAGTGCTTAGAAATTTCTTTTGAGTCATGCAATGTACTAAGTCAGTGATGTCTATCACTTGTAATCTTTCATGACTTTGATTAAATGCAATGAGCTTTTCTTTTGGCAATTTATCTTCTCTGTTTATTTTTTTTTCTGTTTGATTGATGCCAAAAGGGGGAGGAAATATAATTAAGCTTTCATGATTTTATATTTCTTATTGTATGTTATTCTTTCTAATATCATGATGACCTCATATTTGTCCTTACTTAGTGCATAAACTAAGGGGGAGCCTAACATACTATGATCATTTATATCTGTTTCGAAATTTCTTCTGTTTCTTTTTGATGTTCAATAAAATCAGAAAAGATATTTGTCATCATCAAAAAGGGAGAGAATGTTGAGACCTTATAAGTCTAAAACACATTCAAAGTGTAAATCCTCTATGTTTTGATGATTCCAAATAGTTCAAGTATGGTAATATTGAACCAAATGAAATTACTGATATATTTGATAAGTGTGCAGGAAAATAGACTTGAAGTCACTCGTCTAAATTTCACCCGTCTACTTTTTAGTAGAAGCTCAGCAGTGACTCGTCTAAGTTTCACTCGTCTAAAAAATGAGTCAAAGAAAGTCAACGCTCAAGAAAGACTAAGCTCAGTTGATGACGTGGCAAGAAGCATGCGTCTAAGTTTGGCTCAGCTGACCACCCGTCTAACTTTTGGATCAAGTTTTCACCCGTCTAAGTTTTTGGATGACTTTCACCCGTCTAAGTTTCTGAACAAGCTTTCACCCGTATAAGTTTTTGGATGACTTTCACCCGTCTAAAAATTCTCATTACTGACACCAAGTCAGTATGTCAGAAATCAAGTCCAAGTCACCATATTCAAAATTATAGGCCATCCTTATGGACCTCGAAGACCTCTGGACAATAGCTCAAAGGACAAAGAATAAAAGAACGTTGTTTCAAGGTTTTAAGGAATAAACACGCTATCTCTGCACCACTGCTGTAACCTTTTGCCTATTCCAGTACAAAGTAAAAGTACTTTATGGAAAAGTAAACTGATGTTGCACTGAAAGAGGAAAGCTCTCTGCAACAAGTACAAGAAGCCTGCTGCCATATACTCTGAAAAGAACAGCTACTCAGTTTAAAGTGTACTCTTGGACACTCTTGACAATGCCCAATGTTTTCAAGCATTTAATGAATACTCAGAACGACTCTTTGGCATTAAATGGTGTCTCAGAAAGCTCAAGTCAGATGAACACACTTTCTGAAGCTGTGTCAAACGGATCTCTTGATTGAAGCCTTTAAATAGATCAAACAATGAAGATGAACATAAGAAGTTGAATATCAAAAGAACTCTGCACAGAAGCATTTACTCTCTTCATTAACTTCTTCATTCCTTCATTGAATACATACTCAATCATTAGATATAAATTCGCAGTCTTTCATACTTCATATTTATTCCACTCTCTGAGTGTGATCTGAAAGACTTGCAAGTTGTATTAAACTATACAAACCTTCTATCTCTTACTGTTTTTGAGCCTGAAGAGGCTAGGTGAGAAAAGAATACTTGTTTGAGTGTTGAGCCTGAAGAGGCTAGGTGTGCAAAGAATACTTGTACTGTAATTTACTCAGTTATAGTGGAAACTTGGTGCTGCCAAGAAACTGGACGTAGCCCTGTGGATTTTGGGGTGAACCAGTATAAATCTCTTGAGTGATATTTCTTCTCCCTTATCTTTTAATTTGTTTGAATATTGTTTCAGTCTTAGCTTTTTAACTTGGGGAGTTAATACTGTGGTTATCAAACTCTTTTTAACCTTCTTGATTTGTGTGTGCTATTCTATTTTAATATTAGACGTTTCACTCGTCTAATCCTCTCTTACTCAAACCTTCTTGCTGTGCTTGCGAAAATCTTTTTAAGTAACCCAAAAAGTTGGTAAACACAATTCAACCCCCCCTTCTTGTGTTCACTTTGGTTATTTCAACTGTTACTTAGTCCATACGATATTCAACGAAGGGACTAAGTTGATTACCATTTTACAACTTCATGAACTAATTTGGAATTACGATAATTTCAGGGACTAATTTGATACTACTTCATAATTTTGGAGACCAAATAGGATGTTGACTCCCATGAAAAATTAAAGCCAGTGAGAATGTTATATTTTTAATCTTTTTTTGAACAGCAATCGCAAGCCTTAGTGAACAGGAACATTGAAAAATGTTATATTTTTAATTTTATTTAAACAGTGAAATGACCGACTCTAAACGGATGAAAACCGGATGTCAAAAAAACGAATTTAATTCAATATAACTGATGACCGCCTAGGACAGTCAGAAATTCAAAGAGGATCGATGCACAACTCCTACAATGGAGTATTATAGATTTCCCCGTCCTAAACCACCTGACTCCATTCGTACGAGATCTGAAATTGGCGGGCCGGCATGTTGAGACGACACTGCATTTAGATCATATATATTATTGGATTACCATATTTTTAAATTTATTTTTATTTTTATTTTCAGAAAATAGTAAAAATTCTATAAAAACACAAAAATCATAAAAAAATATATAAAAATTAATACACTTATCTAAAATTAACACCTATAGCAAATTCACAATACATTATCAAATTCATAATACACTATGTTATTAAATGAAAAGAACTATTTATTGAAACCATGTAATGAAAAGGAGTAGATCTCCTCTATAAAACATGTTTTAATAAATAAAAAAATATGTTCATGTGAATTGCACCACAAAATCCAACCCTGTAAGAATTGTTTGCCGCTAAGAGAGTGGGTCGGTGGATGCGAATATAACCATGTAAAATTATGTTTTTTCAGGATATAACAAGTTTATGATATAATCTTAATATAATCAAATGATTGAGAGGTAGCCTAAATAACATCCTAGGCTGCTTTATGGATTGACGACTGTCCCCACAAACCAACACGGGTCTTTTCAGCATGCTTTGTCCTCATTCACACGCTTACTGGGAAAACTTCCCAGGAGGTCACCCATCCCAGAATTGCTCCAAGTCAAGCACGCTTAACTGTGGTGTTCTTAAGTGATGGGCTCCCGAAAAGAAGATGCATCTTGTTGGTATAGGTAATACCAATCAATTTATATAAGTCATCCTCAACTGTATAGTCCCAAACCTACACAGTCACAGGATCCCTCTCATTTCGGTGTGCAATCGGTTCATTCATGTGTCCCTCCGCCTAGAAGCCTGCCAGGAGCCGCTCCTTATCCATGCCTTCTTGCACCGGCGACCACTCCCCGCCCTCGTCAGACCCGAGTGTCACATGCCCACCAGTTTCCGCTTGGTTCGTCCCCGAACCACACCGTACTGAGAGAGGTGTCGCTTTGATACCATCTGTAACATCCCATGTTGCTTTATAGATTGACGATTGTCCCACAAACCAACGCAAGTCTTTTCAGCGTGCTTTGTCCTCACTCACACGCTTCATGGGAAAACTTCCTATGAGGTCACCCATCTCAGAATTGCTCCAAGTCAAGCACGCTTAACTGCGGAGTTCGTAAGTGATGGGCTCCCGAAAAGAATATACATCTTGTTGGTATAGGTAGTATCAATCAATTCATATAAGTCATTCTCAACTGTATAGTCCCATACTTACACAGTCACATGATCCCTCTCATTCCGGTGTGTAATCGGTTCATTCATGTGTCCCTCCGCCTAGAAGCCTGCCAGGAGCCGCTCCTTATCCATGCCTTCTTGCACCGGTGACCACTCCCCGCCCTCGTTAGCCCCGGGTGTCACACTAAATGGACAACCTTTTAGGATATAACTAGTTTTAGACTTTAGAAATAATATATTGATTTTTTTAATAAAATAATATTGTTATAATAAAATTAATAATAATATATTAATTTTCAATTCATAGGTTCGGTTCGAATTGCATGGGGGGTTTAATTTTTGAATCTTATATCTGAATCGATTATCTTTGAATTTAACATTTAAAACTCGATCTGATCCGATTAAGTGATCCAAACCACTAAAATCAATTCGATCTGGTTCGCATCCACCGAATTCGTTGGACTGGATCGAATCCTCTAACATCCTTAATGAAGGTGGTGGCATCAACAATGATAGAAGCGGTGATAGTTGGAAGATGTTGTCGACAACTTGATTGGCATCGAGGATAGTGATTATCAAAATATGCGATAAAGATAATAAATAATAATTATAACATATTGTCTTTGACTTTTATGTTTGCAATAGGAAACTCTTGCTCTAGAGTATAAATAATATATAATAGTTATTTTCCAACTTTATAAAATTGTACCTGAAATTTTAAATTATTATTTTAATATGTACATTAAACAAGAATTAGAGATTCAATTTCAATTCCAAATTTAATTTTATTCTCCCAACAACACCTTAACTTTTTTACCTTTAAGGCTTCAGTGTTTACAGACTTAATCGTAACTATACTTTGTTTTGTTTTGTTTTATTTACCTTTAAGCATTTTTAGGGGATTTAGATTATCTTCTACAACATGTCTCTCCAGCAGTAAATTTGAGCCCTCCATTAGATCTAATGGTCCAATAAACAAAGTATTTTAAAATAGTAAAAAATTTAAACAAAAGTAAAAAAAAAAAAACATTCCTAATCTCCCCAGTCCCCATTGTGGTCCTGTCGTCTCTGATCGTCACCATTACTGCAACCAAAACCGTGGACGCCACCCCGCCACCGTCGATTGGTAAGCCACCGCAGTTCACGACCAGCCACCCCACCACATCTCTCTCCCTTCACTCGTCTCTCTCCCTTCTCCACCCTTGCTTCAGCGTCATCGCTTGCCCCGTTGTGTCGTTCATGGTGAGACACCACCTGCCACCTACTTTCTCACAGTCAGCCTTCAGGTTAACTCCCCTTCCTCTGCTGTACAATAAGCCATTTGTATCAATACCCATCATTACACTTCAATTTCCCTTCAGTTCCTCTCCTGTGTAATTACCTTTTCCTTATTCATCCTATTATAAACCTTTAAAATAGGAGGTCTAACAGCCTCATCATCGCCATGAATTTGTAATAGACAACAATGTTAATAATAATTTAGAAAAAAATGAGCTTAACAGATACATACTATAAGAAACATCCCCTGCTAATCATATTGACTTATTCAAGCCAATACATCAAACTCAAATCACCAGTGCCCCTGTAAGCTGATACTTACCATGGAAAATTATTGCTTTAAGGCTTACACATCATAAAAACCAAAAAAAAAAAAAAAAAAACCAATGGTAAAAGATACCTTATTTCAACTGGACAAGAAAAGAATATAGTAGATGGCGTATTCCATCTTGCCGTGATAGGCGTGGCAGTGGCACCCGGCGATGGAGTTGATGCTGCGATGGAGAAGGGAAAGAGATGATTGAAGATAGGAAAATACAAAGCGACACAGTGGCAATAGGGAAGATGGCTGTTAATGGCGGCGACTTCCGACCACGGCGGTGAGTTGAAGATGGCGAAGGCGGAAGCAAATGGTGTATTCAGCGGTGGTGAAGAACAGGCACCACCATGGATTTTTGTTTCAGAGGATTTTCTTCTACTTTTGTTTGTTTTTTTTTAATATTTAAAACATTTTATTCTTTGGACCATTAGATCTGATGGAGGGCTCAGATTCGCTACTGGAGAGAAGCTGGAGAGACATATTGCAAAAGAGAATCTGAATCCTTTTTTAGGCTTTTAAGCTTCCTTTTTCTATTTTGGCTTAATTTCATTTTTGTCACCTATCATTGATTATATGCGATTTTGGTCCCTATAGTTTTTTTTCATACACATTTGGTCCCCTATTTTTTCGTTGTTGCAAATTCGATCGTTCCGTTCAATATCCATCAATTTTTTCAATGATCATCATAGAGGAATCATTTCTCTAAACCCACAGAATCTCTGGTTGAGTTTCTCATTCATTTGACTCTCCGATTCAACATGATTTACTAACTAATGATTTTTTTTAAAAAAAAAAAACTCAAGTCAATCTCAATCGTGTGGTCGCAGCGACCACGTCTCAGGGTTAGGATGGAGCATTTATAGCAGTGGTGGTCGACTAGCTGAGTTGAAGGGATACATGGGAGGTTATGCATAATTCATCCAAGAAAAGAAACAAAAAACGAAAGCAGGTAACAAGGAATTTAAACATGGATATGTGCGTAAACCTATATAAGCTAGGGCTGGACACCGGTCGGTTACGGTCGGGTTTCCAGCTGAAAATTCCAAACACGAAGAAAACCGACCAGGAAAATAGCTGACCCAATCTCATCCGACTACACCATTGGATTAGGCGGGTGGCGGTTTGGGCTGGTCGGTGGATGAACAGTCGGATTCACACGATTAACAAAGAAAAAAATGGATTTAGTGATTTCATTTGAAGAAGAGTAGAATAAGAAGAGTTATAGAACACAAGACATTAAACCAAACCTAGAAACAAATACATCTAACTATCCAGAAGAAGAAAAATTCGAACATTCAACAAAAACAAAAACAAAAACAAAACAATAACTTTCAACAACATTCAAC
Source organism: Echinosophora koreensis (assembly GCA_035048595.1). NCBI lineage: Eukaryota > Viridiplantae > Streptophyta > Magnoliopsida > Fabales > Fabaceae > Echinosophora > Echinosophora koreensis. The sequence continues at coordinate 2,977,249 of JAPCYP010000025.1, read as the reverse complement.
GAAATCTGCAATATATTTTCAAGATTTGATGCAATATGTGATAGATCTCGTAGGGTTTGACAGATCTGCAATATATGTCCTCTGTGAGCACATTGGAGAAGCATGCAGAGGCAAGGGGAAACAAGACCCAAAGGGAGGAGCTGGAGGGTTGCGGCGAGGATGGAACTCGCGTTTCGTGAGACGACTAAGCGGCGACGACTGTCGAGGACAGAACTTGTGGAGGTGGCGACTCGCAAGGACGGAGAGGAGACACACAGCTGGTGGCAGATCTGAGAGGAGACGCGCGATGTGGTGGCGGATCTGAGGGCTAGGCGCATGGCGGTGTCCCGGAGAAGATGATCGGAGGAGGCGGAGAAAGGGAGATCGATGGAGACAATGGAGTCGACGATGGCTTGGTTGAATGTCATAGTAGAGGGAGAGGCCAGGGGGATCGAGAGATTGAGAGAGGCGGTGCACTACAGGGTTCTCAAATGCAAGTTGCAATAAATGAAAAATGAAGCAATGGAAATTGGTTAAACCCTCATGCCTCTCGTGTACGATGTCGTAGAGTGACATAAAAAGTAATTTGCTTACATATGTTCGGTCAGGTACGGTTGGTTCGGGTCGGGCCCATAATTTTCTCCACCCCTAGTATAAGCTACTTGCCATCCGTGTAAGTTTATTTCATAAACTTTTTTTTGATAACTTATGAAAATAAGCTTAAAAAAAATTATGAAAGAAAATATTCTATTTTTATAAAGCTCTCCTAAACATCACACCTAAGTGCTTATATGATAAGACAAGTCCAAATAAGATGACAATAAGCTCTTGAAAAATTATCCTTTATTTCACCAGTTTATAACGTATTTCAAATACTATTTAAGCTTATAGCTTATAATTTTTCTCTAAAGTTTTTTTTTATCATTAGGTAAATAAAAAAAAACTCAATATCTAAAGTAATTTGAAAATTAATTTAATTAATAAATATATATTTAAGGACTAATTTCGAGATATATATTTATGATAAAAATAATAAAGAATATATTTTTATAAAAAGTCATATCAACACAACATTTTGTTATATTATTATCTCATTTTATTTCAAAAAAATAATTAAAAATAAAAATAGGTTTAAAAAGTAATATTTTTTGAGTTGATAAATATTTATAGAAATTAAAGTATCAATATAAAATAATATAAAAAACAAGTTTAAAATATTTTATATATAAATTTTATAAATTATTTCAAAAAAAATATTTATATTTTATAAATTTATTTATTTTAATATAACCATCACTTTTAAACGAATTAATTAACTAGTTTGTCTGCAATCAAATATTATATCAAAAATATCAGTTAACTAATTGCTGTCATTTGCTATCTATCAGAACCTTCGGGGATAAACACCTTTGAATTTGATTACAAAATAAACAAGTTCAATATTGAAGACTAACGATGTGTTTGGAACAACGTTTAATAAAAGTGATTTTAAATATAATTAATTATATAAAATTGATTTGGTTAGAATTGAGTTTAAAATGAAGTGGTTTATGTTAGGATGTTTTTTTTTTGAAAAAAGTTTTATGTAAGACTTAGTATAAATTTTTCAACTTAACTTAAAAGCTATTTTTTTGTAGCTTCTAATCAGAATTATTTCTGAAAGCAAAATTAATTTTATCTAACAATATCTAAATGTCTTATTTTTATTAAAATCATTTTTTAAAATTTGCAACGTGAAATCAAAGAGACACTAAAAGGACTAAAATTGTAAGCAACCCACTTATAAGTATATGAAAATACCCGAGACCACAACTCAACCCTTGTGAGTGAAAAACCTTGACAGCGAAAACCGGACAAAGAGAGAATAAGAAGGGAATCCCTTTTCTTTCTGCTTTCCCTCTAAGCCAAATGAGCTTTTGGTTTGGGTCGTTCATTCATTCATCCCTCTAAGAACAAGGCAGCGTTACGCACATTGATTCATTCACACGGATTACAAAACTACGATTTGAGTATGCTTCAGGGTGCGCGTGCAGTGTTATCAGGCCACACCAACACTTTGGCTTTTGCATTTAGACCTTGTCATCCCTCTGCCAAGTCCAAGACCACTTCTTCCCTCACCTTTTCCATGGACCAACCTCCTCCTTTCAGGATAAACCTCGCTTGTCAAGCATCACAGCAGGATGCAGTTTCTATAAGGTTGCTGTTTCTCCTTATTCTTATTTTTTGAGGTTAAAGTTTGCATTTTTATTAACGGGGTTTGTTTTAGACTGGTTTTGGCAATTACCCTTTTCAGTTTACTCCCACCTAAGCTAGACAGATATAATTGAGCAGCGCTAGCATCACTCTCTTCTTCACACTCCTTTTAAAAACACACCCTCTATTCTTGGGTAGATTTCATGTGGCACCATATATTTTAGCGGTCTCACATGAATAAAGAGTGTATATTTTCATGTTGAGGAGGAGTGTGATAAAGAGTGTATTGTTAACATTTTTTCAATATAAAATATATTTATTTAGTCTCTAAGGGCACATTTTCTTTGTTTACAATTTCCTGTTTTCATTCATTGTTTTCAAAGATAAGTACAGAACTGCCATATTGTTTTCGTCCATTTCATTCATTTTTTCTGTTTCCAATGATTTTCCTGTTTCATTCATTTGTATGTATGAAAGCAGGAAAGTCAAAACAAATCAAACAAGCCTAGAGTTTCTGAAACTGAAAATCTTAAGAAAAAAATAGCCAACAAAATTTTCTGTTGTGTGTATGTATGCAGGAATGATGAATTACCTGTCCATGGACTATCTGAAACGATTGTTGGGGTTCTTGGAGGAGGTCAACTGGGAAGAATGCTATGTCAAGCTGCTTCTCAGATGGCAATTAAAGTCATGGTTTTAGATCCACAGGAGAACTGTCCGGCGAGTTCCCTCTCTTATCATCATATGGTTGGAAGCTTTGATGACAGTGCCACAGTCTATGAATTCGCAAAGAGGTTCAAGTTTTATGCATTTATAAATGTTATTTTGGAATTTGCCATTTGATCACTGATTGGAAATAATGTGTATATGCTTGTTTGATATGGTATTTTTTAGATGTGGAGTGTTGACTGTTGAAATTGAACATGTTGATGTTGCTACATTGGAAAAACTTGAGAAACAAGGCGTTGACTGCCAACCCAAAGCTTCTACTATACGGATCATTCAGGTACCATCTTGCAATACTTGTTTTCATATGGAGATTTAAACTGAAAAAAACGAACAACTAGATATTTCCAACTCACACTAAGTATAAAGGAATGTTTTTATAGTAGTTAATCCCCAATTAGGAAGGTATACATTAGGAAGAATAGAGGAGGGCACAGAGGATTAGAACTAGAAACAGTTAGTTGACAGTTGTAATAGCAGAAATGTCAGTTAGAGAGTTGAGAGCTAAACAGTCCAGCTGTCAGTTATTTGGTTAGAGTTTTTAATTGGAGGGAAGGGGAAGGAATCAGTTTTACAATTGAGAGAAAAGTAGGTGGGAGTCAGGACTCCCAAAGTTCCAGAGTGGGGAGAAGTTCTATCTCTTTATTTTCTGGTTCTGTCTTCTTGCATCTATGGTCTCACTGATCTAGATCAGGGAAGAGAGTGCAATTCAATAAAGTTTTCCTATTCTCCCCGTTCTACTTGTTCTTCTGACCCAGTTTCTCTTAGTTTCTTCCTGAACTGGTCAGTATTATTCTATATTGGAGTTCGTCATTTCTATGATTTTGTGGATTTGTTTTGTATAAGAGATTTTTCAGCCTATTACACACTTCTTTAATTTATTATTTTAACAAGAAGAAGAATGTTGTTTCCATAATGATTTCCTTGATATGATTTTGCAACATATTACAGGATAAGTATCTGCAAAAGGTTCACTTCTCTCAGCATGGCATTCCACTTCCTGAATTTATGCAGGTTAGTTCTGTTTAATTTGGTTATAATAGTACTTGAAAATGCATCTTTAGGATAGTAATTGAAGATACATGAATAATACATTGAACAGATAGATGATCTTCAAGGTGCTAAGAAAGCAGGGGAACTCTTTGGCTATCCGCTTATGATAAAGAGTAGGAGATTAGCATATGATGGGCGAGGAAATGCTGTTGCTAAAAGCGAAGAGGAACTTACTTCTGCTGTGGATGGTAATTATATTTTGAACAGTTGTATCTTGTTTTCTGTTTGAGGAGAAACAGGAAAACTTATCTTTTGAGTTAGTACTTCTTGTCCTTCATTATTAGGGGAAAAAAGCCTTCTGCCTATTTAATTAATATGGGAACACTTCTTTTTACTTTAACTTTTCTTCCCAACTTTGCAGCTCTTGGAGGATTTGATCGTGCTTTATATGTTGAAAAATGGGCACCTTTTGTCAAGGTCAATATCTAAAAATGTCACTGACTGCTGATGATATTTTTCTTTTGTGATTTTTCATTTTATGATAGTATGATTCACCAATACTTGTATGATGGAAACTGATATAGCTGGTGTTAAGCCATCATTTATTGAATTTTGTCGATATCTGTGGTATGTTTATTGAGTTTTGTAGAACGATTTTTTCTGTTATTCACTATGGTTCTCAATCAGATAATGGTGCCCTATTCTTTATCCAGAAATCCCTGGAGAATTTAACCTCCAAAACCAAAACAGTTTGTCTTCCATCAAATAAGAATTATCTTGAGAATTGTGATGCAACTTATTCCAATGCCATACTATGCTTATACCACTTGAAACATGCTCTTTCTATTAATCTTCTCTGATATAAATAATTATGATTACACTTCCTAGTGTTTTCATGCAATTTATTTATTTACTTCTTTGAAGCATGTCTTTTATATCATAGAACTCTTCAATTTTGTCAGGTTGTCTGAGTTTATGGATTTTCTTACATTTTTATTCCTAAAATAATGGCAGGAGCTAGCTGTTGTTGTGGTGAGAGGAAGAGACAATTCTATTTCATGCTATCCTGTTGTTGAAACTATTCACAGGTAACATGCAAAAGCAAAACATGTAAATGCTTGCAATATGGAAGATTTTATGCATGATTTACCACAGATCAAATTCAAAATCTATGTTGCGGTGATTTAAATAAATCAGCATTGTATCATGGTTTCCTTATATTATCTGCTTAAGGATTTATTTTGTTCTAGGGACAACATATGTCACATAGTTAAAGCTCCAGCTGATGTAAAATGGAAGATTAGGGAGCATGCCACTAAAGTTGCTTTCAATGCTGTTAACTCTCTAGAAGGTGCCGGCGTGTTTGCAGTTGAATTGTTCTTGACAGGGGATGGACAGGTTGTGAATTTGTTTCATCAATTTTGGACATGCTTCATTATTTTTTCTTCCCGAAAGCTATATTGACTTATTTTTACTAGTTAATTTTCTTCTGTTGCAAATGCTTTATTTGTTTCTTAATGCCCTGATAGTGACTGTTCCTCTGTTTATTGACAGATTTTATTAAATGAAGTAGCGCCTAGACCTCACAATAGTGGGCATCACACAATCGAGTCATGCTATACGTCACAATTCGAACAACATTTGCGGGCTGTTGTTGGTCTTCCTCTTGGTGATACATCGATGAAAACTCCAGCTGCTGTCATGTACAATATACTAGGTGAAGAAGAGGTATTATTAGGATTTCATTTCTTTTCCTTTTACCTTCTTTGTAGTAAATTTGAATTTGAACAAGAGATCTGGTTTTCTCCTATCCCAGTTGAAGTGATGCTATTTTGCTTGGGGTTTTTCTTGCTTAATTATTTTATTATTATTTTTAGATGCATGGGTGAAGGTTGAACCATATTTTCTCATTATTATATGCAGAATGCGTGTAAAAGATTAATTGTAGCTTAGTTGATTCTGTTATATCAATGTGAAAAAGATGAACCAGTAGGAAATTAAACGCTTGTCAGGATCTGTGAAAATAAAATCAGATGTAAAATCTTCTCTGTTGTGATGAATCTGAGCAAACACGGTTGACTTTTTCCTGTTTTAATCTTGATTCATAGCTGGATGGCAGTTATACACTTAAAAGGCTATTAATTACCTTTAATTCATTTACTTGTTTTAAAAAGATCATTCTATTTAATTACCATTGTTTGAGACTCTACTCAATGAAATCTGCTTTAATGATTTTAGGGGGAGCTTGGTTTTCGATTAGCTCATCAATTGATCAAAAAGGCATTGACCATCCCTGGGGCTACTGTTCATTGGTATGATAAGCCAGGTGAAATTCTGCTTAAATAGTAATTTTAGATTGATCCCTCTCCTCGCATTTGTCATTGTTTGATCACTAGTATGACTAAATAAGTAGCACCATTGGCAATTTGTCAGAAATGAGAAAGCAACGGAAAGATGGGCCATATAACCATCATTGGGTCTTCCCTACGAAACATTGAATGTAATCTTGCAAAAATTGTGGAAGGGAAAAGATTAGATGACAAGACTGCAGGTTTGTGACCAAAATTTCTCTTCACTGATACTTAATCTTTGTACTTATTGATCTTATGTTGCTAGACCAATGAAAAAAATATGGTTTTCATGGTCAACTTCTTTTATATCTTTATTATCATCTCATATGCAATAATTTAATAGCTAGGTACAATGAGTTTTTCTCACCTAACCTATATAACCCATTTAGTTAGAGTTAAGATATGTGTAATATTTTAAGCATCTAGTTGTAATTTTCTCAATTTTTTCCATAGGCAATCAAAATATGCATAGCTCTCCAACCAAATATATTTTCTTTTTCCACCCCTTATATATTATCCTTGTTTTATGGGATAAAAGTCTATTTTTTTTTTTTTTTATCCCTAAAAAACAGAGTGACAACTTTTAAATGTACTTCCCCCCTTTTTTTTCTCCTATTGAAGGGAATTAGTTTTTCTACTTAATTTATTTTAGCATATTAGAGGTGAAAATTAGAGACCATATCATACCACAAATCACACAATTTAAGTACCTTGGGTCCACCATACAAAATGACAAAATAGAGGGAGATGTAAACCATAGGATTCAAGTGGAGTGGATGCAATAGAGGAGTGCTTCGAGTGTTATTTTGACAAAAAAAAAGTACCACTCAAGCTTTAAGGTAAAATTTATAATTTTTGTTGCACAACTATAAGACTTGCGAAGTTTTATGGGATGTAATGTACGGCGGTAAAAGGCCAATAAGAGAATAAACTGAATGTAGCAAAGATGAGAATGTTACGTTGAATGAATGGATACACTAGACAAGATAAGATTAAGATTGAATGCATTAGAGAGAAAGTTGAGGTAGTACTTATTGTAGAAAAGATGATAGAATCTTGTCTTTTGTGGTTCGAGCATGTGTGGAGAAGACCTAAAGAAGCTCCAGTAAGGAGAGTAAGTTAGATGGAGGGAGCCCAATTGCTAGAGTTAGAAGGAAACCTTGAAAAACTATAGTCGAACTTATTAAGAAGGATTTAGAGGTGAATAGTTTTTGTCTATAGACATGATTTATTATAGAACAATATGGCGTCGTTTTATCCATGTAGCCGACCTCATTTGGTAGGAAAAAGCTTGGTTGTTGTTGTTGCTTACATATTAAATAATTTGGTATTGTGACATTTTTATTTTAAGTTTTCCTAGCTTTTTGTGAAAGAGGATGTCTCATTACCTTAATGAAACTCTCACAAGGAAATCTGATAAGTTTGAATGTTATATGCATTTTATTATGACAGTGGTAAACAAAATACTTGTTTCTTTCTCGTATTTGATAAAAACTTTGCTAGTGAATAATGAGTGGAGAGCATAAAATAAGATTATGGAAAGGACATATTTTCTGTCTCATTATTATATTGCTTTTAATTATCCTTTATTTTGTAATCAACTCTTCGACAAAGATTGAAAATTACCATTCTATTATACTTAAGGAAAATGGAGAGCAACACATTTTGAAGTGAAAATGTTGATATTCTCACACTTAATTATGCTTTGTTTTGTTTGTTAAATCTAGTTGCTCCACGAGTGGGCATCATAATGGGTTCTGATTCAGATCTACCTGTTATGAAAAGTGCTGCTGAAATCTTGGAGATGTTTGGTGTGCCCCATGAGGTCAATTTTTTTAAATTTCTGTTTTTTTGTTTTCGGGGTGGGGGGGAGGGCTATGCTTTATTTAGTTGTTTATCCTTACCTATACAAACATTTAACAAATCTCAGGTACAAATAGTTTCAGCTCATCGCACTCCAGAACTGATGTATTCTTATGCTAAGTCTGCTCACCACCGCGGCTTACAAGTTATTATTGCTGGTGCTGGTGGTGCAGCTCACTTGCCTGGTAAATTGCTTAAAGTGTGTTTTGTATAATTTTGTTAACTATGAATTCTCTTATAAGCATTCTTAATTAAGCTTTCATATCTCAGGTATGGTTGCCGCTCTTACTCCCTTGCCTGTTATTGGTGTTCCTGTGCGTGCTTCTGCTATGAGTGGACTTGATTCACTCTTGTCAATTGTCCAGGTATAATTTTCATTGATGTATATTGGTTGGAACCATTGTGAAAGAAGGATTTTCTGTAGGTGTGGATGTTAGTTCACGATTTTCTGTAGGTGTGGATGTTAGTTCACAAAAGGACTATTAATGAATTTGGTATTATTCCTTCTTTCTAAAACCAGCTCTCTTAAAAAAAAAAAATTGCCAAAAAGTCTGATAATTTTATAAATGGTAATATTTGGCTAAATATTGTATGTCAATGAAGGATTCCTCACTTTCAGTTTTTCTTGGTTAATGGTGGACATTTCTTGTCACAAATTTCTACTACTTTGGTTCAGTCTCATTGAATATCAGCTACAGCTGGTTGCCCTTGGCCCCTCTTCAAAATTTTATTCTTGGATGATGCATTACTTGTAGTATTTTCTTACTAACATATTGGCTGTGCAGATGCCAAAAGGTGTCCCTACTGCCACAGTTGCTGTTGATAATGCTACTAATGCTGGATTGTTGGCGGCGAGGATATTAGGTATTGCCAATAACAATCTTTTGTCAAGGTTAGCCACTTTCCCTCTCTTCCTCTTTGTTGATGTCTGTGTGTTTGTTGAAGTAAAACTCACAAATAAAAGACGTAAAAGTATTGTATTTCTTTCCACTTTATCTTATGTGACATTTATAATATCGTGTAGGATGCGCCAATATCAAGAGGACCAAGAAGAAATCGTCTTGAGGAAAGGAGATAAATTAGGAAAACATGGTTGGCAATCCTACTTAGATAGTACTTAGTTGAACCCGTTAATTTGTTTTTCTTTGCTAGTCTTATTGTCATTTTTGACAATTATGAAGTTTTGATAGACAACAAAGATTATATGGAGGCTCTTAGACTTGAGGGGTATAAACAAGCTGATTGATATTCATTGGAGTAACAACAGCCGGAAATGCTTTATAGCTTGTGTTTTGTTTAACGCAATCATAATTTTTCTATTGCTAACATATAGCTAGAGAAGCGAAAAAATGTAACATGAAAAAGTATAATATCAATATCTGGCTAGGGCGATGGAATAGATTAGACCACCTAGAAAGCTAATGATTGTGAGCCAAAATGTATAGTATTAGTATGGTTTTATATTTGGTTGCTTGCCAATGAAGGTTCCATCTGGAGAGCAAAGCTAGAGTTTATTAGAGTTTCTCTAATGGTTCAAATGTTTTTATGTGAAAAAAATAGTATTTGAATAAGTGTAAATAAATAATTTATTAACATCTGAAAGTTATTTTTAGCTAATTCTATGAAGTCAATTTTTTTAGCTTTTAGAAAAGTTGTGTGAAAGTTATATTTATCAAGAAGCTATTTTGCACGTTTATGAAACATTTATATCTCCTTCATATTTTGAAATTCCATAAAAATCAAACCCCTTCATCATTCACTTTTATCTTTCTCTTTTTTCATTTTTTTTCCCCTACAAAGGAGGCTCAGAGGCCACTAAACAACTACTCTACGATGAAAACGAACTCCCACCCCATCCTGCCACAAAATGGGAATACACACAGTGATGTAAACAAATGTAGTCCTAACGACAAGGAGTGACCATGATTTGCTAGCCAATCAGCCACCATGTTCCCTTCACGATAAGTATGGGTGATACGAACATGCCAATCTCTGTCCTTCCATAGACCAATTCTCGCGATAATACTCCTCTATGGATGAGCATTACTAGTATCTTGCTGTAGAAGAGAAACAAACAACTTGGGAATCACTCTTGTTCCTGCCAAAAACCGTATTCACCGGAATCTGACCGGAACGGGTCTCACTCACCACTTAATTGTGCCCTATAAGCCTAGAATGCGAGATCAGTATCGACCTCTCTATTCCATGCCTCAGAGCGCTTAAGAGTGAGTCTGTGTGTCTGCCTCAGTCCCCTGTTTAGAACCCTCTATTTATATTGTCTCTATATTTATTAGCTGATGCTAATTGATATCCTTATTGAATATCACAAATCTTATCACGCATATCTCGGATAATTATTATCTGATACCAATTGATATTCTGGTTGATATGATCAGGATCCTTTCACGTATATCTCGGATGGTCATTTTTTGTTAGAACTTATCATATTTTTTAGTTAAGTATCTTGATTGATCTGGATTGATATCATATCCCAATATTGGTGAATTCAATTCATTATCTGATATATTTTAATGTTAGAAATAAATTTTTTCGTTAAGTGGTGAATCATGTACAAATATCTGGTGAATTCAATTCATTATCTGGTAAATAGTTTTTTTTGAGATTTTTCGTTAAGTGGTGACGCACTTACAGCTACATGCTCGGCACTATACGGTGTAACCGTATGATGTAAACAACCGTGTGTCACGGTACAGTTCTCGAAAAGGAACTCGCCACCCCATCCTGCACAAAATGGGAATACCACTCACAGCTCGGCCATGGCTTGGTCATGTTAGTAAGCTCGGCCCTATCATGGCCTAAGCTCGGTTATTACTCCTCATTTCAGTCCAGGGATGTACAACTCTCATTGCCTGCAAACACTAGTTGGTTTCGGTGATTCGAGATACACATATAGCAGTTGGACTTGGATTCGCTCCTGCTGGGAACCCGTCCAGCGCCCCACCAGCCAAAATCCAATGGCTCCTGTGATGTGTTGGGAGAGAGATCCAGCTGCTGTTTGTGTGAGAGAGAGATCCAAGAGAGGAACAAGTGCCGCTGGATGATGGAGCGAATCTGTTTTGATAGCGGTTCCAAACAACAGATGCAAGTGCTCTTGGGACCCACTCAGTAGAGTACCAGAAATATGCTTCAAAATCCACCTATGAAGATTCCCTGTGAAGAACGAACTCGGTTGGTTTTCTAGGCCAGATTTGTCTCCGCACCTCCCTAGCATGAACACAATCCCTTAAAAGATGAAGGGAGGATTCTGCATGAGCATTACAAAGAGGGCATAAATTATCGAATATCAAATGGCATGAAGCTCGCAGCTCGTTGGTTTTTAACCCACCATGCAGGACAAGCCGAATAAAGCACCGGACTCTATAGGGTCCCCTCCCATCTCCAAACATGTTTCCAACTAGCATCACCCACTCGAAGGTTCCTCCCCGAAATAAAATCATAAGCTGATTTGGTGGTAAATTCACCGTTGCTAGTAGCTCCCCAAAATGGCTTGTCCTCACTCATCCCGGCACCTCGGCCGTAATGTGGGGAGGAAGAAGGTAAGTCTCAAAATCTGCCAATTTCCACTGACCATCAGAACTGCAATAATCCACCAAGGTACACTCGAGCAATTGATCAGAAACAGCTACCCACGCAGCATCTTTCAGGACACAACCCGATGGCACCATTGAACTCCTGCTAGCACATCCTGCCACACATCCACAATCCCACGCCAAACATAGGAAGTGTTGCGGCGCGTCTCAACCAGGGGATACCACACTTGTATTTTGGTCTAAGGACTTGTACCCATAGAGCATCCGGTTTATGAGAGTGATAAAATATCAAAGACCGCCTCCTTAACCTCAATATCCATCGGCACTGCTTGAATGGCACAAAGGCCGTCCACATGCATACGTGGAAAATATGATATCACACTGATATTGTTTTCAAAACCTGAAATATAGCTAGTTATTACTCGAGTAACTTGAATAGATTAACCAACATCATACTTATCTTTAAATACACCAGAAAATACCAACAAAAGAAGTTACATGTGTTAATTTTTGGAAAACTTCTTTATATACTACATTCCACGTGGTGTTTGAAACATCTCCTTTGGTATCACATATCAATATTTTCAAACCACTGCGGGAAGTGACTTTGGATATTGCGACATATAGCTGGCCATGAGAAAAGACAAGTTCTGAAAGATATACTCCAACATGTCTTAGCGATTGACCTGGACTTTTATTAATTGTCATTGCAAAAAGCACACTTACTGGAAACTGTCTATGCTGGAATTTGAAAGGAATTCCACTATAAGATGGAGCCAAAGATAGTCGAGGAATAAAAACTTTTTGACCGATGTTGCTTCCTGAAATGACTTTTGCTTCGAGTACATAGCTGCCCATTTGAGTGATTATTAGTCTTGTACCATTGCATAGTCCCATCGATTGATCTTTATTCCTCAAGAGCATAATGGGGACCCCAACTTTAAGTTTCAACTCATGATTCGGAAGTCCGGAAGAATTGATGGTGTTCAAAAATTCTGGAGTATGAACATTATCGGGTGAATCGATGCTTTGATTCAATAAGGAAAGACTATCAAAACTTAGATAAGTTTTGGAATCACCAGGAATGAATGACAACATGTATTCATTTAACTTGTTAACATTTTCATTCTTTGGTGTAAGGATTGCCCTATACTGAAAATATGATGCATCATGTATGTTTTCCAATAATACCAGATAAGTGCTTTCTACTATAAAAGCTAGAGGATCACCGATAATGATGATTTCTAACCAAACTAAGAGTTTAATTTAATGCATCGTCAGTATAAAGGATTTTTGCACTGACATCCAATAAAATAAAGTACACACATGTCAAAATATTAGTAAATGTTAATGTTTAATCCCCAAACTAATATAAAAAATTTGAACAGATAATTTAAATTGATCATATTTGGTTTTTAAAATTGAACTGAATCAGCTTTTTAAAACCGAAAATTGCATATGTATGACGATTATTAACGTTTTTATCTGTTAATTGTGAAATTAGTAAGATTTAAAATCAGTCAGCATACAGCAAAGGGATCAAGAAAGAAGGCTCCTGAAGCCAAACATCAGCGTTACCGAGGTTGGCATGGTGGGGAATAGTGCATCTGCACCCATTACACTGTTTACTCTTCAGCTAGCCTCTTCCTGCTAAAAACTGGCCTAGGTCACGAACCCACTATACAAATTCCCAGCATGTTTGATGGCAGCGTCTTCATTAACATTTTATAGATCGAGCAGCATCTTGAAAGATTGGAGATACAAATTTATATAACCATACATGATTATTATGATTTCATAGTTCATGCTATTCTGCTGCCGGGCAGTGCAATGCATTAACCAGACAAGATACCAAACCAAGGGAACAAATCAAGTCCTTTAATTTTCAACTGTCCTATCTCATACAAGGTATGGTTACTTTTCTATAATTGGGTAGGGGTTGATATAGTGCTACCAGGTGACCTAAAAACCCATCTTTTTCAACATTTGGGGCTGCTGTGGAGTGGGAGGAAGAACTCAGCTTGGGTGATGCTATGGTTTGCTGTGTTGTGGTCACTTTGGCTACAAAGAAACAATCAAATCTTTAATGAGTGCAGTTTTGATTTCGATTTGCTGTTTGATCTAATTAGATTTAGAGCATGGAGCTGGATCACTAATTTGGTAACTCAGACTCATTGTTCTTTCTCTGATTGGTGTTTAAACCCTCTGCCATGTTTGGAGTATTGCATAGAGAAAAAAAGGTGAAACATTGTTTCTTGATGTGGTTCTGTAAGGGAGGTTGCAAAGGATTTTGGTGTAGGTGGCTAAGGGTGCAGTCCGGTTATCTGAGGTCAAAAGATGCCCTCTTGGCCTGCAAATGTAGGGTACTCTATTTGGCTTGGATAGCTGTTACGGGCTCTGTTTTGTGCGGGCAAGGCTTGTATGGCGTTTTTTTTTTTTGGTGATGTGTTACAACATTTGACTAGTAGGTGTTACAAAATTCAACAATTGGTGTGGGCAAGTGATCTGCTATATGTATGGAGATGGTTTTGTTTGGCAGCAAACAATTGCTGTGTAAAAGATCTTTGGGATTGGAAAAATGTTAGGTGTTGCAACTTTTTTATGTAGGATCCTTTTGGCCTGTTGTTAACTATTACTCTGGGTTGAATTTTTATCTTGTCTATACGTGTATATGTAGTCTCTATGTATATGGATTAGAGTACTCCTAGTGCTCTCATTAATACATTTTTGTTTATCAAAAAATAAAAAAAGGGTGGGGTGGGGAGTACTCCCTGTTAAGTATCTAAATATATGATGTGCATTTATTGTTTATCTCTATCTCTATCCTTATCTCTTTAGTTATATTGTTTATCTTATCTGTTAACTGACTAAAGGGGTTAAAGTGTGAATATTAAACAAGTTTTAATCTTGCATGTTTGTGTGTTTTTCTGTGAAAAACCAGTAGACAAGTCACTTGTCTGTGCTTTGCTAAAACACTTGTCTGTCCCTAGCTTCTGTGTGTGAAAAAGTTTTTAACTTCTATCTAAAGTCTGATATACACAATTCAACCCCCTTCTCGTGTTTATAGTCGTCTATTTCACTCCCTTGCTCCCCATCCTCGTCCCCAAATCTCTCTCCCGTCCCTATTCCACGCCATAAGAAGTTTTTGTCCCCTGTCCTAGTTTCCTGAGGATCCTGCAGATTTTCACGGGGAGTTTGGAGATCCTGAAACATCATAAAAAAGAGGTAATAAACTATACTTCAATAAAATATATAATATATAAAACTAAAAAAAAAAAATCTTAAATTTAAAGTTAAAGCACTCTCCAAGACATTATAATAAGTTCAAACTCAAATAGTAGCAACCCGAGATTGAACAAAAATTTCGACAAGATCAAAGACTTCATCAAGTTCAATTTTCTTATCATGTCCAATATTTAAGGTCTTTAACAACATTTTAGTGGCAGCGTGACAAACAAGTGGCACTGCGGCGATATGTGGAAGAATAAAGTTATTATTCAAACGACGCAGGGGACGAATGCGTGAAGAGCCGAGAGTGAGAGATATGATCGTCTGAAATTGGAAGGTGAGAGGTGTAGAGGAGGAACTCGGAAATCGAATAGGATTACGAAATCTAGGATTGAATTTCCCCCCAGTATTTGATTGAATTAATAAATAAAATATATATATTTAGAATTACTAAAATATATTTATTATATATACACATATATTTATAAGTATATTTTTGTAATCTTATCGAGGACATGAACTCCACAAGGCAAGGAGTATGTTCCTCGTCTCCGTCCCAAAATGCTTTCAGGGGGATTTTCTCTCCCGTTCCCGTCCCATTCGGGGCCATTCTTAACCAAACCACACAAATTGTATCAACATGGACCAAAAAAAAATTTAGGTGACACAAAGTTGCTAATTGAGGAGGAGAGTCGTTGTAGAGAATGGCTCTCGTTCAAGAATAAGTACTCTAATTTTTTTTTTAAGCAAAAGGTATGCAGAAGCATCACTATAAGGAAATGCATCCCAGCTAGGCTACTCTAATTTAATATATGAGGGTTGATTAGCAATAAAGAATTAGTAGTAAGAAATCAAGAGATCAGTATTAAACAGTCAGTACCCAATCTTGAAATTAGTATAAGTAATTAAAAATCTTTGTCTTAAAATAGAAAAAAAAATAGAAAAAATAAATAAACAGATTTGGTAATTTTAACAATTAATTGATAAAATTATAGTAATTAAAAAAATTTGTCTTGAAAACTGAAAAGGAAAAGAACTAAATGAAAAAAATAAGTATTTGTAAGTGCATTTAAAAAATGATACATAGCACAATGAGGAGAGTAGATTATTGACAAATGGCTCACGTAAGACTCTAATTTAATATATATAGACGTTTAGTTTAGTCGAGCAGAGCCGAACACTTAAAGCTTGAGCTTGACTTGTGAAAAAAAAAATGGGTTGCTCAAAACTTGGCTCACTTATTTAAATGAGCCTAACTATAAGCTTAAGTTTGGCTTGTTAAAAAAGAGTAAAGCTTGAGCTTGACTTGTTTACTCATTTATAACTTAATAACTTAATTATTTTTTCAATTATGAAATTTCTTCTTAAATTATTTTTAATATAAGTTTACCAATTTAGTAATTAATAAAGATTTTAATATTATATGATACTCTACAGATAGGAATATATGCTTAACATGTAGTATGTGAAATTTAAAAATTTTTAGACTATTACATTTTCATAATCCAGTAAATAAAAAATTCATAACTTCTTCACTACTACAAAAAAAAAAAAAAACTTCAAAATTAATTTTAACACTCTCAATAAAGTTCTAAATATTCCACAATATAAATAACAAAGGCTAGTAAAATCTTCACCATCAATTTATTTGTAGAATAGTCTCCTTATTGTTTATTTAAAAAAAAAATATATAACCATACGTTTTAATTCACAAATAAAAACATTTTTAATAAAAATTTGCCATTAGAAAAATATACAAAAGTGTTTTTACATAAAAACTAGGATATATATAATTTAAAATTTTCATATATATATATATATATATATAAATGAGTTATTTACGACTGTTAATACCGAGCTTGTAAGGCTTGTAGTTGACTTATTTAAATAGTTGAGCTCAATCTCAAGCTTGAGTTTGTTAATTTAAAGCTTAATTGCAGTTTTGATCCTCTACTATTGGTAATGTATGATTTTGGTCGCCAATTTTTTTTTTTGTGTGTACATTTGGTCATCCTAATTTTTAATGTTGCTAATTCGGCCCTTCTGTTTAATATCCACTATTTTTTCAATAAGGCATAATTGCACTTTTGGTTCCCGATATATCACGATTGTGCAATTTTAGTCTCTCTGGTTTCAATTGCGACAATTGAGTCCTTAAAGTATCATGATTGTGTAATTTTAATCTCTCAGATTTTAATTACACTAATTGGGTCTCCTAGGTATCACGATTGTGCAATTTTGTTCCCCCCCGAATATCACAATTGGGCAATTATTGACGCTAATAGCCTACGTGACACACATGGGATTGATTTGACACTTAGTGGGGCCAGCTTGACAACTTATATGACACTCCTATGTGGCACTATTGACACTTCATGGTCACATGTACTCATGTGCTTACATGGCATTCCTATGTGGCATTATTGACTCCTCGTACACTTAATGCTCACGTGTAGGGATTCAACGTTTCTATGCAAATGACATTTTTGAATACCGGTCCCAATTAGTCCCATACATGCCACATAAGCTACTGTCGTAAAAAAACTGCACAATCATGATATACACTACTTTAAGTGTATAGAACCTCTTGTTGAGCTTTTGTTATAAAGGATCATGTGGTGGAATAAAAAATGGTGCCGGAAAGGAGGGGAAAATTTAAACTAGTAGATAGGAGAGACAAACCATTCAATCGTGGTTGAATGGGAGACGCAAAGGAGAGAGAACCCCAACCAGAGGTTCTATGTGCTTAGATGAGTACTTTCTCTATGCTGATCATTGTGAAAATTGATAGATATTGGCCAGAAGGATAAAATTTACAACATTTGAAAAAAATTGGGGGACCAAATATGCACACAAAAAAAAACTTTATGAAGCAAAATCGCATATAACTAATAGTTGGGGGACTAAAACTATAATTAATAAACAATTGATCGAATATTTAACGAATCGAGCTAGAATAGTTCACAAATAGCTCGGCTCATTTTCAGCTCTAGTCTTGTGTACAAAAGGAACCCCAAGCCCAATTCTATAAATTATATTGCTGGACAGTAATATAATATGAGCTGGTTGACATAGTCATGTTTTGTATAGTCGTTGAAAATTTCAATTTTCAAGCTTGGAAAAGCACGGGAAACATCATGAAAAAGATTAGCAAAGCAGAAATGTTCAAACCGCGGGATTTTAGTCAATGCAAACATTCAACGATTCTCACCTTACCTTCTATATATATAAATAAAATAACACTGCCATTGTCATCCCTAACCTTAAGATTTTCGCTTCTTTTGAGTTTTGACAATTCTTATTGTTTTTTCTTCTCAAACTAAAGTCGGAACTCAGAAGTGATTCCTATAGTTTAAATCCCTCATCACAATAATGAGTTTCCACATGGAGAAGATGTTTGTGTTCACAGCGATTCTGCTATTGGGTTTACAGCAAATATGGGCTTCAAGGCCATTAGAAGAGGAGCAATGGTTGCATAAGAATAATCTAGTAATACAGTCACTACAAAGAGGCACTGTGCGAGGTTCCCAGAAAAACCCATGCTCGACCGTTCCTGGGCGCAGTCGTGGGCGCTGCACTCTCACTGAAATGAACTTTGCTGGCCATGTTGCTCGTGCAACACCACCCTTCCCGGACATAGTTGTAAAGTTTGGACCAGCTTCCATTATTGTTACTGAGACCCAAAAACAAGGCTCAAGTTCTTGATGATCGAGTTAGGCCTCTCGCTGATATTATTACATTACAAAGTGTATATATACATTCAAATATACGTAATATATTTCTTGTGTGATTATTTCATTGGAAGGCAATGATTTTTCAGTTTAACTAAAATAAATCAATTTCATTATTCTTTTTGTTTATCTCTCTGACTTTTTCACTTTGATTCTATTCGCTTAAGTTTATATATATATTGGTTCAAAAAAAAAATTTATATATATATATATATATATATATATATATATATATATATAAGAAAGAAAAGATTTTAGATTCATTTTATGCTTAACAGGTGATATGGGTTGTGCGGGCTGTCATGCATGCATGCCATGCTTAATGTTTAGTATAGAGGGCTGCTATTTAGCGTTAAGTACAAACTGTGACAAAATGGGCAAAGACCAATGAAATGAAAAGTTTAACAAAAATCACGGTGAAATTTATCAGATGGCCTAGGCCTTGTTTAATTTTATTTTTTAAATTACATAATTATCAAGTGGAATTTGTTAAAATAATATCAAGTTGAATTGCCTAATTAATTTATAAGCAAATGTAACAATAGAAGGATTGTGTCTTCATGGTGGAAAAACATAGGAGGATGTGGGTAGTTAGCAGGTTCTATAGATTGGTTTAGGTCGGGTCTAGTAAGGAGACTAGGAATGGGTGATGAAACGCGGTTTTGGGAAGATAGTTGGCTGGGATCTAGGCCTTTTAAGGAGGAATATCTAAGGTTATATCAAGTCTCAGCTTTCTTAAAGATTGCGGTTACTGGAGTGGTGGGAGCTATACAACAGGGTCAGCATACAAGAATTTACAACAAAAGGATATGCAGGATTTACAACAAGCTGCTACTGATTTGGAGGCCTTCAACTGCTATGGAAATGGAAGATACCCTCCGAGGTACTTGCATTTACATGGCAAATGTTCAAAAGAAGATTACCAACCCAGATGAACCTGGTGAGAAGAGGGATTGGTCTTTCCTTGGAGGAACAATGCTGCATTTTTTGTAACAGCAGTGCAGAAACTGAAGAACACATCTTTATATCCTGTGGGCTGATTTATAAACTCTGGTGTAAGGTGTATGGGTGGTTGCAGGTAGCTGGGGCTCAAGCTAATAATATACAGTTGCATTATTTACAACATAGGGGCATGTTCAAAGGAAAGGATAACAAGTTTAGGGGGGTGGTGATTTGGCATGCAGTAACTTGGACAACTTGGCTTGAAAGAAATGATGGTATCTTCAACAATAGCAAACTGGATTTAATTAGGATGCTTGATTTGATAAAATGTAGACCATGGAGTTGGGTAAATAGTGTGGTTGAAGGTAGTATCCGGTACTGTGATTGGTGTAATTGTCCTATGGAAAGTCCTATTCTAAAGTTAGGTGCAGTGGGCTAAACAAAAGGAATGCTGGTTTGAGGCTCTAAAGTTGGTGTATTTGCTGGTTGAAGGTTTGACTAAGATTTAACTACAGGAAATCATGGAATTGGGGGAGGGCGGTTCTGTTTTTGTTTACAAGGTGGAGATAGTGCAGTATTTTTGTGGTAGTGCAGGTGCAGCAGCTGCAATATTAGTGCCTCTAATTTTTTGGGGGTTTAGAACTCTTTTTGCTTCAAATCATCTGTTTAATGGGGTGTATCTATTGTGTTGGGGTGGAATTTGTTTCACTAGAGAATATTGATCTGTATTTGGGATGCAGTGGTAAACATTGCTTTGTACATGTTTGAGCATATTTTGTGCTCTGGCTATTAATATATACATATATACTTTGCTGATTAAAAAAAAAAAAAAAAATTTCTACTCCTCCAATAAATATTAGGGCAATGAAGTTGGTAATAAGATGTCTTTCACTATGTGTTTATCTTGAAAAGTTCTTCGTGTTATGCTGTAAAAATGTAAATATGCATACCTTTAATTTGTTTTAATTTATCCTTGAATATTGGACTGATTTTGTTATTTTTATATATCTTTTTCTAGGGTGAGTCTATGGTGCACCACCCACATGGCAGGTTCCAGTCCAGTCAACTAGGCATGTGTGCATTTGACTTTTTAAACCAAAAAACAAGTATTCAAACATCAAACTAATACTGTATTCAATACTCGTATATTTTGTGGTTCATATACGTTGAACTTATTAATTGTAAAAAGCAAATACACTTTAATTCCGTTAACAAATTTTATTATACTTCATTTTCCCCGACAAATTGAAGTCTCGTCCACAACATCGTGTTCTACCAAGCCACCTTGATAGGGAGCCGTTGTCGACGTTCAGCTTGCGCTCGTCAACACCATTCAGTTCGCGCTGAGTGATTTTTGTGTTGGTTCTTCAGCTCTCAGTCGTACAGCTTCTGGTTGCGGGTTCTTCGAGACAGCTTGCCGTCGCTTTGAAGTGTTGGTGTGTCGGAGGGCTTGGCCGGTGGTCATCTGCACGACTCAAGTGTTGTCAGAAGGCATATTTTACTCAATAATTCTGCTGTAGTGTTTTCCTTGGTAAATTCATATCCTATCTCCATATTTGCCCTTTCATGGAACCCTAGATCCCCAATATCAGATTTATGGATTTGCCCCCATCCCTTTGTTTTTCTTCAACATATGTAGCTTCATTGACATTGGAAAGAAAAAAAATATCCCCAAAGTTGAAAATTTGGAAGTGCTAATTTGTGTTAGCTAGGTTGCTTGTTCTGTTAACAAAGCTAACAGAACAAGAATGTTGATTGTTTAAAAATTCGATGAATCTTAACATTAGTTGTTGTTAAATGAAGTTTCTTGGCAGATGTTATGGCAAGAATGTTGTAGTTATGTACCTACTCGGAGTGGGGATTGTTGTTAAGATCTTTATTGGGGGTGCTTTAGAGTGTGCTACTAATGTTTTTGAGATCTAGGCTCTTTGTTTTTCCTTTTCGTGGTCTATATTTTTTGGTTTTGAGGTGTTTATGAGATCTAGGCACTTTGTTTTTCCTTTTCGTGTTTATATGTTTAGATTCTTTTTCGGAACTCCGAAAAGGGTTTATGTTACAGGTGCTTCTGCTTGCTTGCTGCTATTTTGGGTTTTATATTTGGTGGTGTTGGTAGGTGAAAAGAAAAACTGGTATTGATTTGAATTGCTTGCTGATGATCTATTTTTTACTCAATTCTGGAATCTGATTGCTATCTATGGTGTGAGGTTTCATAGTGTTTTACTGTTGTAGAAGTTTTTTAGTGGTTTGTTTAATGTAGTTTTGCATAGGAAAAAAAACGTGATATGTCTTTAACTTTTTGGAATTTTTGCATCAGTGGAGGTCGTAGGAGAAATTTATATCATCAACAATCAATGGCTGAACGAGGCAAGTGTTCTCATCAAAACTACAACAGAGAAGATGTGTCCGAGGTATATCACCTTTGCTAATTTCGAGTTTCCTCCATTTTGGTTAACCTGGCAAAAAGACATATTGGAATTTTTGTTGGTATTTGACATATTGAGTATGATTTTACACAGGAGTTGGAATCTTTGTCGTTAGGTGCATCGTTGAGCGACAAGGATCATCATGAAGATCATGGTAACCCTGATTCGGAACATTCGTTCCAAGTTGATTCAGTTGAGGATTTTGGACATATTATGTTTGAAGAGTTAACACAAGATGAAGTAATTCAGTATCACTTTCTAAACTTGTCGATTGCATATGAATTCTTCAATGAGTATGGAAAAGCAAGAGGATTTAGTATCAGAAAGCATAAGGTATTACATAGCAAGGGTGATAGTACACTAGGTGATATCCTATGGAAGAGCTTCGTCTGTTCTAGGCATAGAATCAGAGATAGTAAACACATTGACAATCCGGATAGACAAAGGGAGGCCAGATGTATCACTAGGTGTGGTTGTAAAGCTGAATTTCGCGTTTGCATTGATGCATAAAGAAGTAGGTGGGTTGTTTCGTTGTTCAATAATGTGCATAACCATGAGTTGTTGCCAGGCAAGTATGCTGGTCGTCTTCGATCACATTGTAGGATGACAGATGCAGACCGTGCTGAGATGAATAGCATGCGAAGGGTGGGGATTAATACACCGAAGATATATGCCTCTTTTGCCCAACAGGCTGGTGGTTGTGCTAATGTTGGCTTCAACAAGAAGAAAATGTATAATGAGCAGGCTAAGGAACTTAAAGCTCAAAACGGTGATGCTAAACAGGGCCGGCCCAAGGGTGAAGCTGGTGAACCTAGGGCTTTAGGCCCTCCAATTTTTTTTTTTTAACTACCTATTTTAATAATATTTTTTTTTACAATGTATATATACCATATTTTCATCATCTACTAAAAGATGGAACATTTTTACAAGATCATATCCCTAGCCTAACTCTTAAATCATTGTCACAAACACCTCGGGAAAGTCGTATTGAAAGTGTAGAAGTTTTAAGATTTCAAACATCACAAATAAGAGATGCTTTATTGAAATTAGTTAAAGTTAACGACGAACCTAAAATAAAAAGTGAAACTGATTGTTTAGCAACTAATGAGCTTGAAAATTTTGAGTTTTTATTAGGTATGACTATTTGGTATGAGATATTGTTTGCAGTAAACTCAATTAGTAAAAAATATGCAATCAAAGGATATGTGTATCGATGTTGCTATATAACAATTGAAATGTCTTATTTCATTTTTTGAAAAATAGAGGGAAAACTGATTTGAAAAATGCTTTAATTTCTGCCAAAGAAATTGATATAGAAATGAATAGAAAACCAAAATTCCGTGAAAAAACGTATTATTCGTAGAAAGAAACAATTTCATGAGATTATTGACAGTGAAGTTGTAAAATCTCTCGAAGAATCATTTAAAGTTGATTACTTCTTGTACATAATAGATAAAGTAATCACCTCATTTCAAAGTAGATTTGAACAATTTAAAATATATCAAGATATTTTTGGTTTTCTATTTAGTATTGAGAAATTAAGGTCATTGGATGATGAAATTTAAAATAAAATTATCTTAACCTTGAACGTTCACTAAAATATAATGACAACTCTATTATTGATGGATTAGATTTATTTACAGAACTAAAATTTTTAAGAGAAATTATACAAGTGGAAAATGATACACCAATTGACATACTTAATTATATAATAAGGCTTGATTCTTTTCCAAATGCTTATATCGCTTATAGAATAATGTTAACGATTCCCGTAAGCGTTGCTTCGGCAGAAAGAAGTTTTTTCAAAACTAAAATTAATAAAATCTTATCTAAGATCGACAATGTCTCAACAAAGATTAAATGGACTAGCTTTATTATCGATTGAAAAAGATTTGTTAAATGAAATCGATTACAATAATTTAATAAATGATTTTGCATCCCAAAAAGCACGAAAGATAAACTTTAAATAAAAATATAATAATTTTTATTTTTTTATTTTTTTTCTTTAAAAGGCCTCACTTTGGAGTTTCGCTTTAGGCCTCCAAAAGTGTTGGACCGGCCCTGATGCTAAAGCTGCAATTTGCTTTCTTCATGACAAGGCAAGTCTTGATCCAGATGTGTTTTGGACCAATGGTTAACCTATTGACGGGGATTGCTTACGTGGCACAAAGAATGCCATTGGATTGGCTAAATAATAATGAAACATCTTCAAATAACATACTCCCTCCGGCCCACAATATAAGCAAAAATTTCTAAATTTTTTGGTCCAAAATATAAGCAAATTTCAACTACTTTCTTCTCATTTAATGAAGTTATTCTCAAAATACCCTTCATTTAATAGAAATTTTGTTTTCCAATGACTCCTTTTATTCTCAATAACACAAGCTTAATAAATAAGAGGAAGGGTAATTTAGGTAACAAACTTAATTTTTTATTTCCAATGACTCTTTTAAATGAGATCAACTAACTATCTTAATATGTGTGCCCCATTTAATTTTTGCTTACAATAGAGACCGGAGGGAGTAACTCACTAAAAATGAGCACCATTAAGAATTATAACTATGCTTGAGTAATTAATAATGAAATATCGTCAAAAGTTATTTATTGTAAATGAATATATTTAATTTAACATTTTTCATAAATTTTCACATTTCTTAATTTCATTCACATAAATTCCAAAGAAATTAAAAAAATAACTTTTATGATATACTCCCTCCGGTCTCTATTATAAGCAAAAATTGAATAAAACACACATATTAAGGTGGTTAGTTGACCTCATTTAAAAAAGTCATTGTGAATAAAAAACTAAGTTTGTTACCTAAATTACCTTTCCTCTTATTTATTAAGCTTGTGTTGTTGAGAATAAAAGGAGTCATTGGAAAACAAAATTTCTATTAAATGAAGGGTATTTTGAGAATCCAGCCCAGCAAGAAAAACAAAACACTGAAAACCAAAAATATTTTTTATTCTTCACGTCCTGGATCGTAAGATTGGAATCCAAAGATGAAAAGAGAAACAAAGAATATAACTACCATATAAACAAATAGTTTTAGAGTAAGTATTGCAAAATCTCCAAGATAATTAAATAAAAAAAATGAAAAACGACAGAGAAAGAGAATAGATTCTCTTATATTACACATTATGTTTCTTTTGATACTAAGTTTCTAAGAAATGAAGTGTTTTTCAGGAAATAGAAAAAAAATTCAGAAATTTATTTGAAGTAAGAGTCGATCCCTTTATTAGCAAAAATTTTCTTTCAAATCCACAATCTTAGTTAGGTATTGGTGGTGGACTCAAATCTAATAATAGGTAATAAGATTGAGATTTCTCAATGGAAAAAAACGTAAGAATCGGGAAATGATGAGACGGCTCAGATTTTTCTTGTCTACCCAAAAATTTTACTATTTGAATCAAGGATTCAAACCGTAAGACTTATCTGAGCTTATAAATTAAATGTTAAATAAAATGTGCGAATTCTTGTTTTCTAATAAAAATTAAATAATAAAAAATTCAATTCTGATTTTTTAAAGGACATTATTCAAATTATAGATCTCATCGAAAACTTATAGCGCTTGCCAAACAAAAGCTAAGAGAAAAAAGAGTAGAGGTATTATTGGCATAATATCTACAATTGGATTTAAAAAAGCGTAGGCTTCGGGTAATTTCGCCAAGAAAAAACTACTTGAATAAAGGGTAGAGTTAATACAAATACAGACCAAACTAAAGATATTAAGCATAACAAACATTTTGTTCTTTAAGAAAATTAATTATATTTTTGCTTTTTATTTATATATATATATATATATATATATATATATATATATATATATATATATTGGGAAAGATTGATTATTTGGGTTTGAGCTGTTTTTTCTCCTAAAAAACTATTTTTGTAAATAATCAATATATTTGGCGCTTGTTTTGGAAAGATGAAATTGGTGAAATTGTGGAGTTTCAGCTGTTTTGAGAGTAATAAGTGATTTTGAAAATAATTTGTTATGTTTGAATACATAGCTTATTTTTTAAAAAAGCTTTTTAACCCAAATTTAAGCTATTATTTTAGACCATCAATATTGCTGGACGGTTTGATGGATTGGTTTTAGATTATTCACACGCAATTACCACAGTAATCTCCGTATTGTGTCAGGTGAGGTCATGGAACGCATAACATGATTGGGAAACTTGTCTACTGAGGCTATCTTTGATTCTTTTTTTATACGAAAAAAGGGAGAAAAAACAAATTGGGCACATTTAATAAAAAAATATAGTAACTCTCACATTCTCTTTATTGTTAAATCGAAATATATATTGTTTTTATTTAACTATCGTAAAAAATAATATATGTTGTAAAAAAAATATTTTCACATGTTTTCCATAATATGGAAAAAATGTAGAAATTTTATTCATTTTTTTACAAATGGAAAAAAAATTGATACAAGATATAAAAAAAATATAATGTTAAAAGAAAAACAAATATTATGAACAAATATCTTCATCATACCCTTTTTCGTAATTTACTATATAAAAGTGATTATTTTTGCACCATCCAAACAAATAGATTATCTTAAAATCGCTTTTCAGAAAACATACCCAAACAAAAACCGATTCTGATTATGATCGATTATCACAATAATTGATTATTTGAAAACAGATTATCAGCATAATCTTTTTTTATCCAGCTTTCCCAAACACAAACAAGATTAATTTTTTAAAAAAGCATTTAAAAAAATAAAATAAAAAACTGTTTATTACAATCTTGTGGGGAAGACTGCTTTTGTAAATAATCGAGATGTTTTTAAAGAAAAAGTTGTTTTGTGCAATCTTGTAAAAAAAAAACTATTTTTTACACGATCCAAACGAAATAGTTTTTTTTAAAATCGGATTTTCAGTAAATATAATCAAACAAAAACAAATTTTAATTATAATCGATTTGTATAATAATTGATTATAAGTCCAATACACAATTGATCGGCACAATACACCATCTACTAAGAACTTGAAAGTTAGACTCGGACAGAAATTGATTGTTGCCTTAGTGTACGCATATGGTTGCAAAAAGTCAGATAAATTATGAACTT
This sequence comes from Echinosophora koreensis, assembly GCA_035048595.1. NCBI lineage: Eukaryota > Viridiplantae > Streptophyta > Magnoliopsida > Fabales > Fabaceae > Echinosophora > Echinosophora koreensis. Next base: position 2,950,191 of record JAPCYP010000025.1, on the reverse strand, counting down.
GAGAGTATTGTTTCCTTACATATTAAGCATTCAAATACCACCTCAATATCCCCGTTCTAGGCATCCATTTGATAAAGAGCAATTTCTAAATAAAATAACTAACTTCCAGAAAGGCTAAATAGCTAATTCTAAACTAACACTAAGATCATGATGGCAATTAAGAAAACATTAATAATTATTCTAAGGGTCATGGTAGCGAACAGCCCTTAGGACACTCTTTAAGGAACCAAGAAAAGCAAATTTTACTGAAAAACTAACTATTTCATCTTTTCAAAGATTAAATACATCAATTCCCCATGAAAAGTTTATTTTATTGGTTTCTTAAAGAGTGTCCTAAGGGCACTCGTTAGCATTCTACTTATTCTAAAATAACACCAATTAATTTACAATAATGAAAGCACTAAATATTTTAGGATCTTGTTAACGAGTGCCCTAAAGATATTGGTTAAGTAACCCATAAAATGAAAATTTGTATTAGAAAACTAAGTACACTTTCCAAAATGTTAAATACACAATTTTTCCATACAAATTTTCATTTCGTGATTCTTTAAACAATACCCTAAGGATACTTGTTAGCATTCTCCAATATTTTATTTAACTTGATTTTATTAGTTATTTTAGCATTCTAATTCATTTGTTTATTTATTTATACTAGAATATCTCGACAAGTGAAAAAATATCTCAATGCTAAAAGGCTAAAGATATAAGCATAACCATTCCCAACACTTTTTATTTTAGGTAAATGCTAACCAATGTCCTAAAGGCATTAATTAAGGATACAAAAATAGTAGAAGAAAGGGTAGTGACTGTCAACGAGGTGATCGATTGGGCAAAAAAGAAGAAAAGGTGTATCATTTTCAAAGTTGACTTTGAAAAAGAGTATGACTCGGTAAGCAGGGCTTTCTTGGAATACATGCTTGGAAGACTAGGTTTTGCTCCAAAAGTGGATTTCTTGGATCCGTGCGTGTGTTTTTTCTAGGAACTTGTCCATGTTACTAATGGGAGTCAGACGGTGGAAGTGGATATCAAGAGAGGGCTAAAGTAAGGAGATCCTTTTGCTCCATTTCTTTTTCTACTAGTTGCGGAAGGCTTGAGTGGTCTCATTAGAAATTTAGTATCCTTGGGCATGTTTCAAGGGATGTTAGTAGGTGAGCCGTGTGTTGGAATTTCACATCTTCAATATGCAGATGACACACTTCTCATTCGTGAAGCTTGCCATGACAATCTCTGGGCTGTGAAGACAATCTTGAGAAGCTTCGAGCTTTCTTCTGGCCTAAGGATTAATTTCTTCAAAAGCAGCTTATTGGGGGTTAATGTGAGCGACCAATTCCTAGAAGCAGGGGTTGTTTTCTTGAATTGCAAAGTGGGAAGATTGCCTTTTCGCTACCTAGGCCTACCTATGGGAGCCAATCCCAGATTGTCCTCTACTTGGCAACCTTTGGTAGATTCTTTGATTGGGAAGCTGGGTTTGTGGAAGAACAAATTTCTCTTATTTCGAGGTAGAATAGTGCTCCTTAACTCGGTATTAAATAGCATGTTGATCTACTATCTATCTTATATGAAACTGCCAGCTAAGATTAGGAAGAAGTTTGTAGGAATTCAGAGAAAATTGCTCTGGGGTGGCACAGTTGAGGGACATAAAATCCCTTGGGTGAAATGGTCTAAGGTATGCAGCCCGAAACACCTAGGAGGATTTTGGTGGATAAGGAAGCTCTGTGGGTGAGGATTTTGAAAGCAAAATATGGTTCTCGATTAGGCAAGTCTCCAATTCTGCATGGGGTGGAAAGTAGTAGGTGAAGTTCAGTTTGGTGGAAGGATTTATGTAGTATTGCAGGTGGTCGGGAAGGTGTTGATGATTGGATGCTGGAGGGTCTCAGAAAGATAATAGGTGTGGGGAATACGGTTTCCTTTTGGAATGACACTTGGCTTGGTTCAAATCCTTTGAAAGAGGTATTTCCACATTTATACAGCATCTCTTCATTGAAGAATGAAATGATGGCTTGTTTTGGTAAGTGGGAAAATGGGCTATGGTTATGGGATTCAAATGGAGGAGAAACTTCTTATCATGGGAAGAGCCCCAACTGTTGGAATTCCAAAATCTGTTGGCAATGACCACTTTACAGCAGCGAGATGATGCTTGGAGATGGATATTACACTCATCTGGGAGCTATAATGTCAAATCGACATATTTATCCTCCTACCAAGATTGCATCAGTTTACCTTATTGCAGCAAACTGAAGAGAAGGCCTTCAAAGCCATCCGGAAGAGTAAGGCACCTCTCAAAGTAGTTACTTTCTCTTGGCAATTACTGTTGGGAAGACTTCCAACAAGAGAAAATTTGCTACACAGGAATGTCCTAGAGTTAAATGGCGATCTTTCTTGTGTTTTCTGTGACCAAGGCTTGGAAAATGAAAATCACCTTTTCTTACATTGTCCTTTTAGCCGTAGGTTATGGCACCAGGTTGAAACTTGGGTGGGAGTTCATTTAAATTCAAATCTGCAGTTGCTACCTTTTCTTGTTGATTTTGCACAGAGAGTAAAAAGAAAGGTGGCCAAAAGGTTATGGATTATGGTCTGGCACTCCATCATGTGGTGCATTTGGGAATTAGGAAATGCTATAATTTTTTGGGAGGGAAAGCTAGATTTGTTATACCTTATAGACAAAATTAAATTGTGCTCATGGAAATGGCTTAGTTCCAAATCACAGGTTTCACCGTATAGCTTTTCGTAGTGGTGTATAAATCCTAAAAAATGTTTAGAACAAGTTTAGAATTTACCGGTTCTTTGTGCTTTAAGACTCTATTTTGTAATTGACCGTGGTACTCCATTCTTATTAATACAATATACTTTTGCCTTTTTCAAAACAAAAAAAAAAAGGATACAAAAATAGAAACTATGCATTGGAAACTGATGTATTCCATTTTTTAAAGTTAAAGTTACAATTCTCAATACAAAGTTTTTATTTATTGATTTCTTAACCAATATTCTTAGGGTATTGAATATCAACACCCTTTATTTTATTGGCTAAGATAACATATTTAGGAGACCGACAAGTCGCTTGAGACTAACAATGTTAATAATACTAACATAATATCTAAATTTGCCTATAAAAAATTGTTAAAAATCTAAATTAAATAATTCATAAATAAATTTCCTAATTTAATAATAACTAAATTAATTAAATAAAATAAAATTCTTAGTAAATGAACCCAAAGATGAATGCATTTTTGCCACATATCATTGATCTTGTACTACAAAGATGGATCTCATTGCCAAACCAAGTTGGCCTAGAACTAAATCCTATATACATGCTATAAACTATAAAGAAAGCTGATCTTGGTAAAAAAAAATGGATGGAAGCCAAACCCCCAGAACAGTCTATTCTTCACTGAAAATGCAACCAACCCCTTGATGCAATAAGCATAACTTTGTCATATTCATTTCACTCAGACTTGGTTGGTATTATGCAAGGTGTTGGAAGTGGAACATGGTAATGTGTTATGCTGATGAGAAGGCCATGAAATCCGTTCTGGGCAGCACGGGGCAGGGGCAGGGGCAGGGGCAGGATGGGCAATGAAGGTTGGAATCTCATCTCCAGGCATCAGAACTGAAACCCCTCTGGCATATACACTCATCTGCAGAAAGTATAAAACAATGAGAGTTAATGAAACATCACCTCATGAGGATAATTAGAGTTTAAAAATTTGCAAGGGAAGAAAGGGAAGTTTTTAAGCACTGAATATAGAATTAAAATAAAATGAAAATTATATCATGCAAGCGATATTGCGGCCACATCAGGTGACACGATTCACAGTTTAGAACCATAGATGAAAGGGTTATCTATTGACTTATTGTCTAAAGTCATTACTTTCAACATCCCATGACTAACTTAAAGGTTAATGTAACATAATAAAATCTCTTATTGATAACCATATGAAATCTTTCAGGGCTATATAAGCTATTTAAACCATGCAGCCATGTAACTGGTCATACACATTATGTATGTAAATATAATAGTGCAACAGCTCTATTAATATTGTTAGTTTGATTTTTCAACACAATAAGCAAATTAATCAACAGAAGGTAGTCCACAAAATGGAAGACAATAAAATTTCAGAAAGAAGGAAACAACTAATTAATTACTTGACATGCCTATCATGGAATTTTAGCTAAAGATAGGATAAAGATTGGTTCATTATGACAGAATTATGATGGAAAGGAAAGAATGCTGAGTTAAAAAGAACATTTCATTCAATGTCCCAGGCAAGTATGTGTCTAGGATGCAACCAAATAGGGAATGCGAATTGAATAGTTCCATCCACAATATATATATAAAAAAACTAAAACAAAGTGTAACTAAAACACCAAAGAGCCTGGATTACCATTAAAAGGAACAAACATTACACAAAATTGAACTGTTAATTAAGTTGTTTGCATCTGATACTAATCTTATAAACCAAGATCTAGATAGTGAAATACATCACATCAATTATCAAAGCGATTAAATTTAATGTACAAGATTCACAAGGTACACAGAATCTTCTCCTAGTGGCCTCACTTCACTTGTAATATCAAATGAAATGAAAGAAAGTAATAAACAGCAAAAACAACACATTCATGGAACCCAACAAAAAGACAATGTTCCAACTGTATTATAATGATACATACCCCCACACTTACACACACATCACATCCTCACATTTATAGTTTTCACCATATGATTAGAGCTGGTCTCAACTCATTTTCTACATATTTACACTCTGATTCAGCTACCTTGACAAATGTGAGAGATGTGAAGGACATAGTGAGGTCTAGTAAGCATTTTCCTTTTTCTATTTCTCTTTTCATTCAGCATGGACATTTAGATAAGGCAACAACATATATTATACACGACATTAAATGTAACCACCTAAATATAAATATACAGACAAGACAAGACACATGGATTCCTACTGTATTTTTCTATTTCTCTTTTCTTTTAGCTAGTTTGGACATGTTAGATAAGACAAGACATCAACACGTACATCTTGTATTTGACTTCAATACATTATATACACAAAACATTAAATGTAACCACTTAGACAAATACATAGAGGCGTGCAGAGCAAAGTTAGAAAATTTTCATTGAGGAGGCCGGGAAAGAACGATACTTTATTTAGAGGGTCAGTTAAAAAATTTATATATATTTTTTTTTCAAAGAAGTTACATGTGAAAAAATTGACTTTTAAGAATTTTGAGGTAAGTGTAGCTACTCCATAAGATTACTAGATTAGTAATTCAATAATCACATGGTATGTTCCTACCCTTTCTGTGTTATTCTTCACTTTTCTCTAATTCAATTTCCTAATGGGCATGATTTGTTAGAGAAATATTAAGCTGACTTTTCTACATCACATAATTTTGAAATTGAGGGGAAAAAACTTTTCTAACATGGTTTCTAACTAGTATCATTACCATAAACAACAAAAAGAATCCCTATCAGAAGCCTAAGTGCTTGAAGCATTTTCTCTAACCCCATATTTCTGTATAATGCCAAACATATAATTTATTAAATTCTAGAATAGTTGATTAGGGAGCTTTTGTCGCCAAAACCTCATTGGTTAGTACTAGAGAATCATTAATAATTTTGTTAAAGATGAAAGAAACAATTCCACAGGGATTGACCCGATCAAGTTGTGCCTTCCTATTCAACAAAAGTTGGATAAGTAGGTGGGCCCGGTGTGTTCCACCAAAGGAATGGCACAAGGTAGACAACACAATTGTAACATGTTACTGGCCCATCATAGGATGCTACATTTAAAAACTAAAAATATTAAAATTTGTATAAGCCAAGAAAAGTGTAAGATAAAAATTATACTATATCAAAGGGTTACTTTCACTTTTAGCATATAACTCTAGCATGAAAAGGTTGACCATCTGTCTAGACCACAAACAACAGCAGTGCACAGTATCATCAAAGATTGGAGGTATTGGAGGGGATGAAGATCAATCATAATGTGGGTCTCAACTCTAAACACAAAGATGTACAAATAAATTCTAAAATGTTCATGAGAAAACTTCCAAGGGAGGATCATCTTATAAAAATTAGAATAATACAACACAGTTCACTCATAAATCATAATGGAGATAATTGACAAAACGTGTAAATGCAGAAAGGGGGGATGAAATGAAATGAAATATCTGTTGGGGTTAGGATAAAGCTATCAAATTCAATTTCCATTAAAAAAATTGTTGATTTGTGATATGCTAAAATTCAGATTTGACAGGTTTTCTGCCTTTTATTCAAAAAGGGGAGATGGGGATTGATCACCACAGTGAATTAATAGTACATATGTTTACCAAAGTGAAGAAAAGCATAATAAGCATTTGAAGCTTTAGACAACTGAAGAAGGGAAGAGGAACATCCTTTTACTGTTAGGCCACTAGGAAAACCTCTAATTGAAGACCCTTTTTGTGTTTGAGGAGAATGAGAGCCAATGAAACAGGAAAATGTAATACAGAAAATTTCCAAAGGAGATTAACAACATATTGCTGATGATGAGGTACAACACAGAAATATTATGAATCAAAATCCCAGAAAATTCATTAAAAAAGAAAAAGAAAACAAAGACAAGACTAGGAATTTCCATAAATGCCCAAGAAACAACAAAATTAGGAAAGAAAACTTTTTTTATTTGGTCAGTGAAATAATCATCACTTATCCAGAATTCAAAATAACTACCCCAACTGAAAAAAAAAAAGAGCATTCTGCAACATTTCACTGTTAAATGTGAAATAAAGAAAAAGGAGAAAACCCTTTAAACACTGAACAAAGAAACCACTTGTGGAATGAAAAGTTAAAGGCTTTTTCACATCGGAACAAAAATGGTTTACTCACTTTAGGTGAAGGGTGACCGAGCTTGCCACCAAAACCCATCTGAGACTCAACGTCAGCGGTTCTCCGGCGACCGGACGGCGACAACGCCGGCGGCGAAGAGGGTCTGAGGAATCTCTCAAAGATAGCCATGACTAAGAACATGGAGATGAGAATGGCAGTGGCTACAAAACCAAAGGAAACTGCATTCACCGAACTATCGAAGTTGCTCCAATGCTGCGGCTGCTGCTGTAGTTGTTGTTGTTGTTGTTCGTCTCTGTACAGTGGAGACCCTATTGGTGGCCATCCACCATTGTTGATCATTTTTGTATGATGAATACAAAGCTGTGTTTTGTGTTATGCTTTTGCCATTGTTGTTGTGTTGGCCTCAGTAGAAGAGGATTCAGAAGAAGAGAGAAAAAGACAAATAGTGCAACTATGGAAGTGTGAGAGCTTGTTGAAGTGCTTAAAATTTTAGGCCTAGAAGAGAGTGAGGGTAAGATGAAAAACAGAGCCAGGACTTTGGAATTTGGTCTTTGGATATGACACTTTCACCCTTTTATTGAAAAATGTTTTTTTAATTATTAGAGGACATTTTGTATAAGGAGGGGTCATTGATGTCTAAATTCTCTATTCATATTTATTATTAACTAAAAATAATTTATAAAAATAAAACTATGTCCACTAACAAGTGGTTGATGTAAGTGGTAAAGTGGTTGATGTAAGTGGTAAGGGACCCGGATACTTTAAGCAAGAGGTAAGGATTCGAATCCTAACTCTTGTATATGAAAAAAATCTTGGGATGAGATAACTCACTTTATGTGCCCAATAGTTGCCCGACTGAGATTAGTTACTATTAACGGTGGTGGATGTTTCGTACCTATAACATGATATTAAAAAAAAAAAAAACTAGATGTTTCTAATCATTAAATTATAAATTATGATAATCGTTAAATTATAAATTATGATTTCGAATGCAAAACATAAAAAAAGAATGAAATCAAGTTAGATCGATGGAGAAAATTCATTTTCATATTAAGAAATTGATTAAGGAATTAAAATAGGGTAAAATTTTTTTATTTTTAATCAATGCCTACTGTTTAATATTTGTCAATAAAAATATTATTATAATCGGTTAATAAAAAACGTAGATAAATAATTTGGAGTGAAAATAATATTTTTCTTTATATAAATATCATATACTTGTATGTTAAGAAGTCTTATTTTCCAAGGCATGATGAATTTATGTTAAAGTTAGTTATGGTCCGAGTGTTAGCTAGCTAACTCTATAAATAAAACCTCATGTATCTCATTTTATTATTATTTTTAATCAATACAAAATGCTATTTCATGAGTATGCACTCTACTAGCTTATGAGTATGGCCTCCATCCCTCGCATCCCTGAATTTCTCACCAACACCGTTTGTCACCTCCTCAACTTGGACTCCTTGAGTTTCGCAGGTCAGTTGCTACCTCCATCGCAATCCGCCATCATCGACTTCTTCACTGCGACGACACCGTCATCAGGACTAGCCTCTTATCTGCTTAGGTGCCTTGGGACTTAGAACCAAGTTAGGGCATTGAATGGAATGGCTGAAGGGAAAATCATACTTTTCGGATTGGGCCTCGTTACTGTTTTTTGGCTACTCGATTCTTCTTTTGGGCTATGTGCATCAATTTTTTTTTCAATTTCTTTTCATGTTATGTCTTGATTGTAGTTAAAGCTGATTGTGATGATACCACTTACCAGCTTGAGGGGGGGTTATGAGTGTAAAATAAATTCTTTTAGAATTAATTACAATTTGTTAGTGAGTTAGTTAGCTAGCTCTATAAATAGAGCCCCATGTATCCCATTTCATCATCTTTTAATCTTTTAATAAATAATCAATACAAAATGTTAACTTGTGAATATACACTATACCGAACCTACGAGTATCGTCTCTATCCTCAAATCCCTAGATTTCTCACAATATATATGAAAAATGCCACTTAAATATTAATTTTGAGTTTTGAATAAAACGAAGTTATTTTTTATTTGAAAAAAAAACTATGAAACCAAATAGGACAACTCATTTGACAGTTGGAATTGACCTTTACTTCAACTATTAGGGTCTCGGCGTACTCAAAAGAGTATAAGAGATTAATTTTAATATTTTAAAATCTTATTCATAATTTGTCAATATTTAAAGTTTTGATTGAGCTCTTCTAAATTTTTTTTTTTCATATATTAGATTTATTCAAATAAAATTTTAATAAACAATAGTAGATCTATTTAGAAAGAATTCAAAGTTAATTCATAATATATATTTTTATTTCTTATTTTTAAATTATCCTACAGATGTATCTTTTGTTATGCATCTTTATTAAATAAGCTTCAAATTTTTAACTTCTCTAAACTTTTTTTTCTCATAAAAATAGATTTTTTTGAAATTTAACCAGTTTATTAAAACATATCTACTAAAAAAAATGTTTTTATCAATAAAAATAGTTATTTGGATGAGATTTACAAATACCCTTTGAGAGAGTATGTGTCACTTATCTTAATACAATATATCTTAAGGTCTTATTAATAAAGCGTACAATAATTTTTCGCTGATGATATTGTGCTAGTTGTTAAAGCTAATATTGCCCAAGGAGGAGTGATTGGTGGGATTTTGGTTTCCTTTTAAAGTGAATCTCCAAAAGTCTAGGGTCTTCTTTTCTCGGAATGTGGATTCAGGGATTGTATCTTCTCTTAGTAATGGTCTTGGTATTGAATCTACTTCGATCTGGGTAAATATTTGGGCGCCCCTATGATTCATCAACGTTCTTCAAAGCAAGCTTATTCATTTATGTTGGATCGCATGAGGAAAAAGCTCTCAGGATGGAAAGCTTCTTCTTTATCTTTTGCGGAGAAGATTACTTTGGCCCAATCCTCGCTTATGGGCATTCCTGGATATGTTATGCAGATTTCTTCTATTCTTGTTTCTGTGTGTGATGAGGCTGAACGTATTTGTCGCAATTTTATTTGGGGCAGCTCCGCGGACAAAAGAAAATGTCATCTCGTTTTTTGGGTTAAAATCTTTAGATCTAATAAGGATGATGGTCTTGGGTTCCAGAATCTTAGAATGCTCAGTGAAGCCTACATGATGAAGCTAGCTTGGAATATGGTGTCCCATCCAGATAATCTTTTGGTTAGAATCCTTCATGCAAAATATGCTTGTTTTGATCAAAGTATTATCGTTGTTGCTCCGTGTAACACCCCGATTGCTATTGTTTTCTTTATTAATAAATATATATATATGTTTATATTTTTATCCGAGACCTGGAAAATGATTTTAGTTGAAACAAAATCATATTTAGACTCGACTTCATGGCGAAAGCCTATGGTTAAATTTTGGGTTGAAAATTCAGACGAAACCCGGTCTGCGTTTTCACTGACAGTAAGATTTTACTGGCCATAAAAACCTAATTTTTGACCCGATAACGAAACGATAATCCTTCTTATCACTTTTTAAGTGATATGGGTCTTTTTCAAAAATTTTGCTCTAAAATAAAATATTATATTTTATTCGGGCGAAGTTTTGAATTAAATAAGTTACGGAAAACCCAAATCGGGAAAATAACGGAGTCGGAAATGGAACTACGTAGACTGAATCGGACACCGGACCACGGATGGACAAGTGTCACTGGGTTGTGGTGAGTATGGTGAGTCACCACTAATGACTCACACTTGTCATGATTTGTTTTAAAAATATCTTAGCCCACCCCCCGAATCATACTCTCTAATTTGTTCATCAGCTACACTTAGAGAAAAACAAAAGAAAAAAAAAACATAAGTTCTTAAGGATTGCTTTGCAAGTTTGGATCAATCCCTTCATTCTTTCTTCATCTTCAAGAGGTAACCTCTCTTCCTCTATGATCATGAGCTTTCCTATTTCATTTCTTGCCATTGAATCATGTCAAAGGCCCATTTTTCTTCAATTATTATGTATGTCTTCAAAAATTTGTATAAAGTCATAGGATGCTTATTTTTGAAGTATGACAATTTTCTATACTTCTCTACTAGTCTAGGATCATGGATCCAAGAGAATGTAAAATTTTGAAACCCCTAACCTATTTATCTAAGTTGGGCCGAATCCTACCCACAAAATGGGTTAGATGATTTTGTTTCATTTTCAACTTACGACAATTTTCCCTAGCTCTATACTACTCTAAGGTCATGGATATAAGAGTATGTGAAATTTTGAGATCCCTAGCCTATTTTTCCAATGAAGGCCGAACCTAGACCTATAGGATAGGAGATTTTATTACATTTTGTAACTTGTTCTTTACTTGTTGATGAAGGATTAGTTGAGTAATTGTGTTTGGAGTCTTGTGGAGGAAACTGAGAGTTTCGAGATCATTTCAGAAGGAAAATTCACACGTTAAGGTAAGGGGAGTTTGCCTGAGGAGCTTCGATAACTATGTGTATAAATTGCTTGGTGTGTCTGTAATTATTTGTGGTAGATTGTGGTGTTTGTTTTAGATTATTGCGTGATATTCTGTAGTGCATGATTTATCTGTGAAAGCATACAATAAATTGTGATGTATGAATTTCTTGTTGGTTGTGAAAGCATGTGATAAATTGTGTTGTATGAAATTTCTGTTGATTGTGTTATTGGCTGGAAGCCTGACATCGGTCAGTGCTTATTTGGAAATTAAGGACAAAAGGTTAAGAAAGTTTAAGGAAAACTTTATACTTTTGAAAATTAAGGGATTTGATTTTTAGGGTAAAAATAATAATATTTTAATGAGTTTTAACGAAATAATAAGTTAACGAGTGACAGCGAGGAGGTAACTGTGAAAAAATTTCACTTTCGCATTTTTTTTTGAAAACGACAGGAAAAATGGAGATAAATATTAATTTTAAGAAAATGGATTTTAAAAATTGTTTTAAGGTTGATAATATGAAATTTTTCGGGAAAGAATGGTTTTTGCTTGCCTTACGACAGTATGAGGAAAATTGCTCTTTTTACGTGAGAAAAATAAATATATGGGTCAAAAATGATTTTCGAAGGGTTAATGGATTTTTAGAAATAAAAACAAAGGAATTTGTGGAAAAATGATTTTCATTACGTTTTAAAACGAATTTCATCAGAAAAGGGTTTTTGGAAAAGAATTTAAGAACAGTAGAAATTTTCCGACAAACTTGGATAAGTTTTCGGATTTTTTTTTTTTGGTATTTGTGTTTCACCGAACGAAAACTCTTTTGGGAAAATTAAGGAAAGGATAAGGACCTAGATTGCCGAGAAGTCGGGCTGGTGTTCCTAAGAGGAATTGTACTTTGGAGGTGGAAATGATTGTAGTACCTGAGAAAGGGTAGTCGGGAGCTTTAAGCCTCGACAGAGGAAAAACGAACGATGAAGAACAGTTACGATAATAACGGGTTTTACATGCATAGTCTGGCAGATATGCCATTTTGGGCAAATGTGCCTTGTGTATCGAGCTACAATTTCACAAAAGGTGAATTGGGTAAATTGTTTAGTTACGAACCAAAGATAAATTCTAGGGTCTTTGGGTCTTAGGGACATTCGGGCTTTGAAAATCCAGTGAATGATCGGGGCCTTGCAACCTCGGGTGGTGGAATTCGATTACCCGGACAAATGTACTCAATAGGGAACTATTCCAATATTATTTTAGGTGCTCCATCGTGGTATCCTTGAACAATTGGAGCCGGACCTAAATTTAGAGGCCGATCTCATGAGACAATTGTGTTAAGGGGTATCGCAGCCTAATCATTGCTCGAAGGAGGGAAGTTAGAATCTCCGGAGAATAAATGTCAAGACTCATAGGTTGGATATTGAAGTGCCATGCATTCTTGAAATATCACGATTTGATTGTCGGGTATGAATCCCACTGGTAGGAAATATTTATTGAATATATATCTGATGTTTGTTTGGGTGTCATGCATGTAGTCGTATTCGGGGATACGTTCCCTGCACTTTGACGATGTTGATGATGGTAGCGTGTAGGCGATCAACCCGGGCGCCCGCAGTGCGACGTACACTGGGCCAGTATGTACTACTACGGGTACTTTAGCGACGGGACCACAGACCAGTACTCACTGTAACGCCCTGATTTCTGGTCTTTCTATATCAGTAAAAATATATTTATATGTGTTTATTTTTATTAAAATCCAGAGGATGATTTTAATTAGAATAAAATCATTTTCTTGTGTTATCCTACCGTATAAGGTCACGGGTTAGAATTTCGGTTGAAAACTCAAACAGAAGCCGGTCTGCGTTTTCACTGACAGTAAAAGTTTACTGAGCAGAAAACCTAATTTTGACCCGTGAACGAGATGGTTAGTGTTTTTTATCATGTATTCTTCAACTTAGGTTATTTTGAAAATTTTCGTTCGAAAATAAAATATAATATTTTATTCCGGCGAAAACGTCTAAAATTACGATCGGAAGTGCAACCAGATACGAAATGGAGCAGATTAGGGAGCACCAAAGGAGTGAAGTGACATGAGGGATGTGATTGACAAGGGTTATGACACACTCAAAAAGTGTCATCATTACACTTTTCAAATTATATCATATTCTAATCCAAAAACCCATTTTCTTCACTTCCTCCAACCAAACACCTCCTAAACTCCAAACTTGCTCTCCAAGCTCCCTTCTTCCCCTCCTTCACGCCACTCCCTCACTCTCTTTCTATAAACACCCACTTCATTTCATCTATTTCATTTTCCTTCTTCTTCTTCTTCTTCTTCTCCATTCTTACTTCAAGTTCTAACACTTAAAGTTTTCATTTTTATTTACTTTCAAGTTTCAAGTTCTTCATACTTTTTCTTTGTAGTTTCAAGGGTAATACTCTCATATGCTTCCTTTTCAAGTTCTCTACTTTATTTCATGAGTTTATACTAGGTGTTTCTTATTGAGTTTTTAACTTCTAAAATCTCTAGAAAATCATAGGAAACTCCTTTTGAGTTGAAACCAATTTCTATGATCTTCTATTGATCTCTACTTTCATATTCTAAGAGCTTGTATGAAACAAAGATTTATAACCTATTCTTCCAAGGATGGCCGAAACTATGCATTAGTGGCCTAGGAAGGTTTTGTTTTCATTTTTCCAAAATGATCATGGACTTGAGCTCCGTAATACCTTTGGATGCTAAGTCTAAGAGATTGGAAAGTTTAAAGATTTCTAGCCCATTAATCCAATAAAGGCCGAACCTATGATGGTTTAGGACCTAGGATGTTTTGTTTTCATTTTCCAAAATGATCATGGACTAGAGCTCCTTAATACATTTGGATGCTAAGTCTAAGAGATTGGAAAGTTTAAAGATTGTATAGCCTATTTATCCTATGATGGTTGTGAACCTAGGATGTTTTGTTTTCATTTTCCAAAATGACCATGGACTAGAGCTCCTTAATACATTTGGATGCTAAGTCTAAGAGATTGGAAAGTTTAAAGATTGTATAGCCTATTTATCCTATGATGGTTGTGAACCTATGATGTTTTGTTTTCATTTTCCAAAATGATCATGGACTAGAGCTCCTTAATACATTTGGATGCTAAGTCTAAGAGATTGGAAAGTTTAAAGATTGTATAGTCTATTTATCCTATGATGGTTGTGAACCTAGGATGTATTGTTTTCATTTTTACAAAATGATCATGGACTTGAGCTCCTTAATACATTTGATGCTAAGTCTAAAGAGATTGGAAAGTTTAAAGATTTCTAGCCCATTAATCCAATAAAGGCCGAACCTGTGATGGTTTAGGACCTAGGATGTTTTGTTTTCATTTTCCAAAATGATCATGGACTAGAGCTTCTTAATACCTTTAGATGCTAAGTCTAAGAGATTGGAAAGTTTAAAGATGTCTAGCCTATTTATCCTATGATGGTTGTGAACCTAGGATGTTTTGTTTCATCTTTTCGATATAGTCATGAATTTAGACTTCTTGATATCCTTTAACACTCAATCTAAAAGCTTAGAAGGGTTGGAAATTCCTAGCCTACTTATACTAAAGAGGCCGAAACCCTAAGCATAGATTAGTGGGACTTTGTTCTAGCTTTGTGAAGTGAACCTTGGTTATGAACTTCTAACACTTAAGGATCATTAATCCATGAGTTGCATTCTTGTTTGAAAACCTCTAACCCTATTCCATACCATGGCCGAACCTTACCTTCTTGGTTTAGTGTTCTTGGTTAACTTGTAACTTATGGTTTTGTTTTCTTAAACTTAGACTTTCGTCGCGGAGTAGACGATGACATTCGTAGTGCACTTCCTCAAGCATCACGTACCTTTACCCTCATAAAAGGTAAGAGGGGACAGCCTGAGGGATATTCAATAGCTATGTGCATATGTGTATGTGGGTTACTTAGTTTACTTGAATATGGTTATTATATTAAATCAAAGTTTGAATGAATTGTATACTTGAAATGTTGTGGTAACTATTTGAAGTTGATCCTTACTTGATTTAAAGTGTTGTGAATCATATATGTTATGAACTGATATTAACTGTTATATTGTTGACTGAGATTATGATGATATTGATTGATGTCTGGAAAGCCTGACGTTAGTCGGCGCTCAACTAATCATGTGATTAAAAGCCTAAATAAGCTTCAAAGAGAATTTTGAAAGTAATGATGCTTATTTTAAAATGTCCTATAGAAAAATATGTGTTTTACGGAGGGAAAAGCCTTGGAAAATATTTGACTATGAATAGAGATGCTTTTAAGGAAAAAGATTTCAAGAGAAAATGGATTTCTTATAATAGTTTACAAAATATTTTTATAAATGAAAAGATTTCCTGTAAAGAAGTACTTTCAAAAATGTTCCGGTAACTTGGATGGGTTACCGAGGTTTTATTTTGGTATTTGATTTTCACTGAGCGAAAAGTAAGAACAAGTGAAATCAAATCTAGTTCGCGAGACGTCGCCTCTAGAATTGTGTAATGTGCATGTTAATCTTTGATCCGTGTTAAGTATTGTGGACCAAGAGTCCTAATCATGATGTTGTGGGCTAAGAGTCCTAATCTCCTTATTATGGACCAAGTGTCCTAATTTCGTTGTTGTGGACTGAGAGTCCTAATCATGCTGAAATAAGATGGTAAATCTTTTCTATGACCACAAACCTTGACTGAGGCATCGGTCTTAGGTGTTATGATTGTGCACTCGGACTACGTGTCCTGTGTTGATGTTTGAGTAATGAAAATTTATGAATGGTCGTTAGCTTTGAGCTTCGACAACGAATGAGATTGAACACAAAGAAAACCTCCTGAACGAATGTTTTATTCATGCATTTAGGCAGACGTGCCTCATAGTTTAGTCACTTCGGTGATGCCCAAGCAGGGGCTATTGGTCACTTCGGTGATGTCCAAGCAGGGACTTTTTAGTCACTTCGGTGATGTCCAAACAGGGACTATAGTCAAGACGGTGATGCCCAAGTGGGGGCTTTGAGTTTTGATCAGCTCTTAGAAAGATGAAGGGATCTCATGAGATTAAGTTATAGAGCCAGAATATTGAAGTATCATGCATAATCTTTATAAAATCTGATTGTGCGGATATGACATCCATTGATATAATACCTATTGTTTTTATCCATTAATATATGGTAAATGTTAATATGTTGATGTGATGCATGTATCATGCATGTGGTTATTGTAATCTATCCATATATTGGTATCTCACTCTTGCATATCTTCTTGTTATTTCTCTTTGCTTTTTGGCATCGCTGTATATCTATGGTTTAGATGGATCCGAACATCCCACCGGTACCGTCGGAGTCGAAGACTGAGATCTTCGATGATGCGGGGAATACGGGGGCGTGGCAGATTCACCCCGGATCTACATCAGCCACTTATCATGGACCGATAACCACGCTGGAGAAGAATGACGAGGGCGAACCATACCGCAGAGTTCAGACAGTTGAGACAAGGAGGATTGCTCTCCCACCACCTTGGTACTACTTACACGTGCTTCAGATGAATGGACAATTGCAGATATACCTACCTCTAGGGGTACCCTTACCTGGAGTCGCGCCGACTTCACCGATTGAGGAGGACCCGGAGGAGGACCCCGAGGAGTACTTTGAGGAGGAGCCCGTATACCATGTTTTGGATCACGACAACAATCTTGATGAGTTACCAGAGTACGTACTTGATGACGATCCGGATTTTGATGATTCCGACTCTCCTGATGAGGGCGGAGATGTCGTGGACCCATCACCTGGGGTTTCTTCTTGTGAGAGTATTCGTGGCGAGTCTTCCTTCTAGTTGTTAGTAGTGACCAGCTTAGGGGTGTATGTTTTGTGAGTAGTCTGTCTCGGTCCGACTGTATTTTGGCTTCTTAGAGCCACCATTTTGATGCATGGTTCCGGACCCTCTCCCTATTTTGCTTTACTTATTTTACAGCTTTTAACATTATGTTCTGTAATTCTGTTTTTAATGGCCATCCTGATCAGGTCCTATTTTATGTACTAAACTCTGAATCCCACTGGGATAGATTATATATATATATGATGTTTACATTTCATGTTCTGAGTGTTCATCAATTACCTTTTGTTTTCCTTGTCTTAAAAAAAAAATATATACCACCATTTTGAGGCTACTTACTTATTAAGAAAATATCTTTTACCGGAAGCAACCAGCAATTTAATTCTTTTATTTTATTTTCCGCAACGGGTAACAAAAAGGTGGCGCCCCGGTTTAGGGTGTCACACTCATAGCTTTGAGACAGTCGAGGTACCACTTCCCCCGATGTGGCTATTGTTGAGGAACCTGGTGGATGAGGGAAATCTGGTGCATCAGCCTCCATTTGTTCAGCCACTGCATGCGGCAGTGCCACCGTCGACTCCAGCGCCGATCGTTATTGTTCCGGAGGAGGACGAGGAGATGGAGGAGGATCCCATGGAGGACGAGGAGGAGGTACCCAAGTATCATCCTCATGAGGACAGCGTCGTTCCAGAGGTTGAGGTAGAGGCGGGTGTATCCTCATCAAATACTCCTGCGGCCGGGGAGGACCATGGAGGTCTTCCCAATGGGTTTTCATTAGGTGACCAGCTGTAAGATGTTTTTGGGTTTACATTTTGGGGAGTAGTGGTATTTTCACAGTCTGTATATCTTGGCTACTGAGAGCCATTTTTTTGATGTCGTGGTTCTAGACTACCGCTACTTTATAGTTTTAGTTTATGTTTATTTTCTTATGTTATGACTTTAGCAAATAACCTGTAATTATAAAGGTCTTGCTGTAAAAATGTTAATGATGTGTATATATATATGTAGGTATTGATGTTTGGTTTATATCGGACAAGGAAAGGAAAAAATTTTACAACTAATTTCAAGTTAAGTTAAGAAATAGAAACAATTATATTTTCCGAAAGCAACCAGCGTTTGTATTTATCCTTTTATTTAGCGCCAAGGGGGTGTTACACTCCGCGTAGTAATTCCTCGACAACTTGGCATGCTATTTGTAAAATTTTGCAGAATGTGAAGAGTAATACGTTATAAGTTATTAGAAATGGCCAAAAAGCTCACATTTGGAAAGATAAGTGGGTTTCAGGTATAAGTAAGCTTAAAGATTATGCTTTTCTTGCGGTTCCCCTTGGTGAGTATGATTTTCTAGTTTTATGCGGACTCTGAAGGTTGGTGTTGGGATAGATTTCAATCTGTTCTTTCGGTCCATGTTTGTGCAAAACCGAGATCTCGAAGACCTCATGGAGGTGATTAACCCGATTTTCCTTGCTGGGCTTCTTCCTCTAATGGAGATTTCTCTCTCGAATCTCCGTATGATTTTCTATCATCTCAGAGGGCTTCTAGTTCTCAAGATAACCCTTTGTTTCTGAAAATTTGGAGTTGGTCAGGACATCAACAAATTAAAATGTTTTTATAGAAGTTGGATCATGGTCGGCTTCTAACTAATATGGAAAGGAAGTCTAGAAGGATGTCTATTGATTCTCCATGTCCTCGTTGTCACTCCAAAGATGAATCTTTAATGCATGTTCTCAGAGACTGTGATGAAGTTCAACACTTCTGGTCTTTGTTTATTCATCAAGACCAATGGAACCGCTTCTTTAGTTTAGCATGGATCCTTGGATTGATTGGAATCTCTCTAATGGCGATATTGGTTCTAATCTCTATTGGAATTCTTATTTGGAGTCATTGTTTGGTCCTTATGGAATTATTGGAACTCTATTGTTTTCTTAGGTTCTTCTAAGCTTGGTGGCTCTTTGCATCACACATTTGTTGATCATGTTAGTACCATTGAGAGATGTCAGTCAACTCCCTCTTTTGTGGAAGCTAACAAGAAAGTTGTTAATGTGGCCTGGAAGCCTCGTCCTCCTAGATCATTCAAAGTTATTGTTGATGGATCTCGTAAAGATGATGGTAGCACTGCCTGTGGAGGCATCATTCAGAATTCTAATGGGAAATTCATAAAAGGTTTTCAATGTACTTGGGTTCTTGTGATGCGGCATCGGCTGAACTTTGGGGCCTTTTCTTGGGAATGATGTTAGCTAGAAGACTTTCTCTTACTTCAATGATCTTTGAAATGGACTTCATGGTTGTTGTGGACTTCGTTAATAAGGGGCACTCTGCTTCATCTTCTATGTAACCTCTCCTTGGAGATATGCTGGATATGCTCATAATCCGAATTAGCATACCTCGTTTTTTTCATTCATTTCGTGAGGCTAATAGTTGCACGGATTTCTTGGCCAATTAGGGTCATTCTGGCACATCTCACTGGTCATTACTTGATAATCCCCCTCCCTTGCTTAATTTGCATGTTATTGCAGATGCTATGGAGTTTTGTTCCCCTCGCTTGATTAGGTAGTTTTGTGGTTCCACTCCTTATATATCAAAAATAAAATAAAATTACAACTAATGTGATTTGTAACTAACGTTGAAATTTTTTATTAAAAAAACATTGATTTTTTTTTTATGAAACTAACATTGAAAATTTTAAATCTATTATATTGGCAGGTAGATATGATATACATAACCAACTTTATGGATTTTTTAAATAAAAAACACAAATATAAAATATTTAAACTTTAAATAACTCTCTTAAGAAAAATTACAAAAATAACAAAAAGGAAAAATAAAATTCAAAATGATGCCACTGAATGATTCGAATGACAATTCCATTATATTATAGAACACTAATGATATTTGGACACAGTTTTGGTATTCAACACCATACATTTATACAATACAACATTTGTTTATTATTTTCTTTTACTCTTTCTCTAACCCATTAGTTCAAAATATCACATTAAATACGGTGTCCCTGTATTTGATGTCAACTTTTGTGTCAAACTATCACTCCTCATTATAGAAACATCTAAAACATACTTTGAAAAAAAAAGAAGAAGAAGAAGAAATAAACAGCACAAATAGCTTCATCACTATTAGATATTGTAAATCTTTTTTTTTTAATTAGTTATTGTAAATCTATATATTAAAATAGAATCATCTCTATTTTTTTATGATCTTTTTCCTCCTCAATGCATCACGTGACATCACTTATATCAAACATTTTTTTATAATATTTATTTATTTTTAAATATATTTTTGAATCTCCTAATTAACTATTACAAAAAAAACTTCTAATTCAGGTTCGAGCCCCCACTAGTTTCCTTGGGGTGAGGTAAATATAAATCCCTTTGTAAGTACTCATAGAACCCGAAGGTTTTCCCTGCCTTGGACTGGGGCACCATCCCCACACCCTAAATCTTTTATATCCAAAAAAAAAAAAAAACTTCTAATTAATTGCTATAAATACCAAGTTCATACTTATCTTTTCCACTTAATTCTTTTACTTTTCTAAATAAATATTTATAATTATTAATTTCTAATTATCTACATTCTTTGCTATCACATATTATTCAAATTGTTACCCTTTTAAAATTAATTCAAATATTAATTAATTGATATCAAGTTCATTTAAATTATTAACTTTTAAAATTAATTCAAATACAAATTATTTTCTATCATATTCAAATTGGTTACCTTTAAAAATTTAATGTTAAACTTTATAATTTATTATGTAATTTGTTTAAATATTAAATATGACAAATCAAATAATTAAACTTTATAACGAGTTGCATGTATATCATGTTAAATCAAAATTCATATAAATATTAAATATTTGGTTAATGAATAAATATTGGATAATAGTAAAATTTAAAAACCCATTAAATTTATTTGCTAATTATAAAAATGGTGTATTCAAATAGATCATGAAAATACACTTTAGCAATTAAAATAATGATAGATAAACTTTAAATAAATTAATATCTTTAAAAGAATGAATTTAATTGGCACATACTATTAGTTTAAAGATTTTTTTATACTGTCAATTAATCATAAATTATCACATCATTAAAAATATTTGACTCTTATAACAATTACCTTAAAAGTCATACTTAGAATTATTTATTATTGATTAACAATGTTAAGAGATTTACAATAACAATGTATCAAATTACACTCTTAAAAATATTCAAAAAAAAAAAGTTACACTCTTTAAAAATTATGATCTTAAATTTTTTTGATTATGAAGTGTATACTTCTTAACTTGCTTTAATAACTGCAATGTCAATGCAGAAGAAAACAAGTGGAAAATGGAAAACAAGTAATTATTTTCGAGAGAATTAACATACAGTAACAACCATCATTTAATATTTTCATATTTATAATGTGTTACATATTAGAAAATTAATACCAACGATTGTTGAATTTAAACTCTAGCTATAATGAAATAAGGAAAATATATTAATCATTTCAACTTGCATACAAATTTCTTTCCCTTCTTTTCTAAATAGTTGTAGAAGAAAATAAGGAAAAATGTGTTAACCTTTTCAACTTACATTATCAACACATTGTAATTGTAAGCTTAGCAAGGACTCTCGCAAGGATACATCAAGTCAATCTTGTAGTAACAGTAGGGGAAAAATTAAAATGGGGTATTTCTTTGTTTGTTCTCCCCATGATGTGGCTTTTTTACTTTTGATCATGATTTGGACCTTTCCCTTTGCATTAGTGTAAAATAACATTTTTCATGTCTAATGCCTTTATGTATGATTGAAGTTTGCATGCACGAGATAGCTGAAGATTTTTACATTAAAATTTCTTCCGTTGAAAGTTTCAATTATTCGAACTTTGTGTCTAATCAGAATTCGACAAACTTTAATAAAACTTTGTGGCTAATTTCTTAATCATGTCCAACACAAAATATCACTTGCATCTTTCAGTATATCTGCTAAAATAAAAAAGTACAGGCAACATCTTATCCGTGAGTTCCCAGCAACAGAACCATGCACAAAACAATCAGTGCCCATTTTATAGAAAAGGCTTTCTTTAATTACTTGTGTTTGATTTCATTATATATAAAAAAAGGAAGAAAGGGAGAAATGATAAAGAAATATGATTTTATTTACGTTTCTTTAATAACTTTATTTGGTACTTGTTAGAAAAATATATGTTAAATTGGGGCTACAAATGTAATAATTAAATGTGTTAAGCCATTAGTTAATTATTAGCCAAATCAAAGTGGTCTAGTTGGATAAAAGTGTTATGGCAAAGAGCATATTTGTCATGAAAACTATTGTCTAAGTATCAAAAATCTTATTTCTATTTTTATGATATGCCGAAATAAAAATAAGGAAAAATTAAAAGTCGTGATTCTTAATGAAAGGGCAAAATGCCAAAATAGGCTTTTAATGGCGCTTTTATGTGGCTTTTAATAGCACTTGTAAGCACTATTTATGTTCTCATTATTAAATGTTGTAAGTAAAGATATCGTTTGAGAAGTGTTATCTTAGGAGGTACTTAGATAACACTTCTTGAAGACAGACTATCTTAGAGGATACTTAAGATAGCACTTCTTCAAAGAAATGCTATCTTAGAAGGGACTTAAGATATTGCTTAAGATTAGGGCTGATCATCAACTCGTGACCCGCTCGAACCCGCTCAAATCGATTGATTTTGTGAAGTAGGTGGGTTCGGTCGGGTCGGCGGGTTATCGGGTTATCGGGTGAAAAAAATAGGTATGTAATGGATACCATCGGGCAGGTTCGGTTTCACATTATTAGACCCATCGATAACCGAACCCAACCGAATACACGACCAAAAAAAAAAAAATTCCCTCTGCCTCCTTGGTGAGTGTCACCGTCCCAGTCCCAAGTCACCATGGTCCCAAAATCACCAGCTCCCTCCCTACTCCCTAATTTGGGACCCAAATCACCAGCTCCCTCCCTCACTTCCCAACCTAGGTCCGAAGTACCCAACCCTTCGCTGCAGAAGTGCAGATCTTAGAAGCCACCACGCAGAAGAAGAAGAAGAAGAAGAAGAAGAAAAGAAGAAGAACTGGGGTGTGAGGGCAATCCTGGGGTGTGAGGGCAGTCCGATGCACGGCGGCAGGGTACGATGCGATTGCACCGTGATGGAGTGCGCGGCGGCAGGTTATTCTCATATCTGTTTCCCAACCCTTCGCTGTAGATCTTAGAAGCCAACACGCAGAAGAAGAAGAAGAAGAAGAACTGGGGTGTGAGGGCGGCGGGTTGCGCGACGGCTGGGTGCACGGCGGTGGGATGGCCATCCTCTCGAGTCTACTGTCTCGCATCCTCTGTATGTACATCACAGAATGCGAATATGGAACTCCTTTCTTCAATTTGTTGTTTCCTTTTTTTTTCCTGAAATAATAAAAAATAATAAAAAATTGTACACCCGTATGAATCCACCCGCCAACCCGACCAACCCGTTGTATATATCGAGCGGAAATGGATTACAATTTTCTCCCATCGGTTTGCTGCGGGTTGACCCGTTTGAACCCGAACCCACCCGAACCCGTCCGATACTCACTCCTACTTAAGATAGCTCTTAGTTGAAGAAGTGATATCTATTCTTATTTTTTCTTTTTAGTTCTTTATCAACATTTCCCTCTTCCTGCATTCAGCAAAAAATAGTACGTATATATTTATTCAGAAGCATAGATATAAAAAAGAAGTATGATTTTATATATACTCAAAACAAAAAATATTGCAGGTTACAAGTATCATACACATAAAACTCAGTACATACTTTAAATTTGAGTTCAATACATATAATACAAGGGTAATTAAATAGAACTCTCAACAATATAGTGAGACCACTCTTTCTTGATTTCAGTCAGTTGATCATCGGAGTATCTATAATATTAATAGTTCAAAGCCAGTTTTTGGAACATTTTAACATGTGTCCTCCTATTAGCATTCCACCTATTATCTTCCTTTTTATCACCATTCTAATAAATATAAAATTATGATCTTTTAGAGGTTTTTTATGATCCAAGGCCCACCACACCAATTCAAGCCCATTCTGTAGTGAGATTTATGATATGCTTGAAATATAAAATTAGGTAACATCTTTTTCATTTTCTTTTTGATCCATGGGACAACTCCTAGAAAGGCTTGATGATTTCTAATAAAAATAAGATAGCTTAAGAGCACTAAAAAGAAATAAAAGATTAGTGGGCAAAGAAAAATAAGAAAGACATTGTCTTGATGAAACTTGATTTCCAAAAAGCCTATGATACAATAAATTGGTACTTTATGGGTCATATTATGGAGATAATAGGTTTTTTTCACTATATGGAGGCAGTGGATTACACAATGCTTATCTACGACATCTATATCTATCATAGTTAATGGATCTCCAACAACTCCATTCACGATGGTGAGGGGTCTTCGATAAGGAGATCCCTTATCTCCCTTCCTCTTTGTCTTAGCTACGGAGGCTTTTAATTAGATAATGAGAACGGGGATTTAAAGAAATATCATTCAAGGTCTAAAAGTAAGTCAAAATGATGTTAGTGTCTCTCATCTCCAATTTGAAGATGACAGCTAATATTCTGCCCAGCCAGGAGAAGACTGTTAACCAACATATGTACGCAGATTGCTAGAGTGTTTCCAAGTCTATTAGGACTGGAGATTAGCTTCTCTAAATCTGGAATCACTGTTTTGGGTAGATTCAAAATTTGGCGAGAACGAATGGCACAAAAGTTAGGGTGTAAACTGGTGGAGCTCTCAGCGACTTAATTATTTGGAAGTCTGCCATAAACAACCTCCCGTTATATTATATGAGTTGTTTAAAATCCCAAAGAAAGTTGTCAATAAGATAACTCAATTGCAAAGACATTTCTTCTAGACAGGGAATGAAAAAAAG
Source organism: Echinosophora koreensis (assembly GCA_035048595.1). NCBI lineage: Eukaryota > Viridiplantae > Streptophyta > Magnoliopsida > Fabales > Fabaceae > Echinosophora > Echinosophora koreensis. The sequence continues at coordinate 2,925,164 of JAPCYP010000025.1, read as the reverse complement.
AATAGGCTACCTCTTTTCAAGTGGGAAACCATAAAAAAAAAAAAAAAAAAACAAACAAACAAAGAGCAAGGGTGGACTTGGAGTAGACAACCTAATAATAAAAAACACAGATCTGCTATTCAAATGGTGGTGGAGATTTTCAAACGAAGGTAACCCTTTGTGGAAGAGAATTGTGTGCTCAATCCATAACTTAAACCTGGGCTCCTTATTGTTGTAGCAACAAAACAAATGAGGAACTGGAGTGATATGGAAATTAATTATGTCAGTGGACAGATGGGGGAGAAATTTAAAAATGCTATTCAAAGAGGCGGCTCGATTCGAGTTAGGGATGAGAAAAATACAAAATTTTGGAAAGACAAATGGATTGGGGACTCATGCTTAAAGGATAAGTTCCCACATTTGTTTTGAATTTCTTTACAAAGAGATAGGCTAGCAGCAAAAATGGGTTTTCGGGATGGAATACAATGGCATTAGAACCTTTCATGGAGAAGCCATTTGTTCCAGTGGGAAACTCAACAATTGGGGAAAATGAGAAAATGCTTAACAGAGGCAGATTTAGCAGCAGACGAGCTGGACAGACCATGGTGGAGCTATGATAGCAAAGGAAACTTCACGATTAAATGATTCTCTAAAGCAATATGGGACCAATGTGCACTACCAACTAATGTGAGAAGTGTATGGTATGGTTTGGCCTCTCCGAGAGCAGAATTTTTAACATGGTTTGTCATACTACAATGGCTAAACATAAAAAGCAGGTTAAAAAGATTAAATCTAATTCAAACAATTGAAGTGATATGCCTTTTTGTGGTAATGAAGAAGAGACAATTAACCATATTTTTCTCCACTGCTACTATACATGGAAAATATGGTCTAGAAGCATGGACTGGTGGCATATCCAAATGACTATCTCACAGATACATACATACATACATACATACATACATACATACATACATACATAATGGTTTTAAACACTACAACAGATTCGACCTTTAATAGTGTTTATTTTGGCATTTTATAGCACATTCAAGCGTTGTCTATCACGATGCTATTAAAAGGGGTAACCAAATATAGCGTTTCTCAAGCACTACTGAAGGCATCCTCTTTAATAGTTGATAAGCCTCTAGCATATCTAGTTTTACAGCTAGAAAGGCTAAGGTTTATATGTCATTTGAGCTATTTAACCTCGCTAATTATCCAAATTTGGCTTCTTTTGTCCCTAAGCAATGTTTTGAGTCTCTTAGATAAGTTTTAGGTTATTTTATTTTTTAGTCAATAAAGCATTAAAATGCTACTTTTATATTTCAGGTTAAAAGTAAAGTTCGAGGAAGCAAGAAAACTTGAAGAAAACAAGCTTAAAGGCAAAAAGGAGATCTCGCCCCGCGAGACATTGCTCGCCTCGCGAGCCAGAGCTGCAGACTGAGCAGGAAAAACAACTCTTCAGACTCTCCCCGCGAGCAAGCGTTCACCTCGCGAACCAGACATAGGAATTATGCATCTTCTCTGTCTCGCCTGGAGAGACAGCTCTTGCATCGCGAGAATTCAAATATGAACTGGAGCCAAAATCAAGTGCTCGCCTCGTGAGCACCTGTTCGCCCCGCGAACGGGCATTGATTCAGAAAATTATAAACTTGTTTGAGCAGATTAGAAGGATCCGAATTTTGGCCTATTTTTCTTGTTTCTCTTGGAACTGTGTCTCCCCTAGTTTTCTTAGGTTTATTTCAGTTGTAATGACTTTCTTCTTCTCTTTTGATTTGATTTCGATTTCTATTAGGAACTAATTCTCTTAGCTGCTTCACCCTCCTATCCTCGACTCGAAGGGGTAACACCTCAAACGTCAAGTTCTCTTTTAATTGTAACATGTCGGGTACTATCACGTGGCTAGGGTCATGAATATACTTTTTGAGTTGAGACACATAAAAGACATTATGAAGGTTGGACAAGAACGGTCGTAAGACTATTTGGTAGGCGACTTTGCTGACTCTTTTCATAATTTGGTAAGGCCCAATGAATCTAGGAGTAAGTTTCCTCGCTTTCATCACTCTACCAACCCCATTTGTCGGGGTGACTCTCAAGAACACATGATCACCTTCCTGGAATTCGAGCGTCTTCCTCCTTTTGTCATGGTAGCTCTTTTGCCTACTTTGTGCCATTTTCACCTTTTCCTGAATCAACCTCACTTTTTCTGTGGTTTCTAGCATTATTTCTGGTCTTAGAACCACATTGTCACCAGATTCATTCCAACATAATGGTGTCCTACATCTCCTCCCATAAAGAGCTTCATAAGGTGTCATCCCAATACTGGAATAGAAACTATTGTTGTAGGTGAACTCTATTAGGGGCAACAACTTGTCCCAACTACCGACTGCTCTAGCACACAAGCTCTAAGCAAGTCCTCTAACGACTGGGTGGTTCTCTCAAACTGACCATCGGTCTATCGGTAATAAGCTGAACTTAGCCTAAGCTTGGTTTCCTAAAGCCTCTTGCAAACTATTCCAAAACCTAGAGGTAAACCTCGGATCTGTATCTGACACTATGCTAGAAGGTACACCATGTAGCCTAACTATCTCCTTGATGTACAACTTGGCCAACTTTTCCAAAGGGTATTCCATGTTCATAGGGATAAAATGGGCGGACTTAGTCTATCCACAACAACCCATATAGCCTCAAAACCACCTAGAGTCCAGACACAAAATCCATGAAGATACTATCCCACTTCCATTCTGGGATACTTAAATGTTTTTGGTGTTCTATCTTAGCCTTTTGGCACACTAAGCACGCATACACAAACTCAGCCACATCTTTCTTCATCCTAGGCCACCAAAACATGCGCTTTAAATCCTGGTACATCTTAATGGCACCTGGGTGCATACTCAGTCCACTCCTATGTCCTTCATTAAGGATCAACTTTCTAAGCTCCGGGACGTCTGGTATACAGACTCTATCTTTGAACCTCAAAACTTCATCACTTCCATCCTTAAAACTAAGGTTTCTACCCTGAGCAAGCAACTCTCTCTAGTCTAAGAGAAACTTATCTAACTTCTGGCCCTCTCTAAATTGATCCATCAATCTGTTGGTAACCTTCAAGGTTCCAAGCCTAATGCTCTTAGGGGTAACTTCCCAAGCTAAACTCAGATCTCTAAACTCCTCAATCAGATCCATCTCCCTAACCATCAAAGCCGAGACGTGCAAAGTTTTCCTACTTAGAGCTTCTGCCGCTACATTGGCCTTTCCTGACTGGTAGGTTAGATCAAACTCATAATCCTTTAAAAACTCCATCTACCTACGTTGCCTTATATTCAATTCCTTTTTATCAAAGAGATACTTCAAACTCTTATGATCGCTAAAGACCTCAAACCTTGCTCCATAAAGGTAATGCCTCCAAATCTTTAAGGCAAACACCACAGCTCCTAACTCTAGGTCATTGGTAGGGTAGTTCTTCTCATGGGTTTTCAACTGCTTAGAAGCATAAGCCACTAACTTACCATTTTGCATTAACACACCACCTAAACCTTGCTTAGAAGCATCGCAGTAAACTACGAAAGGTTCACTAGGATCTGGCAAAACTAACACTGGTGCTGATGTCAACCTATCCTTTAAGGTTTGGGAACTCTTCTCACACTTAGAGTCCCACACAAACAACTGTCCCTTCTTGATGAGACGGGTTAAGGGTAAAGCTAACTTAGAGAAACCTTCTATGAACCTCCTATAGTACCCTGCTAAGCCCAAGAAACTCCTAATCTCGGTCACTGACTTCTGTGCTTCCCACTAGAGCACTGTCTCTACCTTAGCCAGATCCACGGATATCCCACCTTTAGAGATGATGTGTCCTAAGAAACTCACATCCTCTAACCAAAACTCGCACTTAGACAACTTAGCATACAACTGCTTCTCCTTAAGGGTCTGCAAGACAACCCTCAAGTGTTCCTCATGTTCCTCCTTGGTCTTGGAGTACACTAAGATATCATCTATGAAAACCACCACAAACTTATCCAAGTAAGGGTGAAAGGTCTTGGTCATGTAGTCCATGAACACAGCAGGAGCATTGGTCACACCAAAAGGCATAACCAAATACTCATAATGACCATAACGCGTCCTAAATGTTGTCTTCGGGATGTCCTCAGACTTAACCTGAATCTGATGGTACCCTGACCTCAAATCTATCTTCGAGAAAACATAAGCTCCAATCAACTGATTCATAAGATCATTAATTCTAGGGAGGGGATATCATTTCTTAATGGTCACCTTATTGAGCTGCCGATAGTCGACACACAACCTCATACTACCATCCTTCTTCTTCACTGGCAACAATGGCGCTCCCCATGGGGATACGCTAGGCCTAATAAACGGCTTCTGTATCAGGTCCTCTATCTGTTTCTTCAGCTCAGCTAGCTATAGAGGAGACATTCTATAGGGTGCTATGGATATAGGCCCGGTGCTAGGCACTAACTCTATGGTGAACTCAACATTTCTCTCAGGGGGCAAGTTATAAACATCCCCCGGAAACACTTCAGGAAATTCCCGCACAACAGGCACACTTCCAACATCGGGAGGGTTATCTACTTCCAGGGAAGATAACATCATGTACACTTGGGTTTCTTCTTTTATCGAAGCCTTAACATGGTTGGCAGAGAGAAATCTAGGATCCTTAGACTCCACAAAAGTTCCAAAATCTATGGTTTTATCAAAACAATTCAAAAGGACGTGATTGGAAGATAACTAGTCCATGCCAAGAATAACATCAACCTGTTTTAAGGGTAAGCATACAAGACTCACAGCAAAAATTCTACCATTAATTGTAATATGACAGTTCTTGCATGCATGAGAAGTAAGAACAGGCTTGTTTGTAGGTGTGGAAACAATCAAATCATACTCAAGAAAGGTAACAGGAAATTTAAGACTCTTGACCCTATCATGGGATATAAACGAGTGCGTAGCACCCGAATCATACAATACAATTAAAGGAGTTCCATCAATTAAGCACATACCTTGGATCAAGTCCTCGGACTTGGAGGCCTCAGCTCCACTAAGAGTAAAGACTCTCCCAGTGGTTTTCAGTCGGTTAGCTTGAGACTTCTGACTCTTGCTAGCACTTGGAGGCTCTGACTTCGCTCCTCCACACTCCCGACTGATGTGGCCAGGCTTGCTACATCTAAAGCAGATGACGTCTGATTCCTTGTACTGGGTAGTGAAGTGATCTAGTGCACCGCACTTGCTGCACTTCATGGGTCTAGGGGTATTAGAGCTCCCACCCCTGGACCTATCATAAGAAAACTGTGGCTTCCTGCCACTCTGTTTGAAATCCCGGCCGGCTGGAGCATAATACTACTTGCCCTTATCCTTCTGCTCGGTCTTCCTGCTGCACTGGCTATCTGAACCCTTGAAACTGGCCACTCTGGACTTGTAGGCATCCTCAAAGATCCTACACTTGTTCACCAAGGTTGGGAAGACTCGGATCTCCTGGTAGCTGATTGCCTGCTTGATTTCTGGGCGGAGTACATCCTTAAACTTGACACACTTAGAACGATCCTCAGTTCCAAACTGATACGGTGTGTAGCACTAGCCAACTCCTTGAACTTCATCGCATACTCTGCTACTGACATATTCCCCTGCTTTAGTGCCAAGAATTCCATTTCTTTCTTGTCATCAATATCTGCAGGAAAATATTTCTCCAAGAACCTCTTTCTGAAAACAGCCCACGTGACCGTCGTGCCCTCAGCCACCATCCTTTGACGACAGTTCTCCCACTAGTGCTCAGCCTCCTCAGTGAGCATAAAAGTGGCAAAGATAACTCGATGTTGATCATTGCAGTCCATAACTCGGAAGATCTTCTCTATCTCCCTCATCCACAACAGAGCACCTTCAGGGTCGTAAGCTCCTCTGAAAGATGGCGGATTATTCCGCTGGAACTTGTCGAGGCCCTGAAACTCAGTTGGTCCTCCATTGTTGTTGTTCTGAACTTGACCTATCGCATTGGCAAGGAGTGCCAACGCTTCAGCGATAGCCTGATCGTTTCTGCCTCCTCTTCCTACCATAAGTTCCTGTAAATGCCCAAAGCAGCTTGTTAATACAACGAACTTAAAGAAGGAAAAGCTAACGGCTCGTAAAACTAAGCATCATTGCCCATATAAATACAGGCAATTCAAACAAGAGCACACAACAGACTCATAACAGACTCATACCACGGCCTGATAGGACATACCTGCTCTGATACCCCCTTGCCTAATGTTTACAATATCCTTCTCCCCATACCTGGTATGACGATTCCAATAACGATAGCTAAACGCGACAACCCAAACTCGTTCCCTCAAGCGGTTCAGTCAGCTTCCAAGCCATGGTCAAACAAAAGAGTTAACCAATTAGTTCCCAATTCTAATAAAAGGAAAAAGAACATTAATAGGGAAGAACCGTTACCTATAAGGATTGACACAGATGGACTAAACGTTCTCAGGAGTCTCCAAAGCTCCAACAATACAATGGGTTTAGAGAAAAATAGGGAAGAAAAGGTTTGTAGCCGCACTAGGGTGGCCAAATCTGCCAAAATAGAGTTTTAAAACAAAACCTTCAGTTATTGTTCTATATTTAAAGGCATCAGACCGGAGCATTATTATGCTCCTCGTTGAGCACGGGCGTGCTCAACTTAGCACCTACGAGGCACGGTCTGCCTTCGAGCATGATCGTGCTTGTGACTCAGACAGTCACAAGACACAAGCCTCAGAACGGGCATGCTGGACATGAGCAAGGTCATGCTCATGTACCAGAAAGGGATTTTAAGCTTAGAAATCCCACTTAGCCCTTCAACAACAACTCTAAGTTAAGTCCTAAGGCTTAACCAAACAAACAAGCATACATAAAAGCACTTAACAAAAAATCGGGTGTTACATCGGGCATATTGGCTAACCTTCCTCGGCGAGTTGATGCAATTAAATGTAAGACTTGACAAATATTGTTGTATTTTAAATATTTGCTTAGATTAGTCTGTTAGATGTCGATTGATTTATTGTTTTTGCATTGATTTATAATTGAGCTATAAAAATAGATATGTCAGCATCAGGAGGACAGTCGCCCCGCCCCCCACCGCATAGCGGTGATAAAGGGAAGGGGAATGCTAAACGGGGACGATACATCATCAAAACCTCGGTGCTAGCTTTTGTTGCTTCTTCTTCCGTACCCCCCATTCTATCTGCATCTACCCCGACCCCTGCTGTACCCATCTCGACCCCTACAGGAGCCTCCCCCACCCTGACCCCTACAAGAGCCTCCCCCACCCATTGTACACCCTCCCCGACCGACACCACACCCTCCCTGATCCATACCACACCCTCCTCGACTCACACTACACCATCCCCGACCCCTTTTGCACCCACTCGCTTCTATCCCCTGCGCTCACTTGCCTGCTACTCGCCGCCCCCTACTACACCCACACCAATACCTCCACCACCACCACCACCATCATCTGTTGCACCGACCACACAGCCAGCGGGATTGTCTTTTATGCCCCCTCCCGGGATGACACCACATCCGGACACTGCCATTCCATCCTCGTCATCTGCGCCCCAGTACGGTCATGGCACATCATCTTCTGTGCAGCAGTCGGTCGTGCCGGAGGCTGTGCTTGAATGGATGAGGATTCCCGCACCTGAGGATCGACCATGGATCGAGCCTGTTGGTGGAGCGTAAGTATTTTTTTTTAAATTAATTTTTTATAACAATTACTATTTTAGTTATTATTCAATGAATTTTTTGTTTGTCATATTGTTGACTTTGTAAAATTATAAACTTTTCAGGTTTATCCCATCGAAAGTGGGATCGAAGAACGATACCAACTCCACCAAGGCACAGTATCGTCGCTTCTGGCCATCATGGGGAGTCATACCGCAGGGGGATAGAGATCGTATCTTTAAACGATTCGGGGTAAGTTGTTTATTATTTCCAGTAAATTTATCATTTGTTTTTCATGCATTTTATATATCTTATTGTATAATTTTATTAATATTTTTTCCTTGTTAACAAGACCTTGTGCACTGGCACCCGCAGCATACCTCAGAGATACGTGCGATCTTTGAGGATAGAGCAGGTCGTAGGTTGAAGGACATGCTCCGAGAGCATAGGGAGTCCCGGGATCGTCCGGATTACATCAGCCCCAACATCTGAGCCCAGCTATGTGCGTACTGGGACACTACATCTTACAAGCTGAAGTGTCAACAGGCGAAGAGGAATCGAGCTTCCGAAAAGGGCGGGAGCCTGCACACGGGTGGTTTGATTAACCACATGCAGTATGCCCTTAACATGGTATGCATATGTAAATAATTTTATTTATAACTTATTTATATTTTTATAAATAATTTATTTTATATTTAATTGATTTTATTCGTGTGACGTTTGCAGGCAAGAGAACTTGGGCGGCCGGTTGCTGTCCCTACGGTCTTTACACAGACCCATATAAGCGGGGACACCGGCGAGTATGTTGATAGAGGTCCAGGCGGACTGTGATGAGCTTTGGGGTTTTTTTTTTTTTTTAAACGTTTATAATACATGTTATTATTATAATTTAATAATTTAATGTCTTTTATTTATTGATCATAGGAGGAGTTCACAGCTAGGTATAGTCAGGTAGCGTCTGAGGCTACCTCTTGTTCCGATGCCTCGGATCGTTCCCAGCTCGACCCCGCCGAGGTAGACAGACTTCAGACCCAGGTGTGGGTTTTGTACTTGTAGGGTTATTTATATATGGATTGATATTTTATTTGTTTTATTTTTTTATTTTATTTTTATTTTTATTTAATTAAAATTTTAAATTTTATTTGTAGTTTAAATTTAAGTTTTAATTAATAAAATAATAATATATTAATTTAATTAACATTAAATAAACAAGTAATTAATATTTAAAATAAAAAAGTTTAATAATAAAAATATTTAATAATTAAAATAATAAATATATTAATAATTAAAATAAAATTAATTAAAAATATAAATAATAATTATATTAAAACTAATTAAATTAAAATATTAAAATAGATTAAATTTAATATAAAAAAAAATGAAACTTACCGACAGATAATTCCATCGGAAATGTGGCAACTCTTCTAACGAGTTACCGACGGACATTTCCATCAATAAGTCTGTGATGTATTTACCGATGGGCATATCCTTCGGTAATGGGGCAGCTGTTCAAATGAGTTACTGACGGTCATTTCTGTCGGTAATTACCGACGGACCCCCCATTTCTATCGATAACTCTTACCGACGAGCTTATAATCGATGGACACGTGTCCGTCGAAAATCCGTTGGTAATCACCCATTACCAATAGCTTTTTGAGCTTTCCGACGGTTTTTGGTCGTCGGTATTGAGCTTTTTTTTTGTAGTGCTTCAAATTCAATTCTATTAAAATCAATTCTACAAAATTAAGTTCATCCAAAATCATGTTCATCAAACATTCATCCAAACATACAATATGGGAGAGAATTATAGCTCCTAATTCTCAGAAGTGTTTCCATTGGTATCATGGCAATTGACCACATCTGTACGATTGGAACCTACAAGTTGTCCTCATCCTGTTTACTTGCATGTTTTCCTTTCTGTTTTCTAAGAGCTTTTATCTCTTTTGTATTCTTGTGTTAATATGATTTTTAGGCTCCTAGTTTTTTTTTGACCAAAGGCTCCTAGTTTATTATCTTGCATTTGTTTAGAAATATTAAATTCAAACTCATTGTAACTTTAATTTACTAATTACTAATGAAAGAGTATAGTTCGTTACAGTGTAATATTTTGTATTTTCAAGAAAATAATATAAACAACAAAAATGTTAATTAAAGCATACATATATATGATCCATCATAACAAACGACATTATCCAACGTGCAAGGGACCTATGAGAACAATATGAATCCAATCATAATCCATCATGTCTTTGTGCCTCCTCTTCTCTTATACTTCACGCAGAAAGCTCAAATGCTTATCAAAGAATTTACAAACAGAGCACATGCACCATGTCTTCCTCACATGAGAAACTTCTTTAGAAACTCAATTTATAATAAGTTGATAAAAAAATATACTTTTATTTAATATAAAAAATAGTTCTTCAATATATAATTTAATTCAATTTTTTTTTAATCCATTTAATAAACAATAATGTGTATATATATTTCTTAAGATTTAGTCTACACAAAATTAAATTAAGCGGACAAAAGTGTGTTTGTAAGAATTTCTTCACTCACACAATTTCTAAGTTTCAACGATGGACATGGTTCCTCATCAAGTCTCTTTCCACGTGCCAGTTCCCACATCAGCTTATTATGTGTCGGGCTTTTCAGGCCTCAACAAAGCATGTGGTCCTCCTCGAGATTGTATCCTATATCAACGGCACCGATATATTAGAAAAGAATCCTAGCCGTTGAAAATGTTCCCTACGGTCAAAGTCATATGGGTCAACAACATCAGATCATGCATCATTGCCCACTGATGTGAGGGTTCACGCCTGCATGCAGCATGCCACACCTCGCACGTGCGAAAATCTTTATGTAAGCAAAGGGTAGCATGATGGTCATGTGTGGGCCCATCCGAGCCAGAGTGGCTCAGCACAGGTCAGGTCATGATCAGGGTGTGGCTCGGGCTCGTGCTAGCCAGGGGACTGAGCCTATGGCTCACGTGAACAATGGACACTTTTGTTTCAAACTTTCTCTTCTTTTCATGCTGGGAAAAGGAAAAGCTTTTCAATGCTATTGTGTCTTGACTCTTGACCACTTGATAGGAAAAGAAAGCAAACCCTTCAATGAGGGGTTGGGCTTTACCCTTTTTGTGGATTGAACTTTGAAGCATAGAGGGCCTCAAATCAATGTCGGCTTCCAATAATATAAGTCCTGTTTTAGCCTACAACAGACAGTGGGTGGAGCCCGTGAGCCTTGTCTTGGGCCCACAAGACATATGGACCAGCTTTATGGGCTCGGTTTTAAAGACATGTCCACGGTTGAGGTGATTGCTGAAAGCTTCAAAACAAAATAATTGGAATCTTTTCCACTTATGGTAACGTACGACAGTGACACAAATGCTCATCAAGAAGCAATCTCATCCACATTTAATAGGCCTTAAACTTTGTTTAAATGGTCAATATACTAATCTCCAATAAGACTTTTCGATCTACTTCGAGGAGTATCCCATCGCCAACCTGAGACGGGGACTAATCTCCCGCGAGAGTTTATTCGGCACCTCGATGGGTGGCATTTATCGCAGCTGAGGTTTTTTTCATACCCAAGGCTCGATCCCGAGACCTTGGTTAAGAGGCGAGAGGTCTTTAACCACTCTGCTCACGCCAACCTCAGTTGGTTCTTCAATAAGAGTTTGTTTGTGAGTTTGGAGGGAAGGGAAAGGAAAGGGAAGGGTGGGGATCAAAGGGAAAGGAAAGGGAGGGGATCAAACAGAAAGGAGAGTATTATCTCTCCCCTTGTTTGTGAATGCATATTGTATGAGAGAAAGGAAATGGAGGGTTTATGACATACTTTTACAATCTTACCCTTATTTAAAAAAAAATACATAAGTAATATTTTTTAAATAATATTAATGCAACTTTCAAAAAAATTTAATATTAATGCAAAAAAAAATTTAAATAATTTTTTTTTTTTTTTTATGGAGTTAGTTAAAGTATGACCAAAGAGTTATGCTTCAGGGTGAAGAACGTAGCAAGTTTTTTATTACTTTATTCCTATTTTTATTTAATTTTTGTTTACAAACGCACCCTAAGAAAGAAAAGAGTTGGAACATGGCAACGTCCAAAGCTGCAGTAGGCATAAGTGTAAAAGCGAGCGATTTTCCATTAATATTAATTAAAGAAGAGGTGTGAGTGTGAAGCATGCAGTGTGAAGGTAAGGTGTAAATAATAGTGGCTAAATTAGTAATTTATGTATATTCCCTCCAAAATACCCCAATTTAGGGTAAACTTAAAAAGTTGGCCGAGGAGGGGTTTGGGGGTTTTCTAAAATCTTAAAATACTTCCCCTCCATCTTTTTAAACTCACAAACAAGGGGAAGTTCCCATAAATCCTCTATTTCCCTTCCTCCCCTTCCAAAACAAAACTCAAAAACACACCCTAAAGCAAACAAATGTTTGATCTTAATGGCAAAATAGTGACTCTATAAAAAGCTAATAATTTTTGTGATTAGTATTACTGATATGAGAGATTATTGAGATGCATGCAAACTTGTAAAATTCCCTAAAATTGCAAACATTGAGCTTCGGCTAAGTGGCAGCTTTAGCCCAAGTAAAGGTGAGAAACACATGGACCCAAAAAAAAAAAAAAAAATTGAGAAACACATCAACTTCAATCCTTTACGTTAGTTTTTTTTTCCTCCACTTTCTTGTCAATCTTTCTTCTGTGTGAAAGTTTAGGCTTAATAAATGATTGTTTTGAAAGTTTAAAACTATATTTAATAGAGTTTAATTTTAATATGTAAATTTTACACTGTAGCACATCACTTAAAATGTGACTTTTAAGGTAGCCAATGAGTGGATAGACTTAAAAAAAAAGACTTTTACAATGTAGAAGTAGAAGTAGATGCTATGTTATTTTTGGGCAAGCTTTAAAAAATAAGCTTTTATATGATTTGTTGCAAAACACGATCGGTCTTCACTCTCTCCTCTCTCCTCTCCCTTCTATTGTGTCTCTTTTTTTTTAACCTAGGAATTGTAGTTTGTCCAAGAAATACAAAAATGTAAATTTTTTTCTACACTTATTGTCTTTTTAAAAGCTCATTCAAATACTCATTTTATTTTTAAAAAAAGTATGTTTATTTTAAAAATAAGTGTTTTTCCCAAATAAAAACCCATCTAAATGGATTCATGTAAAAGTTAAATATTTTTAATAATACTATAATATATGATTGGTTGATAGTGTAGAATATCTCTACATTGAATATGCCTTACAATTAAATCTTACTTAATCTTGTAAACCAAAAATAAAATAAAAATCTTACTTAATATCATCATGTCTCAAACAGTGGAAGTGATATCACACTTAATACTATATTTAATACTCCCTCCGGTCCTTAATATAAGAAATTAAACCCTAAAACACACAGACCAAGGAAATGCATTGAAATGAGCTAATTATAATTAATATTCATATAAATTTTCAAAAATACTCATTCTAATTAATGAACAAACTCACTTGTATGGAAAGTTGATATATCTCGTAATATAAATCATATTATAAATTAGGATAATATTAGAAATTAGCATTTAATATGTGTGAAAATTGATGCATGTTTCTTATATTTTGGACACAAAAAAGTACGCATTTATTTCTTATATTAAAGACTAGAGGGAGTAACCATTCATACATAGTTATAATTAACTAATCAATATATTGAAAGTTATACTTTTAGAATATTAAAATGGACATCTAAAATAAATTTAATAAATACTTTTCTCTACATTGATTATGTTATGATATACTAATCAAAAGTTTATGTATGTATGAAGTTATTTGTGTTATGTTATTAATGTAATATTTATTAAGCATTTACTTTTATCGTTTATGAAAAGAAAAAAGAAAGTAAACCTGTATTTTCGATATAATTATTTTATTTAGCTATTATTGGTTTTATAAATGTCACGTAAAATATAACGTTCGAGAAGGGTGTTACTGTTTTTTTTTTTTTTGGACAAAAAGGGTGTTACAGTTTTTGAAAGACTTGATGCTGTATAAAATCCTTTTGGCTAAATTACAATTTTGATCCCACAACTTTGGTTCATGTATGATTTTAGTCCCGAATTTCTTTTTTAACACATTTGGTCCCTAAATTATAAAAGGTTGCAAAATTAGTCTCTTCATCCCCAATATGTTAGTTATCTACAAAAGAAAGTATCCTATGTGGCTAACATTTTGCCACATAAGATGCAAAGTTGGCATTTATTTAATTAAAATAATTAAATAAAAAAAACAAAATGTTTAACAGGGCACGCGCTATCCTTATGCTTCTTCTTCTTGCAAATTTGCCTCTGCTTGCTTCTTCTTCCTCATAAAGTTAGGGTTCTAATCCAAAGTTTTTGTGGGCACATCTACAACAAGTAACATCTCCAGATGGTGGGGCGGCGTCACGAGTCTGGTGCATTGGTTTTTGCTGTAATTTTTAAAGAAGGTTTTAATGGAGAGGATGATGGTTCACTGGCATGGATTTTGGTTTACAACTTCTATAATTTTCCTTGATGATGGTAAAAGGTGGAAGGCTTGGTGGAGGTTCTGGTCCAATTCTGGAGGTTTTGTACCATATTTCTATTAATTATACTACATAAACATTCTTTACCTTAATTTGGTCCAATTCTGGAGGTGCTACACACAAATATAGATATTATGCCATCAGGTTTTCCATGGGTAAAGAAATCCCTTCTAAAAGAGTGAGTTTCTTTCTAGTTCTTTTATGACATGTTTCAAGAGAGGTAGATTGAGTGCAAATGGTGATGTCCAGATTGAAAAGGTGAAGGAAGAAGAAGACGAAACATAGGCAGGAGTAGATCGCAGGAAGAAGAAGCATAAGCAAAATTTTAAATTATTTTATTTTTTATTAATTATTTTAATTCAATAAATGCCAACTTTGCATCTTAGGTGGCAAAATGTTAGCCATGTAGGACACTTCTGTTAGATAACTAATAGACTGGGGATGGAGGGACTAATTTTGCAACCTTTCATAAATTGGGGGACCAAATGTGTTCAAAAAAAATTTAGGGAACCAAAATCACACATAAGCTAAAGTTGGAGGACCAAAACCGTAATTAAGCCAATCCTTTTTCATTCAAACCGAGTGTTAGAGTTTGAAAAGGATTGGTGTGCAAATAATTATTGTAAGTTGAACAAAGCCTGGAGAGACTAGGGGCTTGTTTGCTTTAGTTTCAGTTTCTTGTTTTCATTTCCTGATTTTATAAATAATTACAAAATTGCAACCTTATTTTAGTTTTGTTTCTTCTTTCCAAATATTTGTAAAGAAAACAATGAAAACAAAAAAAAGAAGTTATTTTCAGTGTTTCCTATACAAATTTTAAAAAAAGCAAACAGAATGAAAACAATATGTCAGTTTTGTAATTATTTCTGAAAATAGGAAACTGAAAATAAAGCAAACAGGTCCTAGGTGTGCAAAATCGTCTGTAACTTGATTGATTATAGTATAAAATCTTGGTCAATCCAACAACTAGACGTAGCTCAAAGTTGAAGGTGAACCACGATAAATTAGTTATGTGCTTTTCTCTATACCCTATTTAATTATTGCACTGTGTTTATTGTGTAACTAATATGGGGTTGAGTTGTCTTTCCTAGATACGTCTTTGTTGTTTTTCAAGGTTTTTTTTTTTTTTTATCTACTCTACTCTCCTGTTCTGTAGTGTTTTGTAAACCTTCAAACGTAGTCAAGCGTCTGCTTGCTTTTTATCATTTGCTTTCATTTTATCAAACAATTTTTAGTTTTGCAAAAAAGTGACCAATGGTTGATTCACAATTTAATCAATATAGATAATTGGAGTCGTTTTTTTTCAAAATCTCCAAGTTTACTCAACTATAAGAAGAATTATTGCTTTCATAAAATTTACTACTTTTATGTCAAATGTTTAAACAATATTTCACAAGTTATAAGTAAAAAGAATTTATTGTCTGGTTGACAATTAACAACCCTATAGCATATGATAAATAAGAAAAAAAAATATAAATAGGTACAACAGAAAAATATTCGGCACAAACAATTCATTCGAACAAAAGGGTCAACATCCAATTTTAGTTAATGATGGAGATTTGTTGGCAACTATATATGAGTTGCCTTACAACCTCTTGGCAATTGTAAATACTTAAAAACTTGTAAATACTAAAAACGTGGATGCATTAATTCTCAACATGTGTGTTTATACATACGAATATCGGGATTTAATTCATTACTACATGTTTGAGGATCTAAATTCTTTCTACACGAACTAACACACACTTTATAATCAAAGTGAATATATAACTTTTTTTATAAGTAAAAAGTATATTCAAATAGAGTACTAGGAGGACTCTAACCCATATCAAGATTGTCAAAACCGGACCTGACCGGACGATTCAAACGAGAACCAGACAGCTACCTAGTTCGAATGACCACCAAAACCGCCCAGTGAAAAAACAGGCCAAAAAACCACAAAACCAGTATAAACCGGCTAAACCGGACAAAACCGACAATCCATTAGCTTAAACCGGCCAAGGAGCGGTTCAATGTGAATATATAATGAAACAAATATAATTACATGAAATATGTTCAACAAAGTTAAATACTCAAAAATATAATTTACTAGTATGTGCATCCGTGCCCGGCACGGGCTAGAAGTTTGCTTAACATGAAATGCAATATACTATATAGTATAATTAATATTTTAAAGATGTCATATCTAACGAAATAATTTATAATTAATAAAATTTTAGAACATTAAAGTGTATGTAAATCCGCTTATATTAAAATTTGAAAGTATTGTTCATCTGATCTTACTAAGTAATGGAAAAAAAAAACATAAACACTACCATATATATCATTAAAGAAACGTAACAAAATAAACAAAGGTATGAATGTTGAATGATACATATATGAATGGTTAATGATTTAATATCTAACCATTTCAAGTTTAATAATCTGAAAGATATAGTAGAAAAAACTGTTGGGGGGTGCGGTAGCTCAAGTGGTAAGAGCTAAGGGTTTAAGGTATTGGAGGTGTTGGAGATCCAAGGTTCAAACCTTGACAAAAGAGAAAAATTAACAACTAACATACTAACTTACTTACTAACATTTGCCTATAAAAATAAAATAAAATAAAAAATAGTAGAGAAAATTGTTTGATAAAAATAATTAACAAAATAGTTGACTAACATACTAACTTACTTACTAACATTTGCCTATAAAAATAAATAAAATAAAAAATAGTAGAGAAAATTGTTTGATAAAAATAATTAACAAAATAGTTGAGTTGGTAACTTGGATAAAGGTTTACATACCCAAAAGTTCAAGATCATTTAAAGAAACATTAGTCTTGACTTTCATAAAAAGACTCTAAACATCTTTAGTCTACGCATATATTGTTTTATGATTTGTAACATTCAGCACTTTCAGTTCAATGTTGCTTCTCTTATTCAGCTTGTTTTTCTAGCAAAATTGTTCCCAACCCTTCATTATGTATCCTTCAAAATTATTTTATAATATTGACTACAAACATCAATATTTAATTCAAGGATAATAATATCATCTAAAGAATAATTTAGACATCCATAAATGTTTAGACATCCATAAATGTAATAGTAGCATGAGATAATCATTTTTATTTGGTCCTCCCAAATATATTATCTACCATTTTTATTTGATTTATTTCACTTGTTTTCCCATGCAAATTAATCATTTTTAGTAAATATATTTATCTATCATATTATTATTTTTATTCTCTGTTGAAAATCTATTTAATTTACTTCACCTCTTTTCCCTGTGAAAGTTAACCATTCTTAAAATATAAATTTATCTATGATATTACTATATATTCTTTTTTTTTTCTTCTTTTTTTTCTATGTGAAAGTTAATCATTTTGAGAAAATATAATTATCTTTCATATTGTTTTTGTCTTCTCTCATTAAAATATATTAGATTTTATTTTTCCTTTTCCTTTTAAAAACTAACCAATTTTATACAATATATTATCAATCATATAATTTTTTTGTTTTCACTTCAAAATCTATTTGATTTGTTTCTCCTCTTTTTGCATGCAAGTTAGTTAGTCATAGAAAATACATTTATTTTGATAAATTTATTTTTCTCATTTAAGAATCTATTTGATTTATTTCTAGTCTTTTCGTTGTTTAAGTTAACCATTTTTTTTTTGTAATATATTTATCATATTATTATTATTCTTTTATCTTAAAAATCAATTTGATTTATTTCTCCTCTTTTTATTTGCAAGTTAATTTTTTTAGAAAATATATTGTCCTAGAATATTATTTTGTATTCTCTTTTGAAAATCTATTTGATTTGTTTTTTTCCAATTTTCCTATGTAAGTTAACAATTTGTAGAAAACATATTTATCTAAAATCGAAAAATCTAGAAAATATCTTGTTATAATTTTTTCTTACTTATATAATTGTTCAATCTTTAATATCACACGCTAAACCGAAAGTAAACACAAATCATGCAAATTATTATTTAATTCTCTCTTATCGAATTGCAAACTTGATCTTTAATACTTCCAAACTTCAAAGTTCAAGGCACGGGAATAACTGGTTTATCAAAAACAAAAAAATGCACGGGAATAACTTTGCTAAATGAGAAAATTAAAATATAGGTGCTTTTGATATGTAAATTAAAAAAAAATTAAATAAATAATATTAGATGAATAATAAATAATAAGTAATAATATGTAACAAATTATTAACATAATGACATAATAAAATGGCACGGGGGTGAAGTTCGTTTAATGTTAAAACTATATTTAAATTAATTATAATCATTCTTTATATAACATGGCAATGTATATACCAATTAAATCAACTACGAATTCTGAAAAGAAAATAGCACATAGATCCTCAAGCAAGGATCGCAAAATTATTTCACAAATCATATCATTTTTTCCGAATTCATTTAATGCTCTCTCAGCTAAGATTTGTGTCATTTTCCTTCTCTATCTTTAATTTTATGCTTTTTTGAATACATTGGTACAATGTAGTAATCGAACATATTGACCTTTTCTTCTCTTTTCGTCGTGACCATTTTTAGAAATTATATTTATCCATAATATTACTACTATTATTCTCTCTTGAAAATCTATTGATTTATTTCTCATATTTTCCATGTAAGTTAACCAATTTTAGAACATATATAATATATTTATTTATAAAATTATATTTTCTTATCTTTTGAGTATATATTTGAATTGTTTGCCCACTTTTTCCAGTGTAAGTCAATCATTTAAAAATAAAAATATATTTATCTATCATATTTTTTTTTCTTTATTTAAAATTTATTTGATTTGTTTCTCATCCTTTCCCTATAACTTTTTTAGAAAATATATTTATCCATAATAATAATAATAATAATAATAATAATAATAATAATAATTATTATTATTATTATTATTATTATTATTATTATTATTATATCTTTAAAATCTCTTGATTTATTTCTCATATTTTTCCGTGTAAGTTAACCAATTTTAGAACATATATTTATCTATCAAATTATATTTTCTTATAATTATAAAAATGTTAAACAAAGTATACAATTTTTAATTGTACTACATACTATGATTTATTATTATGTTTTGTCCAAAAAAAAAAATTGATTTATTATTATATACTATTAGAAAAAATGTAAATGATTGTTGTTAGGAAGCATCATGTCGATAATAGCATAAAAAATTAAATAATGACATTTTATAGATTGTATAGATCATAATTGGGTTTGTTTTATCGGTTTTTTTAACCTATGCAATATTGCATAGGATAAGAGTCATTAATTACATCCAATTAACCTATTATTAATTAATTATGTCAAGCTCATTAATTATATTTTTTTTGAAAAAAAATAATTCATCTCTCCTATTTATTTGTTTTGATTCACCTTCTTATATCAATATCTCTTCCTACCAAAAATTGATTACCCAATATCTCTTCCCACCAAAAAATAATAATCATTTGATTTTCATTTTTTTAAGCTTAAGTCCCCCTGTTAACATAAATTAGAATTTTTTTTTTTTTTTGCAGCAACAAAGAAAACTAGAAAAGGGATGTTGGCAGTGTTAAGTCTCTAAAATGTCTGCGTGCATTTTCCTAAGTTTTGATGAAAACTAAACATTGGGTAATGATTTAATTAACCTATTTTGTGGTTGCTAACCTGTCTACTTAGTGTACAGATCAGAAGATTACAAAACTCACCTGTCTGTCTACCTAAGTCTCACCTGTCTGTAGTAGCCAAGAAGTCAACCTGTCTGCTGACTAGGATTGTTGATTATGTGCAAACTGATTTTACAACCTGTCTGTACCCTTCAACTTGTCTAAGGTTCTTCGTTAAAGGAACTCGAAGTACAGGAAGCTTTTGCAAGCTGTCCCCTCATGAAGAATACTCTGAGAACTTTCTCACGCTTATCAAGAAACTCAGAAGTGCTCTCTCTCAAGCAAACAAGGAAGTCAGAGATAAACTTCCAGTTAAAGAACATTTCCAACATGCTTTATTCCCTAGTACTTTCAGTCATTACACAAAAAGGGAAATGTACTCTGCAAAAGTACAAAAGCACTCTGGACAACTCTGAGTTGGCGTCTACACGATACATAAAGCTATTATCCCTCATGTTAGAGTACAACCAACGTCTTCATTGCATTAATGGCTGTCCAGAACGACTATATTGCATTTAATGAAGCTCTGCCTGAAGCCATAGTTGCAAGGAATGTCTCTAACGGATATTAAATGTTTGAAGGCTATAAATACAGAAGTCATTGAAGATGAACACAATCAGAGTTTTTACAAAGCATTAAAGAGCCATTACTCTGTTCATTTACTCATTCTGTATTCTTCAATCATTTGAAGTTATTACGCAGACTTTCCTAAAGCCTTATATTTAAACCACTCTCTGAGTGTTAGTGAAAGGTCTGTAAGTGTATTTATTACAAACAAAACTCTCAAACAAATCTGAGTGAGCCTGAAGAGGCTAGGTGTGCAAAGAATACTTGTGTTGGAGCCTGAAGAGGCTAGGTGTGCAAACAATACTTGGAGTCTGTAACCTGATCAGTTATAGTGGATAAATCTTGGTGCTGCCAAGGACTGGACGTAGCTCTTTGTGTTGAAGAGTGAACCAGGATAAATCTCCGTGTTAATCTCTCTTCCCTTAATCTCTTTAGTTGTTTAGATTATATATCATCTGCTTTCTAACTAAGGGGTTAAAACTGCTTTTATCAAGACTGTTTCTGTTTTATACGTGTGTTGTTTTCTGCGAAAACTACAACAGACAGGTGACCTGTCTGTGTAACCTTTTTACACCCGTCTGTGCTTGGCTTCTGCATGCAAAAGTTTTTAACTTTATTTTAATTTCTGATAAACACAATTCAACCCCCCTTCTCGTGTTTATAGTTGTCTATTTCAGTTGGTATCAGAGCTCAGCCTCTGGGTTGAGCATCTAACAGTGTTGAGGTAAAAGATCCTGAAGAATAGACATGACTGCTGGAGCTAGTGGAAGTAA
Source organism: Echinosophora koreensis (assembly GCA_035048595.1). Taxonomy (NCBI): domain Eukaryota; kingdom Viridiplantae; phylum Streptophyta; class Magnoliopsida; order Fabales; family Fabaceae; genus Echinosophora; species Echinosophora koreensis. The sequence goes on along the minus strand of JAPCYP010000025.1, from coordinate 2,903,955 downwards.
CCAGACCGAAGGAGCCTCCTTAACCAGACCTCCATTCTTCAATGGAGAAAACTACAACTATTGGAAAGATAGATTTCAATGGTTCATTCTATCTACAAACTCAGACCTCTGGGATGTCATCACAGATGGTCCTTTCATCCCTAAAAATGATGACAACACTGACAAACCAAAAGCTCAGTGGACCCCTGCAGAAAAGGCAAAATGGGAGCTGAATCACAAAGCCAGATACAACATCATTTGTGCACTCAGTCCTGATGAGTTTGAGAAGGTCTGTGCCTGTGATTCTGCCAAAGAAATATGGGATACCTTAGCTGTCACACATGAAGGAACCGCCAAGGTCAAAGAATCAAAAATTGCCATACTTGTCAGAAAGTATGAACTATTTCTCATGGAAGAAGGAGAATCTGTTGCTCAAATGATTGGGAGATTTCAAACTATCATCAATGGTCTAAAGTCTCTTGGCAAAGTTTACTCCAATGCCGAGAAGGTTGGAAAGATACTTAGGAGTCTACCTAAGCAGTGGAGACCTCTGGTAACTGCTATCTCTCAAGCCAAAGATCTTTCCACTTTGACTATGGATGAACTCCTTGGAACACTTACTGTTCATGAGCAAGAACTTGGAGATGAAATCTCAACAAAGAAGGGCAAGTCAATTGCTTTGAAGGCTGATCAAAAGTCTTCCAAAGCCTCTAAAGCTTTAAAGGCAGACGAGTCATCCAGTGATGCTGACCTGTCTGAATCTGAGGATTCTGAAAGTGATGAAGAACTATCTCTCCTAACTAGAAAGATAAAGCTTCTCCTACAGAAAAAGAAGTTCAGAAGGGATAAGCCATTCAGAAGATTCAACAAGGACAAAAATTTCAAGGATTCCACCTCAACAGACAAAAACTCAATCGTCTGTTATGAGTGCAAGAAACCAGGACACATCAAAGCAGAATGTCCTCAACTCAAGAAAGCCCCATTTAAGAAGTTCTTCAAAAAGAAGAAGAAAGGAATGATGGCCACTTGGGAAGATCTAGAGTCAACATCTACTGATGAGGAGACAGAGGAAGAAGCAAATCTCTGTCTAATGGCTAACACTGACTCTGATTCAGATGATGAGGTAAATTCTGATTATGAGGAATTACTTGATGCCTATGAAGAATTGTTGGAGGAATCCAACTGTTTGTCTAAGGCTCTCAAATCTCTCAAGAGAGATCATGTTAAGCTCCTTAGTGAGCATAAACAGAAATCTCTAGAGTGTGAGAAATTTGCCAAGGAGAACAGTGAGCTGAAGACTGAAAAGTCTAATGAAGCTAAGATCTCTAGTGATACATCACAGTCTGAAGAAGTTGAAAAACTTCAACAGAAAGTGGAAGAGCTCACTTCTGATCTTGCCAAATTTGTTAATGGTAGAGATAATCTGACAAAGCTGCTTGGCTGTCAGAGGCACTCCCTTAACAAAGAAGGTATAGGATATGTCCATCAGATACATCATAAAGTATCAACTAAGCACTCTAAAGTGTCTGCTACATCTATTTCTATTAAATCCATACCTGTCTGTAACTTCTGTGGAAAGACTGGACATGTTATGTCTAAGTGTCTCCACAAGAAAAGAAGGAAGTCTTCACAGACTCCTAGAACTAACAGAAAAGGACCCAGAAAACTCTGGGTACCTAAAGATCAAATAATCTCTGTTGCAGATGTCCTCAACAGCACAAAGAAAACACCACTGCTGGTACCTGGACAGTGGCTGCTCGCGACACATGACAGGAGAAAGGTCTATGTTCCTAGACCTCCAACTTAAGAAAGGAGGACATGTGGCATTTGGTGGAAATCAGAAAGGGAAGGTTATAGGAATTGGTACTATTGGTGGTAAACCTCCTCTTCCCTCTATATCAAACGTTCTTATGGTTAAAGGATTAAAACACAATTTGCTTAGCATAAGTCAATTATGTGACAGTGGATTTGATGTCTCCTTTACCAAAGATTTCTGTATAGTTAAAGATCTTAGTGGCAAAACCCTCTTTTCAGCCAAAAGGCAACAAAATCTGTATAAGATTGAACTGACTGATCTCTCAGATCAAAGTGTAACATGTTTGATGTCTAAAGAGGATGAAAGATGGTTGTGGCATAAGAAACTAGGACATGCTAGTATGAAATTAATTTCAAAACTAAAAAGGGATAACCTTGTGAGAGGATTGCCTGATATTAGTTTTAAGAAAGATATTTTGTGTGATGCATGTCAGAGAGGTAAACAGATAAAATCAAGTTTCAAATCTAAAAACCAAATATCAACCTCTAGACCTCTTCAGTTGTTGCACATGGATCTGTTTGGACCAGTTAGTGTTGCTAGCTTGGGTGGAAGGAAATATGGATTTGTCATAGTTGATGACTATTCTAGATTTACATGGGTACTCTTCTTAACCCACAAGGATGAGTCTTTTAAGGCTTTCTCAGTATTCTGTAAAAGAGTACAAAATGAGCAGGGTTTCTGCATTTCTACTCTAAGAAGTGACCATGGGGGAGAATTTGAAAATGAGCAGTTTAGTCAGTTCTGTGAGGAGAATGGGATCTCTCACAATTTCTCTGCACCTAGAACTCCTCAACAAAATGGAGTGGTTGAGAGAAAGAACAGATCTCTGCAAGAGATGGCTAGATCTATGCTCAATGAAAATAATCTCCCTAAGTACTTCTGGGCAGAAGCAGTAAACACAGCTTGTTATGTACAAAACAGAATACTCATTAGGCCTTTTCTAAAGAAGACTCCTTATGAACTGTGGAAAGGAAAAAGCCCCAACATCTCTTACTTTCATGCATTTGGTTGTGAATGCTACATATTAAATACCAAGGATCAACTTGGAAAATTTGACTCTAAGACTGACAAAGGTATCTTTTTGGGATACTCTGAAAACTCTAAAGCTTTTAGAATTTACAATTCTAGAACATCTGTTATTGAAGAATCTGTTCATGTCAAATTTAATGATAACTTAAAGACTGATAAGGAATTGTCAGATCTAGAAGATGATCTTGCAGGTCTTGATATAAACAAGTCAGAAGATCAACAACCTGACTTAACCAAACCAGAACCTGAAGCAGAACCAGACAGACCAGTGGAACAGACAAGTCAACAGACACAGACAAGTCAAAGTCCTCTTGAAAGAGACTGGAAATTCAAAACTCATCATCCTAAGGATCTCATCATTGGTCATCCCTCAGAAGGAGTAAGAACCAGATCTACCTTAAGAGAATCAAGCAATGTGGCCTTTTTGTCAGAAATAGAGCCAAAACACATTGAAGAAGCTCTTGATGATGAAAGCTGGATTCTTGCTATGCAAGAAGAACTCAATCAGTTCATCAGAAATGATGTCTGGACACTTGTCTCCAAGCCTAAAAACAAGTATGTCATAGGAATAAGATGGGTCTTCAGAAACAAGTTAGATGAAGATGGCAAAGTTGTCAGAAATAAGGCAAGGTTAGTAGCTCAAGGCTATAACCAACAAGAAGGTATTGACTATACTGAAACATTTGCACCTGTAGCTAGAATAGAAGCTATTCGCATACTAATGTCATATGCTGCACAACACCAAATCACTCTTTTTCAAATGGATGTGAAAAGTGCTTTTCTCAATGGAATAATTGAAGAAGAAGTTTATGTTAAACAACCCCCTGGTTTTGAAGATACTGATAAACCAGATCATGTTTTTAAACTTAAAAGGGCTTTATATGGTTTAAAGCAAGCACCTAGGGCATGGTATGATAGACTAAGCTCTTTTCTCATGCATAACGGCTTTACAAGAGGTCAAGTAGATACTACTCTGTTTAAGAAAAGCTTTAAAGAAAATTTCATTGTAGTCCAAATATATGTTGATGATATTATTTTTGGAGCAACTAATGAAAAGCTGTGCAAGGATTTTTCAAAGATGATGCAAGCAGAATTTGAGATGAGCATGATGGGAGAATTGAAGTTCTTCCTTGGTCTACAAATCAAACAGACAAGTGATGGAATCTACATCCATCAACAAAAGTATATCAAGGAAATGCTCAAGAAATACAAAATGGAAAATGCTAAACTTATGAAAACTCCCATGGAAACCAATGCAAAACTCAGTAAAGATGATGAAGGTAAAAAGGTAGACCAAACTGTCTACAGAGGTATGATTGGATCTTTGCTGTACTTAACTTCAAGCAGACCTGATATTCAGTTTAGTGTCTGTATGTGTGCTAGATTTCAATCTGATCCAAGAGAATCTCATCTTAAAGCTGTTAAGAGAATATTTAGATATTTGCTTGGTACTACTAATCTTGGTTTGCTATATTTAAGAACTAATGAATACAGATTAGTGGGATTCTGTGATGCTGACTTTGCTGGAGACAAAATAGAAAGAAAGAGCACCAGTGGAGGATGCCACTTCATTGGAGCAAACTTGGTCTCTTGGTCAAGCAAAAGACAAACAACTATAGCTCTATCTACAGCTGAAGCAGAATATATCTCAGCTGCTAGTTGTTGCTCTCAGCTTTTATGGGTAAAATATCAACTTGAGGATTACTCTATTTTTGAGCATAATATATCTGTATGGTGTGATAATTCTAGTGCTATCTGCTTAACTAAAAATCCAATTCAGCATTCTAAAGCTAAGCATATAGAAATCAAACATCATTTCATTAGAGATTATGTTCAGAAAGGTATTTTTGATATTAAGTTTGTTAAAACTGAAAATCAATGGGCTGATATCTTCACTAAGCCCTTAGCAGAAGAAAGATTTTTATTTATTAGAGATAATTTAAACATGCATTGTATTGTTGAATGACATGTCTGAGTATTTAAAACTGTCTGTGATCACCTGTCTGACTCTGCTGAGTCACTATGCTGAAACCCAACAGTTTTTTTTTATTAAAATGGTTATTATTTATTCATTTGTTTAAATACCATTTGTTAATCTGAAGCTAATCATAAACATGGCAGTTTCTACCTCGAAACCATGTTTTCATTATGTCTAAGTGGGCGCTACAGTTCCCCACACAAATCGTGCCATTCTTAATTAAAAATGTCTTTTTTCTCTCTCCTGCTTTCACTTCTTTAAAAGGCAAATCTTCAGAAAGTTTTAAACTTTATCCTTCTCAAAAGCCCTAAGTCTTTTCGTCTTCGTCTTCCTCTCGTTCAAACCCTTCTCCCTTCCAAAACTTTCTCTTTCTCTCTTTTCTGAAAAATGGCATCTTCAAAACGCCTGTCTCCAAAAGAGATTGCTGAGAAATACGAGATGAGACTAACTGATGTAGAGAAGATTCTACCTGGAAAGACTGTTGATCTTCAACAGATGAAGAAATGGGGAATGGATGTCACTGAGGAGTTGGAATACTCTAAGTGGACACCCTTCTTTGATATCAAGGAGCTGGTCCATCCAAAGCTTGTCAGGGATTTCTGGAGGAATGCTGTGGTCATCACCAATGTGGTTGATGGAACCAAGAGCTTCAAGGCTCAAATGTCAGCTGATGTAACTCTTCTGTTCCCTATAAGCTCTCTGGAACTGGCAACCAGATGTCCAAGAATTGGAACTGCCTTCAGACCTGACTGGGAAGATCCGGTGGGAACTGAGAATATCAATATTGCTGTTTATGGTGTTCCCAACCCTGAGAACAAGAAGCCTGTCTGCATGGTGCCCAAGTGCAGGTTCTTGCACAAGCTGCTTCTGGAGTGTGTGATGCCCAGAAGAGGGTCAAGAGACAATGTGACCAAGTTGGACAGATTTGCTCTGTACCACTTGATTCACAAAATCAAGATAGACATCAATGACCTCATCTACATGTATCTTGAGTCTCTGATCAGAAGGACGAACATGCCTACCTACCCTTATGGAATGCTGCTAACAAGGGTTTTTAGAAACAAGATATTTGTTCCAACTGATGTCCACTTTGTGGACATGGCTCTGCCCATAGACAAGAAGGTCCTGTCTATGATGGGGATTGAAGGAATCCCTCTGGAGGATGAGGAAGAAGAGAAGAAGAAGAAGAAGAAGCCTGCTGTTGAGCAGAAAATGAAGCAAATAGCAGAGGAGCCTGCTGATTCCACTGGTGAATCAGAGTATCCTATCTCTGAAAGGATTTGGAAAGCTGCTGGAAAGGTTGCCAGACAGGATCAAAGGCCTGAGGAACCCACAGCTTCTGAAGCATCTGCTGAGACAGTAGAGCCTCTCAGATTCAAGCTGAAGAAACCCTCTCCCAAGAGGAAGACCAGTGAGGCTGAAAAATCAGGTGTGGTTTCTGCACAACCCACCAAGAGAAGAAGACTGGTGAAGACCTTTGCCAAGGACAGACAAGTGAAGTCTGTGCCTAGTAAAGAGGAAGCACCTGCTCAGGGGGAGCAGACTTCTCCACCTGCAGAAGAGCTTAGGGAGATCAAATCTCTTAATCTGGGTTTCATTCCTAGAAAAAGAAGGTCAGGCTACCCTATGCCTGTTATGGCTGCTGCTGAAAGGGAAGCTGTCCCTGCAGAAGAACCTACTGCTGCTACTGCTTCTGCACCCTCCACTGACCTGTCTGCTGGAACACAGACAGTTGGTCATCTTGAAGAAGCTTCTCTGTCTCCTTCAAGGAAGAAAGCAAGGCTTTTTGAAGAACCACTCTTCACCTTCCCTTCTGCACCATCCTCTCCCCTTCATCTAGGTATTCCAGATTCTGTTGTCTCTTCCCCCTCTGCTCTCTGTGTCAACCCCTTATCTGTTGCCTCCCCTCTTCACTCACCTGTCTCCTCTCTCCCCTCTCCACCATCTTTTGATGTCCTGTCTGATGTATGTCAATACACAGTTGTTCACAGGGACTCAACTCCCAGAGAACAATCTGGCATATCATCTAGACTGTTTGTGAGTGATTTGCAATCTCTGATGACTGCAAGTATATCTCACTTATCTGTCATCCCTCCTCCACCACCTCATATTCTGAACCCATGTAGGGAGATCTTCTTTTATCCCCCTATTGTGTTATTCATTAGAACACTGGAAGGATCTCACTATCCTGCCTCTGTTGTAATGTTACCCTCTAGGTCTAGATTTTTCTTTCTTTTAATCACAGGGTCTAATTCGTTCTTTTCCCACATAGACTCTCTCCTACCCCTACCTCCATCTGTCTTAGCCCAACAACCTCTTCCCCCTCCTATTCCAATAAGAGTCACTCGACTGTCTCTTTGTGAAAGACTCTCTTGTGTCTTTCCCTCTCCTGATTTTGACATAGTCAAAATCACCCCTCTGTTTAAAATAGTTTTTCTTCCTTTATTTTATTTCAGAACCATCCATCAACTTTTCTTTCCCCGTGTCTCCTCACCCTTCTCTGTACCTAAGGCACCCCCAGTTTTAGCCTTACCCTGGTATCCATCTCTGTCTGCTGCTTCAACCAGCTTGTCTGCAGAAGTCTCCTCCTCTCAAATGGTGGATTCAGTGAGCTTCAATCTCCTTAAGACTGAGCTAGAAGAAGTCAGAAGACAATTGGATGAAGAAAGGCATGCTAGGCTGCTGTTAGAACAGAAAGTTGACTCCCTGTATCTTCTTTTTAATCAGCCTAGATGAGTAGTTGTAGGAACTGCCCTGTAATCGAAATGCTTATGATGAATACAACTCTTTTTGCCTTATCATTTTCTTTTTGTCTCTTTTTCTCTCCACTGTTATATCTTTACACTTTTTGTTGCTGACAAAAGGGGGAGAAAAATGTTAAGATGTTTAATGAATATGTTTAAAAAATTGTTTTCGTTCTCTAATATACTCTGATACTATGAACTTAAACCTGCTGCATATTACTCTGATGCTCTTATTTGAACTCTAATGCATCTGTCTGCACATATAGAATATATCAACTTGTCTACTGTCTGTACCTCTGTACTCTGATATTTTCAAAGGTTCATCAAATCATCTGAATGTTTGTCATCATCAAAAAGGGGGAGATTGTTAAGTCTCTAAAATGTCTGCGAGCATTTTCCTAAGTTTTGATGAAAACTAAACATTGGGTAATGATTTAATTAACCTATTTTGTGGTTGCTAACCTGTCTACTTAGTGTACAGATCAGAAGATTACAAAACTCACCTGTCTGTCTACCTAAGTCTCACCTGTCTGTAGTAGCCAAGAAGTCAACCTGTCTGCTGACTAGGATTGTTGATTATGTGCAAACTGATTTTACAACCTGTCTGTACCCTTCAACTTGTCTAAGGTTCTTCGTTAAAGGAACTCGAAGTACAGGAAGCTTTTGCAAGCTGTCCCCTCATGAAGAATACTCTGAGAACTTTCTCACGCTTATCAAGAAACTCAGAAGTGCTCTCTCTCAAGCAAACAAGGAAGTCAGAGATAAACTTCCAGTTAAAGAACATTTCCAACATGCTTTATTCCCTAGTACTTTCAGTCATTACACAAAAAGGGAAATGTACTCTGCAAAAGTACAAAAGCACTCTGCACAACTCTGAGTTGGCGTCTACACGATACATAAAGCTATTATCCCTCATGTTAGAGTACAACCAACGTCTTCATTGCATTAATGGCTGCCCAGAACGACTATATTGCATTTAATGAAGCTCTGCCTGAAGCCATAGTTGCAAGGAATGTCTCTAACGGATATTAAATGTTTGAAGGCTATAAATACAGAAGTCATTGAAGATGAACACAATCAGAGTTTTTACAAAGCATTAAAGAGCCATTACTCTGTTCATTTACTCATTCTGTATTCTTCAATCATTTGAAGTTATTACGCAGACTTTCCTAAAGCCTTATATTTAAACCACTCTCTGAGTGTTAGTGAAAGGTCTGTAAGTGTATTTATTACAAACAAAACTCTCAAACAAATCTGAGTGAGCCTGAAGAGGCTAGGTGTGCAAAGAATACTTGTGTTGGAGCCTGAAGAGGCTAGGTGTGCAAACAATACTTGGAGTCTGTAACCTGATCAGTTATAGTGGATAAATCTTGGTGCTGCCAAGGACTGGACGTAGCTCTTTGTGTTGAAGAGTGAACCAGGATAAATCTCCGTGTTAATCTCTCTTCCCTTAATCTCTTTAGTTGTTTAGATTATATATCATCTGCTTTCTAACTAAGGGGTTAAAACTGCTTTTATCAAGACTGTTTCTGTTTTATACGTGTGTTGTTTTCTGCGAAAACTACAACAGACAGGTGACCTGTCTGTGTAACCTTTTACACCCGTCTGTGCTTGGCTTCTGCATGCAAAAGTTTTTAACTTTATTTTAATTTCTGATAAACACAATTCAACCCCCCTTCTCGTGTTTATAGTTGTCTATTTCAGGCAGCAACAAAGAAAATGCACTATTCCCTAATTCTTTATATTTATCTACAAAGAATCTTTTTTTCAGCAACAAAGAAAAGGTACATTGTAGAATTTTGGTTTTATTTCATCAACTCTATTCCTTACTTCTTTCTATTTATCTTAAAATAATTTATTTAATTTTATCTATATTGTAGAGAAGTTGATTTATATTATCTTTTGAGTTGATTGGCTTATCAAAAAAAAAAAGGCTAAAATACCATTTTGGTCCCTTAACTTATTTTTTAGATTCAGTTTGGTCCCTTAACTTTTAAAATGTTCAATTTGGTCCCTTAACTTATTTTTTAGATTCAGTTTGGTCCCTTCACTTTTAAAAAGTTCAATTTGATCCCTTAATTTATGTCTGTTGACCTAAGTTAGTCATCTCCGTCAACGAGTTATTAACAGTGTTAATTTTTGAGGATCCGGTTGAAATTCGCTAACAATTTAAAGGACCAGTTTGAATCTCGTTAACAATTTAAATGACCAATTTGAAACAAGTTAATAATTTAAAGAATCAATTTGAAATTCATTTAACACTGTTACTGACATTATTGATGGGAGAGGACTAACTTGAGTCAACATAGACAAATTAAGGAACCAAATTGAACCTTTTAAAAATTAGGGGAGCAAACTAAATCTGAAAAATAAGTTAAGGGACCAAATTGAACATTTTAAAAGTTAAGGGACCAAGTTGAATCTAAAAATAAGTTAAGGGACCAAGATGGTATTTTAGCCCAAACCAAAAAAAAAAAACTGTAGTTATAAAATCAATAAAACTTATTTTCGATCAAAATCCAAAAATGGTTATTAATTTTTGTTGGGAAGAGATATTGGGTAATCAATTTTTGGTGTGAAGAAATATTGATATAAGAAGGTGAATAAAAACAAATAAATATGAGAGAGTTAAATGATTTTTTCAAAAAAATCATAATTAATAAGCTTGACATAATTAATTAACAATAGGTTAATTGGGAGTAATTAATGATTCTTATCCTATGCAATATTGCATAGATTAGAAAAACCGTTGTTTTATATATTGTATAGATCATAAACAAATGTTTTTTTTTAAAGGTAGTTATTGGCATGCTTTAAATAATATAAGTTTGAATACAATTTTTATGATAATTACAATAATAAATGGTGGACATTATGGAGTCATATGATAGTTTATTATATTGCCCTTTTCAATACACCATTAATTAAGTTGGATCAAGAATTCAAACAGACCGTTATTGAGTTTGATGAAGATTCCAAATGGTCATAATGGTATGATTTATTATATTGTTATATTTGTTATATTTTTTATTTTGCTGATTTATTTCCATTGTCAGTCTTTTTGTTAAATAATTTCTTGTTAGACACTTTAAGAAAAACTAACCACAATAAAATTCTGAAATTTAAGAAAAATCCAAAGCAAATAAGACCATCCACCATTTATAAATGTCAAAAGTGATTTGAAATTTTTTTTACTTAATTGTTACTTATGTAAACGTTGAAAACACATCCAATGTAATGAAACCACCTTTTAATTGATATTCATGCTAATGTTAAAAAAAAAATGTCAATGTAACGTTGAAACAAATTCAAAATCTTGATGCTATTAAATTGTATTGAAACGTCGGAATAGAAGGGCAATAAATCTGACAATCATATCAAAATGCAATTAGAGATAATAAAAATAAAATCAAAACATTAACTATTTATGCATTTAACATCCAATTAATGTTTTTTCTTGACGAATTTCTAACTGTATCCATTTTTATTATGATTTATTGGAATGAAATGAGTGATGAACCTCCTTTATTATGATTTCCAATCAGAATCTTCCTTTATTATGATTTCAAATCAGCATCTTGCATGCTCTACCTTCAAGCTTCCCATGATGGACCAAATTGTCATTAAATTAAGAAGAAGAAGTTTTCCTGGTCAAATATAGCAGTGTCAAAAACCTTAACCCAGAATTTTCATTATTGAATAATAATAATAATAATAAATAATAATAATAATAATAATGGTACCCAACATTATAAAAATAACAAAAGGTAAAAAAATTGAATGGAGAAAGCTGTCAAAGAATAATGGCTTTTCATTTACCAAAATGTTTTGGTAACAACATATTTATTTACTGAACACGTGTTTTTTTTTTTTAATGCATTGGGAGGCTATATGCATGTGTTCATTGTAGCAATAGAAAAAAAGTACTCCCTCCGTTCCTTTTTCTATGGTAATTTAAGGTTTCTACACACAGATTAAGAAAGTATTAATTTGTTTACATTTATACCAAGTTACCCTTATTTATAGTATCATTGATATGTGTAGTGTATTTATGGCTGAACTTAAGTAGGGAAGGTTTAGTGTGTTTTTAATGTATTTCAATTTAATTTTATGATAAGGGTATATATGGAAAAAAAAATTGTCAGATATACCTTGGGTTTATAAAAGATCCATTGTTTTGGAACAAAAACAATAAGCTAAAATTACCATAGAAAAGGAACGGAGGGAGTAACACTGTAAAAGAGCTAGAATATAATTTACATATCACAGCCAACAATAAAGGGAGCTTTTTTTTATAATCCTACTATTCAAATAACAATAAAACACACATTTTTCCATAGTGCAACAATACTTGTTTCAGAAAGGAAAAAAAGTAAAATTGCTTACCACATCACCTTTAAAGGTTACATCTACCTTGAAAGTCTCAAATCCTTCCTCATACTAAGCTCCAATAGCCTTGAAAGAAACACCAAACAAATGGGTTAATTGAAAAATATAAATTCAAACTTTTAAGGAGATACTATACTTACTGACCCAAAATTCCCAGCTGTGGGAGAAGGAAGGGAATATGCATTAGATTAATCAATTTCGAAACAATATAAAAAAAAAAAAATTGAATCAGATACTATACTTACTGTGATTTGGAGAGCTAATCAAATCACGAATTTGCAAAAGAAGAACAATATTAGAAAGCCATATTGCCAAAGAAAATTAAGGTTGTAATATGGAGTTGGGTGAAATTCAAAGGGAAATGAAAATATGTAAAATATGAATAATAAAGAACAAACCACACTTCATATATGTAACAACTCATCATGTGTCTAGAAAATCATAATCCCTCTGCGGCACGAAAAGCTCAAACTCACGAAAACGGGACTGAGTCAACTCGGTGATATTGGAGAAGATGGAGAACCTCAATTGATTATTCGGTTTGGAAGGATAAAATATAATCACCTTGAAGGGTTTGAAATGATATGTTCATAAATAAATAAATAAATAAGGGAAAATAAAAATTAAATCACAAAATGGGTGTATATACCTTAATCTTTTCTTTTCTTACAACGGTTTCCTAATCTGTGGCAAATATTATGTTGCGATTCTTCTCTTGAAATATCTGTGATTATAATAAGCAAACAAAAAAGTCAAAATCACTCCTCATTTGGGTGAAAGAGAGAGAGGGAGGGAGAGAGGAGATACATATGTTGGTTTCAAGATTTGGTGTTGTTTAATTTAAAAAAGAAAACAAAGAAGAAGGGAGGAATGTAGCTGAAGAGAATTTGATAATTAAAAGAGAGAGTGATGGGTTTGAGAGATACTATTAGACTTGAATAATATGTTGGAATGGAGGTATAGAGAGATGTTAGAATTGAGTAAAGTAAATATTGCATTGGAATCTATGAGATTGGATCGAGATTATAAGGAGCAATTAATAAAATTTTTATGTCTTACATTGGAAATAACTTTAATACATTTGAAAGTTGAAATAAGATTGGGAACCATTAATCTGCACAATTCTTTTAATTCAAACCAAGGTTTTCAAAACCGGACCGGTCATTGAACCGGCGAAGGTACCGGTTCAAGGTTCAATGGTTCAACCGTGGTTAAACCGTGGTTGAATCGGTAATAATTAAATAATATTTTTTAAATTTTTAATATAATGTATATAATAATATTAACATAAAATTAAATACTTATTGTTTTAATCATCTTTGTAAACCATAAAACATAATTTTAGCTGCAACATAAGTTTTGTTATTATTATATAAATAATAATTATAATAACTGTACAAAAAAAAAATTTAACAAAGGGAGGAAAGTTTATTCATTGAAGCCAAGGATTATAATTTTTTAATTTTTGTGGATGGAGACAAAACAAGATGCAAACATACAACACGGTAGTATTTTGTCTGTCCATTAAAAGTTGAAACCAAATTTTGCACTTTAGTAAGCATGTGATGTGTCAGTGGGCTACAGGCCCATAATGAAAAAACATAAGGGAAAGTCTAACCCTATTCTTTCGGTTCATCCATCTCACAGCCGCCCATTCCCTCTCTCTCACTCATAAGTCATAAGTTTTCTTTCTAAGCACACAATTGCTGTTCCTGGTTGCTGCTGCTGCTTACAATTTCTTCTGCTCGCCGTTTCTGCTTGCTGTTGCTGCTTGCCATTTCTGCTACTCGCATTTCTATTGCACATCCCCATCCCCTATTTCTTTTTGCGTTTTTTTTCCTTAAAAAAACTTGATTTTAAGCGAACCGGTTCAGACCGAGTTGCAACCGATTATGACCGGTTTTCCCGGTTTTTCACCGGTTTAACGGTTTTGTACCGGTTCCTTGCAAGTCCGGTTTTAAGGATCAACCGAACCGACTTGGTGTCCGGTTCCCGATCGGACCGGTTCGACCGGCCGGTCCGGTCCGGTTTTGACTACCTTGATTCAAACAGTTATCAAGAGTATTGAAACTCACATGTTTCTCGAAATGCATGTAATTTATTTGCTTATTTAATTTTTTTATTTTTATTTTTGTATTTTGATTTTTTAAATTATTTTGTATGCAGAAAAATTATTTTTTTATTTTCATTTAGGGAAAGCCTAATTGAAGCTTTCTTGATAAGCTTTCATTCTCATATTAACACATGTCCATACTTTCCTCCTAATGGGGATTAGTTTATATATTGTATATTGTATATATTGTATAGATAAGAATCTTTTCAATATTGTTATCCAACTATTTTTCTTTTTCTGATAAGCAAAAGAAATTTATTTAAAAAGTATACTTTAATCCTATTACAAAAATCAAAAGGAGAAATTCATTATTTGCAGAAGTTCATTATCAGACTATTTTTCTTATTATATTCGATTTTTTTTAATTTTACCATCATCTTTGACTGGTTATTTCTTATTTATTAAATTTCTCTTTCAGCCATATATCACTTTCTTCATTCAGCAATTCCTATTTTAAGTTCAGTTAAATCATAAATTCAGAAGAGTCTTGCCAATAGTTTTATCTAACTTTTTTTGTGGTACATATAACATTATTCTACTTTATTAGTTTTTATTCCTTCTTCTTTTTAATGTTTTTATTAAATTCAAATTCTTAATTTTGTTATTGTTATCTTTCATCAATTTAAAACATTTAAATTTTATTATCACTGTCTCAATTTTTTTTGCGAAGTTTCTCATGTTGACATGTGACGTCATTTTTCTTATTATACTTTTTATTATTAAGATGTGCCTTTTAAAAAATTTAAAATAAAATGTATTAAATAAAAACACAAATACTTAATAGTTTAAAGATCTAAAAAGTATTTAATGCTTTTTTGAAGAAAAAAAAATTTGAATAAATAATAAATACTATTTTGATTTTTAATTAATAAAACTCATACTATTACTATAAATATGGACAAGACTTCTCTAAAGTGGACAAGTAAGGTATATCCACCACTAGTAGTTTAATAAAGTGTTCAACCCACTAAATAATCTTATGGTGTATAAATTTTTAGACTAAATTACTCTTTTGGTCCCCTATCTTTATTTTAGGTTTCATTTTGGTTCCTCATCTATTTTTTTGTTCCGTTTTGGTCCCTTATCTGTATTTTAGGTTTCATTTTGGTTCCTTACGTTAGTTTTACACTAACGACATTAGGTTTCCGCTGCCACTCGCCGGAAACCGCCGTCGGAATATGGGTTTAGAGAGAGAAAACTTCATTTTCACTTTTCTCTCCCTTCTTACTTCTCTTCCTCTCCTTTCTTCTTCCTCCTTCTTCCTTCTTCCAATCTGGGTTTAAGTGAAACATCTTTGATGGTTTTTAGTTTGGTTTTTGTTCGAAATGTCATTGGATTTGAGCTAAGAACTCAGATTGGAAGAATGAGGAAGGAGGAAGAAGGAAGTGAGGAAGATAAGGAAGAAGAGAGAGAAAAGTGAAAATGGGGTTTTCTCTCTCTAAACCCAGATTCCGGTGGTGGTTTCCGGCGAGGGGCGGCGGAAAACTAACACTGTTAGTGCAAAAATAACTAAAGGGACCAAAATGAAACCTAAAATAAAGATAAGGAACCAAAACGGAACAAAAAATAAATAAGGGATCAAAATGAAACCTAAAATAAAGATAAGGGACCAAAAGAATAATTTAGCCAAATTTTTACTTGCTCTTTGTAAATGCAAACTTGCTGTGAGGAACTTTTTCTATTATTATTTACACCATAGCGATAAATATTTTAAAAAATTAAAAATAGAGGAAAGGTTGTTGTAGCCATTAGCCGGTGTGTTTGATTTTTCTTTGGGAATTATCCAAAGACACATTTGGACAGAAGCTCTTCCCAACAAAAACCAAATACACCCTCAATGCCACCTTTTTTCCATGATAATTGGTAATTTCATTAATAATCATTTAGCTACAGCATCACAGCGAGGAACTATACCCACCTTCTAGGACCAAGATAGGAATTTTAGCATCCCAATGTGACTTAGAAGGAACAAAAAGATAACGTTCTGTCTTTGCTTTTCCATTCGGTGTTTCTTCTTTTCCAAACCCCTACACCCAACAGTTTCAACATTTTCAAGCAGTTCTATCTGTACCTCTACACGACAGGCAGGTACATGCAATTCTGTTGTCCCTGACAGATCATAGCCTCAAAAGTTTTGGAAAGACCATGCTAGCCACTCTGGTATTTTCATTATAAAAAAATTGCTTCAAGTTTTTTCTTTGCTGCTGAAAAGAAAACTTCCCTTTAGGTCAACTTGCACACTAAATAGTAAATATGTGGGTTTGCTGAGGAAGTTGGAATGGGTGAGTGCTAAGAAGCGTTGCAAGAGTCTGGTTTGGAGAATTCGGGCAGTGAAAAAGGCTTTGGAGAATTAAGTTCCACTGTAATCCTGTTAGTGCAAGAACACTATCTCACACATACTGTAAATTTCTATTCACTTTGCACACTTACACTTATACACTATAGCACTTCTATTTATAGTGCTATCACACCGATAACAATCAATAACCAACTCTTAGCTATTGCAACTAACCATCACAACTAACTAATCAACTATAACAACTAACACTAACTAATATTTGAATTATCTCCAATACTCCCCCATAATTCAAATATCCCAATTACACATTTATTACACTCAAATTTGCATTTTTATAATGCACACATTATTATCACTAACACACATATAAGTCCACCTGGATCCCATGGAAAATTCAACAAGAATTGGACTTGGCCCATTAAAACAAAACCTTCACAAATTTGTGAAGTTGGCCCATATTTCTTCATAGTGTTGGGCTTGGCCCAATATACCAAAGATTGAACTCCCAAGGCAGAAATAAATTTCTGCTGCTCCTCCATGACTTGGGCTTGGCCCATTAGGTCACAAAGTTGACCAAAATTTCGAAATACCAATTTTGCCCCTTGTGTCATCTTCTTCCTCACGACTAACCACAGCAGCACCGCCTTCCCGACGCTACACCTCGGCGATTCTGGTGAAGGCGGCAGCGGCAGCCTGACTGGACGTTCCGTCTCTACTCCCTTCGAACTTGTTGTGTTCTTCGCGGCGGCGGCCCCCATTGGGTTCACATCAGGCGGCTCCATTGGAAACGCCCCACCAGCCGCGAGTGCCCCTTCGGTCGCTGCATAAGCATTCTGATCCGGCGGTGGATCGCCTGGCCTGTTCGAGACCCACAACTTTGTCTTCACCGGCAACTGCAGCGATGATGACAGTTTCGAAAGAGCTCGTCGGAGCTGGTAAACGCGGCGGCTGCTCGAAACTCATGGGTTGAACATCATCTTCGCCCTTCTCACTTGCTCTAGCAATCTTGATATCAGTCTCCAGCTCTGGCACCGCCGCTGATGAACCACCTTCACTTAGCTACATGACAGGGTGCACGTTCTCCATCTGATACATCTCCGACGGTCCTAGCTCCGGCAGTGTTCTAGCCGGACTTAGCCCTTTCATATTATCTCCATCTCTGTTCGTGGAGGAACTCGACGCTGGCGACCTTGTCGGAGATGATGGGTTGAGCGTTGAAACCCTAAGTGGCTGACACTCAGTGTCGCCACCGCAAGTGAACCACCCGCCGTATGCGAGTTCCAGCCCTGAGACGATGGTGGCGGTTTCTTGACCCCATCCACCTCATCTTCGTCTTCTGACTCTTCACACCCAGGACCAGCTTCCACCAGATTTAATGGATTAGTGTGATTGTTAAAGTTTCTACGATCCCTTTCTTGACAACTCTTGTTTGCCTCAAGATCATCATTACTGCACTCTGTCTTGTTTGTTCTCTGTTTCTCTTTTTCCCTGTGTCCTCTTCTTCTCTACTTGCTCTTCTCATCTTGTTCTTGCCGCTCCTTCTTGCAACACCATGAACTTTGTTCAAGATGTCCCATGCTTCTTTAGCATTCTTGGCTGAAGCAATCTTCCCAAAATTCACATCATCCACACATTAATGAAGAACGATGAGAGCCTTGTAATCCCTCTTCTTGGATTCCTTGTAGGAGGCACTCTCCTCCCCTTCTTGGATCCCACCCTTCACTGTTTCCAACACTCCATGGAAATCAAGGATCGCTCTCATCTTCATAACCCAATGCTCATAGTTCTTGCTATCAAGAACCGGTAGAGGAATTGAAAAATCCTCACTCAAAAACTCCATATCCATGAACACACTCTTTGTCCCAAGATCGTTATAGCTCTTGATACCACTGTTAGTGCAAGAACACTATCTCACACATACTGTAAATTTCTATTCACTTTGCACACTTACACTTATACACTATAGCACTTCTATTTATAGTGCTATCACACCTATAACAATCAACAACCAACTCTTAGCTATTGCAACTAACCATCACAACTAACTAATCAATTATAACAACTAACACTAACTAATATTTGAATTATCTCTAATAAATCCTACAAGTTATGCACTCAACTTTGATAGTGCTCAGGAGATTACAAATATGAACACCACAACCTGGGTTCATATGCAAGGCTCTAAGACCTAGCCTCATTTTCTCTAGTTTGATGCTGAATGATGTATGCATATACCTTGTTTCGTAGATAAGCGAAGCAAAGTTTGATTTCTCGAGGATCTAGCACTTATTATTTCACCTGTGTTAGTGTACATACCTTCTGTCATGATCTGAACACTTGTTAAGGTACATCCTTCAGTTTTGTCGTGAAGCTAGAACGTGTAAATAGTAACACACTCTCACGCAACTCGGCAACTGTAGTCAAGATGTTAAAAAAAAAACAACTTTAAATTGATCTCTGGAGAAAGAAGGCAGACCTTTTCTTACCTTTTACCAGGAAAATTTATGCATCTGAGGCCGACCAGTAGTGTCCGAACTCCGAAATAATGATTTTAAGATATCTTTTATAATGATAGTATTAATGTCCAACGGAACCTTAACAATCGGTAACTTCAAGAAAAGAATTGATAAATGTATTGACAATCTTTTTGTACAACGGTATAACAGAACTGAAACAACTAACTAGGAGAAAATGGGTAATTTAACAAACATCAGGATCGGCCACGTCTGGATTAATGTACATACATAATTTCTCATGCCAACGACAACAATGTCTTTCATCTAAAATCTCCAGAACGCAATTGTAAGTCAAGTCACAAGCATTCAAATAGCAGGGTCTTCTAATTTAGCTGAGGATAGATCGTTTACGTGAGGATAAGAAGCTTTCTCATCCAGCTGGTTTTGGGCCCATAGCAGCATCTTCAACAAGCTTGGAAGTTTGGGATCTGATGCAATAAAATCAAAGTAAGTTACTCGATTCCGGAGAATTGCAGTCTAAAAAATTATCATATAATGAAAAATACAGCAGAGTTGTAAGGTGCTTAACAGCTTAGACAATAAACATGACCACTTTTGATGGAACATAATCAAAATAAAACCGGTCTAAACTTTAAAATAATTAGCAGAGTCAGAAAAAGTGTACAACGATAACCAAAAGGGAAAGAAAAAAAAAATCCAAGTTCAGTCACTAGAACATACACACAATATGACATGGATACGGGGATACTGTAAATATTTTGAAATTCAGGATATGATATGGCCTGGATACATTAAGAAAATTTTACAGAAAAATAATTTATATAGATGCAAAATATTTATAAAGAAAGAGACGTTAATCATTTCTCCTTAATGTATGACTATGATGATTACAATTTACAAAAAGATACTTGTGATCATAATAACAAAAAAATACAGTATTACCTATATCATAATATATTATTTCCCCTATGTCAAAATATCAACAAAAGTATCTTTAGTAGAACTCAAAACAAGTCTCGGCTCTATACAATAGCCAACAATTCAAATGCATCTTTACTAAGTTACTATCTAATACTAACTGATTCAGTCTCCTCTTCCCCTTTACCGTCATCCGAAACAAGCATAACTTCTAAGTTTGGTTCATCAAGAGACATGTCTGCCAAAGGGATGCTTCTTGGATACGTATCCAGAAGTATCCTACAAGTATCGGGTAAAATAAAATTTAAAAATAAAATTAAAAAAGAGAATACTTCTTGGGTATGTATCCAGAAGTATCTTACAAGTATCGGTGTCGAACACGGGTACGACACAGATACATTTGCATTTTTGGAGTATCCAGGCTTCATAGCTCACTACCCTTTAAGCACATATCATAAGCAGATGATATGCATAATAATATACACAACTCATTCCTAAACATTCAAGCCAAATCTTTCATTCAAGTACATATATGACAGATCCAAGAGCACTCCAAACATAATGTTGACATCCCCATTGGCATATAATGGAAACAAAGAAGCAACAAAATGATTGATCACAGTATGCAGACAGCAAGTCCGCTCGATATTCCCACAGAATTTACATTTGTAAAAGCAGGCAAATACTTCAAATAGTGAATCAGTCATGGGCTCTACTAGTTTGAATCCATCTTTCGGTTTGTGTACACATTATTGGAACACTGATTACTCAGGTAAATCTAACAATGTTATAATATTTATGTCCCCAAATTTTGTAATAAAACAGTTGCTATGTGACTAACTTTATATCTCAATCAGAAAAAGCTTATAGGAATATGAATACAATTGTGTGCCATACATTCCTCAAATAATTAAATATGCAAAGTAAAAATTAAAACCAGAGTCATACATAAACAGATGTTGCAGCAAACACATACCTTTTTCATGACTCTGGCTTGTAAGTATGGCAGCATTCACTTCACTTGCTGTCTTTAAACGCTGTGATATATCAAGAAGCTCTCCAACAGGACAGTTAGAGACATCTTCAAAGGCAAGAAGTGCTACAGTCCTCTCCAAATCTTCTAAAAAGCTTTGCTGGAGGGAATTCAAATTTCAGTCAACTGTTAGCAACAAGTCTATGCAACTAATTCTACATATAAATGTTTCCGTGATAAGAAACTATTTTCACATTTTGCATTGTTTTCAAACTACAATCAAACAAAGTAAATTAACAGAGCAAACAATCAACCCATTATTAAAAGAATATATAAGAACATAAATGCTTCACTAATTAAGACATTATATGGAAAAATAGAGAGCAAGAAATTCACTAGATGAGACTTACATTTTCCTCCCCCCTAGGTGCAAGCTCCTCCTGGGCAAACTCTAGAGCTTCTTCTACTTTTCCATTTCGAATTAGCTCTATCAACCGTTGCTGTTGGAGATGGAAAAATAATTGGGGGTTTGTGTCCAGTATCTGCAAACAGTATTATAAGATGAATATCAAGTTTAAACTTTATAGAACAGACGAATAAGAATCTAATGAATGGACATCCTGCTGAGTGCTAAAATGTTATATGATGCAGAGTGTGGTTTTAAGAATGAGGGAAAATATTAGTGGGGAAGGCAAAAGACGGAGAAAGAAATTCTCAGCAAGAAATAAGTGTATAAACTGATCATCTCTACTATAATTAAGCGAGTAGAAATTTGATTATAAAACCTCTGTTGTACAGTACAACCGCCGCAGTTCTGTAAATACTTATTCATCATTGGATGCATCCCTTTCCTAACCTTATATTGCTTAGATCACATTTAAATTGCTAGAGGCTGTTGAAACCATAAAAGCATCCACAAGAGGATTTGGTATTAAAGATTTCTCTGGCTTCTAGACTTTCACAAATGCTATCATCTAAGCAGCATAGGCATGGATAGATGCATCAAATCAAATCCAAGACAACACAGAATACAAAAATTTCTCAAAAGTTCATGATATGGGTGGGTAAGGCATAGTATATTGAATAAATATTTAAAAAACATTTAAATGTCAATAAAAGCTAAATTACAAGACTGTATGATATATTTCCATTTCAAGAGGTAGCAAATTTTAATAAATTCAAATGTTTTGATAGCATTGAGAGTTTAGACAAGTTCCAGTCTAGCTCAGAAGCCTTTTTCACTGTTTTTAAATGTGTTTTGGATGTTTCAGAAACAGGCACAACATATTTCAGTACCTATCAACTATTTTGTCTAAAAGGAGATTAAGAAAAACATCAAATAATATGGGAGCTCAAACAGATATGGTAACTTATGGGAGTTTTCAAAAGATTTCGCAAATCATGTTAGGAATGATTAATTTCGATTGAAGCATGATAGCAAACAGAATAGTAACACAGAAATATGACCAGAACAGTGATGTTATTAATAATCAAGTAAGCTGAAACAATCCCTGAAAATGTGCAGAAGAAAGCACCAACTACTGGATTACAGAATGGAAAACAGGAAAACACAGCAGCAGCTCCTTACAAAGGGAAAAGCTCCCAATCTCACTAACAGAACTAATCTCAATACTCCTAACAGAAAAGACCCCTCCACATAAAAACCTCCCACTAACAGAACTATTCTCAATACTCTTCAAGGGTCTGCACCCCCCAATGCCCAAAGGCCCCAATTCCACTCAGTTCAAAGGATATCTCTCTCCCCCAATCTCCCCTTTTAGTTATAGGCTACCTATCAGAAGCTACTTCTCAACACTATGTATACATATCTCCATATGGAAGACGTCTCCTAAATCCATGTGCTGCATAAGAATAGGCTACATACTACCTATTTAATTCTAGCTTGGAAATCTTCCTATCATCTTTTAAACAGCAAACTCGTAAGTTGAACGATAGATCCCTTCATTTACTCCTAAACCAAAGGATCCCTTTGCACAAATGATTTGATGCCAAGCCTACAATGCTTATTAATAGTAGGGAGAAAAAATTGATAAGTAAAAAGAAGAAACAACATATGAAGAAAACAAAACATAAGTAACAACAATTAAATGGAAAAAGTTAGGAGTAGTGAATATAATCCTACATAACAACAAACTTTAAGGAAGTTGTATCGCCTTTCTTGGTGATACACTTATATCCTCATATGCATGTGGTGGTAGGGAGCGGGGATAGTTGGGAAGGGTATTGCAAAATCCCCAAATAAATGAGGCTGCATAAAAAATTCCCCATTTAAACCCAGCACGCATCCTCCCTTCCGCAAAGGAAAAAAAAAAAAAAAATGCAAATACACAAACATCGGTGTAAGACCGCTACACTGTATTATTATCGAAATGGTGACTGCATTGCAATAACACTATCTATGGATCAATACCTCAAGCAAGTGCATGTCTATTTGCGCAACCTGTTAAGCAACAACTAAATTGACTGTATGCAATGCAAATGAGAAAGAAAAGCAGTTAACATAAATAGATTGTTTAGCTGCATGTCAACAAGCTGGGAGATTATAAAAATACAGAATGGGCAACCTACTTCTGGATTTAAGTCATTCACTTTTTCAATTGCATCCTCAACATTACCACTTTGCACTGCCTTTTTAACAGCCATGCGATCAGTGATTGTTGCAAGATCAATGTCTGCTATAGATCTATAAGGAAAAGCATAGTAGAATACATACATACATACATACATACATATATATATATATATATATATATATGCGATAAAAACATGCAAATAAAAGAAAGAAATACAGAAATCAAAAGATGCAGAGAGGCATCATTTTTTCAGGATACGTTCAGTTCCAGACTCCATTCGGAATTTCTCAGCAGCTTCAACATAACCCTCAGTAACAAGGAAATTCATTACCAATTTATTCATGTCTTCCTTCCTAATCTTCACATCATTAAGCTTCTTCTCCCACTCTTCTCTTGTTATTACTTTCTTTGATGCAGCCTTTACACAAATAAAATCAAAGATAATTGCTTAGTCCCATTGCCAGTTTGCCACAGAATTTGTTACAATCAGTGAACTTCCATGTAGTGAACACAAAATTGTCCACAATTAGCCTATATATAGTAACTTCCAGAAAAATGGCTGAAATTGACCACAGAGCACATAGAACATCACACTTTTCCCCTATCGTTTTCTGTCTAACACATTATCATGAAAATGTTAAATTGAATTAATCTCCTCCCACCCCGTCTCTAAAAAATAAAATATTACTACCCATCAGTACAATAAAAGCAGTTCTGCAGTTTTTATGAGTTATTTTACCAATTACTAGAAGATATTCACAGAAAAAAGATCAAATCTGAATATCTTTCTAAATCTCTTTACAATCATATATATAATAAAATGCAGAAAACAATATCATCAGCTGTTAAATTAGTAGAAACTTAAGATCCTTTGCACAATTCATTTGAAAATAATAACAATAATAATTTAATTAATTAAATACCATTGCCTCGATTTCTGCTAGCTGACGAATCACAATCCAAAACAGTGACATCAGTGCACCCGCTTCAACTCCATTGAATCCGAAACGATACGCCGTCTACCTCTCGACCTGAAAATCGAACCTAATTGCAGGTCATAAACCAGCATCGATAAAATCCCAAATCAAAAACTGTAATTACACATTACAAATTCGTTCCTTCTTCTAATCAACCAAAATAAAAAAAAAGGAACACAACTACACACGCTATATATATAATCCACGTCAAAACCCTATTTACAAACGAGGCAAAAAAAAAAAAAAAACAGAGAGAGAGAGAGAGAGAGAGATTTTCCGCAAGTGATGCACGGTAAAGTAACAAAGCAGAGTGTAATTTTACCCCCAAAATATATTCCCGGAAAAATATTATTGTTGTTATTTTCGGGGAAAGTGTCGGTTCGACAATTGAAGCGTATATGCAGGTATTTTTTGCAGAGGGTGCCTTCCCTTCAACCTCTCTCTCTAGACTCCACTTCTGAATTGTAGAGCAGTAGCTGCTGCTGGTAGTTCGCTTTGGACCCGGCTCATTTTCGGCCGGTTCACTTTGCTGGGTTGGGGCTTTAGGCCCAGCGTGTCCAACACAATCTCAAATAGAATGAAGACTTTTAATATTAGCACCTCCCTAATTCATCTTCCCACCTCCTTTTTCCCTTTAATTTTTTTATTTCCCCAAATACCCTTCATTTAGCTTCCGTATGAGATCAAAAAAAATAATTTAACACACGGATGGAAACTGTGGTTCAGTTTCCATATGTGTTAAAAAAAATATTAACTCACAAAAATTCCAGTTTCCGTATGTGTTTTTGAGCACAAAAACGGAAACTACATTAACACATATGGAAGGCGGAGGATTTTGGGGATGGCGGTCTGTGACACCCTCTACCCCGCATGTATTCAATAGCGATAACACAGATATAAAAGGGAAAGAACGCATGCAGATTATATCATAATAATCAAAACCGGACAGAGACTGTCGCATTGTAACATAACGCGGAAATAACCAAAACATGTTTATAAAGAAAACATAACATAAAACAAAACCATAAACGAACCCAACCCCGATGTCACACTACAAAGTTGATATAACCAATATGATAAAACAACTCGAATACAACTGGAAACAACTAAACAACTACTGAAAGCAGGAAATCCTATCTACGAGTCGCGGCTCCTCAGAGTCACTCCTCAACTGGCTGCACATCGACCTCTGCATAAACGATACATGCCACAAACAAGAAACATAGAGATAAGGGAGTAAGAAACATGTATATGAATATAATGGCAAGGAAGCAGTTAGCAAGACGAGCATACATCAAACAAGCATGTTATATCAAACAACAATATCATAACAATCATCATCATATAACGTATATGCTATGCAATGCAGTTCTACTCCACTCCTCTACTATGCACTTGGATCCAAACTAACTCAAGATGCCAACTTTGGGGTTACATTTCCACATTGGCCAAAAAGCACCAACGCCGGGCCAAACCACCAACCATGGGTGGACCCCTTAGACAGCCGACACATCTTATTCATGGATGCACCACCACGGTGTATACTTGATTCCCTTTCAAACGAATCCCGCGGATGGACAGATCGTCTTACTCTCGGACAACCTCCCTTATATTGCACAACCTCCCATCAGCATCTCCGATGCGTGAATGCATGGCAAACAACACACAACCACAACCACCACCTCCGCTTGGGCCCATAGGCTACCCAAGTTTTATCACCATCAACACCTCGACCACTAGACTATCGAGGATTATCATTTAACGTTCATCGTTAAGTCTTTTAGGCATTAACAACACTCTAGCCATTAAGCACTAGAGCTCAACACCTTGACCATCAAGTATCAAGGCCCCCTTGGAGCGAACACTAGGCTACCAAGGTACAACATCTTATCACTTGGAGCTAACACTAGGCTACCAAGGTTCAACATCTTAACGATTGGAGCGGACACTAGGCTACCAAGGTTCAACATCTTATCACTTGTCTTTGGTCTTCGTGTTTCGTTGGTATATCTTATTAAGCCTTTTAAGCGTTTGGGGTGAAAACCCCTATTTCAACATTATGGTTTCTGTTCTGGTTAGGTGAGCACGGGCGTGCTCACCCTTAGCACGGGCGTGCTCACCCTTAGCACGGGCGTGCTGGACCTGCAGGCAAGCACAGTCGTGCTACCTGCTGAGCACGGCCGTGCTTAAATGCGCGCCCTACTCTGGACTTCAAACTGGAGCACGGGCGTGCTCCTTATCAAGCACGACCGTGCTCAATGGAGCGTGGCCATACTAGTCTGGGCAGAAAGGGTCAGGAACTCTTTCCCAAATCCTTGGGTCAATTCACAGATTCAACCTATTGGTTTTTACCAAACCATTGAACATCAGCTTCATTAATCTTAACAGTTCTTCATTAATATTCATGTCTTATCAAAAGGGAATTAATCCTTTAATCTCAATTCATTTAGTTGTCCATAATCACTCATAAATCAATCCCTAGTGTTCTTGACTAAACCAGTTGGCGTAAACCTCACACTCATTACTTCGTTCAGATTTATGAACAAAGGAAACAACCTCCCTTAACATCATTAACAGATTTAACGTTTCAACGTTAACGCATTCACAACGTCAATCAACATTACATAATCATCACAATAACATCATAGCATCACAACATCATCATGTTCATTACAATCAACATATAATAACAAGAACATTCATAACAACATTAATCAACTAATAACAGTCATGCCAATATTATCATCACAACAATTAACATCATATAACAAATAGACATAAAGGCATATAAACATGTTATCATACAATAGGGTCATGGGTAACCCTTCGTCTTACGCTACTCCCAAGCCTATATACTCATACTATTCCTTCTCCCCATACCTGGTATGAAGATTCCCAAAACGATAACGTTGGCAAACTAGACACGTTCCCTCGAGTGGCTCGACGAGTTTCCCAAGCCTTGGCCAAACAAGAAGAAGACAACCAATTAGTCTCTAAATCTAGTAATAGATAAGAGACTAAGAGAGAGGGAAGACAATGTTACCTCAAACTAAACTAGCGCGCTACTCTTCTCCCAAAAACTAGAGCAAGAACACCAAGAACTTCAAGGGGTTCGAGAGAAGAGTTTTTTACCACACTAGGATTGCCTAATGTGCCAAAATAGGGTTTCACATGAAAACCCTCTCGCTGCTACCTCCTATTTATAAACTTTGCACCGAGCACAGCCGTGCACCCCCTTAAGCACGGTCGTGCTTACATCAGCGTCACCGAGACGCGTTCACTTACCTAGCACGATCGTGCTCCCTATTGAGCACGGGTGTGCTCGCCAATCCCTTGCATGGTCGTGCTTCCCATTAAGCACGACCGTGCTTGTGACTCAACCAGTCGCAAGACACAGCTTGAGCACGGATGTGCTGACTCATGAGCACGGTCTTGCTCATGCATCAGGAAGGGATTTGAAGCCTAAAATCCCACTTAGCACACTCTAAACCTTCCTAGCAAACAAAGCATATACAACAAGCGCTTAATGAAAAACGGGGTGTTACAATTCCACCCCCTTATAAAAATATCGTCCTCGAAATTTCTATAACCTCAATTGGTTAACTTTCGCCAATTAAGCTTGTACCTTGGGTTGAGTCCTTAGACTCGGAGACTCCAGTTCCACTAAGAGAGCAGCCCCCCCCCAGTGGTCTTCAGCCGATTGACTTGAGGCTTCTAATTCCTGCTAACATCCTGTGGCTTTGACTTCTCTTCTTCGCAGTCCCGGCGGAAGTCGCCATCCTTGCCACACTTGAAACAGATGATCTACGGCTCCTTGCATTGATGGGTATAGTGACCTTCTCCACATTTACCACACCTGATAGACCTAGAGGAATCCTAGTCCTTAGGCTTACCTGTTGAGAATCACTGCTCCTTTCCACTTCTCTTGAATTCTCAACCGATCGGATCCAGACGCTGTCTTTCTTCGTCTTTCTGATCATCATCCTTACTGTTTTGTACATCTGAACTCTTACGGCTTGCGATCCTGGA
The DNA here is from genome assembly GCA_035048595.1 of Echinosophora koreensis. NCBI lineage: Eukaryota > Viridiplantae > Streptophyta > Magnoliopsida > Fabales > Fabaceae > Echinosophora > Echinosophora koreensis. Next base: position 2,875,640 of record JAPCYP010000025.1, on the reverse strand, counting down.
CTTGTAAGAATCCTCGAAGATTCGACACTTGTTCACCAAGGTGGAAAAGACTCGGATCTCCTGGTAGCTGATAGCCTACTTGATTTTTGGACGCAGACCGGCCTCAAACTTTACGCACTTGGAGCAATCGTCCGCCACATACTGGTACAATGTATAGTAACGGGCGAGCTCCTCAAACTTAGCCGCATACTCTCCTAGTGACATGTTGCCCTGCTTCAGCTTCAGAAACTCCATCTCCTTTTTGTCCTTGATGTCCGCTGGAAAGTACTTCTCGAGAAACCTGTCCTTAAACACCGTCCATGTGATCATAGCACCTTCGGCCTGGATTCCCTGACGACAGTTCTCCCACCAATCAGCCTCCTCTATCAGCATAAAGGTCCCAAAGATGACCTTCTGTTGTTCGTTGCATCCCATAGCTCGGAAGATCTTCTCAGTCTACCTCAGCCACAACAAAGCTCCTTCCAGGTCGTAAGCTCACTTAAAAGACGGCGAGTTGTTTCGCTGGAACTTGTCCAATCCTGAAACTTAGTTGGTCCATCATTGTTGTTGTTGTTCTGGTTCTGGCCTATGACGTTGGCAAGCAGTGCCAAAGCATCGGGATCGCTTGGTCGTTCCTACCTCTTCCTGCCATTGGTTCCTGCATTTACCCAAGACAACTGTTAAATACAGGGAACCAAGCAGGAAGGTCTAACAGTTCTTAACACTAGAGCATCATTATCTATAACAAGTATAGATAATTCAAACAAAAACGCACAGAAGACTCGCAACAGACTCATACCACGTCCAGACAGGGCCGAACTGCTCTGATACCACAAAATGTGACACCCTCTACCCCGCATATATTCAAAAACGATAACACATTTATAAAAGGGAAAGAACGCATGCATATTATATAATTATCAAAACCGAGCAGAGACTGCCTCATTGTAACATAACGCGGAAATAACCAAAACATGTTTATAAAGAAAACATAACATAAAACAAAACCAAAAGTGAACCCAACCCCGATGTCACACTACAGAGCTGGTATAACCAATCCGATAAAACAACTCAGATACAACTGGAAACAACTACTAAAAGAGGGAAATCCTATCTACGAGTCGCGGCTCCTCAGAGTCACTCCTCAACTGGCTGCACATCGACCTCTGCATAAACGATTCATGCCATAAACAGGAAATATAGAGATAAGGAGTAAGAAACATGTATATGAATATAATGGCAAGGAAGCAGTTAGCAAGACGAGCATACATCAAACAAGCATGTTATATCAAACAATAATATCATAACAATCATCATCATATAACATGTATGCCATGCAATGTAGTTCTGCTCCACTCTTCTACTATGTACTTGGATCCAAACTAACTCAAGATGCCAACTTTGGGGTTACATTTCCACATTGGCCAAAAAGCACCAACGCCGGGCCAGACCACCAACCATGGGTGGACCCCTTGGACAGCCGACACATCTTATTCACGGATGCGCCACCACGGTGTATACTCGATTCCCTTTTGGACGAATTTCGCGGACGGCCAGATCGTCTTACTCTCGGACAACCTCCCCTATGTTGCACAACCTCCCATCAGCAACTCCGATGTGTGAATGCATGGCAAACAACACACAACCACAACCACCACCTCCGCTTGGGCCCATAGCCTACCCAAGTTTTATCACCATCAACACCCCAACAACTAGGCTATCGAGGATTATCATTTAACGTTCATCGTTAATTCTTTTAGGCATTAACAACACTCTGGCCATTAAGTGCTAGAGCTCAACACCTTGATCATCAAGCATCAAGACCCCCTTGGAGGGAACACTAAGCTACCAAGGTACAACATCTTATCACTTGGAGCGGACACTAGGCTACCAAGTTTCAACATCTTATCACTTGTCTTTGGTCTTCATGTTTCGTTGGTATCTTATTAAGTCTTTTAAGCGTTTGGGGTGAAAACCCCTATTTCAACATTCTGGTTTCTGTTCTGGTCAGCTGAGCACAGGCGTGTTCACCCTCAGCACGGGCGTGCTGGACCTGCAGGCAAGCACGATCGTGCTGCTTGCTGACCACGGGCGTGCTTAAATGCATGCTCTGCTCTGGACTTCAAGCTGGAGCACGAGCGTGCTCTTTATCAAGCACGGTCGTGCTCAATGGAGTGTGGCCATACTAGCCTGGGCAGAAAGGGCCAGGAACCCTTTCCCAAATCCTTGGATCAATTCACAAATTCAACCTATTGACTTTTACTAAACCATTGAACAGCAACTTCATTAATCTTAACTATTCTTCATTAATATTCATGTCTTATCAAAAGGGAATTAATCCTTTAATCTCAATTCATTTAGTTGTCTCTAATCCCTAGTTTTCTTGACTAAACCAGTTGGCGTAAACCTCACACTCATTACTACGTTCAGATTTATGAACAAAGGAAACAAAATCCCTTAACATCATTAACAGATTTAACGTTTTAACATTAACGCATTCACAACATCAATCAACATTACATAATAATCACAATAGCATCATGGCATCACGACATCATCATGTTCATAACAGTCAACATACAATAACAAGAACATTCATAACAACATTAATCAACTAATAACAGTCATGCCAATATTATCATCACAACAATTAACATCATATAACAAATAGACATAAATGCATATAAACATGTTATCATACAATAGGGTCATGGGTAACCCTTCGTCTTACGCTACCCCTAAGCCTACATACTCATACTATTCCTTTCTCCCCATACCTGGTATGAAGATTCCCAAAACTAGACATGTTCCCTCGAGCGGCTCGATGAGTTCCCCAAGCCTTGGCCAAACAAGAAGAAGATAACCAATTAGCCTCTAGATCTAGTAATAGAAAAAAGACTATGAGAGAGGGAAGACAATGTTACCTCAAACTATGCTAGCGCGCTACTCTTCTCCCAAAAACTAGAGCAAGAACCCCAAGAACTTCAAGGGGTTCAAGGGAAGAAAGAGGGAAGAGGTTTCTGCCACACTAGGATTGCCCAATGTGCCAAAATAGGGTTTCACACGAAAACCCTCGCGCTGCTACCTCCTATTTATAAACTCTGCACCTAGCACGGTCATGCACCCCTTTAAGCACAGTCATGCTTATATCAGCGTCACCGAGACACGTTCATTTACCGAGCACGGTCGTGCTCCCTATTGAGCACGGGCGTGCTCGCTAATCCCTTGCACGTTCGTGCTTCCCATTAAGAACGGTCGTGCTTGTGACTCAACCAGTCACAAGACACAGCTTGAGCACGGGTGTGCTGACTCATGAGCACGGCCGTGCTCATGCATCAGGAAGGGATTTGAAGCCTAAAATCCCACTTAGCTTCTCTAAACCTTCCTAAGCAAACAAGGCATATACAACAAGCACTTAACGAAAAACGAGATGTTGCACGGTGCGTTTTTTAGCAGTACATTACCGGGGTATGGTAGTGGGCTACAATTCAATGACATGAGAGACAGAGAGATTAGAGATAGAGTAGTGAAAGTGTTGTTTCCAACCCTCAGTGCCCGAATCACAAATGTTACACAATAAGGGAAAGCAATGGTAACTAACAAAAAGCATTAGCATAACTACCTACGGGATTGAGTTGTCTATTGGTTTGTGGCTCAAATGCGGTGTGGAGGGGGAGCGAAATGGGAAGGAAAAAAACCTTAATATGTTATTTTCATAATACATATGCTTTAACCTCGTAAAGAAAAGAAGAAAAAAAAGCAAACAGTGTTTCTTTGAATGCATCGTGGGTCTGCCTCTGTAGTGGGTGGAAGGAATGGGAATCACAGAGTGAGGGCCTAGGTAGTAGGGCAGGAGGAAGGAGGTGGAATGAGGGGAAGGGGGAAGTGGGTCAGAGGATAAGGTGGGGGGTATTTAGGGAAAGTGAAGTAAAAAATTTGAAATGGGGAGGCGGGAGGATGGATAATGGGTGGTATGAAAATCACAAGCCTAGAATGAAAGGATCGGGATTAGGATTTAGGTGTTGCTTTTTACACTACTAAAATTTCTAACAAACCGCAAATCTCATTTAAATTTTTTATTTTTCCTAAAATACCCTTGTCTCTTAACTTCCTCATATTCTCTCTATTCTTCTCCCTATATTTTCATCTTCCTTCAAACCTTTCCTCTATTGCTGGGTGTAGTAGGTGTTGTCGCTATTTCCTGCCTTCGTTCATTGTCTTTATCATTTCCATCATTGTGTCGCGTGTTCATTATGTTCTTTTGCATTTTTCCATACTTACATGGAATTAAGTTTCTGAAATACAAATGCGTACACTAATGGAAACTTAATTCTGGATTACCAAATTTTGATTGTTTTTGTTTATCGGAACCTTATTTTCAGATAATAGATCTGACTTTTAAGATCGGTTAATTTCAAAAATGTCACCTCCTCGTTTTTAAGATCGGTTAAAATGCAACCGCTATGAAATCCTGTTCTAGAATCCATTATTTGCACTAGTGAGATGACTTTTAACTAACATACCAAAAGCTTATTTCCGGAACTGCATCTGGCTAATTCCGAAAAACTTGATTTCAAAACATTGTACAAATTAATTCTGGAAGTATGTTTCCGGTATTAATTTCGAAGATAGGTTTCCAATATTTTCTACGCATACTTCATTAGAATAGAAAACAAAGGGGTTGAAGTTGAAGGTGGAGGTGGTGGTGTTGGTGAAGAGGATGACCTGGCAAAAATAAGCAAGAGCACCAGAGTCAAAATGACTGGATATTTTCTCTCCTTAAGTAAGTCTCCAACTACGATTGCCATTTGTTCTACTTACTCTAATTAAGAGAATTCATGTTTGTGAGAGAGAAAAGGGTTTACGAGGAGGAAGTGGACATGTCGTTGTGGAGACTAAGAAGATGAAGGGGTTGCAATATGACCTATCAAATGTGGGGTAGTCAGAACACAGATTCAAGGACTCTTTAATCCTTGCTTTGACATTGACAGTGATGGAGTTGTGTTAAGATGCAGGGAAAGAGGAAGAAGAGGGGATGTGTGTATTTAATAATATAGGTTATGGGGAGTGTGAAGATAGTTGGGGTATTTTGGGGATATTGAATTTTTTTTTAAAATTTTGTGGTGTATTAAAATTTTTAGTGGTTTAAAATACAACACCTAGGATTTAGGTGCCACACGTTGAACCTCGTCCGATTCAAAACAACAATGAGCTTTCTTTCCTTTCTTTTTAGTTTCTTATTTCTATTTTTTATTTTTAGAAATAATTATAAAATTGTTACCTTGTTTTTATTTTATTTTCTATTTTCAAAGATTTTTACAGGAAACAATGAAAACAATACAAAGACAATGTCGGTGCTTCCTATATAAATTTTTGAAAATAGGAAACAGAATGAAAACAATGTGGCATTTTTATAATTTTTATGAAAATGAGAAATGAAAACATGAAACTGAAAACAAAGCAAACATGCACCATTTGTTTTATTTCTAGTTTCCTATTTTTATTTCATGTTTTAATTAATAAGGAAAAAGGAAAAAAAAGACGAAAAATTTAAGGGTAAACTAAGAAAGGATAAAGAGACTGAGAGATGTACAAAATAGGAAAGTTTTAATCTTTGAATTAGATGGTTGGACAAAATCAATTGATTTTGTTGACAATCAAATTGATTAATGTTGTGTATCTTCTTCATCTTCAAAGTCATCCCTATTTATAATCTTCAATCAAATTAAATCTATTAGAGACATTCCGTCATATTTTTGGCTTCAAGCTAAGATCTATTAAATGTAATAGAATCGTTTTGGGAGCCATTAATGCTTAGGAACGTTGCATGTACTCTAACAGAGAAGTTCAGTGCTTTATGCTTTCTATAGTAGCCAGAACAGAGTTTTTCAGGTTGCTTTTGTACTTGGTTGTGCACATTTTCCTTTTTGTGTAACTTCTAATTGTACTAGGGTACAAATTATTTTGATAGCACTCCTTCTCTGAGTTACAAGATTGTTATAAATCATTTTGATAGTACTCCTTCTCCGAGTTACAAGATTGTTTTTGAATATTTGGTCTTCTGAAACTTGATCCTTGTAAGAGAGATCTTCAGCATATTCTGACTTGAAGGGATAGCTCACGAAAGTCTGTAGCCTTGACTTTGTTCTTCACTGAGTGTTAGCAGACGGGTGAAGACATTATCATTAGACAAGTTGACTTTTCTTCAGAAAGTCAAAGACTTCATAAACTCTTCAGACAAGTGAGGCATCTTCATTAGACGGGTCAGCTTTCTTCATAAGACAAGTGATCTCTGTTCTTTGACCATTTTGACTTAGGACAAACGAGTGAATAAATACACTTAAAACATTAATCTGCACACTAAGTAGACAGGTCAGAAAATAATACTTAATTCAATTAAATCATTGAAAAAAGTATTTAGTTTTCATCAAAACTTAGGACAAATGCACATTAGACATTTAGAGTCTCAACATATAAAAGTAAAGTAGTTTGGGGGTATTTTTTTGGCCCCAAAAGGAGAGTATCTGGGAAAATGTGGTTTAACAATTTGTTTCCAATATTTTAATATAGTAAATAGTGCATGAGTGATTATGACATTAGTTCGTCGGTGGTGGATTTAATTGTTTGCAGCACCTATAGAACAGGCGTTTGCCTTTATGTTTGTCGCCATATAGTGCCTTTTCAGTTAGCTTCACAATGAAATGTTTCATTGTATAGTAGCATGGAATTTTTTTTGAATTAAACAATTTCTTGAATTTCTTCCATCATAGGGACCACAAGAAAAATCACATTCAGATCTAATGTGGATTGTATGGGGGCAAGTCAATCAGCGTTAAGGAGAAAGTGACACTTTTATTTTGTTGCTTCGTTTATCAAATTTGCTATATTTCATCTTCTTGGAACGGTAAGGTCATGGTTTTTTTATTTGGATAATTTTTTGTGACTGTTGATGTTTGGTCTTCACTTTTATTTTTTGGATGGGTTTTTTGCTTTGAGATTTCCTTTTTTGTGATTTTCATTTTTGTTGGTTCAAAATTGTGATCTCTTATCTTCTTATTTTGTTTGTTATATTTTTTTTCCCCAGTGTTACAAGTATAGTCAATCCTCTTCTTGGAATGATTAGGTTGTAGTTTTTTTTTTTTTTGGATTTTTTTTTTGTGACTTTTTTTATCAACCAAAGAAAATAACATTACACGGAGCATAAGGGGTACTCCAACCTTTACATCAAAAGTTTATGTCCTGTTACATTGATAACTACAATCCATTGGATTCATATGCCACTCCACGAAAGAAAAATAAGCACTTGCAACCTTTGGTCATTTGGGGTATTCTACTCATCGCATCCTGCTACCCTAAACATACCAATTAACCAAACATGACAAGGTTTTTAAAACTGGACTGGTCATTGAATCGGTGAAGGCACCGGTTCAAGGTTCAATGGTCCAATCGTGGTTGAACCATGATTGAACCGATATTAATTAATAATATTTTTTAAATTTTTTTAATATATATATATAAATATTTAAAAAACAGTATATATAATATTTAAAACTTTATTACATTAAAAGTTAAATTTTCACTTTAAAATATGATAAGAGGAGTTATGCCCTTCTGCTACACGTCTATCATGGCAGACTTTTCATTTACTTTTATTTAACATATGACCAAACTTCAAAGTGCTGCACATCTATCATGACATGTCTAAGTCTAGTTACAAGCTTGACCACATTTTTATATTATTAAAGATTAAAGATTAAAGATAAAACTTCCTTTACAAGCTTTTGAACAAAAGTTCTGCACGCTTCTCGGACTCAAACTTCACCTTCTTGCATCCATTATTTAAGCATTTCAGAGATGAAAAAAAAATCTCTCCAACTCCAAGCTTATTGCACGTTTTTGCTTCAGTGGTTCAGAGCGCATCCATCATTTTCTTTTTCTTTCTACTTTCACTATCTCTTTGGTCACTGTGCTTCACTCTCGCCGGAGAAGAAGAAGGCTTGCTGGTGGCCGTTCGCCGAAGAGGGAGATCGCTCACCTATCAAGGAGATCCGCCGTTCGTGAGAGAAGAAAAGAGGAAAAAAAATGAAGATGGAGCGTGATCTGCAATGAAGAAGAAAAAACCAACCAAAGAGTGTGAACCACCGGCTTTTCACTGGTTTCACCGACTCCGCACCGGTTCTACCGGTTTTCATCCGGTTCGAGCTCTAGCCAGATTTGTGGGTATTCCGGACCGGACAAGGCATCGGTTCCCGGTCCAACGTGTCGGACCGGCTGGTCCGGTCCGGTTTTGACAACCATATACATATATATAAACAATACATAGCATACATATATATATATATATATATATATATATATATATATATATATATATATATATATACATATAAACCAAAAATATAGATTAAAAAATTTAGGAGGAAAGAAATCGAGTACCCAACCATAAGAGACACAAGCCTTGAAAGAGACAAAGAAGGAAGCTTCTCCATACAATGTGATTTAAATAGTCAATCATCATTTCGCATGTGTTCTCAACCCACGAAGATGAAGAGGCAGAAACAAACCCTTGGTTTTGCCACACAGAGTAGCGTGTGTGCTCTTTGGAACGGTCAAACCCTTTGTGTATTCCTTTTATTGATTTAAATTTGATTGTCTCCTTTGACTCGCATGAAACACATGTAGAGTAGTAAAGGTATCAGAAGCAGTAAGAAATAGAAAGGCAAAGAGAATAAGAAAGTGTGTTATTAAAATGTGTATGCTGATGTGTATTTCATTGATGTATAATATGATACAATGAGCTAGTGAGCTTCAGCTAATAATATCTAACTGAATCTAACTAATTCCATTTACTAATTGTTAATAGATTTGAGCACCTGTGAAATGGGCTAACTGACATAACTGTCAGTTAGCTGTTATACCTTTTACACCCCCAGCAAACTCATGGGTGTGGAATCAAGCACCCTGAGTTTGGTTCGACATCTTTCAGATATGTTGTCTGTTATAGGCTTAGTTAAGACATCAGTTGTTTGTTCTATGGAGGGAATGTGTGATACCAGCAGTTCTTTGTTCTAAATCTTTTCTCTCACAAAGTATAGGTCTAGCTCAAAGTGTTTAGTCCTCGAATGCAAAATTGGATTGGCAGCCAGTAGTACTGCACTCAGGTTATCACGGTATACTTGAGGAGGCTGAGATGGTGTGTAATGGAGCTCAGATAGCAGAGACTTTAGCCAAGTTAACCCTGCAGTAACAACTGCTAAGCTCATATACTCGGCCTCAGTGCTTGACATTGACCCAACATGTTGTTTCTTAGAAGACCAATATTCTAGATTTGAACCTAGAAATACACAATAAGCAGTTGTTGATTTTCTGTCATCCGGATCAGAACCCCAACCAGCATCACAAAATGCTATGAGGTTGAGATTTGAAGACCTGGTGAGAGTGATGCCATATGTGGAAGTGCCACTAAGATATCTCATTATTCTCTTCACAGCTTGCCAGTGAGATTCTTTAGGGTCATGCATAAATTGGCAAACTTTGTTCACAACAAATGAGATATCTTTAGCATCATGCATATTGGCCTTGTTGAGTAAGTCTGTAATGTATTTGGTTTAAGTTAGACAAGCTGTGTTGGCAGACCTGTGTGCTTGGATTCCAAGGAAGTAATTGAGGCCACCTAGATCCTTAAGAGGAAATTTGTGATTTAGAGTGGCAACTAGGTCATCAATTGTAGCAGTAGAATTGCTAGTAATCAGGATGTCATCAACATAGACCAGTATTAGAACAATGATTGCACCTGAGACTTTAACAAATAGTGAGTTGTCAAATTTTGATGAAGTGAAACCAAGTTCAAGCAGAAAGTTGTGAAGTTTGTGAAACCAGGCTCGAGGTGCCCGTTTGAGGCCACAGAGGGCCTTGTTGAGCTTGCATACCAAGCTGCCATCACCTTGGACAAACCCTTGAGGTTGGACCATGAACACTTCTTCATCTCGATCACCATTAAAGAATGCATTGTTTATGTCAATTTGGTGAATTGGCCAATTGTTTGTCAGTGCCAATATAAGTATTACTCTCACAGTAGTTGGTTTCACCACTGGACTGAAAGTTTCAAAGAAGTCAAATCCATGTTGTTGATGGAAGCCCTTGGAAAATAACCTTGCCTTGTACTTTTCTATAGAGCCATCAACCTTTCTTTTTATTCTGGACACCCATTTGCAGCCTATGGGGTCTTTGTTGGGAGGTAGAGATGTTAGAGTCCAAGTGTTTGTCTTGAAGAGTGCATCAAACTCCTGTTGCATAGCCTGCTTCCAGTGAGGGCATCACAGTGCAGTTTTGACTGATTTTGGATCAGACACTGTGAGATATGTTCCTGATTTTGCTGAGTTAGCCAAGTATACTTTTGGCTTGGTAATTCCAGCTTTCCTTCTTGTAACCATTGGGTGAGAGTTGATGACAGTGTTTGATGCATTAGGTGCTGGTACTGTGGTGGTGATAATGCAACCATTGGCAGGTGGTGGTTTTGATTTTGTGAAAGAGGGACTTGCAGGTGATTGTAACTCATTTTGGTGGTCAAAATCACATTGCAAAGGAGAGAATTTGTTATTGCAAGAGATAGTAGGTAATGAAGCTAACACAGGAATAGATGGTGTATGAGAAATAGAAATGGAGTACTGAGATGCATGATTTTGGTTCAAGAAGTTTGGATTCATTTTGAATGGAAACTGATTTTCATCAAACACAACATGTTTTGCAATATAGGTTTTGCCAGATGAAGCTAAACATATATATCTTTTATGCTTATGACTGTATCCTAGAAAAATGCATTCCTCATACCTGAATTGTATTTTATGTTTATTGTAAGGTCTTGTATAAGGAAAACATAAGCAACCAAACACCTTTAGGAATTGATAATCTGGTTTTTGGTTAAACAGAAGTTCTAATGGACTTTTATTTGCTAGATTAGGTGTAGGCAGGTAGTTAATTAGATGGACAGCAATGCTAAATGCCTCTCCCCATAATTGAAGCGGTAAGGAAGCATGAGCTAACAAGGATAGACCCATCTCAATGATGTGTCTATGCTTACTCTCAGCTGAGTCATTTTTCTCATGAGTGTATGGACAACTAAATCTCTGTTGAATGCCATTGGCAGCAAGGAAATTAGAAAAGGCCACATACTCCTTACCATTGTCTGATTGAATTGCCTTTATTGAAAGTCCTGTTTGTCTTTCAATTTGAGTTTTGAAGTGAATAAAGGACTGTAAAGCTTGAGATTTGTTTTGTAAGAGATATATCCAAGTGAATTTATTGTAGGCATCAATGAAATGAATGTAATATATATCAGTGTAGACTAATGAATGTAATATTTGCTGCCATTGAAATGAATGAATGGTGATTTGTGAGATTTACCAAGACTACAAGCTTTACAAACATTGAGAATTTTATTGATATCAAGAACTAGATTACAACTTTTGAGTACAAGTTTGACTATTTTAGGGGAGGGATGACCTAACCTAGCATGCCAATTGGTCATGTCATTAGTAAAAATAGTAGAATTACAAGTAGTAGCTGATTACACAGCCTATTCACAGATTGTGAGTTTGAATTAGGAATGTGGATGTTGTCAAATGCATAAAGTACATGTCTTAGCGTCCCTTCAAGAATGATGTGATTAGTTTCCTGGCATTTCACATGGCACACATCAGGGTGAAATTCAAAAAAGACCTTGTTATCTCTAGCAAATTGAGATACACTTAACATATTTTTGGAAACATGTGAAGCATGCATCAAGTTATTCAAGAATAAGGGTTTAATGGACTTTTGAGGATAGAAGATGGAGTTACCAATATGTTATATAGGAGTGGAGTTGCCATCTGCCATTTTGATTCTTGTATCACTACCATAGACTGTTTTGTGCATCAGATTTGCATCATTAGGAGTCAGATGATTTGTTGCACCTGAATCTGGATACCAAGCAGGGTCATACAAGGTTTTAGGTACTGCTAGCATACAAGAATTGTCACCATTTGTATTTTCAGCCAACATGGCTCTACCTTAGCTATTTGCACTGGAATCTTGGTTCTGTTTTTCATATCTGTACCAACAATTGAGGGCAAGATGACCATATCTATCGCATATTTGACATTGAGGTTTACTAAAGGATTGTCTTCCTCCACCTCTTGAAGAATTCTACCTCGACCTCTATATTTGCCTCTATAATTTGGGGATCTGCCACGACTTGAGTTGTAATTGGGAGCTCTATTGTTGGACTCTCTGCCATAATTGTGGTTTTGAACCAAATTAGATTACAGAGACTGCATTGAAAAGGCATCAGAAGGGCTCTATTTTTTGCTTTTCAACTCTTTCCTCCATTGTTAGCAGCAATACTTCTATTTCTGAGATGGAGTATGCATCAATTCTTGAAATGATTGAAGTGACTATAGAATCATATTTTGAGGGTAAGCCATCAAGATCTATTTGAACATGTCCCTCATCATTGATTGGGGAACCTACTGCAATTTGAGTGTCAATTACCTTCTTGATAGCCAAAAGAAATTCATTCATACTGCTTGTCTTCTTGATTTTCCTCAGTTGTGTTTTCAGCTGACTTACTCTTGCTCGAGTTTGTGTAGCAAAGTGAACTTGAAATTTATTCCATATTTGGTATGCAAATTCACAACCTACCATTCTTGTGTGGAGGTTTTGAGACTATGATGCAAGAAGCCAAGTGAAGACATACGAATCTTGTTGTTCCCAAGTCTCATATTCTGGATTTACTCTTCCAAGTACTCAATCTTCATCATTCAAGAACCTTCATGGCATGCCTTCCGAATCTGCTTTTGAAATGTACTTTTGGAGTTTATGAGCTTTAATGGTGGCCATGTCTTGCATTTTCGAGGTCAAAAAATTGTCATCATCCAACTTCACCGAGATTGGAATCATAGACATGGAGCTAGGAAGAGAAGAAGAAGGTTAAGCAAATGCGGAAGCCATTTCAGGATCTTGAGCTCTGATACCATAAAGGTATCAGAAGCAACAAGAAATAGAAAGGCAAAGAGAAGAAGAAAGTGTGTTATCAAAGTGTGTATACTGATGTGTATTTCATTGATGTAGAATCTGATACAATGAGCTCTTTATATAGAGTGAGCTTCAGCTAACAATATCTAACTGAATCTAACAATTTCCAACTACTAACTGTTAATAGATTTGAGCACATGTGAATTGGGCTGACTAACATAACTGTCAGTGAGCTGCTATACCCTTTACAAGTAGCTTTCCTGTGTTTTTCTCTTTGTTCTTTCATGTTTGTTTTCTATGCCTTTGACTGAGTTTCTTTTTGGTATGTCGCTTTTGGTGGAATTGTTTGAATTGTTTAATAAAGAATTTATGCAAGTGAGTGTTATATATATAGCTATGCTTGTAACTAAGTATTATTAGGAATGTATAACCTTATTTGCAGTACACTGACAAAAAATAGTTAAAAGAAAAGGGAAGAAAAAAAGCATATTATATAGTATTTTCACTTGAACATGTTGATTTGACTTGGTAATTAATTCTCATTATAAAAAAATAAATATTAATTCATTTACACTTTGGTGATTTGTTGGCTTTTACAACCAAAGAAAAAGAAAAAAAAAAAGAACTTTCAACTTGAAGCATTGTTTTCCAAGTAATGATTTTAAAGGAAATACTTATTTAAAAAAAGAGAGAGTAAATTCTAACATTTTTTTTATTGACACGTATCTTTTATCAACCTCCATACCATAATAACAATGTCGCTTGGTGCCACAGGTTGTGTGAAAGGAATTGGGTGCTCCTCAGGACAACCTGAAAAGTTAGAAATTTCATGATTTGGTTCTTGATTTGTTTCAATGACTTTCTTTTTGTATAACATTAGAGTAGAGGGTGGATGTTATGTTGTAAAGCAACCACTTTCTTAAGATATTTCATCCTTTATGGGAGCTTATTGATGATATGAAATTTACTTGTTATTGCTTCCAATGGGATCAAGATATTGTTGGGGGTAAAATCTTTGTTGACTGTCTCTAGAATTGGGATATTGAAGGTTTTGACCAATTAACCAATAACAAGTAAATCTTACTCTAGTGAGGTTACCTAATTAGAGTCAATAGACTATAAAACCAAAATGTCAATAAGAGGCATGACCTTAAAATTAAGATTGTAACTAGGGACTCAGATTCCATTTTTCAAAAGTAAAATTTGTTTCACTGCAAGTATAAGAAGACCTATAAGAGGTTGTCATATGTTTATTTTGAATCAGAAATTGAAAGCTCTGACGATGGAGCTTAAGACTTGGAATAAGGAAATTTTTGGAGATGTGCAGCAAAAGGTAAACAAGGCTATGGCTCATATTGATCAAATTCAAGAGCAAATCAGCAATTTTGGTTATTCGGGTAGTCTGTTTAACCAAGAAAAAGGAAGCACAAATGGAATCACAACATGCATTGGATTCTAGAAAGAGAAGTCTAGAATTAATTGGCACTCATATGGGGATAGAAACATAACCTTCTCACATGATCTCCAAAATCAGAAATATCTCAAAGAAGATGGCATTGCTTAAAAATGATGATATAATTCTGGAATAAGGCTGATAAGATTGAGCAACATGTATTGGACTACTACAGAGAGTCATTTGCATCTGAAAATGCATGTACCCCTAATGACCTGATTGAAAAAGTGATTACTTCAATGGTTTATGTGGAAGACAATGCAATCCTGACTAATCTACCCACCATGGAGGAGGTAAAAATTGTTGTCTTTGCTATGAATAAAAGTGGAGCTCTTGGACCTAATAGGTTTGGTGGTTGCTTCTACCAAAAAAGCTGGGATATAGTATCTACTAATGTGTTTAATACTGTCAATCAATTCTTCAATCAAGGTTTGATTATCTCGAATTTAAATTTCAATTTGGTTGTGTTGATCCCTAAATTCCATAGTGCATATAGAATTGAACAATTTAGGCCTAATGTATGGCAAATTTCCAATTCAAGATCATTACAAAAGTCTTGGCTAATAGGTTGGCTATTGTTGCTCCTAAAATCATATCTGAAAATCAGAGAGTATTCATAAAGGGAAGGAGCATCACTGACTGTATTTTTATAACCTCTGAATCAACCAACATGCTTGACAATAAGATCTATAGAGGTAATCTAGCTTAAAAAAATGATATTAAAAAGGCTTTTAACAGAATAGATTGGAAATTCCTTTTAAAAGTGCTGCAATCTGTTGTTTTGATGACAAATTTTGCAACTGGGTTAATGTGATCCTTCATTCTGCAAAGCTCTCATTTTCTTTTAACGGTCATTCTATTGGTTATTTTTCTTGCAAAAGAGGGGTTAGACAAAGTGACCCCTTGTCTCCACTCTTGTTCTATCTTGTAGAAGATGTTCTTAATAAGGGAATGACTAATTTGATCCAATATGGTCACTTAAAGCCTATGGCAGGTCCAAGAGGCTATCAAACTCCAAGTCATGTGCGTTATGTAGTTGACATCATGATATTTTGCGGAGGTACTAGAGAAAACTTGATGCATCTCATGAATCTTTTCAGTCTTATGGTGAAGCTTCGAGCCAAATCATACATGTTAATAAAAGTAAGTATTAATCGGGTTCTATAACTCCTAACAGAATTAGAAACATTTCCAATACCTTGATGTTCTCTGCTGGTCAGTTTCCATTCATTTACCTAGGTGTTCCGATCTTTAAGGCAAGCCTAGAAAGATTCATCTTCAGCCAATTGCTGATAAAATTAAATCTAAGCTTGCTTTTGGAAAGCTCTTTGTTATTAATCATGGGAAGAGCTCAATTTGTTAAATCAGTTATTCCTGGTATGCTTTTATATAGTTTTCATGTTTATGCTTGACCTATTTCCCTTTTAAAAATCAATGACAAGTGGATTAGAAACTACATTTGGTCTGGTGACATTTGTGACACCCGGTGCTGACGAGGGCGGGGAGTGGTCGCCGGTGCAAGAGGGCACGGACAAGGAGTGGCTCCTGGCAGGCTTCTAGGCGGAGGGACACATGAATGAACCGATTACACACCGGAATGAGAGGGATCCTGAGACTGTGTAGGTATGGGAGTATACAGGTGAGGATGGCTTATATGAATTGATTGGTACTACCTATACCAACAAGATGCATCTTCATTTCGGGAACCCATCATTTAAGAACTCCACAGTTAAGCGTGCTTTACTCGGAGCAATTCTGAGATGGGTAACCTCCTGGGAAGTTTTCCCAGGAAGCGTGTGAGTGAGGACAAAGCACACTTAAAAGACCCGTGTTGGTCTGTGGGGACAGTCGTCAATCCATAGAACAGTCAGGGATGTTACAACATTCATACAAGGAAAGTTGTGACTGTATCCCGGCATAAGGTTTGCTTACCTTTTCTTGAAGGAGGTATTAACATCATATTAGTTAGATCAATAAATGAACCTGCAACTCTTAAACTTTGCTTAGAATTAGTTTCTCCAAATAACCAGTGGTCTAGTCTTCTCAGAGCTAGATTTTTTCAAGCAAAGAATTCATGTTTTATATCATGTAGAATCCTCATTTTTTTATATCATGTAGAATCCTCTATTTGGCCTGCCTTGAGAGGTTGTATTCAAAGTGTGTTAAACAACATAAGTTGACAATTAGGAGATGGTAAAACTACCAGATTCTGGACTGATAAATGTCTCTCACAGTCCATTGTGGATATGGTCCATATACCAGCCTTTTTGCATAATTCTTTACATGCCAATGTTGACAATTTCATACATAATGTTTCATAGTCCATCCCTTCACCTTTGTCTCCCATTATCCTGCAGTAGTAGCTGAAATCGAGCAGGTAGTTATACTACAATTCTCTGATCAGGTTCGGATAGTTTGGAACAGTGCAGAATCAAGGATCCTATCTTTTAAAGAAGTTTATGCATTTCTAAATCCAAGCAACCAATTGTTGTCTTGGGGAAAATTAATTTGGAACCAATTCATTCCCCCCTCCAATTCTTTTCTACCGTGGAGATTGCTTCATAACAGTATGCCTACAAATGAGCACTTATGGTCTAGAGGTTGCACTATTGGATCAATGTGTAGCATTTGTGGATTGGCTTCAGAGTCCTCTGAGCATCTCTTTCTAAATTGTAAATTTGCTCGTGATCTTTGGGCTTAGCTCAGCAATATTCTCAACCATTCTATTGATATTTCCTCATTTCAATTGGTATTGTTGTCTGCAACAGAAGTTGGAGCTCTCAAGTCAAAGACATCACTCTAGCAACAATTATCAATGTGATTTAGGTCATCTGGTACTATAGGAATCTGTTAATATTTGAGAACAAAATTGTTTCTCCCATCATGCCATCTATTTGATCATTGCAGGTGTTTCACTCACCGGCAATCTATCCTAAGGGTTCACGTCTTCTTCCATAGAAGAATTCTTAATTCTAAAGGCTTTTTCTGTTGCTGGTCATGCATGTCGAGCCCTAGTTATTAAGCAAGTCAGTTGGTACCCCCCATTGCAATTGGGCCAAATGCAACACAGATGGTGCTACAAAAGGTACTCTCAGTTTAGCCACTTGTGGAGGTATTTTTAGAAATAGTTCAATAGCTTTTATGGGTTGTTTTGTTGCCAACCTGGGCATCTCATCTTCATTGCATGCAGAGTTAATTAGAACCATGTTGACAATTCAATTGGCTATTAAGAAGGGGTGGAATAACTTGTGGTTGGGAGAGTGATTCTCTGTTGGTAGTTTCTGCTTTCAGCTCAGATAGAGTTGCGCTCCTTGACAGCTTAAAAACAGATGGAGGAATTGTTTACTTTAATCAAGAAAATGAATTTTAGAGTCTCACATATTTTTAGGGAAGACAAAATTTGTGCAGATAGAATTGCTTCTTTTGGACTTACCATACATGGTTTTTGTTGGTGGGATATTTTCTCATGTTTTATTAGTGAAGATTTTAACTGTAATAGGGTTAATATTCCTAATTTTAGGTTCAAATGATTTTTTTTTCTGTACATGGGTTTGGTTTATGCCCAGTATTCTTTGTATTAATTTCATTTATTCTTTTTAATAAAATTTTGGTGTGCTGCAGATAATTGGTAGTGACTGTGGTACCAACCTAGTTGAGATAACTGTTATTATTGTGATGTTTTTGCATGTTATCATTGTTTAAAAAAAAAAGCTACACATATAGAATCACACTTTGTATATTACTATACTGAGGTTAACACAGGAAAACACAAGAAGGGGGGTTGAATTGTGTTTCCTAACAGATTTTTCAAACTTCTTTTGAAAATAGTTTTGCATGCAGGCAAGACATAAATACACGCAAGAAAAACCTTTTTGAAAGAGAGTTAATAAAACTCAATATCAAATCCCCACAGTTAGTAAGAAAAACAACTTAAAGAGATAAGGGATAAGATATTCACAACACGAGGATTTATCCCGGTTCACTCTCTTCTTACCAAGAGCTACGTCCAGTCCCTTCTACTTGAAGGTTTTCTCTACTATAATCCAATAGCTTACAAGTATTCTTTACACTTGCCTCTTCAGGCTTACAATCACTCAAGTATTCAACACCTCTCCAGGCACTCAAGTATTCTTTTATAGTTAACCCTCTTCAGGCTCTCTCTAACTTAAGAGATAAAAAGATTTTGATCTAAGAGCTCACTATGTATGAGAATATGAAGGTTTAAGATCAGATATTACAATGAATATTATCAAGAGAAGATTTTGACAGAGTTTTTGCACTTTCAAATATTTAGAGCCTGGTCTTCTTTACTAGAGTTGTCCAATATTTATATATGAAGTGCAGCTTCAGCTCTGGTTTCTTCAACGGTCTTTAAGATGTATTTGTTTAGAGATAGCATTTAATGCCAGGATCCGTTGAGTCTGATAACTTGATATGCATTCTGAGAAAAGAGCTATCGGTTATCAGAAATGCTCAAAGTGGTACTGTCACTTCTCTGTTGTGCTCGAAAGTTGTCTTTTGTCTTTCCTTCTTTGTATTGAGTCAACTTTGTAGCAGCTTGTGTCAGAGTACAATAGCATTTGTGTAATCGACGGTACTATGTTTCTTTTACCAAGGAATAAGGTATAAACAATTATAATAACCAAGTTAACGAAAACATTCAAGGGATATACATTCAATAAACAATCATTTGAAATATAGGTTCTGATTAGACGAGTTCAAAAGCAGTATGTCTTTGGACGTGTGTTTTTTAATTTTGAACATAACTGAGTAGTCCATTACTAGATCGTCTAGTGTTTTACCAGGTAGACTAGTGTTGATTCAGTTATCTTTTACCAGGCAGTCTACTGAGCCAATCGTCTACCTTTTATCGGGTAGTCCACAAGTCTTTGGACTTGCTATGAATTGGGCTAGCTCTTTCAACAGATAGACTTAGCGGCTCGTCTAGCGAACTTAGAGTGGACCAGCGATATTTTTGGACTTTTATTTAAAAGCATTCTAGACTAGTATACTCATCTAGCGATATAATAACAGTCATGCACACTAGAGTAGACGACTTAGATCATAAACTTAACTTTGTCATACAAATTTAATATTTTTGTTAACATCAAAATTATCAGAGATTATTAATCATAACCACTTTGGTTCCAACATATACTACTTCAATTTTAATGTAAATTAATTTAGTGGCTTAGTGGCTTTGATTGAATTGTTTTGCTTGAACGACGTAATTTTATTTTTGGCATAACATCAGTTGTATTACATCTTGAGTATCAGTTCTTACAATCTCCAAAATCACCTGACTCTGATGATGAGGAGGAAGAGCATAAAACTGATATGTTGGATCAAAGGTTTGTAGTTTTAGTTCCTTTCAAGTTTGTTATGATGCATGCTATCTAATTTTCACTGATCATGTCATTGCAACATCAACAATCATCGAAGACAAAGACCTAAGCGGTATTCAAAGAAAGAATTTGTTGGAACAACATTAGATAATGAGGCAGACTTTGACAGTGATCATGATATTGTTGGAGAAGCTGTATATGATGAAGAACCATGTTTCTCTGAACCACATGCTTATTACTTTATGTTTTAAGCAAATTAGTTACAATTTTAGCTGATGTTTCAGTTGTTGATGTTGCTGATAACATCGTAAAGTTGCAACCATGACTATATTAATATTGCTGCTTTGAGTCTTTATGAAATTAGGCTTGATGTGTCTTTCTAAAAACTCTATAGTACATTTTCTATTTATGGTTGGTGTCCAGGTTGTCCTTGGTTGGTGTTCAGGCAATACATGAAATCTACCGTTGACAAGTTGTAAAGACTGTAAGCTCTTTACTGAAATTTTCTTTTTACAAGCAACATATGTATTCAATTACAAAAATTCAATTTTGTTTTTAATTTCACCACTGTATCTTGCCAAAGCTTATAAAATGGATTGTGTCATTCGTGCTTTTATTTATTTATTTCGAATTTAACAGAAGTATGTATTGTCTTTCCAAATAATACATAATTATATCCCCCATGCATAGTTCACCTTTGCATCGCACGAGTCCATGGTCTAGTAAATCAATATAAGAAAGCACACTTAAGTTGCATTTTTTTTATTTATAAAACTCATTTAAATAAAGTGAGTTTGAATGTAAAGTGATAAAGTAAAGATACACTTGAATAATTAAAATGAGTTGGGATCATACTCCTCTAAAACGAGTAAAAGTGTTAAGTGAGAAGGTAAGAATTTATCCACCCTTGATTAGTTAAAGTGAGCTAAGATCTTAATGTATTTGAACTAATCAAGGTACATCCTTACTTTATCACTTTAGACTTTTGCTCATTTTAGAGGATCTTTATCTAATGAGTTGACATCTTAATACACTTTAAATAATTAATGATAAATAAACTATTACTTGTTCACCTTACCTTCGCCTCATTTTTAAGGGCTCATCGTTTTTTACAAAAGGAGAATGCTAACCGGTACCATTAATGCACTGACTAAGGAACTTAGAATAGTAAAATTTCACGGGAAATAATGTATTTATTAATCTCAAAAGTTATATATTTAGTTTCTTCATCAATTCTTATTTTGTTTGGATTCCTTAACCAATGTATTAAGGGCACTAGTTAACAAGACCCTTTTAAAAAATATGACATACATCGGCACCTATTCAAACTCACATGTCATGTCTCTACAAAATGTTATATAAAATTCTTTCAGAAAACGTTTTAATTTAGGGTATAATTGGATTGATGGAAGGGGATGGAGTGGAGTGTAATGGAAGGGGATGGAATGATGTCCTATTGTTTGGATTACATAAAAATGATGGAATGAGATGGAACTCAATGGAACCCATTCCATCCTATTCCATCATCTATGTTCATTTTCCTTCCCCTCCAAATTGGGAGGAATGGGATGGAAATAAAAATTAGATGCCTTAAAAAGTATAAGATTACTATTATGTCCTTTGCCCTACTCTCAAAGCAGCTCTCATGGCTAGCCTTGGAGACTCTTAATCACACAACCACAACCTGTGCTCTCCTAGCTCGTTGTGTAAACACCCGTCCTTGGAACTCAGGAATTCTCTCTTCAAATGTTATCAGCATATAGTGAGATAAATGGTTATTGCAAGACATCATGTTCTCTTGGCATCCAAATCCACGTAACCAACATGAACAAAGCCATTTCTCTAATAATTTCCCAATTCCCACACGATGCAATAACAATTGCAGCAACGTAAATGTCTGCATTTTGCTATAAAATTTAATAATAAGGAAAGAAAATATTCAATATTCCCACATGAGACACACATGTTGACACAAAGACAAATTAAGGAAGATGATTTGTGATTTCGTTCAATACTCCATCTAGCTTGTTCACATTTTTAAAGTGAGGGTATTATAGGAATAAGAAAAAGTTATGATTCATTCCATTCCGTCCACTTTTCATAAAATATCCAAATAATGGTTTGAGTGTAAAATGAGAAAGTAAGAGTAATTTTGTCATGTATATAAATATATAACTTTTGAGATTAATAAATATATAATTTAGTCATCTTATACAATATATATCAAACACATGATATGATAATATTATATTATAATAGTTTGTTGTCAAGTTCGTATCAAACAAGTTAAAGATCATGTATAGAGAATGCTTGTCATATCCTTTTTCTATTCCCGAAGAGTATCAGTTGTTGGAGAGAATTGAACCTGTGGCATGTTAGATCAGAATCTGCATGTTGTAGGGGTTTTGAAGACATATTTTTTAAAATCTTCCAACAAGTTACAGAAGCACAGAGAGTAAGCTTGGGAATGACAATGTGGAGCTTGTGGTGCAGAAGAAACGTTAAAGTTTGGGAAAGTGTTGAGGAGTATCCGGAAGCCATCATTCAACGTGGTAGAATCCTCCTTTAGGATTGGTGTAGGGCTTGGTCCAGAACAAATGTATCCAGCAGCCTTTTCTAGTGGATTGTGTAGTCAAACGGGAGAAGCCACCTACAGGCTTTGTAAAATGCAACATAGATGCGGCTTTCTCCAAGCATCAAAACTGAGTTGGAATTGGTCTCTGGGTTAGAGATGAGTTTGGTTTTTTCATTGGAGCTAGAAACTCAATGGTTTCAACCTTTGGTGGATGTTAAGATAGGAGAAGCTCATGGGTTGAAAGTAGCCACTGATTGGATGATAGAGCTGGGCTACAAACAGGTTATGTTTGAGATGGATGCTAAGTTGGTGGTTGATAGCATTAAAAATCCAAAGGCTGATGTTACTGAGTATGGGTTCATGGTGAATAATTGCAGAAATAAGCTTTTTTCTTTTTCTGAACACTCTCATGTGGAGTTTGTTAGGAGGCAAGCTAATATGATTGTTCACCATCTAGGTAGGGTGGCCATATCTAATAGGGGTGTTCACGGATTGGATTAGATCGGTTTTGAACTAAAAAGCCATCCAATCCAATGATGAAAACAACGTACGGTTTGAATTGGATCAGTTTGCTTCCTTAAAAAAATTTGATCTATCCAATCTAATCAAATGTGGTTTGGATTGGATTGGATAATTCGGTTTTTGTCATACTTTATTTTTTTTCCTTCTGTCAAGTGGCCAATACTTACTTTAACTTCTCTTTATATTAGAACAGTAGAACCTTTATGAAAGACAATAACTATTTGTTCCTCATTAACCATTATTTGATTTGATGACGAGTGAGGAAAATTCTAGAGAATTCTTGACAAAATTTTAATTTGGCAAGTTTTAGAAAAAAATTTATTGACATTTTTTAACATGTTCTTTTATGTTAAATATTCTTTTATGTTAATTCTCTATATCTACTCTCACTTATCCTATTTTTTTCCTTGAATCAGCTACAAATAAATTGTTGCTAATTATTTTTCAAATTTACTTAATTGATTTCCTATTTTTTATGCTTACTCAATCAAGTATATATATGTTATGCATCAAAGCTTTTAGCAAAATATAACTTCAAGACATTAATATTTATTCTAAATAGTCTCATATTTGTCATTCCAACAAAACCATTAAAGAGAACGAGGGACAAAAAAGTATGAAAAATAATGCTTAAGTATGAGTAATACTATAATTTCAAAAATAATAGTATACATATATAGTAGATTGGTTTGGATTGGATTTCACTAGGGGATCCAAAATCTGATCCGATCCAATGAAAATAAAGCAGTTTTTTCGATTTTCGATTTTTTCGGTTTTCGATTTGTTCGATTTCAGTTTTTGGGTTCGGTTTTTGCGGTTTGAATCAGTTTTCATCCGTTGATGATCTCCCCTAATATCTAATGCTACTCCTCATTTTTATCTTGACATGCCTGATTGTATTGCTTCTAATATTTTTAATAAAATGAATTAGACCTTTCTCATCAAAAAAAAAAAAAGTGCGCATCAAGCACAAGATATAATAAAAACTTATCAGGTCTATATTTGGTGGCCTGGGTTTGCGTGACACTAGACTAACTAATTTAGCACTGCTTGGCAAACTCATTTAGAGTATGTTACACGACAAGAACAATCTTTGGGTCCAGGTTCTAACACACAAGTACTTGGGGAACAACTCCATTTGGTCAGCTCCCAGTAAAAGCACGACCTCTATTACATGGAAGAGTATTATGAAGGCAGCGGTGGTCTTGGGAGATGGTTTTGATATAAAGCTTAATGTGGGTGACTCTTTTTTTGGGTACTTAGACTGGACGGGGCAGGGTCCTCTTTGTGCTAATCAAGATTATGTTCATATCTCTGACACCCAAACTTGCCTGAGAGATTTATGGGTAATGGTAGATGGCACCTTGACCAACTTGCTACTCTCATGCATCATTCTTTGCGGACTTTGGTCATGAATATCCCCATCAGGGGCGGACGCACATAGGCATGAGGGTGTGCATATGCACCCCCTCATTTCTTAAAATAAATTTATAACTATCTTATATTCATTTTTTTGCCCCCCATAATTATCAAAATTGCACCCATGCCATCTGTCGACCCTCCGCCATAGACGTCGTCTTCCTCGATTTTGTTGCAGAAAACGAACCATGGTCGCAGGAAAAGTTGTGTGTCGGTGATTATAGCAGGAAGACACCGCCGCTTCTCAGCCAGACATGTTGGTGTTGATGACAGGATTCCTCTCCGTTGCGGTCGTGCCTCGTCCTTGTTGCTGCCGCTAACAGGTAGTCTGGAAGAGGAAGACAAAGGGTAGTATAGAATGTAAAGTAAAGCTGGTGGGTTAGGTTAGGTGCTTTAGTACTAAAACATGGGCTCGTATATATAAAATGGGCCACAAATTCTAATAAAGAAGCGTTACAGCTACATATATATGAGGACAGAGTAAAATGGGCCACAAACATATATCAATAAATCTATCTATATATATAATATAGGCAAAATTGCACTTTTGGTCCCTTAAGTTATTTATTTTGTTCAAATTGGTCCCTTAAGTTTTTTTGTGACAAACTAGACCCTTAAGTTAGGTTCGGGTGACAAATTGGTCCCTTAAGTTTTTTTGTGACAAACTAGACTTTTAAGTTATGTTTGGGTGACAAATTGGTCCCTTAATTTGTCAAAGGACCAATAAATTAGACCTTTAATTTATTATTTTTATTATCTTAAAGGACCAATTTGTCACCCGAACCTAACTTAAGGGTCTAGTTTGTCACAAAAAAAACTTAAGGGACCAATTTGAAACCTGAACCTAACTTATGGGACCTATTTGTCACAAAATAAACTTAAGGGACCAATTTGAACAAAACAAATAACTTAAGGGACCAAAAGTGCAATTTTGCCTATAATATAAAAGATAAAGTCCACCATCTTAAGGTCATGGATATTTTTTTTTTGTTTTTTTTATTGTATTAAATTGGTATGCTCAATTTTGGTAATGGGAATAAAGCTGCATCTGTAGGTAGAGGGGTTGCCCCTTAACTGATACTCTACATCCTCGGGGGATTAGTCCTACGGCTATCGGTTGCGGGGATACCCTGGATTCCATTCCGGACCAAAACCATGGTACTTTTTATATGTGCGATGATAATAATTATTAATTATTATTTTGGAAATATGGCACCCCACTAACTCGGGGTCCTGGATCCGCCACTGATCCCCATCCCCGTGGCTAGTAATCGTGGGGGTCCTGATGGCTGGGCTTGGAAAGGAAAGGGTGAGGGTACTTACACAGCTTCTTCTGGCTATGAATGGCTCCTTGGTAAATATAGGGAGTTGGATAACACCTTTGACTGGAAGTGGGTTTGGAGGTTAAGGGTTCCTGCTAAGATCCAGTTCCTTATTTGGCTTATTATCCATGATGCCTTCCCTATTAATGTCACTAGAGCTAAGAGGGGTATGGCTGCTAGTAATCTCTGTCTTCATGATTGCCCTCATACGAGAGAGGTCTGGTTTAGGTTGGGCATGTGCCAAAAAATCTACTTCCTTCACTAGAACAATGTGGTTCTTTGGATTAAGGATCCTGGTAGTATTGCTGAGTTCCCTGAGACTCGGTGTTTATACTGGTAAGCTCTCCCAAACTCCTTTGTCAAAATAAACGTGGATGGTAGCTTTTTACCGTCTTCTTCTTGCATGGGAACCGGGGGTGTTAATAGAAATGATCATAGTGACTGGTTGGTGGGGTTCTCTTGCTTTAAAGGCAATGGAGCGCCCTGTTAGCAGAGCTTCTTGCCATGAAGCGTGGTCTCCTCTTTGCTTGGGATGAGGGCTTCAGGAAAGTTATTTGTGAATCTGACTATGGAGAAGTGGTCCAGCTTTTGCACCAGGGTAGTAACAACAACCACCACCACTTTGCGCATGTGATCCTTGAGATTGAGTAGCTTCTTAGGTGTTCGTGGACTGTAGAAATCAGACATATCTCTAGGAATGCCAATACTTGTGCTGATCTCCTCGCCAAGCTTGGCACAAGAGATTGACCTGGGTTCAAGTTGTGGAGGCATGCTCATCCCCTCCTTGGAACACAGTTGATGGGTGATAAAATGGGTGCTCATACCCAGTTGCAATCTTTGCTTTTTTTTTTGTTTCTTTTCTCCTTCACCAAAAAAAAAAACTCTTATCTTATCCATCTTTGTACTGGGTTAAACAAGTGGGTCGAGGTGTGGTTCAAGATTCGGCCCATTTGTTCAAATAGCTGACTGAAGACGGATGGCAGTTAACCGAGATGAAAGGTGGAAAACTCGGAGGAGCGCACGAGTTAAAGACAATTACTTAGTGAACCAGAATGGGAATGTGGGGGACACCGGTTATCAAAGAATTAGTGGGGAGTTAAAACTATAGGAACTCGGCATGTATATATAGTAGGAGGTTAACGATAGAGAGGTTAAGCTATCTTGTAACTATTACTCTGCTAGTCGGAGATATCTCAATAAAGAGAGTATTTCTGATTAAGTGTATTAGCGAATCATAGCGATATTATTCTTCAGGTTCTCGGTTTAACATTGCCGAAAATTTGTAAGAACATTTGGTGCCCACCGTGGGGCCGAGGAAAACTGTCTCAGGCCGCATTTTGTTAGGTAGCAATGGTAGAGACTCGGAGTGCAATTGGCAGAAGGAGTAGAACAACAACCACTACATCACGGAATGAAGGACCCCATCCTAGACGGATTCTAGAGGCAATCCTCATTCAGCTAATGATGGAGATGAGACAGCAGATAAAGCAACTCAGGTGAGAAAATGAGGAGTATAGGAGGGACATGGATCGTAGCCGAGAGCGGTCTGAGTCTTCTAAGCACGAGGAGAGGAGTTGTAGAGACCGGACTTCTCGGCGTGACGACCGAGAAACAAGCAGTCGTATTGTGAATGAAGGAGCGGAACCAAGGGAGCACTCATTTGTAGATGAGGTCATGGCAACCCCCTTTCCCGCCAATATTCAGTTCCCAATGGTGAAACAGTATGATGGAAGCATAGATCCTTAGGAACATATCACGACTTTTAACATTAAGATGATACCCCTGCAAGCATTGCCTAATTTGAAATGCCAGGTATTTCCGATTACTCTAGAGAGGGCTGCTTTAATGTGGTATTCTCGACTCCCCCCGAGATCTGCTACATCATGGACGGATCTCACCACCAAATTCAATGTTCACTTCGCCACGAGTCGACGACTTCGAAAAACGTTAGCTTGTTTGGTGAACTTTCGGCAAGGGAAAGCAGGAGTCGTTGCAAGAATACCTGGACCGTTTTAATGCAGAGGTCATCCAAGTTCCAGATCTACGAGAGGGAGTGGCTTTCCACGCTTTTACTTTTGGTTTGAAGTCAGGGCCATTCTCGGATTCCTTAGTCAAAAGGGAGGCCCACGACATTGATGAGTTGAGGCAGAGAGCGACCAAGTACATTAGCATGGAGGAGGTCAGAGAGTCAAAGAAGCGGGATAATCAATATAAGGTGGAAAAGAAGGAGACCCAAGGAAATGAGAATGGATACATGTCTATACGAGAGGTTCGACCAAAAATTGGGTCAAAGTATGGTGTGTATACCCTGCTTAACACAACAAGGACCAAGATTCTAGACGAAGTATATCATGCTGACATCGTCGATTATCCGTCGCAGGGTCAAGTACCTGCTAAGGCTGATAGAAAGCAGTATTGCCGCTTTCATAACAACTACGGGCATACTACAAAAAATTGTTGGAATTGGATGGACCAGATAGAATAATTGATTCAAATGGGAAAGCTGGGGGAATACATCTTGCGCAACTAACAACAGCAAGGAGAGCAAGGAGGATGGCAAAATAGGGGAAGAGGAAATGTTTATAGGAGAGAAGAGGAACGAGTAACCAAAGAAAATACTGAGAAGAGTCTAGAGCCCGAGAATCCAAAGATCATCAGGTCAAAGGAGTTATCAATACGATCTCTGGGGGCTTTGCTGGAGGGGGAGTGACAAGCTTGACCCGGAAACAACATCTCAGGGCTGTCAAAGTGGTTAATTCGGAAATTTACAAACCGAAGCAGGCAATTCGCCTATCATTTTTAATGATGAAGATTATGTTGGAGTTGACCTAAACCAGGATGACCTATTGGTCATCACTGTAGAAATGGCTAATTTCATGGTCAGGAAAACATTAGTGGATTAAGGAAGTTTGGCGGATATCCTTTATTTCTCGACTTTCAAAAAGATGGGAATTCCAGAAAGCATCATCAAAGACTTCAACACAACACTGGTGGGGTTCGCGGGTGAGCAGGTAAATACTAGGGGATACGTAGAGCTTCTCACCAAATTCGGTAATGGTTCCGCCTCAAAAAACTATTACGGTGAAATATGTAATTGTTGAGGCTCGAACAATGTACACCATAATCTTACGGAGGCCGAGTCTCAACGAGTTGGGAGCCATAGTGTCAACACCTCACCTAACCATGAAGTTCCCGACTGAATCTGGAGTGGTAGTGTCTGTTAGAGCTGACCAACAAACAGCTCGACAGTGTTATGTCGACAGTTTGAAAGTCAGTGCTGGAGAGAAGAACAAAGAAGGAAAGGGGGAGTCAGTCGAACATAATCCGGTGACGGTGAACTCAGTGGAATTGGATCCGAGAAACAATGTCGATGATCTCCATCCTAAACCAGTTGATGAGTTAGTCAGCTTTCAGTTGGGGAGAAAAGATGGTCAAGTGACACACATAGGGAAACAACTGGAGCCGAAAATTGAGCAGGAGATCCGAGAGGTGGCGTGAAGCTAATCAAATGCAGGAGTGATTCTCAGCTTGTTACAGGGCAAATCTCGAGTACATACCAGGCGAAGGAACCCCACCTTACCAGGTATTTATGTAAAGTCAATACTTTGATTTCCGAGTTTGATGATTTTAAAATTGAACATATCCCCCGAGAAAGAAATGCTCGAGCTGATTTACTGTCAATATTGGCCAGCACTAAGAAAACAGGTCAGCACATGACGGTGATACAGGAGACAATATACCAGATGAGTATTGAGCTGATAGAGGAGGTCTTGGCGGTTGAAGAAAAAGACAGAGAGTGGATGACTCCGATTTGGGAGTTCATAGTAAATGATGTAATCCCGAGGGATGCAAAAGAAGCTTGGAGAGTTAGGAGGCAAGCCAGATCATATACGGTGATATCAGGTGATTTGTATAAGCGATCTTTCTTTGGCCTTTTGTTGAAGTGCTTGGTCAGAGAAGAAAGTGAATATGTGATAGCAGAGATATATCGAGGTATTTGTGGCATGCACAATAGAGGGAGGACAATGGCAAAGAAGGTCATCCGAGCTGGTTACTTTTGGCCAACATTGAGAGCTGACTGCGCGAAATGTGTCCAACAGTGTGAGGAATATCAGAAGTTCTCATCCGGAAAGCACACTCCTGCAGAGGAACTTCACAATATCACAGCAACTTGGCCCTTTGACATGTGGGGAATTGACATTTTGGTCTTTTCCCACTAGCAAAAGGACAAGTCAAATTCTTACTCGTGGCCATAGATTACTTCACAAAATGGATAGAAGCAGAGCCTTTAGCAATGATTATAGCAAAGCAGGTTCAAAAGTTTGTATGGAAGAGGATCGTGTGTCGATTTGGGCTACCAGCAGTAATAATCTCAGATAACGGAAAACAGTTCACGGATAAGCATTTTGGGGAGTTCTGTGAGAACCTCGACATTAAACGGAAATTCTCCTCAGTCGAACATCCACAAACCAACTGTCAAGTAGAAGCAGCAAACAAGGTTATAGTCAATGAACTAAATAAAAGGCTGGGCAAAGCTAAGGGTTTATGGGTAGAAGAACTGCCGAGTATTCTGTGGGCATATCATTGTACACCACAATCGGCCACGCAGGAAACTTCGTTCAGGATGGTGTACAGAGCTGATGCAATGATCCTGGTTGAACTGGGCGAAATCTCACTTAGAAGGAAATGTCATGATCTCGAACTTAATGAAGAAGGCAGAAGACTGGAGCTTAATCTAATTGATGAAGTTCGAGAAATGCTCGAGTTGCAGAAGAAGCCAGCAAGCAACGAGCAGCATGGCGGTATAATTCAACACTTAAGCAGAGAAGTTTTCAAGCTGGAGATTTAGTATTGAGGCTTCAGGGGGATGCCCGAAAAGATTCAACAGAAGGAAAGTTAGCTACTAACTGGGCAGTGCCTTTCAGGATGGTGGAGAACTTAAACAATGGTGCGTACAAACTTCAGGAGTTATCAGGGAAGCCAATTCCAAGGACATGGAATGCTTCTCACCTTAGGTTCTACTTCAGCTAGTTTGTTTAGATGGTGTGTACTATTTTTCCTAACCCGGACATTTTTTCCCCGTAAAGGGTTTTTGGCCGGGAAGGTTTTAATGAGGCACACCGAAGTTTATGTAAATATGCAGTTGAAGTTATGTTAATGAATGTTGTGATTTTAAGTAATGTTGCAGTATTTCTAAACTACTTTTTAAGCTGTAGTCGTTACTCTAAAAAATCTCAAATTCAAGTCCTTAAAAACGAGCAAGATCTCGGGTAAAAGGCAGATTATCTCGGGGAAAAGGCATATTCAAGTCCTTAAAAACGAGCAAGATCTCGGGTAAAAGACAGATCCAAGTCCTTAAAAACGAGCAAGATCTCGGGTAAAAGGCAGAATCAAATCCTTTAAAGAGGACCAAAATCTCGGATAAGGCACAAGTTAAATTATGAGGGGTGATTTAAGTTAGACGACTGTATGAACATCTGAGAAGTTTTATGACAGTTTCAGAGATCACTAGACCTCCATGAATTGAAAAAAAAAAAAAAAAACTTAATAAGATTGCTTAGCTTATAACTGCCATTATGTTGTGCTTTGGCACATGACCATCAACAATAGATACAAGTATGCATAAAATAACTTGTCTTCATTCATAAATATCAAAAGGGTTTTGGGGAAGTAAGCCATACATGACAGAGATAATCCAAAGCAAGAAAATAAAACTAGGCCAATCTTGGCAAACAAAAACACAGAGATCAACAAGATCAAGCTCCTATAATCACTGTTGTGGGAGGTCCTCCCCTCCAATAGTTGCTTCAGCATCCAAAGTAGTGGAGATCTCGGGATTCTCAGCAGCAGGAACCTCAGCACTCCCAGGGACTTCCACCAATTTCTCAGCATTTTCAGTTTCGGGCAGGGAGACACCAGCTTACCGTCAACAACTTCTTTCCAAACATAGGCCAAGAAGAGATCAACGTCAGGGGCAATGATGCGCACTTGATCCATTGTAGCATTAAAACCATTTTCATACTGGTCACCATCGTGCAATTTCCATTCCTCTAACTCAGTTTCAAAATTAGCTTTTTGAGCTTTTAGTTCTTCGGTGAGAGTGAGGCCCGAGCTCTGTTGGGACTCAAGTTCAGCGTTGAGAGCAGCAGTTTTCTCTCCACAGACCTTCAGGGAGTCTTGTACTTTTTGAGCTCATTCTTCAGCTCAGTGTTGGTTTTCTTTATCTGTTGGTACAACTGGGACACAGTGTCTTTCTCTTTGATGGAATCGCGAAGTTCTTTCTTCATCTCTTCAATCCTTCCGAGATCAGCATTGGCTTGTTCCACTTGCCTTTGTACCTGAATCCTCTCTTTCTCGGCACAACGGATGAGTTCAGCAAGCCGAAGCACATAAGTCTCGGCAGCCTCATATGTTGCTGCTGCCCCATACTTTTTGACAGTTTCGAGATCCGCAGGAAAACTCAAGTGCGTGTCGATAAAGGCTCTAGGGTTTGTCTCGTGGTGCCAGAGGGAATGAGGCTAAATATTCTTAGTAACATCGTACCACTTCCTTTTGTGCCCTCTCTTCTCGGATGCAGTTTTGGCCATAGTATCCTTCTCGGGGGCCGAGGATACGGCTTGCTTGCCAGATGCATCAGTAGTCCTCTCGGTGCTCCCAGTAATTCTTGGACGCTTCCTGGGTGATGAAGGATGAAGTGTGATAACTTCGGGCATCGGAGTAGTAGCTCGGGGAGAACTTGGAGCCCATAATGGCTACAAAAGAAAACAGATACATTAGTCAACTGCAAGCGTTAAGAAATACATTCTCAGTAAAATAATTCTATTATTAATTGTTTTATTACTTCGCCAGCTTTCCCTATGGTTCTTGGCGAAATGTAACTTTAATAGCAATTGTCAGTCAAGGGGGGCTAGCTCTGCGAGAAAGTCTACTTGTTCTTTCTCGCCAAGTGTCAATTGATAGTAAGTGTTAGCAACTTGGACAGGCGAGCGACTCCAGTAGAGAGGATATCTCAGTTTTCCTTCTTGATTAAGAAAAAAGGTAATTCTTCGGGGGAGGATCTCACTTTGAAAAACTCGGGTTTAAAGTATTTGTATGAGGAATTATATAGTGAGAACAGGCGATTGTTGTGTATCCGTGGAGAGAAACCCATCTCGCCTTCTTGTTGAGTCGGATAGAGTAGAAAGAGAAAATTTTGTCAGCTGATATCTCAATCTGAAACTCGGAGCAGAGAATCTCGAACTCACGGATGAAAGCCTAGCTGTTAGGGTGAAGCTGGGACAGTGCCACATTTAAAGTGGATAATACGTCACACTGAAAGGGTGAGAATAGTAATTGGAGACGAAGTTCTTTGAAAAAGTTTTATAAAGAAAAACAAAGGGGGAGCCTTCCTTGGATGGATGAAAGCAAATACGGTCAAAGTCAGAGCAGGGGTAACACATGAATTTGTGCTCTGATTCAGGTGAAGACAATTGAATCTCATTATGAAGTTGGGTGATAGAGTTGTCAGTTTGGTAATCTGAGAAACAGGCGATGACATCGAGATCCACCCACTCATAACCAGGAATAGGAATTACAGGTGGAGGAGGGAGAACCGTATCCTTTCCCGCATGGCGGTCAGAAGAATCAACGGAGTGATCATCTGCAACCTCGCCGGTGGTCACCGCCTTTTCTGTTGAGGATGATGAAAACGAAGAAATATTTGAATCATCGTCTACGACGAGGATTTCAGGAGGGTTGGGTGGAGAAGAAGACAAAATGTTTTCGTTTACATGCACAGAATCCATAGAAACAGACTTAAAGAAGTATGGAAAATGGCGAGGAACATACCTGTGGAATTTGGGTACTTGCAGAAAGAAGCTGGGGAAGACGCTGAGGAAAGTTTTGGAGGGTTTTTTCTTAGCAGAAGATGAAGGTAATGTACATTACTAAAGGAAAAAGGAGGGTTTAAATAGGCTGAGGGAGAAGGGGCCTGAATCCGCGTAGAGCAATGAAAAGACAGAATGGGAAGAGACATTTCCCTAATGATGACAATAGCAGTGGCCATAAATGTCGAGCAGCTGATAGGGCATGTCAGAGGTTTTAGGTGGAGGGTGCAGTAAAAGACGTTCGAGAATGCGTGCATCGCGCCACGTGTCTGAGGCAGGAATTGAAAAGACAAGACGACGAATACTAAGCATATGCACTAAGGAATACTAAGAACCTTTTGGACAAGCACAAAAAGGACAAAGCTTTCTGAACACGTCAGCTGTCAGAAGACAATAATGGAGAGATAGTAAAACGGAGATGTGTTCAAGACCGAGATGGCCGAAACCTAAGCTGAAGCTACATCACTCCCATGTAGCTCATAGCTTGGGGGGATTATGTACCGTGGGGGATGGTCGAAGTTTGAGCTAAAGCTATATCGCTCCTATGTAGCTCATAGCTTGGGGGGCTTATGTATTGGGTTAAACAAGTGGGCCGAGGTGTGGTCCGAGATTCGACCCATTTGTTCAAATAGCTTACTGAAGACGGATGGCAGTTAACTGAGATGAAAGGTGGAAACCTCGGAGCAGCGCACGAGTTGAAGACAGTTACTTAGTGAATCAGAATGGGAATGTGGGGGACACCGGTTATCCGAGAATTAGTGGGGAGTTAAAACTATAGGAACTCAGCATGTATATATAGTAGGAGGTTAACGATAGAGAGGTTAAGCTATCTTGTAACTATTACTCTGCTAGTCGGAGATATATCTCAATAAAGAGTGTATTTCTGATTAAGTGTATTAGCGAATCATAGCGATATTGTTCTTCAGGTTCTTGGTTTAACATTGCCGGAAATTTATAAGAACAATCTCTATCATATCCTGAACATCAAACGGTTTTTGAGTGGTGAACTTTGTGGACCCGTTTAAGTTTTGCTATCGGATGAATTACATCATGATTGATTCCATGGTAAATACTGGGTGGTGCTGTGTTGGACGTTCCCACATTGTTCTTGTACTTCGTTTATTGTCTCGTATTATTATTCTACAATTTTAGAATTAAAAATACATGTAAAGCATTCTTAATTTTTTTTTTTCGTGCTTAAAGCATTCTTTCTATACAAACTGTGTAAAGAGCTTAAAGCATTCTCTTTTTTTTTTTGTGTGTCCTTTATGATAATTTTTTAAGTAAAAAAATCATTTCTACATACTCAAATAAGTTAAAAATCATTTTTAAAAAAAAGATGATTTTTATGATGATAAACAAACACAAAGCAACTTTTACTTTTATTTAAAATCTCTACAAAATAATTC
This sequence comes from Echinosophora koreensis, assembly GCA_035048595.1. NCBI lineage: Eukaryota > Viridiplantae > Streptophyta > Magnoliopsida > Fabales > Fabaceae > Echinosophora > Echinosophora koreensis. The sequence continues at coordinate 2,840,740 of JAPCYP010000025.1, read as the reverse complement.
AAAATTATTGAAGTATAAAATCACTTTTTTTTTAATCTGTAACAAATTGGCTCCTATGCTTTCTTACTTTAAAATCGACTTCACTTTAGAGGAACCTATAGTAATCCTTGACACATTGGTAGGAGTCGCGTGAGGAGTGGTCCTGTATTTGTTTCAGGTCAGAAATAGTTAAACTAGCGTCTAGCAGTATGCCAGTATGTTTGAAAAACATCGAAACCGAGACGAGCAGGCCAATCATGGGCTGTATCGCATGACACGATCTCTTATCCTGCGCACCCCCCCTGCGAACCCAAACCCTATATAAACCGACGCACGCCATATTCACATTCTTCACGATCCACCACTTTCTCTCTTTCCCTTCCTACCCCTCAATTGGGGACGGAAAGTCGAATCTTTTCAGAAATCTCCGCTGATTCCTCAAAATCTTCTCACCGATTCAACAGACTCTCGTGTTCGCATCGGAATTTCGAGGAATTGCTTTTGGAATCAGAGAACTGTGCCGTGGAGCTTTTGGTTACGGTGATGGCGCTAGAGAACTTGGACTTTTCGGAACTGTTCCCTGTTGTTGATGATGATGGCGATGATGATAACATGTGTTACATTGATTTTCAGACCGTTATGAAGATCCTCGATGAGGATTGCGACCCTGTGGAGGAGGTAGGGTTTCTAAGAATTTCGAAATGATGTAACTCTGAGTGAGGTTACTCTGAAATTGGATCATGTTGCTTGCTCTATATCATGGTAGTGGAATTAACCTTGCTGAGTGAAGTTCCATGTAATTTTTTATTTGGTAATAAAAATTTAGGGTGAGGGGATCGTGCCCCAATTCAAGGTATGAAAACCTTCGGACTCCAAAAATACTTACAAATGGACCTTCCCCAAGGAGGTTACAGGGGCTCGAACTTGGAACTTCTTTGATACGAAACCCTGTCTTGCTCCACCATTGGGGTTAATTTTTTTTAAAATGTTGAAATGGATTGATTTTTGAATGAGGTGGTGGCAGCATTAATTTTCTTTACCCTTTAAGTTCTCCAAAGTTTTTTTTTTTTTTTTTTTTTGTTTAGTGAGAAATTTATTGCTGAAAGCTGTAATATCCATAAACACTGAAGATTAACTGCTTTAAGTTTTTTTTTTTTTTTTCCTGTTCATTGGTAAATGATATTCCTTATATAAATTAGAAGACATAAATGAGAAAATGTTGGTCAATTTGCATCTGTATTTATTTTCTAGTTTGTATGAATTAAGTAATTCGTCACAAGTTTCATAACAGTGCAAATCTTGACTCAATTGGTAGGATCGAAATTGTGACGTGACTCAAAGGTCACGAGTTCGATTCCCCCTGGTTGGTCATATGTTACTCATCAAGTCTTGTGACATGGTCGACCTTGGAATGAGACAATCTCCCCTCCCCTTAAAATTTGTGTTGCAAAAAAGAAAATCAGGAATGTTAATTCATACCAAGGAGTGCATTATGCATATACTATATAGTACGCAGCTTTGAAGTGATTTTTTAGTAAAAATGTTAGCATTAGTTGTTTATATACTTATTGAGTTTCGTAGTTTATATATTTACTTCTCTTCTGAATGTTATACTCACTGAACACTGGGAAATGTCAGTGACTTGTCAGTCTAGTGCCAGCTAGTTCCACCAAAAGTGTTAAGGTCCTGAGTTTAGATCCTCTTTCCCTAATACCATTTTTTATGCTTAAAATATGAAAAAAAAAAAAAAAATCCATGTGGAAAAAAAGATGAAAAAAGTCCATATATTTATCACTGCAGGTGAAAATGAGTATAATATCTTCGACTTGGGTCATGTATAAGTTACTCTATTAGACTCATTTTTGGGCATCATTTTGTATGTCTTCATTTTGTGTATTGTTAGGATAAGAAAAACTGTCCCGGTTTTTCTGAATCTTTCATTTTTGAAATTGCTTCAAAAATCGTTTTAGGTTATTTGCTTTTATAATCGATTTCCCTGTTTGTCAGAATAACTTTTATTTTGTTTCCGTATTGGTGGGTGTGTGTTTTAATTCTAATTCAGAAAGGGACTAGGCATTTTGCTTGGAGTTTGGGAAGTCATAACTTCTGCTGCTTTATGTCATTCATACCAAATATGATTTGGCCTTTTTTCTTTTTATAGCTATTTTTTATTTGAACACAATATTTAGTGGATTTTCTAATTTTTAATCCAATCCTTTTCTTAGTAATTTTGCATTCAGTATTTTTTCTTTAGTACTATTCCTTTTTTCCATGCCCTGACTTCATAAGTTCATGTGCTTTTGATATTACCTTTATACTAATTTTCTGGACATCGTAGCAGTGTAGTCCCGAGGATTCTTCATTAAAAAATGTTTCACCTGGTTTATCTGGCAGCCATGATACTTTTCAGCTTCAAAATGGTATGTAAACTTCTGTGGTTTTTCCCTTTAATTGCTTCTTGTACTTGTCAGTTGCAATTGGTCTGTCAGTAGTAAGAAATAAATAGACACCTTCTCGAGTTAATTCTCAATCATTGATGTAATGTATAATTGCTAATATATGATTGGTTCTTTTGCCTATTCATCAGGGTCTCAAGTGTTAGAAGAACCACTTTTTTCTGGGCTGGATTTAGTGGATTCAGGCATGGGCTGTTCTCCATTCTGCTCAGATGTGTCTGATTCTGGGGCCAGAGGGTCAGTTGGTTTGTCTGATTCTGTGGCAAATTCTATGTTTAACCTTGAACATGAAAACCAGGAACCTCCAACTCAGGCTTCCTCTTCCCTGAGTGCTTTCCCTGGTAGTTATAGGGACTCATTATCTCCTGAAGGGACAGAAGTTTCTAAACATGAGATACCTGCTTATGGTGTAGAAACAAGTTTTCATGAGGCTCATTCAAACAATATATCAGTTTGTGGAGATAATTTGAATCTGAATTTGTGGAAGGGTGAAAATGAGAGCCAATTCAAGCACATGGGAGAGGTCGTTGCATCTAGACGTATGTAAAATCTTCACCAGGTTTTCGTGAGACCAAGACATTGACATTTGTCTTGTACTCAAAAACTTACTTTAGATCATTGTAAATTTGAAACTTAGGCAACAAGCTGATTGTATTTTCTACTTGCAGATGCTTCACGGAGTTCTGTCATTGAGAATGGTGATTTAGATTTTGAAGATTGTGAAGACACCATTGGAGGAGTTTCCGGGCATCAAGAAAATGACTCGTGTACATCTTTTGAAATTTCAGTCATGGATTCTGATAGATCATTGCATGTTGCAACCTCTACTGATTCTACTATTTGTCAAGGTTCCCATGTTTCCAGTGATGTTAGTGACTACTATCTATCTACGAATTGTTACCAGGGAACAGATGATAACCCTTTTGTTGCTGACTCATCTCTTGATTTTTTGCCTAATGGTATTTGTTCTCAATTATGGACAAATGAAGAAATGATGGGTAACATGAAGGCTGAAAATGTGGAGTTCTATGCTGATATGTCATGTGTGAATAGTGGCATGCACTCATTCCCTACTGGGGGGACTTCTTTTCAAGATAGCCAATTTATGTTAGCAGATGGTGGGTTCCCATCATTTTCTGATAACGCTATCTTTAAAGACATGGCATCAGTGCCACTTTCAACTAGTGCTTCATACATGTCACATGGAGGCCAGTCACTTTGTGTAAAAGATGAAAGAGATGAACTGATTACACCTTACCAAAATAATTTGCACAATGCTGCTGCTGCGAAGTTCAATGTTGGCCAAGACAAAAAACAATTACGATGTGTGTTTCCTTCTATGGGAGGTCAGAATTATGAATGTTTAAAGCCTGAGGATAATTTTACAGCTATAACACCTGATATAGCCAGTCATTATCAAGATATGATTAATGGTACTGCTAGTAAATTTCAAGGAAACATGGACAATATGAATTTAAAAGCTGCAGACAAATCTTTGCCATATGCCCAAGCATCAATTGCGAGTGAGAAGCAGTTTGGTTGTGTTAAGAGAGGAGGGGGCAAAATGATTCAGCATAAACGTATGCATTCTCATCTTTCGAAAGGAAGCACTGAAAATTTCCATGTTGAGGGCAACTCTGATGTTTGCATTATTGAAGATATCAGCCACCCTGCACCTGCAAGGCAATCTGCAGACATTAGGAGTTCCCTTAACATATTTCGGACTTCTAGATATGTTGATTCCAAACATTGCATGGTTGGAAGCACGAGGTTGAAGGCATGTGATGAGCGAAATATAATGCGAGTTGCACTGCAGGTTGACACTTTCTTTTTTTGGTTTTTATCCTTGGTAGCTCTTGGCAGTTTGGGATATTCTTTGCCCATTGCACATAACTCTTCTGTGGTTCATTGTAGGATCTTTCTCAGCCAAAGTCCGAAGTTAGCCCACCAGATGGATTGTTGGCAGTTCCTCTTTTAAGACATCAGGTTACTTATAAATGTTTTAATTTCTCTGATCTGGTATCTCCTTTAAAATTATTATGCATATTTAGGTCTCTTGTACAGAAGTGTTTAGACTAATATGAAGTTGGATCAGGGACTTAATTTCTGGATCCAGAGCTTGGCATTCAACAAGGAATAATAAAAAAAAATTTATGATTTGTCTAATAAATGAATAAATCTTATAATAGTTATGCTATGTCATACTGTTTTGTACTTGTTGGTTCTGACTTCTTGAGCTTGAGCACACCCTTGTTGTATAAGATGTGGAATTCAATGGTGCTATCAGCCTAATGTGCATTGCCATATATTTTGATTCAATTCCTTGATAAATTGTTTCAGTAATTCTTTTATCTGACTGACAATAAAAGAAATGCTATTTTCCATATTTCAGAAACTTAATGTTTTCATCCTCTGGGTTAAAACAAACATAGTTGCTGAGGAACGAAAAACATCAAATATATGCTTTGTTTTAAAATTATACTTGGTTGGATACTTGGACGTTTGGACAAGAACTCCAGTTTGTTGGTTTGATGTATCTAATTCTGACTCTTGATCCAATCCCTTATAAGTTCAACCCTGTTCTTCGTGAGATGTTCTAATAACTTGCTTACTCAGTATATTTGGGCCATCCAGCATTCCAACTAATTGTAGTTGTCTTGGTCAGAGAATTGCTTTATCATGGATGATTCAGAAGGAAACATCAAGTTTATATTGCTCAGGAGGAATTCTTGCAGATGATCAGGTCAGTTCGCTGCAGTCTTAATATGGGATGATAACTTATTGACAAGCATATGATTTCCCCTCTTAGGTGATTTAAAAAGTTTTCTCTTGTAGGGACTTGGAAAAACTGTGTCGACTATTTCCTTAATATTAAAGGAAAAACCACCAATGCTTAATGTGTTCCCCATTCCCCAAAAAGGTGAATTAGAAACTTTGAATCTTGATGCGGATGATGACATGCTTCCTCCGAATGGTGAAGTGAAGGAAGAATGTAAATATCCAATCAGCAGCATTAATTTGTTGATGCAAACAAAGGGAAGGCCATCTGCTGGAACCCTTATTGTTTGTCCCACTAGTGTCCTGCGCCAATGGGCTGAGGAGTTGCATAATAAGGTAACCAGCCAAGCAAATCTCTCTGTGCTTGTGTACTATGGAAGCAATCGAACGAAAGATCCCTACGAGGTGGCCAAGTATGACGTTGTTCTGACAACTTATTCCATTGTCGGCATGGAGGTCCCTAAGCAACCTCTAGTTGACAAAGATGATGAAGAAAAGGGAAATTTTGAAGATCATGCTGTACCAAGTAGGAAACGGAAAGGCCATTCTAAATCTGATAGAAATGGCAAGAGGGGGTTGAACAACACAGTGCTTGATGCTGTTGCACGCCCTCTTGCAAAGGTGGCATGGTTTAGGGTTGTCCTGGATGAGGCTCAGAGTATAAAGAATCACAGAACTCAAGTTGCAAGGGCCTGTTGTGGTCTTCGTGCTAAGCGTAGATGGTGCTTGTCAGGGACTCCCATCCAGAATGCAATTGATGATCTCTACAGTTATTTTAGATTTTTAAGATATGACCCTTATGCTGTCTATACATCATTCTGTTCTATGATTAAGAATCCAATTAACCGGAATCCTACAAAAGGGTATAGAAAGCTACAAGCTGTCTTGAAGACAATAATGTTACGTCGGACCAAAGGTTAGCTTTGCATGCATGATTGAACGTCATCAAATTAGTAGCCTATAATTATTAGTTATTACCTTAGTTTGCCCTGGCATTCTAGAGCATAATCCATTTGGTTTTCCATTATGTTTACCACTTTAATTTTATTTTCTATGTTCTATTACTTAGATTGAAATTTAGGCATAGGTTTGAATCATAGGTTTTTTTTTATTTTTATATTTTTAACTACAGTTTCCTTTTCTTGTATTGTTAGTGAGTGCATTGTGCATGACCTCATTCAATTAAGCAATCATTTGTTGCATTAGTTTGAATTTTTCCCGTAACCATGTGATGATGATCATTTTCTGTAGGCACACTTCTTGATGGGGAACCTATTATTTCTTTGCCACCTAAATTTGTAGAGCTTAAAAAAGTTGATTTTTCTCGGGAGGAACGTGATTTCTATTCCAGACTAGAGGCTGATTCACGTGCACAGTTTCAGGTATGGTCTGTCACTCTGTCATTGGAAAGGAATTTGTGTGAATTTGATTATTTTTTATAATGTTTTTTATGTGTTTGTTCTCTTCATCTCATCCCAAATCCAGTGGGAGCTTTTGATAATAATATTGCTCATGGTTGTTTATTTTAATTATAAGCCATAATCAACTCCACTGTTGACATGCACGTGATATGATGTCTTGTTAGGAGTATGCTGATGCTGGAACTGTCAAGCAAAATTATGTCAATATTTTGCTGATGCTTCTGCGCCTTAGACAAGCTTGTGATCACCCTCTTCTTGTCAAGCGTTACAATTCTAAATCTCTGTGGAGATCATCGGTTGAGATGGCAAAGAAGATTCCTCAGGAAAAACAAATTTCTCTTTTGAAATGTTTAGAGGCTTCCTTGGCCCTCTGTGGCATCTGTAATGTATGCATTCACCATCCTTAAATATTGACCATCCTTTTGCAGTGTGTGCATGGTTGTTTGTTTGCTTGCACATAAATTGGTTAGTTGTAATTACATGTTTGTTCTGAGGGTGTGCATGGAGGGGTTAGGGGGTTAGAGTTGTTGAAAAAGTAAACTTGATAGTGGATTAAAAAGGCATTGGAGATGAGAGGTTTTTGTTGACTCCTTGTCTATGAAGCATGGACACCTCTTCGAAGTGCCGTGTCGCGTGTCGGACACGCCTCGAACACCGACACTTCTCGGACACTCCTTAAACACGTGTCAGACACCCCTCTCTGGTGTCACAATTAAAAAATATTTTTTTTCGGCTCGGACACCTTTCCAACACAGTTTGGACACTTCTCAGACACTCCTATCATAAAAAAAATATTTACTTTAAAAAACCAACTTAGCATTTTGAGATCATGGGTCACCAACCCCAAATTAGATCTTTTACTTTTTGAGACAAAGCAAAATGATGCCTCTTAGCATTTTTTTGTGAGGCTCATTATCATAGAGGATTTAACCAGTTGTTTTATGAAACATGATTCATCTTCTTATCTTAGGATTATTTTTGTAAGGATTGCATTGTGAAATGACCCCTCTTGGTCTTAGTATTCTTTTTGTGAGGGTCATTATCATATGAAAATTATAAAGCTTAACAACTTTGTTTTTTGGACATTAGCCGAGTCACGGTGTCCGTGTCGCGGTGTTCGTGTCAGAATCTGTGCTTCATAGCTCCTTGTTCCTTGCCAGGAAAGGCGGAAAGGATGATTGCGAAATTTTTGTATAAATAAAGGATCATCAAGAATTATTTTTATCCCTCTTGCTTTGTTGGGAGTAGTGGACTTATATTCTGTAATTGCCATATCATACGAGTTGACCATATTTATTAGCAAATTATGTTTTTCCTCCTGACTCCTCTTCTCTATCTTTCTCTATCACTTGGTTTCTGGACAGGATCCTCCTGAAGATGCTGTTGTTTCTATCTGTGGTCACGTTTTCTGTAACCAGTGCATTTGTGAACATCTTAATGGTGATGACAGTCAGTGTCCTGCTACAAATTGCAAAACCCGGCTAAGCACATCTTTAGTGTTTCCCAAGATTACACTGAAAAGTTGTCTTTCTGATCCGTGTTGTGATAATTCGCCTGGTTGCTCTGGTTCTGAATTCGAGGAATTTGAGCCTTGGTCTCAGAGTCAGTCATATGATTCTTCGAAAATTAAGGCTGCAGTTGAGGTGTTGCTGTCATTGTGTAAGCCACAGTGCTATACATCAAAAAATATTTCTGCGCATAGCACTTTTGCGGAAAATAATCACTGCATTCGGAACTCTTCTGATTCAGTTACTGTTGTTGGGGAGAAAGCAATAGTGTTTTCTCAATGGACGAGGATGCTAGATTTACTTGAAGTGTGTCTTAAGAATTCATCAATTCAGTATAGAAGGCTTGATGGCACAATGTCGGTTGTTGCAAGAGATAAGGCAGTTAAAGATTTTAACACACTCCCTGAGGTTTGTAAAGTTGTAGATCCCTTGTATTATGAATGAATTTCTAGACTTATCATGCCATAATATTGGGAGTGAGATACATTGAATAATAACTACTATGTCTGGCATGTCTTGCAGGTATCAGTGATGATTATGTCTTTGAAGGCTGCCAGTCTTGGTCTGAACATGGTGGCAGCCTGCCATGTTGTTATGCTAGATTTATGGTGGAATCCCACAACCGAAGATCAAGCAATAGATAGAGCCCATCGAATTGGGCAAACTCGTCCTGTGACTGTTTTGCGGTTAACTGTGAGAGATACAGTTGAAGATCGTATTTTAGCTTTGCAGGTAATTATGTGCCATATAAAGTTGCTTTATATACTGTCATGGAAATGTGATTTATATTGTAAAAGTTCGTAGTGGAATGCTGCCTGAAGTTATGGTACCTGATATTCAAAAATATTTTTATCGTTGGTTTGTTGACTTAAATTGATTTTTTTGTGGGGGAACTTTTAATATGTTCCTTGAAGGAGGTCAGAATACTTCTGAACAGTCAATGGCATCTTTTTGAAAATGCTTAGATTACAATCAGTTCACCTATAATGACTTTTGGGTTAAAGTGGTTAAAATATTTTCTCTGTGGAGCTTTTTCAGTTTCTGGTCCCTTCACTTATTGTGAGCTGAATAATGTGTGATTTTATGCATGAAAGCGATTCTTTCGAGGGGACACTCTATTTGGGCACATCTTTCAAGTTATGTGACATGGAAAATTTCTATGGTACCCCTATGGGTATGGTGTCCTGGGTGAGTTTGTCAAATTTGAAAACAAATGTTTAAAATTCTATTTATAAAAACCAACAATCAATATAATGCTTGATGGGTACCATTCCCTGGAAAAAAAGGATGGGTATAGTAGGATTTCTCTGACATGCCTGCTAGCTGTTTTGGAAGTATTTTTTAATCTACAAGCCTTAAAAACTTGTTCACTTGCTCAGTGTTTCTACTATATTTTATTGCACAAATTTTGATGTTATAGAAAAATGTAGATTGTAGTGGTTGCTCATGCATGAAAATCTGTTATATATACTTGCAGCAAAAGAAGCGAAAGATGGTTGCATCTGCATTTGGGGAGGATGGAACTGGCGGTCATCAGACTCGCCTTACAGTTGATGATTTAAAATACTTGTTCATGATGTGATTAGAATACTTACAGATATGCATTTAATTTTTTGGATTGGTGATTTTTCCATGGAGGGCTGGTGGCAGCAGAAGAAACAGAAACAGGACATTTTCTAACAAAGGATTGAAAGTAGTAACAAGGCCTCTATTGACTTTCGACATGAAGATTATTTGAAATGTCTTTATAGTTAGAATGAGATGCTTCATTCTTTAACCTGGAAATTTTGGTTTAATCTTTCACATTTGTATAGGATCTAGAGAGCAGTAGCATAGATAGCAACATAGATTTTTTATTGTTCCTTATTGTAAATAATATATAGAGGCTTTTGCTTTACCATTTTCCTTTGTTTCTCTATTTCGTCAATTTCAAATTTCAATATTCATATACAAGGTTAAAGGTTTTTAAGATTATCATATTTACTGTTGTGCGCACATGTTCCCCCTTCCCTCACTTGGATACTCCATATTTAAGTTTCCTATATGTACCCTAGAGTCAGCTCAGTTGGTTAAACTGTGGGATTTAAATTGTGAGTGTGTGGGTTAAGATCCCAGCAATGGCTTTACCCTTTTCCTATTCCTTTCTCTCGTCTCCTCTTCTCTCCAGGTTAGACCTCCAATGAACTTTCCCTTAAACCAAAAAAAGGGTTTTCTATATTATTATCCAATGATATGTTGGCATGTCATTAAAGAAATAGAATTGAAAATCAAAATTATTGAATTACTTGTAATACATAATAAGATGAATGATGATCGAAGTTAAATATTTGGGGTGAATGTGTAGTGAAGAATAATCACAAGTTTTCCACCTTGCCATCATGCTATTGCTATTATGTTTAAGATGATTTACCTGCATTTTAAACTTAAAAAGTTAACTAGGTAGATGTGGAAGAGCATTGCACTAATAATTGTGAATGGTTTTGTATTGCTCCATTTAACTAAATATTAGTGTCGCCTGGTTGGTGTTGGTCACTTATTTACAGGAGTTCTAGATAAGTCCAATGTGAACATTAAGGGGCATAAAATTATTAAAATGTAGCTAAAGGCACGATCTCTCTCTTCGGTTTTAATTTTTGTACTTTAGAAATCTATTGTTTCTATGGTCCTTTTACAAAGAGCTGCAACAAATGGCAATTACCTTTGTTGCATTCAGTTAGTGTCTTCTTATGGTTCATTATCAGAAAATTATATGCTGTATTTCACGAGCTTTTTGACCAACTTGGTATGATTTTGGAAACAATTTACCTGCTTGAGGTGAATGATGTCATGTTGGATTTTTCTTTTCATGCTGATATCAAAGGCGCTACTCCATGTGGCGCATTTGCTGGTGCCATGTGAACTAGCAGCTCCACCTTAATTTTTTCGCTTGATACGTTATGCTTCCTAAATGGATGATTTTTTTTTTTTTGGAAATAAAAATTACAACTTCGATAACCGTGCCCCACGTGACGCTGTGTGTGGTGCTAGGCACAGTGATGCCTCCCATGGGGTTGCACTACATGGCACACCCCATTTATTTTTAAATGAAAGGCTGAGGTCTTGCTTTTAACAATATGCCTTGCCACTTCTTAGATTCACCCATTTGAGACTTTGTTATAAAATGAATCACCACTGCACTTTTTTTTATATATAATTTATCTCCCCTTGCACTTCTTAGATTATTTTTATAATAAAGTCCTATACAAGTGAATCAAAGAAGAAATAAGGATCAAGGGGGAGACACATTATAAAAAGCAAAACCTAATACTAAACAAAATAGGGTGGATGTGGGAGGTGCGATCCCATCGCGCTTGGTGTCACATGTGACGCCACATGGACTAGAATCTCCCACAAGGTTTCAACATGCGGTGCATGCTGATCAAAGATGCAAATTTTGTTTTTTGTTTTTTTTTTTTCAAAATTTTAAATCCTTCAATCAAAAAATGTCACACGTCAATGAATTTTTTAAGGGGGAAGCACTAGTCCATGTGGAGCGATCATATGCGCCACATGGAGTAACATCTTTCTCGTCGGTATAAAAAAATAAAAAATGTGAGATGATTGCCATGTGACAAAAACTATCTCGAATTCACAAATAGTTTCAAACAACACCAAACTAGTAAATAGTTTCCAAAGCAAAATAAAACCGGTAAAATAAAATATGCAGAATGATGAGAAATAAAGTCACTGGAGAGGACGGAAAGAGCGAAGGCAAGCCAAACGTTATAGGCCCAAAACCTCAACCAAAAGCAACCCTAACCCTAAAAGCCCAGAGCTTGTCGTGGGTACGTCCAGCATGAAGGGTACGTCCAATACTGAGAATTCCCCACAAAGTTACCAGAAAAGTGCTACTAAAGCATTTGTGGGGGCCATTGGTGACTACAACAGGGGTTTAAATCAGGAGGACAAATAAGGAGGGAGAAACGTGTGGAGGCCATCATGTGGAAGGAATGGAATACGGATGTAAATGTGGTACAGGGACGCGTAGCCTAGGAAAAAACAAATCAGACAAATGGGGGAAAGGAGAAGGGTTTTAGCAAGGAGATGGTCGGCTCTGACCCTACGCCTCTGTCCCCTATGACACCATCAACATTAAATGCGATTTTACCTTGCACCGAAAAGGAGAATGTGGACGTTAACGCTGGGTTGGCTATGGAGATTCCCTACCAAAATATCCCCAACAACCCTGCTATGCAGGCCTACGTTCAGCCCCCTAAACCCCCAGACCCCGCTTCCTGTGGAAAAAACCTGATGACACCCTCCCTTTATCCAGAATATAAAGATGAAGTGATGGTGACTCAAGATACTACTGCAACCGAGGTGGTTGACCTCACTGATACCGAAATGATCCTTGCTGGGGAGGATACTTTGATCCATCGGGGGTCTTTTGAGACCCAACTCTCTTTATTTTAATGACAGTTTTGAGTTGGAACATAAGGGAAGCTCTCAGTAAAGAGTTTGGGAGAACTTTCAAAATGTTGATTGCAAATAATAGACCCGATGTGGTGGTTATCCAGGAGCTTTGCTGTAGTGGCAATAAGGCCATTACCACAATCAGGAAACTTGGTTTCCAGTACCATGTGATTAGTGAGGCGAGAGGCTATTCCGGAGGTATCTAGATCATCTGGAAGGACCCTCAACTGAGTATTCAGACCATTAGAATTCATGAACAATATGTGCATGTGTCTATTAACTCTACCAATGATGGTCCCTGGTTGCTGACAACAATCTATGGAAGCCAAATGTGGGATGAGCTAGAACAAATTGCAGGAAATATGACTCAGATTTGGATGCTTATAGGCGATTTTAATGTTATTGCCTTCCGATCAGAGCAAAAAGGGAGGGGGACTATAATAGATGCAAAGCTTTCCTGGATTGGATGGATCGTTGCAAACTTTTGGACCTTGGTCTTGTTGGTTCCCGGTTCACTTGGAGGGGACCAAAAAACCAAGGTAGAGATAGGCTGTTTAAATGACTCAACAGGGCTGTTTGCAATATTGAATGGTGGATCAGGTTCCCGGAAGCAGTGGTTAGAACTTTACCACTCATACAATCGGATCATCACCCCATATGTGTTCTTGGAAATGAGACTCCCTCTTCTTATGGTGTTCGCCCCTTTTAGTTCCTTGTGGTTTGGATGACTCATGGTGACTTCCCCAACCTTGTGGCTAATAACTGGAGCAGCACCGATGGTATAAAAGGGAACCTTAAGGAGCTAGCATTGAAACTCACATATTGGAATAAGTCCACGCTCGGTAATATCTTTAAGGAGAACAATACTCTGATAAGAAGGATTAATGGTATCCAAGCCTCTTCATAATACAGCAACAATATTTTCCTGGATCGGCTAGAGGTTGATTTGAAACAGCGGCTGGAAATCATTCTGGATAGAGAGGAGGCCTTATGGCTGCAAAAGTCCAGACGAGAATGGATTCGGGACGAAGATCGCAACACAATGTTCTACCACGCAAAAATAGTGACCCGTAGAAGGAAGAACACTGTTGTGGCTCTCAGAAACAGCGATGGTGTGTGGATAGAGGATTAACAGGAGCTTAAGGATTTGGCTTGCGAGTTCTATAAAAACCTGTTCACTGAAGATTGTTTCTCTAGGAACCCGCTTATTACAAACACTTCCTTCCCTTGTGTAGAAGGGACCTGGGCAAACAACATTGATGGCAGTTTCACAATAAAGGAGATCAGGCGGGCTATTTTCCAATGGGCCCTCTTAAAGCCCCGAGTGAGGATGAATTCCCTACTATTTTCTTTCAAAAAAAATTGGGACAAGATTGGCCAAAGCCTCTATGATTTTGTGTGTGAGGTGTGGAGGGATAACTCAAAAATAGCTGAGATGAACTCTACTCTCCTAGTACTTATTGCAAAAGTGACATGTCCTGAATTTATGTCTCAATTTCATCCCATTTCTCTATGCATTGTCCCCTACAAATGTATCACCAAGGCCATTGTCAATCGGATTAAACCTTTCTTAAGCAATTGGATATCCCCTCATCAAGCTAGCTTTGTCCCGGGGAGAAACATACATGATAATATAATCATTGCACATGAGCTTGTTCATATCATGAGCCGCATGAAAGGCAAGAAGAGGTTTATGGCAATCAAGATTGATCTGGAAAAAGCTTATGATAGGCTTTCTTGGGACTTTATTCGCAGGTGTCTTGAAGAGCTCCAATTCCCAAATGGCCTGATAAACTTGATAATGGCTTGCATTACCTCTTCAAAATTTGACATCCTATGGAATGGTTGTAAAGAAGGTCAGGTGGTTCCTTCGTGGGGAATTAGGCAGGGTGACCCCCTCTGGCCCTATATTTTTGTGTTATGCAAAGAAAAGCTTTCTCACCTTATTGCCGATGCAGTGAATGATAGGACTTGGAAGCCTATCAAGGTTAGGAGAAATGGTCCGGAGATTTCTCATCTCCTTTTCGTGGATGATGTGCTCATTTTTGTTGAAGCTAGTGTCCATCAAATGCAAAAAATCATTTGAATTTGGATAGTTTTTGCCACTCCTCAGGTCATCAAATAAACCCTCTTAAAACTAGTTTATTCTTCTCTCGGAATGTAGGGCCTACTGTTAGACAAGACATCCATAATCTTACTAAGTTCTCCACTGCCAAGGGAATAGGGAAATACCTAGGCTGTCTTCCTCACTCTGGCAGTATGAAGAAACAAAGTTTTAAGGGGATTATAGAAAGAATGACACAAAAGCTGGTTGGGTGGAAATCTACGTGCCTTTCCCTAGCTGGAAAGGTGGTCCTTGCTCAATCAGTTTTGGGGTCCCTTCCTTACTACACCATGCAACATACCCGTATTCCCAAAGGGACTTGTGGTGAGATTGAAAAAACTCCAAAGAAGTTTCATTTGGGGCAGCACTAATTCTCAAAGGAAACCACACTTAGTGAATTAGGATACTATCTGCCTCCCCAAGGAGCATGGGGGTTTAGGCTTCAGGCGCATGGAAACTATGCAGGATGCCTTTTTGATGAAAATTAGGTGGGGTTTGTTAACTAAACAGGATGACCTTTGGGCGCTGGTGCTTTGGGGCAAATATGGTCGTGGTGCTGATATTTGATAGGGTATAATATGTAAGAGCCAAGACACATTTCTGTGGAAAAACATTAGCCGCATTTGGCCCTCCCAGATCTAGAATATCAAATATGACATAGGCAATAGCAAGACAATTTTTTGGAGGGACACTTGGCTTGAAGACTCCTCAAATCTTCAAGAATTTTGTCCCACTAATTCGTCATTAGTGGAAAGTTACACTAATGTGAGCAACTTTGCTTTGGAGGATGGCTCTTGGAATTTACAACTGCTCCAAAGTATCCTCCCTGATGTGATGATCCATAAGATTATGGCCACCCTGCCTCCTTCTCCCCATGAGGAAGGTGATCATATAGTGTGGGCACGGACGTCGAATGGCATTTTTTCAGTTCGCAGTGCCTATGAGTTTTGTGTTAGGGATGCCCCTAATCAACCGAATCCTTGCTGGAGAAGACTGTGGACGTGGAATGGCCCTCGCAGGATGCTTTTCCATATGTGGAAACTCCTGCATGAGCGTTTACTAACAAACCATAGGCATAGCAGTTGGTCGGGATGCTCTCCTGATTGTGGCCACTGTGTGGGTGTCCCCGAAACTATCCTGCATATATCTAGAGACTGCCCTCACGCCACCCAAGTTTGGATCCGCTTGGTGAAGTCTGAGTTTATCACTGAATTCTTCTCCCTGGATACTCATGAATGGGTGGAGGCAAATATGGTCAAATCTTATGGTCGTGTGAGCCAAAAAGATTGGACCAATATCTTCTTTGTGGCGTGCTCTTTGCTTTGGAATTGGAGAAACAAGGAGATTTTTGATGACCAATTCTTTCACCCATCTCAACCTTGGAGAATCATCCTTGCATATGCTGCTGATATTTCAGATGCCTCTGGTAGTTTAGCAAGTGATCTCCTTGGACAGCACAGAGGAACTAGACACATTCACTGGGAATTTCCAAAGCGGGACTGGTACAAGCTTAACACTGACGGGGCCTCCAAAGGGAACCCAGGGAAAGCGGGTTGTGGTGGCCTGGTTCGGGATGCTAATGCATGGTAATTGGATTGTGGGGTTCTCTATGAATATTGACTTTTGCTCTGCGGCTACTGTTGAGCTTTGAGGCATTTTAAAAGGTATGGAAATTGCATGGAACAATGGGATTCACAAGCTAATAGTTGAGTCGGATTCAACCTTTATCATAGACAACATCAGGAATAGAAAAGTCTCAGGCTACCGGACCATGTTTTTTAAGCGGGTATGGGAGTGGCAAGATAGAGATTGGCCCCTCAAATTTTCCCACACTTATAGAGAGGGGAATATCTGTGCGGATTGACTGGCTAGTTGGGCTTTAACGAAAGACCCGAGTATTCATCAACTTCTTTCTTCCATACCCCGGGATTGTGTTATGTAATTTTCCTTTTGTTTTTTTTAGCCTTCGTGCCCCCCTTGAGAATAATAATAAAAAAAAATAAAAATAAATATGTTATTCTTCTAGGCCTGTACCGGCAGAATATATCCCTTGCCCAATATTACCCAAACTTGAACCAAGCACCCAAGATACGTAACATGCCCCTGATTTATCCCAATTCCCAGACCTTGAAACATATTTGCATGAATTTGGTACAAAAACGGCCACATGTCTCGTCAAGGATCAAATTTTCGATAAAGAAATAGTATACAAACCACCCAATCCATAGAGGAAATTCATCAAAATGCACATTACCATATTACAACTATATATAAATCAATAATAATAAGACAATTGAATTGACCAACTTGAACTATTTTGGACAGCCTCCATTCCAATTTCCAACTTCACAACCATATGATTATTCTTCTATTGTTCTTCCATTGCATCTATCATTCAACCATGCCAAAATATCATTCCTCACAGTTTCAACATTCTCATCAGTTTCCCCAAAGAGCAAAGAATGCATCATCCCATCATAGACCTTTATTGTCTTGTCATCACTCCTTGCCTTCTCATACAACTCCATGCTGACTTCAGGGTCAGTAACAACATCAGCACTCCCATGTAACACAATGAAAGGAAGACTCACTTGACTCAGCTTCAAATTCAAAAGATCAGTGACTCTAAGTAGCTCCACCACAGTCCCCAACCTGGGTCTCCCCCTATACCTCATTGGGTTCATATCAGCAATCACCTTCTTGTGATCAACCTTAACAGATTTGTAAAGAAGATCTGGGGTTGGAACAATTGGCAGAGTGGGGAAGAATCTTGCAATGAAAGTCAAAATCTGAGGAATTGGCCATCTGGGTCTAACCTTATCAGAGATTTTGCACATGGGTGCCACCAAGATCGCACCTTGGAACCCTTTTGGGTCAGCAAAATGGATCAAAATGCTAATAGCACCACCCATGGATTCACCAAAGAGAAAACAAGGCAACCCATTAAAGGATTGTTTGATTGATGTGAAGAAAGAGAGGCAATCCTGTACAACAAGGTCCACGTTAGGGACGAAGGCTTTGAGGCCTTGGGAATGGCCGTGGCCTTGAAGGTCGAGAGCGAAACAAGCGAAGCCCATTCGGGCAAGGAAGATTGGGGTTGACTGGAAGGTCCATGAGATGTCGTTGCCGTAGCCATGGACCATGAAGATGAGGCCACGTGGCGGGGTGGTTGAAGGGGAGCCATGATCTGGTGAAGAGGGTGAGGCCCCTGGGTGTGGTGAAGTGTGACTTTGAGGATTTGATTCCTTGTTGGGTGTAGTAGTCTTGTTCTGGGGTGTAACCCCAGTAGTAAGGGTAGGATTGCTGGAGTTTTTGGTGTTCTTGTTCCATTTGGTATTGGGGTTGTGAAAATATGGAAATTGAATGGTTTGGATTTTGATTTTGATTTTGGGCTGAGTAGATTTTTGTGGTTGTGGATGGAAGATCCAAAGAGGGGATTTGGCTTTTGCGGCTCTGAGTTGACTCGGTCTGGACTCAGTCTCCTCGTTATGCTATGCTGGAAAGGGACTACGCGTTTTGCTTGGAGTCTGGGAAGTCAATATATAACTTCTGCCTCTTTATGTCATTCACACCAAATATGATTTGGCCTTTTTTCTTTTTATAGATATTTTTTTTTATTTGAACATAATATTGAGTGGATTTTCTAATTTTGAATTGAATCCAATTCTTTTCTTAGTACTTTTGCATTCAGTATTTTTCCTTCTTTAGTACTACTATTCTTTTCTTCCGTTCCCTGACTTCATATGCTTGATATTACCTTTATGCTAATCTTCTGGATATCATAGGATTCTTCATTAAAAAATGTTTCATCTGGTGTATCTGGCATCCATGATACTTTTCAGCTTCAAAATGGTATGTAAAATTCTGTGGTTTTTCCCTGTGATTGCTTCTTGTACTTGTCAGTTGCAATTGGTCTGTCAGTTGTAAGAAATTAATAAATAGACACCTTCTGGAGTTAACTCAATCATGGATGTACATGTGAGTCTGGAGTTCTTCTGCCTATTCATTAGGGTCTCAAGTGTTAGAAGAACCACTTTTTTTTGGGTTGGATTTAGTGGATTCAGGCATGGGCTGTTCTCCATTCTGCTCACATGTGTCTGATTCTGGAGGCAGAGGTTCAGTTTGGGAATATTATTTGCCCATTGCACATAACTCTTCTGTGGTTCATTGTAGGATCTATCTCTGCCCACCAGATGGATTGTTGGCAGTTCCTCTTTTAAGACATCAAGTTACTTATAAATGTTTTAATTTCTCTGATCTGGTATCTCCTTTAAAATTGTTGTGCATATTGAGGCCTCTTTTTCAGTAGCTTTTAGACTTAAATTAAGTTGGATCAGAGACTTAATTTCTGGATCCAGAGTTTGGCATTCAACAAAGAATAAAATAAAAATGAAAACTTTTATGATTTATCTAATAAATGATTGAATCTTGTAATAGTTATTCTAGGTCATACTGTTTTGTACTTGTTGGTTCTGACTTCTTTGAGCTTGAGCGCACCCTTGTTGTATGAGATGCGGAAGTTCAATGGTGCTTAGCCTAATGTGCATTGCCATGTATTTTGATTCAATTGCTTGATAAATTATTTCAATAATTCTTTTATCTGACTGACAATATAAGAAATGCTATTTCAATTTTTTAGAAACTTAATGCTTTTTCCCTCTGGGGTAACACATAAGCATAGTTGCCGAGGAATGGATAAGCATAGTTGTCGAATTCTGACTCTTGATCCGATACTTTATGAGTTCAACCCTCTTCTGCACCTTAGACAAGCTTATGATCACCCTCTTCTTGCCAAGCGTTACTATTTGAGATGGCAAAGAAAATTTCTCAGGAGAAACAAATTTCCCTTTTGAAATGTTTAGAGGCCTCTTCGGCCCTCTGTGGCATCTGTGATGTATGCATTGAACATCCGTTAATATTTAAATATTGATATGTGTGACTGCATGCGTGTGTGCATGGTTATTTGTTTGCTTGCACATAAATTGGTTAGTTGTAATTACATGTTTGTTCTTAAGGTGTGCTTGGAGGGGTTAGGGGTTAGAGGTGTTGAAAAAGTAAACTGGGAGTGGAGTAAAAAGGCAGGGAGATGGAGAGGTTTTTGTTGAGTCCTTGTTCCTTGCCAGGAAAGGTGGAAAGGGTGATTGGTAAATTTTTATTATAAATGAAGGATGATCGAGAATTATTTTTTTATCCGTCTTGCTTTGTTGGGAGTATTGGACTTATATTATGTGATTGCCATATCATCCTAATTGACCATATTTATTAGCAAAGTATGTTTTCATCCCTGACTCCTCTTTTCTACCTTTCCCTATCACTTGGTTTCTGGACAAGAGAAACAGGACATTTCCTAACAAGGATTGAAAGAATTAACAAGGCCTCTATTGACGTTTGACATGAAGATTATTTGAAATGTCTTTATAGTTAGAGTGAGATGCTTCGTTCTTTAACCTGGAAATTTTGGTTTCATCTTTCACATTTGTATAGGATGTAGAGAACAGTAGCATAGATAGCGACATAGATTTTATGGATTGTTCCTTATTATAAATAATATATAGAGGATTGTGCATATATGAGTGTTTCTGTGAAAACACTTGTCTTAGACAAGTTCTTTAAAGTTTAAACTGTCAAGACGCTTGTAAGAGTTTGCTCTTTCAAGTTTTGCGTCTGTCTGTTGTTGTTTCTGTTTTTAATTCTTACTTTCAAAAACGTTTGGGTAAACATAATTCAACCCCGTTTTCATGTTTAGTTGTGGTTATTTCATTTAGTGTATTGGAGACTTGGCTTGATTCTGAGATTCTTAGCAGTTAAATTAATGCAAAGCAGAATCTTTCTTAGTCATTTGAGCAATTCTTCTATTTACAATGAATAATGCTAGAGACACATAGTTATATTACCTCACATTTACACAATTTTTTAGCTTTTGCTCAATGAAAGGGTGTAGTTAATTTTCCATATATATGTATCTGGTCCCAAATGGGGAATGAAGCTTTGTTTTTGTTATTCTATATTTTAGAATGATCAGTGTCTTGTGTTTCTTGTGTCCATTGAGTTTTTTGTGTAACTCTGGCCATTGGACCAAGAAGACTTGTTTCTTTTATGATAAAATTAGAATTAAGTTAGTTGTTTTGTGGTTTGGTTTTGGTGAACTGAAAATGCAGGGCCCAACATTTGGTGAGGGTTGCTATATTGATTACCAATAACAATTTTTGTGGCTGCTTTTTTCACTTTGGTGTAACAAAGATTGTGGGCATTCCTTTTGGTTACCTTGTATTTTATGACAAAGAGTGGACAGAAGTGCCAGTAATCTCATGCCTCTCTCCTTGCTGGTTTTGGTCCATCTTTCTGTGTTGAAGCCAAGTTGGTGCTTCATTCCCCATCCTTTGCATTTATTTAGGTGTAAAATTGTAAATTTTATCATATCTTGTAGTTTAAGATATTCCTAGTTTGGCTTCCTTTGCACACCAGTTCCAGATATTATGATGGTCAATAATCTCTTTCTTGATATTTGATTCAACAATGAATGTGCTTCAGATTGTAATAAACTTGGAATATATTTGAGGTGGTTGATCAATCCATTTTATTTACAAACTAATTGATGATTTAACAGAGAAGGATGATGTGCCACGCCTGGATTCAATACTTATGCATATGGGAAGTATGTACGCAAGAATGAGCAGGCTTGTTGAACTATGGCAATTTTTTTGATTCTTTTGGAAAAGCAACAAACCAATAAATGCAATCACTCTTTTGGAATCAAATAGAGGTGCTGAAAGTAAGGATTTCATTGTACGATTACTTGGTCTGGCAATCTTTTACTAAATTAAGCAAGAGTCGATGATGCATAAATGCATAATTGTCCAAAGCAAGCTTTTTATTTCTTATTTTAGGCCTTAGCTTCAGTTTTTTCATAATTGCTTCTTTCTTAGATTTTTTTTTTTTTTTCCGATAAGTAGAATTTCTATTAATAAGTATCCAGCTTTAGCATCACAGTGCCTACCCTCCACACCTTCTAGGAAAAGTTGAAGAGCAAACACTCAATCATGTGCTCCAGGCTAGATTAACAGAAACGAAGTACAGATTACAACTAATTCATCTTACATCCATGCACTCCTATATTTCCCCCCATTCTTTTGTAGTTTCTAGCCTCTGCAGAATAGAGCCATACCATGGCTCCCCTTTTTTACAGGTTAAATCCCCCCATTTGCATATTATACACCTCAGTTCTAGGATACATTACAATCAGCATAAACAATTCACAACTACTCTAGAACACATTACATAATCTCACACAATTGATCGGATGTCTAGGCCATTCATTTTGTTATGCTTGCTTTATTTTCCTTTGTTTCGAGTTAACAAAGCTCCTACTGCATGAGAAACTAATTTCTGATCCGTTGCAATATCAGTTATAAATAACCTGCTATGCAAACACCAGAATTAAGTAGTTTAACATGATTAGACATTTTTAACATTCCATCAAAATATAACAAGCAATAATCTCCCCTTTTGTCTCAGAACTGTTGTATCAGACACAGTAGTAGGTATTTCCTTTTGGTCTTCCCCCTCAGCAGCATTGTTCATAATTGCCTACATTTATGCCCACATAAGCCATGTACCCTTCATTTGAGATCCCTCCTTTGCTAGTAAGTCAGCAAAGTCATTAGCTTCTCTACATTTATGCTCAAAAGACCCTCCTTTTAATAGCAACAAGATATTTTTCGGTTTGTTACAATAGAACCTTAGGGGCAATGGACATTCCTCTTTCCGGGTCACCCATGTCAAAGCATTGCTGGAATCCGATTCAATGATCAGCTCCTTTCCCATCACCCAAGCTCTCTGTATTGACATTTCTAAGGCAAAAACAATGACTACAATGTTCCTATAATGTTCCCATGTTTATCTCTAAGGACACCTCCTATCCCTCCTGGACTGGCTTCCCTTTAGAAGATTGCTTCTTTCTTTAGTTGTTTTTCTTATTTGTTATTTCTGACTCTTTTTTTTTTTTTTTTAATGTAATTTAAGGTTTTATAACTTTGCATTCTGCATAAATGGATCAGTTTGTTGACTTATGGTCAAATTGTTCTTGTATAATTTTATTTTTTTACCCTGTACTTATCATTGGCTGTACAGTTGTAGAGAGGGCCCAGCCCCCAGATGATTGTTGATGGTATAATCATCTAATTAGAACTTTGGTTCCAGTCCTGTCTGCGTTACTTGTTTAAATAAGAGCTTCTATATCAGCTTTCTACTACTCCCCTGATATTTAACCAATGCTCTAATTAAAAGCTCAATATAGGAAAAATTATATCATTAATATGTAACGAAAAAGGAATATCGTTAAGTGCAGCATTCTTACGATTCAACAATTACTGTAAACTGAACTATGAAGCATTATTGTAAATACCATCGACGGGTGCAATTTTCTTTGTTCAGTAAAGCCTGGCGATGTTACTCTTTTTTTTTTTGGTGAATAAAACAGATAAATACAAGAAATCTGGAATGGAATCAAAGACTTTGCATTGGCCATCAAGAGATAATCCATGCTTAGCCAAAGCATCAGCGACTTGGTTTGCCTCACGAAGAACATGCGTCCAAGAATAGTTACCACCACGAGTCTAAAGCAAGAATACTCTTGACCAAAGCTGCACAAGGGTGTGTCTCCATGCAACCATTCCTGAGAAGAGTAATTGCCACTTGGGAGTCAGACTCAACTTGCAGTGACTTGAATCCTCTCTCCCAAGCTATTCTAATGCCACAAAAAATGCCCCATAGTTCTGCCTCAACAACCGAGCATCTCCCAACATGCATAGCAAAACAAAAAAATGACTTCTCCCATATGATTTCTCAGCGCCCCTCCGCAGCCCGCATTCCCATTTGAAGCCATAGCACCATCACATTTCATTTTAACCAACCCTTCAGGAGGATGCTTCCAAGCAATGAATTGCTGCTGAACTGGAATACTGTGGTTTCGAGTAATGGATTGCTCCACTTTAAGACTTCTAACAACATCTTGAGATAGCCTCCCGATCTTGAAAGCCAGGTTGGCTATCGAAGGGCGCACCTGATTAAAAACCACCTCATTCCTTTGCTTCCAAAGAGAAACTAAAGTTGCACCGAAAGAGATAGACCACGGAATTCCATTTATCTTAATAGAAGAATCAATGTTATTGTTTAACCATTCATCTAGATTATTTGAAAAAAAAAATCGGCTGAAGGGCACCTTTAGCATCTGATTTCCAAACTTCAACTGCAAAGGGGCAATCACGCATGGCATGGATCGTTGTTTCAGCCTTAGTCTGACATAACGGGCAAGAGCTATCAGAAGCCAGACCTCTCTTAACACGCAAATCATTCGTAAGGATGGCCTTCTTTGCTACTTTCCACAAGTGCAGCTTAATACGCTCAGGACCTTTCCAAGACCATATACTTGAGAAAACTGTGCTCGACATGCTAGTATGGTTCTCAATAGCTCGATAGGTTCCAGAGACAGAAAAGGAACCATCTAAACTACACTTCCAGGCCATCTCATCATTACCATTCAAAGTAGAGGGAGGGATCATAGCACGAATGTGTTCACAGATTGCTGCAGGAAGACATAACCTCAGCTTGTAAAGATCCCACAAGCCCTCCGAGTTCACAAAATCAGCAACTTTCATATTTTTCATCCTCTCATCTACATGACATATAGCCTTGTCCAACAACCTACCTTGGTTGGGAACCCACTCATCCATCCAGAATTTAATTTGTAGGCCATTACCAATACGCCACTTTAGGTTCTCTTCAAAGGAGTCCCATTGTTTACAAAGACCTCTCCAGAAATTAGACCCTTGTTTATTCTTATCAATTTGAAGCCTCATCCCATCACCACATTTGTACTTATAGCGAATAACTGAGGCCCAAAGAGATTTTTTCCTCAAGCTCAACCTCCACCCAGCTTTCATCAAAAAAGCTTTGTTCATAACCCTAGTGGACCTAAAATCAAGGCTGCCACTCGCTTTCGGACCACAAATCTCTTTCCGAGGAACAGTGTGCACCTTTCTATGGTTGTCATCATCCCCCCAGACAAAGGCTCTACATTTACGGTCAATCTCATCACAAACCTTGACTGGAAGAGCCACTGACTGCATAGCATAGCTTGGACCTGGTGATGTTACTCTGGCAATATCCACAAAGCACTACATTAATATCATTTATTTCACTATATATATATATATATATATATATATATAAATTAATTAAAACTTCTTTAGCTTTATTTTTAATTGAAATATAATTTTATGATTTAATTATGTATAATATTCAAATTTATATATTTTCTATAATTTTCATTAGTTAACAAATATAATTTTTTCTTGTAAAAAAATATATAATTTTTTTATATTATAAATATGATAACCACCTTATTTTTATTTTTAATAAATTGTATTAAAATTATTATTTAAATAACATTTAAATAAATTGAATCAAACAAATTTCAAATTATTACCAGAAATTTTAATTATTAACCCTATATGTTTGACAAAATATCCAATAATGAATTTTCGATAATAATATTTACGGGTATGTGACTCCAAAAAATGACTTCCTATAACCTGAAAAGAGGAAGCATTAGATTTACTTTATCTTCAATTCAAAAAAAAAAAAAAAAGGATTTACTTTATCTTCTTTCCCGAGTTCCTCCAAGTCCGCTACGCACAAAACTAGTGGCGACGCAGACGGTTAATGCAGGGGAAAAGGTGATGGGTAGAAAGCTAGTAAGGACTAGGGGGGTTTTTTATTTTTATTTTGATAAAAAGGACTAGGGGGGTTTTAGTTGTAATATCAATATCAACATCAAATATAGGCTTGGGCTAAGTTGCACCTCCCAAAATTTACACTACCCATTACACCACCCATGTGGTAAATTGTGGGTCAATCAAATAACCACATGGGTGAGTCAAATTTTCAAACCTTGACTAGTTGAAAAGTCAAATGTCCAAGTGTCAAAATGATTGGTTCAATGCTTGCTATATGGGTGGTGTAATAGGTGGAGTAAATTTTGAGTGGTACACCATAGAATGAACCTCAAATATATATCAAATGATAGTGCTCCTTGAATTTGCTTAACTTGATGATTATCCTACCCAACATTAACAACATTGACTAATTAGGTTTATCCATTAGATACGAGTAAGTAATGAAACCAGGTAGTCAAAAAGAGAGTGCAACGCCCATCATACATTACTTTGTAAATTAAAAGAGCTCCATCCCAATTGTAACATTTTTTAGTATCTATTTCTTCCTACAAATGTGCATATTAACGTCATGGGTGTGTTTGATTTGCAAAATTACAGAGGACTGGACAGCATAAAAAATTTTTATCCCTTGTTTAATTTGAAAAGTGGTCAGGGGACAGGACAAAAAAATGGATGAGGGACATAACAAAAACCCAAAATTTTGTCCCCCACCAAACCATGAGATAACTTTTTGTCCCATGGACAAACTACCAAAAAAAGATAAAATTATCCTTACATCTCTCTCAAAAAAGACAAAATTATCCTTTTTATATATATATATATATATATACATATATATCTCCCTCCCTCTCCCTCTCCCTCTCTCCTTCCCTCTCTCTCTCTCTCTCTCCCTCCCTCCCCCCTCTTTATCGAATTTTTTCAAAGACGTAAACATTATATATATATTTTGATAGAACGTTAACGTTATATAGCACTTATTTTTCGATCTACTTCGAGGAGTATCCCACCGCCAACCTGAGACGGGGACTAATCTCCCGTGGGAGTTTGTTCGGCACCTCTAAGGGTGGCATCCCTCCCAGCTAAGGTTTTTTTCATACCCAAGGCTCGAACTCGAGACCTTGGTTAAGGGACGAGAGGCCTTTAACCACTCACGCAACCTCAGTTGGTATATAACACTTATTAATGATATATATAATATTATTATGGTAGTAATAATATATTATCATATATACTATATATTATAAAATATATTATATATTACCTATTACTTACATATATTAATAATATTATATATATTACAAAATGTGTCATAGTAAAATTAATATTATTTTATTTGTGCTGTCCATTATCTATCAAACGATATACATGACAAAAAGTTGTCTTATGACTCAAGGGGTTGTACTATACTATCTTATTTGTTCTATGTTATCATGTGCATTAATGCATATCAAACACATCCTATGGCTTTTCTGAGTTTAGTAAAAGAAAGAAAAACATTTTTTTTACAGGACTATATGAATTCAAACAGAGTTCCAACGCAATTGTGACTGCAAGAATTGTACAAAATTGCATTATTATTCTTTTTTGACTTTTTGATAAAAGGATGTCTCTTACATGTTCTGCTTTGATTGAAGCTTCTATTCTCACGTGTAATCAATTACATGTACGAGATATACAGAGAGAGTGATAGTGCGAAAGTGAGGGTTATCTGTTTTCCACTATCTGGTCAATGCAGATCCTCACGCCCAGTTTGTCCCACATATGTGCAACAATTCTTATATTTATATTAGTGCATATGAAATCTGGAGTGGTGTTATTTGTAGATGGGAAATGATCAATGTTACGAATTGAAAATCGTAACATTAGGTACGAACAGTTTATTTAGAAGAAGAGAGATTTATTATTTATATATTCTACAGATTTTTCTCCACCTTTGTTGGTTCTATGCTTTAATCCTATTGGAGAGTTTGAATTCGTAACCCATTCTTTTCGCTCTTTGTAGATAAAACCAAACATCAAGACCGTACTTTTATACTTGGCCCATATATTTATTCACTATTTCTCTCAAATCTCTCATCGTTTAGTTCGGGTAAACTCACCATAAAATAAGGTGTTGGCCATATGGTATCCATCTTTGTTCTTTGTTGTTCAAAAGGCATTCCCACAAAATCTAAACAACACCCCACTTATATATATATATATATCTTTGGATAATGGTGCGTTCCCAACGTTATAGCGGGTAGCGGGATTGTCCATACCGAAGATTAGGGAAATCATATATATAATTTAGACCGCCTAAATTGATCCCTAAAAAATTTAGGGGATCCACTGGTCCTAAAATAAATAAATTATTTAACAATTTAGTCTCTCAATTTTATAAACGTGGGACATATTAGTCCCCTTTCCACTTCCAATATTCGTTTACTTACCTATGTGGCCCATGACAAATTTCCATCGTGAAAAATGAACGAAAGTGTAAAAAAGGTTCAAAATTTTAAAACATGTGTACCTGAAAATTATGCATGTTTTTAACTTTTTATTCGTTTTTTACGGTTCAAATTTCTCATAGGCTATGCAAGACTACTAAAGAGTCAGACATGATGGTTAACATGACACATATGCCAGTAAATGGACATTGGAGGTGGAAGGAGGGACTAATGTACCCCGCATTTGTAAATTTGAGGGACTAAATGATTAATTTAATTTTTTTTTTAAGGAATCAAAAGTGGATTCCCTAAATTTATCAGGTACCAATTTGGGCCTTTACTCTATAATTTATACAATACACATATAAATACTCAAAAATAAATTAAGAGACATAAAACTAAAGACATATTCATAATTAATGATCAATCATTTTCCTAAATTAAGATTAAGTAACTTGAATTTGAGAGGAATTTTCTTACAAGCTCCAACATCTCCCCTCACTCCTACTTAGTGTATCTTTGCTCTAGTTATCCTATCGGTTGGCTTTGCCACTGGTTTCACAAGTGATAGTCTTGTTGTTGTTTGTCTTTTAGAGTATTCACTGCCAAATCATATCAATGTTATCCCTAGTGGGTTTAACCAATACACAAGAGGCAATTGAGGATACACTACAAGAAAAGGGTGAAGTTGACACAGACAAACACAAGAAGGGGGGTTGAATTGTATTTGTTAATAATTTTCGAAAATAACCTTTTTCAAAACTTATTTTCTCACACAAAGAATAAAAAGCAGAAGCACACACAGAAATAAATATTAATCATTTGAAACAAATACTTCTATGTGGTCGGGGTAGCATTTACTGAGCATATGAAAACTCATAAGAAAAAGAGCTCGTCTACTTAAAAATTGCGTCTACACGCTCATGGGTAAAACCAAGTCTATGGACTTGCATTTTTCTTTTCGCTCGTCTACTGACGTGGCATATCCTCTCGTCTATCATCAAGTCTTTGGACTTGTTATATTCCAGTGAGTTACTTTGATCTCCGTCTACTGACGTGGCATTTAGCTCGTCTATTCATTCAAACTAAAGTTCCCATCTACTCAAATATATTAAATAAAGATATATACCAAACGTTTTGAGCAGCTCGTCTACATAAATGGACGCGGATATGAGGAAACTCTTTCAAGGTTTCCATAACTTATAAATTTTGAACATTCCTGCAAGACTAGATAGAGCATGTTAGATCTCAACTAAAACTTTGCCATGCAAATTTAATCCTTTTTGTTAACATAAAAAATCAGAGATTATAAATCCAAATCACTTTGGTTCTAACAAAGGGGATATTATCGATGGGAACTTTCCGACAGACATCAGATTCGTCGATAACTAGGAAATTTCCGACTGAAAAAACCGTCGGTAATCAAGAACATGAAAAGACACAGATATTACCGATGGAACGACCGTCGGTAACGTTACCTACGGACGTTCCATCGGTAATTCCGTGGGAAAAGGTGGCGCGAAAGGGAAAAATTTGGCGTGTGGATGTACCGACGGACCAGCTTGTTGGTTATAATTACCGACGGCTTTGTCCATCGGAAAGTTTGTTTTATATTACCGATGGACCAGCCCATCGGTAATTCAAAAAATTGATTTACTGATGGACTTGGCCATCGGAAACGTTGTCATTAAGTGACAGAAAACCCCTCCCTCACTTTCCCATTCTTCATCTCTTTTTCCTCTCTTCTCACTCTTTCTTCTTCTTCTTCTTCTTCTTCTTCTTCTTCTTCTTCTTCTTCTTCTTCTTCTTCTTCTTCTTCTTCACTATCACCGCGACCACCCACCGCCCCACCGCTCCCTGCCACTACGCACCACCGCCTCCACCTCTCTTCTTCTCTTCTCTCCTTCTTTGTTCTCTCCTTCTTCTCCGCGCCCGCGCTAGCCCCATACCCTCGTCGTCACCCGCGCGCCAGCCCCACAACCCCCGCGTACCACCACTGCCACCACATTGTCATCCCACCACCGTGTCCTACCTCCCCCACTTCCAGAACCGCCAGCCACCACCACCACAATTTTTAATTAATTGTTTAATGTTTGTTAATTAAGTGTTTAATGTTTGTTAATTAAATGTTTAATGTTTGTTTGTTACATAGTTGCTCTTACCATCATCACCACGACTGCCTAGGAGCCACCACTGTCTGCACTGCCAGGTTTCTATTTTTTTTTTTTGAAATTATGCATTTTGTTAAGTGTTTAATGATATGATACATATATATTTATGAATGTGCATGCACATCACCTAGCTAGGAAATTTGTTTTGTATAATAATATAATAATAATTAATAATAATAATAATAATTAATTAAAATAAAATATAATAATAGTTAATATTTAAAATATAAATTTTTTAATTTTAATAAAATAAAAAATAAAAAATTAATTATTAATAATTAAATCAAAATAAAAAAAAAAAGCAATTAAAATTACTAATTAAAATAAAATAAAAAAATTTAATATAAAAAAATTCCTCGTTACCGACGGACATATCTGTCGGTAAGTGTATATCAGAGTTTCCGACAGATACGATCGTCGGTAATTACCACTGACACTTACCGACGGACATATCCGTTGGTAAAGAGGGGCTTCGTGTGACACGTTTTTCGACGGAATAGGCCCTCAGAAATTTCCGACAGACGGCCCAGATTTTGTCGGAAACCCTTTCCTACACGCTTATTACTGACTGATACGTGTCCGTCGGAAATTCCATCAGAAACACTGATTACCGATGGTTGTTGGCCATTGGTAATCAGCCTTTTTTTGTAGTGATACATTGCTCTAGGGTTTGGTGCTTGTGGTGGTTGGGACTGGAATGATGCCATGTTTATATTCGAGACTAGGTGAAATACTTGAGATGGGGTGTTTCAATTACAAAGAAGGAGGGGGGGGGGGGGGGGGGGGTGGAAATTGAGTTACACTGGGATAGCAAGGAGGAACAAACAACGGAGCAAAAGAAGAAGGTCGCCTGAAAACCGCCGGCCAACTGTCAGTGTATCACCTGGAAATCAAGAATAGAAACATGAGTGATTCCGGGCCTGGATTTATGTAGAAGAGAAGAGGAGAACATAGGAAGGAAGAAGGGAGAAGAGAAAGAACCCTAAACTTTTTTTATTTAGAGCTGAAATGATAAAAAAAAACCAAAAAAAGGATGAACGACTATTTTTTGGGCCAATATAAGGGTTTTCCACTATCAACATTATTGGCTGTGATTCGTGATTTGCGATTCCCACTCCACAAAACCATACTGCGACAAGGAATTGTGTCGCGATTGGTGAACACTCTGCATTGCAATGGCACTATGGCGGGAATGGATTCTCTTCAGTTTGCTTTTGTCCCACTTTTCTTCGGTTCTAAATTCCTCACCCTTAAACAACATTTTCCCATTTTTTTTCATTATTAAAAATCCTCCCGCTCCTTTATTTTTCAAGGATCAGGATCCCATGACAGGAAATTTCCACCGCAAGCGATCCGTTCCCACTGTAGCACACTATTAACTAGATAAATATATGTGTATGTGATTGTATCCAACTAGACTCATTTAAAATAAGGAGAATGCTAATGAATGTCCTTAGGGCACTCTTTAAGAAATCAAGAAAAAAAAGTTTTTATAGGGAATTGGTGTATTTAATAACTGAAAATATGAAATACTTAATTTTTCAATAAAAACTTACTTTTCTTTAATTATTTGAAGAGTATCATAAGGAAATTCGTCCTTAAAATAAAATTTCAAACATCACACGGAATATTAAATCTCGCCGTACAAAGAATTTATTGTTAATTGCAAATGTGTCTTTCGGAGTTTCAGATTGGTCAGACAACTACTCAAAGAAAGCATAATAATAATAATAATTAATTTTCTAATGCGGGTTCACAATAATGCTTTTGTATTAACACGAAGCAACTGCTGGGTGTTTATTTTCGTGCTGCACTATTTGCTACGTTGTCTGTGCTAGCAACTAGATTTTTTTTTTTTTTTTTTTTTTAATAGGCTGAGTCATACCTTGGTTTTGGATATTAAATTAGTCCTTATATTCATTAATTTGTGTCCTCACATTTTTACTGACATTTGATCTTGAAAACGCAAGACAGTTAAAAACATGTGTAAATTTTATGTAATTATTATCTTATCTTATATCCTCATCGCGTTTGAAATGATCCTGAGTTTTTTTTTTTTTCTTTTCTTTTTTTTTAAAGAATAAAGTTTAGGTGAGTTGGATCTCGGTGGCTCAATGAACGCTTACAGAGGTACTTACAGATTAATCACCAACGAGGTCATGATATCAGTAGTGAGATTTGAACTCATGACCTCGTGGATTATGAGCCGTATCCTTACCAACTGGACAAACCTTCGTTGGCATGCTGAGCTTGTTTTATGAATTAAACTGGAATGAATTCGAAAAAATAATAATAATAAGAAAGTAGCAGAAGACTAATAGATTGTGGGGAACTGGAGATAATAGGGTTGAAAAGGATAAAGGTTCACGATTTTTGTATGTAATTACTGCAGTAGTACTATAGTGCACAACATTTTCCTCATGTATAGGGAAATAATCTTGATACTTCCAAAGTAGAAAGAAAGAGAATATTGAAGAGTTGAAATCTGAATGAGGGCTTTATTGAATTGTTCCTTCAAGTTTAGATGCGTCAACAAGTCATTATTCAAAATAATTAATTGCTTATAAAAAAAAAAAGTCAAATTAATTAAGCTAATGAATAGGGTTTTCCGGTCTGTGCAAACGAGAAACACGAGGTCACCGAAGAAGGGTTGGGTCCATGTTGGTCTTGCTCATAATTTTAAACTAGAGAAAGAGTGTGTGTGAACAAGCATGGAAATAAAAAATTGAGGTCATTACTAAATCCAGAACTGGACTATTGTACGCTTATTCACACCGGGTATATATTGTTCAATTTTTTGCTTTTGCTATTGGGCAT
Source organism: Echinosophora koreensis (assembly GCA_035048595.1). NCBI lineage: Eukaryota > Viridiplantae > Streptophyta > Magnoliopsida > Fabales > Fabaceae > Echinosophora > Echinosophora koreensis. The sequence goes on along the minus strand of JAPCYP010000025.1, from coordinate 2,807,892 downwards.
GCATGCACACACCTTTCCGTCAGATTTGTGTATCAATCTTGACTTCAAAAGTTTTAGGCCAAGTTCCACCTTAGGATTAACTACGTAAGTGTGGAATTTTTTATTTTTATTGACAAATGTTAATGTTAATGTTAGGGGTATCCATGAGTCGGTTTGAGTTGGGTTCAGTGGGTTTTGAGACCCAACCCATTGGGTTGGGTTTGCTAAAAAAATAATAATAATGAAACCCAACACAACCCGACCACTCTGGGATGGATTTTTTTTTTTTGAAAGGCAAAAAAAAAAATATATTAAAAGGATATAAGGGGTACCTGAACCCGAATACAAAAGGAAACAAGCACCAAAACAAAGCACCAGAAAAACACCACCCAAAGATAACAGAGGACAACACACACCACGGCTCACACAAAGCAGCACAAGACTACCCACCCAACAATATGCTTGATGGCAGAAAGTTATGCCATGACAATATGGGATGGGTTGGTTGGGTGAGTCGTTAGGTTTGACAAGAAACACACATATTTTCACTTTTGGGTCGTGTTGGTTTAGGTCCGCAGGTTGGGTTGGGTCGGGTTCGCTAGTTTACCCATACCCATGGACACCCCTAATTAATGTTAGTATTTTGTTAGTGGATGAAATTTGAGCCCTCTCTCCTTAACACTCCACTACCTAATTTCCCCACCCCAATCACCAAATCAACCTTATAATCCAGAATTACAATTGAGATAGGACTGATTCTTTATAATTTTCTTGCTTTTGTGATGTATAATGTCGGGGTTGATGTGTGGTAAATGTGTGCCGTAAATCCTAGCCGAGCAGTCGAGGAAGAAATTTTTTTCTGTAAAGAAACAAAAATGAATTAAGGATACAACTTTACCCAAGTGAATTACATGACTCGAAACATTAAATTAGTTACTCAATTTGATTTATCTTCATATGCGTTCTAAAAATGCTGAAGCTTTACTGAAAAACTAGTGCTTGTATTGCTCATGTTAATCATAGTTCCTCTCCACTTTCTTCATCCCCACATGCGCCTCTCTGCATCCGTTAACTAGTTAGAAATTCTGATTGATTTGACAATGATTTGATTCTAGCTTGCTGTATAAATTCGATCAGATCTCAATCCTATCACTATTCACTGCTTAGGAAATGACGGGGAAATTAAAATTAAAATAATAATAATAATAAATGAGAGTGTATTAATTCTATAGTCATGAGACTTGCACAAGTCTAGAAATTACAAGATATTTTTAGTTTTAAGTATGGTCATTATAATGTTTACCAAAAAAATAATATAGATTTTATATATTTAAATTGTAATTAATATATAGTATAGTTGATACTTGGGTTTAGAAAGGGGAAGAAACATGTACCCAAACTACTATAAAATATTGATGGTTAGATTGTTAGAAGGTGGGTGTGGGATCATTTGGAATGAATTACAAGTTTTCTTACGATTGAATGTCTTCTTTCTCTTGATTTATATCTTAGATAGATTACTAAATGTATCAAGTTATATTTACTCTTATTCTTCTAATTTCTATTTGCATTTCTTATCTTGGTTGGGACATTGTGTGATACACAAAAATAGAACACGAGATCATCCTTATCCCTCTAATGGTTGGAGTCTCCCATGAGCAGTTAATATGTGTATCATATTGAAGACCATCTTAGAAAATTGTAACTATATACATTTAAAAATATTTTCACGGATATATGAAATAATAATTTAAATACCTAAAAATTTATGTGGTAAACTGTAGTAGACTTAACTAAAAATATTTTATTTCCTTATAGTTGATAGATAAGTTGTTGAATAGAACTTCGAATGAAGCATTTGAAAAAGGACAACTTATATACAATTTCATAGGTACATTAAATATTGTTTTCCAATGATAGCAAGACATGTGTAAGAACTATTATATATGTTATGTTTTCATTGATGAACTATGACATATGTCGTATTGCCATTGAAAAACAACACTTATTATATCTAGGAAATTGTGTCTTATAAGCCTTTTCCTATAAAATATTACGAAAGGAAATAAGGAAACCGAGTCTTTTACTAAATCTAAGAGCATCTCTAACCGGATTTCTTAAAGGGTTCTTAAAAGTTAAGAACTCATTCCTTATTTTAGCAAGCATTGGAGCGGGAATATGTGGAAGCTCCTCTTAAGCACCGTTCCTTGTACAAGGAAAAATAATAAATGAGAAAAAAAGAACACTATCAGAAATTGAACACTATTGACACAGGAACACTCAAGTTTAGTGTCTAGTTAGCATATGAGACGTGTCTCCTTGTGGATCAAGTTAAATGGCAATACATCAATTTCCTCTCACCAGAGTCTGCTATCTATAGTCATCTTGCATTTTTCTTGAAATATTAAATAAGGTGAACTATAAGCCCATTAAGCTTAACACAAATCCATTTTTCTGCAATGATCAGAGTCTCCTGCTTAGTGGTGCTGAATCGATCAAAATATAAAATAATATAGAAAAATGAATTTGCTGTTGGAATAGGTGGATATCTATTGGCCAATATATAAATAATGTGTGGCAAATGCGCTTTATTAGGGCCTTTTTCTGGTAGGTTTGGTTAATGTTTATTTTCAGTGACCTAAAAGTTATTAACCTGCCTAGTGCACTTCAGCAAAGAGGTAAGAATCAATACCCTCGTGTAATTGTTCTAAATGTCTGAGATCAGATAAACTTGCCAAATTTGCATTCACATATGTTTTTTTTGTTATTATATTCTGAGAATAAAATTAATAGAAAAACTACTTTAAATTAAAAAGGTGACAACTGACATGGAAGCTAGAAGAAGCTAGAACCAAATTAATCAACAAAGGAATAAGTTTAAAGATGATATACATCTTATTATTAATTAAACTTAATAAAATTGGAATCCAGGTCATTCTTCAACAACCCAACTTGATATTTATTTCTTTCACTCCCCTCAGCACTCAGGGTTCCCCAAGTTCAAGAGTCATAACGCACAAGGTTCGCCACAAAAACCCCATCTTTCTACTTTGTGATGATGAGATGCTTGAAATATATATAAATTTATTTGAGAGAAACGACCATTTTGGAATATATACCATTATGCATTTTTCTTCCATGATATGATCATCAACCAACAAGAATCACCGGTCAAAGTGTAGAAAGACAGATATATATTGCATGCGATGCGACCTTTTTGGATAAGACTCTGCTCAGAATGACAGAATAAAGACTTCGCAACACTACTTTTTCATTAAAGTTAATCTTAAATCATGTTCTTTATGCTGGTATATGGATAGAGTTGATAACTTGATGTTATTTGCTTTGCTATTCCTAGGACAGTATCATTAAACCAATAGAGGGAAGGATTTTGAAGGTAGAAATCCAAATCATGGTTAATTAATCTCTTCAGATCAATCTCCATGCAGGCTTTTCAAAATAAAAAAAATAAAAAAACTAAAAACAAAATTCGCTTCATGCAGGCTAAGAAATAGAGTACCTTACGTGACATGGACAAAATGGTAGGCTAAGAAATGTAAAATGGTAGGCTAAGAAATATAGAGTACCTTACGTGACATGGACAAAAATGGTTTAACATTTACATGGTGTTTGGTTGGAGGGAAATGGATGAGAGAAATTTTTATAAAATTTTCTTATTTGATTTAATTTTTTGGAGGGGTGGGAAGGGAATAGAGGAAAGCAAAATTCATCCTGACTCAATTTAGCTCCCCTTCAGTATTGAATTCCTACCTTAAGACACATGGAATTATACAGCAGAGCTCATGTGTAGATACACCTAAGCGAAACAGGGTCACGAAGAGAAAAAATAGGCACCTTTTGGAAGTAACCAGATCACTCATGCTGGCTACAAATGTACCAAAACAATTCTGGGGAGAAGCTGTCCTTTCTGCCACCTACTTCATTAACAGAATGCCTTCTAGTGTCCTTAACTTTAGCACCCCTCCCTCCACACTCCAGACCTTTTTCCCAACCAGTAGAATTCTCACCTCAATCCCATTGAAAATCACTAGTGCAAAATATACAATAAACGGGAAAGGTTTACGTCAGTTAACCAAAAGTTAGACGTTAAAAAGGAGGTGGTGGCAGTTTTGTAAATATCAGGTTCCCTTAATTCACTTTTAACGTTAGTCGTTATAAGGACTGACGTTAAAAGTGAGTCACACTCACTTTTAACGTCAGTCCTTATAACGACTGACGTTAAAGGTAGTTTTTAATTTTTTTAGCAACTATACGTTACCCGCGCGCCTTTCACTCACTCTGTTATCTGTTTTCTCTCAAACCTTCTCTTCCCTAACCCTCCTCTCCACCGTGTGCTCTTGTCCACCGCCACCACCATTAGGTCCTCTCCACCGCGTGCTCCTCTCTCTCTCTCTCTCTCTCTCGCTCTCTCCCCTCTCCATCGGGTGCCCTAACCCTAGTCTTTGACAACTCCCTCTCCCATCTTTAATAGGTTCTGTACCGCGCGCAGCCACCACTACTCGAACGCCTTTCCATCTCCCATCTGTAAGGTATTGAACCCTAATATGAACACTAATCTCTTCACTTTTTTATTTTGTTGTCTTTCTTTTCAGTTGTTAGAACTTGCTTGTAGAACCTTTTGTTTTTCTCAATTTGTATATGTTTGCTTCTGGGATTTTGGATTAGTTGAAACTGTTTCTTGAGGTTGTTATGTTTCTGTAATTTAGATATGGGCTGTATTTTTTATGTTAAGTAAATTTGGGAATGCACTGAACTGTACTGAACTATATGTTGTTGCTTGTTTAGGGAATGCACTGAACTGTATGTTGGCGCTTAATCTGGCATAGACTTGTCTAACTGAACATTAGTATCATACGTTTTAGATTTATCAGAGGCAAAGAAATCATTATTTCCTATGATATTTTTGATGTTTCTGTGAGGATGTGTGATAAGCCATAGCTTATCTCTAACATAGGTTATGTGAGTATGCTATTTTTGATTTATCTTTAGTTATCCATGTTAAAAAAACATATTTTAATATTTACAGTTTCTGAACAGGCATACACATGGATCACTCGGACCCACATGCACGAGAGGACACTATGGGGCCTACGCAGGACACTATGGGGCCTACGCCTGATGATACTGTAAGTTTACATGTTATATAAAATTTAACCAGTATTTATAATGTAAGTTTAAGTTCTTTATATATTCTTTATTTATCCTTGTTATACATAACCCTCTAATTTAACTTTTTTTTATCCAAACAGACATCACAATCTCGGAGGAAACGAGGTAGAGGAGCCACGTTATTGAAGAAATTAGAGAAAGCTAGGCAAAGTGGTCAGAAGCTTGAGGTGTCCTTTGATGCTAAACTAAAGCCCCAAGGCCCCCATGCTAGAGAATTTAAAACGTGGGTGATTCTACAAACCAAACAGCACGTTAGCATCCTATACAACCATTGGGATGACGTTCCACAGAACGTTAAGGATCAGATTTGGGAGGCTATCATGGTATTTTAATTTTACATTCTTTTGATGTATAATTATTCGAATTCTAATTCATCCTGTTTGTTATATGTATTTAATGTGTAGATAGCTTGGACCGTGCCGAATGACGAGCATCATCGGAAGAAATGGCTCTCATTTGGGGCAAGGCGCTGGAGTGGGTTCAAGCATGATCTTACTAGGTTCTATGTATTTGGGAAGAAGAAGCTTGATAAGATGTTCTTGGATTACCCTTGGATTGATAGGGGGACGTAGGATGACTTTGTTAGGAGTCGACATGATGCCAAATTTCAGGTTAGTTGATGAAGTTAATTTATTTATGCTTCTTAAAGATCATTTAAGTAAAGAAATTAAATGTATTTAACTCTATTAATTATGTGTTTTTGTTTAAAAAGACTAAGGCGGAGAGGGGTAGGAAGAATCAAGCTAAGAACATCCACTCCCACACCTTGTCTCAGGGTGGTTACGCCACTAGGATCGATGAGATGATGGCGGAGAAGCTGAGGGTGAAGCAGGAGGAGCTGGCTGCGAGGATAGCAAATGGAGAGGTGCCTGAGGGCACACCAGTTAGTCCTCCGTCACCCATCCCGCGCGAGCATGTTTGGTTAGCCGGTCGGATGACAAAGAAAGGCTCTTTTAAAGCTGAAGCCACTCACGATATGGCAGATAAGATTGTAAGTAACTAACTATATGCATTTATAGTTGATATTTGAAATCTGTATATGGCTGATATTTTTAAGGAACACCTTTCTCTTACACGTTTTTTCAATTCTTCATTGTAGATGGAGCTTAAGGAAAAATGCTCCCAGGGCTCATTCGTCCTTTCTGGACGCCGGGACATATTGCTCACTGCTCTAGGCAAGGACGACCATCCTGGTCGGGTGATCGGTGTTCCAGAGACGGTGGGCATCAAAGAATATTATGGCAAGTCTAGTTCACGAAGGCGGGTCGTCGATGAGGATGCACTTAGAGAATCCATCACACAACAACTCTTCTCGAACCCAGCCATTACAGGCCATCTGATAAGCCACTTCTTATCCAACCCAGATTTCAAGCAGGTGCTTGTTAGGGAGCTTGTCTCCGTAGGTTCCTAGGACACCGCGGGAGCTGCCAACCCTTCACATGTGAGCACAAAAGAGAGCTATAATAGGACACATGTGGAGGTGGATGAGTTGGCAGATAGGGAGCGGGAGGTGGAGATCCGACGCCGTGAGCTTGAGTTGGAAGCGAAACGGCGGGAGTTTGAGCTGGCGCAGCGGGAGCTCGAGTTGGCACGGAAGGTATATATTCATTATTAATGTCCAAATTTGTCAATTAATTACTTATGTTTTTTTTTAACTATCAATAACTTATATACCTGATTTATTTAATATTGAAGGCAAAGGCGGGTAAGATGTCTCTCATGACTCGGTTGTTCTCGATTGGCGAGGATTATGCGCCCATGCTTTTTCAATGGGAGTTGAAGCATGATGGTTGGTTGGCACGCCCACTTCATGAGCATGAGCTTAAATTTGTATTCTGTGGTGATGATATTGGGTATTTTTGCAATGATGGCCAGGACCTATCCACCGCGATTGTGAGTCTTTGGTCGACGTAAGTATGCTTTATAATTTTATAATTAATTCAATTTATATGTTTTATTTGAATTTTATGATTTACTGTATTTATATCGTAGGTATCTCTATCGACTTCAACTCGAGATGGGCTCCAACCAATTCGGCTTCTTAGAGCCCTACTCCCTTCGGCCTGAATTCTTTGCCAATCACAACGAAGTCTCAGCGTACTTAATGAGATTACTGGGAGGTGATGATCGCAAGGAGCTATATCTGGCACCGTACATAATGAGAGGGCATTGGCAGTTGCTCGTAATTCATCCTGCCAGGCATACTGTCATCTTCTTATGCTCTCTCCACCAGAACCAGCCACGGGAGGTGGTGGAACCTATCAATAGGTTAGTAATTAAATTTCTATTTAATTTAAGTTTTAACATTTAATTTAATTTTATGCGACACATGATGAATTGGTTAATTGACATGAATATTCTGTTTATGATAGTGCGCTGAAGACTTGTAGTTTGAGCTGTGCCAACGGGAGGAGTAGGACTTTTAAGTCTAAAGGACATCCTGAATGGATTATCCTCAAGGTTGCTAGTTTGTTAAATAGTAATTAATATTATAATTACTAGCTAATTACTAATGTAGAAATATATATGTTTATTTAACTGACATTAAATTTCATTTCTTTTGAAGTCTCAGTTTCAGCCAGACGGTTGGTCGTGTGGCTATTATGTGATGCATCATATGCTGAACATAGTCTCCTCATCTATTATAGAGGGATGGAAGAAGGTAATACTTAATTAAACAACTTATTTAATTATATATTTTAGTTTTCCTTTTCCTTGCGTTAATTAATATTGCCGTGATTTATTTGAACGTGTGCAGGCTTTTAACAGCGACCAATCTCCTCTTGACAAAAAGAGTTCAAAGACTTGAGGACGCGGTTTGCAGAATTTTTATTCAAGTATGCTAAAGAGAAAGGATTGCCCGAAAGTATACCTCAGGAGTATATAGAAGATGTGTAGTTAGTAATTAGTATAGAAACTTATTATATGTAGGTGTGTAGTAATTAGTATAGAAACTTTTAGTTATGTTTTTTCTAACAATGGGGTTTTGATTTTTTATCCCCCCCATTTGTTCCTTTGTATGTATATACTTTTCTTTTATTAATGAAATTTAAGTGAAGACTGTTACTAGACTGTTTACTGGACTGGAGTGTTTACTGAATGTAGGGATTGGTTAATTGACATGAATATTACTGGGATGTTTACTGAATATAGGGATAGCTGGGGATAGTGTTATTTTAACCGAATTTAAAAAAAAAATCTCTTAACGTCAGTTGTTTGAAACAACTGACGTTAATAGTATTTTAAAAAAAAAAGATACTATATTAATGTCGGTTGTTTAATAAAACTGACGTTAAAAATAAAACTATTAACGTCAGCTCATTAATACAACTGACGTTAGTTTTAACTATTAACATCCATTTTATAAAACAACTGACGTTAATAGTTTTACTTTTAACGTCAGTTATTTAAAAAACTGACGTTAAAATATTAACTATTAACGTCAGCTGTATTTACGTCAGACATTCTTCTGACGTGTAAAATCAATTTTGACTGACGTAAAAAGTACTTATTGCACTAGTGAATATTTGAATGTTTAGCCTTTGTTCACAACATAAACCCTTACCGCCGCAAACTTGACCCAAAATCCATGAAATGTATTTTTCTTGGCTACTCGCCTTACCAAAAGGGATACAAGCGCTAGTCTCCCTCAACCAATTTTTTTTTTTACCATACTATGGATGTAACATTATTTGAGAATCAACCCTATTACCCTGAAGTTGGCATTCAGGAGGAGAAGACATATTTAATTCCAAATGAAATGGAAGAATCCCAACTTTTGGGATTTGAGGAGGTGGTTGAACCTGCCCATGATGTTGCGCCTACAGAACCAGCAAAAACTGCATCTGTGGAAATTGCAGCGAACTTGGATCAGGAAATTTTTCAACACCTGATGATTCGGATCAGTCAATGGAGACAAATTCATGCCAGCAGAATTGAGATTCTAATGCACAAGAAAACATTGGCGAGGTTTAATTTAGGAAGAAAAAAACTAAAAAGGAGGTCGAGTCAAACACAACTCCAATGCAAAGCCATGAATCCAACCAGGCCCAAGAAATGAAATCTCCTCAGGCAATGACATTGACATTCCTATTGCATTAAGAAAAGGGGTGAGAACTTGTACTTAACACCCCATTGAGAAGTATGTATCCTATGGAAATTTGTCACAGGTGTACATGTCAATTGTAGCAGTACTTGACATCATTCACATTCCAAGGAATATTCAAGAAGCCTTCCAACAACCTGAATGGGGGCAGCAACTGCAACATAAGAGGTTCAAGCTTTGGTTAAAAATGACACATGGGAGATCACAGCACTACCAGAAGGAACGATGCAAGTTGGATGTAAGTTGATATTCTCCATCAAATACAATGTTGATGGGAGTATAAAAAGGTACAAGGCCAGTTGGTGGCAAAAGGATTTACCAAATTATATGATGTGGACTATGAAGAGACATTTGCACCTGTGGCTAAACTTAATTCAGTCCTAGTCATACTATCCTTGGCTACAAACTTGGTTTGGCCACTACATCAGCTAGACATAAAAAATGCTTTCCTAAATGGTGAATTAGAAGAGGAAATATACATTCAAATTCCCCCCGGACTTGAATCATCCAGCACCTTAAAAAAGGCGTACAAGCTCTGAGAATCTTTGTATGGCCTCAAGCAATCCCTTAGAGTGTGGTTTGATAGATTGACTCGAGTTGTCAAGGAAGATGGATTCATTCATTGGCAATTATACCACACTATGTTTGTCAAATACTCCTTGAAAGGGAAGTTAACCTTGTTCATTGTTTATGTTGATGACATCGTTATCACAGGAGATGATTATGATCAAATCAGACACTTGAAGGGACTCTTGGCTAGGGATTTGAAGTCAAAGACTTGGGACAACTCAAATATTTTCTAGGGATAAAATAAGCTCGAACAATGAAATATATATCTCAAAGAAAGTACACCCACTTGCTTCAAGAAACCAGAATGCTTGGATGCAAGGTAGCCAATACTCCTATAGAACCAGTAAAAAGGAGCAACCCCAAAGAATATGGTCCTCCTGTTGATAAAGATAGGTACCAAATTCTAGTTTGGAAGTTGATCTACCTAACTCATACCAGGCCTGGCGTTGGGTTTGTCGTAAGTATGGCAAGTCGCCACATGTCAAGTCCTATTGATGCTCACATGAAGGTTGTGAAAAAAATTCTCCAATACCTTAAGTGTACATCGGGCAGGGGCCTTTACTTCAAAAAGAACTCAAACAAGGGCATTGAAGTGTACACCGACTTAGATTGGGTAGGATGTACATCAGAAAAAAAATCAACTACTGCTATTGTTCTTTTGTATAGGAAACATGGTTACTTGGAGAAGTAAGAAACGTTCCGTTGTGGCTAGAAATAGTGCAAAAGCTGAATTTAGAGCCATGGCACAAGGTATTTATGAAGGAACTTGGCTAAAGAGGATGCTGGAAGAGATTGGAGTTCCAACTAATTATACATTGAGGATATTATGTGACAATAAAGCTGCTATTATCATTGCAAAGAACCCAGTCCACCATGATAGGACAAAGCATGTGGAAATTGACCGACACTTCATAAAGGAGAAGATTGACCATGACATTATTCATGATGATCATGTACCAACACTCCACCAAACAGTAGACATCCTAACCAAAGTTCTCCCAGATTAAGGGGAGTGTCAATATTTACAGGAAATCAATCAGAATCATGTGATTCTGAGTGTACAGTTGTTATTAGGATTCAATGTAATTAGAATTTGTTATATTTATGTTGTTTCCGTTTCTAGCTATAGCATTTATAGGAAGGATTATTCTCTTGATTTTTAGGCCTAGATTAATGTATTGGGTTATTTCCCTTGTCCCATTTATACCTCCTCATTGTATCAATTTTATTATCAGTGAAAAGAGATATTCACTTTTCCGCATATTAATATATATTGCCAAAAGATTCATATTTTAGGTGGAGAGACCTTATAGTATTGAGTTGAGTAAAAATGTCCCTCATGGGTTTAATTTTAACAATCGATGTTTGGATTGGAAATGATAAACTTAATTAAGTTTTTAGAAGAGTCTTTCGTATTTCAGAAGACCAGGATGCTATAGTTGTAGATATTGGGTGGGTGGATAATTCTTGGAGGAGATGGCAAATGATTGGAGAAGACCTTTTTTTTCACTTGGGAAGAAACTATGGTTGCTGAATTTATGAATATCTTAAATAGCGTAAATATGAAATTATTTGACAAATATATTTGATAATTCTGGTCTGTACAATTGCAAGTTTTGCTTCGACATTACTTTTCTGTGTAACAGTCGGTCAAGCTTTTGGAGATTCTTTTTCAAGAAGTTTTGGAATTCATTTCTTCCTTCAAACGTGGTGGCCTTTGTCTAGCAGGTGGTAATGTAGATAGTGCATACTAAACAAAATTTTTAAGAGAAATGTGTTCTCATATCCTAATTAAGCGATGTGTGCTTTCGGCCATTATGATCAAGAATCCCCTGTTTACTTGTTTTTTTCTTGTAGATTCTCTTTCAAGGTTTGGGTGGTAGCTTAAACTTGGTTGAGATTTGAAACAGATTTGAAACAGTGTTGCTTATGGGTAACAAATCCCATTTTCTTCAATATAGAGGTTTGGTGAAAAGAAAAAATTTAAAGCAAGTTTGGATGGTGTTTTGGTTTTCAGATAGTCTATTTGGTTAATGCATAATGGGATGATTGTTTTCAAGAAGGAGAAATTTAATATGATATGAGTCATAAACCTCATTAAGGTAAGATCATGGACTTTGTTTATAAAAAAAATCAAAACAAAACAGAATGTATGTTATGAGCAATGAACAAACCTTTTTTCTGTTGAATACATATTGTAGGCACTAAGTATGTGGAAATGAATCAAACCTTTCTTATCTATTTCTATAATTTCTGAATCGCGGACTATAACGTCCCCAATTCAGCAAATCTCATTAGTCTCCCTTTCATCCAAAGAGTTAATGTGTCAACCACTTAGACAAAGACAAAACTTGTGCAACAGTACCCACAAAACAAATAATATAATATATGGCGGCTTCTAGGGTGAGCGACTTCACCATGTTGCTCACTGTGCAAGATGATGTTTGAGACGTTGGATTTATAAAAAAGGTTTGGGCGATCCAGATGAAATCACTGCTACTAGTTCTCTCGGTAGACACTTGTATCGTCTATTATCTTTCTTGTCTCCACCTCTTTCTCCTGCCGTCGTCGTCGCCCCTCCATCGTCTCCACAGGTTGCTCGTAGCCAGCTTCATGCTGCGATTCCGATGGTTAGGTTGGCGAGATGAAACCCGAAGATCAGAAAACACAACCTCATCCATAGATCCTCAAATTTCCTTCACCCAAGGAGGCACATGCAGCTAAGAGAGACCAGAGGATAGCCCCACCTTGAACTCTGCCTCTTCTTCCACCATTGGAGAGATTAGTTGTGGTTATCATATTGTTCTTGCCCAACATACTAGGTTAATATTTGCTCTATTTTTTCGCAGGTCTGAGGATGCATTCCATATCTGAGGTTGATGTCGCCGAAGTAGTCGAGGAGGTTGTGGAGGGAGTGGATATTTTTGAGAGTGTAGATGGATGAGTTCTTTGAGAGGATGTCGTTCAAGCCATCGATGATCGTGGTGGTGCAGCGATTGAGGATGGCTACCGCAAAGTCCTTTCAGAAGCTTGAAGCCCACTTTGCCAAGCTTGCCGGGGACGAGGACGGTGGGCGTGGAATTTAGGGAGGCAGAGACGAGAAATAGGTGGAGTGTCGGCGTCAGCGGCAAGGATCGATGGAGAGGGAGAAGGCAGGGGGAGAGGGAGAGGGAGCTTGGACGAGAGAGAAAGTGAGGGGAATGAGTAAGGAGAGATTAAGTGATGGGAATGGGTAAGGAGAGAGAAAGGAGAAGCTTCCACCTATTGTTACTAGTCAAAAAGTGTCTCTCACTGTGGGAGACTCGATCTTCTTGTCCACCCTAGAATTTCCCATGATATATTACTATAATAAAAGTAATATAAACTTGTCCAGATTCTCCTTTGTATATGCAAATTTTTTCACGAGAGTAAGTCATAGCCATATCCTCGTTTCTATGTCAAGATAGAAATCTGGCACTATACTAATTCCTATTTGTGGTCAATTTGTGATCAATGACACATCAGAGGTCAAGTTCTCTCTCTAGAACGTCGTAAAATGCAGAAATCTTGCTCTCCAATAACCATTTTAGACAAAAATCATGATCAAATCACGATTATTCCCTTCATTGATTATGTCTGGTACTGACTTTTGAATAGAAAGTTAGAAACCAACCAAGTCATACAACGGTTATGAAATTTACCATGTTATCGATCCACTCATACCTTGCATAAATCAATGTTATTTCCTAATGTATCAAGTTTTTATTCTATTGTTATTATCAATGTTTTTAAAACTAGACCGGTCATTGAAACGGTAAAGGTACTGATTCAAGGTTCAATAGTCCAACCGTGGTTGATTCGGTAATATTAAATAATAATTTTTAAATTTTAATATAATATATCAAGTAATTTTAACATATTCTCATATTTTTTTAATAATATAGAATATTTCTTTGTATTTTGTGTTAATAAATTTACAAGAATAATTGTTGTATTTGTTCCCAAAAGTATAAAAAAAAAAACAATTTTAAGGACCTAACAACTCAAAGCTCTCTTAAACAAAATTAAAATTGGACCGATTTAAGCCCATTATGCAAAAACAAAAGGATATAATAAAAAACAAAAACAAAATTCTAGTTGGGCCACCCATTATGCAAAACCAAAAGTTTAACCCTAGTTTTTAACATCTTATATTCACAGCCGCTGCAACCCCTCAACCCCAAATTCCCTATTCTATGCAGAGTCCTCTTCTCTTCTTTTTCTTGTTCAGCGTTTTCTCTTCGTCTTTCTTCTTGTTTTTTTTTTCCTTCTGGATCCCCCCAGATCCCCTATGTATAGCTCGTCCTCTCCCCTTTTGTATAGCTTGCCCTCTCTCAAAAAAGAAACAAGCCTTATTAGCAAACATTATAGTTGGAGAAGGAACACCTCGCCATTGAAGAAGAGACCACGACCAGCCAACCACCAGGTCACCGGAGAAGGAAGAGACCACGACCAATGGGGTTTGATTTTTTTTTTAAAGGTTTATTTATGAATCGTCCTAACTGAGTGAACCGGAGGTTTTCCCTGTTCAGGACCAGTTCTACTAGTTCCTTATTGATTCTTGTAGAGCACGATTTTGTGGAGGATCTGGATCGAATGATAGGTCTGTTCCTGGTCGGACCGGCCGGTCCGGTCGGATTTTGATAACATTGGTTATTGTTATTAATCTGATTAGAAGTAACTCATATTAATTTTGTAAATATTGATTTAATAGCTATTGAAGGTGGGAGTTACACTCTTAAAGTCAAGCGGGTTGTGTCAGTTTGCTAAAATCGCACAATGTGTCATGTTGTGTAAGTTTCTCCCTTCTATATGCAACATTTTCACGAGAATAAGCCATAGTCATATCCTCATCTTCATGTCAAGGAATAAATCTTGCACTATACCAATTCCAATATTTGTGGACAATTTGTTACAAATGACACATAAAAGATCGAGTTCTCTCTCCAGAACGTCATAAAATGCAAAAATCTTGTGCTCCATCAATCATTTTAGACCGAAATCGTGATCAAATCAAGATTATTCACCTCATCGGTTGCGTCTGGTACTAACTTTTGAGTAGAAAGTTAGAAACCAACCAAGTCAGATAACCATTGGGAACCTCTGACGATTCCAAACATAACGTTTATGAAATTTACCATGTTATCGGTCCACTCATTACTTGCATAAATCAACGTTATTTCCTTGGGTATCGTGTTTTTCTTCTATTGTTATTGTTATTATATATAAAAGGAAGGTAGTGACTGAGGGTAAAAATGTAATACCATTTGTGTAAAAGAAATAAATATTTTTTTGGTTAGTAATTTATTAGTATGAAAAAAATGTACAGCCACCTATGTAAAAAATAAATATTTTTTGGTTAAGAATTTATTAGTAGGAAAGAGATAGAGGTTTGAATCATTCATATATATGTATTCAATAGTTTTTAAATTAAATATTTATTTTTTAACAATCCGGATGGGATAACACATCTATAAGTAAATAATAAATTTAGCAATTGAAGTCATTTTAGCTTTGAAAGACCATTTATAAAGAGAGTCAGTTTTAATATTACGGGTAAGAATCAGTTTAAAAAAAATTAAAAGACATCATATATAAAAATAAAATTGAATGATTAAATAATTATTTTGGTCTCTTAAAACGTGATACCTGAAGAAATAACGTTAATTTAAGCAATTTATGGGTGGATTGATAACATGGTAAATTTCGTAATCGTTATGTTTGGAATCATCAGAGGCTCCTAATAGTTGTGTGACTTGGTTGGTTTCTTACTTTCTATTCAAAAGTTAGTACCAGACGCAATCAATGAAGCGAATAATCGTGATTTGATCACGATTTCGGTCTAAAATGGTTGTTGGAGCACAATATTTCTACATTTTGCGATGTTCTGGAGAGAGAACTCGACCTCTGATGTGTCATTGATCACTAATTGGCCAAAAAATGGAATTGGTGTAGTGCGAGATTTCTGCCTTGACATGGATATGAGGATGTGGCTATGGCTTATTCTCGTGATAAAAGTAGCATATAGAAGGGAGAAACCGATCCTGACACAACGTGACACATTGGGCGGTTTTAGCAAACTGACACAACCTGCTTGACTTTAAGATCGTAACTCCCATCTTCAGTAGCTCTTAAATCAGTACTTGCAAAATTAATATGAGTTATCCCTAATCAGATTAATAATAATAACAATAGAACAAAAACATGATACCTGAGGAAATAACATTTATTTATGCAAGTTATGAGTGGATCGATAACATGGTAAACTTCGTACCCGTTACGTTTGGAATCATCAGAGGTTCCCAATAGTTGTGGGACTTAGTTGGTCTAACTTTCTATTCAAAAGTCTCTACCAGACGCAATCAAGTAGGGAATAATCGTGATTTGATCACGATTTTTGTCTAAAATGGTTGTTGGAGTGTGAGATTTCAGCATTTTACGACATTCTGGAGAGAGAAATCAACCTCTGATGTGTCATTGATCACAAATTGGCCACAAATTAGAATTGGTGTTGTGCAAGATTTCTACCTTGACATGGAGATGAGGATGTGGCTGTGGCTTATTCTCGTGAAAAAAGTTACATATAAAAGGGAAAATATGTACAAGTTTATTTTACTTTTACTATAGTAATATATCATAACCTTTTTTTGTCGGTACCGTTGCACAAGTTTTGTCTATGTCTAAGAGGTTGACACATCAGCTCTTTGGATGAAAGGGAGGCTAATCAGAATTGTTGAAGTGGCGACATTATAGCATGCACTCCAGAAATTATATAATATATAAATAGAAATATTAAATAATTATTTTGGTCTCTAAAATCATGTAACTGTACATTGTTTCTTCAAATAAGATTGATATTAATTTAATTTATCGATTATAAAAATGTCAGTAAATGAAAACATGATTGTTAAATTTTATTTTAATTGAAAAATCATGAATATAGTTACGATATATAAAAGGAAGGTAATAGCTGAGGGTAAAACCACCTGTGTAGCATAAATTTTTTTTTTTTTGGTTAAGAATTTATTAGTAGGAAAGAGAGAGAGGTAAAGGAAGGTAGTGACTGAGGAGAAAAATGTAAAACCACTTGTGTAAAAAAGAAATATTTTTTTGGTTAAGAATTTATTTGTATGAAAAAGGTAGAGGTATGTGTCATTCATATTCATATGTATGTATTTCAATAGTTTTTAAATTAAATTTTTATTGTTCGATAATAAGGATGAGATAACACGTGTAAGTAAACAATAAATTTAGCAATTAAAGACATTTTAATCGTTAAAAAATATTTATAAAGAAAAACAATTTTAATAATACGAGTAAAAATTTGTTTTAAAAATATGAAAGACGTCATAAAAAATAGAAAGATTAATAATTATTTTGGCCTCGAAAAATACATATAACTGCACGTTGTTAATTCAAATAAGATTGATATTAGCATAATTTATCGATTATAAAAATGACAATAAATTAAAACATAATTGTTAAATTTTAATTTAATTAAAAAATCATAAATAGTTACAACCGCTCAGACTTAAAATAAAACTATGAAATATGTACATTTATACAGTGAGTTTTTTTTTTGTCTAAGACCTTGAATATCCAAAAATTATATTGTACGTCGACTAATCCGAGTCGAGATAGGAATACTTATTTAAGGGAGTAAAGCTTTCCCATTGTCATCTTTAGTTTTGCTTCTCGGAAATACCTACAATAGCTTGACCTAAAATTAGTAGAGATACCTATTATTAATTGTGTTAAATTCATTATATGATTAATATAATTGTTTTACACCATCAACAATCATAAGTTAACATATATATATATATATATATATATATATTACTTTAGAGATAATATATACTAATATATAAAGGGGATACCTCATTTTGGTAACTGTTGAGACCTCATAAGTCTGGAATATATTCAATATGTTAATTTTCTAAGTTTTGATGATTTTAAATATATTAAGTATGGTATTATTGAACTATGTGAAATTACTGACAAATCTGTTTAAGTGTGTAGAAGATTGGTCTCGGGATCACTCGTCTAATTTTTTGACCTGTCTAAGTTTTAGCGTGCTGCAGTTTTTCAGACTTGTCTTAAAAATCACTTGTCTTAAAAGAAGGTCAAAGTTCTATTTCAAAGTTGTTGACATGGCAAGTCAACTAAGCCTGGAAGGCCAAGTCAAAGTTCTGATGACGTGGCAGGAATCAAAAGTCTAAAGGAGCATCAGTGGATCACCCGTCTGAAAATGACTCCCTTCACCTGTCTAGTTTCTAGATCACCACACTCGACTGATTTTAGACTCAACTTTTACCTGTCTAATTTTCAGACTCTGCTACACAAGTCTCATTGTCAGATTGTCAGAAGGAAGTCCAAGTCAACCTTATTTTAAAAAGATGTCTTCCTTAAGGATCTCAAAGACTTCTGGACAAAAGCACCAAGGTTAAAGAATAAAGAACTTATTGATTCAAGTGTTTAAGGAATAAACACGCAACCTCTGCACCAAATTAATAGCTTTTTGCTGTTTTAGTACAAAGTAAAAGTGCTTTCCAGAAAGTGAACTGAGTGTTGCACTGAAAGAGGAAAGCTCTCTGCTGCAAGTACAAGAAGTCTGCTACCGCAACTCTGAAACAACAACTGCTCAGAAACAAAGTGTACTCTTGGAATGCCTTGTTAGTATGGTAATACCTCATAAGTCTGAGACATATTCAATGTATAGATTCTCTAGGTTTTGATGATTCCAAATAGATTAAGTATGGTAATATTGAACCATATGAAATTACCGCTATGTCTGATAAATGTGCAGGAAAACAGACTTAAGGTCACTCGTCTAAATTTTGACCCGTCTACATTTTGGTACAACACAGTTTTTAGACTTGTCTAAAAACTCACTCGTCTAAAATATAGTCAACTCAGACAAAGACCAAGTCAACTCTTAATCAAAGTTATGATCTACTTGATGACGTGGCAATTTCATAAGTTTGAAGAAGCCTCAGTGGATCACTCGTCTAAGATCACTCGTCTAAAATTGACTCGATCACTCGTCTAAGTTTTGGCTCATTACCACTCTTCTAAATCTGGACTGCACAAGCATCCGTCTGAATTTCAAACACTGCTACATTTGTTAAAGTGTCAGTCTGTCAGAATGAAGTCCAAGTCAACCTTATTTGAATAAGATGCATTCCTTAAGGATCTCAAAGACCTCTGGACAATAGCACCATGGATAAAGAATAAAGAAAGTTTGTTTCAAGGTTTTAAGGAATAAACACATAACCTTTGTACCACAACAGTCACCTTTTAGCTGTTCTAGTACAAAGTAAAAGTGCTTTCCAGAAAGTGAACTGAGTATTGCACTGAAAGAAGAAAGCTCTCTGCTGCAAGTACAAGAAGCCTGTTGCTGCAACTCTGATACAACAACTGCTCAGAACAAAAGTGTACTCTTGGAATGCCTTGTTAAAACTCAATGTCCCTAAACATTTAATGCCTATACAGAACGACTCTTTGACATTAATGGTGTTCCAGAAGCTCAAATCAAAGAACACATTTCTGAAGCTATGCCTAACGGATATATTGATTGAAGTCTTTATATAGATCAAACCATGAAGATGAAGACAAGAAGTTGAATATCATTAACAACACTGCGCAAGAAGCATTTACTCACTTCATTAACTTCTTCATTCTTTTGTTGAATACTTCTTCAATCATTTGATATTAATTCGCAGTCTTTCACACTCCATATTTATTTCACTCCCTAAGTGTTATCTAAAAGATTTGCAAGTTGTATTAATTACACAAAACCTTTACTCCTTACTGTGTTGAGCCTGAAGAGGCTAGTGAGAAAAGAATACTTGTATTGTAATCTGATCATTTATAGTGGAAACTTGGTGCTGCCAAGAAACTGGACACAGCCCTGTAGATTTTGGGGTGAACCAGTATAAAACTCTTGAGTGATATTCCTCTTCCTTTATCTCTTTAATTTGCTTAAGTATTAATTGTTTAAGATTTTAACTTGAAGAGTTAATATTGTGAATATCAATCCCTGTTTTAACATTCTCTGTGTGCGCGTGTGTTCTGTCTCAAAATTAGACTAGTCACCCGTCTAATTTTTTGTTGCTTTATTTTTGCTTGTTGTGCCTGCGAAAATAATTTTCAAAGTTTCCTAAAAAGTTAGTAAACACAATTCAACCCCCCTTCTTGTGTTAACTTTGGTTATTTCAGTTGGTATCAGAGCTCAGCTTCTGGGTTGAGCACTTAACAATGTAGAGGAAAAGATCTTGGAAATGGCAGGAGAAGCCAGCACAGGCAAGGATCATGCAGGAGAAGGATCCTCAATGTCGAGACCTCCATACTTCAATGGAGAGGACTACATCTACTGGAAAGATAAGATGAAGTGGTTTTTACAATCCACTAACTCTGATCTCTGGGATATCATTGAAGAAGGTCCCTATGTTCCTAAAGATGACAAAGGAGCAGAAGTTCCTAAAGCCAGCATGGCCTCTGATCAAAGAACAAAATGGCAATTTAATGGCAAAGCTAGATATGCAATCATGTGTGCTTTGAGCAGAGAAGAGTTTGAAAACGTTTGTGCTTGTGAATCTGCTAAAGAGATGTGGGATTCACTAGCTATTGCTCATGAAGGAACTAACAAAGTAAAGGAGACCAAAGTCGGTATGTTGGTCAGAAAGTATGAGCTGTTCAAAATGTAAGAAGGAGAAATTATTGGCCAAATGTATGGGAGATTTCAAACCATAAACAATGGATTGAAATCTCTGGGAAAAGTTTACAAGACTGAGAAACATATTCAAAAGATTCTCAGAAGTCTTCCAAAACAATGGAGACCTCTTGTAACTGCTATGTCTCAGGCCAAAGATCTATCAACAATGAAGCTAGATAAGCTTCTTGGCACCCTTTAGATCCATGAACAGGAGCTGATTGAAGAAAATAATGGAAAGAAGAGCAAATCCATTGCTCTCAAGGCTGAAAAGAAATCATCTAAGGGATCTGCATCAAAAGCTCTCAAAGTTGATGAATCTTCAGATGAATCTGAGGAATCAAATGAGGATGACTCTGATAATGAAGATGACGAACTTTCTCTTCTTACCAGAAAAATGAAAAAGCTCTAGAAGAAAAGAAACTTCAGAAAGGACAAACCTTTCAACCGCTTCAAAAAAGAAAAATACAACAAAGATGGTGGATCAAATGACAGAAATGTCATTGTGTGTTATGAATGCAAAAAGCCTGGTCACAACAAGGCAGGATGTCCTCAACTCAAGAAACAACCTCCCAAGAAGTTCTTCAACAAAAAGAAGAATGGAATGATGGCCACTTGGGAAGATCTTGATGAAAGCTCCACTGAAAGTGAAGGAGAGGAGCTTGAAGCAAATCTCTGTCTTATGGCAGATACTGATTCAGAAGCAGAAACTGAGGTACAATCTGAACTTGAGAAATTGAGTGATGCCTATGATGAACTATTGGAAGAATCCAACTGTATATCTAAAACTTTCAAATCCCGCAAGAGAATACACAGAAATCTCAAGAGTATGAGAAGTTAGTTGAAGAGAACAATAGGCTTAAGACTGAAAAATCTAAAGCTAAGATCTCAGTGGAAAATCTACCCTCTAAAGAAGTGATTAAACTTCAACAGCAAGTAGAAGAGCTCACCTCAGATCTTGCCAAGTTTGTTAATGGTAGAGATAATCTGATAAAATTTTTGGGAAGTCAGCGACACTCCCTTAACAAAGAAGGTATAGATTATTCTAGTCAATAACATCATAAAGGATCAACAAAGTTCTCAAAAATAACTGTCAAATCTGTGTCAGTTAGTTTAAATAAACCTATATGTACCTACTATGGAAAAACTGGACATATCACGTCTAAGTGTATTCACAAAAAGAGAAGGAAGTCTTCACAGACTCCTCACACTAACAGAAAATGACCCAAGAAAATATGGGCACCTAAGTCCATGATCATTCCTGTTGCAGATATGCTTAACAGAACAAAGCAAACACCTATCATGGTACCTAGACAGTGGATGCTCGCGACATATGACAGGAGAAAGGTCTATGTTCCTTGACCTCCAACCTAGGAAAAGTTGTTGGTGTAGGTTGTAACACCCTGTTTTCAGAATTATTCTATTTAAGTTGAGTTTAATAAGTTGGACTTATCGTTCAAGGGCTTAGTGGGATTTTTGGGTAAAGTCCCTTTCTGGTACATGAGCACGCTCGTGCTCATTAGCCAGCATGTCCGTGCTTAAAGTCAGAAGCGTGTTTCTGATTTTAAGTTGAGCATGACCGTGCTCAATAGTGAGCACGCCCGTGCTCAATGCGTGGACCGCGTCTCGGTGACGCCAAGTGGAGCACGCCCATGCTCAATGGAGAGCACGACCGTGCTCAGGTCTGAACATTATATATGTGAACAGAACTTGAGGGTTTAACGTGTAACCCTATTTGGTGAGTGCAGCAGCCACTGTGTGTGTGGCTAGAGCACGTTTTCACTATGTTTCCCTTCGTTCATCATCGTTGTGGATTATTGGAAACAGCTTAGGGAGCCTAGTGGTTCTACACTGATCTGGAGGTAATGGTTTCTCTTCCCCATTGGTTTCCCTTGTTGTTTTGATTGGGAAACTAATCGTTTACGTTCTTTTGTATAAGGTTCTTTGGGTTAATCTGTTTGGGAAGGAACCGGTTGCAGATAGGAGCATACATTGGTTGATAGAGCTACCTTCAATCCAGGTATGGGGAGAAGGGTAGTGTAATTATTGGCTCGGGGTTAGAGTAGAGTAAAGGGGTTCCCATAACCCCGGTTTAATTCGTATGAATATGTGATTGATATGTTAAACTGCTGATTTTCATTAATAACATGACTTGATTGTCCAATATGTTGTTATATGCTTAAGTTCATGTATACTATTGAGATGATGTGGTTAAATGAACATGTTGATGTTATGGTTGTTGGTTGATGCCATTGTTGAGTTGGTTGTTGTTATGATGATGAGTTTAAGCCTTAAAAGATGCTGATAATTGATGTTAGGATTAATGGGTTTAAACCCTAAAATTTGGTTAAAAACTTAGTCTTTGTTCCTGCCCAGAACAACACTGTCGCGCGATGAGCACGACAGTGCTGAACAGGGAGCACGACCGTGCTCCCAGTTGAATTCTGGGTAAATGGCCGCGCTGTTCAGCACGGCCGTGCAGGACAAAGAGCACGACCGTGC
Source organism: Echinosophora koreensis (assembly GCA_035048595.1). Lineage (NCBI taxonomy): Eukaryota > Viridiplantae > Streptophyta > Magnoliopsida > Fabales > Fabaceae > Echinosophora > Echinosophora koreensis. Next base: position 2,784,814 of record JAPCYP010000025.1, on the reverse strand, counting down.
TTCACTTAAAGGGGAGCACGCCCTCCCGTGCTTAAGCACGACCGTGCTGGGTTACGAGCACGACCGTGCTCAACCCACCTGTACAAAACAGAATTAAAGGAATTTAAGGGGTTTCAAACCCCACTTCCTTATGATGATAAATGATTAGACAACTTGGCTAATGTCTACTTAAGATAATTAAAGATGATGAGATGGTGAGGTGTTGAGTGTGATAAGTCGGTGCCCATTGGGTACCACAAGCTGATGAGCTGTGCCTTGGTGCTGTTTGGCCAAGGAGGCCTTGACCCTACGGTTTGGGTCTAAGGTGTTGTCGTTGTTGTGTACCTTGGTGGCCGAGAGTTTGCCCCAGGTACTACGGTTGATTCCGCTTAAGTCCTCAGGTAAATTCCGCGAGGCAAGTTGGTGCGGTTGATTCCGCTGTTACCTTCGGTCGTTTCTGTTGGAGTTATGGAGGTGGTGTTGCCGTTGTTGTTGTGTTATATACGCATTGCATCGGAGCTGTTGTTTAGGGATGTTCGACATAGGGGAGATCGTCCTAGAGTACGGCGATCCGGCCATCCACGGTTGGAGTAGATTCTCCTAGCGCCCCCGTGATGAGGCATTCGTTGGTTTGATGCGTTGGCTATCCAAGGAGTAGATTCTCCGGCGTTGAGTAGATTCTCAATGTGGATATTTAACTCCGAAGTAGTTCATCCCGAGTTTAGTGGATCCACATGCATTGTTGGTTTAGCGGAGTAGGACTGCATTGCACTGCATAGCATAATGATGATGTTGATGTTCGGTGTAATGTTGCTATGTTTACTGTTTACTTTACTTCCTACTTCTGGCTGTATATGATTACATGAACTTACTCCCCATGTTTGTTTGTGTTTGGCCTGATTGGCACCTTGCAGAGGATGACGAGCAGCCCGGAGAGGAGTGACTCTGAGGAGCCGCTACTCATAGTTAGGGCTTATGTTTATGCATTGTTAGTTTCAGTTGTAATTCCGGGAATGTTTATTCCGGAACGGTTATACCAGCTCTGTAGGTGACATCGGGGTTCGGATATATTTATTGATTGTTATGTTTTTATGGTTTTGAACTTATTTCTTTTCCGTGTTGTAAACGGTTCATGTGGGACTTCTCTACCCATGGACAAATCTTTTATTTATTTCAGTAAAATGCATGTTTTCTTTTAATCGTGTTTTATATTAAATGGCTTATAACGTGCGGGGTAGAAGGGTGTCACATAGGTAAAATTGGTGGTAAACCTCCCTTGCCTATTATCTGTGATGTTTTATATGTGAGAGGGTTGAAACATAATCTGCTTAGCATAAGTCAATTGTGTGATAGTAGATTTTCTGTATCTTTTTCTAAGAATGCATACATAGTCAATGACAGTAGTGGAAAGACCCTATTTTCTACTAAAAGGCAACACAATCTGTATAAGATTGATTTTTCTGAACTTTCAGATCAAAGTGTAACATGCTTTATGTCTAAAGAGGATGAAAAGTGGCTTTGGTATAAGAAACTAGGACATCTTAGTATGAAAAAAATTTCTAAATTGAAAAAGCATAACAATATGAGTGGATTGCTTGATATTTCCTTTAAGAAAGATGTTTTGTGTGATGCATGTCAGAGAGGTAAACAAGTAAAATCAAGTTTCAAATCTAAGAAAGAAGTCACCTCCTCTAGACCTTTGCAACTGTTACACATGGATCTGTTTGGACCAGTCAGTTTAGCTAGCCTAGGTGGAAAGAAATATGGTTTTGTCATAGTTGATGACTATTCTAGATTTACATGGGTACTCTTCTTAACCCACAAGGATGATTCCTATAAGGTCTTTACAGTATTCAGTAAGAGAGTACAGAATGAGCAGGGTTTTTGTATCTCTACTATCAGAAGTGACCATGGGGGAGAATTTGAAAATGAGCAGTTCAAACTATTCTGTTAGGAAAATGGCATTTCTCACAATTTTTCTGTACCCAGAACTCCACAGCAAAATGGAGTGATTGAGAGAAAGAACAGATCTCTTCAAGTGATGGGCAGAACAATGCTTAATGAAAATAATCTCACTAAGTACTTCTGGGCAGAAGCCATTAACACTGCTTGTTATGTGCAAAATAGAATTCTGGTTAGACCTATCCTAAATAAGACTCCTTATGAATTGTGGAAAGGTAGAAAACCCAACATATCATATTTTCATGCATTTGGATGTGAATGTTATATTCTTAATACAAAAGATCATCTTGGTAAATTTGACTCTAAAGTAGATAAGGGCATATTCATTGGATATTCTGAACTGTCTAAAGCTTTTAGAATCTTTAATTCTAAAACTTCTGTAGTATAAGAATCAATTCAGGTAAAGTTTAATGATTTGAAGACCGATAGGGAACTATCAGATCTAGAAGATGATATTGCAGGTATTGAACTTAATCCTGCAGTGGAAGAATCTTCAGAACAGTCAAAAGTAGACATGTCTGAAAATCAGACAAGTGCTGATACATCTGAAATTCAGAATCAGAATAAAGACTGGAGATTCAAGACCTATCATCCATAAGATCTTATCATTGGAAGTCCATCACAAGGAGTTAGAACCAGATCTGCTTTCAATGAAAACAATAACATTACATGGCCTTCATTTCAGATTTGGAACCCAAAAAGATTGAAGAAGCCTTACAAGATGAAAGCCGGATTCTAGCCATGCATGAAGAACTGAATCAATTCAAGAGAAATGATGTTTGGACTCTAGTTTCTAAACCCAAAGATAAATCTGTTATTGGAACTAGATGGGTATTTAGAAACAAACTGGATGAAGATGGAAAAGTGGTAAGAAACAAGGCAAGACTAGTTGCTCAAGGGTATAATCAACAGGAAGGTATTGATTTCACTGAAACCTTTGTACCTGTAGCTAGATTAGAAGCAATTAGAATTCTCATGTCTTATGTTGCACAACATGGTATAACTCTCTATCAAATGGATGTTAAAAGTGCATTTCTAATTGGGATAATTGAGGAGGAAGTTTATGTCAAGCAACCTCCTGGATTTGAGGATTCTAAAAATCCTCACCATGTCTATAAGCTTAAGAAAGCTTTATATGGACTCAAACAAGCTCCTAGAGCTTGGTATGATAGGTTATGCACATATCTAATGGAAAATGATTTCATTAGAGGAAAAGTAGACACTACACTCTTCAAGAAATGCTCAAAGAAAGATTTCATAGTAGTGCTTATTTATGTTGATGATATTATATTTGGTGCTATTAATGAAAAGCTCTGCAAAGAGTTCTCTGAGTTGATGCAGAATGAGTTTGAGATGACCATGATGGGAGAATTGAAGTTCTTCCTTGGTCTTCAAATAAAGCTGACAAGTGATGGAATCTATATCCATCGACAAAAGTACACCAAGGAGCTTCTGAAAAAGTATAAGATGGAAAATTCAAAGCCAGTGAGTACTCCTATGCATCAATCAGTTATTCTAAACAAGGATGAGGAAGGTAAAAAGGTAGATCAAACTGTCTACCGAGGTATGATTGGATTCTTTTATACTTAACTGCTAGCAGACCTGATATTCAATTCAGTGTTTGTCTATGTGCTAGATTTCAATCAGATCCTAAAGAATCTCATCATAAGGCTGTTAAAAGAATTTTCAGATATTTAATTGGAACCACTAACCTTGGTCTATTATATAAGAAATCTGAAGATTTTAGTTTAGTTGGATTCTGTGATGCTGATTTTGCTGGAGATGGAATTGATAGAAAAAGTACCAATGGAGGATGCCACTTCATTGGAGCAAATATGATCTCCTGGTCAAGCAAAAGGCACCATTGCTCTCTCATGAAGGAAGATATGATGGTAAGGGTACACGAGGTATTACTGTTAAGAGCATGGGTCGAGAGGAAGTGCTTCAAGCACATTTGTATATATTGAATAACACTGATGAGGTTGAGCCATACTTATGTGAGCACAAAAGCATCATTAATGAAACTTACCCTCGAATGAATGAAAAATGGTGTTTGAACAAGCATAATAAGACTTTCTTGAACTGGTTTAAAGAAAAAATTGCAAAGGATGGTACTGCTTCTGATATATTAAAATGGCTAGCACAAGTGCCTAACTTTGATGTCATATGTTGGAGTGGGTACGATATCAATAAGTTTTCCTTCTATACAAAGTCCTAGGATGACAAAAGTACCGTGCAAAACAGTGGGGTTATGGTCGTGGCTGAGTCCATGCATTTCTATAGTTCAAAAGATACAAACCCTGTTATGGCATCCGTATCATCCTTTGGAATCATTGAAGAGATCTGGGAGGTCGATTACACGAAATTTAGAGTGCCTGTTTTTAAATATAAGTGGGTCGACAGTAACAACGGTGTGCAAACTGATGAGTTAGGATTCAAATTGGTGGACCTTGATAAGGTAGGTTATAAAGAAGAGCCTTTTATCATGGCATCCCAAGCAAAACAAAGTGTTTTATATCCGTGATCCTTCTAATAAAAGGTGGTTAGTAGTTCTCCAGGGAAAAAAACATGTCTAATGGTTGTGAGGAAAATCAAGATTCAACTCTTGATATTTCTCATCCTCCTTCTTTCTCAACACGGGTGCCTACTTTCAATGAGGAAAATGAAGTGGACGATGTACATGCCACTCGTGATGATCATTAGGAAGGGTTATGGGAGAACCTTACTACTTGACCATAGTGTAAGTATAGTTTAAGTTATATATGTTTAAATTAAAGTCGATCATATTATAAGTTAATTATGTTTACGTAGATATTTATCAGTTTGATATTTATCCAGACATACTGATATTATGTAAATTTTTTTTGTTTAAACAGGCATACATGGTTGATTCCGAGGATATCCCTCCTCCATGCAGCGGGTCGGATGCTCTGCCGACTGGGAGAAAGGGTAGACGTGCCACACGTATGAAGAATTTGACCGTCAACCGTGGTGCAAATCAAAGGATAAGAATCGAATTTGATCGTGCCTTCAATCTTATAGGGCCAATGACCGAACAGTTTAACAGTTTTGTGGGGACCCTTGCTCGAAACAAGCCTAGTATACTTATTGACAATTGGAAAAATGTACCAGAGGGCATGAAGGATCAGATATGGGATAGTATTCTGGTATCTATACTTTCACGCTCTTTGTTTGTATCTATTTTATTTTAATCTTATTAATATCATATACACTAATTCCTTGATTTTTGGTGTTAATGTAGCTCACCTTTGACGTGCCGGATACCGAGAGTATGAGGAGGCGTTTGATAAAGTATTCAGGTGAGCGTTGGAGGGCATTTAAGACGGACCTAGGCAAAAACTACATATTCAATCCGAGTCAGAAGAGCCCACTTGAGGTGTACCCGTTTCTTGACCAGGAGACGTGGGATTGCTTTGTTCAGAGCCGACATGATCCCAGCTTTCAGGTTAACTTAATTGAGTTATCTCTAAATTTAATTAATCTTATTATCTATAGTTATGTAATTTAATTGTCTTTTATTTATAACAGGAGAAGAGGAGAAAGGCGCAGGAAATCCAAAGCAAGAATGTTCACCCCTATATATTGTCTCGTGGGGGATATAAAGCTCTTAACAAGGTTATGGTGGAAAAGGAAAAGAAAAAACTTCAGGAAGAAGCATCTCAGGCTGATCCTACCGCTGAAAATCGTCCAGAAGTTGTTGATCCACCTCCACCCCCGCGCCATCGTGCATGGAAGAGAGCCCGACAAAGAAATATGGGACAATATACATCTGATGAGGCACGCCAAGTAGCTGAGACGATTGTAAGTATAGCTTTAATTATAATTGTGATTTTAACAATGTTAATTACCTAATTGTAATGTGACATAATATTCTATATGTTATAGGATGCCTTGGACGAACAGGCGACTCAAGGAGCCTTTGTTCTTGAAGGACGTCAGGATATCTTATCTGTTGCCATCGGTAAACCAGACCACCCTAGCCGTGTCATTGGCGTTGGATGGGGCATTGGCATTCGCCAATACCATGGTTCACCTTCACACCAACGCCACAGGGATGATGATGCATATAGAGAACGACTAAAATGGGAGATTGAAGATGAGCTTAGACAGGAGATGGCCGAGCAGTTTTCCTTGCAAATAGCAGCTTTGGCTGTTATGGCAAAACACAGGTGTCCAACCCTCTGCCCATGTGAGCACTAAGGGCTCATGTGATCCTCCTTATGAGCCTGATGATGATGATGAGGATCCTGATAGGTGTGAGCTGTATGTTGATGATCATCATGATCGCCGCTTAGTGGCATTGGGGAGGGCACACAACTTGGGGAATACCATACAGCACCGTACATTAGCGGATGATCAGGTGAGGGTGGAGGTTGAAGATATTCGAGATGCTGATGCTCGAGTCCCTTTACCCACTGAGGAGGTTCAAACAGTGGGTGAGGCCCCCGGTAACTTCATCCCCTGGCCAAGAAGATGGGCAGGTTTTTTGTTGCATCTGAGGTATTCAATTACTTGTGTTTTTTTTATATTTACAATTGAAATATTTTATTTGTGTTTAATATTAATGCTTTTTGTTTTTTTATTTAGGTTGTTGGAAAAGATGTTCCGCCTAAAAGGCCGGATCCGGGAAGACTCGAGAAGTCTGCTCCTGCCAAGGTATTCATTTAATCATTCAATTAATTACAAATGAAATAACTTATCTGTGATTACTAATGTTTTGTGCTTGTTGTTTAGGGGATCGACAAAGGGGATCCTCGTGATGTTTTTAAACGTCTGGCTGTAAAGGCTGTGACTTTAGGGACGGGTGCAGCTTTGGTAACGTTGGAACATGATGGCAGGCCAGATGACGAATTGTATATCCCAGGGAGGGAAATTATGGAGATGGCTCTTGAGGGCGAAATGGTTAGCGCCGCGAACATCTCGTTTTGGTGCACGTAAGTACATTTTATTTGTAATTTAAATAATTAAATTTTAAATTTTATTATAATTAACATGTTTTATCAATATCTTAGGTATCTGCATCGGCTGTGTCTTGATAAGGGCAACCTCGCCCTTTATGGGTTCATTGACCCGATGTTCATTCAAGGTGATGTTCTGCTTCTATCAGAAGACATGGTCGCAAACATACACCCTATACTTGCCCGAGACAATCATCATTGCTATCTTGCACCTTACCTCAAAGAGTAAGTACAAGTTTACAAGTTATTAATTAATTATAACTATATATGACTTGTCACTAACTGTTTCGCAAATGCAGTAAACATTGACAACTTTTGATCTTATGTCCTCGTATGAATGTCGTGGTCTTCTTCTCGCTGGGAAGGAAGCCGGCGAAGGATCTCAAGGCCGCTTTTGAAACGTAAGCATTTAATTAATTTAATCAGTACGTAATCAAGTTGTTTTATTTATCCGAAATCTATAACATATACTTTAATTAATGTTTATTTTCTTATAATAGTTCTATGGATGCATGCCGCATTTTGGGTGGTTAAAGGCGTAGGCCTATTAGATGGATTATCCCTAACGTAAGATGTTTATTAGTACAAATGCTTCAAGTGCAGGTTACAACAGATATTACTTTGTGTTTAATTCCTTATATTCAAATTTGGTTTCAATATTTGTAGTCCCGTAGGCAACGTGGTGGATGGGAGTGCGGATATTACGCCATGAAGTGGATGCTCGAAATTGTCTCCACCGGTATTACTGAAAGGTGGCATGAGGTACTAATTAGTAACACAATTAGTTGTAACAGTTATATAGATTAGTAGTTATGTTTTATTTTAGTTTATTACTTATAAGATTAATCTTAATTATGTCCAATTGAACGTGCAGATGTTTGACAATCCGACTCCACTATCTGCAGGGGACATTAATGACATAAGGTTGTGTTGGGCAACCTTCTTTTTTGAAATGTACCAATCATAGTTTGTGTAGTTAATTAGGTTATAAACATATCATGTACTAGCTAGTTTTTTGACTAATATTTATTTTGACTTGAAATCTATAACATATCATGTACTAGATAGTTTTTTGGATTCTAATTAAGTATCTTTGTTGTCATATTGTTCAGTTTACACTACTTGCGACATTATTACTTATTTAGCTCTGAAAGTAATTGAAGTGTACGTATTGTTCGTAATCAATATAGTATATTAATTTAGTGTGTGTTTTGGTTGTATAAGTGATTCTGTTATGAGAATATTTAGATTTAGTTAATTTACTGGGATTGATCTGGATATAATACTGAAACAGAGGAAAGGATTGTAACTATTGTAAACTAGTTATTTAAAAAAAAAAGGCTTAATTGTACTTTTGGTCCCCCAACTTTAGCTCATGTGCGATTTTGGTCCCCATTGTTTTTTTCGAGCACATTTGGTCCCCCAATTTTTTGAAAGTTGCAAAATTGGTCCCTTAATCCAATTTCCTTCAATTTGTGTCCAAGGTGGTAGGTAAGATGCCACATGGCAAGTCCACCTTAATTTATTATGTTAAATAATTATTATATTTTAAATTAAAAAATTTAATATTTAAAAAAAAAAACTACTACCTCCCTTCCTCCTCAACCCAGCGCTTCTACCTCACCATCAACATCACCAACCAAGGACTAGCCCTATTCCTGCACCCGCCCCTAACCCACCACTCCTCCACCAACCCCCAACCCACGGAGGCTATTGTGGGATTTAGCTACAAGCCAGGAATTTAATTTTCAGATTGTCCTAGAAATTGCATTTTTAACTGGCAATTCATCAAACATTTGTAGTGGATATTCAATTTCACCATTTCTCATATACCCATCAATCATAGTGTTCCAAGTTACCAAATTTCTGACACCCATTTGGTCAAATATCAATCTAGCTAACCCCACACGACCACATTTAACATTCATGTTGATCAACATCGTGCCCACCATGATATCGTTAATGTCTTCCATGTTTTCGAGCTTGTGCATGTAGAGTGAAATCGAAGGAGAAGCTAGCGGGTGATGGGTAGTGAGCACACTCAGAGAGGAGGAAAATGATTAGGACCCTTTTTTAATTTTTTAAATTTTATAATTTCAAATATAATAATTATTTAATAATATTAAATTGTGTGGACTTTTCATGTGGCACCAAGCCTGCCACCTAGGACACAAATTGAAGGAAATTGGATTAAGGGACCAATTTTGCAACTTTCAAAAAATTGGGGGACCAAATATGCTCCAAAAAAACAATGGGGATCAAAATTGCACATGAGCTAAAGTTGGGGGACCAAAAATGCAATTAAGCCAAAAAAAAATGTACTATAGACATCGGTTATTGCCAAAACCGATGTTGAAATTAAACAATAGACATCGGTTATAATCTAGAACCGATTTCTAAAGTGTTGTTCTGCTGAAGCTGTTTGTTGAATCAGACTTTAGACATCGGTTAAAAGATAGAACCGATATTTAAAGTGCAGTTTAGACATCGGTTCTAGATTATAACCAATGTCTAAAGTGTTGTTCTGCTGAAGCTGTTTGTTGAATCAGAGACATCGGTTAAAAGATTGAACCGATGTTTAAAGTGCAGTTTAGACATCGGTTCTAGCTTATAACCGATGTCTAAAGTGTTGTTATGCTTGCAGTTGTTTGTTGAATGAGAATGATAGACATCGGTTTTAGATAAAATCGATGTCTAAGGTGCACTTTAGACATCGGTTGTAAACCGATGTCTAAAATTCCAATATACAACATCGTCTTTTTCAACATCGGTTCTAAAACCGACTTTAGAGGTCAATTTTAACCGGGATTTCTGCACTAGTGAATTTAAGTTAGTCATGATTAATGTGGTGTGTCATCTGGTGACTCGTCGTCCTGGCTCCCAACATATCTCTACAATTCCGTATCCGGTTCTGTCGTTTACCCGATTTAGGATTTTCTCTCGCGTTTTCTTCAAAAATTTGCCCGAATAAAATAAAATATTTTATTTTTGAGCGAAAATTTTGAAATAGATCATATCACTGGAAAAGTGATAAAAATATAAAATTCTTCGATTTCGGGTTAAAATAGGGTTTTCTGACCGATACAAATGTATTATCAGTGAAAATGCAGACCGGTTTTCATCTGAATTTTAAACCCAACTTGTAATCATAACCTCCTACTATAAAGTAGGTTCTAGATATGATTTTGTTTTTTCCAAAATCATTTTCTAGGTCATGAATTAAAATATAAACAGATATAATCTACCGATATTGAAAAACAGTAAAAATTGGGGTGTTATAGCTATTAAGTTGGTCGCCTGTGTTCTTGGTAACCAACTTAGCAACCGATGTGTCTGTCGTAATATCGGTTGACATTGGTTAGATGATGTAAACAAGGTTAGCGACTGAAATGGTAGTGGCTATTTCGACCGCTAAGTTATTTATTTTTATAAAAAAATAATTTAATATTTCAAATAAATGATTAAATTTTATTTATTACTAATTAAATGATTTAATACTATATTAATTATTATTAAAATTATTTTATGAATATTGTTATATTAATATTATAATATTCTATCTATTCTATTGGATTTTTATTAATAGCAACCAATATAAAAATAAAAATGTACAAGTTAATAAATCATGATGGAGATGGGTCGTCCTGCTGGGTCTCGGTGTCGTCGTCGTCGTCGTCGTCGTCCTCCTCCTCTGTAGTAGGCGGTGCTGGACATGGTGATGCAACACGAGGCTGAAGATGCAAGTTCTGCAAGATGATGGTGTTGTGCCTCTCAGCTCATCAATCGTCGCCTCCAATAACCTCTGTCCGGCATCCTTTTCGGCGAGCTATTTCCATTTCAATGACAAACTCATAATAGCATATCTACATATCATTTCTACATAGAATATCTACATGGAATGCTTATTAGCGCAAAAATCAATGACGTCACCCACATAAGAATAAAATAAAATAACCCTAGTAAATCCTTCAAGTAATGTGCATAATTTGAGTTTCCTCACACTAATCAACCCATATAAAATGTCATTTAATAAGCAGCAAGCATAACTCTTACAATAAACAACAAGCTCTGAATTTTTAACTTATTAATAGATAATCAAATAAACAAATCTTCAACCTTTAAACATAAACAACAACTTGGACTAAAAATTATTAACCAGAAACAAAGTAGGAAACTATATTACAAATTGTTGAAAAATACATTACCGAAACATATATTATGAGAAAAATGGTAGCAAACCAAAATTTAGGCATCACAATTAACAATCAAAAATCCTAGAATCCTGGTGCACATAGCTCAATTGCCTCTACCATTCTAGTGCACAGTTGTAGTCATCATAATTAACAATCATAGCAAGAAACAGATAACAGTTTTCAAAGAACAGAGAAAAAAGGAGGGCTGAGAGAAACCCTAACAGCAGACAAGGCTGAGAAAGCTTACCTGAGTGAGAGAGAGGCTGAATGAGAGAGCTCCCAAGGTGGCCAGAGTTGAGAGGGAGGGAGGTAACGTTCTCTGTGTGTATAGGGAAGAAATCAAACCTAAACCAAATCAAATGAGGAAGAGAAAAAACCCATAATCTGTGTGTATAGGGACTTATTAGAGGAAGAAATCCCACCAGAGGGGGAGGTTCTTAGCTGCTGGAGGGGGAGCTTCGTGGTTGTTGAGAAAGAACAATGTAAGGTTTGCAAGAAAGAATAGGGAAGAGAAAGAGGGAGGGGGAAAGGGGAAAGGGGAGCGACTACCGTGTGAGGTTTGCGGTGGCCAGACCGTGGCACTCGCGTTCTCAAGAGAGAGAGGGGAGAGTTGTAGGGATTCTGAGAATGAAAGGGAAGAAGTGAGGAAGAAGGGGGGCTCAGGAAATTTAGGAATTTTATTATTTAGCGACTGATTTTATCGGTCGCTATTTTCGTCGGAAAAACTAAAAGACTTAAGGCTAAGTGGCTTCGATTATAGGCGTTGCAGAAAAATTCATCACTATTTCGGCCACTACATGGTCAACCAAATTGACTTTTAAATTTCACCATTTAGCGACTGATGTGTTGGTGACGACCGTTTTCGATCGCCACATCGGTCGCTAGACACAAGTAACCAATCTTTTTATTATATTACCTAATCAGTTGCTAAAGCAGTCGCTATCAGTGATGCAATGTCTTCGGTCGCTGTTTTCGGTCGCTATTCAGCTCTTTTTTGTAGTGCTTGTAGACAAAGTTGTTAGACTAACCCTTAGGCCACCGGTGATGGTTAGATAAAGTCCTCTCCAAAGTAACGTCTTTATGATTCGAACCCCTGACTTAGCAGGTAAAGTTTGATCGGGGGCACACTCTACTTTCACTGTAACCTACCACTTTTGGGAGTTAATATTTTTTATATTGATAAACTGTCGTATTATTAAAAATATTTGACTCCTATCATAATTACCTTAAAACTCACACATAGAATAATTAGTGATTGATTGATAATATAAAAACATTTATATAGATAATGTATCAAAACTGAAGTCAAAAGTAAATTAAATGAAATGAACAGATTAAAACACGAGAAAGGGGGGTTGAATTGTGTTTTAGTTAACTTTTTGCAAATAAGAAAGTTTTCATTAATTAAGGATTCAGACACAAGGATCCGTCTGATATAAAGATCGTTTATGAAAACTTAGTACTATCAACCCAGTTAGCACAATAAAGATAAAGCAAACTTAAATGGAAAAGAAAAGAGAGTTGACACGAAGATTTATACTGGTTCACCCCAAACCTTGGGCTACGTCCAGTCCTTGGTTTCACCAAGTATTAACATTACAACTGATCAGGTTACATATAGGTATTGTTTGTACACCTAGGCTTCGCAGGCTCAACTAACAAGTATTGTTTGCACACCTAGCTTCTTCAGGCTCAAACAAGTATTCTTTCAGCAAGCCTCTTTAGGCTCTACAAATGGTAAGAGTTGAATGAAGCAGCAGCTTCACATTTACAACTTTGCAAGTCAACCGAATAACACTCAATGAGTGAATAAATATTTTGATTGGTATGACAGAAGTAATGACTTCTCAATAAATACAAATGATTGAGAAGAGAAGTATTCAATGAAGAAGAACTTAGAGAGCTTTTAATGCGAAGAGAGTATTTAATACTTTAGTGAATAAGTTCAGGCGTGTATCTTCAACAGTCTTCAAAGTCTTCTATTTATACTCGTCAATAATAAATCCGTTGAGAAGAGTTCTTCAGATGAGTAAAACCTTTGTTCTTCAATCATTAATGCCAAAGAGTCCTTCTGAGCTTTCATTTAATGTTTATGATCATTGGAGAGCTTCAAGACAAGTTGAACGTATTTCTTGGCATTGCTTTATCAGAGTGCAGCTTGATTTAGAGCAGTGTTTCTTGCTTTTCAGACTTGGGCAACGCGACTTTCCTTATTTGTGCAACACGAGTCTGCGACAGAGTAAAGGTTATTTTGCCTTTTGCAACAAAAGGAATTACAAACATGGATTGATGCTTTAAGCTTCTGAATTCGATTTTCTTGATTTGAAAATGCAAGGGAATATTCTTGACTTTCAAATATAAGAGGAGTAAAGGACTTCCAGTCAAATTGTAGGGTCAAACGCATTTTCGTAGCTTGTAGATACTGAGTCTTCTTTCAGACGCATGGGGTTAGTTTAAACACAGTCGCATCTTTAGACTTGTTGTTTTGCCAGAATGCTTTAGATTTATGATCTGCACACTTAATACACATATTAGCAGATTTCAAAAGGTTCAATTAAAATCATTCATTGTTTGGATTCATCAAAATCAGAGATGTCAAAACTTAAACTTAGCATTAAAGAGTCAGTCATTCATTTTGTAACAAAAGGCGAAGAGGACAAAAAATGAAGGATAATGAGTGTGTTTGTGAGGTTTGTCGTATTAGATAATTTGAATGTACTATTGCTATAAAAAAAATTTACATTATAATCTAATTCTTACATAATATTTTTTTAAGCAAAATAACAGTTATACAGAAAGCATGACTTCGAGAACTGGCATCCCTGCTAGGCTGGCACCCCAGAACCCAACTATCATCTGCAGCATACCCAAATTCTATTGATAAAAAAAAAGAAAGAATACAAAGATAGTCAAGAAGGGACAAAGACCAAAACCCATGCAAACATTATTTAAACCTGAAATAAGGCAATCCAATTCTATTCCTATGAAAATCCTCACTAATAGAAATAGGAATAGTGTTCCACCAATGAGAATTATGAAAAGAAAAATCTAGCGAGGAAATTTTATCTGCACAATGATTGCCTTCTCTAAAAATATGTGAAAACTTAAATCTCATGCTAGAAGTTAAATCTATACAATTCTTCCATATGTTTCTAAGTTGCCAAGGAACAATGTCCAGAGACTTGAAGGCCATAACCACCAAGAGGGAATCACACTCTAGTCAGAGGTTATGCCAACCTTTCTTATAGGCAATCTCAATAGCATAGATAACCAAAAAATCTCAGCCTGCAAGGAATATTTAACTCCAAGATTAACTGAAAAGTACCCTAAAGAGGCACTTCTATCTCTGAAAATTCCGCCACAAGAGGGTAGGCCAGGAGACCTTTTTGCAGCACCATCTGTGTTGCATTTGATCCAATAGCAAGGAGGGGGCAACCACAACACTTCAATTATAGCCACATTCTTTCCAAGCTTGGTTTCCACAGCTTAGTAAGGTGAACTTTGACATGCTAGAACGTGTGAATCCATTGCTGCAATTACCTACAGAACAGATGCAAAACAGTTTCACAACATCAATGGCAAAGACTGCACATAGAAGTTACTATACAGCCTCTATTTCTTAAATTATCATCTGTTGCAATTTTATTTTGAATAATCCTCCAAACCAGCAGAGATTTTGATGGAGGAATTACCTTGTTCCAGATGTTTTTAGACCAGTTAATAGCAGACCCAGGAGGCTTAAAAACTGATACGCATCCTTAAAAGACAGGTCACCCGAATATGTGAGCTTCTAATCCATGCTTCAACAGTCTTTAATAGCTTAACAGGCCAAGCATAAACCAAAAAACTATAGAGCATCATACCAAAAATACAAGACTTCACAAGCTCAACTCTTCCAGCAATTGACAAACGGGAAGCCTTTTAGGCTGCAAGCTTAGATCTAATTTTGTCTGCAATAGGTTGTAGGTGTATAGTTCTAGGCTTACCTTTGAATATTGGAATGACAAGGTATATGAAAGGAAACTTTCCAATTGCAAAACCAAGTAAATCAGGAATAGTAGACTCTCTTCTTGCTGAAACAGAACCTGCATAGAAAGTGGACTTGCTGGGATTGATAATCTGGCCAGAGGCAGCTGCATAACTATGAAACAACTCCTTCAACACAAGAATGTTCTTTTGAGTTCCTTTGCAGAATAGCATAACAACATCTGCATACAATACATGAGAAGGAACCTGACTACCCCTAGGGCTAGAAATGAGGGAGAGCTTTCCATCTGGAACCAATTTTGAGATTCCCCTGCTAAGAGCAATTAATATATGAGTTCTTGATAATTATCTGGTCAGGTTTGTTTCCATTCTTCAACCGTTTGTAATTGGGTCATTGAACACATAGAAAATTTGCAATTAAGTCCTCATACACTTTTTCATTGGAATTTTGTTAAGTAACTGTTAGAGTTCCATTAAATGATCCTTCCACTCGTCATTCATGGATCCTTGAACTTTTCATAAAACTCAAATAATTGCCTTGTACATTTAAGCAAAATAAAAAAAATGATATACTTTTAAAACTTTCGCGAAACCCTAACCGAAAAGCGTACGAGGGATCTATTTACAAATTACATATAAGATAATATTTGATTTGTTAATATAAAAAACTTGACAATGATATTTAAATAGGCAAAATAGGTAGATTGGTCCTATACGTTTTTTATACTTTTCACATTGGTCCTATAAGTTTTTCTTTTTTCAAATTGGTCCTACACGTTACGTTCCGTTTCCACATTAGTCCTTTCAGTCAATTTGGACCTAACACCGTCAGTTTCAACCTGTCGTGGCTATCACGTTAGTCTGACACATGGCTTTTGATCTAACGACGTTAGGTCAAAATTGACTGAAATGTCTAACGTGAAAACAAAACGTAACATGTAGGATCAATTTGAAAAAAGAAAAACTTATAGGACTGATGTGAAAAATAAAATAAAAAACGTATAGGACCAATCTACGTATTTTGTCTATTTAAATATCGTGGCTTATGGAATGAAGTGTGAAGAAGTAAAGAACTATAACTGTAATTTTCAAAATCATCCTATTTTATGATCATGTGAATACATGATATATATGCAAGTTCAACCACCCATATTATGACAATTAATTGGAGGTTCCACTCATTCTTATAATCTTATTCCATGCATGAATGGTCTAGAAGCTGTTGCCTAAAATGAAAAACCGATGACAGACGTCATATAGCATATTCTTCAGCCAACCAGAGGCAAAAAGGAGAGAAAGTTGAGAGATAAAGATGTTGTTGCCACATAGGGCTCTCACCCTTTTCTGAAATATTTTCTACCCATGATGAGGTGGCATAGTGGAGGCAAGTACCCTCTCACTCAGTATAAATAGGCATGTATTTCTCATTGCCTTTCAACCAATTTCCAATCAAAATTAGTGGAAGATCTTCCATTTTGTTGTTGTGAGTGTGAGCTTCAACATTATGGATAATATTGTACTAAAGATGATAAGTTCATACACCTTGGCTCTTTTACTTTGTCTATCTTTTAAGCCTGCTGTTGTTTCTTCTAGACATAGGCAATGGGGTGGTGAGAGGCAATTGAGGTCTAGTGAAAATAGTGATCTGGTGACAAACTTGCCTGGCCAACCCCATGTAGATTTCCAGCACTATGCTGGGTATGTCATGGTCAATGAAACCTATGGACGAGCACTGTTTTACTGGTTCTATGAAGCTATGACTAAGCCAGAAGAGAAACCATTGGTGCTGTGGCTTAATGGAGGTAAAAGTAGATCCTATATATAACTAGGGTTTTTATATCATGTGCAACTTTGCACAGGTTAAGAAATCCAAAAGTAGCAATTATTTATTAGAAATTTAAGCATTTCAGCTTTCAAAGTATAAAATACACAGTTTCCTATGTAAATATACTCTTTTAAGATCCTTAACATGTACAAAAATGCACAGGTTAGATAAACCCATATAACTAATGTCTTTCTTGACTGTGTGAGACATCAAACATACAATATTCGGAATTTCGGACTATGGAGATAATTGTCAAAACAAACTCTGAGTGAATAGTGTGGGAACATATTTTATGATCAAACTCCTTATATGGGGTACTACTATAATAAACTATTTATTATATATTCTATGTTGGTGTGATGTGTACATATATTTGCTAGCTTCTCTGAGGTGTTACTCAGGAGATAGCTATCGATATCAACAATTAAAATAAGCTCTATTAATTTTGTATTGAGTTTCTGCAGAAGACAAGCAGTGTTTCTAGTTCAAGAAGGTAGAAAATAGGGCCAAAAATAAAAATAAAATAAAATAAAGAGAGAGAGAGAGAGAATTGAAATGTTTTCAACTTATCTCTTTTTAACTCTTACTTGACTTTCATTTTCTTTTAAGTGGAGAGAGAGAGTGCTAGGTGGCAGCTAACAAGAAAGCAATTAAGAAACTGCTGATTTCATTTGCTGTTACTGCTTATAATATATGTTCTTTGCTAAGGTGACAACATGATTTTTTGTTCCAGGTCCTGGGTGCTCTTCTGTAGGATATGGAGCAACACAGGAGATTGGCCCATTTTTAGTTGACAGTGATGGCCAGGGCCTTAAATTTAATAACTTCTCATGGAACAAAGGTATGAGGACCACAGCCATTCATATTGATACTTTCTGACACAAGTCCATGTCACTGCTTTCTATGCTACTATATAAAATTATGTTGATAAATAAGTACCCCATAAAAATATGATCATAAACCACACACTAGTGCTCCATTATTTGTCCCCATATAACTTTATTGATTGGTTCTGCAGAAGCCAACATGTTATTCCTGGAATCTCCTGTTGGAGTTGGTTTTTCCTACTCAAATACAACCAGTGACTATGAACAATTGGGAGATGACTTAACAGGTCATTACTTAATTTAAATATCGATGTTGCATAATGAGTAGCAACCAACAACCATTATGTCTTTTTGTTTAATTTGGTTGCTTTTTGTATTGTTTGAAAAATTAAATTGTGCTCTTTCAATTATTTGTAACAGCTAATGATGCTTACTCTTTTCTACACAATTGGTTCCTCAAGTTTCCATCTTATAGAACAAGGACATTTTACATAGCAGGGGAGAGCTATGCAGGTTTTGAAATTGAACGATTTTTCACACAAGTCGATTTTAGTCAATTCCTTTAAATTAATCATGAATACGTATTAAAGTTATGTACTTGTTATCATTATATAATTTATAGTTTCCATTGTGGTGGTACATATTTTCAGGAAAGTATGTACCAGAGCTGGCTGAACTCATTCTTGATAGGAACAAGGACCCATCCCTTCATATTGATCTCAAGGGAATTTTGGTATGGTCCTACATAACTTAAAAATTAAACCAAGTGCTAAATAAAAGGCATAGCATAAAGGATCCTTCTTTACTAAATTGTATTTCCCTTTTAGTTCAGCATTTCTATATTTTAGTTCCAAGCCAGGATTTTCAAAATAGATCTATTACCCACATCATATTCCACTACAAATATGAGTATATTTGTAAAGGGAAATACAATTATGGATTGTACCCTACTCAATTACTCTATATCAATACACCAGTTAGCAAATAACATCAAAATGAAAGGCCCAACATTATGCAACTTTTTTTCTTTTATATTCTTTTTGCAGCTGGGTAACCCTGAAACATCGGATGCTGAGGACTGGATAGGTCTGGTTGATTATGCTTGGAGCCATGCTGTGATATCTGATGAAACTCACAAAACAATCAGAAAAAGTTGTGACTTTAATAGCAGTGATCCATGGGCTAATGAAGATTGTAGTCAAGCTGTGGATGAAGTAATGAAACAGTACAACGAAATTGATATCTACAGCCTCTATACCTCTACCTGCGTTGCAAGTACTGCCCGTTCAAATGATCAATCAATGGCAATGAAAACTGTGATGAGGCGCTCACTGAAAATGGTGTGTGAAGAAAAGAGTTTTTTTTGTCAAAAAAAAATAAAAATGGAAAACTACCATTTCAACACCATAGAAATCTATAGGTCCTGAACTATTTGAGAATTTTTTAAATAGGTCTCTGACCTATTTGAAAATTTTCAAATAGGTTTCTATACTTTAAAAGTTTGTAATTGAATCCCAAAACACATAGAAAATTTCTAATTGGGTCTCTCATATATTTTTCATGAGATTTCCGTTAGGATTCCAAAAAGATTAAAGACCTATTTGAATTTTCATAAAAAATATAGGGATCTATTTGAATTTAAAAAAAAAAAAAGGTTTAGGGAAATACAAACAAGAGTAGATGGAATATTTAACGGAACCCTAATTGAAAAGTATACGAAGGAGCCTATTACAAATTTCTATGTGTCTACAGACCCAATACATATTTTTAAAGTATAAATACTTATTTGAAAATTATGAAATAGTCCGGTGACTCGTAGATTAATTTAACCTTAATTTTATTTTAGGAAACTCCTAGTAGTCTCATTCTGAAATCATCAAAACAAAACTAGATGGCCAATTCATTTGTTGTGAATTATTGTAGATAAGCTGTTCTGACACTTTCTTCTGGATTTGGTTGAGTAGATGCCTAGGATAATGGGTGGTTATGACCCTTGCCTGGATGACTATGCTAAAGGTTTTTATAATAGACCAGATGTTCAGAAGGCCCTGCATGCCAGTGATGGTCACAATCTAAAGAATTGGAGTATCTGCAAGTAACAATATTCTATCCATTTTTCAAATTCTTTTATCAATGTTTAGAAGCAAGAAAAGTACCTTTTTTTTTTTTTAATAAGCAACGAATTGTATTGAATTACAAATATAAGGGGTCCTCAACCCAAATACAAAGAGACAAAGTACTTTGAATATGTGGTTGGTTGTCTTTTGCTAAATTAACTCTCTTTTTAACTATCAAATTAAATGCAGCGACAACATATTCCATGACTGGGCAGATTCTAAGCCATCTGTTATCCCAATTTACAAGAAGCTTATTTCAGCGGGACTTAGGATTTGGGTCTACAGGTAAATACTACTGAATATCAACCTTCAGATTCTTATGTGTTTCCACATTTTGTCATCTTCTCTTTTTCTTTATATTGTTGATGGTTCAGCGGAGACACAGATGGTAGAGTGCCAGTGTTGTCAACAAGGTACAGCTTAAGTTCTCTAGCTTTGCCAGTTACTAAGCCATGGAGGCCTTGGTACCATGAGCATGAGGTAAGGGATCAAGAAGGCATATTTGATTTAATCCTTTTACAGAAAAAACTACTAGTCTTTATCTGCATGTAATTCATAGTGTACAAATAAAACTATTATTAACATTTACTAAATTCAAAATTTCATATGCATGCTTCATGGAAGGTACCATTCATTCAACTAATTAATTGGATATCCAAAGAGCGTTTAATGAGTAATCACTTATTGATTTAATTACTCACTTGAATAATTATTATTACATCAATGATAGTTTTATTAGAAGTTTTTTATTTTATTTTATTTTATTGTTGATGTGTCGTTAGCAGTGAAGGGAAGATGATTGTTTCCTTATATGGCTGCATCAATGGGCCAGAAAACAAAATAGTGAATATGTATCTCTACATTAATATTAAATCTTAAGTCTTAAGAGTATTATTTAAAGATTCCAAATAAGATAATTATTTATTAAAAAATTAAGTATATCTCTTTCTAATGTATTGAATACACAACTTTCCATAAAAGCTTTCTTTTTTAAAGCTTCTTAAACAATGCCGGCTCTTAGTGCACTTGTTAACATTTGCCTTAAAATATATTCCATCTCAACTTGAAGGGGGAACGAATCCTCTGGTGTGGACTTTTTCTGCAGTGGAATCTTGTCCCTTGAAAAATAAATTAGGGTTGGAGGATTTTGAATAATGAAAAGAAGTGGATGAAATTATTTAAGGATGGAGATCTAAAATTGCACAAAAACTGGACATAAAAAAACTAGACAGAATCCATTCCAGCTTGAAGGGTATATTAAATTTCTGTATTAGAATCACTCAACTGTATTTTCCTGATAGGAAGATAAAATTGCTAACCATCACATATAGATCAAGCCTTTGTATTATTTTTTAAATGATTTGTTCTCCTTAATTGGAACAGGTTAGTGGGTGGTTTGAAGAATATGAGGGGCTTACATTTGCAACATTTCGAGGAGCTGGCCATGCAGTTCCCTGTTTTAAACCAAGCAACTCACTTGCATTCTTCTCCTCCTTTCTCCGTGGAGAATCACCACCTTCTACAAAATAATTAAGCATCAATGCTCATAGTGGCATGGGTGCTCTTTGTGACCCTATCAGGGCCGGCCCAAGGGTGAAGCTGGTGAAGCTAGGGCTTTAGGCCTCTAATTTTTTTTTTTACTACCTATTTTAATAATATTTTTTTTACAACGTATATATACCATATTTTCTTCATCTACTAAAAGATGGAACATTTTACAAGATAATATCTTTAGCCTAACTCTTAAATCATTATCACAAACACGTTGGGAAAGTCGTATCGAAAGTGTAAAAGCTTTAAGATTTCAAACATCACAAATAAGAGATGCTTTATTGAAATTAGTTGAAGTTAATGACGAACCTAAAATAAAAAGTGAAGTTGATTGTGTAGCAACTTATGAGCTTAAAAATTTTGAGTTTTTATTAGGCATGACTATTTGGTATGGGATATTGCTTGCAGTAAACTCAGTTAGTAAAAATATGCAATCAAAGGATATGTGTATTGATTTTGCTATACAACAATTGAAAGGTCTTATTTCATTTTTCGAAAAATATAGGGAAGACTGATTTGAAAATGCTTTAATTTCTGCCAAAGAAATTGTTATAGAAATGAATATAAAACCAAAGTTCCGTGAAAAACTATTATTCGTAGAAAGAAACAATTTGATGAGATTATTGACAGTGAAGTTGTAAAATCTCCCAAAAAATCATTTAAAGTTGATTACTTCTTGTACATAATAGATAAAGCAATCACCTCATTTCAAAGTATATTTGAACAATTTAAAATGTATCAAGATATTTTTGGTTTTCATTTAGTATTGAGAAATTAAGGTCATTGGATGATGAAAATTTAAAAGAAAATTGTCTTAACCTTGAACGTTCATTAAAACATCTCTTCAAAAAAAAAAAAAAAAAAAAAACGTTCATTAAAACATAATGACAACTCTGATATTGATGGATTAGATTTATTTACGGAACTAAAATTTTTAAGAGAAATTATACAAGTGGAAAATGATACACCAATTGACATACTTAATTATATAATAAGGCTTAATTCTTTTCCAAATACATATATCGCTTATAGAATAATGTTAACGATTCCCGTAAGCGTTGCTTCGGCAGAAAGAAGTTTTTCAAAACTAAAATTAATAAAATCTTATCTAAGATCGACAATGTTTCAACAAATATTAATGGACTAGCTTTATTATCGATTGAAAAAGATTTGTTAAATGAAATCGATTACAATAATTTAATAAATGATTTTGCATCCCAAAAAGCATGAAAGATAAACTTTAAATAAAAATATAATAATTTTTATAATTTTTTATTATTTTCTTTAAAAGGCCTCACTTTGGAGTTCGCTTTAGGCCTCCAAAAGTGTTGGGCCGGCCCTGGACCCTATATGAAGATTTTGCTCTTGCATATCAATAGCTAACAGTCCTTGTCAAAATGCGAAGCAACCAAATACAAATATAACGAATAAAAGAGTTTTGCTTGATTTACCAGCAGGGTCGTGGAAACCACAAAGGCTACTAACGCACTTGCTTTAGGCCCCAGATTCAATTAGTTATTAACCCTTTATAATTTTATATATTATATAACTGCCAAAAAATCTAACATATAATAAATATACATCAAAACATGACAAAGGCTCAACAATAATATGTATGTGGAGGAAGATTTTATTAAAGCATCAAGTAGCAACGTGACTTTCTAGCCCAAATTGACATAAAGTGCTATAAATGACTCAACAATATTAATACGTTTTTTTTTTTAAAAAAAAAACGGGATGATCTTAATATTTATGAACGTGTAGGAGTGAAATTTCAGGAAAGTAAAAATTGATTGCAATTGAAACTATATGTTCCTTTCTTCTAAAAAGATTAAGCATTGGTATCATTGGAAAAAAAAATAGTTATGCATGTAATTTTGTTAATAACAATGAATTGAAATTAATAAAGTAATAATTATTTTTATATATAAGATAAAATTTGAAAAACAATTCTCTAATTAATAGATCTGCCTTAGGTCCCAAAATGTCTGGACACGGCCATGTTTACCAGACCAAAGCAATATCTTTTGATGCGATATACTCTTTTGCCATGAAACATATTGCTGATATTAGCACCTAAATGGAGCAGTTTAATCTTCATATCTTATTAATGCAAGTCCCATTTAAAGTTTTACATATATTAATCAAACGCAAATGCTGAGGAGTATAAATTCATTTCGTATAAAACGAGTTACAAATAGTCACTGGCCTTTTTTTTTTTAACTATGATATAGGTACGAAGTATCCGCCACTGTTAGCAGTGACTAATCTCTGTCAGGAAACCAGTTGGGCACATAAGGTGGGTTTTTCCCTCCCAATTAGGTTTTCTCCATATACAAAAGTCAGGATTTGAATCCCTGACCACTTACTTAAGATGCTCAAGTCCCTTACAACTTGGACTAACCACATGTTGGTAGTCACTGCCGTTTATCATGGCTTTATTTTATTTTTAATTTTTATATTAAAAAAAAAAAAAGATAACGTAAACTTTTAACCAATTTTTAGAAGTGTTAATGAAACGAGATGTAACAATTTGCTCTGGCCATTTACTTGAACCCGAGATGTAACAGCTTTAGCTTGACCTAATAAACATGACATTACATTTTGATCGGGTCATTTACTTGAACCTCACTTGACCATATATAATTAAATAATGACTAAGTCAAAGCAGGGTCGACTGCATATGATAAATGGCAATTTCTATGGTACCTTGAAAGATTCAACTGTTTTAGAACAGTTATTTTTTGGACCAATAGATGAATAGTTATGTATTCAATGTAGTCAAGTCAAACATTTAGCTTTTAACCTGGAAATTTTTACTTTTTACATATTAGTCCCTAATAATTAAATAAATTTTTTATCTTTTAAATTTTAAATTCATTATTTAAAATTTAAATAATCTGATAATTTTTTAAAAAACATATTTTTTTTTGTTATCTGGTAGAAATTAGTTCCTCCGCCTTGCACCAAAAAAAAAAAAAAAAAAAATTAGTTCCTCCGCCATCGTGGACTCGTGGTTGCGGTTGGTGTGTTTTGTGGACATGGTGTTAGGGTTATTGGAAGTGAGAGAGGGTCGAGGGACTAAGTTTTGAAGCATGATTGACAAGGAGTGAGGAGCGAGAAATATTATTGAGAGAATCAGAAGCAAACTTTGGATGCCAATTTTGGAAAAGATAAGGAAAGTTTGTGCAGATAGGGAGAATATGTGTTAGTGCAGATAGGGAGAAGATGTGTTAGAAGAGAAAGAGTGTGTTTGGGTACAGTGAGAGAAAATTTCGTTTCTTAAAAGGAAGATGATTCTTATTTTTCAATTCCAAATAATTATTATTTTAAATTAACTTGGATAAAAACAAAATTTATTGAGGGACTAGAATGGAAAACAAAAAATAAATGTACTAAATAATAAATCAGATAAGAATGACTTCATTAAATACAACAAAGTCATCTATTGGTCCAAAAAGCAACCGTTCCAAAACAGTTCAATCTTTCAGGGTACCCTAGCAACTCCGATGATAAATTTGACCATATATGTTGGTTTAGTGTATAAATTTGAACATTATGTTGCTAAATAATAAAATTAAAAAATAGAAAACTACAATTATAGTATATTTTACAATATATACTTTAAATTAAATAGTATCGTCAATGTAAATATATTATCATGTTATACAAAAAAACGGTTATTAATTTAAGTCAATAAATCTTATTACTTATACCTAATTGTAAAAACATATAAATTTTAGAAAAAAATGTGTGATACCGGATAAGTTGGGACGACCTAAAATATACTCCGAATTTGACTGAAAACATATGAATCTACTTGATTTCTATAACTACAATCCATTATAATAAACTTTTGTTTCAGAACTAGTTAATAGGATGGGTCGGATTTTGAACATCTTTGCTTATTCCTACCATTTTAACGAAAAAACATTTCATCCCATAGCACTCTTAATCAAAATGGGGGTTCTATCAATTCTTTTGTACAAGCAAATGAAATTTATAAGAAGTTCAAAAATTTAAAAGTCAAATATTTATCTTGGAATGTTTTTACATTAATTTCTTCCCGGTGGAATAATTTGATTAATTTCGGCCTTAGCTTGAATTTTACAAAACACCGCCCCTAATTAACGAGTTAGTTGATGATAGTAGCAAATATTAAATGAAATTTGCAATCTACTCCATTCATATTGGATTTATTCTTTTATTTTTCCAGGTTTTCTTTTGAGACTAAAAGAAACTGCATTAGCTCATACAGAACATCAATCAAGAAATCTGAGCATTCTTCACCCGAACTTGAATGGTAGAAACAATTATTTATTCAGATCTTGTGCAGCCTCATTTAGTATAACGAGAAAACATGCAAAACCTTCTTCATATGACTTAATCATGCTTCTTGTTAATTATAAAACTACTTTTGCTGATGTTGGCAACTGGCAAGAGTTTCACTCAAAATATCCAAGACCCGATCACCTACGTAACCAGTCAGTCCCCCAAGGCCCATTACCTATATATAGTCCACTCAACACCACGACCTTATTCAGCCCTATTTGTACCACGTTGTCTAATTACGCACAATCCAGCCCAAGAGTGTAGCACACCAACGCAAAGTAATATAAGGTGCATTGTCCCTCCCAAGCACTAATAACTCTTGGGCTGCTAGCTCCATGTATCTGCATAACAAATATAATAATATATGGAGGTAGCAGCCCAAGTGGTTATATATATATATATAGGGTAAATGCTCATTTTGGTCCTTGACAAAAAATGTGTGGGCCATTTTAGTTCATGACAAAAAAAAACTACTCTATTAGTTCCTGACAATTACTAACTGGGACAAGTTAGTCCCTACGTTCACTCCGTTAGTCAGCGTCCGTTACTAAATTGTCCCACGATACTAATTGTCAAGGACTAATCAGTCTCACTTTAAATATTGTTAGGGACTATAATGTCCCATAATAATTGTCAGGGACTAACTTGTCCCAATTAGTAATTGTCAGGGACTAACAGAGTAGTTTTTTTTTGTCAGGGACTAAAATGGCCCACGCGCTTTTTGTCGGGGACCAAAATGGACCTTTACTCATATATATATATATATATGGAGGATCCATTTCCTCTATGAATAATCGTACTTGGTATGAAGGTAAATTCGTAGACTTAGTACAAATAGTGATATTGAAACATTTTTTTTTATATTTTTTGGTCAATTTTATTTGAGTATTACTATATAGTACAAAAAAGACTATATGAAATCTCAGGAATGCTTTTTTAACTCTGTCATTTTACGATAAATAATCCTGAAAGCACATCTCTACCACCTTCTTAAAATTAAGCCACCACCATACAAAATCAACACTTCACTCTCATCTCAAAATCATCTTCGGACACCACTCATCACTAAATAAACGAAAAAATAAAATAAAATAGAACCTTTCCATTGCAACCCATTAAGAAAAACCAACCCTACACCATTAACCTACAAACACGTCACCATCCACCCTTGTACTTCCGACCGTACATCACAACCACCACTTTACTCACAGATGCAACATTTGTCACTACAATCACCATACAATATTGATGTCATCGCCCACTCAAGCCATTCTAACAGCATCAACATCCGCCTCCACCTCCATTAAGCAATCGTAAAACACCACAAAGTTATAACCAACTCTTTGTATCCCATCAACCTTCAGTTGTGAGACCTCGACACTAGAGGTGAAGACGCAGCCACTATAACATCTCCATCACCAACAACTATGACCGATAATTGTTGTTCGAGCATTACAAAAAGTTTAGAACGTATATTCATACTTTTCGTTATGAGAGTTGTTTGTACAAATTAACATTTCCCATTTTATCTTTAAACCACTGACATTTTTGGATCTTTTTTTATTTGATTGGTTGATTATATTTTTGTGCACACTAATTCATCTATAAATTTAGGAACTAAATAGCATCACTCTACCTCCTTTTCCAGCTTCTTAGTACTGCTTGAAATTTTTAAATTATTATTTCTTGTGGCACTTGGCCACAAGTTTTTTTTTGTAAACATTAAGTTTTGTTTTCAATTTATTGAATTTTATTTAAATTTTAGGCACTGCCAAAAAAAATTTAAAATATTTTTTTAACTTTTTGCGCCAATTTAATTTATTATATCAAACTTTTAATTTATTAATGTCTAGTGTCACTGCAAATTCTTTTAAATTTTTCTTTATTTTTGTTAGCCATATTTTTTTAAGACATTGTTGGAGACATTCCATTGAGGTTTGTAGGAACTTAGGTAAAAAATAATTCTTAAACAACTTTCTAGGGACCCTTGGGCTTGGCTACTAGTTTTGTTTTATAATTTTTAAAGTACTTTTTTGATTCCATTAGTTTAGTCTTCCAGAGGAAACAAAGGTTGCCAATTTTTTTTTTTTAATGAATGCCAATAGAATCAAATAAATAAAAGGGGCTTTAGCCTCAATATAGTTGGTAGACAACTGAGTTTATCAAGCATGCTAGAGATATCCTTGGTGCACTGGAAAAATTTAATAGAAAGGACACAAATAAGAGTCTCTATTTATTCCACTGCTTACTCCCACTTTTTAAGAGTAAATATTTTTAAACGACAATGACCAACTATGTTTTTCAAACATAGCACAAACATGCTTAAATTAAAATTGGACCATGACCAGTTACTGTGTCTAAGCATAGACACATTCAAAGACCAAAGACATCAAAGAAACCAAGTACAGAAGAGAGACTCCTGAATATGAAGAACATGATTCTTCAAGGAACATAATTAAGTTCTAGGCCAAATTCCATTAACTAGTAGATTAACATGTCCAAATGGAACATTCCCATCTCCATTGACTGAGTCCATAGACCAACGGTGGTTTTGCATGGCGTCCAGGTCGGTCTCCATCATTCCTTGGACTTGATCACCTACATACATGGCTTCAGCTCCATTTGCAACCACCGATGTCCCATCATGGGATTGGACACTAGTGGTCTTCTTTTCAATGACCATCAGGGTCTCGTCAATCAACCACGTGAGATCAGTCAGTTTATTCATGTTAACATTGTCAACAATGTTCCCAGTACTCAGGCAGTGAAACATGAGAAGGGACATCTCTTTCTTTTTGGTTTCACCCTTTTGTTTCTTCAGCTGCTCTTGGGCCTTCATGATGCTTTTCCTCAAGAAGCTCTCTTGATTGAACATCTTTTTGGTTTGTTCCGGTTCAGGCATTCTCCTGAACTTAGAGACCACCCTTTGGATTCCCATATGGGATGGCCAAACCTCTGGCTGAGGCTCATTGGGACTATATATTATAGCACAAGCATCAATCCCACAAAGGGTGCTGATCACATCAATCTTCTTGATCAGACCATTTTTCATTTTCTTGAATGTTGCCTTCCTCTTTGAGTCACTAGTTATGTATGCTAAGTCCACCTTCTTTCTAGTCATGGTAGTGACCGAAAAAAGAGAAACACGAGTTTCTTGTGATTTTCTTACTCCAATCGTTACATTATTTATCCAGACTAATTCAAGATATTGTTTAGTTGATTTGATATCCATACAACTGGATACAGTATGCATTGTCAGTATAACAATTAGAGGAATTTTATAATGCTATATTGCTTAAATAACCTTCCATTTGAGGGGAAAACAAAATCCGAGACTTTAATACGTATATTGGGGTCAATAGCTGTAAGTTAGTGTGCGAAGTGGTTAGGGTGTATTAAGAGAAATTGTTGTACGTTTGGTTTTGCTTAATTTTTAGTTTTTTACACAGACCATGTATAAAATATTTAAGTGCAGACTTTCCTTTAAATATTTTACTTATTAAATTTTCTAAATAGAACATAAGTTAATCTTAACACATTTATTCTTATTGTAGTAATGCACACAATTCATCCAATACCAAATGTTAATATCTTTTACCAATTCTCAAATTTTCCTTTCCATTTAATCAACTTTCTAGTAATAAATAAATTTTTTTCACGGGAATAGGATGGAAACATCCCAACAATATAATAAAGAATGATATGGATGCCTTGCCATGAACCAACAAGACCAAGCATAGTTGGTAAACAAATAGGTTCCTTAAGGATGTTAAAACTTTTTAAGCTCCATTCGATTCTCATGACCAGAAAGGAAAAGCATTATCTGATACTCTCCTTTTTTATTGTTGGAAGTTCCATATCGCCTGCCTCAGATCCTGGAGTGAGGTTTAAATATCTGTTGAGCAACTCCACTTAATACCAATTGGTTTTAGGATGGAACCTAACATGATACCATAACAGGCGACAAACAACGGAGATGATCTCTTGGCTCCGATACCATGTTAGATTCTGTCTTAGCTAAAACCAATTGACATTAAGTGGAGTTGTCCAACAGGTATTTAAACCGTACCTCAGGATTTGAGGCAGGTGATGTGGGACTTTCAACACTTAATACAAGAGATGTTTAGTTAGATATGTTTTATTATCAAACTTAATTATGATTCATTAATGTAAAACCTTTTTATACTGTTATTTAATATGATGATCTATGGAAGGAATGGTTTTCTCTGCAAAAAAGTGAGCCGCTTTGTAGATGAAAAAAATGACCTTATTGCTCAAAACCTTGTACGTGTGGAGCATGATGATGGCAACAGAATGTTACCAAAGGTGTACCAGGATGAGTGCATCTTTCAAGAACTTTGTAGCCCTTGGCAAGATGCACTGATGATTAAACTCCCGGGGAAGAATATTGGTTACAACATTATAAAGGAAAAACTTAAGAGAATGTGGTGACTAGTTGAAGGTTTTGATATCATGGATGTGGATAATGGTTTTATATGATCAAGTTCGACTTGCCTAAGCAGAAGGAGAAAGTGACTACATAAGGTCCTTGGATGATATTTGACCATTACTTGGCGTTGACGAAAAGGAGCCCGGATTTTACTTCACCGAATGCTAAAGTGGATTATACCTTGGTATGGATTAGGATTCCGTGTGTGAATTTAGTAAATTATGATGATAGTTTTTTATTGGCTATGATGTCGAGGGTGCAAGGCCAATCAAAGTATACACTAATACTTTGAAGGTTGAGAGAAGAAGATTTTCTAGAATAATTGTGAAAATCGATCTCACTCAGTCGGGGGTGGGAAAAATATGGTCGAATGGTCACTGGTATAAAGTTGTATACAAAGGGCTACGCATAATAAGTGATCCATGTGGTTGTTATGGTCACATTGCTAGAAATTGTACATTGTGCCCATGTGACACCCTTCTACCCCGCACGTTAACATAAAACATTCACTTAAAAGAGGAATTATAAAAACATGCATTTATTTGATAAAATAAAAACTGGTAGAAAGATACCACATTGTAACATAACAACACGGAAATAGCATAGTTTAAAAAGATAAACATAAACAAAACAACTAATAAACATAACCCAACTCGGTGTCACATACAGAGCTGGTATAACCGTTCCGGAATAAAATCCATAGAATACAACAAAACTGGAAATAAACTAACAACTAACAACAAAGCATCCTAACTAGAGTCGCGGCTCCTCAGAGTCACTCCTCCACTGGTTGCTCACCGTCCTCTGCATAAAGAGATACATGCAACAACAGAAACAGGAAAACAGGGAGTAAGAAATCATGTAAACACAACGACATGGGAATAGGGAATAAGATGAACATACATCATATCAGGCATATAGCAACAACATCATACAACATCATTTACATAATACAAGTCAATAGTCAATAGATGCTATGCGGTGCAACACTACTCCGTTATGCATGTGGATCCAACTATCTCAAGAAGTCAACTTCGGAGTTACATATCCACATTGGCCATAAAAGCACCAACGCCAGCAGTTCACCAAACCATGGGTGAACCCCTTGGATAGCCGACGTATCATAACTAGATACGCCACCTCGGGGGAGAACGGTTCACCAAACTTTGGATGAACCACCCGAGACTTGGGTCAGATCATCATAACTTGGACGACCTCCCCTATGTTGAACATCCCCCACTAACCAACTTCAACGTATGAATGCATGAACAAACGACATACAAGGCAACCACCTCCTTTGCTTGGGCCAATAAGCACCCAAGAACCACCTCATCAATGCCTCGACCAAAAAGCATCGAGGGCACTTTGGCCAAAAAGCACCAAAGTGTAACAACGTGTGGTAGCCCAACGGGTACCGGCTTAACCAACTTATTATTCTTTATTATCTTAATTATCCTTTAATTAAGTTAACTAACCCATCAATATTCGATTGGAGTTTTATCACATTATTGGGGACATTTGGGGTGAAACACCCCTTAATTCTTTTAATCTCAGGTTCTGACCAGTAAGGGGAGCACGGGCATGCTCACCCCAGCACGGTCGTGCTGTCACTTAAGTGGAGCACGGTCGTGCTCACTGTCCTGCATGGCCGTGCTCAATGTGCGGCCTGCCTTCCAGAATTCAACTGGGAGCACGGTCGTGCTCCCTGTTCAGCACGGCCGTGCTCCTGGGCCAGCCGTACTGTTCTGGGCAGATTAATCACAAGTTCTTGGAGTCCAAAACTCCCTAACACTCTCAAAATCAGATCCTAGGGTCTAGTCAAGGACCATAAAAAAGTAGCTCACCTCTCATTACTATCAATCCATATTTTATAACATTTTTGGGGAATTAAGTCCTTTAATTCTCATGTTCATTAAGAATCCTAATTTAGCCAATTAGAGTCTTATTAAAATTTTCGACGTAACAGCAACATTATCGCTCAAATCAACAGCATATTCAGCCAACACATTCAACATAATCCATATCGTAACAACAACGTTCAAAACATAGGTATTCATACCAATTCAAGTAGAACTCATGGCATAAGGCTATTTAATAGGCATACCACATCATGAATAACTCAACGATTATAACAAATAGGCATACTAATTAATCCAATTAAACATATAAACAATTAAATCATACAACCAGGCAGATCATGGCATTAACAACAGTTAAACGTAGCAGTTATAACAATAATAAAACGGGGTTATAGGAATCCCTTATCTTACGCTACTCCCTAGCCTAGTATATGCGCTATTCTTCTCCCATACCTGGTATGAAGAATCAGGTAGCGATCACTCAAACGGCAACCCACACGTTCCTCAAGCGGCTTAGTTAACTCTCCAAGCCTTGGTCAAACAAAACATTAACCAATTAGTTTCCCAAATCTAATAATAGAATAAGGAAACTCTAAGGGGAAGGAACCGTTACCTATAGTGATCAACAGTGACGAACTAGACACGCTCAAGGATCTCCACTGCTCCAATAACGAAAGGAGTTTAGAGAAAATAGGGAACGAAAGGGTTGCAGCCGCACTGGGGAAGCTGCTACTGACAAAATAGGGTTTATGACGTAAACCCTCGACCACTGTTCTATATTTAAAGGCACAGACTTGAGCACGGTCATGCTCCTCCTTGAGCACGGCCTTGTTCAACTTAGCGCTTGTGAAGCCCGTCCTGGCATTGAGCACGAGCGTGCTCACTATTGAGCATGGCCGTGCTCAACTCAACGTCAGTGAGACGCTCACTCACAACGAGCACGGCCGTGCCCAACTTAGTGTTAGCGAGACGCTCACTCACAACGAGCACGGTCGTGCTCCTTAACAAGTACGGTTGTGCTTGTGACTCAGAAAGTCACAAGACACAAGCCTAAGAGAAGGGATTTTAAGCCTAGAAGTCCCACTTAGCCCTCAAGCTAAGTCTTAAGGCTTAACCAACCAAACAAGCATACAAAAGCACTTAACGGAAAAACTGGGTGTTACATCCCATAGTGTTGCCAGAGAACGGAAGTCCTCAGATGGAGATGAACTAACAGCCTATTGGGGTTGTTGCCCAATCAATTGCTAAAAACACAGAAGATCAAGGAAATGGTTAAGAGCCCAATCATTAGTAATAATGTGGAAACAGATTTACATGGGGACTAGCTAATTGTAACTCGCAAGGAATGCAAATGCGAAGGATTTAAACAAAAAGGGCAATTCAAATCCCAAGACAAATAGATTTGATGTGGTAGCAAATATTTCACATGAGGAGAATAAAAAAGATATAAAGGGCAAGCAGGTGGGCATTAAAGGTGATGGAGTTCCGAAAATATCTGGGCTAACTGCTAAGAGAAGGGACCCAAAGTCCTAGAATAAACAGAAAAAAATAGACATGAACAAGGTCAATGCTCTAATGTTATGGGCCACCCCAATAGTAGCCATCATACGTCCACATCATTAACTAAGCACATTGATCCTTCTACGTATATGATACAGGCTACACTCCCTAAGGCCATGCATGTAAAAGTAGTTTCGAAAAAAACAAATAGCAACCAGGCATGAATCAGTACCACCCGTGACTGTTACTTCCAAACTACAACCAAGAATGATGACAGTTATGGAAACTGGATAGGTGAGGCCTAATTGTTTTAAGTTTCTTGATGAACGAAAACCTTTATACTTAACATCAACAACAAGGGTCCAGGATGGTGATTTGGAGACTATTTCTGAGGAGGTGGTAATGGAAACCCGTAGGGTAGAGGAGGTGGAGATGCAAGTTGTAAAATATTAAGCTTGGCGTGTGCTTGTTACGCCTATAGTACTTTTAAATTCTTTCACTATTGTTTATGATGGTTGAATTCAAAGATATTTCCATCCTTTCTTGGAATATTAGAGGGGCAAACAACACCAGAGCTAAAAGGCATGTTAAGGATATTATCAGGAGAAACAAACCAACCTTCCTGATTGTTATGGAAACCCACATACCATTTAATAGAACCATATCTTTCTAGACTCGGGTTGGTTCTCGCCCGATATCAATAGTAGAGGCACATGGTCACTCTGGGGTCTTATGGATTCTTATGCAATCTAGGGTCAACTATGTGATAAATGTTACAGAAGTTTGTTAGATTTCTATCATTTTTCATATAGCTTTGGGAGGTAATAGATGGACATGTACATGGGTATATGCAAGTGCGATTCTTGCAATGATCTATTGATTCCCTGTGGGTTCTCATGGGTGATTTCAACGAGATCCTTCTCCCAGGGGATCAACAAGGGGGTCTTTCTCTTCTACAAGGGCAGAAGCTTTTGGTTCCATGTTGAATCACAATGGTCTGATTGATCTTCAAATCGTTGGGTGTTATTTTACTTGGCATAGGAACTGCAAGGAAACTAGAACATTGCTAAGAAGTTGAATGGAGGATTGGCAAACCTCCCTTGGCGTATGGCTTTCCCGGAAGCAATTGTGGAGGTACTTTGTAATCATTACTCGAATCATAACCCAATTCTTCTTAGTCTGGGTGGCTTACCATAAACTACAAGTCCAAGGATGTTTCACTTTAAAGCGACTTAGATCACACGTGAGCAACTCCAGAACGTAATAGAGGAGGCTTGGACTGCATAGGTTGGTATACCCCTAGAGGCTTTGACGACAGTCAGGGAAGATTGTATCAAATTCAACTATGAAATCTTTGGTAAAATTTTAAAAGAAAAGAAATATAGAAGCCAAACTTAAAGGGATACAAAAAACTCTTAAGACAGTGGATTCTCTTGCTCTTGTCCAGCTTGAAAGCAGGCTCCACCATGAGTACAACCAAATACTTTTTTAGGAAGAGTTGTATTGGTATTAAAAGTCCCGAGAACAGTGAGTCAAGCTTTAGGATAAAAACACTTCATTCTTCTTTGTGCAAACAATGATAAGAAGAAAGACAAAGAAAACTCATGGGTTGATTTTACCTAATGGTATTTAGTGTTCGGATGATGCCATTCTATAATTGGAAGCCCTCAAATTTGTCAGGTCATTATTTTTCTCTCCTCACCATGAAAATACTGCAAACTTCACAATCACCAACATGCCTTGTTTGGATGAAGAAGGGAGAATTCAACTAACTAAGCCGGTGAGCAAAGAAGAAGTGTTAAGAGCTCTCAATTCTTTGAAAACTTATAAAGTCCCTGGGCCGAATGGATTCCAATGTATCTTCTTTAAGCAGCATTAGCACGTAGTAGGAGATGATATCTGGAAACTTGTTCGTGAGGCCTTTTTATCAGGCACTTTTTGTCTTTCTATTGCAGAAACCTTGGTTGCGCTAATTCCTAAGGTTTATACTCCAGGTAATTTCAAAGAATTTTTTCAGTCTATTAGTCTTTGTAATACCATTTATAAGATCATTACAAAGGTGCTAGCCAATAGGATGCGATCACTTCTTAATGATATCATTGGTCATTTCCAAAGTAGCTTATTTCCTGGTAGATGTACTTCTGATAATGCCATTATTCTTCAAGAAATTTTTCATGGAATGTATAAATCTAAGAAAAAGAATGGTGGTGTGGCCTAAAAAATTGACCTAGAGAAAGCTTATAACCATGTTGACTGGGGTTTTCTAAAATTTTGTTTACAAGAGATGGGTTTTCCTGATATTATGGTGCAATTGATTATGCATTGTATCACTTCTTCTTTATCTATTCTTTGGAATGGTAAAAGGCTCCCTAATTTTTCTTCAACTAGAGGCCTCCGGCAAGGGGACCCTTTATCCCCATATCTGTTTGTTTTTTGTATGGAGAAACTTTCATTGGCAATCTCAAAAGCTGTGAATACAAGGCAATGGTTACCAGTGAGAGTTAGTCAGTATGACCCTTGTGTTTCCTATCTCTTTTTTCTGTAAATGAT
This sequence comes from Echinosophora koreensis, assembly GCA_035048595.1. Lineage (NCBI taxonomy): Eukaryota > Viridiplantae > Streptophyta > Magnoliopsida > Fabales > Fabaceae > Echinosophora > Echinosophora koreensis. The sequence goes on along the minus strand of JAPCYP010000025.1, from coordinate 2,748,703 downwards.
GTTCTCTTATATACTAAGGCTAAGAGTTCTCAAGCTAGATTCATTGCAGTTTGTTTTGACAATTTCTGTAAAGCTTCATGCCTAAAGGTTAATTTACTGAAATCTAAAGCCTTTTTTCTCTTCTGGTGTGATTAGAAGCAAAATTGAAAATTTTACTGCTATGACTTCTATCCGCAGCATATTTGCTTTGGAAAAGTAATTAGGGTTTCCTATTTTCAAGAAAAGAACAAAAAGGGCAGTTTTGATCCTGTTATTGAAAAGATACAATCAAGATTAGCTGCTTGGAAGCATATATTTCTGAACAAAGTTGGAAGGACAACTCCTGCAAAGTCTGTCCTCAATTCTATTCCAACATATTATATGCAAGTTCTTTGGATTCCTCAAAATATCTGCTTGTGGAATGATAAGATTACTAGGGAATTCATTTGGAAGGGTACTGTGAAGAAAGGGATCCATCTAGTTGGTTGGAACAAAAGCACTTTGCCTACGAAAATTGATGATCTTAGCATTACAATGGCAAGGGAAGCCATTATATCTCTTCTTATAAAGCTTGTTTGGGGTATGCAAGACAGGAAGGATAAATTCTGGGTTGATATTCTTCACAAAAAATATGTCAAGCAAGATAGTTTTCTTGAGGGACAAAAGGTACAAGGATCTTATGTATGGAATTCTATTTAAAAAGCTAAAGAGATTCTCAAAGAATGGTATGGTATAAGCTTTGGGAACGGGAAAACGTCATTCTGGTATGACTCTTGGACGAAGGCTAGCCCTCTTTGAATCCAGGTGGACCACATGGATATCCAAGACAAAGAGTTGATTGTAAATGATGTCTATAAGGACCATGCATGGCATTTGGATAGCTTGGTAACCAGACACCCTGTTAACTTCAATCACAAGATTCAGAATATTCAGGTGTGCACTTCAATTCTCACATCTTTGACTTTCTCATCTGGGAGGATAACATATATGGTATTTACACTGCTAAACGAGTTATGATTGGCTTTTGAAGAGGAGGGGAACGACCATTGACACTATGCCATGGAGTTGGACATGGAAGATCAAAGCTGCTGAGAATGTCAAATTTTTTTATATGTCTTGCTTTCCATAACTATGCTCCCATGTCCACAGTTCTTCATCACCGAGGTATGCTCCCTACAGGAACCTGTCGGAGGTGTTTTTTTGGAGGAAGAGACGTTCTTGCACTAAAATGAGTGTGGGAGGCACTGGGTCTAGTCTGTAATTCTTTTATACATCAAATGGACCACATATTATGTTTAAAAGATTGTGTTTCAAGATCCCAGGACACCAGTTGAAATCTACAATGCATTGCCAAGGAGGAGACACTGTTTTATAAGCTGCTATCTTCTAACAAGAATTTAGCAGAAACCACTGAGTTGTGCTTTCCAAAACAGGAAAGAGCGGGGGACGCGGAAAGATGGGTAACTTGGCACCCAGTTTGCTAGAACTCATATATCCTCAACAGTGGCAGACCTTGATTAAAATTCTCAGGGGAGCCACTAGTTAATAACTCAAATAATATAATTGAAATTCATATGAATCATACATAATTTTATTAAAGGTTGCTCATATTGAACTATTTGATCATTATAAAAATGATTTTAAAGTAAAGATGTTGAAGCTATACAATTTTCATCTTGTTACATTGTTTCTCTTTTAAAAAAGGATTTAATTGGTATGCATTTTTATTGGATATAATTTTACACTATCAATTAATCATAGATTGACACATTATAAAAATGTTTGACTCTCATCTTATTAGTTACCTTAATCACACATGTCATGATTTCTAATAAGTTGATGCATAGTAATTGAATTCTTTGAAAAAATACATCAATTTTCTTATGTTTAACTATTTTTTCTTTTCAAAAATTATACCACTCATATAACATCCGAAATTAATTATATAAAAATTTATTGAAAGTCCAGTTAATCAACAACTTAATGTAATTAAAAATGCATAAACAAAATAATCAAACCCGAAAAGAGAAACATCTGAAATAGAGAAAGCGAGAAAGATTGCAAAAGAAAATAAAAATTACATCTTATATCGATTACAAAAGAAACCTACAAAATCCCCCGAAGAGTTCTTGTTGGAGGGTATCTTAGGTTGCATTCATGAAATTACAGCAACACTTGTCTTTGCTAATAAAATGAGGATGCAATTAAATTTTTTTCCTTTAAAATGAGGGGAGCTAGACATTAAATTTTTCTTTTAAAAAAATGTTTTTTTTTTGTTGGGGGGGAGTCGTTGCTCCCCCCGGTCTCTATTAAGGTCCGCCATTGATCCTCAACGTAGATGGCAGCTGCATGGTTAACCCAGGGAGAGGTGGTTTTGGTGGTCATATTTGTGGGGAAAAAGAAATTGGTTATTTGGCTTTGCTGGGTTTATAGGCTTCACTAATATTTCTCCATGTAGAGCTTATGGCTATTTTATAAAGTTTGATTTTAATGTGGATCAAAGGGTTCAAAAATGTCATCTGTTATACGGATTCCCTTAATGTCTATTCTTTGGTGCATGAGCCAGTCACTAAGGATCATAAATAAGCCTCTTTGATTCAAGATATTAAAGACAAGCTAAAGCTTCCTTGGTATGCTATGGTTGAACTTGCCCTACGTGAGGGAAAACAAAGTGCTGATCTGTTGGCAAAAATGGGCGTGTCTCAAAAGGAGAGCACTAATAAGGAGCGGCTCCTGGAAGGCTTCTAAGCGGTGAGATACATGAATGAACTGATAACACATCAGAACGAGAGGGATCCTAAGACTTTATAGGTATGAGACTATACAATTGAAGATGAATTATAAGAATTGATTGGTACTATCTATATCAACAAGATGCATGACTTGGAGCAATTCTGGGATGGGTGACCTCTTGGGAAGTTTTCCCAGGAAGTGTGTGAGTGAGTAAGGATAAAGCACACTGAAAATACTCGTGTTAGTTTGTGGAGACAGTCGTCAATCCGTAAAAGCAGTCTGGGACGTTACATATGGTATCATAGTGGCACTTCTCCAAGTACGGTGTGGTTCGGGGAAGAACCATGCGGAAGCTGGTGGGCATGTGACACCCGGGGATTGACGAGGGCGGGGAATGGTAGCTAGTGCAAAGAGAGCACGAACAAGGAGTGGCTCCTAGCAGACTTTTAAGTGGAGGGACACATGAATAACCGATAACACACCAAAATGAGAGGGATCCTGAGACTGTATAGGTATGAGACTATACAATTGAGGATGACTTATAAGAATTGATTGATATTATCTATATCAACAAGATGCATCTTCTTTTCGGGAGCCCATCACTTAAGAAATCCAACGTTATGTGTGCTTGACTTGGAGCAATTCTAGGATAGGTGACACCCTGGGAAGTTTTCCCAGGAAGCGTGTGAGTGAGAACAAAGCACGCTGATAAGACTCGTGTTGGTTTGTGGGGACAGTCGCCAATCCTAAAAACAGCCTGGGTTGTTACACCCTAGTAGCTTATGCTTCCAGGGTTGCCTTTCTTAGGCTGTAATGTTTTTTTTTTTCTTGTCTTTCTTTTCATCCCTCTACCAAAAAATATTGTTATTTAATATATTAATACATTATTAAAAATATTTCATTCTCATTTAATTATACTAAGTCACACATAATAATATATGATTGGTTTATTGTGTAAAAAATGTACAATGACAAACCTCTACTATTTTACATCTTGGATATTAATATAGTTATTTGATGTGTAAAAATAATTTTAAAAAAGGTATAATTTAATTAAGCCTCACAATCTTGCACATATTAAGTAATAATGCAATGCATGTAAAAATTTTACTATTTGCTACACGTTCTTAACCATTGACTCATGATTCATCTACACTTATTACAACACAGACTTCTCATGCAGTAACTAATTAGCATGAAGATTTCAGTGCATTTTTTTCTTTTACATGTACTACCACTATGCCAGATTCGGCATTCAATAGAGCTTCAAGCGTTATCTATCTTGACAATATTAAAAGGGTCAACCAAAGATAGTGCTTTAGAAGCACTATCGTAGATAAGCCTACAATATCATTTCTACGTGGAAATGATGTCTTAAGGTGAAGATAATATAACATTCTTATGGAAAACGATGTCAAATTTTTTGTTCTAAGATAGCGCTTCATTGAAGAAGCGGTATCTATTCACATTTCTAAGATAGCGCTTTGTGTTGAAAACACTATCTAATGTGTATTCCTAAGATAGCGCTTCTTTGAAGAAGCTTTGTCTATTCCCCTATTTCTTTTTCTAAATATATTAATATTATGTTGCATTCTCCACACATTTTATATTCCTCTGAATTCATAATTCAAAACGACATTCAACATATATCTCACGTTTCACTATCAGACTGAACAGATTCCTAAATACCCCTCATTCAATCAAACAACAATCCACCTAATGCAATTAAATACCAATCAACAAGAATCGAGCATGATATGATAATTTAACAAAAACAAAGGTAGATCGAACACATAACGTAGGCATTATAGAAGTGATATGATCATGCATATACCATAATACGCACGAGCGCCCAACGCACACCACCTAATCCCACTATCTTCCTTTTCTGTCTTTGTATGGCTTCATCGTCTTCATTTCAAGCACGACCAGAACTGGTTTTCGAGAGAAGGCAGAGCTCTTAGTGAGAGAAAGTCAGGTTTTGGAGAGTTTCACTCGACCGTTCTCGATTCCAGCTTCGGAAACGCATTCAGGGCGACAAGCACATACCTTCGATTCATCAAACAGTGGAGGTATTGCTTGAGTCCCTAACTCGTCGACACGTCGACATTGTCATTTACTTTGTTTTGTGAATCTTGCTTCGTTTTGGCTTTGTCTGTGAAACTGCTGCAAGATTAGGGTTTATGACATTGTCGAGACTCTGTCCATGTGTTCAGGACGAATTTCAGAGCACCGAGGCGTTTGTCGTGAGTGAGGCAGCAGCTGTTCCAGGGAGAGGGTCGCGAGTTTCAAGGTGTGGAAGTGACGTTATGATTGTCTAAGGTGGGGAGAAAGTATCTAACACACCGGGGAGGTAAGTGTAGTATTGTATATTATGTTGTATGTAGGGTGCCCCAGACCCTATTAGTTTTTTAGTAGCTTGCGATAATTAAATCTCTATCGAAACTGATTTGTAAAGCTGTATACAGGATTTAATTATGGCACACTTATCGATGTTAGGACTGCTTTATCGTTTCACGTGCATATGCTGAGGTTGTCTGTTTTGCTGTTTATTGCTGTTGATGGTTTTGCTGCTAGTTGACGTGTGTTGTTTGCTATTTATGCATGATGATGTTTGATGCTATGTGATTTAATTATATTAAGTTATTATTGATGTTGAGGATGATGATATTATTATGTTGGCATTGATGCTGTTGAGGTTGTCTGGATTGTCTGTTTGTGCTGTTGGAAACCCTAGTTGACACCTGAGGGTACGCTGTCGAGTTAGTGGTGATGAGAATGGATTCTGAAAGCACTATATGGGTACCGAGTTGAGATTGTGGATATCAAGTGCATCGTAATGCGTGTGAGTAACGGTATCGGTGTCAACTTAGGTTATGTTGCATTGCATATTTGCCAAAGTGGCAAGCCGTGTGACTGGGAGTCATGTGAGGTTGGTGTAATCGGGTGCTGGTACGAAATGTGAGCGGGACGGTTTAGGGAACCTTGGGGAAGTAGTCGGGTTCGGATTGACTGACAGTGGCCAATGGTTTACACCCATTGTGTCGTGGTCTCCGCTGGTACTAGACTATCTCGATGTTTGGGCCCAGTGTGTTCTAGTATATGGTAGACGTTTAGAGGAGACCAAGATACCCCTATTAGAGTTGAGCTCATAGGGGGAATCACCCTTATTGGTCACGGTGAGCGGAACTGTTACTAGGACAAACAAGCTGACATTCTCTGGGCGACGGATAGGCTCGAGAGAGAGAAAGAGAATGTCCAGGGGATCAGTATCCCTAGTGTGAGAGATCGGCCGACATGCATAGGAGTGTGACTCCTTAGAGGATTGATCCTAGTTGGATAATCGAGATTGACTGTGACAATATGATTCGGGAGATGTTTGGTGCATGTGTCGACTGCTGTTTGATAGTATGCTTTACTATGTTTTCACTATCCCTGTTTTATGGTGGTGTTGAGATTCTTATCTCCCTCCTTTTTCTTCCTCTTTCTATGTATATATCGGTTCGTCATATGAGCAGCAGCCGTACGCCGATGGCGATTGGGCCAGAGCATCGTCAGATGCACTACCTGCAGATGGTTCCTCCGAGGGTCCAAACCCTGGGGGACTTTGAGATCGTATATCATGACGACTGTGGGTGGTAGGTCGACCACTCACAGTTCTTCATGTGTTACGTCGACCCGGTCAACATCTATATCCATCTCGGAGGAGGACTTGACTTCACCATGCTCGGTTCCTATAGGATATCCAAGCGGCTACCTTTCTCAGAGCTCTGGATCATACCCAATTATCAGGAGTTCACAGAGGATATATGGAACTCGATAGATCGCACTTACGCTCGTAGCATACTTGGAGTGTTACAGAGAGGCCGCGGGGGAAGAAGCGTGCAGACGATGTATCACAGCCATCGCAGGAGGATTGTGATTAGTAGTGATGAGTCTGTTGGGAACAGAATTTAAAGATGCCGTTATGGCGAGGGTGAGGGTAGTTCCAGATGCCCATATCGTCTGTGATATGGTTCGTCGGTAGCGTCTGCTAGGGAGAGCCTCTGTGAGCATAGTCTTCTTTTGATCTTTTGATTTTGGATGTATTTTGTGAGAGGTGGGCGGGTAGATGCTGTCTGTATAGGTTTTTATGTGTCTTTCTCTATGACCAGTTACTGCTTCTTTGACCCGGTTTGTATAGATGGTAGGCTTCCGATCCTCTATTGGGATCGATGGTACTATTGGAGACATGATGTATATACTATGTACATATCTGCTGTTTTATCTTTCTTCCACTGTGTATGTTTCCTTTGTTTTGCTTTCACGTTTCCACAAACTAATATTATTTTCGAATGTGTATCCTCACTAACGTTAATTAAATGTATTAAGGAATAGTTAATAATGGTGGTATCAGAGAGGTATGCTTAATTCCATGTGACACTCGCAAGGGTGGTGCATATATCATCGGCCAGTACACAAGCCCCCCAAGCTCTGAAATTAGTTAACTGAAAGAGTTTCTCTATCCTAAGCTCTCTGATTGAGGATGTTCTTAGTGTTTCAGATAATGTCCATGTCGTAGCCCGAAGCGCTTGGTCTTTGGTTTTTAGGCTAGGGTGATGGTAGCTGTTGAATTCATGATGGTGCCTATGTTGGCTTTCTTTCCCGAGACACCCTCCCAATAGGCCACATGTCCCATTAACTTCCTGGTGTGACAAGACATAATTTTGAACTTCTTTGAGGCCCATGTGCACCGTGGAAATCAAGAGGCGCGACTCTTGGTTCCCTATTTAGTGTTGCATTTATTTTCATGCTTTTCGAATGTGAAAGGACATCTCTCTTCCCTTACTCCTCTTCAAGGACATGTTGCTTCATGAACATGGGTGATTGCTTTTATAAATAACGCCTCAAAAGTTCGTCAAGGTCTACTATTCTGGCATTTTCCTATATCCATTCCTCCCTGCTTCTTCATTTTGCTACCTTCTGGACTCTTTTTCTTCTTCCTCTTTCATTTCTCAGGTATGCCCCTCTTTACTTAAAAATTCCCTTTTCATCTTCACATTTATATACCTTCAACATGAGTTCCTCTCATTCTTCCAAATCCTCCCTTAAAATCATCTTTGGGACTGATGTCCAAGGAATTTGGGAGGATGCTTCCCCTTTTGTTTCAAATTCCTGTTTTCCATCCTTGGAGTTAGAGGTTACATCTAATCCTCTGCCTCCTAAGCGTCGCCGGAAGAAGGCCGTCAGTCGACAGAGACCCCATCCATCCCATTATTTTGTCGAGTTATGAGTGGGTTAGAGGGGAGGTGGGTACCTAGTGGTCTAAGTATAGGACTCCTGAATCCCTAGTCGAGCTTAGGGATTCTGTTACCCTCTTTCGTTCCGTTTACTCGGACAAGTTCATAATCGAACCTTGTTCAGAAACCGACATTCTTCCTCTCTTCTTTCGAGAATCAGCCCCCTTTCATGTTTGTTTATAAAATCTTTTTTGAAACTCTTGGCTTCTACCTTCCTTTTAATAAGTTTGTGGGCTCTGTCATTGTGGCCATCATCGTGGCCCCTACTCAGCTTCATCCTAACAATTGGACTTTAATGAGGGCCTTCGAGATCCTCTGTGCCTAGATGAACATCACCCCCACTGCTCCCATTTTCCTCTATTACTATCGGATTCGATTCAAAGTGACCTCATTGGCTGGATTTCTCTTGGTGGGCTCAACAATCAAGGAATCATCGGTGCCTACAAATCTTCCTACAAGTATTTCAAAGGGGATTTTTTTCAAAGCTTGGCTTGCTGAGGGTTTTTCCTACTTGTTCTTTGATCCTCAAGGAAAAACTCGGTTTCCTCTTTACTGGACTAGACATCCCATCAAGTTCGCGGGATGGTGTGATGAGGTCCTGATCGAGGACGAGAAAGTCTGTATGAGAATGTTTGAACGAACTTTCTCGGCCTCTTAGATGTAAAGACATTTTAGAGAATTCATTCTCCCCTCCCCTCCTAGCTGACCTTAAGGGTAAGTGTCTCTCTGCATGCATTTCGTTATAAAGATTAAACTTTACTTACCATCATAACCCTTTTGCCCCTTTTTAGGAATCATGGGGGAGTATGACTTCCGAACTTTGAAAAAGGGTAAGAACACGGCCCCTTCTGCTTATGCCGGGGAGCCTAAAGAAACGACTGTCGCTGCTGCCCCAACCTCCTCAGCTCCCCAACAAGCTCTCAAGGCCTCTTATGCATCTCGGTCCAAAAGGGGACGCAAAAAGCATTCTTAGGTGTCCCCCTCAAAGTATTCTTCCAAGCGCCCTGATTCACTGGTGGACCTGGATTATCCTTCTCCTCCTCTTTCCACCTCTAAACCCCATCCTACTCCAGTGCCGATCAAGTGGTAATTTGCTGCAGCTCGGCCCGGTTCCTTGGCCGTCTTTGGTAACAATTTCAGGCCTTCTTTCGCTCTAAAGCCTGACTTCATGGAGGGGACCGATATGAAATTGTTGAAAAAGTACAGGCCGGAGGAAGAGTTTGAAGGGATACAAGTCAACTGTCTCAGGACCATCGCTACTGCTCAGTTCCTCATAGAGGATTTTGCTAAGAACAGGAGCAAAATGGAGCAGATGAAGACCGAGTTTGCGTACATGGACAAGTTGAAGTGCGAGCTGGCTAGGATGAAAGTTGATCTGGTTGAGGTCAATGAGGCTAAAGAAAGGGTAGCTTTTCAGGTGGCCGATTTGAAAAAGTGGGTGCATGAAGCTGGGGAAAAATTGAAGACAGCTTGCACCGAGAAGTAGGCCGCCTTGGAGATAGAACTTTCTTCTGATAAAACTTTTAGGCTTAAGCTGAAAGAGCAAAATGATGAGCTCACCTCGACCCTAGAGAAGAAAAAGCAAAAGAAGAAGTATTACAAGCGGGAGCTGGAAGCCTCCAAGGAGAGCATCATGGAGCAGCATATCGCGGGTTTTGAGAATGCATGTTGCCAAGCTTGCCTCCTTGTTCCCGATGCCGATATCTCCCATATGGATGTGGACAAAGATGTCAAGGGTGGCGAGCAGGTCAATGAGAGCCAACTGAGCAAGGGCGGGAACAAGGATAGGGAGGTCAAGGAGGAGGTTACCTTGGCTAGGAATGATGATGTGACTGCTTCCTAAGTATCTTTATAATTTAAATTTTAGTTTTATTGTGATGTAATGGACTTGGCCCTATGGCCTCTTTTGAACTTGGCTTTTATAGCCTCTCCCCCTTTTTAATATAATGACATCCACCACTTTCCTCCATTTTTTTGGTACATGCTTTGTTTCGTTTAGCTTTTAAGAATGCATGATTCGGGCCACACACTTAGGGAGGGCTTAGCTCCCCTTTTAATCATCTGATTTGGGTGCCACGTTTACATAGTTTACTTTAATTTCACTTGGTTTATTTAATTGATTGTTCGAGGCTATCCTCCAACTGATTAGTTTAAAACTTAGTCTGGTTGCCTCAAGGCTTGAGTTCTAGGTCCAATGTTTCATGTTTAGGCCTATGTGTCCAACCCATTAGTTGCCAACGGTTGATATCTTTGAACCACATTTTGCTAAAATATAACGTGTGAGTTGACTACCTAGGAAATGTAAGCAATAATGTTTTGTGCGTTTGGAAAAAGTGCAGTTTTAATGCCTTAACCTTTTCCCAAAACCGTTGAGTTTCTAGACGTTATCTTTCGGTTAGTATAAATAAAGGATTTCCCTCGTCATCTCCCATACAACAAGCTCCCTTTTCTTCTGACTACAAAATTTCCCCACATTCTTCGCTTCATCGATCATCTTATTTGGGACAGGGGCATGGTCTCTCGCTGCATTTTTAGCCCCAAGGACTATGTATTGTTAGTATAGGGGTGTGGGTGACTGCATTTGTTAGTATATAGGTTGTAGGATGGCTTCCAACTCAGATCCCTATCCTCATCTATTGGATAGCAGTTCATCCTCCTCGCCCTCCCCAGGGTGATGGTGGGATTTGCAAGGTGGGCGAGATAGACATAATATGGCTTGCCCTCGAGGCAATTCTATAGAAGGACTTGAGTCCTCTCTATTTGTTGTCTCGGATTCCCTTCCTTTGGAGGAGCAGATCTCACCATCGTCCTCAACCATAGCTTCCTCCCTAGGCCGACCAACTAGAAGATGGATCTTTAGGGGAATCGGGGTAGAGAGTACCTTTCGGCCTCAAACTTCTAGTTTAGGGACTTTATTTCACCATTTGTATCTCTATGTTAAAGACTTTTATTAATGAAATGAATATCTAATTGCGTGCATTTGTTCTTTCTATTTATCCGAGCTTTTTCCCTTCCTAACTTAACAAAGTTATTAGTTATAAGTCTGATTGTAAGACTTTAACCTTGGACGATAGGTTCGATTATCATTTCACGGTTTTATGCTCAGTGTCGGCTGAGTCTGGACTTATATTTGACCTTGAGCTCGGTCAAGGTTCGCTTATTTTAAACTTAGTGTTGGCTAAGTGTAGGCTCAGATTCGGGCTTGAACTCGGACTCGGCTCAGTGATTTTGTACTTAGCATTGGCTAAGTTCGAGCTCGGATTCGGCTCCGAGTTCGGTCACGGCTCGATGATTTTATACTTAGCGTTGGCTAAGTTCGGGCTCGGATTCGACTCTGAGCTCGGTCACGACTCAGTGATTTTATACTTAGCATTTTCTAAGTTCAGGCTCGGATTCAGCCATGAGCTCGGTCACGGCTCAGTGATTTTATACTTAGCGGTGGCTAAGTTCGGGCTCGGATTTGGCCTTGAGTTCGGTCGCAGCTCAGTGATTTTAAACTTAGCTTGGCTAAGTTTAGGCTCGGATTTAGCCCTGAGCTCGGTCACAACTCAGTTATTTTATACTTAGCATTGATAGCAACTCGATATTCTGAAGTACCTCATTTATTGATTTAAGTCGAGCCTCATTAAAACTTCCTGAGTAAAAAATCCTTTTTTTCTTATCTTGGAATAAAAAGACTAAGGTAGGAAAAAGTGCTCGCTTATTACATACTTGTATAACTGGAATAAAATTTTAAATGGGAGGATTTCCAAGTGCGTGGGATTGCCTCTCCAGACAATCCTTCAAGCCTGTAAGCTCTATTTCCCAAGTTCTTTGTGACTTGGAACGGTCCTTCCCAGTTGGCTGCAAATTTACCTTCAGCTCTATTCTTCCGAGCTTCTCCCTGGATTCTCAATGAGACGCCCCAACGTCCCATTAAAGAAAAACCCAAAATATTAAAGCCTAATTTCGTTATTATCGTTAAGCGTGCATATTCAAAAACAGCAGAAAATTTAAAACTTAAAAGGTAACTAGATAACATGAAGATACATCAACATACATCACACATAGCCCGGACCTCTGGAGGCGCTGGTACATCTGGAAGGGGTGCCAGGTCCTGGGCGGGGGCAACCGGGTCCTCCTCCTGGATAGGTGCCAACTCGGGTCCTGGTGCCGGTGCCGGTGCAAGTCCTGGAACTAGTACCTCAAAGGGTACCATGAAGGGATCTCGGGCCATGCCTGGCATCGGCGGCATCGACGGTATGTGTCCATCTGGCTGTCCTACCAGGAAAGGACGGGTAGTGCCAAAGCGGAACGTGCCGACGAATCCTATCGGCGCTCCCTGTCCGAACCCGGAGGTGATGGACGTAGGACCCATATACACAACGAAGCGAGTGACTGGGTCCACAAGCCACCCGTTCGGATCTAAGCACTCCACCTCAAAGGTCCCCGAGAGGGGGAACCCCGGGTCCTGAGTCATCCACGGATGATCCCAGTGCGCCATCAACACGATCTGGATCTGATATACAAAACATATATGTACAAACATACAACAAAAGAAAAGGGGATAAGAAGCCATATAACATCAAACGTGGAAAGGGTTTAGCGACATTTAATTCTATAATAGCACGATAAACATCCATCTCCCAAAATATAGTTTATATATATATAACACAAACATCCTCAATCCACATCTAGGGTCTTTCCTCTACCCCCATCATGATGCAATGCAAATGCTATATGAATCTTCTCAGGTAGTCGGCCATATCCGGATATCACAACAATCGACACGTCCCAGAGGCCCCGGCGCACACCCTCGTCCGCGGCTGGAGGGTGCCCATGCAAAGCAATGGCACTATAGCTACACAACCGGTGCACACCTCTGGACCCCGGCCAGGGTGCTCATGCAACGCATGAACTATAGCTGCAACTAAAATGAAATCATGTCTAGGACGGTCCGCCGTGAGCCTAGACCCCGGGAATTCTCCCTCCGAGGAATAGACCCCAACGACCATGTTTCAGGTCCACAAAACGACCATGTTTCAGGTCCACATATCACAGACCATGTTTCAGGTCACCCCCTACTGCCCTAACCGCTCATCATCACCTCATAAATAACCTCAATAAAATCTCATCATCATATAACGTCAATCGTCTCGGTTAGGCACTACTAACACATAAAGTATGATTTCCCCAACACATCATCAATGCTCATCATATCTCATCACTTACTCAAACTCTACTCATAATCCTTACACTCATGGCATCATAACATTATTCCATCAAATCATCATATTAATCATGGCATCATGTCATCATATCAATCATGGCATCAATTCCAATATAATAATAATAATAACAATAATAATTTTAATAATAATAATAACGATAATAATAATTTTAATAGGAAATACCAACACTCATTATCAGTCATCAATCATCATAATAACGCAATCAATCCAAGCAGTCACAACAGCCAGTCATAAAGTAACAGAATAATATATTTTCATCGTAACGACGATAAACGCACAATTTAAATATCATCATTGGTACCACTAAGTAGTCCCCAATGTGACATGGACATTGTCCGTTACTCGCTCTCGAGTAGGGTTTAGGTCGCCCTACGCCATTATCGAACTAAATGTAACTGCGCCGTTTCCGACGTTAAATGGTTTCTTTCCCCCACCTGAAAAACGTATGGCTACGAAAACGAAGCGAGACGACTCCTTCCTGACTTCTCACGACTCTGTCTCACTTCAGCCGAGTCCTCCGATCCTCCAAAATTTCACCTAAAGGCAAAGTTTGAAAACCCAACTTAGAAACTCAAAATCTGCCAACAATATTGTTAAACCCGCCTCTGTTTTGGCTTCAAAAAATACAATATAGACCTCTATTCATAAATTCAACCGTTCAGTTAAAAGAACTACATCTCCTTTACCTTCTCTAAAAATTTCAACACGATCCAACGGTAAACGAGTCTAGATCGAGCCTCCCAATGTGGCTGGTCAGGGGCTACTCGGGTTGGCTTTCCTCCTTGCTTCTGAGTTGAATAACTCGAATTCTGGAAGTCCTGAAGAAAATTCAACCGCTGGATAAGCAATACACTCAGTTTCGAACCTCCCTCTGAAGTTTGAGCGAAATCCAACGGTGAACGAAAGTGTGGGAGACGATTTTCAGAGGCTGCTTCACCCAAGTTCTAAGCTTCCAGCCATGGGGTTTGAGTTTTTGTGTTGCTTTCACTCTCCTTTCTCCCTATTTCTCTCTGGTTTTCTCTCTTACTTCCTCTCTATGAAGCCCTCTCTGGTTCCTCTCTAAGTTTGCTCTGAGTTGCAAGAGGAAAAAATGGCTCAAATGAGGCTGGAAGCCTCTTTTATTTTGCTCCTCGGATGGCCTGGCGCTCAGCGCCTGATACCCAGAGCTGAGCGCTGGGTTTGGCCAGAGACCACTGCATGCGTGACACGTCAGTACCACGCGTCAGTGTGCATGTCTGCCCGTTGGGCGCTCAGCGCTAGGAGTCCAGCGCTCAGCGCTGGCTTCTGGGCAGCAACACGTGTTCGTGCATTTTGTCGCGTTCTGAACTCATTCGATGTCCGATTGATCCCAAATTTGGAATATAGGCTCATTAGGACCTAATAAACAATCTCCAACCATAAAAAATGCCTAATCTCATCTCTAACTCCAAATTTATTGTTCCACCCTCAAATATCTAAAAGACACTAACCGGGAAACCCTAATTGGTCTCTACGTTCAAACTCACACGGAAAAGCTGCGTACTTAATATGAAAAGGTCTCTATGCCTCATACCACATCTCAAAAATGTAATTCAAGTCCTAAACCTAATCATCATACGTAAACCACACATAAAATAATGGATGTTATATTTCTACCCCCCTTAAAAGAAATTCCGTCCCCGGAATTACATACCTGAGAACAAATGGGGGTACTGCTGCTGCATATCTGCCTCACGCTCCCAAGTAGCATCTCCGGTAACACTATCCCAGATGACCTTGACCAGGGGAATCTGTTTACCACGGAGTTCTTTAATCCTTCTATCTGCAATCTTAGACGGTAGAGCCTCATATTCTAGATTCTCTCGGAGTTGTATTGACTCTGGCTCAATTACATGAGAAGGATCGGGGAAATATTTTCTCAATTGGGAAACATGAAATACATCGTGGAGGTTGGAAAGGTAAGGGGGTAAGGCCATCTGGTAGGCTACTGGACCAATTCGTCGAAGAATCTGAAATGGTCCAATGAATCGGGGAGTGAGCTTTCTTGACTTTATAGCTCTGCCAATTCCAGTCTTCGGAGTGACTCTCAAGAACATGTGATCACCTTCTTGGAACTCTAAGGGTCTCCTCCTTTTATTACTATAGCTCCTCTGCCTGTCCTGTGCTTCCCTCACTTTCTCTCTTATCTTCCTGACTTGCTCCGTTGTTTGCTGCACCACATCGGGACCCAACACTTGGTTCTCGCCAGTCTCATACCAACACAACGGAGTTCTGCATTTTCTCCCATAGAGAGCCTCATACAGTGCCATTCCGATACTACTGTGGAAACTGTTATTGTATGTGAACTCAATCAAAGGTATGAATTCATCCCAGCTGCCAACATGTTCTAACACACATGCTCTTAAAAGATCCTCCAATGATTGAATTGTTCTCTCTGACTGCCCATCCGTCTAAGGATGATAAGCTGAACTCATCCTCAACTTGGTTCCCAAAGCATTGTGTAACTGTTTCCAAAATCTCGATGTAAATCTAGGATCTCGGTCGGAGACAATGCTCGATGGTACACCGTGCAGCCTCACTATTTCCTTGATGTAGATCTGGGTCAACTTCTCAAGACTATAACTCTCACCAATAGGTAAGAAGTGAGCACACTTCGTCAACCTATCAATGATAACCCAAATCGCATCAAACTTCTTCGGAGTTCGTGGTAATCCAACCACAAAGTCCATCGCTATACTATCCCATTTCCATTCTGGGATATCCAAAGACTGTAACAACCCTGCAGGCTTCTGATGCTCTATCTTAGCTTTCTGGCACACTAGACATGATAGAACATACTCTGCCACCTCCTTCTTCATCTTTGGCCACCAAAACATCTTCTTCAAATCTTGATACATCTTGGTGGCTCCCGGGTGAAAACTCAGCTTACTCTTATGTGCCTCCTCTAAGATCATCTTCCTAGTCTCTAAGTCCTCGGGCACGCATATCCGATCTCTAAACCTCAACACACCATCGGATCCTTTCCTAAACTCTGACACTTTCCCTTCATCTATGCCTCGACTTATCTCTTGCAGATATTCATCCTGAACTTGCTTAAACCTGAGGTCTCTCAAAAACTCACTGCTGATAGTGATCATACCTAAGCATATTCTATCCTCAGCCAAATCCATACCTAGGTTCAAATCTCTAAACTGTTCAAGCAATCCCATCTCTTTCACCATCATCGCGGATACATGCAAAGATTTCCGACTCAGTGCATCCGCCACAACATTAGCTTTCCCAGGATGGTATTGAAGATCAAACTCATAATCCTTAATAAATTTCATCCATCTACGCTGTCTCATGTTCAGCTCCTTCTGATCAAACAGATACTTTAAACTCTTATGATCACTGAACACATTGAACTTAGCTCCATACAGATAGTGTCGCCATATCTTCAATGCGAACACTATGGCTGCCAATTCCAGATCATGGGTAGGGTAGTTTCTTTCATGAACCCTCAACTGTCGGGAAGCATAAGCCACTACTCTTCCCTCTTGCATCAAAACACAACCCAAACCTTGATATGACGCGTCACAGTACACGTCAAACTGTCCTAATGGATATGGTAATGTCAGCACAAGAGATGTAGTCAACTTCTCCTTTAGCTTTTGGAAGCTCTCCTCACATCTTTCTGTCCAAACAAACGCCGTACCTTTTCTCGTTAACTGCGTCATAGGCAACGCAATCTTGGAGAAACCCTCGATAAACCTCCTGTAATACCCGACTAATCCTAGAAAACTCCTCACCTCCGTTACTGACTTAGGCCTCTCCCACCTAATCACTGCCTCTACCTTAACTGGATCCACAGCTATCCCTTCTTTATTGATTATATGACCTAGGAACTGTACTTCCTCTAACCAAAATTCACATTTGGATAGCTTAGCGTACAACTGCCTATCTCTCAACACCTGCAACACCACTCTCAGATGTTCCTCGTGCTCTTCCCGGCTACAGGAATAGATAAGAATATCATCTATGAACACCACTACAAACTTATCGAGGAACGGTCTAAAGATCCTGTTCATGTAATCCATGAACACTGCTGGGGCATTAGTTACACCAAAAGGCATAACTAGATACTCATAGTGCCCATACCTCGTCCTGAAAGCGGTCTTAGGTATATCCTCTTTCTTTACCCTAATCTAATGATATCCTGATCTTAAATCTATCTTAGAAAACACCGAAGCTCCCTTCAACTGATCCATCAGATCATCTATCCTAGGCAACGGATATTTGTTCTTGATTGTAACCTTGTTAAACTGCCTATAATCCGTACACAACCTAGCACTTCCATCCTTTTTCTTCACAAACAAGACTGGTGCTCCCCATGGTGATACACTAGGTCTGATGAATTCCTTTTTCATCATATCATCCAGTTGTTTCTTTAACTCTGCCAACTCCACAGGTGACATCCGATAAGGAGCTACTGATATGGGTCCTGCCCCTGGCATGAGATCTATGGTGAATTCAACCTCCCTCTCTGGTGGTAAACCTGGAACATTAGGAGGGAAAACCTCGGGAAACTCTCTCACGATAGGCATAGAATCTATACTTGGAGTCTCCTTAGCTTCCAAAGAGAAAGGCATCACATACTGTTGAGAATCATCACTCCTCATAGTTGCTCCTTCATTGGCAGATACTATGCTAGAAGGCTCAAGAAAGGATAAAGTCTTTTGGGCACAGTCTAACACTACATGGTTGGCCGATAGCCAATCCATGCCAAGGATAACATCTATCTGTTGCATAGGCAAACAGATGAGGTCTACGAGGAATGCCCTATTTTCAACCACGATAGGACACTGTAGGCAAACAGACATGGTGATCAAAGGATCACTGGTAGGGGTAGATACTGTCAAAGTATATGGTAATCGAGAAATGGGCAAATGTAAATGATCTACACACTCATGTGAAACAAATGAATGCGTAGCGCTTGAGTCAAACAACACACGCGAGAGTCTGCCAGATAGTAAACACATACCTTGAATAAGATCTGCAGACTGAGAGGACTCAGATCCTCTCACCGTAAACACCCTCCCCATGGCCTGAGGTCTGGCGGTCTGTCATCCTGCTGCTGGGATTCCTCTCCCAGATCCACCTCTAGAACTACTGGCTCCTCTACCGGCAGCTGGCTGATGCTGCCCTGCTCTTTGTCGGCAATCTCTAGCAAGGTGACCGGGTTTGCCACAGACAAAGCAACCCGATCTATCCGTACAATCTCTGATGTAATGCAGACCTCCGCATCTGAAACATACTGGGCCTCTCTGCTGCTGGCCCTCTCTACTCACTGATACTGGTGGTGTATTTGTCTGAGTACCTTGTCCGGGTCTAGCGTATGGTGCTCTCCTCCACTGAGAACCTCTATCCCCTCTCCTCTGATTACCTGCTCTGGTAGGACCCCTACTCCGCTGCTGTCTCTGCTCTGCAGCCTGCCTCTGGTCCATACTCTCAATAGCACTACACCTCTCTACTAGCTCTGGGAAGCTCAAAATATCCAAGGGCACTATAGCCCTCCTCAGCTCATGCCGTAAACCCTCCTCAAATCTCCGGCACATCCAATCCTCATCTGGAAATCTCTGGTAGAACTCAAAACTGAATCAGGGCCTCAAATCTGGCCGCATAGTCACCAACAGACCTGTCTCCCTGTTGGAGACTCATGAACTCTCTCTCCTTCTCGCGTCTGACTAACCGCGGAAAGTACTTCTCGAAGAAACACTCCCTGAACAGATCCCAACTGATCATCCTGCCCTCAGTCTCAAGCAATCTCCGCTTGCCTCTCCACCATGACTCGGCTCCTCCAGTCAGCATGAAGGCGGCATAAGTCACCTTCCTGTTATCTCTACATCTCATAGTGTCGAAGATCTTCTCCAGCTCCTGTATCCACCACTCAGCCCGCTCTGGGTCATACTCTCCTCCGAACTATGGTGGCTTACCTTTCAGAAAGGTAGCCAACCCCGCATCCTCAGCCTCAGCAGCTCTCCTCCTATCCTGCTGGTCCTGTAACTCTGCCTCTCTCTGCATCCTCTGAGCGTTCTGCTGCGCCTGCTGCAATAGAACGGATGCTAACTCACGGATAGTCTGGAGAGTCTCGGATGACTCCCCTCCACCACCAACTCCTGCTGCTGGCTGATACTCATCCTCGACACCCTTAATAGCTCTACCACCACCACGTCTACCTCGTCCTCTACCTCTGCCTCGAGCCATGATCCTGTCAAAAGAAATCATTAGCCCACATCAATATGACATATAATACTACATAAAACTGGAATATAAATACTATATGCCATAAAGATGTCGCATCGGACTCACTACCTAACTTCTAAGCATAGCCGGTATCCAATGTGGATCCAACTAAATGGCCAGTTCACCCTAATCAGAGTCCTCACGGTCCATTTCAGAACCGAACTGCTCTGATACCACCAAATGAGACGCCCCAACGTCCCATTAAAGAAAAACCCAAAATATTAAAGCCTAATTTCGTTATTATTGTTAAGCGTGCATATTCAAAAACAGCAGAAAATTTAAAACTTAAAAGGTAACTAGATAACATGCAGATACATCAACATACATCACACATATATATATATATATATAGATAAATATATACATCATCTCCTAATACATAACTGTCAAGGGATTCCCATCAGTAGGATCCCGAAATATATACAAAACGGTGGTGCATAACATAAAGAAAATACATCAAAAGATAAAAAGGGAAGATGCCTCGCCGATTCTCTCCACACCCCATCCCCTCTCAAAATACAACAAAACCTCACTCACACCTATACAGATGGCACTGGCCCGAGCCATCAAATACTACCACCCTCGTCTGCATCCCGTGGTCCGGCAGGTCCGGACACTCCTCCGCTCTCACTAGACGAGCTCCTGTCCGACTGCCTCTGAAACCTCTGTCGGTAAAGTCTACTATCACGGGGATGAAACTGTCTGGTAGATACTCGAGAAGACTCTGAAAACCATAGCCCGAACCTCTGGAGGCGCTGGTACATCTGGAAGGGGTGCCAGGTCCTGGGCGGGGGCAACCGGGTCCTCCTCCTGGATAGGTGCCAACTCGGGTCCTAGTGCCGGTGCAAGTCCTGGAACTAGTACCTCAAAGGGTACCATGAAGGGATCTGGGGCCATGCTTGGCATCGGCGGTATGTGTCCATCTGGCTGTCCTACCAGGAAAGGAAGGGTAGTGCCAAAGCGGAACGTGCCGACGAATCCTATCGGCGCTCCCTGTCCGAACCCGGAGGTGATGGACGTAGGACCCGTATACACAACAAAGCGAGTGACTGGGTCCACAAGCCACCCGTTCGGATCTAAGCACTCCACCTCAAAGGTCCCCGAGAGGGGGAACCCCGGGTCCTGAGTCATCCACGGATGATCCCAGTGCGCCATCAACACGATCTGGATCTGATATACAAAACATATATGTACAAACATACAACAAAAGAAAAGGGGATAAGAAGCCATATAACATCAAACGTGGAAAAGGTTTAGCGACATTTAATTCTATAATAGCACGATAAACATCCATCTCCCAAAATATAGTTTATATATATATAACACAAACATCCTCAATCCACATCTAGGGTCTTTCCTCTACCCCCATCATGATGCAATGCAAATGCTATATGAATCTTCTCAGGTAGTCGGCCATATCCGGATATCACAACAATCGACACGTCCCAGAGGCCCCGGCGCACACCCTCGTCCGCGGCTGGAGGGTGCCCATGCAAAGCAATGGCACTATAGCTACACAACCGGTGCACACCTCTGGACCCCGGCCAGGGTGCTCATGCAACGCATGAACTATAGCTGCAACTAAAATGAAATCATGTCTAGGACGGTCCGCCGTGAGCCTAGACCCCGGGAATTCTCCCTCCGAGGAATAGACCCCAACGACCATGTTTCAGGTCCATATATCACAGACCATGTTTCAGGTCACCCCCTAGTGCCCTAACCGCTCATCATCACCTCATAAATAACCTCAATAAAATCTCATCATCATATAACGTCAATCGTCTCGGTTAGGCACTACTAACACATAAAGTATGATTTCCCCAACACATCATCAATGCTCATCATATCTCATCACTTACTCAAACTCTACTCATAATCCTTACACTCATGGCATCATAACATTATTCCATCAAATCATCATATCAATCATGGCATCATGTCATCATATCAATCATGGCATCAATTCCAATATAATAATAATAATAACAATAATAATTTTAATAATAATAATAACGATAATAATAATTTTAATAGGAAATACCAACACTCATTATCAGTCATCAATCATCATAATAACGCAATCAATCCAAGCAGTCACAACAGCCAGTCATAAAGTAACAGAATAATATATTTTCATCGTAACGACGATAAACGCACAATTTAAATATCATCATTGGTACCACTAAGTAGTCCCCAATGTGACATGGACATTGTCCGTTACTCGCTCTCGAGTAGGGTTTAGGTCGCCCTACGCCATTATCGAACTAAATGTAACTGCGCCGTTTCCGACGTTAAATGGTTTCTTTCCCCCACCTGAAAAACGTATGGCTACGAAAACGAAGCGAGACGACTCCTTCCCGACTTCTCACGACTCTGTCTCACTTCAGCCGAGTCCTCCGATCCTCCAAAATTTCACCTAAAGGCAAAGTTTGAAAACCCAACTTAGAAACTCAAAATCTGCCAACAATATTGTTAAACCCGCCTCTGTTTTGGCTTCAAAAAATACAATCTAGACCTCTATTCATAAATTCAACCGTTCAGTTAAAATAACTACATCTCCTTTACCTTCTCTAAAAATTTCAACACGATCCAACGGTAAACGAGTCTAGATCGAGCCTCCCAATGTGGCTGGTCAGGGGCTACTCGGGTTGGCTTTCCTCCTTGCTTCTGAGTTGAATAACTCGAATTCTGGAAGTCCTGAAGAAAATTGAACCGCTGGATAAGCAATACACTCAATTTCGAACCTCCCTCTGAAGTTTGAGCGAAATCCAACGGTGAACGAAAGTGTGGGAGACGATTTTCAGAGGCTGCTTCACCCAAGTTCTAAGCTTCCAGCCATGGGGTTTGAGTTTTTGTGTTGCTTTCACTCTCCTTTCTCCCTATTTCTCTCTGGTTTTCTCTCTTACTTCCTCTCTATGAAGCCCTCTCTGGTTCCTCTCTAAGTTTGCTCTGAGTTGCAAGAGGAAAAAATGGCTCAAATGAGGCTGGAAGCCTCTTTTATTTTGCTCCTCGGATGGCCTGGCGCTCAGCGCCTGATCCCCAGCGCTCAGCGCTGGGTTTGGCCAGAGACCACTGCATGCGTGACACATCAGCACCACGCGTCAGTGTGCATGTCTGCCCGTTGGGCGCTCAGCGCTGGCTTCTGGGCAGCAACACGTGTTCGTGCATTTCGTCACGTTCTGAACTCATTCGACGTCCAATTGATCCCAAATTTGGAATATAGGCTCATTAGGACCTAATAAACAATCTCCAACCATCAAAAATGCCTAATCTCATCTCTAACTCCAAATTTATTATTCCACCCTCAAATATCTAAAAGACACTAACCGGGAAACCCTAATTGGTCTCTACGTTCAAACTCACACGGAAAAGCTGCGTACTTAACATGAAAAGGTCTCTATGCCTCATATCACATCTCAAAAATGTAATTCAAGTCCTAAACCTAATCATCATACGTAAACCACACATAAAATAATGGATGTTACACTCAAGACTAGGTCGCCAACCTGAAAACCTCTCGGCCTCAACCTGGAATTGTACCTCCTTGCCACTTTTTTGCTTGCAGGATTCTTCTCGGATCCGATTTTCCTCTCTTACTTATTCTACCCAATCCAATTATATCCTCATGCTTTCTTCATTCAATTCTGGATTAAAAGCAACTTTTCTCAAAGTCGGCTCTCCGATTTCTACTGGAATAATCGTATCGGTTCAGTAAGTCAGTCTGAAGGGCGTTCTTTAGAAGTTGACCGGGGCGTGCAGTGGTAAGCCCATAGGATACTGGGTAGCTCTTCTGCCCATGCGCCTTTAGCTGGGCCCAATCTTTTCTTCAGCTCGCCCACAATGACCTTGTTGGCGACCTTAACTTGGTCTTTAATCTGCTGGTGTTCGACTGAGGTGACAAGATGCTTTATGCCAAGATTTGAGTAGAACTCTTTTAACCATTTATCAACAAACTGTGTTCCGTTATCTGTTACTAGAGCATATGGGAGACCATGTCTGCAAATACTCTTCCATACAAACTTCTGCACCTTTTGAGTGGTGATAGTTGCTAAGGGCTTTGCCTGATCCACTTGGAGAAGTAATCGATTCCTACTAACAGGAACTTGACTTGTCCCTTTGCTATTGGGAACTTACCCAAAATATCCATCCCCCACTTGGTAAATGGCCATGGGGAGAGCATATTATGCAACTCGATCGGAGGGGCATGTCTTAAATTACTATATAATTGACATTCATCACATCTCTCCATCCATTCGGCGCAGTCAGCTCTGAGGGTGAGCCAATAGTAGCCCGCCCTGACCACCCTTGGAACCATCGACCTTCCTCCTGTATGCATCCCACAGATTCCAATATGAATTTCAACCATAACATACTCTATCTGGCTTTTGGTCAGACACTTCTTTAGGGGGGGTATAAAATCCCCTCCTGTATAGCTCTCCAACTTCGATTGGAAAGTAAATTGCTTTCAACCTTAACTTTCTTGCTGCCTCTTCATCTTGGGGGAACCACCCCAGTACTCAGATATTCCTATATCAGTGTCATCCACTCCCGGTTTGCTTCCTCATTCGTAAATACCTCCCCAAGTGATATGCTCGGCTGGGCCAACATTTCTTGTATCACAGTTTTGTGTTGATCAGGTCATTTTGTGTCGGCCAACTTAGATAACAAATCGGCTCTAGCATTTTCTTCTCTAGGGATATGTTCAATTATAAATTCATTGAAAATTTGAGTGAGATGGGTTACCTTATGAAAGTACCGAGTTAGTTGTGTATCCTTTGTCTGATAGTCCCCATTAATCTGTCCTGCAACCAATTGGGAGTCAGTTTGGCATCTTAGCTTCTTTGCACCCACCTCTTTGGACAACCTCAAGCCGGCCAGCAGTGCTTCATATTCTGGATGATTGTTTGATGTCAGGAATTCAAACTTCAATGATCGCTCCAACATAATATCTCCAGACTCCAGGTCGTTCCAATATGACCCTTGCCCTACTACGTTTTACATTCGAAAACACATACAAGACCCACCATTAGGCTTCAGCATAATAGTTAGGTAACAATTCCACCACGAAATCGGCTAGACACTAGGCCTTCATGGGGCCCCTCTACTTATAATTCAACCCAAACTCTGATGATTCCACCAACCATGCGATCATTCTCTCTACTAATTCTGGCATCCTCAACACCTGCTTTATCGGGCCATGAGATTATTCTCCCTACTAATTCTGGCCTTCATGGGGTCCCTCTGCTTTATAGCAATAGTTAGCGCCCTCCGTCATGAAGATCATCTTGTCCTTGTCCCCTGATCCAACTTGATCTGGTTATACCCCGAGTAGGCGTCCATCAAACTGAGTAGTCTGTACCCGGATGTGCCATCCATGAGCCCATCTATACTCGGAAAAGGGTAGGAGTCCTTCGGGCAGGCCTTGTTCAGGTCTGTGTTATCAGTGCACATGCGCCACTTCCCATTTGCCTTTTTAATGAGGACCACATTTGCCAACCACGTGGTATACTTTATCTCCCTAATAAAACTTGCATTTAGTAATTTGGCAGTTTCTTGCTCCACCAACTTTCTCCTCTCCTCACCTAGCCTTCTTTTCCTCTACGCTATTGGTTTAGCCTTAAGGTATATTGATAATTTATGGCAAAGAAAGTTCGGATCGACACCTGGTATATCTGATACCTTCCATGTGAAAAGATCGACACTCCTTTTGAGTACCAGGATTATTTCCTCCCTTAGCTCGGGTTCCAACTGTATGCCGAGCTTAACTTGCTGGGTTGGTTGATTGCCAATCGGGAACTTTTGCGAGTCATTATCTGGTTCTGGTCTCGTATCTCGCATTTCTCCCCTTGGATCCAGCTCTACCAAATTAATTGAGCCTTTCTCTTTCATTGCATCCTTCCCCTTGTCTTCTATTTTCTATTTTTCTCCTTCTGTTCTTCCCTCTGCTTGTCGACTTTCAAACTGTCCACATAACATTGCTGAGTCCCCCCTCTGATCAACTCGTATTGCCATAATATCTCCAGATAGTCTTGGGAATTTCATTATCAGATGCGGGGTAGACACTACGGCTCCTAGATCATTTAGCACCGGTCTCCCAATCAGAATGTTGTAGGAAGTGACATCATTAATGATTAGGTATTGAACCGAGGTAGTTCGGGACAAGCTTCTGCTTCCAAATGTGGTTAACAAGTCCACATATCCATGCGAGTCCTCCTGCTCACCAGAGAACACGATTAGCTTATTATTGTATTGCTGAGTCGAGTTTTCTAGAATCCCCAGCTTCGGAAAGGTTGAATAGTAAAGGATGTCCTTCGAACTTTCTTGATTAACCAAAGTTTTTCTGACAGAGAAGTTGGCCACCTCCACTGTTATGACAATGGGATCGTCCTGATTTTGGTCTACCCCCCGAATTTCTTCTTTAGTGAAGGCAATTGGCTTGGAAGGCTTTGCTGGCTTGAGAAGCACTGAGTTCACCGTTCGGGTTACTCGAAGATGTCGTCTCCGAGCAGAACTGGTAGCACCGTCCCCTGGAAACCCTCCCGCAATGGTGTTAACTACATTTATTTCATGGTTCGATTCTCCTTCTCTTACAGGTTTCAGATTTCTTTTGTCTCCTTCATTTCTCTGGCCCCTGGCACCTCCTCGTCCTTGCCCGTGACCCTGTCCTTCTCTCATTCCCCTACCTCAATTCTGATTAACGCTTCGGTCCTCCGTTCTTCTCTACACAAACCGGGCGAGATGACTGGCTTGTATGAGCTCTTCGATTCTGTCCCAAGGCTCACATATTCCTCTGTTGTGTGTCCATAATTCCCATGGTACCTGCAGTGTTTAGTGCGGTCTGCTGACTCTGGTGTCTGCCCTGGCGGTAGGAGCTTTAACAATTCCAGGTGGCATATTTCTTCTAACACTCTGGCCCTGTTGGTGTTCGGGGAAGTATAGAAGTCATATTTTGGTCCCCTCATCGACTTTTCACCCTTGTGTTTCCCTTTCTCGACTGCTTGCTTCCCCTTTTCTTTGCCATCATTCCTTATCCCCATACTAACCTGAGCTTTGATCTTGAATTTTGTGAGCTCTTCCATTTGAATGAAGCTGGTAGCCTTTTCCCTAAACCCATCCATATCTAGAAGTGGTTTCCTACATATATGATCAAGAAATGGGCCCGACCGTAATGCTATCAGCAAAGAGTAAAGTTCGATACCCGGATTGAGATCTCAGATGTTGGCCGATACAACGACAAATCTATCCATAAAACTTCTCAGAGATTCATCCTTCTCTTGCTTTAAAGTCACCAATACAACTTAATTAATGTGATGAGCTCGACTTGTGGCGAACTGGGAATCAAACCTGGCCACTAAAACTTCAAAACTATCAATAGAGGATGAGGGGAGCCGAGTATACCAATTCAAGGCTGACCCTTTTAAAGATGTAGGAAATACCTTGCACATAATAGCATCATCATTGGTAACAGTGTTTACCTGAGTCACATAGTCATCCACATGACTATCCGGATCAGTGGTTTCATCATACCTTTCAATTGTTTAATGTCTTCCATTCGAATGGGAGGGGAGTGTTCATGATCTGATCAGTGAGCGGGATCCTTCTTAATGTTGGATTGATTATCGGTGGACGAGCATATCGTGTCTCCATCCATTCTCTTGCATTTCGGGTGCCAGGAATGCACTGTTCCTCCTGGTATGCTTCAGGTTCAGTCCGGGGGACCTGAGCCGATGGTGTTCGCTCATTACCACCTCGAACTGTTCTGGTGTTAAAGCTATGTTCGGTATTGCCTCCTGCTGCCACCATGTGGGTATAAGTTTCTGGGTGGTAACTCGACACATACTCCTCGTCTTTATGGGATGAGACCGTTCTTTCTTCACTTCTACTCCGATCTTGGTGTCGGCTCTGCTCCCTTTCATCATGAAGACGTTGATAGTCCTGTTTGATTTCCTCGTTTTCCCTTCTCAGGGCCTCCATCTGGGCTCTCATCTCCTGAATAAGGGGATGGTTTTCTAGGGATGGAACCCTTCCCTGACGTAACTCGTTCATCACCTCTTCGCGCTGATTTTGCTCCTCCTGGTTTCACCTATCTCCGTCGGCAGTGCTTCTAGTTAACACCATGTTGCTTAAGTTAACAATGTGGTCGAAGATAAATTTGCTTCGGCCCCATGGTGGGCGCCAAATGTTCCTTCCAAAAATCTCAGGTATGAGATATCAAATACAAAACGAGATCACTCAACTCTCTCTCTCAAGTATTTTCTCTCAAATGATGGTTTTTAGGATATTCTGCTTGAAAGAACTGAAGTTTTTCTCTTACGTATCCTTCTTGGAATCAAAGCTGAGACGTAGTTCTGTACATATGGTTCTATTTATAATGTGTTTGCCGGTGTCCATGTTGTTCCCTTTTCCTTACATGTTCCATATGCCCGCTTATTCTTCTCCATGATTTGGCGTAGTTAATGCTCATTATTACAGGTGATTATTCTCATTTAATGGGCGTGTATCTGGGGCGGGAGTATCGCAATGACTCCTCCTCATTACCTCACGTGTTTATGAGTGTTTGAGTGTGTTATGCAATAGTTGTCATGTCATTAATTCCCCGAGATTACCGGGATATATGGGCAAGTATTGTGGGATCTGGCCTCCCTTTTTTACTTCTCGAGCACGATTGGGCTGACCGCTCGTTCGTTCTTCCCTTCGGGTGAGCATATTCGATAACTCCACAATTTCCCCGATAGGATGTAACACCCTGTCTTTTACCTACATTTTATCTGTTTTGCTGTATCGGTAATTAGGTATTTGTTTATATTTTTACCAGTAATCAAGAAAATGATTTTTGGAAAAAAAAAATTTTATTTTTAGAATCCACTATATTGTAGGAGTTTGTGGTTCAATTTTGGGTTTAAAACTCGGACGAAGTCCGGTTTGCGTTTTTGCTGACATTTATATCGGCAGAGACCCTGATTTGACCCGAAACTGAAAATTTTTAAATCTTATCATTATTTTAATAATAAATTATTTTTAATTTTTCGCTCAAAATAAAATATTATATTTTATTTGTGCAAATTGTCGGGAAACAAATGCAGAGATAAGCTAGGCACGGAGTTGTAGAGATAGGCCAGGCACGAAAGTGATGAGGTAGGCAGGAGGACCAGGAAGATGAGATCACTTAGATGACTCAGCATGTGATGAGTCATGTGATGACTCATCTAGTCATCATGACAAACTCAATAATTATCAACTTAATTACTAACCTACCCTTGGCTTCATTAACCAACCATGATTCAACTTACAATCATTTTCTCCCTCTCTTCTGTAATTTATACAGCTGCCTCCTCCTTCACACAACCATCTTCACTTATTGCACCGTGATATCAAGTGCTCTAATATGCTTATTGACAATGAAGGATGATAAAGTTGAACCAAACACAGAAAGAAGAGATGGAGAACTGTGTAGATTTTTCCCTAGGTTGTAATTATTTTCTTCCTCGATAAGTTTGCTGATTTCTTATTCTATTATGCCTAGGTTGTAATTATTTTCTTCCATTCATGTTCTTATTATTAATATTCTGCAATTCTGCAATATATAATTAGGTCATGACAAAGTTCAAGAATTTGTAGAATTTAAAACCATGTCACCTGAAGTGAGAATGCCAACAGTAAATAACCATTCCTCATCATCTTTGGAGCTTTGTTAGAATGAGGAATTTAAGGTTCCTGGTACGCCATCGTCTGTCGAGATCTGCATCAACTACATAAGAAATTGCTACTGCTTGAGAGGAAAGAATCAGTAACAGAAGATTCTTTTGATGACGAGGAAGGACTACAATAGTGTTTAAGCATATAAGTGGAAATAATTTGTGTAGTTTTAAGTTTTCTTGGTCCTTGGAGTTGTTCAAGGAGCCATAATAACTTTATAAAAACCTCTTATGCCTTTATAAAAACTCTACAGTATATTTGTTATTTTTGCTGTTCAGGCAACAATTAGGACTTGGAATCTATTGTTGAGAGGTTGCAAAAATTACGGGTTGTATACTTCCATTTTCTTTTTATAAGCAACATATGAATTTAATTACAAAAATTCAATTGTGTTTTAAGTTTTACCATTATATCTTGCCAAAGCTATATAAAATGCATTGTGCCATTCATGCTTTTATTTGTTTTTTTTTTTAAGTTAACTTAATCATCTATTGTCTTTTCAAAGAGTATGAAGTTATATTCCATGCATTATTCACCCGTGCATCACACGGGTCCATCGTCTAGTTTTTTTAAATTGAATATGGCGATGGTCTTATCTATAGAATTTTAGTGACAAAAAAATAAAATAAAATAGGTAGTTGTAAATTGTTGTGCAATAGCTTTAAACATAAGATGAATTTTGTATTTTTGGCAATTTTTGAATTAATTGGTACTTTTCTAATAGGCAATAACTTTTTTTTTTGGGGTGCTCTAATAGCCAATAACTTGCCGATACATTAGAAGTGACCTAAATCTTTACTAAAGTAATAAAATGACAAGTAAGTTTGGTGGCATCTTAGGACCCAATGCCATGGCGATACATTAGACAGAGCAAAGCAGGAATAATTACATAAGATATCGTACCGATTTCCTTATCGTCACATTCAATCAATTAAATCAATTACATGATTATGACACAGAATAATCCCACCTCATTAGATAGATATGTCAACCGCATATTTGGTTATCAAATACAGTGACAAAGTAGTTTGTGGTCTAATTAATTTGCTTGTGTTTTGACTTTTGACTTATCTATTTATTTCTCAAAATTTGTTAGAAGGGAAAATTCTTATAGTTTGGTTCCTATTCTTACATATTGGCATAAGATTTAAATATATAATTTTTTTTGTCTAAAACTCTCGGTATCCGAAAATTACATTAAATTTTGACTAATCAGAATCTAACCGAGAAGACTCATTTAATGTAACAAAACTCTCCTAGCACCTATTTTTTCAAGAGTAATGCTATTTCGTTCGAAGATTCACAGTGTGAAAAGCAGAGAATGTTGCTTCCACCAATAAGGAAAAGCCTTGGTGATTAAAAATAAAAATAAAACAAACGTGGCAATCCATTATAAATCGTAAACTCCGAAAACCTTTTCGTACTAATAATCAGTTACCTTTTTTCAATTAACAAGACTCGAACCTAAGATTTTACTTAATGACAACTAATCTCCCTACCACTTAAACATATATAGAAATAATAAATTGTGAATATTTACTCTTAATTATAGTATCTCTAACATATCACACACTTGTTTTAATATGGCTACTTCTAAGACCCCACCAATTTGATTTAAGAGTTGATTTAAATATTATTGGTTTTAATTTTAGGTATATAATGGTTTCAAAAAACTTTAGGTATATAACGAGATTTTAATTTTTTATGTATTTTAAGTTAAAATTTGTTTTACATTATAAATCAATCATATACATTATTACAAGTTAATTTAAAAATCAAATAATATTTTAATAGTATGACCGTGAATGATTGGTTAATAATATACAATTTTTAGACTTATAATGTATGAAAATTAAATCCATAGAATGACAAAGCACATATTTGAACAATCTTATGATATTTCAGCATACAATAATTAGGAGAAAATAGAAGAGAATTGTTATTGTAACCAAAATTCACTTCCTGAAAAGCATGGATATATATATATATATATATATATATATATATATATATATATATATATATATATATATATATATATATATATTAATAAGCAAAAAACTTTATTGAAGGATAAGTTAGTCTAGCGCACAAGAAGTGCCAAAGACAACCAAACAATAGTCAAATACAACCAAGGCCAGAACTGTAAAGAACAGAGGGCCATGTGATATCACAAATTCACAACTTTTGAAATATGCCATGTGATATGCTGTTCTATTTAGAGTGTGTTTTATTGTGTTTAATTTCTAAGAATAATATTTTCTTTTATTGAAAAAATAACTTCTTAAACATGTATAACTGTTTAGATAAAATTTATTTTGGAATAATCATAGGATTTACATTTTTTTTTTCAAAATTGCTTAAATTACTTATTTTTCAATAGTACAAGTAATTTTGCATTTTATTTTTCGTTAATTGATTTCTCATATAATTTTAGGTCAGAAGTTGTAGTTATGTAATTAAAGCCCACCCCAAAATAAAGACTTTAAATTTGATTAATATAAGCATTGCAAGTAAAATTCACTTTAGGTTGAAATTGTTTGACAAAGATGGTTACAACCACATCGGATTTTGTTTTTTCTTAAGAGTTGTGGGACTCACCATTGTCTAATTGAGACAAACTATACAAATTGAATAAATATGCTCCACAAGAAATTGATACTTATTTAGGGTTTGTCAAGTGCTCTTAACACTAAGTTTTTTGTTAAAGAATTTTAAAAAATATTAAATAAAAACGAAAACTTTTAATGCATTAAGAATTAACTTAAAAATTTTTAGTTTTACTTTAAAAAAAAATTCTATTTTTGATTTCTTAATATATAGTTCTCTTAAGAAAACCTTTTTAACAAAAAAGCATGCAAATATATAATATTTTTTTACAGGATATATATATTTGCTTTTTAATTCTACAATAGGTGTATTCAAGGTTTTAAATAAAGGTTTGTGACCACAATTGGGAGACCGGAACATTTTAATTCTATTTTTGATTTTTGATTTCTTAATATATAGTGCTCGCAATTGTGGTCGCATCGACCGCTTTTTCCTGCAACTGTCCGTGATTTCTACAAACGCAACCCAACTGCAACCGCGACCACAATTTAAAACCTTGAGCGTATTGTTTAGGAAAAACACTTCTTAAGATGGCAACATCAAAGTTCAAAATAATAACATTGCAATTAAGGTTCACTTGAGGTTGGAGTCCACTTTGCGATCCACTTACCAATGTTAATTAGGTCTATAAAAAACTATGATACAATTCATATATCACTTTTCATATAAGACTGCTTTAAAATAAACTTGGCTATAAAATGAGTTAGTAACTATATATAGGACAAAACTTAAATGCTATTCTATAAATACTTTTGATGTTGTTTTTCAATAAAAAAAAATAATACATGTGCAATAATTTTTTATTTTTATATTTTTGATTGATAAGTTGTTACGCATGTATTCTTCATATGAAAAAAAAAAAACACAAAAAACCCTATAAAATTGCACCTGAATTTTATCCTTACATATACATCATTAAGTTTTAGCGATTTAATTTTTTTTTTTTTGATAAGCCATCTTTGTATTTATAAAGAGTACTAGGGGTACTCTAACCCAAGTACAAATTGCCACCAAGGAAACAACTAATTTTATCCTTATATATACATCATTAAGTTTTAGCGATTTGTGATAATGATATAATTTAAATTATGTAACACCCCGTTTTTCGAATATGAGCCTTTATACGTTCGTCTGTGTTATGTATAGTTGCATGTTGTGTTAGATAATTAGAAATATGCCTTAGGGAAGTTAAAATGGGGTTGAGTAGGGTTTTCTAGTCAAAAATCCCTTTCTGACGCATGAGTACAGTCGTGCTCATGTGCATCACGGCCCCGTGCTTATGGACGAGTCTCCGTGATGCGGTCGGAAAATGGAGCGTATGATGGGAATGTTGCTGACCCCATGCTCCTTTAAGCACGCCCATGCTCGGGGTCTGACGGTTCAAATAAGTGAGTTTTGGAGGGTTGCAAGTCATAACCCTCATTTTGACACTTTTTCATAATCCTTGTGAGATAGAAATCTCTCCTTTCTCTTCCCTTTGAACCCTTAGAAGTTCTTGGCGTTCTTGCTTTTGATCGAGGAGAAGTCCCACGCTAGTGTCAATTAAGGTAAAACAAGTTATCCCTTTGTTAATCTCCTTTCTTGTTTCTCTTGAATTGGAGATTAATGATTTCCCTTTGATGTTTTGGCCAAGGCTTGAGGAATTCCTCAAGTCATTCGAGGGAGCCAAGAGTATATTCACGTACGTTTGGCAATAGTCTAGATCTTCATACCAGGTACGGGGAGAAGGGATTAGTATGAACATGTAGGCCTTGGGGTAGCATAAGATGAAGGGTTAACCCATGACCCCTTTGTGTGCTATATGCCTAATTGATGTTTGGATGTACTACATGAATATCTATGCTTTCTATATGCTGGTATGTCTAATTGATGAAAAGTATTGATGACGATGATGTTATGCCATGACTGAATTCATTGATATTGGATGTTGATGTTGTGAGATGAATGTTGTTGTTATTGCTATAAATACACTAATTAAAGACATATGAATGTTAGTAACGAAGCAAGAATTAAAGATTAATCTCTAATGTTCATAAGACATGAATCTTAGTAATGAGGGGCGAGATTAATGCTCAATGGTATAACTAAGACACTAGGATTGATTTATGAGTGCTTTAGGGATGTTAGCAATGAAATAAAGATTAAGGATTAATTCTCAAATTCTCAGAAGACATGAAGATTAGTAAAGAGGGGCGAGATTAATACTTGATAATATAGTTTAAAGACAATACGATTGATCTCTGAGTGGTCTAGGGAATTTGGCGAGGATTCCTAAAACGTTCTGCCAAGTTGTACGACCGTGCTCCAGTAAGCACGACTGTGCTCGATAAACAGCACAACCCTGCTCAATGCCACCACACCCGTGCTAGGGGATCAGCACGCCCGTGCTGGGGGATCAGCAAGACCGTGCTCCCCAAACAGAACGTGACGTTAAGTGATAACAAGGGGTCGCTTCACCCAAATCGTTACCCATGATGAAATAAGACACCATTTAAAGTAAAGACAAGATAGATAGTCTAATTAAACCTTAAAAAGGATAATTAAACGTAAGACGTTGAGATGGTTAAGATAGTAATGATGGGTTACCGCACGATGTTGACCTTTGATGCTTATTGGTCAAAGTTGCCTTGATGATTATTGGTCAACGTGTTGTTGATAAACCTTGATGCTTATTGGTCAAGGTGTTGATGGTGTTAAACTTTGATGCTTATTGGTCAAAGTGGAGATGGTGGTTATGATTGTTTGCTTGTTTGTTGATACACATGCATTCACGCATTGGAGTTGTTAGTGGGGGAAGTTACGACATAGGAGAGTTCGTCGGAGAGTAAGCGAACTGGCCGTCCGCAGTGATTCATCCGAGAGTTAGGTGAATCGTGGCCCCCCGTGGTGGTGCATCCGAGAGTAAGGTGCATCGGCTATCCAAGGGGTTCACCCATGGTTTAGTGAACTACCGGCGTTGGTGCTTGTTGGCCAATGTGGATATGTAACTCGAAAGTTGTCTTCATGAGATAGTTATGGATCCATGTGCATAACGGAGTAGTGGAGTAGCACTACATCACACAGCATAAGTTTATTGTATATATGATATGATGTATTAATATGTTAAGTGTTGTTGTTATGTGATATGTTTATTTAAATGTTGTGTGATCATCTTGTTAACTACCCTGTTGCCATTATGTTTATACAACGGTTTCTTACTCCCCATCTTCTGTTGTTTCTTTGCATGTACCTTGTTTTATGCAGAGGATGGTGAGCAACCTGTTGAAGGGTGACTCCGAGGAGCTCGCTCGCTCGCAGTTTAGGATTTTATCTTTTACATAGTTATTCCGATGTATTTCCGCATTTTAGTTACCTGCTCTGATATGTGACATCGGGGTTCAGGGTTATGTTATGCTATGCTTTGATTTCCACAAAATGTTATTTTTTAGTTCATGTGGTACTTACTACCTTGTTGACGTTTATTATTCATATATGCATGATTTCTTTATATATTTACTTTTATATATGTGTGTGTGTGTGCGTGTGGTGTTGGGGGGGGGGGGGGGGGGGGGTAGAGGGTGTCACGGATTACATCAAAGTGAATACACACTTCTTACATTCACTTTACTGACGGCAACACTTTAAAGAAGTTATTCCACACATAAATGCATAACTTAATTTCCATTGCCAAAATTGCATTTTGCTGGCTTTGATTAGTGGTTATAAACAAAATATGAAACATGAGAGGTACCAAATATGCACAATTAGGGACCAAAATCACACATGATCAATAATAGGAGGATCAAAAATGTAATTAAGCCTAATATATATATATATATCAATGTTCTATAAATTGCGGTTGCGGTTGCGTTGCGTTTATCGCAAATTACAATTGCGGGAAAATGCGGTCAATGCGGCCACAATTGTGGTCACGTTTCGGTTTCAGAGACCTCTAGAACCTAAACGTTATGGCTTAGATTTGTTGCTCACCCTATTCTTCCCTCTCCAACTTTTATTTCCATATAAGATTTTTATTCATTGGTTGATATATGAACATTAATTCTAATTTTGCATACAGTGTTTAATCATATTCACACTAGATATGATTAGGGATGGCAAAATTAGCCGCACCTGCAGATAATACCCCGCGCATGGATTATCCACAATGGGTAGTAAATGGATACCTATTAAATGGGGATGAGATCATAGTACCTGCCTCACAGATACCTGCATATTCATAATAAATATTTTTTTTATTAAATAGATAATATATATTATGGCAATTTCTATCACTTTGAGATGAAATAAATTTCATTTTTTTATTTCATACTTTTTAGTGGTTAATCCCATAATAATAATTTTTTTAATACATATAGTATATTATATATTGTTTTATTATATTGTATAATTTTATTTTCTTTTCATTTATTCTAGACTCTTAAATATCCACGGATATCCATGGATACCCGCTACCCACATAAATATTTATGGATATTGACAGGGATGAATACAGGGGAAACACCATGTGCACTCACCCCGCCCCGCCCCGCCCCATTGCCATCCCTAGATATGATATCCTACAAAAGTGTTATATTTAAGGTGTACGAACAAAAAACTCCTTTAATATAGTGAAAGCTTCAAGGTCAATATACATATAGGCCTATAGTCAATCTCTTCCTTTAATTATGCATGTTACTAGTATTTTTGCACCCGTGCAATGCACGGGTCATCAATTACTATTATTATTGATAGCATTATTATCATTAATAACTTGAATTGTGCCTCTATATGTACCAATTTTTTTTTCCTTTATCTCAAATTAAGTCCGCTAAGTCAAACATTTTCTTTACTTATTTCACACTTTGCTTTTAATATATCGTTCTCACCCATAATGGTGGTACTCATTCATCTCCCAGGCTTTTTATTTATAGATAGAAGTGATCAACAAAAACCTTGAAACAATTTTATCTATAATTTGAGTGCAAAGAATTAAATATTATTTTTATTTTAAAATGATATTACAATACGTAATGTATACTATGTGTTAAGTGTTCCTCTTTGATTATTACTAACGATCAACTATTCGACACATGTCCCTTTATTAGAAAATCAGCAATTCCCCTTATTAATCAGTATAAATATAGATTTATTATTTAAAATAGAAAAAACAAAGGCAAGGATGTAGAAAAAAATAGATTAGAAAATATGAATAGTTCTGCCTCTATTTATGTCAATTCAGAGATTGTCGTGTTTGACTAAAACATTGTACCTTTACCGGTTTGTAAATATTTTAAAACAAAGAAAATATAAATTTTAGAAATAAAAAAAAATAATCAAAAAATTTCATCACTTGACATGTGGCTTGCACCATTGTGCTACACTAAAATCAGCATTTCCTCTTATTAATTAGTATAGATATAGATCTATTATTTAAAATAGAAAAAACAAAGGCAAGGATATAGCCAAAAAAAATACAAAATATGAATAGCTCTGCCTCTCTTTATGTCAATATAGAGATTGCCGTGTTTGACTCCCAAAATAATTTACCTTTACCGGTTTGAAAATATTTTAAAACAAAAAATATATGAATTTTAGAAAATTAATAAAATAATAATAAAAATATTTCATAACTTAACATTTGGCTTGCACTACTGTGCTACACAAAAATCAGAATTTCTCCTTAACAATTAGTATAGATATAGATTTATTATTTAAAATAGAAAAGACAAAGGCAATGATGTAGCTTTAAAAAAAAGTATTAACAGAAAAAAATTAGAAAAAAAATGTAGAAAAAAAATATAGTTAAAAAAGATTAGCAAAAAAAATCAGGAAAAAAATTCATTAGGAAAAAATTATTTTAAAAAAATTAGGAAAAAAAAAGTAATTATAAAAAAAATATTTAAAATAATTAGAAAAAATATTTTAAAAATAAGAAAAATGAGGAAAAAAATAATTTAAAAATAAATATATTTAAAAAAAAGGTTAAAGTAATCTTTTGGTCCTTATACGTGACACTGATTTTCAATTTGGTTCGAGTCTTACGACCCTCCACTTTTTCGAAGAACACGGTAGTTTTGCTACCTTTCCTGGCTAAAAATATTTAAAAACAAAAAAATTATAAATTTTAAAAAGTCAATAACAATATCCGAACCATTTAAAATTAGTTTGGTTTGATTAGGTTTGAACCGGAAAATATTAATATATATATAAATAAAATATATAAAATTTTAAATTTTAAACCATTAAATTATATATAAATTAAAATATAAGTATATAAAAATTGTCAACTTCATCGAATTATTGGTTCGTGTCTTACGACCTTAAGCTTTTTTCGAAAAACATGGTAGCTTTGCTACCTTTCTGGCTAAAAATATTTAAAAACAAAAGAAATTATAAATTTTAAAAAGTCAATAACAATATCTGAACTAATTACAATTGGTTTGGTTTGATTCGGTTCGAACATATATATATAAATAAAAAATTAAAAAATAAAAAATTTTAAACTATTAAATTATATATACATTAAAATATAAGTATATGAAAATTAAAATATCAAGAATATGACAACTCTATTTTTACTGTTTGTCAATTTATGATTTGTTGACAGTGTAAAAATATTTACACTGTCAGTGTATACAAATAAATTTAAAAAAAGTATTAGCAACAAAAAATTATCAGAAAAATATTTTAAAATTAAGGAAAATGTAAAAAAAAATTAAAAAAATTTTAAAATATAGATTGTCGTATTTGACTCTCAAAACATTGTACCTTTACCGGTTTGTAAATATTTTAAAACAAAAAATATATAAATTTCAGGAAAAAAAAATAATTTCATTACTTGACATGTGGCTTGCACCATTGTGCTACACTAAAATCAGCATTTCCTCTTATTAATTAGTATAGATATAGATCTATTATTTAAAATAGAAAAAACAAAGGCAAGGATATAGCAAAAAAAAAAAATACAAAATAGGAATAGCTATGCCTCTCTTTATGCCAATATAGAGATTGCTGTGTTTGACTCCCAAAACAATGTACCTTTACCGGTTTGAAAATATTTTAAAACAAAAAATATATAAATTTTAGAAAATTAATAAAATAATAATAAAAGATATTCCATAACTTAATATTTGGCTCTACACAAAAATCAGAATTTTAAAAATTAAGGAAATTTTTTTAAAAAATAAAAATAAACGTAAAAAAAATTTAAAAAGTAAAAAAAAAAGGATTAATTTTTTTAAAAAAAAATATTTCTTTTTTAAAAAAAAAAAGCAAAAAATCCTTGTGTTGACACATGTATGTACAGTAAAAGTTGCTCTCCACCTCTTATATTAGTATAGATGTTTCCATATGAAAGTGAAAAATACTACGTCGACCTGCATTAACAGACCTACATATATGGCAGCTACATGATATTTTACATTATCAGACGGTGTGCGTAACTTAAGCCAAACCACGCTATATCAGTTCCAATTTACGCCTGGAAGTTGAAATTGTTGCCTCAGTAAACCGTCTCCGCCAACAGAGCCAAGAATCGCGTTTGGGTGAAAAGTTGCGCTTTGAGGAAGCTGGGTAAGCAGGGAAACGAAAGAATTGTTTTCCTCAGCGATGGTGCTGCTTCCACTATTAAGATCACCGTGGAATCTCTTGTTGCTTGAAGAAGATAGCGCTTGTGGAGACCCTGGCTCATTCCAAAACTGTGATGTTAGTGCACGTTTCACAGGGAAGTTATTTGTACTATTTATGATACCCTTTGATGAGTTTGAAGAGAGTAGGTGAGAATAAGAACCACCATTTTGCATGCTCTGATCAGCTGCTAAGATTCCATCGAAAAAGTTGTCATCATTTTCAAGTCCTAGTGGTCCATAACCATTACTTCTAGAAGATGGAGGTTTAGAGTTTTGGTGGGTATTATTGGCAATTGAGAAAGTTGACATCGTGGGTAGCATGGTCTCCATAGAAAGCTCCTTGTCATCATGCTCCATCAAGGGTGGCCTTGGCAGGGTGGTATTGTTTTTCTTGTATATTCGACACAAAACCCAATCATCAAGCTACAAAACAAAAAGTATAGAAAAAAATAAATAAATTATTATTTGTCTTTTTCATTCTTAAAAATTTGAGAAAATGAAGCATCCAAACTATATTTACACATCAAAATTATTGTACCAGGTTTACTCCCATAATACTATTCAAATATCTAATTAATATGTATTATTATACTAGATAATAATTAAACAAAATTGCTAAAGAGTAGGAAACCAACAAATAAGAATCCAGCACTCAATTTTCCATTGGAAACTATCTTTATTTTCGTATCACTCTTGCATATAATTATACGGATGTGATTAGTAAATATGTTAGAATTCGAACATTAGCTTTTCATACTCATAACATAAGCAATACACTTAATTAACTATTTACCCTGTTAACCACATAATGTACACTCTTAATAAAATAATAATAAATCATTTACTAGTGCAAAAATAATGTATAATGATCGATGTGATATAGCAGGGTTGATGAAACTTATATATATGTACCGATAGAGATTATCTATCTCAATTTAGTATATCATATCATATCCCAACCAATAATATATATCTTGCCATATGAATTAAAATTTAATTTAATATTTAAAAAAATAGAATATATGACAAAATATTATTGTTAGAGACACCAAAATATCACAGGTGATCAATATCCTATAACCTATATATGTACATGGCATGCATATTTACCCTCAGGGATTTCTTGCTCAGAGGACCAGCAGCCAGAGGAGGGGGTTTTGTTGTGGAATTATCAGCAAGCCTATACTCATGCATGATCCAATTGGTTTTAACCCCTTTTGGAGGCTTCCCACCATAAAAGACAAGTGCTTTCTTCACTCCAACTTTGTGGTGCCCATCTGATGTTAGTATAGGCTTGTCAGTTCCAGTAGCTTTCCAGTACCCAGAAGTAGCAGCCCTGTTTGGCCTCGCCCCATTCGGGTACTTCCGATCCCTTGGGCTGAAAAAGTACCACTCTTGTTCACCAAAGGCTGCTTTACCTACAAAACCAAAAAAAAAAAAAAGGTAAATCCAAAAACAGGCCGGTTAACAACTTCATGTACATATTGTTAATTACCATGGTTTTACGAGGTCTGCAACCATAATTGGGAAACATTATGATTTTGATAGCTTGAAGCAAGGTTTTAAATTACGATTGCGATTGCGTTATATTTCCCGCAATTGTGGATTATTGCGGGAAAATGTGACCAATGCGACCACAATCATAATCAAATTTTGGTTTCGGAAACCTTCAAAACCAAAACGCACAATCATATTTTGGTTTCGGAAACCTTCAAAACCAAAACGCCATTGTCCGAATTACGATTACAGACCTTTATTTAAAACCCTGATTTGAGCAACTGCTTCGCGATTACAATTGCTATTGCATCGACTACTTTTTGCCACAATCACAATAAATGTAACCGCAGTTATAGCAGTTATAACTGCAAATCCGCAATCATAACCGTAACCGTAATCACAATTTAAAAGTGATGCTAAGCCAATGAAGAATGATGAAGTGGGTTTAAGTAAACAGATGAAAAAATGAGTTGGGTTGTGATAAAGTAGCTTACTTGGAAGCTCCCAAGGGTCAAACTTGTAGAGATCAACCTCGGCGATGATGGCCACGGGAAGGGGAACAGATGCAACTTTTCTCTTGAGGTAGTGAACCACGAGTTCCTCGTCGGTGGGGTGGAACCGAAACCCTGGAGGAAGTTGAGGATGCTGAGAGCATGATGAAGAATCTGTGCTGTCCATGATCGATATTGATAACGAGACCTTTGTTCAATCCTCTATATTCTCATGCATACTAGTACACAACTTTTTGAGCTAGCTACTCTTTCTTCCTTTTCCTTTCTCTGTTCTTATATATTATGGAATCACTTTTTTACATAAAAAGTATTGGCTACAAGATATGGAACTGTGGATTACAGGGCTTTTAATCAAAGTCGCTAAGGTCGGAGAAATCAAGGGTGAGTGTATATATGTATGTGTGTGCATAACGAATGGATCAGGAAGCGTATTGTGACACGTTGGAATCAAGAGGTGAGATCGTGTGACACGTGGTTGTGGGGACCACGAAACGAGAACGAGGATGGGGAGGCGAGTATCGTGGGAAAGAAGGGTTAGGGGAGTTTGGAAACGCGACGCCTTTTGATGTCATGCTTTTCTTATGCAAACAAGGCACCATCTCTCTGGATCACACACATACCACATTCACTTCACAGAGGGAAAGAGAGAGAGAAAGAGCATACATTTGATGGCACGTGTGCATGTGCACTTCACCTTTTATAATCGCGTTGTACATTTGCCATTCCCTTTATATGTAATCTTTGGCTGTGGTGACAGTGGTGTGGTAATGGTTTTTAATACAATGGATGGATGATGTAGGTCTCCAAAATGTGAGATTATGATCGATTCTGGGGTCAGGCTATGGATATATGTTGTGCTTCAATTTTTGGAATATAAAAAAAAGTTAACCAGTACTCTTAGGATATTGATTAAAAAAAAAAAAGTAAAATCTCATTGAAAACCTAAGTTTATCGCACTTTACAATATAAAATACACCATATCTCAAATGAGAATTTTCCTTTTTAAATTACTTAACCAGTATTAGAAAAGATAGTACATAGCAGAAGAATATCTGATGAGAAGTGTAATGATTTTCATTCATCTTTGTAAGAGTACAGAGGGAGTATTTATACAGAAGGTGTACAGCTGTTATGACCATTAACAAACTAACCATCTAGCTAAGTGAAACTTAACAGAATTACAGAGTAATTAATCTAGACTATATCAAGACCAAGTACATCAATGTATATAACTATATTTATATTCCAATAGCCCCCCCCCCCCCCCCCACAAGCTCAAGGGGGTTGCTGTAAAGCATGCACATTGAGCTTGTCACGCAGTGAAGTAAACCGGGAGGCAGTAAGAGGTTTTGTTAGCAGGTTAGCCAACTGATCACAAGCAGGATGTTCAACTATAAGTTGTTTGGAAGCAACCTTTTCTCTGACAAAGTGTATATCAAGCTCGATATGCTTGGTCCTAGAGTGAAGTACAGGATTGCGGGAGAGTGCAATAGCACTGAGATTGTCACAGTACAGCATAGGTGTGGTAAATGAAACACCAAGTTCTGTCAGTAGGGACTGAATCCATGACAGTTCTGCAGTAGCATGGGCCATGCTGCGATACTCGGCCTCAGCTGTGGAACGAGCAACCAATGGTTGTTTCTTGGAGCTCCAGGACACAAGATTTGGGCCAAAAAATATGTAGTAACCAGACGTGGAGCGACGATCATCTGGGTCACTTGCCTAGTCAGCATCACAATAAGCCCGAAGATGGAAGGTTTGAGCAGAGGATGAAGGTTGCAGCAGTAAACCAGAGGTGATAGAGCCCCTAAGGTAGCGAAGAATTCGCTTGACAGCCTTCCAATGACTGAGTAAAGGTCTAGACATGAATTGACAAACTTTATTTACACTATAAGATATCTCAGGTCTTGTCAAAGTGGCATATTGAAGGGCTCCAACAATGGATCGGTACAAGTGTGGATCCGGGAGTGAATCAGTCCCAAACTTGCTTAGCTTGCAATCACTAACCATTGGAGAAGAAATACCTTTGGCATCTGACATATCAGCCCGAGAGAGTAATTCCCTAATGTACTTGGACTGAGTAAGCAATAGACATCCACTAGACAGTTTCTGCACTTCAATGCCAAGAAAATACTCAAGGTTACCTAACTGTTTAAGGGCAAACTGAGCATTAAGCCGAGTAATCAGATCTGAGATGACAGTAGCAGAGGTTTCGGTGAGGATGATATCATCCACATAAATGAGAACATATATGCAGACATTGCCTTTGTTGTAAATGAACAGGGAATGGTCAGAACGATTGGCTTGAAAGCCAAACTGAATGAGAGTGTGAGTAAGTCTTTCATACCAGGCACGTGGGGCCTGTTTGAGTCCGTACAGTGCTTTGTTGAGCTTGCATACTAGGCTGGAATCAGAGACCTCAAACCCAGGGGGCTGAACCATGTAAATTTCTTCAGACAAATTACCATTTAGAAAGGCATTATTTACGTCTATCTGCTGTATGCACCAGCCTCGAGTAAGAGCTAGAGTGAGCACTATGCGAATGGTAGCAGGTTTCACCACAGGAGAGAAGGTCTCAGTGAAATCAAAACCATATTGTTGGTGGAATCCTTTTGCTACTAAGCGTGCCTTATACTTATTGATGCTACCATCCGGATTCTCTTTGATTCGAAATACCCATTTA
Source organism: Echinosophora koreensis (assembly GCA_035048595.1). Taxonomy (NCBI): domain Eukaryota; kingdom Viridiplantae; phylum Streptophyta; class Magnoliopsida; order Fabales; family Fabaceae; genus Echinosophora; species Echinosophora koreensis. Next base: position 2,704,615 of record JAPCYP010000025.1, on the reverse strand, counting down.
CAACCTATGGTTTGCCTGTGGGAAGGAAGAGGCACCAAAGTCCAAGTGTTGTTACTCATCAATGCTGCATATTCTGCCTTCATAGTATCAAGCCACCGTGGGCAGGACAAAGCTTGTTTGACTGTGCTTGGTTCTCTGTGAGTGAGAAGGACACGAGGAGGAGGTAGGGAACCAGTTTTAGATCTTGTAACCATAGGGTGGACAGATTGTACAGGAGCAGGAATGGGAGGATTGGTTTGGCTAGGGGAGGCCTCGGAAGGTGTAGTGATGGGGGACTGAGGAGAGGGGCTGGTGTGAGGTGGGGGGGGGGGGGGGGGGGGGTTGAGTGGACTGAGGTTGAGAGTGAGAACTAGGAATGGTGGGACTAACAGAAGCTGAATCACTGGACTGAGAGGATTGGGGTGACAACAGAGAGTTAGGGGGAGAAGAAATAGGAGAGGGTGACTGAGTTTGAGAGGGAGCCAAGGGGATTACAGAAGGGAAGGTTGAAGGAGTGGAAGTGGGAGGATTAGGAGCAGCAGATAGAGTTCTATATGGGAATTTATATTCATTGAATAACACATCCTTAGAAATATAAATTCTTCCATCAGGAGCAAGGCACTTATGGCCTTTGTGTTGTGGGGAACAACCAAGATACACACACTCAGTTGACCGAAACTGCAACTTATATCTATTGTAAGGTCTTAGGTGAGGGAAGCAAGCACACCCAAAAATTCTTAAAAGCTTGTAGTCAGGGATAGTGTTGTGGAGAGCATGATAAGGGTGCGGATTGATTAGATAAAGCAGAGGTGGGAAGAATGTTGATGAGCTGAACTGCTGTTGTGAAACTATGGTCCCAAAATTTGTAAGGAATAGAAGCATGAGCCAGAAGGGTGAGGCCCATTTCGACTATTTGTCTATGTTTTCTTTCAACCGAACCATTTTGGTGGGAAGTGTGAGGGCATGTGAGCCTGTGTTTAATGCCCAAATCAGTTAGGTGTTTAGTTAGGGGTCGAAATTCTCCTCCCCAATCAGTTTGGACAGCTTTTAGACTAGCATTGTACTGAGTTTGTATCAATTGATGAAATTGTTTAAATGCTGTCAAGGTATCAGACTTATTCTTGAGGAAGTATATCCAAGTGTACCTTGTTTGGGCATCAACAAAGGTACAGTAATAGGAAAAACCATTTGAGGATATAAAGGGGGCTGGACCCCAAAGGTCACTAAACACTAATTCAAAGGCATTATTATAAACTGTATGAGTAGTGGGAGCATGCAGCCTATGTGCCTTTCCTAAACAACAGGCATTGCAAAATTCAGACGCTGCTTTATTATGTATAGGTATGTTACAGAGTTTCAAAACAGCAGTTACAGCAGTAGAATTGGCATGTCCTAGACGACTGTGCCAGCTAGAAAAACTACTTACAGCAGCTTTATTAACAGTATTGGTATTTATAAGAGCACTAGACATAGGAAAAATAGTACTTGAATTGACATTATTCTTGTCAGAAAGAGGCTTCTGAAATTGAATATTGGGGAAGCAGTACAGCCCATCACTGCCAATGAATCCCCGAAGAAGCACTTTTTGACACAGACACCAGATTTCGAGTTATAGAGGGTACTAACAGTAAGTTGTTAAGTGAAAGAGTAGTGTGTGGGTGATAAGGGGAAAGAAATTTAGAGGAACCAATAGAAGTGATAGAGAGACCTTGTCCGTTACCCATATGGACCTGTTCTGGTCCAGTGAAGGCATTGTGCTGACTGAGATTTTGTGGATCTGAAGTTACATGGTGTGATGCTCCGGAATCCGGGTACCAATTCTGTGAATCAAAGGAACGTGGAGCCTAGAATTCCTGAGTCATAGGTTGAAACTGATCTTGCTGAGTAGCAATAAAGGCAGTTGGTTGAGAGTTAGGCCCGTGAGCTGGATTGTGTGACCATTGCTGTCCTGAGTTCAATTGAGGACGCATAGAATTTTGCTGTGGCCATTGTTGCCCTGAGTTGTATTGTTGCCTTGAGTTATACACTGGTCCTTGATGGTAGTTGTGATCTGGAGGAGGAGGTGGTGGTTGAACAAAGTTTTGATCAAATCTGTTCCAGCAATTGAACACATCGTGTCCATACTTTTGGCAAAGCTGGCAAGTAGGACGATTACCACGACCTCGCCCTCGTCCGCGGCCTCTGCCGCCACGGTTACGGCCACCGCCGCCACGACTATTATTGGCGTAGCCACCATGATTGGAAGAGTAGGAATCAGATTCTTGGAAGTTAGGGTTCGAATTTTGTGGTCCTTGGGTTAAATTCACCGAAACAGCTAGAGAAACCACATCTTGGTGATAACGCTCAAATTGAGCTTCTTGCATCAATAGGAGTCCTTCAATTTCATCGATTGAAGGCGTTTCGAGCTTACTGTAAATCATCATTACAAATGAGTTGTATTCCTCCGGTAGGCCTTCTAACACAGCATCCACATGATCTTGATCGGAGATAGGATCACCAATCTCCATAAGAGAATCAACAAGTGCTTTAATTCTTAATAGATATTCGTTTATCGGACGTGTACCTTTCTTTGTGTTTTGTAGCTCCGATCTGAATTGACGAACCTTCGCCTTCAAGTGCGAGTAGAAATGTTTGTGAATCTTTTCCCAAATTTGCCATGAATGTCTGCATCCAAGAACCCTAGGTAGCACCGATTCAGAAAGTGACGAAAGAAGCCAGGTGAATAGCAATTGATCCTGTACCAGCCATTGTTGATACTCTGGAGTTGCGATGTCAAGATTACGATCAGTTTCAGTGGCATATTTTGTTGGAATCACAGGATTCACAACAAATCGATGTAGTTTATGTGCAGCAATCACTCCTTCAACTTGCTGACTCCATAGTAGAAAATTTTTGTCATCTAATTTGAGGGATAACGGTGGCGCGAAGTTCATCGACACCGGAGATTGGCCGTTCGACACGGTGGTTGCAAGACCAGTGGTTTCAGAGAAAGGATTGTGTGGTGTAGCCATTGACGCTCATGCCCAGGGAAAAGAAAGGCTCTATGATACCATATTAGAAAAGATAGTACATAGCAGAAGAATATCTGATGAGAAGTGTAATGATTTTCATTCATCTTTGTAAGAGTACAGAGGGAGTATTTATACAGAAGGTGTACAGCTGTTATGACCATTAACAAACTAACCATCTAGCTAACTGAAACTTAACAGAATTACAGAGTAATTAATCTAGACTATATCAGGACAAAGTACATCAATGAATATAACTATATTTATATTCCAATAACCAGTGTCATAGGGCACTAGTTAATATTCTGCTAAAAAATTATGAGATACTTTTATTAGGTTGACTCAGTTGATTCATTTATAAAAATAATCCTTCCATTGAGTTAATTATGCAATCTTGTTCTAAGAATTGTTTTTCTAAAATTTATTTCAAATCTTGTTTTTAGTAAATCAAGGATTTCTTTATCATATCAACCCGCCCAAACTCTGCGAATTAGGTTTATTTTGAAATACTTTTTTCTTTCTTTCATAGGGTATCTTCAGTTATATGTAACTGTTTTGGACTTAAGTAAAACCTTTTTTCAAAGCGGTGACTCTTGGATTTGAATTCCACCTTGTAAATAAAATTTACTCGGAAGTGTAGTCTAATTTTACTACGACGAACCATTGTTGGATTATTTTGAAACACTTTAATAACACTGAATACAGTACTTTCTATTTGACATTTAAGATCGATTCATAAAAGAATTTTGTACAAGAATTTTGATGTTTCCGCGTAACTAACTTGCCATTAATAATTTTACCAAGAAAGCGAGGGGAAACAAAAGGAGCTACAATATTAATTTGTGATCCTCGTTTGTCCTTAGTCAGTCCAGCATCCATCAAGCTAGATAATTAATGTACCTAAATCGTTCTGTCAACATCTTAACTATTATCTGGTTTATTAGTGTTTATTCAATATTTATTTAACGGGATTTGGCGATTTGCTAAGTAGCATCTTTTAAAAAATAGAAGTAAAATTATTAAATAGAAAATAAAATATTTCTGACATTAAAAACAGAAAAAATATTGCTCTAATTAAGGACATTCCTTAAAAACTTCTCTATTAATTTGAGCGTGCTAAAATTTATAAGTGTTATTTTGCCGTAATATTTGTTTTTGAATATTTGGGTGGGGAAACCCCACTAAAGGTGGCCAGCCAGGTTCCTGGAGAGGAGATTAGTCATTGGCGAGTCCGATGAATACTTCGCACCTATATCTGTCATGGTAACCAAAATTTTTTTTTTTTGACAATAAACAATTTTTTGGTAATATCCTAATATCTAAATAATTTTTAGTTTACACGATAAACTAATATTGAATAAGTACATGACGATTATATTTGTAAGCACATGCACTTTTTTTTTTTTTTATGTTCATTACAAATATTTATAAAGTCACACAGCAAAGAAACAAGCAGAAAACATGTGGGGTTTTATTGTTTCGGCTTGTCAACGTAATGCATTTTTGAAAAGGTAAAATGTAGCTCACTAATTCAGCAATCCTGGCACTTTCAACCAAATATAAATTTTTCTCGTGGAATATAATAAGAGAACAATTGAGCAACGACTCTACCACAAAACGAAGTCATACATCCCCTCAATTTGGCCCCATCATATTTTTCTTTCCTGCTAAATAAAACATACACCAGATTCTCCAATTTTATCACTTTCTCTTTATTTTTCTTTTATTTTTCTCTTTAATTTTGGGCAGTGACAAATTGGATGACCTATGCATCAGGGTATACCCTAGTCCCTTGCTTATTTAGTTTGACATTGTTTTCCAGCTATAGGTCAAGCAATCCTGATTTTATATATTCACCAAAATACTATTATAAACACATGCCAACGGTGCACTGCACATATGGAAAACCTAACCATATATTTGAAACAATATAATTTCCTTCGTCCATTTTCTTTCTTTTCTTATATTATATTAATTTATACTTTTTATTCCTCTTTTCAGAAAAGTACTTTTATGTGGTTCAAGTTTAGTATTTTGAGATTGGTGCTCTTGTCCTATTGAATGTATTAAGTCCTTTTGTTAATTATCATTTGACTATAGAAATTTTTTTATATGAATTGGAGTATCCCTTATATTCTATTAATTATATTTTACTTATAAAAATGTATCGTTTTAGAAAACTAGTAAAATGTTTATTATTTTTTTAAAGCAAAATTAAGGTGCAAAAGCATCTCAACAGAGAAGGAGATCTCAGCTAAGCAGGCACCTCCAACCCCATCTATTATCCGCAACACCTCAATAATTTATTCCAAAAAGAAAAAAGAATAACAAATACAAAATCATGAGTGACCAAACCAAAACCCATGAGGGATAAAATCATCATCTAAATCTAAAATTTGGATGCCAAACCTATTACGGGTAAAATCATCCAGAACAAAAGATGGAACACTATCCCACCAAGAGAAACTGGAAGTAGAAAGGCCATAGGATGCTAATTTATCAGCACAAGAGAGTTTTCTTCCCTAAAGATGTGGGAAACTCATAAATCCATTTGATGCACTATGAATAAGCAATTATTCCACCTAACTCTTAATTTCCAAGGCACTATATAAGGATTACTGAAGGTAGTGACCACTAAAGTTGAGTCGCATTTCAACCAAAATTTGTTCCAACCTTTACTATGAACAACTTCAATTGATGTTATCGCTACAACCAATTCTGCATGAAAAGATGAGGTAGTACCAACGTAATTAGAGAAGCAGTCGAATATGGCCCCACTACTATCTCTGAAAAGGCCACCACAAGCTGCATGACGAGGACTCCCTAGAGTTGCACCATCTGCTACCTGTAATCCAAGAACAAAGTGGAGGATACCAATTAACTTGAACAATTTTTGGAACCTTAGAGACATGTCCTGCTACTGCAAAGAAATTTAGGATGGTAATTCAGCATTGGAATTAAACACAGTGCCCTTAGATAAGCGACTTGACAGAGAAATAGCTGAAGAAATCATACTAACAGCTCTCAAAACAAGAATATGATGATCATCAAATCGGGCTTGATTTCTGCAGTGCCATATAAACCATAACACATGAATGACAACAGAAAGAATTAAGTCTCTAGCCTGAGTACTCTAACTTCTCCCAACAATGGACAAAATTGAATTGATAGAAGATAAATCAATGGAAGTTTTCATAACAAAAGAGAGCCAGGACCAGATTGATGATAACTCTTAGAAATAAGAGTTATCTATGTCTTTTTAGCTAAAGCTCTTGTTATCTTTGAGTGTTTAATGTGGTAATTTTAGTTATTTTTGGTAATTTTGTGAATATGTGTCAGTATTTTGATTTTAGGTATTTATTCTGGTTTTAAGTTGTAGGAATATGCTTATGTTGTTTTGTGCTCTTTCGTAGGTAATTGTTGTAGCGTGTCATATCTGCTGGGAAATTGCTCCACAACTGTTGTAGCATCTGTGGACCTGATGTCCTACAGATAAATACAAAGGACTTGGCACCTTTTCTCTCTCCTGCTGGGACCCGCTCCTATTGGTTAGGCGTGGGCCAGGCACGTGCCTAGGGATCTGCATTCTTACATTTTTGGAAATGGGCCCAGAGCTAGAATTAAATATTATTAAAGGTTGGCCCAAAAGGAGGAAAGATAATATAACCCTTAAAAAAAACCTAGGAGGGGACACTCCTCATTATCCTTGGACATTCTGAATTTCTGACCAAAGGGAGCAGTCGTAAGTCATCTCTTCCCCTTCATTGTTCTTCGTCTTTCTTTCCCCATTGTAACGAACCTTCTTTTCATTTTATCTTTATTTCTTAGTTTGTGTATATAACTGCCTGATTTTAATTATGCTGTTTAACCGGTTAAAATATAATTATTTATATTTATTCTGAGACCAAGAAAATGATTTTTAATAAAATAAAATCATATTCATAGTCTATCTTATGATATAAGGTTACGGTAAAAGTTTGGGTTGAAAATTCAAGCGGAGCTCGGTCTGCGTTTTCACTGACAGTCAGATTTTATTGAGTAGAAACCCTAATTTCGACTCGTGAATGAAACCATTAGTTTTTATATTTTTTTTCTGGAGTATTTTCCAAGTTTCAAAAAAAATTCGTTAGGAATGAAAACAAAATTATTTTATTCTGGCGTAATCTTTAAGAAAACGCGTAAAACCTAAGTCGGAGGATAAGTCGGGTAAACGACGGAGTCGATTATGGAGCTGGGGTATTAGGAGAGATTAATGTAGCAGAGAAGACAAGATGTAACACCCCGGTTTTTACTATTCTTCAACAACAGTAAATATATATGTTTATCTTATTTAATTTGGATTGATTAATTACCTTGATAATTATTTTAAATTATTTTCACGTGCTTTAGTTTGAGTACTTTTAATTACTCATTTAAAACCATTTTAATAAGTGCGTCAGCACTGCCTTATTCCAGTATAAGTATTTTTACTAGACAATAATATCATGTTATCGTTCCTATTAGTATTTATTTAGAAAAATATTTTAAATGATATGATTGAAAGAAAATTATTTTTATATATTTTTTTACTCTATTTAATTTTATATTTGAAAATAAATTGGATTGACATTAATCAGAGATTAAATGTTGGACCGTGGATTTTCGTAGTTGATCAATTCAACTATCAATCTCTACTTTATTTCAAATTTTGAAACTATATATTTGTCACACCTGGTTTTTAAATCCAAAGGCAAGTATTATTTTGTTTTTCTAGACTCAATGTTTATCACTCACTTTTGTACCTATCCCTAAATATTAACTTAAAAACAGAAATTTCTCTCATTTTCACTCAGAGAACTCGATACCCACCCTTTCCCCTTCACTCTTTTCTTTCCTTCTTCTCATCTTCTTCCTCCCACTCCAACTTCATCTCCGTCCCTTCTTTGCTCAAATCGGCGCCACCCCTGCACCACCGCCGGACGCCACTCGCCGACGCGACAGACGAGCCGCGCGCTACCAACTGCTTATGTCCGGCCATCGTCTCGCGCGGAACGCCGCTCTGTCTCGCGCAAAAATCGTGCCTCCAACGGTGGTAAGTTCCGACCGCCGCCCTTCCATGGTGGTTTACCACCTTCCCTTGTCAGCTTAAACATCTTCTTCCTCACAAGCTTGTCTTCATCTTCTTGATGTCATGGTTGTTTTAGGAGCTGTTTTGTGATGCTCCGCCGTGCCGCCACCGTCCTCAGCCACCTGCCGCCGCGCCGGTTGGCCTTGCAGTCACCATATCTTCTTTCCTTGTCATCTTGGGTGAGTGCTTCATCATAATCTCTCCTAGATGAAAATCCCCAATTTGATTTTGAAAACCCTAACCCTAGCTCTTTAATTTCATGTTGTAATATGAAATTAAAGCTTGTTATTATGCAACTGAGATGAGATTGTGAATTTGTGTTTCCCTAAGCCAATTCCATTGTTCTTTGGCTAGATGGGATTTTCCCCAAATTTTGTTTAGGAACCCTAAACACAAATATGGCTTTAATTGAAATTGGTTCTATTTTATAAAATTAAGTATTTAAAATCAATTTAGACTATGTGTTTGTTGATGAGAGATTAATTTCCGAATTTTCTGGTTGTTGAAAATGCTTGGACTCTCTCTCCGGGATATTGCCGTGGTTGTGCTGATTGGGGAAGACAGAATTTGTGTTTTAGGGAGCTGTCTGTACCTGTTACAAAGTGTCAGAGTAACCTGGAACGTCAAGTCAAGTCGTTAGAGGATGTTTGATCTTGCAAAAATTCGTTGACTATGAGTAAATTGTGAAACCCGGAATAAAGGATCTTTTCTAGTCTATAAAGGTAAAGGGAGTAAGCCTGAGGAGTTCATAGTAGTTATATACTTAATGTTATGAACTGCATGTGATGAATTATAATATGTTGATATTATGTTGATTGACTGTGGAAAAACACACACACACACACACACACACACACACACATATATATATATATATATATTGTCTGTGTTGTTGAATTATTGAGACTGGCGGAAACAGGAAGTTAGTCATGACTTTTGAACTAAACACTTTACTTTACTAAAAACGTATGAACACAAAAAAAAAAAAAAAAAAACTGAAAAGGGATTTTTTTGGCTTTCTTCGGAAAGTGGAAAAGAGATGAAAACAGAAAGGACCTAGTTTTACCGTGCCGAGATTCGGGCCGGATCTGGATTACCGAAAAATCGGGCTAGATTCGGATTGCCGAGAAGCCGGGCTAGAGTTCCTTTTTTTTTTGAAAGAGAAAAAGGGAAAAGACCTAGATTGTCGAGCTATAAACCCGGGCTGAATTCGGATGACCGAGGCGTCGGGCTGGATTCGGAGTGCCGGTAAAGCCAGGCTAGTGTTCCTACTACGAAGAACCTAGATTTCCGAGACGTCGGACTAGTGTTCGTTTGGGAAAGAGATTTAAAAGTCTTTGATAATATCATTAAAACTCTAAGTTGATATTAAAAGATAAAATGTTGGCAGACGTGCTGTCGAGCTACAGTTTCACACGGGGTGAACTGACAAATTTGATAGTTACGGACCAAAGGCATATTCTTGGGCCTTTGGGTCTTTAGGGACATTCGGACTCGAACTCCACGAAATGCTCGGGACTTTGCAACCTCTTGTCGTGGAAATCAATTACCCTGCACGAATGTACTCAATAGGGAACTATTCAAACATTATTTAGGTGAGATGCGATACCCTAGAACAATTGGGGATCGGACCCAAGAGAGGCCGACCCAATGCGAAACAATTGTGTTATAGGCATTATTGCGATCCTATCATGCTCGAAGAAGGGAAGTTAGGATCTCCGGAGATCGTGTTAGAAAGTGGATATTGAAGTGTTAACATAAAACATAAGAATAAAGTCTTAAATTGGAACAATCTTATGATATGAATATTATTATTTTTATATGAGTTGTTAATTTGGTATTTGTTTTTAATGCTGTTTATGATGTTAAATATATGACTGCTATGCTAAAACTCATATATTGGTAACTCACCTTTGCATTGTTTCTGTTTGGTTTGCTTGGGTATCCTGTTGCGTGTACAGATGGAGTAGAGGGGTTCCCTGCCCCACTCGGAAGGATTGACCCCGACCTTTAAAGAAAGTTGAATTACGGGAAAAAAAAAAACCACGAGATTTATTCCAGTAAGAGTCTCATAGTACGACCAGCTCAATTTATCGAGTCAAGTTTAGTTTTGGAGAAGTTTCTTTCTTTTTATTTGCATTATGGCTCTAAGAGCCTTCCCTTTGGATGAAAATGTAAATATATTAGCAGGTGTTTTTGTTTGGGATGTTGAATTTACAGAGGAGACTCTATCGAATTTTTGTAAAAAGTTATAGACTTGTATTTAAGTACTTTTATAAATTGAGGGTTTTGGGTCATTATCTATCGGGGATGGTCTGCTAGGGTTTTGCTCTACGTGATTCCTTAGGGTTCCTTTGCATGCCTCTTCATGGCCGCTGCTGTAGCTACTTCGATCTGCCCTTGGCCCTTTCTTTCTTCTCCCCCTCCTTCCCCCGAGCGGCTTGATCAAAACAAGTCTTTTGTACAAGCGTTAAACAATTCTCTGGATGTTTCTTTATCGCAACTTCCAAAACCTTGCATTAAAGGTGATACCGTGACTATCAAGATATCGGAAGATGAGTACCATAAAGGTATTGATGCTTGTAAGTTGAATCTCCATGGCCGTCTACTTTTGTCCAAGGGAGATAAGCCTATAAAGTTTTCTGACTTGAGAGACAAATTAACATCCCTTTGGAAACCTATGGGGCAATGGCGTATGACATCTCTAGGTAAGGGTTATTTTGAATTCGGTTTCTCGAATCAGGATGACCTTCGTAGAGTTTGGTCTGTAGGATCTTGGAACATGAAGCCTGGGTTGTTGAGACTCTCGTAATGGACTGCTGATTTTAATCCAAAAAATCAAAAACAAACACATTCACAGTGTTGGATAAGGCCTCAAGAATATTGGAGGCCTAGAATCCTTTTCGAAATTGCCTCTGGCATTGGTACTCCTATTTCAATTGATGATATGACTCGTAGAAGATTGTATGGTCATTATGCTAGAATCTTGGTTGATCTTGATCTTTCTAAGAACTTAGCTTATGAAATTAGGGTAGAGAGGGAGAATTTTGAATTCACTGTAATTGTGGATTATGAAAAACTTCCTCTCTTCTGTCATGCCTGTCATAATATTGGTCATTCTGTGGATAGTTGTGGTAAGAAAGGAGGGCATCCAATTCTCAAGAATAATCCTAAGAAAGTGATTACAGCTACCAATCTCATATATGTTCCAAAGCAGGTTATTCAGCCTCAGATTGCCAACCCGACAATAGATGAAGATAATTTGGAGAAAGGTAATGAATCAGATAGTTCTACTCTTAAAAAAGGCAAAGAGGTAGTTATTGAAGAGGAACCAGTTAAGAATGTTTGTAACATTGGAAAAGATGATTTTTTATCCAATGAGGTTCCGTATGTTGTGGAGGCTATATCTAATTCTTCTAGATTGATTTATGCTCAGCATAGCAACAATAGGCAGGACATATCACAAGATGCCATTTCTTCTTCTGATGAAGCAAGCCCTGAAGCTGCCCTGAATACTGAGGAGGCTATCTTTAATGTCTTCTCTAATCTAGACTCTCCCACTAACAACTTTTCACAAGATCCTTTAGCTTCTCCTTTGCATAGGAGAGAGTCTGCTGGTCAATCTTGGGTGCAGGAGACTGCTGTTGGATCAGATGTCAAAACAAATAGCAATCCTGTTATGGTTCAGGATATGAGAATTGTTGGTAAGCTGTGGAGTACTCAATTAGAGGAAGAAGAGATGCAGGAGGATATTGAAACTAGTTCTCATGAGCAGCAACCTTTGGCTAAAAGGTATTTGATTGATGGAAAACTCGATGTCAACTCCAATACTGATGCAGACTACACTATGGTGCACTCTAAATCTCAGAAGAAAAAGATGAGGAAGAAGCAATTGCAGATTTAGAAAGCTCAGGCTAGGAATGCCCTGGCTAAGGGTGGACCTAACAATTTTGCTTAATGCAGATTCTTTTTTGGAATGCCAGGGGCATTGCTAACCCTGAAACAAGGTTAGTGTTGAAAAAGCTTTGTTCTTTACATAAGCCTGATATGGTCTTTATTGCTGAACCTTGGATCTCTCAGCAGCAACTTCCTGTTACTTTTCTTAGTGATCTAAATATGAAGGTTTTTGCAGTTAATGATAGAGGAAATAATATTCCTAACCTTTGGTGTCTTTGCTCGAATTTCATTAGCCCTTCTATTGTTTCTAACTCGGATTAGCAGGTTACTTGCTCTGTTGATATAGAGGGCAGTCCTTTGTTTATTACTGCTGTTTATACATCTACAAATTATATTAGCAGAAGGCAATTATGGTATGATCTTACTGTTTTACAGCGAGCTCACACTGTCCCTTGGTGTTATGTTGGAGACTTCAATTGTGTCTTGGGATCTCATGAGCATAGAGGAAAAAGTCTGCCTTCAAAAATTGCTTGTGATGATTTCAGATCTTGGACTGACTCTTCCAATCTGATTCACATTGATACTAAAGGTTCTGCTTACACTTGGTCAAATGGGAGAATTGGTAGAAACTATACTGAAAGAAGACTCGACAGAGCCTTATGTAACAATTCTTTACTTGATATGTGGAGCAGTATCTCTTGCTGCACTTTGCCAAGAGCTAAATCTGATCATTTCCCTCTCCTTTTGGCATTGGATAAAGAGGTTGGAAGCATGGCTCAATGTTTAAATTTCACAAAATGTGGTCCAGTCACCCTGATTGCCATAAACTGATAGTCGAATCCTGGAATGATCCTGCAAATGCCATATCTGGGTGCCCAATGTTCAGGTTATCTCAAAAGTTGAAGAATCTTAAAGTCAGGTTACAGGGCTGGAACAAAAATGTCTTTGGTAATGTCCAAGGCAAGGTTAAGGAGGCTTTGGTTAACTTGGATCAAATTCAGCTTCAAATTAGTCTTAACAGCTCGGATGATCTGTTGGAAAAAGAGAAAGAGGCTCAGAAGCAGCTGCAAGTTGCTCTTGGTTATGAAGAGCAGTTCTGGAAAGAAAAATCCAGAATTAAATGGCATTTAGAGGGAGACAAAAACACAGCCTTCTTCCATCAAATGGCTAAAATCAAAGGTGTTACAAATAAGATTACAATGCTGCAGCAAGGTAGTCAAGTGCTTAAATCTTCTGCTGAGATTGAAAGCCACATTCTTGATTTCTATCAGAAGCTGTTTGCTAGTGGAAATAACTGTCAGCAGAATGGCCTAATAGATAGAGCTATCCCTTCCTTGGTAACTGCCCAAGATAATGATTTTTTAACTGCAGTGCCTTCTTTGGAGGAGGTTAAAAGTGCTGTTTTCTCCTTGAATGCTAGTGGTGCCCCAGGGCCTGATGGATTTGGTGGTCATTTCTTTCAAACCTACTGGGATGTGATTGGTCAGGATGTCTATTTGGCCACTCTTCAATTCTTTAGCCAAGGTTTGAAGTTGACACAGGCAAACACAAGAAGGGGGGGTTGAATTGTGTTTGTTAATATTTTTCGAAAACAGCCTTTTCAAAAAGATTTTCTCACACAAAAATAAGGAGACAGAATAAAGCACACAGAAAAGAAGTCTTTTGAAGGATTAACAAATTCAAGTTCAAATCCCCACAGTTAGTATAAATACGTAAAATCAAAGAGATAAGGGATAAGAAGATTTACACAAGATGTTTTATCCTGGTTCACTCTCTTCCAACCAAGAGCTACGTCCAGTCCCTTCTACTTGAAGGATTTTTCCACTATTTTCAAATAGATTACACCAAGTATTCAACACCTCTCCAGGCTCACAAGTATTTCTTTCTTACCAAGCCTCTTCAGGCTCTACCTCTAATAAAGAGTTTTGATTTCTTTGATCTTCTAACTCACTATATGTGAGAGTATGAAAGTTTAAGATCAGATAAATATTATAGCAAGAATTCAAACTATAATATTACAGACTTTTGCTTTTTGAATGAATAAGAGAGTATATGCTTCTCAAGAGATTTCTTGATATTTCTTTGTATGCGCAAAAGTTGTTTCTTCAAAAGCTTTAGTCTTCTATTTATAGGGTCCTTGATCTTCTCTTCAGAATCTTCAACGGTTGTATTTGAAATTCCCGTTTAGTAATAGAGTCAACCCAGTAAATATCCGTTGAGACTCAGCTGGCTCGAGGCCTTTGTACTGTGAGACAAATTCTTGCATGTAAAAGCACACCTCTGAGCAAAAGCAGCTTGAAAACAGTTTTGCCTCCTTTGTACAAGTTCCAACTATATCAGCGTAAAAAGGTGACAGGGTACACAACGTTTTGCATTGTACTATTCTGCTTTTTGCAAGTCCTTTTTTGTACTATGTTTCTCTCAATGAAACAAGGCAATGCGAGTTGATAATACAAAAAGAGAAGAACCATTATAAATGAAAAGAATATCAATCATAAGAATTAAAATCGCTTTGCTTCAGATTGGTATAAATGCTTAAGAAAATCTCCGTCCAGCAACGAGAGTAAAGGCAGGATAAGCAATAAGAGTTTTAAGGCTCCGTCCACTGACGTGGCAACCAAAACTTCGTCTACTTAAAACATCGGTCTTGTCAGTACTTGCAATATCTAAAGTCTCCGTCCAGTGACGTGGCAATAGCAGACTAAGGTTATTATTAGAGAGAAGCTCTCGTCTACACCAAGAGAAATTCTCCGTCCACTAAAAGCATTCAAGCGCTCGTCCACTGACGTGGCACTTGAGTTAAAAGGGAGATCCTTGATAGAGTGGACTCGACCACTCTTTCAGCATAAGATATTCAATATAAGACACATGGACGCGGATTTGCAAGGAAAATAGACTTAACATATTTATCTTATAAAGAACAGAGATTCTTTAAGACTAAAGGCACTTGTTAGATTTAAAGCATTAACACTTTGCTACACAAATTTAATTCTCATTGTTAACATCAAAACCTAGAGATTATTTAATCCAAATTATTTTGGTTCCAACAATCTCCCCCTTTTTGATGATGACAAAAACTAATTAAATTTATTTTGCAAAGTTTAAGAGAGCTTACAGGGCTCCCCCTAAGACAAGGCAGTCATCAGATAAAAGCAGTTAAGACATAATAAGCTAAGTCTCATAAACAATAGTATGATTAATAGATCAAGATAGCAGCCTATTAAACATTTAGAATTCAAAGCATTATCGAGGCAAGTATACAAAAAGAATGTTAAGGCATAGTATCAGCAAATATTTATGCATATGCAGACAACTATTTTTTTTTTTAAAAAAATCTCTGTATACTAAAATTTAATCTTTCCTTTCTCCCCCTATTTTGTCATCAGACAAAAAGGCAAAAGGGAGTGGACCATCATTGTCAGCGAACAAAACAACACAAAAGGATAAAAGAAACAGAGAGAAAAAAAAATTTTTAGGTGGAAGGAGGTGGTGGAGGAGGTGGTTGGTTAGGCTGTGGATTTTGATTCCTTTGAAACTCCAAAATTAGAGCCAGCATTTGATTCATTACAGCATTTGTAGGGGCCAGAGAGTCTTGAACTTGTTTCTGCACCCTTTCTTCAAGCTGTTGAGCCATCTGCTCAGTCTTTTCCTCAACTATCTTACCAACCTTATCATCAACAATTTTCCCAATGATGTCTTCAAGATTGGGTGGCAAGGTAAGTTGTCTTGAGCTCTCAGCAGTGTCAGAGACAGTGTCTTGAGCTTGGGCTGCTGTTCTGACCATAGCAAGAGCTAATGGTTGAGAAGAAGTCTTAGCAGACTCAGCTCCTTGCTTAGAGACACCAGCCTCAGCAAGCTGCATAGCCTGTGCAGATGGAGGTTCAACTAAAGTAGGCTGAGAAGATTGTTGCTCATCAAGTTCAGGGCCTTCTACAATCAATTCTTGGGCTGCCTGATCTGAGGAAGATGTTGCTGGAGGTGCAGTGGCAACTGTAATAGGTTTCTGAGGTAAATCCTTTGCCCAGTGGATAGGAATGATTTCCTCCACATCCCTGCTGGTAATAGGAAGTCCCCACAGATCTTTGTAGATCATGTGCCTTACTTTGGATAGGCCACATTTTCCTCTGTACTTAGGAATTTCCTTTTTCTCTTCTTGAGTCAAACCAGAAGAAGAAGCTTCCCTGGTGCAGTGGATGATGTGAGATAACCAGAAGTCTGCAGCCTTCATCTCTCCAATTTTCTGCACATCCTCCATATATAGATAGAAGTCAAGCTCGGAGTGATCAAAGAGTTCCTGAGACAAGTCCAGAATGGCAGAGTGAGCTTCAGGCATGACCCCTTTATTTCTTCTGCACCTCATGTCTTTGTCTTTGTTGAGGTCTATCATGCCAAGCCTTGGACAGATGGGGTAGGGAGCAATGCCTACTCGAGTTTCCTTATGGTGTCTCAGCCATGTGATAGGAATCCATCGTGCAGCTCTCTCAATCTGGAAGTAGCTGAACTCCCACTTCAGAATGTTGTAGATCAGTTGATCTGCGAAGGGGTCTGAAGCACTTCCATAGATGCTGGGATGCTCAAATTTCATCCATTGTGTGTTTGCATCCAGAATAATTGGAACGTGCCTAGATGATCGAGCACTCTTCTCAGGTAAGGTAGGCAGATGGTTCCTTTTAGGATCAGTTTCCCATACGGGAATGATGTGCCATGCTACCCCTTCAGTGTGAGGAATCAAAGGTGGAGTTTTTTGTAGGTTGGGGTAAATTTTCCTTTGGGGAAAGCGGTTGAGGGGTAGATGGGTTAGGAGAGGGCCATGTTGGTTGTGCATCTCGGAGGGAAAGGGACCTTTAGGAGGCTGAGAGTTTGGGTATTTTGTGGTCCAGGGATACTCCTCATAGGGTTCAAAGTCATAGTCTGGATAGGAGTACCACCTTGTTAAAGGAGTTTCAAGGTTAATTTCAGGGTCAGGTTGGTGAGTATGGAACAGAATTTTCCAATTCCTCTTAACCTGAGCCCAGTTCTCAGACCTATTGGCAAAAATAGTGGATGGGGGAATAATTGGTGGAAAGAGTTTTCTTAGTTGTTTGGGGAAGGGGGCACCTCTGCAGATTCCATCATCCTCTTGATGAAACCAAGGATCTGAATCAGGAATTATGGGTGGAAAGAGGGTTTTGAGTGGTGTCGGTTGAGGTGTGGTTAATTGAGTTGGGCTATTTTGTGGTGAGGATGGATTTGAGATTTGGTCAGGTTGTTCTCTCTGTGGTGAGGGTTGGGGTGTGGGTAAAGAAGGTCTATATACATTATCAAAAAAAATCTACACTCGGAGCAGGGGCATCATCACTCACATCATTAGTAGGAACATCAGAAGATGTGTTTACCTCAGAGGCTGCAAAGGTTCTTGCTTTCCTTGCAGGTTGCCTCCTCTTGGTAGGCACAGCAGCATCAACAGCAACAGCTGCTTTCCTCTTTAAAACTGTTCCCAGTGGAACATTATCATCTTCATCATCATCTTGAGGCAGAACCAGCTTTCTAGCTCTCTTGGGAGCAGGTTGAGGAACAGGTTGAGGGGCCTCATTCCCAGGCTCATTGATAACAATGCCTCTGGTAGGCCTTCTGGGAGCAGGCTTTCTGACAGCCACAGTTTTCCTTCTAGTTCCTCTCTTGAGACCAAGAATAGCTGCATTGTTGGCCTCTACTGCTTCTTCCTTAAGCTTCATTTTCTCTTCTTGCTTTGACATTTCAACAAGCTTGTATGTGTCAAGGTGCATGCTACTTAGGTTGCTCTTTCCAAAGATGGCAGCTTGCATCCCCTTCGAACGAAAGATCTTGTCTTGTTCTTCTTGAGGCTTTGCATCTAAGTAGTCATACAAGCCTTGCTGCTTGAAGACTTTTGATAGAAGATGAGAGTAGGTGATGTGGGAGGCGGTTTCTCTGTTTGCAATGGCATCCTTGAAGCGATGAAACAGGATCCATGGAAGGTTTATTTTAGTCTCATAGACCAAGTTGCAGAGACAGAACTTGTGAAGGGCAGAAAGGTTGTCTTTAGACCCTGCCTTGTGAAGCACTGTCTTGTACAGAATCTGATGAAGAATCCTGATGTGATCCTTCATTTCAGATGACTTCCATGAGTGAGTCCTCACTGTGTCATCTTGCATCAGTGTAACCGCGATGGTTTCTATACCACCAAGATCTTCTTCCCAGTTTTCTGTCATGATTAAACCCTCTTGGGCACATACGATTGCATCAGAAATAGTCTTCTCAGAGACAGTTATCTTCTTTCCTTGAACAAACCCTACTACCTCAGTTTTAGTAATCTTTGGTTTCCTCCAGAAATCCCTTATTAAGTCTGGATAAATCGAGACCTTTTCCAGAAACAAACCATCCCAACCAGCAGCGTTGATGTACTTGCTTACATCCAAGTTATACTCACACAGAATTTCAAAGTTGAAATGATGTTCAGCAGCGATATTGAGGATGTCAGTAACATAGGCAGGCTCGGGAGTTGAGGTTGAAGCCATTGTTGAGTTCTTGAGTAAAGGTTTAGGTTTGAAGGAGAGTTTGAAAACTTTCAGAGAGAAGTTATCAAAGATGAAGAGTATCGAAAAGTTTTTCAGAGGGAAAGGAGTTACCTTTAAAGGGTTTCCGAATACCAACAGTTTTCAAGGGAAATTAAAAAAATTGATTAGACAAGACTTTAGTGAAAAAACGGCGTTGGTATATTGGGACCGTAAAAAGGTTACGATGGGATTGATGGAAGTCGCTGACTCAGCAAGGAAATGATTAAAATCAAACGTTTTAGTATGACTGAGTTCAAAAAAAAATTTTAAAAGACAAATGTATGTAAGATTGGGTCCACATAAGATTGAGGGTGGACGCACAAAAAACATAAGTAGTGGACGCGGCACACCAACAGTAGTGGACGCGTAGACTACACAAGTTCTGGACGCCAAAACTAGTGGACGCACAGATAAAACATGCAATCAATACATATACCATATTAAACCACATGCAACATGTTAAGATGTTTTCTGATAAAAGTAAATCTGTCCTCAGCAAGAGGTTTAGTAAAGATATCTGCCCATTGATGGTCAGTATCTACAAATTGAATATCAAAAACACCCTTTTGCACATAGTCTCTGATAAAGTGATGTTTGATTTCTATATGCTTAGCCCTAGAATGAAGAATTGGATTCTTAGACAGATTAATTGCAGCAGTATTATCACACATTAGTGGAATACTACTTACAAACACATTGTAGTCCTCCAATTGGTGTTTGATCCAGAGAAGTTGTGAGCAGCAGTTTGCAGCTGATATATATTCTGCTTCAGCGGTTGATAGGGCAATGGTACTCTGCCTTTTGCTTGACCACGATACTAGATTAGCTCCAATGAAGTGACATCCCCCACTGGTGCTTTTTCTTTCAATTCTATCTCCAGCATAGTCAGCATCACAAAAGCCAACTAATCTGTAGTCTCCATCTTTCTTAAAGCACAGACCAAGATTAGTAGTACCTTTTAAATATCTAAAAATTCTTTTAACTGCTGATAAATGAGATTCTCTAGGATCAGATTGAAAACGAGCACATAAGCAAACACTGAACATTATATCAGGCCTAGAAGCAGTTAGATATAAGAGAGATCCAATCATACCTCTGTATACCTTCTGATCTACCTTTTTCTCTTTATCATCTATGTTCAGTGTGGACGTGGGATGCATAGGTGTGTTCATAGGTTTGCAATCATCCATCTTAAACTTTTTGAGAAGTTCCTTTGTGTACTTAGTTTGATGGATGAACACCCCGTCCATAGATTGTTTGACTTGAAGTCCAAGAAAGAATTTGAGTTCTCCCATCATGCTCATTTCAAACTCTTTCTGCATTAGCTTTGAGAATTCTTTGCACAAAGATTCATTAGTAGCACCAAATATAATATCATCTACATAGATCTGTACTACAATGAAGTTGGAATTAATTGATTTTCTAAACAAGGTAGTGTCTACCTTTCCTCTGACAAAACCATTATCCATTAGAAAAGAACTTAGCCTATCATACCAAGCTCTTGGGGCTTGTTTTAGGCCGTATAAAGCTTTCTTAAGCTTGTATACATGTTCAGGTTGGGTTTCATTCTCAAAACCCGGTGGTTGCATAACATAAACTTCTTCATTGATAAAACCATTTAAAAAAAGCACTTTTTACATCCATTTGAAAAAGCATAATATTATGATGTGCAGCAAATGAGAGTAAAATTCTGATTGCTTCCAATCTTGCAACGGGTGCAAAGGTTTCAGTATAGTCTATACCTTCTTCTTGAGAATAACCTTGTGCAACCAATCTTGCTTTATTTCTTATAACCTTACCATTTTCGTCAAGCTTGTTTCTGTAAACCCATTTTGTTCCTATAACAGATTTATTCTTAGGTAGGGTTACCAGAGTCCAAACTTTATTCCTCTCAAACTGATTTAGCTCTTCTTGCATTGCCAAAATCCAACCATTGTCCAGCAGAGCCTCGTCTACAGTTTTTGGTTCCAATTCAGACACCAATGCAGAGTCTTCTTGCTCTCTGAAGGTTGATCTGGTTCTTAGCTTATCGCTTGGATTTCCTATGATTTGATCCGGTGGATGATAATTCTTGAAATGCCAAGTTCTCTGAGCATTGTCTTGTTGAGAGGTGGATGCTTCTGGTTGATGAGAAGGGTCTTCAACTGGATCATCAGTTTTAACTTCTTTTGTTTCTCCTGGGATGTTTAGGTTAAGATCTGCAAAACTTTCATCTAGCTCTGATAGTTTCTTATCAGGCTGTTTGTCATCAAATCTAACATGTATAGATTCTTCTACTATTAAAGTTCTTGAGTTATACACTCTAAATCCTTTTGAGGTTTCAGAAAATCCTAGAAGAATTCCATTGTCTACCTTTGCATCAAACTTACCAAGTTGATCTTTTGTATTTAAAATAAAACATTTACATCCAAAAGGATGAAAATAAGATATGTTGGGTTTTCTGCCTTTCCACAATTCATAGGGAGTCTTACTCAGAATTGGTCTAATGTATATTCTGTTCTGAATGTAGCAGGCAGTGTTCACAGCTTCAGCCCAGAAGTGCTTAGGGACAGAATTGTCATTGAGCATAGTCCTAGCCATCTCTTGAAGAGATCTGTTCTTTCTCTCTACCACACCATTTTGCTGTGGTGTTCTTGGTATTGAGAAGTTGTTTTGAATTCCATTTTCTTCACAAAACTCATTGAATAGCTCATTGACAAATTCTCCCCCATGGTCACTTCTGATTGAAGCTATACACATCCCTTTTTCATTCTGTACACGTTTGCAGAATACAGAAAAGACCTTGAAAGACTCATCTTTGTGAGCAAGGAACATAACCCATGTCCATCTAGTATAGTCATCCACAATGACTAGACCATATTTCTTACCACTGATAGAAGCAGTCCTTGTTGGACCAAAAAGATCAAGGTGTAGCAGTTCTAGTGGTCTCTTGGTACTTACAATATTCTTAGATTCAAAAGAACCTTTGACTTGTTTTCCCTTCTGACATGCATCACAGAGAGCATCAGATTTGTATTTAAGGTTTGGTAATCCTCTCACGAGGTTATGCTTATTTAGCTTTGAGATTAATCTCAAGCTTGCATGACCTAGCCTTTTATGCCAAATCCAACGTTCATCTTCAATGGACACTAAACATGAGACACTTTGATTTGAGAGGTCCTCCAAGTCAATTTTGTATAAATTGTTTTGCCTCTTAGCAGTGAATAAAATTGATCCATCATTTTTCTTGACATAACACATGTTCTTATTAAAAGAAACATCATATCCCCTGTCACATAATTGACTTATGCTCAGTAGATTATGTTTTAAACCATTCACCAAAAGAACATTATCAATGGAGGGAAAATGATGTTTACCGATTTTACCTATACCAGTGATCTTTCCTTTCTGATTTCCTCCAAATGTCACCCAGCCACCATCCTTATGTTTAAGGTCTTGGAACATATACTTTTCTCCCGTCATGTGACGTGAGCATCCACTGTCCAAGTACCAAGATGTTTGTTTCTTTCCTGTTGTTAAGCAGATCTGCAACAGGTATTATCTTGTTCTTAGGTACCCAAACTGACTTGGGTCCTTTCATGTTAGTTTTCTTTGGACGAGAATATTTAGTATGCCTATTATATATGCATCTAGATGTAGAGTGCCCACTTTTTCCACACACTTTACAAAAGGTGTTGGACGGGCCAGATTTGGTTTTTGCATACCTAGCTGGAGCTTTTGAAGCTCTTTGCTGCATAGGTGGTTTTGACTTAATGTAAGATGCCTCATGCTTCTTATTGTCATAACCAAGGCCAGATTTATCAAAGGGTGACCTAGAATACCTTAGGATAAGACTAAGCTTATCTGAGCCTCCTACCAGTTTTGACAGAGAGTCTGTCAAGTATTTTACATCTTGTTTTAGTTTAGCAACTTCACAAGAATTGTCAGGCTCACATTCAGATTTGTCAGTTAGACTGACATTCTCTGATTTTAGCTTATCATTTTCTTGAAGCAAACTTTGTTTTTCCATGCAGACTCTATCATATTCTTTGGTTAATTTTGCAAACTTCTTTTTAAGACTTTTGTATTCATGAGACAATATGGATGAGTCATGCAGTAATTCATCAAAGGCATTTTTGAGAGTTGAAGGTTCAGAATCTGTTACCTCATCATCATCAGTGTACTCATTCTCTGATGATGTGTCTGCCATGAGGCAAATGTTTGCCTCCTCCTCTGCTTCCCCTTCCTCATCTGATGAGGATAAGTCCAAGTCCTCCCATGTAGCCATTAAACCCTTCTTTTTCTTAAAGAACTTCTTCTTCTCTTTTAGGTCAGGGCAGTCGGCTTTGAAATGTCCTGGCTTTTTGCATTCAAAGCACAAAGGTGGACCTTTTTCTTTGGAGTCTGATTTCTCCTTAGAAAATTTCTTGTTGAATGGCTTTCTCTTGAAATTATTTTTTCTTCTCCACATGTGTTGTATCTTTCTGGAGATGAAAGATAGTTCATCTTCATCTGATCCTTCATCACTGTCTGAAGGTTCAGCATCATCTGAAGACTCAGCAGCTTTGAGAACTTTTGAAGAACTTGCTTTCTTTGCCTTTAAAGCAATGGACTTTCCCTTTCTGGAATTGTCTTCCTCATTTAGTTCAAGTTCATGAACTTTTAATGATCCTAGAAGTTCTTCCAGAGAGAGAGTATTCAGATTCTTAGCTTCTTGAATAGCAGTGACCTTCGGTCTCCACTGCTTGGAGAGACTTCTCAGAATCTTTCTGATATGATCCCTATTCTCATATACTTTTCCCAGAGATCTGAGACTGTTTGTTATTGTTTGAAATCTTCCAAACATCTGATCTATAGACTCATGATCAGTCATCTTGAAGAGCTCATACTGGTGAACCAGCATGCTTATCTTTGACTCCTTTACTTGTGATGAGCCTTCATGAGCGAGAGCCAGTGTATCCCAGATTTCTTTTGCTGTGTTGCAGCTATGAACTTTATCATGTTCTGATCTGGTAATAGCACACATCAAGTAATGTTTGGCTTTGAGATTTAGTTGATGTTTGGCTTTTTGATCAACACTCCAATCTGCTCTAGCCAGTACTGCTTGATTTTCACCTCTTGGCTCAGTGTAGCCATTCTCTATCAGTTCCCAGATGTCTAGGTTCTGTGCATCTAGGAAGGCCATCATTCTCTTCTTCCAATAGTCGTAATCAGTTCCATCAAAGAGTGGAGGTCTGTTGATAGCTTGTCCTTCTGCATCCATGGTGATAGGATCGTACTTCCTCAGCACTTGTTAGATGCTCAACCCTTTCGAGGCTGTGCTCTGATACCAACTGAAGTTGACACAGGCAAACACAAGAAGGGGGGGGGGGGTTGAATTGTGTTTGTTAATATTTTTCGAAAACAGCCTTTTCAAAAAGATTTTCTCACACAAAAATAAGGAGACAGAATAAAGCACACAGAAAAGAAGTCTTTTGAAGGATTAACAAATTCAAGTTCAAATCCCCACAGTTAGTATAAATACGTAAAACCAAAGAGATAAGGGATAAGAAGATTTACACAAGATGTTTTATCCTGGTTCACTCTCTTCCAACCAAGAGCTACGTCCAGTCCCTTCTACTTGAAGGATTTTTCCACTATTTTCAAATAGATTACACCAAGTATTCAACACCTCTCCAGGCTCACAAGTATTTCTTTCTTAACAAGCCTCTTCAGGCTCTACCTCTAATAAAGAGTTTTGATTTCTTTGATCTTCTAACTCACTATATGTGAGAGTATGAAAGTTTAAGATCAGATAAATATTATAGCAAGAATTCAAACTATAATATTACAGACTTTTGCTTTTTGAATGAATAAGAGAGTATATGCTTCTCAAGAGATTTCTTGATATTTCTTTGTATGCGCAAAAGTTGTTTCTTCAAAAGCTTTAGTCTTCTATTTATAGGGTCCTTGATCTTCTCTTCAGAATCTTCAACGGTTGTATTTGAAATTCCCGTTTAGTAATAGAGTCAACCCAGTAAATATCCGTTGAGACTCAGCTGGCTCGAGGCCTTTGTACTGTGAGACAAATTCTTGCATGTAAAAGCACACCTCTGAGCAAAAGCAGCTTGAAAACAGTTTTGCCTCCTTTGTACAAGTTCCAACTATATCAGCGTAAAAAGGTGACAGGGTACACAATGTTTTGCATTGTACTATTCTGCTTTTTGCAAGTCCTTTTTTGTACTATGTTTCTCTCAATGAAACAAGGCAATGCGAGTTGATAATACAAAAAGAGAAGAACCATTATAAATGAAAAGAATATCAATCATAAGAATTAAAATCGCTTTGCTTCAGATTGGTATAAATGCTTAAGAAAATCTCCGTCCAGCAACGAGAGTAAAGGCAGGATAAGCAATAAGAGTTTTAAGGCTCCGTCCACTGACGTGGCAACCAAAACTTCGTCTACTTAAAACATCGGTCTTGTCAGTACTTGCAATATCTAAAGTCTCCGTCCAGTGACGTGGCAATAGCAGACTAAGGTTATTATTAGAGAGAAGCTCTCGTCTACACCAAGAGAAATTCTCCGTCCACTAAAAGCATTCAAGCGCTCGTCCACTGACGTGGCACTTGAGTTAAAAGGGAGATCCTTGATAGAGTGGACTCGACCACTCTTTCAGCATAAGATATTCAATATAAGACACATGGACGCGGATTTGCAAGGAAAATAGACTTAACATATTTATCTTATAAAGAACAGAGATTCTTTAAGACTAAAGGCACTTGTTAGATTTAAAGCATTAACACTTTGCTACACAAATTTAATTCTCATTGTTAACATCAAAACCTAGAGATTATTTAATCCAAATTATTTTGGTTCCAACAAGGTTGGATCTTGCCCAACTATAACTCCAGTGTCATTGCTCTCATCCCAAAAATATCCAATGCTGCTAAAATTGATCAGTATAGGCCTATTGCATTGGCTAACTACAAGTTCAAGATCATCACAAAGATTTTGGCTGATAGGCTGGCTTGCATAGCTCCTAAAATCATAGCTGATAATCAAAGAGGTTTCATTAAAGGTAGGCATATCTCTGACTGTCTTGGAGTTGCTTCTGAATGTATAAACTTGCTTGACAAGAGGTCTTATGGTGGTCAGTTAGCCTTAAAAATTGACATTAAGAAGGCTTTTGATACACTTGATTGGAATTTTATCCTGAAGGTTTTGCATGCTTTCGGTTTTAATAGTCAGTTCTGTACTTGGATTGAGACTATCCTTTTGTCTGCAAAACTTTCTGTTTCAGTGAATGGCAAGGCTGTTGGCTTCTTTAATTGCATGAGGGGAGTTAGACAAGGTGACCCCTTGTCTCCTCTTTTATTCTGCCTTGCAGAGGAAGTTCTGAGTAGAGGTATCAGTTTGCTTGTTGATGAAGGTAAGCTGCAACTAATGACTGGCCCGAGGAATCACAGAATGCCTAGTCACATTCTTTATGCAGATGACATCTTAATTTTCTGTAGAGCTTCTAAAAATTCTTTAAAGCATCTGTTGGCTTTATTTAAGGAATACGAGCAGGTTTCAGGGCAAGTGGTTAGTGCTGAAAAATCTAGATTCTTTGCTGGGAACATATCAGAAACCAGAAGAGCTGCTATCTCAAATGTTATTGGATTTCAACATGGAACTCTGCCTTTTGTTTATCTGGGGGTTCCTCTCTTTAAAGGGAAGCCTAGAAGAATACATCTTCTGCCAATTGCTGATAGAATCAAGAGCACTCTTGCTTCTTGGAAGGGATCTCTTCTCTCTATTATGGGGAGAGTTCAATTAGTCAAATCGGTTGCTATTGGTATGTTAGTTTACAGCTTTCATTTATATGCTTGGCCTGTAAACTTAATCAACACAGTGGATAAATGGCTGAGAAATTTCATCTGGAGTGGTGATGTTAATGTCAAAAAAACAGTCACTGTTTCTTGGAAGCAGGTGTGCAAGCCCTTTCAGGAAGGTGGCCTTGGAATCAGGTCTGTCAAAGCCATTAACAAAGCTGGCCTATTGAAGCTGGGTTGGGACTTTGTTTCATCAAAATGCCAATGGTCTGCCTTGTTAAAAGCAAGATCTATCAGGAACAATCTTCCTATTAACCATCATATATCTTCATCTATATGGCCTGGAATTAGAAATTGTTTATCTGTTATTCTGGAGAATGCTACTTGGTCCTTAGGCAATGGTTTGAACATTCACTTCTGGAAAGATAAATGGCTATCCATTGTAATTTTGGATATGCTCTCTGCTCAGTATATCACTCAGTTAGACTCGAACAACTTATTTGCCAAGGTAGCCGATTTTATTGTTGATGGTAAGTGGTGTATTCCTCATGAACTTCTTACTAATTGTCCTGCTCTTAAAGATGAAGTTGAGCAGATCACTATCCCTAGAAATCCTGGTGAGGATCAACTAATGTGGTCTTTATCACATTCTGGCACTCTTACATTTAAGGAAGCTTATTCTTTTATTTCTCCATCCAGTCCAGGCTTACCTTGGTACAAGCTAATTTGGAATATCCATATTCCTCCTTCCAAATCCTTTATTTTTTGGAGAATTTTGCAAAACAAAATGCCTACTGATGAGAACTTGCATTGTAGAGGTTGCATAATAGTCTCTATGTGTAACCTTTGTGGGAATGCTTATGAAACTACACAGCATCTTTTCTTGGATTGTTCATTTGCTCAGTCAATTTGGCAGTGGTTTATGAGTTGTCTGCAATGTGGTATTGACTGCACTAGCTTTGTTTCTTTGCTTGATGTTTGCTCTCGGGGTTGGAGCAGCCAAGCTAATGACATGATTATTGCAGGTGTTCTCAATATTGTGTATGTTATTTGGCATTGTAGGAATCAGTTGAGGTTCAATAATAGGAAGGTTGCTATCAGTTCAGCTATTGCTATGATCTCCTCCAACGTTTCCTTGGTTGGTACTTACTCCAAAGGTACCACTTCTAATTCAATTTCGGATTTCTCCTTTATCAAGGCTTTCAAAGTTGATTGTCACCCGCCTGCTGTAAGTAGAATTACTGAAGTTAGATGGCAGCCTCCTATTAGAAATATGGTGAAATGTAACACTGATGGTTGTGCTAAAGGCTGCCCTGGCCCTGCTGCCTGTGGGGGTATTTTTAGGGACGAAAGTTCAGATTTTATTGGTGGCTTCTCGGTGAATCTTGGTTCTCAATGCTCTCTCCAAGCTGAGTTATTGGGTGCTATGAATGCAATTGAGATTGCTTTTTTGAAAGGTTGGAATTTCTTATGGCTAGAGTGTGACTCCCAATTTGTAGTGGCTGCTTTTGAAAACAACAAAATTGTTCCTTGGAGATTAAGGAACAGGTGGAACAACTGTGTCTTGCTCACGAAACGAATGAATTTTTCTGTGTCTCATATTTATAGAGAGGGAAACCATTGTGCTGATAAGTTAGCCATGTATGGCCTTTCCATCTCTGGTTTAGTTTGGTTAGATTTCATCCCTATTGCCATAAGGGAGGATTTTTTTAGGAATAAGGTAGGGCTTCCTAATTATAGATTTCATTAGCTCTCATGGGTTTGGTCTATGTCCCCCCATGTTTTTTGTACTTCTTTTATTCTTTTAATAAAATGGGCACTCTTTTTCCTTGTTGATGCTTTTATCCCTAAGGAGGGTTTTGCATCATAAGGTTTTAATGAGGCCCCTTTTAAAAAAAAAAAAAAAAAAGTACTTTTATAAATTATTTTCCGAAAGAAAACCAGCTATTATTTTAAGTTTTATTTTCGAAATGTGTTAGTCATGTAATGCCCGAGGAGGGGTTTTACACAAGAAGTCCGACCTTAGATTTTAGTAATCGTGAATTTTCAAGTGAAATGACCAAAATACCCCTAAGCTTAACCTAACCGACGTTAAGTTAAATTTTAACCATGGTTAAGGAACCGAGGTTAGTTTGTGTGGACTAGGAGCAGCCACACCATTCAATTAATATGAGCCACATGATTTTATTCATGGTTAGCAACATAACCCTAGTTAAGTTAATTATTAACCATAGTCAATCATATATTAATTTAATATTCACAAAACCCATTAAGTTAAAACATAAGAACCTTTTACTCATCTCTTCATCTTCTTCATTTTCCTTCAAAAACACACAAAAACTCCATTGTTGATCCAAGAGCTCCATTGAAGAAGTTGCCAAGATCATCATCCTTTCTTCATCTTCTTCACACTCTTGAGGTAATAGGATCATCCATGATCATCTCCTCTCTTCTTGAATCCATTTCCTTCCTATTTCATGAGTTTTGCAATCTTAGATCTAGAACTTTAAATAATTCTAGAAAATTGTAGAAAAATAATTTTAATGTGAAACCAATTGCTATGATCTTGTTATGTCTTCTAATTTCATTATCCAAGAGCATGTAATCAAAAAAAAAATTCTTTCCCTATTTTCTCTAAATGGCCGAAACTAAGAAGAAAAGAGGGTTTCATGTTTTTGTGTCATTCTTGAATTCTAACACTTGTTTTAAGATCTCAAATACATATATGATTATAATCCAAGAGCTTAAGTCCAACTAAATTCTCTAACCTATTTTGCTATAAGAGGCCGAAACCCTAACATAAAATGGTTGAAAGTTCTTGTTTGATTTGTAAAATCTATTGCTTGATTTATACTTTCTAATGTCTTCGTAGCCTAAATCCAAAAGTTTGAATCAAAAAGAATTTCCTAGCCTATTTTCTTTTACATGGCCGAAACTCAATTAAAAAGGGCTTGGACTATTTTGTTCATATTTTCAAAGTATAACAATTTATCTAAACTATGTAAGACTATAGGAACTAATACCCAAAAGCTTGGAATGAGAAAAGAACCTTAACCCTATTTTGAATTAGGAGGCCGAATCTAACTATTTAGGTTAAGGGTGAGTTTGTTGATTAATTTGTGGTTATGTTGTTTGGTTTAAGGTGAAACTGTTAAGCTGTGGTGTGATAACGAGGAGCGTCGAATTCGGGATTTCGGTGCTAACTTTGGTGGGGGAAAGAATCATTCTACCGTCGGAATCGATAAGTAGTATATTCTATAATAATTGTGTAGGGCGACCTCAACCCTACAAGTAGTCGAGTAATCGACAAGACCAAAATCACATTGGAAACCTTTTCTGTAAAACCAATGGTGATTTGAGGATTCTAGGTTTATCGGCATTAGATTGATTTTATGATATTGATTATGTTGGAATTTCTTATTTATTGATTTGATTGTGATACGCTGGTTGAGGTATTCCATTACATGTGACATATTATTTTTGGTGTTTGAATATTTCCTGATATTGTGTTATGCATGATCTGCTTGGTTTAGTACTATGCTTAGTTGATTTTAAGGGAGGATATATGTTGTTCGGAAGATTTGGTATGGGTGAGAAAGTATATGTGACTTAGAAGTGCCTAGCTTAAATTTATTACTTTAAGGATGAAATGTGTCATAGAATGCGAGTCGAGGCTATGATGGAAGCTTGAGGCACTAGGTTGTTATTGATGTAATTCAGTGAGGTTCATATGTTGCATTGTTGTTATAACCGTGTATTTGAAATACACGAGGTCCGAAGTCCTCGTGGGACCGTCCCAAGTTAGATTTAATTTGTGCAGCTATAGTGTCAATGCTTTGCTTGAGCACCCTCGAGATAGAGAACCAGGGTATGCACCGACTGTGCTGTGCAGCTATAGTGTCATTGCCTTGCATGAGCATTCTCACAATGGATGAGAATGTGCACCGGTTTTGGGGACGCATCACTTGACGACTGACTAACATCCCTAACGGTAATGGGAGATTAGTGGCCACGTCAGCATAAAGGCTTAGATTGCATGAGTTGAGGGTAGAGAATGATATTGTTAATTGAGGATTTAGGTGGTTTTGGAGTGATGATTGTCTGTGACTTTTGTTATATTATATACTATGGTTCTTTTCCGCTTTTGATGATAGAACTGTTTCTTATCCCTTATATTTTTGTATATTTGTGTGTCTACTTTATTTTAGTTAGAAGACCCGATGAAGGAATATGTTGCTGAGGAGCTGGACAGAGCTCTATATGAAACAGAGGTTGCCGAGGAGTTGGATGGAACTCCTTATGAACCAGAGGCCGGAGGACGAGCTGTGAACCACGGTGATAGAGTTTAGGATGTATGGCCAGTGTGTCTCATGAGACATTTTAGATTTTTCCGCTAAGTATAACAGTTTGTTTAAGTATATGCCTGTGAGGGATCCTACTGAGAGGATACCCTCAACAATTTTTGTATTATGTGTAAAAACATATGTGTGTATTCGCATTATAATATGGTGTGTTGTTTTTAATTATCCAAAGTTACACGTTTATTAACTTAAGTTTTTAATTTTGACGTATTTTCACGTTAAGCGTGCGATTAAGAAATGAATTAATGGTGCTTTAATCTAATAACACAACGGGGCACAACGGGGTGTCTTAGTGTAAGCTCATTATGAGCTAAACTTGTTGTAGCTATGGGTATGTAACCTTGAATAGATGTTTAGTTGAATTTATGTTAAGTTATGCTATTGCATTTTCTCTTATGTTGCGCGTTATTGTTATTTATTTGAGCTTGATCAACTTAGGTAAATATTAAGCTTGCTAAGCTTGGAAAAGTTAAGTAAAGTGGAACTAGTTAAGAGATAAGGATTAAGTCACTAATTGGAAAATTAGTTGATGTCGATTGGATTAGGAATAATCATTCAAGTCCTTAAGCTAGCTGGACATGCTTATCAAGAAGATGGTGTAATTAATATGAAACTAGGAATAGAACGCATTTAATGAATACAAATACAATACAGCAAAGGAGATAAGAAACAGTTCTATCATCATAAGCGGAAAAGGAATTATAGCATATAATATAATAACAGTCAAAGACACACATCACACATAACTAACAATCATCCTTAAATCACAATATTTTCATCTACCCTCAATCTCATGCAACTAAACCTTTATGTTGACGTGGCCACCACCAATCCTATCACACATCCCTCGTTAGGGATGTCAGTCAATTGTCCAAGCGATGCGTCCCCAAATACCAGTGCACACCCTCGTTCGATCTCGGGGGCGCTCATGAATATCAAATGACACTATAGCTGCACATTTTATCCGGTGCACACCTTCGTTCGCTCTCGAAGGTGCTCATGCATAGCAATGACACTATAGCTACACAACCTCAATCTAAGTTGGGACGGTCCCACGAGAACTTCGGACCTCGTGTGTTCCCAACACACGGTTGTGAACAACAATGCATATATATGAATCTTATTGACTCGCCTCGGTTACAACCTAGTGCCCCAACCTTCCATCGTCGTCTCAACACACATTTCGTGTCACATCTCATCTATAAAATAATTAATTTAGGCTAGGCACCTCTAAATCACAATCGTTCTCTCACTCACAAGCATATCTCCCTAACAACACATATCCTTGTCTAAATGTCAACTAAGCATGTTATCAGACCAAACAGTTCATACACAATAAAATAATAATAAAATATTCAGACAAAATAAGAGGCACATACAATAGTTTACCACAACCAGCGCATCACAAGCAGTTCAATAATGATAACATCAGACATCCTCGAATATACTAAAATTATCCTAAAGACGATAAACCTACAATCTTCAAATCATCATTAGTACTATGGAATAGTTGCCAATGTGATTTTGGTCTTGTCGATTACTCGACCATTAGTAGGGTTTAGGTTGTCCTACACCATTATTATAATATATACTACCTATCCATTCCGACGATAGGATGATTCTTTCTCCCACCCGAGCTTAACACCGGAATCATGAAAACGAATCTTCTCGTTATCACACCACAAGCTACCGATTTAACCTTCAACCAAATCAACATAAACAAAATCAATCTAAGACAACTCTAAGCTAGGGTTCGGCCAAGACACCAAAATAGGGCTAGGGTTATTTTCTCAGTTCCATCTTTTGGATCCTAGTTACTAGAGCCTTAACTAGCATAGAAAAGATCGTTACAACTCAAAAATTTGAAACAAAACTCATCCATCCACTTGGTTAGGGTTTCGGCCAAGAGAGTAAAAATTAGTTAGAAATTTCTTTTGCTCACATACTCTTGGATCTAGAATATAGCAACCTTAGATAGCTTATAACCATCATCATCTAAGTTAAAACTTGAACAAAATCTCATTTGGCCTATATATATAGATTCGGCCAACATGACAAAAATGGGTTAGAAATTTCTTTTGTTTTCAAGCTTCTAGATCTGATAACTAGAGGTAGTAGAGAGGTAAGATCAAGTGTCATAACACTTAAAACATTTTTCTATGATTTTTCATGAATTTTTGAAAAACTAGATCAAGAACTTGAAATTTGAGAAAACTTGATGAAAATGGAAATTTATGGATAATTAATGGAGCAAATATGATGAGGAAGAGGATCCTCACTTTGAAATGAAGCAATTTGATGAATAACTTGAAGGAAATTGATCAATATCACAAGTTTTCAAGAATGGTATTCTTAAGTGTTTTTGAGAAAATGGACTCGAACCATGTGATGAAATGAATTAATGAAGTGCCTAAGTGTTACCGGGGGGGGGGGGGGGGGGGGGGGGCGTGTATGGAGGGGTAGGATGGTCCAAAAATTTTTGGGTCAAAGTTGTCATTTCATGGAAAGTTCAAGGGCATTTTGGACTTTTTACCTGAACAAATATCTAGATATTATTTTTGTCATGATTACATGGTGACATCATGGATGACCTCAATCGCCATAAGTCATCATGTATGACTCGTTGTCCCGATCTCTTGGTGGTTCTATGAAGTTCCGCATCCGGCTCCGCCGTTTTTCTGACTTAGGTTTTACGCGCGTTTTCTTTAAAATTTCGCCCGTAAAAAGAATAATAATATATTTTTGAGCAATAATTCAAAATAGCCTATATCGTTGAAAATATGATATAAAACTAAACTGTTTCGTTCTCGGGTCAAAAGTAGGTTTTTTGCTCAGTAACATTTTACAGTCAGTGAAAACGCAAACCGGTTTCCGTCTGAATTTTCAACCCAAAATTTTACCATAACCCTCTACCATAAGGTAGTGTATGAATATGATTTTGTTTTATCCAAAAATCATTTTCTTGGTCTCAGATAAGAATATAAATAAATATATCTTTACCGGTAATACAGCATATATAAAAAGCAGGATGTTACATTACTACCCCACTTAGAAAAAAATTTCGTCCTCGGAATTTCGTGACTCGAAACTAGATAGTATCTTGTAATCGTATGTTAATCTAAAGATCCTACGTTGTATTTCCCATCGCTATCTTCCCCCTAAGTGACATTGGTAACTTCATAACATAATTCATTCTTATATTGTTCAATTTATCCTTGAAACTATCCATCACTACATTATGTTCATTGACATTAACATTTCACCTTAATCTATCATCCTTGAAGGCATAATTAAAACTTAATCATTTTCTCTTCTTAATACCGGTCCACTAGAAAACCTTATTTCAACATCTAACTCCCACGATTAACACCAAGATCAATACTACCTTAACTTCATACTCAATGTATCCCATTGTAGTTTGAGTCCCATTGAACGTAGTCCACCACTCCAAATTATATCATAATCATACGTCTCAACCTCAAAAGAACATTATCACACCCCTTTAATGTAACTGAAACCAAATGAAATCACGTCTGGTAGGATTATCTAACTCATAAATTTTGAACTTTTCTAACCACTTAGTTTTACTCTAGAACTCCTCTTTTCCGCTCACATTCAGCTTATGTAAAACTACTATAGACACTTTCCTATAATTCTTCAAACTCATACAATAAATCTTAACTACGGACATTGATCATTACACTAGATTCCTTAATGATAATCTGCCTCGATCATCATTTGATTTATAATAACTGTCTCACTTACTGATATTGATCTTAAGAGTTCACATCCTACCAATCACAACTATACCTCAACAAAACTCCCATCACTTGTTGTCTATCCTGCTAAAGGGATGATCGTAATTAGATACTACACTTAGGAGTGTAAACGAGTTGAGCAGAGCCGAATACTTAAAGCTTGAGCTTGGCTTGTAAAAAAAATGAGAAGCTCAAGCTTGTAAACGAGCCTAACTAAAAGCTTGAGCTTGGCTTATTACAAAAAAGTAAGGCTTGAGCTTGGCTTGTGTAGCTCATTTATAGCTTAATTATTTTAGCATTTATGAAAATTTTTATTAACAAAAAACCATGCGTAGTTCCATAATATGAAAATTTTGCATTTAAAATTTAATTAGAATTTTAACAAACATGAAACTTCAAATGGTGCCCGTTCAATTCCTCTTATTTTAGTACTTTTTTTTGTTGATTGTAGCCGTATGTTGGTAACTTAGTACTATACTAGGATACAAATGGTTTTCTTTATATTAGATATTACGGGTAGGAGGTGGAAAGACTTTTCATTAGGATAATTACAAAAAAATATTGGGAGTGGGTTTAACTATTCTACACTTACTCCCGACCAACTTTCTAAGGATCAGCTCGTTTTCTTGCACATCCATCGAGTTGAGGGTGATCAGTTAAACTCAATCTCAACTTGGTCTTTAACGTATTGATGCAGACATTATCACCAACGTGAGGTAAGTTTTCTAGTCTCAACTTTGAAACGATGTTGGAAAACACTCCATGGAGTCTGGTCAGTCCTCCAATACCTGATTCGGTTTCTCTTCCTCACTACATAGTGGCTCTTAATAGGTAGGGAAGGTGTCAACTTCGTCAGCCGGTTCACGATCGCTCGAAAAAAAACGCGATTCTTAATGGTTTTCGGTAAACCTTCCATAAAATAAATTTTTCATTGCGGCACTATCATCTTAACAAGGAATATCTCAAAAGTCAAATTGTATTCTTATTGTACTCAACTAGGTCTGTATCGTGATATGAATCAAGTAACCATCCTCATGACTTATGAGATAGGTCACACGTCAATGGCGTTTTGAAAATATGTAGGGTAATGTAGGGTATAGTTGATCAAAGGTGCCAAGTTCTTTCTAACTACAATTAGACATGGTCTTGAAGATTATGGCAAGAAATTTTCAAGAAGAGCAATTTCTTGGTCTTACCCTCACAAGAAGGTATATAGAAGAATTTATCAAACGAAAAGATACAGGAATGTTCATTATGTAAAAAGATTCTTCAATAGGTTCGTGAGTGTAAAAATGACCGATACATTCTTACAAACATGACCCTACTAAAGTTCGTTCTTTCACAAGAACTTCCAGTGGATTAGGAAATCAAAAGATGAACACTTCCTAACCTCAAGAGGATTCATTCTTAGTATAAGAAATTTACAGAACGATGATTTAAAAAGGAAACAATCTGGCCAAAAATCAGACTGGATCACATCTACCAAAAGTAAAAGTGATTGGAGTAAGTTTCATCAAGATACTTCTGTTACCAAGAAGTTCTGTTACCAAGAAGTAATTAGTGTTACAACTCTAAAATATAGTCATAACAGATTTTTCAACAAAGTGTGAAGCAATAAATTTCCTTCGTCCATTTTCTTTCTTTTCTTATGTTATATTAATTTATACATTTTATTCCTCTTTTTAGAAAAGTACTTCTATGTGGTTCATTTTTAGTATTTTGAGAGATCCCAACTAGGAAGGCACCTCCAACCCCATCAATTATCTGCATGCAACACCTCAATAATTTATTCCAAAAAGAAAAAAGAATAACAAATACAAAATCATGAGTGACCAAATCAAAACCCATGAGGGATAAAATCATCATCTAAATCTAAAATTTGGATGCCAAACCTACTATGGTTAAAATCATCCAGAACAAAAGATGGAACACTATCCCACCAAGAGAAACTGGAGCTAGAAAGGCCATATGATGCTAATTTATCAACACAAGAGAGTTTTCTTCCCTAAAGATGTGGGAAACTCATAAATCCATTTGATGCACTATGAATAAGCAATTATTCCACCTAACTCTTAATTTCCAAGGCACTATATAAGGATTACTGAAGGCAGTGACCACTAAAGTTGAGTCGAATTCCAACCAAAATTTGTTCCAACCTTTATCATGAACAGCTTCAATTGATGTTATTGCTGCAACCAATTCTGCATGAAAAGCTTAGGTAGTACCACTAGTGTAGGAAGCATTAAAAGTGGCTTTTAACGTCAAAAAATACTAGACATTAATACAGCCAACGTTAAAAGTCACACTATTGACGTCTGTTGAGAATCGACATTAAAGTTTACTTTTAACGTTGGTTTTTAATTAACAGACGTTAAAAGATTACTTTTAATGTCTGTTTCTATATCTAACTGATGTTAAAAGTACGCTTTTAACGTCGGTTGATTAGTCAACAGACGCTAAAAGTAATCTTTTAACGTCTGTTTTATGCTTTAACAGAAGTGAAACATTACTTTTAACGTCTGTTGTATAAGAATGGATAACAACAGAATTTCTGAATTTGTTATCCAGTTATTCTGTTAGGATAGAGGATAAGTTTGTTAAGCTTGTTAAGTTCTTTTTTCTTTCTTCCGCATTGATAAAGATAGACTCTTTTAGTTAGTTTTTCTGTTTCTTATCAGTAAGTTTCTTATCCAATTGTATTTTAGATTAGATGAAACCAAGCCTATATATATGAGGCATGATACTCTCTGTAATCAAGTTAACAACAATCAATACACAATTGTTTCAATAAAGATAATTCTGGAGATTCTCGAGACTTTCTTTGAAAGGTGTATGAAGATATATCAGTTTAAAGGGAATGCAGCTGCAACACAAGAGCTAATATTTCAGCTAAGAGGTGATGTATTGTTGTATTGATATAACATCATCATAATCTATGTAAAAAGTTTTTCTTACCTGATGTAAAAAGCCTAAAGTGCAATAGTGTTGTTATCCTTGTAGCCGGTCTTACCTGGGTTGTATTTGGCTTGAACTTTGATATAGTCTTTGCACTCTCTAGCCTAGAGCACATGCTAGAGTGTATGCTCTTAAACCCTTCCTAAAAGGTGTGGAGAATAGCCACTTCGATTCTAAGGCTAGATCATATTTAATAAATTGCTATAATTATCGAGAAAAAAATCTTGTGTGGCAGGTGGTTACTTGGGCTATTTGGCTAGCATGAAATAATATTGTGTTCAAGGGTAGTCAGTTTGATATGATAAACATTGTTCACATTATTAAGGTTAGTTCTTGGAATTGGTTTGTGTAGGGATGGAGTTAGACATCAATGATTGGGAGGGCCAACTATAAAAATTGAAATCCATCCAATAAATAGACACATCAAATTTAATACAAAATATTCATAATTATATATTTCTAAATGTTAATTACGTTAGTAATATATCAAACATAGATCACTTCTCCTGCATGTCACAAAAAGTATATAATTGAAATGTACACTAAACCTTTTAGCATACACTAATAATATTGACAGTGTGATGCTAATTGCCCACAGCCAAATGTACTAGATAATTTCTACAACTTATTACTACTTTTATTTATTTATATTGTTTATAAAAAAAGTCAGGGAGGGTTAACGCCCTCCCTATATATAACGTGCGTCCATCCCTGGGTTTGTGGCTAAGGTGGGGCATTTAGGTGTCTTCTTTTAGATTGATGTATTAACACTACTAAAGCCCTAGCACTAGGCTCACTACCAAAAAAATTATTTACTCTTAGTTCTTATAAAGCAAAAGGCCACACATACTAACAAAAAAGGCTAACATAAAACTCAACCTTTTTTTTCATAAAGTAGTATGCAAAAGCATCACTATAGAAAAATGTTTGTTGATTTATGACTATTTTTGTCAACTCTCTTATACGTATACTTTCATTATCTAAGAGTTTTGAAATCAAAATAAATTCTTAACCTTATTTTCTTTACTTGGTCGAAACCCTAACCAAAGTGGTTAGAGGATTTTATTTCATATTTTTGATTTGTAACACTTGTTTTATGTTAGTTAATACTCTAGGAACTAGAATCCAAAAGATTGAATTAAGAAAATAACCCTAGCCTCATTTTGAATTGAATGGCCGAACCTAGCATAATTAGACATAGATGAGTTTTGTTTGATTAACTTGTATTATCATTGATTTGGTTGAAGGTGGATTTGGTAACTTGTGGAGTGGTAACGAGGAGCTTCGACTTCGTGTTTCCGGTGTTAGCTCAGGTGGGGGAAAGAATCAACCTATCGTCGGAATGGATAAGTAGTATATATTATAATAATTGTGTAGGGCGACCTAAACCCTACTAGTGGTCGAGTGATCGACAAGACCAAAATCGCATTGGAAACCTTTTCTGTAATACCAATGAGGATTTGAGGATTGTAGGTTATCGACATTAAGTTAATCTTATGATATTGAGGATGTCTGACTTTATGGTTATTGAATTGTTTGTGATACGTTGGTTGACGTATTCTATTGCATGTGACGTTTTATTTTGATGTTTGAATATTTTATTGATTATTGTGTTATGCATGATCTGCCTGGTTTGATAAATTGTTTAGCTGATTTTAAGTAAAGATATATGTTGCTCGGAGAGGTATTTTTTTTGGGTGAGAGAATAATTGTGACTTAGAGGTTCCTAGCCTGAATTAATCATTTCATATATGCGAGGTGACATATAGTATGTGTTGGGGCTAAGATGGAATGTTGAGGCACTAGGTTGTTATTGATGCGAGTTAGTGAGATTCACATAGTTGTATTGTTGTTCACAACCGTGTGTTAGGAACACACGAGGTCCGAAGTTCTCGCGGGATCATCCCAACTTAGATTTAGGTCGTGCAGCTATAGTGTCATTTGATATTCATGAGCACCCTTGAACTATGGTGTGCACCGACTGTACCGTGTAGCTATAGTGTCATTGCTTTGCGTGAGCATTCTTACCATGGATGAGATTGTGCACCGACTGTACCGTGCAGCTACAGTGTCATTGCTATACATGAGCACCCTGGATCCAGGGTGTGCACCGATTATACCGTGTAGCTATTGTGTCATTGCTTTGCATGATCATTCTCCCATGGATGAGGTTGTGCACCTGTTAATGGGGACGCGTCGCTTGAACGACTAACTAATATCTCTAAATGAGGATGGGTGACAGGATTAGTAGTGACCACTTTGGTATAAAGGTTTATGTTAAGTCTCTAAAATGTCTGTGTGCATTTCCCTAAGTTTTGATGAAAACTAAACATTGGTTAATGATTTAATTAACCTACTTTGTGGTTGCTAACCTGTCTACTTAGTGTACAGATCAGAAAATAACAAAACTCACCTGTCTGTCTACCTAAGTACCAATCTGTCTGGATAAGAAAAAAGGTCAACCTGTCTGCTGACTGGGATTGTTGACTTCATACAAACTGGTTTCAACCTGTCTCTGCTCTGCTCTCAAACTCGTCTAAGGTTCTTTGTTAAGAACTCGAAGTACAGGAAGCTTTTGGAAGCTGTCCCCTCATGCAGAAGACTCTGAATATCTCTCTCACGCTTATCAAGAAATTCAGAAGTCTCTCTCTCAAGCAACCTAGGAAGTCAGAGACAAACTTCCAGTTAAAGAATGTTTCCAACATGCTTTATTCCCTAGTATTTTCGGTTATTACACAAGAAGGGAAATGTACTCTGCAAAAGTACAAAAGCATTCTGCATAACTCTGATTTGGCTACTACACGATGCATAAAGCCATTATCCTTCATGTTAGAGTACAACCAACGTCTCCATTGCATTAATGGCTGCCCAGAACGACTATATTGCATTTAATGAAGCTCTGCTTGAAGCCATCGTTGCAAGGAATGTCTCTAACGGATATTAAATGTTTGAAGGCTATAAATACAGAAGTCATTGAAGATGAACACATCAGAGATTACAAAGCATTAAAGAGCCATTACTCTGTTCATTTATTCACTCTGTATTCTTCAATCATTTGAAGTTATTACGCAGACTTTCCTAAACTTTACATTTAAACCACTCTCTGAGTGTTAGTGAAAGATCTGTCTGTCTGTAAGTGTATGTATTACAAACTAAACTCTCAAACAAATCTGAGTGAGCCTGAAGAGGCTAGGTGTGCAAAGAATACTTGTCTTGGAGCCTGAAGAGGCTAGGTGTGCAAACAATACATGGAGTCTGTAACCTGATAAGTTATAGTGGATAAATCTTGGTGCTGCCAAGGACTGGACGTAGCTCTTTGTGTTAAAGAGTGAACCAGGATAAATCACTGTGTTAATCTCTCTTCCCTTAATCTCTTTAGTTGTTTTGATTATATATCATCTGCATTCTAACTAAGGGGTTAAAACTATTTTTATCAAGCTTGTTTTTCACCTGTATGCTTGTGTTGTTTTCTGAGAAAAATATAACAGACAGGTGACCTGTCTGTGTAACCTTTTTACACCTGTCCGAACTTAGCTTCTGTGTGCGAAAAGTTTTTAACTTTATTTTAATTTCCGATAAACATAATTCAACCCCCCTTCTCGTGTTTATAGTTGTCTATTTCAATTGGTATCAGAGCTCAGCCTCTGGGTTGAGCATCTAACAGTGTTGAGGTAAAAGATCCTGAAGAATAGACATGACTGCTGGAGCTAGTGGAAGTCACCAGACTGAAGGAGCCTCCTTAACCAGACCTCCATTCTTCAATGGAGAAAACTACAACTATTGGAAAGATAGATTTCAATGGTTCATTCTATCTACAAACTCTGATCTCTGGGATGTCATCACAGATGGTCCTTTCATTCCTAAAAATGATGACAACACTGACAAGCCAAAAGCTCAGTGGACCCCTGCAGAAAAGACAAAGTGGGAGCTGAATCACAAAGCCAGATACAATATTATTTGTGCTCTCAGTCCCGATGAGTTTGAAAAAGTCTGTGCCTGTGATTTTGCCAAAGAAATATGGGACACCTTAGCTGTCACACATGAAGGAACAGCTAAAGTCAAAGAATCAAAAATTGTCATACTTGTCAGAAAATATGACTGTTTCTCATGGAGGAAGGAGAATATGTTGCTCAGATGATAGGAAGATTCCAAACTATCATCAATGGCCTAAAGTCTCTTGGCAAAGTTTACTCTAATGCTGAGAAGGTTGGAAAGATACTAAGGAGCCTGCCTAAGCAGTGGAGACCCTTGGTAACTGCTATCTCTCAAGCCAAAGATCTTACCACCTTGACTATGGATGAACTTCTTGGTACACTCACTGTTCATGAGCAAGAACTTGGAGATGAAATCTCAACAAAGAAGGGCAAGTCAATTGCTCTGAAGGCTAATCAAAAGTCTTCAAAAGCTTCTAAAGCTTTGAAGGCAGATGAGTCATCCAGTGATACTGACCTGTCTGAACCCGAGGATTCTGAAAGTGGTGAAGAATTATCTCTCCTAACCAGAAAGATAAAGTTTCTCTTACAGAAAAAGAAGTTCAGAAAAGATAAGCCATTCAGAAGGTTCAACAAGGACAAGAACTTCAAAGAATTCCACTTCAAGAGACAAGAACTCAATTGTCTGCTATGAGTGCAAGAAGCCAGGTCACATCAAAGCAGAATGTCCTCAACTCAAGAAAGCCCCTTTT
The DNA here is from genome assembly GCA_035048595.1 of Echinosophora koreensis. Classification (NCBI taxonomy): domain Eukaryota; kingdom Viridiplantae; phylum Streptophyta; class Magnoliopsida; order Fabales; family Fabaceae; genus Echinosophora; species Echinosophora koreensis. Next base: position 2,662,539 of record JAPCYP010000025.1, on the reverse strand, counting down.
AAGAAATTCTTCAAAAAGAAGAAGAAAGGAATGATGGCTACTTGGGAAGATCTGGAGTCAACATCTTCTGATGAAGAGACAGAGGAAGAAGCAAATCTCTGTCTAATGGCTAATACTGACTCAGATTCCGATAATGAGGTAAATTCTGACTATGAGGAATTACTTGATGCCTATGAAGAATTGCTGGAGGAATCCAACTGCTTATCTAAGGCTTTCAAATCTCTCAAGAGAGATCATGTTAAGCTCTTCAGTGAGCATAAACAGAAATCTCTAGAGTGTGAGAAATTTTCCAAGGAGAACAGTGAGCTGAAGACTGAAAAGTCTAATGAAGCTAAGATCTCTAGTGATACATCACAGTCAGAAGAAGTTGAAAAATTTCAACAGAAAGTGGAAGAGCTCACTTCTGATCTTGCCAAATTTGTTAATGGTAGAGAAAATCTAACCAAGCTGCTTGGCTGTCAGAGGCACTCTCTTAACAAAGAAGGTATTGGATATGTCCATCAGACGCATCATAAAGTATCAACTAAACACTCTAAAGTGTCTACTACATCTACTTCTATTAAATCCATACCTGTCTGTAATTTCTGTGGAAAGACTGGACATGTTATGTCTAAGTGTCTTCATAAGAAAAGAAGGAAGTCTTCACAGACTCCTAGAACTAACAGAAATGGACCCAGAAAACTATGGGTACCTAAAGATCAAATAATCTCTATTGCAGATGTCCTCAACAGCACAAAGAAAACACCACTGCTGGTACCTGGACAATGGCTGCTCACGACACATGACAGGAGAAAGGTCTATGTTCCTAGACCTCTAACTTAAGAAAGGAGGACATGTGGCATTTGGTGGAAATCAGAAAGGGAAGGTTATAGGAATTGGTACTATTGGTGGTAAACCTCCTCTTCCCTCTATATCAAATGTTCTTATGGTTAAAGGATTAAAACACAATTTGCTTAGCATAAGTCAATTATGTGACAGTGGATTTGATGTCTCCTTTACCAAGGATTTTTGTATAGTTAAAGATCTAAGTGGCAAAACCCTCTTTTCAGCTAAAAGGCAACAAAATCTGTATAAGATTGAACTGACTGATCTCTCAGATCAAAGTGTAACCTGTCTGATGTCTAAAGAGGATGAAAGATGGTTATGGCATAAGAAACTAGGACATGCTAGTATGAAACTAATTTCAAAACTAAAAGGGGATAACCTTATGAGAGGATTGCCTGATATTTGTTTTAAGAAAGATGTTTTGTGTGATGCATGTCAAAGAGGTAAACAAATAAAATCAAGTTTCAAATCTAAAAACCAAGTATCAACCTCTAGACCTCTTCAGTTGTTACACATGGATCTGTTTGGACCAGTTAGTGTTGCCAGCTTAGCTGGAAGGAAATATGGATTTGTCATAGTTGATGACTATTCTAGATATACATGGGTACTCTTCTTAACCCACAAGGATGAGTCTTTTAAGGCTTTCTCAGTATTCTGTAAAAGAGTACAAAATGAGCAGGGTTTCTGCATTTCTACTCTTAGAAGTGACCATGGGGGAGAATTTGAAAATGAGCAGTTTAGACAGTTCTGTGAGGAGAATGGAATCTCTCACAATTTCTCTGCACCTAGAACTCCTCAACAAAATGGAGTGGTTGAGAGAAAGAACAGATCTCTGCAAGAGATGGCTAGATCTATGCTCAATGAGAATAATCTCCCTAAGTACTTCTGGGCAGAAGCAGTAAACACAGCCTGTTATGTACAAAACAGAATACTCATTAGGCCTTTTCTAAAGAAGACACCTTATGAACTGTGGAAAGGAAAAAGCCCCAACATTTCTTACTTCCATGCATTTGGTTGTGAATCTTCATCTTAAATACCAAGGATCAACTTGGAAAGTTTGACTCTAAGACAGACAAAGGTATCTTTTTGGGATACTCTGAAATGTCTAAAGCTTTTAGAATTTACAATTCTAGAACATCTGTTATTGAAGAATCTGTTCATGTCAAATTTAATGATAGCTTAAAGACTGATAAGGAACTGTCAGATCTAGAAGATGATCTTGCAGGTCTTGATATAAACAAGTCAGAAGATCAACAACCTGACTTAACCAAATCAGAACCTGAAGCAGAACCAGACAGACAAGTGGAGCAGACAAGTCAACAGACAAGTCAAGATCCTCTTGAAAGAGACTGGAAATTCAAAATTCATCATCCTAAGGATCTCATTATTGGAAATCCCTCAGAAGGAGTAAGAACCAGATCTACTTTAAGAGAATCAAGCAATGTGGCCTTTATGTCAGAAATAGAGCCAAAACACATTGAAGAAGCTCTTGATGATGAAAGCTGGATTCTTGCTATGCAAGAGGAACTCAATCAGTTCACCAGAAATGATGTCTGGACACTTGTCTCCAAGCCTAAAAACAAGTCTGTCATTGAAACAAGATGGGTCTTCAGAAACAAGTTGGATGAAGATGGCAAAGTTGTCAGAAACAAGGCAAGGTTAGTAGCTCAAGGCTATAACCAACAAGAAGGTATTGACTATACTGAAACCGTTGCACCTGTAGCTAGAATAGAAGCTATTCGCATTCTGATGTCATATGCTGCACAACACCAAATCACTCTTTTTCAAATGGATGTGAAAAGTGCTTTTCTCAATGGAATAATTGAAGAAGAAGTTTATGTTAAACAACCCCCTGGTTTTGAAGATACTGATAAACCAGATCATGCTTTTAAACATAAAAAGGCATTATATGGTCTAAAGCAAGCACCTAGGGCATGGTATGATAGACTAAGTTCTTTTCTCATGCATAATGGTTTTACAAGAGGACAAGTAGATACTACTCTGTTTAAGAAAAGCTCTAAAGAGAACTTCATTATAGTCCAAATATATGTTGATGATATTATTTTTGGAGCAACTAATGAAAAGCTGTACAAGGATTTTTCAAAGCTGATGCAAGCAGAATTTGAGATGAGCATGATGGGAGAATTGAAGTTCTTCCTTGGTTTACAAATCAAATAGACAAGTGATGGAATCTACATCCATCAACAAAAGTATATCAAGAAAATGCTTAAGAAGTACAAAATGGAAAGTGCTAAACTTATGAAAACTCCCATGGAAACCAATGCAAAACTAAGTAAAGATGATGAAGGTAAAAAGGTAGACCAAACTGTCTACAGAGGTATGATTGGATCTCTACTGTACTTAACTTGAAGCAGACCTGATATTCAATTTAGTGCCTGCATGTGTGCTAGATTTCAATCTGACCCAAGAGAATCTCATCTTAAAGCTGTTAAGAGAATATTTAGATATTTGCTTGGTACTACTAATCTTGGTTTGCTATATTTAAGAACTAAAGAATACAGATTAGTGGGATTCTGTGATGCTGACTTTGCTGGAGATAGAATAGAAAGAAAAAGCACCAGTGGAGGATGCCACTTCATTGGAGCAAATTTAGTCTCTTGGTCAAGCAAAAGGCAGACAACTATTGTTCTATCTACTGCTGAAGCAGAATATATCTCAGCTGCTAGTTGTTGCTCTCAACTCTTATGGGTAAAACATCAACTTAAGGATTACTCTATTTTTGAGCATAATATATCTGTATGGTGTGATAATTCCAGTGCTATTTGCTTAACTAAAAATCCAATTCAGCATTCTAAGGCTAAGCATATAGAAATCAAACATCACTTCATAAGAGATTATGTTCAGAAAGGTATCTTTGATATTAAGTTTGTTAAAACTGAAAATCAATGGGCTGATATCTTCACTAAACCTTTAGCAGAAAAAAGATTCTTATGTATTAGAGATAATTTAAACATGCATTGCATTATTGAATAAAATGTCTGATGTTTATGAACTGTCTATATCACCTGTCTGTGATTACCTGTCTGACTCTGCTGAGTCACTATGCTGAAACTCAACAGTTTTATTAAAATGGTTATTATTTATTTAATACCATTTGTTAATCTGAAGCTAATCATGGGCACGGCAGTTTTTATCTCGAAACCATGTTTTCATTATGTCTTAAGTGGGCGCTACAGTTCCCCACATAAATCGTGCCGTTTTGAATTAAAAATGTCTAATTTCTCTCTCCTACTTTTATTGCTTTAAAAGGCAATTTTCAGAAAGATTCAAACTTATCTTTCTCAAAATCCCTAAGTCTTTCTATCTTCGTCTTCTTCTCGTTCAAACCCTTCTCTCTTCCAAAACTCTCTTACCCTCTTCTCTGAAAAATAGCATCTTCAAAGCGTCTGTCCCCAAAAGAAATTGCTGAGCAATACGAAATGAGAGTAGCTGATGTTGAGAATATTCTTCCGAGTAAGACTGTTGATCTCCAACTGATGAAGAAATGGGGAATGGATGTCACTGAAGAGTTGGAATACTCCAAGTGGACAACCTTCTTTGACATCAAGGAGCTTGTTCATCCCAAGCTTGTCAGAGACTTCTGGAGGAATGCTGTGGTCATCACCAGTGTGATTGATGGAACCAAGAGCTTCAAGGCTCAAATGTCATCTGATGTAACCCTCCAGTTCCCTATTGGATCTTTGGAGTTGGCAACAAGATGTCCAAGGATTGGAACTGCCTTCAGACCTGACTGGGAAGATCAGGTAGGAACTGAAAATGTCAATATTGCTATATATGGAGTTCCCAACCCTGAGAACAAGAAGCCTGTCTGCATGGTGCCCAAGTGCAGGTTCTTGCACAAGTTGCTGCTGGAGTGTGTGATGCCAAGAAAAGGATCACGAGACAATGTGACCAAGATGGACAGATTTGCTCTGTACCACTTGATTCACAAAATCAAGATAGACATCAATGACCTCATCTATATGTATCTTGAGTCTCTGATCAGAAGGACAAACATGGCTACCTACCCTTATGGAATGCTGCTAACAAGGGTGTTCAGGAACAAGTTGTTTGTTCCAACTGATGTCCATTTTGTGGACATGGCTCTGCCTATAGACAAGAAGGTCCTGTCTATGATGGGGATTGAAGGAATCCCTCTGGAGGATGAAGAAGAAGACAAGAAAAAGAAGAAGAAGCCTGCTGCTGAGCAAAAGCAGAAGGAGAAAGCAGAAGAACCAGTTGATTCCACTGGTGAATCAGAGGTTCCAATCTCTGAGAGGATCTAGAAACCTGCTGGAAAGGTGGCCAAACAAGACCAGAGGCCTGATAAACCCACGGCTTTTGAAGAATCTGCTGAGACAGTTGAACCTCTCAGGTTCAAGGTGAAGAAACCCTCTCCCAAGAGGAAGACCTTTGAGGCTGGGAAATCTGGTGTGGCTTCTGTACAACCCACCAAGAAGAGAAGACTGGTGAAGACCTTTACCAAGGTCAGACAAGTGGAGTCTGAACCTAGTAAAGAGGAAGCATCTGCTCAGGGGGAGCAGACATCTCCACCCTTAGAGGAGCCAAGGGAGATCAAACCTCTTGATCTGGGAATCATTCCTAGAAAAAGAAGGTCAGGCTACCCTATGCCTGTCGTGGCCATTGCTGGAATGGAAGAAGTCCCTGCAGAAGAGCCTGTTGTTGTTGCTGCTACTGCAACCTCTGCTGACCTGTCTGATGGGACTCAGACAGTTGATCATCCTGAAGCTGCTGCTCTGTCCCCTTCATGGAAGAAGACAAGACTCTTTGAAGATCAGTTTTTCACCTTTCCTTCTGCACCATCCTCTCCCCTTCACCAAGGTATTCAAATTTCTGTCGTTTCCTCCCCCTCTGCCCTCTTTGTTAATCCTTTGTCTGTTGCCTCCCCTTTTCATTCACCTGTCTTCTCTCACCCCACCCAAACATCTTTTGATGTTGTGTCTGATATATGTCAGTACACAGTTGTTCATAGGGACTCAACTCCCAGAGAACAATCTGGCATATCATCAAGACTGTTTGTGAGTGATCTGCAATCTCTGATGACTGCAAGTGGCTCTCACTTATCTGTGATTCCTTCTCCTCCACCTCACATTCTGAACCCATGTAGGGAGATTTTCTTCTATCCCCTTATTGTTCTGTTCATTAGAACATTGGAAGGATCTCACTATCCTGCCTCTGTTGTAATGTTACCTTCTAGGTCTAGATATTTCTTTCTCTTAGTCACAGGGTCAAATTCGTTTTTCTGCCATATAGACTCTCTCTTACCCTTACCTCCATCTGTCTCAGCCAATCAACCTCTTCCTCCTCCTATTCAAATTAGAGTCACTCGTCTGTCTCTTTGTGAAAGACTCTCCTGTGTCTTTCCCTCTCCTGATTTTGACCTAGTCAGAATCAAACCTCTGTTTAAGTTAGCTTTTCTTCCTTTATTTTATTTCAGAACCATTCATCAGTATTTCTTTCCTCGTGTCTCCTCACCCTTCTCTGTACCTAAGGCACCCCCTGTTTTAGCCTTACCCTGGTATCCAAACCCGTCAGCTGCTTCAACCAGCCTGTCTACAGAAGTCTCCTCCTCTCAGATGGTGGATTTAAATAGCTTCAATCTTCTTAAGGCTGAGCTAGAAGAAATCAGAAGACATTTGGATGCAGAAAGGCATGCTAGGCTGTTGTTAGAAAAGAAAGTTGATTCCTTGTATCTTCTTTTTAATCAGTCTAGATAGATGTCTGTAGAAACTGCCTTGTAAATGAGAAGCTTATGATGAATAAAAATCAAAATTACTTTATCTTCTTTACTATCTCTTTTCTCTCTACTGTTATCTGTTTGTCCCTTTTTGTTGCTGACAAAAGGGGGAGAAAAATGTAAGATGATTGGAGAAAAATATGTGATGGTTAAATGCTAAGTGTTCTGGAGAAAATATAAATTGGTTAAAATTGAAATTTTAATTCTCTGATTCTCTGTTACTTTGAACTTAAGATTGCTGTATATTGCTCTGATACTGTTAATTGAACTAAATTGCACCTGTCTGCACAGACAGAAAATCTCAACCTGTCTACTTTCTATTATTCTATAAGTTGATATTTTCTAAGGTTCATTAAATCATCTGAATGTTTGTCATCATCAAAAAGGGGGAGATTGTTAAGTCTCTAAAATGTCTGTGTGCATTTCCCTAAGTTTTGATGAAAACTAAACATTGATTAATGATTTAATTAACCTACTTTGTGGTTGCTAGCCTGTCTACTTAGTGTACAGATCAGAAAATAACAAAACTCACCTGTCTGTCTACCTAAGTACCAACCTGTCTGGATAAGCAAAAAGGTCAACCTGTCTGCTGACTGGGATTGTTGACATCATACAAACTGGTTTCAACTTGTCTCCGCTCTGCTCTCAAACTCGTCTAAGGTTCTTTGTTAAGAATTAGAAGTACTGGAAGCTTTTGGAAGCTGTCCCCTCATGCAGAAGACTCCGAATCTCTCTCTCACGCTTATCAAGAAATTCAGAAGTCTCTCTCTCAAGCAACCTAGGAAGTCAGAGACAAACTTCCAGTTAAAGAATGTTTCCAACATGCTTTATTCCCGAGTATTTTCTGTTATTACACAAGAAGGGAAATGTACTCTGCAAAAGTACAAAAGCATTCTGCACAACTCTAATTTCGCTACTACATGATGCATAAAGCCATTATCCTTCATGTTAGAGTTCAACCAATGTCTCCATTGCATTAATGGCTGCCCAAAACGACTATATTGCATTTAATGAAGCTCTGCTTGAAGCCATCGTTGCAAGGAATGTCTCTAACGGATATTAAATGTTTGAAGGCTATAAATACAGAAGTCATTGAAGATGAACACATCAGAGATTACAAAGCATTAAAGAGCCATTACTCTGTTCATTTATTCACTCTGTATTCTTCAATCATTTGAAGTTATTACGCAGACTTTCCTAAACTTTACATTTAAACCACTCTCTGAGCGTTAGTGAAAGATCTGTCTGTCTGTAAGTGTATGTATTACAAACCAAACTCTCAAACAAATCTGAGTGAGCCTGAAGAGGCTAGGTGTGCAAAGAATACTTGTCTTGGAGCCTGAAGAGGCTAGGTGTGCAAACAATACTTGGAGTCTGTAACCTGATCAGTTATAGTGGATAAATGTTGGTGCTGCCAAGGACTGGACGTAGCTCTTTATTTTAAAGAGTGAACCAAGATAAATCACTGTGTTAATCTCTCTTCCCTTAATCTCTTTAGTTATTTTGATTATATATCATCTGCATTCTAACTAAGGGGTTAAAACTATTTTTATCAAGCTTGTTTTTCACCTGTATGCTTGTGTTGTTTTCTGAGAAAAATATAACAGACATGTGACCTGTCTGTGTAACCTTTTTACACCTGTCCGAACTTAGCTTCTGTGTGCGAAAAGTTTTTAAATTTATTTTAATTTCTGATAAACATAATTCAACCCCCCTTCTCGTGTTTATAGTTGTCTATTTCAGTTTAGTCGTATGAGATAGAGGGTATAGGAAGATATCATGATTGAGGATGATTGTTAGTTATGTGTGATGCTTGTCTTTGACTGTTATTATATTATATGCTATGTATTCCTTTCCGCTTTTGATGATAGAACTGTTTCTTATCCCCTATATTTTCTGTATGTTGTATTTTATTGTTATGTGATTGTACGAGAAGACCCTGTGGAGGAACCAGTTGCTGAGGAGTTGGACAGAACTCCGTATGAACCTTATGCTGGAGGACAAGTCGTGGATTCTAGTGGTAGAGTTTAAGTGTTATGGCCAGTGTGTCTTTATACGTTTTATGTTTCCGCTAATAATATTTTGTATAAGTATGCACTTGCAAGGGATCCCACTGATAGGATATCCTAGATAGTGTTTAAATAAATACTTTGATGAATAAACATATGGTGTGTATGTTTGTTATATATATATAGTATGATGTTTTAAATTTAATACGTTGTATGTTTATAGTTAAGTTTTAAACTTTTACTTATTTCGGAATATACGTTTAACGTTAAGAACGCGAGTAAGTTTAAATAAATAATTAATGTGGCACAACGGGGCACAACAGGGTGTCTCAAAAAGAACATGTGTAATGTCAAGAAACCTGATGGATCACTCTTGTTCACTGCTAATAGGTAAAACAATCTGTATAAGATTGACTTTGAGGACGTCTCAAATCAAAGTGTCTTATGTCTAGTGTCCATTGAAGATAAGCGATGGATTTAGCACAAAAAGCTAGGTCATTCAAGCTTGAAATTAATTTCAAAGCTAAATAAGCATAACCTTACGAGAGGATTACCAAACCTTAAGTTCAAATCTGATGCTCTCTGTGATGCATGTCAAAAGGGAAAACAAGTCAAAAGTTCCTTTGAAGCTAAGAATGTTGTTAGTACCAATAGACCACTAGAGTTGCTACACCTTGATCTTTTTGGACCAACAAGGACTGCCGCTGTCAGTGGCAAGAAATATGGTCTAGTCATAGTAGACGACTACACTAGATGGACATGGGTTATGTTCCTAGCTCACAAGGATGAGTCATTCAGGGTCTTCTCCGTATTTTGCAAATGTGTACAGAATTAAAAAGGCATGTGTATCACTTCAATCAGAAGTGACAATGGGGGAGAGTTTGAAAATGAGCAATTTGAAAGGTTCTGTGAGGAAAGTGGTATTCTTCATAACTTCTCAATACCTAGAACACTACAGCAAAATGGTGTGGTAGAGAGAAATAACAGATCTCTTCAAGAGATGGCTAGAAAAATGCTTAATGACAACTCTGTCCCTAAACACTTCTGGGCTGAAGCTGTTTATAATGCCTGCTACATTCAGAACAAAATATACATAAGACCAATTCTGAATAAGACTCCTTATGAATTGTGGAAAGGACGAAAACACAACATATCTTACTTTGATCCTTTTGGTTGTAAATGCCTTATACTAAATACTAAAGATCAACTTAGTAAGTTTGATGCTAAAGTAGATAATGGAATTCTGTTGGGATATTCTGAATTATCCAAAGGCTTTAGGGTTTACAATTCTAGAACTTCAGTAGTTGAAGAATGTATACATGTTAAATTTGATGACGAGTAGCCTGATAAGAAATTGTCAGAGCTTGATGAAGTTTTTGCAGATTTGAATCTCAAAGATTCTGAAAATCTAGTAAACATCAAGTCTGATGATCAAGTGGATGATCAACAACAACCTAAGTCAGAAACTTCACAACAAGAAAGTGTTCAAAGATCATGGTACTTCAAAAATTACCATCCTTAAGATCAAATCATTGGAAGTCCCAGTGATAGGCTGAGAACCAGATCAACATTCAGAGAGCAAGATGATTCTGCTTTAGTCTCTGAGTTAGAACCAAAGACAGTAGACGAGGCTCTACTAGACAAGGGTTGGATTCTGGCAATGCAAGAAGAATTGAACCAATTTGAAAGAAGTGAAGTTTGGTCTCTTGTGCCTCTACCAAGGAATAAATCAGTGATTGGAACTAAATGGGTTTACTGAAACAAGCTTGATGAAAATGGTAAAGTGGTAAGAAATAAAGCAAGACTTGTTGCTCAAGGTTACTCCTAGGAAGAAGGTATAGACTACACTGAAACCTATGCTCCTGTTGCTAGATTAGAAGGAATACACATTTTATTATCTTTTGCTGCACATCATAATATTATGATTTATCAAATGGATGTAAAAAGTGCTATTCTAAATGGCTTTATAAATGAGGAAGTGTATGTTATGCAACCTCCGGGTTTTGAAAGTGAAACCCATCCTGAACATGTATATAAACTAAAGAAGGCTTCATACGGCCTCAAGCAAACTCCTAGAGCTTGGTATGAAAGGTTAAGTTCATTCTTAATAGACAATGGATTTAGTAGAGGAAAGGTTGATACAACCTTGTTTAGAAAGTCCAGTAAGTCCAGCTTTATAATTGTACAAATATATGTTGATGACATAATCTTTGGTGCTACTATTGAATCTTTGTGCAAAGAAATTTCTAAGCTGATGCAGAAAGAATTTGAAATGAGCATGATGGGGGAACTCAAATTCTTCCTTGGACTTCAAGTAAAACAAGCAGTGGACGAGGTGTACATCCATCAAACCAAGTATACAAAAGAACTCTTAAAGAAGTTCAAAATGGATGACTGCAAACCAATGAACACACCTATGCATCCCACGTCTATACTGAACAAAGATGAGAAAGATAAAAAGGTAGACCAAAAGGTATATAGAGGCATGATAGGAACTCTCTTATATCTTACTGCGTCCAGACCTGATATTATATTCAATGTTTGCTTATGTGCTCGGTTTCAATCTGATCCTAGAGAATCTCACTTATCAGTAGTTAAAAGAATATTTAGATATTTGAAAGGTACTACTAATCTGGGTTTGTGCTTTAAGAAAAATGATGATTACAGATTAGTTGGTTTTTATGATGCTAACTATGCTGGAGATAGAATAGAAAGGAAGAGTACCAGTGGAGGATGCCACTTAATTGGAGCTAATCTAGTCTCATGGTCAAGCAACAGATAAAGTACCATTGCCTTATGAACTGCTGAAGCTGAGTACATATCAGCTGCAAGCTACTGCTCACAACTTCTATGGATCAAACATCAATTGGAGGACTGCAATGTGTTTGTAAGTAGTATTCCACTTATGTGTAATAACACTGCTGCAATCAATCTATATAAAAATCCAATCTTGCATTATAGAGCTAAGCACATAGAGATTAGACATCATTTTATTAGAAATTATGTGCAAAAAGATGTTATTAATATACAGTTTGTAGATACTGACCATCACTGGGCAGATATCTTTACTAAACCTCTTGCTGAGGATAGATTTATTTTTATTAGAAAGCATTTTAACATAATATGTGTGGATTAATATGTCGTCCAGTCATGGCCATCTATTGTATGCTAAATGTGCATCCAACGCTTATTGCATCTATTTCATGTTTGCATGCTCTTATCTTACTTGTCTATGCTATTTTTTATTATTTGCATTTATTATGTCTAAGACATATTTAATTCAAAAATTCTCTTTTCTGAGTCAGTTATATCCATCATTTCTTTAACTTGCTTTTTATAGTTTCAAAAACCTGCGCCGTGTCAGCATTTAATGCGTGTCCTATCACACGTCTCTCATTATTTTTTATTTTAGAAATATTTTCAAAGAGAAACTCTTCATATTTTGATACCTTTTTAAATGTGTCTCTTCCCTCTGAAAAACCTTTCACTCTCTCTGAACCTGAAAACTTCTTGCGAAAGATTTCTCTGTTTCTCGAACCTTAACCTTCAAACTCAATAATGGCTACTTCATCTGCTGCTAGTAACTATATAATGTCAATGCTCTTGGGATTGGGATAGAGCATCATTTCGAGTTTGGCATTCTGAAGGAATACAACGTTGATGTAAGTAACTACATCAATGCTGCTGGTTGGGGAGGATTGTTTGTGGAGAAGATTTCTGTTTACCCTGACTTGATAAGGGCCTTCTGGAAGAAACCCGGGGTTACTAAGTTTGAAATTTCTACTCCAGTGCTGGGAATCAAGGTGGTTGTATCTGAAGCTACAATCATAACAACGATTCACTATGCTCAGGAAGGTCTAACCCTAACTGAGAAATGGGAACAAGATCTGGGTGGACCAGAAGTCATTGCTACTCTTCTGATGAGGAGTGATACTGGAAGGAATCACTCATGGAAGGCTGTGGAAATGAAGGATGAAGTTCGGATTCTTCATCAAATTCTGATAAGACAGTCTTGCACAAGGCTGGGTCTAAGGATAACCTTTCTGCCCTACACAAGTTTTGTCTCTGCCACTTGGTAACTAAGACTAAGGTCAACCTACCTCATATTCTTTTTGGAAGATTCAGAGACTATGTGGTTAACAGGGAGAAGGCTTCTGCTATTCATTTCTGCCATATGCTCTCCAAGATCTTCAAGTCACAATAGGTTTATGCAAAACTTGAAGCCATGGCTCCCAAGGAACAAGCTGCAATCCTCAAGGAGAAGGGTATGTCTCCTACTATGTTTGGTAATGTAAACTTGACCAACATAAAGCTCAGTACAGTTGCTCAGATAGAACTGGCCAAGAAGGAGGAGCTGCTGAAGGTCAAGGAAGAACAAATAGAGTTGAATGAAGCTAAAACTCTAGGGCTGAAAAAGAAGACAGTTGGATGACGAGTTAAATCTACTCGTCTAACTGCTTCAAAGAAGCCTGCTACTAGGGTGGTCATCAGGGAACCAAGGGCTGATGAACCTCAAGCTATCCCAAACAGAAGCTCACTGCTCAACAATTTGTTGCTGCTCCAACCAAGTCAAGATAGCAACCCTCAAGGAAGGCTAAGTCCATTGTGACTTCTGAGGTAACACTTCCAGCTAATGATCCTGTTCAATTAGTTGTTGATGCTCTTGTAGAGAGCTTTAATGTTCCTATCAACACCACTGCACCACCACAACCTGAAACCCAAATCCAAACCCTTCCACCACAACAACAAAATCAACCATCCTTACCTATCCCAGAACAACCAACCATACCTCAATCTGAACCAGTATATGAACCACACTCCCCTCCTCAACACATAGCCTCACCATAAAATTCACCTGCATACTCACCCATTCAAACTTCACTAATCAGACCTCAATTTCAACCCATTATCCCTTCTGATGATCCCTGGTTTAATCAACCAGATGATATTGGGATCAATCCAGGAGCACCTTTCCCAAAACTACCAAAAATCACATTTCCATACACCGACCCTTCCACTCTGTATGTTGGCAAAGCTGAAAGCTGGGCCAAAGTAAAAAGAGATTGGAGAATCCTGTATCATACTCACCAACCTGAACCAGAGTCAACCAAGCCTTTCTATCCCTTACCAGAGTATGAGTATGAACCTGAACCTACATACAACCCATGGCATGTACCTATGCCTTATGAAGGAGATGGTCCCCTTCCATCTGCTCTGTATAATGCAAATGGACCCCTTCTCACTCACCTGCCACAACAAAAATTCCCACCAAAGAAAATCTACCCTAACCTTACTAAACTTCCACCTTTCAAACCTCATATTGATGGTGTTGACAGATATGTTATCCCTATCTGGTGGACTGTGCCTTTAAAGGCAATTGAGGTAGACAAAATCCCTCTTCAAAGGTCAAGAACCTAAGGATACCACAGATTCATCTTGGACAAGAATGTCAAATGGAAGAAGTTTGTGCATCCCAGAGAATGGAGTGCTGTTGATGTAGTTGACCATATCATGTATGCTCATTTGAAGGCAGAGTTTGAGCTGCCAAGGTATATCAGGGCTGCAAATTTCGTCCCACAAACTCAGTTGTACCACTCATACAAGGACACCAAGGTTGGCATGAGATCTCCAAGGATCTATCCTAGATTACCAATGATTGACCTCAACAAGGACAAGGATGCAAAGAAAAGACTGAACACTCACCCTAGGCCTGCACTCAGTTCCTGCATTCTTGAGCCAAGTCCAGATCCTCGAGCTGACCAAGAATTCATCCAGTTTTTGCTATCTGAAGATGAGGAAAAGAGGACACTTGATGATGTCTGAGGCTTTTGGGCTAGTCACATCAAGAATTGCAATAAAGAAGCTTCATCCTCAGGATTTAATGAAGCTGACAAGAAAACCACTCCTGCTGTTAGAGGCATATATGGCTTCTCCTCTATAAGATTTTATATACATGAGGATACTCTCGGTGTACCTCTAAGGAGTCCTGTCTATGAAGAAGATGAAGTACGCTGGGTTTCATATGTGCCCAAACCTGAACCATCTGTACAAGCATCTGCTGAATCTTATGAGGAAATGGAAGAGATTGTTAGTGAAGGTCCTAACTTGACTGAAAAAGTTGTATAGACTGAGACTATGAATGAATAAATTGCTAAATCTGTCAGTAGACAAGGCACTTCTGGAAAACATTCATCTCAACCTCTAGCTCTAGCAGTTATTCATCATGAAGCACATCCTCAACACTCACAAGCTCTGAGCATAATGCAAGAACAAGGTCACATAACTACTACTGCTGAAAGCTCAAGAACTTCCTTGCCACCTGATCTGGATGAAATTATCACCAAGAAGGTTGAAGCTCAGGTAGAGAAGTCCCTGAAGCCTACCAATTCTCTACTTAATCAGATGCATCAGTTCCAACTTCCAACAGACCCAAGGTCAACCTGTTCCACCTCCTCCACCTCCTCAAAACCAAACCTAACCTCCTCCTTCTTCACCTTCTAATCCTTAGTTTTCATTTATCTTATTCTCTTTTTCTCCTTGTTTTATAACTAACAATGATGGTTAACCCTCTTTACCTTTTTGTCTGATGACAAAAAAGGGGGAAAATGATATAGTGAAATAAATTTATAAAAAAAGTCAATCTTTTGAAAATATCTAATTCTTCAACTGCACAAGCATAAGCATATTTGCATTTATGTGATTCTCTGTGCTCTGATGCTTGTTTTTCTTTTTTGTTGCTGCTCTGATATTTGTTGTCTTGATATTATATGCTCTGATATTTAGCTCTCTATGCTTATTTTCCTGATGTTAGAATTCATTAAGTTTCTGTATGCTTTGTCTTAGGGGGAGCTCTGTAGCTCTCTTAGACCTTGCTCACTCAAATTTAATTAGTTTTTGTCATCATCAAAAAGGGGGAGATTGTTAGAACCAAAGTGGTTTTGGCTAAAATAATCTCTTAAGTTTTGATGTTAACAAAAAGGTTTTATTTGTATGGCAAAGTTGTGTCAAAGATCTAACTGTTTATTCTAGCTTGCAGGAGTGTTAAATGTTTGCTGTATAAGGAAACTTATCTCTAGCTTCTGAGTTTTTCTAAGAAACATTATCTGGTTTTAGTTTTTACTCGCTAGACGAGCCATCAAACTTATGGTAAATTTCTGAGTCTATAAGGTTATCGCTAGACGAGGTACTAAAAATTGACTTAGTTAAATAATACTAGACGAGTGTCCAAGTCTATGTGTAAAATAAGTAGTAGACGAGCCTAGTTAACAACTCTCAGGAAAACAGCAAGTCCAAAGACTTGACTCTAGATGAGAAGTTAACTAGACGTAACATCAGTAGACGACCCTGTTTTCTTACTTAGTTAAAATTGCACGTCCAAAGACATGCGCGTCCACTGGTCACTAAAACTGAACCTGTCTAGTCAAAGTGAATTTATTTCAAATGATTGTTTATTTAATACGAAGGAATTTGTGTCTCTTTCCTTATGTTATTTAAATATTTGTTTCTTGAGATTAGAAACATAGTACCATCAAGAACACAAACATTTGTACTCTGTCACTTACATTGTTGTAAAGATAATCCAAGTACGAAGAAGGAAAGTCAGAAAGCAACCTTTGGTACAACAGGGAAATGACAGCACTACTTTGAGCATTCTTCTAATAACCAAGAGCACTTATCGCAGAAAGCATGTCAAGCTATTAGTCTCAACGAATCATAGCATTTAATGCTATGACTAAACGGATACAAATTGAAGACCGTTGAAGAAGATCAAGGCAGAAAAACACTTCATCTTTAAATACTTTAAAGTTCCCTTGAACAAATTCATTTGTAATCATAACTGATCTTAAACTTTCATACCCTCACACATAGTGAGCTTGTAAGATCATTCTTTAAATCTCTTTGTTAGAGTTAGAGCCTGAAGAGGCTTGGTAGAGAAAGAATACTTGTAAGCCTGAAGAGGTGTTGAATACTTGTAAAGCTATTGGATTATAGTGGAGAAAACCTTCAGGTAGAAGGGAGTGGACTAGGATAAATCATCTGTGTGAATCTTCTACCCTTATCTTTTACAGTCTTTGTTTATACTAACTGTGGGGATCTTGAGAAAGGTTACTTTGTCTGTGTACTTATCTTGTCTTGCTTGCAAATTTTTTTAAGAAAAGGTTTTTTCGAAAAACTGTTAAGAAACACAATTCAACCCCCCTTCTTATGTTTCCATGTGTCAACTTCATATAGAACATGAAACTCCAATACTTGCTGCAAAACACCCAAAAGCTGCTGCATTTTCCTCCCGGAATAGGCCTCCACAAGCTGACTATCCTGGGTTGGCCAATGCAACTCCATCTGCATTTGCTTTAATCTAATTGCAAGCAGGTTGAACCCAAATCACTTCCTTTATCAAAGGTGCCTTACTGAAATGAGTATCAATTAGAATTTTAGAATACAAAATTCAGCAATTGAATTATAGCAAGTGCCAGGAGAAGACTTCCCTGACAAAAAAGTGTCTCATTTAACCAAGTTACAAGCCTGCCTTGAGTTAAGCTTCCTTCCTTCAAACCTGCAATAATTCCTAGCAAACCAGATTGCCCACAAAACATGTATAATAGCAACAGATATGGTATCATGCAGCTGTGAACTCCATTGCATATTACAAACATCAAACAAATTCATAACAGTTGAAGTGTCAATATGACTGTTCATTAATACTTGGCTAAGCCAATTCCAAATTTCTGCTGCAAATACACAATGCAAAAATAAATGAGAAGTAGACTCCTCTGATTTCTCACACAAACTGCACATTGAAGCTAGATGACAATTTCTTTTTTTAAGTTCATCATCTGTTTGAGTTCGTTGGTGAATTATCCTCCAAGAGATAAAGGATCGTGATGGAGGGATGTTATTCTTCCTTATCATCCACTAGTTCAGGAAGCACTTTTTACGTCTTTTAAAAGTGCTTTTTAACGTCACAAAAAAGCCAAATGTTAATATAACAGACGTAAAAAGTGTGACTCTTATCGTCTGTTGTCTAAAAACAGAAGTTAAATGTAAGACTTTTAACGTCTGTTAAATAATTTAACACATGTTAAAAGTGGAAAAATCCATTCCATCAGTTAGCCCTCTCCTTCAATTATTCTTGACATTGTTGATATGTTCCAGCAGAACCGCTTACTACTGTTAAGCAAAATTGGCAAGTGCATTGGCAAGTGCACCAAATCGCTAATTGTAGTATAAAAAAATATCGTCCTCAGGGAATGAATTGTTAACTACTAATGTGCCAACTTCGTTTGAGTGACCGAAAAGTTTGAAATTGGTTTTCACCAATAAGTAAGAATAAAAACTTAACGAAGAAAAGAAACTATTTTTGGTATTTTTCAAATGAGAAAATTAAGCAAAAGAAGAATTGGGTTTTAACAATCAAGAAGAAATTGTTAGAGGATCGATTTCCCTGCCTTTTCTATTTGTTCAATCCTGGAAATTAACTTGAACAGTTTATCCAATTTCAAGAAACTGAGCTTTTGTAATTTATCCCCTAATTCCTTAGGTTGACAAATCTTTTTGCCTAAAATACTAATTCAATTTCTTGAGTGTTAGCAAATTAGCAAAAGCATTAAGAACGATTACAACTCACAAACGTTAATCTGATTGTGTTCTTATTCCTAATCAACAAGCGCAAATCATTTATTCACAAACAGCAACTATCAATTCGAATTTCTCAATTGCAAAATTCATACGGTAGATAAACATGAAAACAGTGAATAAACTCTTGAAATTAAACAAACCAGAACAAGTAATTATCCAGAATCAAAACAAGTTATCTAGGTAGTTCCATCTACCTCTAACAAAAGAGAATTAGCTAGACATAATAGAAATAGAACAAACAGATGATGAAGATGAAGGCAAGGTAGTCATCATGAGTCTCTACTCCAGCTTCAACTCCTTTGATGCTCCCTTTTCTCCCCCTCAAAAGCTGCCTTTTTCTCTCTGTGTGAATCTCTGTGTGAAAACTCTGTCTCCAAAACTCTATGTATGAATCTCTGCCTTTGTACGATTTTGTTATTTTTTTTTCCAAATTGTAACCGCCACGCTCAAGCGTGACATTCCTGGCGCTTGAGCGTGGCTGGCCTGATCCAAAAACGCTCCAAATTGCTCAACTGCTCATTAACACACCATTAAACCAGCATAAAAACTAATAAAAGCAAAAATAAAACTAACTAAGAAATTAATAAAATTAAAACAGAAAAATAACCTACAACTAATAAAAAATAATCAAAAACTAATTAAAATTAACAACCTATTAACTACAAATTAAGATTCATCAACTACCCCCATAATAATGATCAAAATGCAATTTGTTATCTGGAAATCAGAAGATTTAAATTATCATTATAGTAACATACAATTAAAATTTGTTTGATGATTTCTACCTGCATTTTTGATAATGTGCCACTATGTAGCTTGAGATAACATGCGTAAGGATAAATAAGTGCCTGCCACAAAACATGAGAAACAAATACATAATAGCGCTTTCATGATTTGCACAACAAGAGTGAATATATAGAGAGAACTTGCAACTAGCATCGAAATGAAAGAACCAATTAGGGCCATCAAAGAATCTGGATTAACAAGCAACACATAGTTGTGCTCTATGATGTAACTTGCTCCTAGTTTCCCATAATTAATATTGTTCCAAGAGCAAAATTCTAACATGATTTTAGAGTAGAAAAGCAAAGCACTCTTAACATGCAAATTTTAACAGTAACACAAACCACAAAAGCAAGTGAAACTGTAACTGAAACTTTGAGGGTTTAGGGAGTTACCTGCGTTCAGAGAGAGGACAGTGTCTCGGTGTTGGCTCTCCACTGGTGGCCGCCATTCGATGTGGTGGCTGAGAATGAGAGGGAAAGAGAGAGTTAGGGCACAATGTTTAAATATGAGAAAGTGAGTGTGAAGTTCAGAAAGACAAAGAGAGTAAATACCTCGCGGTGGTGGCGGTGGGGAGGAGCTCCCGGTGGTGGTGCTGGAGAGGAGCTCGCGGTGGAGAAAGGGTTAGGGCAGAGGAGATGAGAAAAAAGAGGCAGAGAGTGAAAGTGGTGGAGAAAGGGTTAGGGTATAACGTGTACACACTAAAAAAATTTAAAATCACCTTTAATGTATGTTGTTTAATTAACAGACGTAAAAGATGAACCTTTAATGCCTGTTATTTAAACAACAGACATTAAAAGTGACACTCATTACTTTTAACGTCTGTTAAAGGTGATTTAAATGAACCTCATATTTACGGTTCTGCTGCCGCCTCCTTTTTAACGTCCACTTTTAATATGACAGACGTTACCCTTGCTCGTTTATAACATATTTTCCACTAGTGATCTTACCCCAAGAACAAGTATTATGACATGGCTTGATCCATTGATATGCATCCTTAAAGGTTAAACTACTTGATTCATTACAGGCTCATCCTCACATGGATAAAGTGGAATCACAACTTGTTTCACAATTGGAATAACTTCAGGAAACTTATCAAGCATGAAACTAGGAAAAGACCAAGATCCATTTTCAATAAAGTCTGAAACTGTGGCTTTTAAATTTAAAGATTTTGGTATGTTCATTAAATCAGAAACCGAGTCCTTCATTCAATAATCATACAAAAAATTAGCTTTTTTACCATTGCCTATTATCCAACCTGTATTATCCATAGCAATAGGGACATAAGATTTTATTCCAGGCCATATAGAGGACTGAATATGATAAGAAATAGGTTTAGAATTTATTCCAGACCATATAAATCATTTGTTTTATGGAGAATATTGCATGATAAACTCCCTACAAATGATAAGCTTTGGTGTGTAGTGGTTTCAGTTTGCTGTTTTTGCTATAATGCTGCTGAAACTACCAACCATTTATTCTTGGAATGCCTTTTGCTTTATATTTGTGGAACTGGTTTTTAGGACTGCAGCCTGGATACTACAACATTTCAGTCTTTAATTTCTATTTGCAACAGAAGTTGGAGTCCTCAAACTCGAACGAGGTACCGTTACTGCAGGTATCATCAATGTTATTTGTTCAATTTGGTATTGTAGGAACAAAGCCAGATTTGATAATAAGATCAATGTCAACTCAGCTATAAATATGACAATGTCAAATGTTTCAATGGCTGGGAATGCAAGCTCGGGTATGTCTTCCTCAGTTGAAGAGTTAATGTTTCTGAAATCTATGAAAATCACTGTCCATCATTCTAAAGCTCTAATTATTTCAAGAGTGGAATGGTTTCCTCCAATTGATGATATGATCAAGATAAATACAGATGGGGCAGCTAGAGGTTCCCCGGGGTTTGCAGCCTGTGGTGGTCTATTTAGAAACAAATGTGCATCTTTCTTGGGTGTGGTTTTTTAGCCAACTTGGGTATAAAGAGTGCTCTTCATGCTGAGTTAGTTGGAGTAATGCTAGCAATTGAGTTGGCCTTTAGGAAAGGTTGGAGGAACATCTGGTTTGAATGTGATTCTCAATTGGTGGTGGATGCTTTCTCGAATTGTCAAATTGCTCCATGGAAGATCAGAAATAGGTGGTTAAATTGTTTATTGTTAACTAGGCAAATGAAATTTATAGTTTCCCATTTCTTTAGAGAAGGGAATCAATGTGCTGACAAACTTGCTTCTTATGGTTTGTCGATTAGTGGTTTAGTTTGGTGGGATACATTCCCAAATTTTATTAGGGAGGAGTTTTTTAGGAATATGTATGGTCTCCCTAATTATAGATTTAGAAATTTTTCAAATGGGTAAGATTGATGTTCCCCCATTTTTTTTGTATTCTTTTTTGTTCTTTTTTAATAAATTTGGTGTGCTACCGATGATTGTTGGTTTCTATGGTGCCAACCTAGTTGGGATCATTTTAACCATTGTGATGCCTTTGCATGCCTTTTGATTAAAAAAAAAAAGGATTAGAATCTCTTAAAAATCTACTTCTATAAGAAAATCAGGCCATTGGTTAGAAGAGTAAAGCATCTCCCAAGACAATTTCAGCATAGCTGCTACCTTATTTATATATTTAAGAGGTCCCAATTCCAATCCACCTTCTGAATAAGCAGAGCATATTTTAAACGAAGAAACAATCACTAGCTTTCTACAATCGACCAGACCAAATAAAGTTCCTTATCCAACTTTCTACTTCATTTAACAAAGGTTTTGGCCAGGAATATACATGGAAACTATAAGTGATCATCCCAAAAATAATGGCCTTAACTAACTGAACCCTACCTATTATAGATAGCATATAGATCCTTTCCAACCAGACAGTTTGTTTTTAATCGTATCTGTTATGGGCTGTAGATGAATCCGCTTTGGTTTTCCCTTAAACAAAGACACTCCTAAGTATATAAAGGGAAAACTACCAACAGGGAAGCCTAAGAATCTTGAAATTTCAACAATTCTATTACCAGACAATGCACTAGGATAGAACTTACATTTGTCTATACATAAAACACAACTTGATCCAAATAGATTCTGACTTAAAATAAAAATGCCTCACTCAAAATTTGCTTTAGGCCTCGCTTGTTCTTGGGCCGGCCTTGAACGTTGTTGATTTGTCTTTGTTTTTGGATTTTGTATATTAGTTAGAGTATCCATTATACTCCTTTAAAATATTCCTTTTGCTTATAAAAAAAATACGCACTCGTGAATCATTCATCAAAAAGTCCTTGAGTACTCTATTTTCACATCATTACTAACATTTTATAAAATATTCTTTAACAAAAAGTACATTACACAATTTTAATATTTATTTATATTAAAATTGACCATTGAGGCTAATGCATAATGAATAAAATCTTCGTTGTGATTGAATAAGGTAACTTTCTTCAGCGTAGTCAGTAAATTAAAAAGATATAACATACGTGTTGAATAGTGCAAATAATTAACCTACAATTTATTGAACTGACGCTTGAAATTGTTACAGCTATGCCATAATCCGGAACTAATTAAGGATTGAATGAATTAAAGAAGATACAACAAAAAGTGGGTTCAAACGAATTGCAGGCTTGAAACCTAAACCAAAATCAAACTCTGCATTTAATTTGGGTCAATTAAAACATTAAACACTAAAAAAAGGAAAAGAAAAAACACCCCTTAAACTTTAGTTCATTTGTAAATATGCACCTACAGTCAAATTGGGAAGAAAAAATAGATGAAGATGCCATTTGCATGCAAATGGACTAAAGTTTAAAGGGTATATTAAGAATTCTAGTATCCCAAATGAGTTGAAACCTAAACCAATTAAATAAGCTAATTTAGGCCAAAGAATTGAGGGATGTTAGAGAGAGAATATGGGTCTCAATCTGATCCCATACACAAAAAGAATATTTCAAAAATATTTTAGTATCCATCCACCCTAGATCATTGTTATCAGCATTCACCGAATTTTCCTCTTCATGCGCTTATGCTCTTCCTCATCCTCAAGTAAGTTCATTATCACTGCATCCGAAGCATCCCTTAGCAGCTCCAAGAAGTCCCTGAAAACCCATCAAAATCAAAACCAGTTTAGTTCACCATTAACCAAACAAAGAAAACAGAGAAAGAAAAAAAAAATTTAAGATTTCTTTACACACGAGAGTAGTAATACTAAATGATTTTGTACCCATGCAGAATTAATTTAAAAATATTAATTTCTAATCCATCCTTTCATTCATAGTTATATAGTGGGGAAAGGATTTGCTGTCTCATGTATCACATCTTGTTATCATCAATACACTACTAGAAATACATAGATTACTTGCGGATTTTCCTGCGGATTTTTTTCAAAGGAATTTCCTACGAATTTTGCTGCAATTTTTCTAGAAATAAGGTTTTTTTTCTATAGATTTAAATTCGTAGGAATTTTTGATATTTCCTGCGAATTTTCTTGTGGATTTAAATTTTTCACAAGAAAATCTGCAGGAAATTTCCTACAGATTTTAAAATTCACAGGAAAAAATTACCCACGAAGGTATTACCTATAAGTGGAATTCGTAGGAAAATCCGCATAAAACCTGTTTCTTGCAAATTTTTGAACAAAATCCGTAAATCTGCAGGTAATAAGAAGATTTTTAATAGTGATAATATCTTACCACATTTTATTTTTTGAATAGGTGGCAAAATATTATTGGTAAGAACGAGACTGTAGTACGCAAATAGTTTCATTTTGAGCTAGAGTAGAGAAGAGTAGTTTAGTATTTTCAAAGTATAAAAGAATGTACAGAACATGTGTGTAGTAGTAAAGTACCCTTTCAAAGGATCGAAGGTTAATCCCACGGTGTATTTAGCTTCCTCCAAAGCTAAACTAAACCTTTGTAGCTCTTTCGCATGGCGAGTTCCGTTGTCCTTGACCACAAGCTGCGAAGGCTTCACGTCGTAAAAGATAGGGACAACCTTCTTCTTGGACTCCATGAGAAGAGCGAGCTCATGGAGACAGAAATATGACTCACAATAGCTTGGAGAAAACACAGCAACACCAACCTTGCTCCTATGAATAGCCCTATCAATATGATCAAATAACCTGTCCCCTGGTTTCATGTTCATGCTGTCCAAGAAAGACCTCACTCCCATCTTCGTCAACCGGTCGTAGAGCAACCCCGCGACGTTCCTCTTCGTATCAACGCCGCGGTGGTTGATGAACACGTCGCATGATGGACGAGCGAGTTTCCGGCACAACATGGCTGGCAAACGCTGCATGGCTATGTATGGAATATGGATCCTTCGACAAGTTACTTTAGTTTGCAACGAAAAAGTGTTTGTGTTATTCCTAAATGTTATATGAATTTATTTGTCTCTATGTTTTGTTTTTTGGGGGGATTTTTAATGAGCAAGAGGCGAGGGAGAAAGATTAATTGGTGTGTCTATATATATACACATAGAGAAAGTGCATAAATTGGTGAAGGATTTTGACTAAAGACCAATTTTTTTTATACTTGGGCCCGAGAAAATAGTAAAATACTATGCATTTGAACGAAGAAGAGAAAAAGTGTTTGAAAGTTTTGACTGCGCCAAATAGAAATCTTATTTGGAACTGTACCTGTCCTTCAAACACGTCTGTACATGTTCGCAACTTTATTTGATACGGTGGATCCATAACATCGATCCGTTAGCTTGACAAGGTCATTCGTAACGATTTTGCTTTATACCTTTAGTGGAAATTTAGAGGGTTGTTTCCTCTAAGCCCCTCTGATATACTGTTACATGCAATTAATAAACTTAATTCATGTACCATAATTTTTTTTTTATGACTTTGATTACTTTTTTTTTGTCCTGTTTTCTTTGTGATATTCTGGAATTCAGAAGATTCAGACTAATTTATAGGGTACGTTTGGATGGAGAGTTTTGAAGGGAAAGAGAATAAAAATGATAAAAATGATGATTGAAATGTCCTATAATCATCTATCATTCTATTCCTTCATTTTTAAAATATCTCAAATATATATATATATATATATATATAACCTTCCCTAATTCATTCCCCTCCAAAATCTAACTCATCCCTTGAGTTCCTTGATGGGACCTTATACTCTCTTCATGGGGAGAAGAGATGATGGCTATTGATTTGGTGTATTGGGAACCATGACCGTTCCTTAGCATATTTAACCTATTAGGATTCTCATTATCCCCTAATGGGCCAATACTGGCATCCACTCATTAAGCCCATATCCGATTCCTTTGGTAGTCTAATGGGTTCATTTAATTAGATCACTAATATTGAGCCCCTTAATAATAAATAGCTAATATAATTGTTAATGAATATTAGCCTGCATAATAGTTGAAAGTATAGATTTCCAACAATCTCCAACTTGGGCTACATATTGTTCCTTAAACAATTATATCACAAAATTCTTTAGGTGCACATCCGAATGATATTTATCTTTAGACTTCCTCTTAACGATCTGGTCCATCTCTTGTACTAACAATGGAACCAACGCGACTTTCATCAAATCTTAATTCATGACTAAACCACCGTGATCACTATATCAATACACTCAATGACATAGATCAAATATGGATGAGTAGCTTGAAAATTACATGTAATGTGATCTTTATCATGCCTATTTCCAACTTGTCTTGACTTAATCTTCAGTGAGATAAATCAGTGGTGCTGAAGTGATGACCACGACCACGCTTAGCTAGGGCATGGCCATGTCAGAAATCAGTGTCATCCTTTATCTTTAAACGCTTAGCACTGGTATGTTCTGAAGTTGACATCATTCCTCAGTCTTTAATAGGCGCTGAGCACGGTTGTGTTTGATACAGCACGGGTGTGCTCGGAAATCAGCATCATTTTCCAAATTCTTTATGCATGGTCATGGTTCATGTGAGCATGAGCGAGATTCACATGAGCATGGTCATGCTTTGTTGTCCAAAAAGTTGTAATGTGCAAGTATACACAATCGTAACAAGTAATAAAGTGTGAATAAAGATCGTTCCCACGAGGATTTAAATGAATTGAATATCACTTCTAGTTTTAACTTTCTCTACTTAGCTTAATAAAAATAAAGAGAAATTTCAAGCAATATAATGTAAATGGAAGGATTGGGTGACAGAGCAGTAATTAATAAATGCCAGGAATTAATGAAAGCAATAATTGGTTGTTTTAGAACAGAGATGGAAACAGCTAGGATTCTAATCCTTTGTAATCTTAACTTCAGGGTAATCGTTGCTTCAGGATGCTACAGCATTTAGTCCAGGAAATGAAGTTTGCTTTCCAGCAGTAAAACTGAGTTCATTAAAAGCTTCTTATTCATAAGTTCATATTAATTTCCCTCAGCTGTCAGATAAATACGTCTAGCTACTTAAAGACTTGAAGGCTATTCCTAGCTCATTCAACACAATTAATTTTCCAATTAATTGCTCTATCTTTATCTTCTAAACAAGTCCACTAACTTAGTTTTTCCAAACTTTGTCAGCTGATATTTCAGATCAGTTGATCAGGCTAATACCGAAATTAAACATTAAAGCAAAGAAGAAGAAAATGCATAACTTCCAATGCATTGAATTACCCATCAGTTTAATTACAAATTCATAGAATCCTAACTTAAGAGAATTAGCTCATAATGAGCTTAAAGATAAAACAAGTCAGGAAAATGGAAAATAAAGACATAAAATATAAAAAATGGAATTACAGAGAGGACAAAGGGAGCTGATGGCTGCTGCACAGTACAGGTTGCTAAAGTACCAGCTGACCTAAAAGCAAGGTCACACTCACTATTTGCACTACTCCCCCAAAAATAGGGCTACACTCTCTCTCTCATGCCTCCCCTTTTTGGGCTATTACACAATTCAAGTACTAAAATAATCCTTGGCCCAATTCCCAAGTACACTCAGCTGCTGCCTTGCATTCTCTCTTTCCTCGTTTTGGGACAGCGCAGCAGGTTCTTTGTCCTGTACTGAAGGTGTGCTGAGCTGACAATTCTTTTGTCTTGTAGTGATTCTCTTCCAGACGCTGCAGCATTCCATAACCTTCCAGAGCAACTCCTGTAGTAATTTCACTTCTAAATTCTGCTCAAAACTCAAACAAACCTTCAGCAAAAACAATTCAGTTTTAACATCTTTTTCAACATTTTAACAATTCAACACAGATATTTACTAATTAAGGCAAAACTTGAATTTCTTTTCCAAAGTTGATCAAAACAAGAACAATGATAAAGCTAAAAGGATAGTAATAACTCTTATTTCTATGAGTTATCACACCCCCAAACTTGAACCATTGCTTGTCCTCAAGTAATGACACTCAAAAGCATGAGCAAACTAAGAACAAACTCATAACAGCATAAGCAAAGTCCATAGCAGCCTTCAGATGCATTTTTTTTTTCAAAAGACAAGCTCAGCACAAAAAATACCCTATTCTCAATCACCTTCCAAAGTGTGTGTGTGTGTGTGTGTGTGTGTGATTTCCCTTTATTCTCAATTCAGCTTCATCAAAGAGACTCCAACCAAACCACCTCTCAACAAAGTCTTAGGTGCATTTTCTCATTATCCTTTGGATGCAAGGGTGAGGACTCACCAGATTATCTTCCTAAGAAAAGGGACTTAACACACTTTTGAATTTGTTACATCACTCTTTTCACTCAGCTTTATGTTCTTGTTGGTATTTCACTCAATCATCATTCATATACCACTCTATCATAGGCTTGACAAATTTCTAACAACCAAAAGCACAAACACAAATTGCACACAGCAAGAGGACTTTATTGGATGTAATGGGGCTGAGGTTCAGGTATGGAATTTTTGGGATAGTAGCTAACTTAGGTGGAGTTCAAGATCTCTTGTGCAAATCACCCACACCCAAACTTAGGCATTTATGTATTTCTGCCCACATTTCTAATGACAAGGAGGGGTACTTTTTTTTCAATTTTTTTTTTTTTTGCATAAATCAGAATAGAGGAAAGAAAGGCAAGGCAAATTAAGTGTAACACACTTTGCAGTTTTTCTGCAGTTTACAGATTTCACATTGTTTTTTTGGTGCCTCTTTTGGTGCCTTTTTTTTTTGTTGCATATGTACCCCCCCCCCCCCCCCCCCCCCAAACTTATATTAATGGTTGTCCTCAACCATTTTGGTAAGGACCCACATTTCAAAAGATTTTACCAACATTCTCAAACTCCACCTAAAAGGGTATTACATTGTTTTTCATAGAGATTAGTTTGTAATGTGGTTTAAAACAAAAAGAGGGGCCCAGGCTCAAAGGGGTTTACAAAGGGTAATACTTGAGGGTTGGCCTTTTAAGCTTCAGTATCTAAATCAACAAAAGTGCCTCAAGCCAATTTGTGTGAAGCAGTGAAATGTGCAATCAATCACAGAAATAAGGCAAGTTCTGCAGAGAAAATACATGAATGGAATGCATAATGAAAGAATATGTTGAAGCCCAAAAGCTCACAGGACTGATGCTGTAGAGTGCTGCAGCATCACATTCAGACTCACTCACCCCTAAACTTAGGTTGCAATCTAATTCAGACCTCACCCTCTCTTCCTTGGACAAGGGTCAGTGCAACCCAATTCCCCCAATTGATTGGTGAATTCGAATGAAGTCCTTTCTTTTAAGTTCATTTCAAGCTAGGGATGTTGTGTGGGGAAGGAATTAAATTGGGGCATTATAGTGTTTTGCATGCATTAAGGGACAATGAAACACATTTTCTTCATCAGATGCACATGGACAGCCAACACAATTCATTCATTCAGATTTTCTTTTAAAAAGGGGCCCCCACTTTCCATTAATCATAATTTCTTTGAAAAAGTGAGGGCAGACATACCTCTACTAACTAAAGATCAGCACAAACAACTACATCTAAAAAAAAAAATATCCAAAAATTAAAAAACAGTAAGCTAAAGAGAGATTAAGGGAATCCTGGTCATCTGATGGTGTAGCTTGCTACAGCATCGTGGGTGGAATTTCTGCTCAAGGCTGAGCCAATCTGGCACTGTTCCTAGTGCCTCCTCCTCTGGCCATCTGCTTCATGGTGGGCCTGCTACTTGCTGGGTTTTCTTTTATGATTTCCACCTCAACACTAGGCTCTTGCTCAGCAGCTTCATCCACTCCTCCACTGGCCTTAGCTTTAGCTGTTGGCCCCTTTGAAAACTTATGACTTCTAGGAACGTTATCCTCTGAATCATCGCTAGCGTCAGAATACTGTAAAGCTGCAATTTTGCTTTGGTTAGTCTTGGCCTAGGGGGAGTTGTGTGCTTGATTCTGCCTTTCTTGGGTGGAGGAGGGCCTTCAGGCTCAGCTTTAGCAACTTTCTTCTTGCCCTTGTCCTTGGTGCTAGGTTGTGCTGGAGCTGGAGTTGGGTCTCTTGGAGGTGCAGGAGGTGTCCGGTCAGAATTGATCTCATTGTTGTTCACTGAATGCTCACTGTTAGTAGGATCCACAAGAGGCATCTCTGGCTCAGGTTCTGGCATGTTAGGGTTTTCAGGAGAAACAGCAGGGTCTTGCTCTAGAGCTTGGGGGTTTCTTGAGACTTTTTTCTTCTTGGGTTCAGGTGCAGTATACTGGAATGGCTCAAAAACAGCTTCCGGAAACAGGGGAGGATCTACCTTGTCTCATTTTGTTGACTCCAAGATTCCTCTGCTGCCAAAGGTATTGTTCCTTGGAGAACTCGCAAAAGATTTGCTGCTGCTTCAAGCTATGCTGCAGCAGTTGATAGCACATGTCCATCTTTGAGTTCACATTATCTGGGTGATCCTGCTGCCCATATGGAGGAACTGAACCTTGCGCTTTTGCTGCTGAGATTCCAAAGCGTTTGATTGCCAGCCAGTCTATAGCACCCTTGTTGCTTTTAACTTCATCTTCAGACCTGGCCTTCACTCCACATTGCAGACACAGAGAAGTGATCAAGGATGAGAAAAATAACAATCCTTTTGGCTTGAAAGCGCATAAGATGATCTCTTTCTCAATCAGCCTGCCCACATTAACCTTTTCCCCTTTCAAAATGCAATATAGCAAAATTAACCTTTCCCTGTTCACTGTTTCCAGATGAGCGGTGGGTAGGATCTTGGTTCTGATTATGTGATATCACACCTTGGCCAAGGGAGCGAGGTCAGGTCTGACCACTTTCCAGTTATCCCCTTTCTGAATCCAGTCCGCCCCTTCCACTGTGACCTCCTTCATCATATCGTTCAGCTCTGTTTCTTCAGCATCCTTCAACCCTTGATATTCATCTTGAACCTCCTTCAAACCCCACATTCGGTTCAAAGTTGTGGCAGTGAACGAAACCTTGCAATCCCTAACATTCACATATTTTTACTCAGGCGTAGTGAGGTTTGCATAGAATTCCCTGACAAAGGGAACAATGGGCTCTCTCGGATGCACTGCAAATTTCTTCCAGTTGTGAGTGTTGATGAGCTCAGCAACTTCCTCTGTTAACCCGAAGTGCGGTGAATCAAGAAGGAAGAAGCCCTTCTCCAAGTGGAAACTCCGCTTCTTCACCTCCTTATCAAACTTCCTTTTCGCTTCGTCACTCACGAAGCGCCTATCAATGCTTTCAGTAGACGAAGAGGAGGTGGGGGTAACTGGCTTTTTGGATGATTGACCTCTTGTCTTACCCATAGTGTTGGAAGTGGGGATACACAAAGTTTGGGTGATGGTGACAGACAAAGACGGATGGTGACAGGAGGAGAGGAGAAGTTGCGAATGTAGGGTTGCGTGTGGGGTTAGGGCAGAGGTGGTGGGAGCTTAAATAAAAGAATTGGAAGGTTGAGGGAGAGGTTGAGGATGGACGTGAGTGGTGGAGAGAATGGGTGGTAATAAGTGGGTCACTATTTCTGTAACTCCTCCCCTCCCACAAACTGTTCAGTTTTTAAAATTGAAAATTCCCAAATCTTGCATTTGAACTTGGGCTTTGGAGCTGTCCCAACTGATATATCTTCTAGCTTCTGAATAATAGGCTGGACTTGCCAAGACCCAACTCCAGCACAACCTTAAGAACCCAGCACATGCTATAGCTTACTGCTACACAGGTGACAATAGTTATTTAATTCAACTAAAATAACACAAAGTAAAACTAACATTAAAATTAAACTGAAATTAAGATTAACTAAATAAGCACGAGATAAAAAGCTGGGTTGCCTCCCAGTAGCACTTAGTTTACTGTCCTTCAGCCTGACTCCACACTTGGGTTAAGGGTCTGTGAGATAAATGGTGGCCTTCTTTCTTGCACAAGGTTCACCCCTAGTATTGCTTTACCCTTTGACCATTAACTTTGAACTCTCTTCCAGAAATTTCATCTAACAAATCCACAGCTCCATGAGGTACATTTTGGCCACTTTAAAAGGTCTAGACCACCTTGACTTCAGCTTCCCAGGAAATAGTTTCAATCTGGAATTGAACAAGAGCACTTGCATGCCTTCAACTAATTCCCTGGGCTGGATTTTCTGATCATGCCAGGCCTTGACCTTGCTTTTGTATGCTTCAGCATTTTCATAAGCAAAGAACCTAAACTCTTCAAGTTCATTCAATTGCAACATTCGTGCTTCCCCAACTGCTTGTGCATCAAAATTCAGCTTCTTTATGGCCCAGAATGCCTTATGTTTCAGCTCTATTGGTAAATGGCAAGCCTTTCCATAAACCAATTTGTAAGGAGACATGCTAATGGGAGTCTTGAATGCTGTTCTGTAAGCCCAGAGAGCATCATCTAGGTGTAAGGACCAATCCTTTCTAGAAGATTCACCATTTTCTCGAGAATACTTTTTATCTCTCTGTTGGAGACTTCAGCTTGACCACTAGTCTGAGGGTGGTAGGCAGTAACCACTTTGTGTTTCACTCCATATTTAGCTAACAAGTTAGCAAACATCTTGTTGCAAAAATGAGAGCCTTCATCACTAATTATAGCTCTAGGAGTGCCAAATCTGGTAAATATGTTCCTATGCAAGAATTTTGTTACTACTCTTCCATCATTGGAGGGCAATGCTACTGCTTCTACTCATTTGGAGACATAATCCATTGCTACCAAGATGTAAGCATTTCCATAGGACATAGGAAAAGTTCCCCTAAAATCTATCCCCCACACATCAAATAATTCAATCTCCAGGATTGTATTTAGTGGTAGCTCTTGTTTGTTGGAAATATTCCCCACCCTCTGGCATCTGTCACAATTCTTGGCAATCTCTTGAGCATCTTTAAACAAAGTTGGCCAGAAATACCCTGATTACAGTACTTTAGCCGTAGTTCTTTTCCCTCCAAAGTGACCACCATAAGGAGCTGTGTGGCAATAACTAAGGATATCTTGCATTTCCTCTTCAGCAACACATCTTCGCATGGTCTGATCTTGACATCTTTTGTACAGAAAAGGTTCATCCCAGTGAAAATGTTTGACTAGATGTAAGAACCTCCTTTTCTGTTGAGAGTTCATTTCCACTGGAATTACTCCACTGACCAGAAAATTCACAATATCTGCATACCAGGGTGCTGCAGCATCTTCTATCTGCAATAGATGTTCATCAGGAAAATTCTCCTTGATTTCTCCTTGAAGTTTGGCTTCTTCTCCCTTTACGATTCTGGAGAGATGATCAGCCACCTGATTCTCAACACCCTTCTTGTCCTTGATTTCCAAATCAAATTCTTGAAGCAATATCACCCATCTGATAAGCCTTGGTTTTGCATCCTTCTTGTCAATGAGATATTTGATGGCTGCATGATCTGTGTATACCACTACCTTGGTCCCCACCAGATAGGGTCTGAACTTATCAAAAGCAAACACCACTGCCAGTAACTCTTTTTCTGTGGTGGTATAGTTGACCTGAGCATCAATGAGAGTCTTGCTAGCATAATAGATAGTATGGAAAATCTTGCTATGCCTTTGACCTAACACAGCCCCTTTTGCAAAATCACTTGCATCACACATTAGTTCAAATGGCTTTTCCCAATCTGGAGCTACTATTACAGGAGCAGTGACCAAAGCTTTCTTCAAAGCTTCAAAGGCTGATAAGCATTCATCCATGAAGTCGAATGCACTGTCATGTTCCAGCAATTTGCACAGGGGCTTGGATATTTTTGAGAAATCTTTGATGAATCTCCTATAGAACCCAGTATGTCCTAAAAAACTTCTAATGCCCTTGACAGAATTGGGTGGGGGAAGTTTATCAATTATCTCAATCTTTGCCTTGTCCACCTCTAAACCTTTCTTTGACACCTTGTGCCCTAGCACAATGCCTTCCTTGACCATAAAATGGCACTTCTCCCAATTTAGAACTAGATTAGTTTCTTCACATCTGTCCAACACCTGCTCTAAATTATCCAAACAACCCATGAATGAATCTCCAAACACTGAGAAATCATCCATAAAAATCTCCATAGTCTTTTCAATAAAATCAAAAAAGATGGCCATCATGCACCTCTGGAAAGTTGCTGGAGCATTATAGAGCCCGAAAGGCATTCTTCTAAACGCAAATGTACCATAAGGACATGTAAATGTGGTCTTCTGCTGATCTTCTGGTGCCACTGCTATCTGGTTATAGCCTGAATAGCCATCTAGGAAACAGTAAAAGTCTCTCCCAGATAACCTGTCAAGCATTTGATCAATGAATGGTAGAGGAAAATGATCCTTTCTAGTGGCTTTGTTCAGTTTTCTGTAATCCATGCAAATCCTCCACCCTGTGACTGTCCTTGTGGGAATAAGTTCATTCTTTTCATTCTTCACCACAGTAACTCCTCCTTTCTTGGGAACACATTGTACAGGGCTCCCCCACACACTATCTGAAATGGGGTATATAATTCCTGCATCAAGCCATTTTATGATCTCCTTCTTTACCACTTCTTTCATGATTGGATTCAGTCTTCTCTGGCCTTCAATAGAATTCTTGGCATCTTCTTCCAATAATATTCTGTGCATGCAGAGACTAGGGCTGATTCCTCTAATATCTGCCATTTGCCATCCAATAGCCTTCTTGTGCTTCTTCAAAACTGAAATGAGATTGTTCTCCTGCTCAGAAGTTAAAAAGGAAGAAATAATGATGGGCAGGGTCTCTTGATCTCCAAGATAAGCATACTTCAAGTGTAAAGGAAGTTGCTTCAGTTCAAGGGTGGGAGGTTTTTCAACAGAGGGAACAATTTCCTTGTAGGTGTCTGCAGATACATCTAAAGACTCATATTTCCTGATCCAAGGTCTTTGCACCACATTCCCTTCAGCTAGCAGCTTCAGCTTTTCGACTCCAAAATCAGTTTCATTATTCTGTTCAACTTCATCCTCTG
Organism: Echinosophora koreensis; assembly: GCA_035048595.1. NCBI lineage: Eukaryota > Viridiplantae > Streptophyta > Magnoliopsida > Fabales > Fabaceae > Echinosophora > Echinosophora koreensis. Next base: position 2,628,260 of record JAPCYP010000025.1, on the reverse strand, counting down.
AATTCTCTCCTGATGCTAACAACTGCTCTTGCACTAAAGATTCAATACTAGTAATAACGGAACAACTCTCCATCTCTTCATCAGGATATTGCAATGCATTGAACACATTGAAAGTGACTTGTTGATCATTGACCCTCATAGTAAGCTCTCCTTTTTGTACATCTATCAATGTTCTCCCAGTTGCTAGAAAAGGTCTTCCAAGGATAATAGATACTTCCTTGTCAGCTTCAAAGTCAAGAATAATAAAATCCACTGGAAATACAAACCTGTCCACCTTAATTAGAACATCCTCAATCTTTCCTTCGGGATAAGCAATAGATCTGTCAGCAAGTTGCAAAGTTACAGTGGTAGGCCTTGCTTCACCAATCTTCAATTGCTTGAAAATGGACATTGGCATTAGATTGATGCTAGCTCCAAGATCACACAGAGCCTTCCCACAGTAAGTATTCCCTATAGAACAAGGAATTGTGAAACTGGCTGGATCTTTCATTTTCTGAGGGACCTTATTCTATAACAGTTGGCTGCACTCATTTGTTATTGCTACTGTCTCAAATTCTCCCAACCTCTTTCTCTTGGTCAAAATGTCCTTCATAAATTTGGTGTAATTAGGCATCTGCTGCAAGGCTTCAACTAGAGGGATGTTGATATGCAACTGTTTCAGAATTTTCAGAAATTTGTTGAACTGTTTTTCTTGATTTGCTTTCCACAACCTTTGTGGGAATGGAGGGGGTGGCCTTTCTAGGATCAGCACTAGTCTCCTTCGACTTGTTGTCAACCACAAGTTTTAGGAATGATCCTCGATCGGGGCTTGAGGGTGTCCAACCAACCTTGTCAGTGTTGAACAAATCTGGTCATCCTAGTGGGAAGGCTCAAACCCATTGGCTGAGTGATGATTAATGGAAATTTGCTCGTGTACATGTCCTGATCAATTGCAATGAGGTTAAACCGTATCTAGAGTATGTAATCTTTATGATACATTTCGTATATGACTTCATAGTGATGTACATATCATAAGTTTATTTAACAATTATGTGCTTGATGTCAGTACATTCTTGCAATATCATTCCATCAATGATCAAGATTCTTCCGGTCGTATATATGCAGAATTTCCTGAATGGTTGAAGACATATGTAAGTGTAATATACACAATTGATGTAATTATTGATAAACACACTCTCCAATCATTATGTGTGTCATGTGTATAGGTTCATGATGGGAGGAATGGGGTAACCAACACAGAGATAAAGTCATTAACTTGGGGTCCCAAATCAAAGGCAACATCATGGCACATGTACTTTGTAAATGGGTATAAGTTTCACACTAAGGCTTGGAGTGATGGCAAAAAAACCATAAATTGTGGGGTACATGTAAAAGGTGTTACTGAAGGAGGAGAAGACAATTTTTATGGTATCATTGAACATATCTATGAATTGGAATATCATGGTTTAAGTAATAAGATTACCCTTTTTTACTGTAAATGGTTTGATCCAACAAGGAACAGAGGCACAAAGGTTCATCCGTGGTATAATATTGTAGATATTAAGATGAGTAGGCGGTACGATCATTATGATCCATTCATCCTTGCACAAAAAGCAACTCAAGTATATTGTGTCCCTTATCCGGACATGTGTAAAGACATGCGAGGTTGGTCTGTGGCAATTACAACAAAACCAAGGGGTCATGTGGAAGTCGATGTCAAAGAGGATGAAATGCCTTATCAAGCTGATGTGATGTCACGTGTTCTACCGATTACAGAAGTTGAAAAAGTACATGGCTTACTTGATGAAACAATTGATCATTATGAACAAATTGTTGATCCTAATAATGATGCAATGGTTCATGATGATGACAATGATGATAATGATGATGATGATGATGAAGAAGAAGAAGAAGAAGAAGAAGAAGAAGAAGATGATGATGATGATGATGATGAATACAGTGATGAGGAGGAGGAGAACAAGGAGGATGAAGACATTGAGGACAAGGACGGGGAGGATGAGGACGATGAGGAGGATTAGCTTTTCTTAGTCAACATTTTCTTTGCATTGTTATTTTGCTTATTTACTATTATTAGTTTCGTTCTATGTTAAACCCTCCAATCTAATTTCTGAACCAAGAGACATTGCATTCCTCAACCATCTATTTAAGTAATCTTTTTTTAGAGATACTTCATTCATTTTTTATTAAGCTTATAGTGCATGATTTAAAAATTATCATGATGGAATTCTTTGTGTTGCATGAACATGGTTATACAATTTTTGCATGAGGATGTATGTTTATATGTTATATTTTGCACTATAGCAAATGTCATCACGAGGTCACTCCAAAAAGGGGAATATGCCAGTCAATAGAGGTCGTGGGAAGATTATACGACCCGGTGATCTTGCCGTCGAGGGTCAGCGCAGGCGTAACCATAGAGAGCTTGTACCACCAGTCCAGCCTCCACCTCTAGTCCAGCCCCCACCACCAGTCCAGCCCCCACCAGTCCAGCCTACTTCTGAGGCATTTATGATGATCCCTACTCCAGGTCATGCACCATCTCATGGGTTAGTAGGTGAGCCTTCACACCAGCATACACAGGATCCTCAGGAAGGTTCGAATGCAGCACAACATCCTCAAGTAGAGGAGGAGGTAGGGCGGGATGAGGCAGAGGTGGAGGCGGATGATGAGCCTCCGGTGGAATACGAGAAGGATGACGATGGGAAGGTTATCTTACGTCCTTACGGTCGAGGGTAATTTTGTTTATTTCATTTTTAATTTATTAAGAACTTGATTTATTATATACATTTAATTTGATGTTTGACATTGAATTTTGAATTTTATAGGTGGACTCCTTGCGACCCAGCTGCTGATGCGATTAAACATGCCATTCGGTCACAGTTTCGGGATCCTTATCATTGTTGGAGTGAGACCCCTCAGAATGTGAAGGACTTTTGGTGGAAAGAATTTTGTGTAAGTCCCTTTATTCTTAAGCCACTTGGTCTTTAATGGTGATTTCTACTACAAAGTTTGTGGATTTATTGAGCAAGTTCAACACTTGGGTTTTGAACTGGTTTCTGGGTTTTGGAATTAGTTGACTGTGCATAATGCTTGTCTGGTTGGGAGTGCTTGTGGATTAGTAGTTTGACACTTCGGTATGAATAATTTGATCCTAATTTGAGTCAGAATGGTAATCTGATTTGACCAAATGTAAATATTGTTGTGTAAAAGCTATAATGCCTTGGATTTCATTATCTCATGACATGCTGATGCTCAAACTTTTGATTGCCCATGTAGGACACTTATATTTGTGAAGTGTAAACCCTATGATTTTTTTTTAGGGGCAAGTTTCTTGGAAACCTTGTGATGAAGCGTACATCGAAAAAACATTTCAGCAGAAAGCCGCAAAACGTCTTTCAGATATGCTTACAAAAGCAAGGAAGAAGGGTAAGAGGCGTGATTGGATAGGGGAGGAGGCATGGAGGGATCTACAAATTGTGTGGAATAGTGAAGCCTTTAAGAAGATCTCCGCCCAAAACAAGGCCAACCGGGCTTCAAGCAAAGGTGGAGCACTCCACACCACTGGCCGCACGGCTCATCTTGATGTGGCACTTAAGCTAGTATGTATTCACTCCTCATTTAGTATCTTGTTCATCATCATAGAAAAGGGAAGAAATAAAGAAGAAAAAAATAGTATTATCTGTGTTGCTAGATTTGTTTTTACTTTATGGTGGTGTTGGCTGAAAAGTAGAAACAACTTTTATTTTAGGATCAACTTGTAGATTGTGAAGAAAGACAATATGAGCGGCTAGTTGTTGTCTTTTTTTTTCTTCTATATATATATAGCAGATATGTTCGAGACACGTTAGCAATTTCAGCAGCTTAGGTCTAGTGAAACGACATGTTAAAAGAAAGTAGGTGATTCCTTCAACTTTGACGATGACAATTTTGGCTTCTTTTGCTCCACATAGGAGATGATGAAAATCAGCTAGCTAGCATATTAGAGGGTCTTTTCTGTTATATTTTGTTCTTGAATTTGTAGACTTAATTCCTCATGCTTTTATATGTATCACCATCAATTGGGGAGATTAGTTTTGTTTTTGTTTTACTACTACTGCCTTGTCTTTTTCCTGCTACATTAGAAGAGAAGAAGTAAGTAGGATTGTAGGAATACAATCTTGTTTTATATATGTTGTCTTGTCTATTTTCTCTTTTCTTGTTACATTGGTGAACCGTTGCTTGGATATTCAACCTTATACATAAATTGAATACAAACAAAGGTTTTAAATTATATAGGCATGGAATGGAATGCGTTTCAATTTCTATGAATACTCGTCGTCCTCATGCACTAAGTATTAGATTGATCATCATGTTTTTGACAGATTGACCACTAGGTGAGCTATCTTTTAGGACACTCACTCATATGGAAGTGAGATTGGGTATGTGCAGGTGTTAAAATAAAGAAGAATTAATGTTATAGATATGGGAACTAAACATGTTCAATTGATAGGGCTTATCAAAACGTGTTCTTGTTACGTTACCACCACTCTGTAAGCTATGCTCAATGTCATTTTTGTTTTCAGAATTGTTAACATGTGGATGTAGGTATCTAATTGGTAGATAAAATACATCAGAATGTATATCTAAAGAAGAAAGAAAGAATGTTGAACTTTTCTTATAATTGACTTTTTACATGTTTTCGGTTGAGCATCACATGTGCTTTTTTTAATATAATAAAGTTTATCAAAAGAATACAATAGAATGTGTAGTATTTGTAAATGTTGTGGTTTTTTTTTTTTTTTTTTTTGCAGGTGCGGAAACTTGGCCAATCTGTGGATCCTGCTGAGTTCTTCAAGACCACCCACACAAAGAAGTCTGGTGATTGGGTAGATGAGCGTTCTCAGTCAACCTATGTAAGTTGTTATTCATATACTTTATTTTTTATAAAAGTTGGCTCTAATACAAAATATGTGCCTTACTTGGTTATGTAACCTTTTGACCAGAGACGGTATCACGATCGTATAGCGGAGATAGAGACACAGATTGATGACTCCTCCATGGACCCTGCACATGAGGTAGATGGGGCGACAAAGCTTGAGGTTTGGAAGGAGGTTGCTGGTGGCAAGACACGAGGTCGGTGTTATGGCACCGCGGACTTGTCTTCAAACCTCCGACGTGGTATGTCGTCACTGACTCAGGAGCCCCTACCTCCTTCTTCTATGAGACATGGGTCCGGTGATGCAGCTGAGAATGCATTGTTGCGTCAAGAGGTCAATGCAGCCCGTCAAGAGGCTGCCGAGGCGAATTAGCGGTATGTTAATTTGGAGGAGCAATTCCGTGCTATGATGGATCGGATGGCAGCTTTGGAGCGTCAGTCGGTCGGTGCTTCCACTAGTGCCAGTCAGGCTCACCAGGGACATCCTGACTATGATGATGATCATGGCGAGCATTCCCTGAATGAGGACTGATCAGCCTATCATCGTCGCTGAATTTATTTTGGTATTTAGTTGTCAGTTTACTCACATGGATTTGCTACTTTAGTTGGTTTGTACTCACTTTCATATGCACATAGTTTAGTTGTTTTGTTTTGACTACTGTACTGGCTATGAATTTTAAGTACTTTGATATACAGATAATATATATATATATATATATATATATGACTTGTTTATGGTTTATAATATTTTTATCTGCCCAGTTTTTGTTGTCAATTACAAAAAAAAAGGGATACAAAGTAGCGTCAGTAATTAGTTGTCAATTTATTCACATGGATTTGCTACTTTAGTTAGTTTGTACTCACTTTCATATGCACATGGTTTAGTTGTTTTGTTTCGACTATGAATTTTAGGTACTTTGATAATATATGACTTGTTTATGGTTTATATATCTGCCCAGTTTTTGTTGTCAAATACCCAAAAAAAAAAAGGAAACAAAGTAGCGTCGGTTTAGCCTACGCTAAAGTCATGCATGGGTCTAGCCGACTCAAACTAGCGTCGGTCAGGTGACACAACTTACCGTCGAGCAAACCTACGCTAAAGTTATGCGTGGGTCTAGCCAACTCTAACTAGCGTCAGTTAGGTGACACAACTTAGCGTCGAACTAACCTACGCAAAAGTTATTGCGTGGGTCTAGCCGACGCTATTTAGCGTCGGTCTTTTCGACGCTAATGTTAGCGTCGGCCTTTTTAGGAGCAATGTGGAGTCCGTTTAGCGTCCGTTTAGCCGACGCTAGCTAGCGTCGGCTTTCTTTTGACCGACGCCAAAATTAGCTTCGAGCACTTTGGCGATAGACCCTTGACCGACGCTAATCCGACGCTAATTTTAGATTTAGCGTCGGCTTTTAGACTTTAGCGTGGGCTTTTTACCGACGCTAATCACTGTTTTTCTTGTATAGGCGGAGGGACACATGAATAAACCGATTACACACCGGAATGAGAGGGATCCTGAGACTATGTATGTATGGGACTATATAGTAGAGGATGACTTATATGAATTGATTAGTACTACCTATACCAACATGATGGAGATTGGTGAGCCATTTTCCGAGAATCAAATTCTCAAAACAAGTTGACACTCCAGCAAAGCATATATATATATATATATGAAACACTCAACCCAAAAATTGCATCCGAACGAAATTGCTATCACCATTAAAGTCAACCAAACAAATCCTGGACTTTTCATTCGAGACCAAACATGCTTACATATTTCATATTTATATCACGGCTTTTTCTGACTGGTGCACAGAGGGAAAGAAAAATAGAGCCCCAAATTATATAATTTAGGGTCCGTAAAATTAGGGAAAAAATATGCATTCAAGGAGAATCACTAAATCCACAATCCCAGGCATCATACAAACATCATATAAACATGATAATCACATATCCTACTAACCTAACAGTGATGACTGCTCTGATACCACTTGTTAGATATTTCTGTAATTTTTTAGGTTCTTTATTCTTTATGCGATAGCGTTAAATCTATAAGCATACATCCTAGAGCACATTTACCACAAAGCCTAGTATCTACATCATGCTAGATTACTAGGATTCTAAGGTTACGAATATACCTGGATCTATACGGGGTTCCTGATCTTAAGCGTTTTTTCAAAGCATGAACTTGATGGCCTTCTTTATCGAATGAAAGTGACAATCGATCACGAGCAAGAGGGGTTGAACATCTTCTTGTACTGAATACCTTGACAATCAACATAGATGGTGATAACACATATGGTTAGTGGTGGCTCTATGGCTCTTTCTCAACCAAATCCCTTGATTTCCTTGATGGGACATATGCTATCATCAGATGGGAAGAAGTAGAAGAGATGACGGCTATTGATTTGGTGTCTTGGGAACCATAACCGTCCCTTAAGTGTATTTAACCTATTAAGGTTCCCATTATCCCTTATTGGGTCAATACTGGCATCCACTCATTAAGCCATATCCGGTTCCTTTGGTAGTCTAACGGGCTCACTTAATTAGATCACTAATATTGAGCCCCTTAAAAATAAATAGCTAATATAGTTGTTAATCAATATTAACCCACACAATAGTTGAAACTTTGAAATATAAATTTCCAACATCATATGCAGCTTCAACTTCTTTGAAACTATGAATGCACCCTTCTTTTAAGGAATTTAACCAATTTGCCATGTATATAAAGAAGAAAATAAAAATCTCATGTTCATATTTACTCGATGTAATTTGGAAAAAACATGTTTGCCCCTTATAAATATTTTCTTAAAGAAAATGAGAGATTGGGTGAAAAGATAGGCATAATGTTAATTTTAAACATTTATACCAACTTTCCTCTCATTCTCTTCTTACATTGGAGAAGAAAAACTTTTTAATGGGACATCCCATCTAAATGTTTTTCTTTCTCCCTCTTTTCTCTTGTGTGCCAAATGGATAAAAATATAGTTTTTCCCATCAAAATATCTATTGTCCCCTTTAATTTCTTTCCTCTGAAACTCTCAAAATAAATGCTGCCTAAGTTCAAAACTGTTTTTTTTTTTTTTAATAAGCACCTAAGTTCAAAACTTAAGTACTATAATTGATTATAGCTATTACTAGTCATATGAAATCGATACATAACTATGTATGAAATTAAACACCGATCATATTATTTGATTCTACATGATAAAACCTAAAAACAAAGAGAACCAGAGAGCATTTCACTGAAAGATTGTGGTTGGGTCGCGTCACGGATATTACGGGAAAATACAGCCAATGCGGATGCAATTAGAGTCGTGATACGGTTTCGGCGACTACCAAAACCAACATGTCGCGGCCCAGATTTCAGTTTCGGACCCAGATTTAAAATCTTGCTAACTTATAACTAGAATATACAGCAAGCTAAGCATCTGTTACTATTACTCTGATATTGCAAGATATTTAGACATAATTTAGGTGTAAAACTAATCATCTCGACCGGGGACTAAATCTAAACCATCCCCTCCCTACTACAAGTACTTCTCGTTAAACCCTAATATTACATAGATATCAACAACATGTTTATCATTTGAGCCATCCCTTATAAGTTCTGTATCTTTATGTTAACCATGACCAGTTAATTAAAGTATTTCATTCACACTACATCTGAAGTTGTTTTCATAGAATTTAACTTCTCTAAAGTAAGCAAATGTGTAAAGTAAAAAAAATGAGGGTGTATATATCCTTAATCATATAAAGTGTGTTGAGATCTCAATATATTTTATATAATTAAGGGTGGATACACCTTCACTTTCTCACTTTAAATATTTACTTATATTAGGGGAGCTTTATCCATTTTCATAACTCAGTCAAAATTTGGTAATTGTTAAATTACTAACGAAGTATTGATTAAACTTTTTCTGTACGTCGATTATATAAGTATTGAAAATTTTGAGTGTAAAGCATCAGCTCAAGACACAGTTTAAAGGGGTTATAGATGCACTGTGGATTTTATTATGAGAATAGGAATTTAAAAATGCTAAAGGTTATATAAAACCAAGGTCATCCTCTAGCTCAATATACGAAGATAAAGCAAATTCTAATAATTGGATAATGAGTATATCTTAGTGATATTTTAATTGAGTGCGATTTTTTTTTATTTTATTGAATGTTTAAATAACATATGTCCCTTTCACATTAAATGTTACAATAAACTATGCATGCTTCTGCAGAATGAAAGTGGCGAGTAACTCATGCATCATGAGTACTCAACGAACGAGCGGATCCTGAGTCTTCGTAACCGCGGTGATCTTGATTGTGGCTGCAGAATAATGTATAGTTATTATAGTTTATTTATAAAATATATGCAACCACCAAGTCACCTTGCTTTCGGTTGAAAAACGAATTCGAAAGGATGCAATCCAATAAGAACCAAAAACGGAAAGAGAATGAAAAATGTAAGGAAAATATCATCGTAAATACTTTTCTTTGTTTAATTCAATAAAGAAGTATGAATCCTGACTCGAAGTCAATAAACAACGTGGGCTTTGACTGGTAAGAATTTGGTACTAAGTTCTTTTTCTATGGATCCAATTTAATAATTTAAATTCTGTAACAAAAAAGTGGGATCAAATTTCGTTCTTGTCCTGTTCTTTATAAATAAGCTTGTTAGCCGTCTTTTCATAATAGTGATTGTCGGAATACATTACATATACTTGTCGTCCAATTTACAAATCCAATGAACTCGATCTAAAACTATAAAACAGCAAAACTTCATCGAAATGCAAATTACAAATTTAGGGGGTGTATTGGATTGAGATTTTAAAGAATTGTTTTGGCCTTAAAAAGTCTTATGGATTTTAAAAGACTTTGTAGAAATATAATGACTTTTAAGACTTTTTTCTAAAGATTGTTATAATCCGGATTTTCATGTTTGGATTTTAAAGGATTTATATCATAAGACTTTTTAAGATTTGAATGGACTATATGGATTTATAAGATTTGAATGGAATTTATAAGATTTGAAAGGAATGCATGTTTTGTTAGAAAAGATTCAAGTTACAAAAGTCAATGGAAAAGATAACAAAGAAATGAATAATTTAAAAAAAAAAATCCAAGGAGGTGCAACAATTCATTGATATCCTCCATGATCAAAGATTCATAGTTTTCTTTGCCATTTCCTTTATTATTTTTATTTTCTCATTGTGAATCCCTCATTTGAATTACTACTACATGTGTAAAAGACTTATCAGTTATTTAACAAGAATATCTATCATACCAATCAACAAAATTATAAATTGGAATGAATGTGCAAAAAAAAAAAAAAAAATCCAAATTGTATTCTAATATATATATATATATATATATATAATCCCTTATCATATTTGTCATTTGAGCAAATCATTCGTATTTTTTTGAAGGCGCCGGTGTGTATATATATATATATATATATCGACGCCTGCACAGTGCCTTCAACGCATTCAAGTAATCGTGGAAAGTATTCTTTTAAAAACACTAGAATGATTTATTACTTTTTGTCAGAAAAAAAAAAGAATGATATATTACTAAGCATATGATAAACACTCAGCGTCTGTTCAGGTTATATTAATTGATACACAAGCATCAATACAAAGCAAAGAAAAAAATTGAAAGAAAAGAGTTATACAGAGACAGAGTACGAATTGCAAGAAGGTTACGAATTGCAAGAAGAGTGTAACCTTCAAATAACAGTGAACGGCTGAGGAGAAAGTCTGGGAGGGAAGGAACGAGGGAATAAAATGTCTAAAGGATTTGGGTGGGATTTTGGAATAGGTTTGCTATTTATATATTTCACTAAAAAGTCACTCAAAATTCATTATACAAAAGAATCCACCGAAATCAGCAAACTTTTGAATACCAGAAGATTTTTAGTAACTTATAAAAAGTCTTGATTGAATATCAATGGATTTGAAATCCTTAAAAAGAAATCCTAATAATCCTGATTGAATACCACAGGACTTATTTATATTATATAAAAGGCTTGATTGAATATCACAAGATTCTTTTGCCATAAAAAAATTCATTAAAATCTTTTGAAATCCCAATCCAATACACTCCCCTTAGGCTGCGTTTACATAAACAACTTAATAAAATATTTATTTAATAATTTATTTTAAATAAGCTAAAATTAAAATAACTTATTTTCATAAGTTTCTCTAACAAGCTTATAGAAAAAATAAGCTAAAAAAAACTAATAGGAAGATCAAAAACTATTTTTATAAATTATTTACATAAGTTTATTTTCATAAGCTATTCTCATAAACCCAAATAAGCTTCTTAGAAGCTCTCCAAACCCACCTTTATCATTATTAATTATTGTGTCGTGCTCTTGGAACGGTACAATGTGAAGTTGCCAATTCTTGCGTGTAAATGCAAGAATAAAAGGAATTTTTTTTAAATGAAATTTTTATTGGTCGAGTTTTGATTTTGATTCCGACACTTTTTTCGATAATTTTGATCCTTACAAATTTAAAATATTTGGCTTTAGTCTCTATTGTAAGTTTTCATCCATTAAGTATCGATATGACTAACGGTGCAAAATGTCAGCACTGTCATATGTATTAAATTATTAAATTTTAATGTCACGTAGGAATAATCAATAATATTTTTATTTTTAATTAATTATTAATATTCTTATTTATTATATTTAATAATTATATTATTTAATTAAAAATAATATTTGGTTTTCCTACATGCCAGCCAATGTGGCATTGAAATATAATAATTTAATACACATGATTGTGTTGATGTAGTATGTCGTTAGCCACATCAACATATCAACATTTAATGGATGAGAACTAACGACAGAAACCAAAATCAAACATTTTGAACTTACAAGGATCAAAACCAACAAAAAAAATTTGTATGGACCAAAACCAAAATAGGGTTACTTTATATGGACTGAAAAATTCATTAAACCTAATTTCTTCATTGAATTGAAGATGAAATAAAATTTAGATTCAGGGTTGATTAGCAAGGAAGATGCTAACATTCTACATCGTGCGGTATAACATTCCTACTCTATTCTTGTCAACAACGATGTAGTGGTTGGTCTAAGCCCTAGTGGCCAATCTATTTTATTGATTTTACATTTGTATCATGACCTTGGGGTGTGGGAAAAAAATAGTCCCACATGGATAACTATTCATTTGACTCAAGTCCCCACGTGGATAAAGCAAGTTACTTCCCTCTCCTCACCAATATAAACAGGAGATTGTCAAGTGTTTTGAGACACAAAGAAACATTCACACTTGAGCTTAATACTATGTATAAGGCTCGTGGCTTTTGAATAAAAGTTTGGTTTCTAATCCTTGGGCTTGATTTTAAATATAAAGCCTAAACATTTTAGTAAATGTTTTTATTTATTTCTTTTTTCCTTCTTTTGTATTTTAAGCACAGGCAACTCTGTGCATTGGGGCATCTTGGAAGAGAGCGTATAAGGGATCAAACGCATAGTGTTTCTGTGTGTCCCAGTGGCAAGTTTTCATTATTTTCATTTTAAGCATAATAGGTTTAATAATATTGTTTTTTTTTTAGAATTAGTAAGGTTTTTCCTTTCTTTATTTTTTGAAGTAGTATCTTTTTTTATTTTTATGGATTAAGATTCTAACGATGGAATACCCTCTTTGTTTTATAATTATATTTGTGATATTTAGGGATGCCATATGGACTTGAGTGCCATGCTCAATCCCTTAGAATCAAGGTTGCCCTGTGGACTGTGTGCCATATTCAACCTGGTTTAGGTTTTTTATAATTAAGGATTAAAATAGAATATTTTATTATGATAATTTATCTTTATAAATAATTTTGGGATTGCTTTGTGAAATGTATCACACTCAATTCTTTAGATTCGGGATCGCTCTATGGACGCATGTACCATGTTCTATCTCGCTTAGGATTTTTCAATATTTAAAAATTAGGCAATAAAGAAAACCAAAAAAAAAAAACTATTTCAAATAAAAAATATTGTCATAAAAATTAAAATCAATCAAAAAGATCAAACATTTTTTTGTAAGACTACGTGGCTTTGAATTTCCCATTGCAGTGGGAAATACATAGGAGCAGGATTAATCATCCTGTCAAGGCAAAACTAAAATTTTCCCTTTTTTGTGTTTTGTTTTATTTTTGAATAGCTAATTAAAATTGATGAACTTGTGATATTTTGGGTTGCTCTATGATAAGTGTTATGCTCAATCCTTTAGATTCGAGGTTGCCCTGTGGACTTATGTGCTGTGTTCAACTACAGTTAGGACTTGTCAATATTAAATTTTTAAATTACAATAAAAATATCAAAACAAAAAATAACTCTTCTTCATTTCAAAATCCTTGGGCATTTTTTTATAAATATCAATCATAATTTTTTTTAAAAATAATTTTTGGGGTTAAAATAAATAAATTTTGAAGTTATAAAGTGTGCGCAATTAATTTAAGGTGCCATTCGTAGAATGGGCGGTGTAGGGTGCTAACACTTTCCCTACATTTAACCGACTCCAGAGTCGATCTCATTTACCAATTTCCTTAAATTAATGTGTTTTCCAAAGTTTCCTAATCAAATAAATTTTGGTGGCGACTCCTCTTTTTTCGCGGCGCCCGGACGGGACGGCTGCAATAGTTAGGGACTCCACTGGGCATTGTGGTATGTATTATTTTACCCCATTATCTTTTTCTGTAAATATTCTTTTTCTCGATCTATCTTTATATATATTTGTTACTCATTTTTATTTTTTATACTCTGCATGTATATATGCTTTAATAATTATTTTATACTTATTGCATCCTTAATATAGAAGACTATTATATTTGTTGATTGCTTGTTCAAGGTAGTTTTGTTTTAGGATTGTATAGCTTTGTATGCCTCCAGCAAACACATCACTTACACTCATTTCACACACTTTTAGCTCTATACCCGATCTTGTGGAAGCTTAAGGATTAGGCGGTGCCTCAGCATTGTCATTGAAGGCCTAGTGCCTCCTTGATATTTGCTGATTCACCACTCAAATTGTTATTGGTATCATGAATTAGTCATCCTGGAGGGTTTATCCCTATTTATGGCTTGGATCATGGGCCTAGTCCTTGCCTTTTGAGATAGGGGCAATCTGGGGACCATGACCTTTAGAAATCTAGATCCACCCTAATGTTGCACTGATAGATCAACTTAGTTTCTACCCAGTTTAGGGTATGATCTTAGTTATACGTGCCCCTAGGCTCTACCGTTCTAGGACACGATGGGGACATTTCTTCTTTACTCCTGTCTTCCATATTTTAATATTTATTTTCTTAAAAAAATTGGACCACATTTTTGTGAAAAAAAAGGAAGGGCTTATCTCTCATAATGTCTTTTAAAAAAAAAAAATCATTCCTTGAATTTTTTGTAAGTAATAAAAAGGTCTCATACACTAATAAATTTTGGGGTCCTATTTTTTCGTATATGATATTTTTTTTGAATAAATAAAAGAAGAAATTTCGTTCATCTCATAAATTGATGTTCATGGTATTAAAAAAAATAAAATTTATTTTTTTCATGCATCTCGTGTTGATTTTTTTCTCGTGCCAATAGAAAGTTTTATTTCATTACCTTCATAAAAATAAATATTCATCCATCTCATGCATCAATATTTTGAAAAAAAAAAAAAAAATCATTCTTCTTATCGATCAATATATCTGGGGAAAAAAAATCCACCCATGTCATGCATATTAATGCCAAATCATGTGGTCAGATAGATATAAGACTCATTCAAGCAGTCGAAAGAAATGTGGGTCCTTTCACTTAATCATGGAGGTTCATTCAATTGAAGAACATAGTGAGTTCAAATGAGTCCTGCCATAATTGGTGGACATGAAACCGCTACAAACTGGTCATCGATGCAAGGACAATAATGTGAACATAATCATTGAGTTTACAACTCCTCAAAAGGCAATGAGTATCTTCACCATGCTTATCATCCCTCAGCCAGTTGCTGAGCAAGCCGTAACAGTTTCGAAACAGTTAGAGGTCTATTACACTAAACAGGAGCTGAAATGGATTGAAGCTAATCATTTCTACATCCCTTCCCGGCACCATGGAAATATGATGGACTCCTCAAGAAAATAAGTGCCCTCACCATTCCAATCGACCCTCAGCCAGTTGTTGAGCAAGTTGTGGCAACTCCAAAATAGCGCCTAAGCCAATCATTATCCAAGTTACACTTCCCTTCCCAGTGTCATGGAAGTTCAAACTCCCAGGATGATCTGCTAGAGTCGCACCAACACGACCATCATAGTTACTGTCTCGGGAATTAGTGGAATGACTTGGTGTTCGTGTTTATACTCCAAATGTGCTGTGAAAGGAAAGAAGTGCCTACACGCCCTATGGAGCCTCCATGATACGACCTTAATGTCATTTGTAGATTTCACAAAGAGAATGTCCTTTGAGAATTATGATGATGCTTCCAAGGTCATTCTGAGAAGGTTATGGACTACTGAGAGTTCAAGATGAAAGGTACCAATCCAAGAGATTCCCATTGTAGCGATTGAGAAGGGGAACTACTCTGCAATTCTCCTGATGTGGAAATTTCCAAGTAACTAATGCCAGAGCTGTTTATCAATGGTTTACCATGGAAAGATGGTTATGTTGTATTGACCCCACACTTTATTCACTCATTTGATTCTTGAACTATGCTCCCTTTCTTGAAGCATTAATGTGATAGATTTGCATGCATATTTTCTCTCATATATTCTTTCCACCTCTATCCATATCATGGTGTCTCTTTTGTCATCCTCATCTTCTTTTTCTTCACCAAGTACATTCCTTGGTTTGGTTCATGTGGCTCATGTTCTTGGAAATCCTTTGTGAGACATTAATGAAGGCCTTAGGTGCGGGTGCCCTTTGCCAAAAAATGAAAAAATGAAAAATGAAACAAAGAAACAAAAAAAGAATACAAATGAAAAGAAGCAAATAAATAATCACTTGGTGTCCACAATATGTTTGTCTCTAATTTTTTATAGGGGTTTGAAATGAAGATTGGTCATCGTTCTATATCGTTCACAAAATATCATCATTATCCCTTGTTACCCCTTTGAGCCCGATTGTTTTCTTCGAAAAACTTTGTACAAGGATCATTCCTAAATAAAGGGCGAGCACAAAAGAAATTGTGATTATGAAGAAATAATGAAGTGCAGAAAAGAAGAAAATGCAAGCAAAAAGCAAATTCTTATGTAAATTAAAAGGTAGTTTGATCAACCTCACTTTCTCAAGACAATGGCATGGATCCTTACTTCAACCATCAATTGAGATTGTGAGTATAAAAGATGAAGATTCAGAATGAAAGGAAGAAAGGCAGATTTATTTGAATGTTTGATTAATCACTTTTGTTCCTCCTCTGTTCCTCTCCATTCTTCTTGATGCACTGACCAATTCTCTAATGCTCTCTTCCTTCACTTTCTTCTTTTCCCATCCGCCACCATGGCTGCTTCGCAAGTAACGACATCTCTCCTAAAAACGCATAACGGCAGGGTTGCCTCGGCGTCCGGCACAGTCATGTAATCTCTTCTTAGACGCCTCTAGTTCATCACCTCTTAACACCTGGTCTGTAACACCCCGTTTTTCGTATAAGCGCTTGTTGTGTATGCCTTGTTTGCTTAAGAAGGTTTAGAGTGGGCTAAGTGGGATTTTAGGCTTCAAATCCCTTCCTGATGCATGAGCACGACCGTGCTCATGAGTCAGCACGCCCATGCTTGTTAGGCGCGTCTTGTGATTGTCCGAGTCACAAGCACGACCGTGCTCATTAGGGAGCACGAATGTGCTCAGCGCAGGACCGCGTCTAGTTGACGCTAAGTGAGCACGCCCGTGCTCAGGTCAGGGTCTTTATATAGGAGGCAGCAGCGCGAGGGTTTTTGTGTGAAACCCTATTTTGGCACATTGGGCAATCCTAGTGTGGCAGAAACCTTTTCCCTCTTTCTTCCCTTGAACCCCTTGAAGTTCTTGCTCTAGTTTTAGGGAAGGAGTAACGTGCAAGTACAGTTTGAGGTAATATTGTCTTCCCTCTCTCTTAGTCTCTTTTCTATTATTAGATCTAGAGATTAATTGGTTATCCTCTTCTTGTTTGGCCAAGGCTTGGGGAACTCGTAGAACCACTTGAGGGAACGTGTCTAGTTTGCCAACGTTATCATTTTGGGAATCTTCATACCAGGTATGGGGAGAAGGAATAGTATGAGTATGTAGGCTTGGGGGTAGCGTAAGACGAAGGGTTACCCATGACCCTTTCCTTTGATAACATATCTATATGCTTATGCCTATTTGTTATACTATGATTAACTGTTATGATGTTAATGACTGGCATGACTATTATTATTGATGATGTTCTTTGTTATGAATATGTTAATATTGTGATGCCATGATTATGATGAGTATGATGTTATTGGCTGTTGTTGTGTTGTGCTCTTTATGTATATTGATTGTTGAGGATGTTAATGCCAACATGATGTTAAGACGATAAAAGATGTTAACAATGATGAATGAGAATTAAGGGATGCTTTCCCAGTTTGTTCATAAGACATGAATATAGTGTGAGAGGTAAGGTTATGTTCATAGGGCTTTGTTAAAGACCCTAGGATTGATTAGAGAATGTGCTAGGAATATTAATAACGAAGCTATGATTAAAGGATTAATTACCCATGATGAATGATGATAAGTCATGAATATTAATGAAGAATAGTTAAGATTAATGAAGCTGATGTTCAATGGATTAGTAAAAGCCAATAGGTTGAATCTGTGAATTGCCCCAAGGATTTGGGAAAGGGTTTCTGACCCTTTCTGCCTAGATCAGTAAGGCCACGCTCCATTGAGCATGGCCGTGCTTAATAGGGAGCACGCTCGTGCTCTAGTTTAAAATCTAGAACAGGGCGCGCAGTTGAGCATGCCTGTGCTTAACAGGCAGCTCGACCATGCTTGCCTGCAGTTCCAGCACGCCTGTGCTCACCTTACCAGAACAGAACCATAATGTATGAAACAAGGGTTTTCACCCCAAACGATTAAAAGACTTAATAAGATACCAACGGAACGTGAAGACCAAGACAAGTGAAAAGATGATGTTGTACCTTGGTAACCGAGTGGTTAAGGGTGCCTTGATGCTTAATGGTCAAGGTGTTTAGCTCTAGTGCTCGGGAACCATGGTGTTAATAACTAATGTGAGAAGATAACATTGTTGATGTTGTACCTTGGTAGCCCAGTGTTCGCTCTAAGGGGCCCTTGATGCTTGATGGTCAAGGTGTTGAACTCTGGTGCTTAATGGCCAGAGTGTTGTTGATGTTTAAAAGACTTAATGTTGAAAGTTAAACGATAATCCTCGTGGTAGAGGTGTTGATGGTGATAAAACTTAGGTAGCCTATGGGCCCAAGAGGAGGTGGTGGTTGTGGTTGTGTGTTGTTTGCCATGCATTCACGCATTGGAGAAGTTGATGGGAGGTTGTGCAATATAGGGGAGGTTGTCCGAGAGTAAGACGATCTGGCCGTCCGTGGGGTTAGTCCGAAAGGGAATCAAGTATACACCGTGGTGGCACATCCGTGAATAAGATGTGTCGGTGTCCAAGGGGTCCACCCATGTTTTGGTGGTCTGGCTCGACGTTGGTGCTTTTTGGCCAATGTGGAAATGTAACCCCGAAGTTGGCATCCTGAGTTAGTTGGATCCAAGTGCATAGTAGAGGAGTGGAGCAGAACTGCATTGCATAGCATACACGTTATATGATGATGATTATTATGACATTGCTATTTGATATAACATTCTTGTTTGATGTATGCTCGTCTTGCTAACTGCTTCCTTGCCATTATATTCATATATATGTTTCTTACTCCCTATCTCTATGTTTCTTGTTTTGTGGCATGTATCGTTTATGCAGAGTTCGATGTGCAGCCAGCTGAGGAGTGACTCTGAGGAGCCGCGACTCGTAGATAGGATTTCTGTTTCAGTAGTTGTTTAGTTTGTTTTTAGTTGTATCCGAGTTGTTTTATCGGATTTGTTATACCAGCTCTGTAGAGTGACATTGGGGTTGGGTTCGTTTATGTTTATGTTCATGCTATGTTTTCTTTATAAACATGTTTTAGTTATTTCCGCGTTATGTTACAATGTGGCAGTCTATGCCCGATTTTTAATATTATATATAATTAATTGTATGCGTTCTCTCTCTTTTATATATGTGTTATGGCTTTTGAATGCATGCGGGGTAGAGGGTGTCACACGGTCTTGCCCCGCCACGTACAACCATCGTCCACCACGTCATCACCACATTTGCCAGCAACCACCCTCCAGTCCATCACCATCCAGCACTGCCACGCACACTGTCAAGCTGTCGCGAGTCTCACCCAACAGAATTGTTAACAGACTTCCTTTAGTTAGTTATTTTCAGTTAGTTAGTTTTTCAGTTAGTTAGTTAAACTATCCTTGCCTTACATAGCTGAATTAGTTAGCTTAGAGTAGCTTACTATATATACATCTTGAACACAGTAAATTAATCAGGAATGAGAATTCACACATTCAGACAATCGGTATCTTCTGAAATTCTCTCTCTTCCTCATTTGATAGTTCTATGGCCATGGTGATAAGAGTTAACATGGTATCAGAGCTCCTTTCCTAGGGGCTCTGCTACCGCTGTAAATTCTCTGATCTTGATTTTGATTATGTTCTCTTCTCAATTGATCCAATCAGTTCCTTGAACAATTGATTTGTTTTTCTTCGTTTGCTGACTCAATCACCTATTCTGTGATTGCTTGATCGAGTTGATTCGAATTCCGAAGATCAATCCTCTGACCTAGTTGTTTCTGAGGTCAATTCATTCTTGATTTGATTTCAATTGAATTACAATTGATATCTGTGTACTTTCTTGCTTTGTTGTTGCGATTTGTGGTGCAGCTAAGCTTTCAAGATCCGATTGCGATTGAAGTTCTTCAGATCCAGTGATTTGCTGTTGTGTTTTGTCCTTCCTGTGATCTTGTGAAATGGCAGAAATTGATCCAGCTACGAATGCGATTCAAACAAATGTGATGAATGTAACATCAAATTTTGCTAGTCCTTATTACATGGTGCATAACGAAAGTCCAGGAACAATTTTGGTGTCTGAGAAATTGAATGGTAAAAATTAACACCAATGGTCAAGAGCTATGATAGTGGCTCTCAGCTCCAAGAAAAAAGAGCAGTTTGTTGATGGAACTCTAGCAAAACTTGCGGTTGATGATCCAAATTACAAAATATGGTGCAGATGCAACAAGCTTGTGTTCGCTTGACTTCTACACCCATTGGAACCAGAGATCAAGCAAACTATTCTTTGGATGGACAATGCCAATGAAGTCTGGAAAGATCTTCAAAAGAGGTACTATCAGGGAGACATATTCAGGATTTCCGAAATACAAGAAGAAATCTATATGCACAAACAAGGTGACTCCTCAATAACTGCTTACTTTACTCGTTTGAAAGGCCTTTCGCAAGATGCAAATTAATTCCAACTATTAAGTCTTACATTGAAAATGACTGTCATAAGATTCCTTAAGGAACTAAATGAGCAATACTCAACTGTAAGATCTCAAATAACTCTAATGAAGCCTCTTCCTGAGATTGAAGATGTGTTCTCTATGCTGATTCAGCAAGAAAGACAGATGAAATTGACTTATGATGAGCCAAAAGTATTGATGAGCTCAAGTGATGGAGGTTGTAAAGGAAGATGAGGTGGAAACCGTGGTAGAGGATATAACTTAGGGGGAAGAAGTGGCATTGTCAGAGGCAAAAATACTAAGTTATGTACATACTATAACAGGACAAGACGCATGATAGACACATGCTATAAGAAGCATGGCTACCCCCTGGCTATTTCCAAAGAAACAATAGTGCGAACAATTGCATGATGGAAGAGGAAATTGAAGAAGATGATAGATCTGTGACATCACTCAGATTGAGAGATGAGGTTGAAGATAATCCCAAGATAGGCTTCACACATGAGTAACATAAAGCCATTCTGGCCATGTTGCAACATTCAGCAGGATTACACAGATCCACTCCTCACAATGCAAACCAAATTGTGACTCATGCCTCGGGAAAAAAGGTATCATATGCACTGCTATGAACTCTAATGTGTGTGGAAATTGGATTTTGGCCACAGGGGCAACAAACCATGTGTGCCATTCAATATCTTTGTTTCAATGTCATAAAAAGATAAGACCTATTCAAATCAAACTCCCTGATGGATCTCAAGTATCTACAAATATAGCTGGAACAGTGGTATTGTCTGATGAGTTGTATCTCACAGATGTGTTGTTCATACCACAGTTCACTTTCAATTTAATATCAGTTTCAAGAATGGCCAAGTCCAATGATTACAGACTGACTTTTGATTGTAATGCCTGTCATGTACGGGACAACATTACATCGAAGATGATTGGTACAACTAGCTTACAAGGAGGCCTCTATACTCTCAACTCGAGGGCAGGCACTTCTTTTCACTTTATAAATGCAATCAATTCAAATAATAGTAGTATATGGCACATGGTTGATCCAATTGAATAAGTGTTTTCCTTTTGTTGAATGGAATAAACATGTAGAACCTTGTGATGTATGTTACATGGCAAAACAGAAATGTCTTCCCTTTCCAGATAGTACATCTAAGTCTTCTGCACCATTTGACTTGTTGCATATGAATATATGGGGTCCTATTTCCACCCCGTCCATGTTTGGACATAGATATTTTCTGACAGTAGTTGATGACTACACAAGACATACTTGGTTGTTTTCATGAAGCTAAAATCAGAGACTGTTGAACACATCACACTCTATGTGAATCTTGTTGAAACTCAGTTTGACACTAGAGTTAAGTCCATTAGGACAGATAATGGAAAAGAATTTTTGCTGCGTGAGTTCTACAGCCAAAAGGGAATTATGCATCAGACATCATCTGTAGAAACATCTCAGCAGAATGGTATTGTGGAAAGGAAGCACCAACACATCATGGCCATTGCTCGAGCTCTCATATTCCAATCCAATGTTCCTAAGTGTTTTTGGACTCAAGCTGTGAGTCATGCTGTTTTCTTAATCAACAGAATCCCTACACCTTACTTGGCCAATCAGTCCCTTCACCAAGTTCTGTACAACAAACTTCCAGATATTGAACAATTGAGGGTGTTTGGTTGCTTGAGTTTTTCTACTACTCTTCCAAGTCATAGGAAGAAGCTTGACACAAGATCAAGGAAATGTGTCCACCTTGGATTCAAGCCTGGCACTAAAGGCTATTTGGTGTTTGATCTTAAGAACAGAGAGATTTTTCTCTCTAGGAATGTTGCTTTCCATGAGAACATGTTTCCCTTCCTCACCCTATCCAACACACATGATGATGCCATGAATTCTTTTCCCATCCCATATACCAATGATGTTAGCTCACCAAATGATCCATGGCACACAGAAATGCCACACATAAATCCATTTCCCCCCACCAAATATCCAATTCCCAGACCCTGATCATCCAACATCACCTAGCAATCACTCACCTATCCCACAAACACAGAACTCTCCTACTCCACCATTGGCCTCACCAACCCAAATACCCATTCCAATAACTCCTACACCAAGCAGGCAATCCAACAGAACAAAGAAACCACCCACATATCTCCAAGACTACTATTGTTCCCTCAATTCTACCACTGCCAACTTATCCAAAACAAAACACCCTTTCTCTCAATTTCTCTCTTATGACCATCTCTCACCAATACACAAACACTTCTCCCTTGCCCTATCCTCCACCTCTGAGCGCACCACCTACCATGAGGCCATCCAACACCCTGTTTGGCAGGCATCCATTGACACTGAACTAGTTGCCTTGCACAACAATAACACCTGGACATTGACACATCTGCCACCCGATAAGCCATTTGTTAGCTGCAAATGGTTGTTTAAGCTTAAATGTCATGCATATGGCTCAGCGGAAAGACATAAGGCAAGACTGATTGCTCGGGGTTTTACCCAAACTGCAGGCCTGGACTACCTTGAAACCTTTAACCCAGTGGTGAAAATGACCACAGTTCGGTTACTCCTGGCCTTGGCCTCTTCCAACAATTGGTTTTTACACCAATTGGATATCAACACAGCTTTCTTGCATTTATTAGAAGATGTTTACATGCAAGCTCCACCTCTTGAATTCTCTGATTCGACACTTGTATGCAAACTGCAGAAGTCTCTTTATGGCTTAAAACAAGCTAGTAGGCAATGGAAAGCCAAGTTAACAGACACCTTGATTCAGTAAGGATTTGTTCAGTCTCGAGCTGATTACTCTTTATCCACAAAGAATACTTCCAAGGGTTTCACTGCCATATTGGTCTATGTTGATGACCTGGTGCTTGCAGGTGATGATCTCATTGAAATCCAGCATGTTAAAGCCTTGCTACATTAAAAATTCAGCATTAAGGACATTGGAGACTTGAAGTATTTTTTGGGATTTGAAGTTGCCAAATCCAACTCAGCCACTTCACTGTACCAAAGGAAACATTCCTTAGACTTGCTGCAAGATACAGGTCTCCTAGGTTGCAAGCCTTGCACCACTCCAATGGACCTGAAGCTCAAACTTGGCAAGGACATTGGTACTCGTATTTCAGACCCTTCTTCCTACAGGAGGCTAATTGGCAAATTGTTCTACTTAACTCATACACTCCCGGATATCTGCTATGCAGTTAGTAGACTTAGCCAATTCCTTGAGGCACCAACAGACACACACCAACAGGCTGTATTTCACATACTGAGATACATCAAGAATGCACCTGGTTCTGGTGTATTCTTTCCATCAGAGTTTGATCTTTGCTTAAAAGGTTTTACTGACTCTAATTGGGGTGCTTGCCTTGATACTCGGTGCTCAATCACTGGTTTCTGCTTCTTCCTTGGGAATGCCCCCATCTCATGGAAGAGCAAGAAACAGACTGTCATATCTCGGTCCTCTGCTGAAGCTGAGTACAGAGCCTTGGCCAGGGTACTTGTGAAGCTCAGTGGCTACTTTATCTCCTCAAAGACTTACACTTTCCATATCCAAAGCCAGTAGCCATTTACTGTGACAATCAGTCGGTCCTCCACACTGCTGCCAACCCGGTGTTTCATGAGCGAACCAAGCATATCGAGCTTGATTGCCATCAAGTTCGTGACAAAGTTATGGCTGGCATCACACATCTCCTCTCCCACGCAAGATCAAGTGGCAGACATCCTTACAAAGTCACTATATCTCATGCCCTTAAACACACTGTAGTCCAAGCTTGGAATGCTTGACATCCATTCCAGCTTGAGGGGGGTGTTAACTGAGTTCCTTCAGTTAGTTATTTTCAGTTAGTTAGTTTTTCAGTTAGTTAAACTATCTTTGCTTTACATAGTTGAATTAGTTAGCTTAGAGTAGCTTACTATATATACATCTTGTACACAGTAAATTAATCAGGAATGAGAATTCACACATTCAGACAATTGGTATCTTCTGAAATTCTCTCTCTCTTTTCCTCATTTGATAGTTCTATGGCCATGGTGATGAGAGTTAACAAGAACTGTAGCGTTGCCGCCATGTGCATATCGGACTGCCGCACACCGTCGTCCATCTCCGTAGAGTCGCAAATGGTCGTGCTCCCCAACCGCTGACAGTCCTCACCACTGCCAACTATGTTTTGTTGTCTTCCACTATGTGCCATCATCCACCTTTGCTTGCAACTTTGTTGCTATTTGGTAAAAGGCTTGAACACTATTTAGGTTTGTTAGGATCTTCTAGTTGGACCCTTATCATTGGCCTTTCTTTTAATACTTAGTAGATTAATGCTTGATGGTAACATTAGTTGAAATATAGTTTCTAAGTGAACCAATATTTGAGCTGAAAGATGTTTTGCTGAAAACGCAAAGTTTTTTATTTAAAGAAGTCTAAATGCTAGATTCATAGAAATATTTCAACTTAAAAAATGAATAAAAATATAGAAATAAAGGATTAATGCTATTAATTAAATTTGAAAAATAAAGGGAGGCTAAAAGCTTAAGTAGATATTTCAATACATAACAAATATTTATACACAACAATATATTCAAGTAATTAAAAACAAATATTTATTCTATTAAAATTTTATAATACTTAACATTAATAAATTGAATATCCTTAGCAGTGAACAAATTTTATAAATAAGTGTATGTTGAAAAATTAAAATAGGTTGTTAGTGTTAGCCACTTTGGATCTACTTCCTGTTTGGTTATCATGAGCGACCTTTTAATTCTAATTATAAAAATAGGTTATTAGTGATAGCCACATTGGATCTTCTTCGAGTTTGGTTATTATGAGCACCCAACACCCTTTAACTAAAAATAGGTCGTTATTGATAGTCACTTTGGATCTTCTTCCTGTTTGGTTATCATGAGCGCCTTTTAATTCTAAAATTAAGAATAGGTTGTTAGTGATGACTACTTTGGATATTCTTACTATTTGGTTATCGCAAACACCCTTTCACTTCCAAAATAAAATTAAGTTGCTAACGATAGTCACTTTGGATCTACTTCCTATTTAATTATCGTGGGCGCCTTGTATTTTCAAAATAATAGGTTGTTAGTGATAACCATTTTATGTCATACTCTCCCTAGCATATATATCTCTAAAACAACGTACATCATCGTCTACATGCATAAATAGCAGTTATAGCATGTGATACATATAGAACATGTTACACATATCAAAATAATATTAAAACAATATATTATCACGTTAAGCAAGTAGAGCATGTTTGTGACACCCCATTTTTCCTATACCATGACTAGTAATTATATTTTATATTTTACCTATGATCAAAAAAATGATTTTGAGGTAAACCAAATCATGGTTAGAACCTACTATATCGTAGGAAGTTGTGGTTCATTTCGGGTTTAAGAATTATACAGAATCCAGTCTGCATTCTAGCTGACAGTGTAGTTTTACACCGGTTAGAAAACCCTAACTTGACTCGAAAAGTGTTTTATCTGTCGATTAATGTCCTCTGTGAATAAATTTTTTGAGAAATACAATTTGGCAATTAAAAATAATGTTTATTGTTCATGCCCGTGAATTCAATCGAATTTGAGTTAAAACTCAGATAAGAACTAGACTCTGTTTTGACACCCGGTACGGATTTACACTATGAATTGTAATCAATTGATCCGGTATATGTCTGAGGAATATTAATCATAAAATAATTGTTTAAGCCTCTATGTTACTTTTAACCGGAGCCGATGAAAATATTATTATTTTAATCAGGCACGTTATTTTTTAATTTTGGGACAGGAAATCTCGAAATACATGTCATATAGATGAAACTAGATAGTTTCAAGTCTAACTAAGTCAATACCTCACTTAGTTAGAGTAACTAGACCAATTAGATGACAACTTGCCAACCTTACCACAAATGGATAAAGTCACCATTCCCTTTAAGGTTAATCTCCAACTGCATGTTAGAAAGTAGATAACACATTGTCCTTTCTTCATCACAACCCTCCATTCTCTTTCACCAAAATACAATTACATTTTGAATTAATTTCCTACCCCTAATTCCAAGCAAAACTCGGATACACCACTCACCCCCACACAAAAATACTTAAAACACTTCATTTATTTCATTTTATACATCAAAAACCTCACACCTTCAAGAACAAACCCAAAAGCTCTCTTCTCTATCCTCTCTTGGCATTTTCAGCCACCACCATTAGAGAATCATCCAAGTTTGTTTTGAAAATTCCAACTTCATTTCCTTGATCCTCACCATCATCTAAGCCTCCTATATTTCACAAAGATTTTCATTTGGAGCACTTTTGTTCTTCATCATTCAAGAACATCAAGAACACTTTGAATGTGCTCTATTTTCCTATTTCGGTTTTGGCTTGATCTTGCCTAACCAAGTTGTTTTTCAAACTTCAATGACCATATCCTAACTTGTCTTAACCATCTAAACACTTCTCCTTCAAAAAGTTTTTTTATTTTGAACACTTTTGTTCATAACCTTCAAAGGAGCTCAAGAACACCAACCTTGTTCATCATTTTCTTCTTTTAAAGGTTTTTGACAAGATCTTCAAAGTCCTCATATTTTTCACCACACCACCATCATCACCTTCATCTTAAAGTCAACATTCCATTTAAGGTTAATCTCTTACTTTATGTTAGAAAGTAGATAACACATTGTCCTGTCTTTATCACAACCCTCCATTCTCTTACCCCAAAGTACAATTACATTTTGAATTAATTTCCTACCCCTAATTCTATGCAAAACTCGGATACACCACTCACCCCCACACAAAAACACTTAAAACACTTCATTTATTTCATTTTATACATCAAAAACCTCCCACCTTCAAGAACAAACCCAAAAGCTCTCTTCTCTCTCCTCTATTGGGATTTTCAGTCACCACCATTAGAGAATCATCCAAGTTTTTTTTGTCTTAACCATCTAAACACTTCTCCATCACCAAGTTTTTCATTTTGTACACTTTTGTTCATAACCTTCAAAGGAGCTCAAGAACACCAACGTTGTTCATCATTTTCTTCTTTCAAAGGTTTTTGACAAGATCTTCAAAGTCTTCGTCTTTTTCACCACACCACCATCACCTTTCATCTTAAAGTGTCTACAAGAGATAATGGGGGAGACTAACCACATCATACCATATTTTGGATGTGTGGATGGTTCTCTTTATTTTTATGCTTACTTTAAAGCTTTAAGCTTTAGAGTTTTAGTTATATTCATTTGGTTCTCTTGGAGAATATGTTTGTAATATTATTTTTGGTGTTTGGTTGTGTTTGATGATGTGATTTCATGCTTGAAAATGTTTTGGTTTGAAGAAAAACCAAGTCTTTGACCATTTGGTTAAAGATTAGATTTTTATGCTTGAAAATGTGCAAGTATGTGTTTTTATTGTTCATGTTACCATTCACAGGATCAAAGAGATGAAGATCAACTTCATAGGAAAAGTAGTTCCTAGAAGCTTGAAAGCTTGCAAGTGACAAAGATTTCTCAAATGGAATCATATTGAAAAAGATGCTTAATTGTGTACATTAGTCTCTTATTTATAGGCTAACTATGTAACTAACTCCTGATTGGGTTGTAACTAACTCTAACTAAATCTTCTAATTCATAACTTATGTTACCCTCCTCAAGCTGATAGGTGTATTACCAATCAGCTTGAATTACAACTTTACAAGCTTCTAAAAAATAGCCGCAACATGTAAAACAAAACAACAACAAAAATTGCAAAACAACTAAAAAAAAAAAAAAAAAACAAACAACAGCAGCAGCACAACCCAATCTGTGACCATAGTAGGGTAGGCCCAAGAGAGGGAAAATCCAGGAAGCTTCCAGACTCAGCATCCATTCCTCAGCAGTTCCATTCTTTCCTTCCCAAGTTGAACCCTAACAATGCGCAAGGCAAAAGGAATGACGATGGCTATCAACAGCGAGCGGTCGCGGTTTCCGTCGGGATCGAAGACGAATCCTGAGTGTGGCGATGAAAACAATGGCGAGCAGCGGTGGTTTCCACCGGAATCGAAGACGGTGACGCAGCCAAAGGAGAATTCGGTGGAGAAGGGATACACAGAAGAGAGGTCCATGGTGGGTGAGAGGGTTTCGGTGGCGGAGAAGAGGTTGAGGACGCCGTTGACTGCAACAAAAGAAGCAAGAAGAATGAAGGACCTTGTTGACGGCGCCGTCGCGGGGAAGAAGGATGAAGAAGATGAGCGATTTTCTCCGGGATCAAAGACAGAAATGACAGATCCATAGTCACAGGAGAGGTTGGCAAAGGAGGCCAGTTTGAACTTGATCAGCTCCAACTCGATCTCGGAACCCTAGCCTTCGATAATCACTGGCGAACCGAACAAGCCTCTGGTGGAGGTACAGCGCACGGCGGAGACCTGGTTGAGCCCTAAGCCGCTGTCGACGGCGCCGATGCCTACTCATTTAGGTCTGTCGAAAATCGCCATCAGAGAAGAAGACCAGGCGACGAGCTCCTCTGGTTTCTCGGCGGGTTCAGGGACCAGATCGGCGATGATGGAGACCTCCTGTGATTTCGTTGGTTCTTCCTCAACCTTCAATTCTTGATCTTTGATCCAGTTGTTACATCCATAGACAAGATTAGAGGAACCACCAAACTCGATGTTCTCCGCCGTGTTGGACTCAGGCTAAGTACCGTCAGACTCAAGATC
Source organism: Echinosophora koreensis (assembly GCA_035048595.1). Taxonomy (NCBI): domain Eukaryota; kingdom Viridiplantae; phylum Streptophyta; class Magnoliopsida; order Fabales; family Fabaceae; genus Echinosophora; species Echinosophora koreensis. The sequence continues at coordinate 2,599,145 of JAPCYP010000025.1, read as the reverse complement.
CACGAACTGTGGCACTGCATCACTGTTGAAGGTGACAAAAATGCATGTGATTTCTCCAATCTTGAAGGTGGTGCTGTTGGTTGCTGGCTTGATCAACTTGATCGGAATCCCCGGAGCCTTATCAAGATCTAAATCTTGCTCAAAACTGCTGAAAACGATTTAGTAGTGGCCGTTATCCTCCTTTGAATCAGAATCCTCTTCTCCTTCTGAATCAGAAACATGTTCTTCCTCGAGGTATGAATCTGAATCGCAAAGATCTTCATCCATGTGATTTGTGGCAGCACGGTATCGCTCTGATACCATGTTAGCAATCACAGGATCAAAGAGATGAAGATCAACTTTATAGGAGAAGTAGTTCCTGGAAGCTTGAAAGCTTGCAAGTGAGAAAGATTTCATAAATGGAATCATATTGAAAAAAATGCTTAATTGTGTACATTAGTATCTTATTTATAGGCTAACTATGTAACTAACTCCTAATTGGGTTGTAACTAACTCTAACTAACTCTTCTAATTCATAACTTCTGTTAGTTCATGATGATATGTTGATGCATATATGTGAATATGAGTATGTTTGGTGAAGCAAAATCTTCACTTTTGGATGATCTAAGTTTCGGCCAAGCTAGGATTTAGAGAATGAAAAACTTCAACTTTAAAACCTAAGTGATTTTATGCTTACGTATGGACTTTAATGACTAATCACTAGTGCAGGAAACACTTTTTACAGCGGTTAAAATTGACTAGTAACGTCAGTTTCGAAGGAGACGTTACTTTAGCAGATGTTACAAGTTTAACTTATAACGTCAGTTTTCCAACCGCTGTTACAAGTTAACCTGTAATATCGATTCTATGGAAAATCACCTTTAAAAGTAGCGGATTGTCTGATCAAAGCATGTTACAAGTTAACTTGTAACAGCGGTTGTTGGTAGAACCGCTGTTAGTTATACCCAGAACCGCTGTTACAAGAGTTTTTTTTATTTTTAAAATTGATTTTCTTTCATTCAAAATCCAGACCAGATATATATATATATATATATAATACAACCAAAATTGATCAAGCTAACTAAGTCATGACCTATTACATACACAAACTAATAATATATGTTCTATGTAACACCCCGTTTTTGGCTAAGTGTTGCTTGTTTGTTTGGTTCTTTAAGCCTTAGGACTTAAGTTAGACTCGTTGTCGAGGGCTAAGTGGGATTTCTAGGCTTAAAATCCCTTTCTTAGGTTCGTGTCTTGTGATTGCCTGAGTCACAAGCACGACCGTGCTCAATAGAGAGCACGACCGTGCTCGTTGGGAAAGTGCGTCTCGCTGAAGCTAAGTTGAGCATGACCGTGCTCAACAGGGAGCACGCCCGTGCTCAAAGGCAAACCACACCTCGGAGATGCTAATGTGAGCACGCCCGTGCTCAAGGAGGAGCATGATCGTGCTCGGGCCTATGCCTTTAAAAGGAGAACCGTAACTGAGGGTTTCCTCATAAACCCTATTTTGGCGCAAATAGAAACCCTGTTGCTGCTATGAACCCTTCCTTCCCTGTTCTCTCTAAACCGATTGCATTGTTGGAGCTTTAGAGACTCTTGGGAATGTATAGTTCGTCTGTGCCAATCCGTGTAGGTAACAATTTCTCCCTATGTTGGTTTCCTTTTCTATTATTTAGATTTGGGAACTATTTGGTTAACTTTCTTATTTGACCAAGGCTTGGAAGCTGACTGAGCCGCTTAAGGGAACACGTTGGTTCATTGTCGAGTTGTCACTACCGGATTCTTCATACCAGGTATGGGGAGAAGGATAGTGTATTCATCAGGCAAGGGGGTAGCGTAAGATGAGAGGTTCCTGTAGCCCCATTATTATTTGTTGTTAGATGTTATGTATGCCTGATTACTATGCCTATTGGTTATTGGTATGTCTGTTATATGCCTATTTGATGTAATTGATAAACTGCTTATGATGTCGTTTGCCAACTATTGTATGTTTAATGAGATGTTCCATGTCATGAATTATTGGCTGAATTGGTATGTTATGAATGACATGAATATTGATGTTATGAGGTTGATTATGTTGATTGGCTGAATGATGTCGGTTGATGTTGTATTGTTAATAAGATCCTAATTGGCTAAAATAGGACTCTTAATTAACATCAGGTTAAGGGATTAATTCCCCTAATGTTTCATAAAACATGGACTTAATAGTGAGAGGTGAGTTTTATATCGAATGGTTTAGCCAAGACACTAGGATTTGATTTAAGAGTGTCTAGGGAGTTTTTGGCTTCAAGAACACCATGAATCTGCCCAGAACAGTACGGCCAGCTCCAGGAGCACGACCGTGCTAAATAGGGAGCATGCCCGTGCTCCCAGTTTAAATCTGGAAGATGGCCGCGCTTTAACCACCGCCGTGCCGAACAGTGAGCTCGACTGTGCTCCACTTAAGTGGCAGCATGACCGTGCTAGGGACAAGCACGCTCATGCTCCCCTTACTGGTCAGAACGTGAATTAAAGGCAATTAAGGGGTGTTTTACCCCAAATGTTGCCCAATGATGAGATAAAACACCAATCGAATAAAGAAGAACTAGATAACTTAATTAAAGATTAATTAAGCTGGTTAAGAATAATAAGTTGGTTAAGCCGGTGCCCAATGGGTTGCCGCATGTTGATATGCTTTGGTGCTTTTTGGCCAAAGTGGCCTCGATGCTTTTTGGTCGAGGTGTTGATAAGTTGAACCTTGGTGATTTTTGGCCAAAGGGTCTTGACTCATAAGGGTTCCGGTGTTGATGTTGATGATGAGACTTGGGTGCTTATTGGCCCAAGCAAAGGAGGTGGTTGCCCTTGTTTGTTGTTGTGCTCATGCATTCACGCATTGGAGTTGTTAGTGGGGGAAGATCAACATAGGGTAGGTCGTCCTAGAATACGGCGATCTGGCCATCCGTGGGTAGTTTACCCAAGGCTTAGTGAACCGTGCGCCCCCATGGTGGCGCATCCGAGAGTATGGTGCGTCGGCTATCCAAGGGGTTCACCTATGGTTTGGTGAACTGTCAGCGTTGGTGCTTTTTGGCCAATGTGGATATGTAACTCTGAAGTTGCCTTCCTGAGATAGTTTGGATCCATATGCATAATGGAGTAGCGGAGTAGAGTTGCACCGCATAGCATATGTTGATTGACTAAACATGTTGATGTGATTTTCTATACTTAACAATGTTATGTATATATGTTGCTATGCTATAAGCTATATGCTATGATGTATGTTCATCTTGCTTACTATCTCCATGCCGATGTGTTTAAATGTTTTCTTACTCCCCTTTGTTTCTGTTTTGGCATGTATCTCTTTATGCAGAGGACAGTGAGCAGCCAGTGGAGGAGTGACTCTGAGGAGCCGCGACTCTAGTTAGGATTTATCAGTAGTTATGGTTGTTATTAGTTTAGTTGTTTCAGTTGTATTCCGTGGATTTTATTCCGGAAACGGATATACCAGCTTTGTATGTGACATCGGGGTTGGGTTATGTTTATGCTTATGTCTTACGCTATTTTATTTTAAAACTATGTTCCTTTTCCACATTGTTGAGACGTTACAATGTGGTGCTTTCTATCCAGTGTTTATTTTATGAAATAAATGCATTTTTTTATTTTACCTCTTTTATTTAAATGTTTTATAAATAACATGCCGGGTAGAGGGTGTCACATTCTAAGTACCTAAAACATAAATCTATGCATCGTGCTCAAAGTCTATATCCGCACTCCATCAAGTCTGTTCCTCCAAAGCCTGCACAAGTTCAAATAGATTCAACATTAATTAAATTAAGTCACCAACAAAAACAAAATATAATTAAACATGGATACCTAAAAAAACATAAATTACACTATGGTGCAAAATAAAAAAAAATGCATAACTTACACAATGGTCAAATTTAGATCAATATCCCTTCATTATGATCATCACGAGTGGCAAGTACATCGTCCACTACATTTTCCTCAATGAAATTAGGCATCCGTGATGAGAAAGAAGGAGTCTCAAGTATATCAAGAGTTAAATCTTGATTTTCATCACTACCATTATGCATGCTTTTTCCTTGGAGAACCACTGACCACCTTTTGTTAAAAGGATCATTGATATAAAACACTTGTTTTGCTTGGGAAGCCATGATGAAAGGTTCTTCCGTATGACCAACCTTGTTAAGGTCTACCAATGTAAATCCTGATTCATCTGTTTGTACACCACTTTTACTGTCAACCCACTTACATTTAAAAACTGCCATTGTAAGTTTATTGTAAACGACCTCCCAAATTTCTTCAATGACTCCAAAGTAAGAGTCGGGTGCCATAATGGGGTTTGTATCTTTTGAACTAGAGAAGTGCATGGACTCAGCCACGATCATAACCCCACGCTCCAACATATGACATTAAAGCTAGGCCCATGTGCTAGCCATTTTAAAGTATCAGAAGCAGTACTACCATCCTTCAGAATTTCTTCTTTAAACCATTATAAGAAAGTCTTGTTATGCTTGTTCAACAACCACTTTTCGTTCGTTCGAGGGTTTTCTTCCTTGACTTTCCTTTTGTGCTCACATAAGTAAGGTTAAACTTCATAAGTGTTATTCAATATATACAAACGTGCTTGAAGCACTTCCTCTCGACCCTTGCCCATAACAGTTTCACCTCGTGTACCCTTACCTTCACATCTTCCCTCATGACGAGACTTAGGAATCCCTATAGGTTCTGTTTCAGAAAGGTAGTCTGAACAAAACTCAATAGCTTCTTCTGCAACGTACCTTTGAACAATAAATGCTTCTAGACGGTGTGGATTCTTCACATACCCTTTCAAGATCTTCATGTATCGCTCAACTGGGTACATCTACCTTAAATAAACAAGGCCACACAATCTAATCTCCCTCACTAGATGAACAATCTGGTGAACCATGATGTCAAAAAATGAAGGAGGAAACTACATCTCCAATTGGCACAAGATAATGGCAGCCTCTTTTTCCAACTCATTTAACTTTCCGGGATCAACGACTTTGCTACATATAGCATTGAAGAATAAGCACAACCTAGTTATGGCATGTCTAACATTTCTAAGAGCACATTACAAATAGCCACGGGTATAGTTGCTGCATCAAGATGTGGCAATAATGAGACTTTAAGCCAACTAATTTCAGATTGCTCATTGAGACAAGCCTCTTGACATTTGAACAGTAACCCTGTGGCACTCTGACGTCCCGTAGACACTCACAAAAACTCCTTCTCTCATTTTTTGACAAAGTATGACATGCTGGAGGCAAATATGTACTCTTACCATCCTTTGACTGTGGAGCTAATTGCTCTCGTATACCCATCGCAACCAAATCTAGACGAGCATTCACAGCATCCTTTGTCTTGCCCTGAATGTTGAGAAGCGTCCCGATTACACTATCACACACATTTTTCTCCACATGCATAACATCACTACAATGTCTGACATCAAGTTTGCACTAATATGGAAGATAAAAGAAGATAGACATCTTCTTCCATATGTTTTTCTCTGTAGCCTTCTTTTGAGTCTTTCCGAAGGCTGACGTCCTTCAGCCGTTGATAAACTTGTTCTTCATTTAAGGCCAGCGGAACAAGTTTAGTGTCCTGGCATCCGTTAAAAGCTTTTTTCAATCTATGATATGGGTGATCACGGCTGAGAAATCTCCGATGTCCAAGGTAAACAGTCTTCCTCCCATGCTTCAGTTGAGTGAAGCATGTGCCTTCTTCACATATAGGGCATGCTTTATGCCCCTTAATACTATACCCAGACAAGTTACCATATGCTGGAAACTCATTGATAGTACAAAATAACATGGCACGCATCTTGAAAGTCTCATTAGAATACCCATCAACTACATCAACGCCTTCCACTCATAGCTTTTTCAAGTCTTCAATCAAAGGACTTAGGTAAACATCTAAGTAATTTCTTGGTTGTTTTGGGCCCGAAATCATCATAGATAACATCATGTATTTGCGCTTCATGCATAACCAAGGAGGTAGGTTGTAAATTACGAGGAGAACGGGCCATGAACTATGAATACTACTTAAGGTACCATACGGATTCATTCCATCCGTAGCAAGTACAAGCCTAAGGTTTCTTGGCTCATTTCCAAAATCCGGAAACAAACTATCAATTCTCTCCCATTGCACAGAATCAGCCGGATGGCTAAGCATTCCATCAAGTTCCCTATCATCTGCATGCCATCCAATGTTCTTTGCATTGTTTACATAAGTGAACAATCGCTTGAACCTTGGAATTATTGGAAGATACCACAACACCTTCGTAGGAGGACCTTTTGTGATCACATCACAACTAGAATCACCATCCTTCACTTTGTATCGTGATACCCCATGCTTGGGGCAGTCGTGTAACCCTTCATACACACCCCTATACAATATGTAGTCATTAGGGCATGCGTGTATCTTCTTATACTCCATACCTGATGTGATCTAGGATTGATCACTTAGCATTTTAGGATATACTTTGATCAAATTGTTTTAAGATTTTAGATCAAACACAATTCAAGAACACAATCGAAATGAACTTGATCTTCAAGTGAAGAATCAAGAGGAAAATGAAAAGGAGTAGAAGAGAAGCCAATTGATATGAATATAAATTAAGAACATGAAAGTAAATCTAAGCCATGAAAAGGTAAATTGCAATGAAGTAAAGAGCAAGAATTAAAGAACAAGAAAATAGAAAATGGAAGAAGATGAGAAGATGACGAAGGTGCCACTATTCAACTTTTGGAGAAGAGATTGAATTGATAAGCCATTGAAGATTCACCACTTGAATAAGGATATTCAAGATAAGAATTAATTGGTTCAACTCATGAACCAAGAAGAAGAGAACTCTCTCTCTACCCAACTCTCAAGTGTGATAAGTTTTCAAATGAATTCAAAGTTGTGAAATGAGTTACAAGAGAGCCTTATATAGGTGAGGCAAAGTGCTCATCACCCTCTAATGTCATCTAGCGCCTCCTATCATCTAAATCCCAAGTGTGGGCCTCTCTTGGCCCAATGTAGGATTCATATGTTGGGCCTATTGGTACAAGAGGCCCAATTAGCCTAAGCCCAAAGTAAAATCCCAAAAGCCTAAACTACCCAAGTGCTTTTTTAATAAACACTTTTATTACAAAAGTTCTACTTTATACATAGATCCTAATCCCTACCTTTATTACATGAACTATACTCTATACAAAGGTCCTAGTCCCTATTCTTAACTAGGTGGTCAATGGCTCAATGCATAAGAGGTTCAAGATGATGCCCTCTTCATAAGGTTGCATATGAGTCAAGTGCTTGACCACCACCTTCTTGAGTGTGTCTTGGACTTCTCTAAGCCTTGTCGTTGTCATGAGTCCATGTAAGTCTTCAATGCTTGTCCCTTGGCTTTGTGTGTCCATGCTCACATCATCCCCTCCTTCTTGAAGGAAATTCGTCCCCGAATTTTATTCGTACATTATTAAAGGGAAGATTTTAGGTTTATTCTTTCATAATGTTCCTAAAGAGAAGAAGTTTTTGGGAAGGAAACTCCCTTATTATTGTTGTATTTCTCAACCCATCCTTGAGACACCCCGCTGTGCCTCGGTGTTTTATTAGAAAATCAACCTCGATAAATATATTCCTTTTCGTAAACTTAACGTGAAAATACGTAGAAATTAAAACTTAACTTCTTGAGCAAACAGATTCATATAGAACAGAATATGAAAACATAATTATCTTAAACATACTTAATGCATCAGAGTTATCAAACACTGTTTCAGGGCATCCCATCAATAGGATCCCTAACAGGTGCATAGTTATACAAAACATAAGCGGAAAAGATAAAGCGTCATGACACAGACGCACTGGCCATAACTAAACTAGACCCTACTCATCATGGGACACGGCTTGTCCTCCGGCATCTGGTTCGTAGGGAGTCCCATCCAGCTCCTCTTCGTTCAGCTCAGCCACAGGGTCTTCGAACACGATCCATAAGAGATAAAACAAACATACAGAAGATACAAGGGGATAAGAAACAATTCCATCATCAAAAGCGGAAAAGAGTCATAGTAAACTATACAGTAATTATCACAGACACAGCATCAGTCAAGTCATCCATCTTCCATAAAATACTTATATTCACTCATACCCTCACTCCTGCAACTAAACCTTGATACTGAAATGGCTACGGTTTCCCTATCATAGTTATGGTTATCGGTCAGTCGTCCAAGCGACACGTCCCATTCCCGGTGCACATCCTTAGTCATGGTGAGAATGCTCATGCAAAGCAATGACACTAGACCATGGGTGCTCATGCAAAGCAATGACACTATAGCTACACGATTATCCCGGTGCACACCTTCACCATGGTAAGAACGCTCACGCAGAGCGTGACACTATAGCTGCACGATGATCCCGGTGCACACCTCATCCACTCCCAAAGGTGCTCATGCAAAGCAATGACACTCATAGCTGCACAAGTTAAGTTTACCCTTTGGACGGTCCCACAAGGACTTCGGGTCTCGTATGTGTCCAACATACGGTTATAGAAACAACACAACTTATGAACCTCACAGACTCCTATGGTCATAACCTAGTGCCTTAACCTCTCATCAAGACCTCAACACATGCTCTATGTCACAACACCTCTTTAACATAATTCATTTGGGTTAGGCACCTCTAAAAGTCATCATGATCCTCACGGCCCAAAACAACTCATCTCCTAGACAACATATATATCTTCGCTTAATCCACTAAGCATAAATTAAATACCACACAAATCATGCATAACACCAAATCAATCAAAGATATTCCCAAACATTAACATAGCACTAAATCAGTTCAATAAAGGTAATAAAACTCAAATCAACCATCAACAGTATAAACATCAACCTAATATCGATAAACCTACAATCCCCGAATCACCATGGATGTTTTATAAAAGCAATTTAAAGTGATTCTGGTCTTGTCGATTATTCGACTTCTAGTAGGGTTTAGGTCGCCCTACATAATTACTACATAATCTACTACTTATCGATTCCGACGATAGGTTGATTCTTTCCCCCACCTGAGTTATCACTGGAAGCTCGAACTCGCAGCTTCTTGTTGTCACACCACAAATTACCAATTCCACCTTCAACCAAATGATATAAATACTTACTAATCAAACAAACTCATCCATATTTATTTTATGCTAGGTTCGACCAACTCATCAAAATGAGGCTAGGATTCTTTTCTCAACCTAAGATATTGGATACATATCATTTTGGTTCTAGGTAGCTTAGATCAATTGTTATAACTTGAAAATATTGAATAAAATCATCCAACCCCTTAGGGTAGGGTTTCAGCCCTATATTATAAAATAGGCTAGAAATCTTTAAACCTCCCAATCTCTTAGATTTAGCATCCAAATATATTAAGGAGCTCAAATCCATGATCATATTGGAAAAATAGAAACAAGACATCCTAGGTCCATAACCTCATAGGTTCGGCCATCATAGGATTACTAGGTTAGAAACCTTTAAACTTTCCAATCTCTTAGACTTAGCATCCTAATGTCTTATGGAGCTCAAGTCCATGATCATTTTGGAAAATGAAAACTCAAACATCCTAGCACCAAAACATTGAGTTTCAGCCATCATAGGATAATGAGGAAAGGTTCTTTGTTTGATGCAAACTCATAGGCATCACAATGTATTAAGAGTTCTAAACCCATGATCATAGTTGAAAAGTTGAATCAAGCATCCTAAGCCTCAAAACCTCATGGTTTGGCCATCATAGGACAACAAGCTATCAAACCTTCCAACATTATAGACTTTAAGATCAAGGGGTATCTAGAAGCTCAAACACATGATCATTTAACAACAAGTTGAAACAAAACTTCCTAGGCCACCATGTATAGGTTTCGGCCATCCTTGGAAGAAATGGCTAGAAATTTTTGTTTAACACAAGCTCATAGTAGGTGAAACTAGAGGTTAATAAAAGACTATAGAAAGTGGTTTCAACTCAAAAGGATTTTTCGACAATTTCCTAGAGATTTTATAAGTTGGAAACCCATTAAGAACACTAAAAGTAGAGTAAACTATAAAATAAAAGGTGAAACTTGCAAAAAGATTGGTGTGAGAGTATTACCCTTGATGCAAGGATCAACTCTTGTGAAGAACTTGAAGTGAAAATATGACTAAAAATAGAAGCTTTATGAGTATGAAGTTTGAAGAAAAGGAAGAAGAAGAAGGAGAATGGAGTTTTTGAGTGGGTAAAGTGAAAAGTGAAGAAGATGAGTGTAAACATAGGGGAAGAGAGAGAGAATTTCGTGCTTTGAGGGGTGGCGAGAAGAACTTGGTCTCCAAGTCCTCATGTCACTTCCATTACTTTTGTGTTCCCTCTTTTGCTCCATTGCGTATCCGGTTGCACTTCCGATCGTATTTTACGAAGATTTCGCCCTGGTAAAATATTATATTTTTGATCCCGAACCCAAATTTTTGAACATAACCAAAGTTATTGGAAACGTGATAAAAAACACTAATTCTTTCGTTCACGGGTCAAAATTATGTTTCCGGCTCAGTAAACTTGTACTGACAGTGAAAACGCAGACCGGCTTTCCGTCTCAATTTTCAACCGAAAATTTTACCGTGACTTCCTATCATAAGGTAGATTAGGAATATGATTTTATTTTATTCAAAAAAAAATATTTTATAACTTTCATATTAAAATAAATTACTTATATTTTAATTGGTTAAACAGTATAATGAAACTCAGGCTGTTACAATCCTCCCGGGTCAAATACGACCCTCTTAAAAACAAGTTTTGCCAACACTCCTTTCATTATTTTTCATAAGTTGTAATCTCTTAAAGGTTGTTTGGTAATGGCTGTCCATTATTGAGAGAAACATTTAGGAAGATATTGAATTTGTGTTTTAGTTCTTTAAAAGAATGGGAACCTTGATGGATGTGCATTAGTTTCAACTTTTTTATTTTCAAAGTATATTTAATGCACATAGGTAAGGTAGAAGGATTAGTGGGCAAACAAACATCATTGGGTTGAAAAATAGTTTTGGGTTGCCCTACCTCTAAAACTTTCTTTACCTTACTTTTTACCTTGTCTAAATGCACACCTTTAGCACTTACAACATAGCCCACAAATTCCACTTTGGTGATGCAAAAAGTGTATTAAAATGTGTATTTTTCAAGATTAGCAAAAGGTTTTTCTTTCTTAAATAATAACAAAACACACTTTAAATGTTCAAGATGATTTTCTTGTATTTTGTTATGTACCAAGATGTCATCATTGTAGATTACTACAAGCCTTTGAATTTCTTTAGTTTCTTGAGGAGTGACTTGAAGTTTAACCAAAAGAAACTCAAAGGTAGTAGGAAAAGAAAAAGGTGGAGGAGAATTGTGACAAAAATTTTTGGAGTAAAGAACATACAATGGATGGTTTCCCAATAGTATTGGCTTTGCTTCTTTTTCTTTTAAAAGCATTCATTCTTTTCCAAATTTTCTTTTAACCATATGGTTTTCACAAAAGTTTTGCTCACTTGTGCCAATTGCCTTTTCCATATTATTTTGTGGCACATTCTTTTGTTTATTCATTTCTTTATATTCTTTTTTACCCTTGGCTTTTCTCTCAAGCTCCCTTTTCTCTCTCATTTTGTTTTGATCCTCACCAATTTCTTTAAGAGAGAGGGATACAAGAGTAATCTTATTGTTGTCGTGCATGAAAGTAATTCTATTGGAAAGGCCATCATGTATCACTTTCCTATCAAATTGCCATGGCCTTCCTAGCAACACATGCCCCGCCTCCATTGGCATCACATCACACATCACTTCATTTTGATAGGAGCCAATGGCAAAACTCACAATACTTGTTGGTTCACCAAGATTTCACCCTTTTCACTTAGCCATTGTAACTTGTATGGCCTAGGGTGTGGATTGGTTTTGAGACCAAGTTTGGTCATCAATTTTTGATTAGCTACATTGGTGCAACTTCCTCCATCTATGATTAATGCACATAACTTGCCATGCACCATGCACCTAGTGTGAAAAATATTTTCTCTTTGGCTCTCATCCTCATCTTTTACCTTGACTCCTAAGAGTCTTCTCACCATCAATAAGTCTCCTTCAAGTGGGATGATTTCATCTTCACCACTCTCATTAGAAGACTCACTTTAAGAGGCACTTGTGACCTCTATTTCATCATTAGTTCCAGAGATCATTGTTCTTTTATTAGGATATTGAGATTCTATATGTCCGTTACCTAAACATTTGATGCATTTAATATCTCTAGATCTATTTGAAGAAGGGATAGAAGTGGAAGGTTTAGAGTTAGGAAATATGGCCTTTGATCCACTTTTCCCAACAACTTCAAGTTAATTTGATGAGTCACCCTCCTTCTTGGAATTGTCCTTCCAAGATGAGTTGTTGTTGTTGAAGAAAGGTCTCTTGAAGGACTTCTTTCTCTTCACTTATGCTTCAACCTTGATTGCATGATGCACCAAGTCCTCCAATTCCACATAGTTGTAAAGCTCTACTACATCTTGGATTTCTTGGTTTAATCCTCCCAAAAACCTAGACATAGTGGCCTCTCTATCTTCCTCTATGTTTGCTCTAATCAATATGACCTCCAACTCTTTGTAATATTCTTCTACACTCATACTTCCTTGCCTCAACCTTTGAAGCCTATGGTGTAGGTCTCTATTGCAGCTTGAAGGCACATATCTTTTTTCTCAAAACCCTCTTCATTTCTCTCCAAGTACTAATCAGTTCCTCATCATTTCTTCTTCTTTCTTTACACAATTGATCCTACCAAATTAAAGCATAATCCTGAAATTCTAGACTTGCTACCTTTACTTTTTTCTCATCACTATAATTGTAGCAAGAGAATATGTGCTACAATTTGGTGTCCCATTCAAAATATGCATCTAGATCACTCTTCCCATGGAAGCTAGGGATCTTCACCTTCACATTATGTAACTTGTCATCCTTCTCATTCCTTCTTCCTCTATTCTCATGTCTAGGTCTCCATCTATCAAACTTTGTTGGCCTATCCTCATTGTCTTCCGAATTTGAGGAGCCTCTATGTGAGTTATCATGCCTTGAACCTTTTTGTTCTCAAGCACTTCTAATCTTTCAAACACTCTGTCTATTTTCCTTGTCATTCTATCCAACTTCCTATTCAAATTCCTTGTCCTTGGTGATGATGGAGGAGAATCTTCATAGTCATGCTCATGTTGTGAACCCATAGTTCAATTACAATTTGAGAATTACAATACAAATTCCAGCAAATTGAAAATTATGCAAATCAAATGAAGATTACACCAGTAAGAAAAATTACACTACCAAAATCAAAAGAATTAATTATAAACCAACAAGGAACAAATACACTTAAAGATCAAATGAAAGAAAAGAATTACAAGTAAAAATAAATAGTACAAGGATCTCACCACTCACTCACCATTCACTCAATGAATGCCACTTGTGTATATCACTCAAGTAGACTTTTACAAGATGATTTCACTCTTGTCTCTTTCCACTCAAAGGTTTCCTCTTCAAGAGATCTACAAGTTGAAACAAGATTCTCAACAATTAGTCTCCAATAAACAAGTGAGAAATCAAAAATGGCAATCAATTCAAAAGAGGTCAAGAATTTGGAAAACAACTAATACAAAACAATGGAGTTTAAAAGACAAGAAAGAAAATGTTCAAGAAGAATTGCACACTCTAATAAGATGTGAAGAAGACAAGTAGGAAGAGATCAATAATGTTCAATTCAAATTTAATCAAAGTGTTTTGTGAACAACTAATGATCAATGTGAATTGTGCTACACCAATACATGAAGGATGTATACAAAATCATACATAGTGGCAAGTCTTTTACCTTTGCTCGGAATTTTTCAGAATTTGCACTTTTGCCCCTAAACTTTTGTATATTTATGGCTTTGGCCACTTTTTTCTTTTTAAATCAGATTTTTTTAAAAAAAAATTGCGGCCACTTGACTTTTTGATAACTCTTTGAAAGAAGAGTTATTCATTACTTTTTTACTCTCATCTGCTGCTGTCTTTAAGTATAAGTTTTTGTTTTTGCTAATAATTATGCAAGTTTGTAAATATCTGTGGTTGGATCAAATAGTTGTCAGTTTTGTGCTCTTATAATGCTACATCATTGTCTCATATATTTCTGTGTGGTAACGTTGAGAATTGCTGGAGCATGGATGAAGCATTAAGTAAGGAGTCCTTGACTGTTGCAGCAAAAAAGGAACTTCAGAAGCTCTGCACAAGAGGACAAAGCTGATGTGGACACCTTTTCTCTCTCCTCACAGGCGCGCTTGTACCTCTGCATTATGGAGCCCATGCACCTAGGGATCAGCGCTCCCACACGTTTGGAAATGGGCCAGGGTTCTAATTTAATATTGTTTAATGCTGGCCCAAAAAGGAATGAAAGAGGGGAGAGGAATATAACATTGGCAACCCTAAAAGGACACAACTTGGATGACATATCAGTGTTGTCTGACCTAGGGGAGTGAGCAGCGCCAAGCTCTTCATCTTCAACCTTCTTGTTTTCTACCATTTTCGTTTTCTTCCCCATTGTAATGAACTCTTTCTCATTTGTAGTTTTTGTTTTACTTAAGCTCAGCATGAGCTAATTTGCTGTAGCTTTAGGTATGCTTCTGTAATGAATGCTTAGCTGAATTTTTATCAATGCTATGTTTTGCATTTTCTTTTATCATGCTCTGTTTGTTGTTTAGTTAAGACTGATCAACTTAATTAAATATTGAGCTTACTTGGTTTGGAAAAATTAAGTAAAGTGGAAAGGGATAAAGGATAGGGATTAAACCATTAATTGGAAAATTAAATGGTGTTGAATAAACTAGGAATAATTATTCAAGTCCCTAAACTAACTGGAACATGCTCATTAAGAAAGTGGTATAATTAATTTGAATATAGGAATAGAAAGCATTTAATGAACCTGATCTTTAAGTGTTGGAAAACACATATTTACTTGCTGGAGTTAAATGCTGCAGCATACGGAGAGCATAATATAAGCTAAGCAGGATTTATGAAAGAGCATACCTAAGGTTGTTTTCTCATATTTGATAACACAACATCTTTCAATCTTATCTTCTGAAACCTTAATTTTCATAAGCCTATTTTATGTTTATTTTGAACACCCCACCAATTTTTGTTACCCAATCTAACTTCAAGAGCATATAGTCTAAATTGGAATTTTGCTACAGCATTATAATCCTTGTGGGAACGATATCTGACTTACTTTCTATACTACTTGTTGTGATGTGTGTATACTTGCACAAGCTTAAAGGCATCTGTTTTTATGGTAACAAGTTTTTGGCGCCATTGCCGTGGATTAGTAATGGTGTTAAAATTCTATTTTTAGATCATTAGTTCTGTTGTTAGAATATATAATATTCTGGGTGATTTGCTATAGCATCAGGTACTGAAACTGCATGCACAGGTTCCTATCACCTGAATATAGATTTGATCCAGAGATTGAAAGGACATTCAGGAGGCTAAGAAGAGGTCAACCTACTCTGTCCATACCTAAGTTGGTGTTAAATATTCCACCTAACTCCACACCAGCTTCAACTGAAGCACAATCTTCTGCTAGTGCTGAAATGGCTGAAGAAGAGCAGCAAGATAGCATGGCTATGGCCAATGATAGGAACTGTGCTATCCGAGGGTATGCACTGTTTGATCCTAAAACAATGAACACAGGGATAGAGAGGACTCCAATTAATGCAACTCAGTTTGAGTTAAACCAGTAATGTTCAGATGCTGCAAGCAATGAGACAATTCAATGGTGATGCAACAGAGGACCCTCCCGAGCATCTAAAACAATTTTTGGATGTAACAAGTAACTTCAAGATGCCTGATGTTACTGATGATGCCTTTAGACTGAGATTGTTCTCATTCTCTTTACGAGGCAAGGCAAAGAATTGGTTGAACTCCTTGGAGCCAAATTCAATTGACACATGGAACAAACTGGCTGAGAAGTTCTTAATCAAGTTCTTTCCACCAACAATGAATGCCAAGATGAGAACTAAAATCACTTCCTTCAAGCAGCAAGAAGATAAACCATTATTCGAAGCTTGGGAGAGATTCAAACAACTGTTGAAGTAGTGCCCTCATCATGGCATCCCAATTTGTATCCAGATGGAGCACTTCTACAATGGTGTCTTACCTGGTTCAAGGATGATGCTAGATGCCTCATTATCAGTGGCCAACAACTAGACTTGCTCCTGGCAAGGTTAATGCTGTAGCAGGGGCATATGAAGTGAGTAAAGTATCTGCACTATCTGCATAGATGCTTTCCTTAACCAATTTGGTGAAGGGACTTACTATGGGAAACCAAGGTAACTCTGTGGCTTCACCTATCAAGACTAAAGCAAGAGCAGGTTTACAGTGTAGATTTTGTTTCATGCGTGTATTGTGGAGGGGAGCACCTTTTTGAGAATTGTTCTGCAAACCCTGCCTCAGTTAATTATATGGGAAACAACAACATGGGAAACAATTCATGTGGCAACACCTACAATGTAGGGTGGAAGCAGCATCCTAATCTCTTATATTCGAATTACAATGACACTCTGAATCCACCCTCTGGATTTAATCAACAACAACAACCTAGACAACAACAACTTCAGCAGCAACCACAGGTTCAACAGAAGGCTCAAGAACCATCTTTATGACAGAGACTAAAGCTGGAATGAGAAATCTGAAAACTCAGGAGGGATAACTAGCTAATGCACTTAACTCAAGGCAAATTGGTACCTTACCTACAACAACTGAAACCCCAAAACCTTCAAGTTCTGGAGGTAATGAGCAATGCAAGGTTATCCATTTGAGGAGTGGCAAAGATGTAGAGGTTACTGAACCAAAGAAGAAACTAGAGGTGAAGAAGGCAGAACCTGAAAAGATGGTGACAGAGGAAGATGCTGTAACAGAGAAACCTGCAGTTGCTGAGAAAATACCAAATGCTGCAGCATCTCATACTGTTCCTAAATTGATTCCAGAGAGGTCTCCCCCACATTTTCCTCAAAGACTGAAGAAGGTCCCCCAGGAGAAACAGTTTAACAAATTCCTAGATGTGCTGAAGCAATTTCACATAAACATTCCTTTGGTAGAAGCTTTGTAGCAAATGCCAAACTACACAAAATTCATGAAAGATGTGATGACCAAGAAGAGAAGGCTAGGAGAGTTTGAAACAGTGGCCATGACTGAAGAATGTAGTATGATGCTGCAAAACAAAGTACCATCCAAAATGAACAATCCTGGAAGTTTCACCATTCCTTGCTCCATTAGAGATACTTACTGTGGCAGAGCTTTATGTGACTTAGGAGTGAGTATCAACCTTATGCCCATGTCAATTTTCAGAAAGCTGGGAATTGGTGAGGCTCGTCCCACTTTTGTTACCCTGCAGTTGGTAGATAGGTCCATTGCTTATCCAGAGGGAAAGATTGAAGATGTTTTGATTAGAGTTGACAAATTCGTGTTCCCTGTGGATTTCATTATTTTGGATTTTGAAGCAGACAGGGAAGTCCCTATCATTCTTGGGAGACCATTTCTAGCAACTGGGAAAACTTTGATCGATGTGCATAAAGGAGAACTGACAATGAGGGTTAATGATCAGCAGGTCATATTCAATGTTTTCAATGCCCTCAAGTATCTAGATGAAGGGGTGGAAGAATGCTATTTCATACAGTCTTTTGATGAACTGGTGTAACAACATTTCTGGAAAAATCAGTCTAGTTATGACAAATTTGCATCATCAGGGCAGCTCAACATGTGTGGTCTAGAAAATATGAGTCACTGGAGGTAACTGATGGTACTTTTAAAGATAATGTTCCTTCTATTGTTAAACCTCCCTCCTTAGAATTGAAAAAATTGCCAAATCATTTGAAATATGCATATCTTGGTGATAATGACACACTGCCTGTGATAATTTCTGCCTCACTAACCTGTCCTCAAGAAGAACATCTGTTAGCAGTTTTAAAAAGGCACAAAAAGTAATAGGTTGGCAAATGGCAGACATTAAGGGAATCAATCCCTCTATTTGCATGCATCGGATCCTTTTGGAGGACAATTCGAAGAACAACATTGAGAGCCAAAGGAGACTGAATCCAATCATAAAGGAGGTAGTCAAGAAGGAGATCATTAAGTGACTGGATGCTGGCATCATCTACCCCATCTCAGATAGTGTGTAGGTGAGTCCCATCCAGTGTGTGCCTAAAAAGTGGGGTGTGACTGTCATTACAAATGAAAAGGATGAAATCATTCCAACAAGGACTATAACTGGTTGGAGAATATGCATGAATTACAGGAAGCTAAATAAGGCAACTAGAAAAGATCATTTCCCCTTGCCATTTATTGATCAAATGTTGGATAGATTGGCTGGAAAGGATTTATGCTGTTTTATGAATGGCTATTCTGGATACAATCAGATTGCCATACCAGCAGAAGACCAGGAGAAAACAACTTTCACATGTCCTTATGGCACCTTTGCTTTCAGAAGGATGCCATTTGGCCTATGCAATGCTCCAACAACCTTCCAGAGATGTATGATGGCAATGTTTTCTGACTTGATTGAGAAATCCATGGAAGTGTTCATGGATGATTTCTCTGTATTTGGAGAAACTTTTCGAAACTGTCTGGTAAATCTAGAGCAAATTCTTGATAGGTGTGGTGAGACTAATCTTGTGTTGAACTGGGAGAAGTGTCACTCGATGGTGACAAAAGGAATTGTGCTTGGTCATAGAATTTCCAAAAATGGCATTGAAGTGGATAAGGCAAAAATTGAAGTTATTGAAAAGTTGCACCCTCCCACATCAGTAAAAGGCATCCGAAGCTTCCTTGGTCATGCTGGTTTTTATGGAAGGTTTATTAAGGACCTCTCCAAGATCTCAAAGCCACTCTGCCAGTTGTTGGAGCATGGTAGAACCTTTGAATTCACTGCTGAATGTTTGAAAGCATTTGAGCTTCTGAAAAATGCTCTAATCACTGCACCTATCATAGTTCCACCTGATTGGGAGAAACCTTTTGAGCTTATGTGTGATGCTAGCGATTTTGAAGTGGGAGCAGTCTTGGGACAAAGGTATAACAAGGTGTTTCATCCAGTTTACTATGCAAGTAAGTCCCTAATTGATGCTCAAATCAATTATACCACCACTGAAAAGGAGCTGCTAGTAGTGGTATTTGCCTTTGAGAATTTTAGATCCTATCTGGTTGGTACAAAAGTAGTGGTTTACACTGACCACTCAGCCATCAAATACCTCATTGATAAGAAGGATGCTAAATCGAGGCTTATAAGATGGGTGCTGCTGCTACAGGAATTTGATTTGGAAGTCAGAGATAAGAAGGGAGTGGAGAACTAGGTAGCAGATCATCTCTCAAGGTTGCCAGAGGATGTTGCAGCATCAAGGGAATAGCCATTGATGAATCTTTCCCTGATGAACAACTGCTGGCAATGCAAGATGCTGCATCACCTTGGTATGCTGATCTATTGAACTTTCTGGCTAGTGGTATAGTTCAACCAGACATGAATGCACAACAAAAGAGGGGATTCTTTCACCAAGCAAAACAATACCTCTGGGATGAACCATACCTCTACAAGGAGTGTCCAAACAATCTGACCAAAAGATGTGCAGTAGAAGAGGAATTCCAGGACAAACTGACTCAGTGCCATGCTTCAGCATATGGAGGTCACTTAAGGGGTATGAGAATAGCTGCTAAAGTTCCCCAATCAGGTTTATTCTGTCCCACTCTATTTAAGGATGCACATGAATATGTTAAACATTGTGATAGGTGCCAAAGGATAGGGAATTTATCCAATAAAAATGAAATGCCCCTGAATACAATTTTAAAAATTGAACTTTTTGATGTGTGGGGTATTGATTTTATAGGACCATTCCCCCTTCCTTTGGCAACCTTTATATTCTTATAGTTGTTGATTATGTGTCTAAATGGGTGGAGGCTGTGGCTACAATTAAAAATGATGCTAGGGTGATGACAAAGTTCTTACAAAAAAATATCATTTCTAGATTTGGCACCCCTAGAGCTATCATTAATGATGAAGGAACCCATTTTTGCAATCAAGTTTTTTCCAAACTACTTGCAAAATATGGAGTTAAACACAAGGTAGCCACTGCCTACCACCCCCAAACTAATAGGCAGGCTGAGCTGTCTAACAGGGAAATCAAAAGAATTCTAGAAAAGATGGTTAATCCTACAAGGAAGGATTGGTCCACACATCTGGATGAAGCCTTGTGGGCATACATAACCGCATTCAAAACACCCCTGAGAATGTCTCCATACAGGCTGGTGTATGGGAAGGCTTGCCATTTACCTTTGGAGCTGCAGCGCAAAGCTTTTTGGGCAGTTAAAAAGCTGAACTTTGATCTGAGGGGTGCTGGAGCAGCTCGTATGCTGCAACTGAATGAACTAGAGGAACACAGATTGTTTTCCTATGAAAATGCTGAAGCATATAAAGCTAAAACCAAAGTTTGACATGACAAAATGATCCACCACAGATCATTTCATGAAGGAGAACCAGTATTGTTGTTCAATTCAAGGCTGAAGCTCTTTCCAAGCAAGCTTAAATCAAGGTGGTCTGGTCTATTCAAGATCATGAAAGTCTATCCATATCGAGCTGTAGATTTGCTGGATGCAAGTGTCAGAGAGTTTAAAGTGAATGGACAAAGGATTAAGCATTATTTTGGTGAACCTTTAGACACAATGAAGGTTACCACCACTCTAGATGATATTGCATGATATGCTGCAGCATGGTCTGGCTGAGGACCAGATAACCAAGCGCTCATGGGAGGCAGCCCACAAATAAATTCAAGTACTGGTTTTTTATCATGATTTTAGGAAGTTACAAGGGAAAGAAGTGAATAAAAAGAAATGAGAAAAAGAAAAAAAGGAGAAAGAGAAGCAGCGCTGGCTGCAAGGAGTGAGAGCTAAGTTTGCTATGGGCAATGCTACATCATGCTCCCAAATTCTGAGTACTGTAAGGGCCAGCGAGTTTTTGTCTGTTGTGAAAAAGGAGAACGTGGTACAATTTTGATTTTTTTTTTTTTTGAAAAAGAATTAAATGTGGAGGATTTTGGAAAGAGAGGATCACGGTTACCCACTATTTTGCCCCAACCGTACACTACCCATTCTCTCTCCTACTTTATTACCCTACTTTCCCAAACCTCACCTCCTTTCTCAGCCAACCCAGACCCTACCCTGACACATTAGATAGCCCTCTCTCCCACTCCTTCCACCCACTACACGCTCTGCAACCATCACTCATCTCTACTCAAACCCTAACCTTTCCTCTTCGTCTTCGTAACCCTATCACCCTCACCAAAATGACAGCAAAGAAGGGTAGCCGTGTGAAACACCTTGCCACCAAAAGTGCTGAAAAAGACCAACTTGGTTCCTGGGCCAACGCTGAGGCCAAGGTTAAGTTCGAGACCGAGACCCTAAGTCGCTACCTCCACCCTGAGAAAGGATTCAAGTATGGGAGGGGTCCCAACTGGGGGATCCTGGGGGAACTTGTGGAGGTGATCAAGACCCACAACTGGAAACGGTTTGATGAACACCCCGAAGGTTATTGCACTCCCTAGGTGAGGGAGTTCTATGACAACATAAGCTCTGAAGACCAAACCTTTGTGGTGATAAGGGGTGGAAAGGTTTCCTTCTCGGCCAGAACCATTAACATGAAGCTGGGGCTGGAGGAGGTAGAAGGTGAGTACAGGGAGATTCTGAAGAAGACGACTGACCAGCAGCTGCAGCAAATAAAGAAAGACTTGGCCTTTGTTGCGCAAAGTGGATACAACAACCTGAAGGCCAACTGAAGCTTCCCAGGCCTATGCTGCAGCCATTGGCAAAGGTCTAGTACCACTTTCTTAGGCACAAACTCTCTCCCACAGACACATTAAGATGGTGGAGAAGGAACGTTTAATCCTTCTTCACTGCATTATGAAGGATAAAAAGATAAACATGGGGGAAATGATCAAGGATCAGATCTCTCCTTATGCAATGAGGAAGAAGGGCAATCTGTTTTTCCCCTGCCTAATCACAGAGCTATGTCTGCAACAAGGAGTCGAGTATCACCTTGGAAAGGGTTTGGAGAAGAATGCTGGGCCAATTGACATGAACTGTATCCTCAAGTTGTTTTCCAATTCAGATAAAGCTGAAGCAAGGGCCAGTAAGCCATCGCGAGCAAGCACCCTAGAGCAGCAGGATCACTATGGGATGCTAGAGCAAAAGTTGGATTAGCTCACGGATATGCTGCAGCAGCAAGTACAGAGAGAAGAAATTCTGGGAGTTCTGTTTCATGAAGTACCAGTGGGAGAAACAGACAATGAAACTGAACAACTGGAAGCTGGAAACCCCCATCCCATAATTCCCCAAGGAACTGTTATCACCTGCTGAAGAGCCTGAACAAGTCCCCGCTGAACAAACTGCCCTCACTGCTGCCACTGCAAACCCCAACATCAACATCAATACCATACCTGCCTATAGCACTTCATCTGACCATGCGTGGCTGGGTATTCCCCCCTCTAAACAAGCTATTATTATGGCCCTTGAGCCCAAAAAGAAGAAGCTGATCCCAAACAGCCCCCAGCAAGACCAGGGGAGAGCAAAAAGGGCCCGTGCTGCAACATCAGACGAAGTCCCTCCCTCTGCCACTGAAGCAACAAAGACTACTCCTCAGCTCCCCAAGCAAATCAAGAAGTTCAAAAGTACTACTGGAAGGGGGAGCACCATGATGCAAATCCCTGCTGAATATGCTTCAACTAATGAAGAAGAGGAGGAGGAAGATGCACCAATTCTTCCTCCCTCAAAGAAAGCAAATCAAGCTGTATCATCTGCTGCAGCCAAGGGTAAACAGGAGGAGGCTGCAGCAAAGGATGATGAAATGGAAGTAGATGATGCAGCTGAGCAGGCTGAAGCAGAGGAAGGAACTGATAGGGAATATGTTGAAGAAGAGGAAGAGGAAGAGAATGAAGATGAAGAGGAAGATGTCCAAATCACTAGGGCAACAGCAATGAAGGCACCTTCCACCAAAAAGTGGGGGTACCCAGAGGAGCTCTCGCGTCAAAGCGCCACTGGCTTGAAACAGATGTAGCATCCCATAGCAGGATACCTTTTCTGAGCCCTCCACTCATTACCAGCAATTTATACTTTAAATTTCTGCAGTAGTTGGTCACTAGGACCCTTTATAATTCTATATGTTTTAGGAACAAGTTTGTAGGGCCGTTAGGGCCTTAGTTGTTTAAATTTCAGTCTAATGTTGGCAATGCATGTGACCCACCTATCTTATTCCATATGATTAATGATTAAATGGAAGTGGTCGCTAGCCTTTTTGGTGTGCTTCAAATGGACTTAATGAATGAAACACTTGCTAAATAACTCAACACTCTAAATTGAATATACATTGTTAACTTTGTTGCACCCCTAGTTTAGTTAAGAGGACACATGTGCTGCAGCATGAACCACTAAATGTGAGCTTGAGTGATAGAACTACAGTACACATATAAATCACACTCATGCATCATCTGTAAAGCTTGCTCTGGTTTTGTTTAATCTGAATATACACTGTTTGCACACACTTATGCTTGAGGCATTTTCTTGATTATTTTTTTATTTTAGCTAGAGCCTTAACAGCCAACCCTCTCAATACATGTCTCCTTAGTGTTGCCCCTTGAGCCTTAGCCCTTTTATTCTTATAACTAGCACATTACAAGCCCTTAACTGGAAAAACAAAAATATTGGAGCAGGTAGAGTTTAGGGATGCTTGTTGAGACTATGTTTTGAAACAAGTTTGGGGGTAGCTTGAGGATAAGCACCAACTTATGTTTGGGGGTGTTGTACTGTACAGCCTGGGAATGTGTATAGAAAATTAAAGGGAGGAAAACAGCAGTGTGACAAAGATAACACAATGTGAAGCTGCATTTTCCTCTATTAAAAAAAACTGAAAAATGAGAGCAAGGAGCATTGCATATCCTAAAAATAAAACAAAAATTCTTCCTTGTTCTCAACAAAAACAATAAAAGTGTGGGGTTAGAAAGGAAGGGAATGAATGGTAAGGACCAAAAGTTGGGATTGTGGAAACACTTGGAGTGTTGAGCTAAATTAAAAAGCATCCATTTGCTCTACCTTGTGATTAGCTACTTATCCAAAATTTTGACCTCACCTGTCGTAAGCCCCATTACAACCATAAAAGCCCTATTGCTGTGTGCAATGCTGTTCAGTTTTGATTATGATAGAACCTTGCAAGCTTAAATCAGAGATGTATGATTGTGTTGACACTACCACAGAAAATGGCTTTAATAGCGCACATTCCATAGCGTTTCAATGAGAAACGCTACTAAAAGAGAGGCGGAAGACTTTTAATAGCGCTTCTTAAAGAGAACGCTACCTTTACCTTATACTAAGATAGCGCTTCCCCAGTGAAGCGCTATTGAATGTTGATAGCTAAGAATAGATAGCGCTTCCTTGAAAAAACGTTATCTATTCCTTACTAATAGATACCGCTTCCTTGAAAAAACGCTATCTATTCCTTACCTAAAATAAACCTTTTCCCTCCCAGGCATATTTTTTACTGAGTCTAAAATTCGCACGACCCTCACTTTTCTAAGGCCACAGCACACTCAAGCGCTCCATTGTTTCCCTTTTCGCAAGTCCCACTACCATTGCCCTAAAATTTCTCTCTTTCACTCTGCCAAAACCATGCCGTTGCACGACCATCGAACCACCTTCGAACCACCACCGTCGACACACAGCTTGTTCTTCTCCTTCGCGACCCTCTTCTCCCTTTGCGACCTTCAACCACCGGAGCTCGCGGCCCTAGTGCCGTAACCTTTTCGAACTGCGCACGCGCTGTGTTCGAACTCCAGCATTCGAAAAGTTCGTTGCCCGCCATTGTTTGCTTTCTATTACTCTGTCGTCACCGCTGTCCGCCGCCATGTCGGAGCCACTTCTGCCGTGCCATCCTCTCCCTATTCCTTTGGTGAGTTGTTCCCTCTTTTTCACTCTCCTTGTGGTGGTTGTTGCATTTGTGATTCTGCACAAATTTATGCATATCAGTGGATGTGTATTTTTTTGAAGGAGATTCAGTGGTGAAGGGCTGAAGGCTGCTACTGGTTGTGCTCATTTTGCCTGTCACTGGTTATGTTTCTAATCTGTTTTAATTTAATGATATTGTGTAAATGTAAATGTTGCAGCATTGTGATTTCTTGTCATTATGATACAGTTTGAAGTAATGTAATGTTTGTCACTGGTAATCTGATGGTACTTCATGGTAATCTGATCAGTTGATTGGAAGACTGATGAGCCCTAAAATTAGAAAACCTCCTAACCAACTAGTTTGTATTCATGAACCTTCTAGATACATGATCTTTTGAGCTGAAGAAATGATATGACCAGGGACCAATCTAGAAAGCATCGGAGGGGGACCAAATATAAAAAATATATAATGTGCAGCAAATATTTTCTGAAGGTATTTGTTTATAAAAAAAATATTATAGTTACATAATTAATTGTACAATGTATGTTAAGAAGGGGGGACCGGGGGCACCCTCCCAGATATTGACCATCTAATGTAAGCCAATTCTCAAGGCCTTTAAGCTCATGAGTAGCCAAATAATAATCTGTTGTTAACGCTAAACTAGAACACTTACCAATCTTAGAGGACTTATTGTTCCCTTCTTTCTTCAGATCATCAGCAAGCCAAAAGTTGTTTCTCTAATAAATTTTTAAACACCCTTTGTTCTGCCTTTATATTGTCACTTTATCTTCATTAATTGCATGGAATATCTAATAAGTGGTGCTTCATTGTTGCTTGAGTTACTATTTCAATTTTGGTCTGAATCTGTTCATTAGTAATTAATATTTATTTTAATTTTCTTTCTCTTGAACAGTTGGCAGATGCAGGATTCCACTACTTTACACCTGACTGGATAGGATTTGGTTTCAGTGACAAACCACAGCGAGGATATGGTTTTGATTACACAGGTTTTATTATGAATGATCTTATATCATGATAAGTTTTTCCTCCATAAACCTCATACTTATACATTTTCTTTCAATTCTTATAGAAAAGGAGTTCCATGACGCATTGGATAAATTGCTTGAGGTGTTGGGGGTCAAATCTCCCTTTTTCTTCGTTGTTCAGGTATCTAAAGCATGAAGAGTACAAGCTGTGGTAGCATTTCTCATAATGAAACTTTAGTGAGATTGACTGAAATAATGTAGTACATATATTTATGCATAACTGGGATGTGATGCTCCATCTAGAAAGAAGTGTATACTAAAGTTGCCCCTAATTTTTTTGAACCCCTTACAATTTAAATACTGTGTCTAATATATAATTACACTTCTCCTTAGGGATTTCTTGTGGTTCATATGGACTAACTTGGGACCTGAAGAACTCAATCAACATATCAAAGCTAGCAATGCTGAATAGTCCATTAACAGTTTCATCTCTCATTCCTTGACTTTTTTAGAAGCTAAGGTTTGATTTCTATAATATCAATGGATTCACTGCTAAACGTATTGGCTTAATCTGTAGCATAGTTTCTAGATGTAATATTGATTTTATTCATTTGAAAGCTATATACAAGCAATGTGTTCGCTTCCAACAGAGAATGTAAATGACAAAAAATTCTTGAAGATCATATGATGGATACAGTAACTGAATATTCCCTCAAGGCCTCAACTGAAGAATGTCCTCATTCCTGTTGTGTCGAAATGACTATAAATCCTTAAATGGTGTAACTTAAGTGTGGAACATGGATCCTCTGTTGCAGTCCTATATAGACCTACCTTGGTCACAATCAAATTGAAGTGTGTTTTTTATTTGTTCTATTTTCAGTGACTCTCTTTTAGAGTTTAATTTCTGTTTTCTCATGATATTTATGCAGCGTTATCAAATATAAATATTTTGTTTGGTTGTTAAGAGAGACCACATTAAGTTGTGCAAATTGTTTCAAGTAACTGCTTATTTCCTTGACCTTGATGTCTCTAACACTATCCTAAGATGCTGCCTGATTGATCAGCCTTTTGAGTTAAAAAGGTTTACAGTGAACCCTTTTTTATTGTCTTCAATACTTGTCTACTAAGGCCTTAAAATGGTTAAATATAAAAGGAAAGAGATAGATTTGATATCAGGTTTACTCATAGGGTTGTATGCTTCTTTTTTTCTTCAAATTATTTGAAGTTGCTCAGTTCTATTATATGCTTGCATCTCTTATTTAGTCAAGGCTTCACTGGCCACTTCTTTCCTTTTTCTTTGAAGTTACATGTTTTTGGAATGTTCACATTTTGTAATCATGGCATTATATATATTCTTATACCAATGACTATTCCTTTTCTTTTCCCTCCCTTTTTTAGCACCATTATTCAAATTAAATGGTCAACAGAGTTCAAATTCCCAAAAGCAATTCAGCACTCATTGCTATGATTGCAGATGAGGTAAGAACAACATTTCTGTGACTTATTAAAGAATTTATTTATATAGGAACTCACATCATCATGTGCGTCCCTGACCTAGATGAGTCAAGTTGGGCTACTACGTTCTCAAGTTTATCAAGGATATCTCGTTTAGAACCAAATGCAAATCCCAACGACGGTATTAATTAATTTCAAATCTAGTTCATATAATTTAATTACTCTTACATTTGATCATTCGAACGTACTTTAATTCTAACTTGATTTAATTTTTATTTTGCTGTACTTTCGTGAATGTAAATGCGTCACATATTCTGATGATCAACTTACTCAACTTAAGGAAGAGTGGTGTCGCTATGTTGTTATGAATTTTATCAACAACTACAAGGATTTTGTGTCATCACCACATGCAAACTAGTGTGTTAGTTAATTAGCTTGTATATATCGTTAGTAGTGCGCACATGTATTGGTTAATTAGCTATAGTTATTGTCTAGTATAGGTTAGCTACTTTTTGGTATATGGACTTAAATATTAGAATTGGTTATGTGTACATGTTACTGTGAATTTTAGAAAATATATTAGTTAAATGGTTATATGGTTTTGATGTTTGGTTTATACTTTCCAATATTGCATGTAAGCTTTGTACACTATATATGTGTGTGTGTGTGTGTGTAAATGCATGGTTTTGTTGAGTTGGAATGGATAAGTTGTTTGATGTCCTAGTTTTGTTGAGTGTAGGTGGGAAATGTAAAAAAACAAAGTGAATAATAATAAAAAAAAATGGGGGGAATACGTAGCGCTTCCTTGAGAAAGCGCTGTCTAAAGTTAAAAATAGACAGCGCTTCCTCAAGAAAGTGCTATCTATTGCATATACTTTAGGCAGCGTTTCCGCGCTACTAAAGGCCAAAAAAAGCGCTATTAAAGCCCTTTTCTGTAGTAGTGTGAGAGTGAATTTCTGATGAGAGGGTGAGAAATAGAACCAACTTTTCTGAGTGAATTTGCTGTAACATGTGTTAATCTGAATCTAGGCTAGTTTGTGATATTTGTTGATGTGTGTATGATAGGAAGAGTGTCTTGTTATGATTGCAAGTGTAGAATTCTGTGTCTTGAAAATAATTAAAAAACAGTGTGAGCAATGCATGCCATTCAGTGGGCAGATTTGTATGTTGCCCTGTTTTCCCTTTTGCATTACTTGAGGACAAGCAATGGTTCAAATTTGGGGGTGTGATAACTCTTTGAAAGAAGAGTTATTCATTACCTTTTTACTCTCATCTGCTGCTGTCTTTAAGTATAAGTTACTGTTTTTGCTAATAATTATGCAAGTTTGTCAATATCTGTGGTTGAGTCAAATAGTTGTCAGTTTTGTGCTCTTACAATGCTACATCATTGTCTCATATATTTCTGTGTGGTTACGTAGAGAATTGCTGGAGCATGGATGAAGCATTGAGTAAGGAATCCTTGACTGTTGCAACAAAAAGGAACTTTAGAAGCTCTGCACAAGAGGACAAAGCTGATGTGGACGCCTTTTCTCTCCTTACTGGCATGCTTGTACCTCTGCTTTGTGGGGCCCACGGTCCTAGGGATCAGCATTCCTGCACGTTTGGAAATTAGACAGGGTCCTAATATAATATTGTTTAATGTTGGCCCAAAAAGGAATGAAAGAGGGGAGAGGAATATAAACATTGGTAACCCTAAAAGGACACAACTTGGATGACGTATCAGTGTTGTCTGACCTAGGGGAGTGAGCAGCGCCGAGCTCTTCATCTTCAACCTTCTTGTTTTCTGCCATTTTCGTTTTCTTCCCCATTGTAATGAACTCTATCTCATTTGTAGTTTTTGTTTTACTTAAGCTCAGCATGAGCTAATTTGTTGTAGCTATAGGTATACTTCTGTAATGAATGCTTAGCTGAATTTTATGCAATGCTATGTTCTGCATTTTCTTTTATCATGCGTTGTTTATTGTTTAGTTAAGACTGATCAACTTAATTAAATATTGAACTTACTTGGTTTGGAAAAATTGAGTAAAGTGGAAAGGGATAAATGATAGGGATTAAACCATTAATTGGAAAATTAAATGGTGTTGAATAAACTAGGAATAGTTATTCAAGTCCCTAAACTAACTGGAACATGCTCATTAAGAAGGTGGTGTAATTAATTTGAATCTAGGAATAGAAAGCATTTAATGAACCTGATCTTTAAGTGATGGAAAACACATATTTACTTCCTAGAGTTAAATGCTGCAGCATACACAGAGCATAATATAAGCTAAGCAGGATTTATGAAAGAGTATACCTAAGGCTGTTTTCTCATATTTGACAACACAACCTCTTTCAATCTTATCTTCTGAAACCGTAATTTTCACAAGCCTATTTTATGTTTATTTTGCACACACCATCAATTTTTGTTACCCAATCTAACTTCAAGAGCATATAGTCAAAATTGGAATTCTGATACAGCATTATAATCCTCATAGGAACGATATCTGACTTACTTTCTATTCTACTTGCTGTGATTTGTGTATACTTGCACAAGCTTAAAGACATCTGTTTTTAAGGCAACACTTTTACTAATTACAATTTCACAACAATTTAAATGAAATTTTGAAATTACAAATAGATCCTTCAATCATGAACAAAATAGATGAATATTGGTGTAATACTTGGATATATGAACAATTCAAGTCGTGTAAAATAATTTCAAAGTGAAGGAGCATAAATCGAGTAATTAGAGACCTAGATCTTTCATTCAAGTGGATGATAAACACATCATTTCCAAAAATTGATTTTCATTAAGATCTATTAGGTTCTAATAACATGAAATCATTTAAGCAATTTTGATTAAAATTTGAATCAATCTTACTATTGTGAATTAAAATTTGAATTTGAATTTTGAATTTGCTCAAATTCACAAAGTAAGGAAAACAAATCTATGCTTTAATTTTCAAGATGCAACCAAAATCACATGTGATCAAGGATCACATGCAAGAAGTGGCACCTAAAAGAGATGTGAAAATGTGGAGGAAAAAAAATTTTCACCAAAAATTCAAGCAAGATCAGTTCAAACTCATTCTAATTCTAGATCCATGATCACATTTGGATTCAAATTACCTTTCATCATCCAAATCATGTGATAAATGGCGCCAACACTCATTGAATTTTCATCATGAAAATGGCTCCAACTCAAAGATCATCATAGAATTTGAAAATTTTGATCAAAAATTCAAAAACAATTGAAGATCAAAGATCTAGCTCATGATACCACATGATGTGACCAGGATTGATCACTTAGCATTTTAGGATCTACTATGGTCAAATCGTTTAAAGATTTTCGATCAAACACAATTCAATAACACAGTTGAAAAAAACTTGATCTTCAAGTGAAGAATCAAGAGGAAAATGAAAAGGAGTAGAAAAGAAGACAATTGATATGAATAGAAATTAAGAACATGAAAGTAAATCTAAGCTATGAAAAGGTAAATTGCAAAGAAGTAAAGAGCAAGAATTAAAGAACAAGAAAATTGAAAATAGAAGATGAGAAGATGAAGAAGGCGCCACTATTCAACTATTGGAGAAGAGATTGAATTGATAAGCCATTGAAGATTCACCACTTGAATAAGGATATTCAAGATAAGAATCAATTGGTTCAACTCATGAACCAAGAAGAAGAGAACTCTCTCTACTCAACTCTCAAGTGTGAAAAGTTTTCAAATGAATTCAAAGTTGTGAAATGAGTTACAAGAGAGCCTTATATAGGTGAGGCAAAGTGCTCATCACCCTCTATTGTCATCTAGCACCTCCTATCATCTAAATCCCAAGCATGGGCCTCTCTTGGCCCAATGTAGGATTCCTATGTTGAGCCTATTGGTACAAGAGGCCTAACTAGCTTAAGCCCAAAGTAAAAGCCCAAAAGCCTAAACGACCCAATGGCTCAATGCATAAGAGGTTCAAGATGATGCCCTCTTCATAAGGTTGCCTATAAGTCAAGTGATTGACCACCACCTTGTTGAGTGTGTCTTGAACTCTTCTAAGCCTTGCCCTAGTCATGGGTCCATGTAAGTCTTCAATGCTTGGTCCTTGGCTTTGTGTGTCCATGCTCATATCAATACCCATCGGACACAGTACCTTCTTCGCCTCATAGTTATGATCCGACAATGTGTTGCCTTCTGGAAGCATGTTCTTCAACAATCCAAGCAATTCAGTGAAGCTTTTATCACTCCACCCATTTCTCGCCTTCACACTGAACAATTTCAACACCGCCGACAACTGTGTATAAGTAGTGCACCCCGGATACAAAGGCTTCTCCGTACCACTGCACAAAGTATCATATACATGTGCTCGCTGAAAAGACTCTTGTCCCATATCACAGATCATGTCCTCTAGTCGATCGTCCTCCATATTTAGGTCAATTTCCTTAGTTTGGGACATACTTGGCTGGTTTAACAAGACATCACATGCCATATCCATCTTGTATAATTCTTGCAAATCCCTTCACAAATAAGATGAGTACGTATTCCTTAACTTCACATTTCCTTATATTCACACATTTGACACAAGGACAATAAAACTTTCCATTACTATCAGGAAGATTTCTTTGAGTAAATTCTAGAAACTCTTCCACTCCGTTCCGATACTCATTACTTGTGCGTCTACTAACCATCCAACTACGATCCATAGCTACGTTCTGTAAATATACACATAACTACGATTAAGTTAAGTGGTTAAAATAAGATGGACTCTAATGATATTTCCTTGCATCAATGATCAATACATTTCACAGGGCAGCATCTAAACCCTAACAAACTATATTATCATCACCTTTGCAAATAAACAACCATGAGCATGAGCATAACCCATAAGCAAAACAGCAGCCATAACAATAGTTTACAATTCATTTTATCAAGTAACCCGAAATCACAATGAAACAGAAACGCACAGAACAAACCACAAAAAACAATGAAACCAATGTTACATCCAGTCGTTACAGGCATATTTTCCACTAGTGAATGAAACCAAGAAGAAAATGATAGTTTTCAAAACATTTTTTGTGGTAGACAAAGCTGCCAAGTATTGTTCAAATGGTTCTAAAATGGTTTTGGTCTAAGTTTAGATAATAGAGGAATTAAATTATGTTCTAGTAGACAAACAAAATGAGTTTTCATAAGTTTAAACTTGTAAAATGAGCCAATGATGTATAATTCCGTCAAGGCAGTAAATGTGGGTTTGAGAATGTTTTTAATTCTAAACTAGGTGTTATAAGACTCCAAAATGAGTCATGGACCATTAGGGTAAAAGAGTTGATGAAAAACAACTTACTCGAATTTCAAATTTAGAGGCTTTCGGCCAAGAATTAGGGTTTTGTGTAAGTAATGATAAAAATTCAAAACTTAGTGTTTTAATGACTTAAAATGAGTATTAGAACCTAGGAAATTAAAGGGTTTGACCAAAAGAATCATATTTTTAAAGTATTAGGCTTCAGGCCCAAAATCGGGTAAAAGAGGAAAAACCGTTTTGTAAATCTTTCAAGTACTCTCCTGAAGTTTATTTTGAATGATTCGGTACCAATGTACCTATACCTTAAACCTATTTCAAAATGGTTTAGTTTTGGTAAATGGCGGGTTCTAGCGTGTGCGAGACATTGAAGTCTCTCACCATGCATCAGTTTTAATTACCATTAGATTAAGTAGGCCCACCAGATTGTACCTACAACTGCCCGCGCCAGATAAATTTTTATTTCATTTCCTTCTGTAACACCCTGTTTTTCCTATGCTTTCTATAGCAGTAAATACATATTTAAATGTGTTTATTTTAGATTAAACTCAGAGGATGATTTTAATTAAACTAAAATCATTTTCTTGTGTTTTTATATCATACGAAGTCATGGTAAAATTTTCGGTTGAAAATTTAGATGGAAGCCGGTCTGCGTTTTCACTGTCAGTACAAGTTTACTAAGCAGGAAACCTAATTTCGACCCGTGAACGAAACATTTGATGCTTCTATCATGTTTCCTTTAACATTGGTTAATTTCTAAAATTTGAGTTCGGAAATAAAATATAATATATTACCCGGGCGAAATCTTTTGAAAATACGATCGGAAATGCAACCGGATACGCAATGGAGCAGAATAGGAGACATAAAAGGCTTGAGGTGACATGAGGGAGTGAGGTGACTCACTAGAGGTATGGCCTAAGCTACCTCCTAAAAAGTGGTCATGATGACACAAGTGGTCATGATGACACTTTTTGAAATATAGCATATTATATTCTAAAAACCCATTTTTCTCTCTTTTCTCAAACCAAACAAGGCACAGGATCAAAACTTGCTCTCCAAGCTCATTCTCTCTCCAAAATTTCGTGCTCCCCTCTCCCTCCTCTATATAATCATCACTCATCTTCATTCTCGTATTTTCTTCCTCCATCTTCATACTTCTTCAACTTCTTCCATTTCTTCTTTTTTTTCAAACACTTAAGCTTCCATTTTTATTAGTCTTTTCCACTTGAGTTCTTCATTAAAGTTCTTCCTTGTACTAAGGGTAATGCTCTCATATGAATCTTTTTGCAAGTTTCTCTTTTTATTTCATAGTTTACTTTATATGTTCTTTATGTGCTTTAAACTTCTAAAATCTCTCTAAAATGGTAGAAAACTCCTTTTGAGTTGAAACCACTTTCTATAGTCTTGTATTAACTTATATTTTCACATACTAAGAGGTTGTATAAAACAAAAATCTCTACCTATCTCTTCCTATGAAGGCCGAAGCTATGCATATGTGGCCTTGGAGATTTTTGTTTCAACTTTTGTTAAATGATCATGTGTTTGAGCTTCTAGATACCTCTTGATCCTAAAGTCTTTAATGTTGGAAGGTTTGATAGCTTGTTGTCCTATGATGGCCAAACCATGTGAGGTTTTGAGGCTTAGGATGCTTGTTTCACCTTTTCAACTATGATCATGGGTTTAGAACTCTTCATACATGGTGATGCTTAAAAGTTTTTATCAAACAAAGAACTTTTCCTCATTATCCTATGTAGGCCGAAACTTAAATGTTTTAGAGCAAGGATGTTTGAGTTTCATTTTCCAAAATGATCATGGATTAAAGCTCCTTAATATAGAAGGATGCTAAGTCTAAGAGATTGGAAAGTTAAGAGATTTCTAGCCTATAAATCCTATGAAGGCCGAACCTAGAAGGTTATGGACCTAGGATACTTTGTTTTTCATTTTCCAAAATGATCATGGTTTGGAGCTCCTTACTATGTGTGGATGCTAGACCTAAGAGATTGGAAAGTTTAGAGAATGCTAGCCTATTTTAAGAGCCTTGGCCGAATACCCTAAGTTTATAACCTTGTTAAATGATCATTGTTTATGAACTCCCAACACTTGAGGATCATAAATCCATGAGTTGTATAATTTTCGAGGATCTCTAACCCTAATTTATTGTCTTGGCCGAACCTAATACCTTGTGGTTTAGTGTTCTTGGTTGATTTTAACTTGTGATCTTGTGTTTATAACCTTAGACTTCTATCGCGGAGAAAGCGAGGATGTTCACGGTACTTCTATTCAAGCATCTAACCTCTTTACTTTCACGGAAGGTAAGAGGGGATTGCCTAGGGATATTCAAGGACTATATGCATGTGTGTATGTGTTTAACTTGAGTGATTTGAATATTATTATGATATGGAGCCAATACTTGAATGACTTGTTTACTTGAACTATTGTGATTATTACTTGAAGTTGATTATTACTTGCTTTAAAGTATTGTGAATTATATATATGTGATGAACTGTTATTAACTGTGATATTACTGTTTGAGATATATTACTGTTGATTGAAGTTTGAGAAGTCGGACTTGAGTCTGTGCTCAAGAATTATAAGGATTAAAAACCTTAAAAAGCCTTGAATAGAACTTTGAAAGTATTGGATTCATTTATAAAAGTTCCGTGTTTAAAGTGCTTACTTCAAAAAGAATAAGATTCTTGTTTTAAAAGAAATGTTGAAGTGATTTTAAGTCAATGAAAACTACCCTTTCATGATCTAAAGTTTTGTACGAGAGAAAACCTTTTTCGAACTATGTGTTTTATGAAAGAAAAACCCTTTGAAAATATTTGTCGTTATTCCATCAAGGATTTAAAAAACAAACGAATTTCCTAATTGCTTTATAAAAGATTTTGCAAAGGAAAAGGATTTTCTCCTAAATGATTTGGAAACGTTCCGGTTACTTGGATAAGTGACCAAGGTTTTGTTTTGGATTTGATTTTCACTGAGCGAAAAGTAAGCACATGTGAACAGGAATCTAGTCGCCAGACGTCGCTCTAGTTTTCTGTGGTATGCACGTGATCTAGGATCCGTGTCAAGAAATATGGACCAAGGGTCCTAACCATGATGTTATGGGCTAAGAGTCCAAATCTTGGAATTTAGGACTGTGCGTCCTGATTTCGTTGCTGCGGACTAGGAGTCTTTATCATGTTAGAATAAAATATGGATAAAATCATAAATGATTTCTATGACCACAAACCTTGACTGCGGCATCGGTCTAAGGTGTTGTGGTTGAGCACTCGGACTGCGCGTCCTGTGTTATTGATTTTCAGGTGATGATGAAATTATGAATAGTCGCTAGCCTTTGAGCTTTGACAACGAATGAGAACAAAAACAAAGAAAACATCGAGAACTAAATGTTTTACATTTGCATTTATGGCAGACGTGCCCGACGTGGTTTTAACGTGAGACCTTAACAGGAAAGGTATCATGTGACGGTGTATTATCGTTGTTCTTAAAATGGACAATGAGACGGTGCACGTGTATCGTTGTGCCTAAATGGACAATGAGACGGTGTGCATAATCATTGTGCCTAAATGGCCAATGAGACGGTGTATTATCGTTGTGCTTAGCTAGCCAATGAGACGGTGTATCGAGCCTGATCAACTCATTTTGAGGATGTTGGGATCTCTGGAGATTAAGTTTAGAGCCTGATGATTGAAGTGTCATGCATTATCTTTATAAAACTGATTGATTCGGGTATGAGACCCACTGATATATCACTTGTTGTTTTATCTATGAATAATGCTTAAATGCTAATATGCCAATGTGTTGTATGTATCATGTATATGGTTGTTGTATGATATATCCATTTGCCGGTGTCTCACTCTTACAGTTATATCAGGTCTCTTCGGGTTTTGCTATAGTACCTTGGTACTCTAGTACCGATGTTGCAGAGGAGTCTTTCTAAGTAACTTGAAGACCTAGTGTTAGAGGTTGGGAAAGTATTCTGATTGGGGGATGGCCAGGGGGGGTCTCTCCAATGAATATTTGATAGAATGACCAGCTTAGGAGTCTGAGTTGGGTTGTATATCTTTAGAGGTCGGTAAATGTAGTGTTATATACATCCATCTGTAGTTTAAACTTTTTCTTTCGAAAATGGAAAATTAGAGAAATGTTGTATGTCATGGTAACTTTGTTAGAATGTGACCTTACGTTTTAAATGTATGTATTATGGATTTTAGAGTTATCCTTAAAGAAAAAATTTTATACCCTAGTTTTCTGACTTAAAAGAAAATAATTTCCTGAAAAACAACCAGCAAACTATCTTTTAATTTAATTCCGCATGTGTTACGTAGTAATACCCAGTGGGGGTGTTACACCTTCACTCTCTCACTGTCTTCAACCACGACCCCTCCCCTTCCTATTCTCTTGGTAATACGCAGTTTAGCAAAAGGGGATCAGGAGAAGACCGACGCCGTCGCGATGGAGATGGAAGTTGTTACCCATTCTCTTTTTTCATTTCAATTTCAATTAAAAAAACAACAACAAATCAGATTCATTTTCAGGACACTTAAACCAGACAAAGAAAAAGTTATGGACCAAATTGATGCAGTATTCAATAGGGGATACATTGAAAAACAATACAAAAAGTTAAAAGTAAAAATAAAAATGAATGAGAAGAGGCCAGAGGGAATGCTCGTTCGTCTCCGCCGTACGCCATCCCTTCCAGCCGCCGGCCTCTGCATGCTTCGTTCGTCTTCGTCGTTGTCACTGGTGAAGGCTTTTGGTGACGTTGATCATCCGAGAAACCCAAGTGATTTTGGATCTGGTCCTGGTCCTGAAAGCAGCACTGTTTTTTGTTGGTGTTGGACCAAGACAGAAAGTGGAGAAAAAAGGGAGAGATGACAATGGTGACCGTCGGCGGGGGTAGTGGTGCTTGTGTCCAGAGGGGATGGGGATTGAAGATGGCGGGGGATAGAAACCACCACCTTTAATATTAATTGATGATATTAGTGCTACACTAAGTGAGAAGTAAATTTGTACAGTGTTTACTTCAAGTTGTTGCCATTAGAAGATCAAAGTTGTTAGAGTAGCATGGTGGACAGATGGAGATGGACGAGGGGAGGGGCAGTGAGGGAAGGACCGAGAGTGTGAGAGAGGGGGAGAGAAGGAAATGAAAAAAAAAAAATTAATGTGTGGGCAGGTGTATATTAGTATCATTTGACACTTATTAATCAATGGTCATTTTTGGTTGCTCACGGTGAGCAATATAAGGAGGGTGCTCACTGTATAAAAAGCCTTGGTAGAAAGGTTTTGTCTTTAGACAAAAAGAATTTGGCCTCCGAGGCTTGTGTTTCAAAACAAAACAGTCAAACTTAAGTCGAAGCGACTTAGAGAAAAGACAAGGACTTAATTGATTATGGCTCATGGTGAAAAAAGACCGTATGTCATAAAGTGTGGATGAGTTAATCATCCGTACCTCCATAAGACTTAATGGAATAAAGATTATGTTTTGTTTACTTATAAGCCAAACAAAACGCTCAATGTAGAAAAGTGCAAAGAGAATGATTGTTGGGTCCGACACTTAGGGTTTGGAAATGAAGACCTTAATACATCTTTACACAAACATGGAACAATTGTGTGAGAACTTTAGCATGGTGTAAAGAGAACCGGTGATTCGGACCTGAGTACATGCATCTGAAAAGCACATCAAATGGATTCTTGCAGAATCACAAGGTTTATCTGGTGGATAGACAAGTTAAACGCATTGGCATTATTGCCAAAACACATAGTTGATACTATGTTCCATAAGGCCTTTGTACCTAGGAAGTTGAGCTTACATGTCTGTGCCGATGAACACGTACTAGTGACGATCTTAAATGGTCTTGGGGATGGTCAGGGTAGGAAGGTCACAGATGGCCAGTTGGTGATTCTTCATGGTCGTGGCGTTCCATGCAATACACTGACATCTACGATTAGACGCTAGCTGGTTCAAGTTATCAAGAGTGTTTTACAATCAGTTCTAATTTCCACACGCGACTATGATTACTGAATGCACAAGATGCCTAATATTGGCAGTTGTGATACATGTACTCTACCCATTCATTCCGAACGTTCTATAAGCACCATGGTGTAGGGGTCTTAGTCTTCCTCGAGTACTAGATGTCTCTTATCTAGGATCACTTTGTCCTTTGAATGTTTATAAGTGATTGTGAACATATATATATTGACATGCCTTTTTGATATATTTGTACTTGGTATATTTTGTGTTGGAGTATGTATGTCGTACCTTCACATGTCCGACATATGTTGTATGATAATGGGGATCTCACCCCATTTCTGTGTTGTCTGCTATGGTTTTATTTTATGCCCTACGAAGACGATGACAACACTATCCTACCGTCGTGCCTAACTTGAGCGTTAGATGATTCGAACACATGGACACATCCACCTGCGGTCGGTATAAAGAAGACGTGAGACGTATACTCACAGCACGACGGCTTATCATCCTCGATAGTTGCAGTTGTGATGTTTTATTAGTCACTCCGAGAAATTCATCTAGGAGAACGAGGACAACACCTCGTCATAGTTTTGTGTTGGCCAGCGTGATGACTCCCTGTGTCTAGGGCTAGAGTTTCAGTGGAGCTGCATCTCCAATATTATTATATGTATTTCAGTTATGTCGTACTTTGATGACTTTTAGCTCTTGAAGGTTCTGCATTTTATTTCAGTTATGTCGTACTTTGTTGGCGCTTGTATTTCCACCATTTTTAGTTTGTCTTTGATGACTTTTACCTCTTGAAGGTTCTGAATTTTATTTACGAAAATATTATGTTGGAAATTGATGATGTAATATTTATAATTATGTCTTATCACACTGTTTTGTGAAAAGAAAAGGAAAAAACCATATTTTCCGATAATATTTATTTTTCGCTTTACTCGGTCTTATAAAGTGTTATAGATAATGTAGTGCCCGAGAAGGGTGTTACAATGTTAAGCATGTCAAATCAACTAGCACATCACAAGCTGGTCAATGGTAAAAATCAGACATCCTCAATAGTCATAAAATCAACCTAACGGCGATAAACCTGCAACTCCCAAATCATCATTAATACTACGGGGTAGTCGCCAATGTGATTTTGGCATTGTCGTTTACTCACTCGATAGTAGGATTTAGGTAGCCCTACAACCATTATTGCACATTATGCTACTTAGCCATTTCCGACGATAAAGTTCTTCTTTCTCCCACCTGAGATGTATGTGGATGTAATTGGAACCACGAAACAAACACTCTCCTCTACAAGAATCTTCCAAGCACGGTTCTCAAGCCTCCGGAGCTCCGAAAATTCACCTGAACACATGTAAACGAATAAGATGATGTTAGTAACCATAATACGAAAACGGAACTTAAAACAGATAACCAAACGAAAAGAAAATCTCAATGCCGACACCAGCGATATGTCGACATGATAAGAACATAAGCTTACCATAGCCCTAGCAAGAAAAGAGATATAGGGATAGGAAGTAGGCGTTGCTACGAGCGCAACGACATTGTCAGTTTCACGTAACACTAGTTGGATTATTGACCTCGGGCTCCAGAAGTTTTCTTCCTCTCCCAGACCCTTGACTCTTGTTTTTGTTCTCTGATGGTGAAGCAGTGAAAGTGTATCACTTTCACCTTTCCTCTCCCAGACCTCTGACTCACGTTTTTGTGCTGAAGTCTTTGATGCCACGCGTCTCCCTCCTTGCTTCTTCATTTGACACATGTTGCCACGTCACAGAATAGGGTCAACACTTTAACGTGCCCTATCCCCATGCACGAGCGTTCCCATGCTTGAGCCTGGGGTGACTACATGTCCAAGTGTGCCAGTGCTGACAACAAACCCTAATATTGTGTTCTTCCGATTCTAAGGTGATCAATCGCGTATCACTTAAGCATGATCTCGAACACTTAAAAATCCTTAACAAACATATAAACTAGGGTTCTAAAACATGGATGTTACATTACTACCCCCCCCCCCCCCCCACCCCCTTAAAACTAATTCCATCCTCGGAATTTACGTACCTCAGAAAAAATGTGGATATTGTTGCTGCATATTTGCCTCGCGCTCGAAGGTAGCATCTCCTGTGATCTCATCCCATATGACCTTAACCATAAGGATATGTCTACCCTGAAGATTCTTAATCCTTGTATCTACGATCCTAACAGGTAAAGCCTCGTCCTCTAGATTCTCTCGCAGCTGTATAGACTCTAGCTCAAGAACATGTGAAGGATCAGGGTAGTACTTTCTCAACTGGGAGACGTGAAAGACGTCATGAAGGTTAGAAAGGTTAGGTGGTAAGGCTATATGATAGGCTAATGGACTAACCCGTCGAAGAATCTGGAAAGGTCCAATGATTCTAGGAGTGAGCTTTCTAGACTTGATGGCTCTGCCAATTCTTGTCTTCAGAGTAACTCTCAAGAACACGTGATCACCCTCCTGGAACTCTAAGGGTATCCTCCTCTTGTTATTGTAGCTCCCCTGCCTATCATGTGCTTCCTTCATCTTTTCCCTTATCTTCTTGACCTGTTCCATAGTTTGTTGCAACACATCTGGGCCTAACTCTTGGCTTTCACCGGTCACATACCAACATAACGAGGTCAGACACTTCTTGCCATACAAAGCCTCATATGGTGCCATCTCGATACTACTGTGGAAACTGTTATTATAGGTAAACTAAAAAAAAAAAGATAAGAACTCAGCCCAACAACTGCTAGTGTGTTCCAACACACAGGCTCTCAAGAGATCTTCCAATGACTGAATTACCCTCTCTGACTGTCCATCTGTCCATCTCTCTCTCACTTAAGCATTGCTTCCACTTTTTCTGGATCTACTGATATTTCTTTCTTGTTGATCACATGTCCAAGAAACTGCACTTCTTCCATCCAAAACTCACACTTGGAAATCTTACCATACAACTGTATGTCATTCAACACTTGCAAAACAGTCCTCAGGTGCTCCTCATACTCTTCTCGGGTACGGGAATAGAAAAGAATGTCATTGATAAACACAACAACAAACTTATCGAGGAACGGTCTAAAGATCATGTTCATATAATCCATAAACACTGCTGGAGCATAGTCACACCAAAAGGCATAACTAAGTACTAGTAGTGTCCATACCTCGTCCTGAAAGCTGTCTTAGGTATGTCCTTGTTCTTCACTCTAGTTGATCGTCACCTTATTCAACTACCTGTAAGCCGTACACAGCCAAGCACTCCCATCCTTTCTCTTCAGAAACAACATCGGTGCTCCCCATGGTGAAACACTAGGCTGATGTACTCTTTCTTCAACCTATTATCCAACTGTTTCTTCAACTCTGCCGACTCAATGGGTGACATCCGATAGGATGCTATAGAGATAGTTCTTGTCCCTGGTATGAGATCTATAGTGAACTCCACCTCTCTCTCTGGTGGCAAACCTAGAACGTCTGGAGGGAAAACCTCAGGAAACTCTCTCACGATAGGCAAAGAATATATACCAAGAGTCTCTTAGCTTCCACGGAGAAAAGCATCATGTACTGATGAGAATCATCACTCCTCATAAATATTCCTTCATTGTCAAATACCAATCTAGAAGGCTCTGGAAAAGATAAGGTCTTTCTGGCACAATCCAACACCAAATGGCTAGCCGAAAGTCAATCCATGCAAAGGATCACGTCTATCTGTTGCACAGGTAAGCAAACAAGGTCTACAAGAAATGTCCTATTCTCAACAACTATAGGACATCGCAAACAGATAGACATAGTGGTCAAAGAATGTGTAGCACTTGATTCAAACAACACAGACGAGAGTCTACCATATATCAAACACATACCTTGTATAAGATCTAGAGATTGAGAGGACTCAGCTCCCCTCACGATAAACACTCTCCTTGTAGTCTGAGGTCTAGCCACCTGCTGTCCTGATGCTGGGGCTCCTCTCCCAGCTCCTGTCCCTCTACCTGCTCGA
Source organism: Echinosophora koreensis (assembly GCA_035048595.1). Classification (NCBI taxonomy): domain Eukaryota; kingdom Viridiplantae; phylum Streptophyta; class Magnoliopsida; order Fabales; family Fabaceae; genus Echinosophora; species Echinosophora koreensis. The sequence continues at coordinate 2,556,476 of JAPCYP010000025.1, read as the reverse complement.
GCTCCTCTACCAGCAGCTACCGGCTGCTACGCTGCTCTCTATCTGCAATCACGAACCATGTGACCTGGTTTACCACAGATAAAACAACCAACTGTGACACCCTCTACCCTGCATATTATTTACAAAACATTTGCATAAAAGAGGTAATATAAAAACATGCATTTATTTCGTAAAATAAAACTGGGTAGAAAGTATCACATTGTAACATCTCAACGCGGAAATAAACATAGTTTTTAAAATAAAATAAACGTAAGACATCAGCATAAAACATAACCCAACCCCGATGTCACATATAGAGCTGGTATAACCGTTCCGGAATAAAATCCACGAAATACAAATGAAACCGAAAATAACTAAACAACTGAAACATCTAAACATCCTAGCTAGAGTCGAGGCTCCTCAGAGTCACTCCTCCAATGGCTGCTCACCATCCTCTACATAAAGAGATACATGCCAAAACAGAACAGAGAAAACGGGGAGTAAGAAAACATGTAAACACATCGGCATGGAAGTAGTAAGCAAGATGAACATACATCATAGCATGGCATAGCAATATACAACATATAACATCAACATATATATATAATCACATCAACATGTTATTTCACCCAACATATGCTATGCGGTGCAACACTACTCCGCTACTCCATTATGCATATGGATCTAACCTATCTCATGAAGGCAGCTTCGGAGTTACATATCCACATTGGCCAAAAAGCATGAACGCCGACAGTCCACTAAACCATTGGGTGAACCCCTTGGATAGCCGACGCATCATATCTTGGATGTGCCACCACGGGGGCGCACGGTTCACCAAACCTTGGGTAAACCACCCACGGACGGCCAGATTGCCATACTCTAGGATGACCTCCCCTATGTTGATCTTCCCCTACTAACAACTTCAATGCGTGATGCATGAACACAACAACAAACAGGGCAACCACCTTCTTTGCTTGGGCCAATAAGAACTCAAGACTTATCACCAACATCAATATCAACACCCTGACCCTTATGAGTCAAGGGCCCATTAAAAGTACCAAGGTTCAACTTATCAACACCTCAACCAAAAAGCTTCGAGGCCACTTTGGCCAAAAAGCACTAAAGCATATCAACTTGCGGCAACCCATTGGGCACCGGCTTAACCAACTTATTATTCTCTTTTCATCTTAATTAGTCTTTAATTAAGTTACCTAACTCTTCTTCATTGATTGGTGTTTTATCACGTTATTGGGAACATTTGGGGTGAAACACCCCTTTAAAACCTTTAATTTACATTCTGACCAGTAAGGGGAGCACGAGCGTGCTCACCTCAGCACGGTCGTGCTGCTCACTGTCCGGCATGGCGGTGCTCAATGCGCGGCCATCTTCCAGATTCAAACTGTGAGCACTGGCATGCTCTCTATTCAACACGACCGTGCTCCTAGGCATGGCCATACTGTTCTGGGCAGATTCTTTATGTGTTCTTGGAGCCAAAACTCCCTAACACTCTCAAATCAGATCCTAGGGTCCTTTGACTAATCCAGTTGACATAAAACCTCACCTCTCACTAACAGTTCATATTTTATGAAACATTGGGGGAATTAATCCCTTAACCGTTATGTTAATTAAGAGTCCTATTAATTCAATTAGGGTCTTATTAATTGTTTCAACATAACAACAACCTAACTCAGCCAATCAACATCATCAATATCATAACAGCAACATTCATAATATAGATACTCATACCAATTCAACCAAAACTCATGGCATAAAACAGATTATTAAGACATACACATCATGAACAGTTTTACAAGTATAACAATTAGGCATGCCAATTAATCAATCAAATCATAGGCATTGATAACAGTTTAGGCATATTCAAAGATAGCATTTAACATTCATAACAGTTAACAATATAATGGGGCTATGGAAACCCCTCATCTTATGCTACCCTCTAGCCTAATGTATACATCATCCTTCTCCCCATACCTGGTATGAAGAATTCCTGTTAACAGACGTAGATCCTAACTGGTTCCCCCGAATGGCTCAACGAACGATCCTAAGCCTTGGCCAACACGAAAGGGTTAACCAAATCAGTTCCCAATTCAAGAGCAAGAAAAGGGAAACTAAAAGGGAAGAACTATTACCTATAGATTGGCACTTAACGCGTGACTCCACTATCTAAAACACGAACGGAACACCAAACAGCGATTTGGTTCAAAGGGGACGAATGAGAGAGGCTGCTGTCACACTTAGGGTTGCCTAAAAGTGCCAAATTGAGGGTTTAACTCGTAACCCTTGCTGCTAGCAAACTATTTAAAGACTCATACCTGAGCACGGTCGTGCTCCTTGTTGAGCACGGTCGTGCTCAACTTAGCACCTACGAGGCGCGGTCTGCCTTCGAGCACGGGCGTGCTCTCTGTTGAGCACGAGCGTGCTCAACTTAGCGTCAGCGAGACGCGCTCAACCAATGAGCACGGTCGTGCTCTCTATTGATCACGGTCGTGCTTGTGACTCAGACAGTCATAAGACACAATCCTAAGAAAGGGATTTTAAACCTAGAAATCACACTTAGCCCTCAACAACAACTCTAAGCTAAGTCCTAAGGTTTTAAGCAATCAAACAAACAAACAAACAAACAACACTTAACGAAAATGGGGTGTTATAACTCCACCCCCTTATAAAAATTTCGTCCTCGAAATTTCTACTCACCTCGATTGAAAAGTTGTGGATACAATTCCATCATCTTGCTTTCCAGCTCCCATGTAGCACTTTCCTCAGTAGCCCCACTCCAAACGACTTTGACCAAAGGAATCTCCTTGCCTCTTAGCTGCTTCACCCTCCTATCTTCGACTCGAAGGGGTAATACCTCAAAAGTCAAGTTCTCTTTTTACTGTATGGTATCGGGTACTATCACGTGACTAGGGTCATGAATATACTTTCTGAGTTGAGACACGTGAAAGACACTATGAAGGTTGGACAAGAACTGTGGTAAGGCTATTTGGTAGGCGACTTCGCCAAATCTTTTTAGGATTTGGTAAGGACCAATGAGTCTAGGAGTAAGTTTCATTGCCTTCATCAGTCTACTAACCCCAGTTGTCGGGGTAACTCTCAAGAACACATGGTCACATTCCTGGAATTCGAGCGCCTTCCTCTTTTTGTCATGGTAGCTCTTTTGCCTACTCTATGCCACTTTCATCATTTCCTAAATCATCCTTACTTTATCTGTGGTTTCTTGCACTACCTCGGGTCTTAATGCAACACTATCACCAATTCACTCCAACACAAGGGTGTCTTACATCTCCTCCCATAAAGAGCTTCATAAGGTGCCATCCCAATACTGGAATGGAAACTGTTGTTGTAGGTAAAGTCTATCAGGGGCAAAAACTTGTCCCCAACTACCCGACTGTTCTAGCACACAAGCTCTAAGCAAGTCCTCTAAGGACTGGATGGTTCTCTCAGATTGACCATCAGTCTGTGGGTGATAAGCTAAACTTTGCCTAAGCTTGGTTCCCAAAGCCTCTTGCAAATTATTCCAAAATCTAGAGGTAAACCTCGGGTCTCTATCTGACACTATGCTAGAGGGTACACCATGAAACCTAACTATCTACTTGATGTACAACTTGGCCAAATTTTCCAAAGGGTATTCCATGTTCATAGGGATGAAATGGGCAGACTTAGTCAGTCTATCCACAACAACCCAGATCGCCTCAAAACCAGCTGGAGTCCTAGGGAGTCCAGACACAAAATCCATGGAAATACTATCCCACTTCCATTCCGGGATACTTAACGGTTGTAACCTACTTAAGGCTTTTGGTGTTCTATCTTAGCCTTTTGGCACACTAAGCACGCATACACAAATTCAGTCACATCTTTCTTCATCCTAGGGCACCAAAACATATGCTTAAGATCCTGATACATCTTAGTGGCACTTGGCTGCACACTCCGTCCACTCCTATGTCCTTCTTCAAGGATCAACTTTCTAAGCTCCGAGACGTCTGGTATACAGACTGTATCTTTGAACCTCAAAACTCCATCACTTCCTTCCCTTTTGCTAAGGTTTCTACCCTGAACGAGCAACTATCGTTGGTCCAAGAGAAACTGGTCTATCTTCTGACCTTCTCTAACTTGATCTATCAAACTGTTGGTAACCTTCAAGTTTCCAAGAGTAATGCTCTTAGGGGTAACTTCCCAAGCCAAACTCAGGTCTCTAAACTTCTCTATCAGATCCATCTCCCTAACCATCAAAGCGGAGATGTACAAGGTTTTCCAACTCAAAGCATCTACCACTACATTGGCTTTTCCTGGGTGGTAGGTTAGAATAAACTCATAATCCTTTAAAAACTCCATCCACATACGCTGCCTCATATTCAACTCCTTCTGATCAAAGAGGTACTTCAAACTCTTATGATCACTAAAGACCTCAAACTTCGCTCCATAAAGGTAATGCCTCCAGTTCTTTAAGGCAAATACCACAGCTCCTAATTCTAGGTCATGGGTAGGGTTGTTCTTCTCATGAGTTTTCAATTGCCTAGAAGCATAGGCCATCACTTTACCTTTCTGCATCAACACACCACCTAAACCTTGCTTAGAAGCATCAAAGTAAACTATGAAAGGTTCACTAGGATCTGGCAAAATTAACACTGGTGCTGATGTCAACCTATCCTTAAGGGTTTGGAAACTCTCTTCACATTTAGAGTCCCACACAAACAACTGCCCCTTCTTGGTGAGACGGGTTAAGGGTAAATCTATCTTAGAGAAACCTTCTATGAACCTCCTATAGTACCCTGCTAAACTCAAGAAACTCCTAATCTCGGTCACTGACTTCGGCGCTTCCCATTGGAGCACCATCTCTACCTTAGCTGGATCCACGGCTATCCCACCTTTAGAGATGACGTGTCCTAAGAAAATCACCTCCTCTAACCAAAACTCGCATTTAGACAACTTAGCATACAACTGTTTCTCCTTAAGGGTTTGCAAGACAACCCTCAAGTGTTCCTCATGTTCCTCCTTGGTCTTGGAGTACACTAAGATGTCAGCTATGAACACCACCACAAACTTATCCAAGTATGGGTGAAAGGTCTTGTTCATGTAGTCCATGAACACAGCAGGAGCATTGGTCACACCAAAGGGCATAACCAAGTACTCGCAGTGACCATAACGCGTCCTAAACGCTGTCTTCGGGATGTCCTCAGACTTAACCCGAATTTGATGGTACCCTGACCTCAAATCTATCTTCGAGAAGACACAAGCTCCGATCAACTAATCCATAAGATCATCAATCCTAGGGAGGGGATACTGATTCTTAATGGTCACCTTTTTGAGCTGTCGATGGTCGACACACAACCTCATACTGTCATCCTTCTTCTTTACTAGCAGCACTGGCGCTCCCCATGGGGATACGCTAGGCAAACTGCTTCTGGATCAGATCCTCTATTTGTTTCTTCAACTTAGCTAGCTCTAGAGGAGACATTCTATAGGGAGCTATGGATATTGGCCCGGTGCCAGACACTAAATCATTGGTGAACTCAACATCTCTCTTAGGGGGCAAGTTATAAACTTCCCCCGGAAACACTTCAGGAAATTCCCGCACAATAGGCACACTTCCGACATCAGGAGGGCTCTCTAATTCCAGGGAAGACAGCATCATGTACACTTGGGCCTCGGCTTTCATCGGAGCCTTAACTTGGTTGGCAGAGAGTAATCTAGGATCCTTAGACTCCACAAGAGTTCCAAAAACTATGGTTTTATCAAAACAATTTAAAAGGATGTGGTTGGAAGATAACCAGTCCATAATAACATCAAGCTGTTTTAAAGGTAAGCATACAAGATTTACAATAAAAGTCCTACCATTAAAGGTAATATGATAGTTCTTGCATGCATGAGAAGTAAGATCAGGCTTGTTTGTAGGCGTGGAAACAATCAAATTATACTCAAGAAAAGTAACAGGCAGTTTAAGACTCTTGACCCTATCATGTGATATAAACGAGTGCGCAGCACCCGAATCATACAATACAGTTAAAGGAGTTCCATCAATTAAGCATATACCTAGAATCAAGTCATCAGACTAGGAGGTCTCAGCTTCACTAAGAGTAAAGACTCTCACAGTGGTCTTCAGTCGATTAGCCTGAGACTGCTGACTCTTAATAGCACTTGGAGGTTCTGACTTTGCTCCTCCACAATCCTGACTGATGTGGCCAGACTTGCCACACCTAAAGCAGATGACGTCTGATTCCTTGCACTAGGTAGTGAAGTGATCTTGTGCGCCGTACTTGCCACACTTCATGGGCCTAAGGGCATTAAAGTTACCACCCCTGGACCTATCATAAGAAAATTGTGGCTTCATGCCACTCTGTTTGAAATCCCGGCCGGCTGGTGCGTAACGCTGCTTGTCCTTGTCCTTCTGCTCGGTTTTCTTTCTGCCCTATCTATCTGAATTCCTGAAACTGGCCACTCTGGACTTGTAGGTATCCTCAAAGATCCTACACTTGTTCACCAAGGTTGGGAAGACTTTGATCCCCTGGTAACTGATCGCTTGCTTGATTTCCAGACGAAGGCCATCCTCGAACTTTACACACTTTGACCGATCATCCACCATTACCTGATAAGGTATGTAACACCTAGCCAGCTCCTCGAACTTTGCTGCATACTCTCCCACTGACATATTTCCCTGCTTCAGCGCCAAGAATTCCATCTCTTTCTTGTCACGTACATCCGCAGGAAAATACTTCTCTAAGAACCTATCTCTGAAAACAGCCCACGTGATCACCATGCCCTCAGCCTGCATCCTCTGACGACAGTTTTCCCACCAGTGCTCAGCCTCCTCAATGAGCATAAACGTGGCGAAGATAACTCGCTGCTGATCATTGCAGTCCATAGCTTGGAAGATCTTCTTTATCTCCCTCATCCACAACAGAGCATCCTCGGGTCATAAGCTTCTCGGAAAAATGGCAGATTATTCCGCTGGGACTTGTCAAGACCCTGAAACTCAGCCGGTCCTCAGTTGTTCTTGTTCTGAACTTGCCCCATCGTATTGGTAAGGAGTGCCAACACGTCAGCGATCGCCTGATCGTTTCTGCCCCCTCTTCCTGCCATAAGTTCTTGTAATTGCCCAAAGTAACTTGTTAATAGAGCGAACTTAAAGCAGGAAAAGCCAATGGCTCGCAACATTAATCATCGTTGCCCATATAAATACAGGCAATTCAAACAAGAGCACACAACAGACTCACAACAGACTCATACCACGGCCTGATAGGACAGACTTGCACTAATACTACTAAATATGGCACCCTCTACCCCGCATATTATTTATAAAACATTTACATAAAAGAGGTAATATAAAAACATGCATTTATTTCATAAAATAAAACTGGGTAGAAAGTACCACATTGTAACATCTCAACGCGGAAAGAAACATAGTTTTTAAAATAAAATAAACGTAAGACATAAGCATAAAACATAACCCAACCCCGATGTCACATACAGAGCTGGTATAACCGTTCCTGAATAAAATCCACAGAATACAAACGAAACTGAAAATAACTAAACAACTAAAACATCTAAACATCCTAGCTAGAGTCGCGGCTCCTCAGAGTCACTCCTTCATTGGCTGCTCACCGTCATCTCCATAAAGAGATACATGCCAAAACAGAACAGAGAAAACGGGGAGTAAGAAAACATGTAAACACATCGGCATAGAAGTAGTAAGCAAGATGAACATACATCATAGCATGACATAGCAATATACAACGTATAATATCAACATATATATATATATAATATATATATATATATATATATATATATATATAATCACTTCAACATGTTATTTCACCCAACATAAGCTATGCGGTGCAATACTACTCCGCTACTCCATTATGCATGTGGATCCAAAATATATCAGGAAGGCAGCTTCGGAGTTACATATCCACATTGGCCAAAAAGCACCAACGTCAGCAGTCCACCAAACCATGGGTGAACCCTTTGGATAGCCGACGCGTCATACCTTGGATGCACCACCACAGGGGCGAACAGTTCGCCAAACCTTGGGTAAACCACCCACGGACGGCCAGATCGCCGTACTCTAGGACGACCTCCCCTATGTTGATCTTCCCCGACTAACAACTTCAATGCGTGATGCATGTACACAATAACAAACAGGGCAACCACCACCTTTGCTTGGGCCAATAAGCACTCAAGACTTATCACCAACATCAATATCAACACCCTGACCCTTATGAGTCAAGGGCCCCTAGGCCAAAAAGTACCAAGGTTCAACTTATCAAGACCTCGACCAAAAAGCATCGAGACCACTTTGGCCAAAAGCACCAAAGCATATCAATGTGCGGCAACCCATTAGGCACCGGCTTAACCAACTTATTATTCTCTTTTCATCTTAATAAGTCTTTGATTAAGTTATCTATCCCTTCTTCATTGATTGGTGTTTTATCACGTTATTGGGGACATTTGGGGTGAAACACCCCTTTAAAACCTTAAATTTACGTTCTGACCAGTAAGGGAAGCACAGGCGTGCTCACCTCAACACGGTCGTACTGCCACTTAAGTGGAGTACGGTCGTGCTCACTGTCCTGCACGGCAATGCTCAATGCGCAGCCATCTTCCAGATTCAAACTGGGAGCACGGGCGTGCTCCATATTCAGCACGGCCTTGCTCCTGGGCATGGCTATACTGTTCTGGGCAAATTCGTTATGTGTTCTTGGAGCCAAAACTCCCTAACACTCTCAAATCAGATCTTGGGTCCTTTGACTAAACCTGTTGGCATAAAACCTCACCTCTCACTAACAGATCATATTTTATGAAACATTGGGAGAATTAATCCCTTAACCGTTATGTTAATTAAGAGTCCTATTAATTCAATTAGGGTCTTATTAACTGTTTCAACATAACAACAACATCATCAGTATCATACCAGCAACATTCATAATAAAGATACTCATACCAATTCAACCAAAACTCAAGGCACAAAATATATTATTAAGGCATACACATCATGAACAGTTTTACAAGTATAACAACTAGGCATGCCAATTAATCAATCAAATAATAGGCATTGATAAAAGTGTAGGCATATTCAAAGATATAATTTAACATTCATAACAGTTAACAATATAATGGGGCTATGGGAACCCCTCATCTTACGCTACCCCCCAGCCTAATGTATACACCATCCTTCTCCCCCTACCTGGTATGAAGAATTCCCATTAACAAAGATAGACCCTAACTGGTTCTCTCGAACAGTTTGACGAACGATCCCAAGCCTTGGCCAACACGAAAGGGTTAACCAAATCAGTTCCCAATTCCAGAACAAGAAAAGGGAAACTAAAAGAGAAGAACTATTACCTTTAGATTGGCACTTAACACATGACTCCACTCTCTAAAACACGAACGGAACACCAAACAGCGACTGGATTCAAAGGGGACGAACGAGAGAGGCTGCCGTCACACTTAGGGTTGCCTAAAAGTGCCAAATTGAGGGTTTAACTCGTAACCCTTGCTGCTAGCAAACTATTTAAAAACTCATAATTGAGCATGGTCGTGCTCCTTGTTGAGCACCGTCGTGCTCAACTTAGCGCCTACGAGGCGCGGTCTGCCTTCGAGCACGGGCTTGCTCTCTGTTGAGCAACGGCTCAACTTAGCGTAAGCAAGACGCGCTCAACCAACGAGCACGGTCGTGCTCTCTATTGAGCACGACCATGATTGTGACTTAGACAGTCACAAGACACAAGCCTAAGAATGGGATTTTAAGCCGAGAAATCCCACTTAGCTCTCAACAACAACTCTAAGCTAAGTCCTAAGGTTTTAACCAATCAAACAAACAAACAAATAGCACTTAATGAAAAACGGGGTGTTACACCAAGTCTCTCCCTGTACTCTCTAATATGATGCGGACCTCCACATCTGCAACAAATTTGGCCTCGCTGTTGCTGCTGACCCATTCCACTCACTAGTAATGGTGTAGATGTCTATACAGTCTGCACTGGTCTGTTATAAGGTCCCCTCCTACGGTGGGAACCACTGCCACCTATGCCCTCTAAGCACTGGATCTAACTGGGCCTCCACTCCTCTGCTGTCTCTGCTCAGTCTCTCGCCTCTGATATATGCTTTCAATGGCACTACACCTCTCCACTAGCTCTGGCAAGCTATAGATATTTAGCGGTACCAGTGCCTTTTGCAACTCATGTCGAAAACCTTCCTCAAAGTGCCTGCAAACCCAGCCTTCATCGGGAAACCTCTGGTAGAACTCTAAAAATTGCAACAGAGCCTCAAACCGAGCAAAATAGTCTCCAACAGACATACTACCCTATCGTAGGCTCATGAACTCCCTCTCCTTCTCGCAATGAACCAACCGTAGAAAGTACTTCTCGAGGAATCAATCTCTGAACAACCCCCAACTAATGATCTTGCCCTCAGCCTCTAATAGTCTCCTCTTTCCTCTCCACCAGGCCTCTACTCCACCTGTCAACATAAAGGAAGCATATGTCACCTTCCGATCCTCTCGGCAATGCATAGCTGCAAAGATCTTCTCTAACTCCTGAATCCACCACTCAGCTCTCTCCGAATCATAGTCACCTCAAAACTGTGGTGGCTCGCCTTTCAAGAAGGTGGACATGCCAGCATCATCAGCCTCCTCTGCTCTCCTCTGATTATGCTGCTTCTGCTACTCCCTGGTCAGCTAGAGCATCTGAGCATTCTGCTGGGTCTGCTAAAGCATCTTTGTAGCTAACTCTCGGATGGTCTGGAGAGTCTCAGATGATTCTCCTCCACCACCGGTATGATAAGCCTCCCCGTTGCCATCTCAGGCAACTCTACATGTGCCTTTACTGCCACCTCGTCCATATGTTCCTCGTCCTCTACAACGAGCCATGATCCTGTAAAAGAAATCATTAGCTCACATTTATATGACATATAATACTACATAAACAGATATATAAATACTATATGCCATACAATTGTTAACTATCGCGTCCAGACTCACTACCCAACTTCTAAGCATAGTCGATATCGGATATGGATTCAACTAAAATGGCTAGTACACCTTAACCTCACAGTCTGAACAGAATCAAACTGCTCTGATACCACCAAATGAGGCACCCTGATGTCCCATTAAAGAAAACGCAATTAACTAAACCTTAATCGTGATATTAACGTTAAACATATATAATGGAAAAGTGGATATATTAAAAACTTAAACATAAAAACTGAAACACGTGAAACATATGCAGCACACCATATATATATATATATATATATATATATATATATATATATATATAACATAACATAACATAGGTCTAGGGTGCCCCATCAGTAGGGACCCGTCTCCCCAAATAAGCAAGAACACAACCCTAACCCGAATTTCAAATTGACCCCAATTCATTGCAATCCCTAAACAAGCACTCTTAGCAAATTATAAATCTCAAGTTCCTAATGTTAAGCATAATAGTAAAACCTGAAAAACAAACCACAAAAGCAAGTGAAATTAAATTAAGAAAGATAGAGAGGGAGTATACCTGTTAATGGGGTAGTTTACAGTGGGGGAAGGAGAACCATGCTTCAATGAGACAGAGGGGGCAGTGTTTCTTGAGAAGTGAAAAGAAGCGGATGAAGCTTCAATGAGACAAAAAATTAAATTATTGAAAGAGAAAAGGAAATGGAGATGCGAGAGAGTAGAGAGAAGAGAACTCGCCAGAGAGACTCGTGGTGGTTGCTTGTGAATAGGGTTGTGCGACAGAGAGGGAAAGAAGAGGGTTCGAATAAACAGCAAGTGGTTGCAGTGGCTTACCGGAGGAGAGGCTGAAGGGTTTGAACAACAAGGGCGCAAGAGGGAAGTAAGGAAAGTGTAAAGGAAGGGATGGTTTAGGCGCGTGGGTATTGATCTAAAATTTTTTGGTGGCTTTCAAAATCAGTTGAAAGAACAACCGATGTTATTTATATACTTTCAACATTGGTTTTTCTTATAACCGATGTCTAAAGTGAGGCATCATTTATTAATTGTTTTTTATTTTAAGTTTCTACATCGGTTTGTTCAAAACAACCGATGTTAAAAGTTTTTAAAACCGGTTAATAAGGGAATCGATGTCAAAAGTATTGCAATTAATTTCAAAAATGTCACCACCTCGTTTTCGACATCGGTTAAAATGGAACCAATTTTAAATCCTGATATTGAAAGCATATTTTGCACTAGTGTGTGATTAGCTTCTCGTTGGCTTACTCGCACTTAAAGGTGGCGAATGAAGCCCAAAATCAATGAGCCCATTTGCATAGGCTTTTTTCTGTAAAAAAAAAAAAAAAAAAACACTTAGTTTTTAAATAAATGTGCTTTTGAAAAAAAAAAATTAGGTATTTGGATGCCTTTTTGGGGAAAAAAAAGCAAAAGCAGAGAAAAAAAAAGCACATTTTGGTGCTTTTTTAAGAAGTTACAATTCCTAACTTCTAAATAAAAGAAGAAGTAACAGAAGAGAGAGATTAAAGATCATTAATGTTTTAATGGACAATAATGTCCAGATAATAAATCTCTCAAAAGCACTTTTTATAAAGTTCATCCAAATGCAAAATAGTTTATGCTTCTATTAATAGCTTATGCTTCTACTTTTATATCATAGAAGCTTTTTTTTTATAAAGCTCATCCAAACGGGCTAGTCTATTAAAATGGTGTTAGAACCTAATCCTCTTCGAGTTGTAGACTTGTTCGAACGGCCCACCATTTTTTTGTAAATTAGACTGCCATTTTTTTTATTAAAAAAACAACAAAATGTTTGGTTCGAAAGATAGTCAAGTAAAAAAAAGTAAAATTAAAAACAAAAGACTTAAACAGTTAAACTAAAGAAATTAAAACCAAAAACCAAAAGAATTTTACGTATGAACTTACCTTCAAATTGGAGTTGGAAAAAGTGTGATTACGAATTTTATATATGAAAAAACCAAAAGATTTGGAAAAAGCGTCTGGAATGAGAAAGTGCCAAAGCGAGGGATGTCAAAGGATCATTTTTTTTTTACTTTTTATGAAATAAAATAAAAAATTCAAGTATTAAATTTTAGGAAATAAAAGAAAATCGGGTTGTCTAAACCCGACCGGGCTAGCATGGCCCAAACCCATTTAGATGTGGGTTTTATGTAATCAGGACTCAAAATGTATGGCCCAAGCCCTATATCTTACCGGGTATATATTTCAGGCAGGTGCAACTAGGCAGATCCATTTTGCCACCTCTCTACTCATATGCATTGTGATTTATACAAATTGATCCCTTAATCTAAAGTTTGGTGTTTTCCAACCAAAAAGGAATAAATTCATTACTAACTCATGCTTCATAATGTGGCATCTATGTCGTCATGTGGCCCATTGTGTTTTATGCCCCGGTGCTTGACACATGAAGAATCCGTCTTTCACCTTTTTAGAGATTGTGGCTTGGTTACATCTGCTTAGGATTGGTTGGGCATTCTCCACCATCGAGACTTTTTAAAAGAATTTGAGGCATACGTTGTTAGCTTACGTTAGTTTACTACGACACTAGTGGAAAATATGCCTTTAACGACTAGTTTTAACAGTGGTTAGACACTAGTGGAACACCGTCGTTACAAGTTAGATATTTCCAGAATTTTGACGGTGGGAAAATCTTTTAACAGTGGTTGATAGACAACCGGTGTTAAAAGTTACATATAACAGCGGTTGGAATTGAAACCGCAGTTACATGACTAGTACAAAATATGTAGAAAATGTCTTTTTTACATCGGTTCAAAAACTAACCGATGTATAATCTACGTTTTAGAACCCTGCCCTATTTCTCCATCTCGCACAATAACACTTTCTCCATCTCAATTTACTCTCATTCTCTTTTCATTGTCGCAGCCGCCGCTCTCTCAGTCGCTGCTCACGATCGCAAGCACCACCGGTCAGCCTCTCGCCATCGCTTCGCACCATCCCTCAGCTCTCAGCCGCGTCGTACCAACACCAACAGGGAACCAGATCTCCAGAAACCTCAGCTCGGTATGGCGAAACCCTAGCCGCCGTTTCGGGATCTGATGAACAACGCCGACATTGGCTGGATCAACGGCGGCATCGCTCCACACGATGGCATCGTTACCGTAGGAGATCTCGCGGCGGCGGACTTGGCGGCAGTGGTATGGAAGAAGGAAACAGGATCTATTGTGTTGAGGGTGAAGGAAACGGTGTCGTGTTGCTGGGGTTTGGAGTTGGAGCTCATTGTATCGGGTCCATTGTCAATCTCTTACTCTGTATACCTTTTTTTCCTAGCCTAATTGTTCTATTGAGCACTTATTGACATGAGTTTTAGGGTTTTAAGGGCCTGGATTCTGCTTTCACTGCTGACATAAGGCTCATGCTGTTATTTGGCAGGGCAGTAATGATGGGACTGATGCTTCATGCAAAGGGGAAGCGTCTTATTAGACAGAAAAATTATAAAGTCGTGTTGGAAGTGCTTAGCATGGGAGAGGTAAGTCCATATTTTGATAAGAGCTATATTTTGTTGCTAATAAGTTTTTCAAATTGATATAGGCTTGAAGCATAACATTGCTCTCTTATCTGTATACCTGATCACCATTGTGTTCAATGTAATATGATATATGGGCACTTTAACTTATGAGCATTTTCGGATCTAAGTTAAATGCCTTTATTAGCATAGTTTCTTTACTATCCTTAACATCTTTACCCTGTTTAACCTTGGACTTGTTGTGTAGAAGTTTTTCTTCCTTTTGTATTATTTTGGTTGATAATTCATGATGCTGCACACATGGCCTCCTCTCTGTCCTTCTAAGTTCTGATTTTTTGTTCTTCCTGAAAAATATTAATTCAAGAGTTCAATTTAATTGTTTTCTTTTCTTTGTTTGATACAATTAATTCAAGAATTCAAGACACAATTTGTTTTACAGGAGGCATTCTCTCTTTGTGACCCAAACTGGTATCAGGCAATGGATTGATAGTGGAGTGTTTGCTAGCAAGTTGGTTTTGTCATAGCCTTTCTATGAATATGCCTTGAATCTTAAAAACCCCAAGGACAATGCAGTAGGTGCAGCAGCAACAAGTGCAGCTATTACAGAAGATAGAGATATGAGCTATAAGGACATCAAAGCTTACATTCAAAGATATAGTGGGACTGAACTGTGTAATGCTACTTATGTAGTCAACTACTGCTCAATTGGTTCAGCTCGGATTGGTTTTGATGATGTTGAGGCTGTCAAAATTAAGGTCTCATGCTAGGTAAAAGAAGCTATCAAAATTGGTTTACATCAGAATTTTATTTGGTTGATTTAAATGGTTTTTTTTTTTATCATCCTTGTTTATGCTTTATACCACTTTTGCTTTATTATGTTTTACTCGTTTCCTTATCAATAGGTCAAATTGAAGTGGAATTCCACTCATCCTTTTTTTTTTTTTTTTGTTTATCATCATTGTTTATGTTTTACTCGTTTCCTTATGCAATGAATGAACAAATTTCAATTTGCATTTAGCTAAAATTTGGGGCCCTTGTAACAGCCATAATTTCATGTTTTGTTTACGTATGATAAATAGGTTTAAGACTTGGATTATATATTTAAGATGTTGGTTAAGGTCTAGAGACCCTTGCATAGAAAGTACGCAACCGTCTAGAGTGAGTTTGAACGTACACGAATCTTAGGGTTTTCCCCAATTATCGTTTTTAAAGCCTAAGAGTGTGAAAACAAGTAATTTGGAGTTGGTAATGAGATTAGGCATTTTTATGGTTTGAGGTTGTTTATTAGGTCTCGATGAGCCTATATCTCAAATTTGAGGTCAATCAGACGTCGAACGGGTCTAGAACGCAAAGAAACACAAACCGAGCGATTGAAATTAGGTCAGGCATGAGTACAAAAAGTTTTTAGGAGTAGCCTAAAATAATACAGGAAAAATATTCCAGCAGTAGGAAGATGCAAAAGAAAACACCCGATTGTACCGACGAAGCAACACGCAATGACACATGTCACCATGCCAAGACGCCACGCCACCATTCCACTCACCCAACCTAGCCTAGACTCTTGACACATGGATTCCACTACCATTTTTATAGGACACCTAAGCTAATGCCTAAGTTGACACATGTTTTCCACTAAGACACCTAACACCCTAAGCTTAAGACACCTAGCCTACATGCATATAACTTAACTAAAATTGTAATAAAACTAAATATGTTACATCTGATAGTGGAATGAAAGAGAATTTTTCTTCTCCTTGCTCATTCACGCACAAAAATAGAGAAGAGTGGGAAGAAACTCTCAAAGGAAGGCAGCCATTGTTGAGTTGCAAAGCTTAGTTGGAGTGGTCACTGTGAAATCATCATGACACACTCTTCCACCGTTGGGTCGTGCTCAAATTTCATATGAAGGTTCTAGACTAATGGTTCTTCATATCCAACGATCATAATTTAGAAATAACCTCTAGAGTGTGAGATATTCAGCTCGTACAGTGGATATAGAGGGTGAGAAACTCAACCTGTATAACTTCTAACCTGTCACCATAGAACAGCCATCCGAGGTTCGTTCACTGTTGGATCAGGCTGAAACGTTTGGAAGAGGTTAAGGGCAGGTAGTTCTTCTGTCTCACCGTTCAAATTTGTAAATAAATGTCTGGAATGTGAGATATGGAGTTCGAACAGAAGCACTTTTGAAGTCTTTTCTCTTAGATCTTGAACTCACTTTGTAGTCCGATTTAGTTTATTGCAGCGGCTATTGTGAACATTGTTTGAAGATGTGTAAAGGTTCGTGTCGGTAGCACGGACGGATTCAGAGTTTGTATGGGAATTGCGCACGTCAATAAGGTGGGGCAAAGAAGCCATCTAACGTAGGAAACGACGAAGTGGCATTTATTTCGATAATGGTGTAGGGCGACCTAAACCCTACTAGGGAGCGACTAACGGACAATGTCAATATCACATTGGGGACTACTTAGTGGTACCCATGATGATATTGACATTGTATGTTTATCACCGTGCCGTATAAAAATATATTATTTTATTATTATCAATGTTGACTGCTTTGACTGATTGGACTGGTTTGACTGTTATTGGTATTTGGTTGGTTATATGATGAGTTATTGGATTAATTGTGCTATATTTTTATATATCTATATTATTTTATTTTATTTGGTAATGATGGTAATGATGACTTGTTGGTATGATGGTAATGATTATGTTTAGAGATTGAATAGTGATAAGACATGATGAGTCACGGTGATGTATTTGGGGGATTCATAATACATGTGTTAGTAGTGCCTAACCGAAATGATTATTATGATATGGTGATGAGACTGATGAGATGAGTTTATTATTGAGGTCATTTATGAGACAGTGATGAGCGGTTAGGGCACTAGGGGTGACCTGAAAAATGGTCTATGATATTTTTATATGGGTGACCTGAAACATGGTCTGTGGGGTCTATTCCTCGAAGGTTGAATTCCTGTTGTTTAGGCTATTGGCAGGACCACTCCAGACATTATTATTTTAGTCGCAGCTATAGTTTATGATTTGTATGAGCACCCTGGCCGTGGTTCAGTGGTGTGCACCGTCATGTATTTGTGCAACTATAGTGCCATTGCTTTGTATGGGCATCCTCCCTCCGCGGACAAGGATGTGCATTGAGGATGGATGTGTATATACATACAGCATTACATCATGATGAAGGGTAGAGGAAAATCATAGCTGTTATTGAGGATGGTTGTGTGTGTGTGTGTGTGTGTGTGTGTGTGTGTGTGTATATATGGAGATGGATGTTTAGTGTGTTGTTATAGATTTAAATGTTGTTAAACCCTTTCCATGTTTGACGTTAAATCGTTTCTTATCCCCTTGTTTTTGTTGTGGTGCTTGTTTTATTTTATTTTGTGCCTTAGACCTAGAGCAGGCAGATGGCGCATTGGGATCATCCTTGGATGACCCAGGATGCAGGGTTCCCTCTCACGGGGACCTTTGAGTTCAAGTTCATCGATCTCAATGGGTGGCTAGTGGACCCCGTCACCCGCTTCACAGTTTACACGGGTCCAGTTTCGGTGACTACCGGAATGGGACAGGGAGCTCCCCTAGGTTTGGTTGGCACCTTCAGAGCCGGCCTGACCCTTCCCTTTTCCCATTGGTTTTCCAGATGGTCAGATACCACCGATGCCGCTGATGCCGGGCATGGCACCAGTTCCTCCCATAGTACCCTTTGAGGTATTGTCCCAGCACCAGCACCAGCACCCGAGCCTGTGCTAGCACCTATTCCGGAGGAGGACAGTTGCACCAGTTTATGACCCGATGCCTGTTTTAGAGGCACCTACACTTCTTGAGGTCCGAGCTACTGGTTCAGAGTCTTCTCGAGTGCCCTCCCTACTACGTTCTTGAGACAATAGAGTTTATAGACGGATGTTCCAGAGACCTTTCGATAAGACTTCTTCTAGTGGTAGCAGAGGAGAGGCAGGACCATCGAGACCACCGGGTGGTAGTGAGGGTAATAGTCTGTGATAGCTCAGGTCAGTGCTATCGATGTAGGTGTGAGTGTGAGGTTTTTCATGTATTTTGAGATGGGACTGGGTGTGGAGAGTCAGCGAGGCATCTTTCTGTCAGAATTTTGATGTATTTTGTTATATCTTCGATTGTACATATTGGGATCCTACTGATGGGATTACCTTGACAGTACTGTTTTCGGATGTGATGTACATTTTTATGCATGTATGTATGTAGTTATGTACGTATGTTTATATTTGTTGTTTTATATTGTAAGTTTTAATTTTTTTGCTGTTTTAACATAACCGTTTAACGCTAATAATATGATTAGGTTTTTAATAATTTAGGGTTTTTCTTTAATGGGACGTCGGGGCGTCTCAGCCCTGGTGCTGAACAAGGAGGGATTCTTCAAACATCATCTTGTAAACTTGATCTATAAGAACCATAATGTAGAATGTCCCAATTGCAAGCTTATGCATTAACCCAAGATCAACATCCTCAACCACTTTTATCTACACAGGTATTGAATTAATTATAATCTATTGATCTCTTCATGTTCATTATGTGAGTTCAAGTTCTAATGAAAACTTGACTGGAAATCTCATTTCTACACAGTTTTTTGGATGGAGCAAAAGTCTGGGTTTATACTATCTGAAGAAGGCGTGTTCATGAATGGTGCTTAGCCTTGCTTACCGATATAATACGAAGAAGAATTAATGTTCCACACTGTGGCTCTGACACTATTCGTTTTTGTTTTCTATAACAAGTTAGACTATGAGTTTAGGGTAGTTTAGAGATGTAGTTACTGTGTAACTTGAAGTTTGTATCTAGAAATGGCATTATAAGTTGAAGTTTGTATTTGACAATGAATTAATGTTGTGGGGGAACATGTTTAAGTTCATATCCTGTGTTTATTTTGATGTTTATTTGGTTGAATACGCGGCTAAACTGATATAACCCAAAAAAAAAAATTTTTTAAAAAAAAGGTTTTAACATGGGTTATGAATGCAATTGATGTTAAAAGTTCACCTTTAACAACGGTTCTTAAGACAACCGCTGTTATAAGTGAACTTTTAACAGTGGTTCTTGAGACAACCATTGTTATAAGCGAACTTTTAATAGCGGTTCTTAAGACAACCATTGTTATAAGTGACTTTTAACAATGGTTCTTAAGATAACCGCTGTTATTAGTTAAACTTGTAACGTCGGTTGATTTAACGACGCCTCAAAATCCGACGTTAAAAGTCAATTTTAACCGATGTTAAAAGTGATTCCTGCACTAGTGCGATTTGCATACGTTGTTTAAAATTTGGTGTTTTCCAATACCAAAAATAGATTAAATTGTTGCACATGCATTGTGGTTTGTTGACATTGTGGTTCTCCATCATTTTTGTCACTTAATTAATCTAAAGTTTGGCATTTTCCTATACTATAAAAAAAATTTAAATTCCTTATTTGGTCATGCTTCATGATGAAGTATTAATTGATTGTCTCAAGGCAAATCATCACGTGGCTCAAATAAGGCTCATCTGGCCCATAGTATTTTATGTCCCCGATGCTTGACGTGTGAAGAATCCATCTTTCCCGTTTCCAGAGATCGTGGCTTGGTTACATCTGTTTGGGATTGTTTGGGCATTCTCCATCATCGAGATTTCTTAAACGAAATTGAGGCATATAGACATCATTATTAGCTTATGTTAGTTTACTATGATTTGCATACGTTTTTAAAGTTTGGTGTTTTCATGTACCAAAAGAGATTAAATTGTAGCCCACGCATTGTGGTTTGTCGACATTTTGGTTCTCCATTGTTTTTGTCCCTTAATTAATCTAAAGTTTTGCGTTTTTCTATACTAGAAAAATATTAAATTCCTTATTTGGCTCATGCTTCATGATGAAGCATTAACTATGTCTTAAATAAGGCTTATCTAGCCCATAGTGGTTTATGTCCCTGATGCTTGACGCATGAAGAATCCATCTTTCGCCATTTCAGAGATTGTGGCTTGGCTACATTTATTTGGGATTGGTTATGCATTCTCCACAATCGAGATTTCTTAAACAAAATTGAGGCATATAGACATCATTAGCTTATGTTAGTTTACTACGTTTTGCATACGTTGTTTAAAGTTTGGTGTTTTCCTGTACCAAAAAAGATTAAATTGTTGTGCACGCATTGTGGTCTGTCAATATTGTGGGTCTCCATCGTTTTTATCCTTAATTAATCTAACGTTTGGCATTTTCCTGTACTAGAAAAATATTAAATTCCTTATTTGGCTCATGCTTCATGATGAAGTATCCACTAAGTGTCTTAGGGCAAATTGTCACGTGGCTCAAATAAGGCTTATCTGGCTCATGCTTCATGATAAAGTATTAACTAACTGCCTTAGACTCTGATACCATCTTAGAATTTGAACTTTAAGCCTAAGTCAGTCCAAAAGTTAACTCAAGAGCTGAGGATTGTCCAAGCCATATAATAAATACTTTGATCATATCTCTAGTTGATGTGGAATCCCAACAGTTTTTAAACTTTTGTTGTTTTCTGTATAAAAAACATTAAATATGCTATGGTTGTATAACTTGCTGCTTTGTTGTTCAAGCAAAATACATGAAAGAAAACTATTAACCATGAGCAGCAACAATAACTTTTTTTTTCTATATGAGGAGTAGCAACATTAACTTTATATCCAAAATTAAGAAATAATTGACATTTTTGTTTTAAACAAAAATAATTCAACATGCGAATGGTCATAAGGTTCCAATAATTGAGAGCGAGCACAGTTATGTTATGATTAATGCTATGATAAATTTTCTAGCTCATTCTTACTTTAGGGTCATTTGGTAGAGTAATTCTTTTTAGGCAAATGAAGCGCACTGGTTAAGGATACAAAGATAGAAATTGTGTATTTGGAAGTGTGAATTCCAATTTTTCAAAGTTTAAAAGTTATAATTCTTAATGCAAAGTTTTTATTTTTTGATTCCTTAACTAACTTTCTTAGGATACTGGTTAGCAAGACCCTTCTTTTTAATTTTCCAGGAATCTTTACTTAAGAATCCTACATTTTCATGTTTGGTATGATGTTTTTTTTAAAACACTTTTATAGGGAATTTTTTACTATGTTTTCCTCCAAAAACATACTCATGTGAAGGTTTTTATTTTTTTTTTTCGATAGCCAAATGTTAGTAGTTAGTAGTTATGTTGATTTTTTTTCTCCCTGAACCTCCTATTCCTCCAACTCCTTAAACCCTAGCTCAAACCAATTAGAATCCTATTTTTTCATGGACATGAGAAAGTTTTTATTTTTTTAAAAAATTATTATACCCTAATTTTTCAAGGACAATATGACTATTAAATATAATAATATTATTTATTATATATAAATATTAAATAATTCGTTTTTTATAATATAATTATTATTACATGAATTTATTTGAATTTATCAAAATATGATTATTATTTAAAAAAAATTCTAAAATAATAATTATATTATAATTAAAACAAAATATTAATATTTATATATAATAATAAGTAATAATAATTTTAAAATATAAAATATAATTAATATTTGTAATCAATATAATTAACATTAGTAATTAATATATAACAAAAAATAGTAATTATAAATTATAAAAAGTGTAATTAATATTGAGTAAATAAAAATATAACTACTATAATTATAAAAAAATATAAACAATATTATAAACTAATTATAAAGTTCATTAAACCTTCTTTTAAATTATTTCAATGTTTAACATATTTATAATATTTGTCATTTTTTATTTTAAATTAATCTATATTAAGAGTACTTTTGAAAATAATGTTAACATTCTTAGGAAAAATGTTCTTAAACCAAACAGGGGAATCAAGATTCCAAGTAATATTCTAAGTAATATTTAAAGCCTATTAAACAAATTTTAACATTTTCAGTAGGAGTTGTCATTTATGGGAATCGTAATTGTTGGGAAAAAAATTTGTATACCAACACCCCCTAAAAAGAACATAAAATTTGTAGGTGCACAATGACAGTTGAAATGAATTTTTATGTCGACTCAACTGTAGTTAAATATTCTCATAAATCATATATCAAGTTAGAATGAATTTAACTTATTTAATACATATGCAAGTGAGTATCGTATTTTTTTTTTTTTTTTTTGTTTCCTAGAGTGTCTTCCCACACGATGGGTGAGAGACTAATCTCCCGAAGTACTGTGAGGCTCTTAAGCGGACGACCTCTCCCAAGAATGTTTATTCCATACACATGGTTCCAAGGATCAAACCAAGGACCACATGCTTAAAGGATCCCAAGCAACCTTACCACTTGGATCAACACCACATTGGTTGAGTCTCGTATTTTAAGTGTTTAAATAATTGAGGTTTTTATTAAAATACTTAAAAAAATGCTTTTAATACTCCATAAATTACAATATTTTTTATGGACAATTAATAATGTATAAGGCTACGTCAAAATTATTTATTACTCAACTTTTTTTGTTGACAGAATTTATTACTCAACTTTAACTGCTACTAGTATTAGGTAAAATTAAAATTATGACTCGGTTTTCTGCTTGTCATGTAGTGAATACAATAAAAAGTAATATACAAAATTATTTATATTATATATCTCTATGATAACATGACTGTTGTAAAGGATTGATGTACAACTATGCTGACTGAGGGAAGACGATGTATACAGCAAGCATCGACATAGCCACAATGTACTTGCCAATTTATGTAACAACCCGATTTTCCGCTTTCTAAGATCGGTATAAATATAAATAAATGTTTATATTTTTATCTTAAACTTAGAAAATGATTTTGGGAAAACCAAAGTCATATTCATATCATACTTATTTTTATAAGTATAGGTTGAAAATTCAGACGGAACCCGGTCTGCGTTTTCACTGACAGTAAGATTTTACTGATCAGAAAACCTAATTTTGACCCGAGAACGAAATGAATAAATTTTATATCTCATTTCCAACTATATAGGTTATTTTGAAAATTTTCAAAATAATTAGGTTTTATACTTGATTCGGGCATAAAAACCCTAAATCGGGTAATCGACGGAGTCGAAAAACGGATGTGCAGAGACAAAACCCGACATCGGATGCTGAGACATGGTGCCACCTAGGGTAGCGAGTCATAGGGGGTGACTCACCAATGTCATCATTACATTTAGCAAATATCTAGATATTTCTTCAAAATAGTGTAAAAACTATTTTACCCTTGGACCATTTTACCCTTGAACTTTCATTGAAATGATAAGATTGCTCCAAAATTTGTGGACACAAATCAGCCACCTCTCCTTCAACCTCAACCACATAATTTTCATGATTACTTTAGGAAAAATTACCATTTTGTCCTCAATGTTGATTTTAATCACAAAATTGCCTTAAGTGAAATTACACCTTTGTCCCTAAAATGAAAAATTCTTGGACCCTTTTACCCTAGCTCTCCACGGCCCAACACCCCATTTGTGAGCCCATTCCATTGATATAAAAGCAAGACATCATCTTCTCCATGGAGCTTTCTCCATTTTTCTCAAAAACTCTAAGTTTTCCATAGCCATTTTTGTGAAGCAACCACTTGATTCCTTGCTCATTTTTCATTTCCAAAAGGTATACCATACTCCTTTCACTCAATCATCATCATGTTCTTCAATTATTTTTGTGTTTTGAAGCCATGATCATATTTTTCAATTCTTAGATCAAGAACTTTGAAAATTCATAGTAAATCATAGAAAAATCCAATGAGCATGAAACCAATTTCTATAATCCAATTATCATCTCTATATTCTAGATCTAGGAGCTTGCATCAAACAAAATTTTCTAGCCCTTTGAACCCTAAGAGGCCGAACCCTAACTTTTAGTGGGGGGAGGATTTTATTCATTTTTCTTGCGTGGTTCAATCTTATAAATGATATATGTATTGGATCTATGTTGTTTGAATTAAATCAAGGTCTCTAAGCCATTTTATGGGTCATGGCCGAAATTCATTTATTGGAGGATTGGAATATTTGATTTCAACCTTTGTCTTATAAGTGTTGATTTAGGGTTTTAAGTGATTAAGATTCACTAATCCAAAAGTTTAGGAATTTTAGAAATTTCTAACCCTAAAAACAGCCCTAGGCCGAAAGTCTTAACTTTGTGGTGAAGATGGTATTGATTCAATTTTTGTTAAGTAAGTGTTGTTTATGTCTTAAATCTTGCTTAAGGATCCTTAATCCAAAAGCTTGCAAAATTTTATTATGTATAGCCAATTTACTCACCCATGGCCGAAACCCTCCATGTAGAAACATAGTGTATTTAGTTGTTTGATTGATGATTTTGATTATGGTTTGTTGAAGGGTGATTTTTGTGTGAATCGCGTACATGTTTTGGGGAGATCGGACGTTTGACGGAACTTTAATTCGGAAGGAAAAATCTTCAAGAGGTAAGGGGAGTACCTGAGGGATTTTTTTCGATAGCTATATGTTATTTGGTTGTTGTCTGTATAATTTGGTTGGTATGTTATTTATTTTCTGTAGTTTGAAATTATCGGTTTTGCAATTATCTGCTTTTAAATATTTATTTACCTGCATTTAATTGTTATTATATGTTGTTGCATGTCATTAATTGTGCTATATGCTATATTATTGACATGATTGTTGTTGATGTGGGTTATGGATTGGAAAGCCTGACAGTGGTCAGAGCTTAATTAAATACGAGGTTAAAAGCATTTAAAAGCTTTTGATGAAATAATGAGTTTAATTTAGTGGAAATAGTAATATAATATTAATTAATTAATTAATTATTTGGTGAAAAATGGGAAATAGTGAAAAATATTGTTATTTTAATAATTTAACGGCGAATGAGAGTTCTAAGAGTCATAGTGAGGACGTAACCGTGAAAATATTTTAGCACTGCTAATTTTCACATAAGGAATTTCTAAAAATTAGAAAATGATGTTTTAAGAAAATAATTGTCAAATATGATTTTATTACAGTGTTGAAAAAATTATTTTACTAGAACAGTCTTGTTTTGGACTTAAACGTTTTAAAAATGTCAAATGACGGACAATTCCGTCAACACTTACAAAAGTAATCTTAAAGAGGGTAATATTGAGTAACACTGAGAATTGGTCTAAAAAGATGTTTCCAAGTTTAAAGTATTGATTTTTGAACGAAAATGAGTTTAAGGGATTTTGGATGATTTTACAAAACGAATTTCCAACGTAAAAGGATTTTCAGTAAACAGTGGTGGTATTTCCGTCAACTTGGATAAGTTAAGGAAGCTTTAATTTTGTTTTGTATTTCACAGAACGAAAATAGTTTACAGTTGAAAACGAACCTAGCTACCGAGACGTCGGGTCTAGTGTTCTATGATATGGGCCCGGGTTCGAAAGGTGAAGTTATGGACTAGATGTCCTATAAAAATCTATATTGTTTTTTTGTGCGCTAAAATCTACGAATCTAAATCTGGTGCATGGGTCTAGATTTTGTGGTTTGCACATTTTTGACTTGGAGTCTGTTTGATTGGCTTGGACTTAGAGTCCTTTTTATAGGGATGGTTGTTTAACTTAAATGTTTAAACCTTGGGTTGGTCGTGAGCCTTTGAGCTTTGACAAGGAAAGAATGAACACAAAGAAAAGTGACGAGAAACAAAATGTTTACACTTGCATTTGTGGCAGACGTGCCTGACGTTGTGTCGTGAGACCTTGATGGATAAGGTATCATGTGACGTTGTACATTGTGCCTAGATGGACAATAAAACCATGTGACGTTGACCATTGTGCCTTGAGTTGGACAATGGTATTATGGGAAATCAACGTGACGTTGTGCCTAACATATTTGGCAAGCGAGATTGATCAACTCATTTTAGTGATGGGATCTCCGGAGATTAGGTTCAAAAGTTAGTTGACGAATATTGAAGTGTCATGGTTTTTAAAACAACGAAGATTGTCGGGTATGAAACCCTTTGATAAATAAATTGTTTATCTTTGAATATTTATGTTAAATGTTATTTGTGTGTCATGCATATGGGTATCGTTTTAAAATCCATATATTGGAACTCACCCTTACAATATATCAGGTTTTATTCGTTTTTCGCTGCTGTACCTTGGTACTAGTAGTAGATGGTGCGGAGGAAGTTTTAACTTCAATCGGGGATACTAGTCTTGGTCCTTGAAGAGATCGATAATAGTGGTGAGAACTAAAGAGTTCTTCCATTTGGTGTTTCGTAGAGTGACCAGCTTAGGATTTCCTTTTCGTTGGATGTTTTGAGAAAGTCTGTATAGGTGTTTTGAAAACCTTTATATGGTTTGAAGTTCTGTTGTGAATAATATGGTGTGTACTATTGTGATGTGCACGTTATGTTTGCAGTGTTCAGAAAAAAAAATTATACCCAGATTTTCCGACCTCAAAATAGGTCCATTTCCTAAATCAACCAGCATAACTCTTTATAATTTATTTCCGCACGTGTTTATATAGTATTGCCCACGGGGGGTGTTACAATTTACAGTGCCAAAAAAAATATTAATTCTCCTATGAAACGGTATGTAAGAATTGAAACCAGGATATGATTTTTCGAGGACGAAGTTCAATTTTTTTTTCTTCGCGTATTTGAGTGTAAAAATCAAGTTAGAATATGTATTGCTCGCTCCCCATTGAAAATCTTATGAGATAGATTTCAAGAACATCAACCAAAAGCATGGACAAATTTCATGAAGACTTATAGATTCATTATTATTTATAATACAACATAGAAACTATCTATAAGTCAAAAAAAAAAAAAAAAAACAACAACAACAACAACGAACACTTTCCAGACAAACTTAGACACAAAATTTTAATAAAAAAAAATGCATCAGAAAACATAAATTGACAAGATTCTCTACATCCTAGTTCCAGAGGATTCCCCAGTGAAGTTGGTAGATGTTGCTATTGGCAAAAAAGTCTTGGTGGGTTTTGGCAAAAAAGTTTCTACATCGGTTGTTGAAAACAACCGATGTTAAATGTTTTTAAAATCGATTAATAAGGGAATCGATGTCAAAAGTATTGCAATTAATTTCAAAAATGTCACCACCACGTTTTTGACATCGATTAAAATGGAACCGATTTTAAATCCTGATGTTGAAAGCATATTTTGCACTAGTGTGTGATTAGCTTCTCGTTGGCTTACTCGTGCTTAAAGCTGGCGAATGAAGCCTAAAATCAATGAGCCCATTTGGATGGGCTTTTTTCTGTAAAAAAAAAAAAAGCACTTAGTTTTTAAATAAATGTGCTTTTGAAAAAAAAATATATAGGTATTTGGATGGCCTTTTGGGGAAAAAAAAAGCAAAAGCAGCAGACAAAAAAAACACGTTTTGGTGCTTTTTTAAGAAGTTACAATTCCTAACCTAAATAAAAGAAGAAGTAACAACGCCGTGAGAGAATTTAAAGATCATTAATGTTTTAATGGACAATAATGTCCAGATAATAAATCTCTCAAAAGCACTTTTTATAAAGTTCATCCTTGTTCGAACGGCCCACCATTTTTTTGTATATTAGACTGCCATTTTAAAAAAAATAACAAAATGTTTTGTTTGAAAGATAGTCAAGTAAAAAAAGTAAAATTAAAAACAAAAGACTTAAACAGTTAAACTAAAGAAATTAAAACCAAAAACCAAAAACCAAAAGAATTTTACATATGAACTTACCTTCAAATTGGAGTTGGAAAAAGTGTGATTACGAATTTTATATATGAAAAAACCAAAACATTTGGAAAGAGCGCTGCAATGAGAAAGTGCCAAAGGGAGGGATGTCAAAGGATCATTTTTTTTTACTTTTTATGAAATAAAATAAAAAATTCAAGTATTAAATTTTAGGAAATAAAATAAAAAATAAAAGAAAATCGAGTTGTCTAAACCCGACCGGGCTAGCATGGCCTAAACCCAGTTAGATGTGGGTTTTATGTAATTAGGACTCAAAATGTATGGCCCAAGCCCTATATCTTACCGGGTATATATTTCAGGCAGGTGCTACTAGGCAGATCCATTTTGCCACCTCTCTACTCATATGCATTGTGATTTATACAAATTGATCCCTTAATCTAAAGTTTGGTGTTTTCCAACCAAAAAGGAATAAATTCATTGCTAACTCATGCTTCATAATGAGGCATCTATGTCGTCATGTGGCCCATTGTGTTTTATGCCCCGGTGCTTGACACATGAAGAATCCATCTTTCACCTTTTCAGAGATTGTGGCTTGGTTACATCTGCTTGGGATTGGTTGGGCATTCTCCACCATTGAGACTTTTTAAAAGAATTTGAGGCATACGTTGTTAGCTTACGTTAGTTTACTACGACACTAGTGGAAAATATGCCTTTAACGACTAGTTTTAACAGCGGTTAGACAAAACCCGACCTTGGCAGTTTCGTAAATATCTGGATCATTTAAAACACTTGTAACAGCAGTTTTACTAAAACAGCCGTTACAAGTTAGATATTTCCAGAATTTTGATGGTGGGAAAGTCTTTTAACAGTGGTTGATAGACAACCGCTGTTAAAAGTGACATATAACAGCGGTTGGAATTGAAACCGCAGTTACATCACTACTATAAAATATGTAGAAAATGTCTTTTTTATATCGGTTCAAAAACTAACCGATGTATAATCTACGTTTCAAAACCCTGCCCTATTTCTCCTTCTCGCACAATAACACTTTCTCCATCTCAATTTACTCTCATTCTCTTTTCATTGTCGCAGCCGCCGCTCTCTCAGTCGCTGCTCGCCGTCGCAAGCACCACCGGTCAGCCTCTCGCCATCGCTTCGCACCATCCCTCAGCTCTCAGCCGCGTCGTACCAACACCAACAGGGAACCGAAATCTCCGGAAACCTCAGCTCGGCATGGCGAAACCCTAACCGCCGTTTTGGGATCTGACAAACAACCCCGTCATTGGTTGGAACATCGGCGGCATCGCTCTGCACGATGGTGTGGTTGCCGTAGGAGATCTCGCGGCGGTGGACTTGGCAATCTCTTACTCTGTATACCTTTTTTTTCCTAGCCTAATTGTTCTATTGAGCACCTATTGACATGAGTTTTAGGGTTTTAAGGGCCTGGATTCTGCTTTCACTGCTGACATGAGGCTCATGCTATTATTTGGCAGGGCAGTAATGATGGGACTGATGCTTCATGCAAAGGGGAAGCGTCTTATTAGACAGAGAAATTATAAAGACGTGTTGGAAGTGCTTAGCATGGGAGCTGTAAGTCCATATTTTGATAAGAGCTATATTTTGCTGCTAATAAGTTTTCAAATTGATATAGGCTTGAAGCATAACAATGCTCTCTTATCTGTATGCATGATCAACATTGTGTTCAATGTAATATGATATATGGGCACTTTAACTTATGAGCATTTTCGGATCTAAGTTAAATGCCTTTATTAGCATAGTTTCTTTACTATCCTTAACATCTTTACCCTGTTTAACCTTGGACTTATTGTGTAGAAGTTTTCCTTCCTTTTGTATTATTTTGGTTGATAATTCATGATGTTGCACACATGGCCTCCTCTTTGTCTTTGTAAGTTCTGATTTTTGTTCTTCCTGAAAAAGATTAATTCAAGAGTTCATTTTAATTGTTTTCTTTTCTTTATTTGATACAATTAATTCAAGAATTCAAGACGCTATTTGTTTTGCAGGAGGCATTTTCTCTTTGTGTTCCCAAACTGGTATCAGGCAATGGATTGATAGTGGAGTGTTTGCTAGCAAGTTGGTTTTGTCATAGCCTTTCTATGGATATGCCTGGAATCTTATAAACCCCAAGGACAATGCAGTAGGTGCAGCAGCAACAGGGTGCAGCTATTACAGAAGATGGAGATATGAGCTATAATGACATCAAAGCTTACATTCAAAGATATAGAGGGACTGAACTGTGTAATGCTACTTATATAGTCAACTACTGCTCAATTGGTTCAGCTTCGATTGGTTTTGATGATGTTGAGGCTGTCAAAATTAAGGTCTCATATGCTAGGGAAAATAAGCTGTCAAAATTGGAATTTTATTTTGATTTAAATGGTTTTTTTTTTTTTATATCATCCTTGTTTATGCTTTACACCACTTTTGCTTGATTCTGTTTTACTTGTTTCCTTATCAATAGGTCAAATTGAAGTGGAATTCCACTCATCCTTTTTTTTGTTTATCATCGTTGTTTTATGTTTTACTCGTTTCCTTATGCAGTGAATGAACAAATTTCAATTTGCATTTAGCTAAATTGTGGGGCCCTTGTAACAGCCGTAATTTCATGTTTTGTTTACGTATGATAAATAGGTTTAAGACTTGGATTATATATTTAAGATGTTGGTTAAGGTCTAGAGACCCTTGCATGGAAAGTACGCAACAGTCTAGAGTGAGTTTGAACGTACACAAATCTTAGGGTTTTCCCCGATTATAGTTTTTAAAGCCTAACAGTGTGAAAACAAGAAATTTGGAGTTCGGAATGAGATTAGGCATTTTTTTTTATGGTTTGAGGTTGTTTATTAGGACTCGATGAGCCTATATCTCAAATTTGAGGTCAATCGGACGTCGAACGGGTCCAGAATGCAAAGAAACACAAATCGAGCGAATAGTGATCGATTAATTAATTAATTGAGAGTTGGAATATTGAAATTAGGTCAGGCATGAGTACAAAAAGTTTTTAGGAGTAGCCTAAAATAATACAGGAAAAATATTCTAGCAGTAGGAAGATGCGGAAGAAAACACCTGGTTGTACCGACGAAGCAACACGCAATGACACAGGTCGCCATGCCAAGACGCCACGTCACCATTCCACTCACCCAACCTAGCCTAGACTCTTGACACATGGATTCCACTACCATTTTGATAGGACACCTAAGCTAATGCCTAAGTTGACACATGTTTTCCACTAAGACACCTAACACCCTAAGCTTAAGACACCTAGCCTACATGCATATAACTTAACTGAAAATGTAATAAAACTAAATATGTTACATCTGATAGTGGAATGAAAGATAAGTCTGCTTCTCCTTGCTCATTCATGCACAAAAATAGAGAAGAGTGGGAAGAAACTCTCAAAGGAAGGCAGCCATTGTTGAGTTGCAAAGCTTAGTTGGAGTGGTCACTGTGAAATCGTCACAACACACTCTTCCACCGTTGAATCGTGCTCAAATTTCATATGAAGGTTCTAGACTAATGGTTCTTCATATCCAACGATCATAATTTAGAAATAACCTCTAGAGTGTGAGATATTCAGCTCGCACAGTGGACGTAGAGGGTGAGAAACTCAACCCGTATAACTTCTAACCTGTCACCATGGAACGACCATCCGAGGTTCGTTCACCGTTGGATCGGGCTGAAACATTTGGAGGAGGTTAAGGACAGCTAGTTCTTCTGTCGCACCATTCAAATTTGTAAATAAAATATGAGATATGGAGTTCGAACAGAAGCACTTTTGAAGTCTTTTCTCCTAGATCTTGAACTCACTTTGTAGTCCAATTTTGTTTAATGCAGCGGCTGTTTGGGATTTGTGAACGTTGGTTTGAAAACGTGTAGAGGTTCATGTCGGTAGCACGGACGCATTCGGAATTTGTACGGGAATTGCGCACGTCAATAAGGTGGGGAAAGAAGCCATCTAACGTCGGAAACGGCGAAGTGGCATATATTTCGATAATGGCATAGGGCAACCTAAACCCTACTAGGGAGCGACTAACGGACAATGTCAATAT
The DNA here is from genome assembly GCA_035048595.1 of Echinosophora koreensis. Classification (NCBI taxonomy): domain Eukaryota; kingdom Viridiplantae; phylum Streptophyta; class Magnoliopsida; order Fabales; family Fabaceae; genus Echinosophora; species Echinosophora koreensis. Next base: position 2,524,341 of record JAPCYP010000025.1, on the reverse strand, counting down.
CACATTGGGGACTACTTAGTGGTACCCATGATGATATTAAAATTGTATGTTTATCGCAGTGACGTATAAAAATATATTATTTTATTATTATCAATGTTGACTGGTTTGACTGTTATTGGTATTTGGTTGGTTATATGATGAGTTATTGGATTAATTGTGCTATATTTTTATATATCTATATTTTATTTTATTTGATAATGATGGTAATGATGACTTGTTGGTATGATGGTAATGATTATGTTTAGAGATTGAATAGTGATAAGACATGATGAGTCATGGTGATGTATTTGGGGGGATTCATAATACATGTGTTAGTAGTGCCTAACCGAGATGATTATTATGATATGGTGATGAGACTAATGAGATGAGTTTATTAATAAGGTGATTTATGAGACAGTGATCAGCAGTTAGGGCACTAGGGGGTGACCTGAAACATGGTCTGTGATATTTTTATATGGGTGACCTGAAACATGGTCTGTGGGGTCTATTCCTCGGAGGTTGAATTCCTATGGTTTAGGTTATTGGCAGGACCGCTACAGACATTATTATTTTAGTCGCAGCTATAGTTTGATGATTTGTATGAGCACCCTGACCGTGGTTCAGTGGTGTGCACCGTCGTGTATTTGTGCAACTATAGTGCCATTGCTTTGCATGGGCATCCTCCCTCCGCGGACGAGGATGTGCTCCGGGGCCTCTGGAGACTTGTCGTATGGATATCTGGATATGTGGCCAAACCCGAGTATACATACAGCATTGCATTGCTTCATGATGAAGGGTAGAGGAAAATCATAGATGTTATTGAGGATGGTTGTGTGTGTGTGTGTGTGTGTATATATATATATATATATATATATATATATATATATATATATGGATGTTTAGTGTGTTGTTATAGATTTAAATGTTGTTAAACCCTTCCCATGTTTGATGTTAAATCGTTTCTTATCCCCTTGTTTTTGTTGTGGTGCTTGTTTTATTTTATTTTGTACCTTAGACCTGGAGTAGGCAGATGGCGCATTGGGATCATCCTTGGATGACCCAGGATGTAGGGTTCCCTTCTCACGGGGACCTTTGAGTTCGAGTTCATCGATCTCAACGGGTGGCTAGTGGACCCCATCACCCGCTTCACAGTTTACATAGGTCCAATTTCGGTGACTACCGGAATGGGACAGGGAGCTCCCCTAGGTTTGGTTGGCACCTTCAGAGCCGGTCTGACCCTTCCCTTTCCCATTGGATTTTCGGATGGTCAGATACCACCGATGCCGGGCATGGCACCAGTTCCTCCCATAGTACCCTTTGAGGTACTTGTCCCAGCACCAGCACCCGAGCCTGTGCTAGCACCTGTGCTGGAGGAGGACCCAGTTGTGTGACACCCTTCTACCCAGCATGTTATAAGGCAATGAATATAAATAATTTAATAATAAAAACATGCACTCATTTAATAAGTTTAAAACAATTGTCCATGGGTAGAAAAGTCTCACATGAACCAGTTACAACGCGGAAATAAACCAAGTATAAAATCAATAAAACATGAAGAAATAACTACCCAACCCCGATGTCACACTCAGAGCTGGTATAACCGTTCCGGAAAATAACATCCTCGGAATACAAAGGAAAAACAACTAAACATAAGTAAGCCCTAACTATGAGTGGCGGCTCCTCAGAGTCACTCCTCTCCGGGCTGCTCATCGTCCTCTGCAAATGCCAATCAGGCCAAACACAACAATACAGGGAGTAAGATTCATGTAATCATATAAACAGCAGGGGAATAGTACGCAAGGTAAACATACACATAAGCATACATCAACATCCAACAGTATCATAACAACCAAGTATGCTATGCTATGCAATGCATCAACTACTCCGCTACTCCAACTATGCATGTGGATCCAAACTAACTCAGGATGAACGACTTTGGAGTTACATATCCGTATTGGCCATAAAAGCACCAACACCGGCAGTTTACCAAACCTTGGGTGAACCCCATGGATAGCCAACGCATCAAACCGTGGATGCCTCATCACGGGGGGCCTCGGTCACCAAACCTTGGGTGACCTACCGTGGATGGCCAGATCACCGTACTCTCGGGCGATCTCCCCTTTGTCGAAATTCCCCCATCAACTACTCCAATGATTTAAGCAAATGGCACAACAACAAACAATCTCAACCACCTCCTTGCTTGGGCCATGAAGCTCCCAAGACTTTCAACATCAAACTCAACGTAACCTTAGACCCAATCCGTGGGATCAAGGCTCCCTTGGCCAATAAGCACCAAGGTTCAACTCAACGTGCTTGGGTCTATAAGCACCCAAGACTTCAACTTATCAACGTGCGGTAACCCAACGGATACCGACTTAACATGTGATTATCTAATTATCTTATATAATTAATAACCAGGTTGTCTAATCTTTATCTTTGGTTATTTATCTCAACTTATCATCATAGGGAATGGGGTTAAAAACCCCTTAAGTCCTTTAATTGCATTACTGTCCAGGGGGGTCAGCACGGTCGTGCTTAGACCCTAGCACGGTCGTGCTTGGACACGTGAGGGCGTGCTGCCCTTTTAAGTGAAGCACGGTCGTGCTTCACACTCAGCACGGTCGTGCTCAGCAGCACGATCGTGCTGTTTGACCTGCTTGGCCGTGCTGAGCAGCGCGGGCATTTTCCAGAATTTGAGTGGGAGCACGGTCGTGCTCCTTGTTCAGCACGGTCGTGCTCAATGCACGACTGCACTGTTCTGGGCAGGGACAGAAACCAAGTTCAACCAGACCATTAGGGATTAAAACCTAACTTAACACGTTTGTTAAACCTAACTATTCAATTTAACAGTTTTATCAACATACTAATAATCATAGCCACAACATCAATCAACCAATCATCAGATTAATAACAATCCTCAACATATCATCATACTCATTAAACAACCAACATGTTCATAGGCATATAACACTACAATAACCAGAAACATATTATCACAGATTAAATGCCATATTACAACGAACATACATACAACAACACCGGGGTCATAGTGAACCCCGTTACCTTACACTACCCACTGCCTAATGAATACAATTCCCTTCTCCCCATACCTGGATTGAAGGTAGCTCTAACACGTCCCAACGAACGAACCGGTTCCTCTCCTAACGGCGACTCACACCAACACGAACCTTGGATCAACAAAACAAGCCAAGGATTAGTTCCCTATTCACAATAATGAAAGGAAACCAAGGAAGGGTAAGGAACGTTACCTATGTACTGACACGGTTAAGCTAGCGATCTCCAAGGCTCCCAAAACTGATCAAGAGGAAGGGAAAGGAGGAATGCTAATTCTGGCCGCACTACGGCTGCTGCAAAACACCAAAAGTAGGGTTATCTGCCAAACCCTCGAGTCTGTTCAGGTATATAACGTTCGGACCTGAGCACAGTCGTGCTTAACATTGAGCACGGTCGTGCTTCACTTAGCGTCAGCGAGACGCGGTCCACACATTGAGCACGGGCGTGCTCACCAATGAGCACCGTGCTCACCAATGAGCACGGGCGTGCTCACCAATGAGCACGGTCGTGCTCAACTTAAAATCAGAAACACGCTTCTGACTTTAAGCATGGGCTTGCTGGCTGATGAGCACGAGCGTGCTCATGTACCAGAAAGGGACTTTTAGGCTAAAATCCCACTTAGCCCTTAACCAACATCATTAAATAACTAAAAAAAATTAACTTAATAAAACATTTTAGGAAAAACAGGGTGTTACAATTGCACCCCCCTTATAAAAATTTCGTCCTCGAAATTTCTACGTACCTCAAACGAAAAGATGCGGATACGCCTCCATCATCTGACTCTCGAGCTCCCAGGTAGCGCTTTCCTCAGTTGCCCCGCTCCAAACTACTTTAACCAAGGGAATCTCTTTGCCTCTTAGCTGCTTCACCCTCCTATCTTCGACTCGAAGGGGTAACACCTCAAATGTCAAGTTCTCTTTTAACTGTATTGTATCGGGAACTATCACTTGACTAGGGTCATGAATGTATTTCCTGAGTTGAGACACATGAAAAACGTTGTGGAGATTTGACAAGAACGGGGGTAAGGCTATTTGGTAGGCGACTTCGCCGACTCTTTTAAGGATTTGGTAAGGACCAATGAACCTCGGAGTAAGTTTCCTTGCCTTCATCACTCTACCAACCCCAGTCGTCGGGGTAACTCTCAAGAATACATGATCACCTTCCTGGAATTCGAGCGCCTTCCTCCTTTTATCATGGTAGCTCTTCTGCCTACTCTGTGCAACTCTCATCTTTTCCTGAACTAACCTGATCTTTTCTGTTGTTTCCTGGACTATCTCTGGCCCTAGCACCACACTATCACTAGGTTCACTCCAACACAAGGGTGTCCTACATCTCCTCCCATACAGAGCTTCATAAGGTGCCATCCCAATGCTGGAATGGAAGCTGTTGTTGTAGGTGAACTCTATTAGGGGCAAAAACTTGTCCCAACTTCCTGACTGTTCTAACACACAAGCCCTCAACAAGTCCTCTAAGGACTGGATGGTCCGCTCAGACTGCCCATCAGTCTGTGGGTGGTAAGCTGAACTAAGCCTAAGCTTTGTCCCTAAAGCCTCTTACAAACTATTCCAAAACCTAGAGGTAAACCTCGGGTCTCTATCTGAAACTATGCTAGAGGGTACACTATGAAGCCTAACTATCTCTTTGATGTACAGCTTAGCTAACTTCTCCAATGGATACTCCATGTTCATCGGAATGAAATGGGCAGACTTAGTCAGTCTATCCACAACAACCCATATAGCCTCAAAACCAGCTGGAGTCCTAGGGAGTCCAGACACAAAATCCATGGAGATGCTATCCCATTTCCATTCTGGGATACTCAAAGGTTGCAACTTACTTGAAGGCCTTTGATGCTCTATCTTAGCCTTCTGGCAAACTAGGCACGCATATACAAACTCAGCTACATCCTTTTTCATCCTAGGCCACCAAAACATCCTCTTAAGGTCCTAATACATCTTAGTGGCACCTGGGTGCACACTCAGTCCACTCCTATGACCTTCTTCTAAGATCAACTTCCTAAGCTCAGGAACATCAGGCACACAAACTCTATCCTTAAACCTCAAGATGCCATCACTGCCATCCTTAAAACTTAGGTCTCTACCCTGAGCGAGCAACTCTCGCTGGTCTAAGAGAAACTTGTCTAACTTCTGACCCTCTCTAATCTGATCCATCAACCTGTTGGTAACCTTCAAGGTACCAAGCTTAATACTCTTAGGGGTAAACTCACAAGCTAGACTAAGGTCTCGAAACTCCTCAATCAAATCCATCTCCCTAACCATCAAAGCGGAGATGTGCAGGGTTTTCCTACTCAAGGCATCGGCCACCACATTGGCCTTTCCTGGGTGATAGGTCAGCTCGAAGTCATAATCCTTTAAAAACTCCATCCACCTACGCTGCCTCATATTCAACTCTTTTTTATCAAAGAGGTACTTCAAACTCTTATGATCACTAAAAACCTCAAACCTCGCTCCATACAGGTAATGCCTCCAAATCTTTAAGGCAAATACCACAGCTCCTAACTCTAGGTCGTGGGTAGGGTAGTTCTTCTCATGGGTTTTCAACTGCCTAGAAGCATAAGCAACTACCTTACCATTCTGCATCAGCACACCACCTAACCCTTGCTTAGAAGCATCGCAGTAAACTACGAAGGGTTTACTAGGATCTGGCAAAACTAACACTGGTGCTGACGTCAACCTATTCTTAAGGGTTTGGAAACTCTCTTCACACCTAGAGTCCCACACAAACAACTGTCCCTTCTTGGTGAGACGGGTTAAGGGTAAAGCTATCTTAGAGAAACCTTCTATAAACCGCCTATAGTACCCGACTAACCCCAAGAAACCCCTAATCTCGGTTACAGACTTTGGCGCTTCCCACTGGAGCACCGTCTCTACCTTAGCTGGGTCTACTGCTATGCCACCCTTAGAGATGACATGTCCTAAGAAGCTCACTTCCTCTAACCAGAACTCACATTTAGACAACTTAGCATACAACTGCTTTTCCTTAAGGGTCTGCAAGACAACCCTCAAGTGTTCCTCATGTTCCTCCTTACTCTTGGAGTACACTAAGATGTCGTCTATAAACACCACCACGAACTTATCCAAGTAAGGGTGAAAGGTCTTGTTCATGTAGTCCATGAAGACCGCAGGAGCATTGGTCACACCGAAGGGCATAACCAAATACTCATAGTGACCATATCGCGTCCTAAACGCTGTCTTCGGGATGTCCTCAGACTTAACCCGAATCTGATGGTACCCTGATCTCAAATCTATCTTTGAAAAGACGCAAGCGCCCATCAACTGGTCCATAAGATCATCAATCCTAGGGAGGGGATACCGATTCTTTATGGTCACCTTGTTGAGCTGTCGAAAGTCGACACACAACCTCATACTACCATCCTTCTTCTTCACCAACAACACAGGCGCTCCCCACGGAGACACACTCGGCCTAATGAACTGCTTCTTCATCAGGTCCTCTAACTGTTCTTTCAACTTAGCTAGCTCTAGAGGAGACATTCTATAGGGTGCTATGGAGATTGTCCCGGTGCCAGGCACTAAGTCTATGGTAAACTCAACATCTCTCTCTGGGGGTAAGTTATAAACATCCCCGGGAAACACTTCAGGAAATTCCCGCACAACAGGCAAGCTGGCGACATCAGGAGGGCTGCTCTCTACTTCCAGGGAAGCTAACATCATGTATACTTGGGCTTCGTCTTTCATCGAAGCTTGAACTTGGCTGGCAGAGAGAAGGTCCGGATTCTTAGACTCCTTTGGAGTTCCAAAAATCAGGGTTTTATCGAAACAGTTCAGGAGGACATGGTTGGAAGATAACCAGTCCATACCCAGAATAATATCCAGGTCTTTCAAAGGGAAGCATACAAGATCAGCAATGAATGTCCTATCATTTATAACTATATGACAGTTCTTGCATGCATAAGAAGTAGAAACAGGTTTATTTGTAGGTGTAGAAACCAACAAATCATACTCAAGGAAAGCAACAGGCAACTCAAGATTCTTGACCCTATCATACGATATAAATGAATGAGTAGCACCCGAATCATACAACACAGTCAATTGAGTTCCATCGATAAAACATGTACCTTGAATCAAGTCATCAGACTCGGAGGCTTCAGTTCCACTAAGAGTAAAGACTCTTCTAGTGGTCTTCAGTCGATTGGCCTGGGGCTTCTGATTCTTGCCGGCGCTGGGAGGCTCGGCCTTGGCTCCTTCACACTCTCGGCTGATGTGTCCTGGCTTGCCGCATCTGAAGCAGATAACTTGCGTCTCCTTGCACTGAGACGAGTAGTGATCTATAGCACCACACTTGCCACATCTCATGGACCTAGAGGCATTAGAGAACCCGCCTCTAAACCCATCCTGCTGAAACTGTGGCTTCTTACCACTCTGCTTGAAATCTCTACCGGTCGGAGCATACCTCTGCTTACCCTTGTCCCTCTGATCAGTCCTCTTGCCACTCTGGCTATCTGACCCTCTGGAACTGGCAACTCTGAACTGGCTGACATCCTCATATATCCTGCACTTGTTGACCAGAATAGGGAAGACTCTGATCTCCTGGTAGCTGATGGCCTGCTTGATCTCAGGTCGGAGTCCAGCCTCAAACTTCACACACTTCGAACGGTCATCCGTCTCATGCTGGTAGGGAGTGTAGTACCTAGCCAGCTCCTCAAACTTGGCCGCATAGTCACCGACTGACAGCGACCCTTGCCTCAAGGACAAGAATTCCATCTCCTTCTTGTCTCTGATATCCACTGGAAAGTACTTCTCCAGGAATCTCTGCCTGAACACAGCCCACGTAACAGCTGTGCCCTCAGCCTGCATCCTCTGCCTGCAGTTATCCCACCAATGCTCAGCCTCCTCGGTCAGCATGAAGGTAGCAAAGATGAGCTTCTGCTGATCGTTGCAATCCATGGCTCTGAAGATCTTTTCTGTCTCCCTCAGCCACAACAAAGCTCCTTCCGGATCGTACGCGCCCTTGAACGACGGAGGGTTGTTCCTCTGGAACTTATCCAGTCCCTGGAACTCAGCTGGCCCACCGTTGTTAGGGTTAACCTGCAAGATAGCATTGGCCAGAAGTGCCAATGCGTCTGCGATCGCCTGATCGTTGCGTCCTCTACCGGCCATTAGTTCCTGTACAAGTCCAACACAACTCTTAATACAGAAACTTAAGCGAGTAAAAGCTACAGGCAACTAACTTAAAACATCATTATCTATACAAGTATAGACAATTCACACAAGAGTCACACAACTGACTCACAACAGACTCATACCACGTCCGAACAAGGTCGAACTGCTCTGATACCACTAAATGTGACACCCTTCTACCCAGCATGTTATAAGGCAATTAATATAAATAATTTAATAATAAAAACATGCACTCATTTAATAAGTTTAAAACAATTGTCCATGGGTAGAAAAGTCCCACATGAACCAGTTACAACGCGGAAATAAACCAAGTTTAAAATCAATAAAACATGAAGAAATAACTACCCAAACCCCGATGTCACACTCAGAGCTGGTATAACCGTTCCGGAAAATAACATCCTCGAAATACAAAGGAAAAACAACTAAACATAAGTAAGCCCTAACTATGAGTGGCGGCTCCTCAGAGTCACTCCTCTCCGGGCTGCTCATCGTCCTCTGCAAATGCCAATCAGGCCAAACACAACAATACAGGGAGTAAGATTCATGTAATCATATAAACAGCAGGGGAATAGTATGCAAGGTAAACATACACATAAGCATACATCAACATCCAACAGTATCATAACAACCAAGTATGCTATGCTATGCAATGCATCAACTACTCTGCTACTCCAACTATGCATGTGGATCCAAACTAACTCAGGATGAACGACTTTGGAGTTACATATCCGTATTGGCCATAAAAGCACCAACACCGGCAGTTCACCAAACCTTGGGTGAACCCCATGGATAGCCAACGCATCAAACCGTGGATGCCTCATCACGGGGGGCCTCGGTCACCAAACCTTGGGTGACCTACCGTGGATGGCCAGATCACCGTACTCTCGGGCGATCTCCCCTTTGTCGAACTTCCCCCATCAACTACTCCAATGATTTAAGCAAATGGCACAACAACAAACAATCTCAACCACCTCCTTGCTTGGGCCATGAAGCTCCCAAGACTTTCAACATCAAACTCAACGTAACCTTAGACCCAAACTGTGGGATCAAGGCTCCCTTGGCCAATAAGCACCAAGGTTCAACTCAACGTGCTTGGGTCTATAAGCACCCAAGACTTCAACTTATCAACGTGCGGTAACCCAACGGATACCGACTTAACATTTGATTATCTAATTATCTTATATAATTAATAACCAGGTTGTCTAATCTTTATCTTTGGTTATTTATCTCAACTTATCATCATAGGGGAATGGGGTTAAAAACCCCTTAAGTCCTTTAATTGCATTACTGTCCAGGGGGGTCAGCACGGTCGTGCTTAGACCCTAGCACGGTCGTGCTTGGACACGTGAGGGCGTGCTGCCCTTTTAAGTGAAGCACGGTCGTGCTTCACACTCAGCACGGTCGTGCTCAGCAGCACGATCGTGCTGTTTGACCTGCTTGGCCGTGCTGAGCAGCGCGGCCATTTTCCAGAATTTGAGTGGGAGCACGGTCGTGCTCCCTGTTCAGCACGGTCGTGCTCAATGCACGACTGCACTGTTCTGGGCAGGGACAGAAACCAAGTTCAACCAGACCATTAGGGATTAAAACCTAACTTAACACGTTTGTTAAACCTAACTATTCAATTTAACAGTTTTATCAACATACTAATAATCATAGCCACAACATCAATCAACCAATCATCAGATTAATAACAATCCTCAACATATCATCATACTCATTAAACAACCAACATGTTCATAGGTATAACACTACAATAACCAGAAACATATTATCACAGATTAAATGCCATATTACAACGAACATACATACAACAACACCGGGGTCATAGGGAACCCCGTTACCTTACACTACCCACTGCCTAATGAATACAATTCCCTTCTCCCCATACCTGGATTGAAGGTAGCTCTAACACGTCCCAACGAACGAACCGGTTCCTTCCCTAACGGCGACTCACACCAACACGAACCTTGGATCAACAAAACAAGCCAAGGATTAGTTCCCTATTCACAATAATGAAAGGAAACCAAGGAAGGGTAAGGAACGTTACCTATGTACTGACACGGTTAAGCTAGCGATCTCCAAGGCTCCCAAGACTGATCAAGAGGAAGGGAAAAGGAGGAATGCTAGTTCTGGCCGCACTACGGCTGCTGCAAAACACCAAAAGTAGGGTTATTTGCCAAACCCTCGACTCTGTTCACGTATATAACGTTCGGACCTGAGCACGGTCGTGCTTAACATTGAGCACGGTCGTGCTTCACTTAGCGTCAGCGAGATGCGGTCCATGCTTTGAGCACGGGCGTGCTCACCAATGAGCACGGGCGTGCTCACCAATGAGCACGGGCGTGCTCACCAATGAGCACGGTCGTGCTCAACTTAAAATCAGAAACACGCTTCTGACTTTAAGCACGGGCTTCCTGGCTGATGAGCACGAGCGTGCTCATGTACCAGAAAGGGACTTTTAGGCTAAAATCCCACTTAGCCCTTAACCAACATCATTAAATAACTAAAAAAAATTAACTTAATAAAACATTTTAAGAAAAACAGGGTGTTACAAGTTGCACCAGTTTATGACCCGATGCCTGTTTTAGCGGCACCTGCACTTCCTAAGGTCCGAGCTACTGGTTCAGAGTCTTCTCGAGTGTCCTCCCGACTACCTTCCTGAGAGAGTGGAGTTTATAGCAGATGTTCCAGAGACCTTCCGATAGGAGCTCTTCCAGTGGTAGCAGAGGAGAGGCAGGACCGTTGAGACCACCGAGTGGTAGTGAGGGTAGTAGTCTGTGATAGCTTAGGTCAGTGCTATCGATGTAGGTGTGAGTGTGAGGTTTTTCATGTATTTTGAGATGGGACTGGGTGTGGAGAGTCGGCGAGGCATTTTTCTTTCAGCATTTTGATGTATTTTGTTATATCTTCGGTTGTACATATTGGGATCCTACTGATGGGATTTCCTTGACAGTACTATTTTCGGATGTGATGTACATTTTTATGCATGTATGTATGTAGTTATGTATGTATGTTTATATTTGTTGTTTTATATTGTAAGTTTTAATATTTATGCTATTTTAACATAGCCGTTTAACGCTAATAATACGATTAGGTTTTTAATAATTTGGGGTTTTTCTTTAATGGGACGTCGGGGCGTCTCAGCCCTGGTGCTGAACAAGGAGGGATTCTTCAAACATCATCTTGTAAACTTGATCTATAAGAACCATAATGTAGAATGTCCCAACTGCAAGCTTATGCATTAACCCAAGATCAACAACCTCAACCACTTTTATCGACACAGGTATTGAATTAATTATCATCCATTTGTCTTTTCAAGTTCTTTATGTGAGTTCAAGTTCTAATGAAAACTTGACTGAAAATCTCATTCCTACATAGTTTTTTGGATGGAGCAAAAGCCCGGGTTTATAATATCTGAAGAAGACGTGTTCATGAATGGGTCTCAGCCTTGCTTACCGATATAATACGAAGAAGAATTAATGTTCCACACCGTGGGTCTGACATTATTCGTTTTTGTTTACTATAACAAGTTAGACTATGAGTTTAGGGTAGTTTAGAGATGTAGTTACTATGTAACTTGAAGTTTGTATCTAGAAATGGCATTGTAAGTTGAAGTTTGCATTTGACAAAATTAATGTTGTGGGGGAACATGTTTAAGTTCATATCCTGTGTTTATTTTGATGTTTATTTTGTTGAATACATGGCTAAACTCATATAACAAAAAAAATTTTTTTTTTTTAAAAGGCTTTTGGTTATGAATGCAACTGATGTTAAAAGTTCACCTTTAACTGCGGTTCTTAAGACAACCGCTGTTATAAGTGAACTGATAACAGCGGTTGTATAATCGACGTTACAAGTTAAACTTGTAACGTCGGTTGATTTAACGACGCCTCAAAATCCGACGTTAAAAGTCAATTTTAACCGACGTTAAAATGTTTCCTGCACTAGTGCGATTTGCATACGTTGTTTAAAATTTGGTGTTTTCCAGTTCCAAAAATAGATTAAATTGTTGCACTTGCATTGTGGTTCTCCATCATTTTTGTCACTTAATTAATTTAAAGTTTGGCATTTTCCTATACTATAAAAAAAATTACATTCCTTATTTGGCTCATGCTTCATGATGAAGTATTAATTGACTGTCTCAAGGCAAATCATCACGTGGCTCAAATAAGGCTCATCTGGCCCATAATATTTTATGTCCCCGATGCTTGATGCGTGAAGAATCCATCTTTCACCTTTCCAGAGATCGTGGCTTGGTTACATCTGTTTGGGATTGTTTGGGCATTCTCCACCATCAAGATTTCTTAAACGAAATTGAGGCATATAGACATCATTATTAGCTTACGTTAGTTTACTATGATTTGCATACGTTGTTTAAAGTTTGGTGTTGTCCTGTACCAAAAGAGATTAAATTGTAGCCCACGCATTATGGTTTGTTGACATTTTGGTTCTCCATCGTTTTGTCCCTTAATTAATCTAAAGTTTTGCGTTTTTCTATACTAGAAAAATGTTAAATTCCTTATTTGGCTCATGCTTCATGATGAAGCATTAACTAACTGTCTCAGGGCAAATCATCATATTTCACAAATAAGGCTTATCTAGCCCATAGTGGTTTATGTCCCTGATGCTTGACGCATGAAGAATCCATCTTTCACCTTTTCAGAGATTGTGGCTTGGCTACATTTATTTGGGATTGGATAGGCATTCTCCACAATCGAGATTTCTTAAACAAAATTGAGGCATATAGACATCATTATTAGCTTACGTTAGTTTACTATGTTTTGCATACGTTGTTTAAAGTTTGGTGTTTTCCTGTACCAAAAGAAATTAAATTGTTGTGCACGCATTGTGGTCTGTCGATATTGTGGGCCTCCATCGTTTTTATCCCTTAATTAATCCAACGTTTGGCATTTTCCTGTACTAGAAAAATATTAAATTCCTTATTTGGCTCATGCTTCATGATGAAGTATTCACTAACTGTCTTAGGGCAAAGTGTCACGTGGCTCAAATAAGGCTTATCTAGCTCATGCTTCATGATGAAGTATTAACTAACTGTTTTAGACTCTGATACCATCTTAGAATTTGAACTTTAAGCCTAAGTCAGCCCAAAAGTTAACGCAAGAGCTGAGGGTTGTCCAAGCCATATAATAAATACTTTGATCATATCTCTAGTTGATGTGGAATCCCAACAGTTTTAAACTTTTGTTGTTTTCTTCTATAAAAAAGCATTAAATATTTTGTCTGGCACATATTTTTTTGAGATGAGGATGACAAAGATCCCAATATGATATGGCTGTATAACTTGCTGCTTTGTTGTTGAAGCAAAATACATGAAAGAAAACTATTAACCATGAGCAGCAACAATAACTTTTTTTTTTTATGAGGAGCAGCAACAATAACTTTATATCCAAAATTAAGAAATAATTGACATTTTATTTTAAAGAAAAATAATTCAACATGTGAATGGTCATAAGGTTCCAATAATTGAAAGCGACACTAGTGCAGGAAGTGCTTTTTACGTCAGTCAAAATTGATTTTGGACGTTTGAATAATGCCTGACGTTATTGGAGCAGTCATTAAAAGTGTAACTTTTTACGTTAGTTTAAAACTGACGTTAAAACAAAGCCTTTAACGTCAGTTGTTTAGTACAACTGACGTTAAAACACATTTTTTAAAAAATAAATAAAGTTTAACGTCAGTTGTTTCATTAAACAGGCGTTAAATGATTAACTTTTAATGTCAGTTTTTAGTACAACTGACGTTAAAAGCCAATTTATTTTTTTTTAAATTACTTTTAACATCAGTTGTACTAAACAAATGATGTTAAAGGCTTTATTTTTCTAAAAAAAAAATCTGTTACAATATATCCCTTCCCCCAACTATCCCTGCATTTAGTAAACAGTCCAGTAAACAGTCTAGTAATAGTCCAATATTTCACTTAAATTTCATTAGTAAAATAAAAGTATATATATATATATATATATATATATATATATATATACAAAGGAACAAATGGGGGGAAAAAACCAAAACCCCATTGTTAGAAAAAACATAACCAAAAGTTTCTATACTAATTACTACACTCCTCTATATAAGTTTCTATACTAATTACTAACTTCACATCTTCTATATACTCCTGAGGTATACTTGCGGGCAATCCTTTCTCTTTAGCATACTTGAAGAAAAATTCTGCAAACTGCGTCCTCAAGTCTTTGAACTCTTTATTGTCAAGAGGAGATTGGTTGCTGTTAAAAGCTTGCACACGTTCAAATAAATCACGGTAACATTAATTAACGCAAGGAAAAGGAAAACTAAAATATATAAATAAATAAGTTGTTTAATTAAGTATTACCTTCTTCCATCCCTCTGTAATAGATGAGGAGACTATGTTCAGTATATGGTGCATCACATAATAGCCACAAGACCAACTGCCCGGCTGAAATCGAGACTATAAAAGAAATGAAATTTAATGTCAGTTAAATAAACATATATATTTCTACCTTAGTAATTAGTAATTATAATATTAATTACTATTTAACAAACTAGCAACCTTGAGGATAATCCATCCAGGATTTCCTTTAGACTTAAAAGTCCTACTCCGCCCGTTGGCATAGCTCAAACTACAAGTCTTCAGCGCACTATCATAAACAGAATATTCATGTCAATTAACCAATTCATCATGTGTCGCATAAAATTAAAGTAAATTTTAAAACTTACATTAAATAGAAGATTAACCTCTAATGGCGAGTTCTGGTGGAGAGAGCATAGGAAGATGACAGTATGCCTGGCAGGATGAATTACAAGCAACTGTCAATGCCCTCTCATTATGTACGGTGCCAGATATAGCTCCTTGCGATCATCACCTCCCAGTAATCTCGTTAAGTACGATGTGACTTCATTGTGATTCACAAAGAATTCAGGCTGAAGGGAGTAGGGCTCTAAGAAGCCTAATTGGTTGGAGCCCATCTCGAGTTGAAGTCGATGGAGATACCTACGATATGAATATAGTAAATCATAAAATTCAAATAAAATATATAAATTGAATTAATTATAAAATTATAAAGCATACTTACATCGACCAAAGACTCACAATTGTGGTGGATAGTTGCTGGCCATCATTGCAAAAATACCCAATATCGTCACCACTGAATACAAATGCAAGCTCATGCTCATGAAGTGGGCGTGCCAGCCAACCATCATGCTCCAACTCCCATTGAAAAAGCATGGGTGCATAATCCTCGCCAATCAAGAAAAACCGAGTCATGAGAGACATCTTACCCGCCTTTGCCTTCAATATTAAATAAATCAGGTATATAGGTTGGACATTAACAATGAATATATACCTTCCGTGCCAACTCGAGCTCCCGCTGCGCCAGCTCAAACTCTCGCCGTTTCGCTTCCAACTCAAGCTCATGGCGTCGGACCTCCAATTACCGCTCCCTATCTGCCAACTCATCCACCTCCACATGTGTCCTATTATAGCTCTCTTTTGTGCTCACATGTGTGAAGTTGACACAGGCAAACACAAGAAGGGGGGGTTGAATTGTGTTTGTTAATATTTTTCGAAAACAGCCTTTTCAAAAAGATTTTCTCACACAAAAATAAGGAGGCAGAATAAAGCACACAGAAAAGAAGTCTTTTGAAGGATTAACAAATTCAAGTTCAAATCCCCACAGTTAGTATAAACACGTAAAACAAAAGAGATAAGGGATTAGAAGATTTACACAAGATGTTTTATCCTGGTTCACTCTCTTCCAACCAAGAGCTACGTCCAGTCCCTTCTTCTTGAAGGATTTTTCACTATTTTCAAATAGATTACACCAAGTATTCAACACCTCTCCAGGCTCACAAGTATTTCTTTCTTACCAAGCCTCTTCAGGCTCTACCTCTAATAAAGAGTTTTGATTTCTTTGATCTTCTAACTCACTATATGTGAGAGTATGAAAGTTTAAGATCAGATAAATATTATAGCAATATTCAAACTATAATATTACAGACTTTTGCTTTTTGAATGAATAAGAAAATATTTGCTTCGCAAGAGATTTCTTGAGATTTCTTTGTATGCGCAAAAGTTGTTTCTTCAAAAGCTTTAGTCTTCTATTTATAGGGTCCTTGATCTTCTCTTCAGAATCTTCAACGGTTGTATTTGAAATTCCCGTTTAGTAATAGAGTCAACCAAGTAAATATCCGTTGAGACTCAGCTTGCTCGAGGCCTTTGTACTGTGAGACAAATTCTTGCATGAAAAAGCACACCTCTGAGCAAAAGCAGCTTGAAAACAGTTTTGCCTCCTTTGTACAAGTTCCAACTATATCAGCGTAAAAGGTGACAGGGTACAAAAACGTTTTGCATTGTACTATTCTGCTTTTTGCAAGTCCTGACTTGTACTATGTCTCTCTCAATGAAACAAGGCAAAGGGAATTGTTAATAGAAAACGAGAAGAACCATTATAAATGAAATGAATATCAATCACAAGAAATAAATTCGCTTTGATTCAAATTGGTATAAATGCTTAAAAAAAATCTTCGTCCAGCAAACTAGCGTAAAGGCAAGATAAGCAAAAAAGAGTTTTAAGGCTTCGTCCACTGACGTGGCAACCAAAACTTCGTCTACTCAAAACAACGGTCTTGCCAGTACCTGAGATATCTAAAAACTCCGTCCAGTGACGTGGCAATAGCAGACTAAGGTTATTATTAGAGAGAAGCTCTCGTCTACACGAAGAGAAATTCTCCGTCCACTAAAAGCATTCAAGCGCTCGTCCACTGACGTGGCACTAGAGTTATAATGGAGAGTGGACTCGACCACTCTTTCAGCATAAGATATTCAATAGAAAACATATGGACGCGGATTTGCAAGGAGAATAGACTTAACATTTTAGCTTATAAGAACAGAGATTCTTTAAGACTAAAGGCACTTGTTAGATTTAAAGCAATAACACTTTGCTACACAAATTTAATTCTTATTGTTAACATCAAAACCTAGAGATTATTTAATCCAAATCATTTTGGTTCCAACAATCTCCCCCTTTTTGATGATGACAAAAACTAATTAAATTTATTTTGCAAAGTTTAAGAGAGCTTACAAGGCTCCCCCTAAGACAAGGCAGTCAACAGATAAATGCTGTTAAGGCATAATAAGTCAAGTCTCATTTGCAATAACATTGATTAACAAATCAAGATAGCATCCTATAAAACATTAGAGTTCAAAGCAGTATTGAAGCATAAACATGAAGTCAAGGCATAGTATCAGCAAGATGAGTATATATTTATGCATATGCAGACAACTATGTACTTTAAAAAAAAAATCTCTGTATTAATTATAAAATTTAATCTTTCCTTTCTCCCCCTTTTTTGTCATCAGACAAAAAGGCAAAAGGGAGTGGACCATCATTGTCAGCAAACAAGAAAAGGATAAAGACAGAGAAAAGAACTGAAAAAAAATTTAGATAGAAGGAGGTGGTGGAGGAGGTGGTTGATTAGGCTGTGGATTTTGATTCCTTTGAAACTCCAAGATCAGAGCCAGCATTTGATTCATTACAGCATTTGTAGGGGCCAGAGAGTCTTGAACTTGCTTCTGCACCCTTTCTTCAAGCTGTTGAGCCATCTGCTCAGTCTTTTCCTCAACTATCTTGCCAACCTTATCATCAACAATTTTCCCAATGATGTCTTCAAGATTGGGTGGCAAGGTAAGTTGTCTTGAGCTCTCAGCAGTGTCAGAGACAGTGTCTTGAACTTGGGCTGCTGTTCTGACCATAGCAAGAGCTAATGGTTGAGAAGAAGTCTTAGCAGACTCAGCTCCTTGCTTAGAGACACCAGCCTCAGCAGGCTGCTTAGCTTGTGCAGATGAAGGTTCAACTGAAGTAGGCTGAGAAGACATTTGCTCATCAAGTTCAGGGCCTTCTACAATTAACTCTTGGGCTGCCTGATCTGAGGAAGAAGTTGCTGGAGGTGCAGTGGCAACTGTAATAGGTTTCTGAGGTAAATCCTTTGCCCAGTGGATAGGTATGATTTCCTCCACATCCCTGCTGGTAATAGGAAGTCCCCACAGATCTTTGTAGATCATGTGCCTTACTTTGGATAGGCCACATTTTCCTCTGTACTTAGGAATTTCCTTCTTCTCTTCTTGAGTCAAACCAGAAGAAGAGGCTTTCCTGGTGCAGTGGATGATGTGAGATAACCAGAAGTCTGCAGCCTTCATCTCTCCAATTTTCTGCACATCCTCCATATATAGATAGAAGTCAAGCTCGGAGTGATCAAAGAGTTCTTGAGACAAGTCCAGAATGGCAGAGTGAGCTTCAGGCATGACCCCTTTATTTCTTCTGCACCTCATGTCTTTGTCTTTGTTGAGGTCTATCATGCCAAGCCTTGGACAGATGGGGTAGGGAGCAATGCCTACTCGAGTTTCCTTATGGTGTCTCAGCCATGTGATAGGAATCCATCGTGCAGCTCTCTCAATCTGGAAGTAGCTGAACTCCCACTTCAGAATGTTGTAGATCAGTTGATCTGCGAAGGGGTCTGAAGCACTTCCATAGATGCTGGGATGCTCAAATTTCATCCATTGTGTGTTTGCATCCAGAATAATTGGAACGTGCCTAGATGATCGAGCTCTCCTCTCAGGTAAGGTAGGCAGATGGTTCCTTTTAGGATCAGTTTCCCATACGGGAATGATGTGCCGTGCTACTCCTTGAGTGTGAGGAATCAGAGGTGGGGTTTTTTGTAGGTTGGGGTAAATTTTTCTTGGAGGGAAACGGTTGAGGGGTAGATGGGTGAGGAGAGGGCCATGGTGGGTGTTCATCTCTGATGGAAAGGGACCTTTTGGGGGCTGAGAGTTTGGGTATTTGGTGGTCCAGGGGTATTCCTCATAAGGTTCATAGTCATACTCAGGATGGGAGTACCACCTGGTCAGAGGAGTTTCAAGGTTAAGTTCAGGGTCAGGTTGGTGAGTATGGAACAGAATTTTCCAATTTCTTTTGACCTGAGCCCAGTTCTCGGACCTATTGGCAAAAATAGTGGAAGAAGGTATGATTGGTGGAAAAAGTTTTCTTAGTTGTTTAGGGAAGGGGGCACCTCTGCAGATTCCATCATCCTCTTGATGAAACCAAGGATCTGAATCAGGAATAATGGGTGGAAAGAGGGTTTTGAGTGGTGTAGGTTGAGGTGAGGTTAAGTGAGTTGGGCTATTTAGTGGTGAAGATGGATTTGAGGTTTGGTCAGGTTGTTCTCTTTGTGGTGAGGATTGGGGTGTGGGTAAAGAAGGTCTATATACATTATCAAAGAAATCTACACTTGGGGTAGGGACATCATCACTCACAGTAATAGGAGGAACATCAGAGGATGTGTTGACCTCAGAGGCTGCAAAGGTTCTTGCTTTCCTTGCAGGTTGCCTCCTCTTGGTAGGCACAGCAGCATCAACAGCAACAGCTGCTTTCCTCTTTAAAACTGTTCCCAGTGGAACATTATCATCTTCATCATCGTCTTGAGGCAGAACTAGCTTTCTAGCTCTCTTGGGAGCAGGTTGAGGAGCAAGTTGAGGAGCCTCACTGCCAGGCTCATTTATAACAATGCCTCTGGTAGGCCTTCTAGGAGCAGGCTTTCTGACAGCCATAGTTTTCCTTCTAGTTCCTCTCCTGAGACCAAGAATAGCTGCATTGTTGGCCTCAACTACTTCTTCCTTAATCTTCATTTTCTCTTCTTGCTTTGACATTTCAACAAGCTTGTATGTGTCAAGGTGCATGCTACTTAGATTGCTTTTTCCAAAAATGGCAGCTTGCATCCCCTTTGAACGAAAGATCTTGTCTTGTTCTTCTTGAGGCTTTGCATCTAAGTAATCATACAAGCCTTGCTGCTTGAAGACTTTTGACAGAAGATGAGAGAAAGTGATATGAGAGGCTGTTTCCCTGTGTGTGATGGCATCCTTGAAACGATGAAACAGGATCCATGGCAAGTTTATTTTTGTCTCATAGACCAAGTTGCAGAGACAAAACTTGTGAAGGGCAGAGAGGTTGTCCTTAGACCCTGCCTTGTGAAGCACTGTCTTGTTCAGAATCTGATGAAGAATCCTGATGTGATCCTTCATTTCAGATGACTTCCATGAGTGAGTCCTCACTGTGTCATCTCGCATCAGTGTAACAGCGATGGTTTCAATACCACCAAGATCTTCTTCCCAGTTTTCTGTCATGATTAAACCCTCTTGGGCACATACGATTGCATCAGAAATGGTCTTCTCAGAGACAGTTATCTTCTTTCCTTGGACAAACCCTACTATCTCAGTTTCAGTAATCGTTGGTTTCCTCCAGAAATCCCTTATTAAGTCTGGATAAATCGAGACCTTTTCCAGAAACAAACCGTCCCAACCAGCAGCGTTGATGAACTTGCTTACATCCAAGTTGTACTCACACAAAATTTCAAAGTTAAAATGATGTTCAGCCGCGATATTGATGATGTCAGTAACATAGGCAGGTTCGGGAGTTGAGGTTGAAGCCATTGTTGAGTTCTTGAGTAGGTTAAGGTTTGAAGAAAGAGAGTTCGAAAACTTTTCAGAGAGAAGTTATCAAAGATGAAGAGTAGCGAAAGGTTTTTCAGAGGGAAAGGAGTTACCTTTAAAGAGTTTTCGAATACCAACAGTTTTCAAGGGAAATTAAAAAAAAGATTGATTAGACAAGACTTTAGTGAAAAAACGGCGTTGGTATATTGGGACCGTAAAAAGGTTACGATGGGATTGATGGAAGTCGCTGACTCAGCAAGGAAATGATTAAAATCAAACGTTTTAATATAACTGAGTTCATATATATAAAAGACAAATGTATGTAAGATTGGGTCCACATAAGATTGAGGGTGGACGCATAAAAACATATGTAGTGGACGCGGCACACCAACAGTAGTGGACGCGTAGACTACACAAGTTCTGGACGCCAAAACTAGTGGACGCGCAGATAAAACATGCAATCAATACATATACCATTTTAAACCACATACAACATGTTAAGATGTTTTCTGATAAAAGTAAATCTGTCCTCAGCAAGAGGTTTAGTAAAGATATCTGCCCATTGATGGTCAGTATCTACAAATTGAATATCAAAAACACCCTTTTGCACATAGTCTCTGATAAAGTGATGTTTGATTTCTATATGCTTAGCCCTAGAATGAAGAATTGGATTCTTAGACAGATTAATTGCAGCAGTATTATCACACATTAGTGGAATACTACTTACAAACACATTATAGTCCTCCAATTGGTGTTTGATCCAGAGAAGTTGTGAGCAGCAGTTTGCAGCTGATATATATTCTGCTTCAGCGGTTGATAGGGCAATGCTACTCTGCCTTTTGCTTGACCATGATACTAGATTAGCTCCAATGAAGTGACATCCCCCACTGGTGCTTTTTCTTTCAATTCTATCTCCAGCATAGTCAGCATCGCAAAAGCCAACTAATCTGTAATCTCCATCTTTCTTAAAGCACAGACCAAGATTAGTAGTACCTTTCAAATATCTAAAGATTCTTTTAACTGCTGATAAATGAGATTCTCTAGGATCAGATTGAAAACGAGCACACAAGCAAACACTGAACATTATATCAGGCCTAGAAGCAGTTAGATACAAGAGAGATCCAATCATACCTCTGTATACCTTCTGATCTACCTTTTTCTCTTTATCATCTATGTTCAGTGTGGACGTGGGATGCATAGGTGTGTTCATAGGTTTGCAATCATCCATCTTAAACTTTTTGAGAAGTTCCTTTGTGTACTTAGTTTGATGGATGAACACCCCGTCCATAGATTGTTTGACTTGAAGTCCAAGAAAGAATTTGAGTTCTCCCATCATGCTCATTTCAAACTCTTTCTGCATTAGCTTTGAGAATTCTTTGCACAAAGATTCATTAGTAGCACCAAAAATAATATCATCTACATAGATCTGTACTACAATGAAGTTGGAATTAATTGATTTTCTAAACAAGGTGGTGTCTACCTTTCCTCTGACAAAACCATTATCCATTAGAAAAGAACTTAGCCTATCATACCAAGCTCTTGGGGCTTGTTTTAGGCCGTATAAAGCTTTCTTAAGCTTGTATACATGTTCAGGTTGGGTTTCATTCTCAAAACCCGGTGGTTGCATAACATAAACTTCTTCATTGATAAAACCATTTAAAAAAGCACTTTTTACATCCATTTGAAAAAGCATAATATTATGATGTGCAGCAAATGAGAGTAAAATTCTGATTGCTTCCAATCTTGCAACGGGTGCAAAGGTTTCAGTATAGTCTATACCTTCTTCTTGAGAATAACCTTGTGCAACCAATCTTGCTTTATTTCTTATAACCTTACCATTTTCGTCAAGCTTGTTTCTGTAAACCCATTTTGTTCCTATAACAGATTTATTCTTAGGTAGGGTTACCAGAGTCCAAACTTCATTCCTCTCAAACTGATTCAGCTCTTCTTGCATTGCCAAAATCCAACCATTGTCCAGCAGAGCCTCGTCTACAGTTTTTGGTTCCAATTCAGACACCAATGCAGAGTCTTCTTGCTCTCTGAAGGTTGATCTGGTTCTTAGCTTATCGCTTGGATTTCCTATGATTTGATCCGGTGGATGATAATTCTTGAAATGCCAAGTTCTCTGAGCATTGTCTTGTTGAGAGGTGGAAGCTTCTGGTTGATGAGAAGGGTCTTCAACTGGATCATCAGTTTTGACTTCATTTGTTTCTCCTGAGATGTTTAAGTCAAGATCTGCAAAACTTTCATCTAGCTCTGATAGTTTCTTATCAGGCTGTTTGTCATCAAATCTAACATGTATAGATTCTTCTACTGTTAAAGTTCTTGAGTTATACACTCTAAATCCTTTTGAGGTTTCAGAAAATCCTAGAAGAATTCCATTGTCTACCTTTGCATCAAACTTACCAAGTTGATCTTTTGTATTTAAAATAAAACATTTACATCCAAAAGGATGAAAATAAGATATGTTGGGTTTTCTGCCTTTCCACAATTCATAGGGATTCTTATTCAGAATTGGTCTAATGTATATTCTGTTCTGAATGTAGCAGGCAGTGTTCACAGCTTCAGCCCAGAAGTGCTTAGGGACAGAATTGTCATTGAGCATAGTCCTAGCCATCTCTTGAAGAGATCTGTTCTTTCTCTCTACCACACCATTTTGCTGTGGTGTTCTTGGTATTGAGAAGTTGTGTTGAATTCCATTTTCTTCACAAAACTCATTGAATAGCTCATTGACAAATTCTCCCCCATGGTCACTTCTAATTGAAGCTATACACATCCCTTTTTCATTCTGTACACGTTTGCAGAATACAGAAAAGACCTTGAAAGACTCATCTTTGTGAGCAAGAAACATAACCCATGTCCATCTAGTGTAGTCATCCACAATGACTAGACCATATTTCTTACCACTGATAGAAGCAGTCCTTGTTGGACCAAAAAGATCAAGGTGTAGCAGTTCTAGTGGTCTCTTGGTACTTACAATATTCTTAGATTCAAAAGAACCTTTGACTTGTTTTCCCTTCTGACATGCATCACAGAGAGCATCAGATTTGTATTTAAGGTTTGGTAATCCTCTCACGAGGTTATGCTTATTTAGCTTTGAGATTAATCTCAAGCTTGCATGACCTAGCCTTTTATGCCAAATCCAACGTTCATCTTCAATGGACACTAAACATGAGACACTTTGATTTGAGAGGTCCTCCAAGTCAATTTTGTATAAATTGTTTTGCCTCTTAGCAGTGAATAAAATTGATCCATCATTTTTCTTGACATAACACATGTTCTTATTAAAAGAAACATCATATCCACTGTCACATAATTGACTTATGCTCAGTAGATTATGTTTTAAACCATTCACCAAAAGAACATTATCAATGGAGGGAAAAGGATGTTTACCGATTTTACCTATACCAGTGATCTTTCCTTTCTGATTTCCTCCAAATGTCACCCAGCCACCATCCTTATGTTTAAGGTCTTGGAACATATACTTTTCTCCCGTCATGTGACGTGAGCATCCACTGTCCAAGTACCAGGATGTTTGTTTCTTTCCTGTTGTTAAGCAGATCTGCAACAGGTATTATCTTGTTCTTAGGTACCCAAACTGACTTGGGTCCTTTCATGTTAGTTTTCTTTGGACGAGAATATTTAGTATGCCTATTATGTATGCATCTAGATGTAGAGTGCCCACTTTTTCCACACACTTTACAAAAGGTGTTGGACGGGCCAGATTTGGTTTTTGCATACCTAGCTGGAGCTTTTGAAGCTCTTTGCTGCATAGGTGGTTTTGACTTAGTGTAAGATGCCTCATGCTTCTTATTGTCATAACCAAGGCCAGATTTATCAAAGGGAGATCTAGAATACCTTAGGATAAGACTAAGCTTATCTGAGCCTCCTACCAGTTTTGACAGAGAGTCTGTCAAGTATTTTACATCTTGTTTTAGTTTTGCAACTTCACAAGAATTGTCAGGCTCACATTCAGATTTGTCAGTTAGACTGACATTCTCTGATTTCAGCTTATCATTTTCTTGAAACAAACTTTGTTTTTCCATGCAAACTCTATCATATTCTTTGGTTAATTTTGCAAACTTCTTTTTAAGACTTTTGTATTCATGAGATAATATGGATGAGTCATGCAGTAATTCATCAAAGGCATTTTTGAGAGTTGAAGGTTCAGAATCTGTTACCTCATCATCATCAGTGTACTCATTCTCTGATGATGTGTCTGCCATGAGGCAAATGTTTGCCTCTTCCTCTGCTTCCTCTTCCTCATCTGATGAGGATAAGTCCAAGTCTTCCCATGTAGCCATGTAGCCATTAAGCCCTTCTTTTTCTTAAAGAACTTCTTCTTCTCTTTTAGGTCAGGGCAGTCGGCTTTGAAATGTCCAGGCTTTTTGCACTCAAAGCACAAAGGTGGACCTTTTTCTTTGGAGTCTGACTTCTCCTTAGAAAATTTCTTGTTGAATGGCTTTCTCTTGAAATTATTTTTTCTTCTCCACATATGTTGTATCTTTCTGGAGATGAAAGATAGTTCATCTTCATCTGATCCTTCATCACTGTCTGAAGGTTCAGCATCATCTGAAGACTCAGCAGCTTTGAGAACTTTTGAAGAACTTGCTTTCTTTGCCTTTAAAGCAATGGACTTTCCCTTTCTGGAATTGTCTTCCTCATTTAGTTCAAGTTCATGAACTTTTAATGATCCTAGAAGTTCTTCCAGAGAGAGAGTATTCAGATTCTTAGCTTCTTGAATAGCAGTGACCTTTGGTCTCCACTGTTTGGAGAGACTTCTCAGAATCTTTCTGATATGATCTCTATTCTCATATACCTTTCCCAGAGATCTGAGACTGTTTGTTATTGTTTGAAATCTTCCAAACATCTGATCTATAGACTCATGATCAGTCATCTTGAAGAGTTCATACTGGTGAACCAGCATGCTTATCTTTGACTCCTTCACTTGTGATGAGCCTTCATGAGCGAGAGCCAGTGTATCCCAGATTTCTTTTGCTGTGTTACAGCTGTGAACTTTATCATGTTCTGATCTGGTAATAGCACACATCAAGTAATGTTTGGCTTTGAGATTTAGTTGATGTTTGGCTTTTTGATCAACACTCCAATCTGCTCTAGCCAGTACAACTTGATTTTCACTTCTTGGCTCAGTGTAGCCATTCTCTATCAGTTCCCAGATGTCTAGATTCTGTGCATCTAGGAAGGCCATCATTCTCTTCTTCCAATAGTCGTAATCTGTTCCATCAAAGAGTGGAGGTCTGTTGATAGCTTGTCCTTCTGCATCCATGGTGATAGGATCGTACTTCCTCAGCACTTGTTAGATGCTCAACCCTTTCGAGGCTGAGCTCTGATACCAACTGAAGTTGACACAGGCAAACACAAGAAGGGGGGGTTGAATTGTGTTTGTTAATATTTTTCGAAAACAGCCTTTTCAAAAAGATTTTCTCACACAAAAATAAGGAGGCAGAATAAAGCACACAGAAAAGAAGTCTTTTGAAGGATTAACAAATTCAAGTTCAAATCCCCACAGTTAGTATAAACACGTAAAACAAAAGAGATAAGGGATTAGAAGATTTACACAAGATGTTTTATCCTGGTTCACTCTCTTCCAACCAAGAGCTACGTCCAGTCCCTTCTTCTTGAAGGATTTTTCACTATTTTCAAATAGATTACACCAAGTATTCAACACCTCTCCAGGCTCACAAGTATTTCTTTCTTACCAAGCCTCTTCAGGCTCTACCTCTAATAAAGAGTTTTGATTTCTTTGATCTTCTAACTCACTATATGTGAGAGTATGAAAGTTTAAGATCAGATAAATATTATAGCAATATTCAAACTATAATATTACAGACTTTTGCTTTTTGAATGAATAAGAAAATATTTGCTTCGCAAGAGATTTCTTGAGATTTCTTTGTATGCGCAAAAGTTGTTTCTTCAAAAGCTTTAGTCTTCTATTTATAGGGTCCTTGATCTTCTCTTCAGAATCTTCAATGGTTGTATTTGAAATTCCCGTTTAGTAATAGAGTCAACCAAGTAAATATCCGTTGAGACTCAGCTTGCTCGAGGCCTTTGTACTGTGAGACAAATTCTTGCATGAAAAAGCACACCTCTGAGCAAAAGCAGCTTGAAAACAGTTTTGCCTCCTTTGTACAAGTTCCAACTATATCAGCGTAAAAGGTGACAGGGTACAAAAACGTTTTGCATTGTACTATTCTGCTTTTTGCAAGTCCTGACTTGTACTATGTCTCTCTCAATGAAACAAGGCAAAGGGAATTGTTAATAGAAAACGAGAAGAACCATTATAAATGAAATGAATATCAATCACAAGAAATAAATTCGCTTTGATTCAAATTGGTATAAATGCTTAAAAAAAATCTTCGTCCAGCAAACTAGCGTAAAGGCAAGATAAGCAAAAAAGAGTTTTAAGGCTTCGTCCACTGACGTGGCAACCAAAACTTCGTCTACTCAAAACAACGGTCTTGCCAGTACCTGAGATATCTAAAAACTCCGTCCAGTGACGTGGCAATAGCAGACTAAGGTTATTATTAGAGAGAAGCTCTCGTCTACACGAAGAGAAATTCTCCGTCCACTAAAAGCATTCAAGCGCTCGTCCACTGACGTGGCACTAGAGTTATAATGGAGAGTGGACTCGACCACTCTTTCAGCATAAGATATTCAATAGAAAACATATGGACGCGGATTTGCAAGGAGAATAGACTTAACATTTTAGCTTATAAGAACAGAGATTCTTTAAGACTAAAGGCACTTGTTAGATTTAAAGCAATAACACTTTGCTACACAAATTTAATTCTTATTGTTAACATCAAAACCTAGAGATTATTTAATCCAAATCATTTTGGTTCCAACAATGTGAAGGGTTGGCAGCTCCCGCGGTGTCCTGAGAACCCACGGAGACAAGCTCCTAATAAGCGCCTGCTTGAAATCTGGATTGGATAAGAAGTGGCTTATCAGATGGCATGTAATGGCCTAGTTCGAGAAGAGCTGCTGTGTGATGGATTCTCTAAGTGCATCCTCATCGACGACCCGCCTTCGTGAAGTAGACTTGCCATAATATTGTTTGATGCCCACCGTCTCTAGAACACCGATCACCCGATCAGGATGGTCGTCCTTGCCTAGAGCAGTGAGCACTATGTCCTGGTGTCCAGAAGGGACGAATGAGCTCTGGGAGCATTTTTCCTTAAGCTCCATCTACAATGAAGAATTGAAAAAACGTGTAAGAGAAAGGTGTTCCTTAAAAATATCAACCATATACAAATTATAAATATCAACTATAAATGCATATAGTTAGTTACTTACAATCTTATCTGCCACATCGTGAGTGGCTTCAGCTTTAAAAGAGCCTTTCTTTGTCATCCAACCGACTAACCAGACATCCTCGTGCGGGATGGGTTTCGGAGGACTAACTGGTGTGCCCTCAGGCACTTCTCCAAGTGCTATCCTCGCAGCCAGCTCCTCCCGCTTCACCCTCAGCTTCTCCGCCATCATCTCATCGATCCTAGTGGCGTACCCACCCTGAGATAAGGTGTGGCTGTGGACGTTCTTAGCTTGATTCTTCCTACCCCTCTCCGCCTTTCTCTGTTTAAACAAAAACACATAATTAATATAGTTAAATACATTTAATTTCTTTACTTAAATCATCTTTAAGAAGCATAAATAAATTAACTTCATCAACTAACCTGAAATTTGTCCTCATGTTGAATCCTAACAAAGTCATCCCACGTCTCCCTGTCAATCCAGGGGTAATCCAAGAACATCTTATCAAGCTTCTTCTTCTCAGATACATAGAACCTAGTAAGATCATGCTTGAACCCACTCCAGCGCCTTGCCCCCAATGAGAGCCATTTCTTCCGATGATGCTCGTCATTCGGCACGGTCCAAGCTATCTGCACATTAAATACATATAACAAACAGCATGAATTAGAACTCGAATAATTATTTAATATTGTACATCAAAAGAATGTAAAAGTAAAATACCGTGATAGCCTCCCAAATCTGATCCTTAACGTTCTGTGGAATGTCATCCCAATGGTTGTATAGGATGCTAACGTGCTGCTTGGTTTGTAGAATCACCCATGTTTTAAATTCTCTAGCACGGGGGCCTTGGGGCTTTAGTTTAGCATCAAAGGATACCTCAAGCTTCTGGACCACTTTGCCTAGCCTTCTCTAATTTCTTCAATGACGTGGCTCCTCTACCCCGTTTCCTCCGAGACTGTGATGTCTGTTTAGACAAAAAAAAATGTTAAATTAGAGGGTTATGTATAACAAGGATAAATAAAGAATATATAAAGAACTTAAACTTACATTATAAATACTAGATAAATTTTATATAACATGTAAACTTACAGTATCATCAAGCGTAGGCCCCATAGTGTCCTATCATGCATGCGGGTCCGAGTGATCCATGTGTATGCCTGTTTAGAAACTGTAAATATTAAAATATGTTTTTTTTAACATGGATAACTAAAGATAAATAAAAAATAGCATACTCACATAACCTATGTTAGAGATAAGCTATGGCTTATCACACATACTCACATAAACATCAAAAATAGCATAGGAAATAATGATTTCTTTGCCTCAGATAAATCTAAAACCTATGATACTAATGTTCAGTTAGACAAGTCTATGCCAGATTAAGCACCAGCATACAGTTTAGTGCATTCCCTAAACAAGTAACAACATACAGTCTAGTTAAATTTTAGGTCAGATATTGACTTTTTTAAGAGTCCGAAAGGTAGTAAATGGTTTACATGGAAAAACATTTTGGGAACTTAAATAAAAATATCCCACAACTATCAAACTCATAGAAGCAAACTTATCAAATGTATCTCATTCCCTTCAACAAAATAAATATCAAATTTAGACTCATCAATGGCATTTATTTTAAACCCATTAAACTCATAGAAGCCAACTAGAAACTCTCATAAAGGATTACATGCTAAAATCCCACCAAGTAACAACATCTATGCTACACACATTTTGGTTCCCCAACTCAAGAGCAAAGTTTTTAGAGGATATGCTTTGAACATCATAGCCAAGTAGAAAAAATAAGCCAACCAAGAGATAGATAAAACAGAACCTAATAGAGAACTATCCTAAAGATTGTAAACAAAAACACTAATTTTAAGATAAGCAAAACCAAAAATGAAAATGAAACTTTGGAGTATTCTCCCAAACAAAACAGTTCCAAACATGAAAAGAGAAGCAAAACCAAAAATGAAAATGAAACTTTGGGGTTTTAGTGTTACCTAAGTTTAGAGAGAGGAGAAGGAGAGTGGCTCAATGGTGGTGCTATCGCTAGCGGCCGCCGTTCGATGTGGCTGAGAGTGAGTGGGAAAGACAGAGTTAGGGCACGCGCGAAGTGACAGAAAGACAGTGTATAATGATTCAGAGAGAGAAAGAGAGAAAGAGTGTACTTCGCAGTGGTGGCGGTGCAATGGAGCTCGCGGTGGTGGAGAAGGGTTAGGGCAGAAGAGGCAAAGGCAGAGAGTGAAAGTCAGAGGCAGAGAGTAAAGAGGAAGGCGCGCGGGTTTGTGATAACGTATACATTCAATAAAAACATTTGAATCCACTTTTAATGTCAGTTGTTTGACGTTAAAGGTGATTTAAGTGACCCTGGTAATTACAGTTATGCCACCGCCTCATTTTTAACGTCAAAGTTTTGATTAACAGACGTTAACCTTTCCCATTTATTACATATTTTGCACTAGTGCAAGCACAGTTATGCTATGATTGATGCTATGATAAATTTTCTAGCTCATTCTTACTTTAGGGTCATTTGGTAGAGAAATTCTTTTTAGGCAAATGAAGCGCACTGGTTAAGGATACAAAGATAGAAATTGTGTATTTGGAAGTATGCATTCCATTTTTTTCAAAGTTTAAAAGTTATAATTCTTAATGTAAAGTTTTTATTTTTTGATTCCTTAACCAATGTTCTTAGGATACTGGTTAGCAAGACCCTTCTTTTTAATTTTCCAGGAATCTTTACTTAAGAATCCTACATTTTCATGTTTGATATGATGTTTTTTCAAAACACATTTATAGGGATTTTTTTACTATGTTTTCCTCCAAAAACATACTCATGTGAAGTTTTTTTTTTTTTTTTCGATAGGCAAATGTTAGTAGTTAGTAGTTATGTTGATTTTTTTTCTCCCTGGACCTCTTATTCCTCCAACTCCTTAAACCGTAGCTCAAACCAGTTAGAATCCTATTTTTTCATGGACATGAGAAAGTTTTTATTTTTTTAAAAAATTATTATACCCTAATTTTTCATGGACAATCACTATTAAATATAATAATATTATTTATTATATATATAAATATTAAATAGTTTGTTTTTTATAATATAATTATTATTACATGAATTTATTTGAATTTATTAAAATATGATTATTATTTTAAAAAAAATTATACAATAATAATTATATTATAATTAAAACAAAATATTTAATATTTTTATATAATAATAAGTAATAATAATTTAAAAAATAAAATATAAATAATATTTATAATCAATATAATTAACATTAGTAATTAATATATAATAAAAAATAGTAATTATAAATTATAAAAAGTGTAATTAATATTAGTAATTAATATTGAGTAAATAATCAGAAATTAGAGAAATATAACTACTATAATTATAAAACAATATAAAAAATATTATAAATTAATTATAAAGTTCATTAAACCTTCTTTTAAATTATTTCAATGTTTAACATTTTTATAATATTTGTCATTTTTTATTTTAAATTAATCTATATTAAGAGTACTTTTGAAAATAATGTTAACATTCTTAGGAAAAATGTTCTTAAACCAAACAAGGGAATCAAGATTCCAAGTAATATTCTAAGTAATATTTAAAGCCTATCAAACACATTTTAACATTTTCATTAGGAGTTGTCATTTATGGGAATCGTAATTGTTGGGAAAAAAATTTGTATACCAACACCCCCTAAAAAGAACATAAAATTTGTAGGTGCACAATGACAGTTGAAATGAATTTTTATGTCGACTCAACTGTAGTTAAATATTCTCATAAATAATATATCAAGTTAGAATGAATTTAACTTATTTAATACATATGCAAGTGAGTATCGTATTTTTTTTGTTTCCTAGAGTGTCTTCCCACCGGATGGGTGAGAGACTAATCTCCCGAGTTACTGTGATGCTCTTAAGCGGGCGACCTCTCCCAAGAATGTTGATTCCATACACATGGTTCCAAGGATCAAACCAAGGACCACATGCTTAAGGGACCCAAGCCACCTTACCACTTGGATCAACACCACATTGGTTGAGTCTCGTATTTTAAGTGTTTAAATAATTGAGTTTTTATTAAAATACTTAAAAAAATGCATTTAATACTCCATAAATTATAATACTTTTTATGGACAATTAATATTGTATAAGGCTACATCAAAATTATTTATTACTCAACTTTTTTTGTTGACAGAATTTATTACTCAACTTTAACTGCTACTAGTAATAGGTAAAATTAAAATTATGACCCGGTTTGCCGCTTGTCATGTAGTGAATACAATAAAATGTAATATACAAAATTATTTATATTATATATCTCTATCATAACATGATTGTTGCAAAGGGTTGATGTACAACTATGCTGACTGAAGGAAGACAATGTATACAGCAAGCATCGACATAGCCACAATGTACTTGCCAATTTACAGTGCCAAAAAAAAATATAATTCTCCTATGAAACGGTATGTAAGAATTGAAACCAGGATATGACTTTTCGAGGACGAAGTTCAATTTTTTCTTTTGGGTATTTGTGTGTAAAAATCAAGTTAGAATATGTATTGCTCGCTCCCCATTGAAAATCTTACGAGATAGATTTCAAGAACATCAACCAAAAGCATGGACAAATTTCATGAAGACTTATAGATTCATTATTATTTATAATACAACATAGAAACTATCTATAAGTCAAAAAAAAAAAAAACAACAACAACAACGAACACTTTCCAGACAAACTTAGACACAAAATTTTAATAAAAAAAAACATGCATCAGAAAACATAAATCACTACATTACAAGATTCTCTACATCCTAGTTCCAGAGGATTCCCCAGTGAAGTTGGTAGATGTTGCTATTGGCAAAAAAGTCTTGGTGCGTTTTGGCACAAACTTTCTGGCCCACACATGCTTTCCATTGATACCAAATTTGGCTTTGCTTGACCCTCTCAGAATCATGTCAATGGTGGCCATGTTACGAAAAACAATGCGGGCAAATAGTGATTGTTCATTTGGCGGCACTTCCTGCATGTATAAGGCCTCTACACAATCGCCAAATGCCATGGTGAAGAACTCCTTCACTTCCCATTCTTCCACACGATACCCCTTGGAGAAGGTCAGAAACAAGGTCCTCTCATCCGCTGGGATTGCACTATTTTCTTGTGTCAGATAATTATGTACTAACCTTAACTGATGATGATCAACATTACTCCTAACCACCATGTCAGCCCTCTGCAGATGAGAGGGCCCAATTGAGCCAAACCAAAACTGAGATTCTGGCCTTTGATTCACCATCTTTTTTTGTGCTTCCACCATTTTCTCAGTTGTGTTCCTAATGATAGCTTTGTGCATGATGTCGTTGAATGCTCTGATACATACGTCTCGCACCATTTTTGTTATCCCTTGAAGTGCCACATCCCGATTTTCATACAAGAGTGAGACATTAATCTCCTTCTCCACAATGCCTTGGAGAATAGGGATGTCAGTGCATTCAGAAGGGAATAACGGCATGTGTGCGAAGTAGCTAAAATGGCTACTCTTAACATAGCCGAGACAAGTGACAGTCTCTTCTGCAACATCATTGATCAAGATGTTTGGCAAAGATATTATCTTTTGGACCAAGCTACGATACCCCACCCTCTCCAACCAAAGCCACATCGCAAGAACTTCCATGGATTCAGTTGGATCTCGATAAAGGTTGATGACAAGGATGCTATATAGTTTTCTATCAATTTTATGGAAGAGAAGGAACTCCTTCTGGGACACGAAGGAAGGAAGAGGAGTAGCGGAAGCCATCAAACCAAACAGTTTGATCCTACCCTCACCCTATAATAGTTTTTTTTATGGCACTGTCTTGGCTAGTCCCATATAAATACTGAAAGAGTAGGCCTTTTAGAGTTTAGAGTAACCCGGTGAGAAATGTAAAGGTACAACTATTGGACACGTAGCATATCATCACAGAGAGATATGTTAGTTGATTGGGTTATGACACTTAAACTCATTGTAAATATCAAATATTGATTTCAAAAGCCTTTAAGGATTGGCCAACCCACATAATCAACAAAGGAGAGTGAGAAGAATGTGAGGATTAATGCCACAACAAAAGAAGCATAGAAGTAAGAAATAAACTGATAGTTGTGGGGTGAAAGAAACATGTTATGACTTGGCACAGATAATGTCAAAAATGTAGCAGCAATATTTGCATGACATCTTTAGTCTTGAAAAAAAAATTAAAATGTTGAGCACAAAAAAAAAATTAAATGTTGGATGTCAACATCCAAGCAGAGAATGAGAGTTACACACATATTTCCATGGTTTTAAAAGGGACCACAAAACTGATTATGTCAGTGCTTGGTTTGGGAGTTTCTTTTTTCTTTTTTCTTCTCCATAGTAACCTTGGTTCAACTCATTAGAGCCCTTTTCACACTATCGCATTTTCGCATTTGGGGGTCGAGAAATCCAAAAACTTTTTGCCTCTACCAGCAAAAACTTTGCCTTCATATCTGCAGAAGCAACTGCTTTTGGCCATATATTCCTCAAAAAAGAACGATCGGGATTTTTTAAACTTCCATTGATCCAGAATTTTTGGTACTAAAAAGAACGATCAAGATCCTTTGCAGCTTCTTTAAAACTATAGAGGATCCAAATGTTTAAAACTTGTGATAAAATGTTAAAACTTAAATATGGTTTTCTTTTTAACTGTTAGATCTCCAATTGCAAAAGGTTGAACGACACCTGATCCAGATTCCAAAAATATTGTTATTTTATTGCCTTTTTCTTTTAAAAAAATATTTTACTAAACAATATGGTGGTTATTAGTTTTTGTTTAAGACGGAGGTTCTTAAAATTTGTCCATGTGATAGGGAAAGGTACGAGTTCATTGCATAGGATCTATTGCTATTCCATTTTTTTTTATAATTTAGCAAGTTTAACTTGATTATTTTGTTAATGGACAAATTCAACACTTATTTTTAATTTGAGAGGGAAATCTTTTTCTTTTCGAGCACAATATTCACTTTTTTTATCACATCAATTTTTTTAGGATTTGATGAAAAGATAAATTTGCACATTTTACAAATATTCATAATCAAAATACAAATATTTAACCTTTCAAAACTAAGTCGCATACGACATGTACGCTAAATTTTATTTTATTTTTACTACAAGAATAATGGTGATTAGCGACAGATTATTTGCGACGGCCTCGATGTCGTCGGTAAAATTGTCATTTGCGATGGCCTTTGCCATCGCTAACAGAAATGGTTGAATTTTCAAGATTTGTGATGGCCTTGGGTGATTTACGATGGCCTATGTCGTCGCTGTGGTTGTGCGCATTTCCGCGAAATTTTGGTGCTAGTTTTGCTGGACAAAAATGGAATTTTGTGACGGCCGAGTCGTCGCTAATGTAGCTGACATTTTACGACGGCCTTAGGCCGTTAGTAATTGATCACTTTTGCGATGGCCGAGCCATCGTTAAATAGGTATTTAGTTTTTGCGATGGCCATGCCGGCCCTAATATGTAATTAATTTTTGTGACGGTCGATCCGTCGCTAACGGGTAGAGTTTCTGACGGCTTGGGCCGTCGCTGGGCCATCGCAAATTTGTGATATAAACCCCAACTCACCCACTTTCCTCCTTCACCCTCTTCGTTCCTCTCCTCTGCATACATATAGAGACGGCCCTCCCCCAACTCGCCCACAATTGTCCGCCTGCTGCCACTGTCGTCCACCACCCCCTTGCGTCGGACTATTTGCGTCAATAATCATTTTTATTATCCCCAACTCGCCCACTTCCTCCTCCCCGTTCCTCCTCCTTCCTCCCCCCTCTTCTCTTCTTTCCTTTTCCCATTTTCCCCCTCCATCTTTGATTCATGTTTTAATAAAAAAAAAATTAAAATTTTCAGTTCAGACCCATAGTGTCAATATCATGGTTTGCCTCTTCGTTCTTGAAACTCTGCTTCGAAGATGTCAATATCACGGTTTGCTTCTTCTACTTTTGATTCTGGTTTATACTTAATAATGATTTTGATTTGGGTTTTGTTCTTTGAAGCTTTTGAGGTTCATTTTGATGAAGAATCTGTTATATATCTCTGTTGTAATCATATTGTTTCTGGGGTGTACTGATTCTAATTCCTAGTCAACCACAACTGTATCAAGTTTTCATTTTTATGCAAATTTTTATTAGTTTCTGAGAGAATGATATTTATTTTAGTTATGTGGATTTTGCAGTAACCACAACTAATCAAGCAAAAACGGCATTGACTGGGAATCAGCGATGTGCACATGGATGGATTTAAGCTACTTGAACATGTTGGTATTGAGATGGACCTGGTAATCAGCGATGTGCATATGCTTCATGGATTTAAGCTACTTCAACATATGGATTTAATTCATATTTTAAAAAATTAAAAAATTAAATTAAATTATTTATTTTAAAAATATATATATTGCAGTTTGCGATGGCTAAGCCGTCACTACAGTCTCATCATTTGCGATGGCCAAGCCGTCGCTACTGTCCTGTGATTTGTGACGGCCAGGCTGTCAATAACATGTTAAATTTTGCGACGGAAAAGGCCATCGCAAATTTGCGACGGCCGCTTAAAATAGCAGTCAGAAACGTTTTGCGACGACCCTATATGTGATGGAACAAATCCGTCAAAAACACTTATTTTGCGATGGCTTTGTGCTACTTGTGACGGCCTTTGGCCTTCGCTAATCCCAATTTTTCTTGTAGTGTTTCATTTCCTATATATTTCTTTGTCTTCATGATGAGTCCATTCTTCCATATAGTACGATCATATGAACTAAAATTTTTACTTCTTTCTTAAAAGGTTTTCAAATTTCAATTACTTCTACTCCTACTAACAAGCTTCCATATTAGAAATAATGACTTACCTTTTTATTTTGAAGTCGTTTCCAAATCATAAATAAATATTTTGCTTGTTGAAGTTATGTTTTCAAACTACTAGTTAATATTACCCTTTTTTGTTTTTAATTTGTGGTTTAAAAACATAGCTTGTTATTTTTTTTGAAAGGCAACACAGCTTGTTATGCATTGAGTTGGAGGAGAATGCAGACCTTAAAGCTACCTTTGGATATTAATGATGAATGAAATGTGATGAGATGATATGAAATATAGGGAAATGAAATAATAATAAATTATTATATTATTTTTTGGATATTTTGATATGAAATAAAGTGAAAAGGAGAGAATGGGTTGGTTTCATCTCATTTCATTCCATACCAAATTTGGACAGATCAAAAAGTGAAGTATTTCATCATTTCATTTTATCATATTTTTAATCATCCACCCAATGAAATGATTATTCCAACATTTTAGTCATTTTCATCGATCCAAACATAACCTAAAGGAAATTTTAGTTGAAAGTGTGTGGGGCTGGGATTTAAGAATTGAGGAGTTAAGTTATGTGTAGACATAATTGGGAATGAAATCTATCATTATTTTACCATCCACTGAAATCTCCACCATCTATCAAAAAGGAGAGAAAAAGAATGTTTACAATATAATAAAGAGGAGAGGGGAGGTTCAAGGGTGGCATTTCTGCACATTATTTCCTTAAGTTATTTTTCCACCGGAGAGATTCCATTCCCAGATGAAATCATTGCTTGTTTGTATTTTAATAGAGAAGAGAACAAAAATAAAGGTATTCCATCATTCTATTCTATCATATTTTTAATCATCCAAACAATGAAACCTCCATTTCATTTTATTCATTTTCATCAATCCTATTGAAAATCTTAGGAGATAGAATCAAAGAACGTCAACCAAAAGCATGACCAGATTTCATGAAAACTTATAGATTCATTCTTATTTATAATACAACATATAAACCATCTATAAGTTAAAAAAAAAAAATGACGAACACTTTCCATACAAACTGAGACGCCAAAACCAAATAACATGCATCAGAAAATGTAAATCATTACATGACCAAATTAACCACCACTTAGTTTCTCTATACCCCTGTTCCATAGGATTCCCCAGTGAAGTTGGTATATGTTGTTATTGGCAGAAACGTCCTGATATGTTTTGGCAGAAGCTCTCGAGCCCACACATGCTTTCCGTTGATATCAAATTTGGCTTTGCTTGACCCTCTGAGAATCATGTCAATGGTGGACATGTTGCGAAAAACAATGTGAGCAAACAATGCTTGTTCATTTGGCGGCACTTCCTGCATGTACAAGCCTCTACGCAATCCCCAAATGCCATGGTAAAGAACTCCATCACTTCCCATTTTTCCACATGATGCCTCTTGGTGAAGGTAAAAAACAAGGTCCTCTCATCCGCTGGGATTGCAGTATTCTCTTGTGTTACATAATTATGCATTACTTGTAATTATTGATCAGCATTGCCCCCAACTGCCATGTCAGCCCTCTGCAGATGAGAAGGCCTAATTGAGCCAAACAAGAAATGGGGTTCTGACCTTTGCTTCACCATTTTTTTTTTTTTTGTGCTTCCGCCATTTTCTCAGATTTGTTCCTACTGATGGCTTGACTCATGATGTCGGTGAATGCTCTAATACACACATCCAGCACCATTTTGGTTATCCCTTGAAATGCCAAAACCCAGTTATCATACAAGAATGTGACAGAGATCTCCTTCTCCACAATGCTTTGGAGAATAGGGATGTCAGTGCATTCAGAAGGGAATAAAGGCATATGAGCAAAGAAGCTAAAATTACTACTTTTGACGTAGTTCAGACAAGTGACCATCTCTTCTGCAACTTCATTGATCAAGATGTTTGGCAAAGATGTTATCTTCTGGATCAAGTTACGATACCCCACCCTCTCCAACCAGAGCCACATTGCAAGAACTTCCATGGACTTAGTTGGATCTCGGTAAAGGTTGACGACTAGGATCGTATAGAGTTCTCTATCAATTTTGTGGAAGAGAAGGAAGTCCTGGTGGGAGACGAAGGAAGGAAGAGGAGTAGCAGAAGCCATCAAACTAGAAAATTTTGTTGATGGCACTAGCTTGGTCGGTCCCATATAAATACGGAAGAAGTAGGCCTTTTAGAGTTACCCAGTGAGAAACGTAAAAGATACGACTATTGGACACAGAGCATGTCATGTCAGATAGACATGTTTGTCGATTGGGTTGTGACGCTTAAACTCATGGTAAATCTCAATTATTGGTTTCAAAAGCCTATGAGGATCGGCCAACTCAGTTAATTAGCAGTGGATAGCGAGAAGAATGTGAGGATTAAGAAATAAACTGATAGTTTGGGTGAAATGGGTTTATCACTTGGCACAGATAATGTCAAAAGAGTAACAACAATATTTGCCTGACATCTTTAGTCCTGAAACAATAAATTTAAATGTTAAGAACCGAAAAAGAAAATAATAAATAAATTTAAATGTTGGATGTTAGCTTCCACTTAGAACGACAGTTACACACATTTTTCCATGGTTTTAAGAGGGATCACAGTACTGGGTTACGTCAGTGCATTCAAGGCCAGCACTAGCCACAGCCCACAAGCCACTAAGGGTAGGGCTTTAGTCCTCCAAATTTTTTTAAGTTATTAAGATTTTTTTTTTTGGTTATTTAAGTTTACAAGAAAAATAATTTAAAACCTTAAATCATAAATGATAAGAAATCATAAATGTGATTGCAAGTACACACAATAAAAATTTACACCAACCATTGTGACACCCTACTCCCGGGTCATCACATGGTTGCCCGTTTGCGGAAAATAAGATTTTATTTGCTGGTTGCTTT
Source organism: Echinosophora koreensis (assembly GCA_035048595.1). NCBI lineage: Eukaryota > Viridiplantae > Streptophyta > Magnoliopsida > Fabales > Fabaceae > Echinosophora > Echinosophora koreensis. The sequence goes on along the minus strand of JAPCYP010000025.1, from coordinate 2,484,640 downwards.
CGGAAAATATTAATTTCTCAACGTGAATCTCTTCAAAATATGGTGATAAATTTTTTTCCTTTTAACTCCATAACAACGACATAATCATAACCATACTTAGATATATAAGCATATGCAGAAGTCATACAACTATACTGCCTCGTAAGTTTCACATTTAGATCTATATCAACTTAGTTCATTTCAACAAATGACACCACATAAAAAGAACCAAAGCTGGTCGTAACTAACAGACAGTTATTGAGAATACCCTTATGGTCATTCCCACTAACGAATACTTCTCCAAACATCTTAGGAGTTAAGTCCTCGAGCGACTTAGTAAATCCTTCCGCTTCGTCCATACTAGTATACCAAAGGAATACGGTCGACTAGAGTAAACCTCTTGTATATTTGTAAGGGTGAGACGCCAATATATGGATTTAACACAATAACTAAAAGCGCGACTCACAAAACAGCATATACACACATACAATGATAGCAGCATACATTCTCATAAGTAAACAAGTACTTTATCAATTGGGTTTCATACCCCAAACATCAACGTTTGAAAACTATGCATGAACACATCAATAAATGTCTCTACATTTCGCTAACTCTCTGGAGATCCCCAACAACATATAAATGAGCTGATCAGGCTCAATTGCCAGGTATATTAGGCACAACGTGTTTACCATAGCACACTATCCACACAAGGCACGGTGATCAACGTATATGGTATTGCCAGGTATATTAGGCACAACGTGTTTACCATAGCACACTGTCCAACACAAGGCACAGTGATCAACGTATATGGTTTTTCATTGTCCATCAAGGCACAATGAATCAACGTAGCATGAAATACCTCACACCTCAAGGCATTCACACAAAACAACGTGGCATGGAATACCTTACCCATTAAGGTACCACACTTCACAACGTGGGCACGTCTGCCAATGAATGCATGTAAAACTATTGTTCGCATCATTTTTCTTTGTGTTCAGTCTTTATTTGCCGAAGCTCAAAATGGCTTACGACTACTCGTGATTTTCAACGTATTAACTTAACAATGTGTTTAAATCTTTCAACGTCAACACAGGACACGAAGTTCGAGTGCTCAATCACAAAACCTTAGACCTTGCAATCAGCCTTGGGGTTTGTGGTCGTAGAAAACAACATTTACCTTTTACAATGTAACCCACCACGTGGATATACAACGTGAAAAGGACACAAAGTCCATAACAACGTAACTCATAACATGGATACTCAACGTAACACGGATCAAAGATCTACGTGCTTAAATTAAAGAACACTAGTATCGCGACGTCTCTGATACTAGGCTCATGTGTCAACGTAAACACCATTTTCGTTCTGTGAAAAACAAATCCAAAACAAAGTCTCCGCAACTTATCCAAGTTGACGGAAAATAATACTGTTAGAAAAACTCCTTTACAAAAACTCCTTTATAAAAACTCCTTTATAAAATCATCGATTACTTGAAATTTTTTTTATAACGTTTATGTGCCAAAAAGAGAATCACGTGAGGCTCAGTTTGTCTAAAACACGTACTGCCGCTTTAAAAATATTTGTCGTTGACACTTTTCCAATTTGCCGTCAAATTACATCTTTTAGCTTTTTCCACTTAAACAATTTTCTAAAATCATACTTCAGTTATTTTTGAAGATTAATTTCATAAAATAACTTTTTATAATATTACGGAATTTCTCACGTAAAAATTAGCAGTACTAAAATATTTTCACGGTTACGTCCTCACTGTGACTCATAGTTGACTTTTTATCAATAAATCATTAAAATAATAATATTTCTCAATACCCATTATTTTTCCCAAATAATATTTTTCCACTACTATTATATTCCAACATTTCCCATAAAACATTTAATATAATTTGTACAGCTTATTAAAGCTTTTATCTGATTAAGTCGGTTGTGCACTGACCATTGTCAGGCTTCACAAACAACACTCAACACATCATCAGAATTATATTACCAGGCAGATCATGCATCATAGCAATATAATAAATAACTGCAGATAATTAAATAAATCAAAAGCAGATAAATCATCGAACACAGATAAACAACACAACGTAAACAGCATATTCAAAGCACCACAGCCACATATCAAGTATACAGACCACACTAAAACTAATAGTTATTGGGAAAAATCCCTCAGGTAAGCTCCCCTTACCTCTTGAAGAACTTGAACCTCCGATTTTCAGTCTTGACACTGTTTCGAGAAATCGGCGACACACGTACGCGTCAGAAATGCTAACCTTCAACAACACATCCAAACAACCAATCAAAACAAGCAAAACAAACACCTAATCCTCTTTAATAGGTCACGGCCTCTTTAGGGTTTTGTGGCTCAAAATCACTTAACTTGCTTAAGTCATGGATTAATGATCCTAAAGCAGTTAAGACAATGGTTTAAGGATAAAACAACAAAGTTTTAAATCAAAAACCTCCTAACCTCAAAGACATCATTTTCGGTCATCAAAGGTACACAAAGTTAGGGTTTTCATTTTGTAAAACCAACTTGGATTTGTCATGAACACAAGTCCACTAAATGATACAAAAGCTTATTTTCATAAAAACCAACAAAACATCCAAGTTATTCACTAAATAAATCTCGGCCAAATAATATAAAAGGAGCAAGAGAGTTTTGTTTAATGTAAAAACTTGGATTTAACATGGATATGTACCAAATAGAAGGAATCCATAATCATCTTCATGAAAAATGGACAAAAGTTCATCCCCCCACATGAACATAGGTTCGGCCTAGGCATGAAACAAGGGAAGGAAGATTTTGTTTTTAACCATCTCTTGGATTATGATAGTAAGGATGATTATAAGCACATAGAAATTGGTTTCACTATTTTAGGAGTTTTCTATGATTTATGGTGATATTTCAAAGTTCTAGATCTCAAACTAAGAACATGAATAAAAAGACATGATCAAAGCTTCAAAACAAGAAATAACTTGAAGATACAATAGTTTAATGATGAAGAGAAGTATGAATCACCTCTTGAAGATTGAAGAAATGAGTAAAATGATCCATCCAAACTTGATGGCTTTTGAGACAGCTTTGAGGGTGTGGTGGTTTTGTGAGTGTATCTCACAATATACTCATTTGGTTCGGATCATAACAGGGGTAAAAATAGGCTTCTTTCTGCTATCTCGCATGGATCTGAGAATTCTGGGCGGTTTCTGTATTTTGGTCATAACTCTCAATATACTCATCCGTTTTTTATGATATTTAGCTCGTTGGAAAGAAGAGAGAAAGGGGAACAACTTTCATGTTGAGAGTTTTCGAGTTTCATAACATAAAAGGGTCAGAATTTCGGTGGAATTTCTGCTATCATGAACACCAAAGTGTGTTCTTAGAGGAAGAAGATGAAGTTGGAGAAGATGAAGAAGATTGTGGAAAAATAGAGAAGTAGGTGGAGACTTCTTGCACTTATGGCAGCCAAGGAAAGGCTTGGGCCTTGTGCAAATGGGCTTGATGAAAATGGGCTTGGATCCATTCAATTTTGGTCCATTAAAGCTTAAGGCATAAAACTATACCTAGGAAACTTATAAGTGTTTTATGAACAAAAGGCAATAGGAATGAAATGAAGTGTGATGGAGGGTATCTATAGGAGTGTGGGCTGCGAAAATAGGGGCCAAAGATCAAGGAATTCTAGTTTCATAAGGACCAAAGAGCAATTACTTTGAAGGACTAGTTTGCAAAATTCCAAAAGTATAAGGAATAAAATGCAATTTCCTACAACTTAGTCATCATGATGCCATGTGCACCATTAATGTGTTCACATGGGTGACTCATCATGCATGACTCAATGGTATTATCCATTAGTGGCTCCCGGAAATCCCGTAATCTGCTCCGCCGTTTACCCGATTAAATACGACGCCCGGATAAAATATAATGTCACTTTTTAGTGAAATATTTCAAAATAACCATAATTGTAGGAAAGTAAATAAAAACCTTAAATGTTTCGTTCACGAGTTAAAATTAGGTCTTTTGAGCAGTATAAATATACTATCAGTGAAATTCGCAGATCAGGTTTCGCCTGACTTTTCAACCTAAATTTTTATCGTAACTCTCTACGGTCAAGTAGAGTGTAACTATGGTTTCGGATTAATTAAATAAATTTCCTAAGTCTCAGATAAAAATATAAACGTATTTATATAATTTCTGATATTAGAAAATAGCGAAAAAGCGGGATGTTACAACCATAATAATTACACTTTAAAAACATAGAAAATTATAATAAAGATAAATTTTAAATAAAAATATTTTTTTTAATAAAATGTAATTATTGGTTTTCAAAAGGCCTCGTATCAAATTTCGCTTTAGGCCTAAAAATACGTTGGGCCGACCCTGAGTGCATTGGTTAAGGAGCTTCTTTTTTGGTATATAAAACGCTGATATTAGAAAAAGTCACGCCCCTTGCAAGGTTAGGGAAGACCACCAATACATATAATTTTAGAATCCCTATTTTTTACTTTCAAATAAATTCAAAACAATTTCAATAATATAATATACCATATTAAATTAATAATAGTCTACTATAAAATAATATTTTACTTTTTGGTTCCCAAATCATGTACTACCGTCACCTTTTTTTTTACCTAAAAATAATTCTTCATTTTACTATTTTTAGTAATAAAAAAATTTAAAAAAGTTAGAAATTTATATTAGAGATCATATTCAAAATCCTAGGCTGCTTGAGGATAAACAGGTGGCCGAATATTTGGCAAAGCCGGTAGCACATTGAGACCTTCCTTTGGTTCGCATCATCTCAGCTTCTCTGGGGTTAGGGATTTTGCTTCGCGATGATGAAGTAAGGGTTGTGCATTTACGGGAGTATACTTTCCTTTCTTTTTCTTGCTTTTTTTCCTTTTTTGTTGTTGTTTAGCACAAAAAAAATATTGAAAGCCCAAATTTTAAAAGGCAATCAATTAGTTTAAAAATTCTAAAAAATAAATCATGTTAAACTATTACCATAAATATAAATAAAACAACAAAATTAACAAAATTAATCAATTAATTAATATATTCATAATTATTTTAAATATTTGATAGTTTTTTTTTTTGTTAAACTTTTTTTTTTTGGGTAAACAAATATTCGATAGTTTAAATTATGAATAATGCATCTCTCCGTCTCATTTTATTTATCATTTAAGGTAATTCACAAATCTTAGAAAAATCAATAATTATACCCCTTTCTAAGATTTTTTTTTTTTTTTACTAAGATACCCTTACTATAGTAGGAGTTAGTTAAAAGGACTAATTAACATAGAATAGGTAGAGATACCGATAAATAAAGGTATTATTGAAAAAAGATTTTAATGCACTTTTTGACATTTTAAAACCGATATTCCAAATATTAACCTTTTTTTTATGGATTCTCCATTAGTAACCTTAATTCAACTCATTAGAGTTCCTTTTACACTATTCGCATTTTTTGCCTGCCGGGAAAAACCTTGCCTTCACACCAGGCATGTCATCACATAAAGATATGTTAGTTGACTGAGTTATGACACTTAAACACATTATAAATCTCATATATTGGTTTCAAAAGCCTATTAGGATTGACAAACTCAGATAATCAGCAATGGATAGCGAGAAGAATGTGAGGGTTAATACCACAACAAAAGAAGCATAGAAGTAAGAAATAAATTGATACCTGTGGGGTGAAAGAAATGAGTTTATGACTTGGCACAGAAAATGTCAAAAGAGTATCAATAATATCTACATGACATCTTTAGTTTTGAAAAAAATAAATTTAAATGTTGAGCACAAAAAATAATAATAAATAGACTTAAATGTTGGGTTTCAGCATTCAAGCTCAAAATAAGAGTTACACTCATTTTTTCATGGTTTTAAAAGGGACAACAAAACTGATTATGTCAGTGCTTGGTTTGGGAGTTTCTTTTTTCTTTTTTCTTCTCCATAGTAACCTTAGTTCAACTCACTAGAGCCCCTTTCACACTATCGAATATTCGCATTTGGGGGCCAAGAAAATCTAAAAACTTTTTGCCTTTACCAGCAAAAACTTTGCCTTCACATATGAAGAAGTAACTTATTTTGGCCATATATTCCTTAAAAAGAACGATCAATATTCTTTAAACTGTCGGTGATCCAGAGTTTCGAGTACTAAAAAGAACAATCAAGATCCTTTGCAGCTTCTTTAAAATTATAGAGGATCCAAACATTTAAAACTTGTGTTAAAATGTTAAAACTAAATATGGCTCGAATCCTAACCAAAAAATAAACTTCTTAGGGAGGGACAATATATACCCATGTAGCTCCAAGCCCCAGAGTGGTAGCTCACTCGCCACCAATTTTTCTATTAAAAAAAATGAAAGTTTGAGTTTGAAAGTGTGTGGGGGGCTAAGTTTAAGAATTGAGGAGTAATGTATAGATATAATCATTATGTGTTTGTTAAACGTATCTAAAAATCTGCAATGACCAAAACCACGACGATCATATTACCTTGTCCATGTTTTTCCATTGGCCCACAATGAAACAAATAAAAAGGAGGAAAGGACAACCTAGATGTTTCAAATTTCTTAAATTTTTTTATTAAATTTATCTAATAAAGAGAATAGTTTATGATAACTTTAATAAGGAGAGAGAAATATAAAGTCCATTCAATAGATAGAGATATTTCAAATTTTGAATACTCATTAAATTTATAATATTTTAAATATTTTAAATACGTAGATACTTTAAAAAATAATAATTTTTTATTATTTGAATTTTTTTCTATATCCCTCAATCTTATCAAATTTGAACATACATAACAAAAATCATCTAAAGAAAGTAATTCATTAAAAATTGCCATAACAATTGAGTTGCAATAAATTTTTGTGTTAAATTTTTATTACAAAGCATATCATTATGCCTTTTAGGAATTTAATCCGTATAATCTCGCAACTACTCATAACCTAAAAAGGATGCGGAAACTACATTAGTGGACTGCCTAATGCTGTTAGCGAAACTCAAAGTGAGTGTCTTACCAAGACAAATCAAGATCTTTAACTTAGTTGGCTTATTGTTTCGGCATTATAGCCCGTGAATGTGTCAAATCCCCTAGCTTGGCCACGAGCCAATGCAAGGATTGTCATTATATCAATTATTCCAAAAAAATGACTAATATAAAAAAATAGGACATGTCATGAAAGAGTCAACCATCATTAATCCTTCTGATAATCCATGAAATCAGTACTAGATTGAATGAAAACAATAATTCCGTGTCAAGATATTATGATTATTGACATAAGGAAGAACAAAGGTTGATTGTAACAACCCGTTTTCTCGATTAAGGAACCGAACAAGAATTAAGCGTGCGTGATGGCTTAATCTTGTTTGTTAAGTGTTTATGAGTCGGTATATCAAGTTTGAAGTCAATCAGACTTAAAACGGACTCAGAGTGCATCGGAACGCACGAAACCAGACAACCGGCACAAGTTAGAACGCTCAAACGCTGCATGGCCAACGCTCGAGCGTTCTAGGGTCTCAGACACGTGGCACCACATGTCAACTGTTGACATGTTGCCTGAGCAGCATGCAGCGCTCAAGCGTGGGCAGGGCCAGCACTCAAGCGCTGGAGTGGTGGGCGCTCGAGCGCTGAGCACAGACCCAACCACCCTCACTTCCTTTTCTCTCCAACTTTGCATGGCTTCTCTCATTTTGGTTTTTTCGACCAGAGCTTGCTAGAGAGAGGTCAAAGCTCACCTAGAGAGAGAAAGTCCAGTTTCCGAGAGTTTCGCTCATCCGTTTTTTATTCCGACTTCGAATACACGTTCAGGGAAACGAGCACGTCATATACCTACCTTCGATTCGTCAAAAAGTGGAGGTAATACTCGAATCCCTAACTTGTTGACATGTCGACATTGTTATTTACCTTCTTTTGTAAATCTTACTTCGATTCTGGCTTTGTCTGTGAAACTATCGCAAGATTAGGGTTCATGACATTGTCGGGACTCAGTCCATGTGTTCAGGGCAAATTTTGGAGCACCAGGGAGCTATCCGGGACACGTGGCAGCAGCTGCTTGGTTAGTGAGGGCACGGATTTCGAGACGCCGACGAGCGGGATACGACTGTCAAAGGTGGGGAGAAAGTATCCAACAAGCCGGGGAGGCAAGGATGGTATCGTATATTAAGTTGCATGCGTAGGGTGCCCCAGACCCTACTAGTTGTCGAATAGCCTGCATTGATTAAATCCCTAATGAAAGTGATTTTGAAACTATATACGAGATTTAGTTATGGCACACTTATCGATGTTATGTTGCTTTATCGCTTTATGAGAATATGCTGAGGTTGAATGTTTTACTGCTCTATATGATTTGTGGTTATGATGCTGTTTGATGTGTGTTGTCTGCTATATGCCTGATGATGCTTGATGTTATGTTAAATATATATATATATATATATATATATATATATATATATATATATATATATACATATATATATGGCTTAGGAAAGTCAAATGTCCAGGTATCAAAATGATTGGTTCAACACTTGCCACATGGGTGGTGCAATGGGTGGTGTAAATTTTGGGTGGTGCACCATAGAATGAACCTATAGGAAACTTTAATTTTAAATATATGGGGCAAAAATATTTGATAATATTGTGATGTAAAATATAACAGTAAATCTTCTTATAATTTTAATTATAAGGTTTTTTTTAGTCTATTTGATTTATGAACATTCTCTCTTTAAAATCTATTTGATTTATTTATCCATTTTTCTCATGTAAATTAATCATTTTTAGAAAATATATTTATCTACTATATTATTCTTTTTCTTCTCTCTTGAAAACATATTTGATTTATTTCTCCCATTTTCCCGTGCAAGTTAACCATTTTTAGAAAATATATTAATCTGTCATATTTTTTTCTCTCGAAAATCTAATTGATTTAATTGTCCTCTTTTTCTCGTGCAAGTGAACCATTTTAGAAAATATTTTTGTCTATCATATTACTATTTTTCATTTCTTTTGAAAATCTATTTGATTTATTTTTTTTCTTTTCACATGCAAGTTAACCATTTTTAAAAAATAGAGATATCAGCAAAAGAGCCTCTACATGTATAAAAAAAAACTCTCTACTAGGGTTTTATATGAAAATTTTCATGGCCCTCTTCTCGAATTGCCCATGGGAATTCATGTTGCCAGATCTCCTACCCCCTTCGAAACCTCCTCCTATTCCTTCTTCTTCCTCTTCTCCTTCTCAGAATTTGCAAAATGATAAAGCCTCTTCGGCTCAAGTAGATCCTCAATGTAAAACTTTCGTTCAGGCTGTTAACAATTCTTTTACTCAAGTTGTATGCAATTCTTTTGATATTTCTATTAGTCAATTACCCAAGCCTTGCTTAAAGGGTAAAGAATTGGCTATCAAGATCAGTGAAGCTGAGTATCAAGCTGGTGTTCAAGAATGCAAAAACATTCTTCATGGTAGGCGGATACTTTCTAAAGGTGACTCGCCTATTAAGTTGAATGACTTGCGATCCAAGCTACTAAAGATTTGGAAATACTAGGTGTTCTTGGAATGTGGTTTCATTAGGTAAAGGATACTATGAATTCAATTTCTCATCTTTAGAGGATCAACGTAGAATTCGATCTTCTGGTTCTTGGAGTCTTAACCTAGGCGTTCTTCGATTATCTTCATGGACTCCGGACTTTAATCCAAGTTCAATTTGACAAACGCATGCTTAGTGTTGGTTCCGTTTCCATGGTCTTTCAAGGGAATATTGGCGTCTAAAGATCTTGTTTGAAATCGGGGGAGGAAGTGGAATTCCAATTGCTCTTGATAAGGCAACTATGAAGAGATCATTTGGACACTTTGCTCGAATCTTAATTGAAATTGATCTTACTATGGAGTTGTGAGACAAAATCCTTGTGGAGCGTGAAGGATATGCCTTTTTTGTTGAAGTAGAATATGAAAGACTTCCTTACTTTTGCACTTCATGTCAAACTATTGGGCATGATACCTCTAACTGCAAGAAGTAGCAATATGGTTTTGATAACTCTGTAAAGGGTATGGATTTGAACAAGGATTCTCGGAAAAAGAATTTGCAGTATGAGATTGATTTAGTTACCGATTTTAGATACTAATTTAGAGACTGATTTTAGTAACCGATTTAGTGACAATTTTAGACACCAGTTTAGAGACCAATTATGGCGACCGGTTTAGTGATTGATCTTGGACACCGATTATAGAGACCAATTTAGTGATCGATTTCGAACACCGATTTTGATGACCGATTTTAGACACCAAATTAGAGACCAAGATTAGCGACTGATTTAGTAACTGATTTGTTGTATGAGTTAGTGATGAATTTCAAGACTACTTTTAGTCACCCATTTAGTGACCGATTTTAATGACTAATATAATGATCGATTCTATTAATTTTTTTCAATAAATCAGTATCCAATTCGATCACCATTTTGTGTGCTGATAAAAAAAATTATATATATTAAATATTTTCTTAAACCTGATATACCATTAAAATCTAATACATTCTGTATAACAAAGCAATTTAATTCATTAAAAATATCAACGTGCATAATATTTGAATTTGACCGATAGATTCAATATATACTTTAAACTAAGCCCTAAATAATATGCTAATTACAAAAGCTTTGCCAGTCATTAATAATGGTAAAACATTAATTTTTTCACTCTTCTGCACTAGGTGGTTGTCTCATCCTCATCCTCATCCTCATCTTCAGTTTCTGATATACTGTATGGTCTGGGCTGATGATTCATGCTGTCAATTAGTGCTTGCATCCAGTTGTTGTTTTTTTCAAGTGTGCTCTCAGTTTTTGCAATTCTATTCCGCAGCTCATCTCTTTCAGATCTAACTTCTTCCATTTCTTTTCACAATTCTTCAAGCTCCTGTCTTTATACTGAATCAGCTGATGAAGAACATGAGCCACGATAGTAAGGCCTCCCTGACAGTTCATTTGATTCCATTCCAAGGTCATATATTCTCCCTTTCTTCATTCCAGCTACATCACGCCAAACATCTAACTCACTTGGTGGGGGAGTTCATTGCGCAGATGCTCTTTGGGTCAACTTTTCATATTTGTGTGTAAATCCGTCCTGTCAACACTAATATAAGGCTAATTAATACGCCAGAACAAACCAAAATAGAACAAACCAACACCAAAACAAAGTAGAGGTAAAAGGTTAGAGTTCATACATTTATATGTTATCATCTCCTATTCACCCATGTCTTATCCTTACGCTGGTGCGTGCGAAGATGCAACTCTACTGGAGCAGGAAGGATTCCAGTCGACTTCGTCTAAAATAGAATAAAGCGGAATACAAATTAATAACATGTAACCACATACTATTGCATATGAAAAACTATAAGAGCCATATTTGTCTTGTTATCTGATATGCTCTAAATTATAATTATCAATAAAATCAAATCAAATCTAAACACAACTTCATGTTTTCACTGTCCAAAATCAAATCAACACCAATCAAAATAGATGTTCCAATAGTAATTCATTAAAAAACAACCCAACTAAAGAAAACCTTCATGCTATTAACAAATTAATTATCCCATCTATGAAATCAGCATTGATAAACAAAATCATGCTATATGTAGAATAAAATGTGACTGCTAAACTTAGTTTACTAACAAACAAATATTGAGATGATAACTTGTTACTTTTTAATTAAAAGTAAGAAATTATTACACTAAGTCATGAGGTAAATGAATTGTTAAAAGCATTTATCCATTAAACTGAAGCTATTGTGTAACTATCTATCTAACATTCCATTTAGATACATGCATATAAATAAATATGAGGTGAAAAAAATAAGATCAAACGCAATCCAGAAACCAAAGTGACATGCTTAAAAATGAACAAGGCCAAAACACCTGAAAATCTCCCTGATATAGCTGCTGGACAGAACAGGAAAAATGCACAAGCTCAATTACCTATCTTGATTTCTTATATATGGGGATTTTTAATTTTTCCCTAAATAGATAATTTAGTGGCAACTACTCTGAAATTGTTTAAAAATTCAGTTGCATCACTAGTTGTGGGCATCCTCTTCAAGAGGTAACAACTAAATATGAATAAACTAACTTAACAACTATTTGAGTTAAAAATTATCAACTGTAAATGAATTATGACACCAATAGAAAGAGAGGACACTGCCTCTGTACCTAGCATAAGCAACAAAGTAAATTAGTATAGAACACATAGCAGATCAACACTTGCAGAAAATCTATTTAATTTAATTATCCTCTATCCCTATGCAAGTTAACCATTTTTAGAAAATATATAACCTATCATATTATTTTTTTTTATTCTCTCTTGTAAATCCATTTGATTTAAAAGTCCTCTTTTTCCTAGTGCAAGTGAATAGTTTTCAGAAAATATATTTATGCATCATATTATTATTTTTCTTCTCTTTCAAAAATCTATTTGATTTAATTATCATATTTCCCCGTATAAGTGAACCGTATTTAGAAAATATATTTATCTATCATATTATTATTTTTCTTCTCTCTTAAAAATCTATTTGATTTATTTCTCCTCTTTTCCGTGCAAATTAACCATTTTTCTATCCTTTAATAATGTTATTTGTTTAAAGATTAAATAATTTTTTTATATTTATTTATCTTAATTTGATTAAACTTTTAGTATGAATAAAGGTATATATATGTAATATTCATGAATAAATAGATAGAACCCAAACATTCATAGAAACAGTGAGTTATAGAAGTTATAAAATCGATAATTCCGGGAGTAATAAGGTGGTAAAGGTGGTTTGGGTGGGGAGTTAAGGAGTGGAGTGATAAGGTGGTTAATGGTTCAAACCCCACCCACTAACAAAAAAAATAACATTAACAAACTAACATTTGCCTATCAAAAAATAAAATAAAAAAATCGATAATTCTATAAAAATTATAATAAAATATTAATTTAACTGTAGAATTCTGAAATATTTATCAAAAGGTATTTTTTTAATATAATTTCATTGCGTCTATTTTTGCTTTTAATTTAAAATGGTATAAATATATTTGCAATCTTTTAAATAAGAGTCAAATATACGATTGTTTAAAATTAATTTATTGATCAAAACAAAATAATGGATTAATGATAAAAAATCAATTTATAATATAGATGAAAGGCATATTTTATTTATGTCATTGAATTATATCGCCTGTTTAATGGTTGTGAAATTGATTTGACATATATACAACTAGAGTAAATGACCCGTGCCATGTACGGAGAATATGCTATTTTTTTAGGATTTCATCGAAAAATATATGATTGTTGATTTCACTTTTTTAGTTTAAAATTTTGTTGGGGAATTATACACCTCAAATTATTAATTTATGAGGTTAATTATGCAGAAATATTTGAAAAAAAATTATTATGTAAAATATAAAAGATAAATCCTCGTATAAGTTTAATTATAAGATATTTTTAAATCTATTTGATTTATAAACATTCTCTCTTAAAAAATTATTTGTTTTTTTATTATTTTCCCTTCAAGTTAACTATTATTAGAAATTATATTTATCTATCATATTTTATCTTTTTCTCTTCAAAATATATTTGATTTATTTATCCTCTTATCCCCATGCAGGTGAACTATCTCTAGAAAAAATACTTATATATCATATTATTAATTTATTTTCTTTTAAAAATCCATTTAATTTATTTATCTTTTTTTCCCATGGAATTTAACCATTTACAGAACATTTATATATTTATCATTTTTTCTTCTCTCTTTAAAATATATTTGATTTATTTCTTCTCTTTTCTAGGTGCAAATTAACCATTTTTAAAAAATATATTTCTCTATTGTATCATTTTTTTTATTCTCTCTTGAAAATATTTTTGATTTATTTCTACTCTTTTTCTGATAAATTAAACCATTTTTAGAAAATGTATTTTTCTATCATATTAATTTTTCTACTCTCTTATATATATATATATATATATATATATATATATTTGATTTATTTCTCCCCTTACCTTGTGCAAGCTAACCATTTTTTATAAAATATATTTTTGTTTTATATTATTTTTATTCTCTCTTGTAAATCTATTTGTTTTATTTATTATATTTTCCCGTGCAAGTTAGCAGTTTTTAGAAAATATATTTATCTATTGTACTTTTTATTTCTCTTGAAAATCTATTTGATTTATTTCTCCTCTTTCCCTGTGCAAATTAATCATTTTTGTAAAAATATAACTATCATATTATTATATGTATTATTTCTCGAAAATCTATTTGATTTATTTCTCATATTTTCCCGTGCATGTTTACCATTTTATAAAATATATTTATATATCATATTATTAATTTTATTTTCTCTTTAAAATTTATTTGATTTATTTCTTATCTTTCCGATATAAGTTAACCATTTTTAGAAACTATATTTGTCTATAATATTATTTTTAAAAATATTATTAATTGATTTAAATAATATTATGAATTGATTTGTGCCCTTGAGTTTTATTATTGGATTTGCATTAAATGGTGTTTTTCTAAGAGGATGACACATAACATAGAATTCAATGAGGTTATTCCTAAATGTATATAGTATAGATTAAACTTTTCCATTGAAAAGTGCTTAATAGTTATTACACGAAGCTTCCAATTATTTCTAGTGGATCTACAGAACAAGCCCCTCCGTAGTAGACAGATGATGGTTGGACATACTTTTAGTAAAGATTTAAAGTTATTGTTCCCCAAGGGTTGAAACGATTATGGAAGTTTATATACAGGATTTTGGGGTGAAGTTAATGTTCTCTGCAATGCTGCATACTAGATCAAGATTATACTGTCTGTTGTGGTACATTAAGCAACATAACTATACAAAAGAATCTACCTGGCACACTGATCCTAACCATCCAGCTCTAACACTCAACCAGAGATGAACAATCTGCAGACACCCAAAAGCTGAGTCCAGGTTCCCTCCCAGCATTTGAGATCAAATGCAATGCCCATTTTAGATGGATTTATTATTCGTGGACATTCACATATACATTTGTTGCTACTTGATAGTGAGAATCAATTAATTACTTGACCTATAAGAATAGTGATTACCAAAAAAAGATAGCATAAAGAATAGAAGGACACCAATTTGGAAGCTATGACACTTTAACTCCATTAGGACGTTTTCCTTCCATGGCATCCTTCTTATCACCACAATCAAAACATAGAAAAGGACCCATGTAATGCGGTCAGTGCCCATGTGAACGACTCAGCTTTCGTCATCGAGGCACAAAGATTCCCTGCACGCGACAGCGGACCCATGATCCGACAGCGCAATGCGATGCATCAGGAGCGTCAAAATCGCCAGTGATTCTGCATCAGAGATTCTGCGTCAGCGAGCATCAGAGATTCCGCGTCAAAGCCCATGTGCGCGCCAGTCCGCACGTGAAGCGGTTTGTCATTTTCTGCAGAGAGGAACGAATGGCTGCGATTGAACCGACGAAATGAACGGACCAGATCGCTCTTGTCTTCTCTATAAAACGCCCTCGCCTCATTTTCTCCAAACAATTCATTCGCTTCAGAGATTTGGATTTCTTCAATAGTTGCTCCCAACTTCGATTTCATCGTAACCCAAAATCATTTCCTTGAATCCTCAATCGTTGCTTAGAAAACAACACGTTCATCGATCATGAACCATTAACGAAGTGGTAAGTGATAGCTAATGGTTGTTGTCATTAACTTTAATATTATCCAACATGCGTTATTCGGTTATCCAAATAACTTCTCTTCTTTTTTTTCCAGAACCCAGAAGGTGACATCATCTGATTCCATCTCCATACCATGTCCCCTCCGGATCGGCAAATTGAACCATTGTTGCAGGAAGTAGGGTTTTTAATGGCTGTGAAAGTCGGTCATTGCAGGATTGACCATGCCTTGATAACTGCAATGGTTGAAAGGTGGAGGTCGGAAACACACACGTTTCATCTTCATGTGGGTGAATGCATGATAACAATGGAAGATGTTGAGCAAAAACTGGGACTGCGTGTGAGCGGCTCACTTGTTATTGGCCCGAGTTATTTTGGCTAGGACAAACTATGTGCCGAACTATTGGGTACGGTGCCTCGAAAAGACCAAATGAAAGGGTCTACATTAGAAACCTTTGCAACTCTTTCAGATGGGGCATCACCTTTCCATATTGCGGTACATTGTAGAGCGTACATCTTACGCTTGATCGGGGGGATCTTGATGCTTGACAAATCAAGCAACAGAGTCCACCATATGTATCTACCTTTGTTGCGAGATTTTCGAGGAACTGGCCGCTAGATTTGGGGATCGGCATGATTGGCATGCCTTTACAAAGAAATGTGTCGTGCAACCGCACCTGCTGCCTCCTATATGGGTGGTTGTGTACTGCTACAACAGTCCTGGGCATGGTATCACATGCCCTTCATTACACCATGGTGCACTCGTGATCCAACATGGTCATTGGCACAAAGGTTAATAAAAAAAATTCGTTTGGTAAATTTACTTTATTTTCTAATAATCGGCTCACTTAAAATTGGTTTTTTACTTGATGGGCCGGAGGGAGGATGCAGTATACCGGAACCCCTCACAACTCAGTTGTCGGTTACAAAACAACTATGGATCATATGAGAACCGACGAGGTTAAAAATGTCACTGTTAAAAATATTCAATTGTACTTGCTGCAATCATGCTTAATTTTACTAACCATGCTTAATTTTTCAGTTTTTGTGGATTCCATATAGAAGTTATGAGGACAACAGCCTGCCGGTAGAAGCAGTCCAGGATAGAGGATCATGGAGTGCCTGTACGGTGTTTATTTGTTTCTCTGTGATTGAATGGCACTGAACGGATATGGTAAAACTCCAATTTGGCATACTACAGAACATACCCGAACCATGTGGGGTAACCATACAACAAATTCACTGGAAAAACACAGAGCGTATCTCCCACTCTAGAGGGATCGTAGAAACCACGTGGTAATAGGGCAACCTATTCAGGGTCGATTGTCTCAAACGGTGAAGTATATGACGTGGTTTAGGCAAAATTCAAAGCCTTTCATGTCAACTCAACAACAACTACGAGACCCACGGCAGGGTGGACGGTGTGGACGTGACCCTAATGTTGGTGAAACATCAGGTGCAGTCCACCAAGTGCCTACACAACGGTGTGCAAGGCGTAGCACACCACGACAGCCAAGTCCCCCCAGATGCCAACACCATACAATTTGAAGCCCAGCAACTTCCAAGTCAAACATTTGCTTACTAGAGGGGGGTTGAATTGTGTTTGTTAATAATTTTCGAAAACAACCTTTTTCAAATAATTTTCTCAAGCAGATTTTATAACTAAGCACACACACAGGAAATTATCTTTAAAAGATTAACAATCTCAAGTTCAAATCTCCATAGTTAGTATAAACGAAATACTATAAAAGATAGGGAAAGAGGGATCACACAAGTGATTTATCCTGGTTCACTCTCTTCCAACCGAGAGCTACGTCCAGTCCCTTCTACCTAAAGGTTTTCTCCACTATTCTCCAAAATAGATTACAAGTATTCAACACCTCTTCAGGCTACAAGTATTCTTTCTCTACCAAGCCTCTTCAGGCTCTAACTCTATCAAAGAGATTTATAGCTTTGATCTAATAACATACTATGTGTGAGAATATGAAAGTTTAAGATCAGTAAGATTTTACAAGTAAACTTGTTTAACAATTTCAGCAGAGTTTTTGCACTTTGATATATCGAGTCGCTTCGTCTTCACTGAGGTTCATTCAGTATTTATAGATGGAGTGCTTTGCTGTCTTGAAATTTATCAGAGGAATGCTCAAAGTAGAGCTGTCACTTTCCTATTGTACAGAAGGTTGCTTTCTGACTTTTCCTTCTTTGTGTGTATCTCAGTTTTTCAGCTGTAAAGATGTCAGAGTACAAAGTATTGTTCTTCTCTATAGTATTATGTTTCTCTTACCAAGAAACAATGTATTAAACAAAGCGAAAACACACTAAAGAACAAGCATTCTTTTGAATTAAATATTCAATCATTTGAAATAAATAAGCATTGACTAGACGGGCTAGCAATTAAGACTAGTGGACCCGCTAGTCTTTGGACGCGCAAGCTTAGGAAATAAAACATGTAAGATTGATTTCAGAGGCTGCGTCTATATGATTCACGTCTAGCCAAAAGTCTTTGGACTTGTTGAAATCTTAGCTAGTATTAGAGAGTTTGTCTACTCATGGATATCAGAAAGACTAAGATACTCGCCTTCATATCTTTAACTTAGTTATTTTTAGTACCTTGTCTAGTGAAACATAGAGTTACAGGGATTTTTACCAAGCAGTTTTTGTTAGCTCATCTATAGAATCAGTCATGATATCTGAATTGATTCCAAGCAAGATAAAGAAACTTTTTCTAAGTTTCCCTGTGTAGCAAAATTCGAGCAGTTCTGCAAACTAGATAAAACATGTTAGATCTCATCCACACTTTGCCATACAAATTTAACCTTTTTGTTAACATCAAAACTCAAGAGATTATTAACCTAAAAACCACTTAGGTTCCAACACTGTGCAACAAGACGAGCCAAGCACCGGTGACGATAATCAAGAAAGTGTCACGCAACGCAGACAACTTCCGCCACTTAACAGACGCCGAAGACGTTGTGGAACTGGGCACCACCTTGGGGATTAGCTTCTGTATTGATGGCGTTTAGGTTTTTTAATTTATGGTTTTAATTAATATTTTAAATTTATGTTTTAAATTTTAATAATTAATTTATTTAATTCTTAAATTTATGTTTTTAATTATATATTTAATTTCTTCTTTGTTTTTGAACTGAATATATTTAATTTCATAATCTCCTAATTAACATGTTAATTAACTAAATAAACCTAATTAATTAAGAAAATTAAAAATAAATAAATTTAATTAATGATTATTATAAATAATTAAGTTTTTAATTTAATGTTTTTAATTCTTAAATTAATGCTTTAATGATATAATTAATTTATTAATCTCATAATTAACACACTAATTAACTAAACTAACCAAATTAATTAAACTAGAAAAATATAATAATCAATTGTTAATAAGAAATAAAATTTAAACAACAAAAAAACCTACTTGAGAAGTCGGCAATGCTAAAGCTGACTACTCAGTAGGTTTTTTTTATTTTATTATATATATATATATATATATATGTTTATTGGGACGTCGGCTTTAGCATTGCCGACTTCCCACCTAGGTTCAAAAAGTAGGGCATTTTGGTACATAATTGGGAAAGGGGGTATTGTGGTGTTTAAATTTTTTTTTTTGAGGTTATTTAAAAAATTCGAAAATTGGTCTGGTTTTTCATGTTTTCAAATTTAAATTTTGAAATAAGGAAATGGGCTCCAAAGTCTTTAAGTGAACCTAGCCCCTTAAAAATTGTAGAAAGCCACGAGAATTTTGAAAGATTTTCCTGAAATGGCAAATTATCAAATGAAGTGTGTAATAGAAGCTAACCGATGGGAGCTTGACACATGTAAAATTCTCCAACAATGACTTTTAATTATATATATAATAATATAATATATAGATATAAATATAAATATAGATATAAATATAAATATAGATTTAGATATAGATTATATTTTTATTTTATATACATATTTATATAATTTTTTATAAAGTATTTATAAATTAATTTTTTTCCATGACCAACTAAAATTTCTGAATCACTGAGTGAGAGTGGTTGTCGTCTTTGTGCTGGTGGATACTTTGTTGTCTCTTGTCACCTCCGTCTCTCACTGTCTCTCTCACTGTCGACCCAAGGGTAAAACCACCCAAGCAAGAGCTTTAGGCCTAAAAAAAAAATTACTTGCTAGTTAGTAGTTACTATATAGTTAGATAGTATTTTTTATTTACAAAAAAATATTTACTTACTAGTTAATAGTTAATATATAGTAATTTAATAAATAGTAATCCTGGTGTAGACACTCTAATTTGGAGGTTGCGAAAATCAATGGTTAATTTAATGCTCTAAGCAACCGATTGAAGATTAGTCTCAAAGCCTGTACAAATGGTTGAAGCTTATGAGACACCCCAAGATATCCTCGGAGAGCCAAAGGCCCTAATTATTATAGTTCATAAAAAATATAGTAATTTAATAAATAATTTTTCATACAAAAAAAAAAATCAAAAGATAAACTTTTAATAAAAATATAATAATTTTAATAAAATACTATTATTAATTTTAAAAAAACCCTATCCTAAAAATCGTTTTAGGCCTCGGCAAGTGTTTGATATATGGAGGTGAGGAAGAGCTCGCTGTAATTGGTTACACCGATGCTAGCTTCCAAACTGATAAAGATGATTCCAGATAGCAATCTGGTTATGTGTTTTGCCTGAATGGTGGTGCTATGAGCTGGAAGAGTTCAAAGCAGGAGACAGTCATTGATTCTACTACAGAGGCCGAGTATATTGCTGCTTCCAATGCAGCAAAAGAGGCTGTTTCGATCAGGAAGTTCATTATTGAGCTTGGTACAGTTCCTAGCAGTGTGGACCCCATTGATCTCTATTGTGATGACAATGGGGCCATTGCACAGGCTAAGGAACCTAGATCTCACCAGCGATCCAAACATATACTTAGGCGTTTCCATCTCATTCGAGAGATTATCGATAGAGGAGATGTGAAGATATGCAGAGTACCAACACTTGACAACGTTGCTGACCCGCTTAGGAAACCACTTGCCCAGCAGAAGCATGATGGTCACACTAGATCATTGGGTATTAGGTTTATGCCTGATTGGCTCTAGTGCTAGTGGGAGATTGTTGGTGTAAGCCCTAAAGGCTAATGTTTTTCCTTTGGACTTACATTTTGTATCTTGCTATTATTTATCATATGAGGCATTTCAGTTTATTATGTGATTTGTTTAAATGTAATAAAGTCCTTAGAATAGAAAGTTCTATTTAATAGAATATCAAGTATACGACTTGATAGTGAGACACTATTAATCAAGAGAACTTTATTCTTAAATATCCATAGTCGAGTATTATTATTAATAAGGACAATAATAATACATCGAGACTATTATGTGTGTGGACTGACGACCACGTCTCACGGGTCATGGATATGAGATATCAAGTCACACACATAGGTATACATTAGAGTAATAATGTATCGGATTGACCCCCCATGAGAACACTACATGGAACGTTATGTGAGTGTCATAAGTAGTTCTCACAGTGATAATGGTGTATGCAATCCTTCGACCTGAAACCACTACGATCCCTAAATGAGGAGTCGTGTGCTTTAATACCGTCAAACATTATCTGTAACAGGATGATTATAAAGTCGGTCATTGGATACACCGCGAGTCATGCAGAAGGGTGTGAGTGATCTAGATGGGATTTGTCCCTCCTACATAACAGGAGTAATATCTGTGGGGCCCTTGATAGAGTGAGACTATAAAATGCATGGTCGTGCTGAAATGAGACAATATGAGATATTGACCTCGTTTAAATATTAAGTCTACTCGTGTATCAAGGAACGTAATATTGAACTATACAAGGATGACACATTCCATGCCTTGTGTTCAATATAGATATAAGGACAAAGGGATAATAATACACATTAACATTGGTCACGGAAAGGCTATGTCAAATCACTGACTTTCTCATTACTTGGGTAGCAATGATGTGTTGCTAGACACCGCTCATTGTTTATAATTTTAAATATGATTTAATATTATTGCCAATGTTATGGGAACCTATAGGGTCACACACTTAGAGCAGATAAATCAGAATTAAAAGAAATTGGGTTAGACCCAAATTTCTATTGGGCCATGCTCATGACAGATGAGCCCATGAGGGTCAGGTTAAACCTTTTTTCATGCAAGTGATGCCTACCTATAAGTAGCAGCGAAACAGTGCTAAGCCGTTACGCTATCATTCTGGCTGCACTCAGTACACTGTTTGCGTGTAAAAAGAAATATACCGCCGCGTCTCTTCTTGCACCTAGCAGTGCTTAGAGGTGCCATTCTGATTGAACATGTGAGACGTGTTCATCTGTTCGTGTGGACTACGTAGAGGCATTGCTGGCTCGTGCGGTGCTCATGATTTGCAGTGTCTAAAATCAAAGGTCTGCGCTTCAAGAGGTAAATTTTCGAAACCTAAACCATGACTATTCGCAAGGATTCTTGGTGGGAATTTTTCCGTTGTGCTTGTTTGATGCACAAATTCCCAACAACATCCATGACCAGACCTCCCTTTTTCGATGGAGAAAATTACATCTATTGGAAAGAAAGATTCTAAGGATTCATCATGTCCACAAACTCTGATCTTTAGGACGTTATTACTGAAGGTCCTTATACTCCAAAGAATGCTGACAACACTGACAAAACCTAAAGCTGAGTGGACTGTTGCAGAAAAGACCAAATGGGAGCTAAATCATAAATCAAGGTATTCCTTGATGTGTGCCCTAAGTCAGGAAGAATTTGAAAAGGTCAATGCATCTGGATCTGCAAAAGAAATATGGGATACTTTAGAAGTAACTCATGAAGGTACAACAAAAGTGAAAGAGACAAAGATAAACATGCTTGTATGAAAGTATGAGTTATTCACTATGGAGGATGGAGAAAGCATTGCTCAAATGACAGGAAGATTTCAGACTATCACAAATAATCTGAAATCACTGGGAAAAATCTACACCAATGTTGAGAAACTAGGCAAAATTCTAAGAAGTCTGCCCAAACAATGGAAACCTCTGGTTACAGCAACAACTCAAGCCAAAGATCTCTCAACACTTCAAATGGAAACCGCATCTTTTCGGTTGAGGTACGTAGAAATTTCGAGGACGAAATTTTTATAAGGGGGTGGAATTGTAACACCCTGCTTTTTCGTAAGTGCTTTTATAATGCTTGTTTGGTTGCTTAAGCTGGTTTTGTTAAGTTAGAATTGTTGGTTGAGGGCTTAGTGGAATTTTTGGCTTAAAAGTCCCTTTCTGGTACATGATCACGCCCGTTGAGACGCCCCGACGTCCCATTAAAGAAAAACCCAAAATATTAAAGCTTAATCGTGTTATTAGTGATAAGCGGTTATACTTAAACAGCGGAAAATTAAAACTTAAGATGTAAATAGTTAACATGCAGATACATCACACATATATACATAGATAAATATATACATCATCTCCTAATACACAACTGTCAAGGGATTCCTATCAGTAGGATCCCGAAATATATACAAAACGGCGGTACATAACATAAAGAAAATACATCAAAAGATAAAAGGGAAGATGCCTCGCCGATTCTCTCCACACCCCGTCCCCTCTCAAAATACAACAAAACCTCACTCACACCTATATAGATGGCACTGGCCCGAGCCATCAAATACTACCACCCTCGTCTGCATCCCGCGGTCCGGCAGGTCCGGACACTCCTCCGCTCTCACTAGACGAGCTCCTGTCCGACTGCCTCTGAAACCTCTGTCGGTAAAGTCTACTATCACGGGGATGAAACTGTCTAGTAGATACTCGAGAAGACTCTGAAACCGTAGCCCGGACCTCTGGAGGCGCTGGAACCACTGGAAGGGGTGCCAGGTCCTGGGCGGGGGCAACCGGGTCCTCCTCCTAGATAGGTGCCAACTCGGGTCCTGGTGCCGGTGCAAGTTCTGGAACTAGTACCTCAAAGGGTACCATGAAGGGATCTGGGGCCATGCCTGGCATCGGCGGCATCGGCGGCATCGGCGGTATGTGTCCATCTGGCTGTCCTACCTGGAAAGGAAGGGTAGTGCCAACGCGGAACGTGCCGACGAATCCTATCGGCGCTCCCTGTCCGAACCCGGAGGTAATGGACGTAGGACCCGTATACACAACGAAGCGAGTGACTGGGTCCACGAGCCACCCATTCGGATCTAAGCACTCAACCTCAAAGGTCCCCGAGAGGGGGAACCCCGGATCCTGAGTCATCCACGGGTGATCCCAGTGCGCCATCAACACGATCTGGATCTGATATACAAAACAGGTATATACAAACATACAACAAAATAAAAAGGGGATAAGAATCCATATAACATCAAACGTGGAAAGGGTTTAGCGACATTTAATTCTATAACAGCACGATAAACATCCATCTCCCAAAATATAGTTTATATAAATATAACACAAACATCCTCAATCCACATCTAGGGTCTTTCCTCTACCCCCATCATGATGCAATGCAAATGTCGTATGAATCTTCTCAGGTAGTCGGCCATATCCGGATATCACAACAATCGACACGTCCCAGAGGCCCCGGCGCACACCCTCGTCCACGGCTGGAGGGTGCCCATGCAAAGCAATGGCACTATAGCTACACAACCGGTGCACACCTCTGGACCCCGGTCAGGGTGCTCATGCAACGCATGAACTATAGCTGCAACTAAAATGAAATCATGTCTGGGACGGTCCGCCGTTAGCCTAGACCTCGGGAATTCTCCCTCCGAGGAATAGACCCCAACGACCATGTTTCAGGTCCACAAACGACCATGTTTCAGGTCCACATATCACAGACCATGTTTCAGGTCATCCCCTAGTGCCCTAACCGCTCATCATCACCTCATAAATAACCTCAATAAAACCTCATCATCATATAACATCAATCATCTCGGTTAGGCACTACTAACACATAAAGTATGATTTCCCCAATACATCATCAATGCTCATCATATCTCATCACTTACTCAAACTCTACTCGTAATCATTACACTCATGGCATCATAACATTATTCCATCATGGCATCAATTCCAATATAATAATAATAACAATAATAATTTTCATAAGATATATCAACAATCAGTATCAGTCATCAATCATCATATTAACGCAACTAATTCAAGCAGTCACAACAGCCAGTCATAAAATAATAAAATCATACATTTTTATCGTAACGACGATAAACGCACAATTTCAATATCATCATTGGTACCACTAAGTAGTCCCCAATGTGGCATGGACATTGTCCGTTACTCGCTCTCGAGTAGGGTTTAGGTCGCCCTACGCCATTATCGAACTAAATGTAACTGCATCGTTTCCGATGTTAAATGGTTTCTTTCCCCCACCTGGGAAGTCGTACGATGATCGAAACGAGACAAAACGCGACGTTCTCCAACTCCTTCGAATCTGCCCCGCGTGATTCTAGTGCCTCGGAGCTCCCAAAATTTCACCTAAGCATCACATTACGAAGCACACGTTACCACGAGTTCATCCTCGAAGACGGAATCGAATTCCGATAACCGAAACGAAAGATATAAAGATAAACGTAACGAAACGACTTTCGATATAAACGGGAATAATTTACCTTCGACTATTGAAGAAATGGGGAAGAGGAGAATGAAGGTGTCGTCCCTATGATCACAACCATGTACTCCGTTTTGCGAAAGGACGATCGGGCAAGCCACACTCACTCAAGAACTCTTTTCTCTCACTAAACTCTCTCTCTTTCTCTCTCTATAGCCCTCTCTGTTTTCTCAGTCTCTGCTCTCTGCTCTCTGCCTCGTTTCTTTCCTATGGCTTAAGTGACTTTGTGTCACTCAAGCCCTTTTTATTTTTCTGATTCACGCTGCCACGCTCGAGCGTGGAACTTTTCACGCTTGAGCGTGGTCACGCTTGAGCGTGGACCATTTCACGCTTGAGCGTGAACACCACTGCAGCCATGCAACCACTCAGAGGCTGCCACGTCAGCGCCCGTTGACACGTAGCAAGTCAAAGCATGGCCCTTGTCTGGTTGACTTGGGCGCTTGAGCGTGGACATACCCACGCTTGAGCATATTGTGGACGCTCGAGCGTGATGTTTGCCACGCTTGAGCGTTGACTTTTGACCAGAAAGTCAACTCTTTACGTTCAGGGTCCGTTCGATGCCTGATTGACTCCAAATTTGAGATATAGGCTCCTTAGGACCTAATAAACAATTTCTAACCATCAAAAATGCCTAATCTCCTCCTTAACTCCAAAATTTTGTTCCACCCTCAATTATCTAAAAGACACTAACCGGAAACCCCAGCTGTTCTCTATACCTCAAATCACCTCTCAGTTATACCATCCAAACCTTAAACCTAAACATCATACATAACCACACATAAAATAACGGATGTTACACCCGTGCTCATTAGCCAGCACGTCCGTGCTTAAAGGCTGAAGCGTATTTCCATTTTTAAGTTGAGCACACCCATGCCCAATGTGCTGACCGCATCTCAGGGACGCTAAGTTGAGCACGACCGTGCTCAAGGGTGAGCACGACCGTGCTCAGGTGCAGCCTATATAATTTGGCACAGAACCCGAGGGTTAATGTGAAACCCTATTTTGCTAGTTGCAGCAACCACTGTTGCGGCCTAGAGTGCCTTCTTCCCTATTTCCTCTTCATCCCTTGCTATAGTGGAGTTTTGGAAGCAGTTTGGGAAGCTAGTTGGTTTGTGGCAGTCTATAGGTAATAGTTGCTCTCCCCTTTTGGTTTCCCTTTTCGTTTTTCGTTGGGAAACTAATCTGTTGTGTTTCTTTTGGTCAAGGCTTGGAGGTTTAACTAAGCCGCTTGGGGAACCGCGACCAGTTTGCTTAGGTGCTTACGTTGGAGCGACCTTCAATCCAGGTATGGGGAGAAGGGTAGTGTTTACATAGGCTATGGGGGTAGTGTAAGGTAAAGGGTTCCCATAACCCCGGTTGTTGTTAGTTTTACATGCCTGTGTGATGTATGTTGTTTATATGATGAAATGTTCTGTTTATGTTGTATGCTTCGTATTCATGGTCATATATTCTTATGTGTTTTCAATGTTATGTTGTTATCTTGACACGAATATGATAGTATGATGGTTATTGTTGATATGAATATGATGATGATATGTTGGTTGAATGATTGTTGCCATAATTATTGGTTGGATGATGATGTTATGACTGAGTTGATGGTGTTAAATCTGGGAAATTATGTTGCTAAAATGGATTAGGATTAATGGACTTAATCGTTGAATTAATTGGTTAAAACCTAAGTTAGAACTCTGCCCAGAACAGTACTATCATGCATTGAGCATGGACGTGTTGAATAGGGAGCACGACCGTGCTCCCAGTTTGAATTCTGGAAATTGGCTGCGCATTAAGCACGGCCGTGCAGTAGAGGAGCACGACCGTGCTGCTGAGCACGACCATGCCTAATAGAAAGCACGGCCGTGCTTCACTTATGTGACCAGCACGGCCGTGCAAGGGACAAGCACGCCCGTGCTCCCCTAGCAGACAGAGATGGAATTAAAGGCTTTTAAGGGGTTTCCAACCCCAATTCCCCAATGACGATGAGTTTACATAGCTAATCAAAGATGAAGATTAGATAACCTGGTTAATAATTATCTAAGATGATTAAGATAATAAGATGTTAAGTCGGTATCCGTTGGGTTACCGCACATT
The DNA here is from genome assembly GCA_035048595.1 of Echinosophora koreensis. Classification (NCBI taxonomy): domain Eukaryota; kingdom Viridiplantae; phylum Streptophyta; class Magnoliopsida; order Fabales; family Fabaceae; genus Echinosophora; species Echinosophora koreensis. The sequence continues at coordinate 2,457,242 of JAPCYP010000025.1, read as the reverse complement.
GATAAGTTGTACCTTGGTGCTTATTGGCCATGGGGGCCTTGACCCCACGGTTTGGGTCTAAGGTGTTGTTGATGTTGAAGTCTTGGGTGCTTATTGGCCCAAGCATGTTGAGTTGAACCATGGTGCTTATTAGCCAAGGGAGCCTTGACCTCGTGGTTTGGGTCTAAGGTTATGTTGATGTTGATGTTGAAGTCTTGGGAGCTTCATGGCCCGAGCAAGGAGGTGGTTGAGATTGTTTGTTGTTGTGCCATTTGCATAGAGCATTGGAGTTGTTGGTTGATGGGGGAGGTTCGACATAGGGGAGATCGCCCGAGAGTACGGTAATTTGGTCATCCATGGCAGATCACCCGAGGTTTGGTGACCGCGGCCCCCCGTGATAAGGCATCCACGGTTTGATGCATTGGCTATCCATGGGGTTCACCCGAGGTTCGGTGAACTGCCGGTGTTGGTGCTTCTATGGCCAATACGGATGTGTAACTCCGAAGTCGTTCATCCTGAGTTAGTTTGGATCCACATGCATAGTTGGAGTAGGGGAGTAGTGTTACATTGCACTGCATAGCATATTGATGATGATGACGTTGATGTGTGATGAGTCATATATATGTTGATGTATGTATGCCTATGATGCTGCTATGCTGGTTGTTTACCTTGCTTCCTATCTCCATGCTGTATATGTTTACATGATTCTTACTCCCCTCTTTCTATTTGTTTGGTTGGCCTGATTGGCAATTTGCATAGGATGACGAGCAGCCCGGAGAGGAGTGACTTTGAGGAGCCACCACTCATAGTTAGGGCCTTTCTTTTGATAGTTAGTTTTTCAGTTGTAATCCGAATTGTACGGAATGGTTATACCAGCTCTGAATTGTGACATCGGGGTTGGGTCGTTTATGTTTATGTTTATCGTTGTTTAACTTGGTTTTATATTTTCCGCATTTTGTGAACTTGTTTATGTGGGACTTTTCTACCCATGGACAAATATTTTATTTTATCCAGTAAATGCATGTTTTTATTTATATTTATCTTTTTATGTTGTATAACATGCGGGGTAGAAAGGTGTCACATTTAGTGGTATCAGAGCAGTTTGGCCCTGTCCGGACGTGGTATGAGTCTGTTGTGTGCTCTTGTTTGAATTGTCTATATTTGTTATAGACAATGATGCTTTGAGTTAAGTTGCCTATCGCTTTTACCCGCTTAAGTCTCTGTATTAAGAGTTGTTTTAGACATGTACAGGAACTCATGACAGGTAGAGGACGTAACGATCAGGAAATTATAGACGCGTTGGCACTCCTTGCCGGCACTCCTTGCCAATGCTATCGGTCTGGTTAACAACCCCAACAACAATGGTAGACCAGCTGAGTTTCAAGGATTGGACAAGTTCCAGAGGAACAACCCTCCGTCGTTCAAGGGACATATGATCCGGAAGGAGCTTTGCTATGGTTGAGGGAGATAGAGAAGATCTTCCGAGCTATGGATTGTAACGATCAGCAGAAGCTCATCTTTGCTACCTTCATGCTGACCGAGGAGGCTGAGCATTGGTGAGAAAACTACAGAAAGAGAATGCAGGCTGAAGGCACAGCAGTTACATGGGTTGAGTTCAGGCACAGGTTTCTGGAGAAATACTTTTCGGTAGACATCAAGGACAAGAAAGAGATGGAGTTCTTGGCTTTGAGGCAGGGATCGATGTCAGTTGGTGACTATGTTGCCAAGTTTGAGGAGCTGGCGAGGTATTACACTCCGTACCAGCATACTGCGGATGAGTGTTCCAAGTGCGTTAAGTTCGAGGCTGGACTTAACCCCGAGATCAAGCAGGCGATCAGCTACCAGGAGATCAGGGTCTTCCCAGTTCTGGTCAACAAGTGCAGGATCTATGAGGATGCTAGTCAATTTAAGGTTGCCAGTTCCAGAGGATCGGATAGTCAGAGCGGCAAGGGGACTGATCAGAGAGACAAGGGTAAATAGCGCTTTGCTTCGACCAACAAGGACTTCAAGCAGAGTGGCAAGAAGCCACAGTTTCAGCAGGATAGGTTTAGGGGCGGGTTTTCCAATGCCTCTAGACCCATGAAGTGCGACACATCGGATCATTACTCTTCTCAGTGCAAGAACCAGCTGTGATTTGCTCCAAGTGTGGCAAGTCGGGTCACATCAGCCGTGAGTTTGAGGGAGCCAAGGCAGAGCCTCCCAGTGCTAGCAAGAGTTAGAAGTCCCAGGCCAACCGACTGAAGACCACTGGGAGAGTCTTTACTCTTAGTGGAGCTGAAGCCTCCGAGTACGATGACTTGATTCAAGGTATATGTTTTATTGATGGAACTCAATTGACTGTATTGTATGATTCGGGTGCTACTCACTCATTGATATCGCATGATAGGGTCAAGAGTCTTAAATTGCCCGTTTCCTTTCTGTTTGATTTTCTTGTATCTATACTCACGAATAAACCTGTTTCCACTTCCTATGCTTGCAAGAACTGTCATATAGTCATAAATGATAAAACCTTTGTTGCTGATCTCGTATGCTTGCCTCTAAAAGACCTTGATATTATTCTTGGCATGGACTGGTTATTTTCCAACCATGTCCTTTTGAACTGTTTTGATAAAACCTTGGTTTTTGGAACTCCAAAGGAGTCTAAGAATCCGGACCTTCTCTCTGCCAGCCAAGTTCAAGCTTCGATGAGAGACGAAGCCCAAGTATACATGATGATAGCTTCCCTGGAAGTAGAGAGCAGCCCTTCTGATGTCGCCAGCTTCCCTGTTGTGCGGGAATTTCCTGAGGTGTTTCCGGGGGATGTTTATAACTTACCCCCAGAGAGAAATGTTGAGTTTGTCATAGACTTAGTGCCTAGCACCGGGCCAATCTCTATAGCACCCTATAGAATGTCTCCTCTAGAGCTAGCTAAATTGAAGGAACAGTTGGAGGACCTGATGAAGAAGCAGTTCATTAGGCCCAATGTGTCTCCGTGGGGAGCACATGTGCTGTTGGTGAAGAAAAAGAATGGTAGTATGAGGTTGTGTGTCGACTATCGACAGCTCAACAAGGTGACCATAAAGAATCGGTATCCCCTCCCTAGGATTGATGATCTCATGGACCAGTTGATGGGCGCTGGCGTTTTTTCGAAGATAGATTTGAGGTCAGGGTACTATCAGATTTGGGTTAAGTCTGAGGACATCCCGAAGACAGCATTCCGAACGCGATATGGTCACTGCGAGTACTTGGTTATGCCCTTTGGTGAGACCAATGCTCCTGCGGTGTTCATGGACTACATGAATAAGACCTTTCACCCTTACTTGGATAAGTTTGTGGTGGTATTCATAGATGACATCTTAGTGTACTCCAAGAGCAAGGAGGAACATGAGGAACACCTGAGGGTTGTCTTGCAGACCCTTAAGGAAAAATAGTTGTACCCTAAGTTGTCTAAGTGTGAGTTCTGGTTAGAGGAAGTAAGCTTCTTAGGACATGTCATCTCTAAGGGTGGCATAGCAGTGGACTCAGCTAAGGTAGAGGCGGTGCTCCAGTGGGAAGCGCCGAAGTCTGTAACCGAGATTAGGAGTTTCTTGGGGTTAGCCAGCTATAATAGGAGGTTCATATAAGGCTTCTCTAAGATAGCATTACCCTTAACCCGTCTCACTAAGAAAGGACAGTTGTTTGTGTGGCACTCTAAGTGTGAAGAAAGTTTCCAAACCCTTAAGGATAGGTTGACATCAGCACCAGTGTTAGTTTTGCCAGATCCTAGCGAACCCTTCGTAGTTTACTGCGATGCTTCTAAGCAAGGGTTAGGTGGTGTGTTGATGTAGAATGGTAAGGTAGTTGTTTACACTTCTAGGCAGTTGAAAACCCATGAGAAGAACTATCCTACCCATGACTTAGAGTTGGGAGCTGTGGTATTTGTTTAAAGATCTGGAGGCATTACCTGTATGGAGCGAGGTTTGAGGTTTTTAGTGATCATAAGAGTCTGAGGTATCTCTTTGATCAAAAAGAGTTCAATATGAGGCAGCATAGGTGGATGGAGTTCTGATAAACTGTCATTTTGTATACTTTATTTTTGGAAAATTAGGTGTGATTTATTATTTATTTGAATATTATTGTGAATACTCACCCTATTTCTCATGATTATTGTAGAATTTGTCATCATGGTAGTGGAGCATTTAATTGGAGAAAAAGCAACAAATCTGGAAGATTTTTGGATAAAAAGATACAGTTCTGAAGTTTCAAAGAAGCACGGCCGTGCTCAACATTAAGCACGACCGTGCTCATAAGAGGAGCCGTGCTTACCAGAACGCCCTTGCTTGGATTGCTGGATTGACGTCGATTTGTAAGCACGACCGTGCTCTTCAGCAAGGCCTTGCTGACTTTCTTAGTTTTAGCACGGTTTGACGCCGTTTTAGTTGAGCACGACCATGCTCATCATTAAGCACGACCGTGCTAGTGTCTTAGAGGCCCAATTACGTAGTTTTTACTTTGCCAATATAAGGGAGTGATTGGAGTCATTCTAGGCAGCTTTTTGACAGTAGCCGTTATGCACCAATGTTAGCAGTCGTCGTTAAGCACAGCGAGAAAGATCGAGTCTTGGAGTGAAGGATCGTCTCCCAATTGATTTGAAGACTACTTCGCGTTAAAAGGGTGTTCGGGTTTTAGTTTTCTTTTTCTCTCTTTTATGGATTGTTACATGTCTTTGACTTGTATAGTGAATTTTGTTATTATGAGTAGCTAAATTCATTCCTAGGGTAATGGTGGATCTTATGTTTTGATACCTTGAATGTTTGCCTAATTTTAATTTGATTCAGTATTTCTGTTAATTGATTGGTTTAATCCTTGTGTTAAATTTTTTATGAGGTTTGATCATCCTTTATTAAGTTAATTAATTGACTGGCGACCGTACCACAATTAGTTAACGGAACTCTAGGATTAACCAGATTTGGGGTTGTGTGGACCAAGCTCAATCCCTTGTTTTCAATCAATTATTGAATTAACGAAGCGTGCCAATTCTTTGTGCTTCTTTTAACTGCTTACCTTGCATGACCATTGGGGGTAACTGATTAAGAGAAAGGATATTAATATTGCATGACCATTGGGTATTAATAGCTTTAGAGTGAGTGATTGGCAATCAATAAGAAATACATATCATTGAGGAATTGGGTAACATCATAGGTAGTGACATAAGTGAAACCAGACACCCTAAGCTTTCCATAAATTGAACCTTTGCTTGCAATTCTTTGTTTTTCTTGGCTTTCACAATCTTGCTACTTTTATTCCGTTGTTTTCAACCAATTCGATTGTCTAGATAGCATAAGGACTTAATTAATCTAGTACTTGTCAGCAATCTCTGTGGGTTCGATACTTGGAGTCCCAAATACTCCTATATTACTTTTGCGATAGGGTGCACTTGCCCTTAAAGTGTAGTTTTAGCGCAACAAGTTCCTAAAGGATTAAGACTTCGAGCTGACCTATCACCCAGGAAAGGCCAATGTGGTGGCCGATGCCTTAAGTAGGAAGACCCTGCATGTCTCCGCTTTGATGGTTAGGGAGATGGATCTGATAGAGGAGTTTAAAGACCTTAGTCTAGCTTGTGAGTTTACTCCTAAGAGTATTAGGCTTGGTACCTTGAAGGTTACCACAGCTTGATGGATCAGATTAGAGAGGGTCAAAAGTTAAACAAGATTCTCTTAGACCAGCGAGAGTTGCTTGCTCAGGGTAGAGATCTTAGCTTTAAGGATGGAAGTGATGGCGTCTTGAGGTTTAAGGATAGAGTGTGCATACCTGATGTCCCTGAGCTTAGGAAGTTGATCCTTGAAGAAGGACATGTGGATGTATGCCTTGACAGGTACATATATTTTGATGAATGACAAAAGCAATTTTAAGTCTAAAGGACTTATCTGCAAAAAGCGTGAAAAAGGCCAAACGATCAGTCAAGATTAGGCAAAGCAATCAAGAGGGGTAAAAAGGGAATTTTACTATTTGTATTGGTTGTTTTAGAATAAATCTGTAAATGGTAAGTAGGGCTTTCAATTTAATATGATCACTCACACACACACATATTTAACATGTGCTTTAAAAGATATATCATATGATTAATTAATTAAAAATATGTGATTAAAACTGACAATTAAAATTGAGCTTAATTGGGCAATCTTTCCTTAATTGTCAAGTTTTTGAATAACCACCTGATACGCACCATAATCGATTATGGAAATGCTATAATCGATTATGAGTCGTGGTTAAATGGCTTTAATGAGTGTTAACGAGTAATTATGATATTAAAGCCGTTGATTTCAAATTTGAAATATAATAATCGATTATTGAAACTGGATAATCGATTATGACCTTACTGACTTCCAATGCTCTTCAACTGAAACACTGTAATCGATTATGTAATCGATTATAGCCTTTTATGAAAGAGTCAGTAACATCATAATCGATCAATGAAATCGATTATCTTCTTTGGTGAAAAAGCAGTGAAGACATAATCGATTATGGTAATCGATTATGACCTTTCTATCCAGACGCGCACTTCATGAAAACACATTAAATAATCGATTATGGATTTTGAATAATCGATTATGCTGCGGCTGAAATGCATTTTAAGAGGCTTGACCTAATTTCACACTGAACCCTAACCTATTCTCTATAAATAGGAAGCTTGGCAGCCTTTGTCAAATGCCCCATCTACTACTCTCTTCTATTCTCTATTGTGCTTAAACTCTGATTACTATTTTATTTTACTCTTGCACTTACACGTGATCATATTATTTTGAGAAACTTATACACCATATAGGTGTTGCTATTTGTGCTTCAAGTTGTATTTCATATCTGCACTTTTGAGTGCTTTCTCATTGTAAAACTTTTACAGTTTACTTTAAGTGAGTGTGATCTCACGAACGCTTTCTTGAGGCTCTTGCACAAGGGATAGTACGTCCTGTGATTTGTGTTAAGAGTTCTCTAATTTGTAAAGGTTCTAGTTCAGCCTGTTTTAAAAACTAGAGTTGATTGAAATCCCTTGGTCGTATTGCCTTGGGGACTGGACGTAGGCCACGTGGGTAGTTGTGTGGCCGAACCAGGATACATCACTGTGTCATCCTCTTCCCTATCTCTTTATTTATCGCAACGTTTTTATTTTCCATACGCTTTATTTCACAAAGTTTTATTATTAAGTTATTGTTTATCAAAACAAGTTTTAAACTTAGTTTAATTTGCAAAAAGTTTTCAAAAATCAATTCACACACAATTCACCCCCTTCTTGTGTTTGAGGTCACTTGTCAACAAGTGGCATCAGAGCTTAACTCTTGGATATAAAGGACGAAACCGTCTCAAGAGGAAAGATGACTTCAAACAGTTTTCGTAATGAGGGTAATTCCGTAAACAGACCTCCATCGTTCGATGGTGAGGGGTATGGTTATTGGAAAGAAAGAATGCAAATGTTTTTAGAAACATCTGATATTGATATTTGGGATGCTGTGGAAAATGGTCTATTTGTCCCCAGGCACGAAGTTAATGGTGCTTCGGTGGATAAATCAAAAACTCTTTGGACCGACGAGGAAAAGAAAAAGGTCCAATACAATTTGAAAGCTAGGAACATCATCACCTCAGCTTTAAGCTACGATGAGTTCTATAGGGTCTCAAATTGTAAGACCGCTAAAGAAATGTGGGACACCCTTGAATTGACCCATGAAGGTACTACCGAGGTCAAAAGGGCTAGGATGAACACATTAACCCATGAGTATGAGCTATTTAGGATGAAAGAAGGTGAAAGCATACAAGATATGCAAAAACGCTTCACCCATATCATAAATCATCTTAGGGCTCTTGGGAAGGTGTTTAATAATGAAGATTTAATAAATAAAGTTCTTAGATGTTTAAATAGAAGTTGGCAACCCAAAGTAACTGCGATTTCCGAATCACGTGATTTAACATCTATGTCTTTGACAACTCTGTTTGGTAAATTGCAGGAATATGAACTTGAGTTGAACCGCCTCATAGAAAGTGAGGAAAGTGATAAGAAAAAGAAAGGGCTTGCTCTCAAAGCAAGCATAAGTGAAACAACTGAGGAGGATATTGACTTTGATGAACTTGATGAGCTTGGTGAAGGAGATGAGAATATGAGTCTAATGGTAAGAAAATTTAAGAAATTTATGAGGAATAAAGGGAAGACACAACCAAGCTTCACTCCTCAAAAGAAGGTTGATGGAGAAGGAACCACTTATGTACCAACGTGCTTCAACTGCAAAAAGAAAGGTCACATAAGGTCCGAGTGTCCTCTAAGTCAAAAGAAGAATGACAAATTTGAAAAGAGGCCACAAAAGGACAAAAGAGGAAGGAGAGCATACATTGCTTGGGAAGACAATGACATGGACTCCTCCGATGAATCCGACAACGAGGAAGCAAACCTTTGCCTCATGGCCAATCATGAGGACGACGAGGATGAGGTAACTGATAATGAAATTGAAAATGAACTGTCATATGATGATTTACTTTGTGCATGTGAAGAATTGAATAATGAAAGCATGCGTCTTAGAAAAATCATTTTATCTTCAAAGAAAACCATTTCTAGTCTTGAAACAAAAATAGGTTTATTAAATAAAGAAATGGAGGCTATCAAGGAAAAACAAATTCTTTCAAACAAAACCTCATCATGCATATCATGTGAAAACAAAATAAATGAAATTTCGAAATGCAATGAATGTAATGCTTTGAAAAACAAAATTGAGGACTTGTATGATATCCTTGCAAAATTCACAAAAGGGAGAGACAACCTCAATGTTTTGTTAGGAAATCAAAAAGGAACTTATGATAAAGCTGGTTTGGGTTATCACCCTAAATTACATGAAAAATCCTTTAAAAATTTTCAGCCCAACCAATACTTCTAGTAATCCTTTCGCAAAATGCTTCTATTGTGGTAGAAAGGGACATACTGCATCCAATTTGCAATGCTAGAAAGAATGTGAATGCCAAAGGGAAGAAAGTATGGGTTAAAAAGGGCAATGCGCCCAAAGCTAACTCTCAAGGACCCAACATGACATGGGTACCAAAAGTTAAAACTTGAAATTGTTTTGTAGGTGTGCTTGAAAGCAAGGAACACTAATTGGTATCTTGATAGCGGATGCTCCAAGCACATGACAGGGGACAAAAACAAGTTCTCCTCTCTAACACCCAAAAAGGGTGGATTTGTTTTCTACGGTGACAACAACAAAGGTAGAATCTTGGGAATTGGAACGGTTGGTAAGAGTCCAAATCCCATCATTGAAAATGTTTTATATGTTGAAGGTTTAAAACACAATCTTTTGAGTATTAGTCAACTTTGTGATAAGAACTTCAATGTTGTTTTTGATAACTTAAAATGCACGGTCATAGATTCTAAAAATCAAACCAAGTTAATTGGACAAAGAATTGGAAATATCTATATGGTTTGCTTAGATGACCTACCTTCAAATGATGTATGCTGTCTAATTAGCAAAGAGGATGAAACATGGCTATGGCATAGGAGGATGGCCCATATTCACATGGACCATCTTAATAAGTTGGTTCGCAAGGACTTAGTAATTGGTTGACCAAAGCTCCGTTTTGAAAAAGACAAAATGTGTGATGCTTGTCAAAAAGGAAAACAAGTAAAGGCCTCTTTCAAAACTAAAAATGTTATTTCTACAAACCGGCCTTTACAGCTTTTACATATGGATCTGTTTGGTCCATCTAGAACCATGAGCTTTGGTGGTAATTACTATGCACTTGTAATTGTGGATGACTATTCTCATTATACATGGACATTATTTATTTCTCATAAAAATGGCGCTTTCGGTGCCTTTCGTAAACTTGCCAAGGTTATTCAAAACGAGATGGGATTAAACATTGTAACTATCCGAAGTGATCATGGTGGTGAGTTCCAAAATGAGGCATTTGAGGCCTTTTGTACTGAAAATGGAATCGGGCATAATTTTTCCTCACCAAGGACTCCCCAACAAAATGGGGTGGGGGAAAGGAAAAATAGGTCTCTAGTAGAGCTAGCGAGGACGATGCTCAATGAGACCAACCTTCCTAAGTATTTCTGGGCAGACGCGGTAAGCACCGCATGCTATGTGATGAATAGAGTCCTTATAAGACCTATTATGAAACAAACACCCTATGAAATTTACAAGGGAAGGAAGCCTAACATCTCCCACTTTCACGTATTCGGATGTAAGTGCTTTGTTTTAAATAATGGTAAAGAAAATCTTGGTAAGTTCGATGCTAAAGCTGATGAAGGTATATTCCTTGGATATTCCAATTCTAGTAAAGCTTTTCGAATATATAATAAAAGAATTATGACCATTGAAGAATCTGTGCATGTATCTTTTGATGAGACTAACCCTAAAATTGTAGTAGAGGAAAGTGTTGATGATGTTGCAGAAATTCTGGGAAACACTCTTCTTGAGGAGAAAAGAACTCAAGAGGAAAACATTATTGATCAACCACCTCCACAAGAAGAAGAGACACCCCTTCCAGATTTACCAAGAGAATGTAGAACATCAAGACACCATCCTCTTGACAACATAATAGGTGATATATCAAAAGGGGTAACAACTCGAAACTCTCTTAATCAAATATGTCATTACATGGCTTTCGTTTCTCAAATTGAACCTAATAATGTTGATGAAGCCATAGTAGATGAACATTGGACACTTGCCATGCAAGAAGAATTAAACCAATTTGAAAGAAATGATGTTTGGGAATTAGTCCCTAAACCCAAAAACCATTTAGAAATTGGAACTAAGTGGGTTTTTCGTAACAAGCTAGATGAAAATGGAATAATAACTAGAAACAAAGCTAGACTTGTTGCTAAGGCACTACATTGAAATTGCTAATTTACGACAGGTACTTTGCGGCGGTTTTATCAAAACCATAAAACCGCCGCCGGTCATATTCCGCGACGGTTACCGCGGCGGTTCTTGCAAACCGCCCCAAATACCAAAATATTGCGGCGGTTAATGTTGTTTTAACGGCAGTTCGTTGAACCGCCCCTAAATTGGTCAGCTCCCATTTTTTTTTCACTTTCCCTCTATCATTTTTCACTTTCCCTCTTTCATTTTTCACCAAAACGTAGGGTAAACTTCTCACTTCACCGTAGCCCTGTTCTGCTGCCCCCATTCTTGACCGTCGAAGGTAAAGCCTCCATTCTCCACTTCTTCTTCATCATCATCTTCGTCTCTTGCTTACCTTGGTTCATTTTCTTCAAACAGAGATAGCGAGTAGCTCTTCGACAATCTCGTTGGTTCGTAATCGATCAAGGTGCAGAGGTAGCGAGTAGCAGTTCGCCAATCTCAATCAAGGTAATTCTTATTTTTATTATTATTATTTTATTGCCCTTCTGAGCCACTCTGATCTGAAAACCCTATCTAGACCAAACCCCTTCAAATGAATGTGTGTAGTGTGTCCTAAACCAGACTAATAAAGAAGAGTGAGTGAGTATAGGTAAGTGATGGAGAGATAGAGGTCTCTAATCCCTGGACTGGAATCTTTCTATGACTTTAAGTTTGTAGATTAAGTGATTTAAGACATGCAAATCATTGTAATCAAAGAGAAAACTCAAATATGTATAATAAGATGATCACTAAAAAACAAGAACGGTGACTTTGTGCGCCTGCTGCTGCAATGTCTGCAACCCACTCTTTAGTTGTTGGACCAATGACTTACTTAGTCATGTTGTCCACTATGTAACTAAAAAAGGAGAATGCCTAACTGGGCAACCTTGCTTAGTCATGTTGTCCACTATCATTTGACTTTTCCTTCGTTGAAACCTTGCTTTATTATATATGTATGTATAGCCTTTCATTGTTTATTCTGTTATTGTTGAGTCAAGCTATACACAATTCATTGTATTCCATTGCAACATATTAATGGAAGATTTTTTAAAAATGACATATAAATAAGGATTAAATAGTTATTATTTGTAACAAACGAATTATATTATGTGCACATTTCATCTTCATTTATTGAATAAGTTATTTTCAAATTACTGTCCTGTACTATTTCATAAGGACAATCAGAACAAGAACCATTGTGGTCAAACTGTCAAAGTTCCACTCCACTGGCAGGGGATTAAATAATGAACTCTCTGTTTTCTGACATGAATATATGATGAACAAGGATAGAATTCTGCAATTTCCTTGACTTGTTTTTATTTGCTGCATTTGGTTTTGCTGTCTTTCTGCTGCTGTTATGTTTCTGTTCAATCTTTTCTTGCTTTCTGGAATGCATAGCAGCTTGGTGGGATTTTCTGTTGCAACTAGCTTTGTCGCAGCTTCTAAGGAACTTTGTGGAGACTATGCTGCTGTGTTTTTTCCTTTGGCTGGTCTATGATAACATTAATTGATGACATTAATTTAGTGTATACAGAAAGTGACTGGTAGATGAATTTAATTTTGTTGGGAATATGGGGTTTTAAGTTAGATCTTCAACCTTGTTATGTGACACTTAGTTGGTGTTGTTGTTATAAAGGCAGTGTGTTTAGATATGTGACATGGGGTTGACATGGGGTTTTTGCCTTTTTCTCTGTCCCTTTTGAAAGGGATGTTTAGTGCTGAAGAATGAGAGAAACTACTTGTGACATGCTTCATATTTGTTCACAAATTATTCCTTGAATATGTTATGTTTATGTGTATAGATTTTAGTGCAACACTTATAGATAAACCGTAACTTATACATGTTTGCAAATTTCTCAAATTGTCTCTGTTTTTCTGGGGTTTTTTTTTCAACTTTTGAACTTACATTTTTCATTTTAATTTTTTTAAATTTTTGTGTATTTTGGTGGGGTGTGTTTGAGGTCTTCAGCACTGAAATTTTGAGCTTGATTTGGTAATTTGTTTGTTTCAATTTCCTCATGGATATTGAGGGGTGCATTTTTCTGAAGGCTTTAAGTTTACTTTTAGTCATGCTTGAAGTAAGTTTCTATTCTAGATTTGTACACAGTTTGGGCTACACATGAAAGATAGCCATGGTCGTGTATAATCTGTATGTATAGAAGTGCTTTGCTCCTTTTGAACCCACCATTTTTTATTTTAAGGCTTTCTTGCTCCTCTGAGTGTGATTTTCAAGCATTTAGAATTATTCTTTTCAAATAGCTTTCTGGAAGAAAGTGAACTTTTGTCAGATCAAACTTATGAGGATGTGTGGCTGTTATTTTATATCTTTGCTTGAGTAGTCAGGGTTTCTTTTTTAAAGAAGATGGTCTTTTAGTTGGCTTTGCAGTATTCATTCTATATCATCTCTATTTTCAATGTATCTTTGTCTGTGGTTTTTAATGTCCTAGTGGATGCATGTGCTGCTGGGCTAAAAGGTGATTTGATTTTTTTTTATTGCTCTAGAATAGCACTTCTCTTGCAAATTAATAGTCTTCGGTTATTGTTGCAATTGGGGTAATGGTTGCTTTACTTTTTGTTTTTGTTTTTTGATTTATTGGTTTGGGTCAAATTTTTAAAACTTTCCGAATTGGCTGATAAGCAGGACTCATTTTTAATGTATTTGTATCATGTGTTCATAAACTGCACTTATACATTTTCTTTTCCCTCCCCTTCTTTTGAGTTTGACAATAGTTAAGTGGTGTGTTATTTTTAAATCCAGATTTAATATTTTGAAGCAATGGATAAGTCATGGATAATGAAGCCACGTAACTCAGCTGAATATGAGCAAGGGGTTAGGGGATTTATTGAGTTTGCCTTAGAACATCAATCAGTAAATGGCAAAACAATATGCCCTTGTAAACGATGTGGTTTCAAAAAATGGCAAAGTAGGGACGTGGTGTATGATCACTTAATCTGTACCCCTTTTCCAACAGGATACACTTGTTGGTTTTATCATGGGGAGTCCACAACAATAGAAACTAGTACTATCCCACATAGTAATATTCCAAATGTAGTTCAAGACACCACTATTGTTGAGGATCCTATTCGGAACATGATCAATGATGCATTTGGAGTTGATAGGCACCTTGCAAATGAAGTACCCGTTGCATCAAATGCAGAGATTGACCGGGATGCATATGTGATGCCAAATGCAACTCAAGGACAACACGAAGCTGAAGAATTCTATGAATTAGCTAGAGATATAGAACAACCCTTATACGAAGGGTGTACAAAGTATTCAAGATTATCTTTTTTGGTAAAGTTGTATCATATCAAATGCCTGTGTGGAATGAGCGACAAGGCCATGACAATGATTTTAGAACTATTGAAAGATGCATTTGAACATGCAAATATTCCAAGTTCATTCTACGAGGCCAAGAAAACGATCACTAAGCTTGGTTTGAACTATGAAAAGATACATGTATGTCCGAATAATTGTATGCTCTATTGGGGTAATCCGGAAGATGAAAAGAGGGAGACTTGCAAAATTTGTAACACTTCCAAATGGAAATCAACGGCAAAAGCTAGTATGACTGGTGTCTCCGGTGATGGCAATGGTATGAAGAAAGTGGCTGCAAAAGTTCTTCGTTATTTTCCACTGAAGCCTCGATTACAGAGATTGTTTTTTTCATCAAAGACAGCTGAGGATATGAGATGGCATGCTGGCGAAAATAACAACGATGGAATGTTGCGGCATCCTAGAGATTCTGAAGCTTGGAAGCAGTTTGACTCAATGCATACTTGGTTTGCATCAGATGCACGAAATGTGCGCCTCGCGTTAGCCACTGATGGTTTTAATCCTTTTGGTGTCATGAGTTCAAACTATAGTATTTGGCCAGTTATTCTCATTCCATACAATACCCCTCCGTGGGTGTGCATGAAGTCGACATCTTTTATAATTTCAATGATAATTCCTGGTAAAAAAATGCCAGGGAATGATATAGATGTCTACTTACAACCTTTGATCAAAGAGTTGAAAGAGTTATGGACAATGGGTGTGGATGCCTATGATTCTTTCAAGCAAGAGATTTTCAAATTACATGCAGCTTTAATATGGACAATTAGTGATTTTCCTGGGCTAGGAACACTTTCTGGGTGGAACACGTACACCGGACTTGCTTGCCCGTCTTGTAACTTCGACTCTATTCCATGTCGTCTTCCTCATAGCAAAAAATGGTGTTTTATGGGTCATCGTCGTTTTCTTGACCAGAGACACAGATTTAGACTGAATAGGGTCCGCTTTAATGGTGAACAAGAAATGCGTAGTCCACCAAAAACATTATCTGGTTCTGAAATTCTTGAACAAGTTCAAAACATCAATGTGACATTTGGTAGAAAACTAGAGAAAGAAGTTTCGGGAAAAAGAACACGTGGCCATCGACTTGCACAGGGTACCACTCAACAATGGAAAAAGAAAAGCATATTCTTTGAACTTTCGTATTGGAAGGATAATTGTTTGCGTCACAGTCTTGACATGATGCATATTGAGAAGAACGTGTGCGATAATGTCATATATACTTTGCTAAATGACAGCGCAAAGAGCAAAGATCATGTTAATGCTCGAAGAGATCTTCAAGTTATGGGCTTAAGGCCTGACCTTTGGCCCAACGAAAAAGGAAAATATTCTCCAGCTGTCTTTACATTGACTAATAAGTAGGAAGGCATTTTTAACTACTTTAAAGAATATCACTGTGCCGGATGGTTATTCAAGCAACATTTCTAGGTGCATTGACTTAGACAATCTTAAGTTGAATGGAATGTTGAAGAGTCATGATTGTCATATATTGATAGAGCAATTGCTACCATTAGCCATGCGGGCAACATTGCCTGATGAGGTTTCAGCGATATTAATTGAGTTGTGCTCATTCTTTAGACAACTATGCGGCAAAGTATTGAAAGTTGAAGATCTAGACAAATTGCAAAATCAAATCATCCTCACTTTATGTCACATGGAAATGTTATTTCCTCCTTCATTCTTTACTGTTATGGTTCACTTGGTTGTTCACCTTGTTGAAGAAGCTAAGCTTGGAGGTCCCGTTCATTATCGATGGATGTATCCTATAGAAAGGTAAAAGATGTGCGATATTAGTCATTTCATTTTTTTTTTGGCAATGTACAAGTGTTCTAATAATATTTGTTGCGGTTTAACAATAGGTACTTGGGACAACTAAAATCCTATGTACGTAATAAAGCACGGCCTGAAGGGTCTATTGCGGAAGGCTACCTTGTGCAAGAGATTCTTACATTTTGTTCAAGGTATCTAGATAGCATTGAGACTAGATGGAACCGACCTAGTCATGTAGATGATGAGCCTATTAATGATATACAACATGGCTCACGAGTAGCTAAATTATTTCCTAAAATTGGAAAATCGATTGGTGGCTCTTCATATGTCACCCTGACACCCATGGAAAAGTTACAGGCTCATAGACATGTGTTAACGAATTGCTCTATAGTTGATTACTATCTTCAGTAAGTAATTATTCTACTTGGTTTAATTATTTTGAAGTTTTTTTTTTCATATATCTAATATGATACAACTAAATAGGCAGTATAGAACTATCGTGCGAAGGCAACTAAGGGGTGGTGCAAGGCGTGATTCCGAGGTAGACAAGAGGGTTCATAGAGAGTTTGTTCGTTGGTTCACCAATCGTGTTAGTGTTCATAACAATGATAATTAGTGCGTGTTAGTGTCATTTACCTCTTTTTTTTAAACAAGAATTTGACTGACAATATATATTATTATGGCATCCAGATTTGTAACAATCTTGACAGTCTTAGTGGACCAGATAAAGACGTTCTCGTTAGTCTTGCACAAGGTCCTCATGACAAAGCTAGAAGGTTCACTGCATATAATGTCAATGGATACAAATTTCGAACCTTGGCACGAGATATGTTATTAAAAACTCAAAACAGCGGGTTTTTGGCATGTTTGGAACCAGGAGTTACTCAAGCAATAGTGATGCCCAAATGAGGTTTGGAGGGGTGCCTTACTATGGAAGATTGATAGACATCATTGAGGTTTTCTATAATGGCTTCACAGTACCCATGTTTAAATGTGAATGGGCTAATACCACTAACCCAAGAGGTATGAAGACAGATAAGTTGGGTTTTATCTCTATTAACTTTGCAAGACTAATACATACTGGAGAACATGAAGATGATGAACCATACATTAAAGCCTCAGAAGCTCAAATGGTTTATTATGTGGAGGATGAGAAGGAAAAAGGTTGGAGCATTCCAGTTCACTTGAAGCCAAGAGACTTGTACGACATGGGTGAAGATGATGAAATTATGACATCCATAGATGCATACCCATCACAGAACTTGGAACAAATTTTCTCTGATGATACCCCACATATACAATTGGCAAGAGTGGCTGCAGATGATGATCTTGAAAGTTCAACCATTAATGATAATTTGAATGACGATAATCAAGATATGATTTTATGATCCTTCTGGTGTTTCCTTGTTAAAGGGCATGTTGCAAAATGGGGTCTTTATGTTACATTGGTGATTTTATAGATAAGTTAGTTTTTTGTGTATAACTTGGAACCTGTGGTGTTTCTAGCTTAGTGAACTTATTTTGCAATATTTTGGAATGGTTTCTGAGTTATTATATCAATTTGAATGTCTCATTATGTTGCATTTTAGTTGGTTAATTATATCAGTTTGATTATTGATTCTCCATAATTTGTGAATGTGTGGTGTTCTTGCTTGTCATAGACTTGTTTGATACATTCTACTTCTCAGGTATGACTGGCCCAAGACGTGTTCGTCGGAGGTGTCAATCCACACCAATTCAACAAAATGCATCTTCTGAAGGATCCGTAGGTGAACATCTACAACAAAGCGATCCTTTACCTAATGTTGAAGCATCATTTCGGGAAGAGGTACACACTGCACCAACTTCTGAATCTGAACCTGATGTGGTTGAATGTCCCCTATCAGTTCCCAAAAAAGCCCCAACATTTTGGACAGTGGATGTTATAAGTATGTCTATTCTATTTTATATTTCTCTTTAATCTTTTTAAATTTTATGATATGTTGGGTTATGAGTTGTTTTAATTTGTTTACTTTATATGTTAGATGCAAGCGGTCATGTGACGCAAACACGTTTAAGGGTGTCAGATGTGTTTGCATCAAGTGGTACAACAAGGATTATAACTAGGTGGAATGTACATGCTCAACCAGTGGGAGAGTCCGCTAGTTTATTAGCAGGATTTTTGGGTGACCTTGCAAGAAACTTCAACAACATTCCTATAATGTTTGAGAACTGGAAAAAGGTTCCAGATACTTTGAAAAGCAATCTTTATTCTCGGAAAATACAGGTATTATTTATAATTAAGTGAATATGTTTGATTTATTATGTGCTTTGTTAGCTAACACTATCTTTTATTATGTTGTCTTGAAGAACAAATTTGTTGTCAATGATAGAGAACAGAAAAAGTATATTTTGACTAGCCTTGCAAAAAAATGGAGGGACGCAAGATGTAGATTATTTAATAAATATCATGATTGGGAGCTTTCATTGGCGGAAAATCTTCAGACACACCCACCTAATGTTGACCCTAACCATTGGGCTGTTTATGTAAATTATAGGCGGAGTGCTAAACAAATGGTAATCATCATAAGTTGCAGTCTTTCTTACTTCAACTATTATTTACTAACTCTTCATTATGTTATTAATTAATGCAGGAGATAGCTGACAAAAATGCAGAAAATCGTGAAAAGTTAGTGATCCACCATACATTAGGCTCCAAGCCAATTGCGAGGACAAAAGATGAGTTGGTATGGTTCAATTACATTTTTTTTATGTTTGAAATTTAACAATATAATTTATTTGTACTAGCACTTATTGTGTGGTGCTCAATTTTAGGAATTGTTAGAAGGACGAGAATATAGCAAAGCAGAAATGTATACTATTTCTCACAAAAGGAAGGATGGATCATTTGTTAGCGAAGAGGCTAGGCAAAAAAATGTAAGTACAATGTATCTTTGTAACTTTTTTAGCTCTCATCCATGCTTTGTCCTAGTTGCTCGATTGATCTTTACCTGTGGATAGCTTCCTAACAAACCTTCTTGGGTGTGAAGTGGCATTCCATTGATGATTTTTAAGTATTGGGTAGATATGCACTATAGGTGGTTCTTTTGGTGTTTCTTTGTCGTCTTGTGTTGATACTCCAATTTTGTTGTCTTTTGTTGATACTCTAATTTTGTTCTTTTGGTGTTTTCTTTAAGTGATTGTGTATGTCTTTAATATTATATGTAGGAACAATTGCAAAATGAAATTCATGAGGGTTCATCTGAGAATGACGCCTTTGTGAAAGTTTTTGGAAAGGACCACCCTGGATATGCCAAAGGAATGGGACTTGGGGTAACACCATCTCAGGTCACTGGATTTAGGTCTCGCTCTGAGAGATTGGTATCTCCCTATGAGAAGATTGAAAAACTGGAAGCTGAAGTCGTAGCGCTTAAGGCACAAGCTGCGTCTTATGAAGTCTTGAAGGAACAAATTGCTTTCCTTATGCAGAATGCTAAGGGAAATCAGGTAAAATAATTGCTTTTAAATTTAGTTTTTAACTTTTGATAGTTCACTTGTTGAATTTGTGGTTATTATCTAATTTATGATTTCTTGGAATTACAGCCAGCTGACTTAGAGTCACCAAGAGATATGAGACGTTCCTCTGAGTCTAGTCATATGCCTGAAGACCACGGAGCATCATCACATAGAACCGTTTAGATAGTTCTAGTTTTCATTTTATGAACTTGAAGGATTTTAGTTGTATTTCTTTATGTTTGTGGAATTGTTGAACTCTATTTGGAATATCTCTTTTTGCTCGTACTTTGTGACTCAACATTTTATTTATGAATGAGTTTTAATTTATTTATCTTGTATTATTTTATTTACCTTCATTTTTTCTAAGAAAAATATATATTTAATAAGCAGGTTTTTTTTTTTGATCAAGAGGAAAGCAGAAAAACAGATAGAAAACAGATTACTGTTTGATTTAATAAGCATGTTTTGTAAACTAAAAATGATTTTGTTTAAAAAAATCATTTAAAAATTATTGCGGCGGTTCCAAAACTGTCGCAATACAAGTGCGTGTAAATTATTAAATATTGCGGCGGTTTCTAACTGCCGCTAATTGTATTCCCAAATGATAACATTTAAGCTTTGCGACGGTTTCAAAACTGCCGCAAAAAAAAATTGCATCGGTTATACAACCGTCGCTATTTGTGTTGACAATTATGGTGTCGTAATCTGCGGCGGTTTCAAACCGCCGCAATATATTTGCGACAGTTGGTACGACAGTTTTACAAACCGCCGCAAAAGCTGCTCGCGATGGTCCACATTGTGGCGGTGGAGGAACCGCCGCAAAGGTAAATCCGCGGCGCATTAAACCGCCGCTAATTAAGGAAATAACCGCCGTAAAATAGCGCTTTTTTTGTAGTGAGGGCTATAACCAACAAGAGGGCATAGACTTTGATGAAACCTATGCTCCCGTAGCTAGACTAGAGGCTATTCGTATGCTTCTTGCTTTTGCTTGCATCATGGATTTTAAACTTTTTCAAATGGATGTCAAAAGCGCCTTCTTGAACGGTTTTATTCAAGAAGAGGTTTATGTGGATCAACCTCCGGGTTTTACAAATTATGAATTTCCAAACCATGTTTTCAAACTGAAAAAGGCTTTATATGGTCTAAAGCAAGCCCCTAGGGCTTGGTATGAACGCCTAAGCAAATTCTTACTTGAAAATGGTTTTCAAAGAGGAAAAGTTGACACCACACTTTTTATCAAAAATAAAAAGCATGACATTTTACTTGGGCAAATATATGTGGACGACATAATTTTTGGTGCCACTAACGAAGCTTTGTACAAGGATTTTTCAAAAATTATGCAAAGTGAATTTGAAATGTCAATGATGGGGGAGCTCAACTATTTTCTTGGGTTGCAAATTAAGCAATCAAAGGAAGGAATATTCATCAATCAGTCAAAGTACTGCAAAGAGCTTCTTAAGAAGTTTGGGATGGACAATTCAAAAGAACTATCAACTCCCATGAGCACATCCTGTTACCTTGACAAGGATGAAAATGGTAAATCCATTGACATAAGTAAGTATAGAGGTATGATAGGTTCTCTTCTTTATCTTACTGCTAGTCACCCTGATATCATGTTTAGTGTTTGCATGTGTGCACGTTTTCAATCGAACCCAAAAGAATCACATCTCGTCGCGGTAAAACGTATCATGAGATATCTCATTGGCACACAAAACATGGGTTTATGGTACCCTAAAGGGGCAGATTGTACCCTAATTGGATATTCGGACTCTGATTTTGCGGGTTGCAAATTAGACTGAAAAAGCACTAGTGGAACTTGCCACTTACTAGGAAATGCTTTAGTTTCTTGGCATAGCAAGAAGCAAGCAAGTGTGGCTTTATCCACCGCCGAAGCGGAATACGTTGCGGCGGGTAGTTGTTGCGCACAAATCATTTGGATGAAGCAACAGTTAAATGATTATGGAATTAATCTCAACACTGTTCCCATAAAATGTGACAACACAAGTGCCATAAACCTCACTAAAAATCCTGTGTATCACTCAAGGACTAAACACATTGAAATTAGACACCACTTTATTAGGGATCATGTTCAAAAAGGGGATTGCATGATTGAATTTGTTGAAACAACCAAACAACTTGCAGATATTTTTACAAAACCCCTATCAAAAGAAAGCTTCTTTTTCATAAGAACTGAATTAGGAATTTTGAACCAGTCATGCATTTCTGCATAACACACCTTGTTATTTGCTAATATGTTTATTAAGTGTGCAGGCAGAAAGAGCATAATCGATTATCATAATCGATTATGCCAAAATAAGAGTTTCAGTCCACAAAACAGAGAAGTCATAATCGATTATCATAATCGATTATGCATCCACTGTCTCTTTGGGCAGCGTGGACAGGAAGATGATAATCGATTAGAACAATCGATTAGAACTACAAATTCAGAAATCCAGAAACATAATAATCGATTACATAATCGATTAGTGTTCTTCAATGTTCATCCATAATCGATTTCTGATGAAGAACCCAGAAAATAATCGATTACCTAATCGATTATTTGAAGCTGAAGGGTTGGCGCCAAAACCACACGGGCAGGACCCAGCCAATCAGGAGCTGCCACGTCATCAAAATAATCGATTATGATGGTAAAATAATCGATTATTGTGCGACTTTATATGGTAAACCCGAACCCTAACGTCATTTTCTGCTTGCCTTTCACTATTCACACGCCTCCATCTTCTATTTTCTCTGGTTTTTCTGCTACAAAACTCATTTTTTTTCAAAACTCTTCATCCCTACTACACTCCAATCATCATCATGCCTCCAAAACGCCAAAGAACAGCAGCGATCAATCCGGGTCCACTTACACAAGAACAAGTGGATAAATGGTTCACCAATGGGGATCAGTTAGCAACCTACATGAGCACCTACATTGGGAAAGAGATTCAGAAACCCCGTTTTCTGGACATTGAATGGATGAGAAAAAGCAACTTCAAATTTTTGGAGTATCTGGACCATGCAGAAATCACTGACTTTCTCTCTCAATCAGAGGATATCTACCCAGACTTAACTAAGGTATTTTACTGCAACCTTAGGCTAGTTGATGGAGTTTTAATGTCTGAAGTCTGTGGGAAACCCATTCGTCTCAATGATGAGGCATTTGGAAGAGTAGTTGGCTTGTCTTTTGAAGGCACCTATGCCACTGCAGAGGGTCCTGCTGCAGAACCCTTGGTAAATGAGTTTGCTAGAATTCAAGCAATCAGGGATGTCCTCACTGAGCCTTCTGATGCAACAGATAAAGAAATAACTGCTGGTCAGATGAAAGTGCAAAGCAGGTTGTTGCACTATGTGGTAGCTAGGCTGTTATTTCCTAGACGCCATAATTTTTCTCAGTTATTAAGAATGGATGTTGTTATTCTGTGGCTGCTGGAAAAGAAAAAGAAAGTGAACTGGGCTAGATTAGTCATGTAGCATATGTATGACAATAGGGGTGGTCCTGACTTGCCCTATGGTCATCTAGTGACTCGGATCCTTAAGCATGTTAGGGTTAACCTCACTGGAGAGGTTAAGTTGGATTACAAGAAGTTTCATGCTATGATGAAGGAGGGCACTATCAATCAAATGGGCATTGAGTTTTATGTTGATGATTGGGAATACAAACCCAAAGGATGGAAATG
Source organism: Echinosophora koreensis (assembly GCA_035048595.1). Lineage (NCBI taxonomy): Eukaryota > Viridiplantae > Streptophyta > Magnoliopsida > Fabales > Fabaceae > Echinosophora > Echinosophora koreensis. The sequence goes on along the minus strand of JAPCYP010000025.1, from coordinate 2,434,146 downwards.
GCGTACAACTGAGCAAACCAACACCGGTGGAGCATCATCTTCACAGGCACCTCCTGCTACAGCCTCACCAGAAATGATGGCTTTACTTGAGAGTATTTTAGCTGAGGTTCGGGTGAACACCACTGAGATCAGAGCAAACTCTACGGCTATTCGTGAGCTCTCACTGGAAGTTAAATCCCTGGAGCGTAGAGTCACTGCATCTGAGGCCACTCCACTCCGTGGAGCCCCACAGCCTCAGGTTGACTTGGACAGCAGCAGCAGCACTGATGATGGCACTGATGGTGATGATGATGATGATGGTGGTAATGATGATGGAGGAGATGGTGGTGATGAGTACTATATATAGTACTATTTTATATTTTATACATTTCACTACTGTTTTTTTTTTGGATGACTGTATATTCCTGGCACTTTAGCTTTCGTATGCACACTCTCTACTTATCTATGACTATGATGTGTGGCTTACTATTTATATGCGTGCCATGGCTAAATATATCTCATGCTTGAAATGTTTAAATCTTGGTGGATGTATGCCATGTAATATTTACTTGCTTTCCCGCTTTTTGATAATGCCAAAAGGGGGAGAGATATTTGAGTGCATGCTTAAGGGGGAGAATTTTGAGAACTTCAAAATATTGCACGAAGTGAGGGGGAGTTGAGCAAACGTTTTAAACTCAGATATATATACTCATTGCTCTAACTCTATATTTTAGAAATTCCCTCCTGAGTTGTTTGTCATCATCAAAAAGGGGGAGTTTGTGGATGTATGCCTTGACAGGTACATATATTTTGATGAATGACAAAAGCAATTTTAAGTCTAAAGGACTTATCTGCAAAAAGCATGAAAAAGGATAAACGATCAGTCAAGATTAGGCAAAGCAATCAAGAGGGGTAAAAAGGGAATTTTACTATTTGTATTGGTTGTTTTAGAATAAATCTGTAAATGGTAAGTAGGGCTTTCAATTTAATATGATCACTCACACATACACATATGTAACATGTGCTTTAAAAGATATATCATATGATTAATTAATTAAAAATATGTGATTAAAACTGATAATTAAAATTGAGCTTAATTGGGCAATCTTTCCTTAATTGTCAAGTTTTTGAATAACCACCTGATACGCACCATAATCGATTATGGAAATGCTATAATCGATTATGAGTCGTGGTTAAATGGCTTTAATGAGTATTAATGAGTAATTATGATATTAAAGCCGTTGATTTCAAATTTGAAATATAATAATCGATTATTGAAACTGGATAATCGATTATGACCTTACTGACTTCCAATGCTCTTCAACTGAAACACTGTAATCGATTATGTAATCGATTATAGCCTTTTATGAAAGAGTCAGTAACATCATAATCGATCAATGAAATCGATTATCTTCTTTGGTGAAAAAGCAGTGAAGACATAATCGATTATGGTAATCGATTATGACCTTTCTGTCCAGACGCGCGCTTCATGAAAACACATTAAATAATCGATTATGGATTTTGAATAATCGATTATGCTGCGGCTGAAATGCATTTTAAGAGGCTTGACCTAATTTCACACTGAACCCTAACCTATTCTCTATAAATAGGAAGCTTGGCAGCCTTTATCAAATGCCCCATCTACTACTCTCTTCTACTCTCTATTGTGCTTAAACTCTTATTACTATTTTATTTTACTCTTGCACTTACACGTGATCATATTATTTTGAGAAACTTATACACCATATAGGTGTTGCTATTTGTGCTTCAAGTTGTATTTCATATCTGCACTTTTGAGTGCTTTCTCATTGTAAAACTTTTACAGTTTACTTTAAGTGAGTATGATCTCACGAACGCTTTCTTGAGGCTCTTGCACAAGGGATAGTACGTCCTGTGATTTGTGTTAAGAGTTCTCTAATTTGTAAAGGTTCTAGTTCAGCCTGTTTTAAAAACTAGAGTTGATTGAAATCCCTTGGTCGTATTGCCTTGGGGACTAGACGTAGGCCACGTGGGTAGTTGTGTGGCCGAACCAGGATACATCACTGTGTCATCCTCTTCCCTATCTCTTTATTTATCGCAACGTTTTTATTTTCCATACGCTTTATTTCACAAAGTTTTATTATTAAGTTATTGTTTATCAAAACAAGTTTTAAACTTAGTTTAATTTGCAAAAAGTTTTCAAAAATCAATTCACACACAATTCACCCCCCCTCTTGTGTTTGAGGTCACTTGTCAACAGGACATAGGAGTGGACTGAGTGTGCACCCAGGTGCCATTAAGATGTATCAGGACCTTAAGAGGATGTTTTGGTGGCCTAGGATGAAAAAGGATGTAGCCGAATTTGTGTATGCGTGCCTAGTTTGTCAGAAGGCCAAGATAGAACACCAAAGGCCTTCAGGTAAGTTGCAACCTCTGAGTATCTCGGAATGGAAATGGGATAGCATCTCCATGGATTTTGTGTCTGGACTCCCTAGGACTCCAGCTGGTTTTGAGGCTATATGGGTTGTTGTGGATAGACTGACTAAGTCTGCCCATTTCATCCCAATGAACATGGAGTGTCCTTTAGAGAAGTTAGCCAAGCTGTACATCAAAGAGATAGTTAGGCTTCATGGTGTACCCGCTAGCATAGTATCAGATAGAGACCCGAGGTTTACCTCTAAGTTTTGGGAGAGTTTGCAGCATGCTTTAGGGACAAAGCTTAGGCTTAGTTCAGCTTACCACCCACAGACTGATGGGCAGTCTGAGAGGACCATCCAGTCCTTAGAGGACTTGTTGAGGGCTTGTGTGTTAGAACAGTCTGGTAGTTGGGACAAGTTTTTGCCCCTGATAGTGTTCACCTACAACAACAGTTTCCATTCCAGCATTGGGATGGCACTGTATGAAGCTCTTTACGGGAGGAGTAGGACATCCTTGTGTTGGAATGAACCTAGTGATAGTGTGGTGCTAGGGCCAGAGATAGTGTAAGAAACAACAGAGAAAGTGAAACTGATTCAGGAAAAGATGAGAGTTGCACAAAGTAGGCAAAAGAGCTACCATGACAAAAAGAGGAAGGCGCTCGAATTCCAGGAAGGTGATCATGTATTCTTGAGAGTTACTCCTTCGACTGGGGTTGGTAGAGTGATGAAGGCGAGGAAACTTACTCCGAGATTCATTGGTCCTTACCAGATTCTCAAAAGAGTCGGCGAAGTCACCTATCAGATAGCCTTACCACATTTCTTGTCCAACCTTCACAATGTTTTTCATGTGTCTCAACTCAGAAAGTATATCCATGACCCTAATCACGTGATAGTACCCGATGCTATACAGTTGAAAGAGAACTTGACATTTGAGGTGTTACCCCTTAGAGTCCAGGATAGGAGGGTGAAGTAGCTAAGAGGTAAAGAGATTCCTTTGGTCAAAGTAGTTTGGAGTGGGGCAACTGAGCAAAGTCCTACCTGGGAGCTCGAAAGCAAGATGATGGAGCCGTACCCGCATCTTTTCGCTTGAGGTACTTAGAAATTTCGAGGATGAAATTTTTATAAGGGGGTGGAATTGTAACTCCCGGCTTTTTCGTAAGTGCTTTTGTAAAGCTTGTTTGGTTGCTTAAGCTGGTTTTGTTAAGTTAGAATTGTTGGTTGTGGGATTAGTAGGATTTTTGGCTTAAAAGTCCCTTTCTGGTACATGAGCATGCCCGTGCTCATTAGCCAGCACGCTCGTGCTTAAAGGCTGAAGCGTATTTCAGTTTTTAAGTTGAGCACGCCCGTGCTCAATGTGCTGACAGCGTCTCGGTGACGCTAAGTTGAGCAAGACCGTGCTCAAGGGTGAGCACGACCGTGCCCAGGTGCAGCCTATATAATTTGGCACAAAACCCGAGGGTTAACGTGAAACCCTATTTTGCTAGTTGCAGTAGCCACTGTTGCGGCCAAGAGTGCCTTCTTCCCTATTTCCTCTTCATCCCTTGCTATAGTGGAGTTTTGGAAGCAGTTTGAGAAGCTAGTTGGTCTGTGGCAGTCTATAGGTAATAGGTCCTATCCCCTTTTGGTTTCCCTTTTCGTTTTTGGTTGGGAAACTAATCTATTGTGTTTCTGTTGGTCAAGGCTTGGAGGTTTAACTAAGCCTCTTGGGGAACCGCGACCAGTTTGCTTAGGAGCTTACGTTGGAGCGACCTTCAATCCAGGTATGGGGAGAAGGGTAGTGTTTACATAGGCTATAGAGGTAATGTAAGGTAAGGGGTTCCCATAACCCCGGTTGTTGTTAGTTTTACATGCCTATGTGATGTATGTTGTTTATATGATGAAATGTTCTGTTTATGTTGTATGCTTCGTATTCATGGTCATAATTTCCTATGTGTTTTCTATGTTATGTTGTTATCTTGACATGAATATGATAGTATGATGGTTATTGTTGATATGAATATGATGATGATATGTTGGTTGAATGATTGTTGCCATAATTGTTGGTTGGATGATGATGTTATGACTGAGTTGATGGTGTTAAATCTGGGAAATTATGTCGCAAAAACGGATTAGGATTAATGGACTTAATCGTTGAATTAATTGGTTGAAACCTAAGTTAGAACTCTGCCCAGAACAGTACTGTCGTGCATTGAGCACGACCGTGCTGAACAGGGAGCACGATCGTGCTCCCAGTTCGAATTCTGGAAATTGGCCGCGCATTAAGTACGGCCGTGCAGCAGAGGAGCATGACCGTGCTTCTGAGCACGATTAGAAAGCACGATTGTGCTTCACTTATGTGACCAGCACGGTCGTGCAGGGGACAAGCACGCCCGTGCTCCCCTAGCAGACAGAGATGGAATTAAAGGCTTTTAAGGGGTTTCCAACCCCAATTCCCCAATGATGATGAGTTGACACAGCTAATCAAAGATGAAGATTAGACAATTTGGTTAATAATTATCTAAGATGATTAAGATAATAAGATGTTAAGTCGGTATCCGTTGGGTTACCGCACGTTGATAAGTTGTACCTTGGTGCTTATTGGCCAAGGGGGCCTTGACCCCACGGTTTGGGTATAAGGTGTTGTTGATGTTGAAGTCTTGGGTGCTTATTGACCCAAGCATGTTGAGTTGAACCTTGGTGCTTATTGGTCGAGGGAGCCTTGACCTCGCAGTTTGGGTCTAAGGTTACGTTGATGTTGATGTTGAAGTCTTGGGAGCTTCATGGCCCGAGCAAGGAGGTGGTTGAGATTGTTTGTTGTTGTGCCATTTGCATAGAGCATTGGAGTTGTTGGTTGATGGGGGAGGTTCGACATAGGGGAGATCGCCTGAGAGTACGGTGATCTAGCCATTCACGGTAGGTCACTCGAGGTTTGGTGACCACGGCCCCCCGTAATGAGGTATCCATGGTTTGATGCGTTGGATATCCATGGGGTTCACCCGAGGTTCGATGAACTGCCGGTGTTGGTGCTTCTATGGCCAATACGGATATGTAACTCCGAAGTCGTTCATCCTGAGTAGTTTAGATCCACATGCATAGTTGGAGTTGGAGTAGCGGAGTAGTGTTGCATTGCACTGCATAGCATACTGATGAAGATGATGTTGATTTGTGATGACTCATATATATATATATATATATATATATATATATATGTTGATGTATGTATGCCTATGATGCTGCTATGCTCATTGTTTACCTTGCTTCCTATCTCCATGCTGTATATGTTTACATGATTCTTACTCCCCTCTCTCTATTTGTTTGTTTGGCCTGATTGGCAATTTGCAGAAGATGACGAGCTGCCCAGAGAGAAGTGACTCTGAGGAGCCACCACTCATAGTTAGGGCCTTTCTTTTGATAGTTAGTTTTTCAGTTGTAATCTGAATTGTACGGAATGGTTATACCTGCTCTGAATTATGACATCGGGGTTGGGTCGTTTATGCTTATGTTTATCGTTATTTAACTTGGTTTTATATTTTCCGCATTTTGTGAACTCGTTCATGTGGGACTTTTCTACCCATGGACAAATATTTTATTTTATCCAGTAAATGCATGTTTTTATTTATATTTATCTTTTTATGTTGTATAACATGCGGGGTAGAAGGGTGTCACATATCCCAGAATGGAAATGGGATAGTATCTCTATGGATTTTGTGTCTGGACTCCCCAGGACTCCAGCTGGATGTGATGCTATATGGGTTATTGTGGATAGATTGACTAAGTCTGCACATTTCATCCCTATGAATATGGAATATCCCTTAGAGAAGTTGACCAGGTTGTACATCAAAGAGATAGTTAGGCTACATGGTGTACCATCTAGCATAGTGTCAGATAGAGACCCTAGATTTACCTCTAGGTTTTGGAATAGCTTACATGAGGCTTTAGGGACAAAGCTTAGGTTAAGTTCAGCTTATCACCCACAGATTGATGGTCAGACTGAGAGAACCATCTAGTCCTTAGAGGACTTGCTTAGAGCTTATGTACTAGAACAATCGGGTAGTTGGGATAAGTTTTGCCCTTGATAGAGTTCACCTACAACAATAGCTTCCATTCCAGTATTGGGATGACACCTTATGAAGCTCTTTATGGGAGGAGATGTAGGACACCCTTGTGTTGGAATGAACCCGGTGAGAATGTTGTGCTAGGACCATAAATAGTGCAAGAAACCACAGAAAAAGCGAGAATGATTCAGGAAAAGATGAAAGTGGCACAGAGTAGGAAAAAGAGCTACCATGACAAAAGAAGGAAGGCGCTCGAATTCCTTGAAGGTGATCATGTGTTCTTGAGAGTTACTCCAAAACTGTGGTTGGTAGAGTGACAAAAGCGAGGAAACTTACTCCTGGATTCATTAGTCCTTACCAAATTCGGAAAAGGGTTGGCGAAGTCGCCTACCAAATAGCCTTACCACCTTTCCCTTCCAACCTTCACAGTGTCTTTCATGTATCCCGGCTTTGAAAGAACATTCATGATCCTAGCCATGTGATAGTACTCGACACAATTCAGTTGAAAGACAACTTGACGTTTGAGGTACTACCCCTTCGAGTTGAGGATCGGGGGGTGAAGCAGCTAAGAGGTAAGGAGATTCCTTTGGTTAAAGTCGTTTGGAGTGGGGCTACTGAGGAAAGTGCTACATGGGAGCTAGAGAGCAAGATGATGGAAGCGTATCCGCACCTTTTCAATGGAGGTGAGTAGAAATTTCGAGGACGAAATTTTTATAAGAGGGTGGAATTGTATCACCCTGTTTTTCGTATAAAGCCTCTAAGTGTTTATATGTATGTTTTATGTTGTTAAGTTACCTTAGAAATGTTGTAGAAGGGCTAAGTGGGATTTTTAGGCTTAAAATCCCTTTCTGGTACATGAGCACGATCGTGTACATGTCCAGCACGCACGTGCTTGTCAGGCATGTTCAGTGGCTGATGGAGCCACGAGCACGGTCGTGCTTAAAGGGAGCATGGTCGTGTCGGAAACACGGGCCCGTGATACTCTTTCTGTCTGACCGTGCTTAACGAGCATGATTCCGTGCTCGAAGTTAAGCACGATCGTGCTTAATGGGAAGCACGACCGTTCTCAAGTTTGAGACTATATAAACAGAGCAGACAGCGAGGGTTACGAGTGTAAACCCTCAATTTAGCACTTTAGGCAACCCTAGTGTGACAGAAACCACTCCCATTTCCCTTCCTTTTAACCTAACCAAGTTCTTGTTCTTCCTTTTGTGATTTGGAATTAATTGGTTACCCTTTTGTGTTGGCCAAGGCTTGGGAAACTCATCGAGCTGCTCGAGGGAAGCTGAGTAGAGTCACTTTCGTGGTGCTAAGGGAATCGTCATATCAGGTATGGGGAGAAGGATAGTATGAACATGTAGGCAAAGGGGTAGCGTAAGATGAAGGGTTCCCATGACCCAGTTGTTTGTTAACTGCTAAATTGATGTCTGGCACATGTTCGAATCTATGTTTGTTTGTTATTGGCATGTTTATTCATGAATGCTTTAATGATGTATATGCCATGATTAATTGTTGGTTGATATGCTGTTTATGTCATAAATAATGTTGGTTTGATGATATTGTTTATGCCATTGTTGAATGCATGCTGGTTTGATGACGAACACGTTATGTTAATAAGACTATAATTGATAAATTAGGACTTGTTAATAATGCTTGAAATTTTAATGGCTTAATTCCCCCAAACAATTTCATAAAACATGGATTTGGTATTAAGAGGTGAGATATATGCCAAATGGTTTAATCAAGGACCCTAGGATTAATTATGAGTGTTTTAGGGAGTTTTTGGCTAAGAGCCTTAACCAAATCTACCCAGACAGTATGTCCACGCTCCAGTAAGCACGGCCGTGCTCAAAAAGGGAGCACACTCGTGCTCCCAATTCAAATTTGAATTGGCCGCGCTACATCAGCATGACCGTGTATAACAGGAAGCACGACCGTGCTTCACTTAAGTGATAGCACGCCCGTGCTGGGGGTAAGCATGTCCGTGCTCCCCCAAATAGAACAGACGCGAATTAAAGGAATAAAGGGGAGTTTCACCCCAATTATCCCCAATGATGAAGTAAGACACCAAACAAATAAAGACAAGATAGACAAGTTAATTAAAAGACTTAACAGGATAATTATGAATAACAAGTTGGTTATGCTGGTACCCAATTCGTTATCGTACGTTACGCTTTGGTGCTTATTGGCCAAAGTAGCCTCGATGCTTATTGGTCGAGGTGTTGTTAAAGTTGAAACTTGGTGCTTATTGGCCAAGGGAACGTTGACTCTTAAGGGTCAAGGTGTTGATGGTGATGAACTTGGGTGCTTATTAGCCCAAGCGAAGGTGGTGGTTACGTGTTGCTTGTTCTTGTGCTCATGCATTCACGTATTGGAGTTGTTAGTGGGGGAAGTTCAACATAGGGGAGGTCGTCCAAGAGTACGGTGATCTGGCCATCCGCGATGATTCATCTAGGTGGATCGTGTGCCCCCATGGTGGTGCATCCGAGAGTTAGGTGCATCGGCTATCCAAGGGATTCACCCATGATTTGGTGAACTAACGGCATTGGTGCTTGTTGGCCAATATGTATATGTAACTCCGAAGTTGCCTTCCTGAGATAGATTGGATCCACATGCATAATGGAATAGTGGAGTAGTGTTGCGCCGCATAGCATAAATTGGTTGAATTATCATGATGATATGAATTTGTTATAACTGTACGTTGTATGTTATTATATGCTATGTTTATATGAGGCATGTTCATCTTGCTTCCTATCTCCATGCCGTTATGTTTCATATATATGTTCTTACTCCTCGTTTATCTATTGTTGTTTTGGCATGTATCTTTTATGCAGAGGACGGTGAGCAGCCAGTTGAAGAGTGACTCTGAGGAGCCGCAAGTCTTAGTTAGGATTTCCCAGTTTCAGTTTAGTTTTAGTTTGTTATCAGTGATGTTTTTCGGATTGGTTATACCAGATCTGTATGTGACATCGGGGTTGGGATGTTTTATTTTATTGTTATGTTTTCTATTATAAAGCTTATTTCTTTTTATTTCCGCGTTGTTGAGACCTTTGATCATGAGGTACCTTTTCTACCCATGAATCTTTATTATTTCAATAAATGAATGCATGTGTTTAATATATTAATTTCTTTTATATGCCTTTTATGCTTTATAAATACATGCGGGGTAGAGGGTGTCACACCATGTGTGCGTCAGTCTACACATGAAGCGGTTTGTCATTTTCTGGCAACAGGAACAAACAGTTGCGATTGAATTGACGAAATGAACGGGCCAGATCGCTCATGTCTCCTCTATACAACGACCTCGCCTCATTTGCTCCGAAACAATTCATTCGCTTCAGAGATTTCGATGTCTTCAATAGTTGCTCCGAACTTTGATTTCATCATAACCCAAAATCATTTCCTTGAATCCTCAATCGTTGCTCAGAAAACAACACGTTCATCGATCAGGAACCATTAACGAAGTGGTAAGTGATAGCCAATGGTTGATATCATTAACTTTAATATTATCCAACATGCGTTATTTGGTTATCCAAATAACTTCTCTTCTTTTTCTTTTTCTTTTTTATAACCCAGAAGGGGACATCATCCGATCCCACCTCCATACCATGTCCCCTCCGTATCAGCAAATTGAACTGTTGTTGCAAGAAGCAAGGTTTTTAATGGCTGCGAAAGTCGGCCATTGCAGGATTGACCATGCCTTGATAACTGCAATGGTTGAAAGGTGGAGGTTGGAAACACACATGTTGCATCTTCCTGTGGGTGAATGCACGATAACAATGGAAGATGTTGCGCACCAACTGGAACTGCGTGTGAGCGGCTCACCTGTTATTGGCCCGAGTTATTTTGACTGGGACGAACTGTGTGCCGAACTGTTGGGTGTGGTGCCTCAAAAGATCATATGAAAGGGTCTACATTAAAGCTTAAATGGTTGCTAGAAACCTTTGCAACTCTTCCAGATGGAGCATCACCTTTCCATATTGCGGCACATTGTAGAGCGTACATCTTATGCTTGATCGGGGGATCTTGATGCCTAACAAATCAAGCAACAGACACTAGTGCAGGAAGCACTTTTTACATCAGTTAAAAGTGCTTTTTGACGTCTGAAAAAAGCCTAACGTTATTCCAGCAGACGTTAAAAGTGTAACTTTTAACATCAGTAATTTAATATAACTGACGTTAAAAGTAATACTTATAACGTCTGTTGTTTAATAGGAAAATGACGTTAAACAACAGACGTTAAAAATATTTTTGACGTTAAAAGTATTTTTTATTTAATAAATTACTTTTAACGTCAGTTATATAGGGAAATGACGTTAAAAGTATTTTTTTTTTTAATTTCTGTTACAATATATCCTTTTCCCCAGCTATCCCTACATTCAGTAAACAGTCCAGAATATATACAGACATTATAGAATTTGCACACACTCAAATTTAGCAAAAAAGGGCCTCATTAAAACCTTATGATGCAAAACCCTCCTTAGGGATAAAAACATCATTAAGGAAAAAGAGTACCCTTAAATTTTATTAAAAGAAAAGAAATACAAAGAATCAATGGGGGGCATTAAACCAAAACCCATTGATAGAGAAAACATAACTATTAGCTTCTAAGTATATAAATGTAAATTCATATACAAATATAATTAACTACACATCTTCTAAGTATGCAGGAGGTATTTTTTCTACTCCTTTTCTGCAGCATACTTAAAGAAGAATTCTGAAAGTCGCATCCTCAAGTCATTAAACTCTCCTTTTTAAGAGGAGAATGATCGCTAAAAGCCTGCACAAGTTCAAATAATTAACAATAACATTAACTCAAGTCATCACCAAAACTAAAATATATAATTAAATAAGTTGTTTAAGTGATTACCTTCCATCCCTCTGTAATAGATGAGGAGACTATGTTCAGCATATGATGCATCACATAATAGCCACACGACCAACTGTCTGGCTGATAACGAGACTACAAAAGAAATGAAATTTAATGTCAGTTATATATATATATATATATATATATATATATATATATATATATATATATATATATATATATATTAGTAATTATAATATTAATAACTATTTAATAAACTAGAAACCTTGAGGATAATCCAGTCAGGATTTCTTTTTGTCTTAGTAGTCCTGCTTCTCCCGTTGGCGCAACTTATGCTACATGCCTTCAGCGCGCTATCATAAACAAAATATTCATGTCAATTAACCAATTCATCATATGTGTAATAAAATAGAAGATTAATTACTTACGTATTGATAGGTTCCACCACCACCCGTGGCGGGTTCTTGTGGAGAGAGCATAAGAATATGACAGTATGCCTAGACGGATGAAGTATGAGCAACTGCCAATGATCATGCATTATGTAGGGTGCCAGATATATTTATTTCCGATCACCTCCCAATAAGCTTCCAACGTATGAACTGACTTTATGGTCAATGGCAAAGAAATCAGGCATAAGGACAGAGGAGTCTAAGAAGCCATAAAGGTTGGAGCCCTTCTCAAGTTGAAGACAATTCAGATACCTAAGATATGAAATAAGTGGATGTTAATTACATAATATATTGAAATTGAAATAAAATATAAAATTTAAATAAATTATAAAATTAAAATTAACTTACGTGTACCAAAAACTCACAACCGTGCTGGCTAGCCACTCGCCATTTTTGCTAAAGTGCCCAAGATCATTACCACAAAATTTAAATTGTATTTCTTGATTTGGGCGTGCCACCCATCCATCGTGTTCCAACGAGCATTCAAACACCTCGTACACATAATCCTCACCAAGAGAGAACATATGAGTGATGGGAGACAGGGACATCGGCTTTGGCTTCAATTTTAAATAAAGAAAGTATATAAGTAGTTGAGAATAAAAAAAATAAGTAATTAATTGAGAAATATGATCATTATGAATATACCTGCCGGGACAACTCGAGCTTCCGCTGCGCTAACTCAAGCTCTCATCGTTTCACCTCCAACTCAAGCTCTTGTTGTTTCACCTCCAACTCCCGCTCCCTCTGTGACAAGTCATCCACCTCCACATGTGTCTTTTGACAGCTCTTTTTTGTGCTCACATGTGAAGGCTGGGCAATTCCCGCTATGTCCTGGGAACCCGTGGAGGAAAGGTCCTTTATAAGCATCTGCTTAAAGGATGGGTTTGATAGGAAGCGGCTCATCATCTGATTTGTAAAGGTCGGGTCGGCAATGAGCTGCTGTTTAACCTCTTCTCTAAGGCGCTCCTCATTATCGACCCGCCTACGTGAAGTGCTTGTGCCATAAATTTTTTTGATGCCCACCGTCCCTGGAACACCAATCACCCAACTAGGGTGGTAGTCTTTGCCTAAGGCAGTGATCAAGATATCTCGGCGTCCATGTGGGACGAATGAGCCTTAGGAGCATCTTTCCTTAAGCTCCTCCTACAATGAAGAAATTAAAACGTGTAAGACAATGTGTTAAAAATATCAGTATATACAAATATCAACTAGCTACAAATGCAGTTAGTTTGTTACTTACAATCTTTTCTGCCACAGTGCGTGTGCCTTCAGGTTTAAAATCTCCTTTTTTTGTCCTTTGGCCCTCCAACCAAACATCCTCGCGGGTGATAGGAGATGGAGGATCGACAAATGTGCCCTCAAGCACCTCTCCAGCTGCTATCCTCTCATTAAGCTTCTCCTGTAAGTCCCTCAACTTATCCGCCAACATCTCCTTAATCTTATTGGAGTACCCACCCCGAGACAATGTATGGGTGTGAATATTCTTTGCTTGATTCCCCTGACCCTTTCCTTTTTAGCCTGTTAAAACAAAAACACATAATAAATTTAGTTAAATAAATTTTCTTTAATTAAATGTGCTCTAAAATGGATAAATAAATTAACTTCAACTAACCAGAAATGAAGCTGTATGTCGGCTCCTAACAAAACTATCCCACGTCTCCCTATCAAGGTACGGGTAGGTTATAAAAAGTTCTTCGAGGTCCCTCGGTCCGAATACGTAGTGCCTAGTAAGATCGTGCTTAAACCCATTCCTACGCTTTGCCGGCAGTGAGAGCCATTTCGCCCTATGCACTTCCGTATTCGGCACGGTCCACGCTATCTACACATTAAATACATAACAAAGAGGAGGAATTATAACTCAAATAATTCTTTAATAATGTACATCAAAAAAGTGTAAAAGTAAAATACCTTGATAGCCTCCCAAATCTGATCCTTAACGTTCTGTGGCACTTTTTCCTAATCGTTATGTAGGAGGCTAGTGTGCTTCTTAGCTTTCTTAGACACCCAAGTTGTAAATTGCTTAGCATAGGGTCCCTGGGGATTCAGTTTATCATCAAACCACACCTCAAGCTTCTGACCACTGAGCCTAGCCTTTTCTAATTTTTTCAGACTAATGGCTGCTCTACCCCTTTTTTCTTACTCTGTGATGCGTGTTTGGACAAATAAATATTAAATTAGAGGGTTATGTATAACATGGATAAATAAAGAATATGAGCCTAATTAATTAAATAATATGTATAAATAAAACTTACACTATCAACAGGTGTAGGCGCCACCGACCCTTCCCGTGCATGTGGGATGTCAGCTTTATCCATGTGTATGCCTGTTCAGAAACAAAAATTAATAAATTAGGTTATTTTAACATGGATAAATAAAGATAAAGATAAATACAGATGGATAAATAAAAATAAATCTAAACTAACATGGATAAATAAAAATAAATCTAAACTTACACTATGTTCAAGTTTAATTTAGCTATATCAATATCCCTTTGTGATGATCATCACGAGTGGCATGTACATCGTCCAACTGTGTTTCCTCAATGATAGTATGCATGTTTGTTGAGAAAGAAGGAGTCTCAGGAATATCAAGAGTTAAATCTTGATTTTCATCACTACCATTATTCCTGCTTTTTCCTTGGAGAACCACAGACAACCTTTTGTTAGAAGGATCAGTGATGTAAAACACTTGTTTTGCTTGGGAAGCCATGATGAAAGGCTCATTTGTATGACTTAACTTGCAAAGGTCTACCAATTTAAACCCTCATTCATCGGTTTGTACACCACCTTTAGTATCAACCCACTTACATTTAAAAACCAACACCCTAAGCTTAGTGTAATCGAGCACCCAAATCTCTTCAATGACTCCAAAGTAAGGTATCGATGCAATAACGGGGTTTGTATCTTTTGAACTAGAGAAGTGCATTGATTCGGCCATGATCATAACCCCACTATTTTGCATGGTACTCTTGTTATCTTGTTCCTTTGTATAAAAGGAAAAGTTATTGATGTCGTATCCGCTCCAACATATGACATTAAAGCTAGGCCCAAGTGCTAGCCATTTTAATTCGTTAGAAGCAGTACTACCATCCCTCAGGATTTCATCTTTAAACCATTGTAAGAAAGTCTTGTTATGTTTGTTTAACAACCACTTTTCGTTCATTCGAGGGTTTTCTTCCTTGACTTTTCTTATGTGATCACGAAAGTAAGGTTGAACCATATCGATGTTATTCAATATATACAAATGTGCTTGAAGCACTTGCCCCTGACCCTTGCTATTAATCATTACACCATATGTACCCTTACCTTGACATCTTCTCTCATCATGACAAGGCTTAGGAACCCCTATAGGATCCGTATTAGGAAGGTAGTCTGAACAAAACTCAACAGCTTCTTCTGCAGCGTACCTTTGAACAATAGATGCTTCGGGACGGTGTGGATTCTTCACATACCCTTTCAAGATCTTCATGTATCGCTCAACTGGGTACATCCACCTCAAAAAAATGGGGCCACATAATCTAATCTCCCTCACTAAATGAACAATTAAGTGAACCATGATGTCGAAAAACAAAGGAGGAAAATACATCTCCAACTGGCACAAGATTGTAGCAGCCTCAACTTCCAACTCATCCAACTTATGGGGGTCAACGACTTTGCTACATATAGCATTGAAGAATGAGTACAACCTAGTAATGGCATGTCTCACATTTTTAGGAGCAATACCACGAATAGCCAGAGGCAGAAGTTGTTGCATCAAGATGTGGCAATCATGAGACTTTAAGCCAACTAATTTGGGATCACTTGAGACAAGCCTCTTGACATTTGAAGAGTAACCATGTGGAACTTTGATGCCCTGAAGACACTCACAAAAACTTTGTCTCTCTTTGTTTGACAAAGTATGACATGTTGGAGGCAAATATGTCCGCTTACCATCCTCAACAACCGGAGCTAACTGCTCTCGTATACCCATCGCAACAAGATCGAGACGAGCATTCACACCATCCTTTGTCTTACCCTGAATGTTGAGAAGCATCCCGATCATACTATCACACGCATTTTTCTCCACATGCATCACATCAATACAGTGTCTGACATCAAGCTTGCACCAGTATGGAAGATCAAAGAATATTGACCTCTTCTTCCATATGTTTTTCTCATTAGCCTTAGCCTTCTTTTTGGCCTTGCCGAAAATAACATTGATGTGCTTCACCCGTTGATAAACTTGCTCTCCATTTAAGGTCATCGGAGCATTTTCAGTCTCTTGGCATCCATTAAAAGCTTTTTTCGTCTTACGATATGGGTGATCACGTCTAAGAAATCTCCGATGCCCAAGGTAAACCGTCTTCCTTCCATGATGCAACTGAGTGTAGCATGTGCCTTCTTCACATATAGAGCATGCTTTATGCCCCTTAACACTGTACCCGGACAAGTTCCCCTATGCTGGAAAGTCATTGATGGTGCAAAATAATGTGGCACGCAGCTTGAAAGTCTCGTGAGAATACCCATCAACTACATCAACACCTTCGACCCACAGCTTTTTCAAGTCTTCAATCAAGGGACTTAGATAAACATCTAAGTCATTTCCCGATTGCTTTGGGCCCGAAATCATCATAGATAACATCATGTATTTGCGCTTCATGCACAACCAAGAAGGTAGGTTGTAAATTGTCAAGAGAACAAGCC
Source organism: Echinosophora koreensis (assembly GCA_035048595.1). Lineage (NCBI taxonomy): Eukaryota > Viridiplantae > Streptophyta > Magnoliopsida > Fabales > Fabaceae > Echinosophora > Echinosophora koreensis. The sequence continues at coordinate 2,417,775 of JAPCYP010000025.1, read as the reverse complement.
ATGAACTATGAATACTACTTAAGTTATCATACGGATTAATTCCATGCGTAGCAAGTCCAAGCCTTAGGTTTCCTTGCTCATCGGCGAAATCCGGAAACAAAGTATCAATCTTCTTCCATTGCATAGAATCAACCGGATGGCGAACCTGTCCATCACGTTTCCTCTCATCATGATGCCATCTACGATTCTTTGCATCTTTCACATTAGCAAACAATCGCTTGAACCTTGGAATTATTGGAAGATACCACAACACCTTCGCAGGAGGACCCTTCTTTTCACATCAGAAATCGAACCATCAAGATCATCACCATCCTTCACTTTGTAGCGTGATAACCCACACTTAGGGCAATCGTGATTCTCTTCATAACACCCGTGTACAATATGCAATCATTGGGGCATGCGTGTATCTTCTTATACTCCATACCCATCGGACACAATACCTTCTTGGCCTCATATTTACAGTCAGGCAATGTGTTACCCTCTGGAAGCAAGTCTTTCAATAATTCAAGCAATTCGGTGAAGCTTTTATCGCTCCAACCATTTCTCGCCTTCACACAAACCAATTTTAACACCGCCGACAACCGTGTCTGAGTAGTACACCCAGGATACAAAGGCTTATCCGCATCACTACACAACCTTTCATACACATGTGCTCGCTAAAAAGACTCTTGTCCAATATCACGAATCATGTCCTTTACTCGATCATCCTCCATATCTACATCAACATCGTCACTTTGGGAGACACTTGGCTTAGTACTTAACAACACATCACCATGCCATATCCATCTTGTATAATTCAAGCAAATCCCAAAACAAATAAGATGAGTACGTATATCCTTGACTGTACATTTCCTCATATTCAAACATTTGACACAAGGACAACAGAACATTCATATACTATTAGGAACATTCCTTTGAGAAAATTCTATAAACTCATCCACTCTCTTCAAATACTCATCACTTGTGCGTTTACAAATCATCCAACTACGATCCATAGCTAGATAGGTTCTGTAGATATAAACACATATATCCAATATAAGCACAATAGGGGAGATTGGAAAAGCGCACTAGTATTTGAAACCTAATAACCATATATATCTTAATTGAGTAATTGGCTAAAACATCCTCCTAATATATGTTAATCATCATTTCAATGCCAACAATAAGCCTATTACCGAGTAAACTAGAAATCCAACCCCAACAAAAAACTATACCCATGTGGACCTCAAATGGGCATGATATATCCTCACAGCAAGTGTTTCCAATGACTTGCCTACTTTCTAAGGAAACCAAAGACAATATTCATGATTCCATTGATGTCCAACAAGGGTTCCATACCTGTTCGTATTGCGCGTGGAGTGGTTTGATGGAGAATCATGCAACTGAGTGGAGTGGAGAAAGGAAGATAAGTGGTAGCCGAAGCTTCAATGAGACGTTAACCTTTTTAACGTCTAAGTTTTAGTTAACAGACATTAACCTTTCCCGTTTATTACATATTTTGCACTAGTGAGTTTGTCAGAAATTAACAACAACAACAACTAGTTCAAATTGCAGTGATTCAACTCAAAGGGTGAGAAACCCCAAGCAAAATAAGTTTTAAACTTTATACAGAAATCCATAGAACCAAGCATTAAACCACACAATATACAATCTTATACAATATTCATATACCTAAAATAAAAAGCCTATGATACAAGAACAAGGGAGAAAGTGCATTAACTCTCCACTTCCATCACATGCACCCTCTCATGCCCAAATCCTCTATTTAAACTCCCTTAACCCCTCCTACTTCTCATTCAAATCCAAACTCACATTCTCAATTCTCAAACCTCACAAAACCAAAACCAACACTTCTCTCTCTCTCTCTCTCAATTTCCAAAATTACTTACTTCATTCAAACCAGTTTCAAACAACCAAAAACACAATCTTTTTCACTCCTTGACCAACCCTAAAACTCACAAAAACAGAAGAAAAAAAATCTCTATGAGTTAATGCACTTTCTCCCAAGCAAAATTTATATATCACATAAAGTAACCAAAACAGAAAAGCAAAATGAAAAGAAACCAAAATGAAAGAAAGCAAAACTCATGATACAGAACATGCATATAGGAAAAGAACTATATTAAAGCAAATTTGTTTATTGCTCTATACAAAAAAAAAAAAAAAAGAACAAAAGAGCATTAACAGAATAAGGTTCAGTACCTGTTGGTGGTGGGAAAGAGAGTTGTGACAGAGAGGAGCCCGCGTGGTAGTGGGGAGAGGAGCTCGCGTAGTGGTGGCCGCGGTTCAGAACCTATTAAAGATGGGAGAGGGAGTTGTGAAAGATTAGGGCGAGCGCGCAATGTTTAGAAGAAAGAGAGAGAGAGAGTAACTACCGATGGTGGTGTAGGGGAGCTCCCGGTGGTGCTGGTGGTGGTGGTGGTGGTGGTGGTGGTGGTGGTGGTGGAGAAGACCTCGTGGTGGTGGCGGTAGAGAGGAGCACGTGGAGGAGATGATCACTTGGAAGGGTTAGGGCGAGGGGTGAAAGAACAGAGGAAGAGATGAGTGAAAGTGGAAGAAAGGCGCACGGGTTATAACGTATACTTACTAAAGAAAACTTCAAAACCACCTTTAACGTCAGTTGTTAAAACAACAGTCGTTAAAAGTCACCTTTTACATCTGTTGTTAAAATAACTGACGTAAAAGATACAATTTTAACATCAATTGTTTAAACAACTGACGTTAAAGGTGATTTAAATGACCCTAATATTTAAGGTTCTGCCACCGCCTCCTTTTTAACGTCTACATTTTATTTAACAGCCATTAATCTAACTCGTTTATTACATATTTTCCACTAGTGAGAGTCCACCTTATGTATCTACCTTTGTTGCGAGATTTTCGAGGAGTTGGCCACTACAGTTGGGGGTCGGCATGCTTGGCATGCCTTTACAAAGAAATGTGCCGTGCAACCGCACCGGCTGCCTCCTCGATAGGTGGTTGTGTACTGCTGCTACAGTCCTGGGCATGGTATCGCATGCCCTTCATTGCACCACGGTGCACTCGTGATCCGACATGGCCGCTGGCACAAAGGTTAATAAAAAAAATTCGTTTATTAAATTTACTTTATTTGCTAATAATCAGACTCACGTAAAATTGGTTTTTTACTAGATGGACGGGAGGGAGGAAGCAGTATACCGGAACTCCTCACAACTCAATTGTCGGTTACAGAACAGCTATGGATCACATGAGAACTGACGAGGTTAAAAATGTCACTGTTAAAAATATTCACTTGTATTTGCTGCAATCATGCTTAATTTTACTAATCATACTTAATTTTTCAGCTTTTGTGGATGCCATATAGAAGTTATGAGGACAACAGCTGCCGGTAGAAGCACTCCGGGACAGAGGATCATGGAGTGCCTGTACGGTGTTATTTTTTTCTCTGTGATTGAATGGCACCGAATGGATAGGGTAAAGCTCCAATTTGGCATACTACAGGACATATCCGAACCACCTTATGACATGGATTACACCCACAACATTGACATGAGGGGTAACCATACGACAAATTAGCTGGAAAAACACAGAGGGTGTCTCCCACTCTGGAGGGATCGTAGAAACCACGTGTAATAGGGCAACCTATTCAGGGTCGACTGTCTCAAACGGCGGAGTATATGACGTGGTTTAGGTAAAATTCAAAGCCTTACCTGTCAACTCAACAACAACTACGAAACCCACAGCAGGGTGGATGGGGTGGATGTGACCCTAACGTTAGTGAAACATCAAGTGCAGTCCACCAAGTGCCTGCACAACGGCGTGCAAGGCATAACACACCATGCAATTTGAAGTCCAATAACCACCAAGTCAAACATTTGCTTACCCTACCACACACCAAGAGCCTCCTCCCCAATGGACCGACAATCATCGACAATCCTCCGCCTCTAGTGACACCGAATTGCTTAGCAATTTATTTGGTGTAGACTTGAGAACACCGAAGTCGGGAGCTAGATACATAGACAACATGTACTCGTTTGGCGTTCCAGCATTCCCCCATGAGTGAGTATAGTAGTTCTTCAATGCCATATACCAGCGAACAAATTTATGACTCATCGCTGCCAGCATCAAATATAAATTTCAATGAGCCTGCGCAGCACGAGCCAGCCGCCGGTGACGATGATAAAGAAAGTGTCGCGCAACGCAAACAACTTCCGCCACGTAACAGATGCCGAAAGACGTTGTGGAACTAGACACCACCTTGGGGATTAGTTTTCTGTATTGATGACGTTTAGGGTTTTTAATTTATGGTTTTAATTAATGTTTTTAATTTATGTTTTATGTTTTTAATTTTAATAATTAATTTATTTAATTCTTAAATTTGTGTTTTTAATTATATATTTAATTTATTTATTTTTTTGAACTGAATATATCTAATTTCACAATCTCCTAATTAACATGTTAATTAACTAAATAAACCTAATCAATTAAGAAAATTAAAACTATATAAATTTAATTAATGATTATTATAAATAATTATTTTTTATTTAATGTTTTCATTTCTTAAATTTATGTTTTAATTATATAATTAATTTATTAATATCATAATTAACACACTAATTTACTAAACTAACCTAATTAATTAAACTAAAAAAATATAATAATCAATTGTTAATAAGAAAAAAAAATGAAAAAAAAAAAACCTAGTTGAGAAGTTGGCAATGCTATAGCCGACTTCTCACTAGGTTTTTTAAAATATATATATATACATTGCCGACTTCCCACCTAGGTTCAAAAAGTGGGCATGTTGGTACATAATTGAGAAATGGGGGTATTATGATGTTTATATTTTTTTGAGGTTATTTAAAAAAAAATCGAAAATTGATCTGCTTTTTCATGTTTTCAAATTTAAAATTTGAAATAAGGAAATGGGCTCCAAAGTCTTTAATGCTTTGTTTGGTTGTGAGAAGAAAAAGAGAAGAGAGAAAGAGGTGAGAAAGAATATGATAAGAGAGAAAAAGGTAAGAAATAGAGTAGATTTGATGTGTTGTTTGGTATAAGAGAAATAGAGGAGAAAGAAGTGGGTATTTTTCTTAAATAGACAACTTTACCCTTATTATATATTTATTATATTTTTTGTTTAAAATTAGTATATTTTATATTTTTTTTTTTTTTTACTTATATTTCCCATATTGTTTTTTTATTTTTTTTCTGTTTTTTTTCGTTGATATTTTTTATTAATATTTAAAAGAATTACAACTTTTTTACTTTTGGGAAAGTAATGGTACATTTTTTCCCGTTTGAAAATAATAAAGAAAGTGAACCATGACATATTTATAAAAAAAATAATGAAAAAAATTTTTTTTTTTTTGCTACATAAATAATGAAAACATATTAACAAAAAAAAAATTCCCATTCCCATATTATATATACTAATAACTTTTAGTTCAACATGTCCTGGGCTTTCACCAAAAGAAAAAGAAATCTTCCTTTCTATCAAAAAGAAAAAAGAAAAAAGAAATCTTCCTAGAATAACCTCAAAGAAACGCATATCTGAGACAAAAAAAAAAATCGCAAGCTTGGGACAATCCAACATTCTTCTGATCTTTCATTAGCTATATGAGAAAAAAGCAATAAAAATTGAAAATAGAGCTCTTACCAGCAGCAGCGATTTGACGGTGATGGCGAGTTCGCTGGTGCTAGCGGCGGTGGATGGTGGTCGAGACGACGGTGTGAGGGAGAAAGCTAACTCTTTTGCAGGTGTGGTAGAAGACATGGTGGAGAGAAACGCCCGTGAAGAAAGGATGAAGGGATATATAAGTAATATGATCTCTAATGCCTCTTCCGATACCATTTTCTTCGTATTACTGGGGAGAAAAGATTTTCGGGTGGGTCCCACTCTATTTGATTTCTCTTCCCCTTTTCTGTTTGTTACCAAACAGAAGAAAACACAGTTTTCTCTTCCTTTCCTCTCTTTTTTTCTTTTATCTTCCCTATTTCTCTTCTAACAAACACGGTGTTAGTGTCAAATTCGACAAAGTGTTGCATGAAGATGTCGAAGGGTGAAGAGCAATTGGGTGCAAGTGACATTTTACCAACATGCAAGGATGATATCAGCAGTTACTAAGTTAAAATTAGATAGTTATTGTCTAATTTGTATCCATTAAGACGTTGCATAACTGTCACATACGTGTCTGGTTATTATAAGTCAGATAGTTTTTTTAGTTTGTCTATAAATACTAGAATCCTAACATGTCACTCAAGTAGATTAACGGATTAAACATCAATTATGTCTTTCATTTTAAATCCCTGCCATTTACATAATGCAATGTTTCTTTAAGTTCATTTACTTTTTCAGGCTTGTCTTTTAAATTACTGTACTTTGTTGTAGTGTTGTTTGAATTCCTTTATATTTTATTCTTTACTATCTGCACTTTACATTTTATTACATTTTACATGCTTTCCTTTATTACTTTCCTTTTACTTTTTTTGCATGCTTACTTTTACAAGTTTCATATCTATTTTTTAAACTATGGCCTTAGTTCAATTTTATTTTTTTTTCTTTTGAAAACTCACTTGCAACGAGTTTACCACATAGCTCTGAACCTACATTAGACTGATAAGAAGTATTTGTTTGCCGGGAATTTTCTTAACCAAGTTTCCCATAAACAATTAATGGGCTTTTTGGAACCATATCAGGGATGTAGCTAGAACATCACATGCTTCACTATTAATTGTATACTTGTAACGTAAATTTTGAAATTTTTTTTTTCCAGCTCTAATAAATCTTTGCAACTGTGAATTATACACATGGAAAGAAGAAAATTTCATAAGCATAGCCTATATCTATATTGACCTTACATTAATACAGATCTTTAATGAACCCATTTTCATACGAATTGTCAGTTACATATTTCATGCTATCTTTTTTTTTTTTTTTTTTGACAAATATTTCACACTATCTTTTACTTCGACTAGTGTTTGATGATTGATATAAACAGAACAAAACAAGAACCCATTACTATATACATATATACTTATGTGTATATAAATAATATAGAAAAACTAGAATAGTGAAGCTCTAGGTTTAGCTTCATACTTCCAGTGGAGTTTCCGCAATTAATTTAGAAAACTCTCCAAGCATGACTAGATCCTACCAAAACTCAAAAATTACAACTCCAAATCGCCAATGATCATTTTAATATACAAATGGCCTTGAATCTAAAAATGGGGGCTCATGATGATCATTTTAATATATCATGGATGGTTCGGATCACTTTCAATTTCCTGAGCCAGTTCTCTAGTTAGCTCGTCAGCACGATCATCATGTCCACCAGCAAATGTGTAGACTCGGAATGCAAATTGGAAAGCCCTCCAAAGCAATTTAGTACATTCCTTTTTTGATCCATCGCCCTTAGCAGCATTATCGCGCTTCTCCTACATTAAGTTTAAGCAAATGAAAATAAAGTCAATCACATTTTTAAGTGGTCATGGTTTGGTCAAAAGAATTGGGTAAAAATGGGTATTTTGCTCCTGTTTTTTTTCAATTTGGTTTGTCAACTTTTTTTTTTTTTTTGATGAAATTTGGTTTGTCAACTTTCTTTTTGGATCAATATGGTTATTGTATTTCATGATGTCCTGTGTAATGATTATGCCATCTATACTAACAGTGAAGACATGTCATCACATGTTAGTGGCACACCATTACTTTTGTTAATGGGGTAGTGGAATTATTATAATAACCCTATAGTTGAGGATTCTGAATTTAAAGAAGGAAAAAAAAGATAATCAAAATACCTTTTTGAAACTCTGGTTTACTTTGCTTTACCGTAAATATATACTTTCGGTTTCTTATCTTTATTTTAAGTTTCAATTTGATCCTTTTTTTATTTTTTATTTCAAAATAATCTCTTATTTTGCAACGTTATACTAATGTGGTCCTTTTTTTATTTTTTTTTTCGAAATGGTCCCTCATTTTGCAAAAATTGTACCAATGTGGTCTTTTTTTTTTGTTCCGAAATGATCCTTCTTTTATTATTGTTTCTAAATCAGTCCCTTATTTTGCAAAGGTTATATCAATTTGGTCCTCTTCGTACCACATTTTAAACGGAAAAGACCACATTGAAACCTAAAATAAAGATAAGAGACCAAAACGGAACACAAAATAAAAGAGGGATCAAATTGAGACCTAAAATAAAGATAAGGGACCAAAAGCATAATTTAAGCAAATAAAAAAGTTTCAGCGAGAATTGTTAAATTTTGATGTACCAGTAACATTGCTTTTGTTCTAGATTGGATACCTTTAGTGCTAACTCCATGCAATTGGAGGAAACGTCCACCATTGCTTCCTTGATCTTTATGAGAATGTGGAAGTCGAATTCGATGTTGTGACCCTTAAATTTCTTGGATTCATCATCTTTGGTTCGTTCCAGAGCATCTAATTCTGTTTTGATCTGTAAATTGCTCTTTTGGGGTTAGAAATCAATGTGCAAAATGACACAAAGACAATGCCATATCTCATGAAGCACTTGGATATTTTGGCTTACCTTGTTGAAATAACGTTCAACCTTGTCAAGAAGCTGACCCATAGGAGTCACTACATTCCAATTTTGAAGCTCGGTGAATATTGAATGCAATTTATTGTAAAGTGCTGCAGCCATTCTTACAGCTTCCAACTTTTTTGTGGGGAAACCTTCAAACCGTGACAGCACCTACACAGCAATAAAATGGAATACTATGATATAAGAAAGATCCAACAGCAATGAATGGCAGTGAAAACCAAGTGGACTGAATTTTCCAGACTCACCTGTGATTCATCCGTTAGATTCTCAAGAATGGATTCAACATCTTTGTGGAACTTGGCCAACTCTGTCATGTCCTTTGTCTTAAAATTAGTAATGGTAGATCTCAGCTCTATGATTTGTTTTGTGTACTTTTGAACATCTTCTTCTATTTGTTGGAAGTAAGAAGATCTAACAAAAAGTGGAAAGAAAAAAAGAAAATAGAAAAGAGAGACAGTAAGAGGAGAGACATATGGTTTCAAGACTAACAAAGTTAATGAAATGGAAAAGTTTAGGCTTAATTGCACTTTATGTCCCTCAACTTTTTCAACTGTGCGATTTTGGTCCACAAAAATTTTAATTGCACATTAACTCTTCTAATTTGTCAAATTGTGCAAAATCAGTCCTTACTACACGTTGACTGGTCATGGACAGAAGGACTGATTTTGCACAATTTGACAAATTAGAGGACTTAATGTGCAACTAAAATTTTCGAGGGACCAAAATCACACAATTGAAAAAGTTGAGGGATAAAAAGTGCAATTAAGCCAAAAGTTTAATGGGTATATGCATTGTTTTTACACCATCAATCAATCAAAAATATGGTACGAGTGACTTTTAGGGATCAAAGTCCTTTGTCACCATTTCCTGTGTCAAATGTTATCTCATCCAATTAAAATATGATAATTATACATTATTTTTCATTTTAAACTATTTATAAAAAAATGACGGTTACATTATAACTTTTTTATTCATGAGACCAGAAGTCGGACATGAAATTGGTACAGAGGATTTCTATCCGACTTTTAGATAGTCATGATAAGAGTTTAACATTTTTAATAATATGTTAATTTCCGATTGGTTGATAGTGTAAAAAAATCTTTACACCGGTAGTGCATGTCAATTAAATCCAAATGAAAATATATCACTTTCTTGGAAGATTATTTTGTTGTGGATGGTTTAAAAAGCATACCTTTTTGAAAAAGTTGAGGGACGAAAAGTGCAATTAATTAGCCAAAAGTTTATTGGGTATATGCATTATTTTTACACCATCAATCAATCAAAAATATGGTATGAGTGACTTTTAGGGATCAAAATCCTTTGTCACCATTTCCTGTGTCAAATGTTATCTCATCCAATTAAAATATGATAATTATACATTATTTTCTTTTTAAACTATTTATAAAAAAAATGACGGTTACATTATAACTTTTTTATTCATGAGACAGGAAGTCGGACATGAAATTGGTACAGAGGATTTCTATCCGACTTTTAGATAGTCATGAAAAGAGTCTAACATTTTTAATAATATATTAATTTCCGATTGGTTGATAGTGTAAAAAATCTTTACACCGGTAATGCATGTCAATTAAATCCAAATGAAAATATATCACTTTCTTGGAAGATTATGTTGTTGTGGATGGTTTTAAAAGCAAACCTTTTTGAAAAAGTTGAGAGACAAAAAGTGCAATTAATTAGCCAAAAGTTTAATGGGTATATGCATTGTTTTTTCACTATCAATCAATAAAAAATATGGTATGAGTGACTTTTAGGGATAAAAATCCTCCATCACCATTTCTTGTGTCAAATGTTATCTCATACAATTAAAATATGATAATTATGCATTATTTTTCTTTTTAAATTATTTATAAAAAAATGACAGTTACATTATGACTTTTTTATTCATGAGACAGGAAGTCGGACATGAAATTGGTACAGAGGATTTCTATCCGACTTTTAGATAGTCATGATAAGAATCTAATGTATTAATTTCTGATTGATTAACAGTTTAAAAAAATCTTTACACCGACAGTGCATGTCAGTTAAATCCAAATGAAAATATATCACTTTCTTGGAAGATTATGCTGTCGTGGATGATTTAAAAAGCATACCTTTTTGTTATCTCAGCTAGAGCATCAGCCATTCCTTGTTTTCCTCCCGTGCTTGCTCCTCCAATTGCACATTTTCTCCCAGCAGATGATTTGCCATTCAAGCTAGGTCCTTCCACTTTCCCCTTAAGAGTTCGATAAAGATTGCCTAATTGTGTTGACCTTTTCAATTTAGTAGTTGCCTTGGGGCGCAAGGATCTCCCTGTTCCAAGTGGAGGTGGTGGTGGCAGGGCACCTCCATTTCCACGAGGCACTGGCGGTGGAGGTACTGGAATTGATCCACCTTTCAAGGGCATGGGTGGTGGGGGTGGTGCAGCAGCTGAACCTGAACCCAGAGGCACTGGTAGTGGTGGAGGTGGTGGAGCTGCAACTGCTGCTGAACATGAACCCATAGGCACTGGTGGTGGTGGTGGGGGTAGTGGCATCCTAATTGCTATTGCACTTTGTGATGGGGGAGGAGGAGGAGGAGGAGATGACGATGGAGGCGGAGGCGGAGGCGGCACTACCATATTTGGCTCAAACATAGGTGGTGTTGGTACCGGGGGCGGTAATGGTACAGTCTTTAGTGGTGCGGGAGGGGGTGGGGGTGGTTGTGGAACAGTGTTTGGAAGTATCATCGTGGATGGTATGGAAGGGGGTGGTGGTGGTTGAGGAATAGTCTTTGGCTGTATCACCATAGATGGTGTGGGAGGGGATGGAGGTGATAATATAGGCACTGATTCTTGTTGCACTACAGAAGGTTCTTGTGCAGGTTGAAGTGGTCTAGGAGATTGTGGTTGAAGCTTATCTATTTTTTTAATATCATCATGAGTTGTGCTATTTGGTTCCTCTATTGTGTCCAAATGAAAAACTAGATCTTCTGATGTGTCCTTTCCAGGAGTATTTCTACCCTTGTCATGATCTACTTCCATTTCTCTGGTTGTTTCCTCTTCTGTCTTGTTATTATGGGTTCCCATGTGTGTTGGTGACATATGGAATGACAAACGCTTTACATCAATTGGATTCAGCTTTCCTACTGCTTGAACTCTAAGAGACAAAAGAAGTGGTGAGGCACAAGCACTTCTTGGACTCTCTCCAACTCTTGCTGAGTATTTCATCAATTCAGGAAGGACAGATCTTGGTGTGATAGGAGAAGAGCAGTAAGAGAAGCTGCTATCTGAAAAGGAAGAAGATCCCATTATATACTTTCCAAATGAGCTAGCTCGTGGGCTGAAATCTCTCATTTGGTCATCTTCTTCATTGATATCGAACCTCTCACTCGCCAACTTCATCAAACAATCAAGTGTGACCAACATTGTTTCCCCTGCAAAACACATAAAGTAAAATAATTGTGTCAAATTCAAATGTTTGATGGAACAATTAATTATGATTCTGGGTTTGGTTGATTTGTCTTTTATTGATTCATTATTTGACAAGGACACATACGTACCCAGTTGACGCATATTGCTTTTATCCTTGCATGATGGTAACAGAATGTTGAGCTTCTCCATCCAATCATTATTCATCATCCATGACTCTCCAAGAGACTTCAGAGCCTCACAAAAGTAGGCCATAGCCTGGTGTAAATGGGACACGTTTAGTATTCTGGGAGGCTAAATTTTGGTAATTATTATAGTAACATTTCTTAGCATGTTTTAAATTAAGTTCCCCGACAACAATAACAATTGGGATGACAAAGTTTTGGTTTTGGAGATCTCTGAAATCACATCGCGACCGCAATTGCAATTATTGACCACATTTTCCCATGATTATCCACAATTTCGGTAAACATAATACAACTGTAATCGGACCGCAATTTAAAACCTGCTTGTTTCTTACTAATCAATTACTTGCTCCATTGACTATATAATACACTTTGTTATCTAGATATTTATAAAAAGTGATTTTCAAGCATCAGTTTCTTTGTTATAGTTAGGATAATTTCAAGTGCAACTAAATGTTGAAACCTGATCTATAGGCTTGTCCTTAATCTTCGACACTTCAGCTTTTGGTATGATCCCAGGGTAAAGCCTTTGCAAATCTTCCAGGGTTTTCAACACTACCTGCAATATGATATATATATATAAGATAAACTTATAAGGGAGGCAAGAATAAAGAAGGAATGCTATCTTTTTCCCTCCAAATAGAAAGAAATCATAATGCACCTCACGTAAGGAAGCAGAGCTGTTACATGGAACCAAGTCCATGATGTCCCTGAAAGCAAAGATCTTCTTATGGATCTCCACCATTAAAATCAATTGGTCTGCACCTACAAATGACAACTCCATTGACTCTCCATTTCCTTTGTTCTGAGACTTTGAAGACTTCTTGGGCGAGCTAGACCCTTTTAATACCTGCTGCATGTGGTTATACTTATACATTATGAAGGTTGCGTGATTCTGTAAAATCTGATATTTAATTTTCATATAGCTAACATTGGAATTGAGAAATAATATTTGCACACCCAAAGTTGATACTTGGTTAATCGGTACAAATATTTGGTTAATTCAATTCATTATATGGTTAATCACGTGTAAATATTTGGTTAATTCATGATGATTCATTAATCATATAAAGAACTGAATTAATTAGATATTTACATGTGATTAACCAAATATTTATATGATTATGAAAAATAAGCTTCATATACCCCATTAACCATATAATAAACTGAATTAACCAAAAATTTACACATGATTAACCAAGGTGTCCACCTGAGTGTCAAACACAGGTGTGCAAATATCATAACTGATTGGAATTCCGACATCTTCTGTACCTCTTGCACAGGTTAACATGCCAATAAATTCTTTCAGAACTTCATTTCAGAAAGGTTCTCTAAATGTCTTCATTGATTAAAAAGTTTTAAAGAAAACATTTGATGAATGATAAGGTATAATGACAATATCAATCAATCTATTTATTTATTCATTTATTTATAATATATAAAAACTGAGATGGGGGAAGTGAAACTGCCAAGCTTTCTCATCTTCCTAAAGTTTCATATCACCGTTTTTCTTTAGGTGTCAGCTTTCATTTTCATAATTATGACTATCTATTTAGCTCAACATTAGATTAGATCAACCATTCACATTATTATATGTTATTCTTTATTCACAAATTCATGAATGAATTAGAAGAAAGCATAATTGTAGTTATTCTCAATTGTTAGATTTACTTTTAATTGCCTAATGTTATAGTTTATTTCTTTTAATTCTGTTACCATCAACTATTACGTTGCGTTGCTTTAAAGTGGTATAATCCGTAAAAAAAATTGGTATAAGAAATCCAAAAGACTTAACTAAAAACTACCATCGTAAAACTTAATACTTAAATTAATAATAAGGAAAACCTATATGAAATACATTTTATTTTGGAACCTTAGGCTGGTTTAAGTTGCGTTATGCTAGACACGACCCTAAGCACAATCATATAGGTCAAGGAGGTTGAACATGACGTAGTGAGCGTGCTTGTATTTTTCATTTTCAATTTGAGTTGTTTGGAATTAATGCGTACATGCACCAACTGGCATAAAAGAACAAATATTCCTGTATGAGGCTTAGATATCTCCACAATTGGAGAAAGAATCAATTGTCGAGGTTGCTGCTTGGTAGCTGGTACTTAAAATTATTTGTTTTGGATTCAATTCATAGTTGGCTGTTTTATTATTTCTAAAGGGTAATCATTAAATTCGGAAGATTCCGGTTATTATTGGTATATTAGGAGTCCCATAAAGATGTTATTTATATTGTATATATTCAAAATTAAAATAAATTGATATTACTGTATAGATGGGTCACCCGGAAAGTTTCCCATTCGGAACATACAACAATACCCTTTTCTAATATAAGAGAAGGTATTTCAAATGCAAAATAAAATTGCATTTTCATTAGATGATCGGGTATTATTTTCATCAATTCCAAGAACAATATCAGCAGATGAAGAGACAATCTAGACAGTTCATAGAAAATAGATCCAAGGAACCATCTAAGCTATCTATCTAGTATTCCTACAAATTGAAGCATACATGTCATGAAAAATAACAATGACCAATTTCTTTTTCAAAAGAATCAAAATCCCAATATCCAGATTTTGAGTTTGATCATAAAAAGTTAGATTACTTTTATTTTAGCATATTGCAGGTAGTCGAATCTCTCTAATAGAATTTGAAACAAAATAAATTAAATGCCTCACAAAGACAAGGTCATAGAATCAAGTAAAGTTGGAATGCTACCTCAAAAGCACTCGTCTTGCGACGAAAGAGCAATGATGGCTTCAAACCGCAGAACCCTATACTGGAAGCCATTTCTTATTGCTTATATTGACTGGAAATTCTGAAACAAAATAAAACTGACATTGATGCCCACTACAACGTTAGCAAAAAACATGTATAATCATGATAAAAATGTTGGGTTTGAAAAGATATATTAAAATAATTAATTTATAGAATAATTAAAAAGAGAAATGTTCAAACCTTTCTTGTGCAGGAAGGAAAGCAGTTGAATATTGGATATATAAATTGGGTATGTAATAGAAAATTCGAGACATGCATGCATGTAATTAGGGAGGCTAGTCCTAATGATGATGGTGAAAACCAATGATGAGAATTGTAATGGAACTTTCTCAAAAGAGAGAGCCAAGGAGAAAGAACGAAAGAGGAAGGGTTATAAAGACACCTTCCCCCTCCTAGTCGTATGGATTAGTTTGAGTCCTTTTCGCGTATGGTATAGTGTTTATTTCTTTCTGTCTTCATCTTCAACGGTTGACTCATGCATGAAGATTGATATGGTGGTTGGCTCACGTCTAAAAATAAGACAATATTAAACAACCTCTTTCCTTTGAGATTGAGGTGCCACTGTGAGGAATCTTCGTTATGGCTATGAACTTACTATATTTAACCAACTTTTCTTTTTTTAATTCTAACAAAAAAGATAAGTATTAGTCTTGTAATAATTAAATAACCCCTCCGTAATGTAACATCCAAACAAATTATCCTGCATCCTTTTAGGAAAACTTGTTTTGAACACGAGTGGTGGACAAACATATAGTGAGACCGTATATGAAAGGGTGATTTTTAACATTGAATAAGATGAGAAGGGAGACAATACTAAAAAAAAAAAAAATGTCTATACAACGCTTATTGGTCCAAGTGACTGGAGCGTGGTTCCCCTTAGGTAAGGTGTAAATGAAACAAATAGTGCTTAGAGAGCTTTGTCCCCCTATATTTGTCCCCTTATGCGGGTCTATGGACTCGACTCAGATTAGTTGAGGTCTAATATGACATCTGAATATCGAGGGTCGAGACCAAAAAAATATGTATGGATGGAGGGAGGGCAACAATGGGCTGCAGCCCCTCCCTCCTATATATATATATATATATATATATATATATATTATATATATATATATATATATATATATATATATATATTTTGTTAGAACCAAAGTGGTTTTAACTTAAATAATCTCTTAAATTTTGATGTTAACAAAAAGGTTAAATTTGTATGGCAAAGTATTGTCAAAGATCTAACTTGTATGATTGAAGGCTTGCAGGATTACTAAGTTGCAGTATCGGGTCATTTTCTCAACCTCTAGACGAGTCTTCAAAACAATGGTAAAATTATGAGCCTATTAAGTTATCACTAGACAAGGCCTTAAAAATTGGCTAAGGTAATAGATGCTAGACGAGTATCTAAGTCTAAGAAAAGAGTAGTAAATGAGCCAATAAATATCTTCCAGTAAAAATAGCAAGTCCAAAGACTTGATAATAGACGAGAAGTCATACTAGACCCCACGTCAGCAAACGAGCTATTGAGAATAGCATGTCCAAAGACTTGGAACTAGACAAGTAGACGTAGTATCAGTATACGAGCCCGCTTTACTGATAAGATAATTTTGCACATCCAAAGACCTGCGCGTCTACTAGCTAGTAAAAATGAACCCGTCTAGTATAAGCGTATTTATTTCAAATGATTGTATATTTAATTCAAAGGAATATATGTCTCTTTCCCTTGCTGCTTCATTTGTTAACTCTTTGTTTCTTGATATCAGAAACATAGTACCATCGAGAACATAAACCTTTGTACTCTATCACCTATATTGCTGTAAAGTTTAAACCAAGTACAAAGAAGGAAAGTCAGAAAGCAACATTCGGTACAATAGGGAAGTGAAAGCTCTACTTTGAGCTTTCCGCTGATAAACAAGACCACTTTCCATGAAGCATATCAAGTTATCAGTCTCAACGGATCTTAGCATTTAATGTTATATCTAAACGGATACAATTTGAAGACCGTTAAAGAAGTTCAAGACAGCAAAGCACTCCATATATAAATACTGAATGAACCTCAGTGAAAAAAATATAGAGACTCTCTGATAACAAAAGTGCCTAAACTCTGTTGAAATATATAGAACAAGTTTACTTGTAATCTTAACTAATCTTCAACTTTCATACTCTCACACTTAGTGAGTTCTTAGATCAAATCTGTAAATATCTTTGTTAGAATTAGAGCCTGAAGAGGCTTGGTAGATAAAGAATACTTGTAGCCTGAAGAGGTGTTGAATACTTGTAATCTATTTGGAGAATAGTGGAGAAAACCTTCAGGTAGAAGGGACTGGACGTAGCTCTTCGTTGGAAAAGAGTGAACCAGGATAAATCACTTATGTGAATCTTCTATCCCTTATCTTTTACAGTATTTGGTTTATACTAACTGTGGGGTTTTGAATCTGAGTTTGTTAACTTCTTAAAAAGGTTTTGTTGTTCATGTGTACTTATCTTGTTTTGCTTGCTTAAAGGTTTGAGAAAAGGCTTTTTCGAAAAACTGTTAAGAAACACAATTCAACCCCCTTCTTGTGTTTCCCTGTGTCAACTTCATATATATATATATATATATATGGAGGATGTATCTAGTGAGAGAGCATTTTTTATATGAGAGTGATAGGAGTAAATCTGGGTCATACAACCATACATGGATGGTTAAGATTAAAAGTTATTTCATGATTTTAAAATGTCACATGACCACTTAAAAAAGTCACATGACTTTGTGGTTTAATCTTGATCATTTAAAGTTTGATCCAATGGCTATGACATAATCCTCTCACTGTCACATAAAAATGGTCATCTCGCTAGATACATCCCCTATATATATATTCTCAGTTTATTTGTAAATACTAGAAAGACTTGTGGAAAATTGGTCGATTTCCTTGATAAAAATCCTAAATATTTCACTCAAGCATATTGACGGATTAATATCAAGTATGCCTTCCACTTTCATTTCATGTCATTTACATTAATGCAAAGTTATTTTAAAGTTCATTTATTTTTCAACATTGTCTTTTAAATTTCTTAATTTTCTTCCACTATTCTTTAAATTCGTTTACATTTAAGCCTTAACTCTTCTACACTTTACATTTCATTGCGATTTACATGTTTTTCTTTATTTTCCAATTCTTTACATAGACTTTTATTGCTTTCTTTCAATGTTTTTTTGCACATTTACTTTTGTAAGTTTTATTTCTTTCCAAAATTTTGTTTTCATAGTTCAACTCTTTTAAAAATTCATTTGAAACAAGATTATTACATAACTCTGTACATGCAGTGGATTGATTTCAAGTATTTGTTTATTGGGATTTGATTTAACCAAATCTATCCATAAACAAATACTCATAACCAAGTGACGAGCAACTTATGCTTGTCTCTATTACTCAGTAGGCATGGTCAGTTAACTGCCGTCAAAAGGGTTTATGAACAAGTCATTTTTATTAAATTCTCATTGAGGTACAGTTTTGTACTACGAATGATATTAGTTCTTTATGCATGCAATCAAGATTCACTTATTATTGTTATTTGATATTGCTTCAATTTGTCCTATTGAAGAAAATTTCTTCTATATATTCTCCGTGGACTATATATCAACACTTGAATATATGTAGATTTCATTGTGGGATTCACTCACATATGCAGTTACTAAAATTTAATAATATATAGATATTTTTATAGAGGAAGAGAATTTATTTTTTCAAAATATAGAAGTGTTTCTTCCCATTGATTCCTTTCAAGCCATGCGCAGTGTGATTTTTCATAGTGGCACATCCACTTCCCTTTGGTTTAGAACTAAGGGTGTGTTTGGGAGTAGGGCTGGACAAAGACCTGTTACCCGGTCCGAACCCGAAAAACCCGATTTTGAAAAACTGTGATTGGGTGGGTCGGGCCAGTAATCGGGTCATCGTGTAGAAAGATTCAGTTCCAGATGGCTTCCTTCGGGCAGGTGCGGGTCTTGAATTTTTTTTCTCGTCGAAACCCGTATCTGACCGAATTGATATTGTAACTTTACTAACTTCACATTTATTATTACTTTTCATTTGCTATACACAGATACACCTCACAAAATAGAAACCATATTGACTCTTCTATAACTTCTCTGTTATCATTGCTGAAACCCTAGGCTAGGGTTGCTGCGTGCCGCTCTCACTACCTTTCGTTAGTAACCCGCGATGGAGGCATTCACGACATTCATTGTGACACCCCCTTTTGGGCACCACATAAATGTTAATGCATGTAATAAAATAACATGAGAAATTTAAAATATTTACAGCATATATTTTAAACGATAAAACATATATATACAATATCAGAGTTATGAAGGAAGCAATGGCATATGCAATACAGACACTCCACTGACCGTGGTATAACTACTAAAAGACTCAATGTCCTCTCTGAAGATCTCTTAACTCCAGCAACATAAGTGTCCTCGTCAACTTCTTCGACTCTGCACCAGCTAATAACTCATCTCCGTCTTCGGATCACGAACTGAACCCAAAATAAATATAAACAAAGAAACAGAGACATACAGGAGGTAAGAAACTCTAATCATCATAAATGGGAAACAGCATAAGATACTACTTATCAACATGTACAAACACAAACACAACCATCTCCCAAGATCATTATGATCACACCAATCATCCTCAACATCTCGGCAACTAGGATCATAACTTATTCTAATGCATAACTGGTCCTACATTCATTTTTGGCCAATTCTACAACAATGTTCAGTCGGTAGTTGGGTCACCAACATGAATTCCGTCATCTTGGTCGCTCCGGATAGTCCACCTCAACCTCGTGTGACAATTGCTTAAACAGCTATTGCAACTGTTCAAAGGCCCCTTTCTACACAGATACACCTCTTGTGCAATAACCACTCAAACAGTTGTTGCAGCTATGCACAAGTGTTATCCAACCTCATATGATAGCCACTCAAACGACTTATCGTAGCTAGTCATATAGCCCCTTGTGAAAACTATCCAACTTTCGTTGTAGTCGTTCGCAATACACCAACATCAACTTCATATTTGTAACCGCTCAAACAATTATTACGACTACCCACAAGGTTGACCACCGCAATGATATGCACATGCATCCATCACCACATCATTTCACACCACCTTTCTATCTAACACCTCAATATCACAACATAATTTCGTATTCTCCTAATTAAGTTCCTTAATTCTATAACAAGCATCTCCAACTCAACCAAGATTAAATTCATTACAACATCAATATACCACAACGGATTATCATATTATCATCAAAATAATATATTAAACATATTAATTATACACCACATAATCAAGTAAGCATCGTGTAAATGAACAATTACACTTCATTCACTCAAATAATCATGCTATCATATAAGCATATCAATCAACATATAAAAAAATACACCAAACATATACCAACAGGGTTTGAGAATCCCCACATGTTAATGATCATATTTTATGCCTATTGTCCCGATAATTAAGGTTTCTTCCCCCTCACCTTGTGTACATTTGCTTCAGGTGTGACAAGTATGGCCACTTCAGTCGGAATTACGGAGAAGAAAGGTCAGAACCATAGGGCGTTAGCAGGAATTAGAAGTCTCGAGTCAATCGGCTGAAGACCACTGGGAGATTCTACTCACTTAGTGGATCTGGCCCTCCGTGGTGGCGCACCAGAGAATAAGGTGCGTTGGCTGTCCTAGGGGGTCTACCCATGGTTTGGTGGATTGCCCCGACGTTGGTGCTTGTTGGCCAATGTAGAGATGTAACTCCGAAGTCATACGCCTGGTGTAGATGGATCCACATGCATTCAGAGTAGTGAGTCGCATTGCATTATATGATTGACGATTATATTGTTATACTGTGATGTGTTGTTGGGCTGGTATGATGACTATGTTATAAATGCTACGTTGCTATGTTTCTATGTGTTGTATGATCATCTTGCTAACTATCATGTTGTCGTTATGTTTATATATATGGTTCTTACTCTCCGTCTTTTGTTGTTGCTTTGCATGTACCTTTTTGTGTCATGCAGAGGACGGTGAGCAGCTTGCTGAGGAGTGACTCTGAGGAGCTGCTTCTAGTAGTTAGTTTATGTTTAGTTTAGTTTGTTATCCGAGTTGTTTCTCGGATTAGTTATACCAGTTCTGTAATATGACATCGGGGTTGGGTTTCGTTTATATGTTTATGTTATGTTTTCTTTAAAAACATGTTTTGGTTTTCCCTGTTATGTTACAATGCGGCAGCCTCTGCCTGGTTTTTAATATAATTACATGTGTTCTTTCCCTTTTATATCTGTGTTATCGCTTTTGAATACATGCGGGGTAGAGGGTGTCACAGGTGGTGGTCAGAGAAATGTGAGAGGGATGGTGGTCTGGCAAATCTATGGCTGCCGATAGATTGGAACGAAGCAAAGGTAGAAAAGAGGAAAGGAAGGGAGAAGCTGAAAAGGATTAATTTGCAATTTACAATATTATTGGCTTAAATGTCAGGGGCTATTAGATAATTATATAAAAAACCTGTATTACCAGGTTCAGGTGAAAGATATAAGCCATCCAATTATTTAAATAATAAATCCAATGGTTTAGAATGGTGGTCCACTTGTGAATCATTGCCTTGCTCATCCACCCTAGACAGCTCCCAAATATAATTATTTAGGGGTGTAAACGAGTCGAGTCGAGCCGAGTATTTAAAGCTTGAGCTTGGCTTGTGAAAAAAATGAGAAGCTCAAGCTTGGCTCATTTATTTAAACGAGCCTAACTAAAAGCTTGAGCTTGGCTTGTTACAAAAAGTAAGGCTTGAGCTTGGCTTGTGTATCTCATTTATAACTTAATTATTTTTGCATTTATGCAAAATTTTTAACATAAAACCATGCATAGTTCCATAATATGAAAATTTTGCATTTAGTATTTAATTAAAATATTAACAAAAATGAAACTTCAAATGGTGCCCGTTCAGTTCTCCTTATTTTAGTGCTTTTTTTGTTGCTTGTAGCCGTATGTTAGTAACTTAGTACTATAGTAAGATACAAATGATTTTCTTTATATTAGATATTACGGGTAGGCGGTGGAAAGACTTTTCATTAGAATAATTACAAAAAATTATTGGGAGTGAGTTTAACTATTGGGTTCAAAAGATATTTGGACTATAATCAGGTTAGTTGGAACCCAACAATTAATTAATTTTCAAAGTTTATAGTTATATGAAAGAGGAGTCTATCCATCAGCAATTTGTTAAGAAAGAGGAAGCAAATAAAAAACGTGGTAGTATTAGTATATATAATATATTATTATTGTTATATATAATTATTTTTGTCATATTATTATATATAACTTAAAACTTATATATATATATATATATATATATATATACACGAGCTATTCGTGAGCCCTTAATGTCGAGCCTGTAAGGCTTGGGCTTGGCTCATTTAAATAATTGAGCCCACTCTCAAGCTTGGGTTTGTTTATTTAATTAAACAAACGAGCTTCATCGAGCATTTAACGAGCCGAGCCCGGGTAGTTCACGAATAGCTCAGCTCATTTACACCCCTATAATTATTGTGCATACTCATAGAAGTTCAATGGTGGAGATCAAATAAAGGTAACGGGAATACATGCACCCTCCTGCACCAAAGCCAATACATCACGCCCGTACAAGTTACAACGTGCCTATTGCGCAAGCGACGAGATCTAATCTATCGTCGTACCGTGTCAAAAGGCAGTAGAACCACCGTGCACCTGCGCACTTTCAAAGTGCACCCAACACTCACCCCACTATATAATAATAATCTCGTCATTGGAGATCTAGATATGATTGATATTATTTAATTTTATTCATCTAACACTTGGCAATTAGCATATCCAGAAGGGGTTGGTAACATAATAACGAGATAACAATAACAATGATTCTTTTAAAAATTAATATATAATTTCTAATTAATATATAAATTCTTTAATTTAATTTTTGAATAAAATATTATTTTTATTTACATATTTCAATAAAAAAAATTCTACTTTTTTTATCCTGGTAAAAATTTTCTAATTTGGTCTCACGAGTCACGACATTTCCTTTATCTGTTTACTTTTAAATATAATAATATGAATATCAGATAATATTCAATTATTAATACTATAGCTTTCAAATCGAGAAGTAGAAAACATAAGTGCTATAAATATTGGCAGAAGCAGTTAAACACTAGAAGCTTAACCAAAAGTTACAAACAATAAGTGCTGTGCTGTGTTGCGTTGACAGGGTGGTCCTTATCTCGCATTTGCTTTCCTTCTCGTACAAGGAAAATCACCTTCACCTGAAAAAGAAAAGCCCCGGTACGTTTCTGTGGCCGTTTCTTTATTTCTAACTATTATTAATTTGTTTTTTGTTTTTTATGATTTGTTCTACTAGGCTGGAACTGGACCAGGTATCATGCATTTGAGCTATGGGTTTTTCTATCTATGTGGGTTTCATTTTTAATTTTTTTGGTTTGATTTTGTGTGTTTTTGTGGATAGATACTCAGATTTAGCTTTTGGGTTTTGAGGTATGGCTTCGTCTCTGTTACTGGTGGTGGTGCTCGTGCTTGATCTGATTGCTTTTGGTCTCGCTGTTGCTGCAGAACAGAGAAGGAATACTGTGAGTCACTCTCTTCATTTCTCTCTCTCTCTCTAGCCTATTTTTGTTGCTTTATTAGAAATTGCTTTTGCTATGATCTTATGTTGCTTTTTTTTTTTTTGTGGAAAAAAAAATCTGGGGTTTTTGTTGGTGTAGTTATGGATTCTTTTGTGGCTTACTTCATGATATTATTATATTGTTTTTTGTTTTAAGTTATTCATTGCTTGTTGAGTCTGTTCTCTTGCTGAGTTTTCCTTGACTTCTCTTAGAAATTTGACAGGGCATGTGGCAAACCCGCAATTAGCTGGGGTTGGTCCTCTTTTTTTTTTTTTTTTTTTTGGTAAAAAAACAAGAAAACTTGTTTACTTTTGTCTCAATCACTTCTTTAACCAAAAATCTTGACAGGGATGCAGCTTTTTTTATGTTTCAGAATACTAGGAATGACTGTACTGCAAAATTCATTACCAAATACAGAAATGATATTGGGACACCAAAAGTTGACACCAGAAGTTGATACCATGGTTAATTCAGTATATTGGTTGGTTAATTCACTTTTGACACTATTGGTTGATTCACCAACCAATACACTGAATTAACCATGGTGTCAACTTCTGGTGTCCCAATATCATTTCTGTACCAAATACTGGCGAGACTAGCTTGCTTTATGTTGAATCATTATTGGTGTGATTGAATTCTGGATTGATGTCTAAAATAATTTGGTTAATAGTTCCACTTCCACCTAATGAATGGGGTGGGGTAATTGTGGAAGAAAGACATTTATTTTGTTAAAAAAATTGTATTTCAAATGTATAGAAACTGAAACTTGAGTAGGTTGGGTTATATCAGAAGCAACAGTTAGGCAGTTCTAGAAGAATATTTAGGTTTGAACTTGGGAGATTTCAGCTGCTCATCACTAAGGAAAAGGATATATTTTATTATATTGATAAAAGGAATAATTTCGATTTGGTCTTGTTAGAATGTTGCATCCTGCACGAGAATAGATTTTGCTAATCTGCTTTAACTGTTGTAACGTGTAATTAGCATAATCATGCAAATTGGAGGACACATTAATGACATAGTAGTTAAGAATCCAAAAGTTGGCTTATATTTATTGAGAATTATAGCAATAAGCATAAGTAACCAAGTATGAATCTCAACCATAAAGTTTCAGATAATTCACGCAGATTGCTCTTACATATGTAGTCATGGAAAGGAGTAAACAATGCTTAGACAAGCAGAATTTCAGCTGTAGTTTGTCATATTACAAAAGTATAGAATCTTCTATATATGCTCCTTGTGAAATTTCTCACCATTATATTGAAATATCTAGGTAAATTACTCTGCAGTTCCCTTTAGTTTCACTGAAGTTTCAAATAGATCCTTATAGTTTAAAAGTTTTAAATAGGATCCTTTTACTTCTAAGTTGTTTAAAAAGTTCCTTATAGTTCAACTAAGTTTTCAATTAAGTCCTTACTACTTATTAAATTTTAATTAAGTCCCTAAAACTTCTAAGAACTTCCATTAACCGAGTATAGATGACCGTCAGCTAGTAGGGACCTATTTAAATTTTTTGAAAGTATGGAGACCTTGTTAACGACTTGTATGTTATAAGGATAAATTCAATAAACTATATGGACCTATAGAGTAAGTTAACTAAATATCTAATGGACTTATAGTCATCAAAGACAAGTGAACAACTGAACATGAAGATTGGTTCAAGACAGAGAAATTCTGGCATATAAACTCTTAAGTCTTAACTTAAATAGCTTAGATTGGTTTTACATGACTCTCTTGTTTTAGAGAGATCAGTCATAAGACTATGGAACAGTAAAAAATTTGTGATTTTTGTCACCTATTACCATCAGATGGAGGAAAACTAATGGAATGTGCATTGCAGTAGTTTCAAACTTTCAATGCATTCTGCAATTCCAAGATGCATTATTTATGATTTCAGAGAAATAAAGTTACTGTGTTGCAGAATTATCTTCACAAGTTACAACAACTATTTTGTCTTCAGTTGAAAGTATAGATCCATAATGCATGTTGTGGAATCATTTTCTTCATTGTACACTACACTATCAGCTACTTCAAATTTTTCCCCTGGATCCATATTGTCAAAATTCAAAACTGGAAACAAATCTTTGCAGCATTGGAATTGATTTAACTTCAATGTATTTATATGTTCTTCTTACAGGCCACGACAGCCAAAGATAATGAAGGTAGAAATTACTGTCAGTATGATTCTGACATTGCAACAGGCCTAGGTGTGGGGTCCTTCTTTATGCTAGTGGCAAGTCAAGTGATCATAATGGTTGTAACTAGATGCCTGTGCTGTGGTAAAGCTATGAGACCCAGTGGATCCAGATCATGGGCAATTTGCTTATTCATCACTAGCTGGTATCTGCTTTTAATCTTACAAAATGAAATAATCACTTTCCTCTAAATTGTTGTTGGATCTTGCTAACCAGTGCCTTTATTACATTGGTTAAGGAAGCAGTATATATATTGGAAATCACAACTTTTTCATTTTCCATATATTGAATACATCTATTTCTAAAGTAATATTTTTATATTTGATTACTTAACCAACGTTTTTAGGGTACTGGTTAGCATTTGCTATTGGTATTTTATTGATTTCACATAAACAAAGCTTACAAGACCAACATTGTTACCATTACTGACTTATAATATGCTGTTTGTTTTATTTTCGAATTCAGGTTGGCATTTATTATTGCTGGTTCCTGTCTGCTAGCGGGTTCTGTGAGGAATGCTTACCACACCAAGTACCGCACTCTCTTGAAAGAAACCCCTTCATGTGAGACATTGAGGAAGGGAGTGTTTGGAACTGGAGCTGCTTTTATTGTTTTCACAGGCATAGCCTCGGAGCTCTATTATGTTAGTTTTTCAAAAGCTAATAATGGTCCACCTCCCTATGTTCGGGACACTGGTGTGAGGATGGGGAATTTGTAAAATGTATCTCACTTGAAAGTGGCTACCATGCATTTATACCAAAAAATACTGTAAAAAATGAAGCTCGGTTGAATAGATTCTATGCTTAAACTATTTTGTATTTTATGTTATGTAGGGAATGTTGAGGTTTTTTGACCCCCGTGTGTGATTTGCATTGCAAATTACCAATATGGTCCAAGTTAAAAAGTACGTATTTACCTATTTTGGGTAACTCTTACATGAGATATATGACTTTGAAGTCATATATGCCATCTATGACTTTACTATTTGTTTTTTATAATAAAGTTAATGAAAGTCATACTTATCATATATAACTCATGTTATATTTTTTTGTTTCGTGAAAGTTGTATACGGTATATAAGACTTTGCATGGAAATTTTATTTTTTTCACGTAAACGGTAAACTACATGAGTCATACCTGGAATATACGATTTTTGTTTTGTGGATTGGACCGGGGAAATATTGGGGCACTTTTCTAGTTGCTATTGCACAGGATGGAAATCGAAATATGCTGCCAGTTGCATTTGCAGTCGTTGGGCGTGGTTCTTGTATAATCTACTAACATTTGTCGCACCACAACCAAATTTGTGTATAATTTCATATGGGGAAAAGGTCTGGTAATTGAATTGCATAGTCAAAGGGTTGGGTGGATAGAGCCCAATGCACTCAGTCTTCTACATTCTTCACATTGCAAGTAATTTCAATAAAAAGTTTAGCAATCCTAAACTAAAGAAACAAGTCATCAATATGGGTAAGTCGTTAAATTTATCAAATTTAGTGTTCAATAATCATTTAATTGATTCATTTACTTTCATTTGGCAGTATACGAGTTGAGACAATCACGATTCGAGCAGTTTACATGAAAAAATAAAATTTTCATGAAAAGTCGTACATGATATATACGACTTTTACAAAACTATAAAAAATAGGAATCATACATAGTAAGTACGAGTTTCATTATTTTTTTATAAATAAAAAAAAGTGAAGTCGTATACTCCAAATGGGTAAATACTTTTTAACTTGCACAAAATTGATAATTTACATTGCAAATTACTCCTTGTTCTCTGAGTAGTTCTGCCAATGCGAGAGATGTCTGTGAAATGGTGAGATAGGGAGGTCCTTCCCCCCTTCCTAGTATAAATTTCGTCCCTCTATTTTAATGAGTAATGTTAATATTCATCACACTTTTATTAATATATTTTTGTATAATTTTTTATTTAATTACACTTGGTTTCAAATTTTTTTTACACTGATTGAAAGATAAATAAAAAAACTAAAATATAAACATTAATTGGGCTGCCTGAATCCGGTCGGGCTAGCTCAGTCCGAACCCGAACCTATTCTGGCTTCATCAGATCAGGCTAAAAAACTTGACTTTAATTTGGGGCAAATTTTAGAAC
The DNA here is from genome assembly GCA_035048595.1 of Echinosophora koreensis. Taxonomy (NCBI): domain Eukaryota; kingdom Viridiplantae; phylum Streptophyta; class Magnoliopsida; order Fabales; family Fabaceae; genus Echinosophora; species Echinosophora koreensis. The sequence goes on along the minus strand of JAPCYP010000025.1, from coordinate 2,389,868 downwards.
CCAAACCCTACATTTCATGAGATGTAGATCAGATCAATCCATTTTACCACCTTTACTGCTGCGATCTATGATAAATTTCTCTTTATCTCTTGCTCAATTTTATCTATCCTTATCTCCTATTCTTTTGTACACTTAAGTTCAAACTTTAGTTATAGCTGCCATCTACTTGTAAATATACAACCATACTATCAATGAATTTGCAGTCTTTCCATCAGAAACACTTCTGCATAATTTCTTTACAAACCCGATTAGAGTGAATAACTCAAATTTAATCAAAGATATTTAATTGGTTTAGTTCAAATTTGTTAACGAGTAAAGACTCAAAGTGATCCCTCAAATTTTTGGAGTAGCCCAGTTTGGTCCCTAAAAAAAAGACAATTTGGTCCCTGTGGGGAACAATTTGATCCCCCAAATTTTAAAAACGGGGACAATTTAGTCCCTCCGTAAGGACCAGATTGTCCCCCATTTTAAAATTTCGGAGACCAATTATCATTCTATTTTTTGTAGGGACCAAACTGGCCTACTCAAAAAATTTGAGCGACCACTTTAGCCTTTACTTTTTTTTAATTTGTGATTCAATCCAAACCAATAAACACTCACTGTTGCTCCATAAGTGAAGTGACATGTCACTTGTGCCTTAGGCTGACTAGGGAAAAAAAAAAAGGGTCCTTGCCAGCATGAAAAGAAGATTCCCCGGATCCATAAATAAGTTTAAAGCAACACTAGTACCCTACTATGATAATAAGTTTCTAAATTGACCCTATATTGGTCAAAAAGCCAAATAACTCCAGTCTGGATTTTCTCCAGCACCATTTCTCTCCAGCAGTGTCCAGCAACGATCTCAACCATTCATCAGATCTAACGGTCCTAAAAAAACAATAACTTAAAATTTTAAAAAAAAATACCAAAAACAATCCAGAACCCAAAACCCATCGTGCTCCTTCACTTTCATCCCCTACCAGGGCAAGCCACCACCTACCGCCGCCATTGACGGCAACCCGACGCCGTTTCCTCCTTCGTTCTGTCACTCCGCCTTCTCCCTTCTCCTTGGCGCCGTCATTGCTGTTGTGGAGCGCTCCGCCATCGCACAGCCATTCACAGCGAGCACACCGCCGCAGCGCCATTCACTTTGAAGGGACCTCCTTCCACCGCCATTCTCTGCTTGCAAGGTTCACTCCTCCTCCTCATCACTTCCCATCTTTGGAAACATTATTCTTTCTTCCACTGTTTGTTCCACAATTTCTTACTGGTATTCACAACCAAACCCACATGCCATATATACCAATTCAAGTTTCTTCAATTTGTTGTTCGTTTATTGGGATTAGTTTCAGGCTTGAAAGTGAGTTCTAACATTGCTTAAATGGGAAGCGGGTTCTCTGAATTGTTTGACCTTTGGCCAAATTTTGTGAAGTAAACAGAGCAATGGAGTAAGTCTGGTAACAATGTTTGAGCAATTAGTGTTTTTATTTTTTTATTTTATTTTTATTTTTTTTTTATCAATTTCTAGCAAACTTAACACCATGATCCATTTGACTTGGATTCATGAGGGAAAGACCAAGCACAAGTTTGTAAAGTATCACTAAGAATGGCGAAGGGAACGATGGAGGGTTACCATGATCGTGACTAGTAGGGGATGAAAGTGAAGGAGCACGATGGGTTTAAGTGGGAAATGGGTTTTGTTTTGATTTTTGGTATTTTTTTTTAAGTTTTAAATTACCGTTTTTTTTGGACCGTCAGATCTGATAAATGGCTGAGATTGTTGCTGGAGACACTGCTGGAGACAAAAGGTGCTGGAGAGAATCCAGATCCAAATAACTCCTCTAGCAAATAGACTGGCTGTCGTTTACAGATCCAATAACTAGCAAGGTGGGTGACTCGAGATTTTGGAGGTCGTAGTTATTAATATATGAAAAACTAGGAAGCTCTTGTACTCAAAAAATGCAAATGTGTAGGTGTCGTATTCGAATCCGATATTGATATTCGTAAACTACTTTCGGATATATATCTAAGAAATATTTTTCTTTTTTTTGATTTTTTTTTTTACTCGATACTCTTGGGGTACCGCTAGATACATATATAAGAAGTATCTATTTGACATACATGTTTTGATGAAGTAAATCTAAAAGCTATGCTTTTTTTTGGATGACGATAAAGGGGCAGGGGCGGTCCTTCATTGTGGGCTGGGGGGAGGTGGGGGCAACGGCTCCCCCCAAAATAAGTTAAAAATTTAATTTTTCTAGTATAATTTATTTTAAGGCACCCCTCAAATTTTAATTTATGGCACCCCAGTTCTTCTTTATTTTTTGTCGCTTGCTTTCAGTTGGAGACCAGATTATTTTAGACTACTTTATGATTACCTTAAGCGGTTAATTGCATTCAGGACAGCAAGTGATGTGAGATAAAGTAAAGTTAATTTCATTATATAAAATGGTTAAGTGTATGTATTACTATTTTTTTTATGAAGATTGTTTGTATTACTATATGATTTAATTGATATACATTAATAGTGTAAAGTTTTTTATACTGTGAATCAATTAAAAATTGATATATCATTAAAAATGTTCGACTATTAACTAATTATCTAATAGTCATCAATCTCATGAATTCTAATTGGCTGTCAATGTAAAAATCTTTACACTGACAATATATATAAATTAAACTCATTTACCATCATATAGGTATATTTTACCTTTTATTATTTTATTGTCATTTTGCATTAAAATAAATTATAAGTAATTTATATGAATTTTAATTATATTATTTTAATTTGTAGCATATGGCTCCCCCCAAAAATTTATCCAAGGTCCGCCACTGTAAAGGGGAGAGGAAACTGAATCGATTAGCATTATAGAGTAATTTAGTAAAGAAGTTTTTTAATTGTTGATTATTGTATAGAGTCGAGACTTATTTTGAGTTTTACTAATAATGATTATGTTGATAGGAAAATAGTACATTATGATATAAGTTGCAATATATTTTTTTATTATTACGATCATAAGTATCTTTTTGTAAATTATAATCATCATAGTCATCCATTAAGAAAAAATATCAATATCTCTTTCTTTACAAATATGTGGTATCTACGTAAAATATTTTTTTATAAAATTTTCTTGAACGTATCCAGGGCCCGTATCGTATTATGAATTTAATAAAATTTTCCATATCATCCGCTGTCACATCATACTAAATAATATCCGCCCTTCGTTGATGAGAAACATGTGTCTCTAACCTGGATAATTGTGGCAGCTGGTTAGAACCTTTAAGCCCCAAAATCACATGCAATGAAGTGGAAAGCAGCTAGTGTTTACCAATTACTGAGATTATTCAAATATAAGCATCACAGTAATTAAAGAAGTTGTTTAATTATTACTCGTGATTCAATTAATATAGATCTAAATTTGATCCAATTACACTTCAAACCTCAGAGAATATCCTGTGTGAAGATGTGTACAAGGTTATAATTTCACAAGGGGTATACCATTGGTCCATAGCACAGCAATAATAGAAGAAACGACAAGCAGAAACAAACCACCCACTGTTCTATTAAATTGGAAAGAAGATGAAAACATCATGTGAGCTAGCCCATAAAAAATGACCAGAATATAATAGGAATAGAATGACCCAAGAGGCATATAATAGGAATAGAATATGACTAAACTATTTCACAACCAGTGTTCTTTCAGTGCCGGGATCAAAAAATGATTCTCAACAAGTGGTGGTGGTGATGAACTATGAGCAGTAAAGTTCATATAATAATACCATTCCAACACAAACATACACATATATCCACAAGAATCTTCCATCACATTCTGTCAGTTCAGCAGTGCTGGAGCAGACCGTATCTATTAGTCACTCCCCATCACAAAGCACTCAGAAGTCAGAATCCTTTAAAATAAAGAAAATCCTATACTGATGAATAATGCTAGAGTAAACTAATTGCATACATTAATATACCATTTTATTAGATATTAGAGGAAATGATAGAGAGATGAACAAAGAGGCAAACAAAGTGAATTACAACTAATTGGGACCCTTTGATTGAAGCTGAAGCTGAAACTAAAACACCACAGCTCCAAACTGTAAGAATTACAGGTGCAGAAAGATCAGCACAGAATATGCCCCATCTGAAAACAAAAACACTTACGGATATGTATGAAACACAAAATAAACCACCCCAATTAAATTAAATAACTAATCTATTAACACTACCACATATTGCATTCTTTTTTCTTTTTGGTCTCAAGGTTTGATATCAGAATCATCCCAAGGATCCTTTAGATCAGTAGAGACCAATGAATCAATATCCTCCCAACTCCAATAATTTGACATTTCCATGCCACCCCTTGTTGCTGGTATCTCCCATGTCTGTGTGTTAGTGCCACTAGTGCTTGGTATTACACTGTTGATGGTTGTATTTGTATCCTCCATTGTTTTAAACTCCTCCCCATAGTTATAAGCATTGGAGGATCTCAAAGAGGTTGATACTGAACATGGGTTTGTGAAAAGATTAGAGCTTGAGGTTGAGAAAGGAAAGGGTAGGCTTTGGTTTTGGCTTTGAGGAAGAGGCAAAGTTGAACTCAGACTCATGCTCATACCATTACTAACACCAAAATCTTTACTCTCTAAGTCTCTCATATTCATCAGATTCTGTTGTAGCAACAAAGATGGAGGACGAATCAGTGCTATGTTTTTCTGATCTAAAGGAGTTTGAATGTTCATGTTGCAACTCAAAACACCATCCATGTTGGTACAAGTAGAAGTGGTGGCTTTTGTGGTTGTGGAAGATGTTGGGGTGGTTTGTTTTTTGACCCTCTTATTCTTCCTGCCACCACCAACAGGAACATTGCGTAGAGTTCCACCTTTAGTCCAGTGCCTCTTACAAGCCCTGCAGAAATGGCGAGGCTGAGATTTGTTGTAGTTGTTGTAGTAACAAAATTTGGTGTTGGTAGAGTCACATCTTGGGCACTTCAAAGACTCTGATGATGATGAAGATGATTGTTCAGTTTGTTGTTGCTGTTGTTTTTTCATTTGATGAGGCTTTGGACTAAGCTCCAAGTTTTGAGCTTCCAATAAGGTATCATTCCAATCAAGTCCACTGCTAGAAACCTGCTTAGAACTCAAACCCATCCTGAAATCAAGCACTAATAACTAGAAAAAGCAATAAAAAGAGCAAATTTTTTAGCCCTTTGATCTAGGTGCTAGAAGAGAAATCAATCTGAAGGATAACAAGAGGATGAGATTGGTGCTTATAGCACAAACCGTGTGTAGGTGTAAGGAAATTGGTGACTTGGAGTGGTTGAATAATGGAAGGAAATGGCTAGGAAGATGAGAAGAAGAAGTGAGCATGTCTTTTATTTATTTATCTAATGTCTATATCTTATGCCTATTTATGATCTTATGATCTATCTGTAAAAGAAGCAATAATTTTAAACAAGAAGATTATTTGAAGTTGTGTGTTGTGAAGGTTTTGATTACTACTTGTGGGGTTGTAGTAGTAGAGGAGGCAATGCAATAAAATTTATGCAGACTTTTGGAAACAACCTAGGAGTTCAGGTTTCTTTCTTCACACACAGGAGTATTATAGAAGGGGAAAATAAAGCGATACTTAACCCCTAAGGTGAAGGTGGGTGGTTGACACGTGGAAGGTTTTAGGCCGTTGATAGTGCTCTATATATGTTTAGGTTGTGATATGAAGGTAGATGTTCATAATGTTATATTATGTATCATGATAATAATTTCAGCTATTTTATTTTAACATCTGAAATTTTGACATTTTAATCAAACTTTGTACATTATTATCTACAAACCCAATAATATTGATCATCCTGCCATTCATACACCTAGACATTATTAATCATGATTAGTATACCCATTAATCATGTTATCTGGTATTTAGGTGTACACCTATCATTTTTGTAATGATTTAGGTGGATAGACTTGGCCACCAATACAACTACACCCCATCATTGACAATCGTCGTTGGCCACTGCTGTAATCTCTAATATATCCGTTAATCAACTAATATACATGATTAACCATGAATTTTTATATAATCAATCAAGAATCATGTATATTTGACAGGTTAAACATTAACTATGAATTTACTTATTAACTAACTAACTAATACACATATATAATCATGAATTTGTACATCATTAACCAATAATTAAGTGTATCGGATGGGTTAAGCATTAACAACAAATTTATTCATTTACCAATTGATACACACGATTAATTACAAATTTGTAAATCATTAACCATGATTTTTACTCCTAGATATTGATAAGTGAATTCATGTTTAATCATGTAAATTGGCTAATGGACATATTGTGGTTAATGTTTAAGTCCTTAACCATTTAATACACTTGATTAACCTGAGATTTATACATCATTGACTAAAAGAAAAGAGTTATATAAAAAAATCGTAACTAATGATGTACAAATTTATAGTTAACCGTATATATTAGTTGGTTAATGAATACATCCATGTTTATCGTTGTCGTCGTTGTTGCTGCTACCTACGTTGCTGAGTCAGCATTCCTAGATTTTAAAGGTTTAGAAATTAGAAAAGGGCGATGTAGGAAAATATGATGAAAAAATGTAGTAATATGGAATGAATGTGAAAAATGGTGTATGAAAAATGTCGTGTAAGATGATAATTTTTTTGTAGGAATACAAAGTTGGGAAAAATAAAGAAGCCAAGTACACTACGGTCCATGGGCTAATTTTTGTTTTTCTAAATGGATTGTCATTAAGGGAAAGGGGGAGGTGGTTATAGTGGGGCCTAAGATTCTTAGTGAGGTTAAAAACTGTTGGCAAAAGCATGGGTTCTACTTTCTAGTGGGACACAAGGGAAAGAATAGAGGTGGTGGTGATGTGATTACATGTATATCTGTGTGATGCATAATGCACGTGTTAAGTTTCATGTCTATGGATATATGGGTGCTGGTTGAAGCATCCATAATATGTTGGCTAGAGCACAAAAAACATAAAATTGAGACCTGTGGGTTGTGGCCCTCATATAATTCGTTGTTAATCACATAACATAGCTTGCAGCACAATTATAAGGACTTGTTTAGATATGAGGCTAGTAGTATTATGAATTACTTATTTATATTTTATTAATTAATTGTAATTTTAATTTTTTAATAAAATTATAAGTGTTAATTAAAGAGTATGGATACACAATCCAGAGAACAAATGAATATCTCTTTTCCCTTATTTCTTTGGATGATTGAGGGATGGCTACCAGAACAGAATTTGATGGTCAGAGACATCAGAAGTTTACAACGACCCTCAGTCAAACAATTTGAATTTGAACCTTGGAAGCCTTCAAAACGGAATCTTAATTGCCTCCAGTAGCTGTAGCTGGACTGTCCAGCAGCGAAAAAATCAAAAGGAAACTACCACATGCGGTAGTTTCATGTGTGGGAGAGAAACAAAATGTTGCTGGAGAGGCTGGAGACGCTTAAGACAATCCGGATCCTTCAAAACAATGGGACTCTTGTAGAAAACTTACCCTGTTTTTGTTAGACCCTTGAACTATTTATTGTATAATATATTTTTTTACTATTGAAAGCCACCTCTTTACTACTTATAAATTAAATGTATTTAAAAATAATAATAAACGCTGCCTTAAATTTTCATTGAAAATTTAAAAAAAAAAAAAAAGATTGAGAAGAATGATATATCTGGTGTAAAATATTGTGTGAACAATGGAATCATTACAGACATTTTAAATGACTAGGTGTGGCAAATTTGTTCCTCAAAAAAAAAAAAATATGTGGCAAATTTGAATGTTTGAACACAAAATCAGGTACAACGGATCAATAGCAGCCAACAGTTTTGGTCAAAGACTAACCAAAGTGATTAGTCAAGAAACTAGAAAAAGAATATACTAAATTATTAAGTTATTAAATATTTAAATCAAGTAACCAATTAGTATTTGTTGGCATAGAGAATGGTAAAAATAATGGAACAGGAGATGAAGAAGCATTTGATTTTCACAAATGGCAGGGACCACTGTCGTAATGTGAATTTCAAGTTACTCCATGATAAAAATTAAACAAATGTAATAGCAAATTCAGAATAAATATAAATGGGGTGTTTTTTCTTTGTTTACCTTTAGATATACTCTTTCTTCCGAATCCTCCTAGTGCAGATTGATGTAATGAAATAAATTTGTTTTCTTTCTTTTTGAGTAGATAGAACTTATATTCTATGAACTAATTGATTAATTAATGAGTCCTATTTGAAGAGCAGTTGGTATTCATGTAGCTGCCCTACTGCCCAACCTTATTTAGAAATGGATACGTGTTTGACATACACTCTCTTAATTAAATTCTTCAATTTTATCTTTTGCCTCATTTGTATGAACCATAATAAAAAGTGCTTTTTTATGTCTCATAATTTAATAATGTTTTTTCTAAAGATAAAAATTGATTTGCATTTAGATACACCATTTGAGAAATACTTATTTTAGTAGTGCTTTCATAAAATTATATTAAAGAATTACTTCTCCTTTCACTTTTTTTAAGAAACAGGTAAATTTTAACTTTACAATTAACTGGTTCTAGTGCTTTTTCTCCTGTTTCTATTTTTTCCATTATAGATCCAAGTACACTTAAAAACATGTTAAAACACATTTTTTTAAAAAAAGTATTTTAATTAAAAAAAATGTGTATAAAAAAATATGCTCTAATTCATCTAAATACATCCTTTTTCCAAAAAATTTGCATTCTTTTTTTTTTTAGTATTTAAATTATTTTTTTTCATTCTGATTTCACTCAAGTCATGATAAGAAATGGTTTAGAAATTTATTTTAAAAATAAATTACAAACATGAATTAAATAGTTATGAATGAACTGAAAGAGAAATAATCACACCATAATTTCTCCAACTTGGCTGCCAAGGATTATGATTTCGGGACCACAAAAGGCACATGCACATTTATAATTAAGCCACGATTAGGGTATGAGATCACAATTAAAAACAATTGGTTATACTTGACCATTTTGAAAGGTTGATCTGAACTCTGAAGAGAGAATGTGCATGGAAATCAATCTTGGTCGGTTGGTTAGGTAGAGGGTCTCGGTTAGTCGACTGCATCAAATTGAAGAGGACAAAACAAAGAATGTTTGTTGGACAAATTTGACAATGACACCCTGAATTAATTAAATCCAAGTTGAACTCTTGAGTAAGGGTCTATTATGTCCAACTAAGATGTCACTTATGTCCATCAAACTACTTTACATTAACAACTCACACTCACTGAGATATTGTTTACTTTCTTTTCAGTTTTTTATTTTTGTTTTTGTTTTCAGAAATAATTATATTTTTACATTTTTTTTATTTATTATTTCCAAATATTTATACAGGAAAACAGTGAAAATAACAAAAAGTCGTTTTCAGTATTTTCTATGCAGATTTTTAAAATTAGGAAACATAATCAAAATAAAGTGACAGGTTTTTTAGTTTCTCAGGTATCCCAAGCGCAACTGCGAAGACTAATCTCTCGAGGTACTGGACGACATTGAATGATTGACCTCTTCTAAACAGGTTTTCTCCATACGTAAGACCCAATAGTCGAACCCCTGACTACTTACTTAAAAGGCCCGAACCCATTATTACTCTGATCAATCACATGTTGTAAATAATGTGAACTTTTGCAATTATTTCTGAAAAAAGAAAATAAAAAATAAAAAACTGAAAGTAAAACAAACATACCTTGATTAACTCCTAAAAAAAATTTGATTAACAATCCAAAGAATAGATTCGCGTGAACCGTGCTTTGGTGACTCTTGCTGTTGCTGGTGGAGCCAAGCGACCACATGGCTTTGATTTCATAATTAAATAAACAATAGTCACTCGAATCAATTGTTTGTTAGTCAATTGCCATTGCTTAGGGTAAGAAGGAATAATTTGTTTACAATCACGAAACACATGTCACAACATCACTGGGGCTGATTGGGCCACCTGATGGACCACTTTGGCAATTGATGGTTCCAGGTTGGAACATAGATTGCGATGTTTATTTTAGGTTTTGTTTATCTTATTCGCTAAGTCCTTGGTGACTATATTTGACATTCTCTACTATTTTTCTTTTGTGACTTGTTGAAGATGTTGCTTAATGCTTAGGTAGTTTCTCTTTTATATCCATTTATTTATTGTTGAGGAGAACTTGGTGTAATGTGAACTATTTTAAGGATAGTGTTCAATTCCTAGGTTTGCTGCCACGTGAAATGTTTTATTGTTCCATGAAAGGTATTTTTTTTTTTTTTTAATTTAACTTGGAAATATTGTGTATAGTAGATGTTTCTTGGTAAAGTGGAAAATGGAAACAAAAGTTATTCCCCCGGTGGACAAGCAAATGTGATTTTTATTCTAATGTGTGTTTCATGCTACGCGTTATATATTTCTTTAAGATTTTTGTAACATGAGTGATACAGTGATTATAACACAACGGACAAAAGGGTGAAAGTTACGTTGACGATCACATCAAGTATGTGAATATATCCTTGACATGCAAAAACCAAACTGAAATTGTGAAAAATAAGAAAAAGAAACCTTTGGAACTATACTTTTTATAATATAATTTAATTGTACTAAATAATAATTATTTTGAAAGCCAAATAATATGTATTGCAATTGTTTTCTTAATTGTTAATTGAATAGTTGTATTTCATAAACTATTCAATGAACATTGTTAATTCATAAATGAAAAATAATGACATAGCATTTTTTTTAGTGTAAATTTTGGGGGGAAGAAAAATGGTCCCATTGACTGTACACTACTATTTTGAGTAACCTAAAGTCAATAGACCTCTTATTATAATTGAGAGTAATGTCTGGGTCATATGTACAGTTTTGTAAAATTAAATTACTGATAAATTTACATCAAAGTCATTCTCTATATATTGATATACAAATTAAATTATATGTAAAACTTAAGGAAACTTGAAACCGCATCTTTGTGACAAGCTATTATTTTTCTAAAGAGATTTGTTTGATGGGATATTTCCTCTTCCACTTGGCTTGATTGGCTTTATTTTCTGAAATTCCACTAATGCAAAATGAAGTTCGCGATTGAAATATTTTTTTGCTTTAAAAAATTTGTAGACATCAATATTCGTGTCCTTTTCAATTAATCCCCATAATCTATTCTTTGCTAAAATGGCTAACTCTGAAAGGACCCTCCACCTAATTGTGTTGCACTAGGATTCAGAGGAGAGGATGCATGTTAATCATGCCACACAAAGCATCACGATCGAGCTTACTGAAAGATACCTGCAGTGGCCAAATCTTCCATTTGATACGTACCATACTTGGTGGGGAAAAGCTTTCAAATATGTGGGTCTATATCTAGAAAATTTGGGCACCGAGCCATGACGAATGGCTTCCCATTTCTGACCCTTAGATGGAACATTTTGTTGCAAAGTGAAAAGTAGTAGTCATCCGCCAAATGAGAACAATTCTAACTACATATATCATGCATCCATTTGAATTCACAAAAGCCTAAACCAATGAGAACCCTCCATTTGAAATTGATAGGGGTTGGCGGTGGTGCCGGTGGGACAAGATTATGATAACACACATACGTTGTCATATTCTTCAGGCGTAGAATAAGGAAGAAATAACAGGGATTTGATTGAAAGTGGAACCAAGCTCTGTTGCCACAAGAATAATGTCATGCATACCCATGCATAAGCCACTAGCGGGATTGGAATTGCCATAACACCCTTAGAGAGTTATGATATTTTGACACCAAAATTTGACATCATGGGAGGGACACCCTAGTTTTGAGTAGGTTGTGAACCAATGAAATAAAGAGAGAGAAAGAGTAAAGTAATAAACAATCTACTCAAAACTAGGATGTCCCCCCATGGTATCAAATTTTGGTGTCAAAATATCATAGCTCTGCCCATAAACAATTCCGGTGGAACAAATCTCGTTTGTCGAGACCCAAATAGTGACGAATCTGAGCACAAACAACAGAATGCTTATGTTGTTGTTTTTGGTCTGTTGCAATTTGCACAGGACATCATTGTTTTCATATTCTCAGTGGGAATGATTGTGTATGACGAAAGGAATACTTTATTACAGCAACGGTTATTACGCAATTCATGTAATTTATGTAAGCACTAATAACTGAAGTAGCTCTAAATTTAAAAGGATAAAAATGAATAACTGAACCACACCTAGCTTGAGATTGAATGACAGTTAGAGGCATCATACGACACCAAATTTAAGTCTGTATAAACTAGAGAGGAAGATTTGAAGTTGGTATCTGCATAGAAGGTCGACCACAAAAGAGAAAAAACTACGCAATGGATCATTGGTGTTCTGAAGTAATCTGAACGGAAGCATGAACAAATTCTCCAACACACTTGTTTGGCCAGACAGGAATGAGGATTTATACTTAGAACCAGAACCAGAAGATTATGTGATCTTGAGTTTTAGTTTTGCTGTAAAAAATGGAAGCAAGAGGTTCCAAAACTACAAGATAATACTTCCACAAAACCGATAGACACTGTTTGCATCAACAAACATCCATTGACCATATCATACTACGAATTTTCACGCTTCTAACCATGTGGGTCATCCAGTTACCTCATGAACGGATTCTAAATACCAACAACCTTAATAATAACCATTTTTGTATTGAATTTCCAACTAAAGTATCTACCTCATTCTGTATAAGGTGTTCATTGTATTACATGAGCAGTATATTCCTATCCAAAACAAGGAAATCTAGTAGCAGACAACAACTTGCAATACAGGTGCGATAAAACACATTAACAAACAATTCTCAGCCGAACATGGAAAATGAGAATTGCGTGAATAGACACCGGAGAGGGGGCCCATTTTCCGGCAACAGAATTTTCCTGCAAAAGAAAAAGAAACGGAGACCACCTTAAAACTTGAAGTCCTTCTTCTTGGACTTGCCCTCCTTTTCTTGCATCTTTCTCTTCCTCTTTTTCTCGTTCTGCACCAGATGGTAACATAATTAAATAGAAATCAAGACCTGAGTAAAACAAAACAAAACAAAACTGAGTCTGTGATGAAGACTGCATGCAACACACCTCTGCAACCATGTCACTGAAATCCTCACGCTGACTACGTGACTTCTCTTCCTCCCTTGCTTCTTCATACCTGTAATAGTTCCAGCACGGGTTAGAAATAACAGACTCATGATGTTAACATCACTAACAGGCAACTAAATTATGAAAAGAATAGATTTCATACTTTGCAGGTAAAACATTTTCCATGGCATCCAACTCTTCTGGCTGTAATGTGACATCTACTTTATCTGATTTTTGACCTCTAAGCAAATCAACCTGAAAGTTCCAAAGCCAGAAACAATGAAAAATGTTATCCCTGAAGACAATATCATCATAAATATTCCCCTTTCTCTCCCAAAAAAATAGAGAAAACTCATACCCTTTTAGCCGCTGACTTGTCCTGGATACCAGTGCCAACCACATAACTGTGGAGAGAGGAACATCAGAACTTGGCAATAAACAAACAATTTTGAGGAAGAAAAGGAAAGAAAGCCACTAAAAATACTACAAAAAGGGTGCAAATTTTGCATACGTGTGTGTGGTTCCAAGCAAAGTTCCTGGAGCAATTTTTTCTTCCTTCTCTTCAAGTACCTTCATAGAAGACAACAAGATTAATAACATACAACCAAGCGATCAAAACAGAAGACAAAGCTGATGGAAGAGCAGCAGTAGAAAGACTTACTTGATAAAGAGGCCTTTCAGGTTCCTTCCTCTGCTGCTTACGAAGGTCAATAACATCAGGTGTCTCCACTCCAGTGGGAGTGCTGAGGAAGAAAATGCAAATTAAAAAAGAAAAGAATCAAGTTGACAAACACAGGAGACAAAATCCAACAAATCAACACACACGCACACCAAAATGTATTTTAAAAAAAATGGAATGACAAACATTGCCACTCTAACAAGAAATTTACACTCAAGGAGCTGTGAAACATTCATGTGGTTAGGTTAATTATTAACCAGTGACCAATCCTGAACTGAATTAGTCAAACCAAGCTTTATCCCACTAGGAGTAAAAGGATATCCAGAAAAGAAACTAGAAAGCTATAATAACAATACCTGGACAGACTATCAACCGACTGAATACCAGCTTCAAGTTCCTCCTCCTCCATTTCTTCTCCCTCTTCCTCCTCTTCTTCCTCTTCCTCCTCCTCCTCCTCCTCCAAGTCACCCCAGTGTTTGGTCTTATCAATTGGCTCTTCCTTCATTGTGAGAATATTTAAGTAAAATACAACCAGAAATACCACATTAAAAAGAACCATATTTGAGTTTATAAGAGCTCCCGAAACCCGAATTAGTGAAATTAAGTACTTTTTTCTAGCCCAGTAAATTTTATGTTCAATCTACCTCAAGATTGCCTTTTAGGAGTGTAACAAGGAAAAGATGAGGAAGGAAAGGAATGATAATAAGCATAGTATTTACTATTTAGACATGCAGGATGACTTGAAACAAAGATAATTTCACTCCTACCTTCCAATTTCTCTCATTTTTCATCTCTATCACGTTTGCACAGGCTTAAATACAACGGAAAAGAAAACATAAATGTTGGAAATAGAAGCAGAAATTATATTAAGATTTATGTATATGTAGGCTCATATACATAGAAAGTAGCATCCGTGAACATAGGATGTAGCACTCTTATTAATTTTCCTTGTAATCATAAAATGTAATTATTTCAATGTGTATATAACTATTAAACTTGCCGAGTGCTATCACACTCAAGCAAAAGGATCTTGACTGTGGCATTGAACATAGAAAGGGCAACTTTGATTATATTGGAGAGAAGTTATCCCTCCACCTACATAGTAGAACTTCTATGTAAACCAACCTCATAATTTTTTTCTTGGATAAAAGTAAACCAACCTCATAATTAGGCTGCTCATCTTGATGAACACCAAAAACATCTCCATAAAGTGGACGCCCATACTGTTCAGATGCAGACAAGTGGTCAATGTGGTGAAAAGGGGGAGGGGGTGTTGAGCCCATTAATGACAGAGAAAATTCGGCAACCCATAATAATTCAAAAATCAAATGATGAAAAGAGTGAATATAAGAAAAGTACTTCATCAACAGGAGGCTTGCCCCAGCCACCAGGATGATAACCAAAACTGGCTCCAGGGGGAATGGGAGCATTCAGGCCAGGGATCTTCAGATGAGGGTACGATGGTGGAGGACCATATCTCTGAAAAACACACATTTAATGTAGTGAAAGGGTACAAGAACAGAATATTAAAAAAGCACACCACAAGACACTGATATTACCTGCATATTAATAAGCCATGGAGGAGGAGCACCCTCAGGCATACCAAGAGCTTCTTTTAATTCGCGTGATAACATGCCAGGTTTCATCTCCCTCAACTTTACCTGCACACCAAACAATATAACAACGTCATTATATAAAGAACCAAGTTATGACCTTGTATTGGTGCCAATAATCTTGACATTTAACCAGATCAATGGACACATCTCGTCAATAGGAGGCAAGTAATGCAATTTATAAACCAATCATTCATAAGAAAAATACCTTTTGCTTTTGATAAAACTAAAGAAAAATACACTAATCAAGAAGGAGATGATATAGAGGGAAGCTAAGTTCTTGGGTAATAGAAAATCCCATATTAACCAGAAGTCAAATAAAAGGTATATCATGAATTTTCTACACGATACTTAGTATGTCAGTGATACTGACTTAATGATATTTCAATCAAAATACATAGAGGACACTACAGAATTAAACCTATTAACCAGTTTAAGTAATAACTTGTTCGACTCTATGGATTGAAAGAACATGTATCAATTCAACACAAACACCCACCACCCCTCCCCCAAAAAAGAAAAACAGTATCAACAACCAGGTACTCGTGAAGGCAGATTTCTCTAATAACACCAGCAAGAAAACCAAGGGTCTGTTTGCTTTGTGAAAAAATTCATTTCATTTTGAATTCTTGAAAGGCATTTTTATTTCCTTATTTCTATTTTTAATGAAAATATGAAAACATGTTTGGTTAATATATTGAAACTAGTTTTCTATTTCTATTTTCAAACAGACATGTGATAGTGTAAACTGCTTCGCATCCAACCTTGCCCTTTCTGTAAAGATCAACCATTCAGAGCTTCACCTTAACCAATGAAATTTGCTCCTAATCTGATTGACTATTTGCAACTCTGCAAACATCCTGCTTCACTCAAACCAGACCAGATGGAAGTCCCTCTCCTTTTAGAATGCTATTGCAAAATTGATCAGAATCAGTAGCATATCAGACGAAGAAATTACCACTACACATTTCTATTTAATCAAAAAGAGAATGAGTGAAATGTATATGTACTTTGAAAGGGAAAGACGAAGTGAGTGACTGGAAAGACTGGAGGGGTCAAATACTCGAATGGGCTGGAAATTAACACAAGAATAGAACTCATCCTTATACACACTGTATTCATGGGTTTTATTGTCATCGTTGTACCCTCTTGGAAAGATTTCAGATTCCAAAGAACTGTTGGATTTGGAGTGAGAAAATTCCAACACTCTTTAGTTCTTATCGACACGATGGTTCGATGAATTGATTGAATTACCATGTTGAACGGCAAAAAATATTGATCAATTTTGCAATAGCATGACAAAACTGCAAAATTGCCACCGGTTCAATGGTGAAAACACTGAAAATGTCCTTTTATTGTTTTCAGAAGCCAGTATAATTTTAGGAAATATTTTGAGTGTTTTAAATGGAAACAATACTTATTTATTGGATCAAACACGTTTTCCGGTGTGTTTTCTGTTATCATTCAAAATGAAAATAGGAAATGGCCAAAGCAAAGAGGCCCTAACACATCCAAGTACCAACTACTATCAACTGAAGTTCAAGTTCAAATTGAATAAAAATAATAATGATCTAATGAACATAACAACTAACTACTAACATTTGCCTATCAAAAAAAAAAAAAAAAAAGATCTAATGAACAAAATACTGAAGCTGAAAAATACATTTACAGCATAAATCAAACAATTTCCACGATATAAACCAAATAACCAATTAATGAATTTATTGAGCTTCCAGTAACAGACATTTTCTACACCTTTATCAATAGAGATGATACATAGATAACCTTTCCTATATTGCACTTGCAGGGTTCCCATTAACTCAGTCATATGGCCAACTACCCCATTACACCACATTAAAGGCCCACTCCCTATTAAAATATCAGGAAGAACAAGGTTCTTCTTTTCTTATTCAGTCCTAAGTGAAAGCTAATACAGAACTAACAAAATCAAAATATTTCAACAGATTAAAAAACACAATAATAAGGCATAACTATGAAGTATTTTAAATCTGGTCGCAACATTTTTAGCATGAATTATACCTCAAATTCTTTTCCTTCATGATACAGGTCCCCAAGAGACGTCAGCTTTGGCTTTGTCTGATATTTAAAGAAAGCGTCATGAAGAACCTAGCAACCAAGAAATAAAGTCACATGAGAAAGGATGACAATAGTTCCGACTTCTGAACACAACATAAAAACAAGCAAGCAAGGCAAATGGTGTAAAACCCCAGAAAAAAAGGCAAAGAAATAAGAAACCTGATAATCAATATCCATTTTCCCCATTTTTGGTTGCATGCGTTCCCTTTGCTTTTGTTTCAACTTTTTACTGTCCTCTTTCTCAATATAAGCCTGCAGAGAAAACATAAGATAACCTGGACGGTAAGTAGATACTAATACAATGTAATGAAATCAATTTAAAAAAACTTACACATGTATATTACAACAAACATAATGTTCCATGTCATATCATGCTCTATTGAAAAAATCAACAAAATCAACAAAGGATGCAAAAGGACGGGTATATAAAACATAGTCTGAAGACAAATAACAACATTCCCAATATAAACCAAAAAGTAAGTGTAGATCAACAATATAAATGGCCACACCACAACATTTAATTGAATAAACAGTGATCCACCAGCACTTGAGCAGATTGCAAGCAGCTTATTCAAAACAAGCACACATCATATACAAATTTTAAAAAAAGAAAATATTAATCATAAACGGGTTTCTGCCCAGTTACCTAACAAAAACCTCGACAAACAAATCAGAATTCACAATAATCTGATCATGATTTTCAAACAACAGTAACATCCAGTCACTGAATTAACAATGCCATAGACCATAAAAGCTATTTCAAAAAAGGTATAGAAATTAAATTTTCAAATACAAAAATAGATTATTACTTTTGTAAGTATATCACGAAAACAATGTTTACTTCAAATATTACTTTATTTTTGTAGGTCGGTCACTCAGACAAAAAGTCAGAATACATGCCAATAGATGAGATTGCATTACCTGTCTGATTTTCTCAATTCCTGTGGCAGCAATGAAATCAGGAAGTTGAAACGGTTGTTTCTCAATACCTCTTTTCCCCTGCAAAAACCAATAACAATATTTTATGAGATATAAGTAAATTTATGTGTACATGGACTATTAAGAACTGTGGCTAAGCACAATAAATATTAAACAATGAACACGAGGAATTCAGCCCGAGCATTAAGCACAATGAAAGGTATCTGAAAATTCAAAGTAGAACTATTAGCATCTTAGTTATTAACAAATGCCCAATAAAATTACGCAAAAATATTCATATTCGCATGCAATCTAACAAAGATAATAAAAGAGAAATGATTCAAGGATGCCCATTGCCAAACACCTACAAGTCCAGGATTGGTGATTGTCACAGCCGATCCCCTGCAAGCACCATATACATACATATAAGAGAAACCTTATCGACGTTATCTTCCTCACTCTATCCCTACATCCCTCACGCAGACCACAACCATCATACATGCTTGCATCTTAAAGCCATAATCATAAATTTAGAATGATGACTAACCTGCAAAAATTTTCTCTTCTGACACCAATGCCTGGGTACAGGTACAGTATTGCGATAAGATTTCAAGAAGACCAGCAACTTTGGATCTGCTGAAGTAGCATCCCAAACCTTAAAAATGAAAAAAAACAAAAATGAACTGTTACACTACATTTGCATATCGGCTATTGACCATGAGACCAGACTAAAAAGTTAGGAGGAAGGCCTAAAAGTTCAAAACCAAGTATACTACACAAAATATTCCAACCTCGACGACATCAGGCCTTGAGCAAATCTGTTTCAGTTCAGCAATCTTCATTCGCCGTTGAAGCTGAAAATAAATTAAAACTTTTAGCATAATTATGGAAAGGAATGCAATAGTAAAATAAAAATAAACAACAAAACCAAAATAAATATGTTAAAAATGGCTAAACCTTCTTCTTCTTGTTTGAGACACCTTTCTCTTTTGGCTCATTATAGTTTTCTTCCTCTTCAGAATCAGAGTCTGCCTTCTTATTAGTAGTTGCAATTTCTGCAGACTCGTCCTTCTTATCATTATCCTGGTTGTATACAAGTAAACAATTCATCAAACAAAAAAAAGAAGATGAAATGAGAAATAGACAATTGGCACAAACAAACTCATTACCTCCGAACCAGTATTGTCACCGAAACAAAATTTCTCAAAGATCTTTCTAAATTCTTCATCCAAGCCTTCATCTAGCTCCGCCTTCTCCGGGACATACTCAATTTCAACTTGTTCAACAACCTAAAATGTAAGATAAAAAGACATTAATATATTGGTCACCATCAATTTGTGTATAACGACATTGTATTTCAAAATGTAAGCTGGAATATTATCACCCTTTATTAAAGAAATACGGATCTGCCCCGAGATCCAATAAAACCACCTATATAATTACCAAAACACTCAACACTGACTTTCAATGGAATAGTTAGTAGTTACAATACAAGAACAGACCGCAGTTAATAACTGAAATAAAAATGACTTCTAGATTTCATTTTCAATGGAGGTATAAAAAGATATGACATTTTACATACATCTAATGAAAAATCGAACTATAGCTGCAGACAGAAATTGAAGTTATCTAAAGGGATGAAAACCTAAATAACTTAAACTAATAAATAATAATACGCTTCAGTCGCTTCTCCTCACCCGAAAACAAAGAAATCTTTAAAGCACTAAATATTATTTTACTAACTTCACTTTGCAATCCCAATCCCGAAGTTCATCCCATTGAACAACTAAAATCTAATACAAAAGGTTTCACAACAACAACAACAACAACAACAAAAAAAAAAAATTGTGAAGGTGAACCTATATAAAATGAAAACATCAATCTTTACGCAGATAATTTTTTTACTTTCCCTTCGACTTCCCTTTCATCAAACGAAACTCTAATTATAAAGCATCTCTACCTCACACTCACACGTCCTTCACCAAAAGCTCCAAAATGCCAAACGACGAGCTCTGTTCATGTTTATAAACCCTAACTTAGCTGCAACAATTTCCGAACAAAATGCGAATATCCAATTTCACACTTATATTTCCTTAGCTCTTATCGTTTCAGGTGATAATGCCATCACGAATTGCAAACCTAATCAAATCAAAGCACTTCTAAAGCAAAAGAACAACGATGAGAACCTGATTTGAATCAGTTTTCTCCTTCGTGTCGCCACCGTCTTCGGCGGCGTTAAGGCCCGGTTCCTGAGAGGCCTTGCTGTTGTTCTTCTTCTGCTTCCGACGCCGGCGACGGCGCTCACTCTCCCGCGATTTTTTGGCGGCGGCGGAGGAGTTGGAGTTCGCGCCCAGATCTCCGTTAGAAACGACGCCGTTCTGATACGGTAGCGTTTCCGCGGCCATCGTGTAGTGGGGTTGGGTTCGAATCGATGACTTGGGATAACCCAGTGAGGCGAATTTCAGAGTAACGTCGAAGGATCGTCTATTCGGCACGTGAGAGAATGTTGTTGGGCCGTTTTGGATTTACGCAATTTTCGTACACAAGCCCAAGATGACATGGGTCAGTTCTAGTAGGACTGTTTTGGGCCCAATCTAAGCGTAGAACTCGGGCTGGATTCGATCCAACGAGCTGGTCCATATGACCCTCTAAATTTATACACATATAAGATAGTGATGGTGATATTGTCAACAGTTGAAAATTGGAATACAACCCATTGAAGACTGTTTCAGGAGGTTAGATGCAGATGCAGATGCAGATATGCACCAAGATTTTGGCGGCAACCACAGAAATGTCAACTGTGGTTAAGGAACAGAATCTCATTTTACATTAATTACTTGATTTTTAGGAGTCAAAAAATTGCAAATCATCTATATCATTTAGCAAAGCTAAGAAGTTGGGGAAATTCACAAATATATTTTGGCATGCCCAGTGGTGCTGCATGTGACTTCTCACTCCCCAGTCCCCACCACCATATAACGTTTGCCAATGACTCATTACTGTCTTCCAATTTAACAACATTTCTAATGTTATAGCTCAGGTGACACATATTAAATAATACAGAATAACAACTACAACATCTTAAATTCTTAATTTTTTTTCTGGGTTTTTAATTGACTGGTGCGTTACATTTGGTCTGGACGAGGATTTGTTATCTCATTTTGCTATATCACATCATATCTCAACCAACAATATTTTATTACATATTCTACCTTTTACATGAAAATTGAACTTATGTGGCAAAATATTACTAGTAGGAACATAATGTCATGAACCAAAATGAGACATCAAATCTTCATTCGTCCATACTCTGTTTTTAACATAGAACTTTATCATTATAAGAGACTCTCTACTTACAAACTTCAATTCCAAGAGTTGCAAAAAATGCAACAATTTGATATAATGCTATCAACAATGCTTCCCTTTGCTACCTCCAGCTTCCTACTCT
The DNA here is from genome assembly GCA_035048595.1 of Echinosophora koreensis. Classification (NCBI taxonomy): domain Eukaryota; kingdom Viridiplantae; phylum Streptophyta; class Magnoliopsida; order Fabales; family Fabaceae; genus Echinosophora; species Echinosophora koreensis. The sequence continues at coordinate 2,368,031 of JAPCYP010000025.1, read as the reverse complement.
GCCTGTTCCACAGGTGCAGTGCTAAGCTTTCTTCGTGAATTTCCCCTAGTTTCTTCACCAACCATTTTGAGTGTTTCTCATCTCTAGGTTTTTCAAACAAACTCCTAATCCCTCTCCAATCCACAGGATAAAATGCAGATGGTGGCATCACAGTGACATTAAACCCTGATCTTCCACTCACCCTAGAGAGCACTCTAGACACCAAATAAGGACCATTATGACCCCACTTGTTCCCATCAAATGTGAGTGCAAACTCTTGAATGAAAGCATTGTAAAATAAGAGGAAAAGAAAGAGAAGAGAGAGAAAAGGAGTGACCAAGGAGTAGAGTAATGCAAGGAGAGATCGTTTGAGGTGGTGTAGTTGGTGAAGAAATGGGAAGTGGAATTGAGACATTGTTTTGGTTTTTCAAAGAGAAACTACAGGGAATGTAAATTAGCTTTAATGCATTTTGGATTTGGAAGTGATGTGGGAACCAAAATACATGAGACCTGACATTATATATAGAGTTGAGAAACACATGTACATGGAGTCTGGTGTTTTGGGGTTTAGCTCACGTTGGTTGGCTCTTACCCTCACTTATCATGAGGCAAAAAATTTCCCATTGTAAATTAACAAAAAAGTGATGATTTAATATAATCCTGTAACATTAAATAATTATTTTTTGATATGGACTAAAAATATTTAAATTAATTAAAATATGCTATTATAAATTACTTGTTATTCTTTTTTTTATCTAATATCATGCATAGGCATTATTAATTTTTGTTAAGCACACCTATGCCCAGAGGTATAAAAGAGCCGAGTTATTTGTACTTATTTGAGTTTGACTTATCAAATACTTGATTTAATATGTGAAACTCAAGTTTAAATTTTGCTTATTTAGTGTATGTTTGGAACGCTGATGGGAGCATTGAGAATCACGTTTGGACGTGATATTTCACAAGCTACAATATGTAGCTTCTGCTGCATGAACACACGTTTCACTATTTGGAATGTAGTTCCAAACACTCACTTAGCATGTGTTTGGTTTTTAAAAAAAAAAAAAAAACACAACAGAGCATTTAAAATTCTGTTTGATGAAAGCTCCAAAGTTGTGCTTTGGAAAAAAGTGGATTCAAACATTTTAGTTGGGATTTCTCACCCAAAACAAAAAAGTTTAAACTTACCCGAAAAGAAAAAGTTTGGAAATTATTAAGTAGATATTTTTCAAAAGAAAATCTTTTTTCCCACTAATTTCTAATATAGGTGGAATATTAATATGTGAATTTGTAAATGTAAGTAACTGAGTATATGACTATAGTGGTTGAAACATGGTGGTCGGTGGACATTTATATATAACTCAAGGAAGGATTTGAATTGTCATAATGACTCCTCAATATAACAAAAAAGGGGGGGAAATATTTTTTATATAAATACGGAATTAGCAAACCTTTCGCGAAATAGTCAGTAGCCAGTTTTATTGTATATGTCATTTTATGATCTATTAAGCCATATGGAGAGTCTTGAATCCACCTTAATTTTGTTTTTGTTGCTTTCTAATCCTTTTTAGGAAGGTTTAAATGAGTGTTATTTTCCATTTTGTTTTGGAATTTTACTTGTAGTTTTCCTCGTTACCCTTTTCAGTTTCTATTTAGGGTCTGTTTGTGAGTTAGGAGGGGAGGGGAAGAGTTTAACATAGTGTTTGGTTGGAGGGGTTTGGAGGGGAGGGGAGGGGAGGGATTTTTTTAAAACTTGTGTGTTTGGTTCAATTTTAAGAGGGGAGGGGAGGGGAGCAAAATCCCTCCTTAAGTGAGTTTTGCCTCCCCTCCAATAATGGGGGGATTTGGAGGGGAGGGGAGGGATTTTAAAATATAACCTATGGATTGACTAAAATATCCCTACTTATGTATTTTAAAATAAATAATTATAAGGGTTTAAGAGTAAATTTGTTTTAAAATCCTCTCCCCTCCCCTCCTGAACCAAACATGAAATTGTTGTTTCCCCTCCCCTCCCCTCCTCCCAACCAAACACAATAGCTAGTTAAAACCCCTTCACTCCCTTCCATTAAAATCCCTCCCCTCCCCTCTTTTGAACCAAACACACCCTAAGGAGTAGGGGAGGGGGAGGGGGAGGGGATTAGAAAGAAAAAATAGTTCTCCAAAACTCTCCTCTAGTTCATTTTTTAGTTCCTCCAAATTGAGGGATTTTGGTTCTTTTATTAAAAAGTAATTTGAGGGAGGATTTTGGAGAATGTTCGAGGATTATCCTCTTTTCTCTCTACCTTCATCCTCAAACCCTCCCCTCCCTTATCCTCCGGGCATTTAAAAGAGTAAAAAACTCATAGCAAAACAAGCACTATGATATTCATAGGTAGCATCTTTTTTCTTTCCGATGCAAAAAGCTAGTGGGGTAGGTATGTATATGCATTAACATTACTTGTGACCACTTCAACTTTCTCAGAAAGCCCGCTTTATATAGCAAGTTGACAACTTGCGGGTTATGACATTGGTTATCAGATATTTCTTAACAAAGCATATAATAGCATCTACTCAAACTCCTCCAATGTTGTGCTTGTTGAAAATCATTACAAATCTGGTCTAAAGCCCGGATAAAAATGACAGTTGTGTAGGAAATTAACAGCTAACATAAAACTTTGTAAAATCTTTTTGATATGAATAGACAATATACTTTTTGTTAATGCTTAAGTCATCAGTTGGAAGGTTATTCCATCCACTCAAAAGAATTATCCCATATGAATGCTTATCAACCATATATTTCTCTACTATACAGTAACATTATTGTTTCAGCTGCACATCATTGGCATTATATGCCATTTCACCATTATTTTGATATGAATTTATCTTTATATTTGGTATCTATTTATCATCAATACAATGAGGTAGCAACTACTGCTGTGACAGCAATCGCAATCTCAAGAGAACATTCCTATACCAGAAAGTTGAGTAAGAACACAGGAAAAAAGCATGGTTAGCACTCAACAAACACAGAATTGAGGAAATTGAAACAAACGAAACAATACTGGTCTGAGGAGGACAAATATTTTGAACTAATATTTCAGCACGAGAACTGATTTTCTGTGCATTTATTCATGCTCTCTCTTTTGCTTCCAAACATTCAGTCAATATATGAAATCATATAAACATAGGTAACTTACATTTATTGAATTTCTTTATTGTTTAACTTACAATAAAAAAGATGGGGAAATGAACACACATGGAAAGTTCAACATACATAAGGGTACAACAATATTACATTATTCAACACAAACCATCTTCGGCTTACAGAACCATGGACTTACCCCAACTGGCATGCTGCAAGGGCAGCAACAAATTTCAAAGAAGTCCTCTTCTTCTTTTGTAATCACTTACTGTCAGTGTCAGCGCATGCCTCCTGCCATCATTCTCCAAGACTCGGAAACCAACCGTTGATTCTATTCTTTGTTTTCTTGCCATAAATCCAGACTGAGCTCCTTGGGCTCCACCAAACTTTTGAAGTAATGCTAATGAGATTGGCAGCTCGAAATTGTGCAGCACATTCGACGCTGTCCCTTGATCCACTGGAGCACTTGTATCCACTAGCTTCCCAGCACCGGCAGCAGCTTGCAAGGCTGCGGCAGTAGCCACCATGCCAGCCTCCGCTGTTAAAGGTGCTCCCGTCCCGTTGCTGACTGCATCAGCCACTAGGCCATTGGCACTATTATTTCCAGCTGCAGCCTTTTCACCAGGTTTTGAAGCATAGTAGTTCCTTGATCTAGTCCATCTTCTTGAAAATGGATCATAACCTGCCTCCCCTGCTTTCAAACCTGTATTCACTGGCTTTAGTTCAGAAGCATTCTTAAAGTTTTCAAACCTGTTTTTTCTGTTCATCTCAGCCAGCTTCAAAGCCTTGGTATCCTTCTCCTGTGATTGCCTGGATGCCTCTAATTCTTGCAGTCTCATCTTGATCCTCCTCACTTCTGCCTCATCATTCTTACTTTGTGCTATTTCCATTTCCCTCCTCAGCCGATCCTTCTCAGCTGCAATATTTAGTGGCCTTGATGAGGCAGATTTTTTCTCTTGTAACATCTGCTTCACAGTAGCCGCAGAATAGACAAAAGTGGTGATCTTTTGTATAGCTTGTTTTTTTTCTATAACATCTTGTTTGCTTGGCATCCGGCCACCACTTCGATCTACTTCCTTAACCCACTGCTTGAACTCCTCCTCAAGTGGAGCAGAGTCGCTAACCATAGCCATTTGCCACCTAGCAGCAGAACTTTCGTTTCCCCAAACTACATTTAAATACTTGTATGTAGTTTTATTCTCTAATTTATACTGTCGTTCAGGTTCCGAGGCATCAACATTTTTCACCATGCAGAGCCTGTAGATAGGTCCAGTTTTTGACCTACCTATTCCAACTCTTACAAAGCAGCCAACTATCAACTCCTCGAAGAAAGGCTCCATAAACCATTTGGCAAGTTTTGACCTGCGAATGGTTATTTCCTTTATATCCTGAAATGATAGTCCCTCGGACCCAGATAATGTCCTATCATCATCGCTGTCAACTATTCCTCCATCCCCAGTTGACCCTTCATCATCACTGTGACTTTCACTCTCACTATGGCTTGAACTACTGAGACTTGCTGAAGTGAAAGTTTTGCGCTTTTGTGGGGAAAAATGTCGGGCCCCTGAACCTTTAGATGCCACTCCCAGTCTGCGGTGAGCTTCTGGATCCTGCTGTTTCAATCGCTTTGCACGCAATTCATTTAATGCCTCATTCTTGGCTGATCTGTCTGCAGATCTGGCTGATGCACGTACACGAGATGATGACAGAGGCGGAGACTGTTTTCTGGGCACTGCTGCCTTTCCTTTATCGCGCTTTGATGCTATCTTCCCCAATAAATTCTTATCATCCTTTTTCGAAGCCCTGTCCGATAAGATCATCTCTCTTTGAAGTTCAGTCATCTCTGAAAGCTTCCTCCTGTCATCGTCATCCTTATAGAGATCATCACCAATGTTCGATTCATCGCTGCTATCGCCCTCACGATCGCTGCGACCATCATCGTCATCCGCTTCTTCATGACTTCCCGAATCATCATCTCTTTCTGTCGGATCCAATCTCTTTTTAAGAGGAACTTGTGATCCAGAGGGCTTTCTGCTTCCATAATTAAGATCATCATCTGAATCATCATCCCTAGAGTCACTCCCACCATCTGAATAAGAGCCTTCATGTCTTCTCCTTGAAGGTGGGAGAGAATGCCGATTTCTCCCAGCCGTACCAGTTCTTCCTGCAGCCTCCAAAAGCAAATTTTCTAAATCTGCCATAATTGTCCTAGCTTCACGCCTTTATCTACAAATGTGTACGGCATGCATCAAAAAGTTTCCATAACTAACATTAACTTATAAGACAGCTGCAGATGAATTATGAAAGCATACACGAAGAATTTAACCGGGTACAATACATTACATGTATCCCAGCCACACAAGTAGCAATTATGATGCAAGGTTAGCAAGCATATGTACAATAACGTGCAGTGCTAACACACACATGGGTATACTATAGTCTATAGGGTGTAGAATTCAGATTAGAATTGAATATTTGATTTAGTTTCCCACACAAATCAGTTCTCATCTCAATGTAAATCATAATTCATAAATAAAATCAATAACCAAAGCACTTTCTCAGGTCTAATTTCAGCAAAGTATGGTAACTAGCCAAGAAAGTTCAAATCATCAAGTCAATTTCCAATACTTGGTTCTAAACGGAAGCTCCAAAAATCATCTGAACCCAGAAGTAACGATCTGGGTATGGTTCGATGGCGATTTGGTAGGTGATGAAACTTGAAAGCAAGAATTTTTATTTTCATTTAATGACAAAACTGACAGATCTAAAGCTTACTGCTAAGGAAAGATGCAGTTTGAATCGAATTTGACTACCTTGGACGATATGGGTATGCAAGATAAAAATGATGGGCCAACTCTAGAGTCAAAATAGACTTGAAATTTGAAAAAAAAAAAAAAATTGCAATAAGAGATTGAGGGTTTAATCATAAAAGAAAAGTAGGGTTGATGGATGACAGTTTTATTCAGGATGGAATGTTTCTAATGCTATCCTATGCTGTTATAACGTAAGTAAGCAATCCTAGGATTTATGAAAATTAGAGAACAGATACAATTACAACATGAGAGAGAGAGAGAGAGAGAGAGAGAGGACTTACAAATAGCAATGCGATCTGGAGTGGTGTCCGGACAGGTAAGTACTAAAATAGTTATATGCCTTGGTTGGAACCTTCCCCGCTGAGCACCACATTGACACTACTTTACTCTTTCTCTCACTCTTGATAAAGTAAAAAATTGATTATAGAGATAGTTATACTTATTTTTTTTTGGTTTCTCGGGTATCCTCAACGTGTAACTGTGGAAACTAATCCCTCGAGCCGGGTAGGACCATAAGGACGACAAAGCTCTCTCTCAAGAGTTTTAACGCTACTGCATTCCCAGGGTCAAGATTCGAACTCGAGACCTTTGGTTAAGCTGGAAGAGATTCGTAGATAGTTATACTTATTTGACACAACTAAAGCTAATTTTTACAGCATGAAATTATTTTTTAATTATTGGAGAATGGAGGCCCCAGAATAAGGAACAACAAGATCCTCATTGGTTGGATTGACCAGTGTACAAGAAGCTCCATCCTACTTAGGTTGACAGATAGGTGGAGGCTAGCATGAGCACTCTCCCATGTGCTTCATCCCAATACCATTAGTAGCCTGTTTGTTTTAGCGTTAGGAGCAATTGGAACGGGCGTTTATTGGAAGCAAGCTCTGAGATGCTTTGAAAAAAGTGTATTGGGGCTCGTGTTTTTTTGTTTGCATTTGAATAAATCTAAAGCAAACATAGCTTAAATAGTTATGTGAAATTCTATTTCTACCCTTATCATTAACACATCATTCTTACCTTTCACCACCACCAGCTCAACAGTGAAGAAACATGTTGTTGCACCACATTCTTCTTATCAACTGCTATTGGCCACAGAAATTTCATAAATGCCAGCATTGAGCTCAGCTCGCTTTCAACCCTCTGAATCTGTAAGCTTTAGTTCTTCAATTCCCCTTTTTCCTCACTGTTTTAGTTGTTCGATCTTTCAAGTGTAAAGCTTCCATCTTTCTATTTTTGAAGTGAATTGTTCTGTAGGACTTTAGGACTTCTCGCTTTCAAAATGCTTCGTGTTCATAAAATTTGGTTTTAATTTGATTCTCTACAATAAATTTGACATTATTTTTTGTGAAAATTTCAGATATTTGAAATTTAATTTTTAACCATAATTTTGCCGTGCTACTGAGATTTTTGTTGAAAATTTCTGACTACGACCCTTCTTCTTTTGGGTGACCTGGGTCTTCCAATATTATCAGTAACTAATACAAAATGCAAATTCTTAGTTTTAAGATGGAAGGGTCCCAAAGTCCAAATTGTAAGCAGAGTAATGAACGTTTTAGAAGGAGGGTGTGAACGACGCAGCAGACGATGGCGGTGATTGGGCTTGCTGAGTTAGGTATGTGCGTGAGAAGACAGTGAGAAAGGAGAGAGAAGGCAGTGGTGGGGTTTTTGGTAAAAGGGTATTTTTAATTTTTTGTTACAAATATATTTTTTTAGACCAATGAATCTATACTGTTGATTAAACTAACAATAAATCCAACGGTTGTTCCAAATGCTTCATCTATATACCATATGTTCAAATGTTTCATGTTAGACGTTACCTGATAGATAATGTTCTTGCCAACGGGTCTTAAGATTCTAGATTTTACCACTTTTTTTGAAGGAGATAACAAATTAGATATGGAGGATTTCAACTGATTTACTATCTAGTGTGATGAGGTCAACCAAAATAAGTATCATAAGCTTTCAATTGTTTTTATTATCTTTTATTGAAACATATTTTATTTGATACTCTTTTTTTCTTTCCAATTTCGTAAAATTGGACTGATATATCTCATGACAATTTTTATAGGCACAAGATTATTTTGGCCCATCTCATGAAACTCAAACAACAAGTCAATGAGCTAGTAGCTAATTTTATAGAGAGATTTAAGAAAATGAAAAGTGGGTGCATTGTCTAATTTTTGAAACCCGAGTATGCATCTATCATTATTCGAAATATACACCCTCAACTTTTGGAAAAACTCATAGCATAGGAATGTTTTGATTTGGCTAAACTAGCTACCAAGGTTGTGTGTATTGAGTAATTTATCCTCGAGAAGGCAAAGTGGTTTTAGTTTATTGTTAATGATCATGTTTTCCCTTCTTATCCATAGTCAAGATGATTATGGACAAAGGTATGTTACACTTTGTAATGGCAAAGGCAACAATCCATGAATAAGGATCATCAAAAAAGAAGTTTGGTTAATGATCAAAACAAATCCATGCCAATTTCTCATTATGCAAGATGATTTTGGACATTGCATTGCACCTCATGCAGGTTAGATTCATTACTAATTGTCTATTTTGCCTACATGGCACGTTCTACCATGCATGATGCTCCTTCGAGAAAAGAGGACCATGGCATGCATTGACAACGAGGACTACCGTTAATGAAGATAAAAACTAGATTGACGGTTGTGAGGTGGTTAGTCATAATGACTAGCAACTTATTGTATAGGTTCATGCTTGAAACATGTATTAGTCTCTAAATATATAGGGAGTTATAAGGTAGTCAAGGTGGTTTGAGGGGAGAGACATAGGGTTTGGAGTAATAAGGAGGTCATGGGTTCAACTCCCCCCCCCCCCCCCCCACTAACATAACACACTAATTACTAACATTTGCCTATTAAAAAAAAAAAAGTCTCTAAATATATAGGAAATTGCAAAAGGATCCACCATTGATTTCTGTCACTTCCTTTTCCCTTTCTGACGACGGAGCTTTGGTGGTCGCAAGGTTAGCTCCTTAACCTTCAATTCTACCAACGAGGAGGTTATGCCTCGACTTTCGATTCTACCAGCGAGGAGCCCATGCTTCTTCTACCCTTTCAAAAAACAAAGATCTGGCAACAACCAAGGTCAGTGGCTCCTCAATCTTCAATTACACAAGAGAGACTCGACCTTCGATTCCCCAACCAAGGAGGCGATTGTTCTTTGTCCTTTTTCATGAAGGAGCTCTAGTAGCTGATAAGTCCAATGACTCCTCGACCTTCGATTCTGCCAGTGATGAGAATTAAGGCCATGCCTCAACCCCCACCCCTAAGAGGAGGCCATGCCTCAGCCGCACACCCCCACCCCTGTCGCCAGTTCTCGATTTCCAATAAAAGTTAAAAACTCAAAGTTATGCTATGCTAAGGTACCAGATCGGTTCTATTTCTGACATTTCAAATCATTCAAGAACCAAACTTGAAAAGCAGGAAAAATAAAACTTGCTCTACATATATTTTTTGTTTGCTTACTAAGAAAATGTAGGAAAACTCACAAATCTGTTCTGGAGATGTAACTTTTTTTCGTTTAGTTATTGAGAAAATGCAAGAAAACTTGAAATTTTGTTTGGAAGATTTACATGTTTTTGTTTGACTACCTAGAAAATGCAAAATAAAAAAGTAATAAAAACTTTAAAACCTCATCTCTATTCAAATTTTTAGTGTGTGCTTGGATGAGCGTTTGACAAACGTGATTTTGGATGGAATTGATTTTAATAAAATTGAGTTTCAAGTAAAGTGGCAATCACTTTTGTCTCTCACAAAAGTGAATCCAAACATGCACTTAGGTTGGAATTTAAGAGCATTCATCATTTGAACATTTTTTTTTTGTGTGAATTCATTTGAACATTCTTGTTCTGAGGAAAATCTATTAGAGTTATGGCTTATGAGTTATTTTGTACAAATAGGACAAGAGAACACCAGATGTTCATGTTTGTGCTCGATGGAGACAGGATGATGTCATTTGGAGACAATTGGCACTTTTTGAAAAAAAAAAATATGGGGTTTAAGAAAATAATAAGCTATAGTAATTGATCGATGATATTTCCTTTTTTACAAACAAACATAAACAAGCATAAAGAGGTCATAATATTATTCAAAGTCGACTTTTAATTATTATTTTACTTGTTAGATGGTAAAATGGAAGGAGTATTATATAAACCTTGACTTATTAATATATATTATAGAATCCACCCTCAATAATTTCCAAGAAAAGTATCATGACAAATAAGCCATGTAAGAAAGTCATCTTTCCTCCAGGAATTTTTCATATTTAACGTCAAGAGATTCATGTATCTAATATTTGAAAAGCTTTTAATTAAATTGTTCATGGAAAAATATATAATGAATATATATAATAATAATAAATTGAATGGCATTTAAGTAAAGTATGAGTTACTATAATAATCTATTAATAGATAATAAACTTTAAAATATTAAATATTGATTATGTTGATGTTCTTCACTAATGTGTACTGGGTGATGGCTAAGCTTTTGTCATTGGTAAATCTCCATAAATTGGAGGTCAACCTCTGCATGGTTGATGGCATGGTAGGGTGTACTTGCAAAGACACTTTGATGCTTAAGTCGGTACATTGCTACAAAGTATTTCAGTAAAGAAACATCAAGAGTGAGATAGATCGGGGAAGAGTGGTTCTTTTTACTCCCTTACTTAGGTTATTTAAAAGAGGGCTTATGTCATGATGACCTGTTATCTCATGATGTCATGAAGCTCAACCACTTCGGGCATTGGGATGTAATGTCATGTATGTCACATCAATGGTTACCATCCAATCATAGGTAGGATGGCGTGCCAGGTCTGTCTTGCAGAGGTAGGACGATGAGCCTAAGTCAATGGTTGGTACTGTTGGGCCTACCTTAGTGGTCAGTCTCAACCTACCTTAGTGGTCGGACCTCAATGGTCGGCCATGACTGACCTCCGGTGCCAAGCTCCAAGGCTGGTCCAAAACAGTTCCCCTAAGATGCATTGCTGAGTCATGTCCCGAGATATAAAGTGAGGTCGACCATATTCTTCCTGTATCGATGGTGAAACTTGTCTAAGTGTTCGAAGTCTTCGGGCATGAGTATTTAATGGTCCTCTTGTGCTCTGCCCTCCTGTCAAGCGTGGGGGGAGGCACGTGATGAATCTGAGAACAACACCATGCTCTCTCGTCGGGAATAATGACCCGAGAGGCAGCCAATGTTGTGAACTATTTTTCCTACAGAAGATGTGAATTATTATAATAATTGTTGTTATAAATATGGCAATTAGGATGTACAAATTAAAGGAGTATTATTCAATGGGTGCTGATCCATTACCCTGAGGCCCGTCCACAGATGTACTAACAAGGGCGACTGGATCAGTAGTCGGTGAGTCGGTGGTGGGAGGATCTCTCCCAGCACAACCTCTGCCACGACCACCACGTTGCCCTCTGCCTCTAGAGGAATCTGCCATCTGTTTAAAAAATGATAAAATTATTACATCACAGTATAAATATTAACTAATTAATCAACAATTTAAAAAATGAATAAACACAACACAATGAATACTACATAGATTACCTAAGTCGAATCTGTATCACTAAATTCACCTTCACTCTCAGTCTCACTTGATTGGAATGTGCCTTCGCTAGATTCGTCCAACTCAAATAGATCCATTAACACTCTTTCAACTTCTTCCCCATCGCCAGAAACGTCCGCCAGAAAATTAACAATTATGTCTGCATAATATCCAACGATATGTGGGGCCCTGAAAACTCATCATCTTGGTAAGGAGCTTCTTTTTTAGGCTGGTTGATTATGTTATGAGTAATTGTACTGCGAGCCTTTATCTTAATGGCACCCAACCAGCCTTGATATCCTTCGGGATATGGCGTGTAATAAACCTATTCTGCTTGTTGTGCAAAAATGAATGGGTCATATGCCTTATTATACCTACGAGCTTGCCTAACTTCAACAATGCCATACTTTTTATCTATTTTTGTCCCTACGTTAAGAATAGGATCAAACCAATCACACTTGAATAGAACTAACTTCGTCATGGGGAAACCGGTATACTCAAATGCAAGAATGTCAGTTAGAATACCATAAAAATCATCCTCTAATTGACCATCAAGGGCTCGCACACAAACACCATAATTACATGACTGCATTCTTTCACTCCATCGTTTTGTGTTAAATTTATATCCATTTACAATGTAAGTATTCCATGATGTAACCCATCTTTTATGCCCTCGTGCCAAATTAGTCAACAATGGATTTTGAACATTATTTACTGGATCAAGTACCTACAAATTTTAATAATTGAACTTATAAACCATATATATTTAAGGAGAGAAAAAGTATTGCAACAAATGAAGACACTAATCCTACATATTTACTGAACCATATAGGAAAATGAGAAGTAATTTCTCGATCAATCCGAGCTTCGGAAATGTCCACTACCAGAAAACATTATATTAGCGACGGACGATTACCGACGGACAGAGTTTTCGTCGGTAGATAGTTAATTTCAGACGGACATAGCCGTCGGTAATTAAGAATATCAACAGTTGCACTCATTACCGACGGAATTTCCGTCGGTAACATTACCGAGGTTCGTTTCCGTAGGAAATTCCGTCAGAAATGACGGCAGGAATGACTAACTCTTGGCGGGAAACTATACCGACGGATACTTCCGTCGGTAATTTTGAATTGTAATTACCGACGGATTAAGCCGTCGGAAATATTATGTCAGTACCGACGGAACATTCCGTCGGTAATCGTTTATTTTGAGTTTCCGACGGAAGATTCCATCGGTAATCATTTATTTTTGAATTTTCGACGGCTTTTTCCGTCGGAAGCCGTCGGTAACTTCTATTTATCATCACCGTTACGACCCTTCTCCCCCTCCCTCACTTCTCCCCCTGCTCTCTGCTTTCCCTCTCAAGCTCTCTGCTCTCTGCCCACCGCTCTCTGCCCACCACCGTCGCCGCCACCAAACACCACCGTTCGCCACCAAACACCACCCTCTCATTTCCTCTCACTTCCTCCTCTCCTTTTCTCCTCCCCTCTCCACCGAACCACCACCGAACCGAACCACCACCACCCCTTTCTCCTCTCATTTCCTCCTCTCCTTTTCTCCTCCCCTCTCCACCGAACCACCACCACCCCTCTCCTTCTCCTCCCCTCTCCCTGTCGCCTCCATTCCCACCAGACCCACATTCCCTTGCAAAACCACCACCACCACCTATAACCACCACCAGATTTACCACCACCATAGTGCATGTATCCTCCTAACTTTGTTCTTATTTATTTGTAAAAAAAATTTGGATTTTATTGATTAATTATAATTAATGTTGATTAAGGTTATTTTTTGTGTTTTGTTGGCTGTTGTTTGTGATATCTGAAATTTTGTGAATTTGATTTATTTTGTTGTTTTTGTGCTCTTTGTTTTGAGGGCTACCAGAGGTTGAGACTAGCCACCGTCACCTCCTTTGCGTACAACAGTTTCTTGGGCCCCTAGAGGTACTGGCGGTTTTATATTTTGGGATATTAATTATAATTGTTCAATGCATGCTAAAGAAATTGTATAAATTTTATTTGTCTAATTTGTTGTAATTTGTATATACTTGTTTAATTTGTTTGAGTGTTTTTTTTTTATATATATATTTGTGTAGTTGTAATTAACAAAATTGTCTTTATTAGTTTTAAATTTAGTAAGCTATTGTTTTTGCTAATTGCATAAATTCATTAATTAATGTAGATTAATTAATGAATTTAGTCTAATATAAAATCATAAGGACAAGTACCGTTGATAGGATGAGACATAGCTAGGATTAGTTTATCGGTAAAATTGTTTTCCTCCCACATATACTTGCAGCAGTAGTGATGAAGCTAGCTGATTCGACGTAGCGATGGTGATCGATTATAAGCATGATCGGGATTATTTGTACGTAAATAATGGAGTGATTAAATAATACTTAAAAAGTTAATTAATTAAATCAGATTCGGCAGTAATGAGTAGATTTGCCAGTAGCTCATGGTGATCGATTAAGCGTTATCGGGATCGTTTGTACGTAGTTATGGTTTAATTAATCAATAAAATAATTACATAATAATGAGTAATTAGTTCTTGGTTATGTAATACTTGATATTAGTGAAGAAGTTAATTAATTAAATCATTAATTTAAACTAAAGTAATTAGTTATTATTTAAAAATGTCATATTTGAATAAATCAATCTTATGGGAAGAATTACTAATTATTATTAAGTAATTAACATCATAGGATTTTAAATAGTCAAGTAACGTAATAAGTGGGAAGAATAAAATAGGCTAAATTACACTTTTGGTCCCCAAATTGTTTTTCAATGTTCAATTTGGTCCCCCAGTTTTTAAAATATTCATTTTGGTCCCTAAGTTCCTAAAACTTATTCAATCGAGTCCTTCCGTCAAGTTGACTAACGGACATTGACGTTGACCCCGTCTAGTCCATCGAAATTGGGGACCAAATTGAACATTGAAAAACAACTTATTGGAGCTCAAACTGAACATTGGAAAACAATTTGGGGACCAAACTGAACATTGAAAAACAATTTGGGGACCATTATTTTGGGGTCAACATCCATGTCCGTTAGTTAACTTGATGGAAGGACTCGATTGAATAAGTTTTAGGAACTTAGGAACCAAAATGAACATTTTAAAAACTTGGGGACCAAATTGAATATTGAAAAACAATTTGGGGACCAAAAGTGTAATTTAGCCAATAAAATAAATATTTAAAAAGAAATTTGTTAGTAACAATTATTTCAGACAATTATTAACTGATATACTAATAATAGATTTTAAAAGTTGATAAATAATTAAAAGTCAAGTAAACAAACATAAGTAATTAACAAATTCAATAAAATGTTTTGTTAATTAAAATTAATTTAAAACATAAATGATTTAATAAAACATTAGACAAATAATAATGCGAAATTTTTTTGGACAAGGCTTTGTTTAATTATGTGTTTAATTGTTTAATATTATGGTTAAACTTTATGCAAATTATCTCTGTTACTTAAAAATGTTTTAGTTTATTTTTGAGTATAATTTAATACGACATTGAGAAAAACCTTAGTCACCCGTTCAAGATTCAATATTATTGAGCATGTGTACTCGTGGTCATGGTATCGCTCATTTTATTGAATCTTGAATTGTCCAATTGGGACAGTTTGGGAAGAAACTTTTTCTCCACTGATATACTAATTACTCATTGATTCTCATATGTTAAATAGTTGATGAAATTTCGGGTCGAAGCATTTCCTTTTGTTCTCCGGGTCCATATTTGATTGTGGTATCTTACCGCGGTCAAGTCGTGTACTTGGAGACCAATGGGAAATGCTGCCGAAATTTCGTTAGCTATAAGGCATGAGAAGCGATGAGTAACTAGTATAATACAGTGTTAAAAAAGTTTTTCCTCGAATGGGATAGGGCCACACCTTTTAAGGAAAGGGAGCGGTTTAGGGTTATAGTATCAAGCTTAAAAATACGTTAATTTATCTGGAAATGCAGAAGGATGGAATATTATCCCCCGAGCCGTAGTTGGGTGTATGATAGGAACGAGTATGGGAGACGACTTCTGAAACAATCATTTGTAGATGGAGTCGAGGAGTTTATATCGAAAGCCAAGCAACATAGTGATTATGCCGAAGAGGGGGGGATTAGATGTCTGTGCATAAAGTGCAATTGTATGACGGTTTTGAGTGATGACAACGTAAGGTTACACCTATACCGACGTGGGTTCAAGCCTAAATATTTAATTGATTTTATTCCTGTGTTGATTGCAGGCAGGAGAGCTTGCCCAGACCGTCGATGTCCCTACCGTCGATGTCCCTCCCGTCGATGTCCCTTCCGTCTTTCAGCAGACGCATATTCGCTCGGACACCGGCCAGTATGTTGATGAGAGGTCCAGGCAGACCATGGTGAGCTATATATATATAAAGTGCTATCACATTTAAAGTATATGTTAGTGTTATAGTTTAATAACATAATTTTTGTAATGTATTCATCACAGGAGGAGTACAATGCCAGGTTCAGTCGGGTTGCATCTGAGGTTGCCTCCTGCTCTGGTGCCTCGGATCCTTCTCAGCTAGACCCTGTTGAGGTTGAGCGGATACAGACCCAGGTCTGGATGGATGTCATGGGCGGGAAGAAGAAAGGGCGGATCTACGGTACCGCGTCTCTAGCTCGTACCATCCGTCGGGGGTCGTCGTCGAACTTGACCATTCGGGAGACTCCACCCTCTGGCCCACAGGACACGGAGGAGATGCGGCGGATGAGGCAGGAGCTGGAGGAGCATAGGCGGAATTCAGAGCGCATGCAGCAGCGGATGGAGTCATGGTCGCAGGTGATGACCACTCTGATCGATTTGCTTCCACCTGAGAGGCGCAGCGCTATGCAGGGGGTACTCGATACTGGAGAGCCCTCCACTACTCGTACCGATCCACCGCCGCAGCCGGATGGCGATGCGCCTACTGGGTCGCAGGATGATGGTCACCTGACACCGGCGACATCCCCCCGACAGGATGATGACGTTACCCATTATTATGATGACTATTTAGAATAGTTATATAGATGTAGCTGAGTTTAATACATTGACGGATATTTATGTATTTGTTTTTATTTTAATGTAACTGCATTTTTAAAGTTAATTTGTAATTTCAGTTTTGAATTTAAATTATTATATTAAATTAATTATAATAAAATAAAATTAAACTTAACGTTTAAAATAAAAATAAAATAATAATCACTATTTAAAATAAAAATGAAATACAAAATAATAATTAAAATAAAAAATTCAGAAAACATTTCCGACGGAATTATCCGTCGGAAACCATGGCTCAGAATTTCCCACCGACTTTTCCGTCGGAAGCGTTACCGACGGATAAGTCCATCGGAAACCAAGGCTCAGAATTTCCCACCGACTTTTCCGTCGGAAGAGTTTCCGACGGATAAGTCCGTCCGTTGTAAGTTTCCGACGGTATAATCCGTCGGTAACATTACCGACGGACCTCTGTTCCGTCGGAAATGGTTTCCGACGCGCTGGATTCCGACTGTTGACCGTCCGTCGGAAACGGTGTTTTCCGACGGCTTCTTTGCCTTTCCGACGGGTTTAGGCCGTCGGTAAACGCCTTATTTTTTGTAGTGGTCATGTTGGATCTCCCTTAGAAAATTGGCATACATCCTACACATGTGAGGTTAAAAGCAGGGCTATCAATAACCATAAATGAGAATTGAACTTATGAAACACAATGTAGACACTTACTCTGAATATGGTGCCACCTCTTCACAATTTTGAATGATGTATAAATGAGCAACATTAATGTCACGCTGCTCCAAGAAATATCCTTTTGATTTGCCACTAAATCTGCCCGAATAGTTGAATATTGATAAAGGAGGACTAGTTGAACAACCTTCACCCGAATCAACATTCCGAGGCATTCTAGTCCTTCTCGTGTCAATTTCATCCGGATAGTGATAAAAGGCAAAGGTAGATGTCTCCTCTACTAAGTAGGCTTCACAAGTGGAACCCTCTACTCGGGCCTTGTTCTTGACTTTGAGTTTCATGGAGTGCAAAAACCTAATTAAGAGGGATACATACAAATAATTAAAACATATAAGGAAAGCTCAACAACAACTTGCGAGTATAATATAACTTAAAATATTTGATATTGTATACATCTCAAATGGATACATCCAGCTGTATTGGACTGGACCACTAACTCTTGCTTCGTAAGGTAGATGAATTGGAAAGTATTCCATTGAATCAAAGAAACTCGACGGGAAAATTTGTTCCAACTTACATAACAATACGGGTATATTCTCTTCCATATCCCTTAATTGTTTCACATTTAGTGTTGTCGAAGTCAGCTCGTTGAAAAAGTGGCTTAGCTCAACGAGTGGGTTCCCAATCGGTTTCGGTAACGAGTCGAACCCAATGGGAAGCAACCATTGCATGAATACGTGACAATCATGATTCTTCATTCCACATAACTTTGCTTCCTTAATGTCCACACGACTACCCAGATTGGAAGGATGCCCATCAGGCAACTTCAGTTCTTTAACCCACTTATAGACAACTACTTTCTGTGGTTTGCTTAGTGTATAACTTGCCTTCGGTTTGATAAGTCTGCCACCACCACCGTCTTGCAACTCAAGCTCCTTTCTATTACAAATTTCCGCCAAATTCAATCGGGCTTTATTTGTATCCTTTGTCCTCCCCTTGATGTCCATCACAGTGTCAAACACATTCATAAACACATTCCTCTCAGTATACATGACATCGATGTTGTGACGGAGTAGGTGTTTTCTCCAATACGGCAACCTCCAAAATATACTTTGTTTAGTCCAATTATGCTTGACGCCATAATCAAGAATGTGTTCTCCATGTGATTCATGGATGAGCGGTAAATTCTCTACTCTCCGTCATACATTGGGACCAGACAAACGCGGGGGAGGGGGTGTCTCCACACAACGTTTCTTGAATGCGTTTTTGTTCCTCCTATAAGGATGATCTTGTGGAAGGAATTGACGATG
Source organism: Echinosophora koreensis (assembly GCA_035048595.1). Lineage (NCBI taxonomy): Eukaryota > Viridiplantae > Streptophyta > Magnoliopsida > Fabales > Fabaceae > Echinosophora > Echinosophora koreensis. The sequence continues at coordinate 2,349,539 of JAPCYP010000025.1, read as the reverse complement.
ACAATCAAAACATGAGATCTTTCGACTGTTTTTAAGCATGAATGCCTTCGATCGCTCCATACATATTGGACAACCAAGCTTCCCCATTGTCATCCAACCCGACATCATCCCATAGGCTGGAAAGTCATTGACCGTCCACATCAAAGCTGCTTTCATCATGAAATTCTGCCTCAAAGTTATGTCATAAGCCAACACACCATGATTCCACAATGTTGTCAACTCATCTACCAGCGACTGCAAGTACACATCAATCTTCCCTTTTGGATTAGACGGAACCGGAATTATGACTATTAGGAACATAAACTCCCGCTTCATGCACATCCCAGGGGGAAGATTGTACGGAGTCAGGATAACCGGCCAACAAGAGTAAGCTTTTCCATATTGGCCGAAAGGATTAAATCCGTCCTTATATAATCCCAATCGGACGTTCTGAGGGTCCTGCGAAAACGCCATATGCACCTTATCAAAATGCTTCCAAGCTTCTCCATCCGATGGATGACACAAGCATCTTGCTCCCTCTGATGCTCACTATGCCACCTCATGTTAGATGTAGTGGCCATTGAAGAGTACAATGTTGTAAGTCTTGGGATGAGCGAAAAGTATCAAATCTTTTTTAGAGCGGTCTTCTTCTTAGTGCCCCTCCTAGTGATTGTCTTGTACCGATCCACTCCACAAAATCGGCAACATGTTATGCTCTCCGCTGAATCATCCTTATAGTACAACATACATCCATTCGGGCAACAATCAATTTTCAAACACCTCAGGCCCAAATTATCCACAGACTTCTTAGCATGATAAAAACTAGTAGGCATCCGGTTGTCTTCCGGCAATGCCTTGGACATGCACATGGTGAGGCGATTAAAACATCCTTCTTGCATATTATAATCAGATTTGATACTCAAGTATTCCATACACATCGACAACTCCGTGTACTCCTGACATCCTTCCCACAACGGAGATCTTGCAGCACTCAGCATGTCAAAGAATCTTTGAGCTTCAGGATTCGGATTCTCCTCTGTGAATTGGGAACCCATTCCACCATCTTCTCCCCGATCTTCTTCTAGTATAACACCAACCGAGGGTCCAGCATGATCCATTATCATCTGCTCGTATGGATTCAATTCTTCCCTCCGCTCACCATTTCCATAGTACGAAGCTTCGAACACCGCAGGGTTAAAATCGGGCAAGGACTCACCATGGTTACTCCACCAATAGTAATCATGAATGAACCACTTCTCATAAAGATAGGCCACCATTCCATCCACGCATTTGAAAGCCTTAAACTTGCATCTTGAGCAATGTAACCTCAAATGATCATCGCCCTGCCTTATAAATCCCCTGACTAACAACAAATTCTATAAACTCACCCACTCCAACTCTAAACTCTTCCCTAAGACGTTTATTCCGACCCAACCTACGATACATCCATTTCCGATTCTCCGGAATCTCCATTACTTCCAATTAAATAGACAGAGAAACCTACAACTACATTTATATTGTTATGGTGCATTCCAAGATCTCCATCAATCTCCTTCATATGACAAGGTATGAACCTATCCTATTCGAGAAGAAATATTTACCACCCTCGGTTAATAATAGTTATTCCCTTATTCAAATGCCTTATACTTATCGAAATTCCGGCAGCAATACCCATCAGTCTCCAAGTACACAACTTGAGCATGGTGAGATCCACTGTGATCAAGTGTGTACTCGAAGAACAAAAGGAAATGCATCAGACCCAGATTTCATCAAGTATATAAGGCATTTGAACATGGAAATGACTATTATACGAGTGTGAAAAAGGTTTTTTTCCCAAACTGTCCCACTTGGACAATTCAAGATTCAATACAATGAGCATGCGTACGCATGCTCATCAATATTGAATCTCAAACAGGAAACTAAGGCTTTCGTAAATTAATAATTAACAGTCACAAACAATAAAACCATGATTATGTTTTAACTATTAGGGGTGTTGACACTGAGCAAAGTTGGATAAAATTTACCAGCATAATTTCCGAATCACACAACCTATTGACCTCCGCTCTCCACTAAAAAACAACACAAAATTGGCAAACACATGCATCATTTCTAAATTATCAGCACACAACCAGTATCCCGCCTTTCGGACGGGATCACATCCTATTGAGCTCCGCTCTCCACTAACAATCAACATAATTGGAAAACACATGCATCATTTCTAAATTACCAGCACACAACCAGCATCCTGCCTTTCGGACAGGATCACATTCTATTGAGCTCCGCTCTTCACTAACAAACAACACATAATTGACAAACACATGCATCATTTCTAAATTATCAGCACACAAACAAACAGAATCACACTATTGAGCTCCGCTCTCCACTAACAAACAACACAGTAATTCAAATGACAAATTACAGGTACCACACAAGTAGAAACTATTTACTATGCACAAGCTTAAGAGAGAGTATTGAGACAACTTACCTGAGAGAGAAAACACAGAACCAAGCAACTTACTCCGAGGAGGAGCCGGAGAAAATAGAGAGCAAAGACTGAAAAATAAAAAAAACAAAGTTAGAGTGAAACCCAAATCATGAGGATTATGAAATTGATATAAATGGAGAAAAGGACACTTAAGAAGGACACTTGAAAATTGATATATACTTTGGGCACAAACACAAAAATAACAAATAAAATTTCAATGACAAGTTTGGACCAAAAAAAATTCATTGCATCAGCCGCTAACATCAAATATTCATGCTCTTCAGCAAAAATAAAGAGAAAGGAAAATATAAGAAAACTAGACATATTATTGCACCTTCAACTATTAAGCCTCTAGGAGCATGTAACATAACATAGCCATTCATATTTTTTTAACAAACACCATATGATCATTTCGTCAAACATTTGGTGTACATAGATGCAAATTATGTCCACACACACACACACACACACACACACACACACATATATATATTGAACTTGCATTAGCATTCCAATAGCAAATTCTAATAGATAATCAAACTAGCATTTCTAATCCCTAAAATCAAAAACCCTATTAGTTCTATTAAAATCACACATATATTGAAATGAGAGACAGATAGAGAGCTTATTGGAGTCTGTAGAGAAGAATGGCCACTGAGTTCTTTGGAGTGGTGGTTCTCAGGTGTGGGTTCTCTGAGAAAGGGAGCACACTGAGTTAGGGGTAAAAAAAAATGGACAATGTAAGATGGAGGAGGGGGAGGAACTCACCTGCAACAGAGGAGGGGGAGCACAGCGGTGGCTCGGTATGTTAAGTCTCTAAAATGTCTGATGTGCATTTACCCTAAATTTTGATGAAAACTAAACATTTGTTAATGATTTAATTAACCTTCATATTGGTTGCTAACATGTCTATCTAGTGTGCAGATCACAATAGTAAGAATTCATTTTCTCACATGTCTGCCCTCTCAAAAGACCACCTGTCTGGAGAAGCAAAAGTCAACCTATCTACTGACTAGATTGTTGACTATCTGCATTGATGATTCAACTTTTCTATGCAAAGATTTCACACTCGTCTGTGGTTCTTCAATACAATGAGTAATAACTCTGTAAAACAGACTTTCTGTAGACCTAGTAGGAGGGAGAGGGTCTTGCTTAAAGTTTCTATCCCATAACACATTGTATAGAAAAACAATAAGAACTATAGGACCAGCACAACAATATAAAAAAAGGTGTTCTTAAAGAAACAGACTCTAGCGTCTTTTGTGATAAGCAAAACTGAACTTTGAAATCTAGGATAAAGGGGTAGGGGTTCAGACAGTCCAACATACCTAGAGTGTTGCAGTGCAACAAAGCCAATCCGATCACCACCAGTTAGAGTCTTCCATTTCTGATATTCAGTCAGTCCAAACCTTGAAGCTTCTGTGTCCATCTGACCCTTATGTCTTCCAGCAATAATACAAGATCTCTTGTTGTAAAGTCCTTGGTGCACACCATAGATTGGGCCTCATATTATTCCTATTGTTAACCTCAAACACTTTGAGATTTAATTTGCTCCAAAACCGTGAAGGAAGCTTATCGACAAACAACCAAAGTTTTCAAATAAAAACAAAATTTTGCTTGTGTAAGACACAAAGCTTCTTTAAGGCCAACCTTGAGGAGGGATTGGCTAACCCTTCACATTCCAGTATAAACACTTCATTGAGAAGCTCCTTTTGGGCCTGCTCTAGACCTAGTATTATAGACCTCAACCATAGCTGCCTTGTTTCTCAGTCTCATTCTTTTTCTCCGAGATCTTGATAAGACTTTTTCAAATTTATCAGCATGAACACTCTTCATTATGGTTCTACACCACTACATCATACAAATTTGCATTCTGCTCAGTATCCCGTTCAACCATATCAGCCCATTGTTGACTAATAACTCTAGTATCCTCTCTAACCACAGCAGAAATTTATGAGAAATTATGGACCACCTGTACCTTGCCACAATCTCCAAACACCATTTCTGAATTAGGTTGAGAATCCCTAACCAAAACCTGATCAGGGGAATCCTGAACAATTTGCTGGTTATTTTGAGCTTCGTCATAAACCACATTCTGAGCAGGACTATGAAGAACTGCATCAATCTCTTCAATATCAATATGACAATACAAGACATTTGTAACATTTAAATCAACATATAATACGTTTACATTAGGTTGTTGATTATTGATAAACTCCAAAATAGGAGGTTCAGGGTTATCAATCGATTTTTCATTATCCTCATCGGATTTACTAGCACCCTCATTGAGTGGACCCTCCTTTGCTTGCAAGGTAGCATCTTTATTCACCTCATTATTCACCCTATTTTTCAACAAAACGATATCATCATTCCCTTCAACATTCACCTGTTGCTTTGGGACATATTTAGTCATCACATTACCCTGCCTTTTACCTTTGTTAACTCCTGCCAAGATTGTTGACTTCTTCTGCAGATTTGGATCAATAATCTTTGCGTTCTTTTTTCTGCAGTTTGCTAAAGAATGCCCGATATTTTGACAAGATTGACAAAATTCTGGTAAATTCTCATACTGTATTCCAACAAAGAAATCAAATTGCTCTCTTTCAACAAGAATTTGATTCCTGAATTGACCATCCAAATCCACCTCCACTAACACGCGAGCGAACTGTCCAAATGATCTATCCACTGTGCTCTTCCCAGTTGCTTCATTAAGACAAATAGGTGTACCAATGCTCCCTGCTGTAGAAAATATGATTCGCGGCTTCCAGTATTCTTGAGCCAATCCCGAAATCCTAATCCAACACTAAGTAGTTGATGTCGTTGAACATAAGGATTATAATTCAGGGTTCAAGAAAACAACTTAAGGAACCCTGGCTTAAGATTCCAAGAGCTGCATAATCGAATCCTTCTAAGTCTTCAACTGAGGAGAATGAAAATTCATAATACCCCTTCCCAGCGAAATTACGCCCCACCTTCCTAAAGGATTCCATAACATCGATAAATTAGATCGCAAGTCATTCACTTTAACCGGACCATCACCTTTCGAAAGAATCAAGCACCCATGTAGATGATTCCTACACCCTTCAAGACCAGTCTTGTACTCCTCTTCTGGAATTTTGATAGAGATTTCTTCTCCTTTAATACATGATTTAGGCAACTGGCTATAAGATATGTCACACGCATTCTTGACTGCTTGTGCAAAATACTTTCTTTGTGGAGATAAAGAAGACTGAGCATGATCAAGAACCTGATCATTAGAGGACGAAGAAGGCTTAGAGGAAGGAGGCGCAAGGGGAGCAAGAAACTTCCAAAGTCATTTCGCCATGCCATCCGCCATAATTCTCATGCAGAAATCCTAGAGAGTCACGTAGAGCAAAACTCTATCAGAGCTCCCATTAGTTTTCAATTGGACATACCCCTAATTATTACTCAAACTTTAATTAACAATAATAATAAATAAATAAAATAAGAAATTTGATTAAAAATATCGTGTGATTACGAGGTATATACTCTCAGGTTGTGTGCAGTTGTGAACACCCTATTTTTTCCGAACTTTTCTTTTGTGATGTTATTTTCTAATGCATTTTTTCCAAACATAAATATATATATATATATATATATATATATATATATATATATATAGACCATCCTTTTTCATGTTTTATTTTTATTTGGGCTAAAGTCAGATCCATTTCAGCCCAAACCCAAATCCATCTACACCCAAGCAATGTCTCTGGCAAGACGCCGAGCTTCACTCATAATTGGTTTAACTGTGATGACTTGCCATTTTTTTAAGAATCAAATCTAGGCGTTTTAAGTCAAATGATATTTTTAAAAAATAAAAGTAACTTTCCAGTGATATTTTTAGGCTTAGCAAGATGCTGAGCTTCACTCACAATTGGTTTAGCCGTGACGACTTGCCAATATTTTTAAGATTGTTATGACGTTTTTAAAAACAGTAAATTGAGAATTACTTAAGGTTAAATTTTTTAAGTAAAATAAATATTCAAAAAGTTGTTAAATTTGCGAAATTAACATAAGGTACCATTTATGTAGGGTGCTAATACATTCCCCACTCATAACCGACTCCCAAGCTCAATCTCATTTTTTAAAGATCAGTTTTCCTAAATAAAAGGTTTTTCCAAAGTTTTCCTATTTAAATATTTTTTTGTGGCGACTCTTCTTGATCACATTCTTTTTGGCGGCGCCCGGACGGGATGGTCGCAACATGAATAATAGACATGTAATAGGAAAAGAATTGCTTTTGGATTTCTTCGAATAAGCCACTTAATGTGGATTTTCTATCATGACTAGATACAAGAAAGCAAGCAAAATTAAAATATACTAACTACATTGATAAATCCGAAAGACAAAACCATAAAAGAAATGTATAACAACATATGGTGAAAAATGATAGTTCCATATCAAAATTTGTGAAGATCCATGTACAAAGCTTGAAACGATTCTTATGCAAATCTTTATATTGATATACTTATTTATACTATACTATTAATATTTCTTCAAGCTTATTTGTGATCCACCTATCTTGAAGCATCATGGAATCCTGCACATAATGGATGCGAAGTTAATGATGGTAATATAATTAAAGTTAAATGTGTATATCGCAAGAGTGAGCGAGAGAAATTAGAGAGAAGGGGAAACTTACTCGCTACAATTCAGTTTAGGGTCAATAGGAAACAATAATGGATTGAGTCGGCAGAGTGGACAAAGTAGTCTGGCTCTCTCAGGATTAAGACCTGCAAGTAATCTGGAGCACTCGCATACCTTCCTGTGATCTTCAGTGGTGTCGCCAAACAATAATTGCATTTGTCTTGCTTCCTCACAACACTGACTAGATGGTTGTATATCGCCTAAACCCGTCAGATATGCATCACAGGGAACCAAATCGAATAAAATTTTTTCGCATGTTACAGCTTCAATTTGAATTGCACTGAATGTTGTCACCAACAAGCCTAAAGTCATCACAACCATGAAGACAACCACCATTTTATTCTCTTGCATCTTTGAATATGTATGTATCTTTGTGAAGTTGTAATCAACCATTAGATGTATGCCCCAATATATAGCCAAGTTCTATCCTTAGTAACATTAATGTGTCTGTCAAGGAAAAACAAAAACATTAATATGTAGTAATTATCATTCTCTTTTGTTATTCATTAATACTTATTTGTTGCCCTTTATGTACATGATCAATTATTTGTTAAATTGGTTTTAGCGCCATTTTAATTACGATAACATATTAGTGTATAGTGATTATCTTCCTTTTTTATTTGGATTTGAATTCTAAAAGATATACTTTAGAAGAAAGTAAAATAAAACACATCATGCATGATATTTACTCTCAATAATTAACTACCTTTTAGATATGGACACCCACTTTAAAATATATAATAGTTTTGATTGAATACCAAAAAAGTTGTTTATATCATTTAAAAGTCTTAAATGAATACCACAAGACATATATATCCCAAGATAGTCTTCTAAAAATAATTTTTAAAAAAATTAATTTTTTGAGAAGTTAAAAAATATAGGGCGTAATGAACCTTTTAGTCCTTATAAATATTGGCACTTTTGCTTTTGGTCCCTATCTTTTTCGTTGTCAAGTTTTGATGTTTTTATATTTTAAAATTTAGGAACGAATCCCTGCCATCAAGATGCACCGTTGAATGCTGACGTAGCTAACAAATTGCCACATCAGCACTGCCTGTGGCATTAAATATAATTTTTAATGCCACATGGCATTTAAAAATATTAAAAATTTGGTTTTTGTCCTTATACTTTTTTCCTTAGGTTTTGATCATTGCAAGTTTAAAAACGTTGGAATTGGTTCTTGTCATTAGTTCTCATATGTTAAGTGATGATGTGGCTAACAACGTCCAACTTCAGTACTGTCACGTGGAATGAGTTAATAATTTTGTAAGTCACATGACTCACGTTGGAATACAAAATTATTATTTATTTTTTTATAATTTATGATTTATAATTATAAATATTATTATTTATATTATGCAGATTAATCTAAATGCTAATTAAGCTCTTCTCTAAATTTTGTTTATTTATATTCTGAATATATTATCAGTTGATCATAATTGTATCGAAATTTAGCAATAGAGAGATTTGATAGGTTAAAGCAACCAACGATCTTTTGTGATAGCAGCCACCGGGGGTTAGAACTCAAGCATGTGCCATAGGGAGGCACTTCATGAAGTGTGGCGCCACACAACATAAAACAAATAATAATATTATAATAAAATAAATGTTTAATAATTTTATATAATAAGTAACAATATCAGTAATTATAAATTATTAAAAATGTAAATAATATTATCAAAATCCAACATGTCATACAAACTATTAATTTATTCCACGTGATAATGCTAATGTGACGTGCCATTAGCCACATCGACACTTAACTAATGAATCAAACCCTAAACAAACAAAAAAAAGTATAAGGACCAAAGCCAAAACTCGCTTACTTTGTGGGGATTAAAATGTTTATTAAACCTTAAAAAAATTAGTTATATTTTTTAGATGCCACGTAGTATTAAAAACTGTATTTAATGTCACATGGTAGAGGTGATGTGGCAATCTGTTAGTCACGTCAACACTTAACAATGCTTCTTGATTGCGTGGACTAGTTCCAAATTTTAAAAGTTAAAAACCTAAATAAAGAAAACATATAAGGACCAAAACCAAAAGTTCCTATATTTGTAGGGACTAAATTGGTCATTGAGCCATAGTATAGTTTTGGTTAGATCGGGTATTCACATAGATAAAGTTGTGAGACCAACCCTCTGGCTGGAGGTGGTGGTTAGGGAAACCTCTCCCCAAAGTGACAACTCGATGGTTCGAACCCCTGACATTATAAGTAAAGTTTGTCATGGGACACATTTCACTTTCACTAAGACCGACACTTTTGGGTGTTAAAGAAATATAATTTATCATAAGAGTTGAGTTTCAGTTTTTTCTTTTCTTTCATTTTTCTGCTTTTTAGTAACATCCCAACAAATATATATAACCAACATGGTGTGGCACCATTGGCAGATAATCGGGTCCCTTAAGCATGTGGTCCGGGGTTCGATTCCTGGCTCATGTGTATGGAAGAGCATCTGTTGGAAGATGTCAGCCCTTTAGATGGATCTCAGTACCTCGAATGATTAATCTCTGGCTCCCGGTCGGTAGATACCCGGGTTCACCCAAATATATATATATATACCTGGTATGCAAAAATTGCCACAATAATATCACACAATTTAATTGTTGGGTTTGTTACATTTATGTTTTTAAAAAAAAAAACATAGAAAGGTATATATAACATTTTGTTAGTGGAGTTGGTTAAATTTACATTCTTTGGTTTTACATATGGATTGAATGTATACGCACTGACGATGTAAAAAAGTTTTACACAGTCATCCAATCATATTTCACCGCATAGATATTTATGGAGATGTTTTATAAACTAAATTAACAAAGTGGCATAACGGTGAAATATGATTGGACGTCTGTGTAAAACTTTTTTACACTGTCAGCGTATATTTATTAAACTCTTTATATATATTGTAGTAACACTTTATTGACCCTTACTTTAGTTTGTCTTTCCATAAACAAAATATTAGTTGTCTAGATTTTGAAAAATGATAGTTCCATATCAAAATTTGTGAAGATCATGTACAAAGCTTGAAACGATTCTTATGCAAATCTTTGTATTGATATACTTATTTATATTATACTATTAATTAATACTTGTTCAAGCTTTTTTGTGACCCACCTATGTTGAAGCATCATGGAATCCTACACATAATAGATGTGAAGTTAATGATGGTTGTAACACCCCGATTTTCACTGCTTTCTAATATCGGTAATAAATATATATGATTATATTTTTATCCTAGACTTAGAAAATGATTTTGGATAAACCAAAGTCATTTCCACGATATATGTGATATTATAAGGTTACGATGAAATTTTGGATTATAAATTCAGACGGAGCCCGGTCTGTGTTTTTCACTGACAGTAAAAGTTTACTACTCATAAAACCTAATTTTAATTCGTGAATGAGATGAAAAATATATTTATCATATTTGCTACGATCTTGGAAGTTTTGAAAATTTTAGAAAATAAAATAAAATAAAATGTTATATTTGCTGCGGGCGTATACGTCGAGATATCTCTAGGAAATCCGCGTCAGATGAACAAAAAGGGTCAGCAATGGAGCTCAGATGACTGATGTGATTGATGTGACTAGCATTTATGACGATCCTATCCGTATCATAATGGCCATAATGGCGCATTTTTGACAAATGGATATTTTTGCGTAAAATTGACTATTTTGCCCCTAGTTGGTCATGATAATTGCAAGTTTGCCATTGCAATTTTGGACCAAAAAGTCCCTCCACTCACGGCTGCCCCCTTCATTAGCACACTTAGGCAATTTTTCAACTCACTTATATCATCTTTATGAATCAAGACTCATTTCTCTCAGAAACCCTAATCGGGAATCGAGAACTTTTGTGCAAAGATATATCGGGAAACAGACCGACAAGACATCTATGATGACTCAAGAGGAATGAATTATCATGATGATAACTTATTCTAGTCAGACAAAGAAAATATCTAGATATTTTAAACGTTAACCTAACCTACGTCTGGTTAACTAATCGAGGTTAACTAACCATGATTTGCCACACAAAATATCTTCTCCCTAATATGTGGTATAGGAGGCGACCACCCCACCTAAATGCCCTCATCCACATCATTTTTATGGCCATAAGGCTGCCCACCATTCACCATTTCTAGCCAAGTCTTCATCTTCCATTTCCACCACAAATTCAAACAAGACTACATGGTTTTTTTCTCTACCACTCATCATCCTTTAACACAACATATCTTTTGTTCATTCTCCTCTCCTCTCCTTCTTGTGTGCCAGCCATCATCTTCCCCACTAAACCATTTCTCTTCATCATTCATCCAAGAACACTAAGAGAACTAAGAAACTCTCCTCACTCAGCCGAAACTGTCACGAAATTCTGACCCTATTCTGTTCTTAATATAGAAAAACTTTATACATGAAAGTTGTTACTCTTTCTCTCTTCTTTCCAACGAGCTAAAGATCATCAAAAACGGATAAGTAGATTGAGAGATATGTCCAAATTACCGAAACTGCTATAAATCTTCATCATCTTCATCTTTCTCTCTTAACTTCTCAAGAACACTTATGAACACCAAGATATTTTTGTGAAGAAACTTGATCATCTTCATCACTTGTTCATTATAAAGAGGTATAATCCTTCTCTCCATGATTAATCATGTGTTCTTCTTTATTCTTTTCATGAAAATCAAGCCAAGAACATCATTTTCAAGTTTCTAGATCCATTCTTCAAAAATCCATAACTAATTCTAGAAAAAACCTTTTGACATGAAACCAATTGCTATGATCTCATAATCATCTCTATATTCATCATCTAGAAGCATATGATCATGAGAAATTTTCTTCCTAATTTTTCTAAGCTTGGCCGAATCCTTGAAAAAATGGAGTTCATGGGTTTTGTTTCATTTTCAAGTCTTGAATCATGATTTAATCTTTTAGTACCTTGATAGCTATTATATGTAAGTAGTTTGAAAACCAAGAATCTACTCCAAGCTTATTTGTTTTCAATAGGGCCGAAACCCTATGTTTTGTTGTTGAAAGAATTTTTGATTCCAAAGTTGTCTTAAAACCTCTTGAATCCAACTTTAGGTTTTCTAAGTTGATTGAATCCAAGAGTTGAGCAAAATTTCAAAATCTTAGCCTTTGATCCTTGTGAAAACCGAAACCCTAGCTTGAACTTTTGGAAAGATTTTTGATTCAAAGTTTGTAAGTAACACTACCATAAGTTTGTGTAAAATCCAAGTGATAGAAATCAAGTGAAATTTTAATCTCACTTTTTGAGTCAAGGCCGAAATCTAGTTCTTGAAACTAGATGAGTTTCATTCAAAGTTCTTAAGTCTATGATCATGAATTAAGTGCTTAATTTTGTTTAAGTTACTTAAGGATCATAAATCCATTAGTTAGAAATTTTAATGATCCCTAACCTAGATCATTAGATGAGGCCGAACCCTAGACCTCATGAATGAGTATGATGATGGTTTGATTTTGATTTATTTTGGTTGCAATTCGTTTGAAGGAATCAATCGGATTGAGTTAAACTAACGACGACGGAGAAAACCGGATCGAATCAGGAGTTTTCGTGAAAACGTCAGTTTGATTCTCCAAGAGGTAAGGGGGGTAAGCCTGAGGAGTATAAGATAACCACATGCTTATTTGTTAGAGTCGTCTGTATTGACCGTAGTAATTCACTGTGTTTTAAATTATCTATTGTTAATGTTTTGATTGATTGTCTGCTGATAATCTGTTTACTTGAGTAATTGAGCTATATGAGCTATATGATATGTGAATTTATCTGATTATACTTATTTTGTTATATTATAATTGGGGTGCATGTCATGAATTGATATCTGTCATGCTATTCTGTGATGAAAATTATCTTCTGTTGACTGTTGGACTGTGAAACCTGACATTGGTCAGTGTACAATTTAATTTGACGATAAAAGCTTAATAAGCTTGATTAATTAATCAGAGTGATTAATTTGAGTAATTTTGAGAAAAAGTGGAAAAAATATTATTTTAATAATATTATTGGAGAAAATGTGTCAATAAAATGACAGTAAGGGCGAAACTGTGAAATTTTTCACAGGCTCTAGTTTTCCCAAAATAAATTCAATTTTATTATAAAATGTTATTTAAAGTGATTAAGTTCCGAAAATAACGTATTTTAGCTGTCAGAATAATTACGCGAAGCAGAACAGTTATTTACACTATTAAAAGATTTTTATGGAAAATTTTGAGAAAAAGGTTTAAATTTTGGAATTATTAATTTTATTTAATTGAAATTTTAAAAGTTGATGTTTCTTGAGAACAAAGTTTAGAAATAAATAATTTAAACAGAAAAGAATTTATTTACGGGTTTACATTTTATCAATGTTTTAATAGAAAAGAATTTCTGTAAAGAGTTTTATTCAGTGAAAGTATTCCGTTAAACTTGGATAAGTTTTCGGAGATTTGGTTTTGTATTTGTTTTTCACTGAGCGAACTATTTTATAAAGGATAAACGAACCTAGGAACCGAGACGTCGGGGTTCTAGTGTTCTGTGGACACGTAGATATGGGATTTGTGTCATTGGACTGAGGGTCCTGCAATGATTTTTGTGGACTGTGTGTCCTAATTTGATGTGGAAAATGTGAGTTCCATATCCGCGAGCCTAGGACTGGTGCATCAGTTTAGGGCTTTCCGATTGAGCACTCGGACTGTGTGTCCTGTGTTGAGTTTAAAACATTTGTACTGTGTGTCATGTGTTTGTTTACATTAAAAGTCTTAATATAAAATTAAGCATGGTCGTAAGCTTTGGGCTTCGACAAGGAAAGATTATGACGACAAAGAAAACAAACGAGAATAAAAGTTTTTCTCATGCATTGTTGGCAGACGTGCCATGTGATCATTGAGTCCTGAGTGGATCAATGTATCTGGTATGGACTATGGTTCCATATGACACATTGGGTTTCTGTGTGAACCAATGTATTTTGCTGGACTGAGTGTCCAATTTTATGCGATAACTATTGAGGTTCTGAGTGATGCAATAGGTTATGGACAATAAACTTCATTATTCGCAGTAACCATTGGGTTCTCTGTGTATAGACCAATGAGTTACATTTTTGAACAATAACCTTGGTACGTTGGAGAGTTGCCATTGTGTTATGTGTTCTTTTCTTGGGCATTGTTTTATTTCGTTTTTACAATGTGCCATGTGCGAGCTTGATCTTCTCAAAACGAAACAGAAAGTTGTGGAATCTCCGGAGATTAGGTATCAAAATTGAGCCAAGATATTGAAGTGTCATGCATTTTTCTAAAATGACGATGACTGTCAGATATGAAATCCTTTGAATTATTCTACTGTTATATAATTTTGTATATTGTGATTATATGGTATGTTCTGTTTTGTGTGTCGTGCATGTGGTTGTCTTTGTAAAACTCATATATTGGTAACTCACCCTTACAATATATCAGGTTTTATTTGTTCTCGTCGTTGTACCTTGGTACTGGCAGTCGATGGTGCGAAGGAAGTTTTAACTTCAATCGGGGATACTACTCTTGATCCTTGAAGAGGTTAGTAACAGTGGCGAGAACTAAAGAGTTCTTCCATTTGGAGTTTTGTAGAGTGACCAGCTTAGGATTTCCTTTGGGTAGTTTGTTTTGAGAAAGTTTGTGTAGGTGTTTTGAAAACCTTTATATGGTTCGAAGTTTTGTTGTGAGTAATATGGTTTTACTATTGCGATGTGCACGTTATGTTTGTAGTATTCAGAAGAAAAATTTTTATACCCAGATTTTCGGACATCGAAATGGTTCAATTTCCAAAAGCAATCAGCAAATTCCTTTTAATTTTATTTCTGCACGTGTTCACAAGGTAATGCCCAAGGGGGTGTTACAATGGTAATATAATTAGAGGATTATTAGCAACAGACTTTCTAATACTCTCTTTCCAACACCCACTCTTATATTAGTTAAAATTCATGCGGGTCTCACTATTTGGGAAATGGGTCTCACTAATTCATGTGAGTTCACAATTGAATTTTGTTGGATCCACATATATTTCAATCAATAAGAGAGAGTATATTAGTAAGAGTGTTAGAGAATGTGTTGTTATCATTTTTCATGTAATTAAAGTTTGATGTGTATGTCACAAGAGCGACTGAAGGGGAAACTTACCAGGTACAATTCAGTTGAGGGTCAATAAGAAAAAAATAATGGATTGACTCTGCAAAGTGGACAGAGTAGTTTGGCTCTCTCAGGCTTAACACCCGCAAGTAATTTGAAGCACTCGCGGCTTTTTTACTTAACTAGTGTAATTTGATAGTACAATTACGTAAATGGTTTACTATTTAAAATAATTACGGAATTAGGGTAAGCCGTAAATGGGAGTTACGAAATCAGGTATAAAAGTCGTAACCCTTACTCACGAATCACTTTTATATTTATAAAATAAAATAAAAGTAAGGGAGTCGTATACATCACATACGACTTAAATTTTTTATTATATTTTCTTGCAAGTCGTGTTTACTAGATACTACTTCAATCTTTTTTCATTTATTTTTTTTAAATTTTCAAGCTAGTCGTAACTAACACTTATGACTTATTTGTTGTTAAAAATTTTTTTTGGAAAAAATGGCCAAGTTACTTGCCATTGTTATCTTTTGTCCTCTTTCATATTGATGGTCAATGGTTGGAGCACATATTAGGGGTGGCAATTTGGATCATACTCTATGGGTACCCACAAAAAATACCCACATCGGATAGGATAATTACCCACTTTATGAGTTTGGGTTCGGGTATTGGTAATTACCAGCAAACAAGTGAGGGTATGGGTGCGGGTACGGGTACTCTAGTACCCACCCCGCACCCGCATATATATAATTATATAATTATAATTATATATCCATTTTTAAGAATAAAATTAATGTAAAAGTTTTAAATCTAGGGCTCATCAGTGTTTTTTCCCTTTCCGGACTCGCAAGTTCATGAATTTATTGTTTTGGATGTTTTTATTTAGTTTAATACTTTGGTTTGTAATGTTTCATGAGTAGTTTTGAATGGTTTTTAATTGAGTTATAATATTCTTTATGTTATTTATTGTTTTTTCTTTGTTAAAGTGCGGGTAACGGGTATAGATGGGTATTTAGGTACCCAGAGGGTACGGGTAAGAGTACAAAAGTTACTACCCACACGGGTACGAATAACTTTTTCAAACACGGGTATGGGGATGGGTACTGTAGTACCCTACCCATTGCCATCCCTACATAAAATGATAATAGGATAGGTTCACTATTAGAGATTCATTTTATGTATCCTTTCTCCAAGTCTCTATCATCATTTTATGTAGAAATAGGTTCACGTGAAAATTGGCCATTTAATCTTAAAAAAAATTAAAATGGTGAAGTTGTGATTCTTGGGTACCACTTGTTAAAAAATAAATAAAATAATGAAATCGTATTTCACGGTTACGACTTGTTAAACATTTTTTAAAAAAAATGCCAAAGTCGTATAAGCTAAATACGATTTATAATTAAAAATAATAATAAATAACATAAGTCGTATGTGATATATACGACTCATTTATTTTTTTATTTTATGAATATAAAAGTAATTCGTTTGCATGGGATATGACTTTTATATTTGGTTTTGCAACTCTCAGTTACGACTTACCCCAGAAGCGTAAATATTTTAAAAACCACACCATACACGTAATCGTGGAAACAAATTGCACTAGTTACGTAAAAATCCCAGCACTAGCACTCGCCTAGCTTCCTGCGATCTTCAGTGGTGTCGACCGTTTCAGACAGTGTTCTTGCCTCATTACAACAATCAATGGGTGATCTTTCATTGTTGAAACCCATTAGAAACATGCTACAGGGAACCATATTGGATAAAATTTGTCCGCAATCAATTTGAATTGCACCTAATCTTGTCACCAATAAGCTTTAAGTCATCACAAGCAGGAAGACAATCACCATTTTATTCTCTTGCATCTTTGAATATGTATGTATATGTTTGTGAGTACCAAGTTGTAATCAACCACTAGATGTATATGGCCTAGTTTATAGCAAAGTATTATTATCATTATTTTATGGTAACATTAATGTGTTGTAATTACCTTTCTCTTTTGATATTCATTCTGATTTGTTGCACTCTATATACATGATCAATTATTTGTTAAATTGGTTATAGCGTCATTTTATGATAACATATTAATGTTTAGTGATGATCCTTCTTTTTTTTATTTGGATTTGGATTCTGAGAGATATACTTTATAAGAAACTAAATAAAATTTTATAAGATACAAACACATCATGCATGTTTGATGTATAATTGATTCTCTTAATTTTTCATCCACGATTAGGATATTTACTCAATAATTAATTGCCTTTTAGATTTGGTCACCCACTTTAAAATATAATAATAGTTTTGATTGAATACCACAATAATTATTTAGATTATTTAAAAAACTTAAGTAAATATCACAAGACTTATTTATCTTAAAATAGACTTTTTAAATCATAATTCAATGCTAAGACAAATTTTTTGAAATTTTATTTTTTGAAAAGTTAAAAAATATAGTTTCCATCTTTGACCGAGTATTCCCACAGACAAAGCTAAGACTAATATTCGGGTCGAGGTGATGGTTAAGTATATTTCTCCCTAAAGTGACGATTTCAGAATTTGAATATCTGATCTTATAGATAAAGTTCGTCCAGAGGCACAGTTCACTTCCACTGCAACCAACCACTTTTGGGTGTTAAAAATATATATTATATCATAAGAACTGAATTTTAGTTATTTTGTTCCAATTTATCCTTTCCAGTAAAAATCCAAACAAACAAGTATATAAATTTTAGATTTTTTTAATAAATAATTACTTTTTTACATAAAAAAAAACCTAAACAAATAGGTTTTTGAGATAATTAAGAGAATAAGCGAATACAAAAAATTATATGAATGAAATAATACTTCTTAGCAGCAAATAATAAGTTTTTTTAAAAAAGAAAAAGCAAACAATAAGTTAACCGAAGTTTGTTAAAAAAAACAAAATAAGTTAACCGAAGTGGGGTAATTTGTATTTTTTTGAGAGCAACGAGCATAAACAAAGTTTTTTCCTGAATTGTGACTTGGATACCTACTGTATGTGTATGTTTGAATGAGTATTTGAGAAACGTGATTTTGATTTTGAATGAAATTTATTTTGTAAAATTAATTTCAATTAAAGTAAAATTATTTATATTTGAATTAATCACGTAAAAATAAGTCAAACGAAGAGCACCAAAAGAAATGAGTTAATCGATAAATTTGAGATTAAAAGTCATGTTTGGAGAGAAAAAAAACTTCAAATTCTACCTTCAAATTTTTATTCCAGCAAAATCAATTAACGAGAACAACTAAACATAATGAAATCAATTTTTATGTCTTGTGGTGAATCCAAACATTCCCTTAACCCGATTGTTCAATACCATCTTCGCCACCTGACCCTGTCTCACGGCGAAACCACATTTCGCGTCTTCCGGCGACAGCATGCATTGTTCCGCCACACCATCACCACTCTTCCTCTGAGCTCCGCCGGTTCTGCTTCCATCCCTCAAGGTAATAGCTCAGGTTCGTTTCTGACTATCTGCATTTTATATTTGGTCATGTCGGCATCTTCATTTTGCATTTCAGAAAGAAAAAAAAGATTTTTCAACCAAAGTGTTGGACAAAAAATTATCTTGTTATGGTGGGTTGGTGATCCAGAAAAAATATGTTGGTGTTTGAGAATGTGGCTATTTTCATTTTTTATTATTATTTTTTCGTAAATTGGGTTTGGATAAGTGAGAGGTGATAGCTAAGTATAAGTTCATTAATTTGAGGGCAATGTAAATTTTGGGATATGACATTTTTTTGGAGAGACCCCACGTGAGATTATTGGACATTGAAGAAAAATGCAAGTGTACTAGAATTGGGAGTGCAATGAGAGTCCTTTGTTATGGTTATTGTCATACTGAATTAGATATTTAGATCATTTTTAGGCTCTTCTTACATATAAGTCTGCTCTATCATATCATTTGTATGAATTCTGTCTTGCTTTGGCATAGAGAGTAATACTCACTTCTATTGAAATGTATGTATAATTGGCTAATTGGAGGTTTGAGAACCGTTGTTGTTGTTGTTGTTGTTTTTTTTTTTTTTTTTTAGGTTTTATTGCTGAACATTCTGGAAATTTGATTTGACTGATCAAACCTTTGTTATTTTGAATTGATTTTCGGATATGTTTCAATTGATATCTTAGTATGAAACCCTGTAAATTTTCATTACCTTTAGAGACCTGGAACTTCGTCATCACTGTTCTGAAAGTTGCTGCAAAGATCATGAGTTTCGTAGCAGATTCCCTTTTTAATTTAGTTGACTGATGAAACCTTGTAATTTGATTTGATCTTTGGATGTTACAAATAACATCGTAATCTGAAACTCTTTAAATTTTTTTGTTTTTTAGAAATCTAGAACTATATTTAAATTGTGGCAAGAGTTCCTGCAGAATTATGATGTGAATTCTGCCACAAATCTCTTTTCAATTTTATTTGATTGATCAAACCTGGTTTTTTCGACATGAAAACCTGCAATTTTTTATGATTTTTGGAAACCTAGAACTATATTTAAATTGTGTCAAGAGTTGTACATAATTCATGAAATATAATATAGTTTTAAATGTATGAGTTCGATATCCATTTATAAAAACTAATTAATGGATGAGTTGGATAGTTATTTATTATACGAATCATGGATGGATTGAATTTTTTTAATGCTTTTTTAACGGATTATAAATGGATTAATGGTTTTTTTTTTACCCATCTATTGTGTTCTAGTCCAAAATCCATCTAATCCTTCTATTTGCCCCCCTGCCCCTAGTTAAGTGTGTGTAGATAACATTATTCTTTTCTTCTTCTACTTAAACCTAAACCAACCTTAGCTGTTTACCGAGAGTTCCATTCCCCTTATTTTTTGAAGCGTAACAGTCCTATGTTGGTAGTTCAGTTAGTAAGGATTAAGGAGCAGAAAGAGTAAACTTCAAACCATTAGATGGTTTGCACCTTAATCCTTTGCTTCTGTCCCTTACCTCTGTAAATCCTCTCTATCCTAATTTATCCTCTCCTATCCCTCATCTCTTCTTTTAGGCCCAGTTAAGGAGCCATTTAGAGGTCTCACTTTGGGCTTTCACCAGGCCCATAGGGTCCTAAGCTTTAAAAAATGTGGAAAAGAGGAATGCAGAAATACTGCAAGAAACGTAAAATTTTGGATTAACATTTTGTAATATGTAATATAACTATATAAGAAGCCGTAGGGGAATAGGAAGATGACGGTAGGTGAAACGCCAAATAAGAATGAATGGTGTTGGATTTTGAATTTGATTGATGACAATGTAAAATGTAACAGAATGCCGATGGAAGTAGCAGAAATTGGAAGTGGTGGGACCTACAGCTTGAGTTGGATTTAATCTATTACCAACTTCTCCTGTTCTTTGCCGATCTCACACTATCAATTCTTCTTCTGCTGATAGGTATACCCATATTTCTTGTATTGTTTTCAGTTTCACCATCTGATTTTCCATTTCACGCTTCTCTATTAGAGTAAATGCCCAAATTTGTACTTAAGAAAAAGTGCATTTCCCAATGAAATGAAAAAACTAACTTGGTCCCTAAAAATCTTAAATGCTGCTTAAAATGGCCATTTTAAGACAAATTTTAGAGACTTGTTAGTGCCTATCAAGGACTATTGTTTTGGTTTGCATCAAGGGTATCCCCCAACAAAGCTTTTTTCGTACATGGTCCCCTAGTCATTATGCTTAAGGAACCCAGCTATCTACGTGTGGGCCCTTGTTGGTTATTGATAGAAACTGATAAAATCTACTAAGGAATTATATGAATGATACTATATTATTGATGATTCTCTGGGGGAATTGACCCTAGCAGATAGAATACAGAGAGAACACAATGACCTCTAGGAATTCGAGAGCCTAGTCTCTCCCAAACCATACCACCACAAACTAACTGAATCCCTCCCAAATCCCTTCTACCCAATATTTATCAGATACTCCTATTCTAACTGCACACAGCAGTTACATATAACAGTTACTATATATATATATATAGCAGTTACTAATAGTTAATAAAAAACTGCCTACTAAAATATTACATGCTGCTGCCAATGCATAATTAACAGAGGCCCATTATTATTCCTGTCCTAATCAGGGACCTATATCTAACAATACTCCCCCCCCCAACATTCACCTTGTCCTCAAGGTGAACAACGAGTGGCTCATTGAAAGTAAATTTCCCCGGGTCCCACTGTTTGAAGGACGCTCCAGCTGCCATAGATATATGTTGCTTCTGCTCTTTTTGAACCAATTCTGCCTTGAGGGCACCAATAATTCTATCAGCATTCCTCAAGTTGCTGGGTTGTGGCCTAATATTGAAAGAATTGAACCCAATATGGAGTGAACGCTGATCAATGGATGTACAATCAGCAACCTTTTTGTAAATCCACTGCTTCTTTTCCAATAACTGGACCTGGCCCATTAGGTTAATCCCTGGCCTTTTTGGGTAGACTTCCAATTGTGCGCTTGCTTGTCTCTCTTTGGCCTCATCTTGAGTCGTTGTCCTTGATTTTTTTTTCTTCATCGATGTTTGCTTGTGTCACTGGTTCTGGTTCTTGTTCCCCAGAATCTTGAAGATAAATTCCAAATTCTGGTTTGAAATGTATGAGCAGAGCCTTCTCAAAGGTGATGAACGCAACCTTTTGATTGGTTTCTCTCCAAGAAAGCCACCAACGGTAAGCTTCTCCATCAAGGCCCATCCAAACCCATGCTAACCAATCTTCCTCACGAACTCTAAGGGCTTCAAGGTACTGACTGAATTGGATCAGCCACCAATAGGCATCCCCGCTGCCGTCAAATCTTGGCATCGTTCTTGAACCCATTTTCCTCCTTATCATGAATTTATCCTTGGATCAGAACTGCTCCGATACCAGTTGATAGAAACTGATAAAATCTACTAAGGAATTATATGAATGATACTATATTATTGATGATTCTCTGGGGGAATTGACGCTAGCAGAGATAGAATACAGAGAGAATACAATGACCTCTAGGAATTCGAGAGCCTTGTCTCTCCCAAACCATACCACCACAAACTAACCGAATCCCTCCCAAACCCCTTCTACCCTATATTTATCAGATACTCCTATTCAAACTGCACATAGCAGTTACATATAACAGTTACTAAATATATATATATATATATATATATATATATATATATATATATATATATATAGCAGTTACTAATAGTTAACAAAAAACTGCCTACTAAAATATTACATGCTGCTGCCAATGCATAATTAACAGAGGTCTATTATTATTCTTGTCCTAATCAGGGACCTATATCTAACAGTTATCAACAAATATTTTAATTGCCATTTGACATTATTAGAAACCAAATCAGGATTTTTATATATCATGGACTAAATTGGGAGACATAAATTTGGTATTTACTCTGTCTCTCTATCATCTTAATCATCGTCATTTTTTTTTTCTGCTGGCCATTTGGGTTTCACAATTTTATTACTGTAAGTGCAAGCATTTCTTTTAAACAATACAAACATTTGGTTTCATTTTCATTTATGGTGCAGCCATCAGCCATCTGAGTTGATGGATGATCCGCAAAAGCATAGAATTCTGATGGCCTCGGATTTTTTCTATCCCAACTTTGGTGGTGTCGAGAATCATGTATATTACCTCTCCCAGTGCTTGCTCAAGTCAGGCCACAAGGTCAGATCAGACCATAAAGAACATTTTGTATTTAGTTCTAGCATTCTTTTTTTTATGTATGCAAAGGAGGCTTGTGTAGGTTTTCATAGTAGATTGGAGGTTTATGTAGTAAATGCAAACTATTTGAGGGGGAGTTATTTAATCTTTTCTTTATCTAAATTGTGTTGTTCTAGTTTATAATATTTTAAACTCAAAATAATTGATCATTCAGGTGGTGGTTGTAACTCATGCTTATGGAAATCGATCTGGGGTTAGATATATGACCGGTGGTCTGAAAGTCTACTATGTTCCATGGAGACCATTCTTTAATCAGAGCACATTTCCGACCTTGTATGGGCTCCTACCAATTATAAGAACAATTCTTATTCGAGAAAGAATTACTATAGTGCATGGACATCAAACCTTTTCCACACTTTGTCATGACACTCTTTTGAATTCAAGAATCATGGGATACAAGGTTGTGTTTACAGATCATTCACTGAATGGTTTTGGTGATGCTGGAAGCATCCACATGAACAAGGTTTTGCAGTTTACTTTGGCAGATGTGAGCCAAGCCATATGTGTTTCCCATACAAGCAAGGAAAACACGGTCTTGAGGTCGGGTTTGCAACCAGAGAAGGTTTTTGTAATACCTAATGCTGTTGACACTGCCATGTTCAAGCCAGCATTGGAGCGTCCCAGTGGATCAGAAGTTGTTATTGTTGTTATCAGTCGATTAGTTTACCGGAAGGGAGCAGATTTGCTTGTTGAAGTCATTCCCGAAGTGTGCCAATTACATCCCAATGTGAGCTTTCAAAAAGACTTTAGTTTGTCTTGCATAACCCAACTTAGGAAATCTGGGTCAAGATTCCTGTCAAATGTGGAGTTGATGGCATTAAGCTAAGGCTCCTTTTGGGAATGTTTTGCCTTTTTGTTCTGGTGCTTTAGGAATTAATGTCTTGCATACTGTAACTATTTTATTGATTTTCTTATGCAGAAGCCACATAAAATAATGTGCCAAGAGAAATATATAAGGCTGGAATTTTTAGATCTGTTTTTTTGGCTGTAGATTTTGAAAGGCGTAACTTGTATTTCCATTTGAAGGTTCGTTTCATTATTGGAGGTGATGGACCTAAGCGTGTTCGGTTGGAAGAGATGAGAGAAAAGCATTCTCTTCAAGATCGAGTTGATTTTCTGGGAGCTGTGCCACATGCACTAGTCCGATCTGTTCTAATATCTGGGCATATTTTCTTAAACAGGTACTTCCGCAAAAAGTTTTCCCTTTCTTTAAGTTTCTTTGTGACAAATATATAATTCTGTCATAATTTGTAATGGTTTGTCGAATCTTCTACACTTATTTACACTATGGGACTTGACAGACACCCTTCAAAGAACAAATGCACCAGTAGGTAGCACTACCGACATCCTAGCAGTTGGGAGAAGGGTCAGATTCACATCCAATCCAATATAGGGGTGTTTGGCACCCATAGAATGTGGACACCAGTTCGCCCAAACTTGTGACTGTCATGACCAACTCTCCCAAAAGCTTAAGCTGTTAAGTGAAGGCACATTAATGACTTTATTATATCTCCAATATTGAAGAACTTGAAAAGACTAGTGGCTTTGCTGCTTGCCACTTTTTGCTAATGTACTCTTGGTTCAAATAGCATACATTTAATGTGGGATGTGATCATGCACATGATGACCAATGACCTAAAAATCCACTTCAAAAATCAATATCTGATCCAATCTAGGGTGTGGTGTATCACATAGCTTTTCATATTTTGAAATTTGATTTCCATTTAAATATTAATGACTTGAACTTTATTAGCTGCTTTGTTCTCTGGGCATTAGGTTCTTGTTCTGAGTTCTATCCAACATTATTTCTTTTGTACCTGTTATCCAACCTGATTTTCGCATTGTTACAGTTCCTTAACAGAAGCTTTTTGTATGGCCATATTAGAGGCTGCTAGTTGTGGATTGTTAACCGTCAGCACACGCGTTGGAGGTGTTCCTGAGGTAGGTATGCTTTTTATGTAATTTTTCTTTGAGAATATTTCTTTTGAACTTCAGCTTCTTACCAATTCCACATTTTGGAATAGTCATGTGGGCATTGATATTCACTTCCTTGCTATAGGTTTTACCAGATGACATGATTGTTTTGGCAAAACCTAATCCCCGTGATATGGTGCATGCAATCCAAAAGGCGATATCTATGCTGCCTAAAATTGATCCACAAATCATGCACAGTCGAGTGAGTTTGTAGTCTAAAATATTCTTTTTCTGATGCCTTCAGTGGGAAAACTTGTTACTTTTTAATTTAAAAAGTAGTTAGTTTTTGTTGATTTATTTTATGTAGATGAAGGAACTCTACAACTGGCATGACGTTGCCAAAAGGACAGAAATTGTATATGACCGTGCTTTGAAGTGCCCAAATCCAAATCTACCAGAACGTCTCTCACGGTACACACTTTCATAGATCGAATTTGATTCTAATGGCAACACATAGCTGTAAAAGGGACTACACATGTGGTTCGTTCAGTTTTAATTATGTGATTTTGCTAATTACTTGAGCATAAAATTCTTTAAGATTTTCCGCTTTATTGAATTGGTGTCAGCTTATCAAAGCTTATTTGCTATAATGAATTAAGAAAGTTAAACATATCAGCAGCTACTTCCATGAGTTCTGATTGTCTTTGTTCTTTTAGACACCTCTCTTGTGGAGCATGGGCTGGCAAGCTCTTTTGCTTGGTTATGATCATTAGTTTTTTGTTATGGCATCTACTGGAACTATGGCAGGTAGGCTGCTGGTCTTGGATGTGTTAGACATTTTCAGCATAATTATGTTTTGGGAGTTTTTATTCGTTTATTTCCATTGTTAGCCTGCAGATGATATTGAGGAGGTGCCAGATGTTATTCTTTCACAAAACTATGATGGAGAGATGTTGCAGAAAACTCAGCAATGATAGATAAGGAGCATGATACATTATTTTGGTGAATTGCATAGTTTTCTCTTGCAGACTTAACTGAAATCTAGAATATCAGAAGAATAGTAATGTGTTTCATTAGCTTCACTCCATCCAAGTTCCCAGATCTTGAAATGGAGATAATCAACTGTCCTTTTCATGGTTGCCCTTGTCATATACATTTGCATGATATTAAGGGTCCAAACTTTACAGGTGAGATAATCCATAAAGAAAATTTATAAACATTCTGTAACTAACACTCAAAACCGTAGACAATTAGATAGTGATATTATTATATGGGAAACATGATTGTTTTCAATTTTTTTTTTCTATCTTTGGTAATTTCTTGGCCAAGTCAGTCAAAGGTGCTAGTCTATGTGGGCTGGCTCTTTATAAGACACCATGAAGACTGGCTTTTTTCTTCGAAATCTGAACCTTTTCCATATAATAGTAATAAAGGTCATGTGACAATTCCTAGTGAAAGGAGCTAATCTACTAGTTCTTTCTTTTGTATTATTTTTGAGAAATAAAGGCTACATGGCAGTTGTTTTCTGGTGTCACAAGCCACATGACATCACTATGTGAAAGATTTTAGTTTACTAGTACTAGTATGTTTGGATGCACGGTGGTTTGGTCCTTCGGTCCTAGAAGTCTTTTCCTTAAAAGGTACTGTGAGTAGCTTTTGATTTTCAAATATGATTCTTGACTCTTTTTAACGTGCATCCAAACATGCTATACATGGTTTTTTTCCCCTCCATTTTTAAAGGTATTTGGTGTTTATATGATAATCTTAGGCGAGTAAGACGTATGAGCCTTTGGACTCCTACACTCTACCAGTTCAGTTTTAAATTATGATTAATTTGCGATAATGTCAATTGTACAACACCAGGAAAGCCTAGCTGTCATAAATACAAAACTATGAGGTTAAGAATCATTTTTTTGTGTATGTTTGGATAAGCGTTTGATAAAAATGATTTTGATGCAATTGATTTTATAAAATTGATTTGGTTATAATTGAGTTTGAAGTGAAATGGTTTATGTTTGGATGTTTTCATTTTGAAAGCAATTCCCATAGAAATGGAGATCTCCATTTCTCTTCCTATTCAACTGACATGTGGCATTGAAAGGATTCAAGGGCTGAGATTTAATTAGATTTAAAATAATTTACGTTTTTTTGAAGGAAAAAAAAAACTAAAAATGTTTTCAGTTTTGGGGGGAAGGAATTTGTTTCTCCATTCCTTTGCACATACACAAGAACAAGATACTCAATTCCTTCGCACCTCCACACCTGACCATAGTCACGATGTCGTGTCCCCCCATTCCCTACGTCATAGCGTCGTCGCGCCCCTGTCGTTGCACCGTCGCGCCCCCACGTCATCGTGTCGCCGCACCCATACGTCATCGCACCCTTGCACCTCCATTCCTCCACACCTCAATTGACAAATCAATCAAATTCAGAGACGACGTCGGGCTGGACCATACAGGGATAGCAGATCTATGGTAGAGATATGTGTCTGATCATGGTGGAGCGGTTGGGTCGTGCGGTGGACAGCGTGACTAGAGGGGCGGTGGCCGTAAATGATGAAGAGGTAGTGTGCATGGTGGTGCTGTCTTCCTTGTGCGGTGGTCTGAGGTGCCAGAATTGGACCGTTGGAGACTGATTTACGGCGGCAGAGCAAAATTGGTGATTCACGGTGAGATGGAGCTTATGGTAGTGATGGTTAGGTGTTTTGATGAAGATGAGGAAGGGGGATCGATGATCTAAAGAAAAACTCAAAAAAGAATGGAATTGGTGGTGGGGAGCTTAGTGAGGGAATGATGAAAAAGAAGATGCAGTTTTTCAATTTTTTTTAATTTAAATTGTTTTAAATTAAATTAAATCTCAGCCCTTGAATCCTGTAATTGCCATGTGTCAGATACACAGGAAGAGAAATGAGATCTCCATTTCATCTTTTAGAAATGGAGAGGATCGTGACTAATACATACCATATGGGCGATTTCGTTGAGAAATGGGAGAGATATAATTGCTGAGAGATATTGCATTTAATTTATTACTTGAAAACTCTAGTCGAGTATAAAGTTTAATAAAAGGTTGCCTATTTTTACTCTCTCACAAGTCACAAGTGTTGACTCCCGCATTTTAGCATATAAAGCTGATATTTCCAAATGCAAAGGGGTGATCTACGAACATTTATCCAATTGTACAGTTTACTCGATTAAACGATTAGGTAAAAGTCTAGAACACCCTAAACTATTTTATTCTGCATTCTTAAATAGAAAAATACACAACTGAAACCAGTGAGCGATAAAGGACATTGAAAATCACAATCAATTATTTCACAAGTTCCCGATACAAGGAATCCACATAATTAGCTACATTCATCCAGCTTGCTTCATATCGCTTCTGCTTCAGCTATCAATTATTTAGTACAGTACTTAAGCTAAACTCCCCAAACTCCACACCTTACACTCCACATAAACCATTCATGACTAACTTTCCACTTGAAAGTCCAAAATCAAGTGTGCTTGGCAAGGAAGGCAAGGATAAGTTGATTCACCTGTGTGGGAAATTGTTCTTGAACAAAATGGGTTCCCTCAGGGATAAATGTAATCTCCATATTGGGAGCAAACTGTTTCCCTTTTTCACCCTTTGTCAAATCCTCAATCCCTGGAAACTTGAGAATATAATCCTTGCCACCCATTATAACAAGTGTTGGAACTTTGACTAGAGGAGGATCTGGTAAGTTAAATTTTTCACCAACTGACCTACAAATGCAAACAAATCAACCATTAACAAGAACTCACCAACAAATCAGAAAATCTGAGAGGCCAACTTATCTTAAAAGACAATAAAGAAAAATGGCAGCACCTATATGGAACCTGCAGTGTAGTTTGGAATCCAGATTTCTCATACGAAGCTCCATATGTTGCAAGATCCTCCTCTGTGAACCAAGAGGGAAGAGGAGTAGATGGTTCCACCAAATCCATGATCTCCTGGTTTTCATTAGCAATAGGTAATTCACTCTTTGAGAAGAGAATGTAAACATTTTTCACAACAGTCTTTGCATCAAAACGTCCAAAATCAGCCTCTGCCCTTCCTGGTTCCTGATATAGATGGAAACAAGATCAATATTATATTACCTGTCATTATGGTTGAGATTCAAAGAAATTTAAGCTTACCCTCCATCTCAAAAGGTAGAAGCCTTCAGGAAAGTATTTCTCATACATAGAGGGGCCAGGTGGAACATATGGAACTCCCAGTGTTATAACTCCCAAGACCCTTTCAGGGTGCAAAATGGAAAATAGATGTGCAGGACGAGCTCCGAAATCTTTCCCAACAAGAAAAACCTAATGTGCATTGAGGAGGGGAGAATCAATTAAGCAACAACTAAGCATATCTCTTTATGCTCTCAATAATTCCAACTATGACACTAGCATTTCAATTTGCAAGTTTTTAGCACAATGAATTCATCAAGATCAATCACACTTGAAACTGTGAATCATGAATTTCACTTAAAAGAGGCAAACATAAACATTAAGCAAAAATTATATCTTGAGTTCACAACTGAAAATTGATACAACTGTGAAATCTGAAACCGAAATTCAATGAGGTAAACAAAAGAACTTATACCACAAACATTATCAAATTTAATAGTAAAGACATCAACAAAAGTTAAAAGTTACCGTGAGAAAAACTGAAAGATAATTCAATGGACTATAAAATTTTCCGACAAATAAAATATGAATGACATGGTTTAGTCACAATTAAGGTTCTTCGCCTCTCCTCAAAGACGTATTTTGCAGGTTTCAAACTCAAGTCTTCTCTCATAAGCTCAGCTTGCACAACCCAACCAAGTCACATCCATTATGTAAAAAAGTACCTTTTTTTTAATAGAACTTTTATATAAGATACACTATTTATTTTGAAGAAAAACATCAATACAAATTCGTAAGGGCAATATTAGTCATTTTAAAACTTTGTAGGAATATTTTCGTTCAAAAAAAAAAATTTTATAATAACTTTTCCCTGTTTCCATTACCATATCATCTCTCATCTATGGACCGGATAACCTGTCGATGCTTTAGCCTAAAGTCACTTCATCATTTCCTGAAAACCGCATACGATTTTATTTAAACGATAGTTTACCATAGTATAAACGAACGAACCCAGGAAATCCAAATCCCTCATCTATGGCATCTTTTTTTCTAGAACTTACTCATTGTAACTTTTCCAGATAATATAACATTTTTTTTTTCCGATTCTAATCACTTTTAAAATGTTTTTTACAGGTGATTTTATTAAGATTTTTTTTTTTTACAAAAAATAAAAATTCTTAATCAAGTGGGTCATTAAAGTAACTCCTGTGTTTACCATGATTTGTGAAAAAAGATACAGAGTACCGACATGCAACCACACCATTGCAGTTGAGTTGACCTTGCATGAATCATCATGATCAAGTCAAGGACACAACGCCAAACACTATAAAATTTGTGTGTACCTTTGAAAGAGCAAGAGCATCTAGAATTCCAAGGAGGTCAGTGAGAAGATCAGAGAAGGTAGCGTTATCGGGTTGGGGTGGCGGGTCGGAGAGCCCGTATCCTCTGTAATCGGGTGCAATTGCTCTGAATCCGGCGTCAGCGAGTGCAATCATCTGGTGTCGCCACGAGTACCATATCTCAGGGAACCCGTGCAGGAATACGACGACGTTTGCACCTGAAACACCAAAAGAAGCGTGTTTCGTTTTGATTGATAAATAAATAAGATAACAAGCAGTGGAAATAAAATGCATTGGTTTCCACTGGATTCTTCTCACCGGTTCCAATTTCAGCGATGTGGAGGTTGAGAGCGCCAACTTTGACAAATTTGTGTTGGATTTGATCCATGAAGACAGTGGTCAGAGCGAGCTTCTTCTGTGTCTCAACACCCAGTACTGTCTGTCTTGCTGCTCTAACGCTCCTTTTAACCTCACAATACCCACGTTGCACTACAATGGAAGACCGCGAGATACATAATAACAAATAACTTTAGGAATTTTTTTTTTTTTTTTTACTTAATATTGCTTTTAAAATATTTAATTTTAAAGTTCTCATATATTAAATCAGAATATACCATGTGGTTAGTCAGTCTAGCCCCTTAAACAAGCACTTGGGGGTTTGATCTCTGACTCTTGTGTATGGAGAAAATCTGATTGAGAGAGGTTAGTCCTTCAATATCGTCCAATACTTCGAGGAATTAGTCTCTACAAATACGTACGGAAATATCTTGGGAAACTAAAAATCAGAATACGAAATTCTTTCCCTTAAGCAAGGTTTTACGTTCAACTATATTATATTAAGGGTCTGTTTGCTAGTCTTGTTTAAGAGGGGAAGTAAGGGAAAATGAAGGTTTATGAGAACCTCTCCCTTATTTGTGAGTGCAAAAATTTGGAGGGGAAGTTTTTTAGGATTTTAGAAAACCCCCCAAACCTCTCCTCACCTCAATTTTTTGGTTTACCCTAATTTGGGGTTTTTTGGGGGTTTTCCCCAATTTTTAGAGGAAAATGAATAATTTTTTTTTTGCATTAGTATTAATTTTTTTTTAGAAGTGCATTAATATTATTTAACAAATATTACCTATGTTAATTTTCTAAAATAAAGGTAAAATTATAAAAGTATGCTATAAACCCTCCATTTACTTTTCCTCGTACAATATGCACTCATAAACAAGGGAAGTGATAATACTCTCCTTCCCCTCCCCTCCCTCTCCTTTCCTTCCCCTTTGATCCCCTCACTTTCATTTCCCTCCAAACTCCCGAACAGACCCTAAATTAAAATATTTACACTTGAATGGCAGTCGTTTTTTTACATTGCCGATAAAGTTCACTTTGCGTCCTTATTTACTTTCACTATAATTAATTAATTACTCTTGCGTTAAATATTTAAAAAAAAAATAGATACACGTTAAGGAACGATGTTAAACAAACAATAAAAGAATGTGATTATTTTTAAGTTTAAAATTCAATTTAATCTTTTAAGTAATTAATAAGATTTAATAATTTAATAAGAATAATAAATGCTTCCTAACATCTGCAATAAAAAAGTACACATTAACAAATTTCTCTGTTTCCTATTCCTATAAAAATTTCTTTATTTTGATAAATTAATTACTTATTAAGTTACTGTTATATACTTATATTAATGCTGTAAAATAATCTATAATAACAATAATAATCTATGTCTATATCTATATCTATGGCGAGTTCTATAGTGGATCAGTGACATGGGTGGTCTACGGTGGATCATGACTTTTAACCACTAGTTTAATCTCTTCCTTGAAGCTTCACAGAATCTAACCGTGTACTCTATGCACCAAATCTTTCCCTTTTTCTTCTGCCCCTCCCTTCTTCTTCTGGTACCTGTAGTAATTTATCTTCTCTCTTTCTTTTCACACCTGAAAACCATAGATCTTGACAAGGAACACCTGCAATGACACATCGAAAATAACAAAAAATTTGAGTTTTTTTGCCCAACACAATTCGCTTGGTTGCTGATAAATTTGAACAAAATTGAACCAAATTTAATGAAATCATAGATCAACAAAAAGAAAGAAAATTTAAATCTGATGTCCATGGGGAGAACCTGGAGAGTGTGGAGGTCGAAGATGAGGTCCAAAGCGTCGCCGCCGCTGTCAAGATCATCGCCGCCGTGGTTGGAGGTTGCGCCGCCCTTCAGCCGCTTCTCCAAGTAGCCACAAAACATGGATAGAAACCCCATGGACATCAGATTTAAATTTTCTCTTTTTTTTTTCCTGCACTTGAAAACCCCATAAAGGCTTAAAATTTGAGACTTAAAACCAAATATATAAAGACCCATTTACTCAAAATTTTATCTTTCTCTTCTCCCACTGCACCATGTTTAGTGATGATGGTGATTCTAAGAGAGGTTGCTCCTCTTAGAGGAGAGATGAGAAGCAGGGGTGGGGTGGGGTTACCGGAGTGCGGAGGAGCGGTTAGGTTGTGGTGGTGGTGGCCGGAGGAACGATCTCCGACGAAGTCAGTGTCGGTGGTGAGAGCAGGGGAAGGTGGAACGATGCAAGGAAGAAGGAGGGGAGGAGAAAAAGGGAAAGATTTGGTGCATAGGGAACACTGCTAGATCATGTGGAGCTGCAAGGAAGTAATTAATCTAGTGGCTAAAAGTCATGGTCCACCATGGACCACCCATGTCACTGGTCCACCAGAGAACTCGCCCTATATCTATATCTATATCTATATCTATACCTACATCTATATCTATATTCAATATTTCTCTCTCTCTCTCTCTCTCTCTATATATATATATATATATATATATATATATATATATATATATATATATATATATATATTTGAGAATAATCTCAAAGTGGAAACCTCCACATGTCAATCTTTGGAGCCATTTTTCTTGTATATGTGGCTTCACCACAAGTCTTCCTTCCAAAGTTGACTTACGTGTCGCACTCACATTAATTTGAAAACATATTAAATCTGAATATGAATATATTTCAAATTTCAAATCTATAAACAATACATTTTTAACCCCTATGCAACGTCGTTTTGCCATGTGTCTTCTTCCTATGCAGGAAGTGGATCAATTCTATGGATGCCAAGTGTCAACGCTATAATTTTTTTGATTTATTATTGAATTTATAAACTTAAAACAAATCATACAACAAATATTGTTAAATTTAAAAACTAATTTTTAAATAGTGTTTTATTTAAAAACTAATTTTTACGTATTGTTATTTAAATTTAAAAACTAATTTTTAAATATTGTTATTTAAAACAAAAAATCATATTTACGTAAATATTGTTATTTATTTAAAAAGTAATATTTAAATTTCAAATTTAAGGTCATATCAAAAATGGATTTACGTAAATCTTATCAGATTTGAAATCAAATTTAAGTTCCGTAAATTGAAATTTTATCAGATTTTAATTTTAAATTTAACTGATCTTATCTAATTATTTAATTTATTTCAAATTTAAGGTCATATAAGATGTTGCTGAATCTATCTATCTATCTATCGATCTATAAACAATACATTTCTATCCCCTATGCAACGTCATTTTGCCATATGTCATCTTCCTATGCATAAAATGGATCAATTCTATGGTGTTGAGACCTTATAAGTCTAAAACACATTCAAAGTGTAAATCCTCTATGTTTTGATGATTCCAAATAGTTTCAAGTATGGTAATATTGAACCAAATGAAATTACTGATATATTTGATAAGTGTGCAGGAAAATAGACTTGAAGTCACTCGTCTAAATTTCACCCGTCTACTTTTTAGTAGAAGCTCAGCAGTGACTCGTCTAAAGTTTCACTCGTCTAAAAAATGAGTCAAAGAAAGTCAACGCTCAAGAAAGACTAAGCTCAGTTGATGACGTGGCAAGAAGCATGCGTCTAAGTTTGGCTCAGCTGACCACCCGTCTAACTTTTGGATCATGACTTTCACCCGTCTAAGTTTCTGAACAAGCTTTCACCCGTCTAAGTTTTTGGATGACTTTCACCCGTCTAAAAATTCTCATTACTGACACCAAGTCAGTATGTCAGAAATCAAGTCCAAGTCACCATATTCAAAATTATAGGCCATCCTTATGGACCTCGAAGACCTCTGGATAATAGCTCGAAGGACAAAGAATAAAAGAACGTTGTTTCAAGGTTTTAAGGAATAAACACGCTATCTCTGCACCACTGCAGTAACCTTTTGCCTATTCCAGTACAAAGTAAAAGTACTTTATGGAAAAGTAAACTGATGTTGCACTGAAAGAGGAAAGCTCTCTGCAACAAGTACAAGAAGCCTGCTGCCATATACTCTGAAAAGAACAGCTACTCAGTCTAAAGTGTACTCTTGGACACTCTTGACAATGCCCAATGTTTTCAAGCATTTAATGAATACTCAGAAAGACTCTTTGGCATTAAATGGTGTCTCAGAAAGCTCAAGTCAGATGAACACACTTTCTGAAGCTGTGTCAAACGAATCTCTTGATTGAAGCCTTTAAATAGATCAAACAATGAAGATGAAGACAAGAAGTTGAATATCAAAAGAACTCTGCACAGAAGCATTTACTCTCTTCATTAACTTCTTCATTCCTTCATTGAATACATACTCAATCATTAGATATAAATTCGCAGTCTTTCATACTTCATATTTATTCCACTCTCTGAGTGTGATCTGAAAGACTTGCAAGTTGTATTAACTATACAAACCGTCTATCTCTTACTGTTTTTGAGCCTGAAGAGGCTAGGTGAGAAAAGAATACTTGTTTGAGTGTTGAGCCTGAAGAGGCTAGGTGTGCAAAGAATACTTGTACTGTAATTTACTCAGTTATAGTGGAAACTTGGTGCTGCCAAGAAACTGGACGTAGCCCTGTGGATTTTGGGGTGAACCAGTATAAATCTCTTGAGTGATATTTCTTCTCCCTTATCTTTTAATTTGTTTGAGTATTGTTTCAGTCTTAGCTTTTTAACTTGGGGAGTTAATACTGTGGTTATCAAACTCTTTTTAATCTTCTTGATTTGTGTGTGCTATTCTGTTTTAATATTAGACGTTTCACTCGTCTAATCCTATCTTTATCAAACCTTCTTGCTGTGCCTGCGAAAATCCTTTTTAAGTAACCGAAAAAGTTGGTAAACACAATTCAACCCCCCTTCTTGTGTTCACTTTGGTTATTTCAGTTGGTATCAGAGCTCAGCCTCTGGGTTGAGCACTTAACAGTGTAGAGGAAAAGATCTTGGAGATGGCAGGAGAAACCAGTGGAAGCAAGAACCATGCTGGAGAAGGATCCTCAATGTCGAGACCTCCTTTCTTCAATGGAGAGGACTACACTACTGGAAAGAAAAGATGAAGTGGTTTTTACAATCCACCAACTCTGATCTTTGGGATATTATTGATGAAGGTCCTTTTGTCCCTAAAGATGACAAAGGAGAGGAAGTTCCTAAAGCAAACATGACCACTGATCAAAGAACAAAATGGCAGCTTAATGCCAAAGCTAGATATGCAATCATGTGTGCTCTGAGCAGAGAAGAATTTGAAAAAGTCTATGCTTGTGAGTCTGCAAAAGAAATGTGGGACTCACTAGCTATTGCTCATGAAGGAACTAGCAAAGTCAAAGAAACAAAAGTCAGCATGCTTGTCAGAAAGTATGAGCTGTTCAAAATGGAGGAAGGTGAAACTATTGGCCAAATGTATGGAAGGTTTCAGACCATAACCAATGGATTGAAATCTCTGGGAAAAATTTACAAGACTGAGGAATACATTCAAAAGATTCTCAGAAGTCTTCCAAAACAATGGAGACCACCTGTAACTGCTGTGTCTCAGGCCAAGGATCTAACAACAATGAAGCTTGATGAGCTTCTTGGGACTCTTCAGATTCATGAACAAGAACTGATTGAAGAGAACAATGGAAAGAAAAACAAGTCCATTGCACTCAAAGCTGACAAGAAGTCATCTAAGGGAGCAAGTTCAAAAGCTCTCAAAGCAGATGAATATTCAGAAGAATCTGGAGAATCAAATGAGGATGACTCAGATGATGAAGATGATGAACTGTCTCTCTTCACCAGAAAAATGAAGAAGCTCTGGAAGAAAAGAAACTTCAGAAAAGACAAACCCTTCAGGCGCTTCAACAAAGACAAGCATAACAAGGATAGTGGATCTAATGACAGAAATGTCATTGTATGCTATGAATGTAAAAAGCCTGGTCACATCAAGGCAGAATGCCCTCAAATCAAAAAGCAATCTTCCAAGAAATTCTTCAACAAGAAAAAGAAAGGAATGATGGCTACTTGGGAAGATCTTGATGAAAGCTCCACTGAAAGTGAAGGAGAGGAGCTTGAAGCAAACCTCTGTCTTATGGCTGATACAGATTCAGAATCAGAAACTGAGGTACATTCTGAACTTGAAAAATTGAATGATGCCTATGATGAACTTTTGGAAGAATCCAACTATATATCTAAAGCTTTTAGATCCCTCAAGAGACAGTATGCTAAACTCTCTAATGAGTACACACAGAAATCTCTAGAGTGTGAAAAGTTAGCTGAAGAGAATAGTAAACTTAAGACTGAAAAGTCTGAAGTTGAGATCTCAGTTGAAACTCTACCATCTGAAGAAGTAACTAAACTTCAACAGAAAGTAGAAGAGCTCATCTCAGATCTTGCCAAGTTTGTTAATGGTAGAGATAATCTGACTAAACTCTTAGGAAGTCAGAGGCACTCCCTTAACAAAGAAGGTATTGGATATTCCAATCAAGAACATCATAAAGGATCAACAAAGTTTTCAAATGTAGCTGCTAAATCTATATGTTCCTACTGTGGAAAAGCTGGACATATCATGTCTAAGTGTATTCACAAAAAGAGAAGGAAGTCTTTACAGACTCCTCACACTAACAAAAAAGGACCCAAGAAAATATGGGTACCTAAGGTCATGATCATTCCTGTTGCAGACATTCTCAACAGAACAAAGCAAAACCTGTCATGGTATCTGGACAGTGGATGCTCGCGACACATGACAGGCGAAAGGTCTATGTTCCTAGACCTCCAACCTAAGAAAGGTGGACATGTAACTTTTGGTGGCAACCAGAAAGGAAAAGTTGTTGGTTTAGGTAAAATTGGTGGTAAACCTCCCTTACCTGTTATTAATGATGTGTTATTTGTGAAAGGATTAAAACATAATCTGCTTAGCATAAGTCAATTATGTGACAGTGGACTCTCTGTATCTTTTTCTAAGGATGCATGCATAGTCAATGACTGTAATGGAAAAACCCTCTTTTCTGCTAAAAGGCAAAACAATCTATATAAGATTGACATGACTGAACTTTCAGATCAAAGTGTAACATGCTTTATGTCCAAAGAGGATGAAAAATGGCTGTGGCATAAGAAATTAGGACATGTTAGTATGAAGCAAATTTCAAAATTGAAAAAGCATAACCTTGTGAGAGGATTGCCTGATATTTCTTTTAAGAAAGATATTTTGTGTGATGCATGTCAGAGAGGCAAACAAGTAAAATCAAGTTTCAAATCTAAGAAAGAAGTCACATCCTCTAGACCTTTGCAACTGTTACACATGGATCTGTTTGGACCAGTTAGTGTAGCTAGCCTAGGTGGAAAGAAATATGGTTTTGTCATAGTTGATGACTATTCTAGATTTACATGGGTACTCTTCTTAACCCACAAGGATGAATCTTATAAGGCATTTTCAGTATTCAGTAAAAGAGTACAAAATGAGCAAGGTTTCTGTATCTCTGCTATTAGAAGTGATCATGGAGGAGAATTTGAAAATGAGCAGTTCAAACTGTTCTGTGAGGAAAATGGTATTTCTCACAATTTCTCTGCACCTAGAACTCCACAACAAAATGGAGTAGTTGAGAGGAAGAACAGATCTCTTCAAGAGATGGGAAGAACAATGCTAAATGAAAATAATCTTCCTAAGTACTTCTGGGCAGAAGCCATTAACACTGCTTGTTATGTACAAAACAGAATACTGATCAGGCCTATTCTAAATAAGACTCCTTATGAATTGTGGAAAGACAGAAAACCCAACATATCATATTTTCATGCATTTGGTTGTGAATGTTATATTCTCAACACAAAAGATCATCTTGGTAAATTTGATTCTAAAGTAGATAAAGGAATATTTATTGGTTATTCTGAAATGTCTAAAGCTTTTAGAATTTTCAATTCTAGAACTTCTGTTGTAGAAGAATCAATTCATGTAAAGTTTAATGATGGTTTGAAGACTGATAGGGAACTATCAGATCTAGAAGATGATGTTGCAGGTATTGAACTCAATCCTACAGTAGAAGAATCTTCAGACAAGTCAAAAGTAGACGTATCTGAAATACAGACTGATGCTGATAAGTCTGAAACTCAGACTCTAAAGAAAGATTGGAAATTCAAGACCTATCATCCAGAAGATCTCATCATTGGAAGTCCATCTCAAGGAGTTAGAACCAGATCTGCCTTCAATGAAAACAACAACATGGCCTTCATATCAGATTTGGAACCTAAAAAGATTGAAGAAGCTCTGCAAGATGAAAGCTGGATTCTAGCCATGCAAGAAGAGCTAAATCAGTTCAAAAGGAATGATGTCTGGTCACTAGTTTCTAAACCCAAAGAGAAAACCATTATTGGAACCAGATGGGTGTTTAGAAACAAACTAGATGAAGATGGAAAAGTGGTAAGAAACAAGGCAAGACTAGTTGCCCAAGGTTACAATCAACAGGAAGGTATTGATTTCACTGAAACTTTTGCTCCTGTAGCTAGACTAGAAGCAATTAGGATTCTCATGTCATATGCTGCACAACATGATATAACTCTTTATCAAATGGATGTTAAAAGTGCTTTTCTAAATGGAATAATTGAGGAGGAAGTTTATGTCAAGCAACCTCCAGGTTTTGAGGACTCTGAAAATCCTCACCATGTCTATAAGCTTAAGAAAGCTCTATATGGACTCAAACAAGCTCCTAGAGCTTGGTATGATAGATTAAGCACATATCTAATGGAAAATAACTTCATTAGAGGAAAAGTAGACACTACACTTTTCAAGAAATGTTCAAGAAAAGACTTTATAGTAGTACAGATCTATGTTGATGATATTATATTTGGTGCTACTAATGAAAAGCTCTGTAAAGAGTTCTCTGAGTTGATGCAGAATGAATTTGAAATGAGCATGATGGGAGAGTTGAAGTTCTTCCTTGGTCTTCAAATAAAACAGTCAAATGATGGAATCTATATCCATCAACAGAAGTACACCAAGGAGCTTCTGAAAAAGTACAAAATGGAAAATTCAAAGCCTATGAGCACTCCTATGCATCCAACCGTTGTTCTAAACAAGGATGAGGAAGGTAAAAAGGTAGATCAAACTGTCTACCGAGGTATGATTGGTTCTCTGCTATATTTAACTGCTAGCAGACCTGATATTCAATTCAGTGTCTGTCTCTGTGCTAGATTTCAATCTGACCCTAAGGAATCTCATTATAAGGCTGTCAAAAGAATTTTCAGATATTTAATTAGAACCACTAACCTTGGTCTATTATACAAGAAATCTGAAGATTTCAGGTTAGCTGGATTTTGTGATGCTGATTTTGCTGGAGACAGAATTGATAGGAAAAGCACCAGTGGAGGATGTCACTTCATTGGAACAAATATAATCTCTTGGTCAAGCAAAAGGCAAAGCACCATTGCTCTATCAACTGCAGAAGCTGAATATATATCTGCAGCTGGTTGTTGTTCACAACTACTCTGGGTAAAATATCAACTTGAAGATTATTCAATGTTTGAGCATAATATACCTGTTTGGTGTGATAATACTAGTGCCATTAATCTGTCTAAAAATCCAATACAGCATTCTAGAGCAAAGCATATAGAAATAAAGCATCATTTCATTAGAGACTATGTTCAAAAAGGTGTTTTTGAAATTAAGTTTGTAAACACTGATTATCAGTGGGCAGACATTTTTACCAAACCCTTAAGTGAAGACAGATTTGTTTTTATAAGAAGAAATCTTAACATGCATAATGTACCTGATTAAATGTTTTGCTGTGTTGTCAGAAAAATTACTTGTCTATATTTTCTATGATTACTTGACTCGTCTAATTTAGCCAAGCGTCTAATGACGTGGCTAAAAGCACTCAGTGCTAATTTCTGACTGAGACACACGTACATTGCATTTTTCCCTCCTTTTCTAAAATATTTTATTTGAATTTGATTATCTGTCATTTATGGCAACACTCTCTTTCCTCTTTCCCAATGCAAAAAGCACTCAAACGTTTTTAGCATAAACCCGTGTCTTTTCAAAAACTACCCACTCAAAAAGTTTCTTGCTTACAAACTCTCTCTCTAAGCTCTCTTCGTCTTCACCTTCACGAAACCTTCTCTGTCAAACCCTAATCTCTTCTCTCAAATCAATGGCACCCAAAAGCCTCCTTGAGACGCTATCTGAGAAGACTAAGGTATCTGTTACTGAGCTGAAGAAAGTGCTCCCTGGAAGAGTTCCAAACTTTGATGAACTCAGAACCAAAGGTTTAGACGTACTCCCTGAACTTAACCATGCTGGATGGTTACCCTTCTTTCAACTGCAAGAACTTGTCTTCCCTGCTCTTGTTAGGGATTTCTGGACTACAGCGAAGATCACCAAGGACTCCACCACCCACATGATTTCTGGGGATGTTGGTGAGGATCATATCTTCATCACTCACGAGTTACTCGCTGAAGTAACGAGATGCCCTAGGGAAGGAGCTGGGCACTACAAAGACTGGATGAAGGATCAAGGGGAAGCCAATGTAAATTTGGTACTCTATGGGACTGCAAACCCTGGCAACATGGACTCCAAGTATCTGACCCCCAAGGCAAGGTTTTTACATGTTCTGCTTATAAACTGTGTAATGCCTAGGACTGGGTCTAGAAACCATGTCAATTTATTGGAAAAGTTTGCCCTATTCCACCTTATCCAAAGAATAAAGATAGACATAACTGATCTAATCTTTATTCATATGGAGAAAGCTGTAAAGGGAAAAGATAAAGATTATCCCTTTGGAATGGTTATGACTAGGATCTTCAGGGCCTGTAAGTTGGACTTAAGAAGGGCTGTTTCTGCTGATCTTTGTACTGAGATTACCACAAAACCCTGGCCCTAATGAAAATGAACCTGAATCCTACTCTGGATGGCAATGCTGAAGCCTCTGCTCAGATTGAAGCAACTGTTTCCATTCCTGGTGTTAAATCTGAAGTGGTTGAGGAACCAGCTGAAGAAATTACTGATCAGCTTCAGAGGAAGAAGAGGAAGATTACAAAAACCACTGCTGAAACTGTTGGGACAGAGGAATCTACTCAGGTTGTTGAACCTGCTGCTGCTGCTGAGGAAGCTACTGCCTCTGTACCTAAGATCACCAAGGTATTCAAGAGAAAGAGGACAGTACAAGCTGAGGGGGAGTCTCAATCAGAAGAGACTGTGATCCCTAAGAAGAAGAGGACAACTGTTACAAAGAGGAAACTTGTCTTGCCTCCCTCTTCATCTCCATCACCATCACCCTCACCTCAGAAGGATTCAACCCCTCCACCTCAGGAAACATCACCTTCTATCACCACAGTTCCAACTCCACAACCTTCACCTCAAAGAATGCCTACACCACCACACAGATCACCTACACCACCACACAGATCACCTACACCACCTCCATCACCAAAAATTCCAACACCACCTCTATCACCAAGAATTCCCACTCCACATACTTCACCACAAATCCAAACTCCACCACATACATCACCTAACCAACACTCACCTGAACCTAACCCTACCACATCAGAACCTCACATGTCTGATACTCACTCACCTGCTCCACCCTTACCACAAGTATCTCACCATTCTGATATTCCTCAAACTGAGGATATCAATGACTTTGAGTACTTTGACAACCCTATTTCACCACCCTCACC
This sequence comes from Echinosophora koreensis, assembly GCA_035048595.1. Lineage (NCBI taxonomy): Eukaryota > Viridiplantae > Streptophyta > Magnoliopsida > Fabales > Fabaceae > Echinosophora > Echinosophora koreensis. Next base: position 2,307,221 of record JAPCYP010000025.1, on the reverse strand, counting down.
ACAATCACCAATTCCTGACCATATCTCAAACCAATGCCAAGTGCCTCTGAGAATAGTCTTTCCAGACTTATCCTCTGAAACCAGACACAACCCTCTCCCCTTAGCCACTTTACCACCCTACAACTCATCCTCCAGAACCACACCCTTCTCTGTAACAGATGATCTCTGTCCCTCTTACCTTGATGGCAAGACTCTGGACATGATTGCTTCTCTGGAAGCTGAAAGGCAGGTTGTGAGGCTGGAAAGGTTGCAGAAGCCAATAGGAAAATGGCTATTTAATCCTCACATCTTCATGAAGCCCTCCACTGCCATAAAAGTGATGCCTGACTCAATGGTGTTGAAAGGGAAGCAGAAGACAATATCCCTGGCAGTAGAGCAGAAGTTTTCCCTTATCCAGAGAACTGATCAGAAGCTGAAATTCAAAGAGAAGATGTTCTCTAAGGGTGGCTGCAGTTCTGGGCTGACAGAAGAAGAGAAGGCAGACATTCCAATTAGAGGTAGCCAAGCCTATGCCCTCTACCCCGTCTCACCCTCTATTTACTTTATCCCTCCCTTCTTCATGGTATTCCCTTTCTCTGTCATAAACTTTCCTGAAAATGCTCCCTTCACTCACATAAATCTCATCAGGAGATCTTATGAGTTCCTTCTTTCTATTACAAATTCCCCTCTACATCAGGACAGAATTCATGCCTTTCTAAGGGAATTCCACCCTAATAATGATTTTGAAACCACTCTGTCAACAAATGTTTTTCTAGATCCTCACCCTGAGGATGATATTGTTGTTGAAGAGTTACCTCCTACCCCTCCTCCTTGTCCATCAGCTTCTGGAACTTCTCTGGCCACTACAGATTCTTCTGCTCCAGTTGTTGCATTTGATCCTGCTGCCCATCAGAGACTGGATGAAATGGCTGCAAGTTTGCAGACTGTCATTCAAAGACAGGATGAAGCAATTGCTCAACAGACTGCATTTCAAGCTCAGATGTTGGCTCAGCAGCAAGCAATGCAGCAGATGATGGAAGCTTTCTTCAAAAGCCAAGGAGGCCCTAGCTCTTAGTGCTTAGAAATTTTTTTTTGAGTCATGCAATGTACTAAGTCAGTGATGTCTATCACTTGTAATCTTTCATGACTTTGATTAAATGCAATGAGCTTTTCTTTTGGCAATTTATCTTCTCTGTTTATTTTTTTTCTGTTTGATTGATGCCAAAAGGGGGAGGTAATATATTTAAGTTTTCATGATTTTATATTTCTTCTTGTATGTTATTCTTTCTAATGACCTCATATTTGTCCTTACTTAGTGCATAAACTAAGGGGGAGCCTAACATATTATGATCATGTATATCTGTTTCGAAATTTCTTCTGTTTCTTTTTGATGTTCAATAAAATCAGAAAAGATATTTGTCATCATCAAAAAGGGGGAGAATGTTGAGACCTTATAAGTCTAAAACACATTCAAAGTGTAAATCCTCTATGTTTTGATGATTCCAAATAGTTCAAGTATGGTAATATTGAACCAAATGAAATTACTGATATATTTGATAAGTGTGCAGGAAAATAGACTTGAAGTCACTCGTCTAAATTTCACCCGTCTATTCCACCTTATCCAAAGAATAAAGATAGACATAACTGATCTAATCTTTATTCATATGGAGAAAGCTGTAAAGGGAAAAGATAAAGATTATCCCTTTGGAATGGTTATGACTAGGATCTTCAGGGCCTGTAAGTTGGACTTAAGAAGGGCTGTTTCTGCTGATCTTTGTACTGAGATTACCACAAAACCCTGGCCCTAATGAAAATGAACCTGAATCCTACTCTGGATGGCAATGCTGAAGCCTCTGCTCAGATTGAAGCAACTGTTTCCATTCCTGGTGTTAAATCTGAAGTGGTTGAGGAACCAGCTGAAGAAATTACTGATCAGCTTCAGAGGAAGAAGAGGAAGATTACAAAAACCACTGCTGAAACTGTTGGGACAGAGGAATCTACTCAGGTTGTTGAACCTGCTGCTGCTGCTGAGGAAGCTACTGCCTCTGTACCTAAGATCACCAAGGTATTCAAGAGAAAGAGGACAGTACAAGCTGAGGGGGAGTCTCAATCAGAAGAGACTGTGATCCCTAAGAAGAAGAGGACAACTGTTACAAAGAGGAAACTTGTCTTGCCTCCCTCTTCATCTCCATCACCATCACCCTCACCTCAGAAGGATTCAACCCCTCCACCTCAGGAAACATCACCTTCTATCACCACAGTTCCAACTCCACAACCTTCACCTCAAAGAATGCCTACACCACCACACAGATCACCTACACCACCTCCATCACCAAAAATTCCAACACCACCTCTATCACCAAGAATTCCCACTCCACATACTTCACCACAAATCCAAACTCCACCACATACATCACCTAACCAACACTCACCTGAACCTAACCCTACCACATCAGAACCTCACATGTCTGATACTCACTCACCTGCTCCACCCTTACCACAAGTATCTCACCATTCTGATATTCCTCAAACTGAGGATATCAATGACTTTGAGTACTTTGACAACCCTATTTCACCACCCTCACCACAATCACCAATTCCTGACCATATCTCAAACCAATGCCAAGTGCCTCTGAGAATAGTCTTTCCAGACTTATCCTCTGAAACCAGACACAACCCTCTCCCCTTAGCCACTTTACCACCCTACAACTCATCCTCCAGAACCACACCCTTCTCTGTAACAGATGATCTCTGTCCCTCTTACCTTGATGGCAAGACTCTGGACATGATTGCTTCTCTGGAAGCTGAAAGGCAGGTTGTGAGGCTGGAAAGGTTGCAGAAGCCAATAGGAAAATGGCTATTTAATCCTCACATCTTCATGAAGCCCTCCACTGCCATAAAAGTGATGCCTGACTCAATGGTGTTGAAAGGGAAGCAGAAGACAATATCCCTGGCAGTAGAGCAGAAGTTTTCCCTTATCCAGAGAACTGATCAGAAGCTGAAATTCAAAGAGAAGATGTTCTCTAAGGGTGGCTGCAGTTCTGGGCTGACAGAAGAAGAGAAGGCAGACATTCCAATTAGAGGTAGCCAAGCCTATGCCCTCTACCCCGTCTCACCCTCTATTTACTTTATCCCTCCCTTCTTCATGGTATTCCCTTTCTCTGTCATAAACTTTCCTGAAAATGCTCCCTTCACTCACATAAATCTCATCAGGAGATCTTATGAGTTCCTTCTTTCTATTACAAATTCCCCTCTACATCAGGACAGAATTCATGCCTTTCTAAGGGAATTCCACCCTAATAATGATTTTGAAACCACTCTGTCAACAAATGTTTTTCTAGATCCTCACCCTGAGGATGATATTGTTGTTGAAGAGTTACCTCCTACCCCTCCTCCTTGTCCATCAGCTTCTGGAACTTCTCTGGCCACTACAGATTCTTCTGCTCCAGTTGTTGCATTTGATCCTGCTGCCCATCAGAGACTGGATGAAATGGCTGCAAGTTTGCAGACTGTCATTCAAAGACAGGATGAAGCAATTGCTCAACAGACTGCATTTCAAGCTCAGATGTTGGCTCAGCAGCAAGCAATGCAGCAGATGATGGAAGCTTTCTTCAAAAGCCAAGGAGGCCCTAGCTCTTAGTGCTTAGAAATTTTTTTTTGAGTCATGCAATGTACTAAGTCAGTGATGTCTATCACTTGTAATCTTTCATGACTTTGATTAAATGCAATGAGCTTTTCTTTTGGCAATTTATCTTCTCTGTTTATTTTTTTTTCTGTTTGATTGATGCCAAAAGGGGGAGGTAATATATTTAAGTTTTCATGATTTTATATTTCTTCTTGTATGTTATTCTTTCTAATGACCTCATATTTGTCCTTACTTAGTGCATAAACTAAGGGGGAGCCTAACATATTATGATCATGTATATCTGTTTCGAAATTTCTTCTGTTTCTTTTTGATGTTCAATAAAATCAGAAAAGATATTTGTCATCATCAAAAAGGGGGAGAATGTTGAGACCTTATAAGTCTAAAACACATTCAAAGTGTAAATCCTCTATGTTTTGATGATTCCAAATAGTTCAAGTATGGTAATATTGAACCAAATGAAATTACTGATATATTTGATAAGTGTGCAGGAAAATAGACTTGAAGTCACTCGTCTAAATTTCACCCGTCTATTCCACCTTATCCAAAGAATAAAGATAGACATAACTGATCTAATCTTTATTCATATGGAGAAAGCTGTAAAGGGAAAAGATAAAGATTATCCCTTTGGAATGGTTATGACTAGGATCTTCAGGGCCTGTAAGTTGGACTTAAGAAGGGCTGTTTCTGCTGATCTTTGTACTGAGATTACCACAAAACCCTGGCCCTAATGAAAATGAACCTGAATCCTACTCTGGATGGCAATGCTGAAGCCTCTGCTCAGATTGAAGCAACTGTTTCCATTCCTGGTGTTAAATCTGAAGTGGTTGAGGAACCAGCTGAAGAAATTACTGATCAGCTTCAGAGGAAGAAGAGGAAGATTACAAAAACCACTGCTGAAACTGTTGGGACAGAGGAATCTACTCAGGTTGTTGAACCTGCTGCTGCTGCTGAGGAAGCTACTGCCTCTGTACCTAAGATCACCAAGGTATTCAAGAGAAAGAGGACAGTACAAGCTGAGGGGGAGTCTCAATCAGAAGAGACTGTGATCCCTAAGAAGAAGAGGACAACTGTTACAAAGAGGAAACTTGTCTTGCCTCCCTCTTCATCTCCATCACCATCACCCTCACCTCAGAAGGATTCAACCCCTCCACCTCAGGAAACATCACCTTCTATCACCACAGTTCCAACTCCACAACCTTCACCTCAAAGAATGCCTACACCACCACACAGATCACCTACACCACCTCCATCACCAAAAATTCCAACACCACCTCTATCACCAAGAATTCCCACTCCACATACTTCACCACAAATCCAAACTCCACCACATACATCACCTAACCAACACTCACCTGAACCTAACCCTACCACATCAGAACCTCACATGTCTGATACTCACTCACCTGCTCCACCCTTACCACAAGTATCTCACCATTCTGATATTCCTCAAACTGAGGATATCAATGACTTTGAGTACTTTGACAACCCTATTTCACCACCCTCACCACAATCACCAATTCCTGACCATATCTCAAACCAATGCCAAGTGCCTCTGAGAATAGTCTTTCCAGACTTATCCTCTGAAACCAGACACAACCCTCTCCCCTTAGCCACTTTACCACCCTACAACTCATCCTCCAGAACCACACCCTTCTCTGTAACAGATGATCTCTGTCCCTCTTACCTTGATGGCAAGACTCTGGACATGATTGCTTCTCTGGAAGCTGAAAGGCAGGTTGTGAGGCTGGAAAGGTTGCAGAAGCCAATAGGAAAATGGCTATTTAATCCTCACATCTTCATGAAGCCCTCCACTGCCATAAAAGTGATGCCTGACTCAATGGTGTTGAAAGGGAAGCAGAAGACAATATCCCTGGCAGTAGAGCAGAAGTTTTCCCTTATCCAGAGAACTGATCAGAAGCTGAAATTCAAAGAGAAGATGTTCTCTAAGGGTGGCTGCAGTTCTGGGCTGACAGAAGAAGAGAAGGCAGACATTCCAATTAGAGGTAGCCAAGCCTATGCCCTCTACCCCGTCTCACCCTCTATTTACTTTATCCCTCCCTTCTTCATGGTATTCCCTTTCTCTGTCATAAACTTTCCTGAAAATGCTCCCTTCACTCACATAAATCTCATCAGGAGATCTTATGAGTTCCTTCTTTCTATTACAAATTCCCCTCTACATCAGGACAGAATTCATGCCTTTCTAAGGGAATTCCACCCTAATAATGATTTTGAAACCACTCTGTCAACAAATGTTTTTCTAGATCCTCACCCTGAGGATGATATTGTTGTTGAAGAGTTACCTCCTACCCCTCCTCCTTGTCCATCAGCTTCTGGAACTTCTCTGGCCACTACAGATTCTTCTGCTCCAGTTGTTGCATTTGATCCTGCTGCCCATCAGAGACTGGATGAAATGGCTGCAAGTTTGCAGACTGTCATTCAAAGACAGGATGAAGCAATTGCTCAACAGACTGCATTTCAAGCTCAGATGTTGGCTCAGCAGCAAGCAATGCAGCAGATGATGGAAGCTTTCTTCAAAAGCCAAGGAGGCCCTAGCTCTTAGTGCTTAGAAATTTTTTTTTGAGTCATGCAATGTACTAAGTCAGTGATGTCTATCACTTGTAATCTTTCATGACTTTGATTAAATGCAATGAGCTTTTCTTTTGGCAATTTATCTTCTCTGTTTATTTTTTTTCTGTTTGATTGATGCCAAAAGGGGGAGGTAATATATTTAAGTTTTCATGATTTTATATTTCTTCTTGTATGTTATTCTTTCTAATGACCTCATATTTGTCCTTACTTAGTGCATAAACTAAGGGGGAGCCTAACATATTATGATCATGTATATCTGTTTCGAAATTTCTTCTGTTTCTTTTTGATGTTCAATAAAATCAGAAAAGATATTTGTCATCATCAAAAAGGGGGAGAATGTTGAGACCTTATAAGTCTAAAACACATTCAAAGTGTAAATCCTCTATGTTTTGATGATTCCAAATAGTTCAAGTATGGTAATATTTAACCAAATGAAATTACTGATATATTTGATAAGTGTGCAGGAAAATAGACTTGAAGTCACTCGTCTAAATTTCACCCGTCTATTCCACCTTATCCAAAGAATAAAGATAGACATAACTGATCTAATCTTTATTCATATGGAGAAAGCTGTAAAGGGAAAAGATAAAGATTATCCCTTTGGAATGGTTATGACTAGGATCTTCAGGGCCTGTAAGTTGGACTTAAGAAGGGCTGTTTCTGCTGATCTTTGTACTGAGATTACCACAAAACCCTGGCCCTAATGAAAATGAACCTGAATCCTACTCTGGATGGCAATGCTGAAGCCTCTGCTCAGATTGAAGCAACTGTTTCCATTCCTGGTGTTAAATCTGAAGTGGTTGAGGAACCAGCTGAAGAAATTACTGATCAGCTTCAGAGGAAGAAGAGGAAGATTACAAAAACCACTGCTGAAACTGTTGGGACAGAGGAATCTACTCAGGTTGTTGAACCTGCTGCTGCTGCTGAGGAAGCTACTGCCTCTGTACCTAAGATCACCAAGGTATTCAAGAGAAAGAGGACAGTACAAGCTGAGGGGGAGTCTCAATCAGAAGAGACTGTGATCCCTAAGAAGAAGAGGACAACTGTTACAAAGAGGAAACTTGTCTTGCCTCCCTCTTCATCTCCATCACCATCACCCTCACCTCAGAAGGATTCAACCCCTCCACCTCAGGAAACATCACCTTCTATCACCACAGTTCCAACTCCACAACCTTCACCTCAAAGAATGCCTACACCACCACACAGATCACCTACACCACCACACAGATCACCTACACCACCTCCATCACCAAAAATTCCAACACCACCTCTATCACCAAGAATTCCCACTCCACATACTTCACCACAAATCCAAACTCCACCACATACATCACCTAACCAACACTCACCTGAACCTAACCCTACCACATCAGAACCTCACATGTCTGATACTCACTCACCTGCTCCACCCTTACCACAAGTATCTCACCATTCTGATATTCCTCAAACTGAGGATATCAATGACTTTGAGTACTTTGACAACCCTATTTCACCACCCTCACCACAATCACCAATTCCTGACCATATCTCAAACCAATGCCAAGTGCCTCTGAGAATAGTCTTTCCAGACTTATCCTCTGAAACCAGACACAACCCTCTCCCCTTAGCCACTTTACCACCCTACAACTCATCCTCCAGAACCACACCCTTCTCTGTAACAGATGATCTCTGTCCCTCTTACCTTGATGGCAAGACTCTGGACATGATTGCTTCTCTGGAAGCTGAAAGGCAGGTTGTGAGGCTGGAAAGGTTGCAGAAGCCAATAGGAAAATGGCTATTTAATCCTCACATCTTCATGAAGCCCTCCACTGCCATAAAAGTGATGCCTGACTCAATGGTGTTGAAAGGGAAGCAGAAGACAATATCCCTGGCAGTAGAGCAGAAGTTTTCCCTTATCCAGAGAACTGATCAGAAGCTGAAATTCAAAGAGAAGATGTTCTCTAAGGGTGGCTGCAGTTCTGGGCTGACAGAAGAAGAGAAGGCAGACATTCCAATTAGAGGTAGCCAAGCCTATGCCCTCTACCCCGTCTCACCCTCTATTTACTTTATCCCTCCCTTCTTCATGGTATTCCCTTTCTCTGTCATAAACTTTCCTGAAAATGCTCCCTTCACTCACATAAATCTCATCAGGAGATCTTATGAGTTCCTTCTTTCTATTACAAATTCCCCTCTACATCAGGACAGAATTCATGCCTTTCTAAGGGAATTCCACCCTAATAATGATTTTGAAACCACTCTGTCAACAAATGTTTTTCTAGATCCTCACCCTGAGGATGATATTGTTGTTGAAGAGTTACCTCCTACCCCTCCTCCTTGTCCATCAGCTTCTGGAACTTCTCTGGCCACTACAGATTCTTCTGCTCCAGTTGTTGCATTTGATCCTGCTGCCCATCAGAGACTGGATGAAATGGCTGCAAGTTTGCAGACTGTCATTCAAAGACAGGATGAAGCAATTGCTCAACAGACTGCATTTCAAGCTCAGATGTTGGCTCAGCAGCAAGCAATGCAGCAGATGATGGAAGCTTTCTTCAAAAGCCAAGGAGGCCCTAGCTCTTAGTGCTTAGAAATTTTTTTTTGAGTCATGCAATGTACTAAGTCAGTGATGTCTATCACTTGTAATCTTTCATGACTTTGATTAAATGCAATGAGCTTTTCTTTTGGCAATTTATCTTCTCTGTTTATTTTTTTTCTGTTTGATTGATGCCAAAAGGGGGAGGTAATATATTTAAGTTTTCATGATTTTATATTTCTTCTTGTATGTTATTCTTTCTAATGACCTCATATTTGTCCTTACTTAGTGCATAAACTAAGGGGGAGCCTAACATATTATGATCATGTATATCTGTTTCGAAATTTCTTCTGTTTCTTTTTGATGTTCAATAAAATCAGAAAAGATATTTGTCATCATCAAAAAGGGGGAGAATGTTGAGACCTTATAAGTCTAAAACACATTCAAAGTGTAAATCCTCTATGTTTTGATGATTCCAAATAGTTCAAGTATGGTAATATTGAACCAAATGAAATTACTGATATATTTGATAAGTGTGCAGGAAAATAGACTTGAAGTCACTCGTCTAAATTTCACCCGTCTATTCCACCTTATCCAAAGAATAAAGATAGACATAACTGATCTAATCTTTATTCATATGGAGAAAGCTGTAAAGGGAAAAGATAAAGATTATCCCTTTGGAATGGTTATGACTAGGATCTTCAGGGCCTGTAAGTTGGACTTAAGAAGGGCTGTTTCTGCTGATCTTTGTACTGAGATTACCACAAAACCCTGGCCCTAATGAAAATGAACCTGAATCCTACTCTGGATGGCAATGCTGAAGCCTCTGCTCAGATTGAAGCAACTGTTTCCATTCCTGGTGTTAAATCTGAAGTGGTTGAGGAACCAGCTGAAGAAATTACTGATCAGCTTCAGAGGAAGAAGAGGAAGATTACAAAAACCACTGCTGAAACTGTTGGGACAGAGGAATCTACTCAGGTTGTTGAACCTTGTAACAGCCTGTTTTTAATTACGCTGTTTTAACAGTAAAAATATATTTATTTATATTTTTATTTGAGACTTAGGAAATGATTTTGGAGAAAACAAAATCATATCTAGAACTTACTCTATGGTAGGAGGCTATGGTTAAAATTTGGGTTTAAAACTCAGACGAAAACCGGTCTGCATTTTTTTAACTGACAGTATAATTTTATACTGTTAGAAAACCCTAATTTGACTCGAAAAATGAAATTTGTAGATTTTTTATATTTTGTCCGTGAGGAAGTCTACTTTCCAAATTTCTAATCAGAAATAAAAAATTATGTGTATTCGGGCGAATTTTGGCGAAAATTCATCAGTCGGTGTTTTCACTGATAGTAAGATTTTAACGATCAGAAAACCTAATTTTGACTCGTGAATGAAGCAAAGTAGATTTTTATCACGTTTCCAACAAGATAGGGTATCTTGAAATTTTTGTAAAAAAATAAGATATTAGACGATTCTCGGGCTTTTTAGGTCGTTAATCGGGTAATCGACGGAGCCGGGAGCAAATAATAGAAAAATATCTAGATATTTAGTAAAATAAATATCTAGATATTTAATTGAAAATATCTAGATATTTAATGACAATATCTAGATATTTATTGGAAAATATCTAGATATTTAGTTTAACTTAACCATGATTAACCTAAACCTAACTTAGTTAAAGCCAACCTCCTATCTATAAATACCCTCCTCCCCCCACACCAAAACCTCACCCCTCCCCTCTCTTCCTTCATTTTTCTTCTTCAACTTCTCTTCACTTTTCTTCATTCTTGTTCTTCATTTCTTCAAGTGTTCATCATTCACCAAGAACACCAAGAACACCTTCACTCTTGTTCTTCATTTCTCCAAGAACACCAAGAACACCATATCGGAGTTGTGAAGAACTTCATTAATTCCTTTCATTTCTTCAAGCTTCAAGAGGTAAAACCTCTTCTCCTTAATCATCTAAGTCTTTTCCTTCATTTATTTTGTAAGATCAAGCCATGATTATCAAGTTTTCATAAATTTTCATTCCTAGATCTAGAACTTCAAATAATTCTAGAAAATTGTAGAAAAATCATAAAAATGTGAAACCAATTTCTATGATCTAGTTATGATCTCTACTTTCATTATCCAAGAGCTTAAAGAAATTTTCTAACCTATTTTGTTAATATTTGAGGCCGAAATCCTACCCTAAGTGGTTGGATGATTTTTATTCCATATTTTCAACTTATAGTAATTTATCCTAAGCTATCTAAGACCTAAGTAGTTAGTACCCAAAAGATTAGAATGAGAAAATGATCCTAGCCCTATTTTGAATTGAATGGCCGAATCTAGCATAAAGTGAGTATAGTTAGGTTTGTTTGATTAATTATAGTTATGTTGTTTGGTTCAAGGTGATACTATTAAACTGTGATAGCAAGGAACGTCGAGTCCGCGATTTCGGTGCTAACTCAGGTGGGGGAAAGAATCAACCTATCGTCGGAATCGATAAGTAGTAGATTATATGATAATTGTGTAGGGCGACCTAAACCCTACTAGTAGTCGAGTAATCGACAAGACCAAAATCACATTGGAAACCTTTTCTGTAAAACCAATGGTGATTCGGGGATTGTAGGCTTATCGACGTTAGGATGATTTTTATCTTATTTGAGGTTGATTGAATTTATTATTATTATTGAATTGCTTATGCGATATTTTGTGGTATTTGAATATTTTGTGATGTTATGTTATGCATGATCTGTCTGGTGGTTAATATGATGCTTAGTGGATTTTAAGAAAAGATATATATGTTGTTTGAGAGATAGTTATTTGTTTTGGGTGTGAGAATAATGGTGATTTAGAAGTGCCTAACCTAGATGATTTATTTTAAAGAGGTATGGTGACCTAGAATATATGTTGAGTTCTAGTGGAAGGTTAAGGCACTAGGATGTTGTTAAAATGGGTTGGTGAGATTCACGTGTATTGGTAATATAATACACAAGGTCGGTGTTGTTGTTCACAACCGTGTATTGGTAATATAATACACGAGGTCAAGAGTTCTCGCTAGACCGTTCCACCTTAGAAATAGGTTGTGCAGCTATAGTGTCATTGAATTTCATTGAGCACCCCCGGGAGTGGACGGGGTGTGCACCGGGAGCATCGTGCAGCTATAGTGTCATGCTTTGCATGAGCGTTCTCACCATGGAAGAGAATGTGCACCGGGAATTTGGAACCTGTCGCTTGAACAATTGACTGACATTCCCCGAGAGGAATGCGTGAAAGAAATCAGTGGTGGCCACGTCAGTATAAAAGTCTAGTTGTACGAGATTGGGGTAGAGGATGATACATGATTTTGAGGATGTTGTGCTAGTTAGGTGTTAAATGATGATTTGTCTGTAACAATTACTGTATAGTTTACTATTACTCTTTTCCGCTTTTTGATGATAGAACTGCTTCTTATCCCCTATATTTCTGTATTCTTGTGGGCTACTTTACTTACATTAGAAGAACCAATGGAGGATTATGTTGCTGAGGAGCAGGACGGAGATCTGTATGAAACAGAGGTTGCTGAGGAGTTGGATGGAACTCCTTACGAACCAGACGCTGGAGGTCGGTCTGTGATCCATGGTGATTAGAGTATAGACACTATGGCCAGTGTGTCTAAGGAGTATTTTTATATGTTTCCGCTAAGTATGACTCTTATTTAAGTTTATGCCTGTGAGGGATCCTATGGAAAGGATACCCTCAACAGTGTTTTGGTAATGTAATAAATAACCAGGTGTGTATTTATATATTACAATGTTGATATGTTTAATTTGCAGAAGTTATATGTTTAGTAAATAAGTTTTAATTTTTACGTATTTTTCACGCTAAGCGCGCAGTTAAGAAATAACTTCAGAGAGAATTAATCTAATAAAACACCGGGGCACAACGGGGTGTCTCATTTGGTATCAGAGCAGTTTGATTCTGTTCAGACTGTGAGGTTTAGGATGTTGTTACTGGCCGTGTCTAGTTGAATCCACATCGGATTTTAGCTATGCTTAGAAGTTGGGTGGTGTGTCCGAAGTCGATGCGATTACTGACATTAGTATGGCATATAGTATTTATATCCTTGTTTATGTACTATTATATGTCATATACCAGTGTTCAGAGAGGTGGAGTTGGAAAAGGAGTTTCAGCAGCAGGACAACAGATGACCAGACCTCAGGCCACTGAAAGAGTGTTTACTGTGAGGGTAGCTGAATTCTCAATCTGGGATCTTATACAAGGTATGTATTTGATAACTGGTAGGCTCTCGTATGTGTTGTTTGACTCAGGCGCTACGCATTCTTTTATTTCGCTTGAGTATGTGGATCATTTAAACTTAACTGTTTCCAAATTGCCTTATACCCTTACAGTATCTACTCCAACTAGTAATCCTTTGACTACTATGTCTGTTTGTTTACAGTGTCCTATTGTTGTTGAAAATAGGACATTTATTGTAGACCTTATCTGTTTGCCTATGCAACAGATAGATGTTATTCTTGGCATGGATTGGCTTTCGGCTAACCATGTAGTGCTAGATTGTTCTAGCAAGACTTTATCATTTCTTGAACCTTCTAGTATAGTATCTGCCAATGAAAGAGTATCTATGAAGAGTGACAACTCTCAGCAGTTCGTGATGCTTTTTACAGTGGAAGCTAATGAGATGCCTAGCATAGATTCTATGCCTATTGTGAGAGAGTTTCCTGAAGTTTTCCCTCCAGACGTTCCAGGTTTGCCACCAGAAAGAGAAGTGGAATTCACTATAGATCTCGTACCAGGGACAGGACCTATATCTATAGCACCCTATCGGATGTCACCGGTTGAGTTGGTGGAGTTGAAGAAACAATTGGATGATATGTTAGGGAAAGAGTTTATCAGACCGAGTGTTTCGCCTTGGGGAGCACCGGTGTTGTTTGTTAAAAAGAAGGATGGAAGTGCTAGGTTGTGCACGGATTACAGGCAGTTAAATAAAGTGACAATTAAGAACAAGTATCCGTTACCTAGGATAGATGATTTGATGGATCAGTTGAAAGGAGCAGTAGTGTTTTCTAAGATTGATTTGAGGTCTGGATACCATCAGATTAGAGTAAGAAAGGAAGATATACTTAAAACAGCCTTTAGGACTAGGTATGGACATTACGAGTATTTAGTTATGCCTTTTGGTGTGACTAATGCTCCCGCAGTGTTCATGGATTATATGAACCGAATATTTAGACCATTCCTTGATAAGTTTGTCGTTGTGTTTATCGACGATATTCTTATCTATTCTCGTACGCGGGAAGACCATGAGGAGCATTTAAGAGTGGTACTGCAAGTTTTTGAAGGATAGGCAACTTTATGCCAAACTTTCTAAGTGTGAATTTTGGATGGAGGAAGTTCAGTTTCTAGGTCATGTGATCAATAAAGAAGGAATAGCAGTAGATCCAACTAAGGTTGAGGCAGTTCTTAGGTGGGAACGACCTAAGTCCGTAAGTGAAGTACGAAGTTTCTTAGGACTAGCTGGATACTATCGAAGATTCATAGAAGGAATCTCGAAAATTGCGTTGCCTATGACGCAGTTAACGAGGAAGGATATAGCTTTTGTATGGACAGATAAGTGTGATCAAAGTTTCCAAAAGTTGAGAGATAGGTTGACTACATCACCTGTGTTGACTTTACCCGATCCTTTCGGACAATTCGACGTATACTGTGATGCGTCATATCAAGGTTTGGGATGTGTATTGATGCAAGAGGGAAGAGTTGTGGCGTATGCTTCCCGACAGTTAAGAATTCATGAGAGGAACTATCCGACTCATGATTTGGAGTTAGCAGCAATAGTGTTCGCATTGAAGATATGGCGACACTTTCTGTATGGAGCGAAGTTTAAAGTTTACAGTGATCATAAAAGTCTGAAGTATCTGTTCGACCAAAAAGAGTTGAATATGAGACAGAGGAGATGGATGGAGTTTATCAAAGACTATGAGTTTGATTTACTGTACCATCCTGGGAAGGCGAACGTGGTAGCAGATGCCTTGAGTAGGAAATCATTGCATGTATCTGCAATGATGGTTAAAGAGTTAGAATTACTGGAACAGTTCAGAGATTTGAACTTAGGAATGGAGTTGGTTGATGATAAAATCTGTTTAGGTATGATCACTATTAGTAGTGATTTTATGAAAGATCTTAAGGATAAACAAGTTCAGGATCTATACCTTCAGGAGATAAGTAAAGGGATAGATGAGGGCAAAGTTTCTGAGTTTAGTAGAGGAAAAGAGGGTGTGTTAAGGTTTAGAGATAGAATATGTGTGCCAGAGGATGCAGGACTTAGGAAGATGATTTTAGAGGAAGCACATAAGAGTAAGTTGAGTTTTCGTCCTGGATCCACGAAGATGTATCAGGATTTGAAGAAAATGTTTTGGTGGACAAGAATGAAGAAAGAAGTAGCAGAGTATGTTTTATCTTGCCTAGTATGTCAGAAGGCTAAGATTGAACATCAGAAGCCGGCAGGCTTATTACAATCTTTAGATATCCCAGAGTGGAAATGGGATAGCATAGCTATGGATTTTGTGGTTGGATTACCACGATCTCCTAAGAAACATGATGCGATTTGGGTTATCATTGATAGGTTGACAAAGTGTGCTCACTTCCTACCTATTGGTGAAAGTTATAGTTTGGAAAAGTTAACCCAGATCTACATCAAAGAAGTTGTCAGGTTACATGGTGTACCATCAAGCATTGTCTCAGACCGAGATCCTAGATTCACATCTAGATTTTGGAGACAATTGCAAAATGCCTTGGGGACAACATTAAGAATGAGTTCTGCTTATCATCCCCAGACCGACGGACAGTCAGAAAGGACAATTCAATCATTGGAAGATCTTTTAAGAGCTTGTGTGTTGGAGCACACTGGCAGTTGGGATGAATTCTTACCATTGATTGAATTTACTTATAACAATAGTTTCCACAGTAGTATCGGAATGGCACCATATGAGGCTTTATATGGTAGAAAGTGTAGGACCCCATTATGTTGGTATGAGACTGGTGAGAACCAAGTTTTGGGTCCAGAAGTGGTGCAACAGACTACGGAACAAGTCCGGAAGATAAGAGAAAAGATGAAGGAAGCACAGGATAGGCAAAGAAGCTATAGTGACAAGAGGAGGAGACCATTGGAATTCCAGGAAGGTGATCACGTATTCTTGAGAGTCACTCGAAAAACTGGAATTGGCAGAGCTATCAAGTCCAGAAAACTTACTCCTCGATTCATTGGACCTTTTCAGATTCTTCGACGAATTGGTCCAGTAGCGTACCATATTGCCTTACCACCTAATCTTTCCAATCTTCATGATGTCTTTCATGTCTCTCAGTTAAGAAAATATTATCCTGATCCTTCTCATGTGATTGAATCTGAGTCTATACAACTGTGAGAGAATCTAGAGTATGAGGCTCTACCTGTAAGGATAGCAGATAAAGAGATTAAGGAGCTTCGCGGTAAACAAATTCCTTTGGTTAAGGTCATATGGGATGAAACTACTGGAGATGCCACGTGGGAACGCGAAGCAGATATGCAACAACAATATCCACATCTTTTCTAAGGTACGTAAATTCCGAGGACGGAATTTTTTTCTAAGAGGGGTAGTAATGTAACAGCCTGTTTTTAATTACGCTGTTTTAACAGTAAAAATATATTTATTTATATTTTTATTTGAGACTTAGGAAATGATTTTGGAGAAAACAAAATCATATCTAGAACTTACTCTATGGTAGGAGGCTATGGTTAAAATTTGGGTTTAAAACTCAGACGAAAAACCGGTCTGCATTTTTTTAACTGACAGTATAATTTTATACTGTTAGAAAACCCTAATTTGACTCGAAAAATGAAATTTGTAGATTTTTTATATTTTGTCCGTGAGGAAGTCTACTTTCCAAATTTCTAATCAGAAATAAAAAATTATGTGTATTCGGGCGAATTTTGGCGAAAATTCATTAGTCGGTGTTTTTCACTGATAGTAAGATTTTAACGATCAGAAAACCTAATTTTGACTCGTGAATGAAGCAAAGTAGATTTTTATCACGTTTCCAACAAGATAGGGTATCTTGAAATTTTTGTAAAAAAAATAAGATATTAGACGATTCTCGGGCTTTTTAGGTCGTTAATCGGGTAATCGACGGAAGCCGGGAGCAAATAATAGAAAAATATCTAGATATTTAGTAAAATAAATATCTAGATATTTAATTGAAAATATCTAGATATTTAATGACAATATCTAGATATTTATTGGAAAATATCTAGATATTTAGTTTAACTTAACCATGATTAACCTAAACCTAACTTAGTTAAAGCCAACCTCCTATCTATAAATACCCTCCTCCCCCCACACCAAAACCTCACCCCTCCCCTCTCTTCCTTCATTTTTCTTCTTCAACTTCTCTTCACTTTTCTTCATTCTTGTTCTTCATTTCTTCAAGTGTTCATCATTCACCAAGAACACCAAGAACACCTTCACTCTTGTTCTTCATTTCTCCAAGAACACCAAGAACACCATATCGGAGTTGTGAAGAACTTCATTAATTCCTTTCATTTCTTCAAGCTTCAAGAGGTAAAACCTCTTCTCCTTAATCATCTAAGTCTTTTCCTTCATTTATTTTGTAAGATCAAGCCATGATTATCAAGTTTTCATAAATTTTCATTCCTAGATCTAGAACTTCAAATAATTCTAGAAAATTGTAGAAAAATCATAAAAATGTGAAACCAATTTCTATGATCTAGTTATGATCTCTACTTTCATTATCCAAGAGCTTAAAGAAATTTTCTAACCTATTTTGTTAATATTTGAGGCCGAAATCCTACCCTAAGTGGTTGGATGATTTTTATTCCATATTTTCAACTTATAGTAATTTATCCTAAGCTATCTAAGACCTAAGTAGTTAGTACCCAAAAGATTAGAATGAGAAAATGATCCTAGCCCTATTTTGAATTGAATGGCCGAATCTAGCATAAAGTGAGTATAGTTAGGTTTGTTTGATTAATTATAGTTATGTTGTTTGGTTCAAGGTGATACTATTAAACTGTGATAGCAAGGAACGTCGAGTCCGCGATTTCGGTGCTAACTCAGGTGGGGGAAAGAATCAACCTATCGTCGGAATCGATAAGTAGTAGATTATATGATAATTGTGTAGGGCGACCTAAACCCTACTAGTAGTCGAGTAATCGACAAGACCAAAATCACATTGGAAACCTTTTCTGTAAAACCAATGGTGATTCGGGGATTGTAGGCTTATCGACGTTAGGATGATTTTTATCTTATTTGAGGTTGATTGAATTTATTATTATTATTGAATTGCTTATGCGATATTTTGTGGTATTTGAATATTTTGTGATGTTATGTTATGCATGATCTGTCTGGTGGTTAATATGATGCTTAGTGGATTTTAAGAAAAGATATATATGTTGTTCGAGAGATAGTTATTTGTTTTGGGTGTGAGAATAATGGTGATTTAGAAGTGCCTAACCTAGATGATTTATTTTAAAGAGGTATGGTGACCTAGAATATATGTTGAGTTCTAGTGGAAGGTTAAGGCACTAGGATGTTGTTAAAATGGGTTGGTGAGATTCACGTGTATTGGTAATATAATACACAAGGTCGGTGTTGTTGTTCACAACCGTGTATTGGTAATATAATACACGAGGTCAAGAGTTCTCGCTAGACCGTTCCACCTTAGAAATAGGTTGTGCAGCTATAGTGTCATTGAATTTCATTGAGCACCCCCGGGAGTGGACGGGGTGTGCACCGGGAGCATCGTGCAGCTATAGTGTCATGCTTTGCATGAGCGTTCTCACCATGGAAGAGAATGTGCACCGGGAATTTGGAACCTGTCGCTTGAACAATTGACTGACATTCCCCGAGAGGAATGCGTGAAAGAAATCAGTGGTGGCCACGTCAGTATAAAAGTCTAGTTGTACGAGATTGGGGTAGAGGATGATACATGATTTTGAGGATGTTGTGCTAGTTAGGTGTTAAATGATGATTTGTCTGTAACAATTACTGTATAGTTTACTATTACTCTTTTCCGCTTTTTGATGATAGAACTGCTTCTTATCCCCTATATTTCTGTATTCTTGTGGGCTACTTTACTTACATTAGAAGAACCAATGGAGGATTATGTTGCTGAGGAGCAGGACGGAGATCTGTATGAAACAGAGGTTGCTGAGGAGTTGGATGGAACTCCTTACGAACCAGACGCTGGAGGTCGGTCTGTGATCCACGGTGATTAGAGTATAGACACTATGGCCAGTGTGTCTAAGGAGTATTTTTATATGTTTCCGCTAAGTATGACTCTTATTTAAGTTTATGCCTGTGAGGGATCCTATGGAAAGGATACCCTCAACAGTGTTTTGGTAATGTAATAAATAACCAGGTGTGTATTTATATATTACAATGTTGATATGTTTAATTTGCAGAAGTTATATGTTTAGTAAATAAGTTTTAATTTTTACGTATTTTTCACGCTAAGCGCGCAGTTAAGAAATAACTTAAGAGAGAATTAATCTAATAAAACACCGGGGCACAACGGGGTGTCTCAAACCTGCTGCTGCTGCTGAGGAAGCTACTGCCTCTGTACCTAAGATCACCAAGGTATTCAAGAGAAAGAGGACAGTACAAGCTGAGGGGGAGTCTCAATCAGAAGAGACTGTGATCCCTAAGAAGAAGAGGACAACTGTTACAAAGAGGAAACTTGTCTTGCCTCCCTCTTCATCTCCATCACCATCACCCTCACCTCAGAAGGATTCAACCCCTCCACCTCAGGAAACATCACCTTCTATCACCACAGTTCCAACTCCACAACCTTCACCTCAAAGAATGCCTACACCACCACACAGATCACCTACACCACCACACAGATCACCTACACCACCTCCATCACCAAAAATTCCAACACCACCTCTATCACCAAGAATTCCCACTCCACATACTTCACCACAAATCCAAACTCCACCACATACATCACCTAACCAACACTCACCTGAACCTAACCCTACCACATCAGAACCTCACATGTCTGATACTCACTCACCTGCTCCACCCTTACCACAAGTATCTCACCATTCTGATATTCCTCAAACTGAGGATATCAATGACTTTGAGTACTTTGACAACCCTATTTCACCACCCTCACCACAATCACCAATTCCTGACCATATCTCAAACCAATGCCAAGTGCCTCTGAGAATAGTCTTTCCAGACTTATCCTCTGAAACCAGACACAACCCTCTCCCCTTAGCCACTTTACCACCCTACAACTCATCCTCCAGAACCACACCCTTCTCTGTAACAGATGATCTCTGTCCCTCTTACCTTGATGGCAAGACTCTGGACATGATTGCTTCTCTGGAAGCTGAAAGGCAGGTTGTGAGGCTGGAAAGGTTGCAGAAGCCAATAGGAAAATGGCTATTTAATCCTCACATCTTCATGAAGCCCTCCACTGCCATAAAAGTGATGCCTGACTCAATGGTGTTGAAAGGGAAGCAGAAGACAATATCCCTGGCAGTAGAGCAGAAGTTTTCCCTTATCCAGAGAACTGATCAGAAGCTGAAATTCAAAGAGAAGATGTTCTCTAAGGGTGGCTGCAGTTCTGGGCTGACAGAAGAAGAGAAGGCAGACATTCCAATTAGAGGTAGCCAAGCCTATGCCCTCTACCCCGTCTCACCCTCTATTTACTTTATCCCTCCCTTCTTCATGGT
This sequence comes from Echinosophora koreensis, assembly GCA_035048595.1. Lineage (NCBI taxonomy): Eukaryota > Viridiplantae > Streptophyta > Magnoliopsida > Fabales > Fabaceae > Echinosophora > Echinosophora koreensis. The sequence goes on along the minus strand of JAPCYP010000025.1, from coordinate 2,286,770 downwards.
ATTCCCTTTCTCTGTCATAAACTTTCCTGAAAATGCTCCCTTCACTCACATAAATCTCATCAGGAGATCTTATGAGTTCCTTCTTTCTATTACAAATTCCCCTCTACATCAGGACAGAATTCATGCCTTTCTAAGGGAATTCCACCCTAATAATGATTTTGAAACCACTCTGTCAACAAATGTTTTTCTAGATCCTCACCCTGAGGATGATATTGTTGTTGAAGAGTTACCTCCTACCCCTCCTCCTTGTCCATCAGCTTCTGGAACTTCTCTGGCCACTACAGATTCTTCTGCTCCAGTTGTTGCATTTGATCCTGCTGCCCATTAGAGACTGGATGAAATGGCTGCAAGTTTGCAGACTGTCATTCAAAGACAGGATGAAGCAATTGCTCAACAGACTGCATTTCAAGCTCAGATGTTGGCTCAGCAGCAAGCAATGCAGCAGATGATGGAAGCTTTCTTCAAAAGCCAAGGAGGCCCTAGCTCTTAGTGCTTAGAAATTTTTTTTTGAGTCATGCAATGTACTAAGTCAGTGATGTCTATCACTTGTAATCTTTCATGACTTTGATTAAATGCAATGAGCTTTTCTTTTGGCAATTTATCTTCTCTGTTTATTTTTTTTCTGTTTGATTGATGCCAAAAGGGGGAGGTAATATATTTAAGTTTTCATGATTTTATATTTCTTCTTGTATGTTATTCTTTCTAATGACCTCATATTTGTCCTTACTTAGTGCATAAACTAAGGGGGAGCCTAACATATTATGATCATGTATATCTGTTTCGAAATTTCTTCTGTTTCTTTTTGATGTTCAATAAAATCAGAAAAGATATTTGTCATCATCAAAAAGGGGGAGAATGTTGAGACCTTATAAGTCTAAAACACATTCAAAGTGTAAATCCTCTATGTTTTGATGATTCCAAAATAGTTCAAGTATGGTAATATTGAACCAAATGAAATTACTGATATATTTGATAAGTGTGCAGGAAAATAGACTTGAAGTCACTCGTCTAAATTTCACCCGTCTACTTTTTAGTAGAAGCTCAGCAGTGACTCGTCTAAAGTTTCACTCGTCTAAAAAATGAGTCAAAGAAAGTCAACGCTCAAGAAAGACTAAGCTCAGTTGATGACGTGGCAAGAAGCATGCGTCTAAGTTTGGCTCAGCTGACCACCCGTCTAACTTTGGATCATGACTTTCACCCGTCTAAGTTTCTGAACAAGCTTTCACCCGTCTAAGTTTTTGGATGACTTTCACCCGTCTAAGTTTCTGAACAAGCTTTCACCCGTCTAAGTTTTTGGATGACTTTCACCCGTCTAAAAATTCTCATTACTGACACCAAGTCAGTATGTCAGAAATCAAGTCCAAGTCACCATATTCAAAATTATAGGCCATCCTTATGGACCTCGAAGACCTCTGGATAATAGCTCGAAGGACAAAGAATAAAAGAACGTTGTTTCAAGGTTTTAAGGAATAAACACGCTATCTCTGCACCACTGCAGTAACCTTTTGCCTATTCCAGTACAAAGTAAAAGTACTTTATGGAAAAGTAAACTGATGTTGCACTGAAAGAGGAAAGCTCTCTGCAACAAGTACAAGAATCCTGCTGCCATATACTCTGAAAAGAACAGCTACTCAGTCTAAAGTGTACTCTTGGACACTCTTGACAATGCCCAATGTTTTCAAGCATTTAATGAATACTCAGAACGACTCTTTGGCATTAAATGGTTGTCTCAGAAAGCTCAAGTCAGATGAACACACTTTCTGAAGCTGTGTCAAACGGATCTCTTGATTGAAGCCTTTAAATAGATCAAACAATGAAGATGAAGACAAGAAGTTGAATATCAAAAGAACTCTGCACAGAAGCATTTACTCTCTTCATTAACTTCTTCATTCCTTCATTGAATACATACTCAATCATTAGATATAAATTCGCAGTCTTTCATACTTCATATTTATTCCACTCTCTGAGTGTGATCTGAAAGACTTGCAAGTTGTATTAACTATACAAACCGTCTATCTCTTACTGTTTTTGAGCCTGAAGAGGCTAGGTGAGAAAAGAATACTTGTTTGAGTGTTGAGCCTGAAGAGGCTAGGTGTGCAAAGAATACTTGTACTGTAATTTACTCAGTTATAGTGGAAACTTGGTGCTGCCAAGAAACTGGACGTAGCCCTGTGGATTTTGGGGTGAACCAGTATAAATCTCTTGAGTGATATTTCTTCTCCCTTATCTTTTAATTTGTTTGAGTATTGTTTCAGTCTTAGCTTTTTAACTTGGGGAGTTAATACTGTGGTTATCAAACTCTTTTTAATCTTCTTGATTTGTGTGTGCTATTCTGTTTTAATATTAGACGTTTCACTCGTCTAATCCTATCTTTATCAAACCTTCTTGCTGTGCCTGCGAAAATCCTTTTTAAGTAATCGAAAAAGTTGGTAAACACAATTCAACCCCCCTTCTTGTGTTCACTTTGGTTATTTCATATGGATGCCAAGTGTCAACGCTATAATTTTTTTATTTTATTATTAAATTTATAAACTTAAAAAAAAAATCATACAACAAATATTGTTAAATTTAAAAACTAATTTTTAAATCGTGTTTTATTTAAAAACTAATTTTTACGTATTGTTATTTAAATTTAAAAACTAATTTTTAAATATTCTTATTTAAAACAAAAAAAATCATATTTACGTAAATATTGTTATTTAAAAATTAATATTTAAATTTCAAAGTTTAGGTGATATCAAAAATGGATTTACGTAAATCTTATCAAATTTGAAGTTAAATTTAAATTCCATAAATTGAAATCTTATCAAATTTTAGTTTTAAATTGAACTAATCTTATCTATTTATTTAATTTATTTCAAATTTAAGGTCATACAAATTGAGGGTTTTGGAGTTGTACAATGATGGATATTGATGTTGTCACTATACATTATTAACTTCAAATTTAATTTCAATTAAACCTAAAATTTATTGGGTGTCCGTTGGTGTTCACTGTTTCGTAAAATCCCTAAAACAACATGAGGATGAAATATGCTCTCTTTGGTCCTTATGTGGATGTTTTCAACGCCTTTGTGGATTTGGGAAATGCTATAACTCAATCATTGTTATTCAATGCGCAAAGTTAAAGACGTTCATTCAACCAAACTTATCAAATACTATAAGTAAATTTAACCTATATTACCTAATCTGTCAAAATGATCGCAGAGAATGTTAGTCTTCAAAATGTCATTCATTCAACCAAACTTATCTTCAATCCCGAGGTTGAAGAAGCCGAAAAATTGAAGCCGAAAAATTGAAGAAAAACAAGCAATTAAAATTAATTGGTGACATCATGTGTATGAAAGAGCATCTATTGGGAGAGGTAAACCCATTAAATATATTATAATTCTTTTATTTTTTATTAGGTACTAAATAATGTATTATGTCATGAAAGGGTTCTCGAAAATAATGATTTTGGACAAAGAGCTCTAAGTCAAATAAGTTGTTCTTCAAAAATTTCTATTGAAGAAGACTTTCTCAGTTCAAATAAGATAAAGGAGTTTATAAATTGTCTATTAATACTAAAATAACACATCACTAAAAAGTTTTGTGCTTATCAAAAATTAATTCAAAATCAAATATACAATACTCTTTCATCGTCTCATAATATAAAAAAGCTTGATCCAAGCAATGTATCACATGCATTATATATTCAATATTTTATTTCTCAATTTATTAAATAGGTCATTTAAACTTAACTAATTATATGATATTCACATGCATTGTATATTTTTTTATAATTTGGGTATATTTTTGTTAAAAACTTTATATAATTAATATGTCAAAATTCAAAAAATATTATATAATACTAAAATTATTAATCAAATAAATTAAATATCATCAATAATTTTTCTCGTGCAGGCACAGGATCAAACTCTAGTAGTAATAATAACAATTTATTTCAATAGCATTAATAATCAATCAAATTTTATATATGCATGGAATCTATATCTATATCTATATCTATATTCTATATCTATATCTATATACATTTCTTGCTCATTGTTGGAGTAATTTTCGCCACGTGCCACTCTCTTATACATCATTAGAAATCAACACACGAAAAAATTAGCCATTAATGGAAATTAATTCAAATTTATGGCACATGACTCTGAATGGCGTTATTGTAAATAAATAAAGAAGATAACAAGCCTTTTTATATTTTCTTTCTACCTCACTCTCTCCGGTACGACCCTCTCATCCTATCTCTCCTATTTTTTTTTTCAACTAAAACCTAATCTCTTTCTTCACAAGCCCATTTCAAATTTTGAATTTTGAATGTTCTTTTCAGTCCCTCCTCACTCTGAGATTCCATTTTATCCTTCTTACTGCCAATATGCGCTTCTCAGTCATCTCTCTCTCTCTCTCTCTATCTCTCTCACATTCTCTTCGCTCTTCTGTTCGTCTCTCCCTCTCTATCTGCTTTTTTTTTTTTTTTTTTACATTTTCCTCATCGGAAAAAAACTCACATTCACTCACTCTGCTACGGTTTCAATGTCGACATGCAGGCAGCAACAGGCCAAGGTGAAGAAGATTTAGGATCTGCTACTATCTCTTTGTCTTTCCTAGAACCTTGCATTTTTTGTAGTGGCTGAAGATGTGTTAAGTAGAGGTATCACCTCTTTGGTTAATTCTAATCTGTTGAAGTCTATGTCTGGTTCCGGAAGTTGTTAAACTCCCTCTCATGCCCTCTATGCAGATGATGTGATGGTGTTTTATAAGGGAACAAAGAGAAATCTGTCCAATCTGCTTGCTCTATTTTCTGATTATGCAGAAGCCTCAAGCCAGGTTTTGAGCATTGGTAAATATAGATTTTATGCAGGTTCCATGACTGCCAACAGAATTCAGCAAATTAAAAATTTACTTAGCTTCCCTCCAGGATATTTTCCATTTTCCTATTTGGGTGTGCCAATCTTTAAAGGCAAGCCTAAAGCCATTCATCTCTAATCAGTTGCTGACAGAATAAGGGCCAAATTGAGTGCTTGGAAATGTTCTTTGCTTTCTATAATGGGGAGAGTCCAGCTGGTCAATTCTATAATCAGTGGAATGTTGCTCTATAGTTTTCACATTTATATCTAGCCTATTTCATTGATTAAAACAGTGGACAGATGGATTAAAAACTTCATTTGGTCAGGTGATGTAAATTCCAAGAAAATTGTGACAGTGGCTTGGAATAGAGTTTGTTCTCCTCTATGTGATGGTAGTCTTGGAATCAGGGCTATCAAACAAATCAATGATGCTGCTCTACTAAAACTGTCCTGGGATTTATTGTCTTCTAGTGATTCTTGGGCTAGATTCCTAAAAGGCAGATTCTTTAGGCACAACAGACTTGTTTTAGTATACATCAAATCTTCAATTTGGCCTGGCATTAGGGGTAAGTTGTCCACAGCCATCTCTAACTCCTCTTGGTTAATTGGTAATGGCAATTCTGTGAACTTTTGGACTGATCAATGGATCTCAAGTCCTGTAACTGATCTGCTTCATATCCCTTCCTCCTGGCATGCTTCCCTAGAGGCTAAAGTCAGTTTCTTTATTGCTAAGAATAATTGGAACCTTTCTGCTGAAGTCTTCCATAGATTTCCTGCACTGGCCAATGAAATATCCAGAATTGTCCTTCCTGTTTCTGCAGAGGAAGATCTGCTGGTTTGGAAAAATAGTGACTCGGGTATGCTCAGTTTCAAGGATGCTTATGGTTTCTTCTCCACTACTAGTCCCAATGTCAACTGGCCTAAGTTAATTTGGAGCACATGTATCCCTCCTAAGTGTTCTTTCTTGGTGTGGAGGCTTTTCCATAACAAAGTCCCCACTGATGAAAACCTTAGGAAAAGGGGTTGTCACATTGTCTCAGTCTGTGTTCTGTGAGGCTGCCATGAAGAGTCATCAAAGCACCTATTCTTTAATTGTAAATATGCTGCTGATTTATGGAATTGGATTGGTGATCATCTGAACTTTTATATAAACAGGTCTTCAGTTAAGACAGTGTTTGATGTGCTTAACAGTGTTCACAGTAGTCAAGCAAAGGATGTTTGTAGGGCTGCTGTCATCCATACTATTTGCACAATTTGGTATTGCAGAAATCAAATGAGATTCCATGATAATAGGATCCATTTCAGAAGTGTTGTTTGTAGAATCGTTGCCTCTACTCATCTATTTTGGCTCAATTTCTAAGGATTTCAATTCTGCTTCTATGGCTGAGTTTGTAATCCTGAAGAATTTTGCAGTGAATGGTCATGCTTGCTCAGCTCCAAAAATAATTCAAGTTCAATAATGCTATGCTCCTTTATCTCCTTGGGTAAAATGTAATAGTGATGGATTTGCCAGAGGGTACCCTGGTCTAGCTGTAGCTGGTGGTATTTTCAGAGACATCAAATGTGATTTTCTTGGTGGTTTTACTGATTTTGTTGGTAACACAATGGCTTTTCATGCTGAGCTTCATGCGGCTATGACGCAATAGAAGAAGCCTTCGAAAGAGGTTGGTGGAAGCTTTGGCTTGAATGTGATTCCAAGCTAGTGGTGGAAGCTTTTGGCTTAATGAATCTAGTGCCTTGGTCACTTAGAAATAGATGGAAAAACTGTCTTTACTTACTTTCTAAAATGCAATTTCATGTATCTCACATATATAGAGAGGGGAATACTTGTGCAGATTCTTTAGCCTCCAAGGGTATAGTCATTAGAATTTTTTGTTGGTGGGATCATCTTCCTAGTTTCATTAGGGATGATTTTCACAGAAATAGGCTAGGTTTGCCTAACTATAGATTTGTCTAATTGTTTCTTATGGCTATTGGCTTCATGTCCCCTATATATTTGTATTCTTTTCATTTATTTTAATAAATTTTTAGGCATGCTGCAAATGATGGATGAGGCTATTGGTGCTAACCTAGTTGGGATGAATAGCTTCATAGTGGTGTTTTTGCATGCCTTAGTCTTTTGATAAATAAAAAAAAAAGTGAATGCCAACACATTATTCCAATGCATTGAAAAAAGGATTTATTCAAAAAAAGTGAAAAAATAAAATCAGCTTCTTCCCATAAGATTGTTTTGTTTTGTTAATATATTTTCTTTTTTAACAAAAAAAGTTTAGATTAGGGAAGGCACGCCCCCTAGCAAGGTCAGGGAATACCACCAACCTCAACGATGATTTATGATGTAATTTACATATTGCCTGCCAACAGGGGAGATCTAGGAATCGAACCCAAGTCACAGCTAGTATGAACGGAAGACTTGACCAGCTGTCCCAGCCCCCGTTAGCTATTTTGTGAATATTTTTCGGCTTTGTTTCTTAATCAAGTTGCATATGTCTCATATTTCATTCTAAAATATCATATCAATTTTCTTTAAAAAGATATCTGAAAGAATTTTCAATCCCACGATGCACAATAGTATGTGTCAAAATCAGATACACTTTTTCCGTAAAAAATCAAGGACATTTTATTTCTCACCTAAAGTATTTTTTTCTTTCTCACCTATAGTTATTTGTTGTAAAATTTTATAATTTAAAGACACTCATTATTAAAGCATCTCAATAAATATCATTAATATATCATTCATTATTATCAATCATAACCATGTTGATAAATTAGTAATAAATAATTTTTTCCATTAGTATATCAATCTTTGTAATGCAATCATTATTTTTTTTATTTTTTTTTTTTACATTCTTACTTGCTTTAAATTAAAACTTTCTAATTATAACATGTGGTAAATTTTTATAATTTGTTGTTTGTTTTTTTTGACAAATTTATAATTTGTTGTTGTGACATTCATACTTGCTATAAAAACTTTCTAATTATAACAAACAATAAAAATTATATGCAATCAAATCACTAATTTTTTTTACTAATTCCTATGCTTTTTTGCAAAAGTTACTCAAGTATGCAATAAAATCACTAATTCTTTCTATTTTACATAAATGCACGTGGAGAAAATTTATATTTAAAACGAAGAATTAATATTTTATGTGAAAGCTTGATTATATATGTATTACTAAGAAAAATTGCATTGTATTATAATTTCATTTCATTACTTTTTGTAATTCATTATTTTAATACTTTTATTATTAATTTAATTATTTTTTATTACTAAGTTCTCAACTAATTAATTTATTGAAGATTTTCTTTTATCAAGCAACTTTGAAATTTCTATTACCTATTTAAAATATAATTAATTCCATGATAAAAAAACCGAATTAATTTATACTTAGATATAATTGATTTAATAAACTCTGTTTAGAAGGTTTGGCTTATCATTCAGATCCTAAGTTTGATATGTCCTACATTATAATACAATATAGTGTCAAAACTTAAAAATTATTTCTTTTCTCTTTAAGTTACTGATTATTTATTTAAATTTAACATTATTTGATATTTTATATAGAAAAATTGCATCCAATAGTAAAAATGAAAGCAAATCAATATTTTCTAATTTAAAAATATAAAAAATTATACTATTAAACAAATTTGCATAACATTCGATGGAAGGCACGGGAAAATGGGCTTCTTGTAAGAAAAAGAGAAGAGAAAAATAATATTATAGATATATTTTCGAAAAATGGTTAACTTGTATAGGAAAAGAGAAAAAAGTAAATCAAATAAATTTTAAGAGAGAATAAAAATAATAATATGATAGATAAATATATTTTCTAAAAAAATGGTTCACTTGCATGGGGAAAATAGTAGAATTAACTCAAATAGATTTTCAAGAGAGAAGAAAAAAATAATATGATAGATAAATATATTTTATAAAAATAGTTAACTTGCACAGGAAAATAGGATAAATAAATCAAATAGATTTTTTAAGAGATAATAAAATAAATAATATGATAGACAAATATATTTTACAAAAATGGTTAGGGGTATTCATGGATTCGGGTCAACCCGATGAACCCGATGACCCAAACGATGTAATTGTTTCGGATTTTTCCTCATTTTGGTCCAACCCGACCCAACCCAATGAAACCCGACCTATTTTGGTTCGGGTGCCGGGTTTTACCGGTTTCGAACCCGAGACCCGCAACAGACCCTACCCGTAGGTAGACCCGTAGGCACTTTGATTTTTTTTTTTTTTTTAGAAAAGTATTCTGATACATGAGTCTGTAGCTTCATCCTTTACGTCTTTGGTCTTGATGTGGCTTCGTCCTCTGTCGCACGCGGCATCGCTTGAGCATCTGAACACACGCATAGTCGCACCAATTGCTTCTCATCTAACAAGTGTCGCAGTTTTGTCTTTGTCGTTCATAATCTCTGCATCGTCCCTCCCCTTCATAGCTCCCCGCACGGCCACTACGACCAGGCAACCACCGTGCACCGTCATCCAGATATGGCCTCCTCGCGCATCTTGGAACTGCTGGTGATGCACGCGAAGACGATAGAAAGAGTTTTGGTCTTGGATGAGCTGCTTCCAGTATGAGTAGTGCAGCCGCCAGTCAAGAGCCACCACAACAGCTAGGGTTTTCGATGTATTTATGATGTTTGTTAGGTGTATTTCCTTGTTGGGCTAGGCTTTCTTTTTGGTTGGAGTTGAAGCCTCGTTTTTCTTCACATAAATTTGTATGACCCGATGATCCGACCCAAACCAACCCAGTTTTATACGGGTTGGTTTGGTTCGGGTTTGACAAAAAAAATCATGAACCCGACCCAACCCGTACGAAATTAATCGGTTCAGATAATGTTTGGTCAAAACCGACCCAACCCGACCCGTGTACACCCCTAAAATTGGTTTACTTGGACCGGACAAAGAGAGGAAATAAATCAAATAGATTTTCAAGAGAGAAGAAAAAAATAATATTGCAGATAATTATATTTTATAAAAATTGTTAACTAACACGGAAAAAAAGATGAAAAATAAATCAAATAGATTTCCAAGAGAGAAGAAAAAAAAGTAATATGATAAATAAATATATTTTCTAAAAATTGCCAACTTGCATCGGATAAAAGGAAGAAATAAATCAAATAGATTTTCAAGAGAGAAGAATAAAAATAATATGATAGAGATTAGTATATTTTCTAAAAAGGGTTAACTTGCACGAGAAAATGGGATAAATAAATCAAATAGATTTTCAAGAAAAAAGAGAAAAATAACATGATTGATAAATATATTTTTCTAAAAATGATTAACTTACACGAGAAAAGAGTAGAAATAAAACAAATACATTTTTAAGAGAGAAGAAAAATAAAAATATGGTAGATAAATATATTTTCAAAAAATAGTTCATTGCACGGGTAAAATAGGAGAATTAAATTAAATAGATATTTAAGATAATAACATAATAATATGATGAATAAATCTATTTTCTAAAAGGATAAAACTTACGTACTGTACCATGGGTACAAGTGGTACTGTTCTCCTATGGTACCCACACATGTAAATTTTTCTATCTCTTTTGGGCCGCCGGCCCTACTGTGTAACCAAAAAATAAATATTTCTATCTCATCAGTTATGGAACTTAACATCGTCAATTATCATCTTCCCTGTTTCCAATTCCCTTCTGCTTTCTTTCTCATGCTAGAAACCCTCTCTACCTTCTCACCACTACATCGTGCCTCAGCCTTTCACCACTACACGGTGCTTCTACCAAATTTAAAATTTCTCAGAAATTTGAGTGATCAATGCCACCTGGGCGTGTTTCTTCGCTCTATTTTTATGTGCGTCTCCCCTCTGTTTTTATGCTCAATATGAATCCATGTGAGACAATCAAAAGCTGTACCACACGTAGAGCATTCATTTCTGCTATGTAATCATGGAGAGACCAACACAAAATATGGTTTACGGGAGATAGACCCACATATAAACCAGCAATTTCCTGAAACAAATAAGAAAGAAACAATAATACTCGTTCGATTCCACAATTCCAATAAAAACAAGAATACTTGTTCGCTTCAACAAAAAAATCTGAATAAAACAATCAGAAAATTAATAGCTTCAATTCAAAAGTCCTTGTGTTTATATTCATAAAAAACAACGAGCATTAAAGGAATTGTGGAATTGTTAAAGGAACCTGTAGGGATAAGACATGGAGAAAGAAGAATAGTACCTGGTGCCTGGGACGTCGTATGGTGTGGGACTCGGTCTTTTTCGGATATTAAAGGACGCGGTGATGGCGCCTGCACGATGAGAAGAGGAGTCCGTGGAGGAAGAAGAGAAAGATGAAGATGAGGTGGAAGAAAAACTGAGATAAAGTTGACGTTGGTAACTACACAGTGTTTGCTGATGTGGAAATTTTTTCCACATGTCCGCTTATCATAAGAGAACAGTACCATTAGTACCTATGGTACTGTAGGTAGTTTTCTCCTTTTTTAAAATGGTTTACACAGGATAAAGAGAAGAAATAAATAAAGAAGATTTTCAAGAGGGAAGAAGAAAAATAATTTGATAGATAGATATATTTTCTAAAAATAGTTAACTTCCACGGGAAAAAGGGGAGAAATAAACCAAATAAATTTTTAAGAGAGAATAAAAATAATATGATAGATAAATAGATAAATATAATTTAAAAAAATTGTTAACTTGCACTGTGCAAAGAGAAAAATGAATTAAATAGATTTTTAAGAGAGAAGAAGAAGATTAATATGATAGATAAATATATTTTCTAGAAATGGTTAATTTGCATTAGTAAAAGAGGAGAAATAAGTGAAACAATTTTTTAAGAGAGAATAAAAATTAATATGATAGATAAATAGATTTTAGAAAAATGGTTGGCTTGCACATGAAAAGAGGACAACTAAATCAAATATATTTTTATATATAAGAAATTAATAATATGATAGATAAATATTTTTTTTCTAAAAGTTCATATCATTATGAAGATCATTGGGATATATTTAGTATTAATGTTTAAATAAATTATATTGAGAAATGATTTATCAGCTTGAAATGCAATTATTACGTTGAGAATTTATATTTACTATTAAATGTTCATAAAAGTATGATACTATGGAAGTGGACGAAGAAATGGTGTAAATTTATAATTTTGTTTTGAAAAAAAATCACGATAAGACTTTAATGTCTCTTTTCTAATATTATGCTATTTTATATATTCTTTATACATGTCTTATTTTATTTTTTGAAAGAAGCAAACTTAATAATTATTAAGTTAATATTTGTTATACTTTGTGATCAACAGTTTAGACAAAAATAATTTTTTGACAATTTTTGGTATTTAATTCTCCACAAAAACTTTTAAATCACGAAACATAAAAACAAGAATTACATATTTCAAAATGAAATTCTAAAATTTTAGCATATTCCCCATACATGGCACGGGTCCAAACTAGTAACATACACAATTGAGGTTATAACATATAGACATTTTGTACACTTGTCAGCTCATGACAGAATCTTAAAGGCACAATAACATGTGTCATTCTCACACAATATTTTAAAATCGGACCGATCATCGAACAGGTGAAGACACTGATCCAAGATTCAATGGTCTAATCGTGATTGAATTGATAATAATTTTTTTGACAAAAAAACCGATAATAATTAAATAATGTTTTTTAAACTTTAATATAATCTATTAAGTAATATTAACATAAAATTTAAATTCTCATATTTTGTTAATAATATGAGATATTTTTGCATTTTATGTTGATAAATTTAAAAAAAAAAAATCTTGTATTTGCTCCCATTAGAGTTAAAAAAATAAAATAAACCAATTCAAGGGCCCCTTCACAAAGCTTCCTTATATGCTTTTTGGTCCAACTATAAATAAAAAAAAAAAATTTGGGCTAAATTAAGCCCATTCTACATTAGAAAGAGAAAACAGAATAAACGACTTTGGTTGAACAATGATGAGCCCAAACCTATTCTGCAAACATTAAACTAAAACAACCTTAAGTTTTAGAACCCGTTTGTTTAAGATTAAAAATAAGTGATTATGTTATAAAATAATTTAGTGATTATTTTTAGAGATTTTTAAAAAAAGCAGAAGCAGATTTGTGTTTGTTTACAATCATAAAAAATCATTTTTTTTAAAGTAGTTAGTTATAAAAACTGATTTTTTTTCCCCAAAAGCAAGTGAAAGTTGCTTTTCATTTTAACCCCAAAAATATTTTTTTCTGCTTCTGATTATTTCCAAAAGCAAAAACAAACACACTAAAAATTTTTAAAAATGATTTTATGATTAAAAAAGTGATTTTTTAGCAAAATAAGCAATAACAAACGGGCTCTTATTTTCATCAGCCGCCACCCTCCCCTCCCCTCTCCCCTATTCTTTCTGGTTCTGCACATTTCGAAGCTAACGACTTGTGGTACTTGACGGTAACACATTTTGGTCTGATTGGTTCGGCTTCACTCTTCTTCTTTCTAACGCGTTCTAGTTCTTCGATCTCTCTCCTCCTCTCTCGCTCTCTCTCCTTTTTCTTGCCCTCATCACTATATCTCGTCGTCGCTCAAGTTGATGGTTGCCAGAGTTGTTGGATTCAAGAGAAACAACGGAGCAAAACGCTTTTTTCTCGGACCAGTGAACCACCGGTTTTGTTCGATTTTCCCGGTTCCATCCCAGTTCGACGGTTTTTTATCCGATTTTTTGGCAAAGCGGTTGCATGGGTTGTTCGGACCGGATGCCAGGTCGGTTCTCAGTCCGACCGGTTGAACTAGCCAGTCCGGTCCTTTGTAATAACTATGCTCCAATGTTTTAAAAATGGACCGGGCCGGCCAGTTCAATCGGTTCAACCGTGAACCGGCCAAGTCTGCGGTCCAGTCAGACCTTGGAAACCGCCAGTCTGAAGGGAAACCGGAAAAACCGGTTCGGATCGGAAAGAACCGGAGGAATCGGTGAACCGGACCCGATTATGAAAAAACAGCCGGTTAATGAAAAACAGAGAAACTGACCCAAATCTCATCGTTCACCCAGTCATCCTACCACCGCGGCTCACTCAGGCTGCCACCTCCCTCCTTCCTTTATTCAGCCATAAACGCTTGGACATAACTTTGAGCTTCGAAGTTGATCTGCGCAAACGACTTTCGTACCAGGACGCGTTGTATATTCGGAAGAAAGAGCAAAGCGTTTGAGAGAAATGAGAAAAGAGGAAGAAAGAATAGGGAGTCATCGAGAAATGAAATGAGAGATAAGGATGGACACTGGTGGTGGGTGCCAGCTCATATTGGGGGTTTCAAATTTTGAATTGAAGTATTTACTTTTTGGATTATTCCAACTAGGTGTGGGAATAGGCCGGACCGCTCGACAGGGACCTATGACCTGGCCTATTTAAGGCCTGGCCTGACCTGGCCTGTTTAATAAAAAGGCCAGGTCTAGGCTTTTCAAAAAGCCTCTTTAGTTAAATATGCTGGGCTTAGGCTTGTGAAAAAGCCTGTTAAACCTGATAGGCCGGCCTGTTTATAATTAATGTTTTTTTATTTAAATATATAATATATAATATAATATTAGTTTTTAATAATAATATATAATATTATTTTTTTCAACAGAATATCTGTCTATTATTTTATTTTCTAATTAGAGTTAGAATTAGAAACCCTGAGTCTAAGCTTCCATACTCCTGTTGTTCTCTAAAAGACGGAACTCTTCTGGTGCGCCGCTGTTCCTGCTATCTAGTGAGCTGCTCCCACCGCCATCTCACTCCATGCCTGCCATCGTCGTTGCCATCTCCGCTGCCACACTCCTCTCAAGCTAGTTGTAGACCAGATGTGTTGCTGACACTCTCCATTGCCGCTGCCGTCTCACTCCGCCTCTGCCTCAATTGCCTCATCCTTGTCCTCCTGGATCTTAACCAATTTGTTGGCACAAATTTGTTGCCAGAGTTCCAACATATCAGATAAGAGTTGAAATTTGCATCATGTTCTTATTTTTGTCAAATATTTAGTTGGAATTACATATCTGCATTTTTGTTTCAGTATAACTCTTTTTTGTAAAGGATAGATTTTGTTTTGTGAAAAATTAGAATTGGCCACTTAATAGACATGCTCAAGTCTAGGTTTTTTTGGTGGGGTTAAATGTATCCTAGTAAGGTTCAGATTCAGTGCCCGTAAAACCATACATTGTTGACTTGAGACAACACTTCCAATAATAGGTGGGGTTGCCCATTGGTTCAGGCCACCTGTTGGAATCTTATTTTTGTAATTAGAAAATTAAACAATAAAATAAATAAACTACTTCCACAATTTGAAGGTTCTTGAGCATATATTTCATTGATTGTGTTCCTGGCTTCCAGCTATGTTTATATGTTTATAAGGACTAGGGAGATTACTATGCTAAATTTATATGTTAAATTAATGGGATTCTATTGATGAATGAAGGTGACACAATCTGAATAGCTTGAATTGAATTCTGCAACTTAGAAATTCAGTGTGGCAAGCTTGTGTTTGAAGCATGACCTATTTCTATCCTTATTTGTGAAGAAGGCCTTGGCCTATTTATTAGTGTAGGCTTATTGGCCTTTTTATCATTAGAGGCCTACAAGCCTATTTAGAATGAAGGCCTATGACCTAAGAGGCATATTTAAAGGCTTTTTTGAAAAGTAGGCCTATAAATAGGCTTCCAGGCTAGGCCAGGCCTTGAAGTAGGCCAGGCCAAGCCTTAAAATTTGGCCTATATCATGCTAAAAGGTCAGACTCAGACTTTAAGATTGGAATACAGGCTAGACCTATTTAAGTCAGGGCCTGGCCTGGTCTGGTCTGACCTATTCCCACCCGTAATTCCAACCCAAGTATTTACTTTTGGTGTGTGGACAGTGTGGTGCGGGCCAGCACACAAGTTTGATTATTACTATTTTAATTTTATGATGATGCAAGGGAGATATTAAAATACCTAAAATAATATGATGGATTTTGGTTGTTTTAATTTATATGTCAATTTACTTCCTTAATTATTTTTTCATTACTAGTTGTTATATGTACTTTTTTTCATTATTTGATGTACTATTATATTTAATATTTTATTTGGTTGAAATAGATTTTGAACTATATGATATATTTTTTACCTATAATTTTTATTTATGTTTTATTTATTTATTTATTTATTTATTAATCATCCGGTTCAACCAATGATGGTTGAACCGTGTTGTGAAGAATTATTATGGGCTGTAGGCCCATAAGGTTAGAAGCTCTTTCTCTTTATCAGCTGAGAGCTTGGGGGACTAATGTACTTACGAATTGTTATGTACCGCGAGCCCATGAAAGCAGCCTAATCTTCATGCGGCCCGAGAAGAACCGAGAGTGAACCGAGATGTGGCAACCGAGTAACGTTGGAAATGAGTAGTTGGAGAAGAGAAAACCGAGAACGTGCAAGAGGGTGACATGGGATAAGTGGGGGCTGGCGAGATGAAAGGAGAGAGGGATAACTGTTCCCGCGGAGATTGAGTAGTTTGATTATTTTTGAATTATTGTATATATAGGAACGGGATAGGTCCGAGAAGGTAGGCTATTCATTCATGTAACTGGAATACTCTGCTAATTCAAAGAAAGCATTAATATACTGAGTTCTACGAATTAAGAGTGTTGCTTAAGAATAGCTATAACGTTCTTTGTTAATTCTATCCTAGTGTCAGAATTTGCAAGAACATTTGGCGCCCACCGTGGGGCCGAGGCAAATATTCCCTGGTCACACTGTAACTTTCATAAGGTGATGGAGGGATCGAGAAGTGTGGAAGGAGGAAGGACTAATATCGTTTCAAGGTTGGAGTCAAGAAGACAGTCGAGGGATACCAATGGTGAAGCATTGGAAAGGGAAGTAAATGATCTAAGACGCCAGGTGGAACGGTTGAGAAGGAGTCAAGATGAAGGTGGAAGAAGTCGAGGTCAGAGCCGGGAGAGAAGTAATTTCTCTCGTTGGAGGGAACGCGGCAGAACCGACACGAAAGGAGCAATAACAGAGATGTTGAGTCCAGAACTGAAGTGTCAAGTTGTTATAGACGTGGGTCCCAAAATCCAGAGAGCCGAAGACGAAGTCCTTCAGCAGAAAGAACATATGTGCTGGAAAATGAAACCAGATATTCCAATAGAGAGAGGCGTCGTCATCGTTCAGAAGACAGAGAATACCGAGACCGGAATCCGAGGGAGATGAGAGATCACCCCTTCACCAATGAGGTGATATCTGAACCGGTACCAAACAATTTCCGTTTCCCAAAGATGAGACACTCTGATGGCACCTCAGATCCACAGGAGCATCTCACTGCTTTCAATGTCAAGGTAATGGTTTCACACATCACATCAAGAGTTAAATGTCAAGTCTTTCCAACAACTCTTGAAGGACAGGCTCTCATGTGGTTCTCTCAATTGCCACTGAGATCTGTTTATTCTTGGAATGATTTGACCGAGAAGTTTCTCATTCAATTTGCAACTAGTAGAATGTATAGGAAGACCTCGGCATGTTTAGATAACTTCAAACAGGAGAAAAATGAGTCATTATCTGAATATCTGAACCGATTCACCTCGGAGATAGTGAAGATCAGGGATCTGGAACCAGGAGTAGCTTTACACTCCATGAGGGCTGGTTTGAGAGAAGGACCGTTCCTAGATTCATTATCAAAGAGGGCGGCCATTGATATAGACGAGCTCAGACAGCGAGCTTCAAAATATATTAGTATGGAGGAGGTGCGAGAGGCGAAAAGGAAGGAGAGGAATGATAACCAAGAGAGAAAAACAAATCAGAATATCGGTAGGAGATTGGCATCCAGAATTGAAGTATTGCCTAGATTATACGAGCCGAGAGGACCAAAGTATACCATATATACTCTGCTCAACACTACAAGAGCACAGATCCTAGATGAAGTTTGTCAAGCGGGCTTCGTAGAATATCCTCCTCCTGTTACTGTGCCAGAGTCGGCTGACAGGAGAAGGTACTGTCGTTTCCATGATTTGTATGGTCATACAACTGTGGAGTGTGTGGAATGGAAGGATCAGATTGAAGAATTGGTCCAAATGGGGGAACTCACCGATTATGTGCAATGGGGAGGATCGAGAAGACAAATGCCTTGGAGGGGATATGGTGGAAGAGGTCGAGGAAGAGGACGAGAAGCAGGAGGAAGGGGAAATACTTTCAGAAAAGAAGATCAGGAGAGAGTGGCAAGTAATGACGTTCCTCGAGAAGAGAATCCGCAAGTAAGAGGTGTTATAAATATGATCTCGGGAGGTTTTGCCGAGGAGGAGTTACCAGTTCAGCAAGAAGAAGGCATCTCAGAGCTGCAAGATCAGTATATTCGGTCATGCCTAGAACTGTGCAAAACCATTATCCGATAACTTTTACGGATGATGATTTCGTGGGGACTGATCCGAATCAAGATGATCCTATGGTTATCTCGGTAGAACTAGCAAACTTTGTGGTGAAGAAGGTTTTGGTTGATCAGGGGAGTTCGGCGGATATCTTATACTACAAAACTTTTAAGAAGTTGGGAATACCGGAAACCAAGATCAAGGAATTTGGAAATGCTTTGGTGGGCTTTACAGGGGAACATGTTGAAACTCGAGGTTATGTTGAATTACTAACCAAATTTGGTAATGGCATAGCTTCGAAAACTATAGCGGTGAAGTTTATTATTGTGGATGCCCCGAGAGCAGCATACAATTTAATCATTGGGAGGCCAAGTTTGAATGAACTTGGCGCAATAGTGTCAACACCTTATTTGACCATGAAGTTTCATTCCGGAACAGGTGAGGTGATCTCCGTAAGGGCTGATCAGAAAGAAGCTCGGCAGTGCTATGTAGATAGTTTGAGGATGAAGTACAAGGAGGAAGAAAAGTCAACCGAGAAGGGAATGGAAATAGATCGAAAACAGAAGGGTAAGATGCAGGTGGCTTCGGTAGGAATAGTTGAGTTGGATCCGCGGTTAGATATGAAGGAGCTGCGTCCACAATCAGCAGATGACTTAAAGAAATTACGAATAGGGAAAAAGGAGGGGCAAGACACGCATATCGGGATGCATCTTGAAGCCGATGTCGAAGAGGCAATAATCCGAGTAGTATTGGAGAATTCTGATCTCTTTGCATGGAGTACTGCTGACATGCCAGGTGTGGACCCGAGGGTAGTGTGTCATAAGCTATCCCTTTGCATGGGAGCCAAACCTGTCTCTCAGAAGAAAAGAAAGGTGGGGGAGGAGAGGAGGAAGGTAATAGAGGATGAAACCAAAAGATTGGTGGATGCAAAATTTATTCGAGAAGTGAAGTACACAACTTGGCTTGCAAATGTTGTTTTGGTGAAAAAGTCAAATGGGAAGTGGCGTATGTGCACTGATTATACAGATTTGAACATGGCTTGTCCTAAGGACTCATATCCTTTACCCAGCATTGATCAGCTAGTGGATGGAGCGTCAGGGTATCAAGTTCTCAGTCTCATCGATGCATATTCGGGTTACAACCAAATCCGAATGCATGCACTTGATGAAGAGAAAATTGCTTTCACGTTAAACAGAGCAAACTACTGCTATAAGGTTATGCCATTCGGTTTGAAGAATGCGGGGGCCACCTATCAAAGGCTGATGGACAGAGTTTTTGAAGGTCAGATCGGAAGAAACATGGAGGTTTATGTGGATGATATCGTGGTGAAGACCGAGGAACCGAGTAAACATGCCGAAGACTTGAGAGAGATCTTTGGTCAAGTACGAGAATACAATATGCTGCTTAATCCCGAGAAATGCAATTTCGGGATCAAGAGTGGGAAATTTTTAGGTTTCATGCTGATGAACCGAGGAATTGAAGCGAATCCTGATAAGTGCCGAGAAATCATTGAGATGAGAAGCCCGATGAACGTCAAAGAAGTACAGAGACTCGCGGGTAGATTGGCATCTCTATCCAGGTTTCTACCGAGATCAGCCGGGAAGGCTCGGCCGCTCTTTAAGCTGCTTAAAAAGCCACAACAGTTTGAATGGAGTCCTGAGTGTGAAGAGGCTTTTCAAGATTTCAAATCCTTTCTGAGTTCCCCACCCATCTTGACTAAACCTCAAGTTGGGAAAGAATTGCTTCTATATTTGTCGGTGACAGAAATGTCGGTCAGTGCGGTACTTGTTCAAGAAGTAGAGAGGAGGCAACTTCCTGTGTATTACATCAGTCGGGTATTACACGATGCAGAGACAAGATATCAAGTGATTGAGAAGTTGGCATTTGCTTTGGTCACTGCGGCTAGGCGATTACGGCCTTATTTCTAAAGCCATCGGATAATAGTGAAGACAGACCATCCTATCAGACAGGTGCTACGGAAGCCTGAGCTGGCTGGGAGGATGATTGCTTGGTCCGTGGAGCTATCTGAATTTGGTCTCGAGTACGAACCGAGAGGCTCAATGAAAGCTCAATGTCTGTCAGACTTTGCTGCTGAGTTACAACCTGAACCAAAACCGGAATCAGATTGGTGGATTCTGTATGTAGATGGGGCGTCCAATGTCAGGGGCAGTGGAGCAGGCGTGATATTAGAGGGACCAGGAGACATAGTTTTGGAACAGTCGTTGAGATTCGATTTCAAGGTATCGAATAATGAAGCTGAGTATGAGGCAATGATAGCAGGTCTGAGGCTGGCAAAAGAGGTAGGAGTCAAAGCGGTCAAGTGTAGAAGCGATTCACAACTAGTCACTGGACAAGTCAGAGGGGCTTTCCAAACCCGGGAATCACATTTGACCAGGTACTTATGTATAGTTAATTCATTGGTTTCTGAATTTGAAAAGTTCGAAATTGAACACATCTCGAGAGATAAGAATAGTCGGGCGGATCTGTTGTCTAAGTTGGCTAGTACTAAAGCTCCTGGGGGACATAAAACTGTCATTCAAGAAACACTTTTAAAATCGAGCATTGAAGATGAGATGGCATCATTGGTGATTGAAGAGGTGAGCAGAGAATGGATGGAACTGATATGGAAATTTTTGACAAAGAATGTTTTGCCCGAAAATACTCAAGAGGCCAGGAAGTTGCGTAGGCAGGCTAGTCGGTATACGATTGTGAAGGGAGTGTTATGCCGGCGAGCTATCAATGGCCCAATGTTGAAGTGTATCACGAAAGAAAAAGCCGAGTATGTCATGGCCGAGTTACATGAAGGTATCTGTGGAATGCATAATGGAGGGAGAGTACTCGGAAGAAAGGTAATTAGAGCTGGTTACTATTGGGCAAAATTGATGTTGGATTGTATTGAATTTGCTCATAATTGTGATGAATGCCAAAGGCATGCGGTGATTCCGCACACGAAACCAGAAGAACTGAACAGTATTCTTCCGGCATGGCCTTTTGACATGTGGGGAATTCATATTCTCGGACCTTTCCCATTAGCAAAGGGGCAGGTCAAGTTCTTATTGGTTGCTGTCGATTATTTCACAAAGTGGATTGAAGCGAAGCCGTTAACCAGAATTACTGCTGGCGAAGTTCAGAAGTTTGTGTGGAAAAGTATTGTATACAGATATGGAATCCCAGCAGTGATTATTTCTGATAATGGGACGCAGTTCACGGACAAAGTGTTTGCTGAGTTTTGCAGTAACCTTGGAATTAAACGAAGATTTACATCGGTGGAACATCCCCAGACAAATGGTCAAGCAGAGGCGGCTAACAAGGTAATCCTCGGTGAACTGAAAAAGAGATTAGGAAAGGCAAAGGGAAGATGGATGGAGGAATTGCCTAGTATCTTGTGGGGGTATCATTGTACTCCACAATCAACAACAAAAGAGACACCCTTTCGATTAGCTTATGGGGCTGATGCAATAATACCAGTTGAAGTTGGGGAGTCGTCTATTAGGAGGGAATTCTATAATCCAGAGGTGAATGAAGAGATGAGGAGGGGAGAGCTAGACTTGATAGAAGAGGTCAGGGAAGAGGTCAGAGTACGAGAAGCAAAATGCAAAAGGAGAATTGCCGAGAGGCATAATGCATTATTGAAACCGAGGAAGTTTGAAGTAGGAGATCTGGTATTGCGATTACAGGGAAGTGCTCGGAAGGACCAATCCGAGGGGAAGCTGGCAGCAAACTGGGCTGGACCTTTCCGGATAATTGACAATTTGGAGAATGGAGCATACCGCTTAGAGGAGCTATCAGGAAAGGCTATTCCGAGAACATGGAATGCCTCTCACCTTAAGTTTTATTTCAGTTGATTTATTGTATTTGGTGGTACTCTTTTTCCTACCTTAGTCTTTTCCCTCATAGAAAAGAGGTTTTTGGCTGAGGAGGTTTTGATGAGGCCACCACCCTATGTTATGTACTTGT
This sequence comes from Echinosophora koreensis, assembly GCA_035048595.1. Classification (NCBI taxonomy): domain Eukaryota; kingdom Viridiplantae; phylum Streptophyta; class Magnoliopsida; order Fabales; family Fabaceae; genus Echinosophora; species Echinosophora koreensis. The sequence goes on along the minus strand of JAPCYP010000025.1, from coordinate 2,264,609 downwards.
CAGTTAATTAAAGAAGTTGTGTATTTCTTTTGAATTTCATTTTTATGTTATCCAAAAAAGGGGGGGGGGGGGGGAATTTTGGGTGTAAAGAATATAAACAAGATGATCTCGGAGGAAGGCTATTTGAGAAAGAAGAGGAAGGATTTGTCGAGAAGGGACGTAGTGATCTCGGTGAATGATGTTTGTGGAGAAAAGGAGGAAGTGAAGGATATAATGAATATAAACAAGATGATCTCGGAGGAAGGTTATTTGAGAAAGAAGAGGAAGGATTTGTCGAGGAGGGACGTAATGATCTCGGCGAATGATGTTTGTGGAGAAAAGGAGGAAGTGAAGGATATAATGAATATAAACAAGGTGATCTCGGAGGAAGGTTATTTGAGAAAGAAGAGGAGGGATTTATCGAGGAGGGACGTAGTGATCTCGGTGAATGATATTTTCGAATGGAGGATATAAGGAAGATAACGATGATCTTGGAGGAATGCTATTTGGGAAAGAAGAGGAAGGATTTGTCGAGGAGGGAGGTAGTGATCTCGGTGAATGATGTTTGTGGAGAAAGGGAGGTAGTGAAGGATATAATGAAAATAAACAAGATGATCTCAGAGGAAGGTTATTTGGGAAAGAAGAGGAAGGATTTGTCGAGAAGGGACGTAGTGATCTCGGTGAATGATGTTTGCAAATGGAAGATATAAGGAAGATAACGATGATCTCGGAGGAAGGCTATTTGAGAAAGGAGAGGAAGGATCTGTCGAGGAGGGAGGTAATGATCTCGGTGAATGATGTTTTCGAATGGAGGATATAAGGAAGATAACGATGATCTCGGAGGAAGGTTCTTTGAAAAAGAGGGTTGTAGTAATTATTGGAGGAAGGTTTGGTTGAGTGATATGTAGTGATCTCGGACGAAGGTTTTTTGGAGATTATTGATTCGAGAGTATATGCAAGTCAGAAGGAATTGCAAGGGGAAGCTCGTAGCAGAAAACCTTCGGAGGAAAAAGAAGAAATAAGGGAGAAGAAATTATAGTACTTAAGTTGAAGAAGTTTTAAAACATGTAGAAGGTCGAAGAAGATGGCATTTCCCGAATATAGCTTGTTACACCCGAAAGGGAGGGAAAGTAAAGCGAGTGTTTGCGAGAAAGGTTAGATAAAGTACAAAGATGTTAATTTTTCAGATGTTCTCGGCGTGCGTTGATGTTATGGTTTGTTGGGTAATCTTTGGATCCCTTATGCAAATTGTGAAGTTGTATTATAGAAAAAGGAAAGAAATATCCTAAAAACAAATGAAGAACTTCATTAACTTAGTCGGATTGGCAGATAAAAGGAGAGTACAAAAGTAGAGGTCTCGGATCCCTCTCATTGATAGCAGTTTACAAAAGAAAATTAAGATAAAATATGTGTAAAAGGGACTTGATTACACAAGAGCATTTTCATCGGCAGGATCAATCACAGCAGCAGGAGGGCCGACAGAGATCTCAGTAGTGGTGGTAGCTGAATTATTCTCGGTGTTTCTAATATCGGCAGCAGGAGAAGGCTGGTCCTGGTTGTGCAACTCAAATGAGTAATCCGGAGGAGGAGACATAATTTTGCCATCCCTGATTTCTTTCCAAGCATCAGCCTCAGAGAAGTCAACCTCAGGAGCTATGACCTTTGCTTGTTCTATGCCCGCGTTAAACCCTTCTTCATACTGATCAGCAGCTTCCAGCTTGTAGGATTCAATTGTTGTTTCCATTTCAACTTTATGAATATGCAGGCTTCTAACTGCACAACCGAAGAGCGAAGTCCCTCCAACTCAGTTTGAAGTGATGCTTTCACATGGTCCACATCCTTAAAGGCGTCCTCAGCTCTTTGGTACTCGGTTTTCAACTCCTCATTGGATTTCATCAACTCTTCTTTCTGTTGAATGAGGAGTTCCTTCTCGCTCCTGAAGATGGCCAGTTCTTTCTTCAGCTCTTCGATGCCTAGAAGATCGCGGTTGACTTGTTCCATTTTGTAGTGCATTTGGGCTCTTTCCTTCTCGGCAAGTCGTATTAATTCGGCAGTACGAAGAGCGTAGGTTGCGGTAGCCTCATAAGCAGATGAAGGTTCGTATTTGTCAACTGCATCCATATCAGCTTGGAAGGTTAAGTGGTCGTCAATATGGTGGCGGGGGCTGAAGTCTACACTCCAGTAAGAGGGAGAAGGCGTATTTTGAGTGACATCAAACCATTTTCTTTTGGTGCCCTTCTTCTTGGTTTGAGGTCGCGGAGGAACATCCTTTTCGGTGGCAGAAGAAGTGTGGATTTCGACACTCTCGACCACCTTCATCCTTTTCGGAGCAGTTGGATTTGAAGTATTCCAGATTCTCGGCAGAAGTCTTGATGGCTTGAGGTGTGGAGCTGGGGCTAGAACCAGGAACTGGGCTAGTTTGCTTTAACCGAGATTGTTGCTTCAGACGCCGCATCTCGGCAATGGAAATCTTGTCACCCATAATTTCTGCAATGCGAAAATAAAAAATCAGTGTAAGTCAATTTGAACAATGTGTAAAAATATATCTATTGCATAGCTTACGGCGCCATTCATCTGAGCGGTTTACGCCAATAGAGAGCTTAAGAAGTGGTTGACATTCTAAGGGGACAAGTTTAAAGAGGAGATCCACTTCTTCTTTTTCGGCTGCTGAAAGTTTGTGATAGGGGTCAGAAACTAGGCAAGGATTCCAAGTCCAGTATAGTGGGAATCTCGGCATTCCCTCTTGGTTGAGGAAGAAGGCTAGCTCGTTTGGAGCAGAGCGTACTTTAAAAAATTCTGTTTTGAAATTTTTGTAGGATGATTGGTAGAGTGTAAAAAGCCTCCTATTTTGACGGCCATGAAGGGAAATCCAACGGGCTTGCTTATATAATCGGATGGAGTAGAAGTGAAAAAGTTTTGAGGAGGTTGGAGTAATGCATAACTCGGCACAGAGTATCTCGAATGCACGAAGAAAAGCCCAACTGTTGGGATGTAGTTGGCTTGGAGCGACATTGAGATGAAAAAGAACATCACACTGGAAATCCGAGAATGGAAGACGAATGTCCAAGTCCTTGAACATTGCTTTATAAAGGAACACGAAGGGGAAGTCAGTCCCGGCATCCCTGAAGCAAACTCGGTCTGTACTTGAGCAAGGGGAGCAGATGATCTTATCTTCTTCCCCAGAGATGGTTAGGGGAACCTCTTTTCTGAGGGTAGCAATGGCTGAATTAGATTGGAAGCTAGAGAAGTATCCTATTACAGCAGGGCTGACCCATTCATAGCCAGGAACAGGAATAATGGGAGGAGGAGGCAAAGGGGTAGTGCGGCCGCGAGGGTGATCTGAAGAATCAGAAGATTCATCGTTTTGTTGATAAGAAGATAAGGAAGCGGAGGAGGAGTCATCAATGAGTAAAATTTCAGGGTTATTTGGTAGAGGAGGAGTGGGAGAATCTTCGGGAAGATTGGGTGAAGCCATAATGAAGATAAGGAAAAGTGAAGGAGAGGGATAAAGGAGACGTACCTGGAAGGACACGAAGAGAGCTTGAGGGAAAGAAGAAGGAGATGCAGAGGAGTTGTGGAATGTTGAGGAAGAAGGTCAAGTATTTAAGAAGAATTTCAAAGAGAGGGGTCAAATAAAGAAGACGAAAGGACAACGGAAAGAGAAGGAAATGAAAGGACAAGAGGAGAGAGAAATAGCAAGTCATTATAGCTGTTTTAAATGCAGCTAATGATGTAAGACGGCTGCGTACGGGGAAGTGTGTGACAGGCGCGTGACAAGTGTCATAGGACTGTGGAGCGAGAGCCTTGGTCATCAATTACGAGAAGCGTGTGTTGTACGAAATATCAGAGTAAGAGAGGAGAAGGATCTAGATAATCAGCCCCGAAAATGTGTGTCACGTCATAGGGATGTTGTTTGGCTGATCATGCTGCTGAAGATTACTACACCAATTCTCGGGACAATACTCTCGGAAACGGATCCTAGATGTGTACTCTTTTTCCTACTATCGTTTTTTTCTCCCAATAGGGTTTTTGGCCGAAGAGGTTTTAACGAGGCACATCGAGGTGAAGAATATTGGTGAATAATCAGATCTCGGGTAGCTGCTTTCTGGAAGATATTTTGTTGTTTCAGCCCATAGCTTGGGGGACTGAAGCATCAATAAGTGTAAGCAGTTCCCATTGTAAGCTCTTTCGCTTACTCAGCTCAGAGCTTGGGGGACTAATGTTGTGAAGAATTATTATGGGCTGTAGGCCCATAAGGTTAGAAGCTCTTTCGCTTTATCAGCTGAGAGTAGGGCTGGCAAAATAATCCATGGATCCATTATCCATCCAGTCCATCCATGGAAAAAAACCATCCGATCCATCCATTTATGAAAAAAAATTAGTAAATGGATGGGTTGGGTTGGATTAGTTTTTTAATGGATGGTTAATGATCCATCCAATTTTTTTTTTTTAAATTCATTGGACCAAAAAAGAAAAATGTAATGGATCAGTTTTAACCCACTTAATTTTTTAAAATCATTTTTTACAAAAATAAAAAAAATGAAATCACAAGATTAGAAGCCAAACTTCGTTGATACCAACTTTTAATCGGTGATAAAGCCAAGAATCAGTAAGTACCAGTTTGTTTTAGATTTTACACCCTCAAATTCCCGTTTGCTTCCATTTTAATCACTTTTGCAACTTTAGTTTTTGTTTGGATAGAAAACAAGGTGAGTAAAAGTGTGTTGAGGTGAGTCCAAAATTGATTCTAGTGAAAGTTGATGGGTACAAGCTTTTCGGTTTGGGTTTGAAATGGAGAATGAGTTTTTACCTTATTACCCTCATCATTTTCGTTTCTCTTTACTCTCCTCAACTCATCTCATCTGTCTGCAGCAGCGTCTTCTCATCTCCATATGCAACAATGTTTCGTCTTCTCCGTTTGCAGCAACATTTCGTCTTCTTTCCTTAGCATCGTTTGAAAGGTTGCAGCTTTCATCTGCTGCTCCAAGTTAGACTTGTGGATTTGCTCACGTATATTTCCCCAAGCATCTAAATATCTCCAACTTTGTACCTTGGTTTGGATTTATTGTTGTTGTGGATTCATGTTTTCATGTATGAATATGATAGCAATTCTTATTCGGCTTGTCATACAAGGAAATCTTAGGGGTTTTTGTTCTGCTTGCATCGCTGGTTCATGAGAAGAAATGTAGGAACTAGGAAGCAAAGTGAATAGTGTTGATGCCTTTTTTAGTAATTTTACCTCAAAAATGATTCTACTTTATTCTATCCAAACAAAAACAATTCTTCTAAACTTAGCAATAGGTAATTGGTCATAGATTGTGTATCCTTTTAATTTTAGTAATAGGTGATATATATATCATTATTTATTTTATTTTATTTATTTTAAAAGTTATAAAAATTACTTAATTATAAAAATATTTTTGTAGATGGATGAGGAATACTATGTTAAAATAATTATAAAAATTATTTAATTTTTAAAATAGTTTTAATGGATGGGTTGGATATCCATCCATATAAAAATGCTTAATGGATGGGTTGGATGGTTTTTCATTAATTGGATCATGGATAGATTGGATTTTTTTAATATATTTTTAATGGATCGAAATGGATTGATGGATTATTTTTATCCTGTCCATTATAATCCGAATCAAAATCCATCCAATCCATCCGTTTGCCACCCTTAGCTGAGAGCTTGAGAGACTAATATACTTACCAATTGTTATGGACCGCGGGCCCATGAAAGCAGCCCAATCTTCATGCGGCCCGAGAAGAACCGAGAGTGAACCGAGATGTGGTAACCGAGTAATGTTGGAAATGAGTAGTTGGAGAAGAGAAAACCGAGAACGTGCAAGAGTGGGCGACATGGGATACGTGGGGGCTGGCGAGATGAAAGGAGAGAGGGATAACTGTTCCCGCGGAGATTGAGTAGTTTGATTATTTTTGAATTATTGTATATATAGGAACGGGATAGGTCCGAGAAGGTAGGCTATTCATTCATGTAACTGGAATACTCTGCTAATTCAAAGAAAGCATTAATATACTGAGTTCTACGAATTAAGAGTGTTGCTTAAGAATAGCTATAACTTTCTTTGTTAATTCTATCCTAGTGTCAGAATTTGCAAGAACAAACCGATTGAACCATAACCCAGAGGTCTCACCGGTTCGATCTCCGATCCAGTTTTTAAAACATTGATGTGCTCTCACATCAGCTCACCCCCAATTCGAAATTTCCTCTAGTAATTAATGACTGCGTTAAAGGCCTATACTGTGTATATCAACAATCTTTTTTTAAAATCCTGCAACAATATATAAAAGATTGATTAACAATTAAAAACCTTTAACGTGTAAGGAAACTTATTATTGAGATATAAACTACAACAATATATATTCATACAACAATAAATTCAAAATCGGATTTTTTATCTAACTAATGTAATTTAGTTGCATAATTACATGAATGGTGTACTTTTTAAAAAAAATATGTAAGTAGAGTAAGTCGTATCCGGGGGAACGACATCAGATATAAAAGTCGTATCTTCCAATCACGATTCATTTTTATATTCATAAAAAATAAATAAATAACAGAGTTGTATATCTCACATACGACTTATATTTTTTTATTAATTTTTCATTATAAGTCGTATGTAAAAAATACAACTTCAATCTTATATAATATTTTATTTATTTATTACAAGTTGTATCTAATAGATACAACTTCAAAGTTTTTTTTATTAGAGCTCCTGATTTCCGTTATGCAATGTACCTATTCCTAGGGGTGGGAATAGGCCGGGCTGCCCGACAGGGGTCTATGGCCTGGCCTGTTTAAGGCCTGACCTGGCCTGGCCTGTTTAATAAAAAGGCCGGGTCTAGGCTTTTCAAAAAGCCTTTTTAGTTAAATAGGTCAGGTTTGGGCCTTTGAAAAAGCCTTTTAAGCCTGATAGGCCGGCCTGTTTAAAATAATTATTTTTTAATTAAATATATATAATATATAATATAATATAATATTATTTTTATCATTATTAAAAATCTTAATATTATTCCTAATTATCTAATTGAAACCCTTGTTTTTTTTATCCATCAAAGGAAACTAGTTTAGTGAGGATACACTCTGACACCGTGACCCTCGTTCTGGTTCATTTATATGGTTTCTTTGATAGCAATACAATCAAAAGGAAGCCAAAGTCATAAAGCATAGGGCTTATTCCCACTTCAATATTTTTAATATATTATTATTTTTATTCATTTTCAATTATTAAATAATTATTAAACATATTAAAATAATTATTAATATGATTATTAAATCTAATAATAGAGTGGTGTTGGAGGAAGTAATTTGGGAGTGTTGATATCAAAACCGAAAACAAATCCAAAAAATCGAAAACTGAACAAAACGATCTCTGTTGAATTTTTTTGGATATTGTTTTGTGAAAACCGCTTGGATCGGATCAGATTTTGAATCTTTTTTTAAATCGAACCAATCCAAACCAATCCGCATATATAAAATTTAATATATGTTTATTCTATTTTTTGTCCTATTAATATTTTATTTGTTGGTTTTTTCTAACAATACTTTACTAGTTGTATTTAGTGTAATTTTTTATTATTTCTAATGATCCAAACAGAAATTAAAGATGTTTTGAAACTAGATGGTGATATTTATTTATTAGCAAATGCTAACCAATGTCCTTGGGGCATTGGTTAACGAATTAGAAATAAAAACTTTGTCTTGAAAAATGGTGTATTTAATACTGAAAATATTTAAAAGCTACACTTTTCAATATATTTTTTTTTTCTATTTTTTTGGAATTCTTAACCACTACCTTTGGGACACTGGTTAGCAAGACCCTTATTTATTTTATACATATTTTATGAAATGTTTTTACATGAATGTATCAACAAATATATATAGGTTTGAGATTTTGTTCAATTTAGCTTGTAATTTTGATTTTTTGATATAATATAAATATGTTATGATGTGTCGGTAAAAACCGAATTTAATTGGATCGGATCAATTTTTTTTTTAAAGAAGTAATCCAAACTGAACCGAACTGCGTGTTGTTTTAATCTTTGGATCGGATGACTTTTTGCCTCAAAACTAATTAAAACCGATCCACGAACACCCCTCCCGGAGTATGGTAAAGAGTGTATTACTAATATTACTCCTAATTAAAATATTGAAAATTTTGCTTGAGGGCTCACACGTTTTACTTTTTGGGTCAATTTTTATTTTCTAATTGTAAAATCATTAAATGAATCATTTTTATACTAATATTCTACCTTGTCTTTCTATTTTCATGGGTGATGAAGTCGTATCTATTGGATATGACTTGTAATAAATAATAAAAAAATTATATAAGATTGAAGTCGTGTTTTTTACATACGACTTATAAGGAAAAATTATTAAAAAAAATATAAGTCGTATGTGAGGTATACGACTCCCTATATAAAAGTGAATCGTAAATGGAGGATACGACTTTAATATATGATGTCGTTTCCCACGGTTACGACTTACTCTACTTACATAAATATTTTAAAAAGTACATCATTCACGTAATTGTGCAACCAAATTGCACTACAAAGGTAAAAACGCCTTCAAAATCCTATAGTAATGGTTTACCCAAAAAAAAACCTGCATTAATCAATAATGTATCAAATTTTTCGAAATCATATATTTGTATTAAGTATGATACATCGTTGGGATTATCTCAAAAAAAAAAAAATTCAAAATTTGACATCTTGTCTCTGAATGACAATAAGTCTCACCTATATATATATGTTTTATTTTTTCATAAATGACATTATCTTATAATAACTATTTTGTTGCATGTGATAACACATTACAATCAATGCTTTTATTCAAATCAAAAAATGTGAAACACAATATATTAAGCTCAACCGATTTTTTTCTTACCTTATGATAGTCAAGAAACAATACTCAAACAACCAAAAATTAAATGTCTATAATCAAAAGAAAATCCAGAAAGACAAAAATGAAATAAAAAACTTCCAATAGATTGACTACATCAAAACAGTCTAATCCCCATTAGACTGGCAGAGTTAACTTCAATAGATTCGGCAAGATATGCCTTCTTCGGCAAGAGTTTGTTGTCGGAGTCATAGACAATCCTCACCGATGACACCAACCAGAGAATTTGTGTTCAAGGTCCTGAGATGAAATGTTTTGTTGGATGAAGTAATGCATATTTTTTGGTCACCTCCACCTTTAATAGGAATGTTTATCCTACCAATCGTGCAAGGCAATTCAACAGAATATTTATTAAGGTGGACACTACACCAGATTCGGGATTTAATAGCGCACACTTAATAGCGGTTTCGGCAATGTGTGCTTTAAAAAAATGCGCGAAAGTATTTAATAGCACTGACCTGATGGGTCGCTATTAACATATAAACCTCTGCATTCTCTATTTTGTGTTTGTAATGAAGTCAACCTCCATTGACCCAATAGAAGGAAGGGATTTTTTTATCAGATTAAGCTCTCTAACGACATCAACCACACTTATTCATTCTTGATTCCACTAAACAACCAAGTGGAATCCTAAAAAGTGAAGGGTCTTGATTTTAATATCCCATCAATTAATCCCCCCACCTCCCGCCTCCATTTTTTTAAAATTTACTCTCTCAAATACCCTTTTCTCTTTCTCCTTTTCCCCACTACACCATTACCGTTCCCAACGCTTTTCTTCTTCTCCCATAAATACCTTGCCTTTTACTTTCCCTTTCCCTTTTCTTGTATCCAAGAACCAGGATGTTGTGTTTCAGAAAATGTTGCTCCACCTAAAATAAAAATTGTAAAAAACTTGCAACAAATTGAATGGAACATGTGACTCATGTAAAAATTGTAAAGTATTAAAGATTAAACTAAAAAATGTAACGGATATTTTCTAAGAGACATAGCTGAAAAGTTAATAACCCCTCTTGTAACGGAAACTAAGTTTCCATGTTATAATTTTTTTTTCATAACACATGGAAACTAAGTTTCCGTGTGTGTTAAAAAATTTTAATTTGGCTAGAATATACAGAGAAAATAGGGGTGTTCATCAACCGAACCGAAAAACCAAACCGAAAAAATAACTTTTTTTACATTGGATTGAATCGAATTTTGGATCTCCTAGTGAAATCCAATCCAAACCACTTTTTGGATTGACAAATTGACAAATCCCTTCATCTGTAAGTTTCCTGTCCCTGTATGACTTGCTTTGAAGTTTAGCTAGAAAATAGATTTTTTTTGTTTAAATAAGTTTTTGGTCCATGCAAAGTTCACAAATTTTGGTTTTAGTCCCTGTAAATTGTCTTAAAGATTTCGTCCCTGTATTTTCAAAAATTTTGGAAATGGTCCCTGCTGACGTGGCATTCCGTTTGCCACGTCAACAGTTAACGGAGAGAGATGACGGTAGGGGCTATTTCCAAAATTTTTGAAAGTATAGGGACGAAATCCTAAGGAAAAATTTTGCAAGGACTAAAACCAAAATTGGTGTATTTTACAGGGAGCAAAAACTTATTTAAACCTAAAATTTAACACATGGAAACTTAGTTTCTGTATGTATTATGAAATTTTTAGAACATATGGAAACTAAGTTTCCTGCGTTGTTATACATTTTTTTAACACACACAGAAACTGGTTTGAGAACAAGTTCAGGTCTATTGGTAGCTCAATCACCTTTATAAAGTCAGCTATTAAAGCCTCTGGGAATCTATCTCATGGGCATATGCGATCAGCAATAGAGGAATTCTTAGTTTTGAAGTTCTTCTCCATTACATGTCATGCTCGGCCAGCAACATCAATAAAGGAGATTCCATGGAAACCCCCAATATGCAACTGGATGAAGTGTAATACGGATGGAGCTGCTCATAGTTCTCCAGGAATTGCTTCGTGTGGTGGCATTTTTAGGGGTTATCGGGCAGTTGTGGCTGGTTGTTTTGCAGCAAATTTAGGGATTGGAACTTCATTATTTGCATAATTGAAAGGAGCTATGATGACAATTGAAATAGCTAAGTCTAAAGGTTCGAGCCGGCTATGGTTAGAATGTGATTCACTTCTTGTGGTAACAACTTTCAACAATCAATATTTGGTGCCTTGGAAGCTTCGAAATCATTGGGCTAATTGTATCAATATCACAAAAGAAATGCAGTTTGTTGTCTCTCATATTCATAGAGAAGGAAATAGTTGCGCGGATAAGTTAGCAAGTTATGATATTAGTCATCTGGGTTTTACTTGGTGGGATTCTATCCCAAATTTTGTTTTTGAGGATTTTTTTAGAAATAGATTGGGTCTTCCTTTCTATAGATTTAAGTAGCTCTTGTATTTTCATGGGTTTAGGCTTCATGTCCCACCATGGACTCTTTGTGTTTTATTTGTTTTTTCTTTTTTTTTAATAAAGTTTTGATGATATGCTGCAAATGATTGATAAAATCTAGGGTGCTAACATAGTTGGGATGTTAGATTTTATAGTGATGCCTTTGCATATCATCCTTGCTTAAAAAAAAAAGTTTCCATGTGTTATAAAAAAATTTAACTCACGAAAAAATCATGTGTTATGAAGTTTTTATAAGACATGAAAACTAATAAGTTTTTGTGGGTTGTTATAAATTTTTTAACACATGGAAACTAAGTTTACATGTGTTATAAAAAATTAACACACGGAAACTCAGTTTCCATGCGTTAGGAAATTTTTTTATAACACATGAAAACTTATTTTCGGTATTTTATTGCAAGACGCAAGGGTTCTCTTTCCGTATAGTGGTTTAAGAATAGAGTATGTATGAGAGAAGAAGAAAAGGAGGTGGGAAGGGGAAGGGTGTAGTGGGGAGAGGGAGAAAGAGAGAAGGGTATTTGAGGGAATAAATTTTAAAAAAAAATGGAGGTGGGAGGTGGGGAGATTAATTGATGGGGTATTAAAATCAACACCCAAAAGTGAAAGTAACCATTTATTTACCCTATGATGCATAAAGGGCCAATTCTCACTGTCATTGACTGATTCTAATTCCCCTGTAGGAGAGTAGTTGGCTCCATAATATGCAAAAGGTGATTTTGGGATTGAAATTAACATTTCTAAAACTAGAATTCCAAAACTATATATATTGTCACACCTTTTAACTCATTCCGTATTCAAAAATATAATATAAAATCGATTAATGTCCTTAAAGTTATAATCAAAACATTAACTCAAAATGAAATAAAAGGTCAAAAAACAAAAGTTAGAACTTTAAAGATTTTACCACCAAAGTAAATAAGATCGGGCGAATTAGAACAAAATAGATTATGCTTATATTTTAGGATATGCAAGTTAATTGGTATAATTTTTATAATGACGATTGGCTTCCACTGACTTAATTTTTTGTATTTTTTTTGCATGGTGGTAAGTTCATTTGAATAATTTGAAATTTATATAATAATTTAGTTCATTATAATGTTCAATAATCTAATCTCATTTTTTATGCATCCTAGCGGACATGATGAATGGGATAAGAAGGATACCGATTTAACGAAGTCGCATGACTAACAATAATTAATCCAACATATTTTGTTGCTTTCGAAATAGATAATGTTAAAAAGTTGCACAGGTGATCAGGGTACATAAACTGTATAATAAGTTTACTGTCTATATTATTACAACCACAATTTAAGCACACAAAGCGCGCAAGAATGAATAAAGGCTAGACTTAGATGGATAAATAAAAAGTATTCGATTGAAAGTACATAATAGGTAATAGATAGTAGATGCACAAAGTTGAATTTCAAATTCATAGTTGGTGTGTTGTAAACTTGTGCTCGATATCACGTTGAATATTTGCCAAGTTTTACGAACCTGAAATTGAGAAGATGTCAGTTATCTCTGTAAATTTTGAACATATAGAGCTATATACCAAGATTAAAAATAACAACTTCTACAATGGTAGTAGCAGAACCTTATAGTCACACCCACAGACAATATGAAAATATCATACTTAAATTTTATTATTATTATTATTTTTTAAAGAAAAATGCAATTTTACTTCTACATGGAAAACCTTAAAGGAAAAGAAACCAGGAAGAGGGAAATGATATAAAATAATTGATGGCATTAATTGGCGGCAATATATGACATTATCTATTTTATGTCTATAAAATATAACCTCCATTGATCTCACCAGATAGAAAAGATCTTTTGATCAGATTAAGCTCCTTCGTGACATCATCCATACTCATTCTTTCTTTTGGTGATTCCACTGAACAAGCAAGTGCAATACTAAAAAGTGAAAGTAAACATTTCTTTACATTATGATGCATAAGGGTCAAGCTCTCACTGTCATTAGCTTGTTCCAATTCCTCTGGAAGAATGGTTGGGTCGACAATCTGCAAAAGGTGATTTGGAATTGAAACTTTGACATAGTTATGAAGACTTTGATCATCTTTAAACACTTCATCTGTGGGTCTCCTTCCTGTGAACATTTCTAAAATAAGAATCCCAAAACTATACATATCACCTTCAATTGACGCCTCTGAACCTATTCCATATTCTGAAATGTATATAAAATCGGTTAATGCACTTAAAGTTGTAATCAAAACATAAACTCAAGATGAAATAGAAGTTTCTAAAGCAAATGGTAAAACTTCAAAGATTTTACAGCCTAACTAAATAATTGCATGACATACCTGGAGGAGCATAACCAGTAGTCCCCTTTATTGTAATTGTGCTAGTTTGCTTTAGAAAGTCTCCAATACTTGAGAGCAATTTTGCTAAGCCAAAATCACTCACATGGGCTACAAAGCAATCATCAAGAAGAATGTTGCTCGGCTTTAAATCACAATGAACGACAGCTTGCTCGCATTCATAGTGAAGATAATGTAATGCAGAAGCAACATCAGTAATGATATTCAATCTTTGCCCAAGGTCCAAAGATCTGGCATGATCTGTAATTTCTATTGCTGGATGCAACCAACTCTCTAAGCTTCCATTTGTCATGAAATCAAAAACGAGAGCTTTAAATTCTTTGCCTTTGTAATCTGTACTTGAACAACATGTTAAAATCTTAACCAGGTTTCGATGCCTAATATTTCTTAGTGCATTACATTCAGCAATGAAACTCTTGTGAGCTCCCTTCTTTTGAAGGTTTAGGACCTTTATGGCAACAACTTTGTCTTCCAACTCCAGAGTTCCTTTGTAGACGTTGCCAAAGTTTCCAGATCCTATTAAGTTTCTACCTGAGAACCCATCGGTTCCATTATGTAGGTTTTGATATGAAACCTTCACCAACTGGTCAATTGTTTGTGAGTCAGAATATGGTTTCTTGTTTCTTTTCCTCATCCAATAGATAGTTAGACTAAATGACAGTATTAGAAGAAAACTAACCACACAAACTATCACTGCTATCAACCTTCTTAAATTATGGTGTTTTGCAAGTTTTGTACCTTTCGTCGGGCATGGTGGTAGATGTAGCTCTGGAACACCTCCACAAAGCCTTTTATTACCAGTCATGGCAAATGCGCTTGCATTTTTAAATACACCTTCTGTTGGTACCTTTCCATCCAACATGTTAAAAGAAACATTCAAGTATTCTAAAGTAGAAATGTTCTGCAAACCTTCGGGAATTTTTCCAGACAAGTGGTTTCGTGATAAGTCTATTTCTCTAAGACCTTTCAATGAAGCCAAAGAAGATGGTATGATTCCATAGAAGATATTACCCTGCAAATAAAGGTACTCCAAGCTCAAGCATTCTCCAATGGTTGTAGGAATGTGACCAGACAAATGATTGCTAGAGACATCCAACCAATCAATATTTTTTAGCCTTCCCACTTCATCAGGTAAATTGCCATTGAATAAGTTTTGGGACAAGTTCAGTAAGTTTGTTAAAGAGACAATACTGAAAACCTCTGAGGGTATGGATCCTCTAAGGTGATTTTGCGAAAGGTCCAGGGATTGTAACTTTTGGCAGTTTCCTATACTTGGATGAATATTCCCTTGAAACATATTTTGCGCTAAATCCAAAAAATACAACTGACTGAGGTTGCCTATGGAGACTGGTATATATCCTGACAGCTTGTTTCCACTCAATACTAATACTTGTATCTTCTGCAATTTCCCAAAAGTAGCAGGAATAATCCCATCAAAATAGTTTAATTCCATGGTCAAGAGAATTAAACTATTTAGATTTCCCAACTCTATAGGAATTTTTCCAGATATTTCATTATCACCAAGATATAGTTCACTCACTTGGGTGGATAAATTCCCTATGAAATTAGGCAAACAACCTCCAATATTATTGCCGGGTATAGAGAGCACACGCAACTTACTACAATTTGCCAATGGTTTTAGAAAATCCAAGTCCTTAGTTGAATTGCCACCCAGATTGTTGTATGACAAAATTATCTCCTCTATATCATGCAACTTCCCTAAACTTGGAACTTGTCCTATGAAAGAGTTGTGACTGATATCAAGAGTTTGAAGGACAGATGCATTTGTGATGGAAATAGGGATTGGACCTGAGATTTGATTCTCACCTATTCCAAAGAATTTGAGGTTAGGGAGGGTGTGGAACATGTTGGGCGGAACAGAACCATTAAATTGATTTTCTGCTGCTGCAATTGCAATGAGAGATGAGATGTTGTAGAGATAAGATGGAATGATACCATACAGTTTGTTGGCAACAACTGCTATGATTGTCAAATTTCTCAAAAGACCTATTTCTTGTGGAATATTTCCCTCCAAGTTATTTTCAGACACGTCAAGATGAGTAAGGGATGAAAGATTCCCTATTGATGCTGGGATTTTTCCTGTTAATTTGTTTCTCCAAACGTACAATATTTGAAGCTTCTGAAGAGAACCGATTTCAACAGGTATTTTGCCAATCAAATTGTTCCCAAACAAGACTAAGTCTTTGAGTTTAGAGCAACCTGTCAAGTTTGTAGGAAATTCCCCATCGAATGAATTATTGGAGAGGTAGAGTTGTTGTAGTTGTAATAAACGACCCAATTCTTGTGGGATTTTTCCGTAGAAGCTGTTATCGACGAGGATGAGGTTTCTCAAAAAAGTGAGATTGCCAACTTGAGGAGGTATGGTTCCTTGCAATTTGTATCCTTGTAGGTTCAGCTCTGTAACTCTTTCATGTATGGGACTGCATGTGATTCCAAGCCAATTGCACAAGTGGGTAGAGCTATTCCAAGAGTTCAACACTCCATAAGGATCTTTGGATATTGACTCCTTGAATTTGAGCAATGCAAAATGATCGATATGGTTTCCTAATGCAGAGGCAGTTCTGTTTGGACCAAACCAGGTTGAGTTGAAAGTAAAGAGAAGAAGCAAGTGAAGGTTTATAAACCGAAACAGAGACAATGTGGGAGAAAAAGGCGTCATTTGGTTTGGGGTACAAGAGGCTACTAGGTAACAGAAGAAGCACATTCCTTGCCTCTCCGACTTTATGGACTTAAATACTGGACTTCAAATACAATAGAGATTTCCATCAAGTCACTTCATCAGTCTTTCTTCCTAATACAGAAGCTTTTATGTTTGGTCCAAACCGCGTTAAGTTTATGGTCAAGGTAAGAATTATGTGTATGGACCAACCGGAGAAATTCATCAATTGGAATTGAGTAACCCACGGGCACTAACCCACTAGTCCACTACCTGTAATGACTAAGAAATTTCGGTGGAGATTGAATGGCAATATACTAATAAGTGTTGAGAGGGCCCCATGAATTGGAATTGAGTAACCACTGGCACTAACCCCCTAATCTACTCAGACTATCACTTGAAAAAGATACATAAGTTGGCATATTTGACATATGACAACTACGTAAATCAATGACTAAACTTACTATTTTAACCAATTACTTAAAATTCAATAGTTTTCTTTTGAGTAATAACACAAAGTGAGTCCAATTAATTCAAACTATTACAATTTTTATTTTATTTTTTTATATTAAAAAGTTTAGGTGAATTGGATCCCGGGGGCTCACCAGGGTCAGAACATACCTCAGGCTCAAAGAACACTCACAGAGGTACTTACAGATTACCCACCAATAAAGTCCTCACATTAAAATTATTTCGGTAATAAAACTATTACAGTTTTAATCCCCACTCTATCTATACATTATTTCCTTACATGGAGTGGCCACCCATTTATCATGGGTACAAGAACGTCAACAGCCCCAATTATAATTACAATATATATATATATATATATATATATTAAAAAGGGGAGCGACGGAAAGGGCATAGCACTTCACAAAAATAAGTGCTATGATTTTGTAAATCCGAAAATATCCATGAGACCCAAGCCTCTTCCATACTCAATGGCTAACCAAACACAAAAGATAAGCATGCCACAAGAAAACAAGCGCGCCTGATGAGAACAGCATTGACATGCCGAGGAAATATATATATCCTTGTTGCAAAGAATCGATATAATGAAGATAGCAGTAGTTGTAGGAACCTAAGAAAGGTTATGGAGATCAAAGTTGAGAACCCAGCTACCACTCCAACTACAGTTTCCCACTGCCAATACTTTGTGCTTCCCTTATTTGAAAACGAGTAATATAATGTAACATCTCCAGGGCCCTGATAGGAGATCCATACATAATATAAGTAATAGTGTAATAAAAAAATTGTATTTTTATAATAAAGACTAAATTATACTTTTGATCCATTGTCTTTATTTTAGATTTAAATTTGATACTTTTTTATTTTTTGTTCTGTTTTGGTTTTTTATCTTTATTTTAAGTTTCAATGTAGTCTGTTTAAATTGTGGTATAAATAGGATCAGAATTTTTATTTTTTTTTGGTGACAAGGAGTGGGCTAGAGCCCAAAACCAAACAAACTAAAAACCACAGGGGAAGAAGCTACAGGCAGCATCCCCAAAAACAATCAAAGATAAAAAAATCGGGAACAAAATCAAAAATTCTACTTTGACCATCCAAAGCTAAACCATGCTTGGCAAGTGCATCAGCAGCTTGATTAGCCTCTCGAAAGACATGAGTCCAAGAATAAACTCCACCCAGCCGGCTAAAATAGAGAATGTTGTTCACCAAGCTAGCACAAGGGTGAGAAACTTCACAACCGTTATTAATAAGCGATATAGCCACTTGGGAGTCAGATTCAACATGTATTTCTTTAAAACCTCTATCCCAAGCAAACCTTATCCCACTAAGGATAGCCCAGAGCTCCGCATGCACCACAGAACAGGTACCAATATCCTTTGCATAACTGAGAATTACCTCTCCAACATGGTTACGTAAAATTCCGCCACATGCAGGACGCTTTACCATTCGCTGCCATAGCTCCATCACAGTTAAGTTTGAAAGATCCTTCTGGGGGGCATGTCCAAGCTATCAAAGACTGAGTAGCTGTCTGGTTTTGACTACTCCCAAGCACTCTTTCCTCTTTGAAGCTCCTGATGATATCAAGAGCGAGCCTTTGGATCCTCCACACCAGCTTCGTAGGGTTAGGACTAACTTGAGAGAAAATGGCCTCATTCCTCTGGTGCCACAAAAAAAACATAAAAGAGACCATTTCGAAAAAAAAGTAAAAGAGGGATCATCTCAGAACAAAAAAAAATGACAATACGGTTTAACTTTTGTAAAATAAGGGACAGTTTCGGAATAAAAAATAAAAAAAGGACCACATTGACACAACTTTGCAAAATAAGGGACCATTTTGGAAAAAAATAATAAATGATCGACCAAATTGAAACTTAAAATAAAGATAGGAGACCAAAAGTATAATTTAGCCTATAATAAAAAAAAGTACATATATAACATGCCACTCTAGCATAATGATTTCGTTGAAAAAAATCACCATGAAAAATTTATAAATTTAGAGAATTGTAGAATTTGTGAACAATCAAATGGTTATAAATAGGGGTGTTCTCGGGTCGGTTTGGTGGATTTGTATAAAAAAAAATCCGAAGCAATCAAAATCAATTGGTTCGTTTAGGTTCGGATTCGTAATTTTTTGTCAGGAAATACAAACCAAACCAAACCATTCAAGAACAGGTTGGTTCGGATCGGATCAGGCCCAAAAATATAAATTATTGAACTATATATAAATATTAAAAAATAAATATTAAATCATATATATAAAAAATAAGGAAGAGTAAATAATAAATTATTAAATAAATTTTAAATATATATATATAACTATTAAATATAATAAATATTTAAATGTCAAAAATATATAAAAATATTAAAATATAGTAATTCATTCGGTTATAGAATCCTTGAATTTGAGAACCAAACCAATCACTATCGGATTTGGTTCAGTTCGTATATGATCGGATTCGGGGAAAAAAAATAGAACCAAATTTTTTTATTCGATTCGGATTTTCGAGTTTATCGGATCTATGAACTCCCCATTATAAAGCAACTAATTATGCTAAGATAGCACTGGCTTCTTTAGGAGGGAGGGGTGGAGGCCTAACCGTTTAATATGTTGATAATTTGATGCACCTAGGATTATCCCCGATCAAATTTTCAAGTCAATAAAACCTTGTTGCCAACGAAGTTTGATTAATGAATGGGATATAGGCCAAAATTTATTGTCTTTATACATCACTTGGAAAAAGTATCCCAAGACTTTGTATGGGTTTGGGTACAGTTATGGTCTGTTATCTTTTATGGTGTGCGTGGGTTCTTGTCTCTTGACTCTTATATCTTTTCTTTGTGTATGGATTTGGATAACCATTGTACCCTTTTTTAATAATATTTTGCTTATAAAAAGAATTGCAAGACTGTGATATCCTAGTCTTTTTGGGGGTAACTATGTAATTTTAAAAGCTATAATATAAAAAAAGAAATAATCTCGTACGAGCGTATAGGTTCATTAAAAAAAAAGTATGAGCTTGTAGTTTCTGCTTGAAATTTTGGGTCAAACATGAAATGTTTAAATGTGTTAGGGTCATTATTTTAATTAGCCAAATTAAAGGGATCTAATTCAGATAAGGTTTATGGCTAAGAACATAATTGTCATGAAAATTATTGTGTAGACACCAAAGATCTTATTTCTATTTTTATGATGGACATAAATAGAAATAAGAAAAGTTGGATAGTCATGACTCTTCGTGAAAGGGCATATGACTTTTATAAATAAGTGGTTATGGTCCCCAATTGTAGACAACAAGAACTTCATTTTTCTTTATCCCAATGGAGGAGGAACTAAGGAAAGTCTACACTTGGAAGATCACTACTCTATCAAGAACATCATCTTTTCATCAAGATTTTATGGATCCTCCCGGTACGCTTCCACATTCATTAATCATCTTGAATTGTCATGGGGTTATAGATAGAATTTAGTTTTGGATTTGTGCTTGATGAAGAACATGTTTCTTGGTTGATATTGATTTATCTACATGATGTTTAAGGAATTAGAAACATGTCTAGGCACAAGTAATTTAAATCTAACAAGTAGTATCAAAGCCACCCATGATCAATTCATGTATGATTTAAGGAATTTTAAGGTTTAGAATTTCAAGTTTTCAAGTTTTCCTGAAAATTATGTTCATGGGCTTCCATGATTGAATTTTTGGTTTATAGCCTTTATGCTGTGTATGTTTTTTTAAACCATGAGGGCAATATTGTGATTTGGACAAAAGTTTCTGAATTACTATTTAGTGGAGTGCAATTCTGGATCATTTGTTTTTAATGCTCCTTATGTTGTTAACGCACCGTCGGTCTATCTTTCGTTTGAATGCAACAAGTAAAGAAACTTTATTGTTTGGCTCTTGTTTGGATCCTCCAACAATGTCAATGAAGTATACGATTGATTTTATTAGTTTAAAGTTGCTAATATGGAACCTTGGTACTTCTCGGGTGTTTATGTTAGCCCCCAAATGCATGGCAGGCAGGAGCTTTGGAGGGGGAGCTTAGAGAGTTTGCAGTAACCTGTAATGGTCCGTGGCTAGTTATGGGTGATTTCAACGCCTATCAATATTCTTGTGAGAAAAGTGGTGGGGCTCTTCCAAACAGGTACTCTATGCAACGTTTCAATAACTGTTTATTTGATTGTTGTTTGGATGATATGGGGTTTAAGGGGCCACTATTCACATGGGAATGCAGAGGTGTGAAGGAGAGGTTGGATATGGGTGTGGCCAATCCATCTTGGAGGGTTTTGTTCCCTAAAGCTTCTATACTACATCTCCCCACCTTTAAGTCGGATCACAAACCTACTACTGTCTTTGAATGTTGATAATAGGAGTAGTGCCCATAGGCGCCCCTTCCATTTTATGGCTAGCTAGTTAGCCGACCCATCATTCAAACTGCTGGTTCAGGAAGCTTGGAGGGGGAACAATGGATGGCAGAGTGCTGTGGTGGAGTTTAGAAGTATAGTTCAAGAGTGGAACTACAATTCTTTTTGTAATATCTTCCACAAGAAAAGAAGACTAATGGGACGCATGGTCGGCATGGAGGGTATCAATAGAAGATTATTGATGAGGTCTGATAATTATCTTAAAAAACTTCTTCAAAAGCTGTGGGAAGAGTATAATCGGTGTGTGACTTAATACAAAATATTTACTGCAATCCGAGCATGATAGCTGACCTAAATGAGACCTTGGTTATGTTGATTCCCAAAATTCAGCACCCAGAATGCTTGAAACAGTTTCGGCCAATAAGCCTATGTAATGTGATTTACAAGATTGTTACCAAGGTGATAGCTAATAGGCTGAGGTGGCATATGGCCTCTCTCATTGCTCCTCACCAATGTAGCTTTATTCCTGGTAGACACAGTTCGGACAACATAGTCATAGCCCAAGAGGTGTTCTATACCATGTGTACGAAAAAAGGGAAAAAAGGCTTTATGGAAATTAAAGTTGACCAAGAGAAGGCCAACGACTGCCTGAGGTGGGAGTTCTTGGATGGTGTATTACTGGAAGCTGGTATTGGTGATCATTTTAGGTAACTGATCATGGCTTGCGTTTCTTCTGTTTCCATGCAGGTTCTGTTTAATGATGATACTACAGAGGAGTTTACCCAACCCACGACATTAGGCAAGGAGATCCTCTTTCACCTTACCTATTTGTCCTTTGTGTGGAGAAATTGGCGCATTGTATTCAGGACTTTGTGATGGAAGGTAACTGGAAGCCGATTGTGCTTAACAGATGGGGCACACCTTTAACTCATTTATTCTTCACCGATGACTTGCTCCTATTTGGTGAGGTTTCTAGCCAGCAGATGAGGACTATTTCAGAGTGTCTTAGCAGGTTTTGTCAGGCTTCTGGTGAGTTGGTTAGTGTGGAACAAACCCATAAGTTGATGTTGAGGAATGTGAACCATAATGTGGCTAGTAGCATTCAGGATATTTCTGGATTCTCTCTGACTCAAGATCTGAGGAAGTACTTGGGAGTGCCTCTAATTCATGAGAGAATCAACAGGAATACCTACTCTCATCTTCAGGAGTGCACTCAACAGAGACTCAGTGCTTGGAGAACGGAATCTCTTTCCTTTGCGGGAAGGGTAAATTTAGCCTAATCGGTTGTTGCAGCACTGCCCACCTATACTATGCAAACCACACTTCTACCCAAATATGTTTGTTCCAAGCTGGAGCGTATGAATAGGGACTTCATTTGGGGATCTCAGGAGGATGCCCGGAAATGTCACACTACGGCTTGGAAGAGTATATGCAAAAGCAAGGAAGTTGGAGGTTTGGGGTTTAGAAATTTATATGCCTTTAATCAAGCTTTCTTGATGAAACTTGGTTGGGGGCTTATCAGTAACCAGGATGCTCTTTGGGTACGTGTGGTCTGCAGTAAATATAAGTGTGGCTCTAATGTCATCCCTCTAGTTCAACGTTGTTCGAAGGGATCTAATGTGTGGAGAGGAATTTATTTAGCCAGGGGGAATGTAATCCAGGGTTTGAGTTGGAATGTTGGTAATGGGCGTACTGTGCGCTTCTGGGAGGATAGATGGCTTCTCTCGGGTGTAATTTTGAAGGAGGTGGCTATGGGTCCAATACTGTTGCATGACCTTTCCCTGCCGGTATGCCACTTTGTCAACAGTAGTGGAGAATGGCGGGTTCATTTATTCCAGCATTTACTACCAGATAATATTTTGGTGGAGGTCTTGGGCTCATTCATTTCTCTGAGAGCGGAGAGGGAGGGCTTGCCCCGATGGCATAACACCACAAATGGAGATTTCTCTATTAAATCGGCCTATGACTTGCTAGTGGGGGAGAGTAGCGAACCTAGTCATGCGCAGCTTTAGAAGATTATATGGAAGTGGGAAGGAAATCAAAGGGCTCGCTGCTTTATGTGGAAAAATGTTAAAGGTGGGCTTATCACAAATGACTTTAGGAGGTCTGGGTGAATGGACTCTGCAGGCTTGTGTCCTTTATGTCAAAGCCAAGAGGAGACAACTCTCCACATATTAAGAGACTCTCGAGTGGCCCAGGATGTTTGGCAGAGATGTCTACATGGGGTTAATATCCAGGGGTTCTTTGCTAGTGATCTGAATTTGTGGTTATTAACCAACCTTAGCATGATGTCCATGGAAAGTAGGGGTCACAAATGGAGTTTGGTCTTTAGCAATTTGGTGTGGCAGATTTGGCATTTTTTAAATAGACATGTTTTTGGCAACCAACAGTTCATGTCAGAATCGGTCCTTAATGATACTTTGTATCACGTGAAGGCTTGGGAACAGGGGCAAAACTCAATGGTTTTAAGCAAGGTGCGGTACAGGGAACAGCTGGTGGGTTGGAGTTTTCCGCCTAGCTCTTGGGTTAAAGCAAATGTTGATGGTTCTTCGAGCTCTTATGGAAATATGGCCACATGTGGAGGGGTCTTTCGTGACGATGCAGGATGTTGCATATGTGGCTTTGCTAGGAATCTAGGCACGTCAAATGTTTTAATGGCGGAGCTATGGGGAATTAATTTTACAGCACTTGCTATAGCATGGGACAAGCATTTTGTTAGGATTTGGGTGAAGAGTGACTCAGAGGTTGCTGTGAAACTTGCCACGGATGACTGCCCTAACACCCACCCTTATGCACTAGTGGTTAGCAGAATTGATGAGTTATTTGCTCGTGCTTGGGAAGTCTGTCTAACACATGTAAGGCGTGAAGGAAACATGGTAGCTGATTTCTTGGCTAATTTAGCTCACTCTATGGAGCTAGGTCTTCATGTTATGCGCAGTCCTCCGGTTGGATGCCCTGTGTTCTTGCTCCAGGATGCCATAGGGGTTGCATTCCCCCGTCTAGTAGCTATTTAGTTTTTCCTTGGGCTTTAGCCCTCCTTACCAAAAAAAAAAAAAAAAAAAAAAAAAAAAAAACAAAAACAAATGAAAGAGAAGATTGTAATATATTTTGGTTTCATGGTTTGCATGTTTTGGTCTGCTACTAGTGGCACTAGTGCAGAAAGCACTTTTAACGTCTGTTAAAAGTGGCTTTTAACGTTAAAAAAATACTAGACGTTAATACAGCCGACGTTAAAAGTCATGCTTTTAATGTCTGTTAAGAACCGATGTTAAAGTTTACTTTTAACGTCTGTTGTTTATAAAACAGACGTTAAAATATCACTTTTAACGTCTGTTTCACTCTCTAACAGACGTTAAAAGTAACACTTAGACGTTAAAAGTATTTTTTTTAGTTTTAAATACTGGTTATGCAATATCCTTTTCCTAGCTTCCTGCATACACTAAGAGTGTGTTTGGGAAAGCTGAAAAGAAAAAAAAAAAGATTATGCTGATAATCTGTTTTTGTATAATCGATTATTGTAATAATCGATTATAATCAGAATCTGTTTTTGTTTGGGTATGTTTGCTGAAAAGCGATTTTAAGATAATCTATTTCGTTTGGGTGGTGCAAAAATAATCACTTTTATGTAGTAAATTATGAAAAAGAGTATGAATATATTTGTTTATAATATTTGTTTTTCTTTTAACATTAGATTTTTTTTTTATATTTTATCATCCAAATTTTTCTATTTATAAAAAATTGAATAAATTTTCTAACTTTTTCCATGACTATGGAAAACATGTGAAAATATACTTTTTTATTTTTACAATAATTAAATAAAAACAATATATATTTCAGTTTAATAAAAACAAGTTATTGTTGTAACAAAAAAAAATTAGTATTGGTATAAAAAAAGATTAAAAAAAAAAAAAGCTATTGGGTGTGGCGCCCCCAGGAGATCGCTTTTAAAAAGTAAAAACAAGCTATTGGCCTTATGGCCTTATCATGCATTGGCACTTTGGCAGTTTGCCGTGGGGAAGGGTCATTATGGGGAAGGCAAAGTGACTTTAAGGGATAATCAAAATCTTTCCATCAAAACAGTCCTCAAAAGTAGATGGTGAAAATCAGCTTAAATTTGTATAAAAACAGCTTTTTAACATATCCAGCTATAAACCCAAACAAAAAAATTATACACAAAAAAGCTTTTAAGTGCAAAAACAGCTGTTTTGGGAAAAATTAATTTTTCCCAAACAAGCTCTAACACGTCCAGAATACATAATTGCACAGAATTTGCGCAGATTACAAAATTTGCACAGAATACACACTAACAAATCCAAAGTTTAAATTTGTACATAAATTAACTCATGCATTTGCATTCCAATTCAGAACTAGTCACAATTATACAGAATTACTCTACACACAATTCAGAATATATTCTATATATACTAGCTAGTCACTATACCTATACATGAAGAATTCAGAATATATTCTATAGTAGCTAATACAAGTCCAATGTATAAATATATACATGTAAGTTCATAAAAAACTACTCAATATGCAGGATCTATCTTTTCTACTCTTTTTCCTGCAGGATCTATCTTTTCTACTCTTTTTCCTGCAGTCTACTTAAAAAAAAAGTTTGTAAATCACACCCTCAAGTCTTTAAAATCATCTTTAGAAAGAGGAGATTGATCGTTGAAAGCCTGCATAAGTTCAAATAAAGTCAACATTAAATTAAGTTATCACCAAAAATAAAATATAATTAAATAACTTGTTTAATTAATTACCTTCTTTCATCCCTCAGTAATAGACGCGGAGACAATGTTCAACATATGAAACTTGACATAATACGCACACGACCAACTATCTTCCTGTTTACGAGACTACAAAAGAAATGATTAATGTCAATTAAATGTATATATATATATATATATAGTAATTATAATATTAATTACTATTTAATAAACTACTTACCGTGAGGATAATCTATTCAGGATTTGTTTTGAATTTGAAATCCTACTTTTCCCATTGGCACAAGATGTTGGTCGTGGCAACCATAACCCAAGGGAGGGTGAATTGGGTTTTATAAAATTTTCTAAAACAATTTGCCAACAATAATTTTCTCAATATAAAATATTAAGTCACACAATAAACAATTAACAAAGTATGAATATATGAGGAACAATATGAATTAAACAATATAGAGATAGGGGAGAGAATACTTGCACATGGATTTCAGCCACCAACCACTTGTGACCTACATCCAGTCCCCACTTCACCTGTGGGATTTTCTTCCACTAATAGACAAGCTTATAAACTGGTGCTTGCAACCTTTGTACAAAACAGAGCACTCTAACCACGCCTCCTGGGATACCTCACCCACCACGTGTAAGAGCCTCAGCGACCTCTAGCACTCTCTCTCGCGTCTCCGGGATACCTCACCCATGCTTCTGAGCCTAGAGTTGTACACCAAAAGGATGCCCCACCCTTTACAACAGAAGGATACCTCACCTTCTAATCAGAGGGATACCTCACCCTCAACCCCCTCAACCTAGGGATACCACACCGTATTTCTGAGTTGACACACAGAGTAAAAGAAATTTGAAGTACTCTAACTAGTGCAGATAATACAAATCGAAGTCCTATGAGTATGATGATTTTGTCACAAAATTTGGCTCAAATAATTTCAAAGTGTAAGACAATTTTGTGTTCAATGTTCTTCTCCTTTATTTCGTGTGAACAAACCACATTTCATAATGTTTGATAATCTGACCGTTTGAAACCCATTTTCGAAACAACTTATTTTGTGGAAGTGAACGTTGAGACAATAATAACCAAAGAGCTGATAATATGGAAGAATACGTTGGTAATTTAATTCTCAGTGTAAAAAATGATTACAAACCAATTCAATGAATTACAAAAACCCGTGTAAAACATATTGACGCAAGATTCGTTGCATTGAAATCTAATATTTGAAATGGTGGTTTAGAAATTCATTATATATTGTTATATCTGATTTCAATTCATTGCTTCATACTGAAAAATGATTTGGAATTATATGCAATCATTGAAACTAATATGAATTTACGTCAAACAATATATTTCATTCATAGTGTATCAATTTTCATTCAAATAATATATTCATATTAAATGTCAATCAATTTCATTCCATGGTTAACCGCTTGAAATTTTAAGCTATGGATTGACACTTCAAGTTTCATGGTGAAAAAATAACATTTTAAAGTAACAGACTTTGAATTTCATGTATATACTCACTTATGCTTAAATTCAAAGTATATTGATTTTAAAATTTGAAATCACTTGCAATATTATAACACTGAAGCACATCTTAATAAATGGAAGCTAAATCAATTTGAATTTAATAAATATGAAAAATATGTGTCAATTTAAAAAACACTTTGTTAAACAAATGCTTGATTAAAATCTTTTACCCAATAGTGTAGTATTTTAATTAAATTGATTAAATGAGCCAAAGAGGATTTTAGTCATCATACCCTTACAAGACATCTAAGAC
This sequence comes from Echinosophora koreensis, assembly GCA_035048595.1. Classification (NCBI taxonomy): domain Eukaryota; kingdom Viridiplantae; phylum Streptophyta; class Magnoliopsida; order Fabales; family Fabaceae; genus Echinosophora; species Echinosophora koreensis. The sequence goes on along the minus strand of JAPCYP010000025.1, from coordinate 2,236,939 downwards.
CTAGTATGTTTATCCAATCTCTGCTTGAGGTCTTGATACTTGAAACTTGATACTTCTAGTTTATCCTTGTCTTGCTTTGCCAACCTTTGAGTACCTACATGCTTGTAACTTATATTTTCTTTTTGTCTTGCATGCTTATCGTTAGTGTTTGTCAATCATCAAAACATAATTAAATATATACTTACATTCTCCCCCTTTTTGATGATGATCACAAACCTTACCTTTCTTACCTGAGTAATGTGTTTATCATAGTGTACTTGCAGCAGGTATGCTTGGAAAGGATTTTCCCTTTTCTGAAGAACATTACTCAAAGAATGTTAGTAAAATATATTTACTTATTCCTCTCCCTTTTGACATTATAAAAAAGGAACATATAGTGGAGAGAAATAAGACATAATATCCCAATCAGAACAATAAACAGTATCATCAAAACATAATGAAGACAATATATATGCATCTGTTTATTCAAGGAGTATCACAAAGTCATATAGCATATTACTTAATTCCCATTTTTTTTTTTTAAAAAAAAAAAAAAAACTCTTTCTATGTATTCCTCCCCCTTAATCATATAATGAAATTTATTTGCAAGAGAGTTTGAAGATAGATTTCAACTCAGTTTGTCCCTTTATGACAGGCAATATAATTTAAGGATGAGAAGATTTATATTATTGTCAAACATATTATTCAGAGTTGTAGCGCAGTTTAAATAAAGAAAACTCACCCATACAATGCCATCATGTAACAAAAGGTTTGCATTTTAAAATCTCCCCCTTAGACATGCAATTAAATGCACTCATACTCCCCTTTTGGGATGCAATTATTTCTTCCCCTTTCAAAAATAATTTTCCAAATATGCACCTCAATTTTAATTTTAATATTAATTTTTAAAAGAGTTGAAGAAAGGTAGAGGACATGTATTTGACTATCATCATACAATTCATGGAAAAAAATTTATAAAGATCAGGGATAGAGATACTTATTGTTTTTATTGGAGAGAAGTGCTATTTGTTTGTAGTAATTTTTGACTTTGAGATTTCTTCCTTTGCGATTTCATCACATGACAAACAAAAAATTCTCTTCTTCGCCTCTTCCTTTTGTCCTCATAGGCTTGTACTTCCAGTATTTGATGGCTATATTTGAAACTTATAAAACTCCCAAGTTCAAGGTTAGCATCAAATATCTTTTTAAGCATATTTACAAGCAAGACAAAGATATAATATAATTTATGTAGCACGCCATCAACTATGTCATTTAATGAGGACAGATTTCCATATTTGCACTTGAATACAAAATTATAGTTTGAGCATGGGTGAGATACTAGATTTCTAAGAAATGTATGACCATCATCAAAACTTGTATAAGCACTTTGGGGTAAACAATAATTATGTAAGAATTATATAGTCGTAAGTAAAGTTTTCAAGCACGCACATATGGCAATCAAGAAGTAAAGTGCATTCTTATTATGATTTTCAATTTCAAATCATAAATGATTCATTTCATCAATATGAGAATTATTGAGGTTTGAAGAACTACTTTTAAGCACCGAGTTAACCTTTCTATTTTTATTTGAAGGATATGAAAATATTTAGTAGCTCAAAAAGACAAGGACTTTTGGCATTTAACACCTCAAACTCCATATATTCATGTTTAGCAAGATAACCACACAAGTTGACTAACTAGCATTGCTTCTTATTATATTCATAAGAATAATTATCATCTAATTTTACAACTAGCTAGCATTATCGTAAAAGCATATCATAGACACATGGATTGATGAGTCAAGAGTAGCATGATTCAATTGAAGGTAACATATTATTGGGTTCAATATTCACATTCAAGTCTTTACATGAATACCACATTTCATTAGAATGTTCATACCTCCAATAAGTTGATTTCACATGGGAGCGTGTAGGAGATGTAGAAGCATTTGTTACCTGGGTCTTTGAGATCAATGAGTCACTTTTCCTTACCCATCGATTCTTAATTTGAGTTCCGAATCATGAAAGGGCTTTTGCTTCTTTTATTAGTAATTTCACCTTTAAACTTGGGAAGCACATTTCTTAATATTAGCTTCTTTTCTTGGCCAAATTGTCTACCATTTTGCAATTTTACCTGCACATTAGATAAGGTAGAGGAACTTTTTGGTACCCATTTCATGTTGGGTCCTTGGAGGTTAGTGGATAAGCATTTATGATTCTTAGGTACCCATGGCAACTTATTACTCACATTATAATTTCTCCTATAACGACATAGATGAGAAATATGTCCTAGATGACCACAATAATTGCAAATTATAGATGAAGTCTTGATCTTTCGAAGATCATTATAGAAAGTCATAGAATTTTTAGATTGTTGACACTTCAAAATATTTTGATCAAAGACATTGTTCTAATTTCCATGCAAAATAGTGTTACTTCCCTTGTTACTAGCATTCACAGAATCAGAACAAGTAGATTTGTCAACTTCGTTATATATCTAGAAGAAAAGTCCTCAACTTGATTTTTAAAAATACAAGTTTCACAAGTAGTTGAGGTATCAGAATTTAAAGAATTTTCCTCATAAAGAAAAGTATGATCAACTTTCAAGTTCTCAATTCCAATTTCAATGGATGATATCTTTTCCAAGGAATTCAAGTTTTTCTTTTCTAAATTAATCAAGCCATCATACACATCATCATATGCATGTTGTAATTTATCATATAAAGGACTATCATTAAATTTAGCATCATTTACCTCAAGGTCCTTTTGAGCCATATGGGAGCTTCTTTCAATTTGTAACTTGTTTGTCTCTTCATTGGCATGATCTTTCTCCTTGCTCAATGTTTCAAGTATGTGCTCTTTTGGGTTTTGCTCAGCCTCTTCTTGCTTTCTAAGTACACTTTTGTCCACATAATCATTGTTAGCAAGATAAATAGCATCAAGCATATTCATTATATCCTTCGCACAAGAGCAATCCTTAATTCTAGCATATGCATCATCATTCAAACTATTTCTTAAAATTTGCATTGCTTTAATATTTAATAAAAAACTATTTTTATCAAATTCATTCCATTGTGATTTGGGTTTGGAAATATAACCATTTAGCACAATATCCCACAAATCAAAATCTATTGCTTCCATAAAAATTTCTATTCTAGCTCTCCAATAAACAAAATCCACACCATCAAAATATGGTGGTTTATTAAAATCACAAAAATTCATTTTTCAAAGAAAGCGCTTTTAAGGTTGCCGACTGTAACAGCCTGATTTTCAGTATGCTGTTGATTAATTAAAATATAAGTAATTATATTTTAATATGAAGTTTAGAAAATGTTTTTAATAAAATAAAAATCATATTCTTGATCTATCTTATGATAATAGCTCACAATAAAATTTTCGGCTGAAAATTCAGACGAAAGCCGGTCTGCATTTTCTCGACCAGTATAATTTTACTGAGCCGGAAACATAATTTTGACTCGTGAACGAGATGGTTAGTGTTTTTAGGATGTTTTGTGTGGGTATGGAGATTTTCATAAAATCTCGTTCAGGGCCATATTCTAAGTATTACCCGGGCGAAATCGTCGGGAAATACGATCGGGGAAGTCATCTGATACGCGATGGAGCAGAGCACAAAGGAAAGGAAAGGACTAGAAGAGACATGATGTGATGGCAAATAGTAACCACCATCACTCACTTTTTCAAAATCTTACTTTTCCAACCAATTTCTCTTTCCAACCATACCTCCCCACCATACCTCCCGTACCTCTAAACTTCCTCAACAAGCCTTAAGACCAAACTTGCTCTCCAAGCACCTCCCTTCCTCACAAATTTCGTGCTTCTCTCCCCTCTATCTATATAAACTCACTTCATCTTCATTCACTCACTTTTTCTTCTCCAAAACTCCATTAACACTTACACTTTTCATTTCTTCTTCTTCCTTCTACTAAAGCTCTAATTTTTTTACTTAGCTTTTGCACTTGGTTCCTTCATCAAAGTTTTTCATCTTGTTGAGGGTAATACTCCTATGTAGTTTATTTTCAAGTTCTTGTCTTTATTTTCATAGTTATGCTTTATGTTTTCTTTAACTTTCAAACTTCTAAAATCTCTTAAAAATGGTAGAAAACTCTGTTTGAGTTGAAACCACTTTCTATAGTCTTGTATTAACCTCTATTTTCACATACTATGAGCTTGTGTCAAACAAAAATTTCTACCTCTTCTCTCCAAGGATGGCCGAAACCTAACAAAAGTGGGCTAGGAGGTTTTGTTTCAACTTTTGCTTGTATGAACTTGTATTTGAGTTTCATTTCCAAGATGATCATGACAAAGGCTCCTTTATACTAAAGGGTGTTATGTCTAAGTGATTGGAAAGTTTAAAGCTTTTTACACATTTTTCATGTAAAGGCCAAAACTTTAAGAGTTTAAGGTAAAAATGTTTAGTTGTTTTTCCAAAATGATCATGGATTAAGGCTCCTTGATGTATAAGGATGCTAAATCCAAGAGATTGGAAAGTTTGAAGATTTCTAACCTTCATTTCATACCAAGACCAAAACTTTAATAGTTTTTGGCAAAAATGGTAAGTTTTATTTTCTTCCAAAATGATCATAGATTAAAGCTCCTTATGATAAAGGATGCTATGTCTAAAGTGATTGGAAAGTTTAAATCTTTTTCATTGAGTTTCCTATGATGGCCGAAACTCATTTGTTTTGGACCTAGGATGTGTTGTTTTTATTTTCCAAGATGATTATGGATTAAAGCTCCTTATGTGAAAGGATGCTATAATCAAGAAGATTGGAACGTTTTAAGTTGTTTTTCTTCCAAAATGATTATAGATTTGAGCTCCTTAATATCAAAGGATGCTATGTCTAAAATATTGGATGATTTAAATATTTCTAGTTTAAAAATCCTATGATGGCTGAAACCTAAGGTTTATGGACCTAGGATGTTTTGTTTTCATTTTCCGAAATGATCATGGTTTCAAGCTCCTTACTATGTATGGATGCTAGCCTAGAGAGATTGGAAAGTTTAGAAATTTTTAGCCAATTTATTTATGTTGGCCGAAACTTGCACTAAAGAAAATAAAATGTTTTTGATTTGGTTTGTGAAAACTAGTACTTGATTCCTACTCCTTAATACTCTAAGATCATTGATCTAAGAGATTGTGTCGATTTGAAAACCCTAGCCTATTTTTGTCATACAAGGCCGAGTCTAGGCTTTCAAAAATAAGGATGAGTTTGTTTGATTTGGTTATTTTATGTTGTGTGGTTGAAGGTGGTGTTAACACATATCGATCGGATAACGAGGAGCTGCGGGCTCAAACCTTCGGTGATCACTCAGGTGGGGGAAAGAACCAAACCTATCGTCGGAATCGATAAGTAGTAAATTATCTAGTAATTATGTAGGGCGACCTAAACCCTACTAGTAGTCGAATAATCGACGACCAAAATCACTTTAAATTGCTTTTGAAACACCCATAGTTATTCGGGGATTGTAGGTTTATCGATATTAGGTTGATATTTATTAACTGTTGATGGATGATCTGTTTTTATTATTTATACTGAATTGGTTGTATGCCATGTTTATGTTTGGAATATCTTGAATTGTTCTATATGATGCATGATCTGTTTGGTGTACTGTATGCTTAGTGGATAAGTGATGATATATGTGATGGGTGCGAGGATCATAATGACTGTTAGAGGTGCCTAACCTAAATAATTTGTGATAATGAGGTATTTTGACTTAGAGCTTGTGTTGAGGTTTTGATCTGAGGTTAAGGCACTAGGTTATGACTATAAGAGTCTGTGAGGTTCATGAGTTGGGTTGTTTCTAAAACCGAAGTCCTTGTGGGACCGTCCAAGGGTAAACTTAACAAGTGCAGCTATGAGCGTCATTGCTTTGCATGAGCACCTCCGGGAGTGGTTGAGGTGTGCGCCGGGATCATCGTGCAGCTATAGTGTCACGCTTAGCGTGAGCGTTCTTACCATGGTTGAGGTGTGCACCGGGATCATCGTGCAGCTATAGTGTCATGCTTAGCATGAGTACCCACGATCGGGGTATGCACCGGGAGCTTCGTGCCACTAGGAGTGTCATTGCGCAGCATTGAGCATCTCAACATGACTAAGGATGTGCACCGGGATTGGGACGTGTCGCTTGGACGATCGATCAAGAATCACTACTGTGATAAGGAATTCCGTAACCGCTTTGACATCAAGGTTTAGTTTTTGAGTGAGGGTAGAGGTGAATATAAGAACTTTAATGAAGGATGGATGACTTTGATTGATGTTGTGTCTGTGATAATTACTGTTTAGTTTACTATGAATCTTTTCCGCTTTTGATGATAGCATGTTTCTTATCCCCTGTACTTTTCTTTGCTTTGTTCTATCTTTTATGGTTCGTGTTCAAAGATCCTGTTGATGCGCCAAACGAGGAGGAGCTGGACGGAACTCTTTACGAGCCGGATGCCGGAGGACGAGCTGTGACCCATGATGAGTAGGGTCTAGTCCTATTTATGGCCAGTGCGTCCGTGTCACGACGCTTTATCTTTTCCGCTTTTACGTTTTGTATAACTTGTACACCTGTTAGGGCTCCTATTGTCGGGATGCCCCAAAACAGTGTTTTGTTTAACTCTGATTGCACTTACATATGTTTAATGTGGTCATGTTTTCTTATTCCTATTCTACATGAATATGTTTACTTAATAATTTAAGTTTTAATTCCGCCGTATTTTCATGTTAAGTTTAAGAATAAGAACATAATAATCAAGTTTATTTCCAAATAAAACACCGAGGCATAGCGGGGTGTCTCACCGACAAATAGGATCTTTCACTCTAAGCTGTTAAGCTTCTAACCAGAGTCGAAGCTCTGATACCACTTGTTGGTCATGGCAACCATAACCCAAGAGGGGGGTGAATTGGGTTTTATAAAATTTTCTAAAACAATTTGCCAAAAATAATTTTCAAAATATAAAATATTAAGTCACACAATAAACAATTAACAAAGTATGAATATATGAGGAACAATATGAATTAAACAATATAGAGATAGGGGAGAGAATACTTGCATATGGATTTTATCCTGGTTCAGCCACCAACCACTTGTGACCTACGTCCAGTCCCCACTTTACCTGTGAGATTTTCTTCCACTAATAGACAAGCTTATAAACTGGTGCTTGCAACCTTTGTACAAAACAGAGCACTCTAACCACGCCTCCTGAGATACCTCACCCACCACGTGTAAGAGCCTCAGCGACCTCTAGCACTCTCTCTCGCGTCTCCGGGATACCTCACCCACGCTTCTGAGCCTAGAGTTGTACACCAAAAGGATGCCCCACCCTTTACAACAGAAGGATACATCACCTTCTAATCAGAGGGATACCTCACCCTCAACCCCCTCAACCTAGGGATACCACACCCTATTTCTGAGTTGACACACAGAGTAGAAGAAGAAATTTGAAGCACTCTAACTAGTGCAGATAATACAAATTGAAGTCCTATGAGTATGATGATTTTGTCACAAAATTTGGCTCAAATAATTTCAAAGTGTAAGACAATTTTGTGTTCAATGTTCTTCTCCTTTATTTCATGTGAACAAACCATATTTTATAATGTTTGATAATCTGACCGTTTAAAAACCATTTTAGAAACAACTTATTTTGTGGAAGTGAACGTTGAGACAATAATAACCAAAGAGCTGATAATATGGAAGAATACGTTGGTAATTTAATTCTCAGTGTAAAAAATGATTACAAACCAATTCAATGAATTACAAAAACCCGTGTAAAACATATTGACGCAAGATTCGTTGCATTGAAATCTAATATTTGAAATGGTGGTTTAGAAATTCATTATATATTGTTATATCTGATTTCAATTCATTGCTTCATACTGAAAAATGATTTGGAATTATATGCAATCATTGAAACTAATATGAATTTACGTCAAACAATATATTTCATTCATAGTGTATCAATTTTCATTCAAATAATATATTCATATTAAATGTCAATCAATTTCATTCCATGGTTAACCGCTTGAAATTTTAAGCTATGGATTGACACTTCAAGTTTCATGGTGAAAAAATAACATTTTAAAGTAACAGACTTTTAATTTCACGTATATACTCACTTATGCTTAAATTCAAAGTATATTGATTTTAAAATTTGAAATCACTTGCAATATTATAACACTGAAGCACATCTTAATAAATGGAAGCTAAATCAATTTGAATTTAATAAATATGAAAAATATGTGTCAATTTAAAAAACACTTTGTTAAACAAATGCTTGATTAAAATCTTTTACCCATTAGTGTAGTATTTTAATTAAATTGATTAAATGAGCCAAAAAGGATTTTAGTCATCATACCCTTACAAGACATCTAAGACCTAGTATGTTTATCCAATATTTGCTTGAGGTCTTGATACTTGAAACTTGATACTTCTAGTTTATCTTTGTCTTGCTTTGCCAACCTTTGAGTACCTACATGCTTGTAACTTATATTTTTTTTTTTTGTCTTGCATGCTTATCGTTAGTGTTTGTCAATCATCAAAACATAATTAAATATATACTTACACAAGATATGCTACATGCCTTCATAGTGCTATCATAAACAAAATATTCATGTCAATTATATGTTCATGTGTAATAAAATAAAAGAAAATGTTACACATCAAATTAAATAGAAGTTTACGTACGTATTGAATGAGGCCACCACCTCCTTCAGCGGCTCCTGGTGCAGCGAGCATAAGAAGACGATAGTATGCCTAGCTAGTAGGATGAAGTAGGACCAACTGCCAATGTCCTCACCATACGAAAGGTGCTATATATATCTCTTTCCGATCACTTCTTCCCATTAAGTTCTGCATGTATGCACTGAATTTACTGTGATCGGTCAAGAAATCAACTAGCATGACGGTGGGGTCATAAGAATCCGTAAACATTGCAGCCCCTGTCAAGTTGAAGGCGATGTAGATACCTAAGATATGAAATAAGTGGATGTTAATTTCGTAATATATTGAAATAAATTATAAAATTGAAATAAATTATAAAATTAAAATGTTTTTATGTTCACCACATGTTGGCTATCCACTGACCATCTGTGCAAAATTGACCAATATCCTCACCGACGAAGTGAAAAGGAGCTGGGTGTCCCACATATCCATCATGCACCAACGGAATTACAAAATCGTCATACTGATAATCCACACTAATGCTAACAAACGAGCAAAGGGAGACTAACGAAGCGTTATCGGCTTCGGCTTTGCCTTCAATTGTAAATAAAGAAAGCATAAGTAGTTGAGAATAAAGAAAACATAAGTATTTGAGAAATATGATCATTATGAATATACATGGGATAACTCCAACTCCCGCTGCAATAACTCCAGCTCCCGCTGTTTCCACTCTAGCTCTGCTTTGACAACTCATCCACCTTCGATCCACATGTGTCTTTGGACAACTCTCTTTTGTACTCACATGTGAAGGTTGGGCAACTCCCACTGTTTCTTGGGATTGCATGGATGAAAACTGCTTCATAAGCATTTGCGTGAATTCATAAGCATTTGCGTGAAGGCTGGGTTCGTTAGAAACCTACTCATCAGCTGATCTGTAAAACTCGATTCAACAATGAGCTCCTGTTTAACCTCTTCTCTAAGCTCCTCCTTATCGATCGCCTACTCGACCTGAGTAGATGAAGCGCATGATCCATAGAATTTCTTAATGCCCACCGTCTCTGGAACACCACAGACACGACCAGGATGGTCATCTTTGCCTAGGGCAACAAACAAGATATCCTGACGTCCCTATGGAACGAACGATCGAGCTTTTTACCTTCAGCTCCTCCTACAAAGACAAAATTAAAAAAAAAATGTGTAAGAGAATGTGTTACAAATATCAAGTAGAAAAGCAGTTAGTTTGTTACTTACAATCTTTTCTGCCACAGCGCGTGTGGCTTCAACTTTAAAATCTCCCTTCTTTGTCTTTCGACCTTCCACCCAACAGTCCTCGCGTGGGGGTGGAGACGGAGGATCAACAACTGTGTCCTCATCTGCTTCTCCTTCTTCTATCAGCTTTTTCAACTTATCCTGCCTCTCTCTCAACTTCTTTTCTATCAAATTCTTCTCCACAAGATTATACCCACCTTGAGACATGGTGTGGGTGTGGCCATTCTTTGCTTGATTCTCCTTACCCCTTTCTCTTTTAGCCTATTACAAATAACACGTACTCGATTTAGTTAAATAAAAAAAATTTACTTAAATGTACTTTAACATGGATAAATAAAATAACTTCAACTAACTAGAAACTGAGGTGTGCCTCGGCTCCTAACAAAGCTATCCCACATATCCTTATCAAGGAATGGGTATACCTCAAGAGGAGATTCGTTCCTTTTCTCTCCAAATATGTAGTTCTTTGTCAAAGAAGACTTAAACCCCATCCAACGCTTAGCCGCTAGTTGAATCCATTTCTTCTTATGTTCAGGAGTATTCGGCACGGTCCATGCGATCTGCATTAATTACATAACAAAAAGGAGGAATTAGAACTGAATGATAATTTTCTTAAAAAATGTACATCAAAAGAGTGTAAAAGTAAAATATCGTGTTTGACTCCCAAATCTGATCCTTCATATTCTGCGGTATGTGTTCCCAATCATCAAACAGAATGCTAGTATGCTCTTTAGCTTTCACAGCCACAAAACTGGTGAATTTCTTAACAAGGGGTCCCTTGGGATTCAGTTTACTATCAAACTAGACCTCATGCCTCTGACTATTAAGCCTAGACCTGGACAAACTTTTCAAAGTAGTGGTTGTTCTACCCCTTTTTTGGATGGCCTACTAGCCGACCCTGCTGAATCAACCCTCTGTAATGCCTGTTTGGACAAAAAATAATAATAAATTAAGTTAATTTAACATGGATAAAAAAAAAAGCCTACTTAATTAACATTATATGTATAAATAAAACTTATACTATCAGCTGGCGTAGCCGCCACCGACTCGTCCGGTGAATGAGGGATGTCTGTTGAACTAGCCATGTGTATGCCTGTTTAGACAAAAATAAATAAAATAGGTTAGTTTAACATGGATAAATAAATATAAATCTAAATTAACATGGATAAATAAAAATAAATCTAAATTAACATGGATAAATAAAACATTTGCCCTAAAAGAACAAAACTCACACTATGGAAAAACATAACTTACACTATGGTCAAGTTTAATTTAGCTAGCTAGATCAATATCCCTTCGCGATGATCATCATGAGTGGCATGTATATCGTCCACCTCATTGTCCTCAATGAAAGTAGGCATGTGTGTTGAGAAAGAAGGAGTCTCAGGAATATCAAGAGTTGAATCTTGATTTTCACCACTACCATTATGCATGTTTTTTCCTTGGAGAACCACAGACAACCTTTTGTTAGAAGGATCATTGATATAAAACACTTGTTTTGCTTGAGAAGCCATGATGAAAGGCTCTTCCGTATGACCTACCTTGCCAAGGTCTATCAATGTAAATCCCCATTCGTCGGCTTGTACACCACTTTTACTGTCAACCCACTTATATTTAAAAACTGGCACCGTAAGCTTCGTGTAATCGGCCACCCAAATCTGTTCAACAATCACTTTTCGTTCATTCGAGGGTTTTTTTCCTTGACTTTTCTTTTATAATCACAAAAGTAAGGTTGAACTTCATCAATGTTATTCAATATATACAAATGTGTTTGAAGCACTTCCTCCTGACCCTTGCTCTTAACCATTACACCATGTGTACCCTTTCTGTGAAGGTGGACTTGGCATTAAGTCCCTTAGGCAGCTTAATGATGCTGCTCTTTTGAAACTATCTTGGGAAATGATGGGATCCTTCAAGGAATGGGCTGTGTTTCTTAGAATCAGATTTACTCATGCTAACAAGCCAGTTGTAAAGTACATTAAGTCTGCTTTGTGGCCTGGAATCAAGAAGAATCTTGCTAAAGTTCTTGAAAACTCAGTGTGGATGATTGGTAATGGCAAAACACTGAACTTTTGGTTGGATAGTTGGGCTTCTCCTCCGCTGGCTGATTCTTTGCAAATCCCTCCTTATTTGCATCAGTTCCTACATTCTTCTGTTGCAGATTATTTGGGTGAATGGCATGTGGATGATTCATGTTTCTTTACTTCAAAATTTCCCTGGTTTGATACATATTTTGGCTAATACCGTTGTTCCAATTACGGATGAACCTGACCAGCTTATTTGGAAGCCTTCTATTAATGGTATTCTTTCATTCAAAGATGCATATCTTCACTTTAAGCCTGCTCAATCTCATTGTAGCTAGACTAAATTTATTTGGAATAAACCTATCCCTCCTTCAAAGTCCTTTGTTGTATGGAGGCTGCTTCATAACAAAATGCCAACTGAAGATCAATTGCAAAAGAGAGGTCTCACTCTTGCTTGTGTTTGTTGTATTTGTTGTTCTGAAATTGAAACAGTAGAACATCTATTTCTGAATTACAATTTTGCTTCTCTACTTTGGAATTGGTTGAGTTCCACTTTGAATGTGCAAGTGGACAGATCTTCTTTTTCTATTGTCATGTTAATCTGCAGCAACATGTGGAGTTCACAATTGAGGGATATAGTGGCTGTGGTAGTAGTAAACCTTATTTGGTTGATTTGGTTTATTAAAAATAAGACAAAGTTTGAAGAGAAGAGATTTAGTTCAAGAGATGCCATTAGCATGATATTATCTGTTGTATCTCTCTCGGGCAAGGTTTCTTCAGGTACCATGTCTTCCTCGATTGAAGAATTCACTATTTTGAAGTCTTTCAAAGTGGCTGGTCACCCTCCTAGAGCTGATAGAATAATGCAAGTGGAATGGATTTCTCCTCCTTGTGGCTGGGTGAAGGTGACCACATATAGGGCTGCAAGAGGGTGTCCTATTTCTACAGGTGGAGGAGCTATTTTTAGAGACAACAGAGGAGTTATATTGGGTTGCTTTGCTGAGTATTATGGTGCAATGGACTCTTTCTCTGCTGAGTTGTATGCTGCAATTTCAGCAAGTCATATAGCAGCATCTAGAGGATGGAAGAAATTATGGATGGAGTGTGATTCTACATTAGTGATTCTAAATTATCGGGGCGGGACGGATATCTGTATCCCTATCCCTATCCCCGCCCTTGTTCCCAGTCAAAGCGGGTTTTCCCCATCAAAATCGGGGCGGTTTCGGGTGGGTACCTGTGGGGACTTTTAGATCATGTAGTTGTATCAGACATGTGACATCGTATGATTGGCGGGCAAGAAAAACATTAGGTGGATCCAACATTTTTTTCTTCACATTTTCTCTCTATATCCAAATGAGAGAAAATTCCATATTGTCCCCCTTTTCTCTCATCATGTTTTCTCTCTTTTCAAATTTTTTTTTTTCAATCAAACAAAGTGTAAATTAAACTGCGCATAGAATTTTACTTGCTTAATTTAAAATTGAACTCAGTTTAGATAACAATTTTTCCATTTATATGTTTTATTAATATATTAATATATTATATATTAATTTACTGCATTAATATTCTATTAATAGTTAGTTAATTTATTCAAATATTTGAAAAGGAATATTAAGGAATATTGATTATTTTGTTAAAAATTCATTTTTTTAACTAAATAATCATTTTTTAAAAAATTTTAGTGTGTTTGTTTTTGTTTTTAAAAATAATGAAAAGTAAAAAAATCATTTTTAGAATTAAAATGAAAAGCTAGTTTCATTAACTTTTGGGGAAAAAAAATCACTGTTTATAACTAACTATTTTTAAAAAAAATAATTTTTATAATGTTTAACAAATACAAAATAACTTATATTTTTATTTAAAATCCTTAAAAAAAATATTTTCTAAATTATTAAATATCAAAACCATTTATTTTATAATCAATAATAAACCAGATGTTACTGCAATGAGTTGTGGTCTTACAACATTGCGCAACTCACAGTGTTGGCTGTTGGGTGTTGAGACACAGAAGAAGCTCGCTCGGACCACTGTCTTCATGGATCAAATCCAACACAAATCTGTCAAAGTTGGTTCTCTCAATCTCCACATAGCCGAAATTGGAACCAGTGAGAATCCAGTGAAAACTAATGCATTTATTTCCACTGTATGTTATTTTATTTATCAATCAAAACGAAACACGCTTCTTTTGGGCGTTTTCAGGTGCAAACGTGGTCGTATTCCTGCACGGGTTCCCTGAGATATGGTACTCGTGGCGGCACCAGATGATAGCCCTGGCAGATGCGGGATTCAGAGCAATAGCACCCGATTACAGAGGATACGGACTCTCCGACCCGCCACCACAACCCGATAAGGCTACCTTCTCTGATCTTCTCACTGACCTCCTTGGAATTCTTGATGTTCTTGCTCTTTCAAAGGTACACACTACACAGATTTTCATGATCATGATTATTATGCAATTTTAGCTGCAATTGCGGTGGTAAGTGTGGCTGCAGCCTGCATGTCTATTTTTTTCGCAAATTACGGTAAATGTAACATTATTTTAAAGGCCCACTTGATTAATTTTTTTAACAATGATTTAATTGGGGGACACACTTAGCGTAAACAAATTTTAAATGGTCAACTAATTGTAAATTATTACATCCTTAAAAATGATTATTATTATCATAACTATCATAAAAGTTACACATATAATTTGTGATTGGTTTATAATATACAAAACTTTACATTAAGAAAATATTAACCAGTGCCCTTACACTTGTTAATGAATAAAAATAAGAAAGTTTGTATGGGAAAATGGTGTATTCAATATGATTTCATTAACCAATGTTCTTAGGACACTTGTTAGCTAGACCCTTACATTAATGGTATATAAATAATAAACTTTTTTATCAACATGGGTTGATATATCTAATCAAGCCTTCCACTCATACTAGTTGTTAGGGTTCAATTCTTAGATTTTTTCCTGTTATAGGCAATATGTAAATCGCATTGTCAAGGATGATGGTTTTCTGAGGCCTTGCAAATGGTCATTCCCCTAATCTAAATTTTTTATGTATCAAAAAATAAATTTTAACTTTTTTAAATAAAAATATTGCTACAATATTTTAAATGACTAGTAATGCCCTTGACAAATTTGTATTGATGTTTTTCTTCAAAATAAAAAGTGATTTTTATAATTGTAATCAAATACAAAATAGTATTTTAAAAAAATTATATTTTTGCACAATCTTAAAAGTTAAAATCACCGTTTGTTAATATCTTTATTATTAAATTTGATATTGTTTGTGACTTTATGGTATAAATTCTTTTGTTTACCTCATTGAATTTCAGTTTCATATTTTTCACACTTGTATCAAGTATCGCTTAGCAAAAAAAAAAAAAAACACTTTATCAAATATCAATTTTGAACTCAAGATATAATTT
Organism: Echinosophora koreensis; assembly: GCA_035048595.1. Classification (NCBI taxonomy): domain Eukaryota; kingdom Viridiplantae; phylum Streptophyta; class Magnoliopsida; order Fabales; family Fabaceae; genus Echinosophora; species Echinosophora koreensis. The sequence goes on along the minus strand of JAPCYP010000025.1, from coordinate 2,221,581 downwards.
TGCTTAATTTTCCGCATATATCATAGTTTGAATGTTGAATATATCTAGAAACAAAATATGTTTCACTCTTCAAGGGTCTGTTTTCATTCGGTTTACTGTTTTAAAAAATTTGTACAAGAAACACTGAAAAACAACTTTTTCCTGATTTCAATGTTTCATGTACAAATCTTAAGAAATAGGGATCAGAATGAAAAAAAAAAGGTGGCAGATTTGTAATTATTGTTGAAAATAGAAATTGAGAAGAGGAAAATGAAATCAAAGCAAACACGGCCGAAGTGTTTCCATGATTCACATTTTCAAGTGTGATTGATCTTTGATGAGTTCACCGTGTTGCTTGCAAATTGCACTGTTGATGTCATTGAAGGAATTATTGAACTCATAAAGAGATATGCACATTAGGTTTCTCTTGTTGGGAAAGATTTTGGAGCTCGTGTTGCACATCTATTTTCCATTTTGCATCCTGAAAGGGTCTTGGGAGTTGTTACACTGGGAGTTCCATATGTTCCACCTGGCCACTCCATGTTTGAGAAAAACTTTCCTGAAGGCTTTTACATTTTGAGATGGCAGGTAAGCTTATATAAACTTCTTTGACTCTCAGCCATAATGTCTTGTAATATAATCATGATTTTGTTTCTGTCTATATCAGGAACCAGGAAGGGCAGAGGTTGATTTTCGACGTTTCGACGCAAAGACTGTTGTGAAAAATGTTTACATCCTCTTCTCAAGGAGTGAATTACCAATAGCTAATGAAAACCAGGAGATCATGGATTTGGTGGCACCATCTACTCCTCTTCCTGCTTGGTTCACAGAGGAAGATCTTGCAACATATGGAGCTTTGTATGAGAAATCTGGATTCCAAACTGCATTGCAGGTTCCATATAGGTGCTGCCATTTTTCTTTATTGTCTTTTTACTTTTTAGTGAAGTGGTATCTTACTACAAAGCATGGTCTCTTGGTCTCTCAGATTTTCTGTTCTGTAGGTGAGTACTTGTTAATGGTGACTTTGTTTGCATTTGTAGGTCATTAGATGAAAATTTTAACTTGCCAGATCCTGTAGTCAAAGTTCCAACACTTGTTATAATGAGTGGCAAGGATTATTCTCTCAAGTTTCCGGGGATTGAAGATTTAACAAAGGGTGAAAAAGTGAAACAGTTTGCTCCCAAACTGGAGATTACATTTATCCCTGAGGGAACCCATTTTGTTCAAGAACAATTTCCCGCACAGGTGAATCAGCTTATCCTTGCCTTCCTTGCCAAGCACACTTGATTTTGGACTTTCAAGTGGAAAGTTAGCCATGGATGGTGTAAGGTGTGGAATCTGGGGAATTTGGCATATGTACATGTACATAATAATTGATAATTGATGGCAGAAGCAAAAACGATTTGAAGCTAGCTGAAAGAACCTAATAATTTCATCGAGTCTTGGTCTTCAAATATCTTTTGTTTTGTATTTTTTCATCAAAATTTAGCCACATGTTATCTATCATATAAGCATAATGACATATGAAAATCATATTTTATAATTGTCCCTACTTAATTTTACCATCAATGGTCCAAGAATGTGTACTTGCAAAAAAAGAGAAGGGGACACATCTAACCTCGAAGAGCCTACCTTGCTTTGATACCAATGTTAAAAATTAACTTGGAAATTTAAGCACAGTGGAATAAGATCATACCTAACCAAATTGCTCTTCCGTGACTAATTTGCTCTACACCACCACATACAAGACCATTCACAAGATGCCAATGAAATTTTATATATTCATCACGGCCAACTCACTCGAATATGAGGGTTATGCTCTGTTATTTTTCTCGAATGAGAAAAGCGTTTTCATTATTGGGTTCAAAATGTGATTCGCTTTTAATATAATTGCTTCCTAATTTTCCATACTTTAATAACTACTACCATTAATTCCTTAATTCGAAATTCATCAACCAATTAATGAATTAACCTACCAGGTTGGTTCATTATATCATTTCAGATTAATTTAAGACATGCCTTACGCAGTGGTTTTGATTGTGTAGTCTGTTGGTGGTTTGATGTGGTTTTGCTTACTTGTTAACATGTGATTCTGTACTGATGTGGGGCTGTAACTAGATTATGCAGTGGATTGTTGTGGTATTGCGCAGGGGGTGGAGTGAAAATAGGGGTTAGGAAAGTCATTCGGTTTATGGTAATAGGTATCTACAGATTTATGGTTTTGTATTGAACTCTTGTAAAGACAATACTATCTTGTTTGTAGGGTAGTATTTACTTTACATCAGTGGGTTTTTATGGTTACAATGTATATGGGTTAGAGTACCCAAGTACTCTATATAAGACCTTATCAGCCCTTGTCTTATAATAAAAGACCTCTGCTGCATAACATTTTGCTACAACCACTTGTATCACGCTTCCCAGCATCTATTCCTTTCCCATTTATACACTAGTGCCACCGAAAAATACAAAGAGCAATCACTCCAAAAGCAACAAAAAACATTCATTCCAGCAGAGTAGCAAAGCCATTGCAGGCTTCTTTTGTCTTTTCAGTGGAAGAATACATAACCATCCATGTTAAACAATCATGCAATAGTATTAAGACACCATTGTGGTTTCCAACATGTGTCACAATGGTAGCAACTTGTATCAACTGCATCCACAATTTAAAGAGTCATATATGACACAATATATTACAGAAATTTATTTGCTTGGGGGTCATATTTTCCATACTATCTTGTCATTATATTATGGGTTAAATATGTTTTTAGTCCCTCATTTTTGACAAAAGTTCGGTTTTAGTCTCTCGTTTGAAAAATATACTTTTTTAGTCCCTCGTTTTTTAAAATATGTCGGAAATGGTCCCTGCACCAATATTTTTTAGTCCCTCAATTTTGACAATCACACATTTTTAGTCCCTCATTTTTTACAAAAGTTCGGTTTTAGTCCCTCGGTTTTCAAATGGAAGTGTGGTGCAGGGACCATTTCTGACACATTTTAAAAAACGGGGGACTAAAAAAGTACATTTTTCAAAAGAGGGACTAAAACTGAACTTTTGTAAAAAACGAGGGACTAAAAACATATTTAACCCTTATATTATTCATACTTTTCTCTTATATGGGGTTGCTATTGCTAGGAGAGGAGATTTTCTATGAATGGTAACGCCACCAATTTCAGACATGTCCAAAACCTCCCCTGCTGCTCCACCAGGCAATGACCAATCAAATTTGTGGACAAGGTTTGCTAGGACCATCTCATTTGCAGTCATGGCAAGCAGTACTGCAGGGCAACCCCTCCTTCCTGCTCCAAAAGGGACAAATTGAAAATCATGCCCTTTGAAATCTATTGAACTGTTGAGGAACCTTTCTGGTTTAAACTCTAGATGTTGGTCCCATGATGAAGGGTCTCTTGCAATGGCCCATGCATTGACTAATACCTGAGTTCCAGCTGCAATGTCATAGCCCTTCAGTTTGATATCTTGCATGGATTCCCTAGGAAGTAATAAGGGAATTGGTGTATGGAAGCGTAGGGTTTCTTTAATCACAGCCTTCAAGTAATTCATGTGACACAAATCCTCCTCTGTTATGTGAGTTCTGTCACCAACCACACTTCTCACCTCATCTTGCAATCTATGCATGATAATGGGGTGCTTTAACAGTTCTGACATTGCCCACTCTAGGACTGAGGAAGTAGTATCAGTGCCTGCAGAAAACATGTCCTGCCAAAAAAAAGGCACAGGAAAGTTAATAACTTAAATATCCAGATAAGAGATTATATCTATATATGTAACCTCACTATATATAAGAGAAAAGATCAGCTTTCACTTTCCCTTCTTTCCTGCTATTTTTTTTTGGTGAACTTCCTGCTATATATCTTACCAGAATATCTGTTCACACACAATGAAAATAAATGAAAATGATTATATTCATACCAGGATCAAAGCCTTTATTGTCTTTCTGTCAATTGGGAAGCCAATAGTGTTATTCTTTTGTATCGAAAGCAAAACGTCCACAAAATCATTTTGGTCATCAACATTCTCACTAATGTGCTCCTCAATCACTTGTTCAAAAAACTCATCCAAATCTTTAGCCACTCTTTCAGCAGCACCATATGAACCATTAACCTTTCTCAACCAATCAAGCCAAGGTATATAGTCCCCTACAGATATATCCCCCAATAACTCACCCAACTCCAACAACAGCTTCTGAAACTTCCTCCCTCTTTCTCCTTCTCTGTATCTCCTTCCCAAAGCCACTCTACACACTATATCATTTGTAACATTACACACTAACTCAGATAAGTTCACTGCCAAGCAACAAGAAGAAAACTCTTTAATATGTTCCACCATTTTTGCAGCTTCTTCCTCTCTCACGCGACCAAAAGATTGGACCCTTTTGTTACTAAGAAGGTGTAACACGCAGATACTTCTTATTTGCCTCCAGTATTCACCGTAAGGTGCAAGAGCCATGTCTTTGGAATCATATAAGAGGATGCCAAACATTTTACGTTGCGGCCTGCTGGAGAAGACTGTGTCATGTGTTTTCATCACCTCACGTGCTGCTTCAGCAGAAGAGACAACAAGTACTGGAACCTTTCCAAAATGAAGCAACATTATGGGGCCATAGTTTTGAGCTAAAGATTGAAGTGTGCGGTGTGGGAACAAGCCAAGTTGGTGGAGGTTCCCTAGTAGAGGTAATCTTGGAGGTGAAGGTGGTGAGTTTTTGGTGCTTGCTGAATTGAAATAATGCCATTTGATTAAGAATAGAAGAATAAGGAAGAGTGGTAGTAAGACAGTGAAGAAAACCATAGGGAATGAAATAAAACTTTGCAGATAAGTAGACATGGTTTTTGTTAAGTGTTGACTACTCTCTACTCCTACCCTCTCGTTTGCCACTGGTTCTCCCGAGTAATGGTTGGCTTTGATCTCCAAAGTAAACTTGTTTTAAAACGGGAATATGATTACCTAAAGATAAAATAGAGTAATAGACAAAAGGAAAAAAAAAAAACAATGAAATTATAATTAAAATAACAGATTACATACCATATAAATAGAAGGGGTGAATGCAATTATATGCAACTAGCAGAGGCAAGAAAAAAAATTAGCAAAAGAGTGGAATTAACTGATGAGGGGAAGCAAGCAGCAATGCAGATGGTCATCACCGTGAGCGGCACCTTGGACTGCCGTGACAGGTATCCGTCAAGCTCTCCTCACCATAGCACCGCCCCATCGGACCAAAACGTGCATGCCGACCGCCGTCTCACCCCGGTTGTGATGCCGCCTAGTCTCCGCCGTTACGGCCACCTCATAGCATCACCTCGTCCAGTCAGAACCCGTGTGCATTCAACCCGGACTCGGATCCAACCCCAATACCTTCTTCGCGAAACGCAGATCGGAATCTGCCACCGCTGCTTCAACCACGAGCTCCTCCCACGCACGTTGTCCGGCCACTGTCCCCCTTCTCTCTCAGTGCACGCTGAGCAGGTGAAGAACCAAAGGTCCTTTTGTTAATCTTTTCAGTCCTCTGTTTTCCTGTGACCTCTCCCTTTGTTTTGCTAATCTCAGCCCCTACGAGGTCAAGCTCAACAGGTAAGGGAGAGGGATCGGTCCTATCAGATTTGCTGAAGTTCTGATGAGAGAAAATTTTGCGTTTTGTGTTGGGAATGTCCCTTCGTTTCTTATTTCTTATTCTTATTTGATTTTTTAAAAATAAATAAAATAGGTAAAATACACGAGTTCGACATGTCAGCGGTTTACTTGAAAATGAGAACTATGAGACTTGCTGAAATGGCAGCATTAGAGAGCTCGTTTCAGGATTTATATAATATAAATAGATAGATAGATTGCAGTGAACGCAACACAGCTACAATCATGACCGCGATTATAATTTAAAATCTTCGTCCTCGCTGCTGCATATGGTGTCTAATTAATTTTATTGTTTAATAAATAACATAGTTGTCATCTCTGCTGCATATATATACCGGATTCTAGACCGTTTGCTTCCAAATAATCTCCTCCGCATAAAAATTCATTGAGCTCTTGCTTCAGATCTTTCAATAGTGTTTTTTTTTCTCATTTGGGCTATCTGTGCTCAATTCTTTATTTTGGTCTTGCAGGATATTTTAATCTTTTTTTACCACATGATTGAATGTTTTTTGTTGCAATCTTCAAGTGCGGGTCAACATACACTCGTTTTTAAGCCATAGGCTCTGTTTGGTAAAAACTAGCGGATAGCGAATAAGCTAGCGGATAGCGGTAGCGGATAAACTAGCGGATAACGAATAGCGGATAAGCTAGCTGATAGCGGATAGCGGATTAGCTAGCGGATTGGATTTGAAGTGTTTGGTAAAACTAGCGGTTGGACTAGCTGATAAATGTAAAATGACATAAAAGGATATGTTTGCATTTTTGTATTAAATTATATGTATATATTTATATTATTTATTTTAAAATAATTATCACTTATAATAATTTATTTTATTCTAAATTATTCATGGTTTATTCAAAAAAAAAATATTTATCGTTTAAAAAATTTAATCATTAATTTTTAATTTTAATATTAGTTTTAATTATTTTTAATAAATAAAATGGAATAATAAAAATAAAATTATATATTGATTTGATTTTTATATAAGTTTTATTTTTTATAGATAAAAATATATTTTCCACTTTTTTATCTTAAATATAAATCAAAATAGCGAAATTAATTCTTATTTATATACTATGTTAAATGTTAGTATTTTATTTTATAATCAAGGATAGGTGAGGAATTTAATTAAGATAGTAGGGATAAAAATGGAAGAAAAAATGAAACGCTATACGCCATAAGCTCAAACGCTACTTCAAGTAGCATCTGGGAAAAACGCTATACGCTAGTGAAAAAACGCTATACGCTAATTTTAAAAATGACTACCAAACAGGGCTATTTTTCCATCCGCTATACGCTATCCGCTAGCGGATTTGGCAAACCAAACAGTGCCATAGAGGACATCCCTCCAAATTGTGAAGTATCCTTCCAACTGTTGGAAATGAATCTCTTACAACCATCATGGGATAAAGACATCTCCAAATCATGCCTGAACCTTGCGTATTAGGCTTGCGTCCATGAAAGAAAATTTTATTTCTTTATGTACATACACTAAGATATACTTGCAGCCAATGCATTTTTCTTCTCCTATCTCTCATCTCTTTCCAGGCCCCACTAGAGGCACCTTCTAATGGGGTGGATCTTGACACCGATATTTTTGTGAAATGATATATAAATTAATATAAATTAAATTAATAAATATAATGTCGAAAAGGTGAGGAACACAAACTAAAAACGAAAAATATCTAATCGACAACAAAATTTAATGTATCGAGAACTAGTGTTTTTATTACTTGCATTTTAAATTTAGAAATACATCTGGCAGTGTTACATTGAGATATGACATCATTTACTCATAAGCTAACGCTTTCAAGTCATATTACACAATGTTGAATATCCACTGCAGAAACATGATTGCCGCTAATCGATTAGACAAATCTTGCTTCTGATTCTGAATGTGATTAAACAAGAATAAATCAGCTTGCGCTTATATCAAGTTGCTGAAAAGATGGAGAAACAAGCACTTGTAACAAAATGAATGAATAAACAAAAATATTGAGAGAAAAAAAGAAGGGAAAAAAAAAAAAGAAATAGGCACTACTGATTACACACAACTATGTTAGGACTTAGGAAGCATCCCACTATTGATTACACACAACTATTGCTAGGAACGCATCCCACTATTGATTTTTGTATACAAGCATCTCAGCATCACCAGCATGGTGATGTAAAAATAGGCAAGTGTACAAGCGCCGTGAACAGAATATGAAAGCTAATCATTTGACTCTGTAATGAGGTGAACTGCAGGAGTCCCATTTTCTCTGCAGCAACAGCAACAAACCCTAAATTAAGGCTGTACAGAGTTTTCCATTTCCTGAGCTTTCATGGAATTCTACATGATTCTATGACCTCGTTAACAGCTTTATGAGTCTCTGGTGAAATCATGTTCAAAGACAGATGAAATTCCTGCAGATAAAGACAAAAAATATGAGTTAAAAATGCTATCAAATGATCCCTAAGCATCTACCATGATTAAGCAGGTCATCACAAATTTTCACCAATAGGACAGTGATTTTAAATCCACCAAGAACCCAAAACACACCTACCTAAGCCGTGACTTCTGAACATAACTTTCAAATGATATTATATGTCAGTTCAAACCTAAAAATGTGATGACTTCTTCAAGTCAAAAGCAATCTAGCAACTCTGTTAGAAAGCAAACTTTTGCAAGATTTGTTTAGGAGCAGCATCAAAGTTCAAACTTCAAACCAGACCATCGATGTCTATATGGTCATTTTACCAAAGACAAGACTAAATATGTTAGTTGCTCAACTCAGATTAAGCATCAGAAACTAAGCCCCAACTCCAAATACCCTTCCAAAACAAATAGAGTAACAATATTTCCAGCTAGTTTCACAATTTTATCTCCATGGTACTAACAATTATCAACTACATACCACAAATCTCTCCAGCACAGGCACAAGAATAGATAACTTGTGATCTGGAAGATTGTCAGCAATTGCTGCACGGATGCTCTTGCTGCAGACCAGAAAAAAAATAATGGGCCTTAAGACATGCAACAAAACAAATTTAAACAAATTTAAACAAAAAAGAAACTTAAAAATCAACAAGAAATTAACCTTTCAGTAGAAAGAAATGCTAGAAGCAGGGCAGAATAAGCTTCCACAATCATTTTCTCAGCTTCTTTTTCACCTTGTAGAACAGCTGCCTCATCCTGCATGATGTGTAACAAAAGATTATTCAAGATAGGTCAATCACAATCAACTTTCATATATATTCAGCCCTACTTACTAGTCTTGAGTCACAGTGATACACCAAGTTGTTTGTTTTCAAGTGTTTGTATGATTGTTTTAAAAAAATACAGTGGCTACAAATCAGATGAGGTGTACAAGATCAGTTCAATATATTTTAAGTTTGAAGCCCAACCCCGTTGTTTTGCATAAGCCATAAGCATCCAATTGCATTATCCATGTCAGAATTCTATCGAGTCAAGCAAGATTGCAACTTCCATTTTCACTTACGCCTTGCTAGTTCATTTCGGCAAGGTTGTCAGACTCGCGTGTCTAGGTAGACTCGGCACGTGAACTCGACTCAGAGACTCATAAGAGTCTACCTAATATTCATATATATATATATATATATATATATATATATATGACATATCAAGTGAGAGGGTCATTTTTATGTGAGAGTCTCTGATTATATCATAGCCATTAAATTAAACTTTAAACGGTCAAAGATTAAACCACAAAGTCATGTGACTTTTTTAAGTGGTCATGTGACATTTTAAAATCATGAAATAACTTTTAATCTTGATCATCCATGTATGGTTGTATGGCCAAGATTTATCCCTCTCACTCTCATATAAGAAAAGCCCTCTCATTATATATATATATATATATATATATATATATATATATATATATATATATATATATATATATATATATATATATATAACAGTAACATCATAATAATAATCCAAATCCAAACAATAATTATTATTATAATTATTACTATCATAAATTTTTTTACTTGAATAATTATTACTATAATAATAATAATAATAATAATAGTTATTATTATTATCATGTAATAGGACACATGGAGGTTACCAGCCTAAACTTTCTTTTCTGACTCAACCAACCCAAACTATTTGCTGGTGTTTTATTGTTTTTAATTTTAACTAGATGGGCCTTTAGGGCCCAACCCCACCTCTTCTTCCCTAATAAACCCTAAACCTAGAGATTGTGCAGGCGAGGGATGGCAGGCTGGAGCTATGAGCTCAGGGAGGCACAACGACGGGCTCGCGACGGCTCCTGGCATCAGAATGCGACTGTCTCGCAGTGGAGCAAAGTGATGGCACGACAAGTTTGCGACAGTACTCTTGGTGTTTGGCTGAGTTTTGGAAAACTTTAAATAAAACAAGCAAACTCAGTGACTCGCACCTAGACTCGCGATTTCAACCGAGTTTGACCGAGTTTGCTCAGATTTCGATTCCACCTGCGAGTTAACCAGTTTTGGTACCTACAAATGTAGAATCGGACGATTCTACGAGTCAACTCGCGAGTTTGACAACCATGGGAATCGGATATATGGCTTTTGTCCAAAAAAAAAAAACAGAAAAAAAAAAGAAATTAATTAGGATACGGGTACTATAGTATATGATACAGTATAACATAACAGATATATATATATATATACACACACACATAAAATAAGAGATAGGATCCATTGACACCAGGTGTAAGTCAAAAGACTTGCACCAAATCTAAACCGTCAATATTAAATAATCTCACGGTTCAGATTATTCCGGATAAAAGTTCTTTTAAAATAAAAAACAAGTCACGTGAGCCATTATCTTCTTGCCTCTGTTCTTCTTCGCCCTTGTTATGGATACCGCTACACAAACTGGAGAACGCTACACAAACAGAACGGACGAATTGAGGCACAAACCAGAATACACAATGAGCCCCATCATGACACTGAGGAGGGGAATTCGAAAATAAGACCAAAGAACGCAGACTGCGACAGTGTGATAAAAGAGCAGGAGAGAGGACCATAAGAAAGGAAAAAATCACAAATATACACTAAGCAATCTCCATAGTGACACTTCCCTGTTTGTGAGTATTATGTGTGGTTTCATTTTATTTTGGATTGAAATTTTGTAACAATTTCAAAGAACCCACTGCACACACCAAGTGTTTAGTAGAAGTTGTGTATGAATTGAATGATTCAAATGCCTTTCTTTCTGAACTGTACATGATATTTATTATCATTAATCAAGTAGACCAGATCAAAATAGTCACACTCCATTGTACGTGCGCGACGGCGGCGGCGTCCAAAGGCAAGAAGCGTGCAGCGGCACTGTTAAGGAGAAAGCAGAAGAAGAAGAGAAGGTCCGTTAGATTAATTAATATTGACGGTTGAGATTTGGTGCAAGTCTTTCAACTTACACCTGGTGTTAATGGATCCTGACTCATAAAATAATATAATATCTTTTATCTCATAAAATAAAATAATAAAAAAACACAAGAAAGGATAATAAGAGCTGATAAATAACACACAATAGCGGTGCAACTCCATTATTGAGGCAACAAGTGCAGAGAAATGTTTTTATTTTCAGCTTAGTCCAAATACAATACAAACTAGCATTTATTAAGTATCCAAGTATCCAGTACAGTATTGGTATCGGATATCTACAGCAAATATTTTCAACTATCCATGCTTCATAGAAAATCAGTAATTTCCCAACCCAAAATAGTAATTCTACTACTCCATGCTATTCCATGCTTCCCGCCAGCACATCAATATATAAGGTAGAAAAATGTGTTTAAACATAATAAGAAGCATGAACAAGAGTGCTAAGGAAAAATTGGAACATGCTACTTACCAATTGCACATGTTCATCTTCCCCGGCTGCCTCACTTCCACCCTGGTTAGCTAAGAAAATAGAGCATAATAATTGAATAACATCCCTCTGAACCTCCTGGTCCAAGCCTTCTGAGGAAGGTAGCAAAACACTGGCTGCTGCAAGCCGTGATCTGCCAAAAATCACTAACAATGTTTAAAGGGGTTTGACAAAATACGAAGATAATGAGATATATATTGTATATTGTACTGCCAAAACTTTCTTTGGAGTTTGGTTTTCCTTAGCAAGTTGTCAACTATATATTATGCGGGGGAAAAAAGAAGTTATTCTATTCTATTCTTTCTTTCTTTAAATAAACATAAAATAAATCAAATGGATTAAGTACATAAATTTTAAAAGTTTTACTAATTTTTTTACTAAATTATGTGTTAGGCATATCAATACAATAGCTGTACACTATGATGAAACATGTATAATATTTATACTACAGTATAATTATGAAAACACAAATAACATTGTAACAGTATAATTCAGAAACAAGATCCAGATACAGATGAATAGAGAGACATAATTAACAAATTTCCAAAGACTGATAGTTCAAACAATTGCAATATCACAATAACACAGTATATACAAAGGTACAGGCACAGCCATGAAGGCATCTAAATCAACATTTTTCTGGTAAGTTGTGAGAATATAACACTTACAAGAGGAGGAAAACGGTTAAGGCAAAAACACATAAATCTCGAATAAGTTACCTGTTATGACCATCCTTCTCCACCAGGTTTACAAGCAGGCCCAGAATAGCAACGAGGAAATCTAGCTCGTGATCAGTGAGATGCCTATCATACTGAGCAGTTCTTGAAGTATTTTGTTTTATTTTGGTGAGGGACAATGAAGAGCTGAAAGAAGGGAAATGACCAGCAATTAACAAAGACATAGTTTCCAGTCCTCCATAGGCAGCAATTTGCTGACAGCCAACAGGGTTGTCATTAGTCAAATTCATCAGCACCTACAATAGATAAAAATTAGTTAGTACATAAATCTTAAGTGACTAATTCTATGGTGCATGAGAAAAACCCTTATGTCTATAGCAGTTCATATGAAAATAAATAAATAAATAAATAAATAAATAAATAAGGAGGGAGCAAGGGGATATGCACGTGTCCTAGTTCTGCAAATAGGCCTATTGGATATTTATAAACAAAACGAGAAATTATATCCAGCTGATATATCTCCAAAGCATTAGTATAGTGTATAACAGTGACCTGGGAAATTCAGGGTTGCAACAACACATGAATGGTGGTCTAACACGAAAACAAGCACTCACTTTCACTCAATTATCCAAACATTATCAGAAGAATTGGATACAACCAACATATAGAAAGAACAATACAACCAGGAAAATACCTTAACAGCGGTAAGAAGACAATCAGTTAGAAGGCTGGAACATTCTGCATCACCAATGTTAGAACCGGAACAATTGACATCCCCATCATTCAATTCTTGTTGGGAGCCAGAAAAATTGACGTCCTCGTCATTCAATTCTTGTTGGGAACCAGAACAATTGACGTCCCAGTCATTTAATTCTTGTTGGCCCGCATTTGTCTGAGATTGACATCCATCTTCAAATTCTCTGTTTGCTACATGTTTTTTAGAACGAGACTTTTTTTGTTTCCCTGATAGTACGTCCCACTTAGAGGGTACAATGTCATACTCATCAAATGCAAATGGATCTTGGCTATCATCCAAGATTACAACTGGGGTACGTTCAGTAAAGCGGACATTCTTCTTCAAACTATTATGAATCATGGATGTTTTACAGAATGAACTCTTTGAAGCACCACTACAAGACCCCGACGTAGAAGAACTGACCCTCATCTTGAGTGAATAAGTATCAATAGTTGAAGTGCTGGGAGTTTCAGAAAGGGATAGCGAGCTTTCCAACTGACTATGTGTCAACAGTCGGCTGTTCTGAGAAAGATTAGATTTAGAACTCTTAACAGAAGAGGCTCTCTCCACACCATAGTGCTTTCCAGTCAAACTTATGGATAAAATTTCATTCTCTGCAAATTTAAATGAAAGAGCATTCAGAAAATCTAAATATGAACTTTATTTCAGTATTAGCAAGCATACACAAATTCAAATGAATTGTCACCACCAATTTATCTTACATGGCAAGAGCTTAGCATAATCCAAATGCATGGAAGAAATATGCTATCTTTATAACATAGAAATATAGAACAATGAAAGAGAAGGTACAACGGTAATGGTCATTCTACAAATAACCACACCCTCAATGAACTTATGTTTTTTTAGAACTATACAGTGAGAGAATGCACAAACTATATAAGCAAGGTATTCTAGAGTTTAGATCAATGTTATTAAAACCGAACCGGTTATCGACTCGGTCGAGGCTCTGGGTCAATGGGTCATTGGTCGAACCAGTGAGTCACTGGTTGAACCGGATGAACCAGTATGTATTATTAAATTTATAAATTTAAAATAGAGATATGTAATATATAGTATATTTGACAGAGTTAGACCAAACATAACATTTGGTGTAGTGGTAAGGACGAGTTAATCTTGACACTGGGTCTTCGGTTCAACTCTCACCCAAGTAACTTTTGCATTTTCAGCTTAATAAAACGTGCAGCATCAAGAACCCGGAGTGTGGACAGCACGTGAGCATCTGTGATGGCCTCGGAGAACGTGCGGGACGCGCCTCGGAGACCATGTCAGCGTCTTGGAGAACCGCTCGGTTCAACCGAGTCACCGGTTATGGCCGGTTTAACACCGGTTTGATGACATCAGCACCGGGTTGAATGGCTATCCAGTCTGATTACCTGACCGGACCGGTGATAGGTCCGGTTTCTGGCCGAACCGGTCCGACTGGCCGGTCCGGTTTTAATAACACTGGTTTAGATAGAGCAATCTCTGTGTCAAGGTCCATAGAATGACTCCAAACATCAACTTTGACTAGGAGGGAATAGGGACACAATAAGCAAGCTGGAAAAGCCGTGACGCCAACCCTAATGGCAATGCTTACTTCTCTTTCGTATTAAAAGAATATTTTGTCCTGATAGATACAACATCTAAGCAAGGGTTAACATATGACATCTTTCAGGGTAAAGTAACTCTGAAGCTCAACAACAAAGGTGAACACTCTTTCCCACTTCCATTATTTTCGTAGCCTATTAAGAAAAATGAAAAGAGATAATAGTTATAGTTATACCCTCCTAAAAGAGGGAAACAATTCAATCAAATAACTCCTGTGAAGAAGAAAAGGATAATTAAAATTATAACAGTTCTCCAATGATTTGGCAAATTTCTTTGTAAAACTCCAGCATATATAACTATAGTCAGAAAAACGGAGAGTTTCATGGCCAGATAATAACAATATAGTACCTTTATGGTCTCTGAGCAGATCCATTTCAGAATCTTCACTGACCATAGAGAACGGATTGTAAGGCTTGCTATCATTGGATGCAGCAGAGGCACTCCGACGTAAATATAGATCTAGAAGTTAGAAGATTTTTGGCATGTATAAGGGACGGAAGAAAAGCTATCAACCATAAAAAATGAAACTAATAAAACTAAAATAACATAAGCACTAATAAAAGAATGAATCAGCAGTAGCAGGAAGTTACTACTAGTGTAATATTTACCTGAGAGGATCTTTATGACAGTTATAATCAGCTCTGTAAATGAAAATGGGGTTGCCTGAGGACTCAATTTTCCTTTCAATCCAAGCAAGTGAGTCTATTATGAGGAAAAAAAATTTAAGAATCATAAATTAACAAGTTCATCAAGCTATGAATATAAACAAAACTTGTGGTATGCATTATGCAATATAGATGGAAAGTTATACAAGCCAAATGCAAGATAACAAAAACTATATACAAAAATTATAACAAATTTATAAGTAAACAGGCAATGGACGCATGTAAACCTGATTGTCATTGCTTAGGAAAGTAGCATTCTCCATTATCTTCAGGCACTTGAGAAGCAGGGTAAGGCTCTTCAGAAGTTTGTCATTTCTCAGATCTTTAGTAGAAAGAGAAGTATCCTCCATCAAATTCTGAAAGACAAATCCATGGTTTTAAGATACTACACAAAAATACATCTACGATTGGATAGCATTTGGTAACAGAAATCAACAAGAGCAAACATGTTATTCAGTATGCTAAAGTCAAACCCATCACAATAGAAACAAAATATCTATGCCCGTCAGTTAATTTTACCTGATGAAGGCAAATCTAAGGTATTAAGTCATGGGAGATATATGTAAAAACAGATGTACCATAATTTCTAATTTAAGGAAGCAAATATAAAGAAATTAGTGATGCATGGACAAAATACAATATCTCATCTCAAAGCAAGAGATATCAATCAGAAAATGCTCTCTTACTTTAGAATGTTTCCTTCAAATCTTTTTTTCTGAAGTTATGCCTACTACAAATATCGTAAAGCATGCATATTGAACTAACATACAAGCTCACACCTCCAAATCTGAATGGCAATTCATGGTGACTTCAAAGACCACATCAAGTCCTCCATGCTCCCTTAGTATTTCCTTAAAATTTCCACCAGCCTTCCGTACGGCACCAGAGGATTCTGAACACAAGCAGTCCCCCCCCCACACCATCCAAAATATATAAAAGAATAGTCAGCAGAGGTTTCAATACAGAGAGCAATTAGGCAATTATATAATAGAAAATGACTTGGAAGGACCACAAAACACTGCAAACTCTATAGAAATTAGTTCCTGGTCAACTACAAGCATCATTAAACTATTCATTGGAATTATAACTTGTGCATGGAGAAAGATTGTCAAATAAAATCATAATTTACAGGTGAAAACTGTGAACTCTTGACTAATCTGGTATGGAAATACACATAAGCCTTACTACTGAAATAAAACTCAAAATATATTACCCACCTAGAAATTTGTATGTATACAAGCCAGATTCCATCAAATTAAGTACCACAGTACTGAGAGCACATAAATTTCATTTGTATTTCAATATCAAGATTCAAGATGGAACCTTTAGAAATTGAGAAGAATTAAAAGTAGCAACTAAAAAACTGATTACATGCTCTTATTTATGAGTTATAAACAGTAAACATCATTACACACGAATAGAATTGATGATCTGTTGTTATTTTTGCACAAGAAAATCAAAACTAGTATTTCAAAGAACCGGATCTATAAGACGGAAAAGAACATCATAGGCCAATAATACAAAATGTGGAAGTTTATATTCTTTACAATACCATCAAGAGAAATGGCAGATAAACAAGCCTTCTCCATAGTCAGCAATGCTAACCATTTTGGGCATAACTCTGGCCTCTCCACCCCATTATCATTTTGACGGGATGTCTTTAGTTCTTTACAATTTACTAGAATTTCTTGAACTCTAGAAAAAACTGCGACGGAACTGGAGTCCAATCTTCCTGCTTTATCTTTTAGCATGTCATCATTCTGACGCAATGATAGAAGTTTAGAGCCAAATTTTGGTGCTTTATCTTCAATAGTTGTGGAGACAATTGGTCTCAACAACTTGATTAGAAATCGAACACAACCAGATGATTCAAGGAGGTGATCATCTTGACCCTGAAATAAAAGCATATCCAGTAAGCACAGGCAAACAGAGAACATGTAGATTGATAAGTTCAGAGTTCAAACTATGTACCAGAATCTAAGTATATTCCATTGAATAATCAATGTTATCCATAAAAGATTGGAAGTGAAGCCCCAGCATAAACTAAGATTTTCAAGATAAATTTCTTCATATATAAAATAGTCATCCAATATTTTTCCAGTCTATAATCAGTTCCCATTAGATTTCCTTACTAGTTACTTGGGACAAACCTACAAGCCATGGAAGAACGAGCAGATGAAACTTTGGTTTCAATGAACCCTATTGAAGGACCACATATATTCCAAGTATAGCATCCTCTGCTGAGTCACTGACTATAAACCAAATAACAATAATAATAATAATTGTCTTATAGACAAGGTACCAATCTCATAGTGTTCAGACATAATGGTAAGATGACATGCATTCAGTAACAGGGCAATATTGTAATAAATAAAAACAGAACAGATAATACCATTTTATAAGGATTTTATGGAAAATTTGATAGAGAAAGTTGTGAATTGTGAATTCCTGGAATGTGCACGTCCAAGAAAATAAGTTTGGCAGTAATTGAGAAGTATGGAATAAATTAAGAAAGCAACAATATATTCACATCCAAAGATAAAGTTTCTTAGTTATCGTGCCAAAAGAGTTTCTATTGCTCATATAGTGGCAAGAAAGATATTAGTATTTATTTATATATACATCTTTCCACATGGAAGCCACTCCTGGATTTCTTCTTTTTCTTCCAACTCAGAACTAAAATTGAAATTGAAATATATACACATGCCAAACCTTACATACTGAAACATTTACATGTGGTATTAGACATTTGTTTTAAACATAGTATCAAACAAGTAACAAGAGAGAAAACTAACAAAAGAACACTAAAAAACTAATTATCAATTAGAAGTATAGCAATACATCAACAATAAAAGGTAATGTCGGATTACTACCTCAAGCAGCTTGTAAAAAAAATTACTAATGGAATATAAATTTCTCAGCCATTTAATGATTGTGGTTATATTACCCAAAGCTACTATTCTATCATAATTCACTAAACTGCAATTTCACAAGCAATAGAAGACTTACATCACTAGTCAAAACATAGAAAAGAGTTGCAGCTGCAAGATTGCTTGGAGAATCCTCAAGACTGAGACCCAAAATAGCATCAATTATTGTCTTTGCCATCCTAGAAAGTATAAAAATCAGGGATTTGTCAGCGAAACATTCATACTGCTGGTATAGTTTCTACATGAGCGTCAGTTAAATCCGTATGCTCAGTTTAAAAAACCAAATTAAATTGAAGATATATAGGAAATATTATATTACCCTGCCTCACTCACAGACAATTATATAATAATCGTGTAGTGGTGCCAATCATAAAAGCAATATTATGAATCCTTTTAATTGTGAATGCTTATATGGAAATATTTACAACATTCTCATTGCATCAAATGGCAAGAAAGTCCACCCATAACAGGTGGCCTATGCAATGTCAAGGGTTTGAGTCCCTCCCCAGAACCCCAAGCGAGGATTAATCTTACACTAACACAGCATGGAGATTAAAAAATTTGCAAGAAAGTCCATTTAGTGAAATAAGACAAACGAAATCTTTAAAAATTGTGAAATATCTAAGCTCCCATTCAAGTCAAGTTTCTATTTGGAAAGTGATCAAATAGATCGATTAGTTGAATCTACCTAAAATAATAACAGTAATACCAAACTCATAAACGGATCAAAACACTAATAACCCTTTTTGTTCTCCTTCTCATGCACCATAACCGAAATTCGAAAGCTCATTTAAAAAATAATATATATACCCAATAAATTCAAAAATTTTAAATTTTGAATTAACCCCAAGAAACCTAACACCAGAATTTCAAAACCCAAGAAACTTCAACGGAAACATTTGAGATTGAAAATTTCACATACCCATGAGTCCTTAGAAGCCTTCTCTGGTGATTGGTGCCACAAATACCCAACAGGGACACGAGGCTCGCTCTTCTGATCCGCACAGGTTGTCCTTTTCGGAGCCCATCGAGGGCAAAATTGACCTCATCCACGTGCTCCATCATCTCCCCGAACTCCTGCGCCTCCATCAGCGTCGACGTCGCCGGAATCGAAAACCCCCCTCCGCCGTTCCCGTTCACCACAGCCGCCGCTTTCTTCGCCCTCTTCGACTCCCTGCCGCCGGCGCCGAAATCGTCGATGGGATTGGGGTCGGAATCGAAGAGGGACCAGTGGGAGGAGGAATCCTGGGACGAGAACGCGAAGCCGCAGAGGTTGTCCTGGTGAGAGGTTTCTTCCTCTTCTTGAGACAATGAGTCCCTGAAAAGGAAGGGGTCCGAAACGTCGTCGTTTAAGGAGCCAGAGCAAGTTTTGGAAATTGGTCTGTTGCGGCGACCGTAGGTGCGAACGATCATTTTCTTTTCTTATCTTTAATATTATGGGATCGGAGATCGGTTGTGGTTGGTGGCGGCTATTTGGATGGGTGGGGTGGATTGGGCATTTTGAGAAAAGGGTAGGGGCTTTTTGGGAAGAAGAGGGTGCAAAATTTTATGAGGAGTGGATTGGATTGGAAAATTGAAGAGAAAGAAAGGAAGAAAGGTGAAGATTTGTTTGTTCAGCTTGTGCTGAGCTGAACAAGACGAGAGAAGGAGAAGGAGAAGGAGAAGGAGAATTGTGGTTTTTGTGTGAATTTGAATTATTTTTTTGTTTTTATCAAATTCCGTGCGATTTTAAATCGATGGGCCAGTGTGCTTCATTGGGTGATCCGATCAGATCCCCGAGTAAAATATCAAAGGGGTTGTAAAAATAAATAAATCAACTAGAAAAAAAGTAAATAAATATTATAACTTTAGTTTATTTTTATTTTTATTTTAACTTTAGTTTAATTATTATGCACATACATGATCATGATATGAATGACTTTTAATATAGTTAGGATAAGAATTAAAGATTTTTAACGATTTGTTAATTTCTGATTGATTGACAATGTAAAACATCTTTAGACTAACAGTACATACCAATTAAATCCTTATAACTTATAAGCATTATTTGAAATGAGAGAAAGAAGATAAAAAGAGACGAGTTTTGCTCCCTAGAATAAAAAATAAAAAATAAAATAAAAATATGTTTAGTCCTTGGAAAATGAGTGAATTTTGGTTTTGGTTCCTGTAAAAAAATTCTTTGATTTTCATCCCTCTAAAATATGAATTACTAATTTTCACTATAAAATCAACAAAGTTTAATTTTGGTTCCTAAAAAATATTTTTCAGTTGTTTTATCTCAAACTTGGATTGGATGAGAATCAGATTTTAAGAGTTTGGATAGTGATCAAACACCTTATATTTGAAAGCTCGCTCCATTATATTTAGATATATGGTTTCTTCGGAGGCAATAAATTGTTTAGACAAGAAAGCTTTTGGAGGCCAATTAGCCATGAAGATTGATATCAAAAAATCATTTGACACCATTGACTGGAATTTTTTTTATTCAAGTTCTTAAGTCATTTGGCTTTAATGAGCAGTTTTGTAATTGGATTAGCCTTATCCTCCATTCTGCTAAGCTCTCAATCTCCATCAATGGTCATGCAGTAGGTTTTTTCAATTGCACAAGGGGTGTAAGGCAGGGAGGCCCCTTGTCTCCTTTGCTGTTTTGCATAGCAGAAGAAGTGTTAAGCAGAGGTATCTCAGCTCTTGTTTCAGAAGAAAAACTTCAATTAATGGCAGGTCCAACAGGTGCTACTATGTCTAGTCATGTTCTTTATGCAGATGATGTTATGGTATTCTGCAGAGCTTCCAAAAAAAGCATTCTGAATTTAATTAAGCTGTTCAAGGACTATGAAGAAGTTTCAGGTCAGGCTATTAGTCTTGAAAAGTCTAAGTTTTATGTTGGCAGCATCATTTCTCATAACAGAATCAAGTCAATTGCTGATATGCTTGGCTTAAGTCAGGTTGTCTCCCTTTTATTTATCTTGGAGTGCCTATATTCAAGGGCAAGCCCAGGAAAACTCATCTTCTCCCTATAGCAGATAAAATCAGGAGCAAGTTGTCCTCTTGGAAGGGACTATTGCTTTCCATCATGGGTAGAGTGCTTCTGGTCAGCTCAATCATTCACAGTACGCTGCTGTATAGCTTCAAAGTTTACAAGTGGCTTGCTAGCCTATTAAAGCTTCTGGATAGGTGGATCAAAAATTTTGTTTAGTCAGGTGATTTAAATTGTAAAAAGACAGTCATAGTGGCTTGGAAGTCAGTTTGCAAACCTCTATCTGAAGGAGGTTTAGGCATCAGATCTATCAGTGTAGTCAATAAAGCTGGAATGCTTAAACTCTGTTGGGAATTTGTTACTGACGGTAATCAGTGGACTAAGGTGTTGAAATGTAGAGCCTTTAGAGGTAATGTTCCTATTGCATACCACCTTGCCTCATCAATATGGCCTGGAATAAGGGAAAATCTGTCTTTAGTAATGGATAGCTCCTCTTGGTTGCTAGGTGATGGTAAGTCAATCAACTTCTGGAATGATTTGTGGTTGTCCAAGAAAGTTGTTGATCTTCTTAATGTTCCTGCTGATAAGCATAGCTCCCTTCAAGCCAAAGTTAGTGATTTTATTAAGGATGGTCAATGGTCTCTGCCTGCTGATTTAGCTCTTAATGGTAATGCTCTGGTGAATGATTTACAGCTGGTCCCAATTCCTTCATGCCCTGTCAAAGATCAACTTGTTTGGTCCAAGTCGGATTCAGGTTGGTTATCCTTTAAAGATGCATATCTTCATTATAATCCTGGTGGCAATTTGATAGCTTGGTCTAAGCTGATTTGGAAAAGCTGCATTCCTCCTTCAAAAACTTTTATTATGTGGAGGATGCTTCATAATCGTATGCCAACAAATGAGAACCTTTGGGCCAGAGTTTGCATAATGCTGCTGAAACAACTGATCATTTATTTCTGAGTTGCCCTTTTGCACAACAGGTTTGGTCATGGTTTAGCAGTGTTATAGGCTGCAGCATAGATTGCTCGAGTTTCCTTAATGTTCTATCTATCTGCAGTAGGAATTGGTGCACTCAAGTTCAGATGTCATGGTTGCTGCTGTGGTGAATACTGTGAGTGTAGTGTGGTTTTGCAGAAATAAAGCAAGATTCGATAATGTAAAGGTGAATGTTAAATCTGCCATCAACCTTATAATCTCTAATGTTTCCATGGCTGGTAATGCCTCAAAGGGGAAAATGTCTTCTTCTGTTGCTGAGTTTATGATCTGAAAGGCTTTCAACATTTCTGGTCGTCCGGGTGCTGCCCCTTCTATAACTCAGGTTCGATGGATCCCTCCTTCTTGCAGTATGGTCAAGTGCAATACTGATGGTTCTGCCAAAGGTAATCCGGGCTCAGCAGGATGTGGAGGAATATTTAAGGACTCTAGTGCTGCTATTCTTGGTTGCTTCTCCAAAAACCTTGGTATCAATAATGCATTTCAATCTGAGCTTATTGGTGCTATGTTGGCCATTGAGATAGCTTTTGAGAAAGGTTGGAGGAATTTTTGGCTAGAGTGTGATTCTCAACTTGTAATCAATGCTTTTAGGGATCCAAATATTGTTCCTTGGATGCTTAGAAATAGGTGGAAAAATTGTTTGCATTTGACTAAGCAAATGAGGTTTATTTCATCTCATATTTATAGGGAAGGGAACACTTGTGCTGATAAGTTGGCAGTTTATGGCACAACCATTGATAATTTTGTTTGGTGGGACCTCATTCCTATGTTTATTTCTGAGGACTTTCATAGAAATAGATATAGGTTGCCTAGTTATAGATTTAGATAATTTCATGGGTAAGGTTTAATGCCCCCCATGTTTTCTTTTGTTCTTGTTTTTTTTTTAATAATATTCTGGTGTGCTTCAAATGTTTGATAGGTGTGGTGGTGCCAACCTAGTTGGGATGACTATTTCCTATAATGATGCCTTTGCATGCCTTTTGCTTAAAAAAAAATCATGGGAAGAAACTAATACTTTGTTTGGTTTGATTGAAAATGGAAGGAAAGAAAATAGAATCATTTTATATTTTTATCTTATTTGATTGGGGAGAGAAAATAGATATAGAAAGAAAGAAAGAAATAAAAAATACTTATGTGACCCATACAAACACTTTTCTTTACACTTTTGAGAAGAAAAGGGAAAGAGTGAGATAAAGTGACGTGAAATGTTAAATTTCTCCCACATCTATCAGGAGCCCCTTCATCTTATAAGGGCATAACTGTCTATTTAAAAAACTTGTCTTTCTTTTCACTTTATTTTATGTTTCTCTCGTACCAAAGGACCCTTGAAATATATTCTTTTTCTCAACACATTCTCTCAACCCATATTCTTTCTATCTGTCTTTTATCTTTACATTTTCTCTCAAACCAAACAAAGCATAAAGAAAAAAGTACGTAGAGCTGTCAAATCGAGCTAGTCAAACCTATTTGGGTTCACCCATTGCAAACCAATACATTTGTATGATGATTGTGTTGGGCCAATTTAGTTGTAGGATGATAATTTACAAACCTAGCCCAGCCCTATTTTCCAATGCATGCTTTTAATCCACTTACAAAAGTTGGTTGATTCTTTAAGGATTTGTGCCATGCTACTCTTAGGGAGGGTGACCATGATCGGTGAAAAATAAGGCTGGGGTTGAAGGATTAATCTATGCATCTTACTTCTGTTGAGACCTTATAAGTCTAAAACACATTCAAAGTGTAAATCCTCTATGTTTTGATGATTCCAAATAGTTCAAGTATGGTAATATTGAACCAAATGAAATTACTGATATATTTGATAAGTGTGCAGGAAAATAGACTTGACGTCACTCGTCTAAATTTCACCCGTCTATATTTTAGTAGAAGCTCAGCAGTGACTCGTCTAAGTTTCACTCGTCTAAAAAAAAATGAGTCAAAGAAAGTCAACGCTCAAGAAAGACTAAGCTCAGTTAATGACGTGGCAAGAAGCATGCGTCTAAGTTTGGCTCAGCTGACCACCCGTCTAACTTTTGGAACAAGCTTTCACCCGTCTAAGTTTCTGAACAAGCTTTCACCCGTCTAAGTTTCTGAACAAGCTTTCACCCGTCTAAGTTTCTGAACAAGCTTTCACCCGTCTAATTTTTGGATGACTTTCACCCGTCTAAAAATTCTCATTACTGACACCAAGTCAGTATGTCAGAAATCAAGTCCAAGTCACCATATTCAAAATTATAGGCCATCCTTATGGACCTCGAAGACCTCTGGATAATAGCTCGAAGGACAAAGAATAAAAGAACGTTGTTTCAAGGTTTTAAGGAATAAACACGCTGTCTCTGCACCACTGCAGTGACCTTTTGCCTATTCAAGTACAAAGTAAAAAGTACTTTATGGAAAAGTAAACTGATGTTGCACTGAAAGAGGAAAGCTCTCTGCAACAAGTACAAGAAGCCTGCTGCCATATACTCTGAAAAGAACAGCTGCTCAGTTTAAAGTGTACTCTTGGACACTCTTGACAATGCCCAATATTTTCAAGCATTTAATGAATACTCAGAACGACTCTTTGGCATTAAATGGTGTTTCAGAAAGCTCAAGTCAGATGAACACACTTTCTGAAGCTGTGTCAAACGGATCTCTTGATTGAAGCCTTTAAATAGATCAAACAATGAAGATGAAGACAAGAAGTTGAATATCAAAAGAACTCTGCACAGAAGCATTTACTCTCTTCATTAACTTCTTCATTCCTTCATTGAATACATACTCAATCATTAGATATAAATTCGCAGTCTTTCATACTTCATATTTATTCCACTCTCTGAGTGTGATCTGAAAGACTTGCAAGTTGTATTAACTATACAAACCTTCTATCTCTTACTGTTTTTGAGCCTGAAGAGGCTAGGTGAGAAAAGAATACTTGTTTGAGTGTTGAGCCTGAAGAGGCTAGGTGTGCAAAGAATACTTGTACTATAATTTACTCAGTTATAGTAGAAACTTGGTGCTGCCAAGAAACTGGACGTAGCCCTGTGGATTTTGGGGTGAACCAGTATAAATCTCTTGAGTGATATTTCTTCTCCCTTATCTTTTGATTTGTTTGAGTATTGTTTCAGTCTTAGCTTTTTAACTTGGGGAGTTAATACTGTGGTTATCAAAACTCTTTTTAACCTTCTTGATTTGTGTGTGCTATTCTGTTTTAATATTAGACGTTTCACTCGTCTAATCCTCTCTTAATCAAACCTTCTTGCTGTGCCTGCGAAAATCCTTTTTTTTAAGTAACCGAAAAAGTTAGTAAACACAATTCAACCCCCCTTCTTGTGTTCACTTTGGTTATTTCAACTTCCACCTTGAGTCAATCCATTTTTGTTCACATTATTTCGACAATTTTATGTTGTCAATGAGAAATCGGAAGGGTGGGATCGGGTTGGGTTGAGTTGAGTTGAGTTGAGTTGAGTTGAGTTGGGTTTGGTGGAAATTTGGACTCAAATCAAACAAATGTGCTTGTGTCGGGTCAGATCGAGTTTTGGGAAAAAGGTATAACCCGAACCAAACCAACCCGACTATATTCGGGTTGAGTCGGGATATCGGGTTGGCCATTTAAAAAAAATGGAAAAAATAAAGTCCAAAAGCAAAACCCAACTTGTTGTCTCTGTCTATGGAAATTGGAAAGTCTCCTTCCAGACGCATCCACAAGCAGCCAAAATACGGAGTTGTTTCTAGCATCTCAAATCTGCTACGATGGCTGGCACATGAACATGCGGCGGTGGCTGGCATCTCAAATTTGCTATGGTGGCTAGCTTTACGATGATCCACGATGTAAAACCCTGTTCTGCATAAATAAGCTTAATGTTTTTATATATGTTAGTATGTTGTGTTAGTTGTTAGAAATATGGCTTAGGAAAGTTAAAATGGAGATAAGTAGGTTTTGGTGTAGAAAAGATTAAGTTAGAGCTCCAGATATTATGCACGGTCGTACATAATTATACACGGCAGTACATGTTATGTACAACTCGTACATATTATGTCCCACCTATGTCCTGCTTTGTGTCGTTTCTTCGAACGCTCTGCGTACAGCTTATGCATGGTCGTACATCACGAAGCACGGTCGTACATATTGTCCTGACAGTATAAATTAAAGTTATCACAGGGAAACACAATAAGGGGGGTTGAATTGTGTTTCTCAACAGTTTCTGAAAAATCATTTTCTAAAACCTTTTTGCAAGCAAACAATGAAATAAACACACAATAAAAACCTTTTTAAAGTGTTAACAAACTCATAATCAAATCCCCACAGTTAGTATAAATGTAAAACTGTAAAGAGATAGGGATAGAAGATTCACAAAGCTATTTTATCCTTGTTCACTCTCTTCCAACCAAGAGCTATGTCCAGTCCCTTCTACTTGAAGGTTTTCTCCAATATAATCCAATAGCTTTACAAGTATTCAACACTTCTTCAGGTTTACAATCACTCAAATATTCAACACCTTTACAGGCACTCAAGTATTCTTTTTCAGTCAAGCCTCTTCAGGCTCTCTCTAACTTAAGAGATTTAAAGATTGATCTACAAGCTCACTATGTGTGAGTGTATGAAAGTTTAAGAAATTTTAGGATGTTACACTGCTGCTGTTTGCATGTTTGGAGTTGCTGTATAATGTGTTTTTGTAACTGATTTTGGTTAATTGTAATAGAGGATGATGATTGTGTACTTGTGTTTTTTGTAACTGGTTTTGGTTAAATTGTTATAGGGGGTGATCGTACTCCTTTTCTATTTGAGTGTGGTTTGATTTTTATGGATTGTTGAATACTATTGTATCTTGAGTACCGTTGCTCTTTATTTTATTTGACATTTTGCATTTTTTTTTTTGCATTTTTTTTATAATTGTTTAAGGAATTAGTGCAATTTTCAGAAAAACATAATTGTTGTCGAATATCAATAGATACCCGCCGTACCCGCGGAAACCCGCAATACCAGCTAAATACCCGCCCAAAGGGTACCCGCCGGGGTGGTGGGCGG
Organism: Echinosophora koreensis; assembly: GCA_035048595.1. Classification (NCBI taxonomy): domain Eukaryota; kingdom Viridiplantae; phylum Streptophyta; class Magnoliopsida; order Fabales; family Fabaceae; genus Echinosophora; species Echinosophora koreensis. The sequence continues at coordinate 2,194,497 of JAPCYP010000025.1, read as the reverse complement.
TGACGGGCACATATTTATCCACCACGAGCGGGGGCGGGGGTGCTACAAGTGCCCGCCCCGTCCCGTTGCCATTCCTAATAAGAATCAACACTATCATCATATATAGGAAAGAAGCAATAACATAAAGTACAAAGATAGCACATAGACATGAAACACACAATGATAGCAATCATCCTCCAATTTACCGTTTCAACCTCTACCTTTTGTCGCTCATGCATCTATGCCTTTATGCTGATGTGGCCACCTATAATCTTGTCACACATCCCCCATTCTTGTTAGGGATGATAGTTAGTCATCCAAGCGGTGCATCCTGCACATCCTCATTCCCTTCTGGATGCTCATTCCCCATTCTAGTTAGGAATGACTCTATCCCCATTCCTATTAGGGATAGCTGCACAATAGTATCCCTATTCCTGTTAGGATACTTAACCTCGGAGCAGTTCGACAAGGACTACAAGAGCATCACGGTAGAATCACCACTTATATGTCTCGTGATGTCTAGTATCTGTAATCAGATACTTTGACCTCCTGTGTCAACATCCACACGGCGGTGAACAACACAATGCATACTAATATGAGTCTCGTTGACTGTTACCGGGTCATCACCTAGTGCCTCAACCTTGTGCCAAGACTCATATACAGTCTCCTAATATGCCCATTGGCCAATCACATATTTAATTATATTTTATTAGGTTGAGCACTACTATATGTCATATCATATCACTTCCCCCAACGGGTAAATCTCTCAAATAACAGGTATCGTCGCCTACTTTCCAACTAAGCATAATTCACAGATATAGGGTGTTAAGCATACTGATCATGTTAAGCATAATAAATAATACAATTCAACATGTATCAGAGAGCATGTCATAAAGCATATTAATCATATCAACTCAACTTGTTTCCGTGATGTATCCGGATTTTGGTTATACCAGCTCTGTATGTGACATTGGGGTTGGGTTTTTCTTTATCTGTCTTGTTTATGTTTTATTGTTTAAAAACTATGTTATTTCCGCGTTGTTTTCATTGAGATGTGAAACCTTTTTATCCAAGTTTTATTTTATCAAATAAATGCGTGTTTTTATATTACCTCTTTTAAGTAAATGTTCTATAATAGCATGCGAGATAGAAGGGTGTCACAGTTAATGGTATCAGAGCAGTTCGGCCCTGTCCGGACGTGGTATGAGTCTGTTGCGAGTCTTCCTTGTGATTTTGTTTGAATTATCTATATTCATTATAGATAATGATGCTTTAGTATTAAGAAGCGTTAGACCTTCCTGCTTGGTTTCCTGTATTTAACAGTTGTCTTGGGTAAATGCAGGAACCAATGGCGGGAAGAGGTAGGAATGACCAAGCGATCGCCGATGCTTTGGCACTGCTTGCCACTGCTATTTGCCAGAACCAGAACAACAACCACCATGAAGGACCGACTAAGTTTCAGGGTCTCGATAAGTTCCAGCGGAACAACCCGCCCAAGTTCAAGGGAGCTTACGACCCCGACGGTGCTCTTTTGTGGATGAGGGAGATTGAGAAAATCTTCCGAGCTATGGGATGCAACGATGTTCAGAAAGTCATCTTTGGGACTTTCATGTTGTCAGAAGAAGCTGAGCACTGGTGGGAGAATTGTCACCAGCGTATGGAAGCTGAGGGTACGGTGGTGACTTGGAATGTCTTCAAGGACAGGTTCCTGGAGAAGTACTTCCCAGCTGACGTCCGCGATAAGAAAGAGATGGAGTTCTTGACTCTGAAGCAAGGTAGTATGTCCGCAGGAGAGTATACGGCAAGGTTCGAGGATCTGGCTAGGTATTACACACCTTACCAGGTCATGGTGAATGACCGGTCAAAGTGTGTAAAGTTCGAGGATGGCCTTCGTCCAGAGATCAAGCAGACGATCAGCTATCAGGAGATCCAAGTCTTTCCAGTCCTGGTGAACAAGTGTAGGATCTTCGAGGATGCTTACAAGTCCAGGGTGGCGAGTCGCAAGGGTTCAGATGTTCAGGGCAGTAAGAAGGATGATCAGAAAGACGAGGTGATGGCAACATGGGAGGATCTGGATCTGTCATCATCTGATGAAGAAGAAGAAGCTGAGGAAGAGGCAAACATCTATCTCAAAGCTAGCACTTCTTCTTACAGTGAATATACAGATGTCGAGGTAATGGATTCTAACTCATTTACTCTACAAGAAGCATTTGATGAGTTGTTAAGTAACTCGTCCATTCTATCTCATGAATATAAAAACCGTAGAAAGAAATTTTCTATGTTGACAAAAGAGTATGATAGAGTTTGCATTGAAAAGGAAGCTCTTATTGATGAAAACAAGAAATTAAAGTATGAGAATGTAAGTCTAACTGACAAACTCAAGGTGGAGCCCAATGTTCCTTGTGAAGTTGCAAGACTGAAACAAGATGTGACATATCTGACAGACATCCTCTCTAAATTTGTTGCGGCTCAAAAAAGTTAAAATTGATACTGAGGTACTCTAGATCACCTCATGACAAATCTGGCCTAGGCTATGACAAAGAGAAACAGAATGCATCTCAAAAAGTATCAAAACCTCATGCACAACGCAAAGTTCAAAGAACTCATGAACAGCATTATAAAACAAAAATTGGCTCGTCCAATACATACTGCAGAGTATGTGGTAAAGGTGGTCATGTTACATCTAAATGTATACAAATATGTTGGTTGTGCCTTCTTAATACTCAAGAAGGGGGGTTGAAATGAGTATTGATACTTTTAGAAACTTTTCCTCTTTTTGCAAAAACTAATTCTTTTCTTTAAGGGTTAAATATGTTTTTAGTCCCTCGTTTTTTACAAAAGTTCGGTTTTAGTCCCTCTTTTGAAAAATGTACTTTTTTAGTCCCCCGTTTTTAAAATGTGTCAGAAATGGTCCCTGCACCACACTTCCATTTGAAAACCGAGGGACTAAAACCGAACTTTTGTAAAAAATGAGGGACTAAAAATGTGTGATTGTCAAAATTGAGGGACTAAAAAATATTGGTGCAGGGACCATTTCCGACATATTTTAAAAAACAGGGGACTAAAAAAGTATATTTTTCAAACGAGGGACTAAAACCGAACTTTTGTCAAAAATGAGGGACTAAAAACATATTTAACCCTTTCTTTAACTTTGAAAATGTTTTTGTCAACCAACAAACCAAAAAGAGTTTTCGCAAAAGTAATTAACACAAGACTTGAAACTTAACAAGAAAGATTAACAAAGATATTGATTTCAGATATGAACAAACTAATTTTATCTTGCAGGTTTCCTTAACAAATTGCTTAAAACATACATTCACCAATAAAGTAAATAGAGAGTTAAGGGATAGAGAAAAATGCAAACCGAGATTTTATCCTGGTTCAGTTACCTCCTCTGGTAACCTACATCCAGTCCCCACATTACTGTGAGTTTCGTTCACTAAATCAAATATCAATTACAAGATTCATTACAAGCTTCAACTCTAGGTTCCTTCTACCTAAATGACAGATTTTCCAGACAAAGCAATCTTGCAATTCCCACAAGAGTTCCTTCTACTCTTGCAAACCACCAAGAGTCCATTCTACTCTTGATCTAAACAGCGAGAGAACCTTCTCTCTTATCTCTCTTTTACAGTAATAAAAGATTTGATCAGATTCTAAGAAATCAGATATTACAAATTGAAGTACTACAGAAAAACAATAAGTTTCTCAATGAAAAAATCTCTCAGAAATTTTTGTATTGTTATATGAGAAAGTGTTTGCCCATGCCTTTATATAGATATATTTCAAAATAGATTCGTTAGGCACACTTTATAAGTCAGTTAAGATCAAAACAAACTTTTCTGAAAAATTCAGTTATCAGTCAATCGATTGTGTAATCGATGTATTAAACAAAAATTTCACTTTTTATAACTTTGTACATCGATTGAAAAATCGATTGTGTTCTTGGATGTTCTTGATCTTGAGTGATACATAGATGAGTACATCGATGTTGTTCTTGAGAAACACAAGCATTTTCAGCCCAGAAGTCTTTACATCGATTGATCAATCGATTGCATGTTGATTATCAAAAGTCATTGCCTATGTTTGGGCTTATGCATCGATGTACCAATCGATTGTATGCTTGTTTCAAAAAGACTTGGCTTCTGTTTTACCTTATACATCGATGTATCAATCGATGTACAGAAGCTAATTTGCATACTAATCAAGTAAGTCCAGAATCAATCGATGTATACATAGATGTATAACATTTATACATAGATGTACACATAGGTTTTCATTAAAAATTAGTTAATTAACTGAAAGTGCATCGATGTACACATAGATGTACAGAACTTTCAATTAATCCTTTTTCCATTCTAAGTTCATTTTAAATTTTGAAAACCATTTTAATTTGTTTTGAGAGCTTAATCAAAGAGAAAAACTTAAATGCTTTTCATTACATAAAAGTCCTAATAATCTTGCTTGATGTCCATCTTTATGATGCTTCATCTTCAAGCTTTCCTTCCTGATCCTTTCTTTGCTCCATGATCCTTTGTATCCACTTTCCTTGCTCCATTTGGAATCTTATTGAAAACTTTAGCTTGGCAAGTAGTTAGTGAATCAAAGTAATCATCAAGTTAAGTTTAGTCATTAATCAAAACATACTAGGTCATTTATCCACACAATAAACATGTTAAGCATGCTCGTATAATGACTACTGATCAGTGCATTTTAATATACCATTTATAGCATTGCACTTGGTGTTTTTGGATGTGCTTTGTACCCAATATTTGATTCTTAGCATGTTTCCTTAATGAATTTCTTAGTCAATTTTCGGATTTTAGCATCCTGACCCGTCTCACTTCTGCAGGCCATAACTTGGGCTATACTTGTCCGATTTGAGTGCTCTTGGTGGCGTTGGAAAGCTAAGAACTAGACCTACAACTTTCATGTTGACCGCTCTGCCCAGTTCGGACTTTTTGATGGTAGAAAATGCTAATTGCCGAAGCTGTCCAGATTAGTGCGGGAATTGGAATTATTGTTGTCATATCTCCATGTAATCAATCATTAATGGGCCAATTAATTCCCATTGGGCTCTCTAGGTCAGACATATTAGTTTACCCTAGGATTATAAGTAGGTGGTTTTGAGACCTTGTTTATCATCTTTTGAGTGACGGCAACATCTCCTAGTTTCTTCTTCATAGTTGATTTTCGTTCAAGCCTCCCGTGGAAGGCTAAACTCTTAGATTAATTCACTGGTTAGGGATTTTACAAAGACCTTGAGGTTTGATTTTCAATGTTAATTTCGTTTTAGTAATTCTATATCTTTTCCTTTTAATCCTTCATCTCTCTTTATCAATGTTTGCAATTCCGTTTTTGTGTTTTGATGCTTAATCACTCAAACTCGTTTTTGCATTCTAATCTAATTATAATCTGATTTGAGATTATTCGAAGCATGTTGAACGCTTGTTTTGATTTGTTACGAATAAGGATTGATAGGATCTACGACGCTTAGTGTAGGTTTGATTGAATTCGGTTTTCAAATTAATTATGGTTTTGTGACGCTTGTTCCATTATTATAATTAATCAAATTCTGTGATGCTTAATCAAGTAGGAATTCTTATTGGATTAACTGATGCTTAATTGGTCAATTCTATGATCAAACAAGAATAGAATCATGAAAAGAGATTAGATCCTCTGAAATCTGTGATAGGTCCAAGTGAAATTACCCTAAACCAGTGGATTAGTTGATTTGATATATTGATTCTCATCTCTCTTTTACAATCTATTTTCTTTTCTCATTGAATTCGAAAATCCCCCCTTTTTCTCATTACTTTGCATGATTCTTGTATTTGGTTAATTGAATCAGAGATCCTTGCGAGACGACCAAGGTTATCACCTTGTACTACAGTTTTAAATTTTGATTCATTTGACCCGTGTGCGACAGCGGATCAAATTGGCGCCGTTGCCGGGGATTTTTGATCTCTATTAGCCAATTCAAGAACCTTACTCACTTTAGTTTATAACTGACATTTTATTTTAGTGTTTTCTTTGTTTTTCAGGTTGTGACTTTGGAATTGCACAGTGAGATTGGTCTCCTGACTGAGAAGTGACAGTTTTGCCCTTTATTTCAGAAATCAGTTTTTGGTCGACTTCGTCAGATTGCTCCGACACTTTCACAGAAAATCCGAAAAAAATCACCGAGCAAGACCCACTAATTAGAAACTAATTATGTGGCTTGTGGTGTTAAATCCTAAAATTCCATCGTTTAGACCGCTTTTTAATTTTTTGAATTTTTCGTATCTTTAAAAAAATCCAAAAAAATTTGTGTTTGCTTTATTTGATTTTTAGAGATTTCCTGTAGTGTTTTTGAATTTTTTAGATTTTATTTGATACGGTTTGTCAATTTATTTTTCATTTCAGCAATTAGGACATTGTTGGTATTTTCTGAATTGTTTGACTACCTTATTCTATTTTCATGATGCATGACTAGATCCAATCTTGAGGCATTGTTTCCTTTTGATCCTGAAATAGATAGGACTTTTCATTCACTTGATAGACTTAATAGGGCTGGTAATAACTTAGATAGTGATAGTATATTTAGTCATACTCTATTTGATTCTGAATCTGTTGTTAGTATTGATACCATGGCTGGAAGAACACTAAGAGAACTTGCTGCACCTGATATCACCAATAATGCTTTGTGTATTGATTATCCTGATGTTGATGTTCCCTTTAAACTTAAATCTGGCCTGATTCACTTACTGCCTAAATTTAATGGCCATGCAGGTGAAGATCCTCACAAGCATTTGAAGGAGTTTCACATTGTATGCTCCACCATGAGACCCCAAGGCATTCCAGAGGAGCATATCAAGCTTAGAGCTTTCCCATTCTCACTGCAGGATGCTGCCAAAGACTGGTTATACTACCTTCAGCCAGGTTCTGTGACATGCTGGAATGACCTCAACAAGCTGTTTCTAGAAAAATTCTTCCCTGCATCTAGAGCTGCTTCAATCAGAAAAGAGATATGTGGCATTAGACAGTTTGATAAGGAATCTTTGCATGAATACTGGGAGAGATTTAAGAAGTTGTGTGCAAGCTGCCCTCATCATCAAATTTCTGAACAATTGCTCATCCAATATTTCTATGAAGGTCTGCTGCCTATGGATCGAAACATTGTGGATGCTGCCAGTGGAGGAGCACTTGTGGATAAAACCCCAGGTAATGCAAGAAGCCTGATTGAGAACATGTCCATCAATTCCCAACAGTTCACCACCAGAAACAACTCAGTGGTACTTACAAAGGGAGTGAATGAGATTCGAGCTACTGATAATAAACACTTGGAGACCAAGCTTGATGAACTTGCTTCCTTGGTGAAACAGTTAGCAGTGAATCAAGTTCAAACAGCTAGAGTTTGTAGCATTTGCACCTCAAAAGAGCATCCGACAGATGCATGCCCTTCATGGCAGGAGAGTAACAATGTTGATGCCCCTCAGGCCTATGCAGCTAATATATTCAATGACAGACAGCGCTACAACCATGATCTGTCCACTTACAGGTATAACCCCGGCTGGAGAGACCATCCAAATCTGAAATGGGGAAATACTTCTACACAGTCTAGGCAACAACCTGCCCCATAGCTAATGCAGCAGAACAACACAACAGCTACCAAATCTGAGCCTTCATTGGAAGGCCTTGTCAAGCATATGGCAGTTCAGAATCTCCAATTTCAGCAAAGAACAGATTCTACCATTCAGAATTTAGAGGCTAAGATTGGACAACTGGCAACTTCAATTAATCAGATGCAAGCTCAGGGATCTGACAAACTGCCTGCCCAGCCAGTGGTAAACCCAAATGTCAATGCAATTACTCTTAGATCCGGCAAAGCTATCGAAGCCCCAGAAGTTCATGAACCACATGTTGCAGCAGAAAACTCAAGTGCCAGAAAAAGTGACAAATCAAATGCCATCACTCGTGATGATACTGAGCAACCTATACCACTTCCCTTTCCTCAGAGAGCCGTGAAGACTAAGAAGATGGATGAGGCAGATAGGGACAAGGAAATCTTGGACACATTTAGGAAGGTTGAAGTGAACATTCCCCTCCTTGAGGCAATTAAGCAGATTCCGAGATATGCCAAGTTCCTTAAAGAGTTGTGCACACACAAAAGAAGGCTGAAAGGAAATGAAAAGATCAACATGGGGCACAATGTTTCAGCACTCATACAGCCCATGATGCCCCAAAAGTGCAAAGATCCAGGAACTTTTACTATTCCATGCACCATAGGCAATAGTAAATCTGAAAATGCCATGTTAGATCTAGGTGCCTCCATTAATGTTATGCCTACATCTGTTTTTAACTCTCTTGCTCTTGGACCTTTGCAGAATACAGGTGTTGTCATACAGTTAGCAAATAGGAGCAATGCTCACCCTACTGGACTTGTAGAGGATGTACTTGTTAGAGTTAATGACTTGATTTTTCCTGCATATTTTTACATTCTGGACATGGAGGGAGAGTTAAATTCTAGCAAGATTCCCATCAAACTTGGCAGACCCTTCCTCAAGACAGCCAAAACCAAGATTGATGTTCATGCTGGAACACTTTCCATGGAATTTGGGGATAGTGTAGTCAGATTTAATATCTTTGATGCCATGAAACACCCCATGGAGGAGCATTCTGTTTTACAAATTGAATTACTTGCTGACTTAGTTGATGACTCTTATCCTGATTTACTTACTGCAGATTTTCCTTCTTTGTCTGATTTTTATGACACTTATACTTGCAACAATTGCACTGACTCTCAGTTGTGTTCTATTTGTTTTGATGTTGCAGATTGCATGGCTGAACATGATAATATTTCTACAGATATCATACAGACAGAAAATAAAGATTTACAAGCTGAGTTGCAGGCTGCAGATGTAATTCCTTCCATCAGGATACTTCCATCCATTAAGCAGCCACCTACTCTAGAGCTCAAACCACTCCCAGAGCACTTGAAGTATGCTTATTTAGAAAAGAGTGATAAGCTACCTGTGATTATCTCTGCAAACCTGCATGCTGAACAAGAGGAAAAGTTGTTGCAGATTTTAAGGAAACATAAGAAAGCTATTGGGTGGACCTTGGCTGACATTCCTGGCATTAGTCCTTCCATGTGCATGCATAGGATATTACTTAAGGATGGAGTGAAACCAGTGAGGCAGCCACAAAGGCGACTTAATCCCTTAATTCTGGATGTGGTGAAGAAGGAGGTGACCAAGCTTTTACAAGCGGGCATCATATATCCTATATCTGATAGTCAGTGGGTGAACCCTATCCAGGTAGTTCCTAAGAAGACTGGCCTCACAGTGGTTAAGAATGAGAATAATAAACTTATCCCCACTAGAGTGCAAAACAGTTGGAGAGTGTGCATTGACTATAGGAGACTCAACCAAGCGACTCGGAAGAATCACTTCCCTTTACCTTTTATTGATCAGATTCTTGAGCGCTTGGCTGGAAAATCTCACTATTGTTTTCTTGATGGTTTTTCAGGTTACTTCCAGATTCATATAGTACCAGAGGACCAGGAAAAGACCACCTTCACTTGTCCTTTTGGCACTTTTGCCTATCGGAGGATGCCCTGCGGCCTATGCAATGCCCCTGGCACTTTCCAGCGGTGCATGATTAGTATTTTTTGCTGATTTTTTAGAAAATTGCATAGAAGTGTTTATGGATGACTTTACTGTGTATGGTTCCTCATTTGATGTATGTTTGGACAGTTTGGATAAAGTTTTGCATAGATGTATTGAAACTAACCTTGTTCTTAATTATGAGAAATGTCATTTTATGGTAGAACAGGGCATAGTTTTAGGACATGTGATATCTAAGAAAGGGATGGAAGTGGATCCTGCCAAGATTGATGTGATTTCTAATTTGCCTTATCCATGTTGCATACGTGAGATTCATTCATTTCTTGGTCATGCAGGTTTTTACAGGCGCTTTATCAAGGATTTTAGCAAGATAGCCCTTCCATTATCCAACTTGTTGCAAAAGGATATGAACTTTACCTTTGATGATAAATGCAGGGAGGCATTTGACTGCCTAAAGAAGGCCTTGACCTCCACTCCGATTATTCAGCCACCTGATTGGACTCTCCCCTTTGAGATTATGTGTGATGCATCTAATTATGCATTGGGAGCTGTCCTTGCACAGAGAGTTGGCAGAGCTGCCCATGTTATTTACTATGCTTCTAGGACTTTAGATTCTGCACAGGCTAATTATACCACCACTGAAAAAGAACTTTTAGCCATTGTATTTGCACTTGACAAATTTAGATCATATTTGCTTGGTTCTAAAGTGGTTGTTTTTACTGACCATGCAGCTTTAAAGTTCCTATTGAAGAAACCAAAAGCAAAGCCAAGACTTATTCGGTGGATGCTGTTGCTCCAGGAGTTTGACCTGGAGATTAGAGATAAGAGCGGAGCAGAGAACCTAGTAGCAAACCATTTGAGCAGGATAGAGAGGATTGAGGATCTTCTCCCCATTCATGATGATTTTCCTGATGAGCAGCTTTTACAGCTGCGAGATGTGACACCTTGGTTTGCTGATTTAGTTAATTATTTGGTTGCTAATGTTTTACCTGCACATGCATCTAAGGCACAAATAGATAAACTTAAGAGTGATGCCAAATATTATGTGTGGGATGACCCTTACTTGTGGAAATTTTGTAGTGACCAGGTGATTAGGAGGTGTGTACCTGACCATGAGATTCAGTCCATTCTTCACTTCTGTCATGCCTCTCAGGTGGGAGGACACTTTGGACCACAACGGACAGCGAGGAAAGTACTGGACTCAGGTTTCTTTTGGCCCACCATCTTCAAGGATGCATTTGAGACCTTTTGCACTTGTGAGCAGTGCCAGAGAGCAGGAACAGCCATCACTCGCAGGAGTGAGATGCCCCAACAACCTATGCTTTTTTTTGAGATATTTGATGTGTGGGGTATCGATTTTATGGGCCCCTTTCCTGTCTCTTTTGGTTTTTCTTACATTTTGCTTGCTGTTGATTATGTCTCTAAGTGGGTGGAGGCCAAAGCCACTCGGACTAATGATTCTCGAGTTGTGGTGGATTTTGTCAGGTCTAACATTTTTTGCAGGTTTGGGATACCTAGAGCCATCATAAGCGACCAAGGAACTCACTTTTGCAACCGCACCATGGAGTCCTTGCTTCGGAAGTATGGGGTTGTGCATAGAGTATCTACACCTTATCATCCCCAAACTAATGGGCAAGCTGAAATCTCAAATAGGGAGATCAAACAGATTCTAGAAAAGATGGTGCAACCAAATAGGAAGGATTGGAGTCGCCGGCTAGAGGAAGCTCTTTGGGCTCATAGGACGGCGTACAAAACACCCATAGGGATGTCCCCCTACCGACTTGTGTTTGGTAAGGCATGCCACCTTCCGGTGGAAATAGAGCACCGTGCTTATTAGGCGGTGAAGAGTTGTAACTTTGAATTTGATCAAGCTGGCTTGGAGAGAAAGCTTCAATTGCAACAACTTGAGGAGCTTCGGTTAAAGGCTTATGAGAGCTCCAAGATTTATAAGGAGAAGACTAAACACTTTCATGATAAGATGATATCTAGAAAGGAATTTTCTGTTGGACAAAAAGTGTTATTGTTCAACTCTCGCCTTAAAATCATGGCCGGTAAGCTTCGATCCAAATGGATTGGTCCTTTTGTTGTTACTAACACTTTTCCTTATGGTGCAGTGGAAATAAAAAGTGAAGCGACCAATAAGATCTTCAAAGTCAATGGCCACCGTCTCAAAATTTTCCATGAGAGCCCCACACTTGAGGAAGAAGCTATAGAAGAGCTCTCTTTGGAAAAGCCTACCTACCCTCAAGCTTCAATTTCCCCACCTTGACGAGGGTGCTTTCTCTCCTTACTCTTATTTTATGCTTGTCTTTCTTTTGTTATATGCTTACATTGAGGACAATGTGTGAATTAAGTGTGGGGGATCTTTTAGCGTTTTAGTTTTAAACTTTCGTTTTTGTTTAGTTTTATAAATAAATAAATAAAGACTTTCTCCTTGAATTGCATGCTTTTTCATTGAATTTCGTAGTTTGTGTAAGTTGTGGCATGATATGGATGACTTTCTTGCATTCTTAGTATGATGAGTTGGATTGGAATACTAAATTGTGCATCATTTGTGATAGAAATTGGTCCCTTGTGAGATTTGAGCCTTAAAATGAATGGAATACACTTTGCCATTCTCTTTCCTTCTTGTGTGATTTCGCTCATGATTGTTAGTTACTCTAGAACTTGATTTGACTCTTTTTGAAACTTCTTGTTCACATGCATGTATTGAAGTGATCTAGGAAATTTTATTCTTCTTTTTTTTAAACTACTAGCCAAATAAGCCTACCTTACAATTATTCCCTTGATAGCCCCTTTGAGCCTATTTATCCCATTCTTTGTTTTATGCCTCATTACAAGCCTAAAAGTGAAAAACACTGATATGACCTAACCTTAGGGGATAAAGGAGCTTTGCTTTGGAATTATTTGGAAAATGAATTTTGCATAAGTGTGGGGGACTCAAAAGTTAGGATGTGATGTGCTAGAACATATAAATGTTGTTGCTTGATTGGAAATTTGGCAAGTGAAAAAAAAAAAACCAAAAAAGAAAAAAATATTGAAAAAAAAAAGAAAAAAAGAAAAGAAAAGAGAAGTTGGTTGCGATGCAAAAAGGGAAAAGGTGAAAATAAAGAACAAAAGTGTAAAAATGGAGAAGTGGATTGGAATTGTATTTTGTTGAAGTGCTTTCTCATTGCTCTCTCATGATTATTCAGCAATTAATTCCCAATGCTTCTCTATCCTCTTGGGTTTACAGCTTAGTTATCCTTTCATTTATCCCACCTTGACCTTGGCCCCTTACAACCTTAACAAAGTCCTTTTGATCTTTATGTGCATGTGTTTCAAGTGTGGATGTTAGAGGCTTGTCAAGCCTATGGTAGTGCTAGCTTTTATGAGCTTTGAGTGTAAACACTAGCCTAAACACTTGAGAGATTGAGAGAATTCTATATCTTGTGAGGATTCTATCACTTTTGATTCACTCTTGGTTATTCTATTCCCTTGATTACTTTGAATGTTCTAAGATGTTGTTCATGATTGTCATGGTTCCTTGAATCCTTGGATGAGAATTCACTTGCAACTTTGCATTCTTAGGATTCATTGGAAATGCATCTTTGCTTTTATTCATTTTATTTTGCTCATATTTCTTTGGATGGTTTTATGTCTTGACCATGAGTTTTGCTCGGAGTGCAAAAGCTTAAGTGTGGGGGAATTTGATCAGTGCATTTTAATATACCTTGCACTTGGTGTTTTTGGATGTGCTTTGTACCCAATATTTGATTCTTAGCATGTTTTCATATCTTTGGGTCTTAATTGGGCTTTAATGAATTTCTTAGTCAATTTTCGGATTTTAGTGCATCCTGACCCGTCTAACTTCTGCAGGCCATAACTTGGGCTATACTTGTCCGATTTGAGTGCTCTTGGTGGCGTTGGAAAGCTAAGAACTAGACCTACAACTTTCATGTTGACCACTCTGCCCAGTTTGGACTTTTTGATGGTCGAAAATGCTAATTACCGAAGCTGTCCAGATTAGTGCGGGAATTGGAATTATTGTTGTCATATCTCCATGTAATCAATCATTAATGGGCCAATTATTTCCCATTGGGCTCTCTAGGTCAGACATATTAGTTTACCCTAGGATTATAAGTAGGTGGTTTTGAGACCTTGTTTATCATCTTTTGAGTGATGGCAACATCTCCTAGTTTCTTCTTCATAGTTGATTTTCGTTCAAGCCTCCCATGCAAGGCTAAACTCTTAGATTAATTCACTGGTTAGGGATTTTTACAAAGACCTTGAGGTTTGATTTTCAATGTTAATTTCGTTTTAGTAATTCTATATCTTTTCCTTTTAATCCTTCATCTCTCTTTATCAATGTTTGCAATTCCGTTTTTGTGTTTTGATGCTTAATCACTCAAACTCGTTTTTGCATTCTAATCTAATTATAATCTGATTTGAGATTATTCGAAGCATGTTGAACGCTTGTTTTGATTTGTTACGAATAAGGATTGATAGGATCTACGACGCTTAGTGTAGGTTTGATTGAATTCGGTTTTCAAATTAATTATGGTTTTGTGACGCTTGTTCCATTATTATAATTAATCAAATTCTGTGATGCTTAATCAAGTAGGAATTCTTATTGGATTAACTGATGCTTAATTGGTCAATTCTATGATCAAACAAGAATAGAATCATGAAAAGAGATTAGATCCTCTGAAATCTGTGATAGGTCCAAGTGAAATTACCCTAAACCAGTGGATTAGTTGATTTGATATATTGATTCCCATCTCTCTTTTGCAATCTATTTTCTTTTCTCATTGAATTCGAAAATCCCCCCTTTTTCTCATTACTTTGCATGATTCTTGTATTTGGTTAATTGAATCAGAGATCCTTGCGAGACGACCAAGGTTATCACCTTGTACTACAGTTTTAAATTTTGATTCATTTGACCCGTGTGCGACAGCGGATCAACTACTAATAAGAAATGACCCAAGTCAATCTGGGTACCTAAGAACATGATTATACCTGTTGCAGATTTGCTTAACAGCATGAAAGAAACACGCATCTTGGTACTTGGACAGTGGATGCTCACGTCACATGACGGGAGAAAAGTGTATGTTCCAAGACCTTATACATAAAGATGGTGGCTGGGTTACCTTTGGATGTAATAAAAAAGGGAAGATAATTGGAGTAAGTAAAATTGGTAAACATCATTTTCCCTCCATTGATAATGTTCTGTTGGTTGAAGGACTAAAACACAACTTGCTAAGCATAAGTTAATTGTGTGATAGTGGGTATGCTGTTTCCTTTGACAAAAACATGTGTAGTGTCAAGAAAATTGATGAATCACTGTTGTTCACTGCTAAGAGGCAGAACAATCTGTATAAGATAGACTTGGAGGACCTCACAAATCAAAGTGTCTTCTGTCTAGTGTCCATTGAAGATGAGCGATGGATTTGGCACAAAATGCTAGGTTATGCAAGCTTGAAGTTAATTTCAAAGCTAAATAAGCTTAACCTCGTGAGAGGATTACCAAACCTTAAGTACAAATTTGATGCTCTCTGTGATGCATGTCAAAAGGGAAAATAAGTTAAAGGTTCTTTTGAATCCAAGAACATAGTTAGTACCTCAAGACCACTAGAATTGCTATACCTTGATATCTTTGGTCCAACAAGGACTGTTTCTTTCAGTGGTAAGAAATATGGTCTAGTCATAATAGACGACTACACTAGATGGACATGGGTTATGTTCTTAGGTCACAAGGATGAGTCATTCAAGGGTTTAGAGTCTATAATTCTAGAACTCTTATTGTGGAAGAAAGCGTACATGTTAAGTTTGATGACAAACAGACTGACAAGAAATTATCAGAGCTAGATGAAGCTTTTGCAGATTTATAACTCAAAGATTCAGGAGATCCAGTGAACATCAAGTCTGATGAATCTGTAGATGACCCTCAGAATGGTTCAGAAGCTTCAACTTCTCAACAAGACAATGCTCAAAGGTCATGGCACTTTAAGAATTACCATCCACAAGAGCAAATCATTGGAAGTCCCAGTGATAAGTTAAGGACTAGGTCAACCTTCAGAGAGCAAGCTGATTCTGCTTTTGTCTCTGAGTTGGAACTAAAGACAGTAGACGAGGCTCTACTCGAAGAGGGTTGGATTCTAGCCATGCAAGAGGAGCTGAATCAATTCGAAAGAAGTGAAATCTGGACTCTTGTACCTCTTCCAAAAGACAAATCAGTAATTGGAACAAAATGGGTCTACAGGAATAAACTTGATGAAAATGGTAAAGTGGTAAGGAACAAAGCAAGATTAGTTGCTCAAGGTTATTCTCAAGAAGAAGGTATTGACTATACTGAAACCTTTGCCCCAGTTGCTAGATAGAAGCAATTCGCATTTTATTATTATTTGTTGTACATCATAATATTATGCTTTATCAAATGGATGTAAAAAGTGCATTTCTAAATGATTTCATTAATGAAGAAGTATATGTTATGCAACCTCCGGGTTTTGAATGTCAAACCCATCCTGAACATGCGTATAAGCTTAAGAAAGCTTTATACATTCTTAAACAAGCTCCTTGAGCTTGATATGAAAGACTAAGTTCATTCCTAATTAACAATGGATTTAGTAGAGGAAAGATTGATACAACCTTGTTTAGAAAATCTAACAAGTCCAGTTTTATAATTGTGCAAATTTATGTTGATGACATAATCTTTGGAGCTACTAATAAATCTCCGTGCAAGGAATTTTATAAGTTAATGCAAAAAGAAATTGAAATGAGCATAATGGGAGAACTCAAATTCTTCCTTGGACTTTAAGTAAAACAAGCAGTGGACGAGGTGTACATCCATCAAACCAAGTACAGAAAGGAACTTTTAAAAAAGTTCAAGATGGATGACTGCAAACCAGTGAATACACCAATGCACCCCACGTCCATACTGAACAAAAATGATAAAGATAAAAAAGTAGACCAAAAGGTATATAGAGGTATGATAAGATCTCTTCTATATCTTATTGAGTCCAGACCTGATATTATGTTCAGTGTTTGATTATGTGCTCGTTTTCAATCTGATCAGAATCTCATTTATCAGCAGTTAAGAGAATTTTTAGATATTTGAAAGGTACTACTAATCTAGGTTTGTGTTTTAAGAAAAATGATGATTACATATTAGTTGGTTTTTGTGATGCCGACTATGCTGGAGATCGCATGGAAAGGAAAAGCACCAGTGGAGGATATCACTTCATTGGAACAAATCTAGTCTCATGATCAAGCAAAAGACAAAACACCATTGCCTTATCAACTGCTGGAGCTGAGTACATATGTTGTTGCTCTCAATTTCTATTGATCAAACATCAATTGGAAGACTATAATGTATTTGTAAGTAGTATCCCACACATGTATGATAACACTGCTGCAATCAATCTATCTAAAAATCCAATTTTGCATTCAAGAGCTAAGCATATTGAAATTAAACATCATTTCATTAGAGATTATGTGTAAAAAGGTGTGTTTGATATACAATTTGTGGATACTGACCATCAACGGGCAGATATCTTTACTAAACCTCTAGCCGAGGACAGATTTATCTTTATTAGAAAACATCTTAACATAACTTGTGTTGATTAATATGTCGTCCAGTGAAGGTTGACCATTGTATGTTAAATGCTCGTCTATTGTATAACTAGTCCAATACCTGTGCATATTTGCTATCTGCCTCGTCTATGCTTTTCTATTGATTTTTTGCATTTATTATGTGTCAAGACATATTTATTTCAAATTCTCTCTGCTGAGTCGGTTATCTTCATCATTAGTACAAACTGCTTTTTATGGTTTCAAGAAATATGCGCCATGTCAGCATTTAATGCACGTCCTCTCACATGTCTTCAATTCCTTTTATTTAAATTTTTTTAAAGGGAAAACCCTTCACCTTCTAAACCTTTTTAAGTTTTCCCTCTCTTTCTCTTTGAAAAACTTTTCACTTGCTCTGAAAACTAACCCCTTCTTGTGCGAAGAACTCTCCGTCTCACCAATCTCCAAACCTCCATCAATGGCCTCATCTTCTACACATGCTACTTATGATGTCAACTCTCTGGAAATTGGAATAGAGCATCACTTCGACTTCAGCATTCTGAAATAATTTAATGTTGATGTAAGCCAATACATCAGAACTGCTGGTTGGAAGGTTTCTTCATCGAGAAAGTTTCAGTCATTCCAAACTTAATCAGGGCTTTCTGGAGAAACCCCATTGTAACTGATACTGAAGTAAAAGCTTCTGTTTTGGGCACTGAAGTAATAGTATCTGAAGCATCTATAGCAACTGCTGTGAAATGCCCTCAAATAGGTTTAACCCTAACTGAAAAAATGGGAAGAAGAGTTGGGTGGTGAAGAAACTATTGCTACCATTCTGATGAGAGCTGATACAGTGAGAACTCACTCTTGGAAGGCTGTTGAGATGAAAGATGAAACTCACATCCTCCATCAAATTCTGAATAAAGAAATTTTACACAAGGCTGGGTCAAAACACATTCTCTCTAGCCTTCACAAGTTCTGTTTATATCATTTTCTGACTGAATCTGCAATCAACTTGCCTCATATTCTCTTGACCAGATTCAAGGATTACGTTGTAAGCAGAGAGAAAGCTACCGCCATACCTTTCTTTCATCTTCTTCCTAAAGTTCTCAAGTCTCATCAAATCTATGCCATGCTGGAAGCCAAAACTCCAGAGGAGCAAGCTGCTATTCTCAAGGCTAAGAGCATGTCCCCTACTATCTTTGGAAAGGTAAACTTAGTAATGATGAAACTTGATCTTGTGATTCAAGTGGAGTTGACTAGGAAAGAAGAGATGATGAAGACTAAAGAAGAGCAGATTGAGGAAAATGAAGTTGATGCTCAAGCCATGCAAAAGAAACCAGCTGGACGACGTACCAAATCAACTCATCTAGCTGCTGTAAGGAAGCCCTCTGCTGGGATTGCCATCAGGGAACCAAGGACTGATGAGCCCCAAGCTGCTCAGAAAAAGAAAAAATCAATAAAGATCATTCTATCTCACAATGAGGAAGATGATCAGTCAATTGGATTGGCTCTGAAGAAGCAGAAGCAAGCCGCTGTGCCTACCAGAGCTAGGCAACCTGCTAGGAAGGCTAAGTCCCATGTAACTCCTGAGGTAACTCTACCCACACCATCTGTGATTGAAAACAATGTTGCTGCCTTAGTTGATAGTGTTAGTATTCCTATCAGCATCACTGCACCTTCATAACCACCCACACAAACTCAATCACCACCACCCATCCAAGAACAACAAACTTCACACATATCTGAACCACAACATTCACCCCAACACATACCTGAATCACAACTATTACCCCAACACCTCTCTGAACATTCACCTGTTCAAACCTCTCCACCTAGACCACAATTCCCACCAATCATCCCTGATGATGACCCGGTTTAACCAACCAGATAATGGCATCCCTCTTGGAGCACCCTTTCCCAAACTACCAAAATTTCAATTCCCATACAATAACCCCTCTATTCTATATGATGGAAAAGCTGAAAGCTGGGCTAAGGTCAAGAGGAACTGGAGAATCCTGTACCACACTCATGCTCCAGCCCCTGATCCAAGACCTTTCTACCCCTTACCTGAGTATGAATATGAACCAGAGCCTCTTCAATATCCCTGCATTCACCTATTCCACATGAAGGAGAATGTCCCCTTCCATGTGCTCTCTATAATGCCAATGGACCCCTTCTTACTCATCTGCCACAAAAGAAATTCCCACCAAGGAAAATATATCCCAACCTTGTCAAATTCGCACCTTTTGTTCCCTATACTGATGGTGTTGATAGGGATATTATTCCTGTCTGGTGGACTATACCATCCAAGGTCAAGGAAGACAAAGTAGATTTGAGAAGGTCCAGGACTTACAACTACATACGGTTCATTCTTGACAGAAATGTCAAATGGATGAAGTTTGTTCATCCTAGGGAATATAGTGTTTTAGCTGACATTTGTGACTACATTACGTACAGTCACCTCACCACTGAATTCTCCATGCCATGATACATCCGGGCTGCAAACTTTGTTCCTCCAACCTGGTTACATCACTCAACCAGAACTACAAGAGTTGGCATGCAACCTTCAAGGATTTGCCCTAGATTGCCTATGATAGATATGAACAAAGATAAGGATGGCAAGTTTAGACCACCAAAGAAAACAATGCCCGCGTCTTCCAGATGCATGTTAGAAACCAATAAGGATGATAAGATTGATTAGGACTTCCTTAATATCCTGTTTGTTGGTGATGAAGAAAAGAATTTTGATTTTGAAGCCAGGGGATATTGGGAGAGCCACATGAAAATCTGTGCCAAGCATGCTTCTTCATCAAGTTTCTGCGATCCGTTCTTCATTCATGAAGATACCTTAGCCATTCCTCTTCGGAGCTCTTACATCTATGAGGATAAAGTGCACTGGGTTGCACATGTTCCTACACCAGAGCCATCTGTACAGCTTTCTGAGGTTCCTAATGAAGACATTTAAGAAATAATTGTTGAAGGACCAGGAAGAAATGATCAAGTTGTTCAGACTGAGCATCACTAGGAATAAATGGCTGAAACTGGGAACAAACCAGAGACAGCAGGAAGCCAGGCTTCACAACCTATGCCTCTGTCTGTTATTCACCCTGAAGCACCTCGGTTTCCCGGGCCTTAAGCATTATGCCAAATCAAAGGAATCTGGATGCTACAGCTGAAAGTTCCAGAAGTACTCTTCCTCTAGATCTTGATGAGATCATATCTAGAAAGGTTGAAGCATAAGTTGAGAGGAGTGTTCAACAAGCTATCCAGCCTACAAATGTCCTCCTCCAACAAATGTTCTAGTTGCTCTCCTCCATAGGTTTTCAACAAAATCAAGGCCCTCATGCTCCACCTCCTCCTCCTTCAAATCCTTAGTCTATTTCTCTTTTTCCCTCCTTGTTGTTCTCTTTTTATAACTGACAATGATGGTCCACTCCTTTTACTTTTTTGTCTGATGACAAAAAAGGGGAAGAAGGGTTTATAGAGAGATAAATCTAAATTTGAAAAAAAATTTGAAAATCAAAGTAGTCTAAATGATTTGAAATCATATCTGTTTATACCTGTGTTTATTCTATTAATGCTCTGATACCTGTTTAACTGCCTAAGTGTTGTATGCTTTGATACCTATCATACTTGCTTTGCATATCTAAATGTTTGATTAGACTTGTTAGTTGTTTGAATGCTTTGTCTTAAGGAGAGCCTTTGGCTCTCTTAGACTTTGTACACTCAAATTTAATAAGTTTTTGTCATCATAAAAAAGGGGGATATTGTTGGAACCAAGGTGGTTATGGTTAAATAATCTCTTAAGTTTTGATGCTAACAAAAAGACTAAATTTGTATGACAAAGTTATATTTTGAACTAACTTATCTTTTCCAGTATACAGGATCATTCTGTTTATCGCTGGACGACAAAACTTGTCTAAAGTTTCCTTAGGAAAGTTTAAAAGCATCGTGGGTCCAAGGTTTACTCACTAGACGAGCCTTCAAACCTATCTGGTAAATAACTAGTCCAAAAGGTTATCGCTAGACGAGTAGCTAAAAATAACTAAGTTTAAAAGGCGCTAGATGAGTTCCTAAATATATCCTTGTAAGAAGCGCTAGACTAGGTTTTAAATCTTTCAGGAAAAGAACAAGTCCAAAGACTTGTAGTCCATTCGAGAAAAGAATGGACTACCCGATAGTAACTAGATGAATAACTAATTAGACTACCTGATAAAAAACAAAATTAAGTTACACTAGTCTACCCAGTAGAACTACTAGACGAGGTATCAGTAGACCACCTAAATGCTTCTTGTTCTATGTTCAAAATGCACATCCAAAGACGTATATGTTTTTCATGTAACATCCCAAAATTTCAATATAAATATTTTAATTAAAAAAAAAACTATTATGAGGTTTAGTGTAAAAATTAGTAGTATAAAAATTTATAAGAATGATTTAATGATTATAAAGAAATGAAAAAAAATTTAAAATAACTAAAAGCAAAGTGAAGGGGGCCACGTTTGTAATTTTTGGCTTTACCCAAATTGATGTTGAAAGTGAAGAAAGAATTCATCTGAATTCTTATAAGACAGAATTGGGTCCCACGCAAGTTTAATGAGGCAGGGACAATGAAAAGAAAAAGTGTTAGCTTCCTTCACGTACATGTACCAATTTCTTTAGGTAATATTAGGTAATAATAGTAATAAAAACCAAAGGCACACTAGAGCCCAGCGTGTTTACACATTAGAATTTGGCCCACAAATGAGTCATATACTCTAATAAGGGTTTTGAGAACATCACACATTCTCACAAATTTTTCCAGCGCCGTCTGCTATAGAGAAAAGTGACATTGCACAGCTGTGTGTAATTGCTTTGCTAACGTGATAGAAGGAGGACCTCTAAAAATAGAACCTGCTCATAGAAAATGCTTCAGCTTTTGGAGGTCTACGAAAGGTGAGTAAAAATGCTTTTTCTTACCCTTTCATGGTACAGTTAATTTGAGATTTTTATATGTACTTTGGTTTGTCACGAAGAATTAGGATTTTTGGATTCTTCATTTGAGACTCTTAAAATATTTTATTTGTGTTTGAGGAATTGATCTAATTGTATATTTTCCTTGGTTTAATAAGGAAATAAATTTATATTAAATCTGTCATATTGTATATATGTTCTGTTTAATTGTTTGTTGGCAAAACCATTACCAAAGCCAAAATCAATGAATTGGATAGAGATAGAGATATCACCTTCCAGGAAAGGATGACGGTGTACATTCTATTCCGGGAATAGGATAGAGATATCACCATCTGGGATGAGATATCAACTTATTAAAATATTCACATCTGGGATGGAATATTAGATGGTAGTCATCTGGGATGACATATTGCATTATGCATGAGTTGGTCATCACCTTCCGGGAAGGGATGGCGGTGTACATTCTATTCCGGGAATAGGATAAAGATATCACCATCTGGGATGGGATATCAAATTATTAAAATATTCACATCTGGGATGGAATATTAGATACCTCCATCTGGGATGGGGAAGGCAGTGGGACGCCATTGCATGGATATGAGCTCATAGACCTTAGTGGATCTGGGATTCACACCGGTTCTGGGAACCAAAGAGTCAAGTCAAGTGATTCTGGGAATCATCGAGTCATGTTCATGGAGTTGCATTGCATATAGTGTGCATGATGAATGTGATTAAATGTAATGAGATGTGACCGTAGTTGATTTTATGAGTTTGTGGTTTTAAATGTTTGATTATTGATTAATTTATATGTTATTATTTTGGAGGTTTTTATTATTTTGGAAAATAGCGGGTACCATGGATGTTTTTCCGGTTGCCACGCCGGCTGAGAACAACACTATTTGCGAAAATCTTTTTAGAACTTGTTTTTATTCACTGGGATTATATCTCATTAAAGTGTTGTTTTCAGAGCACGAGGACGACGTCACTGAGACTGAAGAGGCTTGAAGACTTAGTGAATTTTCTTAGTTATTTTTCTAGCTTGGTTAGTATTGCTTGAATAAGGAGTCGTTTGTGGCTAAACATGTTTATTTATTTATCATTGGGTTTATTAGTAGACGCCCGTATTTTGAGGCAAAAACCATTGTAAAAGAGTTATATGATTTTAATAATTAATATTTATGAGGGTTTATTTTATTTGGATATAATGATTTATTAAGCACTGTTACTTTATTTATTTATTTTGAATATTGAATATATGAGATAATTTCAGACTTAAATTTATTGTGAAAGATTTTATAACTCGATTATTTAATTTAAATGTTTTAAAAGTTTTTTTTATAGAAAATTAATTTGGGCTACTAATGTAACGAAGGGCGTTACATTTCACCCATCCAGACATTGAATTAATTTCAAATGATTGATTATTTAATTTCGAATGTTTCCATATCCTTTCTTGTTTTATTTGAATTGTTTATGACTTTGTTACTTGGTAAGAGAAACATAGTGTCATCGAATACACAAAACTTTGTATTCTGACACACACGCTGCTATAAAGTTGAAAAAAGTACAAAGAAGGAAAGACAGAAAGCTACTTTCGAGTACAAGAGAGAAGTGACAGAACCATTTTCACCTCTACTTGTAACACCCCGTTTTTCGTTAAGTACTTTGTATGTGTCTTGTTTGTTAGAAAGGTTTAGAATAGGCTAAGTGGGGTTTTAGGTGGAAAATCCCTTCCTTAGACTTGTGTCTTGTGACTTTCTGAGTCACAAGCACGGTCGTGCTCAACATGGAGCACGACCATGCTAGTTGGGAAAGCGTGTCTCGCTGATGCTAAGTTGAGCACGACCGTGCTCAACAGGGAGCACGCCCGTGCACAATGACAGACCGCGCCTCGTAAGCGCTAAGTTGAGCATGCCCGTGCTCAAGGAGGAGCATGACCGTGCTCGGGTCTATGTCTTTAAAAAGAGAACAGTAACCGAGGGTTTTCTCATAAACCCTATTTTGGCACAAATAGAAACCTTAGTGTCGTAGCAAACCCTTTCTTCCCTATTTTCTCTAAACCCATTGCGTTGTTGGAGCTTTGGAGACTTGTGGGAACATCTAGTTAGTCAGTGCCAATCGTAGTAAGGTAATAGTTCTTCCCTTTTAGTTTCCCTTTTTCGTGTTATTGGTTTGGGAACTAATTGGTTAACCTTTTCGTGTTAGCCAAGGCTTGAGGATTGTTCGTCGAGCCGTTCGAGGAAACCAGTTGGTGATCTGCGTTAGTTAACGAGAATCTTCTTACCAGTTATGAGGAGAAGAATAGTGTATTCAATAGGCAAGGGGGTAGCGTAAGATAAGGGGTTCCCATAGCCCCGTTGTCTGTTAACTGTTATCAATGCCTATGTTGTATATGAATCTGCCTGTGATGTATAGATTGGTTATTATTTATGTTGTTTGGTTATGAGCATGCCTATTGTTGCTATTGTTGTTAAAATGTTCTTGAGACTGTATGCCGATTAATGTATGTTTGATGGTATGCCTATGTTATGTTGTAATTGCTGTGTTGAATGCCATTCGTTTATTAATGATGATATGATGAGAATGCTATTGGCTGTTGTTATTGATGATATTGATTGACTGAGTTATGTCGTCGTTTTAAACATGTTAATAAGACTCTAATTGAATTATTAGGACTCTTAGTTAACATAAGAATTAATGGATTAATTCCCCAGTACTTCATAAAACATGAACTGTTAGTGAGAGGTGAGAATTGATGCCAACTGGATTAGTCAAGGACCCTAGGATCTGATTGGAGAGTGTTAGGGAGTTTTGGCTCCAAGAACACATAAGGAATCTACCCAGAACAGTATGGCCATGCCAAGGAGCACGGGCGTCCTCCTCTAGAAGGCAGCCACGCATTGAGCACGACCATGCAGGAATGTGAGCACGGCCGTGCTTCACTTAAGTGATAGCATGACCGTGCTGGGGTGAGCACGCCCGTGCTCCCCTTACTGGTCATAATCTGAGATTCAAAGGATTAAGGGGTGTTTCACCCCAAATATCCCCAATAATGTTGTAACACACCAATTGAATGAAGAAGAGTTAGATAACTTAATTAAAAGATTAATTAAGATAACAAAGAATAATAAGTTGGTTAAGCCGGTGCCCAGTGGGTTGTCGCAATTTGAAACGCTTTGGTGCTTTTTGCCCAAAGTGGCCTCAATGCTTTTTGGTCGAGGTGTTGATGAGTTGAACCTTGGTGCTTTTTGGCTAAGGGGCCTTGACCCCCATGGGTTAAGGTGTTGAAGTTGATGTTGATGTTGGTGATAAGTCTTGGGTGCTTATTGGCCTAAGCGGAGGAGGTTGTTGCCTTGTTTACTGTTGTACTCATGCATTCATACGTTGAAGTTGGTGGGAGAAGTTCAACATAGGGGAGGTCGTCCTAAAGTTCGACGATCTGGCCAAGTCTTGGGAGGTTCGCCCAAGGTTTGGTGAATCGTGTGCCCCGCGGTGGCGTATCCTCGTTATGATACGTCGGCTATCCAAGGGGTTCACCCATGGTTTGGTGGACTGCTGGCGTTGGTGCTTTTACTGCCAATGTGGATATGTAACTCCGAAGTTGCCTTCCTGAGATAGTTTGGATCCACATGCATAACAGAGTAGCAGAGTAGTGTTGCACCGCATAGTATATGTTGGTTGAGATAGCATGTTGTTATGTTATATATGTATGTTGATGTTATATGTTGTATATCGCTATGTCATGCTGTGATTTATGACCATCTTGCTTAACTATCTCCATGCTGATGTGTTTACATGTTTTCTTACTCCCCGTTTTTCTGTTTCTGTTGTTGGCATGTATCTCTTTATGCAGAGGATGGTGAGCAGCCAGTGGAGGAGTGATTCTGAGGAGCCGCGACTCTAGTAGGATGTTCAGTAGTTATAATTGTTAGTTGTTGTTAGTTTTCAGTTTCAGTTGTATTCCATGGATTTTATTTCGGAACGGTTACACCAGCTCTGTATGTGACATCGGGGTTGGGTTATGTTTTATGCTTTTGAAGTTCATGTTTACGTTTTATCTTTTTACAACTTGTTATGTTTTTCCAAGTAGAGACGTTACAATGTGGTGCTTTCTATCCAGATTTTATTTTATGAAATAAATGCATGTTTTTATATTACCTCTTTCAAGTAAATGTTTTATATTAATGTGTGGGGTAGAGGGTGTCACACTACTGATAACCAAGAGTGCTTTTCTGAAGGTCACATATCAAGTTATCAGATTCAACGGATCCCAGCATTTAATGATATGTCTAAACGGATATTTTGAAGACCGTTAAAGAAGAAATAGCTTAAGCTGAAGAACTCTATAAATATTGGACGACCCCAACAAAGATAAGAATCGAAGCTCTGATATTCAAAAGTGTCAAATCTCTGCACAAACTTCTCTTGAATACTTTCATTTTATATTTATTTAATAAAATATTAAGTTGTTATAAGGTTTAGTGTAGAAAATTGTTAGTATAAGAAATTATCAGAAATTGTTTAGTAACAATAATAATAATAATAATAATAGTAGTAGTAGCAGTAGTAGCAACAGCAGTGGGAGTAGCAGTGGCAGTAGCAGTAGCAGTAGTAGCAGTAGCAACAGTAGCAGTAGTAAAATTGATTTTTTTTAAAAATAAGATTATAGATTTGATAAGGGTCCACATATATTTCTCAAATATTATATATATATATATATATATGCCTTTATCCAAAATTGAATGTCAATTAGGGAGAGGGACTTGATAGCTCACGTATAAAGAATTCAAGTTAGAATAAATAGAAAAGAAAGTGGGCCCAATTGAATGATTGGAAAGAAATATAATTTAAAAAAAAATACATATATACTAACATCAAAAGGAATCACGGTCAGGGTTTTCACTTTAACAATAAAAAAAAGTGGATGATAGCATCCTGTGTTTATCGTCGCCGCATAGTAAGTGAAGGAAAATAAAAATAATAGGAGAGCATCGCTGGTTGTCGATTGTGTGCCGAGCAAGGAGAAAAGAAATATTTTTTTTGGTTGAATCAGCGCTTTGTGTTATATTATTTTTGGAGCTTTTTGGATGTCTTCGGGAGGTGAGTAGTAATATCTTTTTTGAAAACTTTTCATGGTATACGAGTTGTTTGTGTTGAAGAGGGTTTACCCTATGGTTTTAGGAGTTTTTAATTAATTTGATGCATGTTGCTATTATCCTAATTTCTAAAATTGGGGGAATTGGGGGTTTTTAATAAAAGGGGTAATTGTTAAATTGATGTTATGATGTGTTTGCATGCCTTAATGTTTATGGTTAATATAATATATGTTTAATTGGTATGCATGACTTGATTTTTATGATGCTATAGAATTATAATTGTTATATGCTCTGGCAAATACCTGTCAAACAATTTGATGTTATGCTTGCTGGATGTATGTTCTAAAGTATAAATGAACGAATATATACGTGATTTGTGAAGATTGTCGTTGTGTCACCTAAGTTAAGGGCACTGGCTTTTAACATCGTCATTTAATGGGATGTCAAAATTAAGATACGGGGCTAGGAATCCATTTTATGAACGAGACTCTCGGGTCACCGTTAATGAAAGGCAATGAACCAATTTAATTTTGAGGTTCTCGAGTCACCATAGTGGCAAGTAGTCAATTCTGAAATGAGGTTCTAGAGTCACCATGGGGGCAAGGAATCAATTCTAGAACGAGGTTCTCGAGTCACATAAAGAGGGGGCAAGGAATCAATTCTAGAACGAGGTTCCCGAGTCATCATAAATAAGGGGCAAGGAACCAATTTAATTATGATGTTCTCGATTCACCGAATTGGGCAAGAAACTAACACAAAGTGGGGTTTCCGAGCCACTTGAATAATGATGTTCACTGGGATTTTATATCTCATTAAAAAGTGTTGTTTTCAGAGTCTGAGGACAACGCCGTTGAGGACACAGCGACTTGAAGAGTTATTGTCTTGGTTTTAGCTTAGTTGGTTAGGATTGTAGCATGGTTTAAGCGTGTCATGCCGACATCATTTATTACTTTCAGTTCACTTTTCTCGGATTATAGTAAAACGCCCGATTTTGTTGCTTTTGATTTTTATTCTAATTTATGGATTTATTAATATTTTTTATTATTATTTTGAAATATTATTATTTTACTTAATATCAGACATTTTTCAGACTTAATTATTTGAGAAAATTTCTATGACTCGTATATTTTAATTAAATGATTTAAATGGTTTTTTATTGAATTTATTTTAGGTTACTAATGTAATATAGGGCGTTACAAGCAGCTCTAAGCAGGTCCAACCGTCCAAGCAACCTCATTGTTAAGTTAGAACATAAATAAACTTAGAATGGGCAGAAGCTATGTTTGTAAAAAAGAATCATAAAGAATGTGGCAATTTGATAGTTATTTTCATAGGATCTTGAATATTCACTAACCATCGTTTGTTTGTTTTTTTATCATTGAGTTGCAATAACCAGATTTACTCATGGAGCATTACTTTCACATTCCTGAAATAAAAGTGAAAATATCTAATAAAAAATCAAAACAACCAACATTATTGGGAATGTTAAAATGAAATCTTAAAAATATTCACTAACGATGTGAGCATCCATATCTTCCAATTATGTAATACATTCACTGTTGTCGTCTTTCGATTTTGAAGAACCTGAAGAAAGAAAAATAATTAAGTAAAAAATTTATAATAATCAACAAATATAGATTTTTAATTAAAAATAGTAAAATTGGTTACCTTTCACATCAGTCCATAGCCAATAGCCAATCTTGGACACACATCAATGTCTCTAAAGTATCTGGACGCAATCTACTACGATTAGGATAAGAAATCGACCACTAGTGCTAAAAGAAGACTCAGAAGCAACAGTTGAGATGGGAATAGCAAGAAAATCTCTTGCAATCATTTGCAGGATTGGGTATTTTAACCCATTAAGTTTCACCCAACCTAAGATGTCAAACACTTCACCTGAATCAGGCAACACTGGCTCCTCCAAATATTGATCAAGTTCTGACCTCTGACCTCTTGTGGCAATTTTTTGAGCAACAATCTTCTTTTCATAATGTGACCTCCAGCTTTCCACTTTTCCAACACCCATGTCTTGATTCTGGTTTGTCTTTAAAGATGAAGAAACACTATCCTTACCCTTAATTTTGATCTCATACTCCTTTACCATTTTTTGACAAACAGACATCACATCTTCAATTTTCTCATCAGGTTTCTCTCCATAAATTAGGGGGGAAAATAATCAAACAAACAGACTTTATACCTGGGATCTAAAATAATGCCTACAGCCATCACCCCATTGATCAAACTCCAATACTTGTCAAATTTGGTCATCATGGATGTAGCCATTTCATGAATGATAAGATCAGGAATGCCAACCCACTCCATCAAGGCCAATTTAATTTCACACACTTTTATAAAATAAACATTTGCAGTTGGATACAAAGTACTAGAAAACAACTTTGTAACATCATAAAACAATTCCAACTTCTGACAAATTTTTGTGGCCATCTTCCAATCATCTTCATTGCTCCCTTTATGCCAATAGTCTAAACACATCTTTGTATGCTATGACAACTTGAAGCAATAAAAATATAGAATTCCACCTAGTTTTGCAATCAAGAACTAGTTTTCTACCATATGTAATGTTCACCTGGCCATATGTATCTATAAATTTCTCCTCTCTCTTAGGTGTGGCTGTCCAAAAAT
This sequence comes from Echinosophora koreensis, assembly GCA_035048595.1. Classification (NCBI taxonomy): domain Eukaryota; kingdom Viridiplantae; phylum Streptophyta; class Magnoliopsida; order Fabales; family Fabaceae; genus Echinosophora; species Echinosophora koreensis. The sequence goes on along the minus strand of JAPCYP010000025.1, from coordinate 2,164,664 downwards.
CAACACTTTCTCTAATATTTTCAATTGCATTGGAGATTATGGATAAACCATCTTTCACAATTAAGTTCAATATATGAGCGCAACAATTCATATGAAACAATTTACCACCCAAAATAAGTGACATAGGTGAAATCTTTTTCTAAAATACGTTCTGTCATAGCATCATTCATAGAGCAATTATCAACTGTCAAAGTGGATAATTTTGTATCTAGATTCCAATCCATCAAGCATTCAATTGAGACTTCGTCAAGAATTTTGCTACTATGAGGAGCAGGCACATAAATGAACCTAACATTGAAATGAAAGTCTCAATAGTAATATCACCAACTACAGAATCAATAATAAATAACTAGCACATAAATCAACATAGTTTAGTGTTATTACCTTATAAGTCGACTTTGTAGGGTCCATGAATCATCAACAAAATGAGATGTGACAGTCATATAGCCTCTGTTTTGATGATTAGCAGTCCACATATCAGTTGTAATTGCAATCCAACTTTGATTCTTTGACAACAATTTCATCAAATTCTATTTCTCAACACTATAAAGTTTCATCATGTCACTCTTGATAGTGTTATGAGAAATCCCCATATATAAAGGTTGCAAAGAACCACAAAATTCTTTAAATCCTATGTGATCGGCCTTGGATAATGGATACTTATGAAGAAATATCATTTTTGCCAGTGCACACCTTGATGTGTCTTGATTAAATATATAAGAACCAACAAGTAATGTGCCACTCCTCTTTTCTTAGTTTTGAGAAATGCTTGCCTTATATCCCGAGTTATTCGTAACTTGCAAGAACTGAAGTGGCTACGCAAGTGTGAAGTTCCTTGCTTTGTCTCATCCAACAGTTTTGAGCACAATAATTACAAACAGCCTTCCACTTTCCGTCTATGTTTTGCCTCTTGAAATGGTTCCAAATATCTAAAGTTAATTTTCTTTTAACAACATCGGTTTCATCTGGAACTGAGCTTTGAGTTTCAGCTGGAGTTGAATCTACATTCACAGATTGACCCATATCTGATTCACCTACATTTGTTGTGAGCGACAGTTGCTCTTGCCCATCACCGATAGGAGTAGAAGTTTGATTAGTAGACATCGACAAGACTGCACAACAGGTAAAAATGAACATAACACCATAAAACAATAAAGAATACCAAATCCAAATATATGCAAAAATCATAAAAACTCTAAGGCCAAAAACATCTAAAATCTCCTAATCCAAAATTATAAAATCTTAAACCAGATCAATCATGAGCCAATCAACCAGATCAAGGGTGCAAATATAAAATCAACAACAATAAAATATTGTAACTCCAAAGATCCTTTTCTGTGTTTATTGCCCTGTTCCACTCTTATGACTTGTTTGAATATATGTGAACTGCAGCCATTGATTCTGGAATCCACGCTTGAATGTCATTGCTATTGTTTGATCTATTTTCAGTTTTAGAAACAATCAAACCAGAGAGAAAGACATCAAACTAGATAAACATTCATATTGTTTCATCCTATTACCGATAATAACATCAACAACAAATTGATTATTAGCATACCAACCAGTATCAGAGACGATGGGAGAGGAGTTTAATTGGGTTGCGTGCAGTGGTTCACAGTGGTCTTCACTGGTCCTTGACGGCGTGGCGACGGTAGGGAAAGCCGGACCTTGGGTTGTGCACGGTGGTTCGTGGTGGTTTTCACTGGTTTGCGATGGTCTTCACTGTTAGATGGAGCTCGCAGTGGGGAGAAGCGAGCTTGGGTTGCACGCGGCCGGAAGGGAGGGTTGTGGCAAGAAAGGGCTATGCGGCGGCGGTGGGGTGGTGATGGAGAAGGAAGGTACGAGGGAGGTTCTTCTAGGAAGGGAAAAGGTTCTATACGGCGCACAAGTGTAAGTGTTGTAGAGTGTCTCTGACTCATATCACTTAGGGTTTTATTAATAAAAAAAAAAGGTAATATAGTAATTTCCTACGTGGGTAAGGGTACCCGCGGGTGCAAGTACCTCAATACCCGCCCCCCGCTCGTTAGCAAGTAGGTATTTAAAATCCCCATTTATTTTGACCCGCGGGTACTCGATCTATGCCCGCCCGGTACCCGTTGTGGATTTTACTCGCGGGTACGGATAAAATTGCGATCCCTAATTCTTATCTCCCTACTTCTCTATATTGTGTATGTTTATCTTGTTCCATGAGAAGACTTGATGGAGGAACCGGTTGCCAAGGAACTAGGTGACATCCCTTATGAACCTAATGTCGGTGGGAGAGCCACATACCCCGATCTCGAGAGGCTTTGAGTTGTTGTACCAAAGGAAGATGCGAGAGACAATAGCGAGCATCGATGGGAAACTCTTGTCATCCGTACGAATACCTGAGTCAGACTAGTGTATTTTGTCATATGGCCAGTGAGTCTTTGTGTTGTTAGTATGAGACTTTAGTAGTGGATGACTGTACCTTGTATATTGTTTTACCACTATTTCCGTGGTTGTTTTGCATACTCTGACAGCAATGTGATGAAGGTCCTACTGATGGGACCATATTGTTGGTGTGTTACATGTACAATGTGTATGTATCTTTTAAGTTTTAAATACTTTCGCCTGGTTGATAAGAGCATCAACGTTTAATAACGTAATCACGATTAGTAAAGTAGGTTTTATTTAATGAGGCAATGGGACGTCTCATTTAGCTAGAGAAAGGTAAATCCCTAATCTTGAGATACTGAATAATTGAGGACCGAGATGGGTACAATAAAATCAAAATAATAACAAGCAAAAGTCATTACATGAGTCAGACTAGGTAACCCGAAGGCCAATCCGAACTCATCCTTAACTTGAAACTGGGTCACAAAATGAGACATAGGTTCATCCTTTTTCTACCATGGTCATAGTCTAACCCGACTGACCGCTTCATGTTGGGATGGGTGTTTGGCCGACGCGAGTTCTGCATGCTCTTAGACTGCTTCATCTTCTGATCACTCATCTCACTCAAAGTAGTTTCATTAGGAATGTCTTTCCCTCATAATGCCATCTTTTTTATTAATGACAAAAGGGGGGAAGAAGTAGAAGTAGAAAAAGTTCAGAACAATTTTTTTGAATGTTTTTCTAATTTTGAATGTAATTCTTGTGCACAAATGATTGTATCCATTCAATTGTCAATAATGAAATTGTTCTGGATCGTTCAATTAAATTATTGTGCATGAATATTGTGACTGTTGTTTTATATTTCTACACATTTTTTGACAAAGTGCATGAACTAAATAATGAATTTAAAACTGAACCTAAAATTGAAAGACATAGCACAATTTTAGAGGGAGCATGTTAATAAATTTGACATTTATGCTACCTCTTATTACTCTCCATCATAACCTCAAAATTTGTTCATGAAAGTTTGTTATCATTAAAAAGGGTAGATTGTCAAGACAAAATCCCGCTTGAACTAAGGTTTTAATGTAATAAACTTTCTGAAGCAAATTTAAGTGTTTTTGATAAGGGAACAACTAATGGTTGTAATTGGGTTTGTCAAGTAAGCATAGGAACAGTTGGTTTAAACAAGACAATCTTATAAAGGAACCTTGAATAGTTAGAAGATTTCTAACGACTAAGAAAGCTATAAGTCATCAATAGTTCAACCTTTCTGAACAAACAAATGGTCAAGATAGGATGTACAAAGTCATTCCCTATCTAAAATATGAAACAAGGAGTATTGGAAGATGCTCAGAAGGTTCATCTGAGCTTTAGAAGATAAGATCTAACCATCAAAAGCTTCATCAGAAGCATGTCTTAAAGGTTCATTAGAAGCTATTGAAGTATACTTGCAGACAAGCTTCTGATCAAATGCGACAAGGAATATTCTCAACCATTAGCTTCATACAAATCTGTGCAACACACTCATATGAATTGAAGTTGTCTACTATAATCAGAAAGCAAATTGACTATTAGAAGCTTCACCAGAAATGTTCATCAAAAACTTAAGGGAAAAATATAATTGATGTAACACCCTTCTCGGGCTCTACATTTCCTACGACATTTTAAGGCCGAAAAGTAGTTTAATTAAAATTTCGCTGTAATAAAATGGGGTAAAAATTTTTTTTTCACAAGGCATAACTATAAATACTTGGAATCAAGTGAATGTGCAGTAAAATATTTCATCATCACAATTAAGGTTATAAGTTCGAAAATTGTTTACATAAAAGCCCGACCCGACTCATAAACAGAAATCGTAAAGATATATAGACCCAACATAAAGATATGGAGACGCAGCTCCTAAAATACAAGATACTTGGAGTCACAGCTCCATTAACAATAACACTAACTCCCAGACATCCCAAGCTAGCCAAACTAAAATATAAAAGACCACCTTCTCTCGTACATCGTGAGAAGGACAAACCCGAATAACGAGATCTAGCGAAAACTCTATGAGTTCATTACCGACGTCGTCACAAAAGACATTACTAGAGCCATTACAAAAGTAGCTCTCTGACTAAGCCCTTTCCCTTACCAAGGAGAAAGTCATAGCCTACAGACCAATGACAATCATGCCTGTCTCAAGAAAAGAAAGGTCAGGCATGACAGAAAACACAAAGACCATCATCTTGGACCATCTGAAAGTGGGAAGACGTCCCTAGAAACTCCAACATATCATTCGCATGTTCGAACCTCAACCTCTAAGATGAATCAGCCGAGCGACATCTTACCCTTTCAGTCTTCTCAGAAGAACACAGAAGGCACATAGCCAGCCGACATAGGCAATATAAAATAAGGAGCTGAGATTCCCAAACATCACAGCGTATGGCCGATATGAAAATAGCACGACACCACATATCATACATTCATATCCATGTAAACATATATCTCAATCAAACAATCCAATATACATACAAATGACAATTAAAATATACACCCATAACCAATGTCATCATAAACATAATCTCGTCAAGGCATGACTGACACTGTTAGTTCACAGAGACACGAGAATAGAGGTAACTGATTGAAACTGCCTAGTCCCATACCTACACAGCCTCAAGGAAGATTTGACCCTAACTCCAGAGCTAAGAGAACATTCAGAAGGAGGGATTAGAGCACATGTTTCACAACTGCCAATATTAGGCATCTTGTGCGTTCAATAGTAACAACCATATAGTGGTACTATAATTGATTGTGAAACACTCTCGATAACCTTGACCGACTAGCATCTAGTCGTTGATGTCAGTGTATTGCATGGAACGCCACGACCAAGAAAAATCACCAACTGACCATTCGTGACCCTCCTACCCTGACCATCCCGAAGACCATTTAAGATCGTCACTAGCACGTCCTCATGCGCACATGCATGTCGGCTCAACTTCCTAGGCACAAAGGCCCTATGGAACATAGTATCAACTACGTGTTTATGCAATAATGTCGTTAATGGCGTGTGCATTCATATTTATCCACCGGATAAATTTCGGGGTTCCTTATGGAAACCAAAAGCCATTCTAGAGGCAAAGCAGACAGTACCAACCTGTTGGGAATCACCCCTCGTTGGACTATCCATGTTTCAACGCTTTAGTACATTATGAAGGTTGGTCATTCGTCACCAACTCAATTATGCCTCTTTAAGTCCATTCCCAAACAGGATTGCTCGCCAAGCAAGTAACCTTAAAATACTCTTTGTCATTAAGTATTATGGATGTAAGGATGAGTGAATCGTCCTTACTTTACGACATATAGTCTTGCTCCACCATGAGTCATAATCATTAAGTCTTTGTATTCAGTAAGCCATCCTCGACTTAGGTTTTCCATTTAACTTGAAATACCAGTCGTAACGACTAAAATCCTTTTGGTTCAAAATCAACACTCATTGGTTAAAACCAAACCATTAGGAAATAAGATTGACAAATAGGTATATTGATACCCAATCTTTCAAAAAAGTATTTCAAATCCCGTAAAATTAATGAAAGGCGATTTTCCCCTTTTTACTTGATTTAGGACCGAACCCCCTAAACTTTCAAAAAAAGCTTTCTTTACTCAAAATCATCAATTATCTAGGTTTTAATACTCATTTTAAGGTATTAAAATACCATATTAAGGTCTTGAATAACATTTCACTCAAAAGTCCTAAAACTTGACCGAAAGCTTATAAGTTTGAAAATTGGGAAATTCCTTTCCATAAACTTTTTAATTCTAAAGGTTAATAATTCATTTTGGAATTTTAGGACACTTAGTTAAGTGTCAAAAATAGTTTCCAACTCCCAAAAATAGTGTTGGTCGAATTATTTACTTTTGGTCCATTTTGCTATTTTGAACTCTTTAAAAACTCAATTTAATTACCTCTTGAAACATGATTTTATTCCTTTATGACCTAAACAATTATCAAAGTCATTTTTGAAATCAATTGAACACTTTAAGATTGTTTTAAACACTGTAAAGACAGTTTTGGAAAAATAACACTTTCTTCTTATTTTCATTTTTCCTTAAAACACTTATTTCTTCGATTTCTAAAGTATCACTTGGGTAATTCAGAACATAACGTATGATCAAAATATTTCTCAAACCATTTCTAAAACCTTAACCAAAAATCAATGTTCCAATATAATTGTTCAAAACTAATCCTTTTTCCTTTATGGATTTAACATTCATTTTCTCACTTAAAGTCGCTTAAGTTTCAAGGATTGGAGTTAAACTCTCATTTCCATTCACATTTGGCCACAAGCCAATCTCAACCAAAGTGAAAGTTACACTTCACCAAACAATCTCACAATTATTCATACGCATCAACATATCATGTTATATCGAATAACCACAATAATCAGTTTATTGATAATAACTAAGTATTAAAATCCTCACTTTGATCCAATGATCCAAGTGATGGTTTTCAACATGTCAGAAATCATTTTACAACCAAGCAATCACACCAATAAACATAAATCATACAACAATCAACCACTACAATCATGTCATCATAAGGGACTAATTAAATAAAGTGGAAAATCCTTAATTTAGGATTTTACGACAACCAGATAAATAAAGCCATCTTCATATCCACCAATATGGTATGATGTGGTTCACTCCCCCTTACCTCTTGTAGACATGAGAGATCATTTCCTTGGTTTTTCAACAGTCAGCTTCCTTCTGAGCGAAGCTGTACAAGGCTACTCTCCAGCTAGCAACCCGACTGGACGTTCTAGTTTCGTCTAACACCTTGCGACAGGTGCAGACAACTCATGACAGCTCTCGAAAAATGTAAAACATGCTTCCTCAAGCAAACACAACCACGTTAACATCCCAGAGAGAGAGTCAAAGCATTTTCAACAATTAGACAAATCAAACTGTCTATCATTCATCATCAAACACTCGCATCAAAATTGGGGAAAATGAGCTTTGATTAGAGGAACATGAAATTAACCTTAGAATTCGTTAATTAGCAGTCTCAATTGCATAAAGACATAATTAATTTCATAATTATAAACTAATTTCAAGATAAACAAATTTGGGGCTTTAGGGTTTATAACATAATTTGGGGGGAACTCATTATAATCAAAGAACAATGAAATTAATTTAGGGAAACACTAATTCATAGTCCCAATTGCATAAAACAAGGTTCAATTTCAAAATCCAAAACAGAAATCAAAAGCTAGGGTTAGGGTTTCAAAATCAATTTGGGGATTTTCTTGAATCTGAGCAAAATAGAGTGTTTTCACTCACCCAAGGAAGAAGAAGGTGTCATGGTGGCTGTCTTGGAGGTCCCGCGCCATCCATATCGGGAATTCGGGAAAAGCCTGATTGCAGGCAATCCATATCCTCTAGCCACTCCTAAAGACTTATTTTAGTGAAGTTTTAGGCCCTAACAATATATTATTTTGGATTGTAAAGACTTATCTTTGGCTACAAACCTTATCTTTTTTCAAAAACTAAATTTTTAAGTTATTTTATTTAAATAAAAAGAAGACCCCAATAACATTGGGTGCTGATAACACCTTATATCACTTTGAACACCGTGAATAGCCCCCAGCAAGGATACCATCCAAAGGAGGAACAATATGACTATCACGACCTTGATACCATCTGTAACATCTTGGAGTTTTGGAGGCTTACTGTTGCACACAACATGTCTTGCTTCATGTCTCCACCCCATGGTCATTAGCAGAACTTATCATTATGGTGTTGACATGAGGGACACACCTAGGAATTGAGCACCATAGTATCATGATTGTACAAAGACATCACTTCTTTTGCAATACATCAACATGTATTATGGCCCCTCGTATTTTTAAGTACTAGCTAATATTTGTTGATGGTCCCACAACCATACTGGAATATCATTGTTGGGCACTTGTCCCATAGCTTTACTCTGATTACTATGATACATTTTGGTATTAGAAGAAACCTATTGGCCATTACCACCGGTATCTTTATTGATTAATCATTGTTTTCTCCTTGATTATGGGTATCCTATCACAAGCCTTGTTGAAATAGACAACTATAAACACGAGAAGGGGGTTGAATTGTGTTTATCAGATTTTAGAACTAAGTTAAAAACTTTTCGCACACAGAAACTAAGTTCATACAAGAGTTTTCACTCGACACAAACAGGTGACCTATTTGATCAGTTTTTCATAGAAAAACATACAAACATGCAAGATTAAAGCTCTTTTGAATTTCCCACTTAAACCCCTTTAGTTAGATAACAAACAAGATAATCAAAGCAGCTAAAGAGATAAGGATAGAGAGATTAAACACAGCTATTTATCCTGGTTCACCTTTTAACAACTAGGGCTACGTCCAGTCCTTGGCAGCACCAAGTTTTCTCCACTATAACTGATCAGGTTACAGGCTCCAAGTATTCTTTGCACACCTAGCCTCTCCAAGCTCCAAGACAAGTATTCTTTGGTCATCTAGCCTCTTCAGGCTCACTCAAGTTGTTTTGAGAAAAGATTGTAATAAATATAATTTGCAAGTCTTTCACTAACACTCAGAAGAGTGAATTAAATGTGAAGTGTACAAAGACTGCGTAATAACTTCAAATGATTGAAAAATACAGATTGAAAGAATGAATGATTAATTGCTCAGATTAATGGCTCTTTAATGCTGTGTATTCTCTATATCTTCATCTTCAATGACTTCTGTATTTATAGGCTCCAATCATTTAAAATCCGTTAGAGACATTCCTTCAAGTTTTGGCTTCAAGCTGAACTCTATTAAATGCAATAGAGTTGTTCTGAGCAACTATTAATGCAATAGGAACGTTGGTTGTACTCTAACACGTAATCCAGTGCTTTATGCTTTGTGCAGCAGCCAAACCAGAGTTGTACAGGTTTCTTTTGTACTTTGCACAGCATATTTCCCTTTTCGTGTAACTTCCAGTTGTACTAGGGAATAAAGCATAATAGAAGCACTCTACTTTTGAGTTACTAGGTTGCTTGTGAGTTTGACCTTCTGACTTTCTTGATATGCATGAGAAAGAAAGCTTCAGTGACTTCTGCTTGAGGGGACAGCTCTAAAGGCTTCTTTGTCCTTATGCTCCTTATCGAAGGACCATAGACAAGTGAGAGCTTCAAATAGACAGGTTGAATCTTTAAGACAGATTAATAGTGTCTATAGGCAGACAAATGTAAAACAACCTTTCATTTAATATTTTGCACACTAGATAGACATGTCAGCAACCAGTATGAAGTTAAAATAAATCATTAACAAATATTTAGTGTTCATCAAAACTTAGGGCAAATACACATCAGACATTTAGAGACTGAACACTTGTTTACTACTGTATACGAAATATCATATTGCTCCTCTTACATATTTGTAATTGCATCAAATCTGGACCCACTCCTAAAATTATAAAAAACATCCATTTTTGCTTACCTTTGCTGGATATCTTGTGATTTGTCTTACCCATAACTATTTATTGATTAGAATTATGTAGTCTCTTCATATAATACTATTGGATAATCATTCATGTGCCCAAAGTTAATGCCTTCAACCTTCATTGTTGACCTCTATTGTTGCCACAGTGGTTGCCACCTTTATTACTTATTGATTAGAGTACTTATTAGTGAGAATTAGAGGACACGCCCCCTCCTTGTAGACATACTTACCACAATGGAAGCATATCATATGCAATCGTTCATATTGCAACTTAGATATAAGGGTCTTATGGAGATCAACTTTATGTACACCCATACAAAACTTGCTCTATCAATAATAAGATTCTCATCTTACACTTTCTCATTTTGTCTCAATGTATTATTATTAATCTTGGTAGTACGTCCAAGAGTATTGTCAATCCTCCATAAAAGAGGCTTCCCGTGGTATTCAATGGATAAACTTGACACCCTAATTCAGATTGCAGTCTTCCTAACTGATCCTTTGAGGGGATAAACTCGGGTCTCCATCATTGAACTACCAAGTAATTATCAACAATCATCCAAGGATTCTTGTCACATAAGACTTATAGTAATCCTTGTTATCATTCTTTGTTATTAGAAAGCCGTTATTTTTCTAGTCAATGGTTTCCACGTCTCTTGTTGGTTTCCATACAAAACTTGATATCGGTACACATCTCTTATGTATGCAAAGTTCCACGATCTCTTCTCTGAAAAATCTCAACTTTTAGGTAGAGTAACTTAAATCTAGAATTTTCCTCGTTGAACTCCTCATTAGAATTAACTTGCATATCAGTGTCACAATTCTTGTCCTCATTGAAGTCCTCACCATACAAGTCATTGTGTAAATCATAACTTGAGACATTAGCAACACCATTCATACAAATATTATGTTATGATATCTAATCTATTGGAGTTTGTTGCTTTCACTGCCTTCTGCGCCACAACAACAAAGTTTGGTTCATGTCTCACTAACATGTTTGTTCTAAATCGGAATATGTTTGTTCTAAATCGGAATATGGGTCAAGGCGCAACACGATTCACTCAAGTCAGATGATCTAATTGCCAATTAGACATCACAAAACGTCCCCTTTAAAGGGGGAAGCCTTTCAAATATGCATATTCCTTCTTATATTTTACAAATTGTGTATCACTCTCAATTGATCATCAGAATACTTTATTAAGATACACCTATGTTGTGTGTGTTTGGCACACCTCTAAGTAAACATGTATGTGATCTTAGAGAAGCTATGCAGTTGTACCATCCATGTTTAGAAACAAATTTATAAGAATGACATCATGGACATGATTCTAGGAGCATGAACATGGAGCTAAACACACAAGCTCTCCGCCCAATCATATACAATTTTTTTTTTTCAAGTTCCATAATAGTTAATCGTGTTCCTAGAGTGAGAGAGCATCTCACTCATCAAAAGGCCCTCCACTAATGTGAAAATCCATGCTTATAATACTCATGGTTCGATTCTAGTAACATGGATTCATATACTTATTTTTCTACTAATCTTACGAAGTTAAAATTGAATTTAATTTTGAAATATTGTCAAAGTAAAAATTTTATACTATCGACTAATTATAAATCATCATTTGGATTACTTCTAAGGTGACTATAATAAAAGTCAATTATTTTTAATGATGAAATAATTTATAGTTAGTTGCGAATCAAAAAAAAAATCTTTAAATCCATTTAAATTAACCCCATTGTTATTTTATTTTATTTTTTGTTTAGTACTCACCCTAATTAGTCATTGGGGCTGAGTGAGCCCTCAAAGTATCCCCACGGCTCAGATCCTTTAGACCCGCTATGGGACTAATCTCCGAGTTGGCCGCATGGTTTGTAATGCCTGGCTAAGGGTTGTTGCATATCCAAGGATCGAACTCGGGCAGAGCTCGGACGATTCGTCCTTAAGTAGCAGTGCGTTAACAACTTGCACTCAACCACTTGGTTACCCCATTGTTATAAATAGATTTATTTAGTATTTGATTATCTTATAAGAAATTATATGATCTTGCGGTGGATGATTATCTTATCTTACAGGAAACTAATTAGTTCCTGAAAATCTAGCATTTAAATTTGTCTCCATAATACCTATCATAATTTTCCATTGCTAATATTATTTAGGAGAATGCTAATGAGTACTCTCAGGGTACTCGTTAAGGAACCAAAAAAAGTAATGTTTCATGAGAAATTGATATATTTAATATTTGAAAGGGTGAAATACTTAGGCCATGTTTAGTTTATTTCTTGTTTCCTGTTTTCATTTCCTAATTTTAGCAATAATTTCAACTAAAATAATTACCAAATTGTTGCTTTGTTTTTATTTTATTTCTTGTTTCCAATGATTTATACAGGACACACTGAAAACAACTTTTTGTTTGTTTTCACTGTTTCTTGTACCAAATCTTTGGAGACAAGAAATAAAATTAGCAAAAAGCAACAGTTTGGTAATTATTTTAGTTGAAGTTATCTTTGCAATCAGGAAATAGAAACAAGAAATTGAAAATAAACCAAACAGACCCTAAAACTTACTTTTGTTTGATTCATTAAAGAGTGTCCTAAAGTGCTCGCTAGCATGACGTTATTATTTATTTATTTTTATTTATTAGCACTAGCTTAAGCATTTCAAGAGTGAGGTACCGTGTTTGACATTTCGTTTTCTGGATCTAGGGTTTCTCTCTTATGTCTTTCTCTTCAAATTCATCATACACAATCTTCGCACCTTTCATCTAAACCCTAGCTAGCGCCACCAAAAATCACGATAATAGAACCGTTCACTGGAAACCTAATCGGAGATTCACGATCGCAATTGTTAGGGTTCTTGGAATTTTTTTTAGTTCCCAAATTGCCGTCGTCATCATCACCTTCAATCACGGATCTAAAAGAAATGAGCCTAAATATTTTTGTATATTTCGTTGCTGATAACGCAAAAATCAGTTGAATCTTAAAGCTTTGTTACATGGAATCTTGATGAAATTTCAAAGACTCGTTTTTGTGACTTGAAGGGAAAAAGAAAATGAATAATAGAATGTATGAATCGGTGGTGTATCAAGGGGATGTGATGTTGGGTGAGGTAGTGATATACCCAGAAGAGAACAAGAACAAGAACTTCAACATCAATGATTTGAAGGAAATCAGAATAAGTCACTTCTCTCAACCTAGTGAGAGGTGTCCACCACTTGCAGTGCTTCACACAGTGACTTCAAATGGTGTTTGCTTCAAAATGGAGTCCAAGAATTTGCAGACCCTGCAACCAGAGGGGCTCTTTCACTTGCACTCCTTGTGTATCAGAGAGAACAAGGTAAAACTGAAAAATAAATAATAATAATAATAAACTTACTAAAATCCCATATTCCAAATCAATCTGATGACTGTGGACAGAATCTGAGAGGACTGCACTGGAATCTTGCCAGAATTTTAGTGATGATTTGGCTTGAACTTACCCAATTGCTGTTTTGAACCCAGATGCTAATTGGTATACTTCTGAACTAAACAGGGTTTAATGATTAGCAATTGTTGCCAAGGAAGCAATTGTTGAGAAGCATGTGATGGTATCTGTGCTGCATAGGGTTGTTTGCTGAAGAAATAATCTTTTATTTTATTTTTTATTTTTTATTTGAAAATTTGGGTTGCAGTCTAAAATGTAGTAAAATGTTGTTTCAAACTCAAACAGAATAGCAAACCTGCCAATCATGTATCATCATTCAAAAGATGTGTTGGGTTGTTTATGATATCATGGTAGGAAGACAGATTAGTCATGGGCTTATTCTTGATATTTCATTTTGTGTTTAGCTCTGCATATCTTTTTGTTTAGGCACTGTATGCTTCTTTAATCCTGGCATCCACTGGCTTACAATGCATTGTTTCTTTTTTCATCGGTAATTTATGTTTAGCACTTGAATGATATGTGGATATCAGTTATCTTTTTTTACCTGTTCTCAATTTTCTTGCTGGATTTTAACTATAGTCACGATATTGGCCCCTGCAGACTGCTGTAATGCCACTTTGTTCAGAAGAAATGCATCTGGTCGCAATGTCTTCACGGAATAATGATAGACCGTGTTTCTGGGGATTTATTGTTGCCTCAGGACTTTACAATTCATGCCTTGTGATGTTAAACCTTAGATGTCTGGGTATAGTGTTTGATCTGGATGAAACACTTGTAGTAGCAAACACAATGCGCTCGTTTGAGGATCGAATTGAGGCACTCCAGAGAAAAATAAACTGTGAGGTTGATCCACAAAGAATTTCTGGTATGCAGGCAGAGGTCAAGCGCTACCTAGATGACAAGAGTATATTGAAGCAATATGCTGAAAACGATCAGGTTGTTGATAATGGGAAAGTGATAAAAGTTCAACCTGAGATTGTTCCAGCATTATCTGATAGTCATCAGCCTATAGTTCGACAACTGATACGGTTACAGGAAAAGAACATTATTCTGACACGCATCAATCCACAGGTATATTATTTTTTCTTCATCCAGTCATTTTGTTGTATCTACTGCCATCTTTTGAGATTGTGCATTTTCTTCTAGATTTATTATACTACATTGATCAAATGATATTTCTAGTTATTGACTTTTTTCTTTATTGGATCAAGTGAACACTTCACTCCTTTTTGTTGCCGTTGGTGTGGCTTCTGCCTTTTACTTTTGTACTGATGAGAGTAATGCGATTTTTACATTAACGTGGTTTACCTTATTCTATGCTTGAATGTTGGATTTGATGATATAAAATATATGTTCAGATATCCTATCTTTCATCTTTTTTCTTAACATATATTAGCAGATAGACTAGTCAGAATAGTTATTCTAACAAACGCTTTTGTGTTTTAAAGATTCGTGATACAAGTGTTCTTGTGAAGTTGAGACCTGCATGGGAAGATCTTCGGGGTTACCTGACTGCAAGAGGGCGCAAGCGTTTCGAGGTTTATGTTTGCACAATGGCTGAGAGGGACTATGCACTGGAAATGTGGAGACTTCTTGATCCAGATTCAAATCTGATAAATTCTAAAGAACTATTAGATCGCATTGTATGTGTTAAGTCTGGTAAGTGGCAATTTTGTTTTTCTATTCTGTTAGTTTTGTTCAATGTGAAGCTATAGTGTATTGGGGCACCTAAATGAAGCAAATTGTGAGAATTAAGATGTTAGGGCCCAGCCTCAGCAGAAGGAACCCACCATTTGGAAAGTATATTCCCGTAGGGGAATAAGGTAGCTGAGTAATTAGAACTGACAGCTGTTGAGTAATTGGTCAGTTAGACAGTTAGAGAATGAGTTAGACATTGGGTAGTTGTACATTAGCGCCCGTCCGGTTGCTGACAGAAGACAGCCTATATTTTATAGCTCACCCATCTGAGTTTGATGTGGAGATGTGACTCATGCGTTATTATTATACAGTACTATACTGTGTGCCCATGTTTCTGCTGCTATTTCATTTACTTGTGCTGCTTCTTATGTTTAAATAATATTATAATAGGTTTGAAGAAGTCACTGTTCAATGTCTTCCAAGATGGTTTATGCCATCCGAAGATGGCATTGGTAATTGATGATCGCTTGAAAGTGTGGGATGAGAAAGATCAACCTCGGGTGCATGTTGTCCCTGCATTTGCTCCATACTATGCTCCTCAAGCTGAAGTAAATTTGCTTTCTTGCACAGTTGGAAACTCAATACCTTCATTTGCATGTATATAATTTCATCCATGTTCAGTGATATGAACTCATTACCTATTTGTCTTGTAGGCAAGCAATGCTGTCCCTGTCTTGTGTGTTGCAAGAAATGTTGCTTGCAATGTTAGGGGTGGCTTCTTTAAGTAAGTTGAACCTTTTGAAAGTTATTTTAAACAGTTATTTGCACACCTTAAAGAAGGGGAAAAACTGCACATATTCACTCATCTACCTTGCCTAACTGGGAAAACCTCTATTTAATAGTTTGAGCTTGACTTTTGAGCACTTTACTTTTCTCCCATCAGTATTGAGATAAATAGGATTCATGGACCTGATTATGACCCCTGATTCGGTGACAGGGAATTTGATGACGGCCTTTTACAAAAGATTCCTCAAATTGCCTACGAAGATGATGTCAAAGATATACCTTCTCCTCCTGATGTGAGCAATTATCTAGTTTCAGAGGTTAGTTTATGTCCTAGTTTACACATGTTACTGCTTCTAATCTGCTGAGCATTTGGAGTGCACTTGTTTGTGCTTAATTTGTAAGAAAAGAACCTTTATTGAAAAAAACCAACTTTAATCAGAAGCCGAAATGACTAGCTTCTTAAAAAAATCAGTTTTAGAAGAGATGCAATAGAAAAGAAGAAATTAAAAAGTGCTCTTTGTAGTTGTATCCAAACACAAAATAACTTATGGTTTCCATAAAAAATCTGTACATTTTTTTTTTGTGCTATCTTAAAATCACTTTTTTTACAAAGCTTATCCGGACTCACCCTGACTATGTTGAGATTTAAACACAATGTATATCATTCAATTTTGTGTCATATAGACGTGTTTATATTTTACTGTTGCTCAGGATGATACACCTGCTTCCTATGGAAACAGAGATCCACTTTTATTTGATGGCATGGCAGATGCTGAGGTAGAAAGAAGATTAAAGGTATCAACCTGACTCTGAAAGAATTAATGAAACCTATGATTTACATGTCACCAGACATGAAGTTTGTCTGATCTTTTTGTGACTGTGCTTGCTGTTAGGATGCAATTATATCAGCTGCTTCAAGTGTCCCTGTGACAACTGCTATCCTAGATCCCAGGCTTACTACTTCTCTTCAATACACAGTGGTGTCTTCTGGTTCAGTTCTGCCCCCAACAGCGCAATCATCTATGATGCAATTTTCTGGTGTACCATTCCTTCAACCTGGTACTCAAGTTAAGCCAATTGGTCAAGTTGCCCCTTCAGAATTAAGCTTTCATAGTTCTCCTGCTAGAGAAGAGGGCGAAGTACCTGAATCGGAATTAGACCCGGATACAAGGCGTAGGCTTCTCATATTGCAGCATGGGCAAGATTCAAGGGATCAGACATCTAGTGAGACTCCATTTCCCATTAGACAACCCAATCAAGCTTCTGCTCCTCGTGTGCAATCACGTGGTAGATGGTTTCCTGTTGAAGAGGAGATTGGTTCACATCAACTTAACCGGGTTGTACCTGAAGAATTCCCTGTAGATTCTGAACCATTGCGTATTGAGAAGCATCGACCTCATCATCCATCCTTTTTCTCCAGAGTTGACAGCTCTATTTCATCTGATAAAATTCTCGATGAAAGCCACCAAAGATTGCCAAAGGAGGTACTGGCTGTGTTTCAGTCTACCTGTAATGTTGAAGTTTTCAAGAGTGAGACATTTGGCTTATCTAGTGAATTAATTGTACTAAGATAATTTCATTGCAGATGTATCATAGAGATGATCGCTCAAGATTAAGGCATACACTCGCTAGTTATCATTCTTTCTCTGGTAAGCTATAGCACTAGCATGTTTGGTTGTTTCTCTTCAGGCCCCCCCGCCCCCCTCCAAGTTTTCTCTGTTCATGTGTTAATGGTGTTTGGCTGCAGTTATATGGCTTTGAAAATGTAATTTAGTTTGAGTTGCCTTCTGTTTTGGCTGGTTCTATATTGAATTAAGATGATTGTTTTTCTAATTTTTTGGGGTTGCTTTAGCATTTATTAGTTAAAAGCTTGGTTTTGAATTACTGTTTTCCTCTGAAATCACACATTCTTTTTGGTTATCACAATTATATCCATTCTCTATATAATAAATATATCTTTAGAGATCATTCCCTTTGTCTTCATTTCCTCCTTCAATGGACAATAAGCATTCAAAAAACTTTATTTCTTATGGTTTAGGCTTTTTTTTTTTTTGGGGGTACTATTAGCTGGGCTTCTTTCCCCTCAGTTCTATTTGTTTTTATGTTATCATTAGAATGACATTATGTCATGGTTGTTATGAAGGTGATGAAATCCCCTTGAGTAGGTCATCTCCCAGCCGCCGGGATCTGGACTCGGAATCTGGTCTATTGCATGCAGATACTCCTGCTGGAGTATTACAGGAAATTGCACTGAATTGTGGAACTAAGGTGAGCTAAAATATGTTTCTCTGCTAGAAAATAGTTAGATTTAGATGCCATCATTGCACAGACTATCGAGGTACCGTTTGAAGTTTCTTTGGTTTAACGTAAACAGGTGGAATTTACATCATCTTTGGTTGCTAGCACAGAATTGCAGTTCTCCGTCGAGGTATCTTTCACTCTGCACAGCAAGACATTCTGATTTGTTGTTGATTATGTTTGTATGAAATATCTGCATTTTATTTTTTTCTATAGGAAATTATAGTTATTTATGAAATAGTTTGATTTTGATTCGTTTCGTAAAAGGATAAAATTTGTCTTTGCTTGAATCAAGGAATCTGCTTTATGTGATATTTATTTTTCCCTATGCTTGTTCCCTGGAAGATGTTGATTTTGTTCTACATAGTAGTAGACTGTACTAATTATTTGACTTCCATATACTTAACCCAGGGTTTGGTGTCCTAATGAGTAAATTTGGAAATTATTATTTTGTACTATTTTATTTGGAAAAACAAACCTATAAATTTACTTGATCTCTAGGTTGGAGGCAGAAACCTGATTCCATCATACTTCCTTTAGAGTGCTGTCACTTATTGAAATATGTTTGCCATTTTATTTATTTGGAATTTATTAATATACCTCAGTCAACTCATAATTGTCATTTTAATTTGCAGGCATGGTTTTCTGGAAAAAAAATTGGTGAAGGATTTGGCAGAAGTAGAAAGGAAGCCCAACATAAGGCTGCTGAGAATTCTATCAAACACTTGGCTGGTAAGATATTCTAAGTTTTTGAATTGTGACTTGCTGTAGCATTATATAGCACTGTCTAGACTCTAGACTATAGAGTGTTCGCTTTTTATTTGTTGTATTTCTCGGCCTAAAAAATGCAGATGTTGTAATTAGAAGAATTCAAAACATCAAAAACTAAGCTTAGCTAATAAGACCAACTGATTATTCGTAGTGTTGAGGCTTGCTTAATAGTGTTCACAAGCTCATGATCCAGCCATTTATAAAAATTCTGCTTAGACCTTTTAGAGTCCTAAAACCATTCCTGTCCTGCACGTAACAACTCAAGTTTTTAGGAGAGTTGGTCTTGATCTGGTATTGAAGCCTTTATGACCAAATGGTCAGGAGTTTGAACCTTGCTACCCATTCTTCATTATTATATTAAATTTTAGCACAATGTTAAGTAAGCCTTTGCTTTGTCTATGCTTCAATCTTGAAAGGTTTTTGTGTGAGGGGATGCCTTAGAGATCTGAAACAGTAAAATCATTCCTGGGCCTCCACCTAATAACAGCTTAAGCTTTTAGGAGAGTTGGTCTAAATAGACCTCTGTATGTTTGTTTTAGCTAGGAAGAAAGAAAGTACAATGATTAGGGGAAACTATTATTTCCAGTGTACATGAATAATAAATTATATTAGATTAACTAATTTCATTAGGGTACTAATATCATCTCTACGATCCTAGCATTGAAAAAAAAAAAAAGAATAAAGGCTGATAATATGATTGAACAAGATCATTTTCAATTGCACATAGATTGCTAATGTTAGTTTGGAATTGTGTTCTTACTTTTTCTATTACCTTTTTTGTTTCTAATTTGATTTAATAATTAATATATTTTGACCATTTTCGATGTTATGGTAGATATATATTTGTCTCGTGCTAAGGCTGAATCTGGTTCCACATATGGTGATGTGAATGGGTTTCCTAATGCAAATGACAATGATTATGTGGGTAATGTTAATTCTCTTGGCAATCAGTCATGGCCTAAAGAAGACTCAGTTTCATTTTCAACTTCATCGGATCCATTGAGGGTTTTAGATCATAGGTTTGAAGTCTCTAAGAGGTCAATGGGTTCAGTCTCTGCCCTCAAAGAATTGGTAAGATTTTTTGTAAATTAACCTACCTGTGCCCCTTGCCCCTCCCGATTGTGTTAAACTCTTCCATAAAAATATTCGTGTTATACTCTGTTTAAGTTGTGTTATTGATATGCTATAAATTCTACATTCAATTTCTCCAGTGCATGATGGAGGGTCTTGGTGTCAGTTTTCAGTCTCCACCTGCTCCAATCTCAACAAATTCAGTTCAGAAAGATGAAGTCTATGCACAGGTTTATAATTGAATGCTTTGGTGATTTAAACAAATTGAGTAAAACATGTTAGTTTTGTTGAGTTGCTGAATGGTTCTGCTTCTTTCTAAGCTAGTTCTTGTTTATTTGTGTTCTAGTTCTGTTTATTCCTTGGATGGGTAGATATATATTAGGCAGTGCGGTTTAACTAGAATGAAATTTCAGATTTGGTGTTGCTTTCCCTTCTATTTATATTGATGGAAATTCTCTTTTGCTTTTTGGAATCTGGGATCAGATGTACAGGATAGTAGTTTTGATATCATACTTGTAGCCCTTTAGGGATTATAATCTAGCCAAGGAAAACCTTGTCTGCCACAATACCTTTTTGTCTTCTGGTTTTTCCCTGCACTGTGATGTTTACTGTTTAGTTTTGACTTTTTTTGGATAAAAAGTTCCTGGCGGTTGTTTAAACAATTTTGTTATATTTTAGGTCGAAATAGATGGCCGGGTCTTCGGCAACGGGATCGGATTAACATGGGATGAGGCTAAGATCCAGGTATCTTATTTTCTTTAGTTATGAAATATTGAAATATAATTTATGGATATGTGCATCTTTTTCTTTAAATTTGATTCTCTCACATATGGTATGATGCATTCTTTCTTCAGGCTGCTGAGAAGGCACTTGGAAGTCTAAGAACAATGCTTGGTCAAAGCATTCAGAAACGGCAGGGTTCTCCCATGTATGTTACTTTGACTAGTAAATTGTGTATATTTAATATTCTTTTACATGTTTTATTGCATAATGGATGGTCTCTAGTCTTTAGATGTAAAATGCTCTCCCATGTTGTCTAGCATGTGATGGTTTTGCACCCATTGGAATTTAGTAGTTCCATCTTCACAAGCTAGTGCTGATCATGAAATACCTCCAATGTATAAGCTATACTCTGTGTTGGCCCCTACTGGTTTCCTTCAAATTGTAGAGAAAAACGATTAAACAAAGTGAAATACAGATAGAATTGGCTTCTAAGTTCTAACAATGAATTACTGGTGTATTTTTTTTTTCTTTTTTTTTTATTTTCTTACCCTCTTTCAATGTTCCTGTTAGTATTCTTTTTCTTACTTTCTTATTGTTTATTATTATTATTATTGTTATATGAATCAGGTCATCACCTGGTTTGTCAAATAAACGTTGGAAGCAAGAATATCTGCGGACTTCTCAGCGCATTCCTCCTCCTGCTAGATATCCCAGGAATGCTCCTCCAGTTCCTTGAAAAGAGAAACGGGCTTTTCATCTAACTTGTCGGTATGATTATTGTTGTTGTTGGGGCATGTATATGTTACTGGTGCAACAATACCAAGAATGGCTGTCAGGTGGGATGACTGCCGCTTAAAGTGGGTGCTTGCCGCTTGGCCTCAGTCTTTTTATTACCGAGGCAAAAGCCAAGCAGACACCCACTTTTTGTACCAATCCTCACTGGAGTGGGGTGAGATACTGGTCAAAGATTTTGTAAGATACTCACATCTTGGTCCTCCAGGCAATACAGTACTGATTATGTGTATCCTGGAAATGCTGAGGCCGCTTCACATGACAAGATGATGAGGCAAGTCCACTGCTTGCATTTCTGTGGTGCAGCATACTCAAAGAGTAGGCTATTGGTATTGAGGCATTGATTGAGCATTTTTTTCTAACTGAAGTACTGGGGCAATTATTCAGTACAGACCTTGGTGCATGGAGTCGGTGTTCACCAACCTAACGTTCGCTAGTAGATTTTAGTTCCACTAATTCTATCACTGTTATTGACAGTATGAGGTTGGTGAATTTGCATAGTAATATAATTCACCTATGTAATACAGTTTTTCACTTCTGATCACCAGTCAAAATAAATTTTTGTTCCCAAATATGTTGGTGAGAGAAATGGTTATGCAATACATTTCACTTTATAGGCTTTCTCACTTTAGAGGAGTCAAATTTCAAAATTAGTGATGCCCGAGCCTATCTGAATTTGATAAAAAGTAAATGTATGTAGTTTAGATTAGATTTAAGTGATGGTAGGATCTAGAATCCATATATAATCAATCTATTTACAGGAAAAAAAAAAACTGATAAGAATGTCTGGGCTGTTACGCATTTAATTTGTGCTTTTACCGTCAAATGCTGTTGACAATATTTATAATGATAGATCCATTTTGCTTTTAATGATAGATACATGCATGAGGTTTAGGTTCATTTTTAATTGTCACGGATCCTTTATGGTAAACAATTATAAACTCAAACAAGGGTAACATCTCTTTGATTTTTCATACAAAAAATTCTTGCTTTTATCACCAATGTTATTAAAACCGAACCGGTGGTCGACTCGGGCAGGATACTGGGCTAATGGGTCACTGATTCAATTGGGGGTTACTGATTGACTAGGTTTGAACCGGTATACATTAAAAAATTCTAAAATATTCATATATATGACAACATAATTCAACATGTCTATACTCTAAATTCAAAATCATTACCATAAAAAAAGTATCTAATTAAACAAATATCAATCAAGGTCACTGGTTGAACCGGATGACCAGTATATATTAAATATATAAATTATTATGATTGACTTGTGTATATATAGTATTTGGCAGGAGTTGACTTGGTATACATTAATTTTTTAAAAAATATACATACATAGGCCAACATAATTTAACATGATCAGATTGTGGTTTAGATTCAGTAAAAGACATCGCTGACTAAAAACACAATTCAATATTATGGAGAGTAATATTGAATATAGTATAGTATCAGTATGATGTCGGTTCAAATCAGTATCAATATATTACTTGAATATTATCAGTATCATAAATCAATATATCATTGTATCATTATAATATAAATATAGTTCATAAAAATAAATAAAAAATAAAAACTCATCGGGTCAACCGGTTTTTTCCGACCGGGTCAATCGAGTTTCACAAAAAATCGACCGGGTTAACCGGGTCAATGTCTTAAACGGTCCGATGACCTAACCGGACCGGCTTGGTGGCCGGTTCCCAGTCGAACCGGCATGCTCGAGCCGGTTTTTATAACACTGTTTACCACTTTAGCTCCTCGTCAGTACTTTTTACACTAAAAATAGCATTACACATTGCTAATACCAACTAGAACTCTAGCTATGTTTTGAAGAATAACAATTCCAAGAAGCTAGCAACCAAACAAACTCTCAAGATGATTTCTTATATCAAGTTATTATTTATTAATCAAAACAATTATCGTATTTTGGTTTGCTTCATTTCAAATTAGTGATGAGTAGCTTGCAAAGGTATGTTACAAGTTAATCTCTACAAGAGATAACAGATGGGGTAGCATAAGCATGAAAATTGAAAAACAAGACTCAGCTTCCTTTTTGGATTCTCCTCCCCCCTCCTTCAAATTTTCTTTTCATTTCCCTTCCCAATTCTTCTCATGAGAAGTTTTTCTCCTTCATCGCTATTCTTTGCATCCTTGTGGATCCTAGCATAACCCCGAAAATGCATAAAAAGTTAATAATATATATATATATATATAAAAGGAAATATAAGTAAGAGATCCTGGGAGGCGGGAAGGATGACCCTGTTCCTATCCTCGAATCACCTAGGGGAAGAATTTCTCCCCCGCCTCTATCCCCACAGGGAAAATATTCCCAATCATAGGTTTGACACCCGGGGCTGACGAGGGCGAGGAGTGGTGGCCGGTGCAAGAAGGCACGGACAAGGAGCTGCTCCTGGCAGGCTTTTAGGCGGAGGGACACATGAATGAACCAATTACACACCAGAATAAGAGGGATCCTAAGACTATGTAGGTATGGGACTATATGGTTGAGGAGGGCTTATATGAATTGATTGGTACTAGAGGTGTAAGCAGATCCAATCCGATCCGCGAATCCGATGGATCCAAACCGATCCGAACCGATTTTGGCGGATTGGTTCGGATCATCGGATCGGATCCTACAAATCTAATTCGGTCCGATCCGATCCGAACCGAACCCTATAAATATTTATTTTGTAAATTATTTTATATACATATATATAATGTTAATATATTATATATATTTAATATAATTAATAATTAAATATGTATATTTTATTTTTCTGTTTTTTTTATATTTTTTTATTAATTTTCTGAAGTTAAAAAAAAATAAAAAAACAATGGGTAATCCGATGATCCGATCCGATTGTGGTCGGTTCAGATCTGTGTTAAAAAGTGATCAAATCCGAACCGATCCGAAAAGATCAAATTTGACCGGCTCGGATGATGAAACCCCCTAAACCCGATCCAAACCGACCCGATTACACCCTTAATTGGTACTACCTATACCAACAAGATGCATCTTGTGCACCCGGGGCTGGCGAAGGTGGGGAGTGGTCGCCGGTGCAAGAAGACACAGATAAGGAGCGGCTCCTGGCAGACTTCTAGGTGGAGGGACACATGAATGAACCGATTACACACCGGAATGAGAGAGATCCTAAGAGTGTGTAGGTATGGGACTGTGCAGTTAAGGATGACTTATATGAATTGATTGGTACTACCTATATTAACAAGATGCATCTTCTTTTCGGGAGCCCATCACTTAAGAACTCCACAGTTAAGCGTGCTTAACTTGGATCAATTTTGGGATAGGTGACCTTCTGAGAAGTTTTCCCAGGAAGAGTGTGAGTGAGGACAAAGCATGCTAAAAAGACCCGTGTTGGTTTGTGGGGACAGTCATCAATCCATAAAGCAGCCAGGGATGTTACAAATGGTATCAGAGCGGCACCTCTCCCAGTACGGTGTGGTTCGGGGATGAACCAAGCGGAAGCTGGTAGGCATGTGACATCTGGAGCTGACGAGGACGGGGAGTAGTCGCTGGTGCAAGAAGGCACAGACAAGGAGCGGTAGGGGTGGAGAAGAAACCGAGACCCGCCCGAACCCGTAAGACTCGATGGCGTGCTGAAGCGTCCCGGACGGATGGAAGCGGGTCGGCGGTTTTGCAAAACAGTTTGGTACGGGTGACGTCAGGCGGGTTCGGTTCTCAGAAAAAAAATCCGTCGGTGACTGAACCATACCGACGGAGTACAGAAAGCGTAAATTTTTTAGCTATTAAGCTTCATTCAGAGCAAGAGAAAGGGATAAATCAACAAACAAAGTTTGATATTCAAATACAAAACAAATTTCAGATCTACCAGTACAACTTTGCCACCGCCAGATCTATTCCAATGCCCACCACCTGCGGTGAGCGTGACGATGACGATGTCGATGTCGAGTGGTGTTTGTTCGTGACGGTGATGAGAAACTGAGACTCAGAGGCGAGACTGAAATGGTAGGTTCGTTCACTTCGTTGGGCAGCCGCCACCATGGTAGATTCGTGTGAGAAGGAGAAGTAGAGAAGGTAAAGGTAACGTTTTTAGGGTTTTTTTAGGTGCTTAAGTTAAAAAAGTGTACTGGGCCCAAAAAACTGAAGTCTGAAATGGCCCATTTTATAAATAAAAAAAATTAAATGGGTCAACCTGAAATGGCCTTCAAACACAAGTCTGAAATGGCCCATTTAAGTGATTTTACCATGCCCACACATGTTTTTTCAATTGTTCCTTATGAGCCCAGCCCATTTTTTATTTATTTATTCCATATTGAGGTCCATCAGTTCACGAACCCATTTTATCAAGCATCATTTTCCTCTTCAAACCCTAGAGTTGCGCCGCTCATGGTCCCTACTCCCTAGGTTGCGCCGCTCGTGCTCCCTGGCTGCTGGCTCCCTCACTCGTCTTCCTCTCACACCTAACGTCTTTCTATTCTCGCAAATAATCTGTTATTCTACATTATGTTTCTGATGCTGGGGTTATTGTTCATATTTCTTGTTCTTATTCTTGTTTGTTTCTAATTTTTTTCAATCGAAGTCTAGTTCTTCTTCTCATTTGTTTCAGTTTTTTTTCCTGGTTTAAGGGATCTAAAACCGTCCACACCCGACTGTTTTGAAATAGACAACTATAAACACGAGAAGGAGGGTTGAATTGTGTTTATCAGAAATTAAAATAAAGTTAAAAACTTTTCACACACAAAAACTAGGTTCAGACAGGTGTAAATTACGTTACACAGACAGGTCACTTGCTAGTATATTTTTACAGAAAATCACACAAGCAAGCAGATGAAAAACAAGCTTGATAAAAACACTTTTAACCCCTTAGTTAGAAAGCAAATGATATGTAATCAAAACAACTAAAGAGTTTAAGGGAAGAGAGATTAACACAGTGATTTATCCTGGTTCACTCTTTAACACAAAGAGCTACGTCCAGTCCTTGGCAGCACCAAGTTTTATCCACTATAACTGATCAGGTTATAGACTCCAAGTATTGTTTGCACACCTAGCCACTTCAGGCTCCAAGACAAGTATTCTTTGCACACCTAGCCTCTTCAGGCTCACTCAGATTTGTTTGAGAAATTTCGTTTGTAATAAATACAATTTCAGACAGACAGATCTTTCACTAACACTCAGAGAGTGGTTTAAATGTAAAACTTAGGAAAGACTGCGTAATAACTTCAAATGATTGAAGAATACAGATAGAATGAATAGAGTAATGGCTCTTTAATGCTTTGTAATCTCTGATATGTTCATCTTCGATGACTTCTGTATTTATAGCCTTCAAACATTTAATATCCGTTAGAGACATTCCTTGCAACGATGGCTTCAAGCAGAGCTTCATTAAATGCAATAGAGTCATTCTGGGCAGCCATTAATGCAATTAAAATGTTAGTTGTACTCTAACATGAGGGATCATGGCTTTATGCATCGTGCAGTAGCCAAATCAGAGTTGTGCAGAATGCTTTTGTACTTTGCAGAGTACATTTCCCTTCTTGTGTAATAACCGAGAGTACTAGGGAATAAAGCATGTTGGAAACATTCTTTAACTGGAAGTTTTTCTCTGACTTCCTAGGTTGCTTGAGAGAGTAACCTTCTGAATTTCTTGATAAGCGTGAGAGAGAGATTCAGAGTTTTCTGCATGAGAGGACAGCTTCCAAAAGTTTCGTGTACTCGAGTTCTTAACAAAGAACCTTAGACGAGTATGAGAGCAGGGCGGAGACAGGTTGAAACCAATATGTGGAAAGTCAACAATCCTAGTCAGCAGACAGGTTGACTTTTTGCTTATCCAGACAGGTTGCTACTTAAGTAGACAGACAGGTGAGTTTTGTTATTTTCTGATCTGTACACTAAGTAGACAGGTTGCCAACCACAAAGTAGGTTAATTAAATCATTAACCAATGTTTAGTTTTCATCAAAACTTAGGGAAATGCACACAGACATTTTAGAGACTTAACAATCTCCCCCTTTTTGATGATGACAAACATTCAGATGATTTAATAAACCTTAGAAAATATCAACTTAGAGAATAACAAAATGTAGACAGGTTGAAATTTCCTATACGTGCAGACAGGTGCATTTGAGTTCAAATATCAGTGTCAGAGAAATATGCAGCAAATTAAGTTCAAAACAAAATTAGAGATCAAAAGTTCAATTTTAACTTTTTCTTAACCATCTTATATTTTGTCCAGTTTTGAACACTTAACACTTACTTATCTTAATCATCTTACATTTTTCTCCCCCTTTTGTCAACAACAAAAAGGGACAGACAGAAAGCAGTAAAGAGAAAAAGAGATAAAGTAAAGCTGATTTTCATTCATCATAAGCTTCTCATTTACAAGGCAGTTTTTACAAAAACAGCGACCTAGACTGATTAAAAAGAAGATACAAAGAATCAACTTTCTTTTCTAACAGCAGCCTAGCATGCCTTTCTTCATCCAATTGTCTTCTGACTTAATCTAGCTCAGCTTTAAGTAGATGAAAGCTACTGAAGTCCACTATCTGAGAAGAGGAGGCTTCTGAAGATAGGCTGGTTGAAGCAGCAGACAGGTTTGGATACCAGGGTAAGGCTATAACTGGGGGTGCCTTAGGTACAGAGAAGGGTGAGGAGACACAAGGAAAGATATATTGATGAATGGTTCTGAAATAAAAGAAAGGGAGAAAAGTAACTTAAACAAAGGTTTGATTCTGACTAGGTCAGTATCAAGAGAGGGAAAGACACAGGAGAGTCTTTCACATAGAGACAGATGAGTGACTCTAATTTGAATAGGAGGGGGAAGAGGTTGGTTAGCTAAGACAGATGGAGGTAAGGGTAAGAGAGAGTCTATATGATAGAAAAATGAATTTGACCCTGTGACTAAAAGAAAGAAATACCTAGACCTAAAAGGTAACATTACAACAGAGGCAGGATAGTGAGATCCTTCCAATGTTCTAATGAACAGAACAATAGGGGGATAGAAGAAAATCTCCCTACAAGGGTTCAGAATGTGAGGTGGAGGAGAAGGAATGAAAGATAAGTGAGAGACACTTGCAGTCATCAGAGATTGCAGATCACTCACAAACAGTCTTGATGATATGCCAGATTGTTCTCTGGGAGTTGAGTCCCTGTGAACAACTGTGTACTGACATATATCAGACACAACATCAAAAGATGTTTAGGTGGGGTGAGAGGAGACAGGTGAAGGAAAAGGAGAGGCAACTGACAAAGGTTTAATGAAAAGGGCAGAAGGGGAGGAAACAGCAGAACTGGGAATACCTTGGTGAAGGGGAGAGGATGGTGTAGAAGGAAAAGCGAAAAACTGATCCTCAAAGAGTCTTGGCTTCTTCCTTGAAGGGGACAGAGCAGTAGTTTTAGGATAAACAACTGTCTGAGTCCCATCAGACAGGCCAGCAGAAGTTGCAGCAGCAGCAGTTACAGCAACAAGTTCTTCTGCAAGGATTTCTTCCCTTCCAGCTTGAGCCACTAAAGGTGTTGAATAGCCTGACCTTCTTTTTCTGGGAATGATTCCTAAATCAAGAGGTTTCTTTTCTTTTGGCTTCTCCAGGGGTGGAGTTGTCTGCTCCCCCTGAGCAGATGCTTACTCTTTACTAGGTTCAGACTCCACTTGTCTGACCTTGGTAAATGTCTTCACTAGTCTTCTCTTCTTGCTGGGTTGTGCTGGTGCAGCAATAGATTTCCAAGCCTCACTTGACTTCCTCTTGGGAGAGGGTTTCTTCAGCTTGAACCTGAGAGGCTCAACTGTCTCAGTAGATTCTTCAGAAGCTGAAGGTTCCTTAGGCTTCTGGTCTTGTCTGGCCACCTTTCCAGCATGTTTCCAGATTCTTTCAGAAATGGGAACCTCTGATTCACCAGTAGAATCTACTGGTTCTTCTATTTTCTCCTTCTTCTTCTTCATCCTCCAGAGGGATTCCTTCAATCCCCATCATAGACACGACCTTCTTGTCTATGGGAAGAGACATGTCCACAAAGTGAACATCAGTTGGAACAAACAGCTTGTTCCTGAACACCCTTGTCAACAGCATTCCATAGGGATAGGTCTGCATGTTGGTCCTCCTGATCAGAGACTCAAGATACATGTAGATAAGGTCATTGATGTCTATCTTGATTTTGTGAATCAAGTGGTACAGAGAAAATCTGTCCATCTTGGTCATATTGTCTCGTGATCCTTTTCTTGGCATCACACACTCCATCAGCAGCTTGTGCGAGAACCTGCACTTGGGCACCATGCTGACAGGCTTCTTGTTCTCAGGGTTGGGAACTCCATAAACAGCAATGTTTACATTTTCAGCTCCTACCTGATCTTCCCAGTCAGGTTTGAAGGCAGTTCCAATCCTTGGACATCTTGTGGCTAATTCCAAAGATCCAATAGGGAAAAGGAGGGTTTTGTCAGACATTTGAGCCTTAAAGCTCTTGGTTCCATCAAGCACACTGGTGATGCCCACAGCGTTCCTCCAGAAGTCTCTGACAAGCTTAAGATGAACAAGCTCCTTGATGTCAAAGAAAGCAGTCCA
This sequence comes from Echinosophora koreensis, assembly GCA_035048595.1. NCBI lineage: Eukaryota > Viridiplantae > Streptophyta > Magnoliopsida > Fabales > Fabaceae > Echinosophora > Echinosophora koreensis. The sequence continues at coordinate 2,134,791 of JAPCYP010000025.1, read as the reverse complement.
CTTAGAGTATTCCAACTCTTCAGTGACATCCATACCCCATTTCTTCATTTGTTGAAGATCAACAGTCTTTTCAGGAAGAATTTTCTCAACGTCAGTCACTCTCATCTCGTATTTCTCAGCTATTTCTTTTGAAGATAGACGCTTTGAAGATGCCATTTTTCAGAGAAAAGGTTACGAGGATTTTGGAAGAGAGAAAGGTTTTAGAGGAGAGAAGACGAAGGTAGAATGACTTTAGGGATTTTGAAGACGATAAAGTTTGAACCTTTCTGAAAAATCGCCTTTTATAGCAATAAAGGCAGGAGAGAGAAATAAGACATTTTTAATTCAAAACGGCACGATTTTGGTGGGGAACTGTAGCGCCCACTTGAGACATAATGAAAACATGGTTTCGAGATAAAAACTGCCGTGCATATGATTAGCTTCAGATTAATAAATGATATTAAATAAGTAATAGCCGTTTTAATAAAAACTGTCGGGTTTCAGCACAGTGACTCAGCAGAGTCAGACAGGTAATCACAGACAGGTGATATAAAATAATAAGACAGGTAGCATAGACAGTACAAAACTCAGACATACATTCAACAATGCAATGCATGTTTAAATTATCTCTTATAAATAAAAATCTTTCTTCTGCTAAAGGTTTAGTGAAAATATCAGCCCATTGATTTTCAGTTTTAACAAACTTAATATCAAAGATGCCTTTATGAACATAATCTCTTATAAAATGATGTTTGATTTCTATATGCTTAGCCTTAGAATGCTGAATTGGATTTTTAGTTAAGCAAATAGCATTAGAGTTATCATACCATACAGATATATTATGCTCAAAAATAGAGTAATCCTCAAGTTGATGTTTTACCCATAAAATTTGAGAGCAACAACTAGCAGCTGAGATGTATTCTGCTTCAGAAGTAGATAGAGCAATAGTTGTCTATCTTTTGCTTGACCAAGAGACTAAATTTGTTCCAATGAAGTGGCATCCTCCACTGGTGCTTTCCCTTTCTATTCTGTCTCCAGCAAAGTCAGCATCACAGAATCCCACTAATCTGTATTCTTTAGTTCTTAAATATAGCATACCAAGATTAGTAGTCCCAAGCAAATATCTAAATATTCTTTTAACAGCTTTAAGATGAGATTCTCTTGGGTCAGATTGAAATCTAGCACACATACAGACACTAAATTGAATATCAGGTCTGCTTGAAGTTAAATATAGTAGAGATCCAATTATATCTCTGTAGATAGTTTGGTCTACCTTTTTACCTTCATCATCTTTACTTAGTTTTGCATTGGTTTCCATGGGAGTTTTCATTTGTTTAGCACTTTCCATTTTATACTTCTTAAGCATTTCCTTGATATACTTCTATTGATGGATGTAGATTCCATCACTTGTCTGTTTGATTTGTAAACCAAGGAAGAACTTTAAATCTCCCATCATGCTCATCTCAAATTCTGCTTGCATCAGCTTTGAAAAGTCCTTGCACAGCTTTTCATTAGTTGCTCCAAAAATAATATCATCAACATATATTTGGACTATAATGAAGTTCTCTTTAGAACTTTTCTTAAACACAGTAGTATCTACTTGTCCTCTAGTAAAACCATTATGCATGAGAAAAGAACTTAATCTATCATACCATGCCTTTGGTGCTTGTTTTAAACCATATAATGCCTTTTTAAGTTTAAAAACATGATCTGGTTTATCAGTATCCTCAAAACCAGGGGGTTGTTTAACATATACTTCTTCTTCTATTATTCCATTGAGAAAAGCACTTTTCACATCCATTTGAAAAAGAGTGATTTGGTGTTGTGCAACATATGACATTAGAATGCGAATAGCTTCTATTCTAGCTACAGGTGCAAAGGTTTCAGTACAGTCAATACTTTCTTGTTGGTTATAGCCTTGAGCTACTAACCTTGCCTTATTTCTAACAACTTTGCCATCCTCATCCAACTTGTTTCTAAAGACCCATCTTGTTCCAATGACAGACTTGTTTTTGGGCTTGGAGACAAGTGTCCAGACATCATTTCTGGTGAACTGGTTGAGTTCCTCTTGCATAGCAAGAATCCAGCTTTCATCATCAAGAGCTTCTTCAATGTGCTTTGGCTCTATTTCTGACATGAAGGCCACATTTCTCGATTCTTTTAAAGTAGATCTGGTTCTCACTCCTTCTGAGGGATTTCCAATAATGAGATCCTTAGGATGATGAGTTTTGAATTTCCAGTCTCTTTTAAGATCATCATGAAGATTTTGACTTGTCTGTTGACTTGTCTGCTCCACTTGTCTGCTCCACTTGTCTGTCTGGTTCAGCTTCAGGTTCTGACTTGGTTAAGTCAGGTTGTTGATTTTCTGACTTGTTTATATCAAGACCTGCAAGATCATTTTCTAGATCTGATAATTCCTTATCAGTCTTTAAGCTATCATTAAATTTGACATGAACAGATTCTTCAATAACAGATGTTCTAGAATTAAAAATTCTAAAAGCTTTAGACATTTCAGATTATCCTAAAAAGATACCTTTGCCTGTTTTGGAATCAAACTTTCCAAGTTGATCCTTGGTATTTGGAATGAAGCATTCACAACCAAATGCATGGAAGTAAGAAATGTTGGGGCTTTTTCCTTTCCACAGTTCATAGGGTGTCTTCTTTAGAAAATGCCTAATGAGTATTCTGTTTTGTACATAACAGGCTGTGTTTACTGCTTCTGCCTAGAAGTACTTAGGGAGATTATTCTCATTGAGCATAGATCTAGCCATCTCTTGCAGAGATCTGTTCTTTCTCTCAACCACCATTTTGTTGAGGAGTTTTAGGTGCAGAGAAATTGTGAGAGATTCCATTCTCCTCACAGAACTGTCTAAACTGCTCATTTTCAAATTCTCCCCCATGGTCACTTCTAAGAGTATAAATACAGAAACCCTGCTCATTTTGTACTCTTTTACAGAATACTGAGAAAGCCTTAAAAGACTCATCCTTGTGGGTTAAGAAGAGTACCCATGTATATCTAGAATAGTCATCAACTATGACAAATCCATATTTTCTTCTAGCCAAGCTAGCAACACTAACTGGTCCAAACAGATCCATGTGTAACAACTGAAGAGGTCTAGAGGTTGATACTTGGTTTTTAAATTTGAAACTTGATTTTACTTGTTTATCTCTCTGACATGCATCACACAAAACATCTTTCTTAAAACTAATATCAAGCAATCCTCTCACAAGGTTATCCCTTTTTAATTTTGAAATTAGTTTCATACTAGCATGTCCTAGTTTCTTATGCCATAACCATCTTTCATCTTCTTTAGACATCAGACAGGTTACACTTTGATCTGAGTGATCAATCAGTTCAATCTTATATAGATTTTGTTGCCTTTTAGCTGAAAAGAGGGTTTTGCCACTGAGATCTTTAACTATACAAAAATCCTTGGTAAAGGAGACATCAAATCCACTGTCACATAATTGACTTATGCTAAGCAAATTGTGTTTTAATCCTTTAACCATAAGAACATTAGATATAGAGGGATGAGGAGGTTTACCACCAATAGTACCAATTCCTATAACCTTCCCTTTCTAATTTCCACCAAATGCCACATGTCCTCCTTTCTTAAGTTGGAGGTCTAGGAACATAGACCTTTCTCCTGTCATATGTCGCGAGCAACCAATGTCCAGGTACCAGCAGTGGTGTTTTCTTTGTGCTGTTGAGGATATCTGCAACAGAGATTATTTGATCTTTAGGTATCCATAGTTTTCTGGGTCCTTTTCCGTTAGTTCTAGGAGTCTGTGAAGACTTCCTTCTTTTCTTATGAAGACACTTAGACATAACATGTCCAGTCTTTCCACAGAAATTACAGACAGGTATGGATTTAATGGAAGTAGATTTAGCAGACTCTTTAGAGTTTTTAGTTGATGCTTTATGGTGTGTCTGATGAACATATCCAATACCTTCTTTGTTAAGGGAGTGCCTCTGACAACCAAGCAGCTTGGTCAGATTATCTCTACCATTAACAAATTTGGCAAGATCAGAAGTGAGCTCTTCCACATTCTGTTGAAGTTTTTCAACTTCGTCAGACTGTGATGTATCACTAGAGATCTTAGCTTCATTAGACTTTTCAGTCTTCAGCTCACTGGTCTCTTTGGAAAATTTCTCGCACTCTAGAGATTTCTGTTTATGCTCACTGAGGAGCTTAACATGATCTCTCTTGAGGGATTTGAAAGCCTTAGATAAGTAGTTGGATTCCTCCAACAATTCCTCATAGGCATCAAGTAATTCCTCATAGTCAGGATGTATCTCATTATCTGAATCTGAGTCAGTGTTGGCCATCAGATAGAGATTAGCTTCTTCCTCTGTCTCTTCATCAGAAGATGTTGACTCCAGATCTTCCCAAGTAGCCATCATCCCTTTCTTCTTATTTTTGAAGAACTTCTTAAAAGGGGCTTTCTTGAGTTGAGGACATTCTGCTTTGATGTGACCTGGCTTCTTGCACTCATAGCAGACAATTGAGTTCTTGTCTGTTGAAGTGGATTCTTTGAAGTTCTTGTCCTTGTTGAACCTTCTGAATGGCTTATCCTTTCTGAACTTCTTTTTCTGTAAAAGAAGCTTTATCTTTCTGGTTAGGAGAGATAATTCTTCATCACTTTTAGAATCTTCGGGTTCAGATAGGTCAGCATCACTGGATGACTATTCTGCCTTCAAAGCTTTAGAAGCTTTTGAAGACTTTTGATCAGCCTTCAGAGCAATTGACTTGCCCTTCTTTGTTGTGATTTCATCTCCAAGTTCTTGCTCATGAACAGTGAGTGTACCAAGAAGTTCATCCATAGTCAAGAAAGTAAGATCCTTGGCTTGGGAGATAGCAGTTACCAAAGGTCTCCACTGCTTAGGTAGACTCCTTAGTATCTTTCCAACCTTCTCAGCATTAGAGTAAACTTTGCCAAGAGACTTTAGGCCATTGATAATAGTTTGGAATCTTCCTATCATCTGAGCAGCAGATTCTCCTTCCTCCATGAGAAACAGTTCATACTTTCTGACAAGTATGGCAATCTTTGATTCTTTAACTTTGGCTGTTCCTTCATGTGTGACAGCTAAGGTGTCCCATATTTCTCTAGCAGAATCACAGGCACAGACCTTTTCAAATTCATCAGGACTGAGAGCACAAATGATGTTGTATCTGGCTTTGTGATTCAGCTCCCACTTTGTCTTTTCTGCAGGGGTCCACTGAGCTTTTGGCTTGTCAGTGTTGTCATCATTTTTAGGAATGAATGGACCATCCGTGATGACATCCCAGAGATCAAAGTCTGTAGATAGAATGAACCATTGAAATCTATCTTTCCAATAGTTGTATTTTCTCCATTGAAGAATGGAGGTCTGGTTAAGGAAGCTCCTTCAGTCTGGTGACTTCCACTAGCTCCAGCAGTCATGTCTATTCTTCAGGATCTTTTACCTCTACACTATTAGATACTCAACCCAGAGGCTGAGCTCTGATACCAACTGAAATAGACAACTATAAACACGAGAAGGGGGGTTGAATTGTGTTTATCAGAAATTAAAATAAAGTTGAAAACTTTTCGCACACAGAATCTAGGTTCAGACAGGTGTAAATTACGTTACACAGACAGGTCACCTGTCTGGTATATTTTTTTTACAGAAAATCACACAAGCAAGCAGATGAAAAACAAGCTTGATAAAAACACTTTTAACCCCTTAGTTAGAAAGCAAATGATATGTAATCAAAACAACTAAAGAGTTTAAGGGAAGAGAGATTAACACAATGATTTATCCTGGTTCACTCTTTAACACAAAGAGCTACGTCCAGTCCTTGGCAGCACCAAGTTTTATCCACTATAACTGATCAGGTTACAGACTCCAAGTATTGTTTGCACACCTAGCCTCTTCAGGCTCCAAGACAAGTATTCTTTGCACACCTAGCCTCTTTAGGAAAGACTGCGTAATAACTTCAAATGATTGAAGAATACAGATAGAATGAATAGAGTAATGGCTCTTTAATGCTTTGTAATCTCTGATATGTTCATCTTCAATGACTTCTGTATTTATAGCCTTCAAACATTTAATATCTGTTAGAGACATTCCTTGCAACGATGGCTTCAAGCAGAGCTTCATTAAATGCAATAGAGTCGTTCTGGGCAGCCATTAATGTAATGAAAACGTTGGTTGTACTCTAACATGAGGGATCATGGCTTTATGCATCGTGCAGTTGCCAAATCAGAGTTGTACAGAATGCTTTTCTACATTGCAGAGTACATTTCCCTTCTTGTGTAATAACCGAGAGTACTAGGGAATAAAGCATGTTGGAAACATTCTTTAACTGGAAGTTTGTCTCTGACTTCTTAGGTTGCTTGAGAGAGTAACCTTCTGAATTTCTGGATAAGCGTGAGAGAGAGATTCATAGTCTTCTGCATGAGAGGACAGCTTCCAAAAGTTTCGTGTACTCGAGTTCTTAACAAAGAACCTTAGACGAGTATGAGAGCAGGGCGGAGACAGGTTGAAACCAATTTGTGGAAAGTCAACAATCCTAGTCAGCAGACAGGTTGACCTTTTGCTTATCCAGACAGGTTGCTACTTAAGTAGACAGACAGGTGAGTTTTGCTATTTTCTGATCTGTACACTAAGTAGACAGGTTACCAACCACAAAGTAGGTTAATTAAATCCTTAACCAATGTTTAGTTTTCATCAAAACTTAGGGAAATGCACACAGATATTTTAGAGACTTAACACGTTTAACCGCCGACCCAACGACCAACCGACCCGCCTAATCCGATGACATGAACGAGCAGAAATGGGTTGGCTTTTCCCCTCTTCGGTTTGGTTCGGATTGGCCCGTTTGGGCTCGAATCTGACCAAACCCGACCATTGTCCAGCCTTAAGGGGCGGCTCCTGGCAGGCTTATAGGCGCAGAGACACATGAATGAACCGATTACACACCGGAGCAATTCTGGGATGGGTGACCTCCTGGGAAGTTTTCCCAAGAAGCATGTGAGTGAGGACAAAGCATGCTGAAAAGACCCGTGTTGGTTTGTGGAGACAGTCGTCAATCAATGTAGCAGCCAGGGATGTTACACATCTTTTCGGTAGCCCATCACTTAAGAACTCCACAGTTAAGCGTGCTTGACTTGAAGCAATTCTGGGATGGGTGACCTCCTGGGAAGTTTTCCCAGGAAGCATGTGAGTGAGGACAAAGCACGCTGAAAAGACTCGTGTTGGTTTGTGGGGACAGTCGTCATTCCATAAAGCAGCCAAGGATGTTACAACAGGGATCCAAATAGGGTAGTTTCCCACGGAGATCATTGAACAAGTAGAATTTTTCATCCCTAATCATGAAACCCCTCTATTGCAAATGTGATGTATCTTTTTGTGTGTGGGATTTCATTGTCTTTTATGAATGGTTTTAACCGATGGATACTGTCAAGTTTAAAATCAATCATGATATATACTAAGATGCTTTTTTAAAAAAGGAAAAAAAAACCTAAATAGTGTGAGTAGGTAGTTGACCAAGTTGCATATAATCCACCTATTTAACTCAATTCATGGTATCAGGAACTAATTAAAAAAAAATCATTTAAGTAGGTAAGACTTTCCTAACACTTATTTTTTTTATTTATAAAACTTCAATCTGAGACTTTACTAAAAGAAAAAGATTTCTTTACCACTCAAACCAACAAGCACCGATACACTTTAACATTGTGTACATAAAGGGTGACAATTGTAGGTTAAATGAATCCTCTCATTCTAATATGTGATATTGATTTTGAATTTGGCCCATATATACGTAAAAAAAAATTGAAACTAGTCCCTATATATACAATTATTTTTAATTTGGTCCTTATTGGTGTTATAATGTCATTGTTGGAGTTAAAATATATGGACCAAATTGAAAATGATTGTCACATATAAGGATTGAATAAAAAATTGTTTAGTCCCTATAATCATTTTTATTTTCATTCTTATATGTGATAATCATTTTTTATTTGGTCCATATACTTTAATTCCAACAAACATCATTATAATACTAATAAACGACGACTACCAAATTAAAAGAAAACCAACAAACAAAAATATCCAAAAGTAGGCTTGTATAGGCCCTACCGGCGACTATTTATTTACAAAGTCCAAACATATAAAAGGAGAAAAAGAAAGAAAGAAAAAAACATAGCGCGGAAACACTCTCCACTCTAGTGTGTATTGTTCCATGGCATAATAGTGCAGTTCAACTTGAGTTCAGAAACCATGTCAATGGATGTTTAAACTTTGAAGTTCCTTGTGTTGTGTCATTCATGGAGATGAGGCATCTTAAGAAGCTACGAACCAAGACCTTTGTGTTCCTTTCCTCATCCACCACTCCAACATTCCACCATTCTTACTTTTCCAATAATAACAACTACCCTTTGATTCCCACATTCCATCAAACCCCACATTCCATAAGAAGATTCACCTCCTAGGCCCAAAAAGATTCGATTTTGATCCCACCCACACAGACCCATCTCTATGCTTCCTTCTTTTGCACCCTCATTCGCCTCTACTTGTCATGTGGCAGGTTCTCTAGAGCCTCTCATGCTTTCATTTCTATGCGTGGACTTGGTCTTGTTCTTGTTTTGCCCTTGTGGAATAACCTTTTGTACCAATTCAATGCCTCTGGTTTGGTTTTTCAGGTAAAACTGTTGTTTTCTTATATGGTCTCTTGTGGGGTTGTGCCTGATGTTTTCAGTGTTAACATGTTGTTTCATTCATTATGAAAAATTGGTGATTTGGATTTGGCTTTAGGATATTTGAGGAACGATCTTTTTGGTACTGTTACTTATAATACTATCATTTGGGGTTTCTGTGAGCAAAGGTTTACTGATTAGGGTTTTGGGTTGTTGTTTGAAATGGTTAAAAGGGGTTTGTGTGTTGATTCAGTTACTTGCAATATACTGGTTAAGGGGTATTGCAGAATTGGGTTGATTCAGTATGCAGAGTGGATTATGTACAACTTGGTTGATGGAGGGATTCAACAAGATGTTATTGGTTTGAACTCCTTTTTATATTTTGATGTATTTTTGAGAGGCGAGCTGGGTAGTTCAGGACCTCTGTATGTACCTCTATGACGAGTTTGTATCTTTTACTTTTCTAGTGTCTGTATAGTTTCTTCTAGGTTTTTGGTCCCTATGTTGGTACTAAATGTATTCTGATGACGGTTTATAACTATTATGTTTATATATGGTGAATTTTTCTCGTTGTGCATGTTTAAATGGGTTTTAATTTTACAGATTTATGGTATTATAATACTTCCGCATGTAATAAAGCGCGCTAGCGTTAATAACCGGATTAATGCTTAGTTAATTAGGTTCTTCGTTAATGGGACATCGAAGTGTCTCAACCCGAGCGAGTGAAAGAGAGAGAGGCAGAATGAGATATTGGAGCAAAGTGGTTGTGCTAAGATAGGAGCAGAATGGTGGAACAAGAGCACAACATAAACAGGAAGAAGAAAAAGATGGTTGTCAATTGAGATGCTAACAGGGGTAATTTTGTCCCAAATTTTCATTAAAGTCCAATGCCTATTTGTCCGCTTGTTTCTCTCTCTTATATAACATGTGCATTTTACGGAAGCTAGCACTCATGGCTTTTCACAAAAGCACAAAAATGTGCTTTTTTTAAGTGCTTCTACTTTTTTTCTATACAAAAAAAGTCAATCCAAACACCCATTTTTTTATTTATTTATAAAAACACTTTTATTTTAAAAATAAGTGCTTTGTGTAGGAAAAAGGAACGCATCCTTTGAAGGGGAAAAAAACAAAAAGACGATCATGAACTAGAAGAAGAGCAAGCTGCTCCAACTTTTCAAACACCTGCACCAACTCAAAAGCTAAGTTCCAATTTTGACAAGGTCAATCTGATGAACTAATTGGCTTCTCTAGTCTTTGATTTCTTAGTCAAAGACACCCCTTCAACATCTTTTGCTCCTCCACTGGAGTTTTCCCTACCTGGTATAGAAGAAGAAACCTTTTCTAAACTAGAAGGTAAGAAGGTTGAAAAATTCATCTCACTTTGCTCAAATGTCCTTATTGTGGAAAAGAAGTAATAAGGATCAAAGAGGATTAGAAAAGGCTATTTTGGGGCATGATGAAAATTTAGAAGACCTTGAATCACCTGGTGGACTTTGTTTATCATATGGCTAAATGGTATTCTAACACGGTGCTTTCGCATGTCGCACGAAATGCAGCTGCCATACCTTATATCCCTTATTCTCCATACACAGAAGCTCCCAAAACTGCTTTAAGGGTGAGTGTGAGACGGGTCGAGATGGGTTAGGTTCGTCCCTCACTCGGACCTAATTGCCAATTCTTTTAACCCGAACCTGACCTTGGACCTGAAAGAACCCAATCATGTTCGGGTTTGATTAAGATCAGGCCTAGATAGGATGGGACCGGGCTGGCCCAAAGTGTGGAGAATATGTTAGGATACTTTGACATAGATTAAAATTATTAACCTTTTCAAGCCATTTCCAAAAATTGTTCACCTAAGACTCCAAATATATGTAGCAGCCAACAAAGTTGCCACTGTTATTGAGTGTACAGACACCCCAAATCCAATAGAATAATCTTCATGCCTGAAAAGGAATAAAATGAGTTACTAGTTACAACATTGTAGACTCCATATTGTTAATTACTTGATATCATAATTGTATAACATTCAGGATTCGTGCAACTTGCATAAAAATTCCAGCCTGCAGACTCCAAATTAAACACCTTATAGTCAAACCCAGACAAGGGAAGCTTTTGAAGACACGGTCAACTCCAAAAAAATTCCTTCCTTACATATCTTGTCTGCAATAAGATAATTCTGAAATAGGGAAAACAAAAAATCATGAGTACCAACATTATTGGAAATAAAAGTTACAATCTGTCAAAATAAAAAAAGAAGAAGATTGGAAATAGGGATAAGAGAGGGACAAAAAGAAGATTGAACATATTCTACCTTCAACTACATCTTGAGTACCAACATTAAATATCGTGCACCAAATAGCATTTGCTTATAGAAAACAGGGAGCTTGGTCACGGTCATACAAAACTACAAATCTCAGTCATTCCAATTAACATAACTTTTACTAATGTGAAAAATATAGCACCAGTAAAAACACCGGCATATAACATAACATGGTACATTACAGCAACAGCTCAAAATGGCAAACACTGTGGCATAAATATGATAGTTTTACATAAGTAAATTAAAATATATGTTTTATGACATAAATATGATAGTTTTGTGATTTGGCATGACCCTAATAATTTCAGTTAATTACATTGGTGTTTTATTAGGTTTATTGGGCCTTACCCATCCTTAGACCCAAGGGTTATGTTAAGAAAAGGTATTATCCCTTTTCGCCTTCCATTTATCTTCTATTGAAACCCTTGAGAGATAACCTAGAGACAAAGTGAGCATGGAGGAGAAGGATCCATTGGAAAGTGTGACACCCTCTAGCAGTACATATCCTAGATTAAGCTAAACAAACCAGTAACTTAAAATAGCAATAAACCAGTAATTAAGCATAGAAGTTTCCATCCTAGTACATATCCTAAACTTAATAAACTTTCTAGTTACATATTCATGAATGGCAAGGGGTTATTTGCCGCATGCTTAAGCCAGTGCATCCTTTTCTCCTCGGAATCTTGCAAGGCAACAAACACCTCCCTCGCTGGCTTGAACATCAGCAGCTGACAGCATTTGGTGTGCAAAACAAGATCATTTGCAACTTCAACCATGTTCTGAAGCTCGGCCAGCACTTGTCCTATAGATGCACAAGCCATTGCATCATTGCGTGACCTACATGTTTCAGCTATCACACTAACAACCTCAGCTATCTTTAAGGAGGAATTGGCTTTTTTCTTGACAATCTTTTCAGCTTGACTAGTTCTCTTTCTCTTCTCTCCACTCCTCTGGCTGCCCATTCCTTGGCTATGAGTTCCTTGAGAAGCATTCAGATTAATGGTTGTAAATTCATTCGTTGCTCCAACACTAGCATATTCACTATCACCCGAGGCTTCCTCCATATCTACGCCAACACTTTCTAGGCATGGGCGGTACCCATCGTTAGGATCATCACCATGCCCATTAGGCCATATCCCACATGAGGGTGCCCAAGCAAACTCTCCGGTAGCAACTACATCCTTGAAACGTGTAGTCAATTGGGGAGCAAATGGAAGTCCCTTGTTCCTAAATTTGCCATATAGGGGTTTTCCTGCATGTTTACCACTTATCATCAAAAGATAAATACACTATATATAAAACATACACTTTTTTTATAATGCACATGATGAAACCACATACCAATTGCTTGCTTTCCCACCACTCATCTGATGCGTCAATAGTATTCCTCACATTGTCCCATCCTAAGCCAGTTTCTTTGCCAAATAATTTATACCATACTCTCCATTCCTTTCTTAAGTTATCATACCTATTCTTCAACTTTGTCCTGTCATACTTCCTTCCAGTTAACTCATTAAACTTGGATACAATACCTTTCCACCCTTTCTTGGTAAAGCTAGTACCGAGACGTTCTCCCTTGGAAACTTGATCCAAGCATGCTAAGATGAAGCATTCGGTCACCCTATGATCCCAGGAAGCTTTTTCTCTCTGCACTTCGTTGTTACTTGGGTTCCTCTTAAAAGTACTCATTGATCTATGTACACAACGTAGGAAATAAAATAAAGGTACTAGTATATAAGCTATCAAAATTCAAGGAGGCTAAAATTTACAAAGAGATATAGACTTATTTTGTATGGATTCTTCATACTTATAGTTCAAGTCCCTAACACTGAAGTTCTGTTCAAAATGAAAATTGGACCCCTAAAATGGTGCATGCGCAATCTTTCTTATAACAACTACTATGTGTGTGTATATATAGTTATAACCTTCTGCCATAGAGTATATTAAAAACTAAATCACACATAACAAAAAGGGTAAGAGCATAATAGCAAACCAGAAATAGATTTAACACTTGCAAATTTGTTTAGTTTTTACAGAACTATATCACAACCAACAATCCAACACCAAATGACAAATAGAAAAACAGAGATAACAGTTACAAATTTGTATCACAGTCTACAGTCCAGATTGCAAATAAAGATTGATCATTGAAAAATCAAGCAAATATTTATCAGCATAACAGGGGTGGCAAAGTAAAACACAAAGCAAATGTAGAGGGGAAAAAGAATATGCAAGGTAGAAGGTAGAAATAATTATTAAACACATTTGCAACTTCATACCAAGCATGCAGAGGGGCAAAAGCTACCCTATATCTGGAAGAATACACTTTTTAGATGAAGATCCTACAGCAGAATAGAGTCACCGAATTGTTCTGAAGCAAATGAGAAGGAGGAGAGTCCTATATATAATTGAAAGAGAATGACAATAAACAATAAATATTGGTAGGTAAATATGGTTGAAATGAATAAATTTATAATAAATTGTAACAAACAAAAGTAATAGGCTGATACATTTTCATCGGAGCATACAAGCTTTCAGGATGTGTAGAAGACAGAGTTTCCTTCTTAGAGAAAGGAGCACATTGAATCTTTGGATACAAATCTGAGAATAATCACCATAAAGGAAAGAATTGAAGGAAGAAATGAATGAATTGAAGAAAGGAGCACAATGAATGAAAGGAAAAATTGAAGAATTGTTGGTGAGCACCATAAATACATACCAAATGACAGTGAAGCACCATAAATGGCAGATGCAGGCGCATGCAGCTAGAAGAAGGGCAAAAGGAAGGGCTATAGGAGAATATCCATTCAAAATCGAGTTCCCTAGACTCCCCTTTGATTCAAAATCGAGTTCCCTAGACTCAAAAGCTAGGATGAGCAGCTTCATTTCACACGCGCTTTTGGGGATGAGAAATCGTGTTCTTCATTGTTGCTAAACATACGGGTCTTCACTGAGAAATCACGTTCGAGCCCTAGACGTGCGTTTGAGGAAAGGGGGACGCCGAACTAAACACGCACTACCCCGAACAATTAAATATATCAATAAAACATTCATTTATTATAAAATAAAACATAAACGTAAGGTAGCGAGTACCACATGTATCAAAACATAATAACGCGAAAAAAGAAACATAAACATAGAGCATAATTAAAATCAAACATAAACTTAAACCCAATGCCTCGATGTCACATATCAGAGCTGGTAACCAAATCTAAAGATTACATCGAAAAACTACTAACATAAAAGAAAAATCCTAAACTACGAGCAAGCAATCTCCTCGGAGTCACTACTCAACAAGCTGCTCACCATCCTCTGCATAAACTAAGATTCATGCAAGAAACAGCAAAAGATGGGGAGTAAGAAACTATACATATGAACATAATGGCAATAGGATGGTTGGCAAGATGTTTATGCAACAAATAGCAAATCATAACATAACAAATCATAACATAGCAAGTATAACATACATTATTCACAAAGCATATCACATAATTCAACCATATAATGCAATGTGACTTTACTACTCCGAATGCATGTGGATCCATCAATACCGGAAATATGACTTTGGAGTTACATGTCCACATTGGCCAATAAGCACCAACGACGGCAGTCCACCAAGCCATAGGTGAACCCCTAGGATAGCCGATGCACCTTACTCTCGGATGCACCACCACAGGGGCGCACGATTCACCTAACTCTTGGATGAATCACCATGGATGGCTACTCTCGGGCGACCTCCCTTGTCATCGGACCCCTCCTAATAACTTCGTGCATAAATGCATGCATACCAACAAACAATTAACCGTTATTCACCACCTCAATCAACACCATTTATTTATGGTTTAACGTCTTTGGCCAATAAGCACCAAAGTTTAACATTATCTTTAATATTTATTTAACAACTTTGGCCAATAAGCACTAAAGTCCACTTTGACCAATAAGCATCAAAGTTTACCAACATCAACACCTTGACCAATTAGCATCAAGGCAACTTTGACCAATAATCATCAAAGTTTGTCAACGTACGGTAATTCATCATTACCGTCTTAATCATCATTAATGTCTTCATCAATAATTATTCTAGTTAAGGTTTTTAACAATAATTGTAGGATTGGACTATTTCTCTTGTTTTTACTTCAGTGATTGTCTTATCCTATAATAGGAAAATCTGGGTGATACCACCCAAACTCCACTTAACGTCAAATTTTGATTGGGGAGCACGGTCGTGCTAACCCCCCAGCACGGGCTTGCTTGCATTGAACGCCGGCGTGCTGCCTATATGCAGGGTCGTGCTCACTGTAGCGCGGCCCTACGAATCTGGGCAGAAAGTTTGGAAACCCTTGCCAAACTTCCTGGGGCACTCATAGATCAATCCTATTGGCTTTATACTACACTATTGAATATAAATCTCACATCTCTTTACTAATCTTTATGTCATGTCTTATGAGCAATTTTTGGAATTAGATCTTTAATCCTTATTCCATTGTTAATATCCCTAAAGCACTCATGGATCAATCCTAGAGTCTTTACTATATCATTGAACATTAACCTCGCCTCTCTTTACTATGATTCATGTTTTATGAATATTTAATTAACATATTCATCACTAACATTCCTTGTGTCATTAATTGGTACGTTTATAGCAACAACAACATTCATCAACCTCAGCATCAGATGTAACACCCCCCTTGGGCATTACTTTGTAACACGTGCGGAAATAAATTAAAACATTAATTCGCTGGTTGCTTTCGGAAAATAATTTTTTTTTAATTTATAATATTGTCTCAAAATGGTGATAAATTTTTTTCCTTATCTTTTCTTTTTCGTCAACCACAACAACAACGTAAGTATAACCGTATAGGAATAAATATGTATATAACATATTACAACTATATTGCGTCGTACTGTTTTCACACCTAGACCTTTATAAATATAGATCCCCTTATTGAAAAACAACAAAATACTAGAAACAAAACCTAAGTTGGTCACACCTATAATATAGACATAATAGTAAGGAAACGTTGGCATGCTCCGAACTAAGGAAACTTCTTCTTATAGTCATCACATCCCTTGAGTGGTTCATCTGGACTCGGATATAAATATATGCACAAGTAGAGAAACCAACAATAAAACTTGCAAGAGTGAGAAACTAATATATGGATTTAACACGACAACTATATGCGCGACCCAAAAGAAAGCATATATACATATACATTTCCATAAATAAACAAGTACCTATCACTGGGTTTCATACCCGATCACCGTCTTTTGAAAACAAATGCATGAACACTTCAACTTTCAACGTCTAACTTTTCACTTAATCTCCGGAGATCCCAACACCGTGTAAATGAGCTGATCAAGCTCGATTGCCAGATATGCTAGGCACAACGTAGCATGGGATACCATACTTAACAACGTAGCATGGAATACCTTATCTATCAAGGCACCATACATAACAACGTAGCAGGAATACCTTATCATTAAGGCATCATACATAAAACGTGAGCACGTCTGCCAATGAATGCATATAAAACGTTTTGTTTTTGACACTTTTCTTTGTGTTCATTCTTCTTTTGTCGAAGCTCAAGATGGCTTACGACTATTCGTAAATTTCAACGTGTTAGACTTTCAATGTTAGAACAGGACACGAAGTCCGAGTTCTCAATCACAAAACCTTAGACATTGCAATCAGTCTTGGGTTCGTGGTGATAGAAAATAATATTCACCATTAACAACATTCATCACAACGTATAACAACGTATAACGTTATAACGTGTAACAACGTAACACGGATCAAAGATCTTAGTGCTTGTAATTAAGAATGCAGTATCACGACGTCTCGAATACTAGGTTTACGTTAACACTGTTTTCGTTTGGTGAAACACAAAATCAAAACAAAACTTCCGAAATTTATCCAAGTTGTCGGGAATAACTTGTTGTATAAAACTATTTTACAGAAAATACATTTACATTGGAAATTTGTTTTACAAAATCACTTGAAATGCATTTTCTTTCATAAAATCACTATTTTGAACTTGAAAATATTGCTTTGATACAAATTCTCTATTTTAACTAATATTACCGTTTTAAGTAATCTACCATAAATATTATCGGAATTGTCCGACGTTTGACGTTTTAAAAAAAATGTTAAGTCCCAATATGACTTTTCTAGCTAAAATAATTTTTCCAACACTGTAATAAAATTATTTTGGAAACTTATTTTCCTAAAACAACATTTTATAATATTTGGAAACTTCTTACGTATAAACTAGCAGTACAAAAATATTTTCACAGTTACGTCCTCACTCTGACTCATAAATTGTTTTTACACTAATAAATCATTAAAATAATAATATTCCTCAACATTTCTTATTTTTCCCAAATAAAATTTTTATCCATATTATATTCCAACATTTCTCCATTAAATATTGAATATATATAATTTTTAAAGCTTCTTAAAGCTTTTATCTGATTAATTGATTGGGCACTGACCACTGTCAGGCTTCTCAAATCTCAAACAAACATTCCATAACAATATCATAGCAATATTCCCAGACAGATCATGCATCATAACATCATTATATAACTGTAAGTAAACACTTAACCGCAAATAAATAAACACTGATATAAATAACACAACTTAAAACAAGTCAAGCAAAACACCACAACCACAGATAAGTATATAGACCAACCACAGATAGCATGTAGCCATCGGATAAATCCCTTAGGCAATCCCCTCTTTCCTATTGAAGATTTTTCCTTGCCGAGTTGAAATTTCGTCAAACGTCCGGTTTCCGCAAAACACGTACTCGACTTACACAACAATTTATCCTTAAATCAAAACACAACAAATAATTATCAATCAAGCACTAAATACACCTATCCTCCTATATGATAGGTTCGGCCATGAGGTGATTAATTGGCTAAAAATTTCTAAAAATCCTAAGTTTGTGGATTAGTGATCTTTAATCACTTGAAACCCTAAAACAAAGATTAGAATACAAGGATTGAAATAAAATATTCCAACCTTTCAAAAGCTCTAATTCTGCCATGACACTTAACCTAGGTTAGATATTTCAAAAATTTACATACTCTTAGATCCATGACCTTAGAGTAGTGTAAAGTTAAGATAAATTATCATAAGTTGAAAAATGAAACAAAATCTTTCAACTCCTCAAGAACATAATTTCGGCCATTAGCACAAATATGGCTTAGAGATTTTCATTTGATTAAACAAGCATGGATTCAATACCTATATGAGCCATAAGATTGAATCAAGCAAGGCTAGTCTTAAAAAATGAACAAAGTCCTTCCCCCACAACAAGTTAGGGTTCGGCCTCAACAAAATAAATAGGCACTAAATTTTTGTTTGATGTATCCTCTTGGATCTTAAATATAGAGAGGATAATAAAATCATAGAAATTGGTTTCATGCTCATTGGATTTTTCTATGATTTACTATGAATTTTCAAAGTTTCTAGATCTAGAAATTGAAAATTATGAACATGGCTTCAAAACACAAAAATAATTGAAGAACATGATGATGATTGAGTGAGAGAAGCATCGTATACCTCTTATAAATGAAAAATGAGCAAGGATTCAAGTAGTTGCTTCCCAAAACAAGGCTATGGAAACTTTGAGTTTTTTGAGAAAATGGAGGAAAAGCTTCGTGGAGAAGATGATGACAAGCTTAAATAGCAATGAAATGGGCTCATTTTGAGGGTTTGGGCCGTGGCTTTTGGGGGCAAAAGGGTCCAAGGCATAAATTTTTGTGGTATAAAGATGACTTAAGGACAAAATGGTATCTTGCCTAAGGTATTCATGAAAATTATGTGGTTGAGATTGAAGGAGAGGTGGCTGATTTGCGTCCACAAATTGTGGGGCAAACTTATCATTTCAATGAAAGTTCAAGGGTAAAATAGTCCAAGGGCAAAATGGTCTTTATACTAGTTTGAAGAAATATCTAGATTTTTTGTTAAATGTAATCATGAGATGGGTGACTCATCCATATGACTCACTACCCTAGGTGGCACCATATCTCAGCCTCCGATGTCGGGTTTTGTCTCTGCACGTCAGTTCTCGACTCCGTCGATTACCTGATTTAGGGTTTTATGCCCGAATCAAGTATAATAACTTATTTATTTTGAAAATTTTCAAAATAACCTCTATCGTTGGAAATGAGATATAAAATCTATTCATTTCGTTCTCGGGTCAAAATTAGGTTTTCTGATCAGTAAAATCTTACTGTCAGTGAAAACGCGGACCGAGTTTCGTCTAAATTTTCAACCCAAAATTTAACCGTGTACTTATAAAAATAAGTATAATATGAACATGACTTTGGTTTTCCCAAAATCATTTTCTAAGTTTTGGATAAAAATATAAATGTATTTATATAATTTCTGATATTAGAAAGTAGCAAAAGTCGGGGTGTTACAGACTACCCCTCTTAAAAAAATTTCGTCCTAGAAATTTCGTGACACAAAGCTAGACATAGGCTAACTCAAATATTTCACACAATCTATCGAAATAAAAGAATGTGTTGAGTCCGAATTAAAAGTATAGTTAAAAGATTACCACCATAGTTTGAAGTCTCAGTTCCCCTCACATTATAAACTCTACCCGTAGTCGTCAGTTTATTAGTGCTGGTGTTATTGGTAGTAGGTCCATGCCCTGGAGCATTGCAATCCCTCGAAAGATGTCAAACTTGATCACAATTAAAGCACTTCATTCCCCTCACTGGGCATTTATCAGCCATATGATTTTGGTCTACACATTTGCAACACCTCCTAATTTGTCCTCGGTTTTGGCTCTGTTGACCTCCACTTCCCGACTCAGAATTATTGGGACGATGCTGTTGCTGATTCTGGTTATTTCCTGGTAGTCGGAAATAAGGTTCATTCTGCACTTGTTTTCCTTTTTTGCTCTGGAATTGACCCTTCGACCTAGTCGGTCCTCCTACAGCTCCTCTGTTGTCTCTTTCTTTCCTCATCAGCTTTATTTTTCTACACTTCTCGACTAAGGCTTGGAAATTCTGAATTTCTAATGGTAGCACTGATTCTTTAATCTCGAAACGCAGTCCCCCCTCGAAACGCTCACACTTCCAATCATCGTCTGGATTATTCTGAAAAAAACGAAAATACTTGGCAAGCGATTCAAACCTTGCCGTGTATTCTCCAACAATTAAATCTCTCTGCTGAAGTCACAGAAATTCTTTCTCCCAGCTTGCGCCCTTTGAGGAAAATACTTGTTCAAGAACATGTTTCGGAATACTTCCCAAGTAATCACCTGATTCTCTGCTTCTAGCAGCTGTTGGGTGCCTTTCCACCAATACTCAGGATCACCTACCAACAGAAATGTAGCATAAGATACTCTTTCACTCTCTCTGGACTGTGTATGAGTTCGAATATCTTCTCTAGCTCCTGAATCCATAAATCAGGTTTTACAGGATCCACGTCTCCATGGAATTGTGATGGCTCCTGACGCCTAAAAGCAGTTAGATTTTTGCCTTCAGCTGCCTGTTCAGCTCGAGCCTGCTCCTGTTGGTTCTGGGCAGCCATTGTAGCAGTCTGATTTGCAATAGCAGCTACCACGTGCTCCATAGCCTGTGCTGCATAATCCACTCCTTCTTCATAATTCTCATTCATGTCACCACGACCGCCTCTACGGCCTCTTCCACGACCGCGCCCACGTCCTCATCCACGTCCACCTTCTGGTGCTGGTTCCATAACTGACCTGTCCAAACAAAATCAGTTAGACCACACCAGAAAATGAAACGCGTAATTATATTAACATTCATTACTTCTAAGAGGTAATTCAAACAAGTCCTAATCAGAGAACACACAACATCAACACAATAGCCCTATTCCCCAACATTCCCGAAAGATTCGACCAGCTCTGATACCACTAATGTAACACCCCCCCTTGGGCATTACTTTGTAACACATGCGAAAATAAATTAAAACATTAATTCGCTGGTTGCTTTCGGAAAATAAAATTTTTCTAATTTATAATCTTGTCTCAAAATGGTGATAAAATTTTTTCCTTATCTTTTCTTTTTCGTCAACCACAACAACAACGTAAGTATAACCGTATAGGAATAAATATGTATATAATATCTTACAACTATATTGCGTCGTACTATTTTCACACCTAGACCTTTATAAGTATAGGTCCCCTTATTGAAAAACAACATACTAGAAACAAAACCTAAGCTGGTCACACCTATAATACAGACATAATAGTAGTAAGTAAACGTCGGCAAGCTCCGAACTAAGGAAACTTCTTCTTATTGTCATCACATCCCTTGATTGGTTCATCTGGACTCGGATATAAATATATGCACAAATAGAGAAACTAACAATAAAACTTGCAAGAGTGAGAAACCAATATATGGATTTAACACGACAACTACATGCGCGACCCAAAAGAAAGCATATACACATATACATTTCCATAAATAAACAAGTAGTCTATCACTGGGTTTCATACCCGATCACCGTCTTTTGAAAACAAATGCATGAACACTTCAACTTTCAACGTCTAAATTTTCACTTAATCTCCGGAGATCCCAACACCGTGTAAATGAGCTGATCGAGTTCGATTGCCAGGTATGCTAGGCACAACGTAGCATGGGATACCATACTTAACAACATAGCACAGAATACCTTATCTATCAAGGCACCGTACATAACAACGTAGCACGAATACTTTATCATTAAGGCATCATACATAAAACATGAGCACGTCTGCCAATGAATGCATATAAAATGTTTTGTTTTTGACACTTTTCTTTGTGTTCATTCTTCTTTTGTCGAAGCTCAAGATGGCTTACGACGATTCGTAAATTTCAACGTGTTAGACTTTTCAATGTTAACACAGGAAACGAAGTCCGAGTGCTCAATCACAAAACCTTAGACATTGCAATTAGTCTTGGGTTCGTGGTGATAGAAAACAATATTCACCATTAACAACGTTCATCACAACGTATAACAATGTTACAACGTGTAACAACGTAACACGGATCAAAGATCTTCGTGCTTGTATTTAAGAATGCCAGTATCACGACATCTCGAATACTAGGTTTAAGTTAACACTGTTTTCGTTCGGTGAAACACAAAATCAAAACAAAACTTCCGAAATTTATCCAAGTTGTCGGGAATAACTTGTTGTATAAAACTATTTTACAGAAAATACGTTTACGTTGGAAATTCGTTTTACAAAATCAC
The DNA here is from genome assembly GCA_035048595.1 of Echinosophora koreensis. Classification (NCBI taxonomy): domain Eukaryota; kingdom Viridiplantae; phylum Streptophyta; class Magnoliopsida; order Fabales; family Fabaceae; genus Echinosophora; species Echinosophora koreensis. The sequence continues at coordinate 2,112,604 of JAPCYP010000025.1, read as the reverse complement.
TTGAAATGCATTTTCTTTCATAAAATCACTATTTTGAACTTGAAAATATTGCTTTGATACAAATTCTCTATTTTAACTAATATTACCATTTTTAGTAATCCTACCTACCATAAATATTATCGAAATTATCCGACGTTTGACGTTTTAAAAAAACATTTTAAGTCCAAATATGACTTTTCTAGCTAAAATAATTTTTCCAACACTGTAATAAAATTATTTTGGAAACTTATTTTCCTAAAACAATATTTTATAATATTTGAAAATTTCTTACGTATAAAACTAGCAGTACAAAAATATTTTCACAGTTACGTCCTTACTCTGACTCATAAATTGCTTTTACACTAATAAATCATTAAAATAATAATATTCCTCAACATTTCTTATTTTTCCCAAATAAAATTTTTATCCATATTATATTCCAACATTTCTCCATTAAACATTGAATATATATAATTTTTAAAGCTTCTTAAAGCTTTTATCTGATTAATTGATTGGGCACTGACCACTGTCAGGCTTCTCAAATCTCAAACAAACATTCCATAACAATATCATAGCAATATTCCCAGGCAGATCATGCATCATAACATCATAATATAACTGCAAGTAAACACTTAACCGCAAATAAATAAACACTGATATAAATAACACAACTTAAAACAAGTCAAGCAAAACACCACAACCACAGATAAGTATATAGACCAATCACAGATAGCACGTAGCCATCGGATAAATCCCTCAGGCAATCCCCTCTTACCTCTTGAAGATTTTTCCTTGCCGAGTTGAAATTTCGTCAAACGTCCGGTTTCCGCAAAACACGTACTTGACTTACACAACAATTTATCCTTCAATCAAAACACAACAAATAATTATCAATCAAGCACTAAATACACCTATGCTCTTATATGATAGGTTCGGCCATGAGGTGATTAATTGGCTAAAAATTTCTAAAAATCCTAAGTTTGTGGATTAGTGATCTTTAATCACTTGAAACCCTAAAACAAAGATTAGAATACAAAGATTGAAATAAAATATTCCAACCTTTCAAAAACCCTAATTCTGCCATGACAATTAACCTAGGTTAGAGATTTCAAAAATTTACATACTCTTAGATCCATGACCTTAGAGTAGTGTAAAGTTAAGATAAATTATCATAAGTTGAAAAATGAAACAAAATCTTTCAACTTCTCAAGAACATAATTTCGGCCATGAGTACAAATATGTCTTAGAGATTTTCATTTGATTAAATAAGCATGGATTCAATACCTATATGAGCCAAAAGATTGAATCAAGCAAGACTAGTCTTAAAAAATTGAACAAAGTCCTTCCCCCACAATAAGTTAGGGTTCGGCCTCAACAAAATAAATAGGCACGAAATTTTTGTTTGATGTATCCTCTTGGATCTTAAATATAGAGAGGATAATAAGATCATAGAAATTGGTTTCAGACTCATTGGATTTTTCTATGATTTACTATGAATTTTCAAAGTTTCTAGATCTAAAAATTGAAAATTATGAACTTGACTTCAAAACAGAAACATAATTGAAGAACATGATGATGATTGAGTGAGAGAAGCATGGTACACCTCTTAGAAATGAAAAATGAGCAAGGATTCAAGTAGTTGCTTCACAAAACAAGGCTATGGAAACTTAGAGTTTTTTGAGAAAATGGAGGAAAAGCTTCATGGAGAAGATGATGACAAGCTTAAATAGCAATGAAATGGGCTCATTTTGAGGTTTGGGCCATGGCTTTTGGGGGTAAAAGGGTCCAAGGCATAAATTTTTAGGGACAAAAGAGTAATCTTACAAAATGGCATTTTTGTGGTATAAAGATGACTTAAGGACAAAATGGTATCTTGCCTAAGGTAATCATGAAAATTATGTGGTTGATATTGAAGGAGAGGTGGCTGATTTGTGTCCACAAATTGTGGGGCAAACTTGTCATTTCAATGAAAGTTCAAGGGTAAAATAGTCCAAAGGCAAAATGGTCTTTATACTAGTTTGAAGAAATATCTAGATTTTTTTGTTAAATGTAATCATGAGATGGGTGACTCATCCATATGACTCACTACCCTAGGTGGCACCATATCTCAGCATCCGATGTCGGGTTTTGTCTCTGCACGTCAGTTCTCGACTCCGTCGATTACCCGATCTAGGGTTTTATGCCTGAATCAAGTATAATAACTTATTTATTATGAAAATTTTCAAAATAACCTATATCGTTGGAAATGAGATATAAAATCTATTCATTTCGTTGTTGGGTCAAAATTAGGTTTTCTGATCAGTAAAATCTTACTGTCAATGAAAACGCAAACCGGGTTTCGTCTGAATTTTCAACCCAAAATTTAACCGTATACTTATAAAAATAAGTATAATATGAATATGACTTTGGTTTTCCCAAAATCATTTTCTAAGTTTCGGATAAAAATATAAATGTATTTATAAAATTTTCGATATTAGAAAGTAGCAAAAGTCGGGGTGTTACATCAAACATCAATGCACTCAACCATATCATAACATCATCGTCGATACTTTTAATGGTTAAAACATACCAATATATAAACAACATAGATATTCATGTAACAAACATCATCAATTAATCATATAGCACACATCAGGATCATGGGTTAACCCTTCATCTTACGCTACCCCAAAGCCTACATGTTCATACTATCCATTATCCCCATACCTGGTATGAAGATCTTGACTATTGCCCGACGTCAAAGGATCTACTCTTGGCTCCCTCGAACAGATCGATGAGTTCCTCAAGCCTTGGCCAAATCATCAAAAGGGAGAACCATCAATCTCTATTCCAAGAATAAAAACAAGCAAAGAGACTAACAAAGGATAACTACTGTACCTTAATTGACACTAGCACGCGCGACTTCTCCCCAAACGAAAGCAAGAATGCCAAGAACTTCGAAGAGTTCAAAGGCAAGAGGAAAGAGAGGTTTTTGTCGCACAAGGATTGTGAGCAGTGTCAAAATGAGGGTTGTAACTCGTAACCCTTCTAAACTCACCTATATATAGCATCAGCCCTCGAGCAGGCCTTGCTCACGCTGAGCACGGGCGTGCTTAAAGGAGCACAGGGTCTGCACTAACTCCGTCAGACGCTCCATTTTCCGACACAGTCGTGCTCCCCTTGAGCATGGCCGTGCTCTTGGCTCGCGCAGCCACTAGAGCACGCCTAAGAGCACATGCTCATGAGGCAAAAATGGACTTTTCACCAGAAAATATCACTTCACCCCATTTTAACTTCCCTAAGGCATATGTCTAATAAACTAGCACATCAACAACCATATATAACTCATATAAACACATCAAGGCTTATATACGAAAAACGGGGTGTTATAGAAAGCAAGGAGCTTGGTGTTTCCATCTCTCCTTCAATTTTTGTTTTCAATTTTGGAGACTCAACTATTACAACCTGTTCCTGCCGAGTTCCGAGTTACCGGAACCTCGCCGTAAACGTCCAGACCAATGGGGTTGTTTTAGACCGTGGCTTGACAGAATACTTATATTCCGGTCCTACGTATCCCAATGGGAATCAAAGCCAGACGTAGTTCTTTGTTCAACCTTTGATCACGTGGTGCATCAATCTCTTAATCTTGTATCTGATGTACTCCGGTGGGCAAGGACTTATTGACAGTCTCTTGATCACAACCGGGACCTCTAATACGCTTAAGAGAGAACACCAAACTCAAGTGAAAGTTAAAGTGAGTCTCCTCTTAGACTCTTCCTCTTTTTATAGAGGAGTAGAGGGGTAAACCGATCCTATTTTTTAGGATCTAGTTCGTCTCTTATCACTTATCACTTATCTTTGCTGGGTTTTAGATAAGTGTATCGTTAAGTTAGTTAGGCTTCCGAGCTCGGTGGCCGAGCTTACCACCTCGGCCAGTACACAAGCCCCCCAAGCTTCGAGTTCAAAAGAGCGAAGAAGTTTTCATGACAGAAGCCGAGCTTGCCCTTTGAAGAATATCTGAGTTCATGGCTTAGGTTTTGGTTTTCCTTTTTGCCGTGCTTTTAGTGACCGACTGCATCTCGGCCAACCTGTGAGCTCGGTGGCCTCAGTTGGCCGAGCTTGACACTTTACTATTCATGACTCGGTTCGTGACTTTCTCAGGTCGGTGGGTTTGTTAGCCAAACTTTATACCTCGGGGGCATGCACTACCTCGGCTCATACACAAGCCCCCCAAGTTTGAAGCTTCATAGAGCGTACAAGCTTTACCGAAGGAGCCGAGCCGAACGGAGAAAAGAACGGTCACTGAAAATTTGTATGGTGACGTCAGTTTCCCAGTACCCGAGATGAAAAGGGGCGTTGCCTTGCCTTTAAGACCAGACTTGCTTGTGACACGTGGCCCTTTTGGCCACATTTCCCAGGTCTGCTCTGCGGCTGCGGATGGGAGTTGCAGCGTGTAAACCGATGCTCTTACCACGTGTGACTCCAAGAGTGGTGTGCCGAACCCTCGTAGACCTGAGGAGACGTTTTGGTTCCTTGACACGACAACTGCCATCATTATTTCAACAGTAACATTTCGTTTCTTTCCTCTATAAATTGAAGGAAAACCTAGAGGCAGAGCCTCATTTGTCCCTGTTCTCTTCTACTCGAGCTTCTTCTTCTTCAAGCTCTTAATCATCCTTTTTTGTTCAAGGTACGTCCTATTTTCTTCCAAATTTCATTTCTTCTTTGTTTTGGCCATGGAGTCTTCTTTTGAGGTTTCCCAGAATGCCTCCTCCGGTGTTCAAATCTTAGAGCCCGAAATCGACCGTATTGGGGGATCTCCTCACCCTTCTACTCCTTCTTCCAACAATGACGGTGGTGCCCACGGTGCCTCCTCCGCCTCTGAGAGTAGCTCTGCTACTCCTGACGCTGTCATTGCCCCCAAGCGCCGCCAACGTGCTAGGAAGATGCCTAGAGTCCCCTACCCTGATATTACTATCCCTGGGTATTTCTGGGTTAGACCTGATGCTGGGGCCTTTCATTCGAACTTTAGGAATCCAGAATCTCTCGAAACCATTAGGGATAAGGTGGGCACCCTTCCTGGTACGGTGGAATGCTTGCCTTGCTCAGAAGATGAGCATGTATTCCTTCAAGGTCCTCTAAGTCAACCTCATTTTACATACGTATACAAAACCTTGTTTGAGCAAATTGGGGTTACGCTGCCGTTTACCCAATTTGAATGTGACGTTCTGAAAACCATGAATGTTGCTCCCACCCAACTTCACCCTAACAGCTGGGCCTTCTTAAAGGCTTTCCAGGTTCTTTGCGGGCAGATAGGAATGGTGGCTACTGCCCCTAAATTTCTTTACTTCTACAAAGTGAGGTTTGGGGACCGAATCGGTTGGATATCCTTGAGTGGGGTTGAGAAAAGGGGAATTATTGGACTCTACAAGAGTTCCTACAAATTTTTCAAGTCGGACTTTTTCAAAGTCCGACCTACTGAGGGGAATGAGTCTCTCTTTTACGACTCGGCTGGGGTTCCCAAATTTCCCTTTTACTGGCAGCCCTTCCCTTCTAAATTTTCCAGTTTTGATCTCGGCTCGATGACCGCTCAAGAGAGAGCTGACGTGAGAATTCTAAGTCTTTATCCTCGGCCACTGCCTTGTGGGAAGCTTTTACTACTCCCCTCCTCTTCTACTCGGCAAGCCGATTTTGACTGTAAGTAGATTTTGGAAATCATTCTGATATATTGCTTCTTGATCATTTTAGTGTTCTGACCGACCTCTTTGTGTAGTGATAATGGGCAAATTCAACTACAAGGCTTTGATGAAGAAGTCGGCTCACCAAGCGGGTGGCTCTGTTCCTGCTGCCGAGGCAAAGGGCAAGAAGAAGAAGGTGGTTGAAGTTTCTGACCCCAGCCCTCGTGTTTCCAAGCGTTCTCGGCAAGAAGGCCAAGTAGAGATCCCAAGAAGTACCTCTCCTTTTCCAAATATTGAAGACAATCCTGTTGCTGATAGGAGGCAAGAAAAAGCTCCCATGGTGACCGATCTTTCCTCGGATGCCAAGTGGTATAATGGCAACTGTAATCCGGGTTATGGCTCACTCTGGAGCAATAACTGTAGCCCTGGTCCCCTTATTGACAGCCAGGTTCTCAAACCCTCCGATGCACGTCTTTTACTGGAGCAAGGACCCGATGAGAGCATGGAGGCTGCTGCTGCTTACGCTCTCAGGATCGCCTCTATCACCCGGTTTTGGAGTCGTCAACTTTCCGAGAACACGAAAAAGATGGAGGTGATGAGGGCCGATGCTGCTCGTTCATTGCGAGTTCGAGACGAACTGGCTCAGGTCATTTCAAAGTGTGAGGAACAAGGCCGGGTTATCGGCCAGCTGAAGGCCCGGCAAACCGAGCTTCAAAAAGTCCAGGCTGCTCTTCAGTCAGAGCTTGACAAAGAAAAGACAGAAAAAGCCAGCTTTCAGAAAGCCGCAGAAGACTCTAGTGCCGCCTTGACACGGGCTCGAGAGTCTTTGGAGGCTGAAAAGGAGGGCAACTGTAAGCTTCAAGCCGACTTGGATGAAGCTCTGGATAGTATTATGCGGGAGCACGTCAAAGGGTTTTCCCGTGCAGTGAAGCAGCTTGAACGATTCAACCCTGATGCTGACTTCTCCCAAGCTGACGTGGACAAGGATTTTAACAAAGACGGGGTCTTGGTTCCGTTGTCTGAGCTCGAGGATGAAGAAGACGAAGAAGCTCAAGAGGGAGAAGCCGGAGAACAAGGTGCTGAGGAGGGGGGATGCAACGAAGGTGGAAGGGTTATACCTGATCCATCCGGGGGTGCTCCTTCACCTAATGACGATGTCTCAACCTCTGCTCCTACTGAAACAGTTGCTCAGGGGGATGCCCATGAGTAACTTAGAAAATATTTGATGTATTTTGCTTCTTGGGCCTTGCCCCCTTTGTGTACTGGGCTTTTGTCCCTTAAGAAAGTAATGAAATTTTTCAACTCTTGCCTTCATATTGTAACTTGTCTTTTTTGCTTGCTAAGAATAATTTCTAAGTTTTTCTCATTCCGAATATTTACCCTTAACTTTTTAGTGCGTTTCAAAGTTTGTTACCGGATGACGCTCGGTTTTTCAAACTTTGTTTTGCGCGTGGCCTCTTTTGAGCTTACAAGCTCGGCCTTTTATAATTTAAGCGTTGCTGTTTAAAGTTCGGCATTTCGACCTTAACTCGGTTGATTTCAGCTCGGTCAACTTTTTCAGGCTCACGCATGTACCTTTTTGGGTCCGGCATTTCGACCTCAACTCGGTCGATTTCAGCTCGGTTAACCCTTTTAGGTTTTATTTATACCTTTTTGGGTTCGGCATTTCGACCTCAAATCGGTCGATTTTAGCTCGGTTAACCCTTTTAGGATTTAATTTTACCCTTGGGTCCGGCATTTCGACCTCAACTCGGCCGATTTTAGCTCGGTCAACCCTTTTAGGCTCTGTGTGTAAAAACAAGTGAATTTTTAGTCCTGCAAAACGGACTTTATTCATTTATTTCTTAGGCATGCCTCATTAAAACCTTCCCGGCCAAAACCTCATGGGAAAAAGACCATGGTAGGAAAAAAGAGTACATTACCTAACTTTACATTGCTTAACTAAAATAAAACTTGAGATGAGAGGTGTTCCAAGTTCTTGGAACAGCCTTCCCTGATAATTCTTCTAGCCTATAAGCACCATTTCTAAGATTTTCAACTATTCTGAATGGGGCAGACCAGTTTGCTGCGAGCTTGCCCTCTCTGGAGTCCTTCCTTGCATCATTCTGCAATCTTAGTACTAGGTCTCCTTGAACAAACTCTCTCGGTCGCAATTTTGAGTTGTACTTCCGAGTTGCTTTCTGCTTGCATAGTTCTTCCCTGATCTTTGCTTCATCTCGAACTTCTTCAACCATATCAAGCTCAACTCGGATTTCTTCGTCATTCTTGCTTTGGTCGTGATGCTGCCTTCTGAAAGAAAGTTCGCCGAGCTCAACTGGAATCATTGCGTCAGTTCCATAGGTTAGCCTGAACGGCGTTTCTCCTGTTGATGACTGTGGTGAGCAATGATAAGACCAGAGGATGCTCGGTAATTCTTCAGCCCATGTTCCTTTTGATTGGCCCAACCTTTTCTTGAGCTCGTTCAGAATGACTTTGTTAGCTGCCTCTGCCTGACCATTTGTTTGCGGGTGCTCAACCGAGGTCACCTTATGTTTGATTCCGAGATTGGAGTAGAATTCTTTAAGATTTTTGTCCGTGAATTGCTTTCCATTATCAGTGACAATCGGATAAGGTAGACCATGTCGGCATATGATGTTTCTCCACACAAAACTCTGGACCTTTTTAGCTGTTATAACAGCTAATGGCTCGGCTTCGATCCATTTAGTGAAATAATCCACTCCCACCAGCAAGAACTTTACTTGGCCTTTGGCAACAGGGAAAGGGCCCACAATGTCCATCCCCCACATAGTGAAGGGCCAGGGTGACATCATTGAATGGAGCTCTTCTCTTGGAACTCGTGCCACAGTAGCAAACTTCTGACAAGAATCACATTTGTTAGTCCAGGAAGCACAATCTGATCTCATAGTCGGCCAATAGAAGCCTGCTCGCAGAACCCGAGCTGCTAGGGATCGGCCACCAGAATGCATTCCACAGATTCCTCTATGCATCTCGTCCATTACATACTCGGATTGTTCCTTGTTTATGCATTTCAATAAAGGCATTGAAAATCCTCTTCTGTACAGTTCTCCATCTCGGATAGTGTAATGACAAGACTTCAAACGAATTTTCTTTGCTTCTTTGGGATCAGCAGGTAACTTGTCCGAGGTCAGGAATTCCCAGAATGGCATCATCCATCCTCGATCATAGTGCTCGGTTATCATTACCTCGGCACTTTTTATACTCGGTTCCGGGAGATTTTCCTGAATGAAAGTTTTTAACTGACCAGTTTTCTTGGTGCTAGCCAACTTAGACAACAGGTCGGCTCTAGTATTTTCCTCCCGAGGTATATGCTCAATAGTGAAATTGTCAAATTCTGAAATTAAACTATTGACTTTGCACAAATACCTGGTTAATTGAGGATCTTTTGTTTGATAATCCCCTGAGACTTGCCCTGTTACCAGCTGTGAATCACTTCGGCACTTTAATCCTTTGACTCCAACCTCTTTAGCTAATACCAGCCCGGCAATGAGAGCTTCATACTCTGCCTGGTTGTTTGATGCCTTGAACCCAAACTTCAAGGACTGCTCTAGGATAAGGTTATCTGGGCCCTCCAGAATTACTCCAGCCCCGCTTCCCTTTAAATTTGATGAGCCATCTACATATAGAAGCCAATCAATAGGTTCGGGGCTCGGTTTGGAAGAGAGCTCGGCAATGAAGTCGGAGAGGCATTGGGCTTTCATTGGCCCCCTTGGTTCGTACTGTAAGCCGAACTCTGATAGTTCAACTGACCAAGCTATCATTCGTCCTGCCAGATCGGGCTTTCGAAGCACTTGCTTGATTGGATGATCTGTTTTGACTATCACTTGGTGCGACTGGAAATAAGGTCTAAGCCTCCGAGCTGCCATTACCAAAGCGAGAGCAAGTTTTTCAATGACTTGGTACCGTGTCTCTGCATCTTTCAAGATTCTACTGATGTAATACACCGGCATCTGTTGCTTCTCCTCCTCTTGGATGATTACTGCACTGATTGCATAATCATTAACAGATAAGTATAAATATAGCTCCTTACCGAGCTCTGGCCGAGTTAGAATCGGAGGCGAGGCCAGAAACAATTTCAATTCTTCAAAAGCCTTTTCACACTCCTCAGTCCAGACAAACTCCTTGGGTTTCTTCAATAGTTGAAAAAAGGGTCTAGCTTTTTCGGCCGATTTGGGGAGGAACCGAGATAGGGAAGCTAAACGGCCTGACAGCCTTTGTATTTCTTTCACTGTTTGCCGACTCCGCATTTCAATGATAGCCTTGCATTTATCTGGATTGGCCTCAATCCCTCTGTGTGTTAGCATGTATCCCAAGAACTTTCCTCCTTGTACACCGAAAGAACATTTTTCAGGGTTCAACCTCAAGTTGTACTTTCGGAGTTGGGCAAAGATTTCCTCCATGTCGGCAGGGTGTCGTTCTGGATCATCAGACTTTACCACCATATCATCAACATAAACCTCGAGATTTTTTCCGATCTGATTGAGAAACACTTTGTCCATGAGCCTCTGATATGTTGCACCAGCATTTTTTAAACCGAAGGGCATTACCCGGTAGCAGTAGTTTGCCCCCTCGATCATAAACGCCGTTTTCTCCTCATCTGGTGGATGCATTCTTATCTGGTTGTACCCCGAGTATGCATCCAAGAAAGTTAAGACTCTATAACCCGAAGCTCCATCTACCAATCTGTCAATGTTTGGAAGAGGATAAGAATCCTTTGGGCACGCCTTGTTGAGATCGGTGTAATCAGTACACATTCTCCACTTGCCATTGGCTTTTTTAACCAACACGACATTGGCTAGCCAGGTAGTATATTTTACTTCTCTGATAAAGTTGGCCTTTTTCAGTTTTGTAGTCTCTTCGGCTACAGCTTTCCTTCTCTCTTCACCGAGTTTCCTTTTCCTCTGAGCTATGGGCTTGGCTTCCGGACATATAGATAGCCTGTGGCACAGGAAATTGGGATCTATGCCAGGCATATCGGATGTCTTCCAAGCAAACAGGTCGGCATTCTTTCTCAGGACTGCTTGTATCTGTTGTTTCAGCGAGGGATTGAGCTGACTGCCGATGCTTGTGCACTGACCGACTTGGGCTCCCAGTTGAAATTTTTCCAATGATTCCGTAGGTTCTGCTCTGGACTCATACATTTCTATTCTTGGATCCAATTCAAACATGTCATCTGACTTTGCCGAGCTTACTGAACTGACCGAGCTCACCACTTCTGCTTGATGATCTTCAGTATTTTCGGTGATATCTGGCTCCCGAGTTACCTTTAAACTGTCTGCGTAGCATTGTCTGGCCATTCTCTGATCAGCTCGGACTGCAACTATCTCACCCGAATCAGCTGGAAATTTCATGGTGAGGTGAGGTGTAGAGACAATTGCTCCGAGCTCATTCAAAGTCGGTCTTCCGATGAGGATGTTGTATGAAGTGTTAGCATCCACAATGACATATCTGACGGATATGGTTCGAGCAAGCTTGCCTTCACCAAATGTTGTCAAGAGGTCTATATATCCTCTAGTTTTGACCTGCTCTCCGGCGAACCCCACTAGCTTGTCTTCCTGTTCTTTTATCAACTTTTCTGGAATTCCGAGCTTTTTAAAGGTTGCCAAGTACAGAATGTCGGCCGAGCTACCCTGATCAATTAATGTACGTTTGACCGAGTAATTGGCCACTTCAACTGTTATTACCATTGGGTCATCTTGATTGGGATCTATTCCTTGGAAGTCACTTTCTGAGAAAGTAATTGGTGGTCTCGACCTTGCGGTTTTTCTGGAAACCGAGTTGACAGCTCGGATAGCCTTGATGTGGCGTCGCCGAGCTGAACTCGTTGTACCTCCTCCTGTGAAACCTCCCGAGATGGTATTAATGACTCCTCTGACACCAACCTCTGCCTCAACATTTGGGGGTCGCTGACTGTTATCTCGATCCCCGTTCTGATTATTACTTCGATGATCTTCATCTCGGTTTCGATTGTCATAACCCCGCCTTCTTCGTCGTCTGCCATCTCGGCCACCACCATCTCGACGGACAAACCGATCAAGTCGGCCTGCCTGTACCAATTCTTCAATTTTATCCTGAACTGTTTTACAGTCTTCAGTAGTGTGGCCATAGTTCTGATGCCACTTGCACTCTTTACTCTTATCGGCCTGAGCTGGGGTTTTGGATGGCCTTGGCAAAGTGATCAACTCGGTATTGCATACCTTCTGAAGAATAGCGGTTCTGGATCGGTTCAGTGGAGTGTAGGACTGGTGTCGGGGTTGGGACTGCCTTTCTGAAAATCCTCTGTCATTACTCCTGAAAGCTTTCTGTGAATTGGCCCCTTTATCTCTTTCTTTGTTTGAGATTATGCTTTTTTCCTCAAAACTTCTTTTCTTTGATTCCACCATTTCTTCCGAGTTCATGAACCCTGTGGCTTTTTCTTGGAGTTCTTCAAAATCCCTCGGTGGCTTCCGAGATAGATATTCAAAGAACAGTCCTGGCCTCAAACCATTCATAACGGTATGAAGACAAAGTTCTGAGCTCATATTGGGGATTAAAACCTGTTGAGCACTGAAGCGAGCCATGTAATCCCTGAGTGATTCATTTTTCTCCTGCCTGAAATTCACAAGCGAGACCGAGTGCTTTCTATGCCTTTGGCTTGCTGCGAATTGTGCAGTGAACTTTGTAACCAACATGTCAAAAGAATCCACTGACCGTGATGGAAGATTCGTGAGCCAAGTCAAGGCAGGTCCCTGCAAAGTGGTTGGAAAGATCTTGCACATGATGGCTTCCGAGTCGGTCACCAGGTAAACAGATGAAATGAAAGATTCCACATGTTCTGTTGGATCAGTGGTGCCATTGTACTTATCCATGTTAAGAGACTTGAAATGCCGAGGTATGATCACCTCGTCAATGGCATCAGTGAAAGGTAATCTCGGTCGTCTGTCCCGTGCTTTCTCTCTCTGAGTGGTCTCCTCATTACGAGATCGGACCCTTGAGGCTTCGGGCCCAGTTCTGGAAGGTCGGCTTCTGTCATCACGAGAAGGTACATAAGTTGGGTCTCTCTGGCTGTCCTCGGGTGAGGAATGCTCTTCCTTGGCATGAGTTGCCGATCTTCCCCTTTTCCGAGTTCCCAATAGTCTTTGGTACTCCGTTCGAATCTCCTCGTTCTCCTGACGCAACTGTCTTAATTGTGCCATGATCTCTCCCAGCTGCGAATTACCTTCATCGAAGGGAGGGGGGTTGTTGTGATTGGAGTTTGACTCCTCGACGTGATTTGCACTGTGGGCCCCTCCCTTCGGTCCATTCCGTGTAGTCACCATTAAATCTTATGGAACCGGGGAAAGTTTTTCCTCGGCCCCACGGTGGGCGCCAAATGTTCCTGCCGAGTTCCGAGTTACCGGAACCTCGCCGTAAACGTCCAGACCAAGGTTGAACGTTGGGGTTGTTTTAGACCGTGACTTGACAGAATACTTTTATTCCGGTCCTACGTATCCCAATGGGAATCAAAGCCAGACGTAGTTCTGTGTTCAACCTTTGATCACGTGGTGCATCAATCTCTTAATCTTGTATCTGATGTACTCCGGTGGGCAAGGACTTATTGACAGTCTCTTGATCACAACCGGGACCTCTAATACGCTTAAGAGAGAACACCAAACTCAAGTGAAAGTTAAAGTGAGTCTCCTCTTAGACTCTTCCTCTTTTTATAGAGGAGTAGAGGGGTAAACCGATCCTATTTTTTAGGATCTAGTTCGTCTCTTATCACTTATCACTTATCTTTGCTGGGTTTTAGATAAGTGTATCGTTAAGTTAGTTAGGCTTCCGAGCTCGGCGGCCGAGCTTACCACCTCGGCCAGTACACAACCTAGGTTTGGGGATTGTCTTTTTTTTTTATTTTAAAAAATATATATAATGGGTCTTTACTATGATGTTTCAATATTCCTGCACTTTATCATTGTCTTCTACCACACCGTGAATTCTTGTAGCTGTGTAGTTGTATATACGCACAACTGCATTTCTTTCTTTTTCCGTGGCCATGCTTGATTTAACGCCTTTGAAAGAATAAGAGAGGGAGGGGGTGTGCCTAAAGCAAGCAACAAAATGACACTTTTGGTGCCTTAAGTTATTTGTTTTGTTCAAATTAGTCCCTTATGTTTTTTTTGTGTGACAAACTAGACTCTTAAGTTAGGTTCAGGTTTCAAATTGGTCCCTTAAGTTTTTTTTGTGACAAACTAGACCCTTAAGTTATGTTCGGGTGACAAATTGGTCCCTTAAGTTATTAAAAATAATAAATTAAGGGTCTAATTTATTGGTCCCTTTGACAAATTAAGGGACCAATTTGTCACCCGAACATAACTTAAGTGTTTAGTTTGTCACAAAAAAACTTAAGGGACCAATTTGAACAAAACAAATAACTTAAGGGACCAAAAGTGTAATTTTGCCTATATATATATATATATATATATATATGTGTGTGTTTTTTTTTTATTTTTATTATATTATAATTAGTTTATTTATGACTTTTTCTCATAATGTGATATTAGTGAAAATAGGTCATTTTATATTGTTATGTATATATATATATATATATTGAAAGGTGGGGTGAAAAGAATTTAGGTGATATTATTTAGTATATTTATATTGTTGATCGGAAACTTTGGAGATAATAATGATTCTCTCATGATTGCATCGAGAATATATGATTGATATTGAGATGAGGTTGATATAAATTATTTTAAAGTATGCTTATTATGTTGTGCTTTTTTATTATAGATAAAGATAAGTTATAGTTTTGTGAAATAGACAACTATAAACACGGGAAGGGGGGTTGAATTGTGTTTATCAGAAATTAAAATAAAGTTGAAAACTTTTCGCACACAGAAGCTAGGTTCGGACAAGTGTAAAATAAGTTACACAGACATGTCACCTGTCTGTTGTATTTTCACAGAAAACCACACAAGCGCACAGATGAAAACAAGCTTGATAAAAACACTTTTAACCCCTCTGCTAGAATGCAAATGATATATAATCAAAACAACTAAAGAGATTAAGGGAAGAGAGATTAACACAGTGATTTATCCTGGTTCACTCTTTAACACAAAGAGCTACGTCCAGTCCTTGGCAGCACCAAGTTTTATCCACTATAACTGATCAGGTTACAGACTCCAAGTATTGTTTGCACACCTAGCCTCTTCAGGCTCCAAGACAAGTATTCTTTGCACACCTAGCCTCTTCAGGCTCATTCAGATTTGTTTGAGAAATTTGGTTTGTAATAAATACAATTTCAGACAGACAGATCTTTCACTAACACTCAGAGAGTGGTTTAAATGTAAAGCTTAGGAAAGGCTGCGTAATAACTTCAAATGATTGAAGAATACAGATAGAAAGAATGAATAGAGTAATGGCTCTTTAATGCTTTGTAATCTCTGATGTGTTCATCTTCAATGACTTCTGTATTTATAGCCTTCAAACATTTAATATCCGTTAGAGACATTCCTTGCAACGATGGCTTCAAGCAGAGCTTCATTAAATGCAATAGAGTCGTTCTGGGCAGCCATTAATGCAATGGAAACGTTGGTTGTACTCTAACATGAAGGATCATGGCTTTATGAATCGTGCAGTAGCCAAATCAGAGTTGTGCAGAATGCTTTTATACTTTGCAGAGTACATTTCCCTTCTTGTGTAATAACTGAGAGTACTAGGGAATAAAGCATGTTGGAAACATTCTTTAACTGGAAGTTTGTCTCTGACTTCCTATTGCTTGAGAGAGAAATCCTCTGAATTTCTTGATAAGCGTGAGAGAGAGATTCAGAGTCTTCTGCATGAGGGGACAGCTTCCAAAAGCTTCGTGTACTTCGAGTTCTTAACAAAGAACCTTAGATGAGTATGAGAGCAGAGACAGGTTGAAACTAATTTGTACAAAGTCAACAATCCTAGTCAGCAGGCAGGTTGACTTTTTGCTTATCCAGACAGGTTGTTACTTAAGTAGACAGACAGGTGAGTTTTGCTATTTTCTGATCTGTACACTAAGTAGACAAGTTAGCAACCACAAAGTAGGTTAATTAAATCATTAACCAATGTTTAGTTTTCATCAAAACTTAGGGAAATGCACACAGACATTTTAGAGACTTAACATTTTGATATGGAATATCATATCCGTGAATATGTTCTATTTGCTAATTATTGTGATTGTTTATATGGTACTTGTGGAATGGATTGGCTTATTATGAAACATTGGGTAGCCGGCAGGAGAAACAGGAGGCTTTGGGATATAAATAACGCTGTCGGTGTTAGGGGCCTCGTAACAACCCTGGAGTTAAGGAGGGGAGTTGATGGTCGGAGGGAGAGGTATCTCCAGGGTACAAAATTAAAATCGTCGGGATAAGAGTGAAGTTGACACAGGCAAACACAAGAAGGGGGGGTTGAATTGTGTTTGTTAATATTTTTCGAAAACAGCCTTTTGAAAACGATTTTCTCACACAAAGTTAAGGAGACAGAATAAAGCACACAGAAAAGAAGTCTTTTGAAGGATTAACAAATTCAAGTTCAAATCCCCACAGTTAGTATAAATACGTAAAACAAAAGAGATAAGGGATAAGAAGATTTACACAAGATGTTTTATCCTGGTTCACTCTCTTCCAACCAAGAGCTACGTCCAGTCCCTTCTACTTGAAGGATTTTTCCACTATTTTCAAATAGATTACACCAAGTATTCAACACCTCTCCAGGCTCACAAGTATTTCTTTCTTACCAAGCCTCTTCAGGCTCTACCTCTAATAAAGAGTTTTGATATCTTTGATCTTCTAACTCACTATATGTGAGAGTATGAAAGTTTAAGATCAGATAAATATTATAGCAATATTCAAACTATAATATTACAGACTTTTGCTTTTGAATGAATAAGAAAATATTTGCTTCGCGAGAGATTTCTTGAGATTTCTTTGTATACGCAAAAGTTGTTTCTTCAAAAGCTTTAGTCTTCTATTTATAGGGTCCTTGATCTTCTCTTCAGAGTCTTCAACGGTTGTATTTGAAATACCCGTTTAGAAATAGAGTCAACTAGGTAAATATCCGTTGTGACTCAGCTTGCTCGAGGCCTTTGTACTGTGAGACAAATTCTTGCATGAAAAAGCACACCTCTGAGCAAAAGCAGCTTGCAAAAAAAATTTTGCCTCCTTTGTACAAGTTCCAACTATATCAGCGTAAAAGGTGACAGGGTACAAAAACGTTTTGCATTGTACTATTCTGCATTTTGCAAGTCCTGACTTGTACTATGTCTCTCTCAATGGAACAAGGCAAAAGGAATCGTTAATAGAAAACGAGAAGAACCATTATAAATGAAATGAATATCAATCATAAGAAATAAATTCGCTTTGGTTCAAATTGGTATAAATGCTTAAAAAAAATCTTCGTCCAGCAAACTAGCGTAAAGGCAAGATAAGCAAAAAGAGTTTTAAGGCTTCGTCCACTGACGTGGCAACCAAAACTTCGTCTACTCAAAACAACGGTCTAGCCAGTACCTGAGATAACTAAAATCTCCGTCCAGTGACGTGGCAATAGCAGACTAAGGGCTCTCGTCTACACGAAGAGAAATTTTCCGTCCACTAAAAGCATTCAAGCGCTCGTCCACTGACGTGGCACTAGAGTTATAATGGAGAGTGGACTCGACCATAATTTCAGCATAAGATATTCAATAAAAACATATGGACGCGGATTTGCAAGGAGAAAAGACTTAACATTTTAGCTTATAAGAACAGAGATTCTTTAAGACTAAAGGCACTTGTTAGATTTAAAGCATTAACACTTTGCTACACAAAATTAATTCTTATTGTTAACATCAAAACCTAGAGATTATTTAATCCAAATTATTTTGGTTCCAACAATCTCCCCCTTTTTGATGATGACAAAAACTAATTAAATTTATTTTGCAAAGTTTAAGAGAGCTTACAAGGCTCCCCCTAAGACAAGGCAGTCAATAGATAAATGCTGTTAAGGCATAATAAGTCAAGTCTCATTTGCAATAACATTGATTAACAAATCAAGATAGCATCCTATAAAACATTAGAGTTCAAAGCAGTATTGAAGCATAATCATGAAGTCAAGGCATAGTATCAGCAAGATGAGTATATGCATATGCAGACAACTATGTAAAAAAAAAAAATCTCTGTATTAATTATAAAATTTAATCTTTCCTTTCTCCCCCTTTTTTGTCATCAGACAAAAAGGCAAAAGGGAGTGGACCATCATTGTCAGCACACAAGAAAAGGATAAAGACAGAGAAAAGAACAGAAAAAAAAAATTTAGATAGAAGGAGGTGGTGGAGGAGGTGGTTGATTAGGCTGGGGATTTTGATTTCTCTGAAACTCCAAGATCAGAGCCAGCATTTGGTTCATCACTGCATTTGTAGGGGCCAGAGAGTCTTGAACTTGCTTCTGCACCCTTTCTTCAAGCTGTTGAGCCATCTGCTCAGTCTTTTCCTCAACTATCTTGCCAACCTTATCATCAACAATTTTCCCAATGATGTCTTCAAGATTGGGTGGCAAGGTAAGTTGTCTTGAGCTCTCAGCAGTGTCAGAGACAGTGTCTTGAGCCTGGGCTGCTGTTCTGACCATAGCAAGAGCTAATGGTTGAGAAGAAGTCTTAGCAGACTCAGCTCCTTGCTTAGAGACACCAGCCTCAGCAGACTGCTTAGCTTGTGCAGATGAAGGTTCAACTGAAGTAGGCTGAGAAGACATTTGCTCATCAAGTTCAGGGCCTTCTACAATTAACTCTTGGGCTGCCTGATCTGAGGAAGAAGTTGCTGGAGGTGCAGTGGCAACTGTGATAGGTTTCTGAGGTAAATCCTTTGCCCAGTGGATAGGTATGATTTCCTCCACATCCCTGCTGGTAATAGGAAGTCCCCACAGATCTTTGTAGATCATGTGCCTTACTTTGGATAGGCCACATTTTCCTCTGTACTTAGGAATTTCCTTCTTCTCTTCTTGAGTCAAACCAGAAGAAGAGGCTTTCCTGGTGCAGTGGATGATGTGAGATAACCAGAAGTCTGCAGCCTTCATTTCTCCAATTTTCTGCACATCCTCCATATATAGATAGAAGTCAAGCTCGGAGTGATCAAAGAGTTCCTGAGACAAGTCCAGAATGGCAGAGTGAGCTTCAGGCATGACCCCTTTATTTCTTCTGCACCTCATGTCTTTGTCTTTGTTGAGGTCTATCATGCCAAGTCTTGGACAGATGGGGTAGGGAGCAATGCCTACTCGAGTTTCCTTATGGTGTCTCAGCCAAGTGATAGGAACCCATCGTGCAGCTCTTTCAATCTGGAAGTAGCTGAACTCCCACTTCAGAATGTTGTAAATCAGTTGATCTGCAAAGTGGTCTGAGGCACTTCCATAGATGCTGGGATGCTCAAATTTCATCCATTGTGTGTTTGCATCCAGAATAATTGGAACGTGCCTAGATGATCGAGCTCTCCTCTCAGGTAAGGTAGGCAGATGGTTCCTTTTAGGATCTGTTTCCCATACGGGAATGATGTGTCGTGCTACTCCTTGAGTGTGAGGAATCAGAGGTGGGGTTTTTTGTAGGTTGGGGTAAATTT
The DNA here is from genome assembly GCA_035048595.1 of Echinosophora koreensis. Taxonomy (NCBI): domain Eukaryota; kingdom Viridiplantae; phylum Streptophyta; class Magnoliopsida; order Fabales; family Fabaceae; genus Echinosophora; species Echinosophora koreensis. The sequence continues at coordinate 2,093,383 of JAPCYP010000025.1, read as the reverse complement.
TTCTTGGAGGGAAACGGTTGAGGGGTAGATGGGTGAGGAGAGGGCCATGGTGGGTGTTCATCTCTGATGGAAAGGGACCTTTTGGGGGCTGAGAGTTTGGGTATTTGGTGGTCCAAGGGTATTCCTCATAAGGTTCATAGTCATACTCAGGATGGGAGTACCACCTGGTCAGAGGAGTTTCAAGGTTAAGTTCAGGGTCAGGTTGGTGAGTATGGAACAGAATTTTCCAATTTCTTTTGACCTGAGCCCAGTTCTCGGACCTATTGGCAAAAATAGTGGATGAAGGTATGATTGGTGGAAAAAGTTTTCTTAGTTGTTTAGGGAAGGGGGCACCTCTGCAGATTCCATCATCTTCTTGATGAAACCAGGGATCTGAATCAGGAATAATGGGTGGAAAGAGGGTTTTGAGTGGTGTAGGTTGAGGTGAGGTTAAGTGAGTTGGGCTATTTAGTGGTGAAGATGAATTTGTGGTTTGGTCAGGTTGTTCTCTTTGTGGTGAGGGTAAGGGTGAGGGTAAAGAAGGTCTATATACATTATCAAAGAAATCTACACTTGGGGTAGGGACATCATCACTCACATTAATAGGAGGAACATCAGAGGATGTGTTGACCTCAGAGGCTGCAAAGGTTCTTGCTTTCCTTGCAGGTTGCCTCCTCTTGGTAGGCACAGCAGCATCAACAGCAGCAGCTGCTTTCCTCTTTAAAACTGTTCCCAGTGGAACATTATCATCTTCATCATCGTCTTGAGGCAGAATTAGTTTTCTAGCTCTCTTGGGAGCAGGTTGAGGAGCAAGTTGAGGAGCCTCACTGCCAGGCTCATTTATAACAATGCCTCTGGTAGGCCTTCTAGGAGCAGGCTTTCTGACAGCCATAGTTTTCCTTCTAGTTCCTCTCCTGAGACCAAGAATAGCTGCATTGTTGGCCTCAACTGCTTCTTCCTTAATCTTCATTTTCTCTTCTTGTTTTGACATTTCAACAAGCTTGTATGTGTCAAGGTGCATGCTACTTAGATTGCTTTTTCCAAAAATGGCAGCTTGCATCCCCTTTGAACGAAAGATCTTGTCTTGTTCTTCTTGAGGCTTTGCATCTAAGTAATCATACAAGCCTTGCTGCTTGAAGACTTTTGACAGAAGATGAGAGAAAGTGATATGAGAGGCTGTTTCCCTGTGTGTGATGGCATCCTTGAAACGATGAAACAGGATCCATGGCAAGTTTATTTTTGTCTCATAGACCAAGTTACAGAGACAAAACTTGTGAAGGGCAGAGAGGTTGTCCTTAGACCCTGCCTTGTGAAGCACTGTCTTGTTCAGAATCTGATGAAGAATCCTAATGTGATCCTTCATTTCAGATGACTTCCATGAGTGAGTCCTCACTGTGTCATCTCGCATCAGTGTAACAGCGATGGTTTCAATACCACCAAGATCTTCTTCCCAATTTTCTGTCATGATTAAACCCTCTTGGGCACAAACGATTGCATCAGAGATGGTCTTCTCAGAGACAGTTATCTTCTTTCCTTGGACAAACCCTACTATCTCAGTTTCAGTAATCGTTGGTTTCCTCCAGAAGTCCCTTATTAAGTCTGGATAAATCGAGACCTTTTCCAGAAACAATCCGTCCCAACCAGCAGCGTTGATGAACTTGCTTACATCCAAGTTGTACTCACACAAAATTTCGAAGTTAAAATGATGTTCAGCCGCGATATTGATGATGTCAGTAACATAGGCAGGTTCGGGAGTTGAGGTTGAAGCCATTGTTGAGTTCTTGAGTAGGTTAAGGTTTGAAGAAAGAGAGTTCGAAAACTTTTCAGAGAGAAGTTATCAAAGATGAAGAGTAGCGAAAGGTTTTTCAGAGGGAAAGGAGTTACCTTTAAAGAGTTTTCGAATACCAACAGTTTTCAAGGGAATTTAAAAAAAAGATTGATTAGACAAGACTTTAGTGAAAAAACGGCGTTGGTATATTGGGACCGTAAAAAGGTTACGATGGGATTGATGGAAGTCGCTGACTCAGCAAGGAAATGATTAAAATCAAACGTTTTAATATAACTGAGTTCATATATATAAAAGACAAATGTATGTAAGATTGGGTCCACATAAGGTTGAGGGTGGACGCATAAAAACATATGTAGTGGACGCGGCACACCAACAGTAGTGGACGCGTAGACTACACAAGTTCTGGACGCCAAAACTAGTGGACGCGCAGATAAAACATGCAATCAATACATATACCATTTTAAACCACATACAGCATGTTAAGATGTTTTCTGATAAAAGTAAATCTGTCCTCAGCAAGAGGTTTAGTAAAGATATCTGCCCATTGATGGTCAGTATCTACAAATTGAATATCAAAAACACCCTTTTGCACATAGTCTCTGATAAAGTGATGTTTGATTTCTATATGCTTAGCCCTAGAATGAAGAATTGGATTCTTAGACAGATTAATTGCAGCAGTATTATCACACATTAGTGGAATACTACTTACAGACACATTATAGTCCTCCAATTGGTGTTTGATCCAGAGAAGTTGTGAGCAGCAGTTTGCAGCTGATATATATTCTGCTTCAGCGGTTGATAGGGCAATGGTACTCTGCCTTTTGCTTGACCATGACACTAGATTAGCTCCAATGAAGTGACATCCCCCACTGGTGCTTTTTCTTTCAATTCTATCTCCAGCATAGTCAGCATCGCAAAAGCCAACTAATCTGTAATCTCCATCTTTCTTAAAGCACAGACCAAGATTAGTAGTACCTTTCAAATATCTAAAGATTCTTTTAACTGCTGATAAATGAGATTCTCTAGGATCAGATTGAAAACGAGCACACAAGCAAACACTGAACATTATATCAGGCCTAGAAGCAGTTAGATACAAGAGAGATCCAATCATACCTCTGTATACCTTCTGATCTACCTTTTTCTCTTTATCATCTATGTTCAGTGTGGACGTGGGATGCATAGGTGTGTTCATCGGTTTGCAATCATCCATCTTAAACTTTTTGAGAAGTTCCTTTGTGTACTTAGTTTGATGGATGAACACCCCGTCTATAGATTGTTTGACTTGAAGTCCAAGAAAGAATTTGAGTTCTCCCATCATGCTCATTTCAAACTCTTTCTGCATTAGCTTTGAGAATTCTTTGCACAAAGATTCATTAGTAGCACCAAAAATAATATCATCTACATAGATCTGTACTACAATGAAGTTGGAATTAATTGATTTTCTAAATAAGGTGGTGTCTACCTTTCCTCTGACAAAACCATTATCCATTAGAAAAGAACTTAGCCTATCATACCAAGCTCTTGGGGCTTGTTTTAGGCCGTATAAAGCTTTCTTAAGCTTGTATACATGTTCAGGTTGGGTTTCATTCTCAAAACCCGGTGGTTGCATAACATAAACTTCTTCATTGATAAAACCATTTAAAAAAGCACTTTTTACATCCATTTGAAAAAGCATAATGTTATGATGTGCAGCAAATGAGAGTAAAATTCTGATTGCTTCCAATCTTGCAACGGGTGCAAAGGTTTCAGTATAGTCTATACCTTCTTCTTGAGAATAACCTTGTGCAACCAATCTTGCTTTATTTCTTATAACCTTACCATTTTCGTCAAGCTTGTTTCTGTAAACCCATTTTGTTCCTATAACAGATTTATTCTTAGGTAGGGTTACCAGAGTCCAAACTTCACTCCTCTCAAACTGATTCAGCTCTTCTTGCATTGCCAAAATCCAACCATTGTCCAGCAGAGCCTCATCTACAGTTTTTGGTTCCAATTCAGACACCAATGCAGAGTCTTCTTGCTCTCTGAAAGTTGATCTGGTTCTTAGCTTATCGCTTGGATTTCCTATTATTTGATCCGGTGGATGATAATTCTTGAAATGCCAAGTTCTCTGAGCATTGTCTTGTTGAGAGGTGGATGCTTCTGGTTGATGAGAAGGGTCTTCAACTGGATCATCAGTTTTGACTTCATTTGTTTCTCCTGTGATGTTTAAGTCAAGATCTGCAAAACTTTCATCTAGCTCTGATAGTTTCTTATCAGGCTGTTTGTCATCAAATCTAACATGTATAGATTCTTCTACTGTTAACGTTCTTGAGTTATACACTCTAAAACCTTTTGAGGTTTCAGAAAATCCTAGAAGAATTCCATTGTCTACCTTTGCATCAAACTTACCAAGTTGATCTTTTGTATTTAAAATAAAACATTTACATCCAAAAGGATGAAAATAAGATATGTTGGGTTTTCTGCCTTTCCACAATTCATAGGGAGTCTTATTCAGAATTGGTCTAATGTATATTCTGTTCTGAATGTAGCAGGCAGTGTTCACAGCTTCAGCCCAGAAGTGCTTAGGGACAGAATTGTCATTGAGCATAGTCCTAGCCATCTCTTGAAGAGATCTGTTCTTTCTCTCTACCACACCATTTTGCTGTGGTGTTCTTGGTATTGAGAAGTTGTGTTGAATTCCTTTTTCTTTACAAAACTCATTGAATAGCTCATTGACAAATTCTCCCCCATGGTCACTTCTGATTGAAGCTATACCCATCCCCTTTTCATTCTGTACACGTTTGCAGAATACAGAAAAGACCTTGAAGGACTCATCTTTGTGAGCAAGAAACATAACCCATGTCCATCTAGTATAGTCATCCACAATGACTAGACCATATTTCTTACCACTGATAGAAGCAGTCCTTGTTGGACAAAAAAGATCAAGGTGTAGCAGTTCTAGTGGTCTTTTGGTACTTACAATATTCTTAGATTCAAAAGAACCTTTGACTTGTTTTCCCCTCTGACATGCATCACAGAGAGCATCAGATTTGTATTTAAGGTTTGGTAAACCTCTCACGAGGTTATGCTTATTTAGCTTTGAGATTAATCTCAAGCTTGCATGACCTAGCCTTTTATGCCAAATCCAACGTTCATCTTCAATGGACACTAAACATGAGACACTTTGATTTGAGAGGTCCTCCAAGTCAATTTTGTATAAATTGTTTTGCCTCTTAGCAGTGAATAAAATTGATCCATCATTTTTCTTGACATAACACATGTTCTTATTAAAAGAAACATCATATCCACTGTCACATAATTGACTTATGCTCAGTAGATTATGTTTTAAACCATTCACCAAAAGAACATTATCAATGGAGGGAAAAGGATGTTTACCGATTTTACCTATACCAGTGATCTTTCCTTTCTGATTTCCTCCAAATGTCACCCAGCCACCATCCTTATGTTTAAGGTCTTGGAACATATACTTTTCTCCCGTCATGTGACGTGAGCATCCACTGTCCAAGTACCAGGATGTTTGTTTCTTTCCTGTTGTTAAGCAGATCTGCAACAGGTATTATCTTGTTCTTAGGTACCCAAACTGACTTGGGTCCTTTCATGTTAGTTTTCTTTGGACGAGAATATTTAGTATGCCTATTATGTATGCATCTAGATGTAGAGTGCCCACTTTTTCCACACACTTTACAAAAGGTGTTGGACGGGCCAGATTTGGTTTTTGCATACCTAGCTGGAGCTTTTGAAGCTCTTTGCTGCATAGGTGGTTTTGACTTAGTGTAAGATGCCTCATACTTCTTATTGTCATAACCAAGGCCAGATTTATCAAGGGGTGACCTAGAATACCTTAGGATAAGACTAAGCTTATCTGAGCCTCCTACCAGTTTTGACAGAGAGTCTGTCAAGTATTTTACATCTTGTTTTAGTTTTGCAACTTCACAAGAATTGTCAGGCTCACATTCAGATTTGTCAGTTAGACTGACATTCTCTGATTTCAGCTTATCATTTTCTTGAAACAAACTTTGTTTTTCCATGCAAACTCTATCATATTCTTTGGTTAATTTTGCAAACTTCTTTTTAAGACTTTTGTATTCATGAGATAATATGGATGAGTCATGCAGTAATTCATCAAAGGCATTTTTGAGAGTTGAAGGTTCAGAATCTGTTACCTCATCATCATCAGTGTACTCATTCTCTGATGATGTGTCTGCCATGAGGCAAATGTTTGCCTCTTCCTCTGCTTCCTCTTCCTCATCTGATGAGGATAAGTCCAAGTCTTCCCATGTAGCCATTAAGCCCTTCTTTTTCTTAAAGAACTTCTTCTTCTCTTTTAGGTCAGGGCAGTCGGCTTTGAAATGTCCAGGCTTTTTGCACTCAAAGCACAAAGGTGGACCTTTTTCTTTAGAGTCTGACTTCTCCTTAGAAAATTTCTTGTTGAATGGCTTTCTCTTGAAATTATTTTTTCTTCTCCACATATGTTGTATCTTTCTGGAGATGAAGGATAGTTCATCTTCATCTGATCCTTCATCACTGTCTGAAGGTTCAGCATCATCTGAAGACTCAGCAGCTTTGAGAACTTTTGAAGAACTTGCTTTCTTTGCCTTTAAAGCAATGGACTTTCCCTTTCTGGAATTGTCTTCCTCATTTAGTTCAAGTTCATGAACTTTTAATGATCCTAGAAGTTCTTCCAGAGAGAGAGTATTCAGATTCTTAGCTTCTTGAATAGCAGTGACCTTTGGTCTCCACTGTTTGGAGAGACTTCTCAGAATCTTTCTGATATGATCTCTATTCTCATATACCTTTCCCAGAGATCTGAGACTGTTTGTTATTGTTTGAAATCTTCCAAACATCTGATCTATAGACTCATGATCAGTCATCTTGAAGAGTTCATACTGGTGAACCAGCATGCTTATCTTTGACTCCTTCACTTGTGATGAGCCTTCATGAGCGAGAGCCAGTGTATCCCAGATTTCTTTTGCTGTGTTGCAGCTGTGAACTTTATCATGTTCTGATCTGGTAATAGCACACATCAAGTAATGTTTGGCTTTGAGATTTAGTTGGTGTTTAGCTTTTTGATCAACACTCCAATCTGCTCTAGCCAGTACAACTTGATTTTCACTTCTTGGCTCAGTGTAGCCATTCTCTATCAGTTCCCAGATGTCTAGATTCTGTGCATCTAGGAAGGCCATCATTCTCTTCTTCCAATAGTCGTAATCTGTTCCATCAAAGAGTGGAGGTCTGTTGATAGCTTGTCCTTCTGCATCCATGGTGATAGGATCGTACTTCCTCAGCACTTGTTAGATGCTCAACCCTTTCGAGGCTGAGCTCTGATACCAACTGAAGTTGACACAGGCAAACACAAGAAGGGGGGGTTGAATTGTGTTTGTTAATATTTTTCGAAAACAGCCTTTTGAAAAAGATTTTCTCACACAAAGTTAAGGAGACAGAATAAAGCACACAGAAAAGAAGTCTTTTGAAGGATTAACAAATTCAAGTTCAAATCCCCACAGTTAGTATAAATACGTAAAACAAAAGAGATAAGGGATAAGAAGATTTACACAAGATGTTTTATCCTGGTTCACTCTCTTCCAACCAAGAGCTACGTCCAGTCCCTTCTACTTGAAGGATTTTTCCACTATTTTCAAATAGATTACACCAAGTATTCAACACCTCTCCAGGCTCACAAGTATTTCTTTCTTACCAAGCCTCTTCAGGCTCTACCTCTAATAAAGAGTTTTGATATCTTTGATCTTCTAACTCACTATATGTGAGAGTATGAAAGTTTAAGATCAGATAAATATTATAGCAATATTCAAACTATAATATTACAGACTTTTGCTTTTGAATGAATAAGAAAATATTTGCTTCGCGAGAGATTTCTTGAGATTTCTTTGTATACGCAAAAGTTGTTTCTTCAAAAGCTTTAGTCTTCTATTTATAGGGTCCTTGATCTTCTCTTCAGAGTCTTCAACGGTTGTATTTGAAATACCCGTTTAGAAATAGAGTCAACTAGGTAAATATCCGTTGTGACTCAGCTTGCTCGAGGCCTTTGTACTGTGAGACAAATTCTTGCATGAAAAAGCACACCTCTGAGCAAAAGCAGCTTGCAAAAAAAATTTTGCCTCCTTTGTACAAGTTCCAACTATATCAGCGTAAAAGGTGACAGGGTACAAAAACGTTTTGCATTGTACTATTCTGCATTTTGCAAGTCCTGACTTGTACTATGTCTCTCTCAATGGAACAAGGCAAAAGGAATCGTTAATAGAAAACGAGAAGAACCATTATAAATGAAATGAATATCAATCATAAGAAATAAATTTGCTTTGGTTCAAATTGGTATAAATGCTTAAAAAAAATCTTCGTCCAGCAAACTAGCGTAAAGGCAAGATAAGCAAAAAGAGTTTTAAGGCTTCGTCCACTGACGTGGCAACCAAAACTTCGTCTACTCAAAACAACGGTCTAGCCAGTACCTGAGATAACTAAAATCTCCGTCCAGTGACGTGGCAATAGCAGACTAAGGGCTCTCGTCTACACGAAGAGAAATTTTCCGTCCACTAAAAGCATTCAAGCGCTCGTCCACTGACGTGGCACTAGAGTTATAATGGAGAGTGGACTCGACCATAATTTCAGCATAAGATATTCAATAAAAACATATGGACGCGGATTTGCAAGGAGAAAAGACTTAACATTTTAGCTTATAAGAACAGAGATTCTTTAAGACTAAAGGCACTTGTTAGATTTAAAGCATTAACACTTTGCTACACAAAATTAATTCTTATTGTTAACATCAAAACCTAGAGATTATTTAATCCAAATTATTTTGGTTCCAACAAAGAGGTCCTCAGAGAATCCACCTCCTAGGAGATCCTAAGGTTCAAATTATGATTTATGTACATGATTATGTTTTGTCCCTTGTAATGGGACTTTTGTTGAGTTATAAGAATCAAGTCATTCCACAAGTGACCTATAAGAGGACAAAAGGGTCCCATATATGCTCTTTAATTGTTTAAATAATTAATGTGTATGAAATATTATGTACTATATTTGGTTTGTGTCGGGACCCTCACTAAGTTTAATGCTCAACCCACGACTTATTATGTTGTAGGAACAGATACAGATCAAGCTAGACCATCTCATGCTTAGGATCTTATCGGATCCTTGTTGTTCATGTGGGGAAAAGTTTTATTTTTTGAGTGTTGGTATCTGGTTTGTTAAGGGTGGCAAACTAGTTTCTTTTGCATTCAGGATTGTGTAATTGGTTAGGTTTCGTTTTGTTAAACTCTGATGATATTATTCAATCTTCTGATATACTATTGAATGGTATTATTGTTATACTTTGGATGAGACGAATTTTTGTATGCTTATGAGGCTGCGAAGGGGAAAGAAAAGGCTTTCCTTTTCAGTCGATCATGGTTGCGGAATTCGGGTTATGACATTATAACACTTAATTCTTTCAAACAGTTGCTGCAAATTTATCCTAAAGATTACAATAGTTCACCCCAATATTCCCCCCCTCCTGTTCTCCTTGCTTCCTTCAACCCTATGCCTTCCTTCAATTTACACTTTAATTTTGTAAACAAATAATCCAAAGTTGTAGTCAAGAATGCATTTCAGAGTTGTAATCAAACATGTCATCCTATGATACTTTCTCAAGCAAAATTTTTAAGCATCGAATGCTATTAATTTAGGGAGCATTTAAGCCACTGATATATATATTTGTAGTTGTACTCAAGCAAATTTCGAGTTTCATGGTTCTGAAAAGAACAACCTTGGAAGGAGACAATGACCTGCGAAAAAAGAGAGAGAAACTAAGGTGAGATGCAGTGCAGAATGACGACTTAAATGATCCTCCACCTTGAGTTTGAGGAGGCTAACATATTGTAAAACTTGTTGAGCTAGAGAAAGGCAAATCCTTAATCTTGAGATACTGACTAACTGAGGACTGAGATGCGTGCAATAAAATCAAAATGAGAACCGATTCGGACTGGGTAACCCGAAGGTCAATCTAGACTCGTTTATATCGCAAGTCATGGTCTGACCCGATCCGGCGCTTCATGTTGGCAAGGGTTTTTGGGCTGATCCGAGTTCTGCACACTCCTAGACTGCTTCATCTTCATCTTTTGATCACTCATCTCACTCAGAGTAGTTTCATTAGGAATATCTTTTCCTCCTAATGTCATCTTTTTTATTAATGACAAAAAAGGTAGGAGAAGTAGTAGTTAAGAACAAATTTTTTCGAATTTTTTTTTATAATTTTGAATGTAATTCTTGTGCACAGATGATTGTATCCATTCAATTGTCATTAATGAAATTGTTCTGAATCATTCAATTAAATTATTGTGCATGAATATTGTGACTGTTGTTTTATATTTCTGCACATTTTTTAACAAAGTGCATGAACTGAATTATGAATTTAAAACTGAACCTAAAATTGAAAGACATAGCACAAGTTTAGAGGGAGCATGTTAGTAAATTTGACATTTAAGTGAGCTTTTATTACTTTCCATCATAACCTCAAAATTTGTTCACGGAAGGTTGTTATCATTAAAAGGGTAGATTGTCAAGACAAAATCCCTCTTGAACTAAGGCTTTAATGTAACAAACTTTCTGATGCAAATTTAACTGTTTTTATAAGGGAACAATTAATGGTTTTCATTGAGTTTGTAAAGGTAGCATAGGAACACGTTGGTTTAAATAAGACAATTTCATAAAAGAACCTTGAATATTTAGAAGATTGCTAACTACTAAGAAAGCTATAAGAAAGCTCCTAGTCATAAAAAAGAAAGAAAGAAAGCTATAAGTCATCGATAGTTCAACCTTTCTGAACAAACAAATGGTCAATATAGGATGTGCAAAGTCATTCCCTGTATAAAAGATGAAACTAGGAGAATTGGAAAATGCTCAGAATGTTCATCTGACCTTTAGAAGATAAGATCTGACCATCAGAAGATTCATCAAAAGCATGTCTCAAAGGTTCATTAGAAGATACTGAAGGATACTTGTAGACAAGCTTCTGATCAAATGCGACAAGGAATATTTTCAACCATTAGCTTCATACAACTCTTTTGCAACACACTCATATGAATTGAAGTTGTATACCATAATCAGAAAGCAGTTAGAAGCTTCACCTGAAATGTTCATCACAAGGTTAAGAAAGGTCAACAAGTCAAAGCTGCTGCAAAAGAGAGAAAGACAATTGACACTTCAAAATTGGAAAGCCAAGTTCGAATTCATCTCTAAATGGTCAAAAATGGTTGGTTGGAGCTTGGAAATCTACATATGATAGCTGTTTACAGTGAATCAAACTTAGAACACAAGAAACCAAAGAGAGAATCAAGCATACACATTCAGCCAAAAGTTGCGAAGCTTTTGAGTTCATACAAGTTCAAATGTTTTCATATTTTCACTCCAGTATTGTGTTCTGAAATTCGTAAGAGTTAGAGGAGTGATTTACAACTTATTTAAAAAAGGTTATTCACTCTTTAAGTGTTGTATAAGTTGTTATAAGTGTTTTCCCACAATTTCTTTGTAAACCCGTGTTGTGCTTGTTGAATAATGGCAACATATATAAAAATATAAAATATCACATAGAGATACTTTAATATAAATTATCATATTAATCCCATATTAAAACACTAACGTTTTCTTCTTTTAATTAGAATAAGTAATATATATATATATATATATATATATATATATATATATATATATATGTTTTAACTTCTCATGAACGTTGGTTAACGTTCATTTCATTTGATCAGTTTAATGATCAATAATAAATGGAATTCAAGATGGAAATAAGTCAAGGCTCCAACGGCTAGAAGATGATGATATATTTCTGATAGAAATGTTTCTATAAGAGACAGAATGGGATTAATTTTAGTTTGGAAAAAATTTCTACTTTATACACTCTCTCTATATTTGGGCAATTGTATTGTGTAAACTCCATTGCTCTTGACCCTGAGTGCACAAGTTGAAGAGTTTGTTGTGTTAAACTTGGGGAGCAAGTCGGATTGTAAGATTGCACTTTGGGTCTGTCGGAATCTTGCTTTTAAGATATTGATTCAACCACAACACAACCATCGTTCAATCATCCACTCTAACAATTAAAAGCAAGATTTTGTTGTTTGATTGATGGCTGCTCATCAACTAAAGGCGCAAAAAAAAATGAAACAATTATGATTATTGTAGTTGAAGACGCCAACCTGGTGAGCAACGTAGTTGAATGGGTAATTGATACTGGAGCATCTAGGCATATTTGCACTAGAAAAGAGTTGTTCAGGAGTTCGAAGAAGCTAATGATGGTGACATAATCTACATGGGAAATGCAACTACGGCTGGAGTGTACAGTAAAGGGAAAATTTTACTTAGATTAACTTCTGGTAAAATCTTGGCTTTAAATAATGTGTTATATGTGCCACCCATGCATAGAAATTTGGTATCTGGTGCTTTGCTTAATAAGGATGGACTAAAAAATATTTTTGAGCCAAACAAAATTATAATAACTAAAAATAGTGATTTTGTGGCAAATGGTTACTTGAATGGTGGATTGTTTATTATGAATATTGTTGACATGAATGATTGTGCTTCTGATTTTGCCTATATTGTTGAGTCTCTTGATCTTTGGCATGGGAGACTAGGACATTTAAATATAGCTTCAATTAAAAGACTTAGAAATATGAATTTGCTACCTCCTATAAATGGAGAGCTGATTTCTAAGTGCCCTATTTGCATAGAAGCTAAACACTCTAAGAAACCTTTTAAAACATTATCTTTCAGACAAACTGAACTTTTGGATTTAGTCCATTCAGACTTAGCTGATTTTAAGAACAGTATGAGTAGATGAGGAAAATTATATTACATAACTTTTGTTGACTATATTTTCTCAAGATATACTAAATTTATCTCCTAAGGACGAAAGATGAAGCCGAAACAATGTTTCTAAAATATAAGGCTGAAGTAGAAAATCAATTAAACCGAAAATAAAAAGATTAAGATCAGATAGAGGTGGTGAATATAATACAACTAGTCTTGGGGATTTTTGTGAAAACAATGGTATAATACATGAATTTACTGCACCATATTCACCACAACAAAATGGAATAGCTGAAAGGAAAAATAGAACTCTGAAAGATATGATGAATACTATGTTAATTAATTCTGGTATGCCTGATAATGTGGAGAGAAGCTATTTTAACAGCATGTTATATTCTCAACGAAGTACCCCATAAAATATTAGATAAAACACCCTAAGAAATGTGGAAAGGATATCCTTCAAATTTAAATTTCCTAAAAATGTGGGGGTGTTTAGCTAAAATAGGAATACCATATTTAAAAGAACTAATATAGGCGCTAAGACTATTGATGGCGCTTTCATTGGTTATGCTCAAAATAGTGCTGCTTATAGATTTTTATGCCTTAATGATAATACTATTATTGAATCTAGAGATGCTGAATTTATTGAAAATGTTTTTTCTTTTAAGAAATTAGAATCTATCTCTCTAAAGGATGCCATTTCTGTACCTAAACATGTGCATGCTTCTAGTTCTAATGAATTTGATGAACTTAGAAGAAGTAAAAGGCAAAGAATTGCAACTAGTTTTGGACCTGATTTTGTTACTAATTTTTTGACTGAAATGTTCGATATGGATGTACTGTCGGAAGAATTAATTTGTGCTTATATGTTAGAAGAAGATCCAAAAACTTATGAAGAAGCAATAAAATTAACAGACTCTAATTTTTGGAAAGAGGCTATCAAAAGTGAATTAGATTCAATAATGAGTAATCATACATGGGAACTAGTAGATTTACCTAAAGGAATCAAACCAGTCGATAACAAATGAATATTTAAAAGGAAATTAAGGCCAGATGGTTCAATAAAAAAATTCAAGGCGATATTGGTAATTAAAGGTTTTACTCAAAAGGAGGGTTTTTATTTCTTTGATACTTATTCAACAGTAACAAAAATATCCACTGTTCGTGCTTTAATTGCATTGCCTGCTATACATAATTTAGTTATACATCAAATGGATGTAAAAACAACCTTTTTGAATGGAGATTTGAATGAAGAAACTTATATGAGAATGGTTTTATAAAACCCGATCAAGAACATAAAGTCTGTAAACTTCAAAAATCTTTGTATGGTTTAAAACAAGCGCCTAAATAGTGGCATGAAAAATTTAATAATGCGTTGATAGAACATGGTTATATTGTGAATGCATCTGATATTTGGGTATATATGAAAGTGTTTGAATCTCACTGTGTTATTATATGTCTTTATGTGGATGACATGTTAATTTTTGGAACATGCTTAGATGTGATAAATGAAACTAAGAGAATCCTATGTTCTAAATTTGAAATGAAAGATTTAGGAGAAGTTGATGTTATTTTGAGAATTAAAATTAAAAGAACAAAAAATGGCTTTTCTCTAAATCAATCACACTATATTGAAAAATTGTTATAAAAAAAATTTGACAGCTTTAATGTGCTACCTGTTAGAACTCCCTATGATCCTAGTGTACATCTGAAAAAGAATACCAATGATATGACTATATCTCAATCTAAATATATAAAATTTATTGGTAGTGTTATGTTTCTCATGAATTATACTAGACCTGATATTGCATATGTTGTTAGTAGATTGAGTCGTTATACTCATGATCCTAGTGGTGAACATTGGAATGCACTACGACGTCTTTTAAAATATTTGAAAGGTACTGTTGATTGGAGTTTGCATTTTTATAAATTTCCTGCTGTGCTAGAATGTTTTTGTGATGCAAATTGGATTTCCGATAATGACGAGGTAATTTCCACCAGTGGATATGTTTTTACTCTAGGTGGAGGTGCTGTTTCCTGGAAATCTGCAAAACAAACTTGTATAGCACGTTCTACTATGGAATTTGAATTCATTGCTCTTGAGTTAGCGGGTCAAGAAGCTGAATGGTTGAGAAGTTTAATGGCAGACATACCTCTATGGGGAAGACCTACACCGCCAGTGTCACTTCATTGTGACTCACAAGCTGCAATTGGAGTAGCCAACAACCATGCATACAATGGAAAGAGAAGACACATACGTGTTAGACATAGTGTTGTTAGACAATTAAAAAAAAATGATGTGATATCCCTTGATTATGTAAGAAGTGGGAAAAATCTAGCTGATCCTCTCACAAAAGGATTACCTAGGAAAGCAGTCCTGGATTTGTCGATGGGGATGGGTCTTAAGCCTTGAGTTGGCCGGAAAATATGGTGGATACACATTTGTTGGTCAAAGAAAACCATTAGATTACTCATATACATTACATTTCCATCCATATGACGTGTGGTAATGCTTGTTGATAATAGATACATAACTCTTGATTTGGGTGGTGCTATAGAGAAGCACTTGATGTATCTATAAATATTTGTTATGAGGTTGAGTTATAAAAGTCTTAATAAATACATAGCCTATTTTTTAGATGGTGCTAGAGAGACGCACTTGATGTATCTACCTACATGAGTGAGAAGGTAAAAGCTGCCTTCTGTGAAAGACTTAGGCAATCTTTCTAAAACACTCAAGAGAAACCCTGTAACACCCTTTTTTCGTATATATGTTTTTATGCGTTGTATATAGTTGTATGTTGTGCTAGATTATTAAAAAAGTGCTTTAAGGAATTTAAAATGGGGTTAAGTGGGATTTTCTGGTCAAAATTCCCTTTCTAACGCATATGTTTCTCTCTCCTGGAGCTCGACACAGTTGTGTCTCCTGATAGACACAGTTGTGTCTAACTCTCTAAATTGTTGTTCTGGACCAGGACACAGCTGTATCTCCTGATAGACACAACTGTGTCTAATTTTCGAAAATGTTGTTCTGGCCCGGGACACAACTGTGTCTCCTGATAGACACAGTTGTGTCGAATTAACAAAAACACTGATCTGGTCCAGGACACAACTGTGTCTCTTGATAGACATAGCTGTGTCTAGTTCTCAAAAATACTATTCTGGCCAAGGACACAGTTGTGTCTCCTAACAGACACAGCTGTGTCTAGTTCTCAAAGTCGTTTTTGTATGGCAATATAAATAAGTGAGTTAGGAGGGTTACAAGTTACAACCCTCATTTTGATACTTTTCGCAATCCTTTTGCGATGGAAACCTCTCATCCCTCTTCTCTTTAAAACCTCTTCGTGTTCTTCGGCGTTCTTGCTTGCGTTTGGAGTGTAAGACGCCTGTTAGTGTCAATTAAGATAATCTTGTAAACCCTTTATTAATCTCCCTTCTGTTTTCTTGAATTGGGGATTAATTGCTCTTCATTCTTTGATGTTTTGACCAAGATTCATTGAACCGTTGAAGCGTTCGAGGGAGCCAATCATGGATTCGCTCATGTTGACCATAGAATTAGACCGTCATACCAGGTATAGGGAGAAGGGATTAGTATACCATGTAAGCAATGGGGTAGCGTAAGATGAAGAGTTAACCCATGACCCTGTTGTATGCTAATTGTTTATTTAATATTGTTTGTTATATTTCTATTATCCTTTCTATATGATTGGTATGCTTTAATTATTGTTGTTGATGATGA
This sequence comes from Echinosophora koreensis, assembly GCA_035048595.1. Taxonomy (NCBI): domain Eukaryota; kingdom Viridiplantae; phylum Streptophyta; class Magnoliopsida; order Fabales; family Fabaceae; genus Echinosophora; species Echinosophora koreensis. The sequence goes on along the minus strand of JAPCYP010000025.1, from coordinate 2,077,067 downwards.
TAATGATGATGATGCCATGAATGAATGACTTGGTTGTTTGGGTTGATGTTGTGAGACAAACAATGATGTTAATAATACACTAATTAAATACATGAGAATGTTAAAGAGGTTATAAGATTTAAGGGATGATTTCCTAATGTTTATAAGACATGAACCATAGTAAAGAGAAGTGAGATTGATGCTTAATGGTATAGTTAAGATCCTATGATTGATCCATGAGAGCTTTAGGGATGTTAATAATTAAACAAGAATTAAAGTATTAATCCCAATAATTATAAGACATGGAGATTAAACAAGAGTAATGAGATTAATACTTGATGGTGTAGCTAAAAGCCAATATGATTGATCTATGAATGCCCTAGGAGGTATGGCAAGGGTTTGCAACCCTTCTGCCCATAACAGTATGGCCATGCTCAATAGACAGCACGCCCGTGCTTGACTTAAAAGTCAGCATGCCCGTGCTGGGGATCAGCACGACCATGCTCCCCTAAACGGAACAGATGTTAGATGGGAACAAGGGTAGTATTAACCGAATTGTTCCATGTGATGAAATAAGACACCAATTGAACAAAGATAAGATCAATGAACATAAAACTCTAAGATGGTTAAGACGGTAATAATGTGTTACCGCACGATGTTAACCTTGGTGCTTATTGGCCAAGGTAGCCTTGATGTTTATTGGTCAAGGTGTTGACAATGTTAAACTCTGATGCTTAATGGTCAGAGTAGCCTTGATGCTTATTAGTCAAGGTGTTGACAGTGTTAAACTCTGATGCTTAATGGTCAGAGTAGCCTTGGTGCTTATTGGCCAAGGTGTTGTTGGCGTTAAACTTTGGTGCTTATTGGCCAAAGTGGAGGTGGTGGTTTGGTGTTTGTTGTTGCTTATTGGCCAAACTTTGGTGCTTGTTGTCCAATGTGTGCTTATTGGCCAAAGTGGAGGTGGTGGTGGTTTGGTGTTTGTTGTTGCTTATTGGCCAAACTTTGGTGCTTGTTGTCCAATGTATTTTCCGGACTTTGGTTATACCAGCTCTGTTATGTGACATCAAGGTTGGGTTTATTCTTTCATGTTATGTTTTATTGTTTATGTTATGTTTTAATTTCCGCATTGAGACGTTTTGTTCATGTGGTACCTTTTACCCATGGTTTTATTATTATGAAATAATGTGCATGTGTTTTCTATTTTAATTATTTCCCTTAACGTTGTTATAAATACAGGCGGGGTAGAGGGTGTCACAAACCCAAGGTATGTGAGAAGGCTTTTATAATGTGGATATATTTGTGTTGTTACTTATCGCGGAGTATGCATGTTGTGGGGTCTCAACCAAGTCCATTTAGTTCAAGAGCAATTCACTTCTTGGACGAAGTTGTTACCTCACTACACTACGTGTTAATTCAAACCTTTAGGATATTAACACTTAAGCAAGAAACCGATCTAACACTTCTAAGACACTCAAGATTCTATTCAAGATTCTTTGCAGCACTCTCCTATGGTGTCTGGAAATTATCAGGTGGTGCAAGAAACTCCTGCTTCTCAAATTGATAGTGACAGATCTCCTTTGATTGGTTCTTCTTCAAGGGTTCAAAGAGTTGATAATCAGCAGATTCCACCAATTGTCCAGCAGGATATTATTGTGTTATCTACTAACTGGGATGATATGGTCAATGAGGAATTGAGATCAGAGGAACATCATAATTTGAAGAAGGCTGCTGAAGAGGGGTTTGAAGTGGTTCTCACTAAGTCTCAAAATAAAAAGCTATGGCAAAAAAAGAAAAACATTCAATCTGATTCTCATTTCACCCGATCAAGGGCATATTCTTTGAATCTAGCCAAATGAAGTGCGTATATTGGAATGTAAGAGGCTTTGCCAACCCCTCTACAAGGTTGGTTTTTAAGCAGTTATGCCAGTCAAACAAACCAGATTTTGTTTTCATTTCAGAGCCCTGGATGCTCTTTGATAAAATCCCTGCTCGATTTTGGAGGAATCTAAAGCTTAAAATTTTTGCTCAGAACAATAGAGGTGATTTAAGGCCAAATCTTTGGTGCTTGTGCTCTGAAGCTATAATCCTACTATTGTTGCTAATTCCTCTCAGCATGTCCCATTTACTATTAATTTAGACAATCAAATTGTTGGTATTTCAGCAGTTTATGCTTCCACCAGCTATCTAAACAGAATATCTTTATGGCAGCAGTTAAATATTATGCAAACAAACAACTGTATCCTGTGACACCCTCTACCTCGCATGTATTCAAAAGCGATAACACAGATATAAAAAGGGAAAGAACACATGCAAATAATATCATAATATTAAAAACCGGGCAGAGACTGCCGCATTGTAACATAACACTGAAAATCCAACACATGTTTATAAAGAAACATAACATAACAACAAAACCATAAACGAATCCAACCCCGATGTCACACTACAGAGCTGGTATAACCAATCTGATAAACAACTCGGATAACAAACTGAAACTAAACATAACTAAACTACTAAAAGCGGGAAATCCTAACTACGATTCGCGGCTCTTCAGAGTCACTCCTCAACTGGCTGCTCACCGACCTCTGCATAAAAGATACATGCGACAAACAATAAACAAAGAGATAGGGAGTAAGAAGCATGTATATGAATATAACGGCAAGGAAACAGTTAGCAAGACGAGCATACATCAAACAAGCATCTTATAGCAAACAACAAATATAACATAACAATTATCAGCATGTAAACGTGTATGCTATGCAATGCAATGGTGCTCCGCTACTCCATTATGCATGCAGATCCAAGCTATCTCAGGAAGTCAACTTCAGAGTTACATCTCCACATTGGCCAATAAGCACTAACACCGGGGCAGTTCACCATACCATGGGTGGACCCCTAGGATAGCCAACGCACCTTACTCTCAGATGCGCCATCACGGGTGTACATGATTCCCTAACTCTCGGATGAATCACCGGGGATGGCCATATCGTCTTACACGCGGACGACCTCCCCTATGTTGTACAACCTCCACTAATGTCTTTGATGCGTGAATGCATGCTCGACACAACATACAAACACAACCACCACCTCTGCTTGGGTCACTAGGCTACCCAAGTTTATCACCATTAACACCTCGACCACTCAGCTATCGAGGATTATCGTTATCGTTTCATATTTATTTTGTTAAACACTCTGGTCGTTCTGCACTAGAGATTATCACCTTGACCATCAAGCATCAAGGCCCCCTTGGTCACTCGGCTACCAAGGTACATCATCATCTTTAACACTCTAGCCATTAAGCAATAGAGATTACCACCTTGACCATCATGCATCAAGGTCCCCTTGGCCACTAGACTACCAAGGTATAACATCTTATCACTTGTCTTTTGGTCTTCATGTTTTGTTGGTATCTTATTAAGTCTTTAAGCATTTGGGGTGAAACCCCCTATTTCAGCATTCTGGTTTTGTTCTGGTCAGGTGAGCACGGGAGTGCTGGACCTTCAGGCAAGCACGATCATCCTGCCTGTTAAGCACGGGCGTGCTCAAATGCGCACCCTGCTCTGGATTTCAAACTACAGCACGGTCGTGCTCCCTGTTAGGCATGGTCGTGCTCCCTGTTAGGCACGGTCGTGCTCAATGGACCGTGGTCGTACTGATCTGGGTAGAACGGGTCAGAATCCTTTGCCATATCCTCGGGACAGTTCACAAATTCAACCTATTGGCTTTTACTAAACCATTGGACATTAGCTTCATTAATCTTAATTGTTCTTCATTAATATTCATGTCTTATCATCATGGGGAATTAATCCTTTAATCATAGATTCGTTATTAATGTCCCTAGAACACTCACTAATCAATCCTAGGGTCTTTAGCTAAGCCCTAGGAACATAACCTTACCTCTCATACTACGTTCATGTCTTATGAACAACTGGGAAAACATCCTTTAATTCTCATTATCATTATTAATGTATTTTAATGTCTTAACATCATTGTTGGCATTAACATCCTCAACAGTCAGCACTCATTAAGAGCACAACATCAAACAACAGCCAATGACATCATAACTCATCATAAATATGGCATCCTAACATCATCATATTCATAACAGATAACAATCATTGACAAGAACATTCATACCAATATTATAATCACAAACAGAAATCATCAAATAGCAATTAGGCATATAAACATGTTATCAAAGGAAAGGGTCATGGGTAACCCTTCGTCTTACACTACCCCCAAGCCTACATACCCATAATATTCCTTCTCCCCATACCTGGTATGAAGATTCCCAAATGATAACATTGGCAAACTAAACGCGTTCCTTCGAGCGGCTCAACGAGTTCTTCAAGCCTTGGCCAAACAAGAAGAGGGAAGGCAACGTTACCTTAAACGACACTACCGGGCTACTTCTCTCCCGAAACTAGAGCAAGAACACCAAGAACTTCAAGGGGTTCGAGGGAAGGAAGAGAGAAGAAGTTTCTGTCACACTAGGATTGCCCAACGTATCAAAATAGGGTTTAACACAGTAACCCTCACGCTACTGTTCTATTTATAGACCCTGAGACTCGAGCACGATCGTGCTCCTTGTTGAGCACGATCATGCTCACATTAGCGTCAACGAGATGTGATCCTCCACTGAGCACGGCCGTGCTCCTTAATGAGCACGGTCGTGCTTCTGACGCAGACAGTCACAAGACACAAGCCTCAGCATGGGCGTGCTGGACATGGGCGTGGCCGTGCTCATGTACCAGAAAGGGATTTTAAGCCCTGAAATCCCACTTAGCCCTTTCTAAACATACTAGGCAAACAAGGCAAACACAACAAGCGCTTATACGAAAAATGGGGTATTACAATTCCACCCCCTTATAAAAATTTTGTCCTCGAAATTTCTATCACCTCAACTGGTTAAGCGTTCACCAATTAAGCTCGTACCGTGGGTTGAATCCTTGGACTCTGAGACTCCAGCTCCACTAAGAGAGTAGACCCTCCCAGTGGTCTTTAGTTGATTGACTTGAGGCTTCTGATTCCTGCTAACAATCTGTGGTTCTGACTTTCCTTCTTCACAGTTTCGGCTGAAGTGGCCATACTTGCCACACTTGAAACAAATGAATTTCGACTCCTTGCATTGATGGGTATAGTGACCTTCTCCATACATACCACATCTCAGAGGCCTAGAGGAATCCCAGTCCTTAGGCTTACATACTGAGCATCGCTGCTCCTTCCCACTCTTATTGAAGTCTCGACCGACCGGAGCTAGGCTCTGCCTCCCTTCGTCCTTCTGATCATTCCTCTCACTTTCTTGTGATTCTAAACTCTTGTGTTTTTCCCTACTGGACTTGTAGGTGTCTTCGTAGATTCTGCACTTGTTCACTAGAACTGGAAAGACGCAGATCTCCTGGTAGCTGATAGCATGCTTGATCTCCGGGCGCAGACCATCCTCAAACTTTACGCACTTGGAGCTGTCGTCTGCCATATACTGATACAGTGTATAGTAACGGGCGAGCTCCTTAAACTTAACTGCATACTCTCTTACTCACATGTTGCCTTGCTTCAGCGTCAAGAACTCCATCTCCTTTTGTCCTTGATGTCTGCCGGAAAGTACTTCTCGAGAAACCTGTCCTTAAATACAGTCCATGTGATCATAGTACCCTCGGCCTGGATACGCTGACGACAGTTCTCCCACTAATGTTCAGCCTCCTCTATCAGCATAAAGGTCCCAAAGATGACCTTCTGTTGTTCGTTGCATCCCATAACTCGAAAGATCTTCTCAGTCTCCCTCATCCACAACAAAGCTCCCTCCGGGTTGTAAGCTCCCTTGAAAGAAGGCGGGTTGTTTCGCTGGAACTTGTCCAATCCCTGAAACTCAGCTAGTCCATTGTTGTTGTTGTTCTGGTTCTGGCCTATGACGTTAGCAAGCAGTGCCAAAGCATCAGCGATCGTCTGATCGTTCCTACCTCTTCCTACCATTGGTTCCTGCATTTACCCAAGACAACTGTTAAATACAGGGAACCAAACAGGAAGGTCTAACAGTTCTTAATACTAAAGCATCATTATCTATAATAAATATAGATAATTCAAACAAAAGTACACAGAAGACTCGCAACAGACTCATACCACGTCCAGTCAGGGCCGAACTGCTCTGATACCACTAAATGTGACACCCTCTACCCCGCATGTATTCAAAAGCGATAACACAGATATGAAAAGGGAAAGAAAACGTGCAAATAATATCATAATGTTAAAAACCGGGCAGAGACTACAGCATTGTAATATAACGCGGAAAATCCAACACATGTTTATAAAGAAACATAACATAACAACAAAACCATAAACGAACCCAACCCCGATGTCACACTACAGAGCTGGTATAACCAATCCAATAAACAACTCGGATAACAAACTGAGACTAAATATAACTAAACTACTGAAAGCGGAAAATCCTAACTACGAGTCGCGGCTCCTTATAGTCACTCCTCAACTGGCTGCTCGCCGACCTCTGCATAAAAGATACATGCCACAAACAAGAAACAAATAGATAGGGAGTAAGAAACATGTATATGAATATAACGGCAAGGAAGCAGTTAGCAAGACGAACATACATCAAACAAGCATGTTATAACAAACAACAAATATAACATAATAATTATCATCATGCAAATGTGTATGCTATGCAATGCAACGCTGCTCCACTACTACTTCATTATGCATGCAGATCCAAACTATCTCAGGAAGTCAACTTCAAAGTTACATCTCCACATAGGCCAATAGGATAGCCGACGCACCTTACTATCAGATGTGCCACCACAGGTGTACTGTAACGCCCCGATTTCTATATCTTTCTGTACCAGTAAATGCATGTGCATATGTGTTTATTTTTAATAAAATACAGAGAATGATTTTAGATAAACTAAAATCATTATCTTGTTATACCTTACCCTAGAAATTCATGGTTAAATTTTCGGTTGAAAATTCAGACGAAAGTCGGTCTGTGTTTTCACTGACAGTAAGAGTTTACTGAGCAGAAAACCTAATTTTGACCCGTGAACGAGACGGATAGTGTTTATATCGTGTTTCTGATAGTTTCGTTCAAAAATAAAAATAAAATATTTTATTCGGGCGAGATCGTTGAAAACTACGATCGAAAAACCTTAACCGGGTACACAACGAAGCAGGATGGGGAGCTGAGATGACTAATGTGACATGTTGGAAAAGGAGTGACATGTTGATGTGAGTCAAATGTCACATCCTAAAGAAACCATCATTACACCTTTTTGAATATATCATATTATAAGCAAAAATCACTTTTCTCTCACTTTTTCCAACCAAACACCTCCCTAAGCCAAATTTGCTCTCCAAGCTCACTCTTTCTCTCTTCTTCACGCCACTCACTCTCCCTCCCTCCATATAAACACTCAAAATTTTCACTCTTAACTTTACACTCACAAACTAGCCAAAAACACTTACAAAGTTCATTTGGTTTCTTCTTCATCTTCAAAGGAGTTCATCATTTTCAAGCTTCACGGGTAACACTCTAATCCCTTACTCATATAAGTTATTCTATTAATTTATTAGTTGAGTTTTATGGGATATTCTTCCATTTAACATTCTTAGATCCATAACTTCTAAAATCTCTAGAAATTAGTAGAAAAATCCTTTTGAGTTGAAACTAATTTCTATGGACTCCTATTGATCTCTATATTCATTCTCTAAGAGCTTGCATCAAACAAAAATTTCCTTCCCTATTCTCCTAACAAGGCCTAACCTAGGGGTTTTGTGGAGCAAGGAAGTTTTGTTTCAACTTTTGTTAAATGATAATTGATTTAAACTCTTTTGTACCTTTAGTTGTTAAATCCAAGAGCTTGAAAAGTTTTAAAATTTCTATCCTATTCTACATCTCATGGCCGAAACCCTAAGTGTCTAAACTTAGTGGGATTTTTGTTCAAACCTTGTTAAGTAACCATTGTTTATGAACTCCTAATGTTTAAGGATCATTAATCCATGAGTTGTATAATTTTTAAAAACCTCAAACCCTATTATCTTGTGAAGGTCGAACCTATACCTAGATGGTTTAGTGTTCTTGGTTATTTCTTTTAACTTGTGGTATTGTGTTGATATCCTTAGACTTTCATCGTGAAACAAGCGAGGACGTTCGTGGTTCGTTACTCCAAACATCAAGCACTTTTACCTTCACCAAAGGTAAGAGGGGACAACCTGAGGGATGCTCAATAACTGTGTGCATGTGTTTATGTGAATTGTCTGATTTGTTTGAATCCTGTTATAATTTTGGAATCAATGTTTGAATGACATGTATACTTGAGCCGTTGTGGTAACTGTTTGAAAGTTGATTGTCTACTTGATTTAAAGTGTTATGAATCATAGATGATATGATCTGTTATTAACTGTTATACTGTGGACTGATATTATTGTGATGTTGGATTGAGGTCTGAGAAGCCCTACACTCATCGGTGCTCAATTAATTATAATGGTAAAAGTCTTAAAAAGTCTTATGAGAATTTTGGAACAAAAATATTTTATTTGATGATTTCTTGATAAAAGAATGAATATGAAGGTGAAATATTTTAAAGTAAGAGGAATATCTTTTTCTTAAAATAATTCTTAGTATAGGTGAAAATAATTTTAAAAGTATGTTTTAAGACGGAAAACTTTTGGAAATGTTTGGCAATGTTTTAGAAAAGAAATTGAAAGGATTGCCAATGTTCTAAAGATGGTTTGGAAGAAAAAGAAGAATTTCAAAAGAAAGTGGATTTCTTTATAACTTAATATTTTATAAATGAATTTCCAATGAAAAGGATTCTTGGTAAAATACTTTGAAAATATTCCGGCAAGCTTGAATAAGTTGCTGAGGTTTCGTTTTGTATTTGTGTTTCAATGAACGAAAAAGAATAATCATGTTGGGATGTGAACCTAGTATACGAGAAGTCGGAATACTAGTGTTCTGTAATATACACGTAGATCTTGGATCCGTGTCACGTTGTTGTGGACTTGTGTCCTCTTCACGTTGTTGTGGACTTCATGTCCTAATCACGTTGTGAATAACGTTGTTAAAGGTAAATGTTGTTTTCTATGACCACAGGCCTAAGACTGGTGCATCGGTCTAAGGCGTTGTGATTAAGCGCTCGGACTGCGTGTCCCGTGTTGATGTTGATGATTTCAAAACGTTAAAAATTTATGAAAAGTCGTTAGTTTTTGAGCTTCGACAACGAAAGAGAATGAACACAAAGAAAATGTTGAGAACAATTGTTTTACATGCATTTTAGGCAGACGTGCCTCTCGTTGATAGGAGTGATGCCTTGATAATCAGGTATTCACAATACGATTTATCACTGCATCCTGAGATGGGACAGTGTGTCATTAAATCCATGAGCATGGAATACTGCATCCTGGGATGGGACAGCATGCTATGGATGTTTGGTCTCTTAAAGTGATGCCAAAGTGGTGGCGATTTGAGTTTGATCAACTCTTAGAGTGACGAAGGGGTCTCATGAGATTAAGTTTAGAGCCTGAATATTGAAGTGTCATGCATACTTTCATCAAAATTGACCGTGCGGGCATGAGACCCCTTGACCTTATACATGTTTATTTCTTTTAAGTTATTTGGATATATCTAATATATGCTTATGTGATGTATGTATCATGCATATGGTTATTGTGTCCAATCCATATATTGGTATCTCACTCTTGCATGTTTTCTTGTTGTTTCTTCTCCCTATGAATTGTTGTGTGTGTTTGTGTGTGTGTATATATATATATCTTCGGGTTTAGATGGATCTCGACGCGCCTCTAGCACCGACGGGAATGAGGACACTAACTTTTGATGATGCGGGAAATCCGGGGGCGTGGAATATACTCCTCGGATCCCATGCGGCCATCTATCGAGGGCCGGTTACTGAGCTAAAAGGAAACAGGGAAGAGGGACCACAGTAGCAAGTGCAGACAGTAGAAATTGTCCGGGTGTCACTACCACCCCCTTGGTACTATCTACAAGTGTTGACGCAGAGGGGACAGCTTCACGAGCACCCACCCTTAGGAGTGCCACTTCCGGAAGTTGAGCCAGCTTCACCTATTGAGGAGGATCCGGAGGAGGATCCTGAGGAGTAGTGGTGGATGCTTCGCCGGGGAACTCCTCAGGGAGCGGGAGTGTTCAGATTGGCCCTTTTGACGGCTATTAGTTGTAGACCGGCTTAGGGGTGTCCTGTTTGGTAATAGTGTATCCTGGCCCGACTGTATTTTGGCTTCATAGCAAACTCGGTATTTTGATATGTGGTTTCGGACCTTTCCCCCATTTTGCTTTATCTTGCTTATTTTGCTTAGTGTTATTAATGGCCTACTCTTATAAAGGCCCTAAGTTATTTTTTAATTAAGACCTGATGCTCCAACTGTTGATGCTTATCTATATATGCTGATGTTATTCACGTTCTGAGTGTTCATCTAAAGAAAAGAAAATGTTATCACTATTTGCGAATACTTATTTATTAAGAGAATCTTATTTTCCGAAAGTAACCAGCAATTTAATAAGTTTTATTTTTCGAAATGGGTTAGCATGTGACTCCCTAGTTGGGGTGTTACATTAGTGGTGTCAGAGCTGGTCGGGTCTTTCGGGAATCTTTGGGTTTAGGTCTGTTATGTTAATGTTGTGTGTTCTCTGACTAAGACTTGATTGAATTACTTCTTAGAAGTATTGTGTGATAACTGGCAAACTATATTTTCTTTTCTGGTTACCATCTTCCTGTTTGTGCGTTACAGATCAGTATGGAGCCAGAAGGTGCATGCGGACGTGGTGGTCGTGGAAGAGGCAATGGCGGGATGGACTTCGCCGCCCAAGCAATGGCTGGTGTGGTTGCGGCAATTGCTTTTCAGACTGCTACGATGGCTGCCCAGAACCAACAGGAGTAGCTGAGGGTTGAGCAAGCTACTGAGGGAAAGCATCTGAATGCTTTCAGACTTTAGAATCCATCTCAGTTTGATGGAGACGTAGATCCTACAAAAGTCCAGGAGCTGGAAAAGATCTTTGAGCTCGTTCATACACCGGAAGGAGTGAAGGTGTCTTATGCAACATTTCAACTGGTAGGAGATGCTGAATACTAGTGGAAAGGCACCAGGCCACTGTTAGAGACTAAACACCAAGCGATCACCTGGGGGGTATTTTGTAACAAGTTTCTGGATAAATACTTTCCCCAGAGTGCTCGGACTGAGAAAGAACAAGAGTTTCTGAGTCTGCGTCAGCGAGACTTGACTGTAGGGGAATATGGGATAAGATTTGAGTCACTTGCCAAATATTTCTGCTTCTTCCAGAACAACCCAAGCGAAGAATGGAAGTGTGAAAAATTCGAAGGCAGACTACGCTTCGAAATCAAAGAATCGGTGCTACCACTGGAGATCAGGAATTTCCAGGCATTAGTGGAAAAGTGCAGAAAGGTGGAGATAATGCGGAAAGGACGAGACACCAAAGGGAATGCTGGAGGACCCTCTCGTCCTAAGAGCCAATATCAAGGACAAAACCAAAAATGGAAACAGAACCAGAGAAAACCATACTACCAATCAACCAACAACAATCAAAGACAACAGCAACATCGTTTCGGTACTTCTAGAGCTGAGACTGGAGGCCAGAGAAACCAAAATCAAGGCCAATAAGGGAAATGTTACAAGTGTGGTGACCTAGGCCACTTTGCCAATACTTGCCCAAAGAGGGGAATGAAGTGTTTCAACTGCGATCGTATTGGACACTTAGCCAAAGATTGCAGAGCACCAAAGCGTGAACCAGTTGTTAATCACACCAGAGCCAACAAGCCAACTACCACCGGAAGGGTTTACACTATCAGCAGAGCTGAGGCTTCGAACTCTGATGATCTCGTATAGGGTAAGTGTGATATAGCTGGTAACCTTTTAACTGTACTTTTCAATTCGGGTGCAACGCATTCTTTCATTTCAATGGATAGTGTGAAACTTCTAAATTTGCCTATTTCTTCTTTGCCATATAATCTGATTGTTTCAACCCTAACTGCTGAGCTAGTTACTGTCAATTCTGTTTGCTTAAATTGTCCCATCATTGTTCAGGATAGACATTTTCTTATAGATCTAATCTGTTTCCCTTTAATACAGTTAGATGTAATTCTAGGCATTGATTGGTTATCTTCCAACCATATCTTAATAGATTGTGCCTAGAAAACCTTAGTTTTTAGGGACGAGATTTCTGGATTGTTATCTGCTAGTCAGGTAAGAGCTTCTTTGAAAGAGGGAGCTCAAGGATACATGTTGTTGTTTTCCATAGAAGTTGAGAGTGAGTTAGACTTAGAATCCATACCTGTCGTCGATGAGTTTCCAGAAGTTTTTCCTGAAGATGTACCTGGACTACCGCCTGTTAGAGACATCGAGTTCGTGATTGATCTGGTTCCAGGCACTGGGCCAATCTCTATGGCACCCTATCGTCACCATCGGAGCTAGAGAACTTGAAGGAGCAACTGGAGGGGTTGATGAAGAAGGAATTCATTAGATCGAGTGTATCACCATGGGGAGCCCCAGTCTTGCTAGTGAAGAAGAAAGATGGAACTTCTCGGTTATGCGTTGATTTCCGTCAGTTGAACAAGGTGACGATCAAGAACAAGTATCCGCTTCCAAGGATAGATGATTTAATGGATCAGTTACGTGGAGCGGCCATTTTCTCGAAGATAGATTTATGGTCGGGATACCATCAGATCTGTGTGAAGGCAGAGGATGTTCCTAAGACAGTGTTTCGAACATGCTATGGACATTATGAGTATCTGGTGATGCCGTTTGGAGTGACGAATGCTCCCGCGATATTCATGGATTACATGAATAGGATTTTTCGTCCTTACTTAGATCAGTTTGTCGTTGTCTTTATCGATGACATTCTAATCTATTCTCCAAACAAGGAAAAACATGCTCAACATCTCAGAAGGAATTGCAGTAGACCCGTAGAAAGTTAAAGCTGTTTTGGAATGGGAAAGGCCAAAGACGACGACAGAGATCCGCAGTTTTGTAGGTTTGGAAAGATACTATAGGAGATTCATTGAGGGATTCACCAAGATAGTGGGACATCTTACCCAGTTAACGCGGAAGGACCAAGCGTTTAGATGGACGAAAGCGTGTGAAGAAAGTTTCCAAGAATTAAAGAGGAGGTTGACTACTTCACCAGTGTTAATACTCCCTGATCCTAAGGAAACTTTTGAGGTTTATTGTGATGCTTCACATCAGGGGTTAGGTTGTGTATTGATGCAGAATCGGAAGGTTGTGGCGTATGCTTCAAGGCAACTGAAGATTCATGAAAGGAATTACCCTACCGATGACTTGGAGTTAGCAGCGGTGGTTTTTGTTTTGAAAATCTGGAGACATCATTTGTATGGAGCTATATTCAATGTTTTTCGTGACCACAAAAGTTTGAAGTACCTATTTGACCAGAAGGAGTTGAACATGCGGCAGAGACGTTGGTTGGAATTCTTGAAGGATTATGATTTCCAACTGCAATATCACCCTGGAAAAGCAAATGTGGTGGCAGATGCCCTGAGTAGAAAGTCAATACATGCATCGGTAATGATGGTCAGAGAGCAGGGATTGTTGGAACAATTCAGAGATATGAGTCTGACAGTAAAGATGTCATCAGGAAAGCTGTGTTTGGGAAGAATCACCGTATCCAATGGATTAATGGATCAGATAAGAGAAAAACAAGGAAGTGATCCATACCTACAAGGAGAAAGAGAACTAGTGCGACAAGGGGCACTGTCAGAGTTCAGGGAAGGAACAGATGGAATCTTGAGATTCGGCGAAAGGATTTGTGTGCCAGATGATGCTGAACTTAGGAAGTTGATTCTAGAGGAGGCTCACAAGAGTAAGTTAAGTTTACACCCAGGAGCCACAAAGATGTACCAAGATCTCAAAATGTTATACTGGTGGCATGGAATGAAGAGGGACGTAATGGAATACGTTGCTTCATGTTTAGTGTGTCAGAAGGCAAAAGTTGAACACCAAAAGCCAGCGGGAATGCTAAAATCTTTAGATGTTCCAGAATGGAAATGGGATGGAATTTCAATGGACTTTGTAACAAGTTTACCAAGGACTCGGAAAGGACATGAGGCTATATGGGTAATAGTTGATAGACTGACCAAGTCAACTCACTTTTTACCTATCACTATGAAGTATCCGATGGAAAGGTTAACTCAGTTGTACATTGGTGAAATTGTCAGATTACATGGTATACCTTCGAGTATCATTTCGGACCGCGATCCGAGGTTTACGTCAAGGTTTTGGCAAAGTCTACAAGAGTCATTGGGAACGAAACTCAGATTGAGTTCAGCCTATCATCCACAAACAGATGGACAATCAGAGAGAACGATTCAGTCACTGGAATATTTGCTGAGAGCTTGTGTGTTGGAAAACACTGGGAACTAGGATGAATTTCTACCATTGATAGAATTCACTTATAACAACAGCTTCCACTCAAGCATAGGAATGGCACCCTACAAAGCTCTATATGGTCGACGATGCAGAACACCTCTATGTTGGTACCAGGATGGAGAAAGTTTGTTATTGGGATCGGAAATCGCGCAGCAAACAACGGAAAAGGTGAAATTGATTCAGGAGAAAATGCGGACGACTCAGAGTCGACAAAAGAGTTATGCTGACAAGAGACGACGGCCTCTCGAGTTTGAGGAAGGCGAGCATGTGTTTTTTAGAGTCACGCCTACGACTGGGATTGGCAGAGTAATTAAATCCAGAAAGCTCACTCTCAAATTCATTGGACCTTACCAAATTCTTCGTCGCGTAAGTCCAGTAGCCTATAAAATTTCTTTACCACCTTTTCTTTCCAATATTCACGATGTTTTCCATGTTTCACAATTGGGAAAGTATGTTCATGAACCATCTCATATAATTGAGCCCGATAATGTACAATTAAAAGAGAACTTGTCTTTTGAGACTTCGCCTGTACGAATTGCGGTTAAGATGATAAAGCAGCTCAGAGGTAAACAAATTTCCTTAGTTAAGGTCATTTGGAGTGATGCAACCGGAGAAGCTATGTGGGAAGTCGAAGACAAAATGAGATTGCAATATCCTGATCTATTTCCAGGTGCGTAATTTAGAGGACGAAATTCTTTTTAGAGGGATAATAATGTAACGCCCCGATTTCTATATCTTTCTGTACCAGTAAATGAGTAAACACCCAATTTGGTCCCTGAAATTCTGAGATAGTATCAACCTGGTCCCTGAAATTATCGAAAATCCAAATTAGCCCCTGAAATTGTAAAACAGTAATCAACTTAGTCCCTCCGTTGAAAATCATATGGACTAAGCTGATTTTAAGTTAGCAGTGTTAGGGATTTAATTGATATTAAGTGAGTAAAATGAGGGACCAAATTGATACTAACTTACCATTCAGGGACGCTTTTGGAATTTCGATAATTTCAAGGACCAGGTTGATACTACTTCACAATTTCAGGGACCAAATTGGGTATTTACTCACCAGTAAATACATGTGCATATGTGTTTATTTTTAATAAAATCCAGAGAATGATTTTAGATAAACTAAAATCATTATCTTGTTATACCTTACCCTAGAAAGTCACGATTAAATTTTCCGTTGAAATTTCAGACGAAAGTCGGTCTACGTTTTCACTGACAGTAAGAGTTTACTGAGCAGAAAACCTAATTTTGACCCGTGAACGAGACGGTTAGTGTTTTTATCGTGTTTCCTTCAACCTTGGTCATTTTGGAAATTTTCGTTCAAAAATAAAATATAATATTTTATTCGGGCGAGATCGTTGAAAACTACGATCGAAAAACCTTAACCGGATACACAACGAAGCAGGATGGGGAGCTGAGATGACTAATGTGACATGTTGGAAAAGGAGTGACATGTTGATGTGAGTCAAATGTCACATCCTAAAGAAACCATCATTACACCTTTTTGAATACATCATATTATAAGCAAAAATCACTTTTCTCTCACTTTTTCAAACCAAACACCTCCCTAAGCCAAACTTGCTCTCCAAGCTCACTCTTTCTCTCTTCTTCAAGCCACTCGTCTCCCTCCCTCTATATAAACACTCAAAATTTTGACTCTTAACTTTACACTCACAAACTAGCCAAAAAACACTTACAAAGTTCATTTGATTTCTTCTTCATCTTCAAAGGAGTTCATCATTTCTACTCATTTCCTTCAAGTTTCAAGGGTAACACTCTAATCCCTTACTCATATAAGTTATTCTATTAACTTATTAGTTGAGTTTTATGCCATATTCTTCCATTTAACATTCTTAGATCCATAACTTCTAAAATCTCTAGAAATTAGTAGAAAAATCCTTTTGAGTTGAAACTAATTTCTATAGACTCCTAATGATCTCTATATTCATTATCTAAGAGCTTGCATCAAACAAAAGTTTCCTTCCCTATTCTCCTAACAAGGTCGAACCTAGGGGTTTTGTGGAGCAAGGAAGTTTTGTTTCAACTTTTGTTAAATGATCATTGATTTAAACTCTTTTGTACCTTTAGTTGTTAAATCCAAGAGCTTGAAAAGTTTTAAAATTTCTAGCCTATTCTACATCTCATGGCCGAAACCCTAAATGTCTAAACTTAGTGGGATTTTTGTTCAAACCTTGTTAAGTAACCATTGTTTATGAACTCCTAATGTTTAAGGATCATTAATCCATGAGTTGTATAAATTTTAAAAACCTCAAACCCTATTATCTTGTGAAGGCCGAACCTATACCTAGATGGTTTAGTGTTCTTGGTTATTTTTTTTAACTTGTGGTATTGTGTTGATATCCTTAGACTTTCATCGTGAAACAAGCGAGGACGTTCGTGGTTCGTTACTCCAAACATCAAGCACTTTTACCTTCACCAAAGGTAAGAGGGGACAGCCTGAGGGATGCTCAATAACTGTGTGCATGTGTTTATGTGAATTGTCTGATTTGTTTGAATCCTGTTATAATTTTGGAATCAATGTTTGAATGACATGTATACTTGAGCCATTGTGGTAACTGTTTGAAAGTTGATTGTCTACTTGATTTAAAGTGTTATGAATCATAGATGATATGATCTGTTATTAACTGTTATACTATGGACTGATATTATTGTGATGTTTGATTGAGGTCTGAGAAGCCCGACACTCGTCGGTGCTCAATTAATTATAATGGTAAAAGTCTTAAAAAGCCTTATGAGAATTTTGGAACAAAAATATTTTATTTGATGATTTGTTGATAAAAGAATGAATATGAAGGTGAAATATTTTAAAGTAAGAGGAATATCTTTTTCTTAAAATAATTTTTAGTATAGGTGAAAATCATTTTAAAAGTATGTTTTAAGACGGAAAACTTTTGGAAATGTTTGGCAATGTTTAGAAAAGAAATTGAAAGGATTGACAACGTTCTAAAGATGGTTTGGAAGAAAAAGAAGAATTTCAAAAGAAAGTGGATTTCTTTATAACTTAATATTTTATAACTGAATTTCCAATGAAAAGGATTCTTGGTAAAATACTTTGAAAATATTCCGGCAAGCTTGGATAAGTTGCTGAGGTTTCGTTTTGTATTTGTGTTTCACTGAACGAAAAAGAATAATCACGTTAGGATGTGAACCTAGTATAGGAGAAGTCGGAATACTAGTGTTCTGTAATATACACGTAGATTTTGGATCCGTGTCACGTTATTGTGGACTTGTGTCCTATTCACGTTGTTGTGGACTTCATGTCCTAATCACATTGTGAATAACGTTGTTAAAGGTAAATGTTGTTTTCTATGACCACAAGCCTAAGACTGGTGCATCGATCTAAGGCGTTGTGATTGAGTGCTCGGACTGCGTGTCCCGTGTTGATGTTGATGATTTCAAAACGTTAAAAATTTATGAAAATTCGTTAGCTTTTGAGCTTCGACAACGAAAGAGAATGAACACAAAGAAAATGTTGAGAACAATTGTTTTACATGCATTTTAGGCAGACGTGCCTCTCGTTGATAGGAGTGATGCCTTGATGATCAGGTATTCACAATACGATGTATCACTGCATCCTGAGATGGGACAGTGTGTCATTAATCCATGAGTATGGAATACTGCATCCTGGGATGGGACAGTATGCTATGGATGTTAGGTCACTTAAAGTGATGCCAAAGTGGTGGCGATTTGAGTTTGATCAACTCTTAGAGTGACGAAGGGATCTCATCAGATTAAGTTTAGAGCCTGAATATTGAAGTGTCATGCATACTTTCATCAAAATTGACCATGCGAGCATGAGACCCCTTGACCTTATACATGTTTATTTCTTTTAAGTTATTTGGATATATCTGATATATGCTTATGTGATGTATGTATCATGCATATGGTTATTGTGTCCAATCCATATATTGGTATCTCACTCTTGCATGTTTTCTTGTTGTTTCTTCTCCCTATGGAATTGTTGTATATATATATATATCTTCGGGTTTAGATGGATCCCGACGCGCCTCTGGCACCGAGGGGAATGAGGACACTAACTTTTGATGATGCGGGAAATCCGGGGCGTGGAATATACTCCTCGGATCCCATGCTGCCATCTATCGAGGGTCGGTTACTGAGCTGAAAAGAAACAGGGAAGAGGGACCACAGCAGGGAGTGCAGACAGTAGAAATGGTCCGGGTGTCACTACCACCCCCTTGGTACTATCTACAAGTGTTGGCGCAGAGGGTACAACTTCATGAGCACCCACCCTTAGGAGTGCCACTTCCGGGAGTTGAGCCAGCTTCACCTATCGAAGAGGATCCTGAGGAGTACCCTGAGGGCGAGCCGGAGGATCACGTCCAGTACGATGACGACATTGACGATGTGCCGAAGTATGTGCCTGACGACGATCCTGATTTTGATAATTCTGACTCCCCCGATGAGGGCGGAGAAGTGGTGGATGCTTTGCTGGGGAACTCCTCAGGGAGTGGGAGTGTTCAGACTGGCCCTTTTCACGGCTATTAGTTGTAGACCAGCTTAGGGGTGTCCTGTTTGGTAATAGTGTATCCTGGCCCGACTGTATTTTGGCTTCATAGCAAACTCGGTATTTTGATATGTGGTTCCGGACCTTTCCCCCATTTTGCTTTATCTTGCTTATTTTGCTTAGTGTTATCAATGGCCTACTCTTATAAAGGCCTTAAGTTATTTTGTAATTAAGACCTGATGCTCCAACTGTTGATGCTTATCTATATATGCTGATGTTATTCTCGTTCTGAGTGTTCATCTAAAGAAAAAATCAAGTTATCACTATTTGTAAATACTTATTTACTAAGAGAATCTTATTTTCCGAAAGTAACCAGCAATTTAATAAGTTTTATTTTCTGAAATGGGTAACCATGTGACTCCAAAGTTGGGGTGTTACATGTACATGATTCCCTAACTCTCGGATGAATCACTGTGGATGGCCAGATCGTCTTACACGCGAACGACCTCCCCTATGTTGCACAACCTCCACTAACGTCTCCGATGCATGAATGCATGCTCGACACAACACACAAACATAACTACCACCTCCGCTTGGGCCACTAGGCTACCCAAGTTTATCACCATTAACACCTCGACCACTCGGCTATCGAGGATTATCGTTATCGTTTCGTATTTATTCTATTAAACACTCTGGTCGTTCTGCACCAGAGATTACCACCTTAACCATCAAGCATCAAGGCCCCCTTGGCCACTCGGCTGCCAAGGTACATCATCATCTTTAACACTCAAGCCATTAAGCACTAGAGATTACCACCTTGACCATCATGCATCAAGGCCCCCTTGGTCACTAGGCTACCAAGGTACAACATCTTATCACTTGTCTTTTGGTCTTCATGTTTCGTTGGTATCTTATTAAGTCTTTAAGCGTTTGGGGTGAATACCCCTATTTTAGCATTTTGGTTTTGTTCTGGTCAGGTGAGCACGGGCATGCTGGACCTTCAAGCAAGTACGGTCATGCTGCCTATTAAGCACGGGCGTGCTCAAATGCGCGCCCTGCTCTGGATTTCAAATTGGAGCACGGGCATGCTCCCTGTTAAGCACAGCCTTGCTCAATGGAGTGTGGCCGTATTGATCTGGGCAGAAAGGGTGAGAACCCTTTGTTAAATACTTGGGACAATTCACAGATTCAACCTATTGGCTTTTACTAAACCATTGGACATCAGCTTCATTAATCTTAACTATTCTTCATTAATATTCATGTCTTATCATCATGGGGAATTAATCCTTTAATTATAGATTCATTATTAATGTCCCTAGAACACTCACTAATCAATCCTAGGGTCCTTAACTAAGCCCTATGAACATAACCTTACCTCTCATACAACGTTCGTGTCTTATGAACAACTGGGAAAACATCCCTTAATTCTCATTATCATTATTAACGTATTTTAACGTTTTAACATCATTGTTGGCATTAACATCCTCAATAGTCAACACTCATTAAGAGCACAACATCAAACAACAACTAATAACATCATAACTCATCATAAATATGGCATCATAACATCATCATATTCATAACAGACAACAATCATTGACACGAACATTCATACCAATATTATAATCGCAAACAGAAATCATCAAATAGCAATTAGGCATATAAACATGTTATCAAAGGAAAGGGTCATGGGTAACCCTTCGTCTTACGCTACCCCCAAGCCTACATACTCATACTGTTCCTTCTCCTCATACTTGGTATGAAGATTTCCAAACGATAACGTTGGCAAACTAGACGTGTTCCCTCGAGCGGCTCAACGAGTTCTTCATGCCTTGGCCAAACAAGAAGAGGGTAACCAGTTAGTCTCTAGATCTAATAATAGAAAAGAGACTAAGAGAGAGGGAAGACAATGTTACCTTAAACGATACTATCACGCTACTTCTCTCCCGAAACTATAGCAAGAACACCAAGAACTTCAAGGGGTTCGAGGGAAGGAAGAGAGAAGAGGTTTCTGTCACACTAGGATTGCCCAATGTGTCAAAATAGGGTTTAACACGGTAACCCTCACGCTATTGTTCTATTTATAGACCCTAAGATCCGAGCACGGTCGTGCTCCCTAATGATCACGGCCGTGCTTGTGACTCAGACAGTCACAAGACAAAAGCCTCAGCATGGGCGTGCTGGACATGAGCACGGTCGTGCTCATGTACCAGAAAGGGATTTTAAGCCTAGAAATCTCACATAGGCCTTTATAAATATCCTAGGCAAACAAGGCAAACACAACAAGCGCTTATATGAAAAAACGGGGTATTACATATCCCTTGGTGCTTCTTGGGGGATTTCAACACAGTTATAGGGGCTCATGAATATAGAGGGAGTGGCAGCCCATCAAAGATCTCTTGTGAGGACTTCCAGATGTGGACAACCTCTAATGACCTAATTCATCTGCCTACAAGAGGTAATTCTCTAACCTAGTCTAATGGAAGGAGATGAAGAGCATTAACTGAAAAAAGACTTGATAGATCAATCAGTAATGGTAATTAGATTGATTATTGGTCTAGCATTTCTTGTTATACATTGACAAAGAGTAAGTCTGATCATTACCCCTTGTTGCTTGATCTGATAAAAGATGTTTCTCTGCACATATCTAGCTTTAAATTCATGAAGATGTGGCCTCCACACCCTAACTATACTGCTATTGTTAAAGATGAGTGGAAGGATCAGGTTATTGGTTGCCCTATGTTTGTTTTGATTCAGAAACTGAAGTCTCTTACATTCAGGCTTAGGGATTGGAATAAATCAGCTTTTTGGTGATGTCCATTTAAAGGTCTCCAATGCTATGCAGCAAGTGGATTATATACAACAGCAAGTGCAGGATAATGGTTATACTGATGCTCTTTTTGATCTAGAAAAGAATGCTCAGTTAGAATTGGAAAAAGCTTTGGAATTTCAAGAAGCTTTTTGGCAAGAAAAGTCCATAGTCCATAGTCCATACTCAATTTTTCCATAAAACTGCAAAGGTAAGACATGCTGCTAAACAGATGAGCATGTTGAAGCATAGTGATGACATTCTTAGTTCTTCTACACAGATTGAAGAGCACGTGGTCAGGTACTTTGAAGGTATATTCTGTTCTGATAACAGTTGTGTGGACAATGGCCTTGTTGAAGAAGTTATTCCTGATATTGTCAGTAGTGAAGATAACCTGATGCTAACTGCTATGCCTTCTGTTGAGGAAATCAAATAGGCTATTTTTTGCATGAATAATGAGGGTGCCCCTAGCCCTGATGGTTTTGGTGCCTTCTTCTTTCAGTATTTTTGGGACATTATTTCTGATGATGTGTGCAAGGCAGTACTTCAGTTCTTTTCTACTGGTTGGTTACTTCCAAATCTTAATGCAAACTTTGTGGTTTTGATTCCTAAGGTTGTTGAAGATGAAAGAATTGAGTAATATAGGTCAATAGCTCTTGCTAATTTCATGTTTAAAATCATCACAAAGGTGCTGGCAAATAGACTTGCAAGAATTGCTCCTAACATTATCTCATCCAACCAAAGTAGCTTCATTCAAGGTAGGCAAATATCTGATTGTATATGCCTCACTTCTGAAATAGTCAATTTAAAGTCTTTTGGTTTTGATCAAAGGTTTTGCAATTGGGTTGAGGCCATTCTTGATTCTGCCAAGCTATCCATCTCCATTAATGGTAAACCTACAGGATATTTCTCTTGCAAGAGAGGTGTGAGACACGTAGATCCTTTGTCTCCTTTGCTATTTGCCTTGCAGAGGAAGTTTTGAGTAGAGGAATCACAAAACTGGTTCAGGATGGCAAACTATCTCTCATTTCTGGTCCGAGAGGCAGCATTGTTCCCTCTCATCTGCTCTATGCTGATGATGTTATGTTGTTTTATAAAGGATCACAAAGGAATTTAAAGGAGTTAATGACCTTATTCTCTAGATATGACACTGTCTCGAGTCAAGTTATTAATCCAAGTAAGTCTACCTTCTATTCATGTTCCATTTCTCCTAGAAGGCAGGCTGCAATTGCAGAAACTTTAGGCTTTGCTATTGGCAAGTTCCCTTTTACTTATTTAGGCATTCCTATCTTTAAAGGTAAGCCTAGAACTAGCCATTTGCAGCCAATAGCAGACAAAATTAAAGCTAAATTGGCAAGTTGGATGGCTTCCTTGTTGTCTATAGCTGGTAGAGTTGAACTTGTGAGGTCTAGCATTTATGGTATGATGATTTACAGTTTTTTGGTTTATGCTTGGCCTGTGAGACTCTTAAAAACAGTGGAGAGGTGGATTAGAAACTTCATTTGGGCTGAAGATGTGAATTGCAAAAAGATATGCACTATCACTTGGAAAACAGTTGGCAACCCTTTGATTGAGGGAGGTTTAGGCCTCAGATCTCTTAGGGATATCAATAGTGCAACTGTTTTAAAGCTCTGCTGGGAATTATTTCATTCTCATGAGCAGTGGCCTATTCTTTTGAGAGCTCGAGTTATGAGGAAGCAATCAAAAATCCATTATCACGTCAGCTCTTTAATCTGGTCTAGTTTAAAATTCAGATTTTCTTAAGTTGCTGAAAACTGTGTTTGGCAAATTGGTACAAGAGAGTCAATTAATTTCTGGATAGATCCTTGGCTTCCTGACAGTTTAGCTTATGTGTTGCATATCCCTCCCCATGTCCATGAGCATTTGAAGTCAAAAGTTAAAGACTTTATCAGTGATGGTAAATGGAGTATTCCAAATAGCATACTAGTTAAGTTTCCTGAAATTGAAAACATCCTGAAGCAGATTTCTATTATTGTTGTTCCTTATGAGGATGCATATTTGTATCATAGGCCTGCTGGTCAGTCTTTTTCTTTGGCTAGGCAGATCTGGAATAAGCTCATTCTCCCTTCCAAGTCATCTCTGGTATGGAGAATCTTGCATGGTAAAGTTACCACTGATGACAATCTTAGATGTAGAGGCTGTATAGTCACATCCATGTGTAGTTTGTGTGAAAAGAACTATGAAACTTCTCAACATCTCTTCTGCGAATGTACTTTTGCTTTGAGCATTTGGAATTGGCTTGGTTCTGTTATGCAAAAACAGATTGATACAACTAATGTTCTCTCTATTCTTTCCATTTGTGATAGACAATGGTCCTCCCAAGTTCATGATGTTATTTGTGCTGCTGTTGTCAATTGTTTTGGGAGTATTTGGCTGTGTAGAAACAAACTAAGATTTGATGACAAGAAGCTGAGTTTGCAAACAGTTCTGAACTCTATTGTTGCTAGGGTCTCATTGACTGGAAACTTCAGCAAGGGTTGCTCGAGTTCAGACATAGTGGAATTCTCAATTCTAAAGCCCTTCTCTGTCAGCACTAAGCCTAGGAAAGATGTTCAGATTAGAGAGGTGTTGTGGCTTCCTCCTCCTTGTCATTGGACTAAGTGCAACACTGATGGTACTGCAAGAGGCTCACCTGGAATTGCTACTTGTGGTGGGATTTTCAGAGATAGAAGTTGTTAAGTCTCTAAAATGTCTGATGTGCATTTCTCAAAGTTTTGATGAAAACTAAACATTTGTTAATGATTTAATTAACCTTCATATTGGTTGCTAACCTGTCTATCAAGTGTGCAGATCAAAACAGTAAGAAGTCACTTTCTCACCTGTCTGCCCACATAGATGACCACTTGTCTGGAGAAGCAAAAGTCAACCTGTCTGCTGACTAGGATATTGACTTTCTGCATTGAAAGGTCAACTTGTCTTCTGATAAGTTCTCATACTTGTCTGAAGTCCTTCGATGAGGAACACAAGTACAAAGAGATTTTGAAAGATGTCCCTTCGTATAGAAGACTCTGAAGCTCTCTCTTTCTTCTTTTCACGTTTATCAAGAAAGTCAGAAGGCCATTCTCACAAGCAACCTAGGATATCAAAAACGAAGTCCAGTTAAAGAATGTTTCCAACATGCTTTATTTCCTAGTACTCTTGGTTATTACACGAAAAGGGAAATATGCTCTGCAAAGTACAAAAGCATTCTGCACAACTCTGATTTGGCTACTGCTCAATGCATAAAGCCATGATCCTCCGTGTTAGAGTACAACCAACGTTCCTATTGCATTAATGGCTGCCCAGAACGACTCTATTGCATTTAATGGAGTTCTGCTTGAAGTCAACGTTTGAAGGAATGTCTCTAACAGATCTTAAATGCTTGAAGGCTATAAATACAGAAGTCATTGAAAATGAAGAACACACAGCATTAAAGAGCCATTACTCTGCGCATTTATTTTTTCATTCTTTCAATCTGTATTCTTCAATCATTTGAAGTTATTATGTAGTCTTTCCTAAGCTTACGTTTAATCCACTCTCTGAGTGTTAGTGAAAGAACTGTATGTCTGATTGTATTTATTACAAACAAACTTCTCAAACAAACCTGCGTGAGCCTGAAGAGGTTAGGTGAGCAAAGAATACTTGTCTTGGAGCCTGAAGAGGCTAGGTGTGTAAACAATACTTGGAGTTTGTAACCTGATCAGTTATAGTGGATAACACTTGGTGCTGCCAAGGACTGGACGTAGCTCTTTGTGTTAAAGAGTGAACCAGGATAAATAGCTGTGTTAATCTCTCTTCCCTTAAAATATTTAGTTGCTTTGATTATATTATCTGGTTTCTAACTAAAAGGGTTAAAGTGTGAATATCAAGCTTGTTTTCAATTTGTATGCTTGTGTGATTTTTGTTAAAATACACCAGACAGTTCACCTGTCTGTGCAGTGCTTTCACACTTGTCTGAACCTAGCTTCTGTGTGCGAAAAGATTTCAACATTATTTTAAATTCTGATAAACACAATTCAACCCCCCATTCTCGTGTTTATAGTTGTCTATTTCAGATGTGGTGCTACAATGGGCTGTGTTGCTGCTAATCTTTGTATTAATTACTCTTTAAATGCTGAGATTTTTTGTGCTATTTATGCCATTGAGATAGCTTTTGAGAAGGGTTAGCACAATCTTTGGTTGGAATATGATTCCATGTTAGTAGTCTTGCCCTTCAAGTCTTGCAATATTGTTCCTTGGCATCTAAGGAATAGATGGAAAAATTGTATTGAATTATCTAGTAGAATGAGGTTTAGAATTTCTCATATATTCCGAGAGGGCAATCATTGTGTAGATAAAATTGCCTCTCTTGCCTTTGCAATTAGTGATTTTCATTGGTGAAATAATTTTCCCCTCACTATTAGTGAGGATTTTTATAGGAATAGATTTGGATTGCCTAATTATAGGTTTAAATAATGTTGTGCGAGGGTTTTGGTTTATATCCCCCTTGCTCTATTTGTAATTTTTCTTTTTTTTTATCAATAAATTTTTGGTATGCTGCAGATGATTGATGGGTTCTGGGGTGCCAGCCTGGCTGAGATGTCAGTTCTCATAGTGGTGCCTTTGCATGCCAAGCTTTTGCTTTTAAAAAAAAAAAGAAGAAGCATCAATCATTTCCTTTGCTCAAATATTCTTTTTGTTACTTGCTTGTCATTAGTGGGGGAATGTTGAATAACTAGCGTACGAACCCGTGCCATGCATGGGGAATATGTTAATTTTTTTAGGATTTCATTTTTAAATTTGCATTATTGATTTCACGTTTTGTGGTTTAAATTTTTTTTATGTGGAATTATATACAAAAATTGTTAAAAGATTATTTTGTCTTAATCGTCGATCACAATGTGTAACAGATATTAACTTAATAATTAATATTAATATTACAATACAGATAATGACTCTTAAGTGTAAATAGTAAGTACATAATGTCTACTACATAATTTTAGTATAAAAATGTAATTTAAAAAATAAAACATGTATAAAGAATATATAAAAAAGCATAATATTTGAAAATATACATTAAAGTTTTATTGTGAATTTGTTTTTCTTTTCAAAGTAAAATTATAAATTAACACTGATAATTTCTTCGCTCACTACCTTAATATCGCATTTCTCTTGAAAATTTATTTGATTCATTACTTCTCTTTGCATGGTGTAAGTTGACAATTTTTAGAAAATATATTTATCTATCATATTGTTATTTTATTATCTCTTAAAAATCTATTTAATTTATTTCTCCTTATTTTCCATTGCAAATTAACCATTTCTCAAAGAAAAAAATATTTATCTACCATATTATTTTTATTTTTCTCTCTTGAAAATTTATTTGATTTGGTTCTTCAATTTGCTAGGTGCAAGTTATCTATTTTTAGAAAACATATTTATCTATCATATTTTTTTCTCTCTGAAAAATCTTTTTGATTTATTTCCTCTCTTTTTCCGTACAAGCTAAGGGAATGAATTTTGTTATGTTGGATTTTCACGTTAAATTCTCTATCCTTAATAAATATATCTCTCCCTTTTTATATTTTGAAGTTCTTATCTACTCGTTACAATTGATGGCTCAAATTTAACTGGACTCTCATGTCAATTGATGTCATTTCAATTAGTACATTAATTTATTTTAAAAAACATAATCTGCATTGTGATTTAAAATATTAATATTCATTGGATTGTTTAAATTATTTTTTTACAATCTTGATCGTGTATACTATTATTTTTCAATTCAAATTTGATATGAATTAATGTTAAATATCTAATTATACTTTTAAATATTCAAATGATGTTAGAATTAATTAATATAAAATGACGTGTTAAGTAATTATTTTTTGATTATTTTTTTTTCAATTTCAACTATTTAATTTATATTTTATAATAAAAGATGATTGGATTGATATATGATATTTACTTATATTTATCAAATAAGCAATTAATTTGAATCAAATTCTAATAAAAAATAGAAGAGATCTTTTGTTTATTATTTTTCAACTAATCACCAAATCCTTAATAAAAATAATTTAAAACCAAATCCCTAAATTCTTTTCCCCCCCTTTTTTATTGTACTTGATCGTGCTCTAAATGAAATCCAAACTAAAAGTAAAGAATGATCAAACATTGTGAGGGAAAAAAAAGTATCAAATTGTAGAACCAAAATTTAAAATTAACGCATACCAATCGTCACCCTTCTAAGAGAATAACATCATTGGAACAAATAACATTTCCTTTTAATGGCCAGCAACCCTTAATTTCCTGTTAATCCCATGATGCAGATGGGCGAAAAACATGGATGGTATAAAGACATCCTTTCTCTTATGGGCATCATGTGCATCTTCCATTGCCAGATGTCTTAACAGTTTTTGAGCTATTCCATGTATTGGATTAGAGATGACATTGTTTTCCTGAGTCATGATAGATAATGAAAAAAGCTAAGAACTTTGAAACAATTATAAACTATTTTTGCAATGCTACAGATGCACTTGCAGAAAAGCATTATGGAAAACGAAAGATAGACAAAAAAAAAATCATAAGCAGTTAGAACACACCATAGTTCATGTTCAAAATTTACTCTCCCCTGGCTTTGGCAGAGCCATTGTGTTGGAAGTGTAATAGTATTTTAATTTTAATTGTTTTAACATCTTCACAAAAGGGAAAGAGAATTCCATTATCATAAAAAAAAATAAAAAAAATGAAGCAATTTGACCAGAATCATTCATTATCGAAGCAACAAAAAATCATTAGTCCTGACATGCAAAAAAATTGATTAAAAAGATAGAGAGACAGGGGAGCATGAGAACGAAAGTAGATAGAGAAAACAAAGAACATGTGTGAAGATGGAAGAAAGTAAAAACATTGTTGTATTAACATGATTTAAAGTGATTATTCTGTTATTATTTTAATTGATAATATTATTGTAATCCAATTTGACCATAATTATTCATTATTGCAATACTTCCAGGTTCTAATTTGATTGATCAGATTTGTGTGATTGATGCACGTTCATTATAACTAAAATCTGTCAGAATTAAATTGTAAATACAAATTGTTGTTCATATGATTCAATAACAAAGGAATTAATGGAACACCAAATCTCATCAATTAATGACTTTAGCCAACACAATGAGGAATTATGGTGGTATTAGGAGAATATTCCCAACTTATATGCATTATTATAGATTCTAATAAATAGAATTATGATTGATTGATTTCGTAATTTAGGACCATTACTATAATTAGTTTTCAAATCAACCACATGGCGACACATAAGCAAAAAAGGGAGGGAAGACTTCTGGTGTTGCCACGTGTGATGAGTGAAGGCTCTAGAAATTGACATGTGGAGGTTTCCACTTTGAGTTTGTTCACAAATGTATTAGATATAGATATAGATATAGATATAGATATAGATATAGCTATAGATATAGATATAGATAGATGGCAGCATATATAAAAATATAAATTATCATATTAATCCCATATTAAAACACTAACGTTTTCTTCATTTATTTAGAATAAGTAATATATATATATATATATATATATATCGATCTACTTCGAGGAGTATCCCACCGCCAACCTGAGACGGGGACTAATCTCCCGCGAGAGTTTGTTCGGCACCTCGATGGGTGGCATCCCTCCCAGCTGAGGTTTTTTCCATACCCAATGCTCGAACCCGAGACCTTGGTTAAGGGGCGAGAGGCCTTTAACCACTTATGCCAACCTCAGTTGGTGTATATATATATATATATATATATATATATATATATATATATATATATATATATATGTTTTAACTTCTCCTGAACGTTGGTTAACGTACATTTCATTTGATCAGTTTTAATGATCAATAATAAATGGAATTCAAGATGGAAATAAGCCAAGGCTCCAACGGCTGGAAGATGATGATATATTTCTGACATAAATGTTTCTATAAGAGACAAAACGGGATTACTTTTAGTTTGAAAAAAAAAATCTACTTTATACACTCTCTCTATATTTGGTCAACTGTATTATGTAAACTTCATTGTTCTTGACCTTGAGTGCACAAGTTCAAGAGTTTGTTGTATTAACCTTGGGGAGCAAGCCGGATTGTAATATTGCACATTGGGTCTGCCGGAATCTTGTTTTTAAGGCAGTGGTTCAACCACGACACAGTCATCATTCAATCATCCACTCTAACAATGCTCTCCCAAGCTAGTTAGTGAGAACTAGTGTTGGTTTAAAATTGGTTTTAAGCCTACAAAGGCTTGATATGAAAGAATATTGATGTGGTTTGAAGATACTATTAAGAATATTGTTGTTGGTAGAGGCTATGAAGAATATTTGTATTGTTGATTGAATAGTGAATGAATCCAACAAAGTGTTGGGACTAGATGTCACCCAAGGATTGTTTGGGTGAACCAGGATAAAATTACATGTGGAGTATCTTTATTACTTAATCTCTTTAGATTTTTTCACTTTTAAGTTACTTTTCAAAATCATTTTTTGGGCTTAAGCTTTGGAACAACTTAAGAGAGTTATAACAAGCTTCTATTAGTTTTTTAACTTGTCAAATTCCAACTTGTAACACCTTTTATTATTTTCAAGGAAATCATCTAACACTTAGAAAGTTAAAGTTCTTGATTAGTAGCTTCTAAACATTACATTTTGACTTTTCTGAGCATTTTTTGGAGCAGTCAAATTTTGTTTCGTATACTTGATACTCTTTATTCATTGTGCTTAAAAAAGTCACTTGAACTAAATTCGTTTAAAACTTAAAGCTTACTTCATCCTCGAATATGTCACCTTCTGAGTAATTTACTAACCAGTTTCATGCCTTCTAATGGTGTTGACATGAGGAACACTCATATAGGAATTGAGCACCATAGTATCGTGATTGGACAAAGATGTCACCTCTTTTGGGATACATCAACATGTATTATGGCCACTCGTATTTTTAAAAATTAGACTAACATTTGTTGATGGTCCCACCACCATACTAGAATATCGTTAATGGGCTCTTGTCCCATTGCTTTCCTCTTACTCTCATGATCCACCCATATGTTTATTGCAATGCTTAGTAATATTAATCATTGTTTTCTCCTTGATTATGGGAATCCTATCACTGGCCTTGTCTACTACTATATACGAAATATCATATTGCTCCTATTACATATTTACAATTGCATCAAATCTGGACTCATTCCTAAAATTATCAAAAACACTCATTTTTGCTTACCTTTGTTGGATATCTTGTGATTTCACTAGTGCAAAATATGCTTTTTACATCGGGCTTTTAACATCGGTTAACAAAAAACCGATGTGAAAAAGGAGGCGGTGGCATTTTTGAAATTAAATTGGAAATTTTTAACATCGGTTATAAAAAAACCGATGTAAAAAGTGTTTTAACATCGTGTGTTTGGAAAACCGATGTTGAAAAGTGAACCAAAAATAAAAATTAAAAAATGGCACAAGTTAACACATCGGTTTTGATTATAACCGATGTGGAAAATTATATGTTTTAACATCGGTTATGTTAAAACCGATGTATAAAAGTAAATAAAAAATAAAAATAAAAAAGCCATAATATACCACATCGGTTTTGCTTATAACCGATGTGGAAAATTGTAGGTTTTAACATCGGTTATTTTAAAACCGATGTATAAAAGTAAATAAAAAATAAAAATAAAAAAGCCATAATATACCACATCGGTTTGTCTTATAACCGATGTGGAAAATGTTTATAAGACATCGGTTTTTAGTTGTAACCGATGTGGAAAAGTGTTTTTTTATTTCAATGTCTGGCTCGTGGCTCCATTTTCTTTCGCGCTTGACATTTCGACCCAAATGTTTTTGCTCCTTCCTCTGCTAACGTTCACCGCATTCTCTGCTCCTTCCTCTTTCGCGTAATGCTCACACCCTCCGCCTTCTCTTCTTCCACATTCTGGTCCTTGCTCAGTCCACCGTGTCGCCGTCCCTAACCCATCGAGGTCTGCCGTTGTCTCAGTCCTTGCTCGCTCCCTGCGTTTTCACTTTATCGCCGCCCTCCACTCAGTAAGCACTAAGCAAGGCCGCAAGGGAGGAAGACGCCGCCCTCTGACCTCGCCCCATTACCACGAAAACAGGTCTCTCTCTCTCTCTCACTCTCTCTTTCTCTCTCTCAACCCTAGGGAATGTCAAATCAATCCTTTACTTTGTTCCGTTTCCATAAGGTCATATGGCCATGGCTATGGCAAACCGAAGCATGTGAGGGACGCGCGTGAGATTGCAGATTGCTGCCACATTGGGAAGTACTTTGATCAAGGAAAATCCACTCTCTCTTCAATTCGGTTAGTGGGTATACAGCATAATGTGTTGCCTTTTTTCATGTTTTTTTTTTGTTCTTATTATTCTGATTTTGTTGGGAGGTGGTTTTTGTCAAGTTTGTTAGTTTGGTACTTTACTGTGTTTTGAAATGTTTGGATATTTATTTATGTTATTTTTGGATCACCACATACCTTTGCTTTGAAAAATGTTGTAACATCCAGGTATAGGTTTAGTTTGGTACAGGGAAACCTGAATGCATATTTGATATTTAATCACTATATTTTCAAGTAATATAGTAGCATGCTTCTGTTGTAATTCCACACATACCATACAACTGTTAGGGAAACAAAAACTCAGACAAACACTTTGTGGCAATGAGAAATGTTATCCAATGGTTCTGATGTTACTATGCATTTTCTTAACATAAATTAAAGATGCTATGATGTATTTTGGTGTGTATGTGATTGATTTGCAATTCATTGGTTGGACACATGAGGATAGGGGGAAGCCAGTTTTTTATATATACTCATAGCATGGTATTGCATAATTTGTTGTTAACAATGCATCTCTGGAATGTGAAAGCACACTTATTATCGTTGGGTGTTATTCATTTTTGTGTTCCCTTTAACTTTTGGTTTGAACAATTAGTTTTAGCTTCTCTCTCTTTCTCTTTCAGGGTTTCGTGATTATTTGAAACTTAGGATTTCGTTTCCACAGTTGTTGTGTTTCTTCCCACACCCGGTAAGCTTTCTCATCTCTATTTTTCTAGTTTGATTTTTGTTTGCTTTAACTTGGGGATTAATGGAGTGTTTTATTACTTTTTTGGTGTTAATTAATTAGTAAAGCCTTAGTTTCCTGTTTGAGATGCAATATTAATGAGCACACGTGTACGTACTTAAGGTACAGCTCATTATATTGGATCTTGAATTGTCCAAGTTGGACAGTTTGGGAAAAAACTTTTTCTTCATTCAGTTAAAATAGTTATTCATTGATTCTCATGTTATATACCTGATGAAAGTTCGGATTGGTACATTTCCTTTCGTTCTCCGGGTGCATACTTTATCGTGGTGGATGGCATCGCGTTCAAGTCGTGTACGTCGGAGACCGAAGGGAAATGCTGCCAAAATTTCGTCGAGTATGAGCATGAGAGTTAAGGACTAACTGTTAACCGAATGTTGAAAAAGTTTCTTCTCGAATGGGATAGGGCCATACCCTATCATAAGAAGTAGTTGATGAAGATGTTGGACTAAGTATGAAGTTAATGTTTTAGTCATGGATCGCGGTTGGATGAATGCTAGATGGACAAGTGATGAGTATGAGAATGGAGTGGAAGATTTTCTACAATTTGCTAAAACAAATGCTCCTGATAGTAGTGACGGAAGGTTTTGTTGTCCTTGTGTTAACTGTTTAAATGAGAGACGACTAGAAGCTGACGAGATAAGGGATCATCTTATTTGTGAGAGGATTTGCAAGAGTTATACAATATGGATATGTCATGGTGAAACATTAGATAGGCCAAGGGTGTCGGATAGAGAGGAAGTTGATGACGTAGATATGGACGATGGACTAGAGGACATGATCCGTGATATTGGGCAAGAGTCCTTTCGGCGAGCACATGTGTATGATACTTTGTGCAGTGATGCGGAAGTGGCTTTGTATCCGGGGTGCACTAATTTCACACGGTTGTCAGCGGTGTTAAGATTGTTCAATGTGAATGCGAGAAATGGGTGGAGCGATAAAAGCTTTACCGAATTGCTTGAGTTGTTGAAAGACACGCTTCCAGAAGGTAACACATTACCATCCCGAAACTATGAGGCGAAGAAGATATTGTGTCCGATGGGTATGGAGTATAAGAAAATACACGCTTGCCCCAATGATTGCATATTGTACAGGAAAGAGTTTGAAGAGATGCACGAGTGCCCCAGGTGTGGGGTATCACGATACAAAGTGAAGGATGATGATTCTAGTTGTGATGCAGTCACCAAGGGTCCTCCTGCGAAGGTGTTATGGTATCTTCCAGTAATTCCGCGGTTCAAGCGATTGTTTACTAATGAAAAGGATGCAAAGAATATTAGATGGCATACAGATGAGAGGAAATGTGATGGACAGCTTCGTCATCCGGCTGATTCTTTGCAGTGGAAGAGAATTGATAGTTTGTTTCCGGAGTTTGGCAATGAGCCCAGAAACCTCAGGCTTGGACTTGCTACCGATGGAATGAATCCATATGGAAACTTAAGTAGTATTCATAGTTCATGGCCTGTTCTCCTGGTAATTTACAACCTATCTCCTTGGTTGTGCATGAAGCGCATTATGTTAAGTATGATGATTTCGGGTCCAAAACAGCCAGGAAATGATATTGATGTTTATCTGAGTCCGTTGATTGAAGACTTGAGAAAGTTGTGGGATGAAGGCATTGATGTGATCGACGGGTATTGCCGTGAGACTTTCAGATTGCGTGCCATGTTATTTTGCACCATCAATGACTTTCCAGCATACGGGAACTTGTGCGGGTATAGTGTTAAGGGGCATAAAGCATGTCCAATATGTGAAGAAGGCACATGTTACCATCAACTGCAACATGGAAGGAAGACAGTCTACCTTGGGCATCGGAGATTTCTCCAGCGTAATCATCCTTATCGTAGGTTGAGAAAAGCTTTCAATGGACTTCCGGAGAATGCAATTGCTCCGGTGGCCTTGACTGGAGACCAAGTTTATGAACGGGTGAAGAACACTAATGTTATCTATGGGAAGTCCCAAAAGAAGGCTACTGAGAAAAATATATGGAAGAAGAGGTCGATCTTCTTTGATCTTCCATATTGGTGCAAGCTTGATGTAAGACATTGTATTGATGTGATGCATGTGGAGAAAAATGTGTGTGACAGTTTAATCGGAATGCTTCTCAACATTCAAGGCAAGACAAAGGATGGTGTGAATGCTCGTCTGGATCTAGTTGCGATGGGTATACGAGAGCGGTTAGCTCCACATAAAGTGGGGGATAAGAAGACTTATTTGCCCCCAGCATGCCATACTTTATCAAAAAAAGAGAAAAGAAGTTTCTGTGAATGTCTACGGGGAGTCAAAGTGCCACAGGGTTACTCTTCAAATATCAAGAGACTTGTCTCAATGAAAGATCTCAAATTAGTTGGCTTAAAGTCTCATGATTGCCATGTCTTGATGCAACAACTACTACCGGTGGCCATTCGTGACATCTTGCCTAATAAAGTCAGACATGCCATTACTAGGTTATGCTTATTCTTCAATGCTATATGTAGCAAGGTCATTGACACTAAAAAGTTGGATGACTTGGAAAATGAGGCAGCCATTATCTTGTGCCAATTGGAGATGTATTTTCCACCTTCATTTTTTGACATCATGGTTCATTTGATTGTTCATCTAGTGAGGGAGATTAGATTGTGTGGCCCCGTTTATTTAAGGTGGATGTACCCGGTTGAGCGATACATGAAGATCTTGAAAGGATATATGAAGAATCCACACCGTCCCGAAGCATCTATTGTTGAAAGGTATGTTGCAGAAGAAGCTATTGAGTTTTGTACAGACTACATGTCAGAAGCGGAACCTGTAGGGCTTCCGAAGTCTCGTCATGAAGGAAGATATGATGGGAAGGGTACACGAGGTATCACTGTTAAGAGCATGGATCGGGAGGAAGTGCTTCAAGCACATTTGTATATATTGAATAACACTGATGAGGTTGAACCATACTTATGTGAGCACAAAAGCATCATCAACGAAACTTATCCTAGAATGAATGAAAAATGGTGTTTGAACAAGCATAATAAGACTTTCTTGAACTGGTTTAAAGAAAAAATTGCAAAGGATGGTACTGCTTCTGAAACATTAAAATGGCTAGCACAGGGACCTAACTTTGATGTCATATGCTGGAGTGGGTACGATATCAATAAGTTTTCCTTCTATACAAAGTCCCAGGATGACAAAAGCACTATGCAAAACAGTGGGGTAATGGTCGTCGCTGAGTCCATGCATTTCTCTAGTTCGAAAGATAAAAACCCTGTTATGGCATCCGTTTCATACTTTGGGATCATTGAAGAGATCTGGGAGGTTGATTACACGAAGTTTAGAGTGCCTGTTTTTAAATGTCAGTGGGTCGACAGTAACAATGGTGTGCAAACCGATGAGTTAGGATTCAAATTGGTGGACCTTAATAAGGTAGGTAATAAAGACGAGCCTTTCATCATGGCATCCCAGGCAAAACAAGTGTTTTATATCCGTGATCCTTCTAACAAAAGGTGGTCAGTGGTTCTCCAGGGAAAAAACATGTATAATGGTAGTGAGGGAAATCAAGATTCAACTCTTGATATTTCTGACACTCCTTCTTTCTCAACACGGGTGCCTAATTTCAATGAGGAAAATGAAGTGGACGATGTACATGCTACTCGTAATGATCACCAAGAAGGGTTATGGGAGAACGTTACTACTTGACCACAGTGTAAGTTTAGTTTGAGTTATGTTTAAAGTCATATTATATGTTTACGTTGATATTTATAAGTTATGCTTACGTTGATTGATATTTATAAGTTATGTTTGATATTTATCCTGACATACTGACTTTTTGTTTTTGTCTAAACAGGTATACATGGCTGATCCTGAGGATATCCCTCCTTCATGCAGTGGGTCGGAGACCCCGTCTTCGGGTAGAAAGGGTAGACGTGCAACACGAATGAGGAATTTGACTGCCAACCGTGGTTCAAATCAAAAGATAACAATCGACTTTGATTGTAACCTCAATCCTATTGGGCCAATGGCAGAGCAGTTTATTAGTTTTGTGGCATCCCTTGCTCGAAGCAGGCCTAGCATACTTATTGAGACTTGGAAAGATGTACCTCAGGGCGTGAAGGATCAGATATGGGAGACTATTCTGGTATCTATACTTTTCCGTCCTGTGTCTGTATCTACTTTATTTTAATCTTATTAATATCATACAGTAATTCGTTGATTCTTTTGTTGTTAATGTAGCTCACCTTTGACCTGCCGGATACGACGGATATGAAGAAGCGTTGGATAAAGTATGCTGGTGAGCGTTGGAGGGGTTTTAAGGTGGACCTGGGCAGATACTATGTATTCAATCCACGCTGTGAAAAGAACCCACTTGAGGTGTACCCGTTTCTTGACCAGGCGACGTGGGATCGCTTTGTTCAGAGCCGACATGATCCTAGCTTTCAGGTTAACTTATTTGAGTTGTCTCTAAATTGATGTAATTTCATTAATTTTATTAATTTACTGATGTAATTTAATTATCTTCTATTTATAACAGGAGAAGAGGAAAAAGGGGCAGGAAAACCAAAGCAAGAATGTCTACCCCCATGTATTGTCTCGTGGGGGATATAAAAAGCTTGCTCAGACCATGGTGGAAGAGGAAAAGAAAGCATGTCAGGAAGCAGCATCTCAGGCAGATCCTAATGCTGAAAATCATCCTGAAGTTGTTGATCCACCTCCACCCCCACGCCATCGTAAATGGAAGAGGGCCCGACAAAGAAAAACGGGACAATATACATCTGAGGAGGCACGCCAAGTAGCTGAGAAGATTGTATGTGTAGTTTGAATTGTAATTGTGATTTTAACAATGTTATTGAATTGTAATGTGACCTAATATTTTATATGTTGCAGGATGCCTTGGACGAGCAGGCCACTCAAGGAACCTTTGTTCCTAGAGGACGCGAGGATATCTTAGCTGCTGCCATCGGTAAACCAGACTACCCGGGCCGTGTCATTGGTGTTGGATGGGGCGTTGGCATTCGCCAATACCATGGTTCATCTTCACACCAACGCCACAGGGATGTTGCTGCAGATAGAGAACGGCTAAAACAGGAGATTGCAGCTGAGCTTAGACAGGAGATGACCCAGCAGTTTAACCAGCAGATGGCAATAATGGCTGCTATGTCCCAACAATTCACAAGTGTCCAACCCTCTGTCCATGTGAGCACTAAGGGCTCATGTGATCCTCCTCATCAGCCTGATGATGATGATGATGATGATGATGATGATGATGACGCCCCTGATAGGTGTGAGCTGAATGTTGATGATCATCATGATATTCTGCCTAAAAGGTCAGCTCCAGGAAGACCAGAGAAATCTGCTCCGGCTAAGGTATTCATTTGACCATTCAATTAATTACGAATGAAATAACTTAAATGTGATTACTAATGTATATCTTTTTTGTTGTTTAGGGGAACGACAAAGGGGATCCTGGTGATGTTTTTCAAAGTCTTGCTATAAAGCTTGTCACCATGGAGGTTGATGCAGCTTTGGTAAGGTTGGAACATGATGGCAGGGCGGATGACGATCTGTATATCCCAAAGAAGGAACTTATGGAGATGGCGCTTGACCATGAAATGGCTAGTGCTCACCACATCTCGTTATGGTGCACGTAAGTATATTTTATTTATAAGTTAAATAATTAAATTTTAAATACTATGATAATTAACATGTTTTATCAATATATTAGGTATCTGCATCGCATGCTAGCTAATCAGGGCAACCTCACCCTTTATGGGTTCATTGACCCCATGCTCATTCAGGGTGATGTTCTCCTAGCATCAGAAGACTCGGTCGCCACCATACGTGATATAGTTGCCCGAGACCATCATCAGTTCTACCTTGCGCCTTATCTCTATAAGTAAGTACCAGTTATTTAATTATAACTATATATGACCTAGTCACTAATTGTTCCGCAAATGCAGACGACATTGGCAGTTGTTGATCTTGTGCCCTCGTGTGAATGTCGTGGTCTTCTTCTGCTCGATGGGCCATAGGCCGGCGAATGAACTGAAGAACATCATGGAAACGTAAGCATTAAAATAAGTTAGAATCAGTAATGAAGTTGTTTTAATTATCTGAAATCTATTAGATATACTTTAATTAATGTTTATTTTCTTATGATAGGTCTATTGATGCAAGCCGCATGCTGTGTGGTGAAAGGCGTCGGCCTATTAGATGGATTATTCCTAACGTAAGATATTTATTAGTTCAAACGCTTCAAGCGCAGTGGGTATAATTATTGATTTCTATTTAATTTCTCATATTCTAACTGGGTTTCATTTGTACGTAGTCTCATAGACAACGTGGATCATGGGAATGTGGATACTATGTGATGAAGTGGATGGTCGAAATTATCTCCTCCGGTATCACTGAAAGATGGCAGGAGGTAAATGCTAATTGGTACAATTAGTTGTAACAATTATATATAGATTCGTTATATGTTTAATTTTAGTTTATTACTTAAAAGATATAATCTAATTATGTCCAATTAAACTTGCAGATATTCAACAATCCGACTCCACTCTCTGATGCCGACATAAAAAACATAAGGATACGTTGGGCAAATTTCTTTCTTGAAGTGTACCAACATTAGTTTCTATGTAGTTAGTATATAAACGCATCATGTAATAGCTATAGTGTACTTTTGACTGATATATGTTTTGACATGAAATCTATAATATATCATATGTAGCTTTTTGGTTTCTAATTATCTTTGTTGTGTGAATGTTATTGAATATATTTATTGTTAGTAGACTTTTAATTTAGTGTGTTTTGGTTGTACAAAAATGATTCTGTAGACAATATAGATTCTGTATTGATCTGGATTACTGGATTACTGAAACAGGGGAAAGGCCTGTCAATACTGAAAAGGATGATTTTTTAAAAAAAAAAACTAAAATTCACATCGGTTTTCATAAAACCGATGTGGTAAACCCAATTTTCCACATCAGTTTTCATAAAAACCGATGTGGTAACTCAACTTTCCACATCGGTTATGTTAAAAACCGATGTGGAAAACAAACTTTCAACATCGGTTTTTAACATAACCGATGTGGAAAGTTAGTTACCACATCGGTTTTTATTAAAAACCGATGTGGAAAATTGCTGAAAAGGAGATCTGGCTTTCTGAAACAGGCTTTTTTACATCGGTTTTAAAACCGATGTGAAAAGTGGTAATAAACCACATCGGCCTTTTCAACATCTGTTTGAAAACCGATGTGAAAAGCCAAAAAAAAACCGATGTGAAATCCCTTTTCTGCACTAGTGTTTGTCTTACCCATAACTATTTATTGATTAGAATTATGTACTCTCTTCGTATAATCCTATTGGACAATCATTCATGGGCCAAAGTTAATGCCTTCAACCTTCCATTGTTGACCTCTATCGCTGTCGCCGTATAGCCACCTTTATTACTCATAAAGTACTTATTAGTGAGAATTAGAGGACATGCCCCCTCCTTATAGAGATACTTGCCACAATGGAAGCATATCATATGCAATCGTTCATATTGCAACTTAGATATAACGGTCTTATGGAGATCAACTTTATGCACACCTATACAAACTTGCTCTATCAATAATAAGATTCTCATCTTACCCTTTTTGCCATTTTGTCTCAACATATTATTATTAATCTTGGCATGTACGTCCAAGAGTATTGTCAATCCTCCATAAAATAGGCTTCCCATGGTTTTCAATGGATAAACTTGACACCCTAATTCAGATTGCAATATTCCTAACTGATCCTTTGAGGGGATAAACTCGGGTCTCCATCATTGAACTACCAAGTAATGATCAACAATCATCCAAGGATTCTTGTCACATAAGGTTTATGGAAATTCTTGTTATCATCTTTTCTTATTAGAAAGTCGTTAGTTTTCTAGTCAATGGTT
This sequence comes from Echinosophora koreensis, assembly GCA_035048595.1. Classification (NCBI taxonomy): domain Eukaryota; kingdom Viridiplantae; phylum Streptophyta; class Magnoliopsida; order Fabales; family Fabaceae; genus Echinosophora; species Echinosophora koreensis. The sequence continues at coordinate 2,036,357 of JAPCYP010000025.1, read as the reverse complement.
TCCATGTCTCTCGTTGGCTTCCACAACTTCTAAAGTCTTCCTTAAAAAACTTGATATCAGTACGCATCTCCTTGGTATTCAAAGTTCCATGATCTCTTCCCTGAAAATCTCAACTTTTGGGTAGAGTAACTTAAGTCTAGAATTAACTTGCATATTAGTGTCACATTTCTTGTCCTCATTGGTGTCATACAAGTAATTGTGTAAATCATAACTTGAGACATTAGCACCGCCATTCATACAAATATTATTTTATGATATCTAATCTATTAGAGTCAGTTGCATTCACTGCCTTCTACGCCACAATCACAGAGTTTGGTTCATGTCGCATGTTTGTTCTAAATCAGAATATGAGTCAAGGCGCAACACGATTCACTCAAGTCAGATGATCTAATTACCAATCAGACATCACATAACGTCCCCTTTAAAGGGGGGAGCCTTTCAAATATGCATATTCCTTCTTATATTTACAAACTGTGTATCACTCTCAATTGAGCATCAGAATACTTTATTAAGATACACCTATGTTGTGTGTGTTTGGTGCACCTCTAAGCAAACCTGTATGTGATTTTAGAGAAGCTATGCAGTTGTACCATCCATGTTTAGAGAAAACAAATTTATAAGAATGACATCATAGATGTGATTCTAGGAGTCTGGACATGGAACCAAACTCTGCCCAATCATATTCGTTTTTTTTTTCAAGTTCCATAATAGTTAATCATGTTCCTAGAGAGAGAGCATCATACTCCTTTGATAAAAGGTCCTCCACTAATGTAAAAGTCCTATGCTTACGAGAAAAATACTCATGGACCGACGGACCTAGACTTGAATGATTGGAGGGGCCAACTATAAAAATTATAGTTCCTTCAACAAATATATACACATCAAATTTCATAAAAAATATTCATAATTATAGGTTCCAAAAAGATTATTAGATTACTAATCTATCAAAACACAGAACATCTCTCATGTATGTCATGTAGTGTAGTCTTGATTATATTCATAACGAAAAGTATTATTTACTATATTCATAACCGGGAAAAAAAAACATGGTTCTTGCAAAAGAATATACATATTTTTACCGGAGAAAACCCATCAATTGTTTAAATTACCATGGAATGATAATAACACTTGCAAAAGAAGAATAAAAAACATGGTCTATAACGAAAATTTTAAAATACATGAAAGAATATTTTTTTTTTTATTTGCTCCCTACCTATAAATAAGCTCCCACATATTTTTACGGAAGAAAGAATATACATATAGTAGGCCCCCTAGTCCTTCTTCTTACTATTCTTTAAAATAAAAAAGAAAAAAAGCCAGTAGGGGCCTATGCCCTCCCTGACCTTCAAGTAGTTCCATCCCTGCTCATGGTCCGATTCTAGTAACATGGATACATATACTTATTTTTCTACTAATATTACGAAGTTAAAATTGAATTTAATTTTGAATATTGTCAATGTAAAATTTTTTATGGACAAAACTTACATACAATACCATATATACTTGTCGTACTGTTCCCCTATTGTAGATTGAGAAGTGAACTTTTTTTCCACTTCAACAGTTTCTTATAATTAACATCGTTACCTATTTTCCTCTTTCTTCATTTTTGCAGCACCTTTCCGGCTTTCCCTCAACCCAACACTCACATAAACTTTCTCTCTCCTCCCATTCTTGAAACCTCTCTCGTCAGAATCGATCAAATACTCGAACAAGTTTTTCATTGAAGCTCATTCCTACTTCTACCCACACAAAAGTATTATTGAGAATGGTCTTGGTAGTGATTTATTTTGTTTCAACTTTAAACACTCTATATGGTGTTAAATTTGCTGGAAAACTATTTTTTAGCTTTTCACCTTTTTGTTTTATTCTTTTAGATTTTCTTATTTTCCTTATAATTATTTAATGACATTTTTCTTTAGATAAATTGGACCGAAAGGTCTGCTTCTCAGTGAAGCAAAAGCTTTGACAAGTTTGAAATAAGGGTCATACCAATTTTGGGTTAGATGAAATAAAAAGAAGTTTACCGATTCTTTTTAGGCTCATTTTTAGGAAAAGATTTTTTTTCCCGTTTCCACTCTTTTACTTGTTGTGGAAGAGGATGTAAAGTTTGAAGGAACTGTGACTCTAAAATAAAGGAATTGGCTTAATTTTTCAAAAAGAAAAACTATTCAGATGTTGTTCATGTAAAAGATAGAAAGAGAAGGGAAGAATGTGAAAAATCAATTTCGGGGAGCACGCAATTGAAATCGCTGAGGCAAAATGGGTCATTGACAACCACTCACCTAATTATTAATGAGAGCCTTCTAGTTGATGCCAAACTACTGTTTATTGTCAAAAAAAATTGGCGAGGAAGCTCATGGCAAAGTTTATGAAGGAAGTTCAGCAGTAGTTCCTGAGGACTGACCTTCAGCTGTAATCAAAGAGTGTTTCTCAACCGGGGATGATCAGAAACTGGGTATTAGAAAATAAAGGAGTGCCTGGGTGACAATGGAACTAATGAAGAAGTGAGGAAAGTGGAAAGGTATGCGGGAAAAGGAAGAAAGATGAAAAAAAAATTGAGACTTTAACAGAGTAATAATAAGTAACAGTGTCAAGAAGTTGAAGTGGAAAAAAATAAATCTGTCAATTTATAATAGGGGAACAGTACCACAAGCACATGTGGTACTGTATATAAGTTTTGTCCATTTTTTATATTGTCAACCAGTCATAAATCATCATTTGTATGACTTATAAGGTAACTATAATAAAAGTCAATTATTTTTAGTGATGACATAATTTATAGTTAGTTATCAATCTAAAAAAAACTTTAAATCCATTAAAACTAACACCATTGTTATAGACAAATTTTTATTAATATTTGATTGTCTTATATTTATTTATTTTTTTGGTGAAAATCAGATTATCTTATCTTATCTTATAAGAAATTGCAATGATAATTATCTTATCTTATAGGAAACTGCTTTCAATTTGTCTCCATAATACCTACCATAATTTTCCATTGCTAGTATAGTGAAATTCCACCAGAAGTCCAGAAACACAGCATAATGGGGCAATTAGTAGTATCCTTGCCCTCCAATCAATTCAATGTCTATAATAATAACAATATTAACAAAATTGTTCTGCATTGGTGTTGTTTTCTCTCGGGTCATGTACTTTGAGAGCTAGGGTTTTCTTCTTCCTTGCTTCTGTCAAGGTTTTGCTTTTGGTTCTTTAGAGAGTGTTCTCTTTCTTGGCGTCACGAAAATATGGAGAGGGAGATGGAGGGACTACCGTTGATGGAGGATGGAGATGATTTGACTCTCAATATAGAGAGCAACAAAACTGAAGACTCAGTGATGCAATGGGGTTTGGTGGGGAGGTTCCTCACAAACAAACCAGTTCGTGCGATATAATGAAGGATCGGTTATCCACTATATGGATGCCAATCAAAGTGATCACCATCAAGATTTTGAAGCAAGATCGTTTCTTGTTTCAATTCTATCACAAGCTGGACATGAAGAGGGTGCTTCTAGGAGGGTCGTGGCTGTTTGATAACTATATGTTGTTTTTGGAGAAAATCCAACCAGGTGTTCCTTTTCTTTCTGTGCCTCTTGACCATGTTGACATGTGGGTTCAAATCTTCAACCTGCCCTTTGGCTTCATGTTTGAGATTGTGGGGAAAAACATAGGCAATTATATTGGAGAGTTCCTGGAGTATGATGAAAACAATGATTCTGGTCTTTGGATTGAGTATATGAGGATTCGGGTGAGAATAGATGTCAAAAAACCTTTGAAGAAAGACAGAAGGGTAAGGATGCAGGAGGAGATTGGATCATTGTTTCTTTCAAATATGAGAAACCTGGCATGTTTTGCTTTCTATGTGGTCTTATTGGTCATTCTGATCAATTTTGTGACCAAAGGTTTGGAGGTGCGGAGGACTTGGGGGAGAAGCAATGGGGGAACTTTTTGAAGGCAGGTCAGAGGCGTCCAGGAGGAGTGGTGGTGAACAGGTGGCTTAGGGAGGAGAAGGGTGGCCGAAAAATCAGAAACAGATGGAGCAGATTCGGTGCACGAGAATCAAGGGATTCCAGTTAATACTGATAGACAAAATCAGTTTGAAATCAAAAATCCTAATAATGTTGTGGGTGGATCCTCAGCTGGTGCAGTTAATGAGATTATTGCTATCACTAAAGATGCACATGCAGTATCTCACCCAGTCAAAAATAGCGGTGCACTTATTCCAAATACTATAATTCAGGGATCCCAATTATTGCCAATTAATATGAGACCAAGTATTTCTGTGGTGGGCTAGGGAGTTAGGGAGGATGCAGTTGGTGATGGGTCAAGAAGTAGTGACGTCCAAACCTAGAAGAAGCTCATACGTAATGGGCATGCACATGCAGAATGATATGAACGTTGAAACTCTTAATGAGGGTGTTTATCAAGATGTCAACATGGTTACTATGCATTCCAACCCAGCTTTTCAGGAGCATTTGTTATCAGCAGGACCTGGTTCCCAGGCCTGCTAGAACCCATGAATGTAATTAGTTAGAACTGTCGAGGCCTAGGTAACCTGCATGCAGTTCCTAGTCTTAAGTACCTAGTTTGAATGTATAATCCAGTTGCTATTTTTCTGTATGAGACTTTGGTTCATTCTAATAAAATTGAAGAGTGGAAATATATGTTGGGTTTTGATTTTTGCTTTTCAGTAGATAGGGAAGGCGGAGGTGGTGGGATTGCATTACTTTGGCGTTCGTGTTTTAGTTGCACTATTACAAATTTTTCTTTGAATCATATTAATGTGGAAGTGGAGGATAGAGATAAAGGGAATTAGCGCATGACTAGTTTTTATGGTTTTCCGGATAGTGGTTGTAGACATGATTCTTGGAATTTACTCAGATGTTTATCTCAAATGTCTCATCTTCCCTGGTGTGTGGTGGGAGACTTTAATGATATTTTAGTTGCCGAAGAAAATAGGGGTGGTGCTGATGGTCCGAATTGGATGATTTCGGGCTTTAGAGAAGCAGTTAGAGACTCTGGGCTTATTGATATTTCTCTTGAGGGATATCCTTTCACTTGGTTTAAGAGTCTAGGTTCGGACAGAGCAGTAGAAGAGTGTCTGGATAGAGCACTTGCTTCTGAGGATTGGTTACAGTTATTTCCTAGTGCAAGGCTCCAAAATCTCATTGCTTCAGTTTCAGATCATTATCCTATTATACTGATGACCAACTCTCCTCCGGCTCATAGTGGTATGAAGCACTTCAAGTTTGAAAATGCCTGGTTAGTGGAGCCCGAACTAGAAGAGGTTGTGAAGGATAGTTGGTGTCATGCTAATAGTGAGGACTTATTGACCAGGTTAGGTTGGTGTGCGAGTGATACGTCTATTTGAGGGAGGAAGAGCATGAATAACTACAGAGAGGAGATAGCCAAGTGTAGAAGACATCTTGAGGAAGCAAGGAACAATCTAGATTCAGAGCCAGCAGATCGTTTTCTTGAGTTAAGGCAGCATCTTGCTAAGCTGCTTTATCAAGAAGACTGCTATTGGAGGCAACGGGCGAATACTTTTTGGTACAAGGAAGGGGATCTTAATACTAAATTCTTCCATGATGCAGCCAGAAAAAGGTAAACCGGGTCTCTTCCATTTTAGATTCTAAAGGTATATATGTGGATAACAGGGATGATTTAAAGCGAGTGGCTAGAGATTATTTCTCATCATTATTTCAGCGAAGGGATAGTATTACAGATCGGTACTTGAAGCCTTCATGCCCAAGGTGTCCTCAGAGGATAATGATATGTTCTTATCTCCTTTTTCTAAGGAGGAATTTCGCATGACTTTGTTTCAAATGGATCCAAATAAATGCCCAGGTCCAGATGGCCTCAGTCCTGGTTTTTATCAGCTTTTTCTGGGATTTATTTGGCTCTGATATTTTTAGTACCTGTTGTATCTGGCTGGAGTTAGGACTGTTACCAGATTCTCTAAATGATACTAATATAGTGGTCATCCTGAAGTGTGATAATCCCAAGTCAATGCAGGATTGGAGACCTATCTCTTTGTGCAATGTTGTGTATAAAATTCTTTCTAAAGTCCTGGCGAATAGGCTTAAGAAGGTGCTTGGTAAGTGTATTTCAGAGAATCAATCTGCTTTTGTCCCAGGTCGTTCCATTCTGGATAATGCTTTGGCAGCGATTGAGTTAGTGCACTTCATGAAATTAAAAACTAAGGGCAAGGTTGGTGAGGTTGCTCTAAAGTTATATATTAGTAAAGTATATGATAGACTTGATTGGTTTTACCTGCGTGAAGTGATGTTGACTATGGGCTTCGCTCAGAAGTGGGTGGATTGGGTTATGATGTGTGTTGTTTCTGTTCTCTATTCAGTCTTAGTCAACCAGGAGCCAGTTGATCCTATCACTCCGAGGCGTGGCCTCCGTCAAGGCGACCCTTTGTCCCCTTATTTGTTTATTATTTGTGTGGAAGCCCTTTCTGCTTTAATTTCTCGAGCAGAACACGGAGGTGAGCTTCATGAAACAAAAATTTGCAAAAATGCGCCCATTATTTCCCATATACTTTTTGCAAATGATTGTTTCCTATTTTTCAAAGCCACTGAAAATGAAGTGCAGGTCATGAATAATGTTCTTGTTACTTATGAGGAAGCGTCGGGGCTAGCCATCAATCTCCAAAAGTTTGAAATTTTCTGTAGTAGGAATGTTCATCATGATGTTAGAGACAAAGTGGCTTCTATTCTGGGTGTTCAGGTTACCCTTGGTACTGGAAAATATCTCGGTTTCCATCTATGGTGAGTAGGATTAAAAAATCTATCTTTCGTTTTCTCAAGGACCGAGTTTGGAAGAAAATTAATTCCTGGAGTGGAAAATGTTTGTCTCGAGCAGGTAGGGAGGTTCTCATCAAATCAGTGCTTCATGCTATTCACTCATATATTATGAGTGTACTTCTCCTTCCTCCCTCTATTGGTGATGAGATAGAGAAGATGATGAACTCTTTTTGGTGGGGTAAAAGTGGTAGAGGGGATAGAGGAATTCATTGGCTTTCTTGGGATAGACTTTCTGTTAGCAAGCAACATGGAGGCATAAGATTCCAAAATATTCAAGCTTTCAATTTGGCTTTACTTGGGAAGCAAGGTTGGAGGCTTTTAACCAACCAGAATAGCCTTATCACTTGGCTTTACAAAGCTAGCTATTTTAAGCGTGGTGATTTTCTTGGTGCCAAGATTGTTCATAATCCTAATTATGCTTGGAGAAGTATTCAGAGTTCTCAAGTTCTACTAAAGGAAGGTTGCAAATAGAGTATAGGCTCTGGTGAGCAAATACCATTGGGAATGAAAATTGGCTTTGTGATGGTGAGTCTTTAATTTGCCCGGATAATATCTCATTTGAATTTGCAACCCTAAAGGTCAAGGATTTGATGAGGTCAGAAATGAAAGAATGGGATGAGGACATATTAGTCGCTGTTTTGGATATGGATTCAATAGAGAAAGTTAGAAAAATTCCTTTATTCTCTTCTGTGAAGAAGGATACTTTGAATTGGAGCTAGTTCTGATGGTCTTTACTCGGTTAAAACAACTTATCGGATGTGCATGAATAATATTCTTGATACAAGTCATTTGCAGGTGCCAGGTGATTGGAACATTCTTTGGAAGGTCAAGGCTCCTCCAAAAGTTAAAAATCTGCTATGGAGAGCTTGTAGAGAGTGTATTCCTAATAGAGTAAGATTGCAAAATAAAGGAGTAAATTGCCCTCCCAATTGTACTTTCTGCGAAGTGGACTTGGAGAACAACTGACATTTATTTTTTGTATGTCTTTTTAGTATGGCTTGCTAGGAGGAGCTTGGGTTGAGGCGTTTTGTTGAGCGTACAATGGAAGTTTCTAATAGCTTTCCAGAGTGCTGTTTCAAATTGCATGGTTTGCTGGATGATATGCAGAAACCGACTTGGGTCGTGAATATGTGAAGCCTTTGGTACAATAGGAATTTGCGCATCTGGGACAATATAATTGAAGCTCCAAGCCAAGTAGTGATGCAAGGTAAAGTTCTGTCAAATGAGTGGCGCAATGCTCAAGCAGTTAAGGAAATATCTCAGCCGCAAGTTCACCTACATGATGCTAACAGGTGGCCAACACCTGGCTTGGGGAGATTTAAGTGCAACATAGATGCATCATTCTCTATACTTAGAAACAGGGTGGGAGTGGGTATGTGCATTAGAGATGACCAAGGTTGCTTTGTCCTGGTAGAACAGATGGATGTCCCCTATATGTTCTGTTGTGGAAAGGGAGGCTCTTGGTTTATTGGCTGCAATTAATTGGGTGATCGATCTTCAATCGGAGAATGTGGATTTTGTGCTTGATTCTAAAGTAGTGGTAGACAGCTTTAATCATCCTAAGGAAGATGCCTCTAATTTTGGAGCTATATTATTAGATTGTAGGCGTATTTTCTCTTCCTCTTTTCAAAAGTCTCATGTTTAGTTCTCTAGGAGACAAGCAAATGAGGTTGCCCATGTCTTAGCTAGGGTGGCCACATCTTTAGCTAATCCTCGTATTTTCATTGATATCCACATGTAGAGTGTGTTTGGGAAAGATTATTTTCCCATATTTCAGCTGTTTTTTAGCTTAAAAGCTGTTTCATAGATAATCTATCATGTTTGACATTTTGCTTAAATTTATAAAAAAAAAAGCTTTTTTTAGGGGAAAAATACTGTTTTATGCTATCTAGTTTTTTCTAGCTTAAGATTGTTGTGATTTGATTATTTTTCATTCTCAAAACTCTATTCCATGTTTACCCCTACAAAACTAATTTCTAAATAAATATTATTAAATAATACAAATAATTTCATACCTTTTTTCATAATTCACTATGTAAAAGTGATTATTTTTGCACCACCCAAACAAAATAGATTATCTTAAAATCGCTTTTCAGCAAACATACCCAAACAAAAACAGATTCTGATTATAATCGATTATCACAATAATCGATTATTTGAAAAAGATTATCAGCATAATCTTTTTTTTCCAGCTTTCCCAAACACACTCTAAGAGTATGTTTGGGAAAGATTATTTTCCCTGGTTTCAGCTGTTTTTTAGCTTAAAAGCTGTTTCATAGATAATCTATTATGTTTGGCATTTTGCTTAAATTTATAAAAAAGCTTTTTTTAGGGAAAAAAAACTGTTTTATGTCATCTAGTATTTTCTAGCTTAAGATTATTGTGATTTGATTATTTTTCATTCTCAAAACTCTCTTCCCTGTTTACCCCTATAAAACTACCTTCTAAACAAATATTATTAAATTATACAAATAACTCCATACCCTTTTTCGTAATTTATTATATAAAAGTGATTTTTTTTTCACCATCCAAACGAAATAGATTATCTTAAAATCGCTTTTCAGCAAACAGTCCCAAACAAAAACAGATTCTGATTATAATCGATTATCACAATAATTGATTATACAAAAATTTATTATCAGTATAATCTTTTTTTTTTTTTAGTTTTTCCAACAGTACTGAGAATCTTATCATGAATGAATTAGCATAACCCGCCTTTATAAAAATATATATATTATTTATTAGCACTAGCTTACCCATTTCAAGCGTAGTGCCGATTTTGACATTTCGTTTTCTGGATCTAGGGTTTCTCTCTTACGTCTTTCTCTTCTAATTCATCATACACAATCTTCGCACCTATCATCTAAACCCTAGCTAGCGCCACCAAAAATCACGATAATAGAACCGTTCACCGGAAACCTAATCGGAGATTCACGATCGCAATTGTTAGGGTTCTTGGAATTTTTTTTGTTCCCAATTATCCGTCGCCATCATCACCTTCATTCACGGATCTAAAACAAAAGAGCCTAAATATTTTTATATATTTCGTTGCTGATAACGCAAAAATCAGTTGAATCTTAAAGCTTTGTTACATGGATTCTTGATGAAATTTCAAAGACTCGTTTTTGTGACTTGAAGGGAAAAAGAAAATGAATAAGAGAATGTATGAATCGGTGGTGTATCAAGGGGATGTGATGTTGGGTGAGGTAGTGATATACCCAGAAGAGAACAAGAACAAGAACTTCAACATCAATGATTTGAAGGAAATCAGAATAAGTCACTTCTCTCAACCTAGTGAGAGGTGTCCACCACTTGCAGTGCTTCACACAGTGACTTCAAATGGTGTTTGCTTCAAAATGGAGTCCAAGAATTTGCAGACCCTGCAACCAGAGGGGCTCTTTCACTTGCACTCCTTGTGTATCAGAGAGAACAAGGTAAAACTGAAAAATAAATAATAATAATAATAATAAACTTACTAAAATCCCATATTCCAAATCAATCTGATGACTGTGGACAGAATCTGAGAGGACTGCACTGGAATCTTGCCAGAATTTTAGTGATGATTTTGCTTGAACTTACCCAATTGCTGTTTTGAACCCAGATGCTAATTGGTATACTTCTGAACTAAACAGGGTTTAATGATGTTCAATGAGACTGTTTTATGGAGGGCTCTTGTTTCTTGTTGATCTTATAGCAATTGTTGCCAAGGAAGCAATTGTTGAGAAGCATGTGATGGTATCTGTTCTGCATAGGGTTTTTTACTGAAGAAATAACCTTTTTTTTTTTTTTGAAAATTTGGGTTGCAGTCTAAAATGTAGTAAAATGTTGTTTCAATCTCGAACAGAATAGCAAACCTGCCAATCATGTATCATCACTCAAAAGATGTGTTGGGTTGTTTATGATATCATGGTAGGAAGACAGAGTAGGAAGACAGATTAGTCATGGGCCTATTCTTGATATTTCATTTTGTGTTTAGCTCTGCATATCTTTTTGTTTAGGCACTGTATGCTTCTTTAACATTTTCCTTTCATCCACTGGCTTACAATGCATTCTTTCTTTTTTTCCATCAGTAATTTATGTTTAGCACTTGAATGATATGTGGATATCAGTTATCTCTTTTTACCCGTTTTCAATTTTCTTGCTGGATTTTAAATATAGTCACAATATTGGCCCCTGCAGACTGCTGTAATGCCACTTTGTTCGGAAGAAATGCATCTAGTCGCAATGTATTCACGGAATAATGATAGACCATGTTTCTGGGGATTTATTGTTGCCTCGGGACTTTACAATTCATGCCTTGTGATGTTAAACCTTAGATGTTTGGGTATAGTGTTTGATCTGGATGAAACACTTGTAGTAGCAAACACAATGCGCTCGTTTGAGGATAGAATTGAGGCACTCCAGAGAAAAATAAACTGTGAGGTTGATCCACAGAGAATTTCTGGTATGCAGGCAGAGGTCAAGCGCTACCTAGATGACAAGAGTATATTGAAGCAATATGCTGAAAACGATCAGGTTGTTGATAATGGGAAAGTGATAAAAGTTCAACCTGAGATTGTTCCAGCATTATCTGATAGTCATCAGCCTATAGTTCGACAACTGATACGGTTACAGGAAAAGAACATTATTCTGACACGCATCAATCCACAGGTATACTATTTTTTTTTCATCCAATCATTTTGTTGTATCTACTGCCATATCTTGAGATTGTGCATTTTCTTCTAGATTTATTATTCTACATTGATCCTGTTTTCAAATGATATTTCTAGTTATTGACTTTTTTCTTTATTGGATCAAGTAAACACTTCACTCCTTTTTGTTGCCATTGGTGTGGCTTCTGCCTTATACTTTTTTTCAGATGAGAGTAATGCGATTTTTACATTAAAGTGATTTACCTTATTCTATGCTTGAATGTTGGATTTGATGATATAAACATATGTTCAGATATCCTATCTTTCATCTATTTTCTTAACATATATTAGCAGATAGACTAGTCAGAATAATTATTCTAACAAACGCTTTTGTGTTTTAAAGATTCGTGATACAAGTGTTCTTGTGAGGTTGAGACCTGCATGGGAAGATCTTCGGGGTTACCTGACTGCTAGAGGGCGCAAGCGTTTCGAGGTTTATGTTTGCACAATGGCTGAGAGGGACTATGCACTAGAAATGTGGAGACTTCTTGATCCAGATTCAAATCTGATAAATTCTAAAGAACTATTAGATCGCATTGTATGTGTTAAGCCTGGTAAGTGGCAAGTTATTTTTTCTATTCTGTTAGTTTTTGTTCAATGTGAAGCTATAGTGTATTGGGGCACCTAAACGAAGTAAATTGTGAGAATGAAGATGTTAGGGCCCAGCCTCAGGCCCAACATCAGCAGAAGGAACCCACCATTTGGAAAGTGTATTCTCGTAGGAATGAGGTAGCTGAGTAATTAGAACTGACTGCTGTTGAGTCTGTTAGACAATTAGCGAAGCGTTAGAGAATGAGTTAGACATTGTGTAGTTAAATAAGGGATTTGTACAGGAAATTCATTCGTGTAATTGGTTAGAAAAAAACAGAGCTATTACTTTCGTTTTAAGGGGTAATCCTTGGAAGAAGAAATTTTTCTTGTTCTCATAATTGACAGTAGCAGAGGTCCCTGCCCCCCTTCTTCTTTCTCTTCTTCTTCTTCTTCTTCTTCTCTGGGTTGCTAACAGAAGACAGCCTATATTTTATAGCTCACCCATCTGAGTTTGATGTGGAGATGTGACTTATGCTTTATTATTATACACTACTATACTGTGTGCCCATGTTTCTGCTGCTATTTCATTTACTTGTGCTGCTTCTTATGTTTAAATAATATTATAATAGGTTTGAAGAAGTCACTGTTCAATGTCTTCCAAGATGGTTTATGTCATCCGAAGATGGCATTGGTAATTGATGATCGCTTGAAAGTGTGGGATGAGAAAGATCAACCTCGGGTGCATGTTGTCCCTGCATTTGCTCCATACTATGCTCCTCAAGCTGAAGTAAATTTGATTTCTTGTACAGTTGGAAACTATATAATTTCATGTGTTCAGTGATATGAACTCATTACCTATTTGTCTTGTAGGCAAGCAATGCTGTCCCTGTCTTGTGTGTTGCAAGAAATGTTGCTTGCAATGTTAGGGGTGGCTTCTTTAAGTAAGTTGATTCTTTCGAAAGTTATTTTAAACACTTATTTGCACACCTTAAAGAAGGGGGAAAACTGCACATATTCACTCATCTACCTTGCCTAACTGGGAAAACCTCTATTTAATAGTTGAGCTTGACTTTTGAGCACTTTACTTTTCTCCCTTCAGTATTGAGATAAATAGGATTCATGGACCTGATTACGATCACTGATTTGGTGATAGGGAATTTGATGACAGTCTTTTACAAAAGATTCCTCAAATTGCCTACGAAGATGATATCAAAGATATACCTTCTCCTCCTGATGTGAGCAATTATCTAGTTTCAGAGGTCAGTTTATGTCTAAGTTTACACATGTTACTGCATCTAATCTGCTGAGCATTTGGAGTGCATTTGTTTGTGCTTAATTTGTAAGAAAAGAACTTTTTATTGAAAAAAACCAACTTCTCATCTATGCCAAATATTTCAATAAGATTTTGAAAGAAACCAGAATCTAATTTTTTTTTTTTTTAAATCATTTTTCAGCTTTTAATCAGAAGCCGAAATGACTAGCTTCTTAAAAAAATCAGTTTTAGAAGAGATGCAATAGAAAAGAAGAAAGTAAAAAGTGCTCTCTGTAGTTGTATCCAAACACAAAATAACATATGGTTTCCATAAAAATCTGTACAAATTTTTTTGTGCTATCTTAAGATCACTTTTTTTACAAAGCTTATCCGGACTCACCTTGACTATGTTGAAATTTAAACACAATGTATATCATTCAATTTTGTGTCATATAGACGTGTTTATATTTTACTGTTGCTCAGGATGATACACCTGCTTCCTATGGAAACAGAGATCCACTTTTATTTGATGGCATGGCAGATGCTGAGGTAGAAAGAAGATTAAAGGTATCAACCTGACTCTGAAAGAATTAATGAAACCTATGATTTACATGTCACCAGACATGAAGCTTGACTGATCTTTTTGTGACTGTACTTGCTGTTAGGATGCAATTATATCAGCTGCTTCAAGTGTCCCTGTGACAACTGCTATTCTAGATCCCAGGCTTACTACTTCAGTTCAATACACAGTGGTGCCTTCTGGTTCAGTTCCACCCCCAACAGCACAATCATCTATGATGCAATTTTCCAGTGTACCATTCCTTCAACCTGGTACTCAAGTTAAGCCAATTTGTCAAGTTGCCCCTTCAGAACTAAGCTTTCATAGTTCTCCTGCTAGAGAAGAGGGCGAAGTACCTGAATCGGAATTAGACCCAGATACAAGGCGTAGGCTTCTCATATTGCAGCATGGGCAAGATTCAAGGGATCAGACATCTAGTGAGACTCCATTTCCCGTTAGACAACCCAATCAAGCTTCTGCTCCTCGTGTGCAATCACGTGGTAGATGGTTTCCTGTTGAAGAGGAGATTGGTTCACATCAACTTAACCAGGTTGTACCTGAAGAATTCCCTGTAGATTCTGAACCATTGCGTATTGAGAAGCATCGACCTCATCATTCATCCTTTTTCTCCAGAGTTGACAGCTCTATTTCATCTGATAAAATTCTCGATGAAATCCACCAAAGATTGCCAAAGGAGGTACTGGCTGTGTTTCAGTCTACCTGTAATGTTGAAGTTTTCAAGAGCGAGACATTTGGCTTATCTAGTGAATTAATTGTACTAAGATAATTTCATTGCAGATGTATCATAGAGATGATCGCTCAAGATTAAGGCATACACTCGCTAGTTATCATTCTTTCTCTGGTAAGCTATAGCACTATGCATGTTTGGTTGTTTCTCTTCAGTTTTTCCCCCGAGTTTTCTCTGTTCATGTATTAATGGTGTTTGGCTGCAGTTATTTGGCTTTGAAAATGTAATTTAGTTTGAGTTGGCTTCTGTTTTGGCTGGTTCTATATTGAATTAAGATTATTGCTTTTCTAATTTTTTTGGGGTTGCTTTAGCATTTGGTAGTTAAAAGCTTGGTTTTGAATTACTGTTTTCCTCTGAAATCACACATTCTTTTTGGTTATCACAATTATATCCATTCCCTATATAATAAATATATCTTTTGAGATCATTCCTATTGCAAAGCCATCTTAATTGCAGTTCGCCCCTAGCCGCCTTAATTGCGGCAAGTTTGGACTGCCTTCTTTGCAGCCTCTGGCACCTTCATTGTGCTGAGTGTGAGGGATGTGTGTAGTCCTACATTACCTAGAGATATGGCCAAAGAGGTGCTTATAAAGCTTGGGCAGTCCTCATCTTACACCTTAGAATTTGGGTTTGGGCCTAACTCAACCCCCAAAGCTAGCTTTTGGGATTGAGTTAGGCCCAAAATCTAATATGGTATCAGACCCATGGTTTAGCCTGATGAGGGAGCAGGAGTGGATCCAGGTGTATTGGATCCTTGTATCGAAAGTCTTCCTGACTGCGGTGGAGTCAGGCGGAGTGTCCCGTTGGTTGGTAACGACTGTGCAAGTATAGTGATGTGGGAGACTCACACTTGAGGGGGAGATTTTTGGAATTCGAGTGTGAGTGGTTAAGTCCTACATTGGCTAGGAATGAGCTAAATGAAGGATATATAAGAGAGGTAACGCATATACCTAATGCTTAAGGTTTTGGGTGAAGATATGGTGTCTTGTTCTGTTGGTGGTCCTGGTCATTAGCCCATTATTGCACCCTGTGCTCCTTGGACTCCTCAACAAGAATTCCCTTTGTCTTCCTTCATTTATTCCTTCAATGGACAATAAGCATTCAAAAAACTTTATTTCTTATGGTTTAGGCTTTTTTTTCCCCCTTTTCTTTTGGGGTATTATTAATTGGCTTCTTTCCCCTCAGTTCTATTTGTTTTTATGTTATCATTAGAATGACATTATATCATTGTTGTTATGAAGGTGACGACATCCCCTTGAGTAGGTCATCTCCCAGCCGCAGGGATTTTGACTTGGAATCTGGTCCATTGCATGCAGATACTCCAGCTGGAGTATTACAGGAAATTGCACTGAATTGTGGAACTAAGGTGAGCTAAAATATGTTTCTCTGCTAGAAAATAGTTAGATTTAGATGCCATCATTGCATAGACTATCGAGGTACCGTTTGAAGTTTCTTTGATTTAATGTAAACAGGTGGAATTTACATCATCTTTGGTTGCTTGCACAGAATTGCAGTTCTCTGTCGAGGTATCTTTCACTCTGGACAGCAAGACATTCTGATTTGTTGTTGATTATGTTTGTATGAAATATCTGCATTTTATATTTTTCTATAGGAAATTATAGTTATTTGTGAAATAGTTTGATTTTGATTCATCTTTTCTTGAATCAAGGAATCTGCCCTATGTGATATTTATTTTTCCCTATGTTTATTGCCTGGAAGATGTTGATTTTGTTCTACATAGTAGTAGACTGTATTAATTATTTGACTTCCATATACTTAACCCAGGGTTTGGTGTCCTAATGAGTAAATTTGAAAATTGTTATTTTGTACTATTTTATTTGGAAAAACAAACCTATAAATTTTACATGATCTTTAGGTTGGAGGCTGAAAGCTGATTCCATCATACTTCCTTTAGAATGCTGTCACTTATTGAAATATGTTTGCCATTTTATTTATTCGGAATTCATAATATACCTCAGTCAATTCATAATTGTCATTTTAATTTGCAGGCATGGTTTTCTGGAAAAAAAATTGGTGAAGGATTTGGCGGAAGTAGAAAGGAAGCCCAACATAAGGCTGCTGAGGATTCTATCAAACACTTGGCTGGTAAGATATTCTAAGTTTTTGAAATGTGACTTGCTGTAGCATTATATAGCACTGTCTAGACTAGAGAGTGTTCACTTTTTATTTGTTGTATTTCTTGGCCTAAAAAATGCAGATGTTGTAATTAGAAGAATTCAAAACATCAAAAACTAAGCTAATAAGGCCCACCGATATTCCTAGTGTTGAGGCTTGCTTAATGGTGTTCATAAGCTCATGATCCAGTCATCAATAAAAATTCTGCTTAGACCTTGTAGAGTCCTATAGCCATTCCTGTCCTGCACCTAACAACTCAAGTTTTTAGGAGATTTGGTCTTTTGACCTGGTATGGAAGCCTTTATGACCAAATGGTCAGGAGTTTGAACCTTGCTACCCATTCTTCATTATTGTATTAAATTTTAGCACAATGTTAAGTAAGCCTTTGCTTTGTCTATGCTTGAATCTTGAATCTTGAAAGGTTCTTTTGTGAGGGGATGCCTTAGATATCTGAAACAGTAAAATCATTCCTGGGCCTCCACCTAATAACATCTTAAGGTTTTAGGAGAGTTGGTCTAAATAGATCTCTGTATGTTTGTTTTAGCTAGGAAGAAAGAAAGTACAATGATTAGGGGAAATTATTATTTCCAATGTACATGAATAATAAATTATAGTAGATTAACTAATTTCATCAGGGTACTAATATCATCTCCTCTACAATTCTAGCGTTGGAAAAAAGAATAAAGGCTGATAATATGATTGAACAAGATCATTTTCAATTGCACACAGATTGCTAATGTTAGTTTGGAATTGTGTTCTTACGTTTTCTATTACCTTTTTTATTTTTAATTTGATTTAATAATAAATATATTTTGACCATTTTCGATGTTATGGTAGATATATATTTGTCTCGTGCTAAGGCTGAATCTGGTTCCACATATGGCGATGTGAATGGGTTTCCTAATGCAAATGACAATGATTATGTGGGTAATGTTAATTATCTTGGCAATCAGTCATGGTCTAAAGAAGACTCAGTCTCATTTTCAACTTCATTGGATCCATCAAGGGTTTTAGATCATAGGTTTGAAGTCTCTAAGAGGTCAATGGGTTCAGTTTCTGCCCTCAAAGAATTGGTAAGATTTTTTATAAATCGACCTACCTTTGCTGTGCCCCTCCCCCCACTCCCCGATTGTGTTAAACTCTTCCATAAAAATATTTGTGTTATACTCTGTTTAAGTTGTGTTATTGATATGCTATAACTTCTACATTCAATTTCTCCAGTGCATGATGGAGGGTCTTGGTGTCAGTTTTCAGTCTCCACCTGCTCCAGCCTCAACAAATTCAGTTCAGAAAGATGAAGTATATGCACAGGTTTATAATTTAATGCTTTGGTGGTTTAAACAAATTGAGTAAAACATGTTAGTTTTGTTGAATTGCTGAATGATTATACCTCTTTCTCTCTAAGCTAGCTCTTGTTTGTTTGTGTTCTAGTTCTTTTTATTCCTTGGAGAGGTAGATTAAGACAGACTTTTTGCTGATGTCTTGGATTTTTATCTATTTATTAGGCAGTGCAGTTTCACTAGAATGAAATTTCAGATTTGGTGTTGCTTTCCCTTCTATTTATATTGATGGAAATTATCTTTTGCTTTTTGGAATCTGGGCTTAGATGTACAGGATAGTAGTTTGTTATCATACGTGGTGCCCTTTAGGGATTATAATCTAGCCAAGGAAAACCTTGTCTGCCACAATACTATTTTATCTTCTGGTTTTTCCCTGCCCTGTGATGTTTACTGTTTAGTTCTGACTTTTTTGGGATAAAAAGTTCCTGGCAGTTGTTTAAACAATTTTGTTATATTTTAGGTCGAAATAGATGGCCAGGTCTTTGGCAACGGGATCGGATTAACATGGGATGAGGCTAAGATGCAGGTATCTTATTTTCTTTAGTTATGAAATATTGAAATATAGTTTATGGATATGTGCATCTTTTTCTTTAAATTTGATTCTCTCACATATGGTAAGATGCATTCTTTCTTCAGGCTGCTGAGAAGGCACTTGGAAGTCTAAGAACAATGCTTGGTCAAAGCATTCAGAAACGGCAGGGTTCTCCCATGTATGTTACTTTGACCAGTATATTGTGTATATTTAACCTTCTTTTACATGTTTTATTATTGCATTATGGATGCTCTTTGGTCTTTAGATGTAAAATACTCTCCCATGTTGTGCTTCCTTGATCTAGCATGTGGTGGTTCTGCAGCCATTGGAATTTTAGTAGTTTCATCTTCACAAGCTAGTAGTGATCATGAAATACCTTCAATGTATAAGCTATACTCTGTTGTGGCCCCTACTGGTTTCCTTCAAATTGCTGAGAAAATTGATTAAACAAAGTGAAATACTGATAGAATTGGCTTCTAAGTTCTGACAATGAATAGCTGGTGTATTTTTTTTTTTTCTTTTATTTATTTTCTTACCCTCTTTCAATGTTCCTGTTAGTATTCTTTTTCTTACTTTCTTATTTATTATTATTATTATTATTGTTATATGAATCAGGTCATCACCTGGATTGTCAAATAAACGTTGGAAGCAAGAATATCCGCGTAGTTTTCAGCGCATTTCTCCTTCTGCTAGATATCCCAGGAATGCTCCTCCAGTTCCTTGAAAGGAGCAACGAGCTTTTCATCTAACTTGTTGGTATGACTGTTGTTGGGGCATGTATATGTTACTGGTGCAACAATACAAGAATGGCTGTTAGGTTGGACGACTGCCGCTTAAAGTGGGTGCTTGCCGCTTGGCCTCAGTCTTTTTATTACCGAGGCAAAAGCCAAGCAGACACCCACTTTTTGTACCAATCCTCACTGGAGTGGGGTGAGATACTGGTCAAAGATTTTGTAAGATACTCACATCTTGGTCCTCCAGGCAATACAGTACTGATTATGTGTATCCTGGAAATGCTGAGGCCGCTTCACATGACAAGATGATGAGGCAAGTCCACTGCTTGCATTTCTGTGGTGCAGCATACTCAAAGAGTAGGCTATTGGTATTGAGGCTTTGATTGAGCATTTTTTCTAACTGAAGTACTGGGTCAGTAGAGACCTTGATGCATGGAGTCGGTTTTCACCAACCTAGCATTTTTATTCCACTAATTCTATCACCAGGCACCCTTGAGACACTGTTATTGACAGAGTCCGAGGTTGGTGAATTTGCATAGTAATATAACTCACCAATGTAATACAGTTTTTCACTTGTGATCATCAGTCAAAATTTTTGTTCCCGAGTATGTTGGTGAGAGAAATGGTTATGCAACACACATCTATTTCAAATTAGTAATGCGAGCGTGTATATATATAAAACTGAAAAGAATGTGTGGGCTGCTTCGCTATTAATTTGTGCTTTTACTGCCAATGGCTGTAGATTCAGTTTATAACGATAGATCCATTTTGCTTTTAATGATAGATACATGCACAAGGTTTAGGTTCATTTTTAACTGTGGTTATGAATGGCAACAGGTGCGGCAGGCATGTGTAGTACTTCCCCACCCCGTCCCATAACCAAGTGGGTACCCGCTCGATGGGTTTTAATCGGATTTTACGGGAGTATCTAAAAATTTGCTTGAATTTTTTATTATTATTACTATATTAACAATAGTACAATACAAATTTAGAGACTAAATTCTTTCTGTTAATTAAATGCTCCATATTTATCATATCATTCTAATGTATAATTTATAAATTAAATTATTATACTGCTAAATAAAAAATATTGGGCATTGGCCCCTTATGATGATTAGCTAAACTAGAATTGCATTTCAAACGAGAATATTTAAAATAGAACAAAGATTCCATTTGAATAACAGGTAAAATAAGCTCTTCGAATTATGGTTCTTCACAATGATGATTACAAACAAAATCAATTTCTCTTAATGTTATGGGTGCTGAATTTTAAAGGCAAAATAAGTAAATGTAATCACTGCCTTCTTTCGAAGAATAATAACGTGTTTAGTAAACACCCTATTTTCATGGTAAAAAGATTAGCAAAAACTCATTAAGAAAAAATATTTTAAAAGAAGCATCAAGAAGAATGAAATCTATTTTTATGATTCAAACCTCTTGTTCAATCCTATAGTTCTAATACCAAACTTCACATTCCGGTTCTTCGCTTGATATCTAAAATCATGCAAACATAAACAATATAATTTGCAAGCAATTAAAACACTAATATTGAATTAAAATGACAACACCCCCAACAAAAGAGGAATTTAGAAGTAGTAGTAATCCACCATTGGAATAGCCACAATTCCAAGATTAGAAAATTACTCGCACATAATCATGGTAAAAGTAAATAAATGAAACTGGAGCATGAAAAACATAAAAGAAAAGAAATAGAGATAAAGAGAAGAAAAACTCATAAAAATTCAGAAAAGTAACAAGAACATAAACTCTAAATTCCAAAAGGAAAACAAAGTTTCATCTAAGAGAAAGGGAGAAAGAGCGGAGTATTTCGTGTCTAAGTTGCAGAAAAACTCCAACAAACCCCTCTTTACAACCATTGAAAGCCCCATTAAAAAATCACCACAATAATTGATCAGTTGCAAAACTGAAGCAAAACACGACTATAATGCTGAACACCAAGTGTCATAATCGGTTCTTGTGACTTTTTCTCTTCTAATTGGTGCATGAATTATGGCCATGTTGGACAACACCAATAGGCCATAATCCTCTCTGACTTGCTCTATTCCTGATGTGTGAATTATGGCCATAATGTGCCACATTGGGCCATAATTCTCACTGTTTGGTCCAAACCTTCTTGCTTTCATTCTTGGCCATAATCTTTAACACCGACAACTTTATTGAGTCATTTACACTACCATTTCCATCATTCCACTTGATTAACAACAAAACAAACAAAAAGGTAATAAAATCAGACAAAAATAAACTAAAATCCTAAAATAACAACTAGATCAAGAGTAAAAATATATACAAAATTTCAATTCAACATTGTCACGAATCCTTTTTGGTAAACAATTATAAACTCAAACAAGGGTAACATCTCTTTATTTTTTTGTATCATACCAAGAATTCTTGCTTTTACACTTTAGCTTCTCATCAATACTTTTTACACCAAAAATAGCATTACGCATTGCTAGTACCAACTAGAACTCTGGCTATGTTTTGAAGAAAAACAATTCCAAGAAGCTAGCAACCAAATACACTCTTAAGATGATTTCTTATATCAAGTTATTAGTTATTAATTAGAACAATTACCATATTTTTCTTTGCTTCATTTCAAAATAGTGATGGGTAGCTGGCAAAGGTATTAAATTACTCAAGTTAATCTCTACAAGAGATAATTGATGGGGTAGCATAAGAATGGAAATTGGAAAAGAAGACTCAACTTCCTCTTTGGATTCTCCTCCCCCTCTTCCAAATTTTCTTTTCATTCCCGTTCCCAATTCTTGTTATGGGGCTTTTTTTTTCCTCACCCTTGTGGATCCCAAACGTAACCTCGAAAATGCATAAAAAGTTAATATAATACATATAAAAGGATATATAAGTAAGGGACCCTGCGGTGCGGGAAGTATAGCCTTGCTCCTGTCCTCGAATCACCTACCGGGAGAATTTCTCTCCCGCCTCCATCCCCACGGGGAAAATATTCCCATTCATGGGGTTTCGAATAGAACAGTTCCCGCAGGGATCCCCGAACAAGTAGAAATTATCATTCCTGATACAAAAACCACTCTATAAAAAATGTGATGTATCTTTTTGTGTGTGAGATTCTAACTAATGGATATTGTCAAGTTTAAAATCAATCATAATATATGCTAAGATGTTTAAAAAAAAAAAAAAACCGAAATAGTGTGAGTAAGTAGTTGACCAAGTTACATAAAATCCACCTATTTAACTCAATTCATGGCATCGGGAACTAATTAAATCAATTGGGAAAAAAAATCATTTAAGGATGTAAAACTTTCCTAACACATTTTTTCATTTATAAAACTTCAATCCGAGACTTTACTTAAAGAAAATCGAGTTCTTTACCACTTAAACCAACAAGCATCGGTACACATTTAACATTGTGTATGTATGTAAAGGATGACAATTGTAGGTTAAATTAATCCTTTAGCCCTTATATGTGACATTGATTTTAAATTTGGTCCATATACGTAAAAAAATTTGAAATCAGTCCGTATTTTACAATTATTTTTAATTTGGTCCTCCTCGTTTACCGGTGTTATAACATCATTTGTTGGAGTTTAAATATATGGACCAAATTGAAAATGATTGCCACATATAGGGATTTAATTCAAATTTTTTTTTTTTGGTCCTATACATGATAATCATTTTTACTTTCGTTCCTTATATATGATAGTCATTTTTAATTTGGTCCATATACTTTAGCTCCAACAAATGACGTTATAACACTAATAAATGGCTGTTACCATATTAAAATTAGTTGTACAAATACGTCTCTCACCGTGAGAGACTTATATAAGTTGCTCGCCGTAGCAAAAGCCTTTAAACTCAATAACATTGCACTTTGGAAACATCAATAGTAGTAGTAAGTGGAGAGTGGAACCTAAGACACTGGTCTAAATTGCGTTACTGATCACACGACTCTAGAGGGATATTTTAGTCTATAAAATGAAGGCTAAATTACACTTTTGGTCCCCAAATTATTTTTCAATGTTCAATTTAGTCCCCCAGTTTTTAAAATGTTCATTTTGGTTCCTAAGTTCTTAAAACTTATTCAATCGAGTCCTTCCGTCAAGTTGACTAACGGACATGGACGTTGACCCCAAAATAATGGTCCCCAAATTGTTTTTCAATGTTCAATTTGGTCCCCAAATTTGTTTTTTAATGTTCAATTTGGTCCTCAAGTTGTTTTTCAATGTTTAATTTGGTCCCCAATTCCGATGACCTGATGGGGTCAACGTTCATGTCCGTTAGTCAACTTGATAGAAGGACTCAATTGAATAAGTTTTAGGAACTTAGGGACCAAAATAAACATTTAAAAACTTGGGGATCAAATTGAACATTGAAAAACAATTTGGGGACCAAAAGTGTAATTTAACCTAAAATGGACTATGTTGACCAGGATTTGAAATTTTTGAAAACTAGATTAATATTTTTTATTTTTCAGGGATCAAATATATCTTTGTATTTTCTTTCAAGAACCGGTTTGAACCTTTCCTCATTCATTAAAAAAAAAAAAATTTGAACCATTCCTCACAATTTTATTTATTTATTTTTCTTCAAAAGAAAAGCAACAAACAAAAATATCCAAAAGTAGGCTTGTGTAGTGACAGTATTAGCTTCTACTTATAAAGTCCAAACCTATTATTATGACCCGTTTGTTTAAGATTAAAAAAAATTGATTTTGTTATAAAATAATATACTCCCTCCGGTCCACAATATAAGCAAAAAATCTCAAATATTTTGGTCTAAAATATAAGCAAATTTCAACTACTTCCATCCTATTTAATGAAGTTATTCTCAAAATACCCTTCATTTAATACAAATTTAGTTTTCCAATGACTCCTTTTATTCTCAACAATACAAGTTTAATAAATAAGAGGAAGGGTAATTTAGGTAACAAACTTAATTTTTTATTCCCAATGACTTTTTTAATTGAGATTAACTAACTATCTTAATATATATGTCCAATTTAATTTTTGCTTACAATAGAGATCGGAGGGAGTAGTAGTGATTATTTTTAGAGATTTTAAAAAAAAGTAAAGGACAAATTTATGCTTGTTGACACTCATAAAAATCAATTTTTTTATGTAACAAAATAAATAATAACAGACGGGGCTCTATTGCATTGCAGTGCTTCTCCAGTGTGTTGTTCCATGGCATAGCAGTGCAGTGCTGCAGTTCAACTCGAGTTCAGAAACCATGTCAAATGTCAATGTTTGAACTTTGAAGTTCCTTGTGTTGTGTCATGCGTGGAGATGAGGCATCTTAAGAAGCTACGAACCAAGACCCTTCTGTTCCTTTCCTCATCCACCACCACCACAACCTCCCACCCTTTGATTCCCACTTTCCATCAAACCCCACATTCCATCACAAGAAGATTCACCTCCCAGGTTCATAAAGATTCGATTTTGATCCCACCCACAAAGACCCATCTCTATGCTTCCTTCTTTTGCACCCTCATTCGCCTCTACTTGTCATGTGGCAGGTTCTCCACAGCCTCTCATGCTTTCTCTTCCATGCGTGGACTTGGTCTTGTTCCTGTTTTGCCCTTGTGGAATAACCTTTTGTACCAATTCAATGCCTCTGGTTTGGTTTCTCAGGTAAAACTGCTGTTTTCTGATATGGTCTCTTGTGGGGTTGTGCCTGATGTTTTCAGTGTTAACATATTGGTTCATTCATTATGCAAAATGGGGGATTTGGATTTGGCTTTAGGATATTTGAGGAACAATGATTGTGATTCTGTTACTTATAATACTGTCATCTGGGGTTTCTGTGAGCAAGGGTTGACTGATCAGGGTTTTGGGTTGTTGTCTGAAATGGTTAAAAGGGGTATTTGTGTTGATTCAGTTACTTGCAATATACTAGTTAAGGGGTATTGCAGAATTGGATTGATTCAGTATGCAGAGTGGATTATGTACAACTTGGTTGATGGAGGGATTCAACAAGATGTTATTGGTTTGAACACCTTAATTGATGGGTATTGTGAAGCTGGATTGATGAGTCGTGCACTAACTTTCATGGAGAACAGCTGGAGGAGCGGTATCAGGCCTGATATTGTTACTTATAATACTTTGCTCAATGCTTTTTGTAAAATGGGCGATCTTGTAAGGGCTGAGTCTCTTATCAATGAGATTTTGGGTATTCGGAGGGATGAAGAATCTGGTCAGTTAAAAAGTTATGTTGTTGAAACCCAGGCTGAGATTAGAGATTTGCGGCCAACCCCCGCTACGTACACAACATTGATTTCTGCATACTGTAAGCATCATGGAATTGGAGAATCCCTCTTCTTGTATGAGCAAATGATTCTGAATGGAATCATGCCTGATGTGGTTACTTGTAGTTCTATTCTTTATGGACTATGCAGGCATGGAAAATTAACTGAAGCGGCACTGTTGCTGAGAGAGATGTATGAAATGTGTATAGACCCTAATCATGTCTCATACTCTACAATTATCAATTCATTGTTCAAATCAGGGAGGGTAATGGAAGCTTTTAATCTTCAAAGCCAAATGGTTGTTCGGGGCATTTGTTTTGATATTGTTATGTGCACCACTATTCTGGATGGACTTTTCAAGGTTGGAAAATCCAAACAGGCTGAGGAAATGTTCCAAACAATTTTAAAGTTCAATCTTGTCCCAAACTCTGTCACGTATTCAGCATTGCTTGACGGTTATTGCAAGTTAGGAGACATGGAACGTGCGGAATCAGTGTTGCAAACAATGGAGGAGGAACATATTCTTCCAAATGTTATTACATTTTCTTCTATTATAAATGGATATGTTAAAAAAGGAATGCTTAGTAAAGCAGTGGATGTGTTAGGGAAGATGGTCCAAAGGAATATTATGCCAAATACTTATGTTTTTGCAATTTTAATCGATGGCTATTTTAGGGCAGGCGAACAGAAAGCTGCTGCTGGCTTCTATAAGGAAATGAAATCACAGGGATTGGAGGAAAACAATATCACATTTGATATCTTGCTGAACAACTTGAAAAGAGTTGGAAGGATGAAGGAAGCCAAGTCATTAATTCAAGATATGCACTCTAAGGGTCTTTACCCAGATGTTGTTAACTACACTTCTCTAATAGATGGCTACTTTAAAGAAGGAAATGAGTCAGACGCTCTCTCCATAGTCCAGGAAATGGCAGAGAAAAACACACGGTTTGATGTCGTTGCATACAATGCTTTGGTTAAGGGGCTTTTGAGGCTTGGGAAATATGAACCACAATCTGTGTTTTCAACAATGACAGAGCTGGGTTTGGCTCCAGATTGTGCTACATATAACACTTTAATTGACACATACTGCATAAAAGGGAACACAGAAATTGCTTTGGATCTTTTGGGTGAGATGAAGAGCTATGGGATAACGCCAAATGCAGTCACTTATAACATTCTGATTGGCGGGCTGTGTAAAACTGGTGCAATTGAAAAAGCCATGGATGTTTTGAATGAAATGTTGGTTATGGGGTTTGTTCCTATGCCAATAACTCACAAATTTCTGCTTAAAGCATCTTCAAGGAGTGCAAGAGCAGATGCAATTTTGCAAATTCACAAGAAGCTTGTGGCTATGGGCCTCAAACTCGACCAGACTGTTTATAACACTCTAATCACTGTATTATGCAGGTTAGGGATGACTCGGATTGCAAATGCAGTACTCAATGAAATGGCGACAAGAGGAATTTTGGCTGATATTGTTACTTATAATGCCCTTATTCGTGGTTACTGTATAGGTAGTCATGTGGAGAAGGCATTTAAAACTTATTCGCAGATGTTGGTTGATGGAATCTCTCCAAATATTACTACTTACAATAACCTTTTAGGAGGTCTTTCAACTGTGGGTTTGATGAGAGAGGCAGATAAATTAGTCAATGAGATGAAAGAAAGAGGACTTGACCCAAATGCGGCTACTTATAATATATTGGTTTCTGGCCATGGTAGGGCTGGCAATAAACAGGACTCTTTAAAATTTTATTGTGAAATGATAACCAAAGGTTTTATTCCCACTACTGGAACCTATAATGTGCTTATTAATGATTACGCAAAAGCAGGAAAGATGCGCCAAGCTAGAGAACTTTTGAATGAGATGTTGGCAAGGGGAAGAATTCCTAATTCTTCAACATATGACATTCTAATCTGTGGATGGTGCAAATTATCCTATCAGCCAGCGATGGACAAGGCACTTCAATTGTCATATAGGGCTGAGGCAAAAAAATTTGTTGAGAGAGATGTGTGAAAAAGGACACATGCCATCTGAGAGCACCCTCTTATATATTAGTTCAAATTTTTCTGTGCCAGGAAAAAAGGCTGATGCTCGAAGGTTGTTGAAGGTATTTACCCAAAAGAAGAATGTGTGACAAATGATCTAATACACAGATAATGAAATGATATGAAAATGCAGCAATGACCAATCCTAAACAAGTGTGTCTTAAATGTTCTACAAGGTCTAGGTGGGATGAGGAAATTTGAAGACTACCCATATCTTTTCTTTTTGGAATTGAAGGTGATGGCATTCTAAGCAAGTTGGTTGTGCATGGATTTGCAGGGAAAAAGCACAATTCTGCATGGATTTGCAGGTATATAATTTATCCAATTATTTGATTGTGTATACTGGAACATCATGGGCATTGTGCACCTTCTTCTAGAGTTGTCCCCTTATATTGATGCTGGTTTCTCTCAAAGACATTTCTAGTTATTTCTTTATTTGGTAACGTAAGTGTGTTAATTTGCAGTTGCTTTTAGTGTGAAGTATGACATATTTTGTCGTTCAGACAAGAGAGCCGAGTGATATTTACACTGTAGTGCTTTAGACTTTAGAGTACTATATGACTGTATCCTTGATTCACCTAATGTTTCTGGAGAAGTTCACTTTGATGTTTGGTTGGATATAGTAAAATGATGTCATTTCTATCTAATTTCTTGACATATAAGTAGATAGAATTGTCGGAATTATTATTCTAACAAAATCCTCTATGTTTACATATTATTTCTGCAAGTATTTTTCTGAGGCTGAGATCTGTGTGGGAAGATCTTTGAAGTTGATGCGGGAGGACGAAAGCACCAAGTTTTATGTTTACACAAATGATGAAAGGGAGCATTCGTGCGGAAACTTGGGGACTTCTTAATCCAGACTCAGTTCTAATAGAAGTTATAAGGAATTATTAGATCATGTTGTATCTGTCAAAGCCTGGTAAGTAATGTTTCCATTTTACTATTTACTTTTTCAATACATCAACAATGTTGCTCCCAGTGGCTACAACTGAAGTGAAAAACAAGTTACAAGATGAAGACAGTCTGCTAAGATCCAACTCACACATGTAAAAGAGATTAATTTGATCCATTGTTAGTCTTTTTAAAACTACCATATAAACAAGAAACTGGCACATCATTCTAATAACTTAGTTTTTTTTTTGCTTGCAGTAAAAACTTTCAGCAGTTTATAAATAGGTGGCACCACATGTTCTATTGATAGTGTTAAAGTTTTTTGCATTGATAGCAGACAAACAATAAAGCCTTATAAAAACATGGATGTTTATGCAATTTCACGCCCCAAGCTATCATATTCCTCTAAGATCCTAAAGGAGACACACACTGTTTCTTCTATTACCCACAAAGGATTGCCTCACTCTTTTCCACCATAGCTACCCTCTCTTTCAGTATTTATTGTATGCTTTTGTTGGTCTCTTTCTCACTCTTGTCCAAGAAATTGGAAAAATGATTTGAGGAGGAGCATTTTACACTGCAGGGTTATCGGAAGCAAGAACATTTGCGAACTATGCGGCGTCTGGAACTCCCACTTCTGCATCAGATTAAGATCCTCAACTAAGTAGGGAGAGATCAGAAACCTGGACAATAATTTGGAAGTTATTAATATCTTAGGCCTACCCTGCCAATGCAGTGTCCATTTTTCTTCCATGCAGTGCTTTGAATTGGATCCAGAAGATGCAATAAGGGAGCCTCACAAACTATACTGATTTTTTTCAATTTTTATTTATTTTAACTTGTTGGCAGCATACTTTAGAGACTGTTTTACAATGGATATCAATCCAACCTTAGAGTTACATTAAAATTTGTTGATCAATAAATGTTTACAGCATTCACTAACCTAAGCAGCTAACGGTGTTTAACGTGTGTTTGGAAACTTAGGGACCAACAGGTAGTTGTGTGTTTGGGAGAAGTTAGTGTGAGTAGCTTCTCCATTTCAAACGTGATTATGAGGGTCTCAAATGTGGTTCCAAACAACTGTGATAATGATGTGGCGACATCATGCCGCCTCATCATGCATTTTCGGCCAACTTAGTTATCTTCATTTAAAATACTTAATATAAGTTAGCAATCCAAGAAAAATCCTAAAAACTTGATCTGAACTTACCTACTATGCGTGACTTACAGTCTATAAGATGATAGTTTCTTAAGTGTAACTTGCTAGATTAAAAAAACAAAAAACAAAATGGATCTAATTAGGATTAGCCTATATGGAGCTAAATTAAGCTTGAGTTTGTATTTTGTTAATTCAATGTACGCTTTTTGTCAAGATATTCTGATAGTTGGGCTCGATCCATTTTGACCACTCCATCACCATTGTTGCTTATCGAACTCGACTCCAAGTTTTGTACATCTAATATGTGTTTGGTTTAGATTACCGGACATGAAAAGTTTCATTTGCATTGGATATAATTGATTTAATTGGATCTTGTTTGGTTTAAAATTGCGTCCAATAAAATCACGTTTTGGATTGGTATAATTGATTTCAAGAGAAGTAAGAATTTTAAGCTTTTCCAATAAGTAAAATTGATTCTAGATGTGAGTTCCACAAATTTCTTTACATTTATACTTCAAAAGTGATCTTGCTTTTATCATCTAAATAAAATCAATTATTCTAAATTTACTTTTAAAACATCACAACCAAACACAAATCAATTTTGTTAACTATTTTTATAAAATCAATTCTTTCAAAATAAATTCTATCCAAATCAATTATATCAAAATTTAAAACAAACTATTAGATATTTGGATCACAACATGGGTCTACTCCAGCTCTGTTTAGTTTGTCTTTTGTTTTGATGTACTGTAAACCAATTAAAATTACCTATAAAAAACAATTAAAATCATCACCGGTATAAGTTATAGGATTAAAGTACTTTGCACTGTTAGTTTAAAAAGTTTTACACTGACATTTACTAATATTTTGACATGTATGTTATACAGCGATCCACCAATATTTTGGCATGTGTGTTTTTTATTTTAATAACTAAGACAGAAAAATAACAATGATCTTAATTTATCAAGATATTATTAGATGTATATGTAAAAGTCCTTTACACTTATCATACATAGAAATTAAACTCTTTTTTAATAATAATTGTACATTCAAATTAAATTCATAAAATAATTCTTCAAAACTTTTTTGGGTAGCTTTTTTAGGATTTAATTGATATGTGTAAAGTATTTTTTACACTGTCAATCAATTAGAAATTAACATGTCATTAAAAATGTTTTACTCTTATATAACTACCTTAAAAGTCAGTAATGCCATTATTTTTAATTCATTGTCAATGTAAACTGACAGTGCATACAAATTAAACTTGTTTTTAAAGATTTTTTGGTAGTTTTAAAATTCGATGAACTTTTTTTCTTTTTTTGGTGTAATAGAATTATTCCTTTCAAAAAAAATCTTGCTAGAATTATCCGTATTATTTGATTTTTCTTACCTAGGTCAATATTTCAGGTGCTCACAATCAAGGGCATCAAGCTAATCCAACCGAAATCAGTGGTTCCTAAATATTCGTAAAATTTTTCTACATTTTCTGCGCAAAAAGGTGAAATACTGCATTTTATTATTGATAGAAAATATTCTTCTATTTTTATTTTTTTTTTGGTTACAAAGTATTCTTCTATTTATTAAATGATTTATATCATTCTGAAAAATAATATTTTATTTACACAGCCAGTATTGGAAAATAAAAATTCATTTTATTTACACAACTTATAACACTCATTTATCTGAAAAGTATAGTAATTATCTTATTTAAAAAATTAAATCTTCTTAAAATTTAACCTAATTATTAAAAAAATATGAATTTTCCATAAATTTATCCTCTTTATATTTTATTTTCCATTAGTTGATTCCTTTTTTTTTTTTTTTTTTTTTCATGTCTTTTTCACCGTTAAGTATATAAAAAGTCGAAGAAACATTGCACAACACTGCTCTCAAGTCTCAACTCTCTCTCTTCCAATTCAATTCTATTCAATTCAATCGAAGCAACGAAGAGAGAGAAAACCCTTTTTCTAGAGAGAGAAAACAAATTCAACATGTCTTCTTCCTTCGATGCCTTTTCCGTCGACGATCTCAACACCAACTCCGATCACCACCACCACGCCGCCGCCGACAACGACGATACCTTCTCCGGCTACGGCGCCTTCTCCAGCTTCTCCCCCGTGGAGCACACCTCCGCGGCGGCGTCGCCGGAGATCTTCGGGTTCAG
Organism: Echinosophora koreensis; assembly: GCA_035048595.1. NCBI lineage: Eukaryota > Viridiplantae > Streptophyta > Magnoliopsida > Fabales > Fabaceae > Echinosophora > Echinosophora koreensis. Next base: position 2,004,521 of record JAPCYP010000025.1, on the reverse strand, counting down.
CGATCCGGATCCGAGTTACTCCCAGTCTCTCTTCGAACCGGTTCATGTAGTAGAGAATGGAAACGGAAACGGAAACGGCTATGGCGACGATGACGGCGTTTTTGTCTCCGACGGTCCGGTGCTTCCGCCGCCCGGAGAGATGGAGCAGGAGGAAGGTTACGCCCTCCGGGAGTGGCGCCGGTGAGTGTTTCTGTTCAGATTTCTCTTCTCTCTTTTTCCTCTTGTATGTGTAGTTGAATTTGTTTTGTGAATTTGTCAGATCTCGTTTGAATCTGCTTAGATCTATGGTGATTTCGATTTAACTACTTGCTTGCTTGATCCCAAAGTTTCTTCTTTGATTTGATTTTTCTTTAGGGTTAGGAAGCTTGGTGAACTTCGTGTGTTCCAATTTCACTTGAAATAGTTAGTTGAGCTGTGGTATGATATAAAAATAAGATTTTTTTTCTTTTTATTTTTGGTTGAGATTTAGTATAATTGATTTGTGTCCATGAGTAATTAATAAAAGGACGGAGCAGACTTGCTCAAACCCGCTATGGGGTTTTGATCCTTTTGGTGGAGGGTGGTCCGTTGCTGCTAGCTTCACCTATGGAAGTTGGATCTCTCTCAGATCAGGATTCCCTGCATTTAAAAAAATCACGCATTCACACATTTAGGCATTAATGTACCATTGGATCAATCACTAAAACTAAACTGTTTGAGGAAGTCTATGATTGATCCAATGGTGCATTAATGAATAAATGTGTGATTTTTTTAATGTAGGGAATCCATTTTCATCTCTCTATAGCTATTGTGTGATGAAGTGCTTTGAGGGTAAATTTTATGTACAAAAAACTTTAGTAGTTGTTGGACGAACTCAAAGTCGATCCTACATTTTGTAGGATATATCTTGTTTTCTCACTTCTCAGTTTCTTGGATTAAATGGGGATGAAGCTTGATGAAGATTGCTTCATATCCTCCTCAGCACATTTCTTGGGTTTTGTGAGAATGCTGAGGAAAGTATGACAAACATATATTCTTTGTGCTTTTCAAATAGTCCATGCTGGCAGAATTTTTTCTTCTCATTTTTCTCTTCTTTCATATAATTCATGGAGTAATGGGTTTTGGACATTGGACAACTTGGTTATGTAAATATTCGCATTCATCATGTGTAAATTTTACATCTTGTGAATTTTTTTTTTCAAAAAAAAAAAAAAAGAAAAAGAAGAAGAAAAGTAATCAATCGTTAGTTCCTTACAAGTCTATGTCATCAGATGCTAAAATCAGGTATATCTTTTTGCTTGCCTCGAATAATGTGTTTGTCTCAATTCTATGCGATACAATTGAACTGTTGTTTTACAATGTTACTCTCTCTTTATAGTTGCTTGCAGCACATTACCCTGCATTATTCAATTTTCCAAATGATACATTACTGTTTGATGGCAACTGCTATTGGTGTTCAAAATTGCCTAACCAACCACACTCCTTAATAATCAATAGTAATTTTAGTTTTTATTTTATTTTATTTTACAAAATTATGATTGGTTAATGTGGAGTGTGGATAGGCAGTTAGAAGTGCCAATAGCTTCGCCCCTGTTTGAAATACGATTGAAAATCTGATAATATTTTATTTATGATGCACTGAGCACTAGTATAGGCTGAAAAATAGACAAATTGGTGTTCTTTCGATTCATATACTATAGAATTCAAGCTTTCCACTAATATCAAGTAGCCAATACCAAAATTGGGATTCTGATTTTGATATGAAATATCTATGTTAATTACATGGTGGATGACTTAAATAGGCAACACTTATCTCTTCCTGAGCTTAGATAAAGTGAATAGTGTTTTAAATATTAAAAAAAAAAAATTAGTGCTATTTGCAATAGCAAGTAGCAACTTAATAATAGGGTGATTGGTTGCAAACTTGCAATGGAAAGATAGGCAGAGATTGTGACTTATGCTATAGATTAGGGGAGTGACCCCTTTTATTTCAACTTTTTCTATCTTATGTGAAAAAGAAATTGACATTCTATGACCTATTGTCCCATTTCCGAGCTCTTGCAATTCTTGCTCCTTAATGATACCAATTTTCCTATAATATGTCATACTTAGCCTAATTTGAAGTGCTAATGGTTCGATAAAATTACAGAACCAGATATGTGTTGGTGGTGGTGGTTTTTCTTGTGAAATATGGGAATAAGTGTGCTTCATTTGGCTACTTGTTTAGATTTGCAATTTGTGCTTGAGGCTGTGGTATACAGTATAGAACTATAAATGGTGCAAAAAAGATAATTCAAGTTCAGAATATAATAAATGCATTAATAAACTTTACCTCAAAAGAAAGTTATTGTGACCATTATACAAATCCCATTTGTTGGTTATCCGTGGTAAAATTATTCTTCAATTTTATGGTAGGCCAAGTGTTTTGCTTAGAATAATAGAATCTGATCTTATAGGCCAATTAAGATTTAAGATCTATTGCATGTTTGGTGAACTCAGTTGTCAACAAAAATGAATTCATTATGCAGTCAAAATGCAATTGAGCTAGAGGAGAAGGAGAAAAGGGAAAAAGAAATGAGACTGAAGATTATCGAGGAAGCTGAGGAGTATAAGGTTGCTTTCTACGAGAAAAGGAAGCTTAATGTTGAGACTAACAAGGTTCAAAACAGAGAAAGGGAGAAGGTAAGGCTTACACGCATCATGATATATTTTTCTTTGCAGTATATTTTATTTGCTCTATTAATTTTAGAAAATGAAAATTGTTTGTGGAGCAGTTATACTTAGCCAATCAAGAGAAGTTCCACAAAGAGGCAGACAAAAATTATTGGAAAGCGATTTCGGAGACAATTCCTCGTGAAGTTCCCAACATTGAGAAGAAAAGAGGCAAAAAAGATCAGGAGAAACAACCATCCATTAAGGTCATCCAAGGCCCTAAGCCTGGCAAACCCACGGATCTTTCTAGGATGCGGCATATACTGCTAAAGCTGAAACATACACCACCAGCTCACATGATTCCTCCACCACCTGCTCCTGCTAAAGACTCCAAGGATGGAAAAGAAACAGCAGCTAAAGCCAATGGATCTGCACCAGAAGGTGCACCTGGATCACAATCAAAGGATGCCCCCAGTAACAGCACTGCAGATGTACCCCAGAAAGAAGCTCCTTCCACTGAGGAGCAGTCTGCTACATAATTCTGCCTATATCATACTTCAGCTCTATCACTATATTTCTGCTACATATTTCTCTCTATCATGTTTCAGCCTTCTCCCAATCTTTTTTTCTGCTATGCCTTTTTCCTATGCAGTCTTTACAGATATTTTTGTCCTGCTGTTAGTTTCTATGGTTTATTGGTTTTATTTTATTTCTAACATTAAGGTTTTGTATCAATTAAATCTATTATTGACTATGAAATTCAATGTGCATGGGTTTTATATACATCCTAAGAGTATTTGTTTTTTACTTTTATGATTATGGGTTGCGTAGTTGTGTCAATGAGAATTTTTTGTTTTTACTAGTTATGAACAGTTGGATTAACCTTTCTGTCGAATTTGTTCCTTCATTGTATGCAACTGATCTTCGTCTTATTATTCACATATCTGAAGTAGTCTATTCTGTATTTTTCATTCTTGTCCTACCCCATTTGTGTTCCTCTTTTCTACCAACACATATTCGTCATCAATATCATCACCACGGATACACATTAATTAATTAAGGTTTAATTATTGAGTTGGTTTTCAAGTAGGTCCCTAAACTTAAAAAGTTTCTAATTAGGTCCCTAAATTTATATAAAATTTTCAATTGGGTTCCTGAACTAAAAAATTTTTAATTGGGTCACTGAACTTATAAAATTTTCAATTCGGTCCCTAAAATAGAAATGTGACTATATAAAATAAAAAATAATAAAATGATAGATGATGAAATTTAGAAGAAGAAAAAAATACTATTTGGTATAATATTAAAATGCCAAAAGATGAATGTAAGAGAAAAAAACTCATTATTTAAAATAATAATAAAAGAAAAAATAAAAAATAAAACATAGTGAGAGAAACTATTGTCTAGCATAATAATTAAATAAAAATAGATAAATTTGAGAAACAAAATTTAGCTCTTGAAATTATAATAACAAAATAATAAAACATGAAATTGTGCTAGAAAATTCATGTTTTATAAAAAAATATTAAGAGATTAAACTGAGTCAAATATTTAATATTTGAAATAACATTAAAATAATAATAATAGACCTAGCAAGAAAAATATTATTTAAGAAATATTAAATTAGTTTAAGATAAATAAACCTTGATTAAAATAATATAATAAATAATATAATAAATTAAATAACTCAAAATAAAATTGACAATCAAACTAAGATGTGATTTTTTTTATTTTTTTGTTACAACTAAGATGTGATATTTACTTAACTTGATTCTTTATTTTATTTATTATTTCAAACAATAACTTTACTATTAAATTATTATATTTTTATTTCCTCATTAAAAAATTATTTTTTATTTTTTTAAAAATATTGAATTTTTTTTTACTCAGTTTCATCTCTTGTTATAATATTAGAACAAAAACTATTTCAAATAATGACATTCTCTGCTAAGTTTCATCTTTTACTATTTTATTTTTATTTGAAACATTTTTTTTTCAAAAATCATCCTTTAGTAATATATTACTATTTAAAAATGTATATTTTTTAATTGAGGTTTATCAGTTTAATCTCTTAATTTTTTTTATATATAAAACATGAATTTTCTAGCACAATTTCATATTTTGTTATTATCATTTCAAGAAATTAATTTTGTCTCTAAAATTTATCTATTTTTATTTAATTATTATGCTAAGCAATAACTTTTCTCACTAAGTTTTATTTTTTATTTTATTATTATTATTATTATTTTAAATAGTAAGATTTTTCTCTCATATTCATCTTTTGTCATTTTATTATTATGTCAAACAATAATTTTTTTCTAAATTTCATCATCTATCATTTTATTATTTATTATTTTATATAGTCACATTTCTACTCTAGGGACCCAATTAAAATTTTTACATAAGTTCAGGGACCCAATTATAAACTTTTTAGTTAAGGGACTCAGTTGAAAATTTTATATAAGTTCAGGGATCCAATTAGAATTTTTTTTAGTTCAGGGACCTAATTAGAAATTTTTTAGTTCAAGGACCTACTTGAAAATTCTCAAATAGTCAAGTGACCAACTCAATAAATAAACCATTAATTAATCATATAAAAAGAAATAAAACTCATTTGAAGAATATTATTATTCTTAAATTTTAGGTATTATATCTCATTGATGATAGATTATTTGTAAACCCGTGAAACAAATTTGATAAATTGAAATAATGAAGAATCAGCATTTTATTTTATAGTAGAAAAATTACTGTTATTGAATTAATCTTTGTTGTTGAAAGTGAAAGGAAATAATCATTCTATTAAAATCCATGACTTTACAATCCACTTTTATTTCACATTCAATTGGGCCTGTATAGATTAAGATGGGTTTGAAACTGTGTGATGGATTGGAATTTGGGAATTTGTGAATGAAGTAACCATGGCGATTTGTTTTTCCCACCTCATTAATTGCTATTCCTCCCTCTCCTCTCCCAATTTTTTTTATTTTATTCACCAAAATACCCCTACTTCTTCCTCTTCCCCTTCTCCTTCCCACCCCTTTTACAATCTGTTACCCATCTTCTTTTTCTCCAACCACACTATTCCCCTTCCCTTCTTTTTCTTCTTCTCCCTCACGCTGTTCCTCTTCTACGGTGTCCCAGTCTGACACATTGTTTTGATTTTCCACACTTTTAGAATTCGATGCCGATGACGGTACACCGCCGCCTGGGGACACAAAGAAAGTGTTCATGATGAACTACCCGACCTGCTGGTCGAAATTGCTGCTGGCTATGTCTGCCGGCGGAACCTGGAACGTCGCAGATGCTGGGTTGGTCATGCCATCGGCTGATCTTCGAAGGTGCAAAAAAGAATTGGGGTTTGGAGTTCTTTGAAGGAATCGTCGTTGCAGTGAGGCAGAAGATATTGGAGGAAGGAGTAGAAGGGAAAAGGGAGAACATGCGGTTGCAATGGTGGTAGATGTTTAGGGACGGTGGTCGCTAGGGGTGGGAATAGGCTAAGCCGAGCTAGGCCTTGACAAGCCTGGGCCTGGCCTGCATTCCAATCTCGAGGCCTGAGCCTAACCTATAGCCTGATATAGGCCGATTTTTAAGGCTCGAGCCTGACCTACTTTAAAGCCTGGCCTAGCCTGAAAGTCTACTTAAAAGCCTACTTATCAACAAGACCTTTAAATATGCCTTCACCTATAAGTAAGTCATAGACCTTCGCTTGTAAATAGGCTCGTAGGCCTCTAATGATAAAGAAGTTGGTAGACCTATATTAATAAATAGGTCACTAGGCATTCACAAATAAATAGGCAAGTAGGTCACTACATGGCTAATAGACCTTTACTTTCAAATATTATAAATAATGTAAATAATATATTATAGTATTATAATATATTATACTATACATATATATTATGTGTGTGTAAGTGTTAAATAGGCCGGTCTGATAGGCCTAATAGGCTTTTTTTTTAACCTTAGACTGACCTCTTTAGCTATATAGACTTTCTGGAAAGCGTTGACTTGACCTTTTTACTAAATAGGCTAGGCCGAACTAAGCCTTAAATAAGCTAGGTCGACGAGCGACCTGGCCTATTCCAACCCCTAGTGGTCGCCGTAACCATCTCCACCATTGCCACCACCGTGCCGTTAAAAAAAAAAAGAAAAAAGAAAGAAAACATGTGAATTGGTGAGGTGAGAGATCATGGGGTGGGGAGAAGGGGTGAGGGAAAAAGGATATTTTGATGAACATACGGTGTCAGGGGGATGGGTGCTTTAAAACTTTAAAAGTGATGTGAGATGAGAGAGAAATAACAAATAAATATGTGGAGAAGGTACAAAACCACGGTGTGGGTGTTCAAATGAATTGTACAAATAACACAACTCTTGAAAAAAATGGGGTAGGAGAGGTGGGAATGACAATTTAGAAGGTGTGAAAAACAAATGCCCAACCACCGAATGCATACAACTGCGGACCATTAAGAAGGTTCTATTGTCGTATATATAGTAACGGAGTATACACGAAATAGAGTGAGGGACAGCATTGCAAGGAATTAATTGTACTAGCGACTTGTTTTTCAAGCAATAAGACTAAACTATTCACTCTCTTGTCCTCAGAAGCAAACTAAATTTAAGATAAATTTTAAATAAATATTGGCCTCCAGTTTCAGCATGCCCTAGCACGAGGTTGCTTGCAAGCCACATTATATTATTTTTTTTTTAAAAATAATATAAATACAACAAAAAAGTAAAGAAAGCCAAAAAAAATCTAGAAACTAAAAACAAATATCAACTCTCTAATTTTTGTTTTTCCTTTTTCAACTCATGCAATTCACAGCAGGAGTTATATTTGATTTATAAGCTTCATCGAGGGGTGACATGAGTAATACTAACAGGGGTAGAGCTAAATTGATGGCTTGTGGACTCATAAGATGACTTCTTTAGAGAGGATTCTCCTGAATCCAGGAAGAACCCTGGTGCTGTAAGTTGCTTCTCATTAAGGCGGATGTTCTTGGTCAGCATATCAACAACCTGAGACATAAGTGGCCTTCTGCTTGCTGCTGCCTGTGTGCAGAAGAAAGCTACCTTCATGTACCTAATTACCTCTTCCTCAGGATACTCAATCATGTCTGGGTCCACAAGCTCCAATAGTCTTCCCTCTTCATAAAGTTGCCAGGCCTGTTATTGCAAAATTAATGATCCTTATGTCAAGCCCAAGGCCCTTAATGAGAACAACATACATGTCATGCATTTATTGAAGTCCTCCCAAATTGGGGTCATCGGTTAGGATAAAACTCCTCTGAAGTGAGGAATAATGTAAAATGAGAAACAGTATATCCACTCTTGATTAGTTAAACTGCATTGAGATCTTAACCAGCTTTAACTAATCAATGGTGGGTATACCCTTCTCACTTTACACTATTGCTCAGTTTAGAGAAGCCTGATCCGGTTGGTTATTGGCACTCCAAATTGCCTATCTGCACTCTCTAACCACCAATAATAAATTTAGTTTATTTTATAAAATTGTCATTGGTTAACAAGAAATATGAATAGACAATTGGGAGGGCCAATAGAAAAACGATCAAAAAAAGTGGAAAGTAACGTTCTATCTTCCTGCTTTCATTTCTTCCATTTTCTTCCCCCTCTCAATTGGTTACCAAAGACCAGACCATAGGGGCATCATAACAATGTCATATGCTAAGATTTCATAGGTTAAATAGTAATTTAGTACGTTAACTTGGAAAGTTACAAATACAAAACATAAAATGTATGATGTAAATATGGGAAGGTGAAAGTTACGTACCCATTCCAAGAGGAATTTTTGTGTCCCTCCCCAGTTTGTCCGCGCACTGCTTTTGCCACTAATGATTTCAAGTATAAGAACCCCAAAACTATATACGTCGGCCTTCATGGTTAACTGGCCACCAATTGCATATTCTGGCGCTAAGTAACCACTGCACAAATTGATACCAAAGCAGGATATAGTATCAGTCAGTTCCATAGCACAATTATGCATTGACCAATTTTCAAAATGTGTCACAATATAGGCAAGTGAAAAAATGAGAATTGGAACAACAAACTATAGAGATGAGGATTTGGGACAACAAACTACCTGCTTCCGGTTTGTCCTTTATGAAGAACATTAAAAAATAAACAAAAAATTTGAAAGCATTTCTTCAGCATATAAATGGAGAAGGAAACGCTGAAGAGTTCTTGTTGAGGAACCAGTGAAATGCTTAAGCTGATAGAAGGTTTAGGAATGTTTTTTTATACCATATCTCTAACACAAACATGTCGAAATTACATACTCTTCCTAAACTGTTTGCCAATATGTCATCTTCTGACATTTTGTTCAAACAAAGGGATCATGAAGCCCTTTATTTTTTCTTGAAAACTACAAATATATTTTCCCCGTAGTATTTCTTGAGACATAATATTATGTTTCCAGTTGCAAGACAATAATACAAACAATGTATCCAGCCCAGGAACCACAATAAATTATTTGCCCATTAGTGTGCATATTTGTTAATCTGTAGTCTAGCTTTTCCAATAATATTGAAGGGTTTTCTTCTGGATGGAGTAATAGGCCCAGGAAGGCCAGGCCCAGTTGCAAGGCGGAATGCGCTACCCAGTGTCATAATCCTTATCCAATATGGGGATATTTCGAAATAAATGTCAATGATTGGCCAGCACCCCAAAATAGGAAATGTCCTAGAGGCTAGAAGCTTCCCTTGGTATTTTGCATGGTAAAGAGAAAGACCATTCTAACCATATAGACACTTCCTCCCCAAGTCACTCCACTCTATAAATATAAAGAATGGCCTCTAAGGTAAGGACTCTCTCCCCCACACTCTGTCCTTCTAAACCCACTAACTTGAGTGTTGGAGTGCTTTGCAAGTACACTACCTCCCTCACTCGATGCTTCCGTTGGTGGTTTCAAATAACATTATCTGATATAAACTTTGTTTTCCATATGTGCCTCTTGAATATTGTTGGAAAAATGTAAAGTGCTACTGAATTATGGACATTCTATGACAAAATCTCGTACATGGTTAATTCAGAAATCATAAATTTATATCTCATGATGGACTGTGACAATCAACTGGATGTGGACATCCTTGTGTGGCTATCTTTTTCTCCTAGTTCTGCTAGCATATCTAGATGAACGATCACCAAACATGAAGAGTTCCTACTCCATACAATATCATACTAATTAATCCTTTTCCCTGAAGACTGATAATAGCTATTTAAAAATAAATAATGTATAGAAATCTTCCAAAGCTGTAGCAAAATGAAAAAAAAAAAAAAAACTAAGAATCTGAAAGATAACTTACGTTGTTCCAGCAATTCTTGTGCTAATGTGAGTGATGCCATCTGGAAATAATTTAGCCAACCCAAAATCTCCTATTTTTGGATTAAAGTCTCTGTCAAGTAGTACGTTGCTAGCTTTGATGTCTCTGTGCACAATATGTGGCTCAAGTTCTTCATGAAGAAATGCAAGACCCCTAGCGGTACCCATGCAAATACCAGCTCTTTTTCTCCAGTCTAGTCTAATGTTTGTACTTCTTGTGCCTACAAAAGAAGATGGGGAAAAAAAACAAATAATGTTTCATCCTCTGATCTGCAGATCTTCATTTGCAATTTCATAATTCACACCAAAGCATTTGTCAAATTTACCAAGTAATGCACGATCGAGACTATTATTTTCCACATACTCATAGACTAATATACGACTTGGTCCTTGAACGCAGCAGCCAACCAATTCAACAAGGTTTGGATGCTTAACATGTGATATAGTTTTAATTTCAGTTAAAAATTCACGGACTCCCTGCTTCGACCCAGCTGAAAGGGTCTTCACTGCTACCTGTCTTCCATCTCTTAAGGTTCCCTAGCAAAATTGTAATATAAGTGTTTAGTGTTGGGTCAACAATCAATAGGAGCATAAAATGATAAAATGCAATGGTGTTTATTGGTACTCATGTCACAACACACAACCCTCCTTAAGCTTTAAGAAGAGTTGGTTTCTAACATGGTAGGGCTTGAAGCATATAAGTGGGTGGGGGGGGGTGTTAGAGATACAATAAAGTCATTATTTGCCTTCCATGATGGCTTAAGCTTTTAGGAGAATTAGCTCATGACACTTTAAAAATGTTCTGATGGTTTTTTCCCCTTTTTGCCACAAAAGAGGTATATGACCTGGTATCGGGAGGGGGAGGGGAGGCTAAAGCAGAAGCAATTTTCTTTTGGTTTAGATTTTACCAAATATATATAAAAGGATGGAAGGATTTACATTTTAACGCTATAGTCATATGAAGTTGAACCATTTCCTGCATCCAGATCAGAAAAGCTCTTTCACAATGCCTCAGAAAATTGATAGAAGATAAAACTCATAAAGTCGTAGTCCAAAGTATGAAATCCTGATTATGTGAGATTGGCATGCATTGTTGCATGACTTACCATAGTAGATTCTCTTGTTTATTTATTGTTTGTTTGCAAGGATGCCTTATCCAGTTTCTTTGTATTCTTTTCTTCTCATCTAATAAATTTTATTTTTCATTCCAAAAAAAAAAAAAAGGGAATAAAAAAAAGCATGATTCTGTGATGTCAAAGACGTGGGAAATATTTCAACATGAAAACAGGCTGCTGAACAAAGCACTAAAATTGTATTTATTTATTTATTTTATATCTTTTGTGGAGAGCATATACATAAGGAAATCAAATGTATGCTAAGTTAATCCTTTTTATTTTGAAGAGAAAATATCATATTGATTAAGAATACAAGCATTAAATGCAGTATGTATATGTAGTTATTGACATTTCCCAAGGGTCCTAATGATAAATGTCTGGACAATGGATACTTGACTGGGCTCAGATTGGCACTTGCATCACAAATGGATTATTAATTCAGAACCAAAGAAAGAAAGAAACGCCTCTAAAGAATCATTTTGGCAAGTTCAACTGGCCAACATGCATAGTAATCCCAAAAATTTACAACCTGTACAAGAGTCCGTGACCTGTACCTGGTAAACAGTTCCAAAACCTCCTCGTCCTATCTTATTGCTTGAATTATAATTATCAGTGGCCATTCTCAGTTCTTTATCAGAGAAGTGCCTAACATTGTCAAGTGGATAGCCTGAGCAACAAGAGAGTAGAGGTATAAAAAAAAGTATAAGGCATTAAGTATATGATAAATATGAAGAAAATTGTAGTTAAAAAAGTATTGCTAATTATACAATATACAGTAAAACTTTTATGAACAGATCACAGCTGTATTGCTTATCAAAGTACAACCAAACTAGCGAAAAATCCTAAAGGGTGTCTGTTGTACTAAAATTATGTTTTCACTGATGTATAGACTAAATGAACATAATTATCTTATGAAATCTACAACTGTACAGTGACTGTCTTTTGCTTGTTAAACCTTCCTGTGAATAGCGAAAACCAAGACAACCTGAGTGCTGAGTTGTAATACTCAGATTGAGCTAATATTAAATGTACCACTCAGAAAGAAATGAACAGTTGCCATCTATGATACACAGATACGATACGAGTATCGGATACGATACGTATCCGATACAGTCGATACGTCTTTTCCTAAAAAATATAGGATACGATACGTTTAGGATACGTATTTAAAATATATGAAAAATTCACATAATATATATAATAATGATGCATAGTAACATACGAATACCTAGAGGTCCCAGTCATTGGATAAGTTTCAATTTGAAACTTTCAAATTTCAATACCTAGTTGGTGGTTTCAATTTGAAACTTCAATATCTAGTTGAATAAGAAGAAAGACGAGTTGAATCTTTAAAGAAACTAATAGCAAAGTGAAAGTTTGAAGATGCAATAAAAGAGAGACATCAGATGATATAGGAGAAGAAAATGCACGGGTATTAGGAGCTGAATCTTAAATTGCATTTGTTGCAATGAAAGAGTGGGAGTTGAAGTTCCAACTCTCAAATCTGAAGAGTCATGATGGCTAAGAGGTGAAGAGTCACTTTTAGTTAAACGTATCGGAGCCCCGATTTGAACGTATCGGAGCATGTCGACGGAGTATCGGGATTTTTTTTTTCTTTTTAAAAAAGATGTGTTCAATACTCTTTCGACACGTATCGATGGAGTATCAGAGCGTATTGGTATCGGATACGGCATCCATTTTGGAGTATCGGTGCTTCATAGGTTGCCATGGTAGAGTTACATTCTGTTTTCTCTTGATTTGTGATTAAATTGACAGTATCAAAGCCAGGGTGAACTTTTCATGTAAACTACTTATAGTTAAAAGCAGCAGGCTGATAGAAGAACCCATAAAAAGAATAGGAAATTATATTATGTTCTCAAATGAGCAGGAGAAACTGGTAAAAAGGAAACACAGAGATCTCAGGAGATGCATTATTGCACATAAAAAATACCCAATAACACTATAACATAGAAGATGCCACCTAAGCAAAATAAAAAGTTTATGCCCCAAATCTGCTAATGAATACAACTATTTAAAAGTTCAGGTGTATATGTGCAAACTTCTAGCAATGTTGAAGGCTATTAGATATGAAAATAAGAAACCACCAGGCCCTTACCGTCAATTTCATTAGGGGTATGAAAAGGACTCCTTTCATTCTTCAGAGTTGAGGCTCCAAAGCAGCCACACCTCATTATGATCCTGGAGTGTGACTGCTATGGTCTGCAGTCTGCATTACATACCATATTCCAACATAAGTGTGGTGTACATTTGCACATTTCAATTGAAAACACCAATAGACATAGCTGAGAACACAAGCACACACTTTGGCAACAAAAAATGACAGTAATGAGCTCAACTGAAATTATTGAAGCCTTTGTACAACTTGACATTGATTTCTACTACTTGGGCTGATTTCTGGGTAAGAATATTAAATTCTAACAAACTGGGCCTAATATATTGATATTGAGTTATTGACTAAAAAAGTCAACATTTTCATACCTTAGATCATTTTTTAGATTTAGATGGGAAAACAACATGCACAGTGACTTCCAATCAAAGCATCAAACACCAAAGTGAATTCTACTTTACAAAATTATCTAATTTGATAAGGATTCACAGAACAAAAAGTCCCTTGCATTGACTTAAAAAACAATACTGAATTTAGCCAAACCACCCCAAGCAACAAAATTGGTCAATTTTCGCTTAAACCAAAACACACGCGGTTCCCAGGGAAAAACCCATATACAGATTCTGTTTATAATCGATAAAGATCAAAGCTTTAGAAAATCACAAGGCAAGAGAAACCCTTATAAGGAAACAACAGCTAAGACATGAGAAAACAAACCCCAAAAAAAAAAAAAAAAACTTTACCACCAAAAAAGAAATGCAGAAGTCTCTGAGAGTTCTTCAAGTTGAATGCGAAACAGAAGGACAAATTGTGGACCATGGAATGGAAAAGAAAAATAAAAAAATAGAATAAGAACTTGGTGGTTAAATAATTGAATTATGAAGAAACGGGAGAAGAAAAATAATAGAGAGACGGCCGTTTAATATTTTAAAGGAGTGATGGGGTGTGGAAGGAATGCTTGGTCATTGCAGCGAGTAAAGACTTTTCAAAATATCAACAGGTTTGAGTTTTGTTGCATTTCGATTGCCACTTTGTCCAACTGTTGCCAGAAAGCGACCGCTCCTTTCTTCCTTTGGTTAGGCCACCTGCGATTTGCTAAACCCTGTCTTCACCATTCAACTCAACACCGAACGCAGTGCGAGGAAACTAAGGGAATTAAATTCAACAGAGGTGAGGTGTCTTTGTTTCCATCATTTCCTTGGTCGTACTCGTACCTCTCTCTTTTTCCCTTTTAATTTATTATTACTAGCATTAAAAACAAAACAAGAAAAATTTATTACTTGCATTATTCTTGCATACTAGACCATGGACCCGTGTCACGAGTGAAATATGTGTCGGTGAAATAATTTCATATTCATTTCAGACAATGTATGATTATGTTAAATTCAAAAAAAATAAAAATAAATGACACAATGCATTTTCATAGGTTTTGAAATATACACCAGTAAATAAAAAAACAAAATCGTAATTATAAAATTAAATACATATATATTTTGTTTATAAAAATAAAATGTCAGTAAATAGTTTGCAATCTCTATAATATATGAAATGTAGATTCCGTATATAGCCTGACATGAACCTTGCACATCCTGGACACCAATTCCTTAGTGTCATCAATAACATCAATAATATCAATAACTGAAATATCAATTAAAGTTGTAAGTAATTTGCTTTAAGACTTGACGTAAGAAGAACGATGTTAACAGAAACATGGTTTTTCATAAAATACGGCTTTTTCAACAACATTACCCTCCGTGTCAAAGTCATTAATAATTAACACAATACCACTAAATATGGATACAAAACTAATTTCATCTTAATGAACAAAGTCAAAGTACCACAAAACAGAACTTTTAAAGAAAGAGGTCTTAAGAAATCTTAAAAATAATATTATGTGTATTAAATTAAACAAATTACAAGTATGCTTTCTCCAAGCAAACATAAGAAGAAACTAAGAACCCAAATATGGAATCTAATTGGCCTTACCTGCATAAAATTTCCCACAAAAAATAAATAACAAAACACAACTTTTAAAGAAATGAGTCCTAAGAAATTTTAAAAAATAATATGGCGTGTATTAGATCAAACTGATTGCTACTATGCTATCTCCCAGTCGAACCAAACATAAGAAGCAACTCCTCATAACCTAAATATTTAAATCGACCTCACCCACACAAAATTTTACACAAAAATAAATCACAAAACACAATTTTTAAAGAAATGTGTCATAAGAATTTTTATAAGTATTATGACATGTATTAGATTAAAGTGATTGTAATTGTGCTATCTTCGTGTAAAAGGAAACTTAGGAAGCAACTACTCAAAACCCAAATACAGAATTAAATTGGTCAAACTTGCACAAAAATTCACATAAAAAATAAATCTTAAAACATAATTTAACAACAATAAATAAATCATAAAGCACAACTTTTTTTATAAAAAAAAAGTGGTTCCAACATATTTTGAAAATATTATGACACATATTAGATTATGTTGATTGCAGCTATGTTGTCTCCTCGTCAAAACAAATGAAATAGTAAAGACGATGTATATCTAACTTGTTAAAAGAATTGCAATCTCATACATGTTACTACTATATAATTCATATTACTACTATATAATTCATATAAGGTATTTCCAAATATATACACATATATAGTAAAAAAAAAAAAAGAACCCTATAATAATATAATAATATATAATTAAAATCAAATCATTTTTCACTTACTCTTCACAAATCAAAAAAGTAATAATGAGAGTGACTGGGGATTCAATAGAGAATCCCAAAAGGTGAATATTCTATAGTTTTAAAGAGAATATTGTTATGTAATATCAACAAAGAGGAAATAAGAAAAGTTAAGAATTTTGTAAAAAAAAAAAAAAAAGTGAAGTATTTATTACTCTTAATTTATCAATCCAATCTGCCAATAATCTTTAAAAAAATTCAATTGGAACAATGATATTTCTATAGTGTTGCTAATACCATCACTGCATGACAAAAACAAAATAAGTCAAAAAAATTTAAGCCATAAGTCAAAAAAAAATTAAGCTAACATAAAAAAATAAAGTCAAAGCAGAAAGCTAAAATCCAGATAATCATCACCACTCTTCATGGACATTAAGGAGAGGAGTACGGATAGAATCAGCAGAACCACTGATAAAGATATTTGAGTTGAAAGTAAGTACTTGTAGCTAGTCTTATGAACAAAACACCACAGATAAGTGGTTTATTGCTTCGGATTCATATTAAATTTTATATAAATCATCAAAATTAAAATTCTCGAATGTCCTATGACTATTTTAAAAATATAAAATTTTATCTTATATCATTTATGTTTTATGATAATAGGGGTGGAGTTAGAAAATTTTTATTAAGTAAATTAAAGAACAATACGTTTTTTGGGGAATACCATGTTAAATATTTTATATTTTTCTCAATAAAATAATATCTGAAAAACTTAATTAATATTTCAATTACTATCAACACTGCATCATTAGACATACTCAAAAAAAAGAAAAAAGAAAACGCCCATTAAAATTACAGTAAATAAATATTTTAATTATAGGTTTCCAACACTATCTAATTATTACAATACTATGATAACATTTTCTAAAAAATAACACAACAAGGAAACTTCATTATATGTCTTCAATGGTATTGCTTTTTCCTCCATTGCACAACTTTAAGCGGTGAAGAGAACCTGAAAGCACACACATAAAAAAAAAGATGTTATATAAAACCTGAAGTAATATATTAATATTGAATTCAAGGATAATAATATTACCTCAAAGCAGATGCACCAGAAGCTTTGGGTTTTTTCATAATTATAGTGTTATTAACAGTCAGGATTTGTTAAACCAATAAACCAAATGCAACCAAATCTGCTTGAAACCCAGATTGCAACCAAGTTCTTAACAGCATATAAAAATGTCTTAAATATCAGTAAAAAAAATTAAGATAGAGGGGTTTACAAACATGAAATGGAATATACTAAACAAAAGGAATTTAACATTAACAACTAATTAATTATGATCACAATATGGAAGGAATAAGCAGAGACTAATGGATGAGGTTATCTTATTTGAAATTTGAAGCGTTGCCACCAGGAGGCAGATCCAAATCGGAGACTGCACTATCAAAATGCATGCCATTTTTCATAAAAAGACAATTAAATGAAGAAGGAAGATAAAAAAAAAAAAAAAAATTGAAGAAAGGGATCACTGGTACCGTTTGGGTTTCTGGAATATCCAAATACGACCCTGAAAGGAAAAAATCAACATAAGGAAGCTTTTATACTAGAAGCAGAAATGACATGCAGAAGAATAAAAATTTGAAGAAGAAAAACCAAGCCGCCTTAAACCTATACCAGTTCGCGAAGTAAACGAAGAAGGTAGCATTCCCTCTTCTACCATTTAAAGACCATGTCATCAGTGGCGGACCTTGCCTAATATCTTTGGGGGAGCCATAAGCTACTAATTAAAATAACATAATTAAAATTTATGTGAATGACATATAAGGTCCACCTTAACATGAGACTTTTTTTTTATAAGCAAAATCTTCTATTAAAATGAGTACAATGGTTATTGAATCACAAAAGAAACAACATGTTCTACAAAACCTAACAAAGGAAACATAACTCTTTTAAGCAATGTTTTAAAAATCGGATCTGTTATTGAATCGATAAAGGTACTGGTTTACGGTTCACTGGTCCAACCATGGTCGAACCAATTTTAATTATATATAATAATTTTATATCGGAAACATTGAAATATATATATATATATATATTAAATAATAGAATTTAATTGATATATACCGACAGTCATTAAAAAATTTGGCTCTTATCCTAAACACCTTAATAAGTCATTTATACCATAATCTTCGATTGGTTGACAGTGTCAAAAACTTTATACAGATAACAGTGTGTAACAATTACACTCTTAGTAATAAAACAATAAATATAAGCTGAAAAAAGTAAATTGGGGTGGGCTTGGCTTTGTTTTACTGGGGCTTATTTTTTTGTGTCTTGTTTCTTTCATTCAAAAAAACTAAATATCATTTCAAACTTTGTAAATATGCCAAACGGATGCTTCTGGGTTCTGGCAGTGGGCTATTATTTCTCAAATAGGCTTTGAAGGTGTTTAAAGTATTGTTTTTGTCTTTCTTGACTTTCCTTTCCCTATGCCTGCCTAGTCCACGTAAACCGATGTCTTCTCTGGAATGGACGAAGCTTTCTCATCTCATTAGAATGGTGAACCTCTTCCTTTCTCTCTCGTCAATTGTCATCTCTCTTTTTCTCCATTCTCTTCCAAACATGAATATCCCCTCCATCTCTCTCTCTCCCCCCTCTCTCTCGCTGTGTATGTGCCGGCACTGTTACGGACCTGTGCGGTGGTTGACAGACGCAGCGTAGAGGTCAGACGCGGCGGAGTCGGCGGACGCGGTGCAGGAGGTGTCTATACTGGTTGGCAGTGAAACGTGTTTATTTGAAGGAGAGGTATTCAGCTTAGTGATCTTGAGACTCTATAGGGGTGCCTTCAAAAAAAATTTCTTTTGAAAAAATTAATTTTTTTTATTTTGAGGGGAGCCGTTGCTCCCCTCCGCCACAACTAAGGTCCGCCTCTGCATGTCATTATGTCGCAGCTATTCCCAAGCAAAGAAGACACAGAGACTCTAGCTGAACAATTTACAATGCATGCGTTTTAAATTTTTAAGAAAGAGAGCGGCGCACATTAATCACAATCGTGATAAGAAACACAGCATGCAAGTGAAGCACAAAATAAAGAAGCATGTCCCTAAACAATTGTGATAAGAAAGTAAGCATGCACGTGTCCCTAAGAGTGTCATTTCAGTGAGCAGCTAAGATCAATTATCAATAATAAAATGACTTATAATAAGATTACTTATTTGACCCTTTTAGCATTGGGAACACATAAGCATGCTGCTGTAATTTTTGTTGTAATAAAATTAAGCAATTAATAAACATTGGGAAAGGCATAAAAAGCTTTTGGAGGAAAAAATGCCCCCAGTGACGGCTTCTTTTATATATATAAAGATTTGCATTTGCATACAACATATATCGGGACGGAGCCAGACTCAATGAGAGGGGACTCATAATAAAAAAAATTAGGGTATGCTTTCTTTGTTTCTAGTTTCCTGTTTTCAGAAATAATTATAAAACTGTCATCTTATTTTTATTCTGTTTACTATTTTCAGAAAATTGTACAAGAAACACTGAAAATAACTTTTTCTATTTTCATTGTTTCCTGTACAAATCTTTAGAAACATGAAACATAATGAAAACAAGGTAACAATTTTATAATTATTTCTGAAAACAGTGAATGAAAACAGGAAACTGGAATCAAAGTAAACAAAAAAGTTTCAACTAATAAATATATACACAACAAATTTCATACAAAATATTTGTAATTATATGATCTAAATATTAATTACATCATTAATCTATCAAATCCATAACTTCTTTCCTGCATATCACAAAAATAATATATAATTGTTGATCACAAATTATATAAAAAAAATATTTTAATGTATTAATTTCGCCTGCATGTACCTAAATGTAGGCATACTGAGTCAAATTATATTAAATTTGTAATGTGTACAAATTCAATAATATGCAAGATAATAGCTAATCCATTAAAATTGTTTTCTCCAAGATTCAAGAAAAGCGTTCATGGTGAGTTCTAATAAGATGACAGAGGTTCCTTGTGCTGCAAGCCAAAAATCTGTAGAAGAAGCAGGCTTGCTTCATCATAGTAATCATAAGGCTAATCTAGTAGATGATAACGGAGGCGCGAAGATCATACCTAATGATCACTTGAAGGACTCTCCCGAGGTTCAGTCTTCCTACAGAGACAAATTGTTGAATCTGTTTGGACAGGATGTTCATGAAAAGCTGACAAAAAAAGCATTATTGAAGAATCTTTATCTGCACAAAATACTGCTCCGAAGGCTGTAGGGGTTGGTATTGAAGTTCCCTAATCCGATGATGAATGGAATCAATGGTCAGCCCCATGAAAAAACACATTAGTGGTCAAGATTCTTGGAAAAAAAATGTGAATTTCAAGATTCTTGAAAGTAATCTGAAGAGGAAGTGGACAAGGAAAGGTAGTATTACTCTGGTGGATATGGTAGAAGGATATTTCTTGGTGCACTTCTTTGCTATGGAAGGACCATGGTTAGTGGCTGATCATTACCTTATTGTTAATAGATGGAGGCCAATGTTTCTTCAAGAGGCAGAATTATCCATGAAGGTTACTGTTTGGATCAGAATCCCACGACTACCTTTGGAGCCTTATAATGTAAGTTTCTTGTGGCGAATTAGCTCTAGTTTGGGAAACATGCTGAAAATTGATAGCCTTACTTCTATTCATTCAAGGGGTAAATTTGCACGCATTTGTGTTGAGATGGATTTGAAATAGACAACTATAAACACGAGAATGGGGGTTGAATCGTGTTTATCAGAAATTAAAACAAAGTTCAAAACTTTTCACACACAGAAGCTAAGTTCAGACAAGTGTGAAAAACAAGGCACAGACAGGTGACCTGTCTGGTGTGGTTTTAACAGAAAAACACACAAACACACAACTTGAAAACAAGTTTGATATTCACACTTTAACCCATTTAGTTAGTTCATAAATAATATAAACAAAGCAACTAAAGAGTTTAAGGGAAGAGAGATAAACACAGTAATTTATCCGGGTTCCTATAACCTTTCCTTTCTGATTACCTCCAAAGGCAACATGTCCTCCTTTCTTAAGCTTGAGGTCTAGGAACATAGACCTTTCTCCTGTCATGTGTCGCGAGCAGCCACTGTCCAGGTACCAGCTGTGGTGTTTTCTTTGTCCTATTAAGGATATCTACAATAGGAATTATTTGGTCTTTAGGTACTCATAGTTTTTCTGGGTCATTTTCTGTTAGTTCTAGGAGTCTATGAAGACTTCCTTCTCTTCTTATGGATACACTTAGACATGACATGTCCAGTTTTTCCACAGAAGTTACAGACAGGTATGGATTTAATAAATGTTGACTTAACAAACACTTTAGAGGTTTTAGTTGATACTTTAATATGTGTCTGATTGACATATTCAATACCTTCTTTGTTAAGGCAGTGTCTCTGACAGCCAAGCAGCTTGGTCAGATTGTCTCTACCATTAACAAATTTGGCAAGATCAGAAGTGAGCACTTCCACTTTCTGTTGAAGTTTTTCAACTTTTTCATATTGTGAAGTTTCACTAGAGATCTTAGCTTCGTCAGACTTTTCAGACTTCAGCTCACTGTTCTCTTTGGCCAGCTTCTCACACTCTTGAGATTTCTGCTTATGCTCACTAAGGAGCTTTATATACTCTATCTTGAGGGATTTGAAGGCCTTAGATAAGCAGTTGGATTCCTCTAGCAAGTCCTCATATTCATCTAGTAATTCCTTATAGTCAGGGTGCACCTCATCATCTGAATCTGAGTCAATGTTGGCCATTAGACAGAGATTAGCTTCTTCCTCTGTCTCTTCATCATCAGAAGATGTTGACTCCATATTCTCCCAAGTAGCCATCATTCTTTTTTTCTTCTTTTTGAAGAACTTCTTATGAGGGGCCTTCTTGAGTTGAGGACACTCAGCTTTAATGTGACCGAGCTTCTTGCACTCATAGCAGACAATTGGACTCTTGTCTATTGAAGTGGATTCTTTGAAGTTCCTCTCATTGTTGAACATTTTGAAGGGCTTCTCCTTTCTGAACTTTTTTTGTAAGAGAAGTTTTATCTTCCTGGTTAGGAGTGATAACTCTTCATCACTTTCAGAGTCCTCGGGTTTAGATAGGTCAGCATTACTGGATGGCTGGTCTGCCTTCAGAGCCTTTGAAGCCTTTGATGCCTTTTGATCAGCTTTTAGAGCAATGGACTTGCCCTTCTTTGTTGCAACTTCATCACCAAGTTCCTGCTCGTGAACAACGAGTGTACCAAGAAGTTTATCCATGGTTAAGGTAGTTAGATCCTTGGCTTGAGAGATAGTAGTGACCAAAGGTCTCCACTGCTTAGGAAGACTTCTGAGTAACTTTCCAACCTTTTCAGCATTAGTGTAAGTTTTGCCAAGAGACTTCAGGCCATTGATGATAGTTTGGAATCTTCCTATCATCTGAGCAACAGATTCTCCTTCCTCCATGAGAAACAGTTCATACTTTCTGACAAGTATGGAAATCTTTGATTCTTTAACTTTGGTTGATCCTCCATGTGTGACAGCTAAAGTATCCCATATTTCTTTGGCAGAATCACAGGCACATACTTTGTTAAGTCTTTAAAATGTCTGTGTGCATTTCCCTAAGTTTTGATGAAAACTAAACATTGGTTAATGATTTAATTAACCTACTTTGTGGTTGCTAACCTATCTACTTAGTGTACAGATCAGAAAATTACAAAACTCACCTGTCTGTCTACCTAAGTACCAACCTGTCTGTATAAGCCAAAAAGTCAACCTGTCTGCTGACTGGGATTGTTGACTATGTGCAAACTGGTTTACAACCTATCTCTGCTCTGCTCTTCAACTCGTCTAAGGTTCTTTGTTAAAAGAACTCGAAATACAGGAAGCTTTTGGAAGCTGTCCCCTCATGTAGAAGACTCTGAATTTCTCTCTCATGCTTACCAAGAAATTCAGAAGTGCTCTCTCTCAAGCAACCTAGGAAATCAGAGACAAACTTCCAGTTAAAGAATGTTTCCAACATACTTTATTCCCTAGTACTTTCGGTTATTACACAGGAAGGGAAATGTACTCTGCAAAAGTACAAAAGCACTCTGCACAACTCTGAGTTGGCTTCTACACGATGCATAAAGCCATTATCCTTCATGTTAGAGTACAACCAACGTCTCCATTGCATTAATGGCTGCCCAGAACGACTATATTGCATTTAATGAAGCTCTGCTTGAAGCCATCGTTGCAAGGAATGTCTCTAACGGATATTAAATATTTGAAGGCTATAAATACAGAAGTCATTGAAGATGAACACATCAGAGATTACAAAGCATTAAAGAGCCATTACTCTGTTCATTTATTCACTCTGTATTCTTCAATCATTTGAAGTTATTACGCAGACTTTCCTAAGCTTTACATTTAAACCACTCTCTGAGTGTTAGTGAAAGATCTGTCTGTCTGTAAGTGTATTTATCACAAACCAAACTCTCAAACAAATCTGAGTGAGCCTGAAGAGGCTAGGTGTGCAAAGAATACTTGTGTTGGAGCCTGAAGAGGCTAGGTGTGCAAACAATACTTGGAGTCTGTAACCTGATCAGTTATAGTGGATAAATCTTGGTGCTGCCAAGGACTGGACGTAGCTCTTTGTGTTAAAGAGTGAGCCAGGATAAATCACTGTGTTAATCTCTCTTTCCTTAATCTCTTTAGTTGTTTTGATTATATATCATCTGCTTTCTAACTAAGGGGTTAAAACTGTTTTTATCAAGCTTGTTTTTCATCTGTAAACGTGTGTTGTTTTCTGAGAAAACTACAACAGACAGGTCACCTGTCTGTGTAACCTTTTACACCTGTCCGAACTTAGCTTCTGCATGCAAAAAGTTTTTAACTTTATTTTAATTTCTGATAAACACAATTCAACCCCCCTTCTCGTGTTTATAGTTGTCTATTTCAGTTGGTATCAGAGCTCAGCCTCTGGGTTGAGCATCTAACAGTGTAGAGGTAAAAGATCCTGAAGAATAGACATGACTGCTGGAGCTAGTGGAAGTCACCAGACTGAAGGAGCCTCCTTAACCAGACCTCCACTCTTCAATGGAGAAAACTACAACTATTGGAAAGATAGATTTCAATGGTTCATTCTATCTACAAACTCTGATCTCTAGGATGTCATCACAGATGGTCCTTTCATTCCTAAAAATGATGAAAACACTGACAAGCCAAAAGCTCAGTGGACCCCTGCAGAAAAGACAAAGTGGGAGCTGAATCACAAAGCCAGATACAACATTATTTGTGCTCTTAGTCTTGATGAGTTTGAAAAGGTCTGTGCCTGTGATTCTGCCAAAGAAATATGGGACACCTTAGCTGTCACACATGAAGGAACAGCCAAAGTCAAAGAATCAAAAATTGCCATACTTGTCAGAAAGTATGAACTGTTTCTCATGGAGGAACGAGAATCTGTTGCTCAAATGATAGGAAGATTCCAAACTATCATCAATGGTCTAAAGTCTCTTGGCAAGTTTACTCTAATGCTGAGAAGGTTGGAAAGATACTTAAGAGCCTGCCTAAGCAGTGGAGACCTCTGGTAACTGCTATCTCTCAAGCCAAAGATCTTACCATCTTGACTATGGATGAACTCCTTGGAACACTTACTGTTCATGAGCAAGAACTTGGAGACGAAGTCTCAACAAAGAAGGGCAAGTCAATTGCTCTGAAGGCTGATCAAAAGTCTTCCAAAGCTTCTAAAGCTTTGAAGGCAGACGAGTCATCCAGTGATGCTGACCTGTCTGAACCTGAGGATTCTGAAAGTGATGAAGAACTATCTCTCCTAACCAGAAAGATAAAGCTTCTCTTACAGAAAAAGAAGTTCAGAAAAGATAAGCCATTCAGAAGATTCAACAAGGACAAGAACTTCAAAGATTCCACTTCAACAGACAAAAACTCAATTGTCTGCTATGAGTGCAAGAAACCAGGTCACATCAAAGCAGAATGTCCTCAACTCAAGAAAGCCCCTTTTAAGAAGTTCTTCAAAAAGAAGAAGAAAGGAATGATGGCTACTTGGGAAGATCTAGAGTCAACATCTTCTGATGAAAAGACAGAGGAAGAAGCAAATCTCTGTCTAATGGCTAACACTGACTCAGATTCAGATAATGAGGTAAATTCTGATTATGAGGAATTACTTGATGCCTATGAAGAATTGTTGGAGGAATCCAACTGCTTATCTAAGGCTTTCAAATCTCTTAAGAGAGATCATGTTAAGCTCCTCAGTGAGCATAAACAGAAATCTCTAGAGTGTGAGAAATTTGCCAAGGAGACCAGTGAGCTGAAGACTGAAAAGTCTAATGAAGCTAAGATCTCTAGTGATACATCACAGTCTGAAGAAGTTGAAAAACTTCAACAGAAAGTGGAAGAGCTCACTTCTGATCTTGCTAAATTTGTTAATGGTAGAGAAAATCTGACCAAGCTGCTTGGCTGTCAGAGGCACTCCCTTAACAAAGAAGGTATTGGATATGTCCATCAGACACATCATAAAGTATCAACTAAGCACTCTAAAGTGTCTACTACATCTACTTCTATTAAATCCATAGCTGTCTGTAATTTCTGTGGAAAGACTGGACATGTTATGTCTAAGTGTCTTCATAAGAAAAGAAGGAAGTCTTCACAGACTCCTAGAACTAACAGAAAAGGACCCAGAAAACTATGGGTACCTAAAGATCAAATAATCTCTGTTGCAGATGTCCTCAACAGCACAAAGAAAACACCACTGCTGGTACCTGGACAGCGGCTGCTCGCGACACATGACAGGAGAAAGGTCTATGTTCCTAGACCTCCAACTTAAGAAAGGAGGACATGTGGCATTTGGTGGAAATCAGAAAGGGAAGGTTATAGGAATTGGTACTATTGGTGGTAAACCTCATCTTCCCTCTATATCAAATGTTCTTATGGTTAAAGGATTAAAACACAATTTTCTTAGCATAAGTCAATTATGTGACAGTGGATTTGATGTCTCCTTTACCAAAGATTTCTGTATAGTTAAAGATCTAAGTGGCAAAACCCTCTTTTCAGCTAAAAGGCAATAAAATCTGTATAAGATTGAACTGACTAATCTCTCATATCAAAGTGTAACCTGTCTGATGTCTAAAGAGGATGAAAGATGGTTATGGCATAAGAAACTAGGACATGCCAGTATGAAACTAATTTCAAAACTAAAAGGGAATAACCTTGTGAGAGGATTGCCTGATATTAGTTTTAAGAAAGATGTTTTGTGTGATGCATGTCAGAGAGGTAAACAGATAAAATCAAGTTTCAAATCTAAAAACCAAGTATCAACCTCTAGACCTCTTCAGCTGTTACACATGGATCTGTTTGGACCAGTTAGTGTTGCTAGTTTAGCTGGAAGGAAATATGGATTTGTCATAGTTGATGACTATTCTAGATATACTTGGGTACTCTTCTTGACCCACAAGGATGAGTCTTTTAAGGCTTTCTCAGTATTCTGTAAAAGAGTACAAAATGAACAGGGTTTCTGCATTTCTACTCTTAGAAGTGACCATGGGGGAGAATTTGAAAATGAGCAGTTTAGACAGTTCTATGAGGAGAATGGGATCTCTCACAATTTCTCTACACCTAGAACTCCTCAACAAAATGGAGTGGTTGAGAGAAAGAACAGATCTCTGCAAGAGATGGCTAGATCTATGCTCAATGAGAATAATCTCCCTAAGTACTTCTGGGCAGAAGCAGTAAACACAGCCTGTTATGTATAAAACAGAATACTCATTAGGCCTTTTCTAAAGAAGACACCCTATGAACTGTGGAAAGGAAAAAGCCCCAACATTTCTTACTTTCATGTATTTGGTTGTGAATGCTTCATCTTAAATACCAAGGATCAACTTGGAAAGTTTGACTCTAAGACAGACAAAGGTATCTTTTTGGGATACTCTGAAATGTCTAAAGCTTTTAGAATTTACAATTCTAGAACATCTGTTATTGAAGAATCTGTTCATGTCAAATTTAATGATAGCTTAAAGACTGATAAGGAATTGTCAGATCTAGAAGATGATCTTGCAGGTCTTGATATAAACAAGTCAGAAGATCAACAACCTGACTTAACCAAATCAGAACCTGAAGCAGAACCAGACAGACAAGTGGAGCGGACAAGTCAACAGACAAGTCAAGATCCTCTTGAAAGAGATTGGAAATTCAAAACTCATCATCCTAAGGATCTCATTATTGGAAATCCCTAAGAAGGAGTAAGAACCAGGTCTACTTTAAGATAATCAAGCAATGTGGCCTTTATGTCAGAAATAGAGCCAAAACACATTGAAGAAGCTCTTGATGATGAAAGCTGGATTCTTGCTATGCAAGAGGAACTCAATCAGTTCACCAGAAATGTTGTCTGGACACTTGTCTCCAAGCCAAAAAACAAGTCTGTCATTGGAACAAGATGGGTCTTCAGAAACAAGTTAGATGAAGATGGCAAAGTTGTCAGAAACAAGGCAAGGTTAGTAGATCAAGGCTATAACCAACAAGAAGGTATTGACTATACTGAAACCTTTGCACCTGTAGCTAGAATAGAAGCTATTCGCATACTGATGTCATATGCTGCACAACACCAAATCACTCTTTTTCAAATGGATGTGAAAAGTGCTTTTCTCAATGGAATAATTGAAGAAGAAGTTTATGTTAAACAACCCCCTGGTTTTGAAGATACTGATAAACCAGATCATGTTTTTATACTTAAAAAGGCATTATATGGTTTAAAGCAAGCACCTAGGGCATGGTATGATAGACTAAGCTCTTTTCTCATGCATAATGGTTTTACAAGAGGTCAAGTAGATACTACTCTGTTTAAGAAAAGCTCTAAAGAAAATTTCATTATAGTCCAAATATATGTTGATGATATTATTTTTGGAGCAACTAATGAAAAGCTATGCAAGGATTTTTCAAAGCTGATGCAAGCAGAATTTGAGATGAGCATGATGGGAGAATTGAAGTTCTTCCTTGGTCTACAAATCAAACAGACAAGTGATGAAATCTACATCCATCAACAAAAGTATATCAAGGAAATGCTTAAGAAATACAAAATGGAAAGTGCTAAACTTATGAAAACTCCCATGGAAACCAATGCAAAACTAAGTAAAGATGATGAAGGTAAAAAGGTAGACCAATCTGTCTACAGAGGTATGATTGGATCTTTGCTGTACTTAACTTCAAGCAGACCTGATATTCAATTTAGTGTCTGCATGTGTGCTAGATTTCAATCTGACCCAAGAGAATCTCATCTTAAAGCTGTTAAGAGAATATTCAGATATTTGCTTGGTACTACTAATCTTGGTTTGCTATATTTAAGAACTAAAGAATACAGATTAGTGGGACTCTGTGATGCTGACTTTGCTGGAGACAGAATAGAAAGAAAAAGCACCAGTGGAGGATGCCACTTCATTGGAGCAAATTTAGTCTCTTGGTCAAGCAAAAGGCAGACAACTATTGCTCTATCTACTGCTGAAGCAGAATATATCTTAGCTGCTAGTTGTTGCTGTCAACTCTTATGGGTAAAACATCAACTTGAGGATTACTCTATTTTTTAGCATAATATATCTGTATGGTGTGATAATTCTAGTGCTATCTGCTTAACTAAAAATCCTATTCAGCATTCTAAGGCTAAGCATATAGAGATCAAACATCACTTCATTAGAGATTATGTTCAGAAAGGTATCTTTGATATTAAGTTTGTTAAAACTGAAAATCAATGGGCTGATATCTTCACTAAGCCTTTAGCAGAAGAAAGATTTTTATTTATTAGAGATAATTTAAACATGCATTGTATTGTTGAATGAAATGTCTGAGTTTTGAACTGTCTGTGATCACCTGTCTGACTCTGCTGAGTCACTATGCAGAAACTCAACAGTTTTATTAAAATGGTTATTATTTATTTATTTATTTAATACCATTTGTTAATCTGAAGCTAATCATGGACACGGCAGTTTTTACCTCGAAACCATGTTTTCTTATGTCTTAAGTGGGCGCTACAGTTCCCCACATAAATCGTGCCATTCTTAATTAAAAATATCTTTTCTCTCTCTCTTGCTTTTATTGCTTTAAAAGGCAATTTTCAGAAAGATTCAAACTTTATCCTTCTCAAAAGCCCTAAGTCTTTTCATCTTCGTCTTCCTCTCGTTCTAACCCTTCTCTCTTCCAAAACTCTCATTCTCTCCACTCTGAAAAATGGCATCTTCAAAGCGTCTGTCTCCAAAAGAGATTGCTGAGAAATATGAAATGAGAATAGCTGATGTTGAGAAGATTCTTCCAGGCAAGACTGTTGACCTCCAACAGATGAAGAAATGGGGAATGGATGTCACTGAAGAGTTGGAATACTCTAAGTGGACAGCCTTCTTTGATATCAAGGAGCTGGTTCATCCCAAGCTTGTCAGAGACTTCTGGAGGAATGTTGTGGTCATCACCAATGTGGTTGATGGAACCAAGAGCTTCAAGGCTCAAATGTCAGCTGATGTAACTCTCCAGTTTCCCATTGGCTCTTTGGAACTTGCAACTAGATGCCCAAGGATTGGAACTGCCTTCAGACCTGACTGGGAAGATCAAGTAGGAACTGGAAACGTCAATATTGCTATATATGGAATTCCCAACCCTGAGAACAAGAAGCCTGTCAGCATGGTGCCCAAGTGCAGGTTCTTGCACAAGCTGCTGCTAGAGTGTGTGATGCCAAGAAAAGGATCACGAGACAATGTGACCAAGATGGACAGATTTGCTCTGTACCACTTGATTCACAAAATCAAGATAGACATCAATGATCTCATCTACATGTATCTTGAGTCTCTGATCAGAAGGACAAACATGCCTACCTACCCTTATGGAATGCTGCTGACAAGGGTTTTTAGGAACAAGTTGTTTGTTCCAACCGATGTCCATTTTGTGGACATGGCTCTGCCCATAGACAAGAAAGTCCTGTCTATGATGGGGATTGAAGGCATCCCTCTGGAGGATGAAGAAAAAGAAGAAGCCTGCTGCTGAGCAGAAGCTGAAAGAAAAAGCAGAAGAATCAGCTGATTCCACTGGTGAATCAGAGGTTCCAATCTCTGAGAGGATCTGGAAACCTGCTGGAAAAGTGGCCAGACAGGACCAGAGGCCTGAGGAACCCACAGCTTCTGAAGGATCTGCTTGAGATAGTTGAGCCTCTCAGATTCAAGCTGAAGAAACCCTCTCCCAAGAGGAAGACCAGTGAGGCTGGAAAATCTGGTGTGGTTTCTGCACAACCTACCAAGAGGAGAAGACTGGTGAAGACCTTTACCAAGGTCAGACAAGTAGAGTCTGAACCTAGTAAAGAGGAAGCACCTGCTCAGGGGGAGTAGACATCTCCACCCTCAGAGGAGCCTAGGGAGATCAAACCTCTTGATCTGGGAATCATTCCCAGAAAAAGAAGGTCGGGCTACCCTATGCCTGTGGTGGCCATTGCTGGAAGGGAAGAAGTCCCTGCAGAAGAGCCTGCTGCTGTTGCTGCTACTGCAACCTCTGTTGACCTGTCTGATGGGACTCAGACAGTTGGTCATCCTGAAGCTGTTTCTCTGTCCCGTTCAAGGAAGAAGACAAGACTCTTTGAAGATCAGCTTTTCACCTTTCCTTCTGCACCATCCTCTCCCCTTCACCTAGGTATTCAAGGTTCTGTAGTTTCATCCCCCTCTGCCCTGTTTATCAATCCTCTGTCTGTTGCCTCCCCTTTTCATTCACCTGTCTCTTCTCACCCCACCCAAACATCTTTTGATGTTGTGTCTGATATATGTCAGTACACAGTTGTTCACAGGGACTCAACTCCTAGAGAACAATCTGGCATATCATCAAGACTGTTTGTGAGTGATTTGCAATCTCTGATGACTGCAAGTGTATCTCACTTATCTGTCATCCCTTCTCCTCCACCTCACATACTGAACTCATGTAGGGAGATTTTCTTCTATCCCCCTATTGTTTTGTTCATTAGAACATTGGAAGGATCTCACTATCCTGCCTCTGTTGTGATGTTACCCTCTAGGTCTAGATACTTCTTTCTCTTAGTCACAGGGTCTAATTCGTTTTTCTCTCACATAGACTCTCTCTTACCCTTACCTCCATCTGTCTTAGCCAATCAACCTCTTCCCCCTCCTATCCAAATAAGAGTCACTCGTCTGTCTCTCTGTGAAAGACTCTCCTGTGTCTTTCCTTCCCATGATTTTGACCTAGTCAGAATCAAACCTTTGTTTAAATAAGCTTTTCTTCCTTTATTCTATTTCAGAACCATCCATCAGTATTTCTTTCCCCATGTCTCCTCACCTTTCTCTGTACCTAAGGCACCCCCAGTTTTAGCCTTACCCTGGTATCCAACCCTGTCTGCTGCTTCAACCAGTCTGTCTACAGAAGCCTCCTCCTCTCAGATGGTGGATTTAGATAGCTTCAATCTTCTTAAGACTGAGCTAGAAGAAGTCAGAAGACATCTGGATGCAGAAAGGCATGCTAGGCTGCTGTTGGAAAAGAAAGTTAACTCCTTATATCTTCTTTTTAATCAGTCTAGGTAGATGTCTGTAGAAACTGCCTTGTAAATGAAATGCTTATGATGAATAAAAATCAATATTACTTTATCTTCCTTATTTTCTCTTTATTGTCTCTTTTTCTCTCTACTGTTATCTGTTTGTTCCTTTTTGTTGCTGACAAAAGGGGGAGAAAAATGTAAGATGATTAATGTAAAATGATTGGAGAAAATTATGTGATGGTTATATGCTAAGTGTTCTGGAGAATATAAAATTGAAATTTTAATTCTCTGTTACTCTGATATTTTGAATTTTAATTCTCTGTTACTCTGATATTTTGAACTTAAGCCTGCTGCATATTGCTCTGATACTCTTTATTGAACACAAATGCACCTGTCTGCACATATAGAAAATATCAACCTGTCTACTTTCTATTAGTCTGTAAGATGATATTTTCTAAGGGTCATTAAATCATCGGAATGTTTGTTATCATCAAAAAGGGGGAGATTGTTAAGTCTCTAAAATGTCTGTGTGCATTTCCCTAAGTTTTGATGAAAACTAAACATTGGTTAATGATTTAATTAACCTACTTTGTGGTTGCTAACCTATCTACTTAGTGTACAGATCAGAAAATTACAAAACTCACCTGTCTGTCTACCTAAGTACCAACCTGTCTGTATAAGCCAAAAAGTCAACCTGTCTGCTGACTGGGATTGTTGACTATGTGCAAACTGGTTTACAACCTGTCTCTGCTCTGCTCTTCAACTCGTCTAAGGTTCTTTGTTAAAAGAACTCGAAATACAGGAAGCTTTTGAAAGCTGTCCCCTCATGTAGAAGACTCTGAATCTCTCTCTCACGCTTATCAAGAAATTCAGAAGTGCTCTCTCTCAAGCAACCTAGGAAGTCAGAGACAAACTTCCAGTTAAAGAATGTTTCCAACATGCTTTATTCCCTAGTACTTTCGGTTATTACACAGGAAGGGAAATGTACTCTGCAAAAGTACAAAAGCACTCTGCACAACTCTGAGTTGGCTTCTACACGATGCATAAAGCCATTAACCTTCATGTTAGAGTACAACCAACGTCTCCATTGCATTAATGGCTGCCCAGAACGACTATATTGCATTTAATGAAGCTCTGCTTGAAGCCATCGTTGCAAGGAATGTCTCTAACGGATATTAAATGTTTGAAGGCTATAAATACAGAAGTCATTGAAGATGAACACATCAGAGATTACAAAGCATTAAAGAGCCATTACTCTGTTCATTTATTCACTCTGTATTCTTCAATCATTTGAAGTTATTACGCAGACTTTCCTAAGCTTTACATTTAAACCACTCTCTGAGTGTTAGTGAAAGATCTGTCTGTCTGTAAGTGTATTTATTACAAACCAAACTCTCAAACAAATCTGAGTGAGCCTGAAGAGGCTAGGTGTGCAAAGAATACTTGTGTTGGAGCCTGAAGAGGCTAGGTGTGCAAACAATACTTGGAGTCTGTAACCTGATCAGTTATAGTGGATAAATCTTGGTGCTGCCAAGGACTGGACGTAGCTCTTTGTGTTAAAGAGTGAACCAGGATAAATCACTGTGTTAATCTCTCTTTCCTTAATCTCTTTAGTTGTTTTTGTGACACCCTTCTACCCTGCATGTTAATATAAAACATTTACTTAAAAGAGGTAATATAAAAACATGCCTTTATTTGATTAAAATAACTACTTGGATAAAAAGGTTTCACATCTCAACAAAGCAACGCGGAAATAACATAGTTTTAAAATAGTAAAACATATACATGACAGATAAAGAAAACCCAACCCCGATGTCACATACAGAGCCGGTATAACTAAAATCCGGATACATCACGGAGACAAACTGAAATAATTGAAAACAACTAACAACTATAACTAAGCATCCTAACTAGAGTCGCGGCTCCTCAGAGTCACTCCTCCACTGGGTGCTCACCGTCCTCTGCATAAAGAGATACATGCAACAACAGAAACAGGAAAACAGGGAGTAAGAAATCATGTAAACACAACGGCATGGGAATAGGGAATAAGATGAACATACATCAAAGGATGGCATAACAATATAACAACATACAATATTTATACATCATCATATAATATCATAACAACATGTTAATCATCCAACATATGCTATGCAATACAATGCAACCCTACTCCACTACTCCATCAATGCATGTGGATCCAACTAACTCAGGAAGTCAACTTTGGAGTTGCATATCCACATTGGCCATAAAAGCACCAACGCCGGCAGTTCACCAAACCATGGGTGAACCCCTTGGATAGCCGACGTACCATAACGGGGTACGCCACCTCGGGGGCGCACAGTTCACCAAACCATGGGTGAACCACCCGAGACTTGGGCCAGATCATCATAACAGGACGACCTCCCCTATGTTGAACATCCCCCACTAATCAACTTCAACGTATGAATGCGTGAGCACAACAACACACAAGTCAACCACCTCCTTTGCTTGGGCCAAAAAGCACCCAAGACTTATCACCAACATCAACATCAACACCTTAGACCCAAACCGTGGGGTCAAGGCCCCCTTGGCCAAAAAGTACCAAGGTCCAACTTAACATCACCTCGACCAAAAAGCATCGAGGTTACTTTGGCCCAAAAGCACCAAAGCGTAACAACGTGCGGTAACCCATAAGGTACCGACTTAACCATCTTACCGTCTTTAAACATCTTAATTAATATAATTAAGTTATCTAATATTCATCATTTTATTGGTGCACTATCATAACGGTAACATCATCATCAACAACATATCCAATCAATGTGATCAACATAATCCATGTCATAACAACAACATTCATAATCATGGGTATTCATACCAATTCAACCAAAACTCATGGCATAAGACAATTCAATAGGCATACCACATCATGAGCAACTCAACAATTATAACAAATAAACATACCAATTAATCCAATTAAATACGTAAACAATTCAGTCATACAACCAGACAGATCATGGTATCAATAACATTATAACAACAATAAGCGGGGCTATGGGAACCCCTCATCTTACGCTATTCCCTAGCCTAGTGTATACACTATTCTTCTCCCATACCTGATATGCGGTTCGAGTTTCAAAAGAAGAAAGAAGATCCACTAGGGTCTCGTCTCACTAGCGCTTGTCTACGACTTCAAGAACACCAAAGAGACACTTTGGTTCAACTCTAAGATCAAGAGATCAAAAGGAAGAGATCAAGAACTTGAAGGAAAGAACACAAGGGACAAGGTGCACGAATTTTACCTTTTCTAAAGTCCCAAACAGCAAGCACAACGAACCCCTATTCATAGCGATGTTCTCCTATCAAGAAGCAGTGAAGAACGGTGCAAGAACGGGTTCCCTAGAGAGAGTTTTAGGGAAAAAAAAACCATAAGGATTCAAAGAGGAAGGAGGGAGGCAGTTTTATGAGTGTTGGGGTCGTGTAAACTAGGTTTAGGTCGAGTCTAATGGTATATATATGAGTTTGGGTCATAACGGGTTCCTATTTCAGCCCAAACTGTATACAGTTCGGTATTTTAACCATAACTTGAGCTACAAGTTTCCGATTGAGGTTTTCTTAGTGTCGTTAGAAATCTCAGAGAAATATCTACAAATTAATGTCTAATGATCGAATCCTAAATCGGACTCTAAGATGGTCAAAAGTTCGATGGAAGTTTAGCGACACATTTGGTAGTTATTCCTAGATAGGATCCTTAGGAGATTATGATAAGATCTTAAGATATAAACAAAAAGATGATAATCCTATATTGATAAGGACTCAAACTTGATTGGTTGAGGGGCTAAAATCTAAGAATAACACTATCCATATTTAAATACTAAATCACACGATATCTAATCAATCATTCTTAATCGCTTATTATTAATAAAAACACATATTATACATTAGCATATAAAATCATATATCCATATAAGATCAAACATTAAGAGACACCATCTCATATTAATACAAATAATCATATATTAAAACACATATTATCATATGTAATATATGTAATAAAAATACTATAACACTAACAACAACAACAACAACAACAATAATAATAATAATAATAACAACAACAACAACAACTAGGCATCCATAGTAACATAATACCTTATACAAAAATCGGGGTGTTACAATTCCACCCCCCTTATAAAAATTTCGTCATCGAAATTTCTATCACCTTGATTGGTTAAATTTCACCAACTAGGCACACAACCTCGGATCAAGTCCTCGGACTCGGAAACTCCAACCAAATCGGAAGAACTAAGGGTTCTTAACACTAAAGCATCATTACCTATAATTATCATAGATAATTCAAACAAAAACACACGGAAGACTCGCAATAGACACATACCACGTCCAGACAGGGCCGAACTGCTCTGATACCACTAAATGTGACACCCTTCTACCCCGCATGTTAATATAAAACATTTACTTAAAAGAGGTAATATAAAAACATGCCTTTATTTGATTAAAATAACTACTTGGATAAAAAGGTTTCATATCTCAACAAAGCAATGCGGAAATAACATAATTTTAAAATAGTAAAACATAAACATGACAGATAAAGAAAACCCAACCTCGATGTCACATACAGAGCCGGTATAACTAAAATCCGGATACATCACGGAGACAAACTGAAATAATTGAAAACAACTAACAACTATAACTAAGCATCCTAACTAGAGTCGCGGCTCCTCAGAGTCACTCCTCCACTGGGTGCTCACCGTCCTCTGCATAAAGAGATACATGCAACAACAGAAACAGGAAAACAGGGAGTAAGAAATCATGTAAACACAACGGCATGGGAATAGGGAATAAGATGAACATACATCAAAGGATGGCATAACAATATAACAACATACAATATTTATACATCATCATATAATATCATAACAACATGTTAATCATCCAACATATGCTATGCAATACAATGCAACCCTACTCCACTACTCCATCAATGCATGTGGATCCAACTAACTCAGGAAGTCAACTTTGGAGTTGCATATCCACATTGGCCATAAAAGCACCAACGCCGGCAGTTCACCAAACCATGGGTGAACCCCTT
The DNA here is from genome assembly GCA_035048595.1 of Echinosophora koreensis. Taxonomy (NCBI): domain Eukaryota; kingdom Viridiplantae; phylum Streptophyta; class Magnoliopsida; order Fabales; family Fabaceae; genus Echinosophora; species Echinosophora koreensis. The sequence continues at coordinate 1,968,018 of JAPCYP010000025.1, read as the reverse complement.
GGATAGCCGACGTACCATAACGGGGTACGCCACCTCGGGGGCGCACAGTTCACCAAACCATGGGTGAACCACCCGAGACTTGGGCCAGATCATCATAACAGGACGACCTCCCCTATGTTGAACATCCCCCACTAATCAACTTCAACGTATGAATGCGTGAGCACAACAACACACAAGTCAACCACCTCCTTTGCTTGGGCCAAAAAGCACCCAAGACTTATCACCAACATCAACATCAACACCTTAGACCCAAACCGTGGGGTCAAGGCCCCCTTGGCCAAAAAGTACCAAGGTCCAACTTAACATCACCTCGACCAAAAAGCATCGAGGTTACTTTGGCCCAAAAGCACCAAAGCGTAACAACGTGCGGTAACCCATAAGGTACCGACTTAACCATCTTACCGTCTTTAAACATCTTAATTAATATAATTAAGTTATCTAATATTCATCATTTTATTGGTGCACTATCATAACGGTAACATCATCATCAACAACATATCCAATCAATGTGATCAACATAATCCATGTCATAACAACAACATTCATAATCATGGGTATTCATACCAATTCAACCAAAACTCATGGCATAAGACAATTCAATAGGCATACCACATCATGAGCAACTCAACAATTATAACAAATAAACATACCAATTAATCCAATTAAATACGTAAACAATTCAGTCATACAACCAGACAGATCATGGTATCAATAACATTATAACAACAATAAGCGGGGCTATGGGAACCCCTCATCTTACGCTATTCCCTAGCCTAGTGTATACACTATTCTTCTCCCATACCTGATATGCGGTTCGAGTTTCAAAAGAAGAAAGAAGATCCACCAGGGTCTCGTCTCACTAGCGCTTGTCTACGACTTCAAGAACACCAAAGAGACACTTTGGTTCAACTCTAAGATCAAGAGATCAAAAGGAAGAGATCAAGAACTTGAAGGAAAGAACACAAGGGACAAGGTGCACGAATTTTACCTTTTCTAAAGTCCCAAACAGCAAGCACAACGAACCCCTATTCATAGCGATGTTCTCCTATCAAGAAGCAGTGAAGAACGGTGCAAGAACGGGTTCCCTAGAGAGAGTTTTAGGGAAAAAAAAAACCATAAGGATTCAAAGAGGAAGGAGGGAGGCAGTTTTATGAGTGTTGGGGTCGTGTAAACTAGGTTTAGGTCGAGTCTAATGGTATATATATGAGTTTGGGTCATAACGGGTTCCTATTTCAGCCCAAACTGTATACAGTTCGGTATTTTAACCATAACTTGAGCTACAAGTTTCCGATTGAGGCTTTCTTAGTGTCGTTAGAAATCTCAGAGAAATATCTACAAATTAATGTCTAATGATCGAATCCTAAATCGGACTCTAAGATGGTCAAAAGTTCGATGGAAGTTTAGCGACACATTTGGTAGTTATTCCTAGATAGGATCCTTAGGAGATTATGATAAGATCTTAAGATATAAACAAAAAGATGATAATCCTATATTGATAAGGACTCAAACTTGATTGGTTGAGGGGCTAAAATCTAAGAATAACACTATCCATATTTAAATACTAAATCACACGATATCTAATCAATCATTCTTAATCGCTTATTATTAATAAAAACACATATTATACATTAGCATATAAAATCATATATCCATATAAGATCAAACATTAAGAGACACCATCTCATATTAATACAAATAATCATATATTAAAACACATATTATCATATGTAATATATGTAATAAAAATACTATAACACTAACAACAACAACAACAACAACAATAATAATAATAATAATAATAACAACAACAACAACTAGGCATCCATAGTAACATAATACCTTATACAAAAATCGGGGTGTTACAATTCCACCCCCCTTATAAAAATTTCGTCATCGAAATTTCTATCACCTTGATTGGTTAAATTTCACCAACTAGGCACACAACCTCGGATCAAGTCCTCGGACTCGGAAACTCCAACCAAATCGGAAGAACTAAGGGTTCTTAACACTAAAGCATCATTACCTATAATTATCATAGATAATTCAAACAAAAACACACGGAAGACTCGCAATAGACACATACCACGTCCAGACAGGGCCGAACTGCTCTGATACCACTAAATGTGACACCCTTCTACCCCGCATGTTAATATAAAACATTTACTTAAAAGAGGTAATATAAAAACATGCCTTTATTTGATTAAAATAACTACTTGGATAAAAAGGTTTCATATCTCAACAAAGCAATGCGGAAATAACATAATTTTAAAATAGTAAAACATAAACATGACAGATAAAGAAAACCCAACCTCGATGTCACATACAGAGCCGGTATAACTAAAATCCGGATACATCACGGAGACAAACTGAAATAATTGAAAACAACTAACAACTATAACTAAGCATCCTAACTAGAGTCGCGGCTCCTCAGAGTCACTCCTCCACTGGGTGCTCACCGTCCTCTGCATAAAGAGATACATGCAACAACAGAAACAGGAAAACAGGGAGTAAGAAATCATGTAAACACAACGGCATGGGAATAGGGAATAAGATGAACATACATCAAAGGATGGCATAACAATATAACAACATACAATATTTATACATCATCATATAATATCATAACAACATGTTAATCATCCAACATATGCTATGCAATACAATGCAACCCTACTCCACTACTCCATCAATGCATGTGGATCCAACTAACTCAGGAAGTCAACTTTGGAGTTGCATATCCACATTGGCCATAAAAGCACCAACGCCGGCAGTTCACCAAACCATGGGTGAACCCCTTGGATAGCCGACGTACCATAACGGGGTACGCCACCTCGGGGGCGCACAGTTCACCAAACCATGGGTGAACCACCCGAGACTTGGGCCAGATCATCATAACAGGACGACCTCCCCTATGTTGAACATCCCCCACTAATCAACTTCAACGTATGAATGCGTGAGCACAACAACACACAAGTCAACCACCTCCTTTGCTTGGGCCAAAAAGCACCCAAGACTTATCACCAACATCAACATCAACACCTTAGACCCAAACCGTGGGGTCAAGGCCCCCTTGGCCAAAAAGTACCAAGGTCCAACTTAACATCACCTCGACCAAAAAGCATCGAGGTTACTTTGGCCCAAAAGCACCAAAGCGTAACAACGTGCGGTAACCCATAAGGTACCGACTTAACCATCTTACCGTCTTTAAACATCTTAATTAATATAATTAAGTTATCTAATATTCATCATTTTATTGGTGCACTATCATAACGGTAACATCATCATCAACAACATATCCAATCAATGTGATCAACATAATCCATGTCATAACAACAACATTCATAATCATGGGTATTCATACCAATTCAACCAAAACTCATGGCATAAGACAATTCAATAGGCATACCACATCATGAGCAACTCAACAATTATAACAAATAAACATACCAATTAATCCAATTAAATACGTAAACAATTCAGTCATACAACCAGACAGATCATGGTATCAATAACATTATAACAACAATAAGCGGGGATATGGGAACCCCTCATCTTACGCTATTCCCTAGCCTAGTGTATACACTATTCTTCTCCCATACCTGATATGCGGTTCGAGTTTCAAAAGAAGAAAGAAGATCCACTAGGGTCTCGTCTCACTAGCGCTTGTCTACGACTTCAAGAACACCAAAGAGACACTTTGGTTCAACTCTAAGATCAAGAGATCAAAAGGAAGAGATCAAGAACTTGAAGGAAAGAACACAAGGGACAAGGTGCACGAATTTTACCTTTTCTAAAGTCCCAAACAGCAAGCACAACGAACCCCTATTCATAGCGATGTTCTCCTATCAAGAAGCAGTGAAGAACGGTGCAAGAACGGGTTCCCTAGAGAGAGTTTTAGGGAAAAAAAACCATAAGGATTCAAAGAGGAAGGAGGGAGGCAGTTTTATGAGTGTTGGGGTCGTGTAAACTAGGTTTAGGTCGAGTCTAATGGTATATATATGAGTTTGGGTCATAACGGGTTCCTATTTCAGCCCAAACTGTATACCGTTCGGTATTTTAACCATAACTTGAGCTACAAGTTTCCGATTGAGGCTTTCTTAGTGTCGTTAGAAATCTCAGAGAAATATCTACAAATTAATGTCTAATGATCGAATCCTAAATCGGACTCTAAGATGGTCAAAAGTTCGATGGAAGTTTAGCGACACATTTGGTAGTTATTCCTAGATAGGATCCTTAGGAGATTATGATAAGATCTTAAGATATAAACAAAAAGATGATAATCCTATATTGATAAGGACTCAAACTTGATTGGTTGAGGGGCTAAAATCTAAGAATAACACTATCTCTATTTAAATACTAAATCACACGATATCTTATCATATCATTCTTAATCGCTTATTATTAATAAAAACACATATTATACATTAGCATATAAAATCATATATCCATATAAGATCAAACATTAAGAGACACCATCTCATATTAATACAAATAATCATATATTAAAACACATATTATCATATGTAATATATGTAATAAAAATACTATAACACTAATAACAACAACAACAACAACAACAACAATAATAATAATAATAATAATAACAACAACAACAACTAGGCATCCATAGTAACATAATACCTTATACGAAAATCGGGGTGTTACAGTTTTGATTATATATCATCTGCTTTCTAACTAAGGGGGGTGTATTGGATTGAGATTTCAAAAGATTTTAATGGATTTTTTTATGATAAAAAAGTCTTGTGGTATTCAATCAAGACTTTTAAGTAATCTAAATAAGTTTGGTGGTATTCAATCAAGACTATTAGGATTTTTTAAAGAGAGAATCTAAATCTAGTGGTATTCAATCATGACTTTTTACAAGTAATAAAGTCCTCTGGTATTCAAAAACTTCCTGATTTCGATGGATTGTTTTTTAAGATGGATTTCGTGGGACTTTGTGTGACTTTTTAGTGATTTTTTAGTAACAAAAAGTCTCACCTCAACACATGAGATTTCTCAGGATTCTTCATTCTTATTTCTCTTCACCATATGCCTTCCCCTCTCTCCCTCTCTCTCTCCTCCCTCCCTCCATTTCTCTTCTTTCTCCCACTCTCCCCTCCCTCCCTCCCTCCATCTCTCTCCTTTCTCCATCTCTCTCCTTTCTACCTCTCTCTCTATCTCTCTCCTTTCTCCCCCTCTCTCCCATCTCCCCCACGGTTGTCGTTCAACCCAACATAAGTTACCAAACAACTTTTAGAGTGTGTTTGTTACAGATTATTTGACGAAAGAAAACACTTTTTTAAATTGAAAAAAAATCATTTGTAACGAGTTTGGTTGTATTTGTTTAAGCTTTTCATTAAAATCATTTATTAAATAAATCATTTTTAAAGTTAAAATCAGAAGCTACAATATTTTGTAGGTAATGGTAATGATCCTCAAAATGGAAATGAATTGTTTAATCTTCACCATGCATCCTTGAGGAATGTGATCGAGAAGATATTTGATATTTTTAAAACGTGGTTCACAATTTTTAAGTTAGCGCCATTTCTATTTATAACACAAGCAAAGCTTGTGTTAGCATGTGTAACACTATATAAGTTCCTTTGTAAAGAATGTAGTTCTGATGAACTTACAATTGAACCAATAGATAAATCTTTATCTTCAATATCACCAGCTAATGTAGACAATAATTTTGAACCTATTGTTCAAACCCAAGGGCGGGAATGAGAAGATGTTAATGCTTGGAGGGCTAGCATAGCTTTAGATACGTGGAGAAATACAACTTAGAAGGATATGAAGTTACATCAATTTGACTAATAATTAAAATATTAGAAAAAATGTATTGGGTTTTACTTTTTTTTATTTATTATATTATTCATTTTTTTGTTACTTTTTTTATTGGTTCTTATAACTTTGAATGTTTGCTAAAAATTCATGTTTTCCTTTCAAATATTATAAATCCATATAGTCCACTCAAATCTTATAAAGTCTTATGAAATAAATCCTTTAAAATCCACAAATGAGAATCTTGATTATAACAATCTTTAAAAAAAAGTCTTTTAAAATCTTATAAGTCATTACATTTCTACATAATCTTTTAAAATCCACAAGACTTTTTTAGGCCAAAACAATGTTTTACAATCCCAATCCAATACACCCGGGGTTAAAACTGTTTTTATCAAGCTTGTTTTTCATCTGTATACGTGTGTTGTTTTCTGATAAAACTACAACAGACAGGTGACCTGTCTGTGTAACCTTTTACACCTGTCCGAACTTAGCTTCTGCATGCAAAAAGTTTTTAACTTTATTTTAATTTCTGATAAACACAATTCAACCCCCCTTCTCGTGTTTATAGTTGTCTATTTCATACTTTTCAAATTCTTCAGGACTAAGAGCACAAATGATATTGTATCTGGCTTTGTGATTCCGCTCTCATTTTGTCTTTTCTGCAGGGGTCCACTGAGCTTTTGGCTTGTCAGTGTTGTCATCATTTTTGGGGATGAATGGACCTTCAGTGATGACATCCCAGAGATCAGAGTTTGTTGACAGGATGAGCTATTGAAATCAATCTTTCCAATAGCTATAGTTTTCTCCATTGAAGAATGGAGGTCTTGTTAGGGAGGCTCCTTCAGTCTGGTGGCTCCCACTTGAACTAGCTCCAGCAGTCATGTCTATTCTTTAGGATCTTTTCCTCTACAGTGTTATATGCTCAACCCAGAGGCTGAGCTCTGATATCAACTGAAATAGACAACTATAAACACGAGAAGGGGGCTGAATTGTGTTTATCAGAAATTAAAACAAAGTTCAAAACTTTTCGCACATAGAAGCTAAGTTCAGACAAGTGTGAAAAACAAGGCACGACAGATGACCTGTCTGGTGTGGTTTTAACAAAAACACACACAAACACACAACTTGAAAACAAGTTTGATATTCACATTTTAACCCCTTTAGTTAGTTCACAAATAATATAAACAAAGCAACTAAAGAGTTTTAAGGGAAGAGAGATAAACACGGTAATTTATCTTGGTTCACCCTTTAACAATTAGGGCTACGTCCAGTCCTTGGCAGCACCAAGTTTTCTCCACTATAACTGATCAGGTTACAGACTCCAAGTATTCTTTGCACACCTGGGCTCTCCAGGCTCCAAGACAAGTATTCTTTTCTCACCTAGCCTCTTTAAGCTCACTCAAGTTGTTTTGATAAAAGATTGTAATAAATACAATGTGTAAGTCTTTCACTAACACTCAGAAGAGTGAATTTAATGTGAAGTATTGAAAGACTGCGTAATAACTTCAAATGATTGAAGAATACAGACTGAAAGAATGAAGGATTAATTCCGCAGAGTAATGGCTCTTTAATGCTGTGTGTTCTCTATCTTTATCTTCAATGACTTATGTATTTATAACCTTCAAACATTTAAGATCCGTTGGAGACATTTCTTCAAAGTTTGGCTTTAAGCAGAGCTCCATTAAATGCAATAGCGACGTTCTGGGTAGCCATTAATGCAATAGGAACATTGGTTGTACTCTAACATAGAAGATCAGGGCTTTATGCTTTGTGCAGCAGCCAAATCAGAGTTGTGCATGTTTCTTATGTACTTTGCAGAGCACATTTCCCTTGTTGTGTAATAACCAGTAGTACTAGGGAATAAAGCATGTTGGAAACAATCTTTAACTGGACTTCGTTTCTGAGCTCCTAGGTTGCTTGTGAGTATGACCTTCTGACTTTCTTGATAAGCATGAGAGAGAAAGCTTCAGAGACTTCTGCATGAGGGGACAGCTCACAAAAGTTCTTTGTACTTATGTTCCTCATCGAAGGACCACAGAAGGGTGTGAGAGCTTCGCATAGACAAGTCGAATCTTCAACGCAGACAGTCAACAACCTAGTCAGTAGACAGATTGACTTTTACTCAACAGACAGGTGGTCTTCTATATGGGCAGACAGGTGAAATGAATTCTTTCTTTAGAGATCTGCACACTAGATAGACAGGTCAGCAACCAATATGAAGGTTAATTAAGTCATTAACAAATGTTTAGTTTTCATCAAAACTTAGGGCAAATGCACATCAGACATTTTAGAGACTTAACAGGATTTGGATCAACCGCTTCCTTCCTTTATTGTCATCCGTGGTCACAAGCTTTTTATGGAATATGAAGGCCTCCACTCAATTTGCTTTAATTGTGGGAGAATTGGACACAAGGTAGATAAGTGTTCAGAAGCAATTGTTTCCAAGATGTTCCTGTCAAAGATCATATAATGAATGAAGCCGAGGTGAATCCTGATAAACTGGAGAAGGTGAAGGAAAGTAATGCTACTCAAAATGTTGTTGTTGTGGTGGAGTCTAACCCAACTCCTGATAATGTTAAAGAATTGGGTTCTGATGAAGTTAAAGAATATGATTCTTGTATGGTGGTTAAAGGGAATCAAAGGAGGAAACCTCAGAAGAAGCAAAGTAATGATGGAAAGAAGCTTGCCAAAGATAGTAAAAAATTTGTTAAAGATACTAAAAATCTTAGTGTTGAAGATTCTAAGAAAGTTCTTAATGACACATCCAATCCTAGTATTGAAGAATCTATTTCTGGTAAGACTCTTTCTGTTCAAGGTGAGGCAGACGCTTCTGTCAAGGCAGATTCTACTGTCCAGGTGATAGAACAGGTTAATTCGAGTGTTGGGGTCAAAAGCCTTATGTCTGCATATTTGAAAATGGCTAATACTCAGTCTGCAGAATTGAAGATTGGTCATGCTGTCATAATTAATTCATGAAATGTTGGTTTAACCTCAAATCCCATTGGAAGCAAATGAGTTATTATAGATCAGAAGCATGTTAATCTTTTTGGAGTTCAGTCTAGCCAGAAGGTTAGAAATGCTCCTGGTGGTAAGAATACTCAGAAGAATAACAAAGGTAAAGGAATTAAGATTATTCATCAGTCTCCTAAGAAAAAGAAGTCTTTGGTGAAAACCAATAATGCTTCCAAAGCTGCTATGCTTGTTTCCTCTGAATTTCAGGCTGAAGGTAGTTCGAAAGATGCTACTAATATTCAGATTAAAGAGGTTAGGCTTGAGTGTTCTGACTAGAATTCTTCTAAGGATAAAGAGGTTAATATGAATGTTTTACCTCAGCATGAATCTCAGAAAGATTTGATGGATTCTAATATTCATAATCAAAATAGTGTGATATCCTCTATGGATATTGCTAGTTCTGTCAAGGAGAATGTTCTCCCAGTGAAGTGTAAAGCTGAGCTTCCAAACTCTTCTACCTCTCCAAATGAATAGTCTAATCTGGAATTGCAGAGGAGCTGGGGGTAAAAATTTCCCTTCTTTGATCAGAGATCTAATAAGAATCTATCACTTGGATTTCATTGCTATTTTAGAAATAAGAATTAGTGGTGTCAAAGCGGATAGTGTTATAAGAAGAATCGGTCTTTAGGATGGGTTTAGAGTTGAAGCTCAGGGATTTTCAGGTGGAATTTGGTGCATGTGGAACCATAATTGTCCCCCTATTTCTGTGATCTCTAATTCTAGACAATGTGTGCATTTAAAAATCAACCATTCTTCTCATTCTTTCTGGTTTTTCTCTGTTGTATATGCAAGTCCTCAACCTAATGATAGATTGATGTTATGGGAGGAGTTAAGGGATTTCAAATCTGCCAATCCAGGGCATTGGTGTGTGGCTGGAGACTTTAATATTGTTTTATTTGATCATGAGGAAGTTGGATGCTCTACAGCTTATTGAGCCTCTTGCTTAGCATTCTCTAATTGCATCAATGAATGTCAGTTCCTGGATCTTGGTTATGAGGTCCCTTATTTACCTGGAAGCATGGTGATTTCCTAGAAAGACTGGATAGGGTGTTGTGCAATACTGCTTGGCAATCTCTTTTTCCTGAATTCTTTAATACCAACCTACCAATTCAATCCTCAGATCACCTTAGTCTTTGGTTAAGACCTGTTAGATCTGAGAGAAGGCAAGGTTATTTCAAGTTCCTTGGCCCTTGGATAGATCATCAGGATTTTAAAATTCAAGTTTCCGATTCTTGGCAAGATTCTGATTCATGGAATGAGAATATTTCAAAGACTACTCAGAACCTTATTATTTGGAACATAGATGTTTTTGGAAATATATTTAAAAGGAAACACAGATTATTGAGGAGACTGGATGGTATTAATAGGGTCTTACTTACTAAGCAGTTGGATAGGCTTGTTGCTTTGAGAGAACAGTTGTAGCAAGAGTACAGTTCTATAGTGAAGTGTGAGGAAGTGTACTGGTATCAGCAAGCTAGAATCAAAAGGATTGTGCTTGGTGATCTCGACACAAGATACTTTCATAATTCTGCTATTCAAAGAAGAAGAAGAAACAAAATTTATGCTCTTCAGAATGATAATGATGAATGAATTTATGATGATAAGATCTCAAAAGTTTGGTTGTAAATTTCTACAAAGATCATTATGCTTCCTCTAGGCTTTCTGTGTTTGATTTCCCTTCTATTCACTATTTTCCTACAATAATCAAGGATGGTTTTTCTGCAAAGTGATGTGGCTATGGCAGAAACTAAGAGTGCCCTCTTTAGCATGAAGAATTATAAGTCGCCTAGTCTTGATGGCTTCCACCCCTTGTTTTTCAAGTCTCAATGAAACATAGTTGTTACCTCTCTTCATAACTTTGTGGTTGAGTGTTTTGCTCATCCAGAAAGAATTGGTTTGATAAATCAGACTCTTCTCACTTTGATTCCTAAGTGTGAGGTTCCTATTAGGGTGTCTCGGTTTAGACCAATCTGTGTATGCAATGTTGCTTATAAGATTGTCACAAAGGTTATCACTCGAAGAATGCGAACTATTATGCCCATTGGCAGATCCAGGTGTTGGTGAGGGTGTGCAAGTGCACACCCTCATTTATAAAAAATATTATTACTCCATTAAATATTTTTATTTTGCCCCCTATTATTGATTTATTTGCACCCATACCATTCTATCTTTTTTCTTTCTTCATTTGATCATGTTTAGACCACTTGTCTAATGACTTATATTGAGAGAGATATGTTCAATAACATTGACAATGAACTGGTCATTCAACGATTTTAAAACACAAAATTACATAAATGACAATTATGAAATATGTAATTTATTTGATTAGGTATATTAAAATTGATTAAATTAATTTGAAGATCCCTGAACTATTTGGAAACTTTCAAATAGTTTATTATACTTTAAAAGTTTGTAATTGGGTTTCTAAACACAAAATTTTTAATTAGCAATTAGGTCCCTCATACACTTTTCCGCTAGGGTTCCGTTTAATATATGTTAAATGATCGATCAACTCGTCTTTGTGGGTCTTTGAACTTTTTGAAAAATTTCAAATAGGTCCCTATACTTTTTAGGGAAAAAATCAAATAGGTCTTTGTAATTTTTTGAATCCTAACAAAACCATAACAAAATAGTGTATGGGGGACCTAATCTCAATTTTTTATGTATTCGGGGACCGAATTAAAAACTTTTAAAGCAGAGGGGCCTATTTGAATATTCTCAAATAATTCAGCGACCTACAATTTAATTAAACCATTAAAATTTATAATTTAACATCTATGTATTTATCTTTATTTGTATTATATGTATGATAATAAATTTTTTTTTTTTGGGGAAATAAATTGCCCCCACTGGCTAAGGGTCCTGGATCCGCCACTGATTATGCCTTATGTGCATGGGCGAATGCACATATAATGGGATGGGGGCAATTTCCCCCACAAGGCAATTTTTTTTTTAATATGAACATGTTTAATAATATTTCTTTTGTCCCCACAAAAAAAATAGATGTTGCCCCCCAAAAGATAAATTTCTTTGAATGAATATAAAGAGTTTAATTGGTATGCATTGTTAGTATAAAGTTTTTTACACTGTTAACCAATCATAAATTGTTACATGAGTGACTTTTCAGTAATTAGGATAAGAGTCAAACATTTTTAAAGGTGTAAATTTATGATCCGTAGACAGTCTGAATAGCGCATACCATTTAAATCTATATAAAAAAGTCAATAAAAATAAAAGAGATCGAATAAGTTGTACTCTTTGTTTAGGGAGGGCTTTCAAATATTTGAAGTCTCAATGTGTGGTAGTTTATCACCCCTTACCTATTGAGATATCTTTTCTGGACATCAAATGAGGGACACCATATGGTGTCCCCTTTGTTTTTATGGTATTTTTGATATGCATGTATACAAAATATGATAAAAAGTAAGTGAGAGACAGAAATAAATATATACGGTGTCACATACGGTATCTAAAATTTTGTGTTCAAATAACACAACTCCACCTATTATTCTTTGATAATTTCCCACTATATATCCTTGTGTGGCAAGCTTAAATTTAAAAGATTAATCTTTTGCATTTGATAAGAAGAAATTGATTCATTTATATAAGTTTTATCCGTTGAAAGATAAAAAAAAGGAAAAGGAACACATGCATATTATATCATAATAATAAAAACCGGGCAGAGGCTGCCACATTGTAACATAACTTCAACGGAAAACCAAAACATGTTTAAAAGAAAAACGTAACATAAACATATAAACGAACCCAACCCCGATGTTACATTACAGAGTTTGTATAACCAATCCGATAAAACAACTCGGATAAACAAACTAAACTGAAACCAAACTAAACTACGAGTAGCGGCTCCTCAGAGTCACTCTTCAGCAAGCTTCTCAACGTCCTTTGTATAACATAAAAGGGTACATGCAAAGCAACAACAAAAGACGGGGAGTAAGAAACATATATATCAACATATGACATGGAAACAGTTAGCAAGACGAACATGCATCATTAAAACATAGCATATCAAACATCATAACATCATCCAACATATTACATTCCAGTCATAGACATCATATCAACAATACAAGCTATGTGATGCAGCGCTACTCTACTACTTCACTATGCACTTGGATCCAATCTACCTCAGAATGTCAACTTTGGATTTACATATCTGCATTCGCCAATAAGAACCAACGCCGGGGCAATCCACCAACCTATGGGTGGATCCCTAGGATAGCCGGTGCACCTTATTCTCGGATGCGCCACCACGGGGGCCCAGATCATTTAGATCACCGTGGATGGCCAAATCGCCTTACTCTCGGACGACCTCCCCTATGTTGAACATCTCCCACTAACATCTCCGATGCGTGAATGCATGAGCAACACAAACACACAACAACAATCACCACCTCCGCTTGGGCCACTTGGCTACCTAAGTTTTATCACCTTCAACACCTCGACCATTTGGCTATCGAGGCTCAACGTTATCTTTAATCTTTTAACACTCTGGCCAATAAGCACCAGATCAACACCTCAACCACTAGGCTATCGAGGCCCCCATGACCACTTGGCTACCAAGGTACAACATCATCTTTTCACTTTAATTATTAACACTCTGGCCGATCAGCTCCAGAGCTCAACACCTTGACCATTAAGCATCAAGGCCCCCTTGGCCACTATGGTTACCAAGGTTCATTATTATCTTTAAGTTATCTAACTCATCTTTACTTCGTTTGGCGACTTCTTTCATTATTTGGAACAATTGGGGTGAACACCCCTGTTTAAGCTTTTTGTGTTCTGTCCTGTCCAGTGGAGCACGAGCGTGCTTCCCCCTCAGCACGGACGTGCTGACTATTGAGCACGGACGTGCTTATGCAGCGCGCACTTTTTGAATTTCAAACTGGAGCACGGGGGTGCTCCCTATTAAGCACGGTCGTGCTCAATGGAGCGTGGTCGTACTGTTTGGGTAGAAGGGTTGAAGAACCCTTACTAAGTTCCTAGGGCATTCAAGGATCATTCCTATTGGCTTTTAACTATCCAATAGTCCTCAGTTTCGTTATTCTTAATTAATTCCATGTTTTACACTTATGGGGAATTACTCCTTTAATCACAGCTCCGTTATTAATGTCCCTAAAACACTCACTAATCAATCCTAGGGTCTTTACCTAAGCCCTTTGAACATAACCTTGCCTCACATACTATATTCATGACTTATGAACAAACTGGGAAACATCCCTTAATTCTCTATCATCATTGCTAACATCATTTAACGTCTTAACATCATTAACAAGCCCTATTAATTAATTAGAGTCTTATTAACATCATTGTTGGCATTAACATCCTCAACAATCAACACTCACTCAGAGCACAACATCATCATCATCATCATAACAACATTATCATCACCATCATAAACATCCATTCATAACATCATCAGTCCAAACATAATCATGGCATAAACATCATTATCAATTATAATAACAACAGGCATACCAGTCATCAACCACAAATCGCTAACAGGCATACCAATAACAATTAAGCATATAGCATCATAAACATGATAACAATTATAAATAGACAAACAACATACGACAAAGTCATGGGTTAACCCTTCATCTTACGCTGCCCCCAACGCCTACATTTTAATACTATTCCTTCTCTCCATACCTGGTATGAAAATTCCCACTACGACAGCGCAAGCAAACTATCCTCGTTCCCTCGAGCGGCTCGACGAACTCTGCAAGCCTTGGCCAAACACAAGAGGATTAATCAATTAATCCCCAATTTAAGAAATGGAAAGGAGATTAAAGAGAGGGATAGCCAGTTTACCATTAGAGACACTAGCGCGCGTGACTTCTCTCCCAAACGGACTCAAGAACACCAAGAACTTCAAAGGGTTTAAGGGAAGGGAAAGGGAAGAGGTTTCTGTCACACTAGGATTGCCCAATGTGCCAATTTTGATGGTTACAGCCATTACCCCCGTAAGCCACCTATTTATACTGTCAGGATAGTTTGTTCGACCGTGCTTCGTGAAGTACGATCGTGCATAGTTATTTAAGAAGCGTTCAACGAATTGACAATATGTATAGTCGTGCATAATTATGTACGGCCGTGCATACTAACAATAGAATTTGGCCAAAACACCTGAAAAAGACTTGTAGATAATTCCCTCTTAGGGGTGACTTCTCATGCTAAGCTCAAGAACTCCTCGATCAGGTCCATCTCCCTAACCATCAAAGCGGAGACGTGCAAGGTTTTTCTACTTAAGGAATCTGCCACTACATTGGCTTTTCCTGGCGGTAGGTCAACTCAAAATCATAATTCTTAAGGAATTCCATCCATCTATGTTGTCCCCTATTGAGTTCCTTCTGGTCAAACAAAAATTTAAATTCTTATGATCACTAAAAACCTCCAACTTAGCTCCATAAAGGTAACGCCTCCAAATCTTTAGGGCAACCACTACAGCTCCTAATTCCATTAACCTTTCCTTTAAGGTTTGGAAACCTTCCTCACACTTAGAGAAAACACAAGCTCCTATTGACTGGTCCATAAAATCATCAATCATAGGGAGGGGATACTTATTCTTAACAGTCACTCTATTGAGTTGTCGATAATCGACACACAACATCATGCTATTGTCTTTCTTCCTTACCAACAACGTTGTCGCTCTCCATAGGGACACGCTAGGCCTTAATGAACTGTTTCAGAAACCGTTCCTCCGCTGTTTCTTCAACTCAACTAGCTCTAGAGAAGACATCTTGTAAGGTGCAATGGGTATGGGTCCCGTTCCCGGCACTAAGTCTATGGTAAACTCAACATCTCTCTCAGGGTAGTCCATAAACATTTCCCGGAAACACTTCAGGGAACTCTTGCACAACAGGCACACTTCCAACATCAGGCTTGCTCTCTACTTCTAGGGAAGACAACATTATGTAGAGTTGGGCATCTTCTTTCGTAGAAGCCTTAACTTGATCGGCAAAGAGAAATCTCGGATCCTTAGACTCCACAGGAGTTCCAAGAACTATGGTTTCATCAAAGCAGATTAAGAGAACATGGTTGGAAGATAACCAATTCATTCCAAGAATAACATCGAGTTGTTTTTAAAAGGTAAGGGCACAAGATCAGCTGCGGAATTCTTATTATCAAAAGATAATAGAACAGTCTTCCTAATCACAAGAACCACTCGCAGGCTTCTTGGATCGTTCAAGACAAACTACCAAATGCAGTAAGTCAAGCCAAAACGGAACTATAGGTACTTAGTACCACGTAACGTTGTCCATATAAATATAGACAATTCAAACAAGTGCACACAGAAGGAAAAGGAACACATGCATATTATATCATAATAATAAACACCGGGTTGAAGGGTTGTACTGTTTGGGCAGAAGGGTTGAAGAACCCTTACTAAGTTCCTAGGGCATTCAAGGATCATTCCTATTGGCTTTTAACTATCCGTTAGTCCTCAGTTTCGTTATTCTTAATTAATTCCATGTCTTACACTTATGGGGAATTAATCCTTTAATCACAGCTCCATTATTAATGTCCCTAAAACACTCACTAATCAATCTTAAGGTCTTTAACTAAGCCCTATGAACATAACCTTGGCTCACATACTATATTCATGACTTATGAACAAACTGGGAAACATCCCTTAATTCTCTTTCATTATTTCTAACATCTTTTAACGTCGTAACATCATTAACAAGCTCTATTAATTAATTAAAGTCTTATTAACATCATTGTTGGCATTAACATCCTCAACAATCAACACTCACTCAGAGCACAGCATCATCATCATCATCATAACAGCATCATCATCACCATCATAAACATCCATTCATAACATCATCATTCCAAACATAATCATGGCATAAACATCATTATCAATTATAATAACAACAAGCATACCAATCATCAACCACAAATCACTAATTGGCATACCAATAGAAATTAAGCATATAGCATCATAAACAGGATAGCAAATAAATAGACAAACAACATATGATAGGGTCATGGTTTAATCCTTCATCTTACGCTACCCCCAACGCTTTCATGTTAATACTATTCCTTCTCCCCATACCTAGTATGAAGATTCCCACTATGACAACGCAAGCAAACTATCCTCGTTCCCACGAGCGGCTCGACGAACTCCTCAAGCCTTGGCCAAACACAAGAGGATTAACAATTAATCCCCAATTTAAGAAAAGGGAAAGGGGATTAAAGAGAGGGATAACCAGTTTACATTTAGAGACACTAGCGCGCGTGACTTCTCTCCCAAATGGACTCAAGAACGCTAAGAACTTCAAAGGGTTCAAGGGAAAGGAAAAGGAAGAGGTTTCTGTTATACTAGGATTGCCCAATGTGGCAATTTTTAGGCTTACAACCGCAACCCCCATAAGCCACATATTTATACTGTCAGGATAGTATGTACGGCCGTGCTTCGTGATGTACGGCCGTGCATAGTTATATACAAAGTGTTCATCGAATTGACAATATGTACGACCATGCATAATTATGAATGGCCGTGCATACTAACAACAGAATTTGGCCAAAACACCTGAATAAGACTTGTAGATAATTCTCTTAGGTTTCCAACGCATCAAGATCACCTCAAACGGACATCTAGAACTCAAGATATGACTAAAACGGTGAAACAAGTTACGAGGACTCTAAAAGGATAAAACCTTTCTGAGGTTAAACTTAACAATATGCATAAACACTTAAGAAAGGCTTAACACGAAAAACGGGGTGTTACTCACAATCATATGGGTGATGAATGATTGTTTGGTCATTTATGGACAGGTATTTTTTTTTACAGTGTTGAAAATTAAAAAATCATTCAACATTTTCAAAATATGAAAATGTGTAAATGAAAATTAATGTAATTAATAAAAACTTAGGTATCTTGGAATTTTTTTTCTCCATGAGATTATGTCCTTTGTAATACCTTGTTATATTTTTTTATAGAATTATTTTGCCCCCATTGGAGAAAGTTTCTGGATCCGCCACTGCTTATGTGGTATCTACAAATCAAAGCAGTTTTGTGCCAGGAAGATCAACTGGTGACAATATCTTGGTGTTGCAAGAGGTTATCCATTCTCTTAATCAGTTAACTGGTAAGAAAGGATTCATGATCATCAAGCTAGACTTGGAAAAAGCCTATGACAGATTCGAGTGGGATTTTATTTTAGAAACTCTTATGACTCTGAATCTGCCTTCTAATCTGATTAATCTAATCAAACGTTGCTTAAGTTTAGCTTCTATTTGTATCATCTGGATTGGGGGAAGGACAAATTCGTTTAGCTCTTCAAGAGGATTAAGGCATGGTGATCCTATCTCACCTTACCTTTTTGTTCCTGCTTTGGAAAGACCAGGACATAGAATCTCTGACTTAGTTGAAAATGGTGCTTGGAAACCATTGAAATTTGGTAGGGAAAATGGTCCAAAAGTATCTCACATTAACTTTGCAGATGACCTAGTCTTGATCTCTGAAGCTTCTACTGATCAAGCAATGCTCATTTAGAATGTGCTAACTGACTTCTGTGATAAATCAGGACAGAAGGTGAACTTTCTTAAGTCTAAGGTGTTCTTCTAAAAAAATCTAGTTGAGAATGTTACTGTCGAGCTTAGTAATATTCTGGGAATTGATAAGACTTTGGATTTGGGAATGTATCTTGGTGCTCCCCTTTTGCATCAGAAAGTTTCCAAAAACACTTACTCCTTTATCATTGATAAGATGAGGAAGAAGTTGTCTAGTTGGAAAGCCTCCTCCCTCTCTTTTGCTGGGAGAATTACCTTAGCTCAATCATCCTTGGCTAATTTTCCAGGGTATGTCATGCAAACAAGTTCTGTCCCTGCATCCATCTGTGATGAAGCAGAGAGATTGTGCAGGAACTTTATTTGGGGATCAACTGCAGACAATAGAAAGTGTCATCTGGTCTCTTGGAGGAAAATTTGCACTCCTAAGGAAGAAGGTGGTCTTGGATTCAGAGATTTGAGATCTATCAACAGGGCTTATATGATGAAGTTGGCTTAGAGTTTAGTGGCTGACTCGGATAAGCTTTGGGTTAGAGTTATGAAAGCTAAATATAATTGTGGTGTATTTTCTATTCCTAAAGTTGTCTCAAGAAGCTCATGTTCAAATGCTTGGAGAGCGATTGTAAATTTTGTCTTAGGATTTCGTCCATGTATTCTAAACAATTTGTAAATAGTCCATACCGTCATCCCTTTCTGTTAACTGCTGATGTGGCAAACAGAACGCCATATTAGCCATGCCACGTGGTGATCCATTTGCCATGTCCACAATTGACGGAAATAGATGACAGTATGGACTATTTATAAAATATTTGAGATTATAGAGACGAAATCCTAAGACAAAATTTTCAGAGACTAAAACCAAAATTGGTGAATTTTGTAAGAACAAAAACTTATATAAACTAATAAAAAAATCTCAAATGTCATTATGGGCTTTGGCCCGGCTCCTCTATCTTAAACAATAAAACAATTCATGATTCAAGCCTATAGACCTTTGCCAATCCTAAGTTCAAACCATTCCTCTATTTTAAGATTTTTCTTGCCGTGCGGCAAACTCTTTTGTATCTGATTAGGTGCCTCACCCATGAAGCACCGTTAACAGCCATACAATTTAACAATATTTTAATTAAGGGTGTAGATTAGTTCTGCCAAAAAATAAAAAAATGACTTGCTACCTATGCATATGGTGATCTTGTCTTCTATCATTTGGTTAATACGACTATCATGGATATTTAAAAGTACCAAAATATCCTTATCTTCTCTTGCAGCATGAAGACAAACCAATGACAGTCATGCTTAATTTCGTAGGTCGTTAATCCTTGTCTTCAATCCATTCATTTAAAAAACAACCACACAACAACAGTGGCAACAGAAAAAGAACAATGAACAAGTGAACAAATGGATAGAATAATGAATAAATGAACAAATAATTGAATTCTTTCATCACCAAATTTGAACAAATCAGCACCTTAACAAATGAACATGAACAGAACAATGAATACATGAGCATTCTTGCCTCATCAAATCTGTATAAATCAACATCAGAACAAGAATAATAATAATAAAAAAGAACTCCTAATCTTCATGGAGTTTTCACAAAGTTTGTGGATTTTCAAAGATGCAAAGCCATAACTTTCATATCTGCTTCACATCTACTTCAAAACCTCCCAGATTTGCAGACTAAACTTCAGGGTGTCGCCGGATCTATTTCAGACTGACATTCGGGGTGTCGGTGGATCCGTAAACGAGTTTGACTTTGCCGCCGCCATGAACACCACCACCTCCAACTTCATCGCCAGAGACTCCAGAAACTCGTCGACCCGGGGGTGCATTAGATCCACGAACGAGTCCGACTTCGTTGCTGCCGTGAATACCACCACCTCGAACTTCGCTGGCAAAGACTCCAGAAACTCGTCGACCCTGAGGCACTTCCGATCCGAGAACGAGCACCACCTCAAACTTCGCAGCCGCTTTAAACACCACCACCTCGATCTTCGCCGCCAGCGACTCCAGACTCTCGTTGACCTCGGGCCACTTCAGCATGTCTCATGGACTCGTCGTCGATGACCGAATGGACGACGAAGTCGAAGCGTTCCGAAGAGGCTCCGCCTCGGAGTGGACGAGGGTCTCGTCGAGGAAGACGTTCCTTGGGTGAGAGGCACAAGGGCAAATAGGGGAATAGAACTCTGCTCTGCTAATTACTAAATTAATAATTCCTCCAAAAATCTCTTTTTACAAATAAATGAAAAATCAATTTACCTAAGAAACTGGGTATCACAGGTCAAATTAGGGGTACAGGTGAGACACATAATAAGGTACCTCACCCTAGAATCCATCCACAATGACACACCTTCCTCATTCGAGTTATGATATTTGCACACCTGGGTTTGACACCCAGGTGAACACCTTGGTTAATCATGTGTAAATCTTTAGTTAATTCAGTTCATTATATGGTTAATGAGTTATATGAAGCTTATTTTCCATAATCATGTAAATATTTGGTTAATTATATGCAAATATCTGGTTAATTCAGTTCTTTATATGATTAATGGGTCATCATGAATTAACCAAATATTTACACGTGATTAACCATATAATGAACTGAATTATCTATTTATACCGATTAACCAATGTGTCAACTTTGGATATTAATTTTGGGTGTGCAAATATCATTTCTCTCCTCATTCGGTGCCACAACACAACACACAACCTCAAACAACAAAAGTAAAAAAAGCAAAAAAGTAGAAAACCCCAAAAGACATTGACGCCATCGGAACAAAAACAAAAAACAAAACAAAGGCTGCTGGAATCACCTGCTTTACTTTGTCCACCACTACTACACCACTCCCCACAAAAATGAAAAAACTCCAACCTCAATCAAATCCAATCAGAATCCCACCTTTATTAAACAAATCAAATTCCCCAAATCTCCACCCTCTGTTTCTTTCTACCAATCCATTTTCCCCATTCACACTAACCCCACTCACAACACACAGACACAAACACAAACACTCTCTCTCTATCTCTACATTTCCAACATTTCAAACACAACAGTGATATCTGTCGCCTTCAATTACGACTTTCCACCACTAGCACCCCATTTTCTCTCTCTCAATTGGGTATATAAAAATTAGGGCTTTTGGTTTTGGGCATGAGTCAAATTGCTGGTACTGGGACAAAGGACCCAGAGGACGAGCCCGTGGCTCAACCCCAATCCCAAGAGGTTGTTCCAAATCCAAAGGGTTCTGAATCAGTAGTTACTGTGAGTGGTGAAGAACAAGAGGTTGTTGTAGTAGCAGAAGAGAAGGAGAAGCCACCGTTGGATCATCATCCAGTTCCAATGGAGGAAGATTCAGTCAACCCCGCCACCGTTTTTTGCATTAGGCTTAAGCAACCTAAGTCCAACTTGCTCCACAAGATGAGTGTTCCTGAAATTTGTCGCAATTTCAGGTATCTGCACTTTGGGAGAAGCAAAAAAAAAAATTTAGGATTTTTCTAGCTTAAATTTATGCTTTTGTTGATGGGCTTTTGTTAAATTTTAATTTGGTTTTCATTTTTTCTTTTGGGGTCGTGAATTGGTAGGTTCTTTGTTTTGATATGACATTGCTGTTTCATATGAAGTACTTTTTTTTTATGTATTGAAATTTTGGAGGGGGTGGGGTGAAAGAAAGCATGGATTTAGCTGATAGAAATGTATGGAAATCGATGCAATTTGAACAAATGCAGACCATTAAGTGTGGTTGGACTGCTCCTGGGACCAGATTCTAACATGATTGATCATTTACTTCAGTTCACTTGATGCCAATATTTAGCATGAGTGATGTTTTAGATATATCTTATGCTTCTATGTTCTACCAATTCAACTAGTAAGTGCTTAGCTTTCTGGTAAGTGGTAATAGTTAGGGTGGTCAATGAGTTGTTCAAATGGATCGTATGATAGCAAATTTGATAATTTACGCTTGTTCTGACAATCTGTCTTAATGGCAACATCCATGCTTATAGTAAATCGAACCCTTTTATCAAAATTGTTGACTAGAGCAAATATGTTTACATTTTAAGTGGTAATTTGGAGGTTTTAAAAGATAAAAAGCTCAAGGGCCAAAATGATATCTTTCTCTTACAATATTTTTTTTTTTGAAATTTAACATAAGCATGTATTGTCTTTTCAAATAAATTTTTTTTAAGTAGTAAACACTAACTATATCAAAATAGTTAAGTTTCACCTGCTGTGTCAATGAGCTATGGATTACCATATCTGCAGTAAGATTTACACCTGAAGATATCGTGTTTACGTTACATTAATTTTCCTTCTTCCTGAACATTTTAAATCAGTTTAAATTCTTTAGAAATAAACCTCCTTCTATTGCCTTCAAAAGTTGGTTGTATATCCACTAACAAAAAGGGAAACTGAATTTTTTTATCTTGTTTGTTATTTCTACAGTGCTGTTTCCTGGTGTGGAAAACTGAATGCTATAGCTTGTGCAGCTGAAACGTGTGCCAGAATTCCAAGGTTTGTGTATTTTATCCGATACGTTTCCTACCTGAAAATCCTTGACCATGTGCTAGATGTTTTATTAAGAACAATACTTACTGTTTTTAAAAATGATAATCGAAAAAAGTTTAAAAGAAGAAGAATTGATAACCAGTTTCCATATTTGTTGGTTAATTAATTTTTCAACGAACTTTTGTATGGTTTTAGCTTTGGGCTCATCTTGAAGTTGTGAAATATAGTGGTTATCTACGTTAATAGATATAATCTGCTAGTTTTTGTAAGCCGTTAGTCAAGCTTATGGTGTCTGATTCTACATCAATATCTGTTGTTTGACTACTAAGCATTATAGTGCATTTGTGCAGCATCCTATACACCGGATCTCAACAAGTGATAGTTATGTTCTGTATACTAAGTTGGATGACCCATGTATGCACAAATTATAAGTAGGAATAGTTTAAGGGACCCTTTGTCGGTTCGATGTATTAAAAGTTAACCTATGTTATGCACATATGACATTTATTTGAAAAGAGTCAATAGGCTTCATAAACCATATCTTAACAAGCTTCAAAAATTAGTGTAAAAGGCAAGTTCTGAAGAGACAGCGGGAGAGTCTTTACATTGTCTAGGTGTTTGTAACTAGTGTACGGTACATACTCCTGGGAAACAGAACTGCTTGAAAGAGTCAGAATGGCTAAGGGATTGGATTGCTTGAAGGAAATGAGCATGACCAAGGTAAGAGATACACTGTTTGGAAGATGCACAATGGGAATACAAAGTCATAGCTAGAAATATGCATGGTGGGAAAGAAAAATTTCTTATCTGCATACCTATGTTATCAATCCCGGATATCAGCGCGGAGCGGCTGATCCCAAAAATGCTAAAGAGGGATAGCAGAAAGCGGGATGGCGGCTATTGCGAAGAATAGAAAACAATATATATAATAAAACAGTAGACATGTTACATAAAAAAAAAGTATACATAAAAAAGAAAGACAATATACTCAAATTAATTCCAATAACTCAAATTATAACTCAAACAGTATACAAAGTACAAACAAGTCAAATAACTTATTAAATAATCAATAAACTAAAATAGAAACATCAAAATAAATCAATATTACATCAATCACCTTTTTCTTCTTTGTTTGAACCATTGTGTCTGAAAAAAAAAAAAAAAAAAGCACTGCCACAACAGAGAGTGGGAACCTATTAAAAAAATAGTAGATGTTAGCTTATAATTCAGTTTGTTAAATAAAGTTAGTAAAAGTGTGATTAGTTAATGTAACTGTGAATTGGTTTGAATAGTGAACGTGTTGTTAGTAGTTAGTTGCCTATGTGCAAGTTATGTAAGTGTATAAATAAGAGCCTATGGCTAAGTGATGAATAAGAGATTTTTTGTGCATTATTCAGTTGATATTAGTGTGCTTTATTCTTCTCTGTTCTATAATCAGCGTGTCAGTGCTTGTGTTCTAACATGGTATCTAGAGTTGTTACGGTTCTGGACAGAGAGAGGTCTATGAGTGTATGTCCATGGCTGTAGAAATTGCAGAGATTGTGAGTGTGGATTTTTCAGTCCCTTTAGGGGTTCTTGATGGCAAGATTTTCGATCATTGGGTGGTGAAGATGAGAGTCATTTTTAATTTCCATGAGGTGCTGGAAGTTGTGAAGAAGGAATTCATGATGTGGAAGATAGTGCTTCCAAGAAGAGAGATTGGGCTCTCTTAATCCTCCATCAATGTGTGAATTCAGCCAATTTTGAGAAGATCTCCACTGCCAAGAATGCTAAAGAAGCTTGGGACATTTTGGGCGAAGCTTACGGAGGTGATGATAAAGTGAAGAGAAGTGCTACACAACAAGCATGATGGAAATTAATGGAGAGAAAAGGGAAGCAGAAGGGCACTAAAGGAGAAATCCCCATCAACAAATGAGGTCAAAATTCCCCTTCTGATTTTCCCACCGAAAGAGACAGAGACAAAGAAAATCACCTTTCCAACAATAACAATGGAGGATAATCACGCAGCTCCCGAATCCAACGGTGCCTCTCTTTCTCACAACAACGACCATGGTTGGCAAAAGGTTACCCATGCAAAACGATAGAAGAAGAAGACAAACGACAACAAGAACGTCTCTATCTCCGCGTGAATTCAAACAAGTTTCTTCACAATGGAACGTTATTTGGTGATGCGTTTTCCGGTCGCTGGAGCTTCACTTGGAGGACCAGCGCCTGTGAATCCTCGAGGCGCGCATGGCGACCGATGTTGAATTTGACGATGCTCCGACGAGATCGATGCAGCGGCATTGCGACGACTATGAAGATGATGATGACGATATTGAGGTGGAGCGTTCTGTTGAGAATGGGAAAGCAGATGAGGTGGAAAAGGTTTATGCGAATGATTTGAAAATGGTGTCAGATTCAGGGGTCTGTGCGAAGCGGGTGGTGGTGGATGCGCGGCATCACATGCTTGGCTTTATGGCATCGATCGTGGCGAAGGAGCTTGTGAACGTAACAGAGGAAGAAGATGATGCATGCAGGTGAAGTTTTGGAATTGACCCAGAAAAGTGTAAGGGTTGACCTAATGGGCCAGGCCCAAATCAAGGAAGAAGAAGGGGATCCTAAAAATGAAAATGGGCAAGTGAAGGCTATGAGTGAGAGATGCAAGGGGTTCTTTGTTCAACAAGGCCCATGATGATTGGACCAACTTCTAATAAAAATCTAGGCACACAGCAAAGGGCCTCATATCAGAATTTTGTTAATATTGTGCCTAATTTCTTTAAACTGTGGGATCCAGGAATAAAAATGGAGACAATGAAAAAAATTTGAAGGTGTGTATTTCTATGGTAAGCTATTGTGCTTTTAGTCTAACTGAATTAAGGGGGTGTGTTAGTTTATAATTCATTTTGTTAGTGTAAGTGTGATTAGTTGTGATTAGTTACTGTAACTGAGAATTGGTTAGAATAGTGAATGTGTTGCTAGTAGTTAGTTGCCTGTGTGCAAGTTCTGTAAGTGTATAAATAAGGGCCTATGGCTAAGTGATGAATAAGAGATTTTTTGTGCATTATTCAGTGTGCTTCATTCTTCTCTATTCTGTAATCAATGTTTGAGTGCTTTTGAGGGAATAGGAATTGCAAAGTAGCTTTTGAGGAAAGAAAAAACGGCAAAGTGTGGTTGGTATTGGGTAAGACAAAACTGAAGTGGCCGTGGGGTATTATAATAATAATAATAATAATATAGGTTTAGAAAGGATAAACTAATTAAATGGGCTGGGAAGTGTAATTTCGTCCGGTTCCCCTTCTAATTTAAAAGAAATCGCACACAAAAGCCCAAAAAACTCCACCTTTCAGAAAACGGGTAGTGCTGACCTGACCCAAAAAAACTCCGCTTTTCAAAAAACTTCACAATAGCGGTGCGCATCCGCCGCCACTGCCGTGATTGCGGTGTGTTTTGCGGCCGCTACTGCTGCTCCAGAAAAATGCACTGCACTTGCAAGAAGCATCGCACATAGGTGGAAATCCGCTCCGTGATCCCGCTATTCCCCGCTAACGCGGCGCGATTGATAACACAGCTGCTTAGCCAGCAAGATCTCAAAATCTGCCAAATAACATACCATATTCACCAAAAATAATATTTGGAAGCTTCAAACAGCAAAAAGATACTTATAATTGAATTCTAGAAACCCAAAAACATAGGAAATGAAACAAACTTGAAAACGATGAAGAGGGTAAATCACAAAGACTTGGTCAATGGGTTTGAAAACACTTTGTATTGAAAACAACTCAAATGGCATAAGTTAAATAATAGGGATCAGATGAAAATGAGAAAATATATTTGACTAATTGGACTTTTGATGATGTAAAACACTGATCTAATAATTAATAAAAGCAACCAAGCTTTATCTAGATATCTAGGATTGAAGAAAGTAACTGTTGTTATAGGTAGCTTTTTGTTTCTCCCACCTAACTGTTTATCAGGAGCCCATGATTCTTGTATTTTGCTTTGTTTGTCTTGTCTAGTTTCTTGTAGTGTTTTAAAAGTTTTATAATACAAAATGTGCTAAAAGATGGATTGTAACCAGATTTTCAGATCGATGTCAACATATTATATGCATATATTTAGGCTTATGCATTTATTAGACAAACCACAAGCAAATTTAAATGAACTTAGTGTGTTGCAAAATGCAAATGGGTTTGTTCACGTGCTTAATAAGCTGACTTCAATTGTGTCTGAAGTCCATATCATTTACTAAATGTTCCTTTTATATTTGTTCAAACATTTATTTTTACAAGCAGTAGCAGATGTTGTCTTACCCTGCTCAATCATGTATTGATTGCTCATTATAGTGGTTTGCTGACTCCTGCATGCTTTTGTTAGCAATTTGTAATGCTTATTAGTATTTTTGTTTTCTCCGTAGTTCAACTGCAAATCCACCATTTTGGATCCCTATACATATTGTGATCCCAGAAAGGCCGACTGAATGTGCCGTGTTCAATGTCATAGCAGGTATTTTGGTGTCATTGCTTCGTTCTATGATCATGGATGTTTCATTTTTGCTGTATCTAACACCAAAATTGGCTAAAGCAATATCTAAGTTACAGTTAGATTGTTGACTTATTTCCAATTCTCTTGCATTACCAGTACAAAGCTTGTGCTAATATGAGGCTATTCAACAGAATAATCTAGCATAAGCTAATAGTGACAATATTTGAATTTTTTCTTCGCATCTAATAGTATTTCTTTTATTGTCAAAAAATATATTGAATTTAAGATTCAAAATTAGAGTGCAAGACCTCTAGTTAAAGAAGAAATCTTCTAATTTTCAGATCTTGTAGCACTTTAATACATTGAATTAAACCAGTGGAGGACCTTGATTTCGCTAGCCTTTATGAACATCGAATGTTACAATACACGACGGGGTAGTTATTGTTGCCAAGTCTCTATGAAGCTAGAGTGCAGGCATGACACGGGGATATTGCAGATTTGAGAGATTATAGTATGCGACGTGACTATCATAGTTATCAATCCCGGATAGCGGTGCATAGCGGCCAACCCCAGAAACCGCTATAGCGGGATAGCGGGAGCGGGATGGCCGCTATTGCAATGTATATATACACAAGCTAAAAAAATTAAATATACACACGTGAATGCTAAAACATATCAGACTACCCAAAATTGCAAATAGAAACTCATAATTAATAGTCATAGTTATAGTCTTCATGTCACTAACAACAAAAGTAAAAAAAATAAAATAAAAAAATAAAATTTGAAGGAGGTAGTGGTGCAAATTAATTAACCTTAGTTTGAAAAACCGACAATACCCCCAAAAATGATCGTTAAATCGACAATATCCCCAAATATGACTGTTAGATGCCCATTTGTGGAGGGGTAAAAATGGATTCTTAACACACTTTGTTGTTGCGGCCGCTATTGCCACTATTTCCCGCTATTCTAGCCGCTATAGCAGCCGCTATTAGAAAATGCTATGCTATTCGAGCACCATAGCAGCTAGGGGCTGATCCGCTACGCTATGCCGCTATTAGCGGCGCTATTAACTACAGAGACTATGATACAAGATATAAAATTAGTACAAGGTTAACATAAAAACACAAATCTTAAACTAAAAGGGAGGAATAATGTTTTAAAAGTTAGCATGAGTCATTGCATTCTATGTAGTCAATCCCGGATAGCGATCAACCCCAAAAACGCTATAGCGAGATAGCAGATAGTAGGATAGCTGGCATTGCAAAGAGGGGGAGAGGAAAGTAAAGAGGTGGAGAAAGTGGGTTTGTGCGAGGAAGAAGATGAAAGAACCAGAAAGAAGAACCAAGGAACCAGAAGAACATGAGAAATAAGAACGAAGAACCAAAAAGATTGTGATGAAGGTCTGGTTAGAAGAGGGCAGTAAAAGTAAGGGTAAAATGGAAATTTACTAAGTTTAAGTAGGTAAATAAGACATTTGAAAAGATAGGGGGAAAATTAGATATTTGATGAGTTAAAGAAGGCATAATAGATATTTGAATAGTTAAATATATGGTAAAATGGTAAGGAAAAAGAGGCGTCTGGAATTTGGCCGCGATTTGTTGCCGGACAGCTGCTCCACAAGAACGCAATGCGATGGGGTATAGCGTCGTGCCATAATTGGCCACTATTGACTGCATAGATTGGAATCATAATAATATACCAACATTTATCTAGTTATTGTGGCATTTCCATACATAATGGTATAAAAATTCGAAAAGTAATTGTAACAAGTTGTAGAACACAATTAGGAATGTCTAAAAGTTCTGTGAAGTGTTTGACAAGGATACATGTTCGACACGGACACAACGACTATTTCAAAGTGTTTGTGCTTTATAGCTATGAAGTTGTATTTTCATTATAACAGGATTTCAAAGGGACAACATCACTAATTAGCAGACAAGTATTAAGGATCATGTGATTGGTAATATATGCAAATGCATCATTATCGTTCTCATTATTGTCGTCATAACCAATTTACTCATATTGAAAGAGGCAGCCCAGTGCATGAGGCTCCCAGTATACTGAGGTTTGAGGAGGGTCAGATGTATGTAAGCTACTCTGTCACTATGAACAGAGAGGCTGTCTCCCTTTCATGACTAGAACTTGTGACCCCCAAATCATATGGTAGCAATCTTAACTTTACACAATGGCTCACCCTATTACCACCAATTTACACAGAATGTTTTTGACAATTTTGGGTGGAATATTGATCAAATAAAAAGAAGCCCAATTTAATCTAATATACATTCTAGAATCCATAGGTCCTGTACATAGAAGAGCTGGAAAAAACAAGCAGCCAACTCATCTATACAATTTTCCTTGCCCTCAAATATGATAATGTTTGCTTTGATATTACCCAATTGAACTATTTCGATTTTTTTTTTTTTTTAAATTTGATTAGTTGTACTTGTATCTCCAGATTCTCCTCGTGATTCTGTGCAGTTTATTGAATGGTCCCCTACCTCTTGTCCCCGTGCATTACTGATTTCAAATTTCCATGGGAGGGTGACAATTTGGACTCAACCTTCTCAAGTAAGTGAGAATCATCAGTCTCATTCCTAGGGTTAAGTGGATGCTACTATTACATTATAACATATTTTCAGTTTAGTATAAATGTATAATTGCAAGATATCGTTGGTTTTCCAGTGGTAGTAGATTTTATGTCTAAGTTTGCTATTTGCCTGCAACCTTAATATCTTGCTAAACCTTATTCAGATTTCATAACCTCATGTATCAATGAGGTGATTTTGTAATCAAAGTATAGAAGGGAGACTTAGCTATGCATTATAGGTTAGCTCTTTAACGAAGTTAATGCAATTGACTTAGCTGTTAGCAACTGTGTTGCTAGTTGGTTGATCGTTTGCCCAACTTTACCCTTTCTTGACTTCTCTATAGCAAAGATTTGTTTGTGTTGTATGTTTGTTCCTCTGATAGTTTGTACATTCAGGGGCCAGCTAATCTTGTCCGTGATGCTACCTGCTGGCAGCATGAGCATGAGTGGCGGCAAGATATTGCAGTTGTTACGAAGTGGCTATCAGGGGTGTCTCCGGTATGTGGTTAACTGGTCTTCTACTGATGTCATGTTCAAATTTTCTCTACATTTCTTTTGATAAAGTCTCGCAAACATTTTATTTCTCTAACTTTGACCTTGAACTTATGTTGCTTTGTAAGGGATGGGAATATTCTCCCACTCCCACTCCCCCCTCCTACCTGCTTCCCTCTTTGTTTGGTAATTTTTAGCCATTGTCTTTCAATGGTTCGACCTCTGTGCAAATGTTGTCTTTTTTCTTTTTGAAATGAGCATTTAGTTCAGCATCTGCATACTATCATAATATCAACACAGTAAGACCATAGTTTCAAATTGTTATATTGTAATATGGATCCATTTTTTGCATAAAGATATTAAGCATAGACTTAAGAGTATTGATGCTTTTCTTTTTTGCTTATCCTTAAAATGACCATAGGATAGCATTGCAATCCTGTTCCTCTTGTCATTATTTCTTCTCTTCTGGTTGTTCCACTTGTGCAATGTATTCTTCTGTTCCTCCTCCATACAGTTGATCCCACGAATGGTTTGTAAAGCTGTTCTTGTAAGAGCTTCCATATCATTCTTTCACAAGAATGTCTCTTGTTTTAAGGTGTTTCTTTTGATGAGCTTTTCATCTTGAGTCTTGACTATTTAATTCATTCTGTATAAGGAATTGCTTTTGTTGATAGTTATAGTGTCTACATTTATGATTATGTGCAGATCTTTTAAACTTATGCCAACACATGGTGATAATATCTTTTGGATGTCATTCTTTAAAAATTGGGGAGATTCTAGTCTCTTGATTTAAATTGAGCAGAATTTAATTAGTTTATTTTTTAATCTGAACCAACTGCTTTTTGAAAAAACCAGTATAGGTGGCTTTCATGCAAATCGAGCACTCCTGCCAATTCAAAGTCGACATTTGAGGAAAAGTTTCTTTCACAGCAATCTCAAACTTCAGGTCAATTCTTCTATTTACACTTTTTTTTGGTTGCCCTTTTTTGGGTACATTGGATGCTCAGGCACTTGGGTAGGAGAGGGGGAATAGTTGGAGCCTAACATTGGATTGATCCTCCAACAATATCACACTGAAACCTTCTTTTTTTCAAAAAAAAGAAATTCCATTTAGAAGGAATAGGATTACAAGATAGGACTATAGGAGGATATGACATCCTCCACCAAAAAACTACAGAGATATATAATTGTGGCAAAAGCAGCCCAAAAGCTAAAAAAAAATTGAATTAAGGTGTCCAAATTCTATACATATCTTCTTAAGAAAACAAAAAGAAAACACTTAGTGCTTGTTTGCTTTGTTTTCAGTTTCCTGTTTTAAAAAATAATTACAAAACTACCACCTTGTTTTCATTCTGTTTTCTGTTTTCAAAGATTTGTACAGGAAACAATGAAATAGAAAAAGTTGTTTTCAGTGTTTCCTGTACAAATTTCTGAAAACAGGAAACAAAATGAAAACAAGGTGACAGTTTGTAATTATTTATGAAAACAGAAAATGAAAACAGGAAACTGAAAACAAAACAAACATGTCCTTATGAGCTAAGATATTCTGTCATGTTGCAAGGCAGGCCAATCTCTCTGCATATCTATAAAAGAAACACCTCTAAAGACACCATATGCTGAATACAACATACAAGCCAACAAAATGACCCTATCTCAAATGTTATGTACAGATGAAGTTCCCTTCAAGATTCTGGCATTCCTTTCCAACCACAAGCACCAAAGCATAGGAAACACAGCACACCGCCACAGATTTTAGCATCATCACGGAACCCAAGACCTCTAAAACTAATAAGAAGAAACTGATGCAAATCCTTAGGGCAGTCCCATTTTTCTTCAAAGATTCCAGAAAGCTTATTCCAAAAGAAAGTTCACAGCTGAACAATGCAAAAAGTGATAAGTCCTGTTTTCTGAACTAGACCAGCACCTCACACAAATATTATGGGACAAAGCAATGAGTGGTCTGCACTTTTGTAACATGTCATTAATGTTAATCCTGTTAAGATAAGCAGGATCAAACCTCTAGGCATTGTCATCACACCCATGTCTTGAAAACCAGGGCTAGTGCCAATTGAGCTACCGGTGTGTTTTCAATTTTTGTGTCGTCATACTAGCACAAATTTTGTGTGGTGATGATGGCCAATGCCATGATGACACCCAACATTTCCTCTATTTGATTGCATATTTGTTGTTTATTCATTTGGCATGTTTTCTTTTAAAATAAGTATTCTGAAGCTTTATTTATTAAATAGTACTATGCTTGTGTATCTGATGCATGCAACTCTTTTGATTTCAGCTAGATGGCCCAATTTTCTTTGCGTCTGTTCTGTGTTCTCATCAGGCTCAGTTCAACTTCATTGGTCCCAATGGCCTCCTAGTCAGAATGGCACAACACCCAAGTGGTTTTGCACTAGTAAAGGACTCTTGGGTTGTGGGCCCAGTGGTATTATGGCTGGTGATGCTATCATAACAGACAGTGGTGCTATGCATGTGGCAGGTGTACCAATTGTTAATCCATCCACCATCGTTGTTTGGGAGGTTACACCAGGGCCTGGAAATGGTTTCCAAGTAACTCCAAAGACAAGTACCACTTGTGGTGTCCCGCCTCTTAGCCCACCCAACTGGGGCGGTTTTGCACCTTTAGCTGCATATTTATTTAGTTGGCAAGATTATCTATTATCTGAAGCAAAGCAAGGGAAAAAAACAGACAGACCAAAATCTTGGTGATGCTGTACCTCTATACTGCTCACCAGTTTCAAATTTTTCAGCATATGTGAGTCCTGAAGCTGCAGCTCAATCTGCAGCAACCACTACATGGGGTTCTGGTGTAACAGCAGTGGCCTTCGATCCAACTCGTGGCGGTTCTGTGATAGCTGTTGTGATTGTTGAGGGTATGAAGCTGATTCTGATTATCCCCCCCCCCCCCCCCCTCAAACTAGTTTGCAAATT
This sequence comes from Echinosophora koreensis, assembly GCA_035048595.1. Taxonomy (NCBI): domain Eukaryota; kingdom Viridiplantae; phylum Streptophyta; class Magnoliopsida; order Fabales; family Fabaceae; genus Echinosophora; species Echinosophora koreensis. Next base: position 1,934,683 of record JAPCYP010000025.1, on the reverse strand, counting down.
ATTGAGTGCTAAGATGCACCTTCACTGATAATGAATTTATTTATTTATCCATCTTCACTTATGTTACCTTTTATTTTTGCCTCCTTCCCTGTTTCTGGTATTTCAACTCCTCCTCTTAACATTGTAGTTTACATTCATCTTGATTGGACCCATTTGGGGAAATTACACTTACCTCCTTGAGGTTTGACTTAATTACACCCCAATACCTTTCTTTTTTCTAAAGTTACTCTCACCTCCCTTTGGGGAGATGAGATCTGTGTAATTTCAATCATCACCCTTCAGGAGAGCTAAGTGTAATTATAACATAGACCTCAAGGGAAGTTGGTGTAATTTCTGAAACAGAGGGGTTCCAAGCTTAATTAAGCTAAATCTCAGGGAAGGTTAGTGTAATCTCCCCTATTGGTTAGTTCTGTGAAGGGCTTTAAAGATAAGTGAAGCTCTATTGTGTTTTTTGTTCGTGTTATTAAAGTTAAAACCATATGTAAGGAACATGGGGCTTAAAATTTTTTTTTTTCCACAGAGGACATACTATATTCCTACATTTCTTTTACCATCTACATTTCTGCTTCATTACTTTCTTCAATTTAATTATTTTATTATTCAAAATGGAATAATGTGCTCGATCCTGTACTATTTCCTATATTTTTGTGGTCAATAGTTGCCCCTCATCAATATTGCTGTCTTGGTGTAATTTTACAGTCTGCTTAGCTCGCTCTTTGTTCCACCCAAACACCACAATCAGAAGTATTTACTTTCTTTGTGCTTGAAGCTTACAACTGACTTGGGCAAATCTTGTTAGAATCTGGGTTTTGTAAGTCAAACCCATTATAATAACCTTATACTGTGGTCAAAGCCGTCTGTTATCATTTGAAAAGTAACTAATCTGTTACAAAAACAAATTAATTTTAAGTATCCTCAGTTGACAAGAAAATTTTGAATATTTAATAATTGCTAATGGAACATATACATACAAGCAATATCCACTTCCCTCCTTGCAGCAAACTTGTACTATTCATCCTATGGCAAGCTAACATGATTAGCTAAGATCCAGTAAATTAGTAGCACCCATATACTTATCTAGCCTTCTTTAGACCTCTAGGTTGTGACAGAGTAATGCATGTATGCCAAAATTGATACCAGATATTTTATGTGCAGAGATAATTGATCTAAGAAATTGATGTGTTTTACCTGTACAGGACAGTACATGTCCCCTTATGATCCGGATGAAGGCCCATCAATTACTGGGTGGAGAGTGCAACGCTGGGAATCATCTTTACAGCATGTTGTTCTCCATCCTATATTTGGGAACCCTACTTCTAGTATGGGTGGGCAACCGCCTATGCAAACTGTTTGGCAGTCCAAAGTGGACCTGAGCATACCACCAACAAATGATTTCAAGAACCATCAAGCACCTGCAATTGGAATAACTACTGATGTGCAAAAGGCAACTGAGTCTGGTTCTGATAAGTCAAAAGGGGTCAATTTTGATCCATTTGATCTTCCAAGTGATGTTAGGACACTTGCACGAGTAGTTTACTCTGCTCATGGTGGTGAAATTGCCATTGCTTTTCTTCGGGGTGGAGTCCACATCTTTTCTGGTCCAAATTTTACACCTGTAGACAACTATCAGATTAATGTTGGATCTGCAATTGCTGCTCCTGCGTTTTCTTCAACAAGCTGCTGTTCAGCTTCTGTTTGGCATGACTCTAGTAAGGACCGTACAATATTGAAAATAATTCGGGTGCTTCCTCCTGCTATTCCCATTAGTCAAGTAAAGGCCAATTCATCAAGTTGGGAGCGTGCAATTGCTGAAAGGTGATCTCATAAACCCCTTTTAGTTTGAGACATGTTAACTGTTTCTTAATATTCCTATTAATTTACAGCTTCTGCTAATTTTTGTCAAGTGTGCTAGATTGTGGAATCTGTGATTTGTTTCTTTTTCCTGGTTTCTGCTACTTTGCTAACACCTGTCAGAAAATCAGGTTTTGGTGGAGCCTTTTGGTTGGAGTTGATTGGTGGGATGCTGTGGGCTGCACCCAGAGTGCTGCTGAGGATGGCATTGGTAAGGAGATGCTTGTTATTGTTGAATTGGAGGGCCTTAGGAAAGAAAGAAAGAAAAGAGAGAATAGAAACTCGGAATGATGTGAAATGGATATTAATCTGATGTGATGATCATATGTTACAAAAGACAAACCTAAGAGTCCTATTTATGCCAATAATAGAATCCTAGTCCTAATAAAATAAGGAAACAAATGACTTACTAAAGATAAGATAAAACCACTAAGGATAAGATACAAGACTCCTAAAAAATAAGATAACACAATAATCCCTAAGATAAAAATAAGACATTTTTAGATATTCTACTCTCCCTCAAGTTAAAGCTTACTAAACTTTGAGCTTGTTACAAAATATAACTCAATGAAAATAATAAAAATTGAGCTCCACGAAAACAATGGTTGGTAAGGCAACTCAAAAATGCTATAGATGTCAGAAAAGAATTGCTGGAAAGATAACTCAACAAGACAACTGGAACAATCATCATCTTGGCAGAATTTCTTGGCAAGCAACCAAGCACAACAAGGTCTGACTTCTCAAAATCGCATTTGGAAGCTTCAAACAACAATGTTAGAGACCCAAAAAACTTGAAATTGAAATTAAGGCTGACATCTGCTTCTGTGACGGAGAGCCAGTGTATATGAGACTGATCTTGGCTGGTGTGAGTCATAATCAACATAAGTTACCATCGGAATGATTGTTGACGGGGTCTAGAAGAGAGGTGACTAATCATAGTTCTGGGTTTTTGGGAACTCGGCAGCGGAATAATGACGAGGCAGATCATGGAAGATGGTATTGGCGTGATACCATGTTGAATTGGAGGGCCTTTGGTAGGGAAGAAATAAAAGAGAGAATAGAAACTCAAAATATTGTGAAACTGGTATTAATCAGTCTTAAATTTGGGTTTTGGCCTAACTCAACTCCAAAAGCTAACTTGTAAGGTGAGGGTTGCCCCTTACTTCTAAGCACTTTTCAGGCCATATCACTATCCAATGTGGGACTCCAACACACCCCCCTCACGCCCAGGACTGGACATCTGGAGCGTGAAGTTTGCAGGACTGGACATCTGCGGGTGGCCCAATGGATCTAGGATAGGCTTTGATACAATCTTAGAATTTGAAGGGTTTTAGGTAGGGAAGGAGGAAAAGAGAGAAAGAAACTAACAAACAGTAGACTAATATTGATTTGATATAGTGATGATGTGGTTACAAAAGACAACCCTAATAGTCCTATTTATATTAAAAGTAGAATCCTAGTCTTGATCAAATAGAGAATCAAATCATAAAATATAAATAAGAAATAAATCCTATGAGATCACCTAGGATACTCTAAGATATGCTAAGATATGAAAAGATATTATTAGATATTTCTCTGATTTTCTAACACCCCCCCGCCCCCCCCTAAGCTAAAGCTTACTAAGCTTTAAGCTTGTTATATGAAAACAATGTATATTCCCCCTCAAATTAAAATTTAAATAAAAAACTAAGCTCCACGAAAAAAATGGTTGGAAGGCAACTCAAGAATGTTGGAGAGGCCGGAGAGAGTTGCTGGAAAGATAACTTAGCAAGATAGCTGGAATGATCATCAGCCTGACAGAAATTTCTTGGCAAGCAATCTAGCAGCAAGGTCCGAACTTCTCAAAACCGTATTTGGAAGCTTCAACAACAATATCGGAGACCCAAATTATTTCAAATTGAAATTAAGTTAGACAACTACTTCAGGGACTGAGACGAGGCTAGTGCATCTGGGACAATAGGCCAGGGCCAGTGCATCTGGGAGAAAGACGGGTCAGTGCATCTAGGAAAAGAGCCGGACCAGAGCATCTGGGACAATGAGTTGGGCTAGTGTGAGTCATAGCCAACATAAGTCAATCATCGACGGAAATAGAAGTCACGACTAATATGATTCATATGTGGGAAAAGAGTCACCACTGGAATGATCATCGGTGGGAACAAAAGTCACCACTAATATGACTCATCGGTGGGAAAGGAGTCACCACCGGAATGATCGTCGGTGGGAAAGAGAAGCCACTGGTATGATCCATTGGTGGATAAGAATTGCATGACAAACACTGAAGTAGCAAAACATAACCAAAGAGAGCCAAACACATCGAGGTGGTTGCTGAAAAGTGGTCTATCGAGGGAGGTGAGAACAAATCCGGAAAGAGGGCTGGCCAGCAGTCACGGCGAAGGAAATAATGGTCGGAGAGGTGGTCGGACGTGCCGCCACACGCTGCTAAGGCACGTGCCTGGGTCTTTGAAGCTGAAACTTTGGCAGCAGGTAGATCGGAAGGGGACGAACCTGTTGGTTCTCCTGAAAATTCTGCGTTGGCGGCGACGATTGCCGGAAAGGTGAAGGACGCGTCAGAAAAGAACAACACAACGGAGGAGAGAAAAATGGCAGGTTTTTTTTTGGCATGCAAAGAAGATGATAAGAGTTCCTTAATACTTAGTGGAACTCCGTAGCGGAATAGTGATGGGTCAGGTCACGGAGGATGGTACCGCTCTGATCTCTTAAATTTGGGTTTGGGCCTAACTCAACCCCAAAAGCTAGCTTGTAAGGTGAGGGTTGCCCCTTACTTATAAGCACTTTTCAAGCAATATCACTATCCAATGTAGGACTCCAACACATCCCCCTCACCTCCCAGGACTGGACATCTGGAGCGTGAAGTTTACAGGACTGGACATCTGCGGGTGGCCCAATGAATCTAGGATCAGCTTTGATACCATCTTAAATTTGCTCAACCCCAAAAACTAGCTTGTAAGGTGAGGGTTGCCCCTTACTTATAAGCACTTTTCAGGCAATATCACTATCCAATGTGGGACTCCAACAATCAGATATGATGATCATGTGTTTTAAAAGACAAACCTAAAAGTCATATTTATATCTTAGATTTTGGGTCTAACTCAACCCTACAAAACCGGCTTGTAAGGTGAGGGCTGCCCAAACTTTATAAGCACTACTTAGGCCATATCTCTAGGTGATGTGGGACTAAACACACCCCTTATACCCAGCACAATGTTGGTGCTGGTGGCTGCAATGAAGACAGGACAAAGTTGCCACAATTAAGGCGGCTAGGGGAAAACCGCAATTAAGGCGGATTTCCAACACACCCCCTCACGCCCAAGCCCAATGGGCTTGGAGCATGGATGATGCGGGCAACCCAACAACGGATCTAGGATAGGCTCTGATACATCTTAGATTTTGGCCTAACTCAACCCTACAAAACCGGGTTGTAAGGTGATGACTGTCCAAACTTTATAAGCATTACTTAGGCCATATCTCTAGGCGATGTGGGACTAAACACACCCCTCATACCCAGCACAATGAAGGTGCTGGTGGCTGCAATTGAGGCGGCAAGGGACAGACCGCAATTAAGGTGGATTTCCAACATTATACTAATAATTGAATCCTAATCCTAATAAAATAAGGAAACAAATAACTTACTGAAGATAAGATAAAACCCTTAAGGATAAGATAAGATAACACAATAATCCCTAAAATAAAAATAAGATATTATGAGATATTTTCAGATATTCTAAAAGTTATTAAGTCCTCCTACTATTTTTTGTTTTCTTCAAGTTTGTGCCAGAGAAAAATATAAAGGAAATTTGATTTTCTGTTTCATATATGCACTCTTCTTGAAAACATCTGCATAATATGCTGCTGGTGCTGTATATTGACAAGTGATCCTTATTTTCTGGTTTCAGTTTCACTTAACAGCGTTATTGCAGTCTTGGATGCGGATTTCCATTCTCTTCCTAGCTCCCAGCACAGGCAACAATACGGTCCTGTAAGTTACTGCTGAACTATCACCATTTGAGCATCCTGTCGTTGGCTTTCATAATTTACTCCAATTTGTTCATCAACCTCTTCATTGTTAGCTGCAGAGGGGTTTCGTTCTTTTTTTTCTGTTAACTGTGATGAGAGAGTACATTGTTTCATATTAAGCTGTTGGTGGAATGTTTCATGCAAATAACATTGGAATTGGACCCAGCAGGAAATGCTGGCTATTAACCATAGTGCATTGTATCTTGAAACTTTTTCGTATATCATTAGGAATAAGCACTATGTTTATTGATCGTCCTTACTGAATAATCTCTGGAGGATAAAAAGCTGAATTTGTTGTTGTAACTGTTCATAGTTGATGTTTGATTTCAGCCAATGCCTCAAACTTTCATATGGTTTTGAATTGTTTGAATATCCATATGGATTTTAGTGTGAATCTGACTTTTACACTCCCAGAAAATCTGCTGATGTTAGGATAGAAGGGAAGTTAGAACCGTAAGATTGGGTTCAATTAGATAAATAAGGAGGATAAGCATAGAGAGCATCCAGAGAATAATATTTTGAGACTTAGGGGAAACCCTTGCAGGGAGACCGCTCTCCTTGTTTTGTTCGTTTTCAGTCAAACAATAAAATCCTTTTTTTCCTTTTCTCTATTTCCGTCGTGGGTTCCTAACAAATATTGTTAGGATTTTAGGGTGGTTAGGACAGTTAGTTAGAAGGGGTTAGGTTAGAACTTAGATAAATAGAGGAGTAAGGGTAGAATTGTATTTTTGAGAGAAAGGGGGAAACACTTGGAGGAGAGTTTCTGTCCTTGTTCTATTCAAATTCTGTCGATCAATAAAATCATTCTTTTCTTTTCTCCATTTCCATCTTGGGTTCTTAACAAATTGGTTCGATCCCCTATATATCTTGTAGGGGAAGGAATGTAGAATTCGATTTCTTGAAGGAGGTAAACAATGGTCATGGACTCGTTTGCGAGATTCCAACATTTCTCTTAAAATTTGGGTTTGGGCCTAACTCAACCCCACAAAGCTGGCTTGTAGGGTAAGGATTGCCCAAGCTTTATAAGCACTACTTAGGCCATATCTCTAGGCGATGTGAGACTAAACACCCCTCATACCCAACACAATGAAGGTGCCGGTGGCTGCAATGAAGGCAACACAAAGTTGCCGCAATTAAGGCGGCTAGTGGCAGATCGCAATTAAGGTGGATTTCCAACAATTTCTAAGATTAAGCAAATGCTACATTGTTGATGAAAACTCAATGGCGAGAATAAAAGGGTGGAGAATCCACTTGAGATCAAGAATATTGAAGGGATGTGAGAGACCAAGCATATGCTAGGTAGGTTAGTGGATGAAGAAACATGGACTTGATGGTTAGGAAGAAAGGTTGGCTAACCTAGTGGTTGAGTTGTGTGAGGTCGAGAAGATGTTAGAGGAGATTGTGGTAGAAGAAAACGATGAACAACTCGTTCAAGAGACATCGAATTCGCTGCAGACTAAGTAGAAAATGGAGGAACAACATCAAGGCGATTCCGATTCCATCGTTGAAGAATACTGTTCTTTGGCTTGGAATGTTGTAGAGTTTGAGAATGATAATGGCTTCTTCACAATGCCAGCATCCACGGTTTCAGATCAGGAACCCAGGATGAGTGATGGCTTCAAGGTTGCGGAAAACGCCTTGTGGCTGTGAAAGTGCCTTTCAAACACGGTTTTGCCATCATCATCAACTCCAACACAGTCAACACATAGAATGTTGTGTTGGATGAGTGGATAAACTAGACAAGATAAGAGTGGGGATGAATGCATCAGAGAGAAAGTTGATATAGCACCTATTGTAGATAAGTGGTAGAATCTCGCCTTAGGTGTGGAGAAGACCTAGACAAGCCTAGTGAGGAGACTAGCCTTATGGTTAGCGGTAGACGGAGACCAATAAAACTATAGGCAAAACCTTTGAGAAGGATTTAAATGTAAATGATTTGTCTTAGACATGATTTACAATAAGGCATTATGACATCGTTTGGTCCATGTAGCCGACTCCACCTAGTGGAAAAAGGCTTGGTTGGTATTGTTGTTTCTTGGCCAGCTCGAAACTTCTTGGAACCCACCTACGCCCAATGCCGATACTTTTCTGCTGCTTCCAGACCTACTGTATTTGACCATTGCAGCAACTTTCAATGAGATGCAAAGTGAGCTAACTATTTGGTTTTTGACCCTGGAGGTGCTCGGCCTCCTACATCAATGGCTTCCATGGGATATGTTGGAAATCCGCCTTAATTGCGGTTCGCTCCTAGCCGCCTTGATTGCGGCAAGTTTGGGCTGCCTTCATTGCAGCCTCCATCACCTTCATTGTGCTGAGTATGAGGGGTGTGTTTAGTCCCACATCGCCTAGAGATATGGCCAAAGTAGTGCTTATAAAGCTTGGGCAATCCTCACCTTACAAGTTAGCTTTTGGGGTTGAGTTAGGCCCAAACCCAAATTTTAAGAGGATACTTGAAGCACGAGGCTTATTCTCTGATTCTTGTGCTCGGTGCTGAACTGCTGATGGCGATAACTACTTGGGTGTTTGTACCTTTGACATGTTACTGTTTTCCATATTTAAACCTTGAGGTGGCTCATCGCATCTAGAAACCACCGCAGTCCTGGCCTTGTAATGGAGACAACAGAAGGGTGGAGGTGGAGAACATTTCATATATGGTGATTAGGACCTTTGGGTAATGAATGAGAGAAGAATTCATAGAGAGAGATAGAATCAAGAAATTGTAATTTTCATTTCTAAATATCTAACTGTTACAGTAGGCTTTATATAGCCTTGTAGGGATAACTGCTTTACAGTTGTAGTTAGGTAATCATAACTGAATTATGCTGACTCAGCATATTCAGTTATGCAGTACACAATACCTAAGCTTGTACTACACTCTTACACTTGTACTATACTCTAGTAGCCTCGCCTCAAACTCAACGTGGTTGCTGTAAGCAGACCACATTGAGTTTGGTTCTAAGATCAGCAAATTTGGAATAGGAAAGGGGTTTAGTAAGAGAATCTGCTAGCTGGTCTGCACTGGGCACATGAGTGACTTGCAGAACCATAGATAGGACCTTCTCTCTAACAAAGTGAATATCCAATTCCATGTGTTTGGTCCTTGCATGAAGTACTGAGATTGTCACAAAGTAGTTGAGGAGCAGTGAATGGAACTCCAAGTTCAGTGAGCAGGGATTGGATCCATAAGGTTTCAACTATAGTGTTTGCCATACTCCTGTACTCAGCCTCAGTACTGGAATAGTGAAAGGACTAGCAGAAGCAGCAGGTTTCAGTAGAAGACCATAGTGCATAGAACCTTTTAGGTACCCGAAGTATCCTCTTGACTGCCTGCCAGTGGGTCTCAAGAGGGTTTGCCACCATGAATTGGCATACCTTATTGACACTATATGCAATGTCTGTTCGAGTTAGAGTGGCATATTGGAGAGCCCCAACAATTGACCTATAAAGGTGAGGAACTGAGAGGGAATCAGTGCCAAAACGGGTGAGTTTACAATTGCTCACCATGGGTGAGGAGATGCCCTTAGCTTTAGTCATGTTAGCTTTGCTTAGCAAGTCCCTGACATACTTAGTTTGGGTTAGTAAAAGCTCTCCTATGGGCAGATGTTTCCCTTCAACTCCAAGAAAATAATCAAGGTTCCCTAGTTCTTTAAGAGCAAACTGAATGTTGAGCTTCTGAATAAGGTCCTGTACCATTGCAGCCAAGGATCCAGTGATGATAATATCATCAACATAGACTAGAACATAGAGTGTTGAGGAACCTTTGGAGTAGATAAACAGGGAGGGGTCACACTTGCTTGTGCTGAACCCGAATTGAACTAGAGCAGTGGCCAGTCTTTCATACCAGGCCCGAGGGGCCTGTTTTAGCCCATAAAGTGCTTTATAAGCCCTCCAGGGTTTGAACCATATATAGGCCTCCTCACTCAAAATGCCATTGAGAAAGGCATTATTTACATCAACTTGTTTGATAGACCATTTGAAAGTAAGAGCCAAGGTTAGGATGACCCGAATTGTCACAGGTTTAACTACCGGTGAGAAAGTTTCATGAAAATCAAATCCATGTTGCTGGTGAAAACCCTTTGCAACCAGCCGAGCCTTGAACTTGTTGACAGTTCCATCAGGGTTCTCCTTGACCCTAAAAACCCATTTGCATCCAATAGCAGCCTTGTTTGAGGGAAGAGGGACCAGAGACCAAGTTTTATTCTTTAGAAGGGCAGTGTGCTCTTCTCTCATGGCAGCAAGCCATTGAGGATTGGACAGGGCCTCTTTAACAGAGTGAGGCTCAACATGACTTAAAAAGAGCCGAGGAGGGAGGAGTCCAGTTTTGGACCTAGTTAGCATAGAATGAGTGTTTGCAGGTGGTGGAGGAGGAGAATGAGGTGATGAGGACTGACTTGGCAGAGTTAGACAATGTGGGAGATGAGGTGACAGGTTGATCAGGTAAAGTGATGGGTGAGATTGAAGATGAGTTATCTGGTTGAGTTGGTGGAGGGCTGGATTGGTTGGAGGAAGGCTGGGCAGGTTAGGGTGAGGAGATACTTGATCCAGATGAGGGTGGAGAGGGAGGATCATGTTGATTTCGGGGTGTGGCAGCAAGGGGTGGGTACTCAGGAATAGGAATAGAGGATGGAAAAGTAAGGTACATTAGGAGTAGGAACATTGGAAGTAGAAAACAGTTTTGGGTAGGGATACATTCATTGAATAAAACATCTTTTGAGATATAAATGCGACCATTTGAGTCAAGGCATTTATGGCCCTTGTGTTGAAGGGACAGGCCAAGGTAGACACATTCGGAGGACCTAAATTGCATTTTATGCTGATTGTATGGCCTCAAGAAAGGAAAGCAAGCACACCCAAAGATTCTTAAGGTAGAGTAGTCTGGAATAATGCCTGTTAGAAAAACAGAGAAATATCTTATAATATCTTTTCATATTTTAGAGTATCCTAGATGATCTCTTAGGATTTATTTCTTAATTATATTTTATTATTTGATTCTCTATTTGATTAAGATTAGGATTCTATTTTTAGTATAAATAGGATTACTAGGGTTGCCTTTTGTAATCACATCATCATTATATCAAATCAATATTAATCTTATTATTTGTTGGTTTACTTCTATCTTTTTCTCCTTCCCTATCTAAAACCTTCCAATTCAACATGGTATCAGAGCCAGACAAAGGTACCATCCTCCGTGACCTGTCTCATCACTATTCCCCCGCGGAGTTCCGCTAAGTATGAAGGAACTCTAATCATCTTGTCATCATCTCAGCCATATAAAATAAAATAAAATAAAATATATCCAGCCATTTTTTCTTTCCTCCGTTGTGCTCTTCTATTCCGGCGCGACCTTCTTCTTTCCGACCTTTGTTCCTGTCCTGTTAGCCGCCGTCAGCTGCCGTCCGCCGTAGTCTCCGGCCGCTGTCCCCAACACCGGACTCGCCTGCCACCGATCTGTCCAGCCATTCAGACATCACCGTCATCAGCCTCCAGACGCTCCCACACGCACGTTTCCTCTGATCAGCGCACAGACGCACGCGCTTCCCTTCCTCCGGCACGTGACGGAGCGTCCGACCACCGTTTCGGCCGTAGTTTCCAACGCCGAACTCGCCGTTCCCTGCTCTCTCTACATCTGTGCTCACCTCCTTCATCGGACTTTTTTGAGTAACATCTCTGTGTGTTGTACGGTTCAGGTACTTGTGATTTCGGTTATTTGCAGTTGTGTTCTGACCCATGTGGCTAGTTCTACCTTCTCAAGTACTCGTACGGACTCCTCCAAGGTCTTGAGTTATGATTTGTTGTGTTCCAAAACTCAAATCTTTTCTCCGTTTTAGTGTATGCTTCTCTGGTATTTGTCATGCAATTCTTATCAACTAATGGATCATACCAGTGGCTTCTCTTCCCACCGACGATCATTCCGGTGGTGACTCCTTTCCCACGGATGAATCATGTTTGTGGTGACTTCTATTTCCGTCGATGATTGACTTATGATTGACTGATGTTGGCTATGACTCACACTAGCCCAACTCGTTGTCTCAGATGCTCTGGCTTGGCTCTTTTTCCTAGATGCACTGGCCCGTCTTTCTCCCAGATGCACCAGCTTTGGCCCCTTGTCCCAGTTGTATTGGCCTCGTCTCAGTCCCGGAAGTATTTGTCCACCTTAATTTCAATTTTAAATAATTTGGGTCTCCGATATTGTTGTTGAAGCTTCCAAATACGGTTTTGAGAAGTTCGGACCTTGCTGCTAGATTGCTTGCCAAGAAATTTCTATCAGACTGATGATCATTCCGGCTATCTTGCTAAGTTATCTTTCCAGCATCTCCAACATTCTTGAGTTGCCTTCCAACCATTATTTCCGTGGAGCTTAGTTTTTTATTTTAAATTTTAATTTGAGGGGGAATATGCATTGTTTTCGTATAACAAGCTTAAAGCTTAGTAAGCTTTAGCTTGAGGGGGAGTGTTAGAAAAACAGAGAAATATCTTATAATATCTTTTCATATTTTAGAGTATCCTAGATGATCTCTTAGGATTTATTTCTTAATTATATTTTATAATTTGATTCTCTATTTGATCAGGATTAGGATTCTATTTTTAGTATAAATAGGACTACTAGGGTTGCCTTTTGTAATCACATCATCATTATATCAAATCAATATTAGTCTTATTATTTGTTGGTTTACTTCTATCTTTTTCTCCTTCCCTCTAAAACCTTCCAATTCAACAGTGCCAAAAAGGGCATGAAAGGGAGAGGAATGGGACTTTAGAACGGCTGTGGGTAGCCTATTTATCAAGTGAACAGCTTGAGTGAAGCTGTGGTCCCAGAATTTCAGTGGTAGGGATGCATGGGACAACAAAGTAAGTCCCATTCCAACAATTTGCCGGTGTTTACGCTCTGTTGTCCCATTTTGGTGAGATGTGTGGGGACAAGTGAGTCTATGGACAATACCTAGATTTGCTACGAATTTGGAGAAGGGTCTGAATTCCCCTCCCCAGTCAGTTTGCACAGCCTTGATTGTGGCTGAAAACTGGGTAGAAACAAGGGTTGAAAACTGTTTAAAGGCATTCAAAGCATCTGATTTTTGTTTTAGAAAATATATCCAGGTAAAAAGGGTGTATGCATCCACAAAGGTTATGTAGTAAGTGTATCCACCATAAGATTGATAAGGGGCTGGTCCCCAAAGATCACTATGTATTAGTTCAAAGGGAGTGGGGTGAATAGATGTAGAGGGTGGTGCATGTATCTATGGGACTTTCCCATGCAACAAGCATTACAAAACTCAAAATTAGTTTTATTCAATGAAGGTATATTACAAATTTGTAAGATAGATTTGACTGCATTATTATGTGCATGTCCTAATCTATAATGCCATGTGGCAAAAGTACTTGATATAGTAGGTGAAACAGAAGAAGAAGAAGAAGACGACTTAGCTACAAGCTCATTAGGAGCCGAGTTACAGAGAGTATGTTGAAAACATGATGAGGAAGGCTCCTTGAGGATGTTGATGTTGTCAAAGCTGTATAGCCCATCACCTCCAAGGGAGCCTTCTAGGCGGGGACACGATTAGAACCCTGAGATTTCACATAGCAAGAAAAGGGGTGAAACTCAAAATATATATTATTATCACGTGCAAACTTAGATACTGAGACAAGATTTTTGGTTATATTGGGAACAAGAAGTAAGTTGTTTAAAGAGAAAATGATATTGGGATGAGAAGGAGAGGAAAATTTAGAAGAACCTGTTGAATTAATAGAGAGACCTTGTCCATTTCCCATTAGAACCTGGTCTTGTCCTCCAAAGGGATTGCTATGAGTGAGGTTATTGGAACCTGCTGTTTTGTGGTGGGAAGCTCCCGAGTCAGAGAGCCATGATTGACTATCAAAGGGTCACTGAAGTATTTCTTGAGTGTTAGGCACAATCTGAGGCCGTTGCATCACAAGATTAGCACTAGGTTGAGGCTGAGACTGTTGACGTGCAAAGGGACCCTGCAAATTCTGCCCAAAACCTTGAGATTGTTGCCCATAGCCTTGCTAATTAAACCCTGGAATTTGGTACTAAACTTGACTAGGGTTTTGCATCTGAAACTGATTAGAATTGGACTGAGGTGGAGGTCTCTGTGGTTGAACAAAAGTTTGGTCAAAAAGGTACCAACAGTTGTAGGCATCATGGCCATACTTGTCACATAACTGACATGTGGGTTTCGGACCACCACGACCACCGCCACCACGGCCGCTGCCACGACCTCCTCGACCGCGATTTCCCCCATTGAAACTCTCGCGATTCTACTTGAAATTAGGAGAGGAGGACGAGTCAGGTAGCGACGAAGCTTGAGCCACATTCACAGTGATCGATGGCGGGGGCAATTCTTGACGAAACTTCCGAATTGGGCGTCTTGCATCAGCAACGGTGCTTCAATATCATCAATGGTGGTTTGCTCAGTCCTAGTGTACATCATCATCACAAAGTTGTTGTACTCTTCTGGAAGTCCTTCAAGAACAGTGTCAATGTGATCCTGAGTAATAACCGGATCTCTGAGGGCTTGTAGGGACTCAATTAGGGCACGAATGCGAAGCAAATACTCAGAGATGGAACGATTTCCCTTTTTCGTGTTCTTGAGCTCCGATTTGAACTGGCGAATCTTTGTTCGAAGATGTGTGTGAAATTGTTTGTGAATCTTCTCCCAAACGTGCCAAGATTGCTTGCAACCAATGAATCGGGGCAAAATCGAGGGAGATAGAGAACTGAGGAGCCACGTAAAGAGCATTTGGTCTTGAACGGCCCATAGCTGATAAGCTTCGGATTCGATTCCTAGGGCTTGATTCGTTTCAGAGGTGAATTGAGGAGGAATAACAGGGTTTACAACATACCAATGCAGCTTGTGCACGATGATTATGGCTTCGACCTGCTACTTCCATAGCAAATAATTCTGGTCGTCAAGCTTGATCGATAGGGCGGGATTGAAGTTTCCCTGCACCGGCAAAGTTGCCGAAGCTCCAGAAATGGTGTTGAAAGGGTTTTCGGCCATGGCGAAACCGAAGAAGAAGACGAAGAACAGAGGCTAGGCCCATAAAATTGAGCTCATGATACCATAATGAATGAGAGAAGAATTCATAGAGAGAGAGAGAGAGAGATAGAATCAAGAAATTGTAATTTTCATTTCTAAATATCTAACTGTTACAATAGGCTTTATATAGCCTTGTAGGGATAACTGCTTTACAGTTGTAGTTAGGTAATCATAACTGAATTATGCTGACTCAGCATATTCAGTTATGCAGTACACAATACCTAAGCTTGTACTACACTCTTACACTTGTACTATACTCTAGACTCTAGTATTGGATTTTGAGAAATCTGGTCAGCCCACTACTGCCACAGCACCGCCAGAATGGAAATGTCAAACAGCATCCGTTGATAGAGAGATGGGCCTTATTTGCTCCTCAATCAGAATGGAAATGTCAAACAGCATCAGTTTTTTTTTTTTTTACCTAATGGGTCAGACCCAAATCTGTCTTGGTAATGGGGTTCCTGAAGGAGGGGTAAAATCGGAATGCTTCCAACTAAGCTCATTGTTGGACCTAATGAACCAATCCCATGCCTATGGGATAAGTACTGCAATTCTAAAATAAGAAATGGGTCTTATTTGTTCCTCAATCAGATACAGTTGCCTTCCAGCTTCAGTTTCACGCTTCCAGCTTAAAAGTACACATCTGGATTCATCCCCCGATTCTTGATTCCAACCATGAGGACAAGGTTGAATTTTAAGGGGGTGGCATTGTTAGAGATAGAAGGGGTAATTAGAATAGTTAGTTAGAGGGGGTTCAGTTAGATAAATAAGGGGAATAAGGTTAGAAAGGGGGCATCTAGAGAATTGTAATATGATAGAAACGGGAAATCCTTTATGAAAGGGAAATCCTTGGAGAGTTTCTCTCCTTGTTATGTTCAAATTCAGTCAATCAATAAAACCATTCTTTTCCTTTCTCCATTTCCATCCTGGGTTTGTAACAGCTAAGGTCCACTTTTCAACCAAATCTGCGCCATCCCTTTTATATATCTTTCAGCTGCTTGAACTCCAATTGTAATCTTCATAACAGTATTGACTTTCTTTTAATTTATTCTGTTTGTTATTGTGTTTTGACAGACTTGTGGAAGTGTCTGTCTTTGATACCGCTTAGATGAAATCAATTTGGTTTGTATGATTGCAGAGTCTAGACAGGATAAAGTGTAGGCTACTGGAAGGATCAAATGCCCAAGAGGTCAGGGCGATGGTTCTGGATATGCAAGCTAGGTTGTTGTTGGACATGCTTGGAAAAGGAATTGAGTCTGCTTTGATAAATTCTTCAGCTTTAGTGCCTGAACCATGGCAAGCATCCGGTGAAACTTTATCCAGTATTGACTCTGAATCAATGGCTATTGAACCTGCACTAATTCCTACTATTCAGGTCCACTTTCATTACTGATTGACAACTTGCGTTTGTTATTCTGTTTAATAAAAAAATTTAAAATGCAATTTTGTTATGTTTCAATCTATGTAGGCTTATGTTGATTCAGTTCTTGATCTGGCTTCACATTTTATTACACGTTTGCGGCGTTATGCAAGTTTCTGCCGCACGTTGGCAACACACGCTGTGAATTCAGGCACCGGAAGCAACCGCAATATGGTCGCCAGTCCTACCCAAAGTTCTGCAACTCCTGCCACAAGTCAGGGTTAGTGTGCGCTGATCAGATGTTACTTTTTGGAGATTAAATTAATTTGCAGGTCCCTGTATTTTTAGGAATCTTTAAGTAGTCCTATAGTTTTAAAACTATGAAGCGTCCCTATAGTTTCTAAATCCTTTTCAATTTCAAGGACCCCATTAATTTTTGTTTTTTGAAGCTATAGTGACCTATTTAACAACAATTGAATTTACATATTAAATTTATTTATTTTTCCTGAATAAATGTTAAATGTTATATCCAGTTTGTTTTATCAAATAACATCATGCCTAGTTGAGAAGCCTCCTTTGATGGAGGGAAAAAATCCTTAGATGCTTCAGGGCCGTGCCTGTCCTTCTGGGATCCTGGCATGCCACCAGCACTCTAATTAGTAGTATTGCAGTAACATATCCTTACTACCATTTTATTCACCAAAAAAATAATAAGTATTATTTGTAATTTTGTATAGATCCATACTTCTAAATTGTAATTTAGTTTGGTCTGCTATCATATGGATCTACTTTAGGAGCATGAGTGTGGTGCTTCTCTTTCAGTGGTCATAGAAAATGATCAACTATCCTACCCTGAATTGCTTTAATTGCCTTCACATATAGCATTATCTCTTTTTGTTTATTTTGCGTATCAAACTAAAATGAAGAAAATGTTTTCCAGGAGGTCAAAATGGGAGCGCAAGCTCAATGGGAAGCACCCAGATAGCTTGGGTACAAGGGGCTATTGCCAAAATTAGTAGCACAACTGATGGAGTGTCCAATCCAACTCCTAACCCTATCAGTGGTCCTTCAACATTTATGCCTATTAGCATTAATACAGGAACATTTCCTGGAACACCAGCAGTTAGACTTATTGGGGACTGTCATTTCCTTCACAGATTATGTCAACTTTTGCTCTTCTGCTTTTTCTTTCGACGGGCACAACTTCCTCGCTATATGGGGGCTGCAAATAGAACTGCTGATACAAATATACAAAAGTCTCAACCTAATGCTCCTGCTTCTGGCAAGGTGGAGGAAATTGCAAAGCCAGTTTCAGCTGTGGTTAAGTCAGATGATGGTCAGACTGGTCGAGCTGGTCAGCTTGTGTCTGGGGTAAAAGGAGGTGAAGAAGTATCTCCTGTGCGTTCAAGATTGGGTGCTGGTAATGCTGGCCAAGGATATACATTTGATGAGGTATAAAGCGATAAAATGTTGTGACTTAACTGAAGTTTCCAATTTTTTTGATCTATGTCTTACATGAATATGTTTTCCAAGTTGTGGTAATTTATTTTACTTACAAGTTATAGACTGTAATTTGGCCAAGTGGCTTTGGTGTTTTTTTCTTTAAATCTCCTCTCTATGTCAAAGTTATTAGAAGCAAATATGGTTTTGAATGGGTGTGATGCCAATTTTGCAAACTGGGCCACTCACGTGAGTCGTTGGAAATTCCTTTCTCAAGGGTGCTCTTTCTTTTAGATCTGTTGTGTCATTGACCTTGGGTAATGGGGATCACATCAAATTTGGGGAGGATACTTGGCTTGGAAATTCTCCTCTCCGAGGCATATCCAAGTCTTTTTCAGCTTTGTTCTCTTCGTAATGCCCCTGTTTATCAGTTTTAGTCGTCTTCATTTTCACCAAACTTCTTGGAGCTTTCATTTAAAAAAAAATGCATGATAGAGAAGTTACTGAGTTAAAAATTCTTTTTGGTTTTTGCTTGACTCTGTCCAATTTTATTGCTTGATCTTTTGTTCTTCCGGAGTCGTTTCTTGTAAATCCTACTTTTCAACTCCTGATTGAATCCCCTAATAAGGGAAGATTCCTTTTGGATAAACACATGGAAATCAAAAGCTCCCCAATGTCAAATCTTTTGTTTGGACTGTCTTGGATTTTGGGTTTGAGCCTAACTCAACCCCAAAAGCTAGCTTGTAAGGTGAGGATTGCCCAAGCTTTATAAGCACTACTTAGGCCATATCTCTAGGCGATGTGGGACTAAACACACTCATCATACCTAGCACAATGAAGGTGCTAGTGGCTGCAATGAAGGCAGCACAAAGTTGTCACAATTAAGGCGACTAGGGGCAGACCGCAATTAAGGCAGATTTCCAACACACCCCCTCACGCCCAGGCCCAATGGGCTTGGAGCGTGGATGATGCGGGCAACCCAACAACGGATCTTAGATTTTTGGGCTTGAGCCTAACTCAACCCCAAAAGCTATCTTGTAAGGTGAGGATTGCCCAAGCTTTATAAGCACTACTTTGGCCATATCTCTAGGTGATGTGGTACTAAACACACCCCTCACACTCAGCACAATGAAGGTGCTGGAGGTTGCAATGAAGGCAACCCAAACTTGCTGTAATTAAGGCGGCTAGGGGCGAACCGCAATTAAGGTGGCTTTCCAACACACTCCCTCACGCCCAAGCCCAATGGGCTTGGAGCGTGGATGATGTTGGCAACCCAACAACGGATCTAGGATAAGCTCTGATACCATCTTAGATTTTTGGGCTTGGGCCTAACTCAACCCCAAAATCTTTTGTTTGGACTGCTGTTCTTAACAACATTATGACTAATGACATGTAAAAAAAGTGCAGATCTCTCACTACTTTGTTCCCTACCTAATATGGTTGTTATCTGTGGTTCTAGTTCAGAAAATGGGACTCATCTCTTTTTGCGTTGCTCTGCTGTGACATTTCTTTTGAATAAGCTTTTTGGCATCTTCAGAGAAAATTGGGTCTGCCCTAAGGATTTGCAGTAGGTTCTTATTAATTTAAAATTTTAGAGGTTTTGGCTTCCGCCGAAATGCTAAAATTCTTTGGCAGTGCACTGTTTTGCTGTACCAATGTGTCTTTGGTTGGAACGGAATGCTAGAATCTTAGAGGGAAGTTCTTCATATTCAGATAACATATGAGACAGGGTTATGTTTTTGCCTTCGTTGAGGTGTTTGCTTTGCCCATGGTTTCTTCAGAGACTTCTTTGTTAGATATGCAGAGAGATAGGCATGCCTTGTTTCATGACCCAATGTCTTAGCTCCCAAGTGTTCCCTTTTTTTGTTCTCTTAGGAGGATCTGCTTAGACTTTGGGCAATTATTCTGCATTGTTATTTTGAATTTATTTGTTGGTTCCTTTGTATTTTCTTTCGGTAGTCTTCTGGTGGAGGATTTCTTACCCTCCCTTTGTAATCTCTTCATGTTTTTTTTTTCTATCTAAAAGGATAAGGTAGACTGTAATTTTCCTTTAGTTCTCACTTAACTTATAATGCAGGTCAAGGTGCTTTTTATGGTACTTATGGATCTCTGTCGCCGGACAGCTGGGCTGCAACACCCATTACCAGTTTCTCAGGTTGGGAGCAGTAACATTCAGGTTCGGCTGCATTATATTGATGGAAACTACACTGTACTGCCAGAGGTTGTGGAAGCATCCCTCGGCCCACATATGCAGGTAACTTTATGTTTATCCACTTATTTGAATGTTGAAACTTAGTGATACTGGGAAACAAATTAAACTAGTTATAATTAGTATTTAATGATATTGCCTTCCGTCTTCTATGCTTTTTATTTGACGATTTGTAAATGTGCTTTAGTATATAAAATCTAATCAACTAGAGGTTGAAAGTGGCCCATTTACACGAGGATTCCTTTTTACAGCAAATTTTTTATTTCTGATTCAGTGATACAGAACAGTTTATTAGATCATGTAGGTGCTGTTGATGATTGAAAGTTGAGATTTTGTACCTAGTTAGTTGTTTTTATTTGGCCCACTCTTTCTTTTTTTCCCTTGGGTGCCTTGAGATTTGTTTCATTGAATTAACTTTTCGGTGTATGCCTCCTTCCCAAAACAAACAAAAATGCAATATGCAGAATATGCCTCGTCCTAGAGGTGCGGATGCTGCTGGTCTTCTACTACGCGAGCTAGAACTCCACCCTCCAGCTGAAGAGTGGCATAGACGGAATATGTTTGGAGGACCTTCTTCTGATCCAGAGGATGTGGATTTTTCAAATGATGCACCAAAACTAATTAGTGCTGACCCGCACGAATGCAGCTCATTGGAGCATTGCGATGTCTACTATGGAGCTCGTCGCATATGGCCAAGGAAGCGCAGGATATCCGAAAGAGATGCTGCTTTTGGGTTGAACACTTCTGTGGGCTTGGGAGCTTATCTTGGTATAATGGGATCTCGAAGAGATGTTGTTACTGCGACGTGGAAGGCTGGCCTTGAAGGGGTCTGGTACAAGGTTTGGAAAAAAAAAATGTTCATTTATATTGTTTCTGTCCCTTTCTACATGTATGGGTTGCATAACTTGGAAGTGTTTTTTTTTTTTTTTAGATAGAGAGCCACACCCGGGGGCGGGTGGTTTAAAAAACGAGAAAAATGCTTATTTTTTGGGTGATTTGTGTCATTAGCTGTAGGCTGTTGAAAACTATTTCTAAATTCAATCTGACCCCTTGAGTGATATCCTTGAAATTTGAATGGTAGATACTGCAAAAGTTTTGTGTCTGGGTCTGGGATCTGGATGTCAATTGAGTTTTACACTTTCACCAATAATTTAACCCTAGATTATAATTGTATCTACAGCTCTGAATTCGAAGGTCTGGCATTTATAATTTCTCTAGTAATGTGAAATGGCCAGTATTTTGCTTCTCTGGTTCATATCACTGTTTGAATGAACATTGGGGAAATCAGGATATATTTTCTTAATTTCTTTTCAATGTAGATAGACATCTTACTGTATAGGTTTTCCACAACACTAGTGCTTGTGCAGGTTTTCTCTTTTTCTAAAAAGAACAATGATGAATTGTCAATCGAGTCACTTGACAAAAGATAAACCTTGCAGTTAGCTTTAGTTGGATCTAGCGTCTAGACTGAAAAGATGGAATCAGAAATTGGAAAATGGATTTGGTGCATTTAAAAAATACCATGCATTCATGCATTAATAGGTCATTGGATCAATCACATAAAATATTTGAGAAAGCCTAGGATTGATCCAATGATGTATTAATGCGTGATTTTTTGAAAGTGGGGAATCCGGATCCTAGAAACTGGAACTGAATTGTAATTTCTGATTTTATTATGTTGCTCACCTTCTATTTGTGATTTTGTTTACTTTCGTGGTGCAGTGCATAAGATGTCTGCGACAAACTTCTGTTTTTGCTTCACCAGGTGCTACCATCTCTCCTAATCAGAATGACTGGGAGAGTTGGTGGATCAGCCGCTGGGCTTATGGCTGCCCAATGTGTGGCGGAACATGGGTTCGAGTTGTATAGATGGCTTCATTATGGTATTTTCGTAACATGAGTTTCACTTGGGGGGAATGGAGGCATCCATATATTTGTGTCTAACTGTATAAACTGAATGCAGGTCAAATGCTGACCTGAATTCTACAGGAGAGAAGAGGTGTACATTTGCCTTACAAGTTGGTTGCGTTGTTATTGTTGGTGGCCAAACTATCTTGGATTTGAGTAGTTGTCCTAATGATCACACTGCTAAGTTCAACTATTCAGAATCAATTAATCCAGATTTCACTTTATTTTTGGGAATTACGATGAAGTCACACCAGCAGCTGTAGGTGTTAATGGAGTGTTTGTAGTTAACTCCTTGCAGGTATGTAGCATCTCATTTAGACTTTTCTACTTTTAAATTACTGAAATGGGTCCTATCATGTATGGCATGGAGATGTTCTATTGCAAACTTGTTCTACAACTTGCTTGAAACTAGGGGCAGTTTAATTGTAAACTTTAAACTCACCATATTTGTTCTGTTAAATGCATGAGATATCGGTTGGCTGATTCTTAGGGCATTCATTTTTGTCTTGCAACCCGCTCCTTATTAAATATCAATAGCTTTTATAAACTATTCATTCGAAAATGCAGATTGTTAGTCCTCTATAAAGCACCAAGTATCTCTTTTTCGTGCATGCATATGTGGGAGCCTTTGCAGATAGGATTATGAGAGAGGTGGCTGCTGGTGAATCTGAGATCAGGAACCTGTTAGTTGTTGTCACTCCTTAATACCAGAGAACACTACCCAAGTTTTTGCAACTCTATTGACTTGTATTATGTTGATGGTACTCACCATTACATTAAAACACTTGGTGTGCCTTTGGAGCAGATGGCAAAAGGACTCGGTACTAGGTTATGTAAATATTAGACTAGTTTATTATTTTATTGTCTTGATGAGAACCTTGTAAATTAGTTTATTTATTTATTTGGTGGACGGTAGTGGTACATTAAAAGTATAAGTGATGTTCCCAAAAAGAAGCAAGCAAGTTACACACTTCAATTTACTAGACTGATCCATATGTTGTCTGTATTTTGGTCATTGGGTTTCTTACAGACTAATAGGAATTTGTTGTTTGTTTGACGTCTTCAATTGGGGTCAAGCTCAATGGCTGCATCCGTTATCTTGTGCATAGCTAAAAATGGTATAATAATATCACACGATGTTGAGGATAACGTAGAAACTTGTGATCACTGCACACCTTCAACTAAGATGTTGTCTTCTGATGGCTCCAATCTTCCACTGGGTTTTGTTATTCTTACTTAACCTTTTCGTTGTTATCATTGCGCTTGAGGCCATACAACCCTGAACTCCCCCCGTTCCTCATCTTTGGTAGTTCGAAATTGAGCATGCAAATCTTATGATTAGTTTTTCATACAATTCAACTTTTTTTCAGGGCCTGCTATTTGTACTGGTTTTTTTTTTTTACTCTTTGCATCTTGTATAATTTTTTGTTTCACTTTCTTTCCAAAAATACCCTTTGAGTGAAATCTCCTCTCCCCAAATCGTCGCTGAGCCGTTTCCTCCACACATCATGACCCCCGTCATTTTCTTGCACAGCCTAGGTTTTGCTCATTTGCGCAATTTCAAGCTCCTAGTCGGCTCTCAGT
Source organism: Echinosophora koreensis (assembly GCA_035048595.1). Lineage (NCBI taxonomy): Eukaryota > Viridiplantae > Streptophyta > Magnoliopsida > Fabales > Fabaceae > Echinosophora > Echinosophora koreensis. Next base: position 1,911,240 of record JAPCYP010000025.1, on the reverse strand, counting down.
TGCGCATTGTTCAGCCTCCATCACTCATAGTTGAAGCTCTTATGGTTGAGTTTTCTGGAATTGTCCGCATTTTGCTTTTCAGAGGAGGTAGAAGATGATGACTTTCTGTAGCTGATAGTATGGAAATCCATTTCTGGGAAACTTCCGGAATTCACTTTCCGGACACTTTCGGAATTCACTTTCCGGATGTACAACAATATTAGAAAAGTTAAATCATGAAATTTAACACATCTGGAATTTACTTTCCGAATGTATAATTTATACATCCAGAAAGTAAAATCCTTTCCGGATGTATAATTTATACGAAAGTAAAATCCGGATGTGTTAAATTTAACACCTCCGGAAAACTGTTTCTGGATGCACAATTGTAAAAAAATATGCAATTTATGCATCCGGATTTCTAAAAAGTGTCCGAATTTCATTTTCCGGAAGCTTCCGGAAACTTTCCGGAAGCTACGTTGCATAAATTTTTTTGCAAATTTAAAACACCTCCGGAAAAACTGTTTCTGGATGTACAATTGTAAAAAATATGTAATTTATGCATCCGGGTTTTGAATTCCGGAGGTATAAAAAGTGTCCTGATTTCATTTTCCCGAAGCTTCCGGAAACTTTCCGGAAGTTACGTTACGTAAAAACTTGCTAAAGGTGAGTGAGTGAAAAGGGTATTTTTGAAAAAATAAAAATCAAATGGAAGCTGCAAGGTGTAAATAGCAATTTACAAAGTGTAAATAGCACGGCCCCTTTTTTACTTTATAGTCAATTTTTTTTAAAAAAAAAAAACAACAGGGCCTAAGCCCAACAAACAAAAGAAACTAGAAAGAAACACACCACCATATGGAAGCTCCATCAAAATCACTACTAACAATTGTAGCAATCTCTATAGGAGGATAGTCTAAAATAACGGTGCCCAAGTCTTGATGAATACCCCAGTTGGCAAGTCAATCCGCACCTCTATTGCCTTTCCAGTATGAATGACTGAAAATAACCTGCCATTCCCTATTCTTCCAATCCAAAATCCTGGATAATAATCTATTGCAACATTGTCCTGAATTGTAATTGTTAAGAGTAGAGATTAAAGCTGTTGATACAATAAGCTTTCGAATACCCTTATAAGGTGTTAAGAAGCAGGAGGTCCAGGATTCAAACCCTGACAAAGAATAAAACTAACACAACATTTAATTTACTAACATTGGCCTATCCAAAAAAAAAAAAAAAACTATAATTACTATAATGATTGTTAGAAGTCATTTATGCATATTTGAAATTGGACGCCTTATTATGATTATTTAGAAAGGTCTGTATGCTAAAAGAAGTTGGTTCACTTATTTGATTTTTATTCATAATAATGAGTGGCTAAATTTAGATTGAGACAACTATTGTTTTAACTTTTAAAGTGCTTGAGGCTTCTCCCAAAGAGTTAAATGGTAAAAGCAAATATTGGCTTAGGGGCTTAGAAACATTTTGTATAGAATAGAAAGCGATTCCAACAAAAGAAGTAGAAAGAAAATAAGTTCAAATAAATTTGCCATCAATAAAATATTATTACAATTCTCCTATTGTGAAAACAAAACAAAAGAAAAACATTTTGTCACGACCTGTATGTTATTGTGGACAATTATATGTAGCATACCAATAGAGATATGTCCAAAAAGAGAGAGAAAAAAACTTATTGTTGAGACATTTAAATGTGCGTATGAGGACTACCCTTTGGAAATTTGGACATGGAAAGCTGTTGTCTAAAGAAAAACGAAGAAGAAGAAGGATGACAGATGATGATATGTGTCCCAGATGTCACTTACCCCCGGAATCAGTGATGCACTTGCTGAGAGATTGTGAGGATGTTCAGCAGTTTTGGTCATTTCATATTCATCATTCCCATTGGAGTAGAATTTTTAGCCTTGGCATTCATGCTTGGCTTGATTGGAATCTGTCCTCAACGGGTATTGGCCTTGTTCCGTGGAACTGGTCTATTTTGTTTGGTGTTGCGATTTGGGCACTATGGAGGGTTCGTTGGTTTTTTCTTAGAAATCTACAATGGGTGAAGATATTTGGAATATGGTTTGCAACCAGGTTGATTTTATTGAATCTGTGATTGAAAATTCTCTTGTTTCAAGGGATAATGTTCAGTCAGACAGTATTCCTTCCTGGTCTAAAGCTCCTCATGGTGTTTTCAAATTAAATGTTGATGGTTCTCATTGTGCTAGAAGAGGAAGTTCAGCTTTTGGGGGTCTGATTCGGAATGAAGAAGGGAATTTCATCAAAGATTTTTCATGTAAAGTTACTTCAAATAATATTATATGGGCTGAGATGTGGGGAATCCTCTCAGGATTGAGGCTTGCTAAAGAACTTGCCATTCAGAATCTCATGGTTGAATGTGATTCAAAAATAGTAGTTGATATGATTCTCAAAGGTGAAACTTCTTCCCCTACACTTAAGTTCCTGTTGGAAGAAATTTTGGCTTTTCTCAGTATAGGTAGATCAGCAAATGGTTGTGCTGACTTTTTAGCAAACAATGGCCATGTTGGCTCTTTCCTTTTGAATATTGTAGAAAGGCCTTGTGCTATTCTACATATGTTGTTGTTAAATGACCTTAGGGGTGTATTCCTCTAATGGTGCCTTGATTAATAATATTATTTACAATAAAGTATAAAAAAAATTGAAAACTTTCTCAATATAATTATATCGAAAAAACTAAAAAAAATAAAAAAATAAATCAAATTTAAAATAAAAAAGGGTCCAAAACGTGGAAGTCATGTGAATCCTAAAAAAACCCGGGTGGTACCCGGATGACCCAATTGTCCCTGTCTTGTGAATTCTAATCAGAATTCTCCGAAACACCATTCGCGGCCTCAGACCTTGAATTCCAGCCAGAAGCGTCAGCATTTTTGCAACAGAAGAAGAATAAACTATCAAGCAAGCAAGCAACAAGTATGAGTAGTAGTCAACAAGGTGGAGGAGGATCTCATTCCCTGGCGTTTCGCGTGATGAGACTCTGCCGCCCTTCCTTCAACGTGGACCCTCCCCTCCGCCTCCACCCTTCCGATCTCTTCCTCGGCGAGGATCTCCTCGACCACCCCATCGACTTCGACCTCTCCTCCCTCTCTCTCTCCCCCTCCCACTCCGACTCCGATCCCAATTATCTCAACCGCTTCCTCCTCCATCACTCCACCGATCCCATGGGCCTCTCTGGCCTCCTCGTTCTCCCACAGTCTTTCGGGTGGGTCCCACCCTCTCCATCTCTCTCTTTCTTCTTTTTTAATTTCTATTTTATGTTACCATTTCCCCAATCTCTTTATTTAGTTCTGCAGGGCCATTTATTTGGGAGAGACTTTCTGTAGCTATATAAGTATTAACAACAGCTCCAGTTTTGAAGTCAGAGAAGTCATTATTAAGGTCCTCTTTTCTCTCTTTACCTTCTTATTTGGAAAACAAAATTTGACAACATTCCCCAACATGTGGTTGATGATGGTCAAAATCGTAGTTAACAGTTTGCTGGATTTTACCATGGCTACACTGAAGTTGATGGTAACTCACAGTGTTCCCGTCAAACAAGTTCATCACGTCATTAACCACGATTTTAAACGTCATAATGTGTTTGAATTTTGTCAAATTTTGTGGAGATAACATTACTGTATTCTTCTGTGTTTGGCAAATACATAAGTTGAAGATTGTTTTGACAACTGTTTTAGTCCTAACAACAAAATGCAGATGCAAGTGTATTCATAATAGTTCATTATTGTAAATTTTGTAACTGGCAGGCTGAAATTCAGACCGAGAGGCAGAGAATACTTCTCTTAGATACGTCGAAATCACCTGTTGAGTCGATACGTGCTGGTGGGCGATATGATTTTATCGTGGAACATGATGTCAAAGAGCTTGGACCTCACACGTAAGTTGTTACATGATGTTATGTTCATGCTTGCGAGTGATTTTGGTGGTTTATGCTTTGTTTTTTTTTTTTTTTTTTTCTGTTAGTTAATTTGACCATCCACTTGTACTTGTCTTTAGGCTGGTCTGCACTGCATTGTACAATGATGGTGATGGTGAGCGTAAATATCTTCCTCAATTTTTCAAATTCATCGTTGCTAATCCACTTTCAGTTAGGACTAAGGTATTAATCTCTTTCCTTGTTAATGATATTCATTGAATTCGAAGTTGAAATCATGTTCTCAAGTAAAACTATCGTTCAGTTCCTTCCTTCCTTGTTAATTAAATGCTCACTAATTGTACTTTCAGCATTTACATGACTTACATGCTTGTTGAAAACTTTTTTGCAGGTCCGCGTTATAAAGGTATGTTGATGATTTGAATATACTATTCAATTGTAAGTCAATATTCTTTTCCTAGATAAACATGCTGGTCTTATTTTGAATTGTCAAATGCTATTCAAAGTTGTATCTTTTTGTTAGGGTTCCATTAAGTGATCCATCCATTAGTGCATTTGTTTGTCCCTAAACTTTCTGGAAACATTCAAGTAGCTCCTTGTTACTTTTTTAAGGAAAATTCAAATGGATCCCTATACTTTTTGGTAACTCCAATGGAATTTTGATGGAGATCTGTACAAGGGACCCACTTACAGACCCAATTGCAAACTTTTAAAGTTCGGGGACCTATTTGAATTTTACCAAAAAAGTTCAGGGACCAATGGAGTAATTAAATTGCATATTAGCGACCCCCTCTCCCAATCTCTTTATCGTTCCAGAAGAAGCTTTCAGTCACTTGTTATGCTACCCCTTAATAGACACACATATTCATTAGGTTTTGTTTGTTATCAGTATTAAGGTAAATTAAAATGTCTCCAGTCACCAGAAAAAAAGTCATGTTTTCATCTTCAATTTAAGGCTCTGTGGAAATTATATCAGCTCTCTAAATTGAAGTGCCCTACCCAAATTTTCTGCATCAGTTATCTCCTTGATATTTCTCAGGAAACTACCTTTTTGGAAGCTTGTATTGAGAACCACACAAAATCAAACCTTTTCATGGACCAAGTTGATTTCGAACCTGCTCAACATTATAGTGCAACAATACTTAAAGGTGATGGGCACCATTCTGAGAAAGATAGTCCAAGGTTAGTGCAATGTATACCTTTCAGGGTGAAGCATTCTAAAATTCATCAATTAGCAACTATTCGTTTAACTAATATTTTTGGCTCATCTAGTGTAAATATATTTTCTGTTGTTATTATTATTCATTATAAAGCAATTTCAACTTTCAGGGAGCCATTTAAGCCACCAGTACTAATTAGATCTGGCGGAGGAATTTACAACTTTCTTTATCAATTAAAATCGACGCCAGATGGTTCTGCTCAAACAAAAGTTGAGGGAAGCAATGTTCTCGGCAAACTCCAGATAACATGGCGAACAAATTTGGGTGAACCCGGAAGACTGCAGACCCAGCAAATATTAGGGACTGTAAGTGCTTTTTTCTTCTTTTGAAATTGTAATCAGTAGATAAATTAGTTGTCTGATGTATTCATGTAACCTTGTTTATCAGTAACAATGAGAAAGTTGATGGTTAGACTCCTTTGTTTCTGCATAACGTTCATCTGAATCCAGTATGAAGTTTTTACTTTTTTCCCCTTTCGACTTCAAAGCAATAATCAATTATGACATGTTCAATCTTCAAAACCTGCTAGATGCATGTTAACTTATTATTAAATTTAATGCTTTTACGCCCCACCCCTGGCATGCCTTCTGCGGTTCTTCTGCTCCCTGGGGGTGCCTTTCCTTGCGGGTCAGTGGGGTATGCATGGACCCATCCACAAGCATGCCCTCAGTTTTCTGAATTACGTTTATTCTGTTTTCTCATACACAAGTATTTTTCCTATTTGCATGCAGACTTAATAAGATTTCTTAATTGTCTGGAAATGTTTCTTTGCAGCCCACAACAAAGAAGGAGGTTGAGTTGCAAATTGTAGATGTTCCATCTATCATTAACCTTCAAAGACCATTTACGGTAATTTATAGTCCACTAGCTAGTCTGCTCATCATGTTGCTCATTATAGACTAGAAAACTGCATCTTAATATTTGTTTTTAGGCTATGGGTTTGGGTTTTTTCTCATCCTATCTAGCAGCTGTTAGTTGAATCTAATTTGCCATCTTGGGGAATATGGATAACTGTTTCTGATCATGTTCTACTTTTAATCCTCAAGCTTATTGTACTAAACTACTAATGGAAATAAATAAAAATTTGGAAGCTGAAGCTGATTGCTTGTTTGCACAGCTAAAACTGAGTCTTACAAACCAGACAGATAGAGAGCTGGGCCCATTTGAAGTTAGCTTATCCCAAAATGGTTCATATGCGGAGAGAGTTGTTATGATTAATGGCCTTCAATCACTGGTAATGCATTTTGTTTGGATTCATTTCTTTCTTAGATTGGTCAAAATTATGCGGTTATTTTTCCTCGGTACATGGTGTGCTTGTATCATAATTTCTGTTTGGAGTTTAGATATTGCCATTATGCACAATCCTAGTACATATTTTGCAATGGATAGTGGAGTTACTTGACTAATGACTTTTGAATCTCTGTACAGATTTTATCACAGGTTGAGGCTTTAGGATCCACAAATTTCCACCTGGTATGAATTTAATGAAATCTGCTCATGTATTCGTCAGATACCTGTGGTAGTGGTATTGAAATCACATTATTTAACAACATTTAGTTGGTTCCTTTTCTACTTACTAGAAAGCTTTCGTTGAGGAAAAAAGCTATTACAACTTAAAATTCAGTGCATTGCATGGGTTGCATCTTTGTACACTTTAGGATAAGATATTTTTTGTTTGATACCTTTTGCAATGTCATTACTTATGCAGAATCTTATAGCTACCAAACCTGGAATTCAGAGAATTACAGGCATTACAGTCTTTGACACTAGGGAAATGAAATCTTATGAACCACTTCCTGATTTAGAGGTTAGTTGTACGATTGGTTGTGTTTCATGAGCAGTTACATTTTCTATGTTCAAGTTTTCTGAAACATATTTGATGTAGTGCATTGCCTTTGCCCTCCAGGCCCCAAAAGTTGGATAACATTCTCACTTATCTGGAGTTGTTGCAGATTTTTGTAGACATGGATTAAAATTTTGGCTACTGCAACCAGTTTGTCTGAAGTGATTGACAGTACCATCTTTTCAGAACGTTGGTCTGCTGCTTTCTGCAAGTCATGTTTTGTATGATCAATGTGCCTAATATGATCAACCAAGTCCCTAGTTGGTGCCTCTCTGATGCCTCTACGCTTAGATTCTCTTCCACTTGCGCCCAACAAATCCTGCATCTGCATGATCATCAAAGCACTCATTGGACTTAATTACAAGTCCTGTATAACTCAATTTGGAATAATTGGTGTTTGGTTACACGCTGTAAGAGGCGAAGCGCTTGCTTTTATTGATTCAAGGAGCGTGCTTATTTTGACTGTCACCGGAAACTTTAGTCCACTGTTAAAATATGCTTCTGTAACTGCTTAATCGTTATCCCCCAGTAGATCATGTACATCACAATTTTTCATGGTGAACCGTACTAAACTACTAATGATGTCTTTAAAGAGTACTGGGAATTTATTGACTTCTCAGCATAAAGCATAAATTCATCTTTCCATGTATCATCTTCAGTAGCACGATTCTTCCACTTCACGACTTTTGTCCCTTCTTCCGTGGAATCTTGACTTGCAATGACAGCTTCTCTTTCCTCTATATCATCTTCTTCCACTTCCAAATCAGGTGGTAAATCTGATTTAGCTGCATAATCTCCTATGGCCTTTTAAATTTGAGACATGGAACACAAGATGCACCCTGGATGAAGTTGCTAGCTTAAGTGTAAAAGAGACTTCCCCATACCTCTCTAAAATCCAAAAAAGGTCAAAATACTTTGATACAAGCTTCCGATTGATCCTCTAGCCCATTTTGTGTTGTCTGCAAGGTCGCAACTTTAAGAATACTCATTCTCCAACTTCCAATACCTTCATTTTACTCCTCTGATCCAGTAGAAATTCATCTGCTCTTGGGCTTAGGTTACATTATACTTCAATTGCTTAAGAGCTTCATCCCTATCCTTCAGCTCCCTTGCCACTACTTCCACCCTTGTTTCCCCTTCTATAAAATCGAACTAGAGCTGGTGGTTTTCTGCCACACGCAACCTCAAAAGGACCAGCTCTTAGGTTGCTCCAATGCAAAACACCTCAAATAGATCTCCAAGCATTTATTTACCACTTCTTTGGCCACCAGTTTTAAGGTGTTAAGAGGATCCCATCTTTAAATTAGTATTAGCGCCTTGCAACTTGAATAATTCTGTCCAAAACTGACTAACAAATAGGGTATCTCAATCACATAGAATAGAATGAGGAATTCCATGAAAATGAACCATTTCTTTGGCAAAAACATTGGCTATCCTGTTGTATAAAGGTGTTCAAGGACTATAAAATGTTCATATTTTGACAATTTGTCCACCACTACTAAAACTGCTTCAAACCCTTTTTGATTTAGGAAGCCCAATAATAAATCGTGGAATGTCCTTCCACACCTATTTGCTAGCAATGGCTGAAGCAATTCACTAGGAGAAGCAACTATATATTTTTGTCTTTGGCAAGTGTCACAGGACTGCACAAACTCCTTGCTAGTTTTCTTCATTACTATTTAATATAAATTCCCTGCAATCCTCCTATAAGTTCTTAAATACCCTAAATGTCCCATAATTGGGGATGGGTGAAATTCTTCCATAAGTACCAGAATTAGATCTGATGAAGAATTGGGGATGTGTGAAATCCTTGCTAGTTTTAATGGGAAAGGAAAAATTAGGAAATGTCAAACCTGGAGATGTGGTGAGTGCCTTCTTCAATAATTCAAAAGCTTCCAAGGCATCCAACCCCCAACAAAAACCCTCTTTTTAATTCAATTCTACTAAGGGCTTTGCTACTTTCCCATAACCATCAATAAATTTCCTGTAGTATCTAGTAAGGCCAAGAAAACCCTCCACTCCTTTAACATTGTGTGGAATGGCCAAATGGGCTACCCCATTACACTCTTTACATTATTAGGATCCATTTCTCAATCATTCTATGGCCCTTCTTGGTGAATTTTAATTATCTGTATTTGCTCCATTCTTGTATTGAGATTTTAGAATCAAATGCATTCTGTTATCTCCTCATATGATGTTCCTTAATTTGTTCTTATGCAGTTGATACTCTAAATTGGTCAATTAATTTTCTTCTCCTTTACCAATTTTTGTTGCATATTAGTTGTATGAAAAATGACTAGGCTGTATGCTTTCTGTATTTTGATTCTTATTTTTGTGATGCCTAAGTGGTATGAGTTTACTTACTTATATTTTTATGTCTAAGATATCTGCACTATTAATTTGAGCATGGTTTGAACAGAAAGAGGCCTACATAGTTTTCTTGATTCCAAAAGAATGTTTTTTGTTGAGTAGTTGTGTGCATTTAATTTGTTTCGGTTGTTTGTTACTATTGTTTGAGATGTCATGAGTTTGAAATGTTGTTGCTTCTTCTGATATTGTTGTCATGTTGTATCCATGTAAACTCAAATTTTAATACATGATGATGTGGAAATAGGTTCTAATGTAAAGTTGAATATACTGGTGGAATGTGTGGGTATTTAGTGCTTGATGAGTGCTTCGTATCAAAGATTCAAACTTGCTCCTCTCTGTTCTCTTGGAGACAATTCACAGAGCCTTAATGTTAGTTTTTATCCTGGACATTGTGCCTGTTATGATCATGTTGCAGACTTAATTTGGATATTATAGTGACTTAAAAGTAAAATATGGTGAGGCCTTATGGATTGAATGAGTGCAGAGAATGGATTTAGTCCATGTTTGGTTTTCACGGTGAAGAACACCAAAATTGTGTTTATCCCTTGTTAAACGTGATTTTAGTATAAAAAAAAAAAGTATGATATGTAGTGTTGTTTATTTTCTACACAATTATTCTAGTGGACAAATATATAATCCGCATTCTGTGTAACAGTGAGTGATTTTCTCCTTCCTTGCCTTATTAAAATTTCAATAACACCACTGCACAAAATATTACTGAAACAAAATTGCACATCACAAATTTAAACATAAACTTGCTGTTATTCATGTAGCAAATGACCAAAGTCATATACAGCCTTCAATTGTGAATATGTACACAACAATAGATCCAAAGAAGAAAAAAGGAAAAAAAGAAATAAAAAAAATACCCCAAGAGAGCCAAAAATATGAGTCACCTCATTATATATAGGAAATAGATATATGACCCTAAAAGTTAGTCCCCAGATTGTACCCGGACAACTTCCTTGGTTGTGACTTTGTGATAAATTTTTCTATTTTTATTTATTTATTTTTTAGCTTAAAATGTAAAAACTTTAGTTATGCAACTTAGTGGAGCAACTACGGTGGATTGTAATCCAGGACCCGTAGTATAGATCTCATATATATAACATAATGTAGCTTAGATGATGGTTAAATGAACTAGGCTTGTGAGCCCCAAGTAGCCCAATTGGCTTCACTTCCAACACGTGGCATCATTGAATTCCTTGAATTGGAGTCTACATGGAAGTTGGCGCCACACATAAACCCCTCACTATCAACTCTTGGCATTGCCTTCATCTTCCTTGTAGGATGCTCATAGCTCATCAGACCCTGCCCACTATGAAACATGCACCCTGCAAAATCATTGAACATTTTTCATGCATTAAATTCCAAAGAATTCATTACCATTTCTTTATATAGTTCTTATGCTCCTAAAATTCTATTAGTACCTTCTCAATCTTGCCATTATCTTATAATTGAACTAATTTGATTTGATTTAAAAAATATTAATTAAATGATGGTTTTAAACAACATCTGACTTGAAAATTGTAAGATAAAACTCCTTTAAAGTGACGAAAATGTAAAATGAGAAAGTAAATGTATGTCCACCCTTAATCAGTTAAAGTGATTTTCCTTACTTTCCCATTTTACAATTTTGCTTATTTTAGAGGAACTTAATCCAACACTAGTAGTGATGAGTGACATCTTAATACAATACAAAAGAAAATTAGAAAACCAAGATTATGGAATCTTTTTAGGATATTAAGTAAAGCCAAATTATAAAACTACATACCAGTGGGGAATGGTGCATATGATTTAGCACAACTTGCTTTAATAAGCTCCAAATTATCAGACATAACCACAGAACCATCAGCTGCAATACCCCAGAAGAGCCCAACCCGTCCACTAGAATCCTGGTCAAACATATGCAACATATGGGTACACATTGGCACTAGACAGATTAATAACACTATATACATTATAATATCTAACATTTCCTTTTCATAAAAAATGTACATGTAAACATTGTAGAGAGTCATAAAGGGCCTTACAGATGCAGCAAAAACAGTTTCATGCTTGTTGTCATAGATCACAAATCCAAAACTGCCTTCAAGTTCTTTGAGGACCTGATCAGCTGGGTATGGACTCCTATCACGAAGTGTCCTGTAGGCTTCAATGATAAACATAGCCTCATTGGTTCCCTTTGATAGGCCATACCTCTTGATCAGCTCGCTTAGGTTGTTCAGGTGACCAATGAAAGCACAATATATGTTATCCAAACCACAAAACAACCTGTGTGACACATTTTTTTTTGTATGAGAAATATAACTCAATTAAACATATATATACACAAAAGCATAGTTCATAAACCATGTCCTGAAATTTGAGATCCAAACCATTAACTCAGTGTTATGTATTGTCATGATCAGGGTTTAAAATAAAGGTCCACAATCGTAATTAGAACCGCAACATTTGAAACGCGACCTTGCGAATTAATGCAACTTAACCGCAATCGCTACCACAACCGCATTTTAAAACCTTTGCCATGATAGTTAAAAAGATAAAGTACTTATTTTTCAAATAATCAATTGAGATCTCAGAGGTAATTAACAAAATGGGGTTTCATTATTTTCAATTATAATAAAGTTTCTAACCCAATTTCAGAGATGCCCAAAGGCACATACCCATTATGATTGAAGGGCTTGTTTGAAGGGGAATAAGCAAGCAAAGCATCATTTCCAAAGCTCATGGAGAAGGCACTGGAGGGATTGCAAGATACAAAATACTGAAGTATTTCATCAGGAAGCTTAGACTTTGTGGATGAATTCAAAGAAGCAGGACTGTTAAGCTCCTTTGGTGGATTAATCAAGTTATTCTTAAAAATTCCCAACATCTTTGCCTCTATGTCCAAATTAGCTTCCAAAATCACCTCTCTTCTTGTCTTCTCTTTTCCAAGGAGTGGATACACTTTTGCAAAGAAATGCACCAATATCAATATAGCAATTAAATGCAGATAGAACATGAAATCTTTATGCTTTTGAACAATAAGAAATCATGCACATGATATGAACAAATGTACACACTCTAAATTGTGGGGAAGGAAGAAGGGGTGGAAGAAAGAGACAGAGATATAGAAAAGTAAAATTACCAAAATCAGTAATCCAAATATCTGCAGATAGAGAATGAGATTTGGTGATAGCCTTTGAAAACGGAGAGTGATTGGTAGAATGAGTAATTCATTGGTATATGTTTAAATATATATAGGGATAGGGATGAGAAGGTGGAGAGATTTGGCAATTTTATCCAAATAAACAAGTTAAAGAAAAAAATAAACAAAGTAATATATTTTATCCAAATTAATATGCATAGCTAGATAACCAAAAATAATATGCTTATAATAGAAAGTAAAATGTTTGCTAGAACTTATTTTAGTTTTGTTTTAACGAAGATATAGCAAACATATATAATTGGTTATGCTATTTATATATAAACGCGATATATTTACATTGTTTATTTATTCTTATCAACTTTAGAGCATAATTATGACCAAAATTAGTTTTGAAGAAAAACATAATTCAAATTGTTTATAATAGAAGTTTTTACTTTTTCTTAATTAGATCTAAAGCCGAGTGTTTAACTCTAGTCGTGGACACATGGTGTGAATGATGATGTGGAGATGACTGTTGGTAGTTGGAAACATGACCAAAATCTTATCCGGATTGCCAATAACATATGAGAGAGATCTGAGTCAGCAGTGTAGAGATGTTTGTGTTTCCTTAAACATTGAAAACCATGTTCTGTTCTATACTTCTCTTTATTTATTTTTATTTTTTTAAATCATGAAATAGGTATGAAATATGCACCAACGTTAGTAGTGACTAATCTCCGTCGAGAAACTTATTGGACATACAAGATGGGTTCTTCGCTCCCAACCAGGTTTTTTCCATACACAAAAATCAGGATTCGAATACCTAACTACTTACTTAAGGTATCAAAATCCTTTATCACTTGGATTAATGACATGTTGTATTTATGATACTTGTGGTTGTGGTTTTGCCGCCCGCAGATTGTGTCCAAATATTCGCTGCCTTCTTTTAGATTTGTCTAACTTGGAATTTGTATCCCGTAACATGCACAAAAGTATTTTATCATTACATATTTGCTTTGAAATTCAAATTATTATACTATTATAGTTTTATTTTATGAGTTTAATTGGTATATATTATGAGTATAAAGTTAAGAAATCATGATATGATTAATTTTTAAGGTAATTAAAATAAGAATCAAATATTTTTTAACGATATGATATTTTTTTATTGATTGATAGTGTAAAAAATCTTTAGACTACCAATTTATATCAATTAAATTCTTATTTAAAGAATTATTTTGATATATTGTCAATATAAATTTTTATATCGTCAACGAATCATAAATGGTTATGATAAGAGTTAAACATTTTTAATGATGTAATAATTTATAATCATTTGATAGTGTAAAAAGTCTTTATACTGATAATGTATACCAATTAAAATATATTTTAAAATTGTTATATGCCTCTGAGAATTTGTTTTGATATTTTAAAAAAAAAATATTTTTTATTAGGTTAAAATGCACATTACTTCTTAGAACACACACATGCCTTCTTTCTATTATAAAATAATTAGAAATTCCAATGATTCCAAACTCACTAATTTGACTCCTTCAGCTTCTGAAAATGTGTAATGTCATAAATTTGATCCCATACATGTGAAAAAATAAAATCCCAGGAGTTAGTATGCTTAATTTGATAAATTAAAGGAATCAACTACAGTTTTGAACGTTAGAGCATCTCCAAAGCAAGTGGGTTAAGCAACTCACTTTTCGTCGATGTCACGGAGAATAACTTTGGAAATGCAAATCAACTAGAATAAGAAACAATTGAATATAGAAGAAAAAAACGGTAAAAGAAATGACTATCGGGATTTAGTGGTTCGACCAATATGGCCTACGTTCATGGGGGAGAGAGAGAAAGAGCAACAAATCTTATTCTCCTCTTCACTATCTTGATCAAAGAGATATAAAGTGCTTTACAATAGAAATCTTCCCACAATCTTCTCTATTCTTGTACACCCATGAATCACACATCATGCCTCCAAGAACTACACCCAAGATTGACATTTCTACTCCTATACACCTTTTCCTATCTCTAACAAATCACTCCATGATTTTCCTTCAAGATAGAATTGCCTCACACTCATAATCTTTCTCTTCTTTTCCACTATTGTGTATTGCACTTTCATCACCTATTACATGATATGTATTTATAAACTTATACAACCAATCACTAGTAGTTTTAATGAGTCATCAATCCTTGTGAAGTCTTGATCCTTGTGAAATCACCAATCATTGTGAAGCTTTAGGATCCAAGTTAGTTGTAGTCTTCAACTAACTAACCAACTTCATATTATTGATTTTGAGGCATATCTCAACAGTTTTTAAGAATAAAAATATATTAAAATACTCCCTCCGGTCCTTATTATAAGAAGCAAATGGCTACTTTTTTTGGGTCCAAAATATAAGAGACATGTATGTATTTTGACAAATATTAAATGCTTATTTCCAATTTTACCCTTATTTATAATAGGGTTTATATTTACGAGATAGTGTAACTTTCAATACAAGTAGGTTTGTTCATTAATTATTGAAGGGTTAAATTTGTAAATTTATATGAATATTAATTATAAATAGCTTATTTCAATGCATTTTCTTGGTCTGTGTATTTTAGGGTTTTGCCTCTTATATATAGGACCAGAGGGAGTACTTCTATAACGTAGAAGTTGAAGTAGAAGCTACTATTATTAATTAGAAACAAAAACTATTTTGCATTTAGATGAGCTTTATATAAAAAAAAGGTTTTTATAAAATTTATTATAAGGATATTATTGTCTAATAAAATATGATTGATTCTCATTATCTGTCTTCTATTACTTTTTTTTTAAAAAAAAAAAATTAGAAATTGTATACTCTTAAAAAAAAATACCAAAATATATCTTTATACTGCTTTTGCAAGCATATATTTTTTTAGGGTCTTGCTAACGAATGCTCTAAGGTTGGTTAAGGAATCCACAAAAGGAAAATTCGTATTGAAAAACTAAGTGTCACACTCTTCGAAATATTAAATACATCATTTTCCATACAAATTTTCTTTTTTTGGTCCCTTAAACAATGCTTTAACGGCTATTCTTAGCATCCTCCAGAATTATGGGTGTTTGGGTCGAATGCGGGCCGGTCTGAGGGATCGTGTACAGTGGCGAAGGGTCGGGCTGAATTACGAGGAGTGGTGGTGTATTGATGGGCCTGGAATGTCTTTAGTCCAATCCACACTCAAATAAAAAGAAAGTTCTAGCTATACGTAACAAGAAAATCAAATTGCAATTGGTTTAGGAAAGAGTGATATTAATATATAAGTTCGAGCTATGCGTAGCAACAATATATTTACTATTGGAAATACAATTTTGAATTATTAACATATATCAAAAAGTTAATAATATTTGATTTTTAAGAAAGTTTAATTTTGATAAACTGTTCGCATTAACTTTACATTGTCAATCAATTATACATCACTCTAATTATGACTTAAGATAGCTATTATAAAAGTCAAATATTTTTAATGATATGATAAATAATAATATATAATTGATTGATAATATAAAAATTGTTTATATTACCATAATTCGAATCCGAAAGAAAGAAAGTACAATATTTAGCAATTCTTCATTCGCTTTTCCTTAATTAATAAGACATTGATGAATGAGACAATAAAAAGCCTTCATCACGGAGAATAGGGAAAGAAAGCTTTAAGGATGAGAAAGAAAAAGACAACACAATCCAAAAAGATGAGGTGCATATATCATATTCACCGCATGTACGATGGATTGATGGCACTTTGCGATTATGTGGCGAAGTGGAACCACCTAATCCATTTTCAACGATCGTAATTTTTTCCCTCCTTCTCTATCAACCCACCCAAGGTATTTGTCCCTTCTCTACTTCATTACCCCCACCCCTACTCGCTACTCGGCACTCAAAATCACTTTTTTTATAACACAACAAATTTTTTGTGTATATGCTATAGGGTACCTACCATGCAATAAATACTATTATATTTGGTGGTTACTTTTTATTTTTTTATTTTTTTTACTTTGAGCACTTTGTTTAACATTCTTTCATTCAATGATTCATATCTATGGTAGTTGTATGCATTTATAACTATAGTATAATATTGATTAAGTGACATTATTGTATATCTTATCTTAGTATTTTATTTCTAAGAACCAACTACAAGGATAATTGGATAAAATTATATTGTATGAAGCAACCAATAGTCTTTCTTTTTATCTACCTACTAGAATATAAAGTTGATATCGTACTAATTTTTCTATAGACTCCAAAGCATAATATAATGTTTAGAAATCGCTATTGGTTTAAGTGGTAAGCAGCTTGATTCTTCTTAAATAATGTTTCGAGTTTTGTGAATGAGAAAATTAGATGTTGGATTGGTTTTATCCCTTTAAATAGGTCTCCCCAAATTGACTCATATCAATTAAAATTTAGACTTAATTGTACACTTTTGGTCCTCCTATCATTGGTCATGTGCGATTTTGGTCCCTAAAGTTTTTTTGTACACATTTGGTCCCCTATTTTTTCAATGTTACAACTTCGGTCCTTCGGTCCAATATCCGTCAAATTTTCAATGATTAATAGAGAGGAATCACTACTCTAAGCGCACAGAATCTCTGGTTGAGGTTCTCCCTTCTCTACCTCTTCGATTCAATATAATTCAATGGTTTATCTCTGCTATTTACTGGTTTTGTTCCTCCTTTTTGAGACCTTTGTTTTGTTCCATCATAGGATCCTTTACCACAGAAACTTGGCCAAAGGTTATATGTGCTTACAGCAGTGGTTCATCTTTATTAATCATTATAATTTTGACGGACAATGGACATAATAACCGAATTTAAAACGTTGAAAAAAAATAGGGGACTAAATGTATACAAAAAAATTTAGGAATCAAAATCACACATGACTAATAGTAAGAGGATCAAAAGTGTAATTAAGTCTAAAATTTAATGTACTTTTTTACTAAAAAAAATCTCGGCGGAAAAAGCATAATGCCTTTTTCTTCTGACAATATTTGGAATGGATGAAAAGAATCAGGGTTCTCGCAAAAATTACATTTATAATATAATACAAAAATGGCATTCTATAATATGAGATTGAACATATTTCATATGATGGATTGCCTTATATTACGTCTAGCTCACGTTGTTATCTTGAAATATATTTTATTTGAAGATTTTATGGTGCGGACTTACTTGAAGATAAATTTTTTTTTATAAGCACTTACTTGAAGATAAATGATGGAGTTAAAATATGTTGTGCTTTTATTCCATTGAAGCTTATCGAAATTTAACGAATGCCATTGTCATTAACATTGTAATAATATTATACAATAGTTCAATCTTGATACAATGTTACGATAAAGTTTTACACTATCAATTAATTATATATTGTCATATTTATAACTTTTAATGTAGTTATTTTAAGAATCAAATATTAATAATACGACAACATATAATCGATTAATAGTGTAAAAATTCTTTATATTAATAATATATCACAATTAAATACCACTAATAATTGATTTAATATCAAATTAGCCATATATCAAACTCAATCATCATATTCTCTACCTTTTCTCTCCCAAATAATAAGAGAATAAATAATAGAATAAAACCTTGGCACCAACTGAGATGGGCACAAGTGGTGGTAGACTTGTATTCCTTAATCAGCAAGTGGCTGGGGTTCGAATCTCAGCTCTTGCGTATGGAGCGCATTTCTACTGGGAGGGGGTTCAGGTGTCATTCACTCTCCCGCAGGAGATTAGTCCCCGCTTCCGGCGGGTGATACTCCTGGTCTAGGACCAAAAGAATAGAACCTTGGCCCATGGCTTGAAAGTTGATAGTTAATACCCATGCTGCTTCAAAGCACCTGAACCCATTGGATCTCCAAAGTTTAAATATGAGTGCAACGGTATATTATCATTCTTGTATAATGTAACAAACAAAACAATAGTCTTCGCGGAAATATTTTGGTATAGCGTATTGAAACAAATGCAATGCATATTGAGCTAAATTACCCCAATCTATCATCTTTAACTATTAACACCCCATATTATAAGAAATTATAAATAGTAAATACTTATTAATTATTGCTAATACACAATGGGTGCTAGGTAAGTAGTTGATTGTTGGCTGTTGCGGCAACAAAATCATGGGAGCAATTTTCCTTTATATCTGGTATACAATCATTCACATATATTTTATAGAGGCAACTAAGAGAAAATAAGAAGATGCCTCTATTCTGTCATGAATGATAAATCTTAATTACTGGCTGAGAAAGGATGGTAGATCCGAATGTTGTTGCAACTGCAGCTTCGAATTTATGAATCAGGGCTATTACATATGATAATGCCCTCTTTGTGGTCCCAAACAAAAGGCAAAAAGATTAATCTTTCGAAGCTCTATGTATTCTTAAATTTTTATTGTGTGCCCACAATTATTAATTGAAGGTCTTTTTCATTCCCTTTCGGAAATTAGATTACTTAATTTTGTGGATTTTGGTTTGATATACAATCAAAGTTCTGTGTATTGGTAGATGTAGTTTCTTTTATTTTTCGTTCTTGTATGTTTCAATTTAGAATACTCAGTTACTAATTATGACCAACTTTTTTTTTTTGGGTGCTAAGTTACTAACCAACTTTTATATCCTTGTACATGTCTCTCTGTGGTTTGATGAGGCCATTTTAAATAAAACTTTTCACATTCAATCATTAAGATGTTATTACGAAGCTCACAAGTTTCAAAAATCTATAAAATTATTAGAGTTTAATTTTGATGTACTCTCAATGTAAAGTTTTTTATTATCAATCAATTACAAATTTACTTATGTGTAACTTTAAGATAATTATGATAAGAGTAAAAAAAAAAATTAATAATGTAACAATGTCTTCACCAAAAAAAAAAAAATGTTTCTTCACCAAAAAAAATGTAAAAAAATCTAGAGGAGTGATAGTTTGACACAAAAGTTGACATCAAATATAGGGATACTATTTGATGTGATATTTTGAACTAATGGGTTACAGAAAGAGTAAGAAAAACTAATAAATAAATGTTGTATTGTAAAAATGTATGGTGTTTTTTTTTTTTGGTGAGCAGTAGGGGTTAAAACCCTAAAGCAAACAAACAGAAAACTAGAAACCCCCGGGAACCAAGTCCTAGTTACATCCGCCCTTAAAGCGTTAGATATTAATGTATGGTGTTGGACACCAAAACTGTGTCCAAATATCATTAGTGAAAAATCTATATAATAATAGCGCATACATATTAATGACAACGCATACAAATTAAATCTTATTATTGGATAAAAGAAAATTATTGTATAAACTTAACAAATGATTTAACAATAATTTACCGATAGTGAAAAAGAAAATTACACTGTCAATTGTCAACTGTCAACTAATCATACATTGTCACATTATTAGAAATCATAGACTTTTATGATAATTATTTTAAAATCATACATAAAGTTTTTAAAATCATACGTATAATTGATTTTTAATGTAAAAATTTTATACTTATAATATATTGAAATTAAATTCCTTAAGAAAATTTTTATAAAAAAAAATTCCTTAAGAAATTAAACTTTCAACATTAATTGACTTAATTTTAATAAAAAAAAATATCGGTCCTTATTAACGTAGAAATAGAATGCATGATTAAATTTAAATATGGACATATAAATTCCCTCTTTTAAATACGTGATTAAATTTAAGATTTTAATTATTATACACTTACAATCACTACAAGAAAAAGTCTTTTAGGGACCGATTTCACGAAATCAGCCGCTATTTAATAATTTTTAGTAGCTAAACTAGTTAGCGACCAAATTAGCAACCAACAGATAGTGGTTGTCGAAACCTTGGTCGCTAATTTATATAACAATCGATTTACGGTGGTCGCTAATTAGACCGAAATATTCAGTCAAAGTTCTGTCGCTAAAAATGGTCACCTGAACCATTAAAAGGACCAAATTCAGCAACAAAATTTTCAAATTTAGCGACCGAAATAATATTTGGTGACCGGTTTTGTTAGGTCACTATTTTGTCCAATTGGTATTTAGCGGCCAAATACTAATTCGGTCACTAAATTTATTTTATTTTATTTTTAAAAAAATTAAAGAAAAAAATAAATTCAAATTAAAATAAAATTCAATAAAACTAAAAAAAATTCATATTAAAGCGTATAATTAAAATAAAATTCGAAGAAATATATAATTAAAAATCAACATATACAAATGTAATCTAACAGTGTACATGTATTACACCCAATAAATAACCTAATCTATGTGAGAAGGGATGAGGGAAGTAGCCTAAGGTCATCGTCATATGTGGCATGATCAGCATTGGCATCAGCAGCAGCGGCACTGGTAGCAGCAACGACATCAGTAGCAGCACCAGTAGCGGCATCATCGTGTGCGCCGCCGGCTCCGGTACTACCAAGCCGGAATCCCAAGTACCTAAACAACTCCTCCACATGACTATCTTACTTCTGCATGTGACTGCTGCCACGCGTGCTCCTGCAACTTCTGGATTTTGTTATCCTTTGCCACAAGTTCAACATTCATGTTTAGGATTACCTCTATCTCACATCTGGGTTGGAACCAGGATCAGAATATCCATGTGGCACTACTGAGGTCACGAGTTGATCCCCTAGATGACTGAGGCAAAATACATGTCGGATTAGATGTTATTTCCAATATGACAAGCTAAGTGTGTATGACATCGATTTTGTACCGAATCAGATATGTTTTCCAATACGGCAAACTCCAAAAAATACTTTTTTTGTCCAGTTATTTTCAGTGCCATAACCATATGTTTGTTCTCCTCCAGATTCATGAATGAAAGGGAAATGTCTTAATCATCTGCCAAATCTCTTCTCCAGTTAAATGTGGTGGAGGATGAGTGTTCTCAACACGCCCATTTTTTAATGCATTTCTATTCCTCCTGTAGGGATGGTTGTAGATGACGAAGAGAAAGAGTTCTCTCATATGTGCTTCCGTGAAGATTTCAAGACTCTCTCCACCAAAATATAAGTTTGAAGAAATGGTTTTGATGATGATGCAATCTTTTGTGTATGGTTTTGTTTAAGGTTTTGATGTAAATCACTTAGTAATTAAGTTTGATTATATGGCATAACTAAAATGAAAAAGTTAATAATCAGTAACCTAAAGTAGAAATCAATTAAGAGCTAATATGAAATGCTAATGATGAAAAATGTTTTTTTTTTAAATGTGTAGTAATTACGTACATAGTTGAGTATTGGTTTACTTTAAGGAATTTGTGAAATTCCATCAAAAGTATTCAAATACCAACTTGTGTATGCTATTACTCAAGCAAAAATGGTATTTTTGATAGGAGTATTCAAATACCACTGCTTGGTATTCGAACACCAATGTCAGTTAAGGTTGTTAGAGTCAGTTAGGGCATAGTATTCGAATACCAGGGTACAGTATTCGAATACCAGGGCTAAGTATTCGAATACCCCTGTTTTGTATTCGAATAATCCCATCATATTTTTAACAAACCTTCACTTTTTGAGCTCTAATTGAATTCTATATAAAGGGTACTTGGTTAAGAGTTTAAGACATGAAATATAATACTCAAATATACTGTTATTATGCCAAAATTGAGAGTCATATTTTCATTCTTATTTGCAAACTGGTCTAGAGCTTTTAGAGCTTTTGTGCACAAGTGTTGTGCTAGAAATTTTCTTTTCTACTCAATTCTTTTCTGAATTTTGTATTGGGTGTGGAATCCAATAGTGATTCAAGAGTGTGGCATCTCTTGAAGGGTTTAAATCTTTGTTGGTGTGGTATGTAACACCCTGTTTTTCGTAAATAAGCTTAACACATTTATATATGTTATATATATGTTTGTATATGCTTGTTATATTTGTTTTAGATGCCTAAGTTTATGTTTTGGGAAGTTTAGCCTTAGAAAGGTTCAATCCTTTAATAGTCTTAGTAACATGTTTCACCGTTTTGGCCATA
Source organism: Echinosophora koreensis (assembly GCA_035048595.1). NCBI lineage: Eukaryota > Viridiplantae > Streptophyta > Magnoliopsida > Fabales > Fabaceae > Echinosophora > Echinosophora koreensis. Next base: position 1,888,790 of record JAPCYP010000025.1, on the reverse strand, counting down.
TCTTGAGTTCTAGATGTCTGATCGAGGTGAACTTTGTGGCGTTGGAAATCTAAGAGAGTTATCTACAAGTATTATTTTATGTGTTTTGGCTGATTCGGTCGTTTAGATGGTCTCGTAGTGCACTCTTTGAGCGCCCCGTGCTCAACAGGGAGCAAGGCCGTGCTCAGATCTCAGAGTCTATAAATAGAGCAGTTCCATGAGGGTTGCGACCCAAACCCTCTTTTTGGCACTTTGGGCAATCCTAGTACGACAAAAACCTCTTCCCTTCCCTCCCCTTAAACCCCTTGAAGTTATTGGTGTTCTTGCTCTAGTTGTGGGAGAGAAGTAGCGCGGTAGTGTCGTTTAAGATAACATTGTCTTTCCTCTCTCTTAGTCTCTTTTCTATTATTAGATCTAGAGACTAATTGGTTGTCTTCTTCTTGTTTGGCCAAGGCTTGGGGAACTCGTCGAGCCGCTCGAGGGAACGTGTCTAGTTTGCCTATGTCAATGTTGTTTGGGAATCTTCATACCAGGTATGGGGAGAAGGAATAATATGAGTATGTAGGCTTGGGGGTAGCGTAAGACGAAGGGTTACCCATGACCCTTCCCTTTAATAACATGTCTAAATACCTTATGCCTATTTGTTATATGATGCTTAACTATTATGATGTTGATGACTGGCATGACTGTTATTATTGATTGATGTTGTTTGTTATAAATTTGTTGATGTTGTGATGCCATGATTATAATGAGTATGATGTTATTGGCTGTTGTTGTGTTGTGCTCTCTATGAGTGTTGATTGTTGATGATGCTAATGCCAGCAATGATGTTAAGACGTTAAAATACATTAATGATAATAATGAAAATTAAGGGATGTTTCTCCCGGTTGTTCATAAGACATGAATATAGTGTGAGAGGTAAGGTTATGTTCATAGGGCTTAGTTAAAGACCCTAGGATTGATTAGTTAGTATTCTAGAAACATTAATAACGAAGCTATGATTAAAAGATTAATTCCCCATGATGATAAGACATGAATATTAATGAAGAACAGTTAAGATTAATGAAGTCAATGATCAATGGATTAGTAAGAGCCAATAGGTTGAATCTGTGAACTGTCCTAAGGATTTGGGAAAAGGTTCCTGACCTTTTCTGCCCAGATCAGTACGGCCACGCTCCATTGAGCACGACCGTGCTTGATAAGGAGCATGCCCATGCTCCAGTTTGAAACCCAGAGCAAGGCACGCATTTGAGCACTCCCGTGCTCAGCAGGCAGCATGGCCATGCTTGCCTGCAGGTCCAGCACGCCCATGCTCACCTGACCAGAATGTTGAAATAGGAGTTTTCACCCCAAACGCTTAAAAGACTTAATAAGATACCAATGGAACATGAAAATCAAAGATAAGTGATAAGTTATTAAACCTTGGTAGCCTAGTGTTCGCTCCAAGTGATAAGATGGTGTAACTTGGTAGCCTAGTGTTCACTCCAAGGGGGACCAATTGATGCTTGATGGTCAAGGTGTTGAGCTCTGGTGCTTAATAGTCAGAGTGTTGTTAATGCTTAAAAGACTAAACAATGAACGTTAACGATAATCCTCGATAGCCTAGTGGTCGAGGTGTTGATGATGATAAAACTTGGGTAGCCTATGGGCCCAAGAGGAGGTGGTGGTTGTGGTTGTGTGTTGTTTGCCATGTATTCTGTAACACCCCGATTTTTTTTTCTGTTTCTTAATGATCTGTGATTATGTATGTATAATTATTAATTTAATTTAGAGAAAATTACTTTGATAAATAAAAATTTATTCTCGTAGCTTATTTATATTTTTATCCTTATTCTTATTTTAGAAAACTGTAGTTAAATTTCCGGTTGAAATTTCAGACGAAAACGGTTTATGTTTTCGCTGTCAGCAAAACTTTACTAAAATAGAAAACGAATTTCGATACGAAAAATTAAATTTTTTTGGATTTCCTAAAATATTTACAACAATTCCCATGATTTTAAATATTTTTATTTATAAATATTACAAAAAAACTAATTCTTCCCGCTGAATTTTCGTTTAGAAAATACTATCGGTTTTCATCGTTGGGAAATTAATGGAATTGGAACGAAACAAATTAATTTAAAATATGTTAAATGCTAATTTGAAGAGACTTGATTTGATTTGAATAGTGTTTTCATTTATTACACAACATCATGCTTTTTCATCAAATCATTTCTTCAATATTTCTGCTTGTCTGTAAATTGTGATTATCTGAATATTTAAGATTTTATTTTCATAAATGGTGATGAATTAATTTGATAGACCAAATTAAGTCATCTTTATTTATTTTATATTAGAAATGTACAGTTGGATTTTCGGTAGAAAATTTCAGACGTTTACGGTTTGTTCGCTATCAGTTAAGCTCTACTGACTCGAAAATAATGTTAAAAATTTCGAAAATTCAAAATTTTATTTTTCTAACCCAGTTATATTTATTTTTATGATTTTAGAAATTATTTATTTTTATATGAATTTTTCGGGTGAAATTTTGTGAATAAAAATACGATCGATTTTTACCGTTACGTAACAATCGGTACCGGAACGAACCCAAAATAAATAAGTCTAAATTTTTCCAGATTTGGCAAAGATTTGATTTGATGTGAATAGTGACCCTTGTCACTATTTATCACTATTCATGACATAGTGTAATTATTGATTTCAATTTACTAGAAAATACATCATTTTAATTGAATTAAAAATTGTTAGAATTTTAAAATATCCTAGATTTTTTTATGAGGCTACAGCCTCATCACCTCTTCTATTCATTTGCTTCATTTTGGTTTTTGCTCCCAAACTCTTGCCAAATTTCCAATTTTACTATTCATCATCTTCAACCTCTAGCCACTTGAGTATGGAAGCTAAAAAACCACCTCCATCTTCATCTTATGCTCATCATCATCATCATTTAGAGGGTATAAATTCTAAACCCTTGCTCTTTTCTTACAAGTTTCTAATATCAACATACATGATAATTATTTTAGTTGCAAGTTGAGTTTCTCTTAATGCATGTCCTCCAAATTAAATTTTTTCACTCATCTTCATCCTTGCTATCAACTTCTATACTTGCATGTTACAAAGAAATTTTCTAAACCTAATTTAGAGGGTGTGGCCGAAACCCTATAAAGAGAAAAAGTGGAGTTTTGTTTTCAACTTGCATATTACACTCTATGATTTCATGTTTATGTTTTGAACAAGAAATGAATTTTCAAACTCATCATCATCTTTACTTTTATTTCTATGGATTTCATGTGGTAAAGAAATCTTCCAAGTCAATTTTTTTATGATGGCCAAAAATCATATGTAAAGGAAAGTTGGTGTTTTATCCAAAATTTCTCATATTTGATTTAAAGATTTTTTTTTTCAACTCTTTGTTTGAACCATTATTTGATAATAATGGTTACTAATTTTAGTTTATATATGTTTACATGTATGATTTTGAGGGTCTAGGACCCTTGCGTGTTGGGTCTATGGCTTGTGGATGATGCTAGAGTGAAGATAATAACTTGGTATGGATAAACATGGGTAAAATGTAATTCTGGCTACATGATGTATCTTTATTCGTAAGCCCATAAGTTTTTGTACAGAACGGATTTCTGGAAAATAAATACATATTTGGAAAGAAGACTTCTGGGGCTTTATTTGATATATAATATGTAGATATTTGGATAAGATTTGCTGGGTTGAAACACCTCTCAAAGTAGAATCAAATTCTAACTGCGAAAATAAGAACGTAGTTGGTTGCATGATGATTTTAAATATGATTTTGAAAGTTAAAAACTTTATAAAATTTTCTGGGATTATTATAAAGCATAACTAAAGTTTTGTTGAAGTTTTAGAATTTTTACATATGTATATAAAGAGAAATAATTTCATAAAGTTACAAGTTAGTTAAACTGGATTTCTGGAAGAATCCTGTGCAAACAGAGGCAGTGTTTGATTTTTAATGAATTAATGCCTTTAAATTTTTACACGGAACCAACTGCACTGTTTTGATGTGTCAGTTGGGTACCTTCCATTAAATTTTCAAAAATTTTAAAGGTCTTTTGAGTGGTCATTCACATTTTAAAACCACTGCTGTCCTGACAATGCTTTTATAAAAGAGTTCACCCAAATTTTCGGAATGAAAAATATGATTTTAAAAATAATGTCTTTTAATATATATATATATATATATATATATATATAAAATTAAGTCTTGAACAAAATACAATCCAAGAATTTGTAAAAGATTGGACATCTCTAGCATCATTTTTCTAGCCATGGCGAAAACCTAATCTTAGAAAGATAAGACGACTTTGTTGTTTTAATTTAAGCCGTTCGCTTAATTCTTAAACTTGCTGCACGCTGTGGACAAAGGAAGTTCGCTCTGGGGCAACACAAAAACAAAGATTTTGTCTAACCGTTGAATCAGGTAAGGGGAGAAAGCTGAGGGATGCTCTTTATGACAGCTACATGTTGTTGTGATTGATTTTATGTGTGTTTTGATGAGTTTTGATTGGTGGCTTAAGTTGTTGCTTGACTTGATAATTATATGTTGTTTGATGATGATGTTGTTGTGACTGTTTTAGAATGATCTAGATATCTTGTTGCCTTGATAGTATATTTGACTGATAAACATGCTCTTCTGCTTAGTTAATGTTTTATGAACATATGAATGTTGCTTATATATGTTGGAATGATTGTGTATGTGTTGTTGCATGGAAGCCTAACCATTGGTTAGAGCTCAAATAATAAGGATAAAAGCTTTAAGAAAATATTTACAAAGAAAATTATAAATAAAGGTTTCTTTTTAACAAGGTTTTGATAAAAGGGGAAGTTAAACAATTTTAATGATTTGTTGAAAGTTTTAGAGAGTAAAACAATTTTTTTGAAAAGTCAATTGGAAAACTTTGAGTGATTTTATACAAAAAGGACAATTAATTTCCTTAAAAATGTTTTGAAGAAAAACAAAAGTTAGTTTGAAACTTGAAAGGAATTTATTTGGAAATTTTCAAATGTTTTAGGAAAAAGAAGATTTGAAAATAAATTGGTTTTATGGAAATAGAATGGAATTTCCAAAACTTAAAGTTTTAAACAAAAGGATTTCAAAAGAAAAGTTTGCATTTAAAATATTTTGTTCAAAGGAAAATGTCCGATAACTTGGATAAGTTATGAAAACTTTCGATTTTGTATTTGTTTTTCACTGAACGAAAAATAAGACGAAAAGTGAACCTAGTAACAGAGACGTCAGGATACTAGAGTTAAAACACGTGGATCCATGATCCGTATCACAACGCTGTGAACTGTGTGTCCTATATATGAAGTTATGGACTGGGTGTCCTATATACGTTGTTTTGGACTGTGTGTCTTATACACGTTGTTGGGGACTGTGAGTCCTATGCATGTTGTTGTGGACTATGTGTCCTATTTTTGTTGTGGTGGACTGTGTGTCCTACATACATTGTGATAAAACGTGGTGAAAGTAGTAAAAATGTGAAAGTTGTTTTCTACGACGACAAAGTCTAAGACTAGTGCACAAGTCTAGGACTGTTGTGATTGGACACTCAGGCTAAAACGTCCTGTGTTGACAATGAAAGTTTTAAAACGTTGAAAATTTATGGATGGTCATGAGCCTTGAGCCTCGACGAAGGAAAGAATGAAACACAAAGAAAAGCTGTGAAAACAAAGATGTTTTTACATGCATTTGGCAGACGTGCCCACGTTGTTTTGTATGAATACCTTGAAGGGCAAGGTATTTCATGCTACGTTGTATCATTGTGCCTTGATGGACAATGAAGTCCATATGCCTTGGTTACTGTGCCTTGAGTTGGACAGTATGCTATGGACATCCACACACGTTGATCACTGTGCCAGGAGTTTTGGGCAGTGCTGTGGAAAAACACGTTGTGCCTTATTTGGCAATCGAGCCTGATCAGCTCATTTTTAAAAACGAAGTTGGGGTCTCCAGAGATTAGGACAGAAAGTTGACATATAGAAGTGCCATATGTTTTCAAAAACAATGTTGATGCTTTGATATTATGCCTCTATTTGATGATTTTGTTGAATATGAATATTTATCTGTACCTGTTGTTTTGTGTTTGGGCATGTAGTCGTCATAATACATCCATATATTGGTATCTCACCCTTACAATATATCAGGTTTTTCCTGGTTCTTCACTGATTGTACCTTGGTACACGAGGGCAGGTGGTGTCGAGAAGCTCCTAACCTCACTTGGGGATATTAATCCTGATCCTTGAAGAGGTGGGTGATTGTTATAATGGTGAGAACTGTGAAGTTCTTTCCAGTAGATGTCTATTAAAATGACTAGCTTAGGATGTTTTCTTTGGGTTGGGTGTTTCTAAGGAAGTTATTATGAGTGGTCCTGATGAATCTTGTATAATTTAAATTTTCAGTATGAAGAACTATTTCAGGAAAAGTTTATATGTTGTGGTATTTTGCTTCATAAATAAATCAGTTTGTGTGTGTTGTTAAATATGATGTAACTATATTTTGGTGATATGTGTATCATATTCCCGAGGCGTACCTCAGAAAAAAAAAATAAAAAAATTTTTTACCCCCATTTTCAGACTTATGAAAATAATAGAAGTTTTTCCGAAAGCAACCAGTAAACTTTCTTTTTAATTTATTTCTGCATGTGGTTAGGATGTAATGCCCAAGGGGGGTGTTACATATTCGCGCATCAGAGATGTTGATTGGAGGTTTTGTAACATAGGGGAGGTTGTCCGAGAGTAAGACGAAGTGGCCATCCGCGGGATTCGTCAGAATGGGAATCAAGTATATACTTTGGTGGCGCATACGAGAATAAGATGTGTCGGCTGTTTTAGGGGTCTACCCATGGTTTGGTGGATTGCCCCGGCGTTGGTGCTTATTGGCCAATGTGGAAATGTAACCCCAAAGTTGGCATCCTGAGTTAGTTTGGATCCAAGTGCATAGTAGAGGAGTGGAGCATAACTGCATTGCATAGCATACACGTTATATGATTATGATTGTTATAATATTGATGTTTGATATAATATACTTGTTTGATGTATGCTCGTCTTGCTAACTGCTTCCTTGCCGTTATATTCATATATATGTTTCTTACTCCCTATCTCTATGTTTCTTGTTCGTGGCATGTACCGTTTATGCAGAGGTCGATGTGCAGCCACATCCAGTTGAGGAGTGACTCTGAGGAGCCGCGACTTGTAGATAAGATTTCCCGTTTTCATTCAATAGTTGTTTAGTTGTTTCCAGTTGTATCCGAGTTGTTTTATCGGATTGGTTATACCAGCTCTGTAGTGTGACATCGGGGATGGGTTCATTTATGGTTTTGTTTTATGTTATGTTTTCTTTATAAACATGTTTTGGTTGTTTCTGCGTTATGTTACAATGCGACAATCTTTGCCCGGTTTTTGATAATTATATATATATATTTGCATGTGTTCTCTCTCTTTTATATATATGTTATAGCTTTTAAATGCATGCGGGGTAGAGGGTATCATATGGTATCTATCAAAATGACCATTGGAGAAAATATTTGTTGGTGTGGTATCCATCAAAGTAAAGGTGTGGTATCCCTTTGTTAGAAAGGGTGTGGTATTCCTTTGTTAGGAAGAGTGTGGAATCTCTTGTGTAGTTGTTGGTGAGGTATCCAACAAAGAGGTCAAGAGTCTGGTATCTCTTAAGAGTGTGGATCTTGTGGGCGAGGTATCCTACAAGAGGAGAGTGATTTTTTAAGGAGTGAGGTATCTCTTGTACAAACACTTGTTATAATGAATTTCTCTAAGAGGATTCTTGGGGACTGGACGTAGGCCACTAAGGTTGTTGGTCAAACCAGTAAAAACGCGTGTCATTCTCTCTATCCCTACTCTCTTTATTTTCTTGCAAGTTTTATTATCTTATGCATGATCTTTATGTTTTTATGCTTACAATACTATCTTGCATGATTAATATATGATACATACACCTAGCTTATATAATTGTATACATTTCTTTAAATTGTTTCTTGAATTGATATTGCAATTGTTGCTTTCTTGAAATTCAAAGAAAATCATTTTTCTTTCTACACCACTATTGAAAAAGGATATTAATTCTTGTTTTTGGAAAAGTTTTTGAAAAGTAAATTCACCCCCTCTTGACTAAGAACCGTTTCCACATCTTACAATGGTCTTGGGGAAGGAATTGGTGATGACAATCAAAATAAGAAGTCTTGCGACTGTGGGTAAGAGTGTTCTCTTCGACCGCCCCATACAACAAGGACAACCAATCCTCCCTACAATCATCCAACCCGACAACATCCTATACGCCGAAAATTCGTTGATTGTCTACCTCAAAGCTATCTTTAGTATAAAATTCTACCTCAATGACACGTCATATGGTAGGAATCCAACATTCCACAAATGGGACAACTCCTCATTTGTTTGTGCATGGTCCCTGGTGCACGCAGAGACTATTTTGTCCAGCTACTAAATCGTTAGGGACTTTTCTGGGTATGTACCAAATAATTTTATTCCTCCCAAGTTACGCAAAAATGGGAGACATGCAACCTGCAATGGAGTTAGGAATTAAAAATAGGAGAAGGACGAAGAAGAAAACAATCACTCACTCACACTACGTCGTTTCACCACTAAAGGGGTTTTAAAATTGAAAAACATTTTCATTTTTAATTCATTTTCCATGCTAGAAATTCGTAGGGTCATTAACAGCCCAGGTTGGTAAGTTAATAGTGCACCTAAGCAACCTAATGGACTAGCACTAACAGAATTGGACGGAGGGACTAACGTGTCACAATTATCTAATTGTGATGGACTAATTGATTAGTTAATTTTTATTAGGAACTAAAAGTGACCCCTACATTTCTTTTTCCGCGGCCAAAATGGGGCTTTAATATAAAAGAAACTTAAAATTGTGAACACTAATTTCATTAGTGTCTTCACTTCACGTGTCCACTGTTCACCCTTTCAAAGTAAACCTATTATCTTGACAGTAGGAAGATTTTGCATAGCATCCCATCTCTTCAATAAGCATATGCAACATTGCATATATTAAGAAATTAAAAAGCAAGGGTTTTTCTCTCCATAGTGAGATGTGCTAGGGTTTTTCTCTCCATAATAGTGAGAAGACTGAATCTTATTCCTTTGAGAGTCTGTAAAGGGAGTATGGCGGGGCTGGAAGACTTGCGTATCAGTGACGATGAGGAGGAGGTTCTGGATGTTCGAGGGGAGATGAGACCGGAGAAAAAAATAGATATTAATCTCTGCTTTGTGGGTAGATTCTTAACCTAGAAACCTATAAGATTCTTTGCCATGATGGAGAGATTAGCCACAATATGGGAACCGGTCAAGGGTGTAGCTGTCAAGGAGGCAGAGAAAGAAGTGCTTGTGTTCCAGTTCTTCCACAAACTGGATATACAGAAAGTATTGGATGGAGGCCTTTGGTATTTTGATAATCACCTTCTGTTAACAGGGAAGATAGGGGAAGGTATGCTGCCAACACAGGTACCGTTATTTCATGCAATCTTCTGGAAACAGGTGCATGAAATACCGGCGGGATTTATGTCGATGGAGATGGGAAAGGCGTTAGGGAACTTCATTGGAGGATTTCTTGAATATGACTCTAAAAACTCATCCAATTTATGGAGAACTTTCATGAGAATCCGAGTTCGGGTCGACGTCCGGAAACCACTGAAGAGGGGCAAGAAGATCAGAAAAGATGGCGGGGAGGTGAGGATGGTAAAGTTCAAATATGAGCGGCTAGGTATTTTCTGCTTCTATTGTGGTCTGCTAGGCCATGCAGATACATCATGTGCACAACTTTTCCAAAAAGAAGATGATGGCGTCCGGGGCTGGGGACCAGAGATCAAAGTGGATCGTCGGAGAGGAGGAGTGACAGGGCAGTGTCAGTGGCTGATGAAGGAGGATGGGGCAGAGGAGATCTTCGGAGATCATTCAGTTCCCATGAATCTCGGAGGAAATAATGATAAAGATAGCCATGCAGACGTGAATTCGGGGATGCAGGTCCAAAACGATATCCAAGCAGATTCGGCAAGTTCCAGTTTGAGTGTAAGGGCGAGATACGTGGAGAGAAGTGGGGGGACGTTTCAAAATCCGAATATCACAAATCTTGATATCCCTATTAATGAGGAGCGTGGTGACAACGATTTATTGGAGAATGAGGAGGACACGGGGGGTGAGAAAAAGAGGAAAAGAGGGGTGCAACAACTAATTGCTCATGCAGAAAATATGATTACTAAAGAGCAAACACTGAATGGAGGCAAGGGCAAGGAGAAACAGAACCATTTTTTAAGGGTGGGTCTTGGCAGTCAGGCCCACCAGGACCAATGATTGTTCTTAGTTGGAACTGTCGGGGAATGGGTCACCCGAGTGTAGTTCCTTCGTTGAGAGACCTAGTTCGGAGTCACAAACCGGATGTTGTGTTTTTGTGTGAGACTTTATGCAATGCAAGCAAGGTGGAGGAAATTCATAGGGTGTTGGGTTTTGTTGGTTGTCTGGTAGTGGATAGGCAAGGTAGGAGTGGGGGTTTGGCTATGCTGTGGAGTAAGGAGTTAGTCTGTGAAGTTCTAAACTACTCTCAAAATTTCATCAACATTCTAGTTCATGAGGAGAATCAACAGCCGTGGCGGTTAACGGGGTTTTATGGTATAGCAGATAGAGCTCGAAGAAGAGGAATATTTGAAGATCGTTGTCAACACTGTCCACCCTCCCATGGTGTATTCTAGGGATTTCAATGATCTTCTCTCTCAAAATGAAAAGCGAGGTCGTTTGGAACACCCGGGTTGGCTTATTAATGGTTTCAGGGAAGCTGTTAATTACTGTGGTCTTATTGATATCCCTGTGCAAGGACACCTTTTCACTTGGGTGAAGAGGCCAGGACATAATGATATGGTGGAACAAAAATTAGACAGGGCCATGGTCACTAGTGAATGGCTCAATATGTTTCCTAATGCAAACTTGAACAATTTGGTTGCAGGCTACTCTGATTATTCGCCTATCCTTATGTCAACCGAGTTGAGGAGTTTTGTGTATAGGAGAAGATAGTTTCGGTTTGAAAATTGTTGGCTAACTGAGCCAGAGCTTGATCCTTTGGTAACCAGTAGTTGGACAAAGCATGATGGGGAGCCAGTGTTGAAGAAGTTGCTGTGTTGTACTGAGGAGCTAGACTCTTGGGGGCATTCCCTTCGTAGAAGATATAGGGAGGATATTGAGAAATGCAAGTCCAGAATCATGGAGCTGCAGGAGTTAGCTACAAGTATTGTTAGTACAAGTATTGGAAACAAAGGGCGAAATTTTTTTGGATGAGGGATAGGGATATGAACTCCAAATTCTTCCATGTTGCAGCTACCTCTAGAAAGAAAAAGAATAAAATTCAGAAGCTTCATGATGAGTATAATAATATTGTGGAATCTCAAGAGGGTCTTTGTGATTTAAGCAAGAAGTATTGTGATGAGCTTTTCACGGCCCAGTACTGTGAGCTTGACCCAGTTATGAATATTGTTAGCAAAAAGCTTAATGTGGAGGATAATAACATGCTGTTAGCACCATTTACCAGGGAGGAATTTAAAAAAGCCGTGTTTCAAATGCATCCGGATAAAGCTCCTGGTCTAGATGGGTTGAATCCTGCTTTCTATAGGAGATTTTGGGAGATGTGTGGTGATAATATTTATCAAGCCTACTCTAAATGGCTAAATGAAGGTACTCTTCCTTGCACTCTTGGTGACACTAATATTGTGTTGGTTCCAAAATGTGATCTACCAATTTCTGTGCGTGATTTGAGGCCTATCTCTCTCTGTAATGTGGTCTATAAAATTTTAGCTAAAGTCCTTGCTAATAGACTTCAAAGAGTCCTTCCAAAATGTATTTCAGAAGAGCAATCTGGTTTTGTATCTGGAAGATCTATTCTTGATAATGTAATGGTTGCCTCAGAAATTATTCATCATTTAAAATGCAAGACAGGTGGTAAAAAAGGTGAAGCAGCTCTGAAAATAGATATCAGTAAAGCTTATGACAGAGTAAAGTGGGGTTATCTTTTTGCTATTATGGAGCGTATGGGTTTTGATCAACAGTGGATTGTTTGGATGAGGATGTGTGTGACTACTGTGAGCTACTCTATTCTAATTAATGATGATCGAGTTGGCCCGGTTTGTCCTAGCAGAGGACTTAGACAAGGTAAACCCCTATCCCCCTATCTGTTCATTATATGTGCTGAGGGATTAACTGCGTTACTCAAGCAAGCTGACAGAAGAGGGTTGATTCATGGTATCCAAGTGTGTAGAAGAGCCCCCATTATTAGTCGCCTTTATTTGCAGACGACAGCTTCCTTTTCTTTAGAGAAAATGATACCGAAGCAACTGTATTGAAGAATATTCTATCTACTTATGCTCGGGCTTTAGGTCAAATGATCAATTTATAGAAGTCCGAAATCTACTTTAGTAGAAATGTTCAGTAGGTGGACAGGAATGCTATTGTGACTATCTTGGAAGCTAAGGAGAGTCTAGGTACTGGGAAATATTTAGGCCTTCCGTTTATGATTGGTAGGAGCAAAAAATCTATCTTTAATTATGTTAAGGATAGAGTTTGGAAGAAAATTTCCAGTTGGAGTAGTAAAACTTTGTCTCAAGCGGGCCGTGAAGTTTTGATCAAATCAGTTGCCCAAGCTATTCCTTCCTACTGTATGGGTGTTTTCCTTCTCCTAGCTTCTATTGAGGATGAGATTCAGCGAATGATGAATTCTTTTTGGTGGGGTTCGAATAAAAAAGGAGTTAATTGGCTTAGTTGGGAAAAGCTAACTATGAGGAAGGAGTGGGGTGGTATGGGATTCCGTGATTTGCATGGCTTCAATCTAGCAATGTTGGGGAAACAAGGTTGGAAATTCTTAACCAACCCGGATGCTATAGTAACAAAGGTTTTCAAAGCTAAATACTTCCCTGGAGGGGACTTCTTAGCGGCTGCTATTGGGCATAACTCCAATTTCGTTTGGCGTAGTATCTGGTCCTCCCAGATTTTGTTAGAAGAAGGATTCCGTTGGAAAGTTGGTGATGGATCCTGTATTGATTTGTGGAACACTCCTTGGTTGAGAAATGTGGAACAACCCTAGATTGAAACTACTTTTGTTCATCAAGCTTCCCACTGGAAGGTGAAAGATCTTATTGATTTTGAGAATGGGAGGTGGAATGAGCAGCTGCTTAGGAGCTTCCTTAATGAGAGAGATTCTGCGAGATATTAAAAACCCCACTAATAAATTTGTACAAGCCGGATTCTATAATATGGAGATATGATAAAAAAAGGGATTTACTCAGTTAAAAGTGCTTATAGAGTTTGTGTGGAAAAGCTGGTGGATAGAGAAAGTTTGAAATGCTCAGGTGACTGGAACTTCATTTGGAAGGCTCAAATTCCTCCTAAGGTCAAGGCCTTTACGTGGAAGCTCATTAGAAGATGTCTCCCCACGCGAACATGTCTTAGAGAAAGAAGAATAGACTGCCCAACAAGTTGTGTGTGTTGTAATGAAGCTCTTGAAAATAGCTGGCATTTATTTCTTATGTGTCCATCTAGAAAGGAATGTTGGGAAAAGGCCAAGATGTGGACTCTCATGCAAAACCCATTCCATGCAACAGAAAGCTTTGAAGAATTCTTTTTCATGCTGTGCAAACTGTTGAATAATGATCAACTGGCTTTATTTATCATGGTGCTTTGGAGTTTGTGGCGCAAAAGGAACTTAAAATGCTGGGAAAACATTGATGAAGATCATTCACAGGTCCTAGCAAGAGCAGTGGATGTCTTGCAATACTGGAAATTGGCGCGCAGGGATGTGCACAACATAGGAGTTCCGGAAAATCAAGCAAATACTCTTTGGCAACCTCCTCCTCTTGGGTTCATAAAGTGTGATATTGATGCAGCAATTTTTTGCACTTCAAACCAGGTTGGAATGGGAGCCTGTTTGCGTGACAACCATGGTCAGTTTGTGGCTGCTCTGACTGATTGGTGTCCAGCGAGTTTAACAGCAGCTGAAGCAGAAGCATGGTGCCTCCTTCAAGCATTGAAATGGCTGACCAACGTTAGTATCTCACATGTCATTATTGAAATGGATTGCAAGCAAGTGGTGGAAGATGTGCACAATGATAAATTTGGTGTTGCAGAGTATGGCTCTATTATAGATGAGTGTAGAGTCATTTTAGCAAGTTTTAACAATTTTTGGGTTGTTTTTGCTAGGCGGCAAGCAAATGGTAGTGCGCATGCTTTAGCTAAAGCGTCTATCACTTATGCTTCTCGCACCTATTTTGATCATATTCCAAATTGTATTCGGAACATTATTTTAAATGAAAGTGCTTGATTTTGTTGCTGTCAAAAAAAAAAAAAGGAAGATTTTGCTGACCTCGCCAACTGATTCATCGACTCCAATGCTTTTGGCTTTAGAAATCTCGGCAAGTTGTTAGTCCTCGATGATGATGAAGTCGGTTCAAGTAGAGAAGAGTCAGTTACTTCCACAACCACAATAAGGGGATTATGTTCCTTCAGTTTTGTTCCACTCACTATGTGACACCCTCTACAACATGCATTTATTTCATAAAGTCAAAACCAAGGTAAAAGGCACTAGATTGTAACATTGTCTCAACGTGGAAAATAACATAAGTTTTAAAACGATAACAAGACAAAAAAATAACCCAACCCTTGGTGTCACATACAGAGCTGGTATAATCAATCCGGAATGAATCATCAGATAAACAAACTAAACTAAACTAAACATAAAACTAGAAATCCTAACTACGAGTCACGGCTCCTCAGAGTCACTCCTCAACTGGCTGCTGGTCGTCCTCTGCATAAAAGATATATTCCAAACACAAACAGAGAGAACGGGGAGTAAGAAACATGTATATGAATATAATGGCAAGTAACAGTTAGCAAGACGAGCATGTATCACAACAATCATGTTATCATGGCAACATCATATAACATAAAGACTTGATAACATCATACATTGACGTATGCAATGTGAATGTAATGCTACTCCACTACTCCCTTATGCACTTGGATCCATTCTACATCAAAATGTCAACTTCGGAGTTACATATCCACATTGGGCAATAAGCACCAACGCCGGGGCAATCCACCTTACCTTGGGTGGAACCCTAGGATAGCTGACGCACCTTACTCTCAGATGCGCCATCGCGGGGGCGCACGATTCACCTAACTCTCGGATGAATCATTGCGGACGGCCAGATAGCCTTACTCTCGGACGACCTCCCCTATGTTGAACATCCCCCACTAATATCTCTGATGCATGAATGCATGATCAACACAACGCACAAACACAACCACCACCTCCGCTTGGGTCACTAGGCTACCCAAGTTTTATCACCGTCAACACCTCACTAGTGCAGGAAGAGATTTTTACGTCAGTTAAAATTATTTTTTAACGTCTAGAAAATGCCTGACGTTATCCGAGCAGACGTAAAAAGTTTACTTTTAACGTCAGTTGTTTAAGACAACTGACGTTATAAATATTTTTTTTTTTAAAAAATTACTTTTAACGTCAGTTGTTTTAAATAACTGACATTAATTTTGTTTTTTGTTTTTTAATTTCTGTTACAATTTATCCATCCCCCAGCTTATCCCTGCATTCAGTAAACACAGTTCAGAATATACAGAATAGGTACATTACAGAATTTGCACATACACTCACATTTAGTAAAAAAAGGGCCTCATTAAAACCTTATGATGCAAAACCTTCCTTAGAGATAAAAACATCATTAAGGAAAAGGAGTACCCTTAAATTTATTACAAAAATAAAATAAATACAAAGAACTAATGGGGGACAAAAAACCAAAACCCATTGATAGAAAAAAAATAACTAAAAGTTTCTAAGTATTTTACATGTAAATACACACATCAACTATATATAAGTTTCTAATTATTAACACTACACATCTTGTAAGTACTCAGGATGTATTTTTGCTATTTCTTTTTCTTCAACATACTTAAGAAAAATTCTGCAAAACTCATCCTCAAGTCTCTAAAGTCTCCTTTTTTAAGAGGAGTTTGGTCGCTAAAAGCCTGCACACGTTTAAATAATTAGCAATAACATTAACGCAAGGAAAAGGAAAACTAAAATATATAATTAAAGAAGTTGTTTAAGTATTACCTTCTTCCATCCCTCTGTAATAGATGCGGAGACTATGTTCAACATATGATGCATCACATAATAACCACACGACCAACTGTCTGGCTGCTTACGAGACTACGAAAGAAATGAAATTTAATGTCAGTTAAATATACATATATATTTGTAATTAGTAATTATAATATTAATTACTATTTAATAAACTACCAATTACCTTGAGGATAATCCATTCATGATTTCCTTTAGACTTAGTAGTCCTACTCCTCCCGTTGGCGTAACTTAGGCTATAAGCCTTCAGTGCCCTATCATAAACAGAATATTCATGTCAATTAACCAATTCATCATGTGTGTAATAAAATAAAAGCAAATGTTAAAACTTAAATTAAATGAAAGATTAATTACTCACGTATTGATGGATTCCACTACTTCCCGTGGCGGGTCCAGATGGAGGGAGCATAATAATATGACAATATGCCTGGCAGGATGAAGTATGAGCAACTGCCAATGGTTGTGCATTATGTACGGTGTCATATATAGCTCTTTTCGATCATCACCTCCCAATAATCTCCCAAGGTATGAGCTGACTTCATTGTGGTTAGCAAAGAATGCAGGCTGAAGGACGAAGGAGTCTAAGAAGCCATAAGGGTTGGAGCCCCTCTCAAGTTGAAGACGATTCAGATACCTAAGATATGAAATAAGTAGATGTTAATTGCATAATATATTGAGGTAGAAATAAATCATAAATTTGAAATAAAATATATAAATTGAATTAATTATAAAATTAAAGCATACTTACGTGGACCAAAGACTCACAATCGTGGTGGCTAGCTCCTCGCCATCTTTGCAAAAATCCCTAAGATCGTCACCACTGAATATAAAACCATGATCATGTGGCTGAGGTGGGCGTTCCAGCCGTCCATCATGCTCCAACGAGCATATAAAAATCTCGTCTGCATAATTATTTCCAATGGAGAACAAATGAGTCATGGGAGACAGCGCACTCGTCTTTGACTTCAATATTAAATAAAGAAAGTATATAAGTAGATGAGAATAAAAAAACATAAGTAATTAATTGAAAAATTTGATCATTAATTATGAATATACCTTCCGGGCCGACTTGAGCTCCTGCTGAGCCAACTCAAACTCTCGCCGTTTCAACTCTAACTCAAGCTCTCGACGTTTTACCTCAAACTCCCGTTCCCTCTCTTCCAAGTCATCCACCTCCACATGTGTCCTATGGTAGCTCTCTTTTGTGCTCACATATGAAGGTTCGGCAGCTCCCACTGTGTCTTGGGAACCCATGGAGGAAAGTTCCTTTACAAGCATCTACTTGAAGGATGGGTTGGATAGGAAGCAGCTCATCATCTGATCTGTAATGGCCAGGTCAGAAAAGAGTTGATGCTTAATCACTTCTCTAAGCTCCTCCTCGTCGACCCGCCTACGTGGAGCACTTTTGCCATAATAGTTTTTGATGCCCACCGTCCCTGGAACACCAATCACCTGACCAGGGTGGTCGTCTTTGCCTAGGGCAGTGATCAAGATATCCCGGCGTCCATTTGGGACGAATGTGCCTTGGGAGGTTTGGGCCTTAAGCTCCTCCTATAATGGATAAATTAAAAACATGTAAGACAATGTGTTAAAAATATCAATATATACAAATATCAACTACAAATGCATTTAGTTTGTTACTTGCAATCTTTTCTGCCACAGTACGAGTGGCTTCATCTTTAAAATCTCCTTTATTTGTCTTTCGAGCCTCTAACCAAACATCCTCGCGCGTGATAGGAGACAGAGGATCAACAGGTGTGCCCTCAGGCACCTCTCCAGCTGCTATCCTACTATTTAGCTCCTCCTGCCTCTCCCACAGTTTATCCTCCATCATCACCTTAATCTTAGTGGGGTACCCACCCTGAGACAAGGTGTGAGTGTGGATGTTCTGTGCCTAAGCCCGTTGACCCTTTTCCCTCTTAGCTAGTTTAAACAAGGTGTGGGTGTGGATGTTTAGTTAAATACATTTAATGTCGTTACTTAAATGTACTCTAAAATGCATAAACAAATTAACTTCATCAACTAATTCGAAATTGATCTGTATGTCGGCTCCTAACAAAATTATCCCAAGTCTCCCTATCAATATACAGGTACCTACTGAAAAGCTCCTTGCGGTCCTTCGGTCCGAATACGTAGTGCCTAGTAAGATCATGCTTAAACACATTCCAACCCTTTGCCGCCAATGACAGCCATTTCACCTTATGATCTTCCATATTGGGCACGGTCCACGCTATCTACACATTAAAGACATAACAAAGAGGAGGAATTAGCTAGAAGTCAAATAATTATTTGATAATGCTATTCAAAAGAATGTAAAAGTAAAATACCGTGAGAGCCTCCCAGATCTGATCCTTATCGTTCTGTGGAACGTCATCCCAGTGGTCAATGAGGATGCTATTGTGCTGCTTAGCTTCCTTAGCCACCCAAGAAGTAAATGAATTAGCATAGAGGCCCTGAGAATTTAGTGAAGAATCAAACCACACCTCAAGTTTCAGGTCATTGAGCCTAGCCTTCTCTAACTTCTTTAGATTAGTGATGCTCTACCCCATTTTTTCTTAGCCTGTAATGCCTGTTTGGAAAAAATATATTAAATTAGAGGGTTATGTATAACATGGATAGGTTATCTGTACAAATAAAACTTACACTATCAACAGGTCCTACTGACTCATCCCGTGCATGTGGGTTGTCCGCCCTATCCATGTGTATGCCTGTTCAGAAACAATAATTATTAAATTATGTTATTTTACCATGGATAAATGAAGATAAGTATAAATACAAATGGATAAATAAAAATAAATCTAAACTAACATATATAAGTAAAAATAAATCTAAACTAACATGGATAAATAAAAATAAGACATTTACCCTAAAAGAACAAAATTTACACTATGTTCAAGTTTAAATTACCTATATCAATATCCCTTCGTGATGATCATCACGAGTGGCATGTACATCGTCCACCTGTGTTTCCTCAATGATAGTAGGCATGTTTGTTGAAAAAGAAGGAGTCTCGAGAATATCAAGAGTTGAATCTTGATTTTCATCACTACCATTATGCATGCTTTTTCCTTGGAGAATCACAGACAACCTTTTGTTAGAAGGATCAGTGATGTAAAACACTTGTTTTGCTTGGGAAGCCATGATGAAAGGCTCAGTTGTATAACCTAACTTGCAAAGGTCTACCAATGTAAACCCCTATTCATCGGTTTGCACACCACCTTTACTATCTACCCACTTACATTTAAAAACCGGCACCGTGAGCTTAGTGTAATCGAGCACCCAAATCTCTTTGATGACTCCAAAGTAAGGTATCGATGCAATAACAAGATTTGTGTCTTTTGAACTAGGGAAGTGCATTGATTCGGCCACGATCATAACCCCACAATTTTGCATAGTACTTTTGTTATCTTGTTCCTTTGTATAAAAGGAAAAGTTATTGATGTTGTATCCATCCACTCCAGCAAATGACATTAAAGCTAGGCCCACGTGCTAGCCGTTTTAATTCATCAGAAGCAGTACTACCAACCTTCAGCATTTCTTCCTTGAACCATTGTAAGAAAGTCTTGTTATGCATGTTCAACAACCACCTTTCGTTCCTTCGAAGGTTTTCTTGCTTGACTTTTCTTTTATGTTCAAAAAAGTAAGGTTGAACAGAATCGATGTTATTCAATATATACAAATGTGCTTGAAGCACTTCCTCCCGACCCTTGCTATTAATCATTACACCATGTGTACCCTTGCCTTGACATCTTCTCTCATCATGACGAGGCTTAGGAACCCCTATAGGATCAGTGTTAGGAAGGTAGTTTGAACAAAACTTAATAGCTTCTTCTGCAACGTACCTTTGAACAATAGATGCTTCGGGACGGTATGGATTCTTCATGTACCCTTTCAAGATCTTCATGTATCACTCAACTAGGTACATCCATCTCAAAAAATAGGGCCACATAATCTTATCTCCCTCACTAGATGAACGATTAAGTGAACCATGATGTCGAAAAACGAAGGAGGAAAATACATCTCCAATTGGCACAAGATTGTAGCAGCCTTAACTTCCAACTCATCCAACTTATGGGGGTCAATGACTTTGCTACATATAGCATTGAAGAATGAGCACAACCTAGCAATGACATGTCTCACATTTTTAGGAGCAAGACCACGAATAGCCACGGGCAGAAGTTGTTGCATCAGGATATAGCAATCATGAGACTTTAAGCCAACCAATTTGAGACCACTTGAGACAAGCCTTTTGACATTTGAAGAGTAACCATATGGAACTTTGATGCCCTGAAGACACTCAAAAAAATTTTGTCTCTTTTTTTTTGACAAAGTGTGACATGCTGGAGGTAAATATGTCTGCTTACCATCCTCAACAACTGGAGCTAATTTCTCTCGTATACCCATCGCAACGAGATGGAGACGAGCATTCACGCCATCCTTTTTCTTGCCCTGAATGTTGAGAAGTGTCCCGATCATACTATCACACACATTTTTCTCCATATGCATCACATCAATGCAGTGTCTGACATCAAGCTTGCACCAGTATGGAAGATCAAAGAATATCGACCTCTTCTTCCATATGTTTTTCTTAGTAGCCTTACCCTTATTTTTGGACTTGCCGAAGATAACATTGATGTCCTTCACCCGTTGATAAACTTGCTCTCCATTTAAGGCCGGTGGAGCATTTTCAGTCTCTTGAAATCCAATAAAACTTTTTTCGTCTTACGATATGGGTGATCATGTCTAAGAAATCTTCGATGCCCAAGGTACACCGTCTTCCTTCCATGATGCAACTGAGTGTAGCATGTGCCTTCCTCACATATAGGGCATGCTTTATGCCCCTTAACACTGTACCCGGACAAGTTCCTGTATGATGGAAAGTCATTGATGGTGCAAAATAACATGGCACACAGCTTAAAAGTCTCGTGATAATGCCCATCAACTACATCAACACCTTCGACCCTCATCTTCTTCAAGTCTTCAATCAAGGGACTTAGATTGCGCTTCATGCATAACCAAGGAGGTAGGTTGCAAATTATCAAGAGAACGGGCCATGAACTATGAATACTACTTAAGTTACCATATGGATTCATTCCATCCGTAGCAAGTCCGAGCCTTAGGTTTCTTGGCTCATTGGCGAAATCCGGAAACAAAGTATCAATATTCTTCCATTACACAGAATCAGCCGGATGACGAACCTTTCCATCACGTTTCCTCTCATCATGATTCCATCTAAGATTCTTTGCATCTTTCACATTAGCAAACAATCGCTTGAACCTTGGAATTATTGGAAGATACCACAACACCTTCTCAAGAGGACCCCTTTTTTTCACATCATAAATCGAATCATTAAGATCATCACCATCCTTCACTTTGTAGTGTGAAAACCCACATTTGGGGCAATCGTGATTGTCTTCATAAACACCCGTATACAATATGCAATCATTGGGGCATGCGTATATCTTCTTATACTCCATACCCATCGGACACAATACCTTCTTGGCCTCATAGTTATGGTCAGGCAATGTGTTACCCTCTGGAAGCAAGTCTTTCAACAATTCAAGCAATTCAGTGAAACTTTTATCGCTCCAACCATTTCTCGCCTTCACACAAACCAATTTTAACACCGCCGACAACCGTGTATGTGCAGTACACCCGGGATATAAAGGCTTATCCGCATCACTGGACAACCTTTCATACACATGTGCTAGCTGAAAAGATTCTTGTCCAATATCACGTATCATGTTCTCCACTCGATCATCCTCCATATCTACATCAACATCCTCACTTAGAGAGACACTTGGCTTAGTACTTAACAACACATCACCATACCATATCCATCTTGTATAATTCAAGTAAATCCCACTACAAATAAGATGAGTACGTATATCCTTGACTGTACATTTCCTCGTATTCAAACATTTGACACAGGGACAACAGAACATTCCCTTACTATTAGGAACATTCCTTTGAGCAAATTCTATAAACTCTTCCACTATCTTCAAATACTCATCACTTGTGCGTTTACAAACCATCCAACTACGATCCATAGCTACATAGGTTCTGTAGATTTACACATATATATCCAATATAAGCACAATAGGAGAGATTGGAGAGAGATGGTGATATAAAGGGTTATCCGGTTATGTACAAAGTACTTAAAAAAAATAAAACAAAGCTAAAATCTTTTCAGTACTAATCAAAGTTTCATTTTAAAAGTGACACACCCACTTTGCTCAATTTAGAGAAACTACTGTTTTTATATATGAGGAAATCTACTCATACCTTCTCATCTAAGTCATTTTGTATAGGATGTGTGTTATGTATTGAGGGGAGAATTGCTATAATGAAATGCATTTTTCTTGTGATAAAGTATACTAAAGGCAGAACCAGCATCAATACAATATGCTATCAGTATAAAGCCAATGTGTTGTATCACTATGTACTACCTTGATAGCAAATTTCTCCAAATAAACCACCCCAATCACATTTGCGATAGAGACCAACCAAAAAAGAGCAAAATTTATCATTCCAGTATAATAATCCAAAACAAAACAAACACCACCACTTTAATATAACCCAACACAACTTGTATCAATGTTGGGGTTATCTTGTTCATTTACCCTTAATCAATATAATTTTTGGCTTACCAAAAAAAAGGCAAAGCAACCAAACAGAAAGCAAAATGACATGAAGCAAACCAAACATTGTTTAGGGCATTACCGTGTTCACAAAGAGAAGAAGAAGAGTGGGTCAGTAGAGTGGCTTTTGTTTGGGTTCTTTCCTTGCGTGTGGAGAACCTTAAATGAGACCAAAAACCCTTAAATAAGACAGAGTAGAGAGAAGAGAGAAGAGAAGCAAAACCAAATGAAAATGAAACTTTGAGGGTTTAGGGTGTTACCTGAGTTCAAAGAGAGGAGAAGGAGAGTGGCAAGTGGTGGTGCTATCAAGGCGGCCGCCATTCGTTGTGGTTGAGAGTGAGTGGGAAAGACAAGGTTAGGGCACGCATGAAGTGAGAGAAAGAGAGTGTGTGATTCAGAGAGAGAGAGAGAGAGAGAGTGTGTGTGTGTGTGTGTGTGTGTGTACCTCGTGGAGGTGGTGGAAGTGACCTCGCGGTGATAGCGGTGCAATGGAGCTAGCGGTGGTGGAGAAGGGTTAGGGCAGAAGAGATGAAAAGGAAGGCACAAGGGGTTTTTTTTGTTAACGTATACATTCTAAAAACATTCGATCCATTTTTAATATCAGTTATTTATACAATTGACGTTAAAAGTCATCTTTAACGTCAGTTGTTTAAACAAACGTCAGTTGTTTAAACAACTGACGTTAAAAGTGACCCGCATCACTTTTAACGTCAGTTGTGTATACAAATGACGTTAAATGTGATTTCAGTGACCCTAATAATTATAATTCTGCCACCGCCTGTTTTGTAACGTCTAAGTTTTGGTTAACAGACGTTAACCTTTCCCGTTTATTACATATTTTGTACTAGTGCCTCGACCACTTGGCTATCGAGGATTATCGTTATCATTTCAAAGTTTTAATCTTTTAAACACTCTGGCCGTTCCAGACCAGAGATTACCACCTCGACCACTCGACTATCGAGGCCCCCTTGGCCATTAGGCTACCAAGGTACATCATCATCTTTAATTAACACTCTAGCCATTAAGCACTAGAGACTACCACATTGACCATCATGCATCAAGGTCCCCTTGGCCACTCGGCTACCAAGGTACAACATCTTATCATTTGTATTTTGTCTTCATGTTCGTTTGGTGTCTTATTAGATTGTTTTAAACCTTCAGGGGTAAAACACCCCTAATTCAGTATTCTGGGTTCTGTTCTGGTCAGATGAGCACGGGCGTGCTCACCCTCAGCAAGGGCATGCTGGACTTTCTGTCAAGCACGGTCGTGCTATCTATCGAGCACGGGCGTGCTTAAGCAGCACACCCTGTTTGAGATTTGAACTAGAGCACAAATGTGCTTCTTATTAAGCACGGTCATGCTACCTGGAGTAGGGCCGTACTGATCTGGGCAGAAAGGGTCAGCAACCCTATGCCAAATCCCTTAGGGTAATTCATGGATTAAACCTATTGGCTTTTACTAAGTCTTTGAACATTAATTCATTATTTTCAGTTTAATCTTCATGTCTTATTGTCAAAGAGGAATTAGCCCTTTAATCTCGGTTTCCTTTTAATTGTCCCTAAACACTCACAGATCAATCCCTAAGGTCTTTAACTAAACCTTTTAGGCATAATCCTTACCTCATTACTATCATTCAATTTTATTAGCGAGCTGGGAAACATCCCTTAACATTGTTACATTTTACTGTTTATCATCATGGCGTTCAAAACATCAACCAACAGCCAAAAACATCATAATCTCATAACCATGATAAATCATTCATTCATGGCATCATCGCATCATTATGTCGTAACAAACAACATTTATCAGTAAGAACAAACATGCCAACATCAACATCATAAATAGTTAAACATCAAGACAACAATTAGGCATTTAAACATGTTATCAAAGAATAGGGTCATGGGTAACCCTTCGTCTTACGCTACCCCCAAGCCTACATACTCATACTATTCCTTCTCCCCATACCTGCTATGAAGATTTTTCCCTTTAACCAACGAAGCTCTAACCGGTTCTTTCGATTTGGCTCGACGAACGATTCAAGCCTTAGCCAACATAAAAAAGTTTACCAATTAGTTCCCAATTCAAAAGAAAGGAAAAGGAAACATAAGAAGGGAAGACCATTACATTTGATAATTGGCACTAACGCGCAATTGACTCTCCCAAACAGAGCAAGAACACCAAAAACTGATTGGGTTCAAAGGGGAAGAAAGGGAGAGGCTGCCGTCAAACTTAGGATTGCCTAAAAGTGCCAAAAAGAGGGTTTAACTCGTAACCCTTACTGTTTGATCTATATTTATAGATTCTGACCCGAGCACGACCGTGCACCCCACTAAGCAGGGTCGTGCTTACATCAGCGTTAACGAAACACGATTTCCTTTGAGCACGGCCGTCAGGCAGCCACAAGACACATGCTTCAAGCACGGGCGTGCTGGACATGAGCACGGCTATGCTCATGTACCAGAAAGGGATTTTAAGCCTAGAAATCCCAGTTAGCCCTTCAAACACAACTCTAAACTAAGTCTTAAAGACTTATCAAACAAACAAGCATATAAGCGCTTAACGAAAAACGGGGTGTTACACACTACCCAGTTGTTCACGGCTTCGCAGAGCCCTCACAGTGATTTGATACCGTTGCGAATAACCCAAGTTTGATGTCATTCAAGGAATGCTTTTCATGTTATAAGCCATCCTATTCAGTGTTTAATTAATTTTATTCTCTCTATGCCTCTCTTTGTCACTCCTTTTTTTTTTTTTTGTTGCTGCAAATATTGAAATATCAATAGTTTAATCTTCACGTCTAAATGACTTAGAAGTTTTATGATTGTTACAATCCTTTGTTGCTTTTGCAAAAGTTGTAGAATTAGTGTTTTGATTGGATAATTTTCGGTTTCGTAGTTCTACCAACACACCCTAAAAATCAATTTGAAGGTGGACTTAGATATAAACTATACCAATCTCTTGAACCAAAAATTTTCTCTCTAACTAATAAATGTCTTGAAATACCTCATTCAGGTAAGGGGACTGGGGCACCTCATCTTTTACACCTTTGTTTTCACTTGATGTATAAGGACAGCCTTCACCAGCTTCAACTCCATTTGCTGCCTCTTTCGTATAACATCTCCCAAAGCTTCAGGTTCTTGTGCATCTTGATTTGTTCTTGCTCTTTGTGTTGGAATTTGTTAAAGATTCATATAATTATTGACATTGATGTCTCTGAGATGCAAAACCATGAGAGATATAATTTTTTTCTTTTTTGGGTCTCTGTGAGGGTTCATAGGGAAGTGTGGATAGGGGAGAAATACTCCCATGGTTGGGATTAGGGATCGGGGGCGGGGAGTGCCCCCGCTCTTCCTTTTCCGGTTGCCATCTCTATAAGAAAGTCCTAGATAAATCACTAAAAAAAACTAATATACCTCAGTCTCTTGGAGGGTCTAACACATCATTCAATTAAACTTATTGAGTCATTTCCTAACTAGCTAGCTAGTATAGCAGTAGTTCCTTTTGCACCGAGTGTGAATGAACTAAATCTCTTGATCTCTCTACTTTCACCATGTTGTATGACTACAAAAAAGTTGATGATGGTACTGAGTGGAGTTCCCTAACTTATTGATAAGATCGTAGCAATAGAGCTAAAGTCATTATCCACCAAAACTTGTCAAAATCCTGCCTGCCAGGCTATCTCCAAGTCATCCAAAATTTATCAATGATTTGCGTCAAACACAATGCAAGTGATAGAATGGTGTGCATATCCTTAAATCCAATCGTCATAATCTCTTCTAAAAATATACACGAATTCATATTATAGTTGGTAAATTGGTCGGTTGATTTGTATTTTTAACCCACTCTTTTAGGGGAGTGAATTAACCCATCCCACATAACCCACAAGTTGAAGCGGCGTGGGGCTGATTGAGCTACTTTTTTTTTATAAGTTGAATTTCCTAACCTGCAATTTTTGGTTGTATGTTTTAGGCAGGTTAACTCGTCTAGCCCATCATTTTTAAGCGGGTTAACCCATTGATTTTGTTGAAAAAATCAAATTAATGGTAATAAGACCATTACCATTAACTTGAACGAAAGTTAAAGTAAAATCTTCATATTTATTTATAATCCTCATTCACAACATCAAATGAATTTTGAGTGGGTCAAACAACATTTTTTTTTAGTGGTCACCGCCTTTAACTCCTCAATCACCATTCTTTCAGACTTTCACCCAATTCTCCTCCATCATGATTCCCGAACCCACCCTTCATCACTCACAACTACACCCATTTCATTCTCCCCCTCCCCCACTACCCATTGCAAAAGGTTAATTTGAAAAATAAAAGGAACCCACATAATCAACTACATTGCACCATTAGTATAAGAAGGAGATAAGCTACAAATTCGAAAAATTACTCTCGTGGATGGAATATTTTCCAAACAAAAAGATATGACTAAGCACTGTTGAATGATAATATCTTTTACCTGCCCCCTTTCTTTGCATTTGGCATTTTTCTTGAGGACGACTTGGTTGCCATCTACATTTTACCCAATTTTAAAAAAAGAAACAATAATAATGATAAATAGAAAACAAACTTGTTCAAAAGAAGAAACGAGACAACACAAAACCGGAGGCAATGGTGGGTTCAACAACTAGATGAGGATGATGCTAGGTTCAACGATTAGATGGGGACAATGGCAGGTTCAATGTCGAGTTCAACAGCTAGACAAGGATGATGGAGGAAGTTGGCTCATGGTTGTGCAACGTTGTAAGGAGGATTAGACGTTTTTGGGGTTGAGGCATCACGATGAAGCTTTGAGGCAACGATGGAGCTGTAATATGGTGGCTCACAGTGGTTGCTCGATGGTGGAATGACATCAGAGATGCCGGTTGACCAAAATCTGTTAAGATTTGTGGTAATTTCGAATAAGAGGACAAGCAACACCCCCAATTGCAAGTAATTCCTTTTTTTCTAATTACAAATGAACCCTTTTATTGGTCTTATTTGTTAAACAATCCAATTTTTACCTTTTATACCCATTTATCTTTGGATGCCACTCGTGATCCATGAACAATGTTAAAAACCTTCCTAATTCTTATACATATCATTTTCTTCATTTTGACATCGTATATAATTAAAAAAATAAATTTTTTATAATTTTTATTTGTTTAAAATAACAATACTTTTCCTACTTTATAACTTAAGAACATGAGGATCCTAATTTCATTTGAATACTACTTAATAAAGATAAAGTTCTTAAATTTTTTTTTAAACATTATCCTACTTTTTGTTAGCATTATCTTGTTTGAGTTAAATAAAGTTCTTGCCAACGAAAGTTGCTCCAGTTGGTAAGGACATGACTCATAACGCACAAGGTCGTGAGTTCGAATCTCACTGTCGATGTGAGTTGTGACACCCTACTCCCGGGTCATCACATGGTTACCCGTTTGTGGAAAAATAAGATTTTATTTGCTGGTTGCTTTCGGAAAATATTAATTTCTTAACGTGAATCTCTTCAAAATATGGTGATAAAATTTTTTCCTTTTAACTCCCTAACAACGACATAATCATAACCATACTTAGATATATAAGCATATACAGAAGTCATACAACTATACTACCTCGTAAGTTTCACACTTAGATCTTTATCAACTTCGTTTATTTCAACACATGACATCACATAAAAAGAACCTAAGCTGGTCTTAACTAACAGACAGTTATTGAGAATACCCTTATGGTCATTCCCACTAACAGATACTTCTCCAAGCATCTAGGAGTTAAGTCCTCGAGCGACTTAGTGAATCCCTCCGCTTCGTCCATGCTAGTATACCAAAGGAATACGATAGACTAGAGTAACCTGTTATATTGTAAGGGTGAGACGCCAATATATGGATTTAACACAATAACTAAAAGCGCGACTCACAAAACAGCATATAACACATACAATTATAGCAGCATACATTCTCATAACTAAACAAGTACTTTATCAATGGGTTTCATACCCCAAACATCAACGTTTGAAAACTATGCATGATCACTTCAATACATAGTCTCTACATTTCGCTAAATCTCCGGAGATCCCCAACAACGTGTAAATGAGCTGATCAGGCTCGATTGCCAGGTATATTAGGCACAACGTAGCCAGGTATATTAGGCACAACGTATTTACCATAGCACACTGTCCACGCAAGGCACAGTGATCAACGTATAAGGTATTGCCAGGTATATTAGGCACAACGTGTTTACCATAGCACACTGTCCAACACAAGGCACAGTGATCAACATATATGGTTTTTCATTGTCCATCAAGGCACAATGAATCAACGTAGCATGAAATACCTCACACCCAAGGCATTCACACAAAACAACGTGGCATGGAATACCTTACTCATTAAGGTACCACACTTCACAACGTGGGCACGTCTGCCAATGAATGCATGTAAGTTCTCATCATTTTTCTTTGTGTTCAGTCTTTATTTGCCGAAGCTCAAAATAGCTTACGACTACTCGTGATTTTCAACTTATTAACTTAACAACGTGTTTAAATCTTTCAACGTCAACACAGGACATGAAGTCCGAGTGCTCAATCACAAAACCTTAGACCTTGCAATCAGCCTTGGGGTTTGTGGTCGTAGAAAACAACATTTACCTTTTACAACGTAACCCACCATGTGGATATACAACGTGAAAAGGACACCAAGTCCATAACAACGTAATCTCATAACATGGATACTCAACGTAACACGGATCAAAGATCTTCGTGCTTAAATTAAAGAACACTAGTATCGCGACGTCTCTGATACTAGGCTCACGTTTCAACGTAAACACCATTTTCGTTCTGTGAAAAACAAATCCAAAACAAAGTCTCCGCAACTTATCCAAGTTGACGGAAAATAACACGGTTAGAAAAAGTCCTTTACAAAAACTCCTTTATAAAAACTCCTTTATAAAATCATCGATTACTTGAAATTCTCTTCTATAACGTTTATGTTCCAAAAAGAGAATCACGTGAGGCTCAAGTTTATCTAAAATACGTACTGCTGCTTTAAAAATACTTGTCGTCGACACTTTTCCAATTTGCCGTCAAATTACATCTTTTAAGCCAAAACTTAGCTTTTTCCACTTAAACAATTTTCTAAAATCATACTTAAGTTATTTTTGAAGATTAATTTTATAAAATAACTTTTTATAATATTATGGAATTTCTCACGTAAAAATTAGCAGTACTAAAATATTTTCACGGTTACGTCCTCACTGTGACTCATAGTTGACTTTTTATCAATAAATCATTAAAATAATAATATTTCTCAATATTCATTTATTTTCCCAAATAATATTTTCCACTACTATTATATTCCAACATTTCCCATAAAACATTGAATATAATGTATATAGCTTATTAAAGCTTTTATTTGATTAAATCGGTTGTGCACTGACCACTGTCAGGCTTCACAAACAACACTCAACAACATCATCAGAATTATATCACCAGGCAGATCATGCATCATAGTAATATAATAAACAACAACTGCAGATAATTGAATAAATTAAAAGCAGATAAATCATCGTACACAGATAAACAACACAAAGTAAACAACATATTTAAAGCACCACAGCCACATATCAAGTATACAGACCACACTAAAGCTAATAGTTATTGGGAAAAATCCCTCAGGTAAGCTCCCCTTACCTCTTGAAGAACTTAACTTCCGATTAGAACTTCGTCGCCGATCCGGTTTCACGTACAACAACACAATCACTCAACCTTCAACAACCATAACCAAACCATCACTAATCAAACAATTAAAACCATCAAAATCCTTCCTACATGGTCACGGCCTCAAGGGTCTTTGTGACTAAAATTTCCTAATCATGATTAAGTTATGGATTAATGATTCTAATATACTTAAGGAAATGGATTAGGGCTAAACAACAAAGTTAAGAATCAAAACCATCCTAACCCTCTAAATGGTAGATTCGGCCAAGACATGTTCATGAGGCTAGGGTTTTTAGTTTAATGAACAAATTAGGATTCAACAAGTATACATGATTATAAGAACTTAGGAAGTGGTTTCAACATCATAGGATTTTTCTAGAATTTGTTATGGATTTTCAAAGTTCTAGATCTAGAAATGGGAAAATATGATTCATGGCATAAACATGAGAAACAATTGACTATGAAAGCTTAGATGATCAAGGAGTTGAGCTTTTACCTCTTGAAGATTGAAGACATGAAAAAAATGATCAACCAACACTTATATAAAATCTGGACAGTTTGAGGGTGTGTTGGTTTTGTGAGTATATCTCATGATCTACTCATCCAAAAATTACAAACTTTGGCTTATTGGAAAGATAAGAAGAAACGGAACAACTTTTATGTTGAAGGTTTCATTTGGTTCGGATCATAACATAGGTAAAAATAGGCTTCTTTATGCTGTCTCGCATGGATCTGAGGATTCTGGGCAGTTTCTGTATTTTGGTCATAACTATCAATATACGCATCCGTTTTTGATAATATTTAGCTCGTTGGAAAGAAGAGAGAAAGAGGAACAACTTTCATGTTGAGAGTTTTTCGAGTTTCAGAAAGGAAGATGGTCATAATTTCGGTGCAAGTTCGGTCAGTTTAGGACATCCATAATCATTTTCATGAAAAATGAACAAAAGTTCATCCCCCCACATGAACATAGGTTCGGCCTAGGCATGAAACAATATCTTGGATTATGGTAGCAAGAATGATTATAAGCACATAGAAATTGGTTTAACTATTTTAGGAGTTTTCTATGATTTATGGTGATTTTTCAAAATTCTAGATCTAAGACTTTGTTCATGCATAAAAGTAATGATCTAGGCATGGAAATGGAAAAATCAATGAAGAACATGGCATTAAATGAAGATGAAGAGTAAGAATCACCTCTATAAAAACAAGAAATGAGCAAGAATCCAACACTTGCTTCACAAACTCAAGCTTTTGGAGTTAAGAACAATGGAGAAAAGTGAAGGTGGAGAAGATGAAGAAGAATGGAGAAGGTTCAAGAATGACTTGAATGAGCTTGGCTCTTCAAGCTTATGGGCAGCCATGGCAAGCATGGGCCTTGCGAAATTTTGGGCCAGGAAAAGCCCAAGTCCATTTGATTTTGTAACATGAAAATAGCTTAAGACTTAATACTGTCTTGGAAACTTAAGAGTAGAAATTTGCCTCATGCAAAATGAATTTATGACCATAATATTGGGCCCAAAAACTGCAGCCCAAACTTGATTTGGATGAGCCAAAATTTGATTCAATTTACTTGGAAGATTCTAGAAACTAGTTTAAGGACCAAAATGCAAAATAGAAAAAGTCTAAGGACCTAAATGCAATTTCCCTAGAAATTGTCATCATGACTAGTGACTCCATCCATGACATCATCCACATGGCCTTGTCATTTGTGACTCATGGATATTATCCGTTAGCGGTTCCCGGAAATCCCATAATCTGCTCCGCCGTTCACCCGATAAATACGACGCCCGGATAAAATATAATATTTCACTTTTTAGTGAAATATTTCAAAATAACCAAAATCATAGGAAATTAAATAAAAACCTTAAGTTTTTTGTTCACGAGTTAAAATTAGGTCTTCTGAGCAGTACAGATATACTGTCAGTGAAATTCGCAGACCGGGTTTCGCCTGACTTTTCAACCTAAATTTTTATCGTGACTCTCTACGGTCAAGTAGAGTGTAACTATGGTTTCAGATTAATTAAAATAATTTTCTAAGTCTCAGATAAAATATATATATAAATATAATTTTCTGATATTAGAAAGCAGAAAAACTCGGGGTGTTACATGAGTTCCTCGTCGGTGGGTAATCAGTAAGTATCTCTTTAAGCGCTCTTTGAACCGTGAGACCTACCCTGACCCTGTTGAGCTCCTGGGACCCAACTCACCTAAACTTTTTGTTACAGAAAAAAAAAAAGTTCTTAATTTGTTATCATTAACCTGATATTAATTTCTAATTATAATTTAAGTTAAAGTTTTTTTATTTGTTAACATATCTCTTGCTCTTTAAATTCATTTCAATTCAAAAAACTTTTTATACTGATATATATATCACTTTTCTTATTTTATATTTTGATTTTTGTAATATATATAAATATAAATAGATATTACATGTCACATACTTATCCACCAATCACCATTAGAAAACTCATTGAAGTTGAATATATCATATGTTGAGGACGAACAAATCTAACATCATGATATATTAATGGAAAGTGAAGGAATGGTGATGTCATAATTTATTCATAGGATTTAATTTTAACATATATTTAATGTAATTTTTTACATTTTCAATTAATTATGTTTTACTATCTCGTTAAAAATATCTGATCCTCACAATTATCACACTAAAAGTTACATATTAAATAACATGTGATTGATTAACAATATAAAAAAAATTATATTAAAAATTCAACTCTTATTCATACTAGTTGTTAATTCTAAAATTTGACAAAACTTTGTTTGGCTTATTTGAGATCTAATTTCTTTTTTAGAAAAAATCAAAGTAAAGAATTACAAATTAAATTTTAATGCAGATACTATAGTCATGGTATACAAGCCAAATTTCAAATAAGCTTTTTGCCCATAATCAAAAAAAAAAATAAGCTTTTTGCCTATTCTAATTTATGAGAAAAAAATTAGATGTTGAAAAAAAAAGTGAAAGAAAGAGAGGACATGTAACCACTAACCAGAAAAGGAGCGTGACCGCGTGGAGCAAAAGCTACCTCAGTGGGTCAGCCATAAAGGTTAAGTGGCAAATAGGGATTACAATTTACATGAGTTAGTTTTTTATTTTATTTTTTTAATAAAAAAAATTAAAATTAAAATCTTAAAAAATAATTAGTTAAAAAAGACCTTTTTAATTACAATAATGCAATCGATAAATTTTGGGGAAAAAAAATTTACATTTATCTTTTCTAAAGATTGGTCTAAGTCCGCTTAGATGCTTTATAGTATTCGAAAAATTAATTTCACATCTATCGGGTGAGAGGATATATTAAGAAATAGAAAAAAGGAGATGCCGATGTAATAATGACTGAATTTTAAGAAGGTAATTGTAACTATTAAAATAGAAGTAATGTTTAAACTAAATTATTTTTATAATAATATATGTCAGATTAACAATATGACAATAAAACTTATATATAAATTTTTTAACTTTGTTGACCAATTATAAATTTACATATAAAAAATAATTAACTTCTTTCATAACTACTTAAAAGTTATGGATATGATTTATGATTAGTTAACAATATAAAAATTTTATACTAATAATATATCAAAATTAAATTTATAAAAATATAAGCAGCGAACCGAGAGAAAATAAAACGACCTTGAAACACTGAAATTGGATAAAATTGTCATTAGTTCATCTCATCACACCATATACTCGTGTTTCTGCAGTTTTATTCTCACTCTATCCTATTTTGCATTATTGTACTGATTTATATATTGATGATATGTTTGTTTTGGAAGTGTTGTCTAAGTTGCACCACTCAATAAACGGTGCAACCTCACACCATCTTGGTAGACTAATGAGAATTACATACGTGGATTATTGTCTTTGACCCGGTTAAAGTTATTTTAGTTGGTCAAATATATTCATTGTATATTATATTTGTACTTGAGGTATATATTTTATTGTATTTGCATGTATATTTTGGTGTATTCATAAATAATTTTTTAAATGTAAATAAAAAAACAACTCCACCACTGGAGAACTACCACAAACGGCGCTCGGTTGCCGCCGCCACCACCGCCATCGGCCACCACCATCCCTCATCATTCTCCCTGACCACCACCACCACCACCACCCCTACCTCACACCCACCACCATCAAAAGCAAAATCACCACACCACCATATGCTCCTCCTTAACTCTTACGCGCCACATGTGCATAGGAAAATGGTCTCTATGTTTTTTCTTCGTCTATGATAACGATGGTTGTATCGTCGCGTTTGGTCACCGACAACGGTAGTAGTCGTTTGGTCACAGAAACCAGAGCCCTTTCCTATCTTGGTGACGGTGACATCACGACGAGAGTAAGGGCGACGTATAACGGCGATGCTCCATAATTGGTCGATATAGCGGGTTGTTGCGTAGACCATCTATGGTGTCCCCTAATCATAACCATCTCGTAAAACCCGGTCTGGTTGGCCAGAAATCTCGTCGGAAACGGAGATGGCGTAGGCGCGAAAATTGTCCGATGACGAAATTTCTCAAGGGCTTCAGTTGCTCTTGGAACGATTAAGCTTTTGATTGGTCTAATTTGAGGAAGGAGGGTCACGACTGCAGGAAAAAGAGGAGATGGTAGATAGGGCTATTTGGAGAAGTGAGGGGAAGGAGGGTCATGACTTTTTCTGATTATTTTTTAATTTTATTTTAAAAAACATTTATTTGTAGCATACAAATACAGTATATACCCATTATGCAAATACAACAATCTTGGTATGCTTTGACCGTATTTGACTTGGTCAATTTTTCAAACCAAACACTTGCTAACATGTAAACACTTCATTCGTCCACCTAATATCTTGCTTTATGGTGCAATGGTGCACCACTTTTCTGATGGTGCACCGTAGAATGAACTTGATTTGCATAAAAATAAGGGACATGACAGCACATGAATATTTGTACAGTGTTTGATTCAAAAAACAGTCATGAGACAACACAAAATAAGGGATAAAAGACGGTACAAAGGGTATTTAGGTAAATTTTACATTGTTTTACTTGTATTGTCTGTGGTTTACCAAACAATATACTGGACAAATAGTTGTGCTATGATTCAAGCATTTGTCCTGTACTATTTTCCTTGTCATGTCAATGCAAATCAAACACACTTTTTTTTATGTGAAATCTTATATCAAGTTTAATTGTAATGCAAATGTTTTTATATTATTAAGGTAAAATAGATAGATTGGTCCTTTACGTTTTTGTTTTTCATATTGGTTCTATAAGTTTTTTTGTTTTTTCAAATTGATCCTATAAGTTAGTTTTCTCCATCAATTTCGACCTTATGGAGAGAGATCAAAAGCCACGTATCAGAAAACGTGATAGCCATGTCATGTCAAAATTGATAGCGTTATTCGAAATTGACGGCAAAGACTAATGTGGAAATAGAACATAACATGTAAGGCCAAATTGGAAAAAAAAAAAAACCTTATAGGACCGATATAAAAGGAAAAAAAATATAAGGTCAATCTACCTATTTTGCCTATTATTAATTATATAATGTTGTATCATTAATAATATTCGATTCATATAATAATTATTTTTCATATAATAATTATTTTAAAAATTATACAATTGATTAATAATACAAAACATTTTACATTGAAAATATATTAAAACCATGAGTTTAATTGCTATATAGAGTAAAGTTTTTTACACTGTCATCTAATCAGAAATAATGATTTGAATGACTTTTAAGGTACTCATGATAAGAGTCAATTATTGATGTGATAATTTCTAATTGATTGTCAGTGTAAAAAAAAACTTTTCATTGTTATTAGTACATAACAATTAAATCCTAAAAGTAAACTATTGATCAAAATGTTATAAAAACTAAACTCTTTTTTTTTATCATATAGATATGAGATCAATTCTAAACTTACATGAACCTTTATCTTTTCTTATACAACCTTGATTATTTAATTATAATTGATTCTGCTTTCTTTATCTACATTTCAACTTTTCTATATTATTTCATAGCAACTTATTTAATAAACAATATGACTAAATGAACAAGGTTTTATAATTACTTAATTAGTATGAGTTTTAAATAATTTTTAAAATTTAAAATTAATAATAGTCATTTACATAATATTTTTTTAAAAAATATAAGAACTTTGTTAAAAGTTTTTAAATTATAATTATCATAATTTATTAAAAAAAACGATAAAATTAAACTATAGAAATAGATAGAATAAGATTTAAAATTAGGCAAGATTTTCTCAAGCATAACAACAATAAAATTGAAAATTGTCCAATCTATAGACAAATCATCATTCCAACCAAAACAATTATACTTTGTCCTCTGCATGATATTTTAACCAGATAATAATAATAAGGGTTAAATATGTTTTTAGTCCCTCATTTTTTACAAAAGTTCGGTTTTAGTCCCCCGTTTGGAAAACATACTTTTTTAGTCCCCCGTTTTCTAAAATATGTCAGAAATGGTCCCTATACTACACATTTTTAGTCCCTCATTTTTTACAACCACACATTTTTAGTCCCTCATTTTTGAAAAAATTCGGTTTTAGTCCCTTATGTTTTTCAAATGGAAGTTTGGTGTAGGGACCATTTCTGACATATTTTAGAAAACGGGGGACTAAAAAAGTATGTTTTTCAAATGAGGGACTAAAACCGAACTTTTGTAAAAAATGAGGGACTAAAAACATATTTAACTCTAATAATAATAATAATAATAATAATAATAATAATAAATAAATATAAATAATAATATTGGAGGGGGTGACGTTGTTGGTGAGAAGTACACGTGTCATGGCAACCTCTTTGAAGAACAGCATTAGAAGCAACACGAAGCCACCGTTTCTTTTTCTCTCTCTTCACTCTTCACTCTCACAGATACAGAAACTTCTTCTCTTTCTGGGTTTCTGTTTACTTTAATTAAGGGTTCATTCAATTAACCAATTTCTCTCTTTTTGTGATTATTCCTCTTCTTCCTTTTGAAAAGTTTGATTTTTTTGGGTTTAATCCTTTGAGTGGGAGAGATGTATGTAGCTTCCATGCGAAAGTCTTTCAAGGATTCCTTGAAAGTCCTTGAAGCTGATATTCAGCACGCTAATACCCTGTGAGTTTCTCTACTCTTTTTTTTTTCTTTGATGATCCTTCCTTTGAAAATTTGTTTTATAAAGTTTTGATTTTGTTTTGAATGTAAGGGTGATCACTGTTCAAGGTTAGTTAGTCACCTGTGAATGGCTGTTTCCCTTTTTATTTTTTTTAAAAAAATTCTCTTTTTTGTTTGCTTGGGAAAATGGTTGATGATTTCTCAGTGAGTTTCTTTATCTGGGAAGGATGGTGTTCTATTGTTCTGGGTTTTATAGCCCGTGATTTTTTTATTTTTAATGTTTTTACTTTTCTTACTGGTCACTGTTCATCCTTGAATTTTCCTCACATATCATGGCTAAACTAATTTTCAATTTTGAGTATTTAGTCAATACTCCTTATCCTTCTCCCAATTTCCCTCTGCTTTTGGGAAATTTAATACCTGCTGTGAAAGCTATGCTGGTACTCTTTTCCCTAACTTCCATACCATCTTACATTTTCTTGATACTATTAAATTAATAATATGTGAGTGTGTGTTCACACTTCTAATTTTGGGTGTATTATATTAATATAGTATGTGTGACATTGTTACCTGTCGGCAGGGCTTGAATTCCCCCGAGTAATTTGTCTGTGTTTGCTTGGTATGATGATTTTTGTGGTGCCCCCAACCTATACAGTCCAACTAAGCTATGACTGGATGAATCAGATATGCTAGAGTTTGTCACAATATTATATCTTTACTTCATAGCTGTGTTAAAGTTAGTTATATGATATTATAATCTAGCTTGTATTTCAGATTTCTTTCCTTTTCAAGCCTATCTGAGTTGCAATTGTTCCAATTGTTTAGCTCCTACGATGAGTTAGGCCAAAAGCCTCAAAAGCTCTTGATCCCTGATAATTTTATCTGGAAGTACTTGTCTAAATTCCAAGAGTCGTCAAGGGAGAACTCTTATTAAGTACCCGTTATTGTTTGTAACGAGCAATCAATCTAACATTTCACTGAAACTAACAACAAACATCCATAATGTGAATACATCATATAAAAGTCAGAGACATCAGTACCTGTTAGCTGCAATACGTATAAGATACTACCACAGTCCACAGTCCAGTCCAGTAACTATATAAACATACTCAAATGGACACCAGCATACTACATACAGAAGTCAAAGTCCCATAATCCCATTATATGATACAAAACAAACAAAACTACTGCTAGATGTTCATTTCAAAAACTATGGCATTACCGCATTACCCCCAAGTCTCGTCCAACCACACCAGGGGTAATCCACATATCCCACTCCCTAACCAATCTCGAAGTAAATGGTAACTAGCACTATTTGTCTGATCAGTAACCTGCCCAAAGTCTGAAATATCATGGAAAATGGGGTGAGAATTCTAGAAATTCTCAGTAATCTACTGAGTTAAAAACAGAGTTAAAAACAGAATAACATCATGATAGTTCCAGCTGCATCTAGATACAGAAAATGGTTCAACAGAGGCATGGTTTAAATAAAACACTTGCTATTTCCCGGTACAGAAATTCTTTTTTTTTTTTTTATTTATTTATCAAAACACAGATAAGTATAAAAATTTAACACAAGGATCATAATCAACTAAATCAAGATAACATTTACTTTAATTTTTAAGAAAAAGAACTTAAGTGGTAATGCTAATTTACATATAACCTAAATAGGTCTAATTTAATTATTGCTTTTATTTTCGATTCCAATGGAAACTTGGTAGTTCTTAGACCCAATTTACGTGTTGACTCTCATTAATAATAAAATTTACTATTTTTATTTACTTAAATGATTTCTACATTTACTTACTTTATACTTTAAACACATAATCATGTTATAATTGCATTATCATCTCCTGCTTCAGTTATAGGCTACTTAGCTGGGGTTTTGTCATTTGGTGGTTGTAAGATATTTATTGTGTTTGTGATGTACCTTTAGTGAAATTGCTTTACCAAAGCTACAGTCCAATCTGATTGCAACGATGAATCTTTTTTTTTTTGGGGTGTGTTTTGTTGTTTGAGGGGGGGGGGACTTTTTCCTTCTCTCCAGCTACTCTTAATTGTACTAAATTATCAATATACAAGTTATTGCTTCATCATGCAAATCATTGTGTAGGGCGTCGGATTTTCCAAGGGACTACGATGGTGCATGCCTTCAAATGAGAATGTCTTACAGTCCAGCTGCACAACTGTTTCTTTTCTTGGTGCAATGGACTGATTGTCATCTTGCCGGAGCTCTTGGATTGTTAAGAATCTTAATTTACAAGGTAAGCTGTTTTGGATTTTGGATGTGCATACTGATTTGAGGTACTCGAACAAGGTGAAGAATTTGCCTCGTGCTGTAGGTGTATGTGGATGGGACAACCACCATGTCTATCCAAGAACGAAAAGCAAGTATCAGAGAATTCTATGGTATGTTTATAAAAAACAAAAAGAGACAATTCTATGGTACATCATCCTTTTTGCTTGAATCTAATATAAGTTTTAGTTTGCCATTTAGTTTTTGTTAGTTGCTAATGTCTTGAATTTCTGCTTTGAGTAGCGGTCATTTATCCTTCTTTAATGCAACTTCAAAAAGGCATTAACGACACAGAGGATAAAAAGCAAAAGGCTGTATGCATGGAGAGGTATCGTAGAAGAGATGAAGAGGAATATAGGCACTGTTCTGACATAGACATTGAAAGAGAAGATGAATGCGGAATATGCATGGAGATGAATAGTAAGATTGTGTTGCCCAACTGCAATCATGCCATGTGCCTGAAATGTTACCGGGAGTGGTACTCTCTCTCTCTCTCTCTATGATTGTGGCTTGTTTATATCAAAAAGTAGAAGTTGTAGGGTTGTTTATATGTATGGTTGCTTTTTGTTAGTTTTTACTGATTTCATGCATTATAGTTTACTGCTAAGTACTAAATGACTACAGTGTTTCGCTTATACTAAAATGTAATCCATTGAGTTTCTTCGGTTTTCATGGATTTTGGGTTTGTTCAGTTTGTTTAGGTCATAATATTTATAACCTTTTAAAGTGAAATGGCTTTTGCCATGACAGAGGTTGTAAGTATGAGTCTTACTACAAGTGAACCGGTTTTAGAATCCCGTGCTTGGTTGCAGGTCTGGTATCATCATAGGCACCATGCATATAAAGGTATGGGTTGTCACTGTTCTGTTGCTGCTTGAATCTGAGTATTCAATAATGCAATAATTCAATAAATTAAATAAACTGATTATTGCAGTGTGGAAGAATTGTTGAGGAAATATTGATTGGAAGTTTGGAACGGATATGGCAAGCTTAAGTAGTTACTAGAGCCTAGAAGGATGTTGTTTTGCATGTCTCCCAAAATCCCAAATGCCTCTAGACTGATTGTAGTACTTCAGTCTTGTTTGGCACATGGGAGTTAGGATTTATTTAGGCCTAAAAAGTTGATTAAATATTCCCTTTTGCTGGCTTTGGGATGCTGTCCCACCTTGCATAACCAGATCATTGGTTTTGAATGACACAGTTTAGTGATGATCATTGCCTTCTACCCTTTAATTAAGTCCATTGTTGATGTGAGTAAGGTGCAAGAATAAAGGGTTTCCTTATCTTGGACAAATGAATATCAAATAGGTTTTAATTAGTGAACTCTACTACTTTAGTACTCTATTGACTACAAAGAAAATTTCTAGTGCTTTTTACTTGTGGTGCTATTATGGATTTTCTTAGAATTTGGGTTTGAGCCTAACTTAACCCCAAAAGCTAGCTTATAAGGTGAGGGTTGCCCTTTACTTATAAGCACTCTTCAGGCCATATTACTATCCAATGTGGGAGTCCACCCCCCCCCACCCCCCCCCTCCCCCCCCCCCCCCCCCCCTCCTCCTCCTCCTCCTCCTCCTGGACTGGACATCTGGAGCGTGAAGTTTGCAGGACTGGACATCTGCAAGTGGCCCAACGGATCTAGGGTAGGATCTGATACCATCTTAGAATTTGAGTTTGGGCCTAACTCAACCCCAAAAACTAGCTTGTAAGGTGAGGGTTGCCCCATACTTATAAGCACTCTAAAGATTTATTTGTAGCTTTAACTGGGAGTGAATAAGAATGGAAGTAATAGGGTATGCTTATGAAGCCGGACTGTTGTCCATTGGTTATTAGATTGAATAATTGGTTGAGGGAATCAGTGGTCGACTGTCTAATTGGGATGACTGTGCATGCACTTTGACCTTCTAATTGGAGGAAGAAAATGTCATGTGGTTTTGGTTCCCTTTGTGACTATTCATTTTTGGACTACATTTCTTGCAGGATGGAACATTTGTCATCTCCAGGTTCTTGATGAATTAAAAGTTTGTGTCCATGTGTCTAGGAGCTAATCTGCCTATCCGCTAATAGGCTGTTTACTGGATAGGTTGTTAAACAAGTGTATAGCTAGTTAATCTAGTAATGCCCTGAAACTTGTCTGCGTAGTTGTAGTTCATCAGAACTTTTTTCTTCAAATTTTCTTGGGCTGACAACTTTTGCTCTAAGTATCCAACCAAATCTCCATGCTTGTAATCTGATTTTAAATTTGAATTAGGATGGTCATATATTTGTCGTCATTTTTGGTGTTCCATTAGTCACGCACTCACCCCCCACAATATGTTTTTGCTTTTGGCCATTATCCCACATTATGAAGGGAAGCCTTGCGCAAATGTGGAAGTTGTTGCCATGTGACTCAGATGTCACATGCTTGAATCTTGGAATCACTACTCACATAGTGGGTCTGATCCTTCCCTGGATCCACACATAGCGAGAGCTTTATAGCACAAGCCACAAGGTTGCCCTTTATTATCCCACAGTATCTGAGTATGCCAAATGTCTCATACCTTGGGGCAGGTTTAAGTAATATGATATGTTTTGCAGGCGAACAAGATCTCAGTCATGCCCATTTTGCCGCGACAGTCTCAAGAGAGTGAACTCAGGCGATCTCTGGGTATTCACCGATAGGAGGGATGTAGTAGATATGGCAACAGTGACAAGGGAGAATCTTAGAAGGCTTTTCATGTACATAGACAAGTTGCCTATGATTGTTCCAGACTCCCTTTTTGACACATATGACTCTCACCTGAGGTAAGTGATTTGCATTGCAAAATGCAGATTCTAATGTATGCTGTTGTCTTGGATGGATAGTTAATATTCCCCCTCATTTCAAATTAGTCACATAAAAGTCCGAATTTCAATTTGGCGAATTTAGTATATATAATATATATAGAGTTGCAGTGCTTGCTTCCCACTTCTACCAGAAGTATCCAGCCCTGTGTTATTGTGGGTTGGTGGTGAAGTTGAGATGGTAAATTGTATCTAGCTTTTAGCTCATTTGTATATCCTTGTACAGATCGGAATTAGTTTATTAACAAGAAATGTGCACGTTCTGTTCCTGTTATTTAAATGTGATTCTCTTGAGAAACACTTCTCGTCATCAAGGAATGTATGTATCATGTCATCATGTATGTATTTAACGGAATATCAAATATGGTTCCTCTATATATAATTGGATCCTCTCGTGTTACATGATGGTTATGTTAGAAAGATATAGACATATTTTTTAATATATATGGACCCACCATGATTGGTTATAGGTCCCACTAATTATAATTTTAAAATTTTGTTTCTTTCTCCCTCAAACAGGAGAGAATCCTCTTTTATATAAATAGGAGAGAATCCAAATCCATATATATATATATATATATATATATATATATATATATATATATATATATATATATATATATATTTTATTTGAGATTTTGAAAGTCCACCTGTTAGTAGTATCTTTATGGCACGTTTGGTTCCTCGTTTGTTTCTATGGAATCATGTTATTGGTGGCAAATTTGCAATTTACTTGACAAAAACTCAGAAGCTACAATATACCTGCTTCAAGATTTTTCCAGTCCAAAACTATCGCGTCATCCTATTTTATTTTTAGCCAATAATCTTGACTGTTGAGTTTTTTGGATGGTAGAGATCAATCTTAAGTTTTTTTAATCTTCTTATTTTCACATACACTTCTCTCTCTTCAGCTCTACAATTTTTTCTTTTATACTTTGATAAGTATAATGTCTGGCACACATCGGATGTTATATTAATCACCTCAGCTCTGCCAAAAACGAGATTGAACAAGTTATATTCAATGTTAAAAAATTCTGTATGTGTAATGATATGTGCAAGTTTATACCAGCATTATTCTCTCATTCCAGCACTATTCGTAATTTT
This sequence comes from Echinosophora koreensis, assembly GCA_035048595.1. Lineage (NCBI taxonomy): Eukaryota > Viridiplantae > Streptophyta > Magnoliopsida > Fabales > Fabaceae > Echinosophora > Echinosophora koreensis. The sequence continues at coordinate 1,844,921 of JAPCYP010000025.1, read as the reverse complement.
AATTCAGGGTAAAGACCCATTTTGGTCCTTGATAAAAAGTGTGTAGGTCATTTTAGTCCTTGACAAAAAAAAAAACCCTCCGTTAGTCCCTGACAATTACTAACGTGGGACACGTTAGTCTCTGCGTTGACTTTCGTTAGCCAGTATCTGTTAGTTGGGTGATGTGTCAGTTAAATCGTCCGTTAGTTAGGGTAAATGCCTATTTTGGTCCCTGACAGAAAAAATGGTGCTCATTTTACCTCTCGGACAATATTTAGATTCTTCTTCTTCCTTGTATTTACTGCTTAAGAATCCTAATTCTAAACTCAGGAGCCTTTATACTACTTATTGAAGATGAAAAGAGAAATTTTGGACAATTAATCCCAGAAACAAACCCAACTCCTCAAAAGCATCAATCTTTAAACGAAAATCCAAAACATAGCTAACATTAAACAAATACTGATATTCAAATCTGTAAACTAGCAACAAGATCCCAATATGATGGGTTTTTTTCAGGTAGGGTTTGTTTTTTCCTGTAGAACAAAAATGGGTTTTTTCAAAGAAAGGGTAGGAGGAGGAACCGGGAACGTTTTGTGGTGGTGGTGGCATAAGTCAGCTTGTTCTTCTTCTTCTTCAAAAAGTATCATACTTTCCACAAAAACACCTCTTCTTCTTCGTTGATGTATAATCAGCCTTTTCAATCTCAGATCTGGTGTAGATCTTAGCATGCAAGAGTAGCTGGTGGCAGATTTGAGAGGGCGGCGAGGTGGCAGCTTCTTTGTTGTTCCAGTACCCTTCTTTGCCACGATGACGCTGGCATGGTAGCAGATCTGAAACGGAGGCGAGGTGGCAGCTCTGAGACTTTGGCACTCTTCCGGAGAAGATGAATAACGGGGGCAGCGAAGGAAGGGAGCTGTGAGGGGCGGTGGCAGGTGTGAGACCCGATGGCGAAGGGAAGAAGAAGAAGAATGTTGTTCGGGGACTAAAATGGGCACCACGTTTTTTTGTTAGGGACCAAAATGGGTTTTTACCCTAACTAGCAGATGATTTAACTGTCACGTTACTCAACTAAGGATGCTGGCTAACGAAAGTCAATACAGCGACTAACGTGTCCCACGTTAGTAATTGTCAGGGACTAACTCAAGGTTTTTTTTTTTTTTTTTGTCAGGGACTAAAATGGTTTACGTACTTTTTGTCAGGGACCAAAATGGACATTTACCGTAAGTAGTGGTGTGTGAAGAATAGATATTTTGAACAACTTTTGACCCAACCAAACCAACTTGAATGGCTTCATTAAGGTCTGCTTATGAAAATTAACTATATATGATGACAAGAATGGGAATGGATCCTCTCCAAAAAAATTTTTTGTAGTTTTTATCCAGTTTTTACATCTCTACCTTTAAATAATCTTTTCCCCTTTTTTTTCATTATTTAAAATCCTCTCACCCTATATTTTTTAAGGTTAAGGATTTCGCAGCACAAAACTTTCGCAGCAGGGATCCGTTTCTGATGGAGGAAAACTGCCGTTGGATGGTCCAGCGGTAGCAGGAGCAGATCCAAGTCCCTATTTGGCTATTTCATATCTTTCATTTATGCCATGAAGTTTTTTCTCCTGCACCTCCATTTTCGTTGCTAGTCTTTTCTTGTTGACAAATTTCTTGTCTGACATTTTTTCGAATTCCTATGCGATGCCATGCTAGATTAAGTTAATCTATTATTGAATGTTGGTAAAGAAATATATACATTGGGTATTTCAACCAAAAGAATTCAAATAAATTAAATTGGTTACGACGGAGGTATGAGGTGAGTGTTCTTTTAATCATATGAAATAAATTTCAAAGGAGCAAAGGTCCAGCCGTCCAGATAACCAAGTGTCGCTAGTAGGAAGTGAATTATGAGCTGGTTATAAAAAAGTGAAATTTAATTCTTACTGGGTCCTCGAACTTATATAAAATTTTCAATTGGATCCCTGGGATAAGGTTCCTAAAGAGGTCATCAAGTTTATTGATATGAACGTGACCTGGAATCTCCCCAATTTGTATTTAGGGTTACAATAAACGATAATGTTGTACCAGAAAACCAAAACGTGGTCTCCTCTATATGAACAAAGAGTTCTTTCCTTCACCAATCTATGTTTCACGATTGTATATTCCTTCCTCGGAATAATTTTGTCCTAAACAGCTTCCCCACTTGTAATTTATTACATCTTACTTCATCATGTTGCATTTTGCTTTGGCAATGTCTCAAGGTTCATCATCCATCCAAACCACTCATAGATGGTTGATATGATTATCCAGTTTGAATGAAATCATTAATACTTCGTACTATTCAACAGATCACTATCAAATTTTCTACTTTAGGGACCCATTGAAAATTTTATATAAGTCTAGGGACCCAATTAGAAATATTTTTAGTTGAGAGACTCGATTGAAATTTTATAAAAGTTCGGGGACTCAATTATAATTTTTTTTAGTTTAGAAACCTATTTGAGAATTTTCAAATAATTCAGAGATCAACTCAATAGTTAAACCTAATATATATTAGGTCTATTGATTCTCTTTTGTGCATTATGAATTGAAGACAATTCATACTACCATCCGAGATTGTCTTCATTTTCTTTCTATCAAACCTAATTTTAAGGTTAAATTTGTTAGGAGGTAAGCTAATGTAGTTGCTCATAAACTAGCTAGTGCGGTTACATCCTTTGCTAGTCACCATTTGTTTAGCAGTATTCCTGCTTATATTGCATATGATATTTATTTGAAAATGAAATAAGTTGGCTCTTTTCAAAAAATTGAAGACAATTCCAAATTAAATGAAAAACATAATCAAAAGGGAATAGATAATTCTTACCGAAAAGAGGGGTGTGAAATTTATTATAAGCATAAAATTAGGATCTTTAGGAAATCTACATTATCCAAAAAGATGAGATATTTAGTGAATATCCTTTGTCAAAAAAATGTTAGTGAATATCCAATTTTATGCCGGTTGAGTTATTAATTAATAAAGAAAAGAAGAAAAAGAAGAAATAACAATAATAAAGTAAGGCCATCTCCAACAGGGTGCTTAATAAGCACCAAATCCCACAAGCATCGGTGCTTAACTAGGAACAAGCGTTGGAGAGCATTCTTTGTCAGGTGCTTATAAAACTTGGTTGCTTGTATAAGCACCGGGTCTTAAAAAAGCTGGTGGGCCATCTTTTACTTTTTTTAATGATTTAAAATATTTGTTCAAAACAAAATAGCCGTTGGGGCTATTTGGCTTCGCAGACTTTGGGAAAAAAATGGCAAAGTGGGATAGCCGTTGGGGAAAAAAAGAGCCGTTCCTCAACAGTAATTTTTTTTTTTTTTTTTTTTTTTACAATACCAATCAAAATGTGTATAAATATGTTCAACTTTAGATTGTTTTACACAATCAAATCTCTTAATTTTCTCTCATTTATTCTCATATGCTCTCAAAAAATCTCTCCACTTTTTTACTCATATATTGTGTCAAAGTTCTATATCGTCCAATTTTACAATTCACATACTCTCAAATCCCCAGCTTCCTATTTTATTTGTTTTCATCCAATGGATCCAAACCAATTCAATAACTTTTTAAGTTGGATGCAAAATTTTCAAACTCCCACTAACCCAAATTTTCCTAGTCCTCCACTTTTACCAAACCCACAAAATAACCCAAATATGGACAATATTCATTTTTCATCGGGCCCATTTCCATATCAATTTCCCATGTTTCAATCACAACAAACTAACCCTACTATGGAGCATGAGACTCCAATCGATACAAGTGGTGGGCAATCTTTTGAAAAAGAGCAAGAAGCAGCATCTAAGTGCGCCACAGAATCTCAAACTCCATCCTTTTCTACTCAAGTCGGGTTGGATAATATTACAATTGATGATGAAGAAGAAAAGGCGACTCAAACAAAGCAAAGAGCAAGGTTCAGCCCGGAGGAAGATCGACTTTTGATCCAAGCATGGCTAAATGTTTCCAAGGATTCAGTTGTGGGGGTGAACCAAAAAGCAAATTCTTTTTGGCTAAGAATCAAAGATAATTTCAATGAATATCGTCAACATTTACCGGCGAGGGAAGTGGGGCAAATAAAATGTCGATGGCAGAAGTTGAATAGCGTAGTTCAAAAATTTGCAGGGTGCTACAAACAAGCTTGCCAAAGAAAGAAAAGTGGTAGCTCCGAGTCTGACATCATGGGAGATGCATATATGATTTATTCTCACGATGTAGGTGAACGATTCAAGTTAGAGTATGCATGGCGATTGCTGAAAGATGAACCTAAATGGTCAAATGCATCATTCGGAGGATCCAGTAAGAGGACAAAGACTTCTGCTTCTGGAGCATACTCGTCCTCTTCTAATCCAGAGACACCACCAAGTGGCGAAAACCATTCAACTTCACCTATTATCGCTCGTCCAATGGGTACAAAGGCAGCAAAAAGAAAGGGAAAATCAATTGCAATGGGTGAGACCCAAAAGTCAACAGTTGCAGCTGTGGAAGAATGGACACGTGTCAAGCAAGAACAAAACAAGTTGAAGGAAAAAGAGTTGAGCATAAAGGAGAAAGAGTTGGACTTCCAGTTGAAGATGAAGGAGAAAGAGTTCGAGTTACAGATCCTCTTCAAGGATACATCTGCCATGACAGACAGGCAACTACAAGATCATGAGCGGTTGTGTGACATGATTAGAGTAAAACATGGAATTGCTTAACATGTTGGCTATGTTTTTAATTTAATGATGTAACGATGTTGGCTATGTTTTTAATAATGATGTAATGATGTTGGCTATGTTTTTAATTTAATGTTGTAACAAAGTTGGTCAAACTAGCCGTTATTCAAACTAGCCGTTGGTCAAACTAGCCGTTATTCAAACTAGCCGTTGGTCAACTAGCCGTTATTCAAACTAGCCGTTATGTTGGCTCTCTTTATATATTCTTAACATCTAAGAGGATTTTCACACCTCTCATTTGTGCAATCTAGACTTATATTCTTATCAAATTCTCTCAAAAACTTTAACTCTAAAGTTATCCTTCGAATGGATCCCAATGATTCAGACTACGAGGAAATGCTTGAGTGGGAACTTATGGAAGGTCTCTTAATGGAGACACAAATGCAACGACAAGGCAACAACTCTACTACGCGTAGACGTAAAAGAACTCACGTAGAACGGAGTCGTGAAGAGGGTCATGCTCGATTGTTCAATGACTACTTCTCTAATAATCCGGTATACACAGAGGAGCAATTCCGGCGAAGATTTCGAATGCGAAGGGATGTCTTCCTTCGCATTGTCGATGCACTTGGCAATCATGATGGATATTTTCAAATGAGAGTTGATGCAACTGGAAGAATGAGCCTTTCACCATTGCAGAAATGCACTGCTGCTATTCGTATATTGGCATATGGATCACCTGCTGACAGCGTGGATGATTATGTGCGGATTGGCGAAAGCACCGCAGTGGAATGCTTAGACAAGTTTGTAAGGGGAATCAATGAGGTATTTGGGAATGAATACTTAAGAAGGCCTAACAGCAACGACATTGAGCGCCTACTGCAAATTGGGGAGGCACGTGGTTTTCCAGGTATGTTAGGTAGCATCGACTGTATGCATTGGGAATGGAAAAATTGTCCGGTAGCATGGAAAGGTCAATTTACCCGTGGTGATCATGGGAAACCCACAATCATGCTTGAAGCAGTGGCTTCACAGGACCTATGGATTTGGCATACATTTTTTGGGGTTGCGGGTTCAAACAACGATATCAACGTTCTAAATCAATCTGATGTGTTTAATAATGTTTTGGAGGGACAAACTCCGAGGGTGCAATATACAGTAAATAGAACCCAATATGACATGGGGTACTATTTAGCAGATGGTATTTATCCAGAATGGGCTACGTTTGTCAAGAGCATCCCAATGCCACAAGGAGATAAAAGAAAATTGTTTGCCCAACATCAAGAAGCAGCAAGAAAGGATGTGGAGCGTGCGTTTGGAGTGCTTCAATCTCGATTTGCGATTGTACGTGGCCCTGTGCGTGCTTGGCACATGGATACAATCAAGCATATATTATATGCATGCATCATTTTGCATAATATGATTGTGGAAGACGAACGACACACATATGATGGTCATTTTGATTATTCATATGATCATCCCAACAATGATGTCTCAACAAATGACGTACATAATGGTCCTCATCCACATCTTGCATCATATCTACAAAGGCGAACACTTGTGCGTGATAGGCAAAATCATCACCAACTTCAAGCGGATCTTGTGGAGCACATTTGGGAACGTTTTGGTCACGATAATTAGCAAGATTGAATTTGGTTTTAATTATGTAATTTCATCATTTTAACATTTCAATTTCGTAATTTCATCATTTGTAATCTCGTCATTTTAATTTAATTTCATCCTATGTTTTTATTTTTATTACAAGATTCGTAATTTTAAATTATAATTTTTTATTTAATAAAAAATTATTACAAAGGAATTTTGTAATTTTTATAAATTATTATTTGAAAAATCAAATAATTATGATGTAATAAATAAAGTATTGATAAAATGTAAGTATGTGGGACCACTGGTAGGGCCCATTTAGGAACTTTTGTAAAGATGCTGGGTTGGAGAGATGAGGTGCTTAAGTTGTAAAAAGTAAAAATGAGTGATGTGTAAAGGTGGGACCCATTTAAGAACTAAAAAATGAGTTGCTGGGATGGAGATGCTCTAACATCTTTAAATTCTAGAAATTACCAAACGACAAGATAAGGGGAAGGTGATCAGAAACAGAAACTGCTTTCCATGTTCTTATGACTTATCTATCTCTTCGATAACAGATAGAAATGAGGGAATTCTGTTACGCTCTGCTCTATAAAGCAGGGGACGAATGAGAAAATATTTCTCAGAAGTTACAGCGTTTCTCCATTCCATTGGCCTAACACCCGAACCATTAGTTTGCAGAACAGCCACACGTACGTAGCCTCACCTCCACAGCCTCCGTCAACCGCATCAGGCGCCGTGAACTACGTCCTTGCTGCCGTCACCGCCACCCCAACCACTCCACAACCGCGAGCCGCCCCGATCTGCCTCGGACCACCGCGAACGCTCTAATCCGCGCTTCAGGGTATTCTGCTTTACTTTTTTTCTTATTTATGTGTTTTTTATGTTTGTTTAATACTTTAATTTAATTGATAATTGGATAAATATCATAAACAATTATCAGACATCACTTTTTTTTTTTAATAAGCAAAAATATATTGATTTAGAGCACTACTAGGGATGCTCTTACCCGTATAATAGTATCAAACAGAAAACCTTTGTAAGCTTGATAGTGCCCTAAAATAAGAACCAGAATCAGACATACAAAATTTCACCAAAACAAGGAACCAAACATATATAAGAAACTAGGATTTGGCTTCTCTAGAGTGAGCATGTATGTAAAGTGAGAAAGTGAAGGTGTATCCCCCTTTCATTGTATAAAGTATATTAAGATCTTAATACAATTTAATCAATCAAGGGTGAATAATACACCATCACTTTCTCATTTCACACATTTGCTCACTCTAGAGGAGCTTTATTCAAGAGACTATTCCTTTACCACCAGCTAAAGAAAGACAACTCTCATGGACCCAATATTTGTTAAAAGAGACAATCCAACCCACATGATCCTGTAAGCACCACTCTAGCTCACAGCTAAACCATCAGAAAGACGCCAATCTTGTAGCGTGGAGAGGCCAAATTAATGAAAAACACCCTGGGCATACATGAGAAACACAGCACCAATCTAGAGCTGTTTTGTATGTAAATGTCTCCTGAGAAAAGAAGCGCAGCCGAAATCATCCCTAACCAAATGGAACTTCGAAATTCTTTGCATCATCTAGCCAAAACAATTAAGAAAAATCATACTTTGACACATCATACAGCTACTCCCTAAGCACATTAAGACATGCCATAGCCTTTGAAGATGGGTGAAAGTTACTGTTAACAGAATCAAGACCACTTTGAAACACCTTTCATTAGAAGAAGGAACACCAAGAACTCCCACCCAGCATAGACAGAGCAGAAACTGATTATAACATATTTTACACTGAATTTATAATAAAATGCAGCCTGATGAGATTATATAGAACCATACACTCTATTGTTTCACACTCTTACATATAACTCATCTCACAGTGTTTCACTCCACACTTACCATCCACTCGAGAATTCACACCCTCACCAAACCTCATCTTCATCCTACGAAACTCTTGCAGTTGGTAGGATCAAGGTTAATTTTTAAGGTTTGCTAATATCTTTTATTTATTAATTAATTAATTGATCAAACTTGGGTAAAATTTTAATAAGGAGTTGTTTTATTTTATTATTATTATTATTATTATTGATCATTGATATTCCTCTTCTCTACTTGTATGTGTACTCCTTCAACCAAAAGGAACAACATGAGCAAAGAAATTGTGATGTTTGATCAGTGGCTAGAGCTTCCTTCAGATGTGTTGCGTGAGATTGTGAAGCATCTTCGTTCCTCTAAAGACTATGTTCGGTTTCGTGCTGTATGTAAATCATGGAATCTAGACCTGCCAAAGATACCAAATCATATAAGAGCTCCATGGCTGGTTTTACCTTTCAATGATGAGACTTTTGACATAGAAGAGAAGGATTACTACTTGAGATTGCCCGAGATGCGGAACAACTTCTTACGTGGATCTGCCTTTGGATGGTTGGTTAGTGTCGAGACTAATGGTGTATTACGAATGTTGAATCCATTTACTAAGGCTCAGCTTCATCTTCCACCAATGTCAACCTTTCCAAACATAGTTGATTATCGGCCTGATATGACAGATGAGGAATATACGATTAGAGATTTGCGTAATAATGGTGAGCTCTATACATCTACAAAAAATCACGTACAAAAAAATTATCTTCAAAAAATTATAATTTCTTCCTCTCCTGACAATGGCAAGCAGGATTTCATGGCTATAGCTATCTATGGAAAACATTTTCGGTTGGCTCTTTGTAAGTTCTCAGACAATAAATGGATAGATTTTTCCATCCCTGGAATAATTAATTGCGGTCTTGAAGATGCAATATTTTATGAAGGAAAAATCTATGGTATAGATTGGAGAACCAAACTTTATGAATTTGATGTGGAAACCTCAATGGGAGGTAATAGTGAAGTGCCAAAGCCCAATGATCTTAACTTTCCCGATGATGACATGTATACACATTATTTGGTTCGCAGTGTTGAAGGTAATTTGTTAATGGTGAGAAGACATTTGACGTATCATGAAGTTGGCAGTGGAGAGGATGAAGTAAGTTTTTTCAAGACTACCAATTTTGACATATATAAATTAGACGAAAGGGCAAAACGATGGACAAGAATTTTTAATCTTGGAAATTATGTTTTAATGGTTGGATACAATTCCTCTATCTGCACGTTGCCTGTTCCTGATGGTAAAGGAAATTGGGTAAGAAATTGCATATATTTCACCGATAACAATTTTACATCTCAATATTGGGAAATTGGTGCTAGCTATGATGTTGGTGTGTTCCACCTCGAAGATGGAAGAGTCGACGAATTATTCCCAAATTCAAAAGTTATTTATCCTTCACCAATTTGGTTATTTTCTCAAAATTTCACTAGTTAGCTTCTTAGGTTATTGATCTTTGTATTTTTTTGTTTTAGTTTTGATTAATTAATTAATTTATTTTTTTGGTGAATATTTGGTGATGTTTTGTCCCTATCTTTAACCTGTTTTATAATTTATTTTTTTTTAAGAATTTCATTTCTTCTTAATCTAATTTTTGGTGGAGTATTTCATATTAATATTTTTTTACAGTTTTTATTTGATGAGCTAATGTCTTTTTTCATATCTATTTTTATATTTAATGAAAAAAATTAATTTAGAACTCAAAATATACTTTTGCTTACCCAAAAAAAAAGAGATAAATAGAAGGAGAAGGAGAGAAATAGAGTACATTTTGTACCCCTTTTGATGTTCTTTTAATATATTTTCGAGATACGTGTATACAAAAATTATAAGAAGTAAGTGAGAGATAGAAACATCGTAAAAAAAAAAAAAAGTTGAGGGATATGAAAAAATACGTACGGTATTTATATTTATGTGTTCAAATATCACAACTCTAAAAGTTTAAATCAAACAAAAGGGTAATTGATTCTAGAAAGTGTATTAATTTAAAGAGGTATTCTAATATACATTTGCCATATTATCTTCTATTATTCTATTATCAATTTTTTGGAGAATTATTTTTTCATTACTAAATGTTCATTATATAATTTTTTTATTTTTATGTATTCTAATTAAATTTTTACATACTATCTGATGCCTCATCAAAATGGGTCCAGTGCAATCCTCCATCTCAAATGTGTTGAGACAAATTTGTAATGACTGGTAACTTTAGTTTACATATATATAATAAGGGTTTTTCTAACCTGTGTAAGATTGTACAGATTGTACAGATTTAGCTTCATTAAATGCATATTTTTAATTAAATTTGTCTACTTAGTTAATGATATTTTTTTTGAAAATTGATTTTCTTTCTTTCCCCTATTTATTATCATATTTATTATATGAGCGTTAATAAAGAAACAATAATATATCGCTACTAATCAAAAAAGAAAATAGCCCTGTCATAAAAAAAAAAAATGGATCCAGTCAAAAAAAAAGAAAAAGAAAAAAGGATAATATGTAATTGGAAAATTGGAACAGTTTTTATTTCAATACAGTATATGAACATTTTAGGTAAAATTACTCTTTTAGTACCTTAAGTTATTTGTTTTGTTCAAATTGGTCCATTAAGTTTTTTTGTGACAAATTAAACCTTAAGTTAAGTTCGGGTGACAAATTAGTCCCTTAAGTTTTTTTTTTTTTTGACAAACTAGACCCTTAAGTTAGGTTCAGGTGACAAATTGGTCCCTTAAGTTTTTTTTGTGATAACCTAGACCTTAAGTTAGGTTCGGGGTGATAAAATGTGACTTTTAAAATAATAATTTAATAATTTTAAAAAATTAATTAATAAATAAATGTTTTCTTTATTAATCTTCTCTCCCATCTGGTTACCACCACCTTCATGCCAGTGCCACCCACCTATCCTCCTTTGCCCCCGCCACCGTCACCGCTTCCACCTCAGCACCGTTGGATCCCCTGCGATTCTGGTTAAGGAGCTTACCTTTCCAGGACGACAACTTTTGCCTGAGTCTAGCCATGATGTGGTCAAAATGAGATCTATTAGCTCTGCCCAGGAAGAGGTGTATGCCTAGATATTTCCCAAAATCCTTGGTACACTAGTGCAAAATATGCATTTAACATCGAGGTTTTAACATCGGTTTTAACAAAACCGATGTGAAAAAGGAGGCGGTGGCATTTTTGAAATTAAACTGAAATCTTTTAACATCGGTTATCATAAAAACCTATGTGATAAAATATTTAACATCCGTTTTTATAAAAACCGATGTGGAAAAGTAAAATAAAAAACAAATTTTTTTTATCAGAATAAGATTAGACATCGGTTTTATAAAACCGATGTGGAATAGTAATTTTAGACATCGGTTTTTTGATAACCGATGTGGAAAAGGGAAACAAAAACCAAAAAATTTTAATCAGCCATAAGATTACACATCGGTTGTATTATAATCGATGTGGAAGATTCAACAAAAAAATAAATTTTTTAAGCAGCAACATTTTTAACATCGGTTTTTGTTGTTAACCGATGTGAAAATCAGTATAACATGTCGGTTTTGTGTATAACCGATGTGTATTTTCATTTTGTTTTCTTTTATTCATCCCTCCAATTCCCTTTCTTGCACGCTACCCCAATATTTTCTCTGTTGCATGCGCGCTCCGTAACCCTCACACCTCCGATCTTGCTCGCTCCGCCGCGTCCTCCGCTGTCACCTCAGCCTCGAAGCCCCTCCGCTTGCTCCGCCGCTTCGTGCCATGACCCTGTAGCCTCGAAGCCCACTGTCCGACGCTTGCTCCACTTGCTCCGCTGCTTGCTCCGCCGCTTAGTCATCTCAGGTAATGCCTCTTATACCATGTTTCTAAGGAAGGATTAAAATGTGGTGCTCTGATGATGGTCAAATGCCTGGAAACTTGTCCTGCTCTCTGGCTCATGGCAGTGTGTTATCTGTTTTTTGTTATTGTGGGTTGAGGTTGTTTATTTTAAAATTCCAGCAAAATTTTGATTTAGAAGTCTGGAGTTCTGTCTGGTTTAGGGGTGGTGCTGATTCTGGTTTTATTAAGGGCGATGCAGGTTCTATATGGCTTTCTGTGTTGGTCTATGCACTACACAGTGTAGTTTTTGGTTTTCTAGCATGCAGGCGTTATCTTTATGTACTGGACAGGTATTTATACTGTCTGCAGAATCTGTTTTCTGGTTCAAAATCTCTCTGCTGCAGTACGGTATTATTTAGCTTGTTGGCATGTCTAAATACAAAAGGAATGGGTACATTTAGTGGAAACCATGCTATATGGTGACTTTATGAGGTTATTCACGCTGAAGGCAGCAAGCTATGAAGGTTGCAACTCTTGTTTTGGTTACAATTTTAAGAGTATGTAAGTCAGTAAAAGGTGCATATAGTATAACTTGGGGATTCAAGAGGGAACAATGATTCTGGATGGGGGGAAGATTAGAGTTATAGTTCAACCTTATAGCAACATTTAGTGCATTTGGTTGATACAATACCCAATCTTACTGGTTTTGTTTCTCATTTATTGTTGGTTGTCTCCAGTGTGTGAGAAGGTGGAAAGCAAGGGAAGAATGGGCTGTGTTTTTCAATGTGTTTGCATGTGCCTGTGTATGTTCCTTTGTTATTTCTTTTCACTAGTTTATTTTCATTTTATTTACTTCATTTTTCTTAATGTTTAGGATTTGTAGCATGTCAAGCAAGTGATACTCCATGGGCATAGCTTAAATTACAAACGGGTATGGTAGATTTATCTTTATAATGTTTTTTCTATTGGGTTATTTTGGTTGTCATATTGAATTACTAAATGTTTGTGTTACTTTTTTTTCCCATTTAGAATAATTTATGCTCTTACTTTTGTTAGATTGCTCCATTTTTTGATTTGCTTTAGTGAAATATCTCTTCATGTCTCTGGTAGGTTTTAGAATATTTTATCCCCAAATAGAAGTGAAGTCCATCAGATTTGCAAACCATAGGGTAGGATGGGCTGTTTAAGAATAAATGATCATACGAAGGATTTGTTCCATTAACTGTGTAATGTCTATATAGTTTGCTGTTCAGTTTCTTTTAGAAAACTTTTTAAAGATCTATCACCCTTTGTTTGTGAATGCATGTATTGTGTTTGTGACAATATGCTAGAGACAAGAGTATATTTGTGCAATTAGTTATAGCTTCTTAATTTCTCTTTCTCTTTCAGGGTTTCTTGATTATTTGAAACTTAGGATTTCGTTTCCACACTTATTGTGTTTCTTCCCACACCCGGTAAGCTTTCTCATCTCTATTTTTCTAGTTTGATTTTTGTTTGCTTTAACTTTGGGATTGGAGTGTTTTATTACTTTTTTAGTGTTAATTAATTAGTAAAGCCTTAGTTTCCCGTTTGAGATGCAATATTAATGAGCACACGTGTACGTGCTTAAGGTACAGCTCATTATATTGGATCTTGAATTGTCCAAGTTGGACAGTTTGGGGAAAAACTTTTTCTTCATTCAGTTAAAATAGTTATTCATTGATTCTCATGTTATATACTTGATGAAAGTTCGGATTGATACATTTCCTTTCGTTCTCCGGGTGCATACTTTATCGTGGTGGATGTCATCGCGTTCAAGTCGTGTACGTCGGAGACCGAAGGGAAATGCTGCCGAAATTTCGTCGAGTATGAGCATGAGAGTTAAGGACTAACTGTTAACCGAATGTTGAAAAAGTTTCTTCTCGAATGGGATAGGGCTATACCCTATCATAAGAAGTAGTTGATGAAGATGTTGGACTAAATATGAAGTTAATGTTTTAGTTATGGATCGCGGTTGGATGAATGCTAGACGGACAAGTGATGAGTATGAGAATGGAGTGGAAGATTTTCTACAATTTGCAAAAACAAATGCTCCTGATAGTAGTGACGGAAGGTTTTATTGTCCTTGTGTTAACTGCTTGAATGAGAGACGACTAGAAGCTGACGAGATACGGGATCATCTTATTTGTGAGGGGATTTGCAAGAGTTATACAATATGGATATGTCATGGTGAATCGTTAGACAGGCCAAGGGTGTCAGATAGAGAGGAAGTTGATGACGTAGATATGGACGATGGACTAGAGGACATGATCCGTGATATTGGGCAAGAGTCCTTTCGGCGAGCACATGTGTATGATACTTTGTGCAGTGATGCGGAAGTGGCTTTGTATCCGGGGTGCACTAATTTCACACGGTTGTCAGCGGTGTTAAGATTGTTCAATGTGAAGGCGAGAAATGGGTGGAGCGATAAAAGCTTTACCGAATTGCTTGAGTTGTTGAAAGACATGCTTCCAGAAGGTAACACATTACCATCCCGAAACTATGAGGCGAAGAAGATATTGTGTCCGATGGGTATGGAGTATAAGAAAATACACGCTTGCCCCAATGATTGCATATTGTACAGGAAAGAGTTTGAAGAGATGCACGAGTGCCCCAGGTGTGGGGTATCACGCTACAAAGTGAAGGATGGTGATTCTAGTTGTGATGCGGTCACCAAGGGTCCTCCTGCGAAGGTGTTATGGTATCTTCCAGTAATTCCGCAGTTCAAGCGATTGTTTGCTAATGAAAAGGATGCAAAGAATATTAGATGGCATGCAGATGAGAGGAAATGTGATGGACAGCATCGTCATCCGGCTGATTCTTTGCAATGGAAGAGAATTGATAGTTTGTTTCCGGAGTTTGGCAATGAGCCCAGAAACCTCAGGCTTGGACTTGCTACCGATGAAATGAATCCATATGGAAACTTAAGTAGTATTCATAGTTCATGGCCTGTTCTCCTGGTAATTTACAACCTATCTCCTTGGTTGTGCATGAAGCGCAAATACATTATGTTAACTATGATGATTTCGGGTCCAAAACAGCCAGGAAATAATATTGATGTTTATCTGAGTCCATTGATTGAAGACTTGAGAAAGTTGTGGGATGAAGGCATTGATGCGATCGACGGGTATTGCCGTGAGACTTTCAGATTGCGTGCCATGTTATTTTGCACCATCAATGACTTTCCAGCATACGGGAACTTGTGCGGGTATAGTGTTAAGGGACATAAAGCATGTCCAATATGTGAAGAAGGCACATGTTACCATCAACTGCAACATGGAAGGAAGACAGTCTACCTTGGGCATTGGAGATTTCTCCAGCGTAATCATCCTTATCGTAGGTTGAGAAAAGCTTTCAATGGACTTCCGGAGAATGCAATTGCTCCGGTGGCCTTGACTGGAGACCTAGTTTATGAACGGGTGAAGAACACTAATGTTATCTATGGGAAGTCCCAGAAGAAGGCTACTGAGAAGAATATATGGAAGAAGAGGTCGATCTTCTTTGATCTTCCATACTGGTGCAAGCTTGATGTAAGACATTGTATTGATGTGATGCATGTGGAGAAAAATATGTGTGACAGTTTAATCGGAACGCTTCTCAACATTCAAGGCAAGACAAAGGATGGTGTGAATGCTTGTCTGGATCTAGTTGCGATGGGTATACGAGAGCAGTTAGCTCCACATAAAGTGGGGGATAAGAAGACTTATTTGCCCCCAGCATGTCATACATTATCAAAAAAGGAGAAAAGAAGTTTCTGTGAATATCTACGGGGAGTCAAAGTGCCACAGGGTTACTCTTCAAATATCAAGAGACTTGTCTCCATGAAAGATCTCAAATTAGTTGGCTTAAAGTCTCATGATTGCCATGTCTTGATGCAACAACTACTATCGGTGGCCATTCGTGACATCTTGCCTAAAAAAGTCAGACATGCCATTACTAGGTTATGCTTGTTCTTAAATGCTATATGTAGCAAGGTCATTGACACTAAAAAGTTGGATGACTTGGAAAATGAGGCAGCCATTATCTTGTGCCAATTGGAGATGTATTTTCCACCTTCATTTTTTGACATCATGGTTCATTTGATTGTATATCTAGTGAGGGAGATTAGATTGTGTGGCCCCGTTTATTTAAGGTGGATGTACCCGGTTGAGCGATACATAAAGATCTTGAAAGGATATATGAAGAATCCACACCGTCCCCAAGCATCTATTGTTGAAAGATATGTTGCAGAAGAAGCTATTGAGTTTTGTACAGACTACATGTCAGAAGAGGAATCTGTAGGGCTTCCGAAGTCTCGTCATGAAGGAAGATATGATGGGAAGGGTACACGAGGTATCACTGTTAAGAGCATAGATCGGGAGGAAGTGCTTCAAGCACATTTGTATATATTGAATAACACTGATGAGGTTGAACCATACTTATGTGAGCACAAAAGCATCATCAACGAAACTTATCCTAGAATGAATGAAAAATGGTGTTTGAACAAGCATAATAAGACTTTCTAGAACTGGTTTAAAGAAAAAATGGCAAAGGATGGTACTGCTTCTGATACATTAAAATGGCTAGCACAGGGACCTAACTTTGATGTCATATGCTGGAGTGGGTATGATATCAATAAGTTTTCCTTCTATACAAAGTCCCAGGATGACAAAAGTACTATGCAAAACAGTGGGGTTATGGTCGTCGCTGAGTCCATGCATTTCTCTAGTTCGAAAGATAAAAACCCTGTTATGGCATCCGTTTCATACTTTGGGATCATTGAAGAGATCTGGGAGGTTGATTACACGAAGTTTAGAGTGCCTATTTTTAAATGTCAGTGGGTCGACAGTAACAATGGTGTGCAAACCGATGAGTTAGGATTCAAATTGGTGGACCTTAATAAGGTAGGTAATAAAGAAGAGCCTTTCATCATGGCATCCCAAGCAAAACAAGTGTTTTATATCCGTGATCCTTCTAACAAAAGGTGGTCAGTGGTTCTCCAGGGAAAAAACATGTATAATGGTAGTGAGGGAAATCAAGATTCAACTCTTGATATTTCTGACACTCCTTTTTTCTCAACACGGGTGCCTAATTTCAATGAGGAAAATGAAGTGGACGATGTACATGCTACTCGTAATGATCACCAAGAAGGGTTATGGGAGAACGTTACTACTTGACCACAGTGTAAGTTTAGTTTGAGTTACGTTTAAAGTCATATTATATGTTTACGTTGATATTTATAAGTTATGCTTACGTTGATTGATATTTATAAGTTATGTTTTATATTTATCCAGACATACTGACATTTTGTTTTTGTCTAAACAGGTACACATGGCTGATCCTGAGGATATCCCTCCTTCATGCAGCGGGTCGGAGACCCCGTCTTCGGGTAGAAAGGGTAGACGTGCCACACGAATGAGGAATTTGACTGCCAACCGTGGTTCAAATCAAAGGATAAGAATCGACTTTGATTGTAACATCAATCCTATTGGGCCAATGGCAGAACAGTTTAATAGTTTTGTGGCGACCCTTGCTCGAAGCAGACCTAGCATACTTATTGAGCGTTGGAAAGATGTACCTCAGGACGTGAAGGATCAGATATGGGAGAGTATTCTGGTATCTATACTTTTACGTCCTGTGTTTGTATCTACTTTATTTTAATCTTATTAATATCATACAGTAATTCGTTGATTCTTTTGGTGTTAATGTAGCTCACCTTTGACCTGCCGGATACGACGGATATGAAGAAGCGTTGGATAAAGTATGCTGGTGAGCGTTGGAGGGGTTTTAAGGTGGACCTGGGCAGATACTTTGTATTCAATCATAGCTGTGAAAAGAACCCACTTGAGGTGTACCCGTTTCTTGACCAGGCGACGTGGGATCTCTTTGTTCAGAGCCGACATGATCCCAACTTTCAGGTTAACTTATTTGAGTTGTCTCTAAATTTATGTAATTTCATTAATTTTATTAATTTACTGATGTAATTTAATTGTCTTTTATTTATAACAGGAGAAGAGGAAAAAGGGGCAGGAAAACCAAAGCAAGAATGTCTACCCCCATGTACTGTCTCGTGGGGGATATAAAAAGCTTGCTCAGACCATGGTGGAAGAGGAAAAGAAAGCATGTCAGGAAGCAGCATCTCAGGCAGATCCTAACGCTGAAAATCATCCAGAAGTTGTTGATCCACCTCCACCCCCCACGCCATCGTAAATGGAAGAGGGCCCGACAAAGAAAAACGGGACAATATACATCTGAGGAGGCCCGCCAAGTAGCTGAGAAGATTGTAAGTGTAGTTTGAAGTGTAATTGTGATTTTAACAATGTTACTTAATTGTAATGTGACCTAATATTTTATATGTTGCAGGATGCCTTGGACAAGCAGGCCACTCAAGGAACCTTTGTTCCTAGAGGACGCGAGGATATCTTAGTTGCTGCCATCGGTAAACCAGACCACCCTGGCCGTGTCATTGGTGTTGGATGGGGCGTTGGCATTCGCCAATACCATGGTTCATCTTCACACCAACGCCACAGGGATGTTGCTGCAGATAGAGAACGGCTAAAACAGGAGATTGCAGATGAGCTTAGACAAGAGATGACCTAGTAGTTTAACTAGCAAATGGCAATAATGGCTGCTATGTCCCAACAATTCACAAGTGTCCAACCCTCTGTCCATGTGAGCACTAAGGGCTCATGTGATCCTCCTCATCAGCCTGATGATGATGATGATGATGATGATGATGATGATGATGATGATGACGACGCCCCTGGTAGGTGTGAGCTGAATGTTGATGATCATCATGATATTCTGCCTAAAAGGTCAGATCCAGGAAGACCAGAGAAGTCTGCTCCTGCCAAGGTATTCATTTGACCATTCAATTAATTACGAATGAAATAACTTAACTGTGATTACTAATGTATATCTTTTTTGTTGTTTAGGGGAACGACAAAGGGGATCCTGGTGATGTTTTTAAACTTCTTGCTATACAGCTTGTCACCATGGAGGTTGATGCAGCTTTGGTAAGGTTGGAACATGATGGCAGGCCGGATGACGAACTGTATATCCGAAAGAAGGAACTTATGGAGATGGCGCTCGACCATGAAATGGCTAGTGCTCACCACATCTCGTTATGGTGCACGTAAGTACATTTTATTTATAAGTTAAATAATTAAATTTTAAATACTATGATAATTAACATGTTTTATCAATATATTAGGTATCTGCATCGCATGTTAGCTAATCAGGACAACCTCACCCTTTATGGGTTCATTGACCCCATGCTCATTCAGGGTGATGTTCTCCTAACATCAGAAGACCCGGTCGCCACCATACGTGATATAGTTACCCGAGACCATCATCAGTTCTACCTTGCGCCTTATCTCAATAAGTAAGTACCAGTTATTTAATTATAACTATATATGACTTAGTCACTAATTGTTCCGCAAATGCAGACAACATTGGTAGTTGTTGATCTTGTGCCCTCAGTTGAATGCCGTGGTCTTCTTCTGCTCGATGGGAAATAAGCCGGCGAATGAACTGAAGCACATCATGGAAACGTAAGCATTAAAATAATTTAGAATCAGTAATGAAGTTGTTTTAATTATCTGAAATCTATTAGATATACTTTAATTAATGTTTATTTTCTTATGATAGGTCTATTGATGCAAGCCGCATGCTGTGTGGTGAAAGGCGTCGGGTTATTAGATAGATTATTCCTAACGTAAGATATTTATTAGTTCAAACGCTTCAAGCGCAGTGGGTATAATTATTGATTTCTATTTAATTTCTCATATTCTAACTAGGTTTCATTTGTACGTAGTCTCATAGACAACGTGGATCATGGGAATGTGGATATTATGTGATGAAGTGGATGGTCGAAATTATCTCCTCCGGTATCACTGAAAGATGGCAGGAGGTAAATGCTAATTGGTAACAATTAGTTGTAACAATTATATATAGATTCGTTATATGTTTAATTTTAGTTTATTACGTAAAAGATATAATCTTATGTCCAATTAAACTTGCAGATATTCAACAATCCGACTCCACTCTCTGATGCCGACATAAAAACCATAAGGATACGTTGGGCAACTTTCTTTCTTGAAGTGTACCAACAATAGTTTGTATGTAGTTAGTATATAAACGCATCATGTACTAGCTATAGTGTACTTTTGACTGATATATGTTTTGACATGAAATCTATAATATATCATATGTAACTTTTTGGTTTCTAATTATCGTTTTTTTCTGAATGTAATTGAATATATTTATTGTTAGTAATCTTTTAATTTAGTGTGTTTTGGTTGTACAAAAGTGATTCTGTTGACAATATAGATTCTATATTGATCTGGATTACTGGATTACTGAAATAGGGGAAAGGACTGTCAATACTGAAAAGGGTGGTTTTTTTAAAAAAAAAAAAACACAAATTCACATCGGTTTCTGAAAAAACCGATGTGGTAACCCCCATTTTCCACATCGGTTTCTGAAAAAACCGATGTGGTAACCCCACTTTCCACATCGGTTATTTTAAAAACCGATGTGGAAAGTTCTGTTTTTAACATCGGTTTTTAAAATACCCGATATGGAAAGTGGGGTTACTACATCGGTTCTTTCAGAAACCGATGTGGAAATTCCTGAAAAGGATTTATTGGCTTGCTGAAACAGACTTTTTTACATCGGTTTTAAAACCGATGTGAAAAGTGGCAATAAACCACATCGGCCTTTTCAACATCAGTTTGAAAACCGATGTGAAAAAGCCAAGAAAAACCGATATGAAATCCCTTTTCTGCACTAGTGGTAAAGCCGATGGAGTAAATGAGGCTGATATTCTTCCGAGTAAAGAGGGACTTGAGTGTTGCCGAGGAAGAATTTGGTAAAGAGGTTCAAGTCCGTGCAGATATTGATTGGAAAATGCTTGATAAATCTAGGTTTTTCTTTTTTGGTGCAACACTTTTCTCTGGTGTTTCAGCATTGTACAGAGGATTTGGGACCTCTTTATTGGGTACAATCCCTACTAGAGTTGTCGTAATTAAGGGACCAATTTGAACAAAACAAATAATTTAAGGGACAAAAGAGTAATTTTGCCATGTTTTAATTTCAATATATACATCGCTACTCATAAAGTTGTACTAGTATCTGATAATAATAAATAGGAGAGAGAATGTGCATTGAGAGAGACATTATATAAGGAAATGAATTCAAATAATAAATAGGGGGGAGAGAGAAAATCAATTTAAAAAAAAAAACCATTAACTAGATAGACAAATTTAAATAAAAATGTGTATTTAATGAAGCTAAACCTTGCACAGGTTAGAAAAACCCAAATAATGTGTGTTGGTGAGATATGCAGTAGAATAAGAGGGAAGAATTAAGTTGTGAAATTTGTGAACACCTGTTTTTTTAATACATTATTTTTAAAATTAATAAATACTAGATCCATTGATTCTCTTTTGTGCATGATTCTGGGTGAAGTTTCTGACCCCAAATTAAAATCGAATCAATATAGTATGGATTGAAGACAATTCAAAATTAAATAAAAAAAACACAATCAAAAGGAATAGATAATTCTCACGAAAAAAAGGGTTGTTTTAATGTTAAGCATAGAATTAGGATCATCAGGAAATCTGCATTATCCAAAAGATGGGATGACAATGTGTAGGGTAATATAGTAACCATTCTCATACATGTATTTGAAACAATTACATGTATCCGAACTCATACCTGCGTGGGTAGCAACTTTAGTATCATTACCTGTATCTTCTGATTACCTAAGTACTCATACCCGTACCCGTTACTCATACTTTAACTATAAAAAACAATAAAAGAGGTATTTTAAATCTACTCATAAAATATTACAAATTAAAATATTGGCTTTATTACAGTTTTAGTCCCCCAACTTTAGCTCATATGTGATTTTAGCCCCCCAACTTTTTTTTAAGCGCATTTGATCCCTTAAGCTTTGTAACTTTGCAAAATTAGTCCCCTCATCATCAAGTGTCTCTTAGAAATATAACGAAATTGTCCTACATGGCTAACTTTTGCCACTTGTCCTCCATGTGGAATGTGTAGGTGGCATTTTTTTTTTAAATAATAAAATAAAAGAATAAAAACGTCAATACCTCCGGCGTGGCTTAGGTCCCTAACCAGAGCCGCTCTTACGTGCCAGGAACACGAATCTCTGATACCCAGTTGTCCCATTTTCGACACCGAGCTCCCTTGAACTTCTTGTTCCCACCAGCTGTGTTTGTTCCACGCAGCCCTGAACCACTCCAACTCACCGAGGCAAAACACAACTTGTATTGATGGTGAACATAGTTGCAGACTCGCAGTGACTTTTTGTGTGGCCTTTCGTATATAAAGCTTCTGGATGGTATTGACGAACTGTTAATTACTTTAGATATTGTTTGGTTGGAGGGGAATGGGGGAGGAGATGTTTTAAATCTTTTGTATTTGGTTCAAATTTTAGGAGGGGAGGGGGGCAAAATTCCTCCTGGATCCATTTTAGCTCTCCTTCAATATTGGGGGATTTGGAGGGGAGGAGAGGGATTTTAAAATTTTTTATGTGTATTGACTAAAATATCCCCACTTTTCTATTTTTAAATAAATAATTATAAGGTTTAAAAGTAAAGTTGTTTTAAAACCCCTCCCCTCCCCCCTGAACCAAACATGAAAATACTATTTCCCCTCCCCTTCTCTCAACCAAACACAATGTCTAACTAAAATCCCTCCCCTCCCCTATCCTGCCCTGCCCTGCCCTGCCCTGCCCTGAACCAAACACACCAAGTCCTGCAAGTTGGAGCATAAACCAAGCCACATGTCATTGGAGCATTTCATCAAATAATTGTAAGAGGTGAGCTGCTTACTTCCATCCTCATTCCTGCACCCATTATCTCCACTCACTCTCTTTCTTTCAACTGTTTTGTCTTAATGCAATATTTCTAAAGAACCAAATAAACCCCCACCACTTCCTTTCCTTTACACCTGTGGCAATGCCTTTCATGGATTCCCGGCAAGGTTAACATAGGACAAAACTCTTTACTCAAAAGCCAAATTGGGATTCCAGTGGTGTTGCTTGAAATGAAGTACGAGCTTGTCGCAACAAGGACTACTCAATTAGTCTCGACAAAAGTGCAGAAAGATTCCCTGAATCAAACTCCGGCGGCGAGGTTATCATCGGTGCCCTTGAGACATGGAGGACGGGGGCAAGTGGTCAATTGGGCAATTTTTTATTAAAATAATAAAATAAATGCCAACTATTTTTTTGTTTTATTATTATTGTAATAAAATAAATGCCACCTACTCATGCCACATGGAGTATAAGTGGCAAAAGTTAGCCATGTTGGACAATTCCATTATATTTCTGTAGTGATGTCAATTTGTACCCTATCTATTGGGTAACTGTAAAAATTACCTAAAATGGGTTAGGTAATTACCCGCACAATGGGTAAGGGTTCAGGTATGGGTAATTACCCACAAAATTGAATAGGTATGGGGGTGGGTACAGGTACTATGGTACTCATCCCGCCTCATACCCGCACATATGTATATGTATATATAATTATTTATTTATTTATTTATATTACTAATATATATAATTTTAACTATAATAAAAATTTAAAACCAAAATTATTCTAAAGATTCTTAACTTTCTAAACATAGTGGCATCTATAATTCCTTTCTGAATATTTATTTCTTTTAAATATTTTGATTTATAATGTTTTATAAGTAGATTTAAAAGACATTTGAATTGTTTTTTAATTCTTATAACGTATCTTTTGTTATTTATTGCTTTTTCACAGTTAAAATGCGGGTAACGAGTGTGGGTACAAGTACTTAGGTACCCAGAGAGTACGGATAAGGGTACTAAAGTTGCTACCCATGCGAGTACGAGTCTGTGTAGGGCTAATTTTTTCAAACGCGTGTATGGGGATGGGTACTATAGTACCATACCCAGTCCCTACCCACTGCCATCCCTAATTTCTAGACACTTGATGAATGGACTAATTTTGCGAAGTTACAAAACTTAGAGGATCAAATGTGCTTAAAAAAAAAGTTGGGAGACTAAAATCATACATGGGCTAAATTTGGGGGACCAAAACTGCCATTAAGCCTAAAATATTTAAATAAATAAAAACATCCAAAAAGGATTATAGATGCAACTAGGTTTAGAAAGTTAAGAATCTTTAGATTAATTTTGGTTTTAAAATTTGTATTATAGTTAAAATTATATATATTAGTAATGTAAATAAATAAATAAATAATTATATATACATATACATATGTATGGGTGTGGGGCGGAGTGGGTACCATAATATCCGTAACCGCACTCATACCCATTCAAATTTACGGTAATTACCCTGGACCCTTACCTAATGTGCTGGTAATTACGCTACCCATCGTGAATAGTTTTTGTGGGTACCCAATGAGTAGGGTACAAATTGTCATCCCTACAAAAAGATGAGATATGACGTTTGTGATTTGTGAATGTCAAATTTTATCCCGGTTGAGTTATTAATTAATAACTAGTACGTTACACGTGCATTCGCACGAGTCGCGTTGATTGTTGATTTTTACGTATGTTCGTAAACGGCTTGTATATAACAAAATGCATATACATATAACAACATGCAAGAAGCTTCATAAATTAAATATGAGCAAACAATATCATAAAACACAAACTTCTATTATTTCAATACAAATCAATAATGTCAATAACTAAAAGAGAAAGAGAATAAACATAGTCATCAAAGCAACACAATAAAATTAAATCCTCCATTCAAATGTTAGATGTTATTTCAGATATAAATTTTTATAGCTAAATTGATTTATCACATTCTCCTTAAGCCAACCAAACCAACAACTGAAGTTCGCAAAAGCATAATATTCAGTTGTTGCCAACCAAACCAACAACCAAATAATGTTCAGTTGTTGCTATCATAAGTGATTCATTCTTTTCCTTGCATGTTCTAAAGATTCATGATCCTTCTCTCCATCTGTACATGTAAGAGTTACAGAGAAAAAAGTATAAGAACATTTGAATATTTAAATTTCTTACTAACATACTGATTCAGGATGATTTAAAGAAAAACACCATAGACAAATGTTATTGTCTCTTAGTGCGCATATAGTGTATCGACCCTTAGAAAAACAACATTATGTTAATAAAGTATGCTTTCGGATCAATATACAATCTTTGCATCAGAAGGAAACAAAAACAAAGTGGTCCAATTTATTTGGCAATCTTTCTATGTCATAAGCCTCTGAACTAAACTAAAACAAAATGTTTCAATTATGTGCCAACTGTAGAACCATTGAATTAATTATGCATAAAATAATTGTTCTGAAGATTCGAGTCATGCATTAACATTTAATAAAAGATTCGGGTACCAACCTCTGTAGGATAAGAAAAATATTTTCCAAATTCCAATTGACTGATGCATGCATGAGTGCGACCTTGGTTCTGGTTTCTTAAATAGTAGTTGCATAACATGCATAATAAACACATGAATCAAGAAAAAAAATGAAGTTGAAAAAAAAAAGGAATCAGAATTTTTTTTACTCAAGCAAACAATTTAATAAATGATATTCAAATTTTTAATATTATAAATAAACTACCTTGTTGAATCATGATCCCATCGTCAACTGAAATGCCAACATGATTTCCTTTGTCAAGTCATCCTTAGAACCCAACTTACTTTTTTGAAGATAATCAAGAATGAAAAGCATATGAATCTTTTAATAAATTTATATTTTAAGAAAGAAAGCATTATAGATGGAAAATGTAGATTCGTGCATCCATTAAGTCTTTATCAAAAGTTATGAAGTTAATATTTTTAATATTTTTTCCTAATATCCATAGTCATATTTTATCTATACATCATCAATACCATAATAGTTGTACACAATATAAAGTGTCTTATAAAAGAAACAATTTTGAGAAAGAAGAGAAGAGTCCGAAGAAGGAATAACTTAAAGAGGAACATACTTACTATGGACAAAAGGGGGAAAAGAGCACAATATGAAATAAAGAACATACATAATGAAAGAAGCAATGCTACTGGCTTTCTTTCGTTTGCAAAAAAAGAAGCATTATTTACACGTTACCTAAATTTCACGTGAACGGAGAAATGAAGTCAGGAAGATTAATAAGCATTATAGCATTGTGCAAGAACCATGATTGGTTTTTATATCTAAAAAGGATGAAAATTAGGTGAATGATATTTATCTTATTCCTATCAGATCAATGACATAATTATTCTCATAAAATAAATCCCACTAATTGTAGAAAGCTATAATTAGGGGTATAAGACTCAAACCAATGACCTGATGAACCCGAAAATACAAACCAAATCAATTAAATCGGTTTGGTTTTTTTTTTTTTTGGCGTCCGGGTCGGAACCGAACCGAACCCGATGGTGATGGGTTCGGTTCTCGGCTTCAAGAATTCTGGAACCGAATCTAACCGAACCGATTACTAAATTTTAATATTGACATATATATTTTAATATTTATTATATATTAATATTTGTATATATATATTTAAATAGTTTAATATTTATTATATTTTTTTATATATATTTTAATATATTATATATTTAAAATTAAATAATTTTCGGCTCCGAACCGAACGGAACCAACCCATTTTTGATTGGTTTGGTTTGACTCGGGTTTTGTAGGAAAAATTATTAAAACCGAACCAAACCGAACCTTTTGTGATTGGGATGTAAGACCCAAACCAATGACCTGTTGAACCCTAAAATCCAAACCAAACCAATTAAATCGGTTCGGTTTTTTTGGTGTTCAGGTCCGAACCGAACCAAATCCGATGGTGATTGGTTCGGTTCTCGGGTTCAAGGATCCTGGAACCGAACCGAACCGATTACTATATTTTAATATTGACATATATATTTTGATATTTATTATATATTAATATTTATATATATTTAAATAGTTTAATATTTACTATATTTTATATATATACATTTTAATATATTATATATTTAAAATTTAATAATTTTCGGGTCCGAACCAAATGGAACCAACCAATTTTTGATTGGTTTGGGTTTTGTAAGGAAAATTCTTAAAACCGAACCAAACTGAACCGGACCTTTTGTGATTGATTCGGATTTTCCCCACCAAAAACTGAACCAAACCGACCCGTTACACCCCTAACTATAATAAAGTTGCATGGAAGGATGTATGGAATGGGAAGAACCGAAGAAGAAATTGATGATTTTAGTAATTTGAAGTTGAAGAAAGAATGAAAATGAAATTAAAAAAGAAAGAAAAAAAGAATGAATGAAACTGATGAGGCGAGCAGAAAAAGTCAAGGAGAAGAGGTTTTGGGCTGGAATTATTTTTTTTACTAAATGCTGACACGTGGCTAGACCAGGGTTTTGTTTTCTTATAGAGAGATAGAAGAAAAAGAAGAAGATAATAATAAAATAATATATTAGCCCGAAGAGGAAAGTGATCTGAAAGTGCATCCAGTTTTCCATCTTTATCTATCTCTTTGTTAACGGATATGGTATGCTGAGATCGCTGCTTTTTATGGTGCACCAGCACCAAAATTGGCGCAACCTTGCACCTAGCTGGCCCGACATTTTGGACCAATCATTCTGTCACATATGATTTTATTTTACTATTGATTTATTTCTTGGTCAAAGGTGTGTATTCTTTTGTGTATTTACAAAAAATAGATTATTTTGGTGGAGGGTATTTTTTGAAACCGTATTTACAACACTTATACAGGGGAAAATGACATCTCTTCCCCCAAATCGCTAACCCCCAAATTACCCCTCTTTCAACTCCATCTATCAACTCCATCGCATTTGCCTAGTGCTTCAATACTCGACTCCATCCCCGACTCCATCGCGAGCTCCTCAAACAACCTCATATGGTTACAAGAGATAAGTCTCGTGAAATAAGGAGATCATATATCTCGAAGTAAGTTTAAGAGATAAAAGATAAGAAGAGATAAAACCTGATCCCTGAAAAGAGGGATCGGAGAACTCATTTATAAAAAGAGAGAGAACCCAAAGAGGAAGACACTTTTGCTAACCTAGGTGAATCTCCCTTAAGCGTACTTGAGGAACCAGACTAACCTAGAGACTACCGAAGAGTCCTGGTTCACTGGTATTCATCATATACAAGATTAAGGGATTGATTTCACCATATGGCCAAGGGTTGAACATAGAACTACTTCTGGCTTTGATTCCTATTTGGATACGTAGGACCGGAATACCTTATTCTGTCAAGCCATAATCTAAAACAACCTCAGTGTTCACTCTTGGTTTAACGTTCTACGATGAGATTCCGGCAAGTCGGATCTTGGCAGGAACACTCATTATTCAAAAGAGTGAACTGACAGTTAGATACTGCCTTCATATTGATAGTTGATTTAGCTCCATGACCTGAGGCTTTGTTTGTGAGATTGGAGAGGAAGGAAAGGGGGATCAAAGGGAAAGGAAATGGGAGGGGAAGTAGAGTATTATGCCTCCCCATATTTGTCAGTGCATATTGTATGAGGGAAAGGAAATTGAGGGTTTATGACATACTTTTACAATCTTTCCCTTATTTTAAAAAATTAACATAAGTAATATTTGTTAAATAATATTAATGCACCTCTAAAAAAAAAGAAAATATTAATGCAAAAAGAATATTACAAAATTGTATTTATTGTTGAAGAATTAAATTTTGATTTTTCATGTATAGTTGATTTAAAAAAAAAAAGCAAGAAAAAGTGAAAAATCCAATTCAAGCATGGCAGCAGCTATTTAACTTTAATCAAATATCAAAGTATCAACTACTATGACTTTTTTCATGATGATACAATAAAGTCCTCTTTCCTCTACCATCGGAAAAATCTCATCAGATCTGTGAGCATCACACACTGAGAACCAAAGAACTAAAAATGTGTAAAGACTGGAAGGGTAAATTAGTAATTTAATTATTCCCCCAAAATACCCCAAATTGGGGTTAAAAAAAATGGGCTGAGGAGGGGTTTGGGGGTTTTTCTAAAATCCTCAAAACCTTCCCCTCCAAATTTTTAAACTCATAAATAAGGGAGAGATTATCACAAACCGCTCTTTCCCTTACTTCCCATCCAAATTAAAAATCACAAACAACTCCCAAGTCATAAATAACAGGCTTATCACTATCCACCGTCCCTGCATGTCCTTTGTTTTTGGAGTTATTCGGCATCATAGCAGCTTGTCCACCACCCTGCATTAAAACCGGTTTGTAGCTTTTACAGACTTTGGAGTCAAACTCTTGCCTTTGTTTTTCGTTTTTCTCCATCATAGAAGAGCTGGCCTGGTCTTTTTTTGCCTTGACTGGCTCCTTACTTTTGGGAGGCGGTTGCACCAACACTACAAGAAATTAGCTGTTTAGCGACCGAATTATGAGATTGCTAAATAGTACAATTTGGTCACTAAAACAGTTAGCGACCGAATTAGCGACCGAGCGAAGTCGGTTACTAAAGCAGTGGTTGCTAAGCATTTAGTGACCGAATTAATACGTGGTCGCTAATTAGCGACCGAAAATCGGTGGTCGCTAAATTTATAATATCGATCGCCATATTTTGGTACCAAATTGGTTTTTTCTGATACCTTTTGCAACCGAATAGCGACATAATAATTCGGTCACTAATGTTAACTTTTTTTATTTTTTGAAATTATATTTGGTCCCATTAATTAGCGACCGATATTAATTCGGTCGCTAAATATAAATTTTTTTTGGTTAATTTGCTGTTTTAAAAAAACCCTTTAATTAAAAATACAGAAAAACAAATAAATATAAAATAATAATAAATGTGACATCTCTAGCCCAAATATTAATATAAAACATTAATTTTAAAAAGGAATTATAAAATCATGTATTTATTTGATTAAAATAAAACTAGGATAAAAGGTACTACATTATAACAATTAACGCGGAAATAACATAGTTTTAAAATGATAAAACATAAACAAAACATAAACATAACCCAACCCCGATGTCACATACAGAGCTGGTATAACCGTTCTGGAATAAAATCAGCGGAATACAACGAAACAACTAAACAAACTAACAACAATAAACTAAACGTCCTAATTAGAGCCGCGGCTCCTCGGAGTCATTCCTCCCCTGGCTGCTAACTGTCCTCTGCAAGAAGAGATACATGCCACAACAGAAACAGAAAACGGGGAGTAAGAAAACATGTAAACACATCGGCATGGAAGTAATTAAGCAAGATGATCATATATTATATACATAGCATTTATCATCATACAGCATTTAGCATCAACATATAGTTATATCAAACATATTAAATCGACCAACGTATACTCCGGTACTCCATTATGTATGTGGATCCAAACTATCTCAGGAAGGCAACTTCGGAGTTACATATCCACATTGGTCATAAAAGCACCAACGCCGGCAGTTCACCAAACCATGGGTGAACCCCTTGGATAGCCGAGATTTGGCCAGATCGCCGTACTCTAGGACAACCTCCCCTATGTTGAACTTTCCCCACTAACAACTTCAACGCATGAATGCATGAACACAACAGCAAAAAAGGCAACCACCTCCTTTGCTTGGGCCAATAAGCACCCAATATTTATCACCATCATCAACAACGTCAACATCAGCGTCTTGGCCAAAAAGCACAAAGGTTCAACTCATCAATGCCTCGACCAAAAAGCATCGAGGGCACTTTGGCCAAAAAGCACCAAAGTGTATCAACGTGCGGTAACCCAACGGCACCAACTTAACAAACTTATTATTCTTATTTGTCTTAATTAATCCTTTAATTAAATTATCTAACTCATTCTTATTGTATTGGCGTATTATTGCATTATTGGGGACATTTGGGGTGGAACACCCTTTAATTCCTTTAATCTCAGATTCTGACCAGTAAGGGGAGCACGAGCGTGCTCACCCCAGCACGGTCGTACAGTCACTTAAGTGAAGCATGGTCGTGCTCACTGTCTTGCACGGCCGTGCTTAATGCGCGGCCTGCCTTCCAGAATGCAACTGGGAGCACGGGCGTGCTCCCTGTTCAACACGACCGTGCTTCTGGGCCAGCCATACTGTTCTGGGTAGATTCATTATGTGTTCTTGGATTTTTTGGCTCCCTAACACTCTCAAATCAGATCCTAGTGTCCTTGGACTAATCCAGATGGCATCAACCTCATCTCTCACTAATAGTTCATGTTTTATAACAGTTTGGGGAAAATAAGTCCTGTAATTCGCATGTCATTAAGAATCCTAATTTAGCCAACTAGGGTCTTATTAGCGTTTTCAACATTACCAACAACACTCAGCCAAAATCATGGATGATAACAACAGTCAACAACATTCATCTCATATCATCATCAATATCAATGAGCCAAAGGCATAAAGTTATCATCAAACATACAACATCATAACAGTTTAACAGTTACATCAAATAGGCATATGACAGGCATACCAATAACTAACAATATTTGGTCAAACATGTTTTAGGCATTAACAACATTTAGGCATATTCAAAGATAGCATTAACATTCATAACAGTTAACAACACCGAGGTTATGGGAACCCCTCATCTTACGCTACCCTCTTGCCTAATGTCTACACTATCCTTCTCCCCATACCTGATATGAAGAATCCAATAGTAGAACGTTAAACGGTAGACCACGACAACCGACGTGATCCTAACTGGTTCCCTCGAATAGCTCGATGAACGATCCCAAGCCTTGGTTAACATGAAAAGGTTAACCAATTAGTTCCTAAATCAAGAACACGAAAATGGAACTAAAGAGAAGAACTATTACCTTTCGATTTGCACTTAACGCGTGACCCCAATCTCTAAAACATGAACGAAACACCAAACAGCGATTGGGTTCAAAGGGGATGAACGAGAGATGTTGTCGTCACACTTAGGGTTGCCTAAAAGCGCCAAAATAGGGTTTAGACGTAAACCCTTGTTTACTGTTATGCTTATAATGGCAAAGGCCTGAGCACGGTTGTGCTCCTCCTTGAGCACGAACGTGCTTGACTTAGCGCCTATGAGGTGCGGTTTGCACTTGAGCACGACCGTGCTCACTGTTGAACACGGTCGCGCTCACTGTTGAGCATGGGGGTGCTCAACTTAGCGTCAGCGAGACGCACTAACCCAAAGAGCACGGTCGTGTTCTCTGTTGAGCACGGTCGTGCTTGTGACTCAGAAAGTCACAAGACACAAGCCTAAGGAAGGGGTTTTCCAACAAAAACCCACTTAGCTCGTTCTAAACCTTCCTAACAAACAATGAATACAGAAGCGCTTAACGAAAAGTGGGGTGTTATAATAAACGTCGTCAAAATTTAATAATTACAAACTGTGTCAATGTAAGTAAAAAGTACAAGTCAACTGAGTGGGGGTGGGGGTGAGCGGGGGTTGGGGGGACCGGGGTGGGGGGGGGGGGGACCAATGATTATCAACCTCATGATCATCTGTATTATGCTACTGGCCAGAGGTCGGGAGAACGGATGGGTCATCGGGAGCAGTAGGCCCATGAGCATGGGTACCCGAAGTAGTAGCGTCCCCAGGGGCGCTACCAGATCTGCTGGGTCTGAAGCCTAAGTGCTGGTCAACAGATGATTCTCCCTCTCCAGTGCAGCCACCCTCTCCGCAAGCTGACTGAGGTCGGCGACGACCTCTCTCACTACAAGAATTTAAGCTATTTCTCAGGGCATATTACCCAGGGCAAAAAATCCCTAGGAAATTTTGGCATTTCCCACGGTTAAAGCCCTAGGAAACTTCTCACTGCGGTTCCCACGGGTTGGGCCTTGGGTAACAGAGGCGCCAACTGCTCCCGCTCGTTTTCCCACGGATTGGGCCGCAGGAATATGATTTCGCGGTTTCCCATGGGTTGGCCCTGGGAAAATATGTCCGTTTCCCACGGACTGGGCCGCAGGAAATTAACACGGCATTTCCCACGGATTCTGCCCTGGGAATATATGTCGTTTTCCCATGGATGGTGCCCTGGGAAAATGATCGGCTGTTTCCCACAGATTCTGCCCTAGGAATATAATCCGCCGTTTCCCATGGGCGAAGCCTTGGGAAAAGCGCGAATAAAAACCGCGTCTTCTTCCTCACTTGCGCGGTCTCAGTCCCTGTTGGTCTCACTCCCTGTATGAATGGCACCGCCCCCACCTCCTTCGTGCCGCCCAGCCGTTTCCCGTTCCGTCAGCGCCTCCCTCCTTCTCCGACCACCGTGAGGTAAGCTTCTTTCCCTCTTTCCCTTTTCTTCTTCTCCTATTTCTCTCTTTCCCTCTATATAGAGTATGGCTATCAATTCTTAACTTCTTAACCTTCTTGCTATCAATTCCAATACTAGGAGGTGGGATATGGCTAAGCAGCAGAGCAAACAACACAGATTGCTTGCAATTCCTTCAGTGGCCATTGATCATCATAGGTGTGAGCATCATGGTGGTATCATTGGCTGGTTTCGCGGGTGCTTGTTACCGCAACACTTTCCTAATGAGGCTCTACCTCGTTGCCATGTTCATAATCATTGCTATGCTTATTGGGTTCATAGTACTTGCCTGTGTGGTTACGGATAAAGGGTCGGGCAGAAGGGTCATGAACCGGGGTTACTTGGACTATTACCTTAAAGACTACACGGGTTGGCTTGAGGAGCGTGTGGCAAGTGATAGCTATTGGAGAAAGATTAGCTCATGTGTTAGGGACTCTAAGGAATGTGCTAGGATGGGGAGAACTTTTAATGGGGTGCCTGAAACTGCTGATATGTTCTACCTCAGAAAGCTCACCCCCATTCAGGTATTTACTGTTTTTATATATATATGCTCCCAACCATAATTATTATTACCTTTTCTATCTTTTTTGGCTACTTGATTTCAATCACTTGCTTATATCTTGAATCTGGTTCAATTTCTGGGTATTAATGTTATTAAAAAAAAAAGGACTTGGAGGAAGGAAGGTATTTGGGAATTGGGATTTCAGTTTGGAGTTGTTTTTTGCCCCCCTCTATTTTTGGTTTTTTTTTCCTTTTTTTAATTTTTTTTTTGACATGGGCAAATCAACAACTTAACTATTGTTCACTTGTAATTTAGTTTTTGAATATAATTATTATTCTATAAATTTGCAAACTCATATTAAGTTAATGGTTGTTATCTATATAAAATGATTAAGTTTATATGTTTTTTTTTCCCCTCAAATTTAAGGGGAGGCTCGTAGTAGGTGGTAGGAGGAGAAGCGATCAAGAAAAGGGTGGAAAGTATCGTGGGGTTTAAACATACACACTCACCTTCAGTTACAGAAAAGGGTGGGAGCCTGCACACGGGAGGTAGCATTTCCCAGTCGCAGTGGGCAGAACGTATGGTATGTTCATACTGTCATTCTTTATGCATTAAATGTATTTATTCCAACATCATAGTTCATTAATTGTTATCTTAATCATCTATACTTGTGTTACAGGCTCGCCGGTATAATCGAGGGGTGCACCCCACGAGGTCCACAAATGCATCCATACAAGGAAGGATACTGGCGAGCACATAGATGAGCACTCGAAGCGCATTCAGGTAATATGCCATTTTTATTTTTGAAGAAGCTGTTGACTTTAATAGATAATGTAAAACTCATACTTTGTTGGACTTGAGAGGCAGAGAGCCTCAAGTGTTATGACTAGTTTGAGCATTGGCTTTCAGGGAGTTTAATAAGAAAGCAAGATTGTATTTCACATATTCTTTATTGAAGTGGGTATCTTATTGAGCTTTGATTGACTTGTGGATTTAAATTGTGGTGTTCAGTTTGTAAAGTTTGGGATGTTATAGTTCTAGGGGAAACTCTGTCCAATTTTCTGCATAATTAACCGTGTAACATATTATTCATGTTTTGATTACTGAGTCTGTAGAGTCACTTTATATTTGGACCTATTAATACCGTGGCATTGGAAATGTTATAACTAGTTTGGACATGATAATTTGCGTGAATCCTATTGAGCTTTTGATGATGACTTATGGATTTCAATTATAGTTTTCTGTTTGTAACCTTTGGGATGTTGTAGTTCTAGGGGAAACTCTGTCCAATTTTTTGCAGAATTAACCGTGTAACATATTGTTCATATTTTGATTACTGAGGCTGTAGAGTCACTTTATATTTGGACCTATTGATATTGTCTGGCATTGTAAATGTTATAACTAGTTTGGTATGTGATAAATTGTGTGAATCTTATTAAGCTTTTGAATGACTTATGGATTTAAATTGCGATGTTCTGTTTATAAACTTTGGGAAACTCTGTCCAATTTTCTGCATAATTTATCTTGTAACATACTGTACAAATTTTGATTATCGAGTCTAATGCATTGTAACAGGAGGAGTTTCATGAGAGGATGAGTCAACATAGGTCTCAAGCATCAGCCTCTTCACCATCCACCCCAGCAGACCCACAAGAGGACGAGCAGCTTTCGCTGAATGTTTGGGCAGACGTTGTCGGCGGCAAGTATAAGGGATTATCTGTGGGAAACGTTTCCCAGGGCATTAACCCTGGGAAACATTTCCCAGGGATTAATCCGTGGGAAACTTTTCCCAGGGATTTTTCTGTGGGAAATTTCCCAAGGACCTGACCGCGGGGTATTTCCCAGGGCTTAACCGTGGGAAACGTTTCCTACCCCCTGAAAACCGATGGATCTGAATCTGTGGGTTATCCGTGGGAAATGTGCATTTTCCCACGGATTTTCTGGATTTCCCAGGGTCATATGGGAAAGAGCAAAAATTCTTGTAGTGACTTCCGGTGTAGGGCCATGGCATGACTGAGAAGATGGTGTGGCAGAGTCCACATACTCATCTCCTAGGGCTCCCAAACCATATACATGGCCCCTCTTGTTCCTGCCACCAACCACCTCCAAGAAAATGGCATTGTTAGAGGCAGCAGAAGTCTCCTGCCCCTGACTAATGGACTCATCTAAGCGGCAGGTGAACTTGCCCTGCATTATAAGGCAAAATAAGTCAGCAGTCGGAGGAATATATAATTAAGTATAATTAATTAATGTAATGATAGAATTTATCTTACAGCAATCTCGCTCGTATTCCCGACCCACTCCCCAGTCTTGGTCTACTTCGTCTTATTCAGCACCTCAAATGCAGTGGGATCCCTTGCCAGCTCCGTCTTCTGCATAGATATATTCATAAATAATTGTTAAGATATTTAATCATTAAGTTTAATTAATTGAAATGCATTATATAATTACCATGTTATCATGATGCTTCGTGATGGGCACAGACCCACTGGTGTATAGAGGAGCACCGGTATTTGCAGCTCGGTTCTGCTTTCCGATCGCATCGCACTCCTCCTCAGGAACCCCTCATCGGTGGCCCAATACCGACGCAGGCCGTCTAGAACCTTGGGAGTCAAGAAGTCCCTCGGAGATGAACCATCGTAGATCTTTCCCGTGAAATTCTTGACAACCAAGGATCCGTGATGCTCAAAAGCGATCCGAATAGCTCCCTCATGCTCTGGTAGCCACCTGTAAGTGGACTGCATGACATACAAGACATTAGACCACATTATAATGGTAAAAACAATAAAAATTAAATCAAGCACCAAGTAATTAATGTACAATTTAAAAAGTAATACTTACACCAAAGAGGTGCTCGAACCAGTGATCCCGGACCGTCATGGGGATCTTAGTCCATGTGGGCCAAGATCCGGTGTAGTTCCCCTTAACAAGCTCGGCGATCCTCGTGTGGGGCCCATCTACCGGCCAGAAACTGTGGGCAAATAATATGTATATATTAATCACAATATAAATATTCAAATAATAAAAAGCAACAAATAAAGATAAATGTTTAACTCACTCCAGTTTTACATATGGGCGAATCCATATGCGCGTATTAGTGGGTGTAGTCACCCCTGAACCCGAGGCCTACCCTCCCGCAGGCTGCTGTACCGAGGATGATGTAGGGAGAGGGTGGAAGGCACAGCAGTGGCTGATGGACCCGCGGAGGATGAGCCGACACCATGTCTGGATGGTGTGGCTCCTGAACCGCCAGAGATGCCGTCGAGGTGATCAGAAGGGGTGGTGGTAGGAGTTTGGGTGGGTGCTTCTCTCCCACGTCCACGTCCACGGCCACGGGAACCATGCCCACGGGAATAACGTCCCCCATATCCAGCATCGTCAGCCATCTGTCTATAATTAAAACACAAGTTACATAATATAACAATATATCATAACAAAAATAGACTAAGTATCATAACAATATATATCATAACAAATATGCATCATAACCAATTTACAGATTACCTGGCTGGAATCTCTATCACTGAATTCACCCTCAGTCTCATCCTCATCGATTGAGACATATGTTTCTTCGCTATCTACGGCCAAGTCATACTGAGTCTCCAACTCCGTGTCAATTCCCTCATCACCAGGCCCGGGATCAGCAAGAATGCCCTAGTACTCGTCCGGGTCAATTTGCAACATTATTTGAATCTCGTCAATCTGATGAACATCTTGGTATGGAGCTTCTGTTTCAGGTTGACTTATCACATTATCGGTGCGTGCCTTCACTCGAATAACACCCAATTCCAGTCTTGATGACCCTCTGGAAACGGGGTAAAATATACCTGCTCCGCTTGTTGTGCAAATATAAATGGGTCGTACACCTGATATCTTCGCAACTTCTTAACTTCTACAGTCCCATGCTTATTGTCAACTTTTGTGCCCCTATTGGGAGTGTTATCAAACCATTTACACTTGAATAAGACTAATTTTTTTACTGGGATGACCTGAATACGTTAATTCATAAATATCAGTTAAGATTCCAAAAAAATCATCCTCTAATTGACCGTTGGTCCCTCTAACACAAAAGCCGGAATTTGAAGTTTTCATGCCCTGACCCCATCGACTTGTGTGAAACTTATATCCATTTATAATGTAAGTCTCAAATATTCGAATCCTTCTGTCTGGTCCCCATGCTAAAATGTACAACATTTGTGTTTTGAATTTGGCTTTCCTTAACCTAGGATTAATGATTCTCAAGAGTATTAGTTGTGAAAACAATCGTAAGGTAGTAGTTAATAGCAATATAAGTTAGATGGCTTACAGAATTTTTGAACCACTTAGGAAAATGTTTGGCAACCTCTTGAGGAATTTGAGACTCCGAGATGTCGGGATCAAGATTTTTCAGCTCATTGGCATATATTTATCATTAGACAATACAAAATCTATTAAATAAGAAATACTAACACAATTTAAGACGTTACTAATGAATTAATAGCAACTTACTCTAGTAATGGCTCCACCTTCTCGCAATTCTGAAGCACGTACAACTCAATAGCTATCATTTCACGGGCACCCAACCATGATTTCTTTTCTGCACCACATTCCCTGCTCGGATGATTAAAAATTGATATTTGAGGACTAGAAGAACATCCTTCACCAACATCAACATTACGCGGCAATCTAGTTCTCCTTGTCTCTATGTTGTCTGGATAGTAAAGCGAGGCAAAAATAGAAGCCTCCTCCACAAGATATGCTTCACAAATAGAACCTTCAATCCTAGCCTTGTTCTTTACTTTTAATTTTAACGAATGCAAAAACCTACATATTTCAACCCTAAGTTAATGATTATTAACATGTATATACCAATTTTGATATCATAATTGATTGCAGGTACAAAATAAGTCTAATACCTCTCAAATGGGTACATCGAACGATATTGAACTGGACCACCCACTCGTGCTTCGTACGGTAAGTGGATGGGAAGATGTTCCATCGAATCAAAGAAGATCGGAGGGAATATCTGTTCCAGCTTACATAGCAAGACCAGAATATCCCGCTCCATATCCTTCAGTTGCTCAACCTTCAATGTTGTGGAAGTTAATACTCTGAAGAACTGACTCAACTCAACAATCGGCTTCCAAATCTCCACTGGTAAAGAGGCAAATGTTCTGGGAAGCAACCGTTGCAGGAATACATGACAGTCATGACTTTTCATACCATGCAGTTTTCCCTCCCTAGCATTAACACATCTGGACGGGCTAGAAGCATAACCATCTGGTAACTTAAGTTGTTTAACCCATTCATAGACAGCTACCCGCTGGTGTTTGCTCAACGCATACTTTGCCTTCGGTTTTTGTAACTTGCCACCCTCGATGTCCACCAATTCTAGATCCCGTCGTCTACAAAATTCTGCTATATCTAATCGTGCCTTATACGTACCCTTCGTCTTGGCGTTGACATCCATCACCGTGTCAAACACATTCATAAACACATTCCGCTCAGTGTGCATGACATTAATGTTATGGCGTATCAAATGCGTCTTCCAATACGGCAAGCTCCAAAAAAATACTTTTTTTGGTCCAGTTATGTTCAATACCATATCCAGGCATCTGGCCACCTCCAGACTCATGAATCAACGGGAGCATACTAACCATCTGCCAAACCTATTCTCCTGTAAAATGTTTTGGAGGCACGGCAATCTCAACAAGGCCCTTCTTGAATGCAGTTCTATTCCTCCTATAAGGATGACCTTGTGGAAGGAACTGGCGGTGACAATCAAAATAAGAAGTCTTCCGACTATGGTTGAGCATGAAACCCTTCGACCTCCCCATGCAACAAGGGCAGCCAAGCGCCCAGCAGTCATCCATCCCGACAACATCCCATACACCAAAAAATCATTGATTGTCCATATCAAAGCTTCCTTAAGCATGAAATTTTGCCTTAATGATACATCGTACATCATTACACCAGAATTCCACAAATGGTTCAATTCTTCAATGAGAGGTTGCAAGTACACATCAATCTTGCTTTTCGGATTCGATGGTCTAGGAATTATGACCGTCATAAACATAAACTCCCTTTTCATGCACATGCCTGGCGGGAGATTATATAGGGTCAGAATAACCTGCCAACAAGAGTAAGCTTTACCGTATTGACCAAAAGGATTAAATCCAACAGTACATAAGCCCAATCTTACATTCCGAGGCTCTTGAGAGAACTCCGGGTACATCCTGTCAAAATGCTTCCTTGCCTGTCCATCCGACAGATGGCACAAGACACTTGGATCCCTCCTATTG
Source organism: Echinosophora koreensis (assembly GCA_035048595.1). Taxonomy (NCBI): domain Eukaryota; kingdom Viridiplantae; phylum Streptophyta; class Magnoliopsida; order Fabales; family Fabaceae; genus Echinosophora; species Echinosophora koreensis. The sequence continues at coordinate 1,804,880 of JAPCYP010000025.1, read as the reverse complement.
CTGTCATGCCATCGCATGTGAGGAGCGGTGGCCACTGAAGAGTACATCCTTTGGAGTCTAGGGGTAATCGGGAAATACCATATTCTCTTCAAAGGGGTTTTCATTTCAACGCCCCTTCTATCAATTCTGATCTTATACCGGTCAGCATGACAAAATCTACAAGCCATTAGGTCCGCATCTACGTTACGATACAACATGCATCCATTCTGGCAATATTCAATTCTCTCAACCCCCAATCCCAAATTTGACGCATATTTCTTTGCTTGATATAGATTTCGAGGCATACGGTTATCGATCGGCATTGCATCACCCATAAAGCCAACCCAGTGATCGAACTCACCCTCTGTCTCATTGTAGTCGGACTTGATGCTAAGAGCAACCAAGGAAGCCGACAATTCCAAATAGGTCTGACATCCATCCCACAACGGAGCTTGTGCAGCTGCCAACATGTCATAAAATCTCTGTGCATCTGGATTCGGATCTTCCTCTATGTAATTGTCCTCAAAATGATCATCGTATTGTTGAATTCCTATACCAACAGCAGGGCCAGCATGATCGAAAATCATCTGCTCAAAAGGTGGGAATTGTTCCCTCCCCTCACCAGGACCATAATATGCATCTTCCATCACAATCGGGGGGACCAATGACAAATTTTCACCATGGTTGAGCCAATAATAATAATTCGCCATAAACCCCTGCTCGTAGAGATGTGCCATCGCATCATCCCTGTACTAGAATTTTAGACACTTGCACTTCTTACAAGGACACCTAATTTTTGGATCCTTTTGACTTAGATATTCCTCTTGCTGCTCGCATAAATAACGAACTCGTTCACTCCCTCTATGAACTCACACGTTAGTCGTCCACAATCCTTCCTTCTATCCATCCACTTTCGATTCTCTGGTGCTTCCATCACTGCTAACTACCATAAGAATTCTCAGTCCCATAGCTCCATCGTTCTCCAATTCTTATTACAAGGTATGGCCCTAACCCATTTTCAACACTCCGTTAACAGTTATTCCTTAATTCTCATGCCTTATACCAGACGAAATTTCGGGCAGCATTTCCCATTGGTCTCGGGTATACACGAATTGAACACAATTATTCTACCACGGCCAAATATGCACCCGGAGAACAACAGGAAATGTAACATACCAAAATTCAATCTAGTGTAAGAGACGAGAATCCAAAGAATAACCGTTAACTTTGTAAAGAAAATGTTTTTCCCAAACTGTCCAACTTGGACAATTCAAGATTCAATATAATGAGTGGTAACTTCAAAAGGTACATGTGCTCATTGATATTGCATCTCAAACGGGATTCTTTGGCTTCCGATAAAATAAAATAAAAACTTAACCCAAAGTACTTGAAACTAAAGTTCACAGCGCAAATGTAAATCTCAAAATCCACTAACTTGACATTTAGAAACTCACAAGCGCAGAAGGACTTAGTAATTAGAGCTTATTGAGCTTCGCTCTCTACTAACATACAACATATCCATTTACCAAAGACATGCACGGTATCTAACCTATCAGCACACAACCAGTCCCTATCGAGCTCCGCTCTTTACTATCAGACAACATATCAATCATTCAAAGACATACAAAAGGACTTGTAGTTCTTACTGCAATACTTAGAATAAATCAAACTAATTATGTTTGAAATAGGTATAACATACAAATTTATGTTCCATTAATTCATGACTTTCAGGTTCAAATGTTTAAAAAAAAAAATAGAATGCATTAAGAATGAAGAGAAATAACAAAGTATAGCAAAACCCTACACCAAAAAAATGCAAAAAAAAGAAAAGAAATTTCAGACAGTGTGGCAGCTAACCTTGTTAGGTGATTTCACAATGAGTTACCTGCAAAAATTTAAAAAATTAAATTAAATTCAAAAAAAGGAAAACAAAGTAAGGAATGGTGATTTCACAATGAGTCTGAGAGAGGGATGCAGGGAGGGGGAGGGGATGGAGGAAGAGAGAAGGGGGGAGGGAAGAGGAGACAGGGGGAGGCGCTGGTTCCCTCGGTGGTCGCGCGGAAAGAGAGGGACGCGAGGGGGAGAGTGTCCGAGACGTAGAGAGGAGAGGGAGGGGATGGCTCGCGGTGGTCTCCGTTGGTGGGGGTAGGGGTGGCTCTCTCTGGGTAGCAGTGGCTGGCTCTGTTACGCGGTGGTTGAGGGAGAAATGGAGGAGGAGGTGAGAGCAGGGAAGAAGAGGGAAAAGGAAAATTGGGGGGGGGGGGGGGGGGGTTAGTTTTAGGTTTTTTAATTAGCGACCAAACATATTTCGTTTGCTAATTCAGTCACAAAATTAAAATTTTAAATATAGCGACTGAATTAAAGTCGGTCGTTAAATGTGACCATTGATTCGGTCGCTGACGTGGTCGCTATTAAGTCAAGCTTGTTGACTTTTTTAATTACCACTATAGCGACCGATTTATATGAATTAGCGATAGATATAATAACGACTGAAAACTATCAGTCGCAAATTCGGTCTCTAAATTAGTTCATGTGACCAATATTTATAAAACACGTTTTCTGTCGCTGATTCAGTCACTGTAGCGACCGATATTGTTCGGTCGCTAAATTTTGGTTGCTAATCAACTATTTTCTAGTAGTGCAAGTTTGCATGGGATATCAACGTATCGCTATGATTACGGGCTTTTTGTTTATTCCAATTATTAGTTATAACCGATTTCCCTCTCCCATCTTTAGTGACAATATCCTTTCTTGATTTGTTATTCTTGTGTGGTTTTTGCTTAACTACCATCCACTCACCATGCAAAGAATCATCCATATCTTTTGTAACAGTCTCAACATTTATGCCCGAAGAATTAGCCCCTATTTTCTCATCAGTAACGTCTACATTAACACCCACCGGAGTTGTAACTTCCTGGGAGGAAACCATCGTTTTTTGCATCTGAACAGCACCAACTTCCGCCCCATTAGACTGCTGTGAAGACTCCTGGTTTATCACCTTCTTCTGTTTACAGTCTCTTGTTAAATGGCCATAACATCCACAAGTAGTACATATCCTATGGAGTCCGTCATATTCATCATTTCGGGACTTGATAAGTGGATAAAACCTATGTCCTCTTATAAATGAGTCATCCATGTGAGAGGATTAATGTGGCTTAAGGTTATGTTAGCAATATTTAATAATTGCATTTTGGTCCTTAAACTTTCTATTAATTTCATTTTGGTCCCTAAACTAGTTTCCATGATACACTAAGTTAAGTGGATCAATTTTGGCTCATCCAAACCCATTAGGGCGGCGTCCAAAAGGCCCAATCTCATGGCCAAGAATTCATTTTCATGATACCATTTTGTACTCTTGAACTTTCCTATGTCAAGTGTTAAGACTTAAGCATTTTTATGTTGAAAACTTGGTAAATGGACTTGGACTTCTTCAAGCCCATTGCAAGCCCAAGGCCTTTTCTTCCTTGCTCATAAATTCTAGAGGCCACTTGAAGACTCTAGCTCATTCTCACACATTCTCAACTCTTCCATCATCTTCTCCATTTCTCTTTTTTCTCTTAAGCTTCCATAGCTTGATTTGTGAAGTAACTTGGTGATTCCTTGCCCATTTTCAAATTCCAAGAGGTGATTCATGTTCCTCATCATCTTTAAGATATTGTTCTTTCAATTCATTTCTTGTTTTAAAGCTTATTTTATGATGTTCATCTTAGTTATTCTTAACTTTGATAAATCATAGAAAAATCCTAAAAATGTGAAACAAATTTCTATGTTCCTATTATCATCACTTCTATCATAATCCAAGAGTATGTTGAAAACCAAAATTTCCTCCCCACATTTCTTGATGAGGCCGAACCATGTTGGTGGTGTTGGAGGAAGATTTTGTTCATTTCATATACAAATGATCTTATATACTATCCTTCTAGTATGTACTCATGTTGAATCCAAGTTGGATTATCAAACAAAGATCCCTAGCTCCATTTACTCCTCAAGGCCAAATCTAGGGTTTTGGAGGGTTGGAGAATTTTTTATTCAAACTTTGTTGATAAATCACTAATCCATTGTCTTAAGTAATTAGGATCATTAATCCAATGACTTAGACAATTTTAGAAATTTTTAGCCACTAAACCTTGTTGAGGCCGTGACCAATAGGTGTGGTGCATAGGTGTTTTAATTGTTTGATTTGTAATTGTTTGATTATAATGGTTGAAGGTTGAGTAAGTTCATTGTGTACGTGAAACCAGACTTCCGACAAAGTACGTATTAAGCCGCTGAGAAATCTTCGAGAGGTAAGAGGGGATTGCCTGAGGGATTTATTCGATGGCTACGTGCCAATTGTTGTTGTCTGTAATTATCTATTTGTTGGGGTTTGATTAAGTTGTTTTTAAGTTGTGTTATTTTTATCTGTGATGCTTTATCTGCTTATAATTGGTTATCTGCAGTTATTTATTATAATGCTGTGATGCATGATCTGCCTGGAAATATTACTGTGATATTGTTGTGGATGTTGTTTGAGAAGCCTGACAGTGGTCAGTGCCCAATCAATTAATCAGATAAAAGCTTTGAAAAGCTTCATAAATTATATTCAATGTTTTAACGGTAAAATATTGGAATATAATATTAATGAAAAATATTTATTTGGGAAAAATAAGGAATATTGGAAAATATCATTATTTTAATGATTTATCGGTGTAAGAGTGAACTATGAGTCACAATGAGGACGTAACCGTGAAATTATTTTTGTACTGCTGATTTTCACGTAAGAAATTCCAGAATATTATAGAAAGTTATTTTATGAAATTAATTTTCGAAAATAACTTAATTATGATTTTAGAAAATTATTTAAGTGGAAAAAGCTAATATTTGGCTTAAATGGCTTTTAAAATGCAAATTGACAGCAATTTGGAAAAATACTGACGGCAAGAAATTGTAAAGCGGCAGTACGTGTTTTAAACAACTTTGAGCCTCAAGTGACCATCTTTTCTGAAAGTTAAATTTTCAACTGATGATTTTATTTCCCATCTGAAATGATTTTCCGAAATCAAGTTGAACTCAACTGTGTTAAAGTGGTTTTAAACTTAGTAACCGAGACGTTGGGGGTACTAAGGTTCGTGTTGTGTTATGGACTTGGTGTCCTTTGGACTTTGAGGTCCTGTAGACTTGGTGTCTACTGTGTTAAAAACATTTAAGATGTTTTCTACTACCACGAACCTATGGCTGGTGCATCGGTCTAGGGGTGTCGTGATTGAGCACTCTGACTTTGAGGTCCTGTGCTATTAATGAAAGTTTTAAAGATATTTAAAACTATAATTAGTCGTAAGTGTAACATCCGTTATTTTATGTGTGATTTTGAACGTAGAGACTAATTAGGGTTTCCCGGTTAGTGCCCTTTAGATAATGGAGGGGGAACAATAAATTTGGAGTTAGAGATGAGATTAGGCATTTTTTATGGTTAGAGATTGTTTATTAGGTCCTAATGAGCTTATATCTCAAATTTGAGGTCAATCGGACGTCGAACGGACCCTAAACGTAGAGAGTTGACTTTCTTGTCAAAAGTCAACGCTCAAGCGTGGCAAACATCACGCTCGAGCGTCCACAATACGCACAAGCGTGGGTGTATCCACGCTCTAGCGCCCAAGTCAACCAGACAAGGGCCATGCTTTGACTTGCTACGTGTCAACGGGGGCTGACGTGGCAGCCTCTGAGTGGTTGCATGGCTGCGGTGGTTTCCACGCTCAAGCGTGAATTGTTCCACGCTCAAGCGTGGCTACGCTCAAGCGTGAAAAGTTCCACGCTCGAGCGTGGCAGCGTGAACTTGTAAAAATAAAATATGGCTTAAGTGACATAAGACACTTAGCCATCCTGTGAAAAACAGAGGCAGAGAGCTGAGAATTGGAGACTGAGAAGACAAAGAGGGTATTAGAGAGAGAGATTCTCTCTTAGAGAGAGAGAGACTTCTAGTGAGGGTTGTGTAAGTTTCGATCGTCCATTCGCAAAATGGAGTACGTGGTTGTGATCGTAGGGACGATACCTTCATTTTCCTCTTCCCCGTTTCTTTAAATATCAAAGGTAAATTATCCTCGTTTATATCGAAACTCGTTTCGTTACGTTTATCTATGTATCTTTCGTTTCGTTTGTCGGAATTCGATTCCGTCTTCGAGTATGAGCTCGTAGTAATGTGTGCTTCGTAATGTGATGCTTAGGTGAATTTTTGGACGTTCCGGGGCACTAGAACAGCGCTGGGCAGATTCGAAGGAGTTGGAGAACGTCTCGTTTCATCTCGTTTCGGTCATCGTACAACTTCCCAGGTGGGGGGAAGAAACCATTTAACGTCGGAAAACGGCGCAGTTACATTTAATTCGATAATGGCATAGGGTGACCTAAACCCTACTCGAGAGCGAGTAACGGACAATGTCCATGTAACATTGGGGACTACTTAGTGGTACCAATGATGATATTGAAATTGTGCGTTTATCGTCGTTACGATAAAAATATATATTATTTTATTATTTTATGACTGGCTGTTATGACTGCTTGGATTGAGTTCGTTAATATGATGATTTGATGGAATGATGTTATGATGCCATGATTAATATGATGATTTGATGGAATGATGTTATGATGCCATGAGTGTAATGATTATGAGTAGAGTTTGAGTAAGTGATGAGATATAATGAACATTGATGATGTATTGGGGAAATCATACTTTATGTGTTAGTAGTGCCTAACCGAGACGATTGATGTTATATGATGATGAGATTTTATTGAGGTTATTTAGGAGGTGATGATGAGCGGTTAGGGCACTAGGGGGTGACCTGAAACATGGTCTGTGATATGTGGACCTGAAACATGGTCGTTTTGTGGACCTGAAACATGGTCGTTGGGGTCTATTCCTCGGAGGGAGAATTCCCGGGGTCTAGGCTAACGGCGGACCGTCCCAGACATGATTTCATTTAAGTTGTAGCTATAGTTCATGCGTTGCATGAGCACTCTGGCCGAGGTCTAGAGGTGTGCACCGGTTGTGTAGCTATAGTGCCATTGCTTTGCATGGGCACCCTCCAGCCGAGGACGAGGGTGCGCGCCGGGGCCTCTGGGACGTGTCGATTGTTGTGATATCCGGATATGGCCGACTACCTGAGAAGATTCATACAGCATTTGCATTGCATCATGATGGGGGTAGAGGAAATACCCTAGATGTGGATTGAGGATGTTTGTGTTATATATATATATAAACTATATTTTGGGAGATGGATGTTTATCGTGCTGTTATAGAATTAAATGTCGCTAAACCCTTTCCACGTTTGATGTTATATGGATTCTTATCCCCTTTTTCCTTTGTGGTGTTTGTATATGTATGTTTTGTATCTCAGATCCAGACCTGGTAGATGGCGCATTGGGATCATCCCTGGATGACCCAGGACGCGGGGTTTCCCCTCACGGGGAAATTTGAGTTTGAGTTCGTGGACCCTAACGGGTGGCTAGTGGACCCGGCCACTCATTTTGCTGTATATACGGGTCCAGTATCGGTGACATACGGATCAGAGCAGGGAGCCCCACTAGGCTTAGTGGGCAGTTTCAGAGCGGGTATGACACTTCCTTTCCCCATCGGACAACCGAATGGGCAGGTACCACCGGTGCCGCCTATGCCCGGTATGGCTCCAGTTCCCTTTATGGTGCCCTTTGAGGAACTTGTACCAGGAGTTGCACCTGCACCCGCACCCGTACCGGCACCAGAGTTAGTGCCTGCACCTGCACTTGACGAGGACCTAGTTGCTCCAGTTCAGAACCCGGTGCCTATTCCTGAGGTACCAGTACCCCACGAGATCAGAGTTACAGCTTCCCAGTCTTCCCAAGTCTCTCCTCGACTACATTCCAGAGACAGCCGACTTTATAGACAGATGTTTCAGAGACCAGCAGACGGGAGCTCCTCCAACGGTAGTGGAGGAGTAGCAGGACCTTCGAGATTTCCGGGTGGTAGCGAGGGTAGTAGTTGGTGATGACTCAGGCCAGTGCCATCAGTCTAGGTGTGAGTGAGGATTTTATGTATTTTGGTAGGGGACTGGGTGTGGAGAGTAGTGAGGTCTGCTCTTTTTAGACTTTTGATGTATTTCCCTTTATGTGATGTATCACCGTTTTGTATATATATCGGGATCCTACAGATGGGAATCCCTTGACAGTTGTGTGTGTGTGTGTGATGTATGTTGATGTATCTGCATGTTATCTAGTTATCTTTTAAGTTTTAAATTTTCTGCTATTTTGAATTTGCACGCTTAACGATAATAACGAAATTAGGTTTTAATATTTTGGGTTTTCTATATAATGGGACGTCGGGGCGTCTCAGTAAGCCATTTTGAGCTTCGGCAAGGAGAGATTGAACACAAAGAAAAGTGTCAAGAACAAAGTGTTTTGCATACATTTGGCACACGTGCCCACGGTTTATGTGTGAGTACCTTGCGGAGTCAGGTATCTCATGCTACAATTTTATTCATTGTGCCCGGGTTGGACAATGAAACCCCATTTACAGTTTTATCACTGTGCCTTGGGTTTGGACATTGTGCAATGGGTTTTGGCTGTGTGCCTATGGTTGCGTGCCTTTTTGCCTTGTTTGGCAATTGAGCCTGATCAACTCACTACAGTTAGGATATCTCATGAGATTAAGTGTGAAGTTAGACAATGCGTTTGAAGTGTTCATGCATAGCTTTTCAAATGATGACGTTTGGGGTGTGAAACCCATTGATAAACTATTAGCTGTGATATGAATGCTTATGTTGATATAACATTTATATGTGTATGTGTTATCTGTGGTGTCGCGCATGTAGTTGTCGAGTTAAATCCATATATTGGTTTCTCACTCTTGCATGTTTTATTTGTTGTTTCTCTACCTGTGCATATATATTTACGTCTGAGATTAGATGGACCCGGATATGCCTCTGGCACATTCGAGGCTGCATTCGATCATGTTTGATCACGCACACCATGCTGGCGCTTGGGAGATTAACCCGGGGGCACTGAGGGCCATGTATTTTGGCCCTAATCGAGAGGTCACCGACATAGTAGCTGTGGGACCAGAGCGAAGGACGCATGTTGTGGAGACTATTGAGGTATCTCTACCTCTAGTATGGCTTTACCTACAGTATTTGGCTGAGGACGGGTTACTTGTCGTTCGACCTTAGCCGATTCAGCCTCAGTCTCTTCAGATAGCAGCACCAGCAGTACCTCCTATCGAGGTAGCAGAGGATCCTGAGATCGAAGAGGACCCCGATGAGTACTTTGAGGATGATCCTGAGTATCACCCTCCTGCCGTTGATGATGATGATTCTTCAGACGAGGAAGCGGGAGCAGAGGTATCTTCACCAGATACACCTGCTGCAGGTGGGGGTGATCATCATGATCTCCCCAATGGTTTTCATTAGCTTGACCAGCTATAGGTATAGTTTTGGGGTAGCGAGTCTTGTCAGTTTTTGATATGGCTACTGAGAGTCATCGGTTTTTGTATGGTTCTAGACTACTCGTTACGTTATATGTATATGTCTGTATTTTTTTTACTTAGTTTTATGGAGAATAGCCTATACTTGTGAGGGCTCTTTTGTAATCTCCTATTAGTGATGTATTATGTATTTAACTAATGATGCATATATGTAGAGATATGTTGGTTTATGTTATGGATGTTTAAAAAAAAAAAAATTATCACCAGTTCCGTGGACTTAAAGTTTATTTTCCGAAAGTAACTAGCAATTAATAATTTTATTTTCCGCTTTTGGGTAACGATGTGATGACCCTAGAAGGGGTGTCGCATTTATGGTATCAGAGCTAGTCAAGTCTTTCGGGAATGCTGGGAAATAGATCTGTTATGTCTATGTTGTGTGATCTCTGACTTAGACTTGTTTTAATTACTTCTAAAAAGTAATGTGTGGTAATTAGTAAGTTTACGTTTCAGTTTCTGGTTTTGGTTTAACTGATTGTGGCTTGTAGGTCAGTTATGGAACCAGTTGTTGAACCAGAACCTGGACGTGGACGTGGACGCGGCCGTGGAAGAGGCCATAGTGGCGGTCGTGTTGGCGGTCGTGGTAACATGAACGAAGAGTATGAAGAAGGAGTGGATTATGCGGCTTAGGCGATGGAAAACGTGGCAGCTGCGATTGCAAATCAAACTGCATCTATGAATGCCCAGAATCTGCAACCTGCGGAGGGCAAGGCTCTGATTGCGTTCCGAAGCCAAAATTCTTCACAGTTTGGTATGGATGCTGATCATGATAAAGCTGATTTATGGATTCAAGAACTGGAGAAAATCTTTGAGTTGGTGGCCACTCCGGCAGAAGTTAGGGTTACCTATGTTGTTTTCCTACTGATAGGAGATGCGGAGTACTGGTGGAGAGGTGCTCGACAACTTCTGGAAGCTGATCATCAAGGAATTACTTGGGATGTGTTTAAGACAGCATTCCTGAACAAGTATTTTCCGGAGAGTGTTCGGATTGAGAAAGACCAAGAATTCCTGCGATTGGACCAGAGAGATCTGACTGTGGGGGAGTATGCGGCAAAGTTTGAATCACTTGCCAAGTACTTCCGTTTCTTTCAAGCCCAACCAAATGAAAGCTAGAAGTGTGAAAGGTTTGAGACAGGACTACGATTTGAGATTAAGGCGTCTGTTTTACCTCTGCAACTCCGTACATTTCAAGCTTTAGTTGAGATGAGTCGTAAGATAGAGCAAATGAGGAAGGGAAAAGATAATAGGGGGAACGTTGGTGGACCCTCTCGTTCCAATGACCAAAGTTAGAATTGGAAAGGGAAACGGAATCAAAAGTAACCTTATTCCCGTCCATCGGGAAATAACCAGAATCGACAACAGTATCGTTCGAATTTTGCTGCAACTAGTGGTGGAGGCCAAAAGAATCAAAATCAAGGCCAAGTTAGAAGGTGTTATAACTACGGATATACCAGACACATGATGGATACTTGTCCTACGAGGGGAACTAGATGTTTCAACTGTGATCAAGTGGGACATTTGGCGAAGGATTGCAATGCACCGAAGCGTGGACCGGCTGTAAATAACACCAGAACAAATAAACCGACGGCTAAGGGGAGAGTTTACACTATGAGTGGAGTTGAGGCTTCAAACTCTGATGATCTCATACAGGGTAAGTGTGACATAAACGGTCATCTTTTAACTGTACATTTTGATTCGGGTGCGACGCATTCTTTTATTTCAATGGATTGTGTGAAATTCCTGAAATTGCTTGTTTCTTCTTTGTCGTGTGATCTTATTGTTTCAACTCCTACTGCTAAGCCAGTTTTAGTCACTTCTATTTGCTTGCATTGTCCTATCATTATTCAGGATAAACATTTTCTTGTTAACCTGATCTGTTTGCCTTTAATACAGTTAGATGTAATTTTAGGCATGGATTGGTTGTCTTCCAACCATATCTTAATAGACTGTGCACATAAAACTTTAGTTTTCCTACGGATGAGATTTCTGGATTTTTAATTGTTGGTCAAGTAAACGCTTCTTTAAAAGAGGGAGCGCAATGATACATGTTATTATTTTCCTTAGATGTTAAGAGTGAGTTAGACTTGCAGTGTATACCCGTTGTCAACGAGTTTCTAGAGGTTTTTCCTGAAGATGTACTTGGACTAACACCCTGCTTTTTACTGTTTTAAATAACAGAAATGCATACGAATATGTTTAAATACTTATTTGAGTTTTAGAAAATTATTTTAAACAAACGGAGTTCATCACTCAACTCTACTTGAACTTAGAAAGCTATGACTAAAATTTAGGTCGAAAAGTCAGGCGAAACCGCGCCAACAAATTTCTCTGACAGTATATTTATACTGATCAGAAGACCTAATTTTAATTGGTAAACGAAAAAATTATGGTTTTTATTTTATTTCCTACGATTTTGTATTTTTAGAATTATTTCATTAAAAGTGAAATAATATACGTTTTACGGGTGTTATATTCAATCGGGTAAACGACGGAGCCGATTACGGGAGTTTCGGGACTCGATAAGTGGATAAAACCTATGTCTTCTTATAAATGAGTCATACATGTGAGGGGATTAATGTGGCTTAAGGTTATGTTAGCAATATTTAATAATTGCATTTTGGTCTTTAAACTTTCTATTAATTTCATTTTGGTCCCTAAACTAGTTTCCATGATACACTAAGTTAAGTGGATCAATTTTGGCTCATCCAAACCCATTAGGGCTGCGCCCAAAAGGCCAATCTCATGGCCAATAATTCATTTTCATGATACCATTTTGTACTCTTGAATTTTCCTATGTCAAGTGTTAAGACTTAAGCATTTTTATGTTGAAAACTTGGTAAATGGACTTGGACTTCTTCAAGCCCATTGCAAGCCCAAGGCCTTTTCTTCCTTGCTCATAAATTCTAGATGCAACTTGAAGACTCTAGCTCATTCTCACACATTCTCAACTCTTCCATCATCTTCTCCATTTCTCTTTTTTCTCTTAAGCTTCCTTAGCTTGATTTGTGAAGCAACTTGGTGATTCGTTGCCCATTTTCAAATTCCAAGAGGTGATTCATGTTCCTCATCATCTTTAAGCTATTGTTCTTTCATTTCATTTCTTGTTTTAAAGCTTATTTTATGATGTTCATCTTAGTTATTCTTAACTTTGATAAATCATAGAGAACCATAGAAAAATCATAAAAATGTGAAACCAATTTCTATGTTCCTATTATCATCACTTCTATCATAATCCAAGAGTATGTTGAAAACCAAAATTTCCTCCCCACATTTCTTGATGAGGCCGAACCATGTTGGTGGTGTTGGAGGAAGATTTTGTTCATTTTCTATACAAATGATCTTATATACTATCCTTCTAGTATGTACTCATGTTGAATCCAAGTTGGTTTATCAAACAAATATCCCTAGCTCCATTTACTCCTCAAGGCCGAATCTAGGGTTTTGGAGGGTTGGAGAATTTTTTATTCAAACTTTGTTGATTAATCATTATTCCATTGTCTTAAGTAATTAGGATCATTAATCCAATGACTTAGACAATTTTAGAAATTTTTAGCCACTAAACCTTGTTGAGGTCGTGACCAATAGGTGTGGTGCATAGGTGTTTTAATTGTTTGATTTGTAATTGTTTGATTATAATGGTTGAAGATTGAGTAAGTTTGTTGTGTACATGAAACCGGACTTCCGACAAATTACGTATTAAGCCGCTGAGAAATCTTCGAGAGGTAAGAGGGGATTGCCTGAGGGATTTATTCAATGGCTACGTGCCAATTGTTGTTGTCTGTAATTATCTATTTGTTGGTGTTTGATTAAGTTGTTTTTAAGTTGTGTTATTTTTATCTGTGATGCTTTATCTGCTTATAATTGGTTATCTGCAGTTATTTATTATAATGCTGTGATGCATGATCTGCCTGGAAATATTACTGTGATATTGTTGTGGATGTTGTTTGAGAAGCCTGACAGTGGTCAGTGCCCAATCAATTAATCAGATAAAAGCTTTGAAAAGCTTCATAAATTATATTCAATGTTTTAACGGTAAAATATTGGAATATAATATTAATGAAAAATATTTATTTGGGAAATAAGGAATATTGGAAAATATCATTATTTTAATGATTTATCGGTGTAAGAGTGAACTATGAGTCACAATGAGGACGTAACCGTGAAATTATTTTTGTACTGCTGATTTTCACGTAAGAAATTCCAGAATATTATAGAAAGTTATTTTATGAAATTAATTTTCGAAAATAACTTAATTATGATTTTAGAAAATTATTTAAGTGGAAAAAGATAATATTTGGCTTAAATGGCTTTTAAAATGCGAATTGACAGGAATTTGGAAAAATACCGACGTTAAGAAATTCTAAAGCGGTAGTACGTGTTTTAAACAACTTTGAGCCTCAAGTGACCATCTTTTCTGAAAGTTAAATTTTCAACTGATGATTTTATTTCCCATCTGAAATGATTTTCCGAAATCAAGTTGAACTCAACTGTGTTAAAGTGGTTTTATACTTAGTAACCGAGACGTTGGGGGTACTAAGGTTCGTGTTGTGTTATGGACTTGGTGTCCTTTGGACTTTGAGGTCCTGTAGACTTGGTGTCTACTGTGTTAAAAACATTTAAGATGTTTTCTACTACTACGAACCTATGGCTGGTGCATCGGTCTAGGGGTGTCGTGATTGAGCACTCTGACTTTGAGGTCCTATGTTATTAATGAAAGTTTTAAAGATGTTTAAAACTATAATTAGTCGTAAGCCATTTTGAGCTTCGGCAAGGAGAGATTGAACACAAAGAAAAGTGACAAGAACAAAGTGTTTTCATGCATTTGGCAGATGTGCCCTGTAACACCCCTACTAGGTATTACTACGTAACACATGCGGAATTTAAATTAAAAAGATAGTTTGCTGGTTGCTTTCGGAAAATAATTTATATAAGTACATAAGCGTCTGAAATTGGGTATAAAAATTTGTCACGACTTCAAACCTAAGCCTTGATCGGCACACAGGCTTACAATTCTAGCCTGGCAAGTCTATTTAATTTAGAAATATACTTGAATAAAAGCTAGTATTTTTACAAAAATTTCGACAGAGTCCCCTCTGTAATTCGAACATCCCAAGTAAAAGAACACCTGCTAAAATAATTGCATTTTCATTCCAGAATTCCAGTTACACTAAAATACATCCAGACAATATTATTTTGGAAATAATTACATCAACAAGCTATACAGGACCCAAAAGGAAAATCTTAGATTTTCATTCAAAAGAATCTCCGAGCTATAAACTTCACATTCAAAATAAAGGCTCTCCGAGCCATACAAATAAATACTATTAGAAATCTATAACATCTCAAAACCTAAGCTGGTCACTCTATCAAATAGCTAAAACCAAGCCTTCGAGCAACTTAGAAAGACTCCTCTGGAACATCTGTACTAGCGTACCAAGGTACAATAGCGAAACCAGAAGAAACCTGATATATCTGTAAGGGTGAGATACCGACAATTGGATATATCATACAACAACCATATACATGATACATACCACAGCAGCATATTAACATTTATTCAATAATCAAGTTAAGATCATAAGACAGCAAGTGTTATATCAGTGGGTCTTATACCCGAACAATCAATTTTATAAAATTAATGCATGACACTTCAATATTCAGGTTCTAACCATGGGGTTCACCCAAGGTTTAGTGAACTGCCGGTGTTGGTGCTTCTATGGCCAATACGGATATGTAACTCCAAAGTCGTTCATCCTGAGTTCGTTTGGATCCACATGCATAGTTGGAGTAGCAGAGTAGTTGATGCATTGCATAGCATAGCATACTTGGTTGTTATGATACTGTTGGATGTTGATGTATGCTTATGTGTATGTTTACCTTGCGTACTATTCCCCTGCTGTTTATATGATTACATGAATCTTACTCCCTGTATTGTTTGTGTTTGGCCTGATTGGCATTTGCAGAGGATGACGAGCAGCCCGGAGAGGAGTAACTCTGAGGAGCCGTCACTCATAGTTAGGGCCTATTTATTGTTTAGTTTGTTTTCGGTTGTATTCCGTGGATTTATTTCCGAAACGGTTATACCAGCTCTGAACTGTGACATCGGGGTTGGGTTATTTATTTGGTTATGTTTTTATTTGGTTAAACTTATTTTTATTTTCCGCGTTGTAAACGAGTTCATGTGGGACATTTTCTACACAACTGTTTTATTTAATTCAGTTAAATGCATGTTTTTCTTTTTAATTGTTTTATAGTTAAATGTCTTATAACATGCGGGGTAGAAGGGTGTCACAGTAGAGGGGACAAATGGTCCATTTTCTACTGCATCCAATATGTCAACACCAGCTGCCTCAAGAAAGATTACCATTCTTTCCTTCCAATAGATATACTCAGATCCGTTGAAGGCAGGAGGGCGTGGAAGGGAAGCCCCTTCATTTAAACAGTCATTGGAAGCCATACTCTTATAGCTGTTAAGCCAAACTTAAGAGTTTAGCTCTGATGCCAATTGTTGTTTTGGCTTCAAAGACTCAAGAGGGGGGGGGGGGGTGAATTGAGTTTTCAAAACTTTCCTTCTTTTAAAAAAATCTTTCCAAAACTTTTGTTTCAGGTTTGTTTTGCCTCAAGATCTTTAATAAAAACAGTGAAGGGCTTTTACAAAATCTTGAGTAGAACAATGAGGATATGATGAATCAAGATCAGAATTGATACTCTACAAATCAAGTTCCAAACTCAGTAAAATCAAGTATGCAGATTTCAGTTCAGCATTTAGAGTTTAAGAACGAGTTATGCATAAATCAGATTCAACATCAACAATCAAGAACAAGTGATATTTGTTCAGTTTAGTTGTTTAAGATTCAAGAACAGTTTGCACAATTGTTCAATTTAGATTTCACAGATCAAGAACAGAAGTTATATGAGTATTCAATATCAATTGAAACTTAGAACATCAAAATCACAGATTCTTGAATATGAACAGAATTTATATGAACAAGAACACAATCATGAGCGCATGAACAGAATTTAAAGAGTTTGAGTTTAAGAGTACCACACAACCAGATTTATCCTGGTTCAGTCACCACCACTGTGACTTACATCCAGTCCCCACTCCACATGTGGGTTTTCACACACTATCACAGCATGCTTTAGCCAGGTAGCTTGAAAAACCTTTACACCACAGAGCACTCTTTCACCTTGAGATACCACACTCTTATGAAGAGCCTCAATCAATGTTCTCCCTTAGGATTCCTCACCCTAATCACACAGAGAGACTCCCTCTCTCTTAGAATCAAATAGAACAGAAAAATTGATTTCTAAACTCTCAAAAGTTCAGATACACAAATTGAAGCACTAATGAGAATGAATCACACTTTTCATAATAAGCTCAAGAAAGATGATGAATGATTTTCACAATTGATCCCTCAAATTGATTTCGTGTGTTTCTGATCTGTTATGAGTATTATATTGATCCCACTTTATATAGAAAACAATCCAAACAGATTTGGGTCTGATAGCAGAATCGGTTGAACTGATTCAAGTTCTTGGACAGGGGTTGAGTACAGGGATGTATTAACCATTTTACATACTGAAAGTTTCTGTACACTTGTGTAGTACATGGCTTTACGAGTTCTTTAAAAACTTGCTCTTGGTTAATCCAGCAGTACACCCATTCAGTACATCTATGTATTAATGAATATCAGATTTTCCAGAAACTTGAATATACGCATACATAGCATATGTATAGGGCTGTATTCAGTTAACAATTTTATAACTGATCTGATTTCATGTTATTCATAGGTGTAGTACATCTATGTACTGAATATCAAGAACTTTATATTCATTTGTCAGTTACAGAAAAGGATATACATCCAATGAATAAATGGCTGTACTGTCAAAGAATTTTCTTAATTTCTAAAAATCATTTTCATTAAAACTTATTCCTTTTAATGCAGGTTATGTAAAAATGATTTTCTTCATGGATCATTTCAGATGAGCTATTTGTGAATAAGAGATTTCTTCTCTTACAAATCATCTAAGACTTAAATCTAATTTCTTCTTTAAGCTCTTGTCTTGATGATTCCTTGATCTTTGTCCTTGCTTATTGCTCCTTGAGTTCTCCAAGTTGCTCTTTTGATTTCTTCAAGTTGCTCTTTTGATTTCTTCAAGTTTTTTGGATATTCCATTTGGATTGCTTATAGAACTTAATATTTTCAGCTTGATACCTGTCTTTGCAATTTGATACTAAAAACACTTGCACACACATTAAATTGTATATTTGTCATATATCAAAATCTCTCTGTCATTAAGTCTTACAAACTCCCCATTTTTTATTATGACAAACCTTTTTAACAAATTATAAAATCAGAGTGTAAGTGTAGCAGAAGCTAAGTGTTTTTGTCAAATCATAATTCATGATATCAGAATATAAAAGTACATGGTATTAGAGCATTTATAAACAGATAAGTGAAAACAAGTGATAACTCCCCCTGAATCATGTAAGCTCCCCTCAATATATGCATATTTAATTTGTTTCCTCTCTCTATATTTTCCTCCCCCTTTTGGCATTATCAAAAAGGTAAAGAAATAACCATTCAAAGTAGTAGAGAAGATATTCAAACATAGCATAGCATATTAAAGAAAAGTTCATAACAGAGGGATAGTGCAAGAGAATTAAAAATAGAATCCATCAAACAATTACAGACCAAGGCTTTTAGCCTTTCAAAACAAGTCAAAATAAGTTCTAAGTCCTAAGAACTCCTAGAATAATTGGGTGTCAAAACAGTAATTAATAAATGTAAGGAATTAATAAAAACAATAAATGGGTGCTTAAAAACAGAGATGGAAACAGCTAGGATTCTAATCCTTTGTAATCTTTACTTCAGGGTAATTTATGCTTCAGGATGCTACAGCATTTAGCCTAGGAATTAAGATTTGCTTTCCAGCAGTAAAACTGAGTTCATTAAAAGCTTCTTATTCCTAAGTTCAAATTAATTTCCCTCAGCTGTCAGATAAAAACGTCCAGCTACTTAAAGACTTGAAGGCTATTCCTAGCTCATTCAACACAATTAATTTTCCAATTAATTGCTTTATCTTTATCTTCTAATCAAGTCCACTAACTTGGTTTTTCCAAACTTAGTCAGCTGATATTTTAGATCAGTTGATCAGGCTAAACTGAAATTAAACATTAATGTAGAAAAGAAGAAAATGCATAACATCTATTGCATTGAATTACCCATCAGTTTAATTACAAATTCATAGAATCCTAACTTGAGTAAATTAGCTCATAATGAGCTTAAAGATAAAACAAGTAAGGAAATGGTAAAATAAAGACATAAGCGTAAAAATGAAATTACAGAGAGCACAAGGAAGCTGACGGCTGCTACAGTACAGGGCTGCTACAGTACGAGCTGACCTAAAAGCAAGGTCACCCTGACTATTTGTACTACCTCCCAAAATAGGGCTATACTCTCTCTCATGCCTCACTTTTTGGGCTATTACACAATTCAAGTACTACAATAATCCTTAGCTCAATTCCCAAGTACACTCAGCTGTTGTATTGTATTCTTTCTCTTCCTTTTTGCACAACGCAGCAGGTACTTGGTCTTCTAGTGAGCATCAGCTGAGCTAGAAATGATTTTAACTTGTAATGACTTGTTCCCCCGATGCTGCAACATTCCGAAACATCCTTCAGTAATTTACACTTCTAAATCCTGCTCAAGCTCAAACAAACCTTTTAGCAGTAACAATTCATTAATTACATCTTTTTTTTTTTTGCAGTTAATAAGATCAACTCAGATATTTACTCAATCAAACAAAACTTGAGTTTCTTTTCCCAAAATTAATCAAAACAAGTACAATGATTAAGTTAAAAGAATATTAATAACTCTTATTTCTAGGAGTTATCATATGGAAATTGAGCCTGATCAACTCACTACAGTTGGGATATCTCATGAGATTAAGTGTGAAGTTAGACGATGTGTTTGAAGTGTTCATGCATAGTTTTTCAAATGATGACGTTTGGGGTGTGAAACCCATTGATAAACTATTAGCTGTGATATGAATGCTTATGTTGATATAACATGTATATGTGTATGTGTTATCTGTGGTGTCGCTCATGTAGTTGTCGAGTTAAATCCATATATTGGTTTCTCACTCTTGCATGTTTTATTTGTGGTTTCTCTACCTGTGCATATATATTTGCATCTGAGATTAGATGGACCCGGATATGCCTCTGGCACATTCGAGGCTGCGTTCGATCATGTTTGATCATGCACACCATGTTGATGCTTCGGAGATTAACCCGGGGGCACTGAGAGCCATGTATTTTGGCCCTAGTCGAGAGGTCGCCGGCACAGTAGCTGCGGGACCAGAGCGAAGGACGCATGTTGCGGAGACTGTCGAAGTATTTGTACCTCCAGTATGGCTTTACCTACCGTATTTGGCTGAGCACGAGTTACTTGTCGTTCCACCTCAGCCGATTCAGCCTCAGCCTCTTCAGATAGCAGCACCAGCAGTACCTCCTGTCAAGGTAGCAGAGGATCCTGAGATCGAGGAGGACCCCGATGAGTACTTTGAGGATGATCCTGAGTATCACTCTCCTGCCGTTGATGATGATGGCTCTTCAGACGAGGAAGCGGGAGCAGAGGTATCTTCACCAGATACACCTGCTGTAGGTGGGCACCTGCTGTAGGTGGGGGTGATCATCATGATCGCCCAATGGTTTTCATTAGCTTGACCAGTTATAGGTATAGTTTTGGGGTAGCGAGTCTTGTCAGTTTTTTATTTGGCTACTAAGAGCCATGAGTTTTTGTATGGTTCTAGACTACTTTTTACGTTATATGTATATGTCTTTATTTTTCTGACTTAGTTTTATGGAGAATAGCCTATACTTGTGAGGGCTCTTTTGTAATCTCCTATTAGTGATGTAGTATGTATTTAACTGATGATGCATATATGTAGAGATATGTTGGTTTATGTTATGGATGTTTTAAAAAAAAATTATCACCAGTTCCGTGGACTTAAAGTTTATTTTCCGAAAGTAACCAGCGATTATTAATTTTATTTTCCGCTTTTGGGTAACTATGTGATGACCCTAGAAGGGGTGTCGCAAGAGATGGAGGAAGAAAGAGAAAGGGCAGATCTTGTCCCTTTGAAGCATTTTAAAATTGAAAAAAGAAATTTAAATCTATATAGGCAACGTAACAGACAGCTAGGAGCCATTAACAGCCACATCGTCCAAGTAACGGAGGATGGGTAACGGAAGTCAATGTAGGTACTAACTTGTCCCATATTAGTAATTGTCAGGGACTAACGGAGTAGTATTTTTTTTTTTTTTCAAGGATTGAAATGGCCTCCATACTTTTTGTCAGGGACCAAAATGGGCATTTACCCATATATTTTTTTCTCCTTGTGATGTTTCTGGTTTTGTTGATTTGACATGTAACATGCTAAAAGGCAAGCATCAGAAGAATGTTTTGTCGTTTTTGACCCAAAATCGATTGTAAAAAAATATAAGTTTTTTTGAGCTATGTTATTTATACAATTATTATTGACATCTAGGTGACACCTACACTTACAGTTGCATACAATATATCTACCCTATTTTAAAATATCATACATCTCCATCCCACATACACTCACATCAATCTATGGTCTTTACAGGTGTCCAAAATCGGTTGTAAAAAAAATATAAGCGTTTCTGAAATTTTCCTATTGTTTCTTTCATGGACTTGAGCTTCCACACGTCATAAAGGTCTGTGCATTTTTCTGCTTGTAGCCTCATACCTTAGGCAGGATATGGATATGGATATGGTATTGTCATATTTCAATGTTTGTGTTACATTGAGATTTGAAGTATATGACGTGTTTGACATGAGCATTCTATGCGTGTTGTTTGACATATATACGATCTTCAGGGTCGCGCTGTTTGCACACCCGGGTGTAACACCCGGGTACTGTGAGCTATTGTAGTGTTATAGTAGTGTTTTTTTTTTTTTTTTTTTCAAATTTTGACTTTTTAAAAAATAAATAAAAATTTAACTTTTTTGAATACTAACATTTTTTGTTAATCTAGTGCAAATATCTGGTTAATTCAGTTTATTATATGGTTAATGAGTCATCTGGAAACTTACAATAATTTTCCACACAAATTAACCATATAATTAACTGAATTAATTAGATATTTGCACGTGCCAAATATTTACATGGTTGTGAAAAATGATTGTAAGCTTCAGGATGACCCATTAACCATATAATGAACTGAATTAACCAAATATTTGCGCGTGATTAACCATATAGAATGATTGAAGCATCAGAGTTACCCATTAACCACAGAATATACTAAATTAACCAACCATTTTCAAAAGAATTAATCACGTGTTTATTGAATGTAAAAATCTTATTTTAAGCATCAGAGTTACCCATTAACCACAGAATACACTATATTAACCAACCATTTTCAAAGGATTAACCACGTGTTTATGGCATGAAAAAATCTTATTTCAAGCATCAGAGTTACCTATTAACCATAGAATACACTGAATTAACCAACCATTTTCAAAGGATTAACCACGTGTTTTTGTTTTAAAAAAAAGTCGAAATTTGTCCCCAAAAAAAAAAGAGACCCATTAACTATATAATAAACTGAATTAAGCAGATATTTGCACGTAATTAACCAAAATTGTTAGTATTCAAAAAAGTTAATTTTTTTTTTTAAAAAAGTCAAAATTTGTAAAAAAATAAAAATAAAAATAAAAAATGCTATAGTAGCACTACTGTAGCACTACAGCAGCGGGTGTCACAACCTGGTGTCAAAACCAGGTGTACAAATATCATTTCTGTTTTTTATATATAAATATTCGTGCTGCATAATTCATTCAATTCCTAATCCCTTTTAGGAAGATTTTCACTTTGGTATGAAACCATCAAGTTGAGATCTCGTGTATGACAATTTAGATTAGTTCCAGGTGTTGGAAATGATATTCTGTTACAGAATGATTCTCCTCCTTTGACAGCTTCATTTCTCTTTAACACCCAGACAAAATGATGTGACGTAGCTTTGCTCCACAACCTTGTCGAGTCACTGAGTCTGTTTCATTATTATAATTATTATAATTATAATTATAATAATAGCTCTGTATCTACCCTTCAACCCTGGAAAACTTCGACAAAGTATTCTTCATATTTTTCCTACCAAAGATCAAAAAAAAAAAGTGTTCACAAATAGGCAAAGGAAGAGAAAACAAAAAAAGTTTTCTTTTATTAAAGAAGTAAGCTTTAAAGAATAAGTTTTCTTTTATTAAAGAAGAAGTAAGCTTTAAAGGCTTCTATAAATAAAAAAAATGTTAATAATGAATACCTTCATTCCAGCATGTGTTGTTATTTAGAGACAAACCAGGAATATCATACAGGGGCGGCTGAGCATTATGCATTAGGAGTGGAAGCCTGGACAGAGCATAATCATCATCACTATCATAATTACATTCATGATTTGGACCATTAGCTTTTAGAGCCATAGCCAGTAAGATTGATAATCCCTGCAGGTGAAAGCCAGAAGATACTTTGGACTTTTAACATTGAAATGAGAAAATTCAGTTTAATTGGACTTTTGTATGTGACTCTTTTTCTACCCTTCCCAGTCCTAGATTTAGTGAAGAAACTTGGTATGCAATAAAAGGGTTTTCAGAAACAGTGTACCTGTGCTGAGATGATTACCATCCCTATCCATTTACAAATATCAATGTTTGACTTCACAAAGTCCTTTAAGTCACTAAATTTTCCAGTTGGGTCCTCAGGTAAGTCCTGAAAGGTGCATTAGCAGTTGAATGAAAGATCCAAAACCAAAAATAAAAAGCTCAATGGCAGATATAAACAAGAGAAGAAGTGGAATGTAGTACCACCTTCTCCCAGTTAGGATTGAGTAGAATGTCTACTGTCACTGAACCCTCCAACAAAAGAATCAGAATGATGATCAACATATACTTGTTTGGATTTAAGGTCATTAACTGAGTCTATAAGTTTGGGCTTACATGAAGGATAGGCAATTACAGAAAGCTGAACCTTCATTCTTGAATATTAGGTTAGGAACTACACAAACTGTGCTACCTTTTTTTTTTTTTTTTTTTGTTTAAAACCCCAAATGGATAAACAAAAGGAAAAAAGTTCAACAAAAAATATAATCATATTACTAGCAATCCTGTGTAAAATAATTTTATATTTTACAAAAAAAAAATGAAGTCATCAACTGAGATAAAAGATAAACAGGGAGTCATAAGGTGGTCAAGGTGGTTTTGGTGGGGGAGTTAAGGAGTAGAGTGATAAGAAGATTGAGTGTTCAAACCTCATCCACTAACAAAAATACTAACATTAACATACTAACATTTGCCTATATGAAAATAAAAATTAATCGAGATAAACTGGAAAGTAAATGTTTGCTCTTGATTCACTATATATTTAGCAGTTGTATCAAAACAACAGTCATAAAATGAAAATTTAATCTATCAGAATCAATTTAGTACTGTACTTTGTATATGCAGTGGAGAAGGATACACAAAAAAGGAAATAGCCATTCATGTCTGCAGCCAAATGTCCTAGACATGCTATCACACACAGGGAAACACCAATGCCAATTGAAGTGTAAGCAAACCTGTAATACAAAAAGCATATATCAATCACCAATCAATCATTATTTGTTTTAAATGCTCTAAGCAGGTATGAAGGTTCTCATTAATCACACAAAATAGAGAATTGTTTCAAGCAAATTCTTTTAATGTTGGCCTTCCAAAACTAATGATAACATAAACTTATTTTCCTCTTCCTTTTTGACTAAAAATAGAAGTGATTGCTTACCATGGAGTAGATGAAAAATCATAATAAGATGCTGAGGTGTTATCCATTTCTCTGTGCCAGACACTGAGCAGCAGAAGACCATAACAGATCAATGCCATCCCCACCATTCCCATGATAGAATTAAAGAATTTAAGCAATGACCTTAAGCAGGCTGTCACAATTGACACCATCATATCCTAATCCAATGCTTGTGGATGTGGCTCTTGCACTATAGTATTTAGCTGCAGACATGCATATAAACGACCAATATAGGAAATTTCTCAGAAATTTTTTCGTTGTTCACGTACAATGGAGGGAAAGAAAAAAAAAACCCAAAATCTCTCGAAACATAATGATTGCATTTAATGTTATCTAGGACAATAAAAGAAATGCAAGATGTAAGTACATGTGGTTGCTGTGGTGTAGTGGTTATCACGTTAGTCTTACACACTAAAGGTCCCCAGTTCGATCCTGGGCAGCAACACTTTTTAAAAATGAAGTTTGTATATTTTTGTTTTCAATCAACTAACGAAGATGAACGAGATAGCAAGAATTATAATTTTATCATTTCTATTTAACCTTTTCATTAAAAATATTGAAATATTTGACAATTTTTTTTTTTTTGAAATGAAACTACCTCAACAATTATTATACTATGTTTAATTATTAATGTATAAACGTTGTTTATTAAAAAAAAATTTAATATAAACATTAATAATTTTAGTCTCGTCATAAAAAAAATAATTTACATGTGCAATAACAAATAAAATTTACGTCCATGAATTGAATTATAATATATAAGATTTTGTTAATTTTTTTAATTTTATTATTTCCTTAAGAGAATTATCAGTTGGTGACAACAAAACCCGAAACCACGGGTACCCACCGAAACCGTCCCCGACTTTGACAGGAAAAACCCGCTTTGAATAGGGACGGGGGCTGGGATGGAGTTACTGATACTTGTCCCGCCCCCGATCCCGAACTCTTCATTGTTTACGTAATTGCAATAATACCCTCATATATATATCATATATATATCTAGGGGATTAGATTTGTTTTGATTGAAAGATTCCGTTCTGTACAAAGGATTTGATTGTCCTTCTATTCTGGTATTTTGATGCTATCAATGTTATTTGAAGTATAACAAAGTGCTTCTACAGCACTAGTTTCTTTTTTGATTTGTTGCTGGAAGAAAATTAAGTTTCAATTTCTGGTTTATTGTTTTAATTGTGAGAATGTTTTATTTGTTTATTTTTTGTAAGTGCAATTTTTGAGTTGTTAATTTCAATTAAAACAAAATAATCTTAAAATTTGGTTATCATTAGCGGGGATGAAGCACAGATAAGAATCTATTTTTCAACCCTGATAGAGAGTGGGAGTGGGTCAGGGAAGGTAAAACCGGCCTTCGCCCCATTGCCAATCCTAATTATCAGTAGTTTATAAAAGCTATGAGAGTTTTGAAATGTAAGGTTACTAGTATATCAGCTCGTACAACCGACGAGCAATCTTATGATAATTTTAATGAATTAAGAAATTGACATAAAAGATATTAATGAACCATTCAAGCAATAATTTAAAAGAAATCTTCAATATTTTAACAATAAAATAATACACTTTTGTTGCATAAAAGAACAAATTTAATAGAAGAAGCTGACCCTCATATATTTTTCCAAGAATTGAAATATATAAACTTCAAGGATCATATAAATAATATGTAAGGAGACAATACATGAATAGGGTTTCTTTAATTTTATCCATATTCTAGTTAAATACTCTTGAAAAAAAGTCTAATTTGAGTGAGGTTGACAACCTTACTTGCGGATAGGGATGGAAACGGGCTAGACCATTCGTCGGGAGCTTATGACCTAGCCTATTTAAGATTTAGCTCGATCTAGGGATAACAATTAGTATTTTACCTATAGGGTACTCACAAAAATTACTCATGTAGGAAAGGGTGATTACCTGCGTAATGGGCACGAGTACGGGCGGGGGGGGGGGGGGGGGGGGGTGTAATTACCCCCAAAATTTAATGGATATGGGTGTGGGTACATGTACTCTAGTACTCATCGTGCCTCATACCCGCATACATATATATTCTTATTTACTTAATTATTTTATATATTTAATATATAAATATATTATATTAAATTAAAAATATTGACATGTCACTTAGGTTATTTATTTCCTATTCTTTCCTAAAATTATCGGGATTAACTTTAGTTATGGAAACTCAAAAACATGTTGTTTGTGACCCAAATTTATACAAAATGAATTTTTTATTTTTTTTACTATTTTAATAGTTAGAGGTGTGAGAGCATATTTAAGTAAAATAAAAACACACACACACATACATACATACATACATACATACATACATACATATAGATTTGATGCTCTTGTCCTGAGGAATGATATGAAGTGTTTTTGCATATATTTTTTTATATGATTTGTTCATTCTAATTTTTAAAATCTTGTACTATAATTGATCTGTCCTTTTGTTGGGACAATTTTTACTAGGTTCACTAATCATAGATGGAAAATCAATGTAAAACATCATTCATGATATTTCAGACTTGTTATATATGTCTTCTTCATGTGTTATACAATTTTAATAATGTTATTTTTTTTATTTTCATTAGTTAATTAAAGTGCGGATAATGGATGCGGGTATGTGTACTTATGTACCCAACGAGTAAGGATACAAGTACTTGAGTTGCTACCCACGTGGGTATGGGTCAGAGTATGAGTATTTTTTAAAACCACAGGTATGAGGACTACTACTATAATACCCTACCCATACCTTAATCACTGTCATTCCTAGCCTGACCTAACCTATTTAACCAAAAGGCTAGGTCAAGGCTTTTTAAAAATCCTATATAGTCAAAAAGGTTAGGCTAGGCTTTGCCTACTAAGCCGATTTATTTAACACACAAGCACACACTCACACATATATAGTATGATTGAATATATTATAATACTATAATGTATTATTTATAATATTATAACACAAGCGCACAATATATTATAATACTATAATGTATTATTTATAATATTTATAATATTATAACACAAGCGCACACTTACCTATTTATTTATGAAGTCATACTTTAAATCGTTCTCTTCTTGTGGATACACTTAGACATGGCATGTCCAGTTTTTCCACAGAAGTTACAGACAGGCATGGATTTAATAAATGTTGACTTAACAGACACTTTAGAGGTTTTAGTTGGTACTTTATGATGTGTCTGATGGACATATTCAATACCTTCTTTGTTAAGGGAGTGTCTCCGACAGCCAAGCAGCTTGGTCAGATTGTCTCTACCATTAACAAATTTGGCAAGATCAAGTGAGCTCTTCCACTTTCCATTGAAGTTTTTCAACTTCTTCAGATTGTGATGTTTCACTAGAGATCTTAGCTTCATCAGACTTTTTAGTCTTCAGCTCATTGTTCTCTTTGGTCAGCTTCTCACACTCTTGAGATTTCTTCTTATAATCACTAAGGAGCTTTACATACTCTTTCTTGAGGGATTTGAAGGCCTAAGATAAGCAGTTGGATTCCTCCAGCAACTCCTCATAGGCATCAAGTAATTCCTCATAGTCAGGGTGTACCTCATCATCTGAATCTGAGTCAGTGTTGCCATCAGACAAAGATTAGCTTCTTCCTCTGTCTCTTCATCATCAGAAGATGTTGACTCCATATTCTCCCAAGTAGCCATCATTCATTTCTTCTTCTTTTTGAAGAACTTCTTATGAAGGGCCTTCTTGAGTTGAGGACACTCAGCTTTGATATGACCAGGCTTCTTGCACTCATAGCAGATAATTGGACTTCTGTCTGTTGAAGTTGATTCTTTGAAGTTCTTCTCCTTGTTGAACCTTCTAAAGGGCTTATCCTTTATGAACTTCTTTCTTTGTAAGAGAAGCTTTATCTTCTTGGTTAGGCGAGATAACTCTTCATCAGTTTTAGAATCCCTGGGTTCAGACATGTTAGTATCACTGGATGACTCGTCTGCCTTCAGAGCTTTTGAAGCCTTTGGTGATTTTTGATCAGCTTTCAGAGCAGTGGACTTGCCCTTCTTTGTTGTAACTTCATCACCAAGTTCCTGCTAATGAACAGTGAGTGTACCAAGAAGTTCATCCATAGTCAAGGTAGTGAGATCCTTGGCTTGAGAAATAGCAGTGACCAAAGGTCTCCACTGCTTAGGAAGACATCTTAGTATCTTTCCAACCTTCTCAGCATTATTATAAATTTTGCCAAGAGACTTCAGGTCATTGATGATAGTTTGGAATCTTCCTATCATCTGAGTAATAGATTCACCTTCCTCCATGAGAAACAGTTCATACTTTCTGACAAGTATGGCAATCTTTGATTCTTTAACTTTGGTTGTTCTTTCATGATTGACAGCTAAAGTATCTCATATTTCTTTTGTAGAATCACAGGCACAAACTTTTTCAAATTCTTTAGATTGAGAGCACAAATGATGTTGTATCTGGCTTTGTGATTCAGTTCCCATTTTGTCTTTTCTGCAGGGGTCCACTGAGCTTTTGGCTTGTCAGTGTTGTCATCATTTTTAGGAATAAACGGACCTTCAGTGATGGCATCCCAGAGATCAGAGTTTGTTGACAGGATGAACCATTGAAATCTATCTTTCCAACAGTTGTAGTTTTCTCCATTGAAGAATGAATGTCTGGTTAGGGAAGCTCATTCAGTCTGGTGGCTCCCACTTGAACTAACTTCAGCAGTCATGTCTATTCTTCAGGACCTTTACCTCTACACTGTTAGATGCACAACCCAGAGGCTGAGCTCTGATACCAACTGAAATAAACAATTATAAACACGAGAAGGGGGTTGAATTGTGTTTATTAGAAATTAAAATAAAGTTAAAAACTTTTCTACACACAGAAGTTAGGTTCAGACAAGTGTGAAAAACACTGCACAGATAGGTGACCTGTCTGGTGTGATTTTTTAACAGAAAGCCACACAAACACACAACTTGAAAGCAAGTTTGATATTCACACTTTAACCCCTTTAGTTAGATAGCAGATAATATAATCAAAGCAACTAAAGAGTTTAAGGGAAGAGAGATAAACATAACTATTTATCATGGTTCACCCTTTAACACTAGGGCTACGTTCAGTCCTTAGCAGAACCAAGTTTTATTCACTATAACTGATCAGGTTACAGACCCCAAGTATTATTTGCACACCTAGCCTCTCTAGGCTCCAAGATAAGTATTCTTTGCTCACCTAGCCTCTTCAGGCTCACTCAGGTTTGTTTGAGAGGAGATTGTAATTAATACAATTTGCAAGTCTTTCACTAACACTCAAAAGAGTGAATTAATTATAAGCTTTGAAAGACTGCATAATAACTTCAAATGATTGAAGAATACAAATTGAAAGAATGAAGAAATGAATGCATAGAGTAATGGCTTTTTAATGCTGTATGTTCTCTATCTTCATCTTCAATTACTTCTGTATTTATAGCCTTTAAGCATTTAAGATCCGTTAGAGACATTCCTTCAAATGTTGGCTTCAAGCAGAGCTCCATTAAATGCAATAGAGTCGTTCTGGACAGCCATTAATGCAATAGGAAAGTTGGTTGTACTCTAACACGGAAGATTAGGGCTTTA
The DNA here is from genome assembly GCA_035048595.1 of Echinosophora koreensis. Lineage (NCBI taxonomy): Eukaryota > Viridiplantae > Streptophyta > Magnoliopsida > Fabales > Fabaceae > Echinosophora > Echinosophora koreensis. The sequence goes on along the minus strand of JAPCYP010000025.1, from coordinate 1,774,970 downwards.
TGCATTGTGCAGCAGCCAAATCAGAGTTGTGCAGGTTGCTTATATACTTTGCATAGCACATTTCCCTTTTCGTGTAATAACTAGGAGTACTAGGGAATAAAGTATGTTGGAAACAATCTTTAACTGGACTTCGTTTCTGAGCTCCTAGGTTGCTTGCGAGTATGACCTTTTGACTTTCTTGATAAGTGTGAGAGAGAAAGCTTCAAAGACTTCTGCATGAGGGGACAGCTCTTAAAAGTTCTTTGTACGTGTGTTCCTCATCGAAGAAACACATATGGGTATGAGAGCTTCGCATAGACAAGTTGAATCTTCAATGCAGACAGTCAACGATCTAGTCAGTAGACAGATTGACTTTTACTCTACATACAGGTGGTCTTCTATGTGAGCAGACATGTGAGATGAATTCTTTCTTTAGGCATCTGCACACTAGATAGGCAGGTTAACAACCAATATGAAGGTTAATTAAATCATTAACAAATATTTAGGGTGCGTTTGATTTGCAAAAGGTATCAGGACAGCACAGGACAGACAGGACAGCACAGGACAAATCCTTGAGTCACAGGACAATTCTTTGTCTTGTACATTGTTTGATGGATAATGGACAGCACAAACAAAATAATATTAAATTTATCGGAATACCCTTTATAATATATATATTATATTATTTAATATATAAATATAGACAATAGAGAGAGAGAGAGAGTGAGAGAGGGGGGAGAGAGAGAGGAGAGGAGAGAGAGAGGAGAGGAGAGAGAGGGGGGAGAGAGAAAGAGAGAGAGGAGAGAGAGAAAGAGAGGAGAGAGAGGGGAGAGAGAATAGAGAGTGAGAGAGGGGAGAGAGAGAGGAGAGAGTGAGAGAGGGGAGAGAGAGAGGGGAGAGAGAAAGAGAGAGAGAGAGGGAGAGAGAGAAAGAGGGGAGAGAGGAGAGAGAGAGGGGGAGAGAGGAGAGAGAGAGAAGAGAGATGTAAGGATAATTTTGTCTTTTGTTAGTCTGTCCATGGGACAAAAAGTTGTCCTATGGTTTGGTGGGGGACAAAATTCTGGGTTTTTGTCCTGTCCCTCACCCCATTTTTTGTCCTGTCCACTGACCACTTTTAAAATCAAACAGGGGACAAAAATTTTTGTGCTGTCCAGTCCCCTGAATTTTTGCAAATCAAACGCACCCTTAGTTTTCATCAAAACTTAGGGTAAATGCACATCAAACATTTTAGAGACTTAACAACCCCTACTTGCAAAAATTGCGATTACCGCATAATGTTTATCTCCTTTTGAAATAAGTGATAATATTTGTCAAAAATTATTACCTTGAAGGCTAAGTATAACCTACCTTCCTTCCAATAATTTCATGATAACAATATAATTAATTAATTTACTTACCAAATAAATTACAATCAACTATTATTATGATGCTCTGAAGTTAAATTTTTACTTTTGTGACGGAGATGTTAAAATCTTTTAAAAAAATTATAGAACACTATATATTAGAATTAAAAATATTTGGAAGGTTAAATCTTCATGCAAAAAAGAGAATAAAAAACAGGTTTAATTATTCCGTTGGTCTTTTGTGAAAATTTAAATATGTCCATGAACTTTGAAAGTTTGTAATTAAGTCCATAAATTTATAAAAAATTGTAATAGAGTCCCTCATACACATATTTGTTGGGGTTCCATTACGATTTCAAAAAAGTATAGGGTTCTATTCAAATTTGAATTTTCCTAAAATATATAGAGACCTATTTGGAATTTTTCAGAAAGTTGAGGGACTCACAAATGCATGAGTGGATGGATCATTTATGGAACTCTACTGAAAATTAAACAAAACCCTGGTAAAGGTTTATACGAGAGACTCAATCATAGATTACAAACTTTTAAAATTAAGAAACCTATTTGAATTTTTTCAAACAGTTCAAATAAACGTAAAAAAATATGCATTGCTTTTAATGACACAAATATGTAAAAGTAATAAAAACACGAATGCACAAACTAGAAAGAATAATGAAAGAGTTATGATATTTTGACATCTAAAAATGCCAACTGTATGGTACATCATACTTTTTTGTCTCTTAGATGTTATCGGGCCCTGTAACACTTTTCATTGCACCGTATAATTATACGGTGTCCAGACAACATTCATTTGTCCAACAATAATGATATTTGGACACTATTTTTGATACCATGTATTGATACCGTATAGCTGAGGGTGTTTTGGGAGTGAAAAAAATACATGATGAGAGAGAAAAAATAATAAATAAGTGCTGTAGAGTATTTTTTTATATGATGTTGAATATCATTTTTGTTGCCAAATACCATTCCTCTTTGTCCAAATATCATTTCCGGGCAAATAATGGCCCAACTCCTTTATGTTTAGAGATTAAACACTAACAATTAAATCCATTTTTTTGGGTGATGTTTTTAGAGGCGTGCTATTTGAACACAGCGGCAGCGACATCACGCTACAGTGGCGCACTGTAGCAGCCACTGTAGCGTTACCTTTTTTTTTTAATTTAAAATTTGCTTTTTATAAAAAATAAAAATTTTATTTCTCAAAAAAATCCATTCACCAGATATTTGTACCTGATTCACCAGATATTTGCACATACTTAGCCAAAAAATTTATTTCTCAAAAAAAACCCATTCACCAGATAATGAACTGAATTCACCAGATATTTGTACCTGATTCACCAGATATTTGCACATACTTAACGAAAAAATTTTATTTCTAAAAAAAAACCCATCCACCAGATAATGAACTGAATTCACCAGATATTTGTACCTGATTCACCATATATTTGCACATACTTAACGAAAAATTTTATTTCTCAAAAAAGACCTATTCACCAGATAATGAACTGAATTTACCAGATATTTGTACCTGATTCACCAGATATTTGCACATACTTAACCAAAAAATTTATTTCTCAAAAAACTCATTCACCAAATAATGAACTGAATTCACCAAATATTTGTACCTGATTCACCAGATATTTACACATACTTAACCAAAAAATGTATTTATAGAAAAAACCCATTCACCAAATAACGAACTGAATTCATCAAATATTTATACCTAATTCATCAGAGTTTTAAACATGCTTAACCAAAACATTTATTTGCGGTACATACGACGTGGCCCGTATAGTGTCGATTTTCTGTGTTCAAATAGCATTTTTGAAGTTTTTATTCATTAAGAAAAACCTGCCTAGCAAGCATCGCGTGGTCGTAGAGATGTTTCCCTCTTCCTGCTTCCTTCCACTTCCACCTTGCTAGTCCTCTTTCTGTCCATTTGATCAAACACTTATTCTGCACCTTCATCACCCATTTCTTCTTAACTCCACCATCTGGATTTCGTACCAAATTCCCCTTCTTCTTCTTCTTCTTCTTCTTCTTCTTCTTCAACTGGGTCTCTTTATCTTCACCACCCGTGTTCCATTACCACGTAACTGCCACTGCAGAAGATTGAATTTGAAGGTAAAAATGTGATTTTGATGATGAATTGCACACCCATGTAAGCTTGCTTGATTGGTAGTGATGAATCCTGAGAGGCTTTTGTTGTTCTGAGTTATTCCTTTAACTTGATCTTAACCTGTTCGGTACAATGCCTGAATGACTGAACTCTCTGTGATGTAGTTGACAAATGGGTTTGATTACTAAATGATATTCCCTTTGGCTATCAAAATATTCACTGGTGTAATGCGTTTTGATTTCAGTTATTCTGAATTTTTAGTGTTGATTATTTTCTGTTCAGAATTTCTAATCTTTGTCCATGGTGTTATTATCTTGCTAGCAAATGTGTAGTACTGAGTTTAGATGAAAAGAGTGCAAATGGTTACCCTTGAGTACAAATGTAAACCAAGATTACCTTAAACTCTATAAGTCAGTGTCTCAAATCACAGCAAGGCAACCCTTACATGAAGGTGACAACCCCTATAAACCCAACTAGGGTCAAACCCTGCAAATGCCAATTTAAGCTATGTCTGCTTGCCAAAACTGTATCCCTACAACCCACACACACCTTTGAGTTCATCCATCCATGAAGTTCCTAGTTCCATGCTATTGGGATTTCTAGGTCAAGAGAGGGAATTGGATGGGTGAAGTTGGGAAAAATAATGCGAGGAGGAAAAAGTAGTTCTTTTAATGAGTTTGGAGTAATGACTGCACGTGTGATGAGGAATGGAGAGATGGGTAATATATGATGGCATATGAAGGTGTTGTTGCATATGGGAGGAGGGGTGGTTGTATGGCTTTTCTCCCAATGGACTGAATGAATAGGTGAGGCGTCAATGAGGCTTTTGGAGCAAATAGATTAGGTGGACTTAAAATACAACACTGAAAGCAAGGCAAAAAATAATGAAGTGTTTTGGATGGTAACAGCTGCTTGACAAATGAAAGAATAATTTCAACTTACTTTCTAAAGAAAATAAAATAGAGATAAAAATGAAATTAGTTTATTTAGTTTTATTTTTAAACATTTTCTATATTTATTATTGATTCATTTAATTTGATGTATAAAGTCCAAATCCAGCAAGAGACTCTTTTTGCCCTCCACATTTGATCATCGTTTTCCTTCAATTTCATTCTACAAAGTGAGTGGATGCTTTATAATTATGGAAAGAAGTGAGGTTTTTTTATGGGTTTTCATGAAGTTAGACTCAATTTCAGTCAGCTTTATTGTTTAAGCTTTGTGGAAAGAACCCATTAATTGGAATCTGGTTATAAAAGCTGATAAAAGGGGAGCTGGTATCAGAATCAGAATGCCAGAGGTTAGGATCATTGCCAAGAATTTCATGGACATGGTGGCTTCCATGCCAGCTATGAAGCTCGACAAGCTATATGAAAATGGATTCATCTGTGAAGCTATTCTCAGGTCAATGTTTTGAAAACTGCCCTCTTGTTCCAGTCGTTATTTTGGATTTAAAACTTCCTCAATTTTTTTTTTCTTTTCTTTACAATTGTGGATATGTTGCGAACACATGCATCTTTATTTGCCTTGGTATCAGATTCGCACCTCTGTTTCATCCTCCCTCCATTTCCTGTTCAGTTTTCCTAGCTTTTTGAGTTTTCTTGAATGCAAAAAAGTTCATCAACCTTGTAGTATATTTATTGTGGAATCATTTGGATATTTTTAATTTATAAATTATACATATCCATGGTTAAGTAGGCCAAGTAAATGGTACTTGTTAATGACTTTGTTAATTATAATTTTGTGGCTTTAACATAGATATATCTTAAATTATCAGGTCTTTACCACCTCTTGCGAAGAAATATGTCTTACAGCTGCTGCATATTGATGTGCCGGTGGCAGCTAAATTATTGGAGGAGTGGGTGCTTCCGGATGGATTTTCAAAGCACAGAGTAGCCATTGATAGATTGGTTCAATTGAGAGTTTTCGTTGAAGCTGTTGACAGGTACACCACCATACACGTTTATTCCTTCACTCTTGAAAGTTTTTCGTTTTTATGTTTTATGAAAATGAAATGTAGACTCTTCCAAATGCTTCAAACTGATTTATTTCATTTCAAATGGCAAGTGGGCAAATGCTGGCCCTTAGTATGGAGTATGGAGGTCTTTTTTGCATCTTGTAATGTGTTTAAAGATCTTTGTGGTAAAACTTCAATTTATTGGTGACATGTCGTAGTGCAATGGAAAATATAAGCTTATTTGATTTGTGCCGAATCTCTTGCATACATCGCATTCTGCATGGTATGCATGATATTTGTTTGCTTTTCCCCTCGTTTCTTTTGGAACACTTAATTGTGTAAAGTTATCAATCTCTTCATAGGATAAGGTGCTAATATTGATTACTTACATGTGTTCTTTTCGTTTTTCAATATATAAGGAAGAGGAACTGATATCAGTATGTAGTTAATTTCTCTTGATTCTCCGTCTCTTTATGTTTCTTAGCATCAAGCTTTAAAAGTTACCATAGTTCTGGAAGATTACTATCATCAATTTGGAGCCTAGCCTTATGCCATGTAATTTAGTAATTTTTTCTCCAACTTGCAGGAAGAATGAAAAGACTTACAAAGTTAATCCAACATTTCAGAGTAGTCTCCAGAAACTTTTAGTCCATGGGTGAGTGGTACATCATTTTTATGTTTATTTTCTGTTAATGGTAATAGTTAGCTGATCTTGTTCTCTTGTTGCTATGGGGATGTACAAAATTGCTTATTTGAATAATTCACTTTAGAGTCTAAACGATGTGACAAAACCATTCCACTTTATGTATTATGACTTACGAGTTAACTAACCCATATAGACGGCAGGTGGTCCCTCTCCATGAAATTAAATGGGCAAAATGGCATTTAATATTCCCTCCTCCATTCTGAATATATTAAGGAAAACATTTCCTCTATTGTATTTTTAAGAATGTAGACTGTGGTCATACTACAAATTCAAGATTTGCTTTAGTTGGTAATAATGTGATTAAATATGGCAGTGGAACTTTGCCAAGGGAACCAATGCCTTCTAATATTACTGTGAGGCTGCCAACCTTAGAGGATCTTGAGGCTTATGCTCTGGAACAATGGGAGGTACAATGTTTGATCTTTGGATTCCATTTTCTGTTTATCTGTACATCTATGTAATATTTTTATTCCTAATATTATGTACTTTAAAAATTTGAAATAGTTATTTTGCAGCACCTGGTTGTTTGAATTTTGTCTAAAATGAAATCTAAACTTGACTTTGTTTTGTGTTGAAGTAGTGTTTCTTGTTGCAACTTATAAGCTCAAGTCATGTTGAAAAGCCCTCAAATATTAGCTCTTCTTTGATGAAAGTTTTCCAGCGGCGTCTCCTGAGTCAAAGGTTTTGTTTACTTGGCAGTGCTACTCATTTTTAACATTTGCTTGCACATATATGTGGGTGTTGCAAACTATATTTATATTTGATGTCATTGTTTTTGTGTCAGTACAGAGACAAAGATGCTCCAAAATTAACTGAAAGTGGTTTCCAGTTCTTGGTATGCATCAAATGATTTATAAGCCACTTGTATTTAATGTGATTCATTCTGCTAAAGAATTTGTTCCTTGTGAATTACAGCTGATGGATACAAATGCTCAGCTTTGGTACATCATCAGAGAGTATATCTCTAATTCTGAGGTAAGTCTAATATATATATATATTTATGCTTTTGCTATTTGATTTTTGCATGCTCTTCATTATCTACTTCTGGTGCAGGACAGAGGCGTTGATGCTGCTGACTTGATCTCGTTCATGCTGGAGCTTAGTTTTCATGTCATCGGGGAGGTAAGACATTCCTGGTCCTTGATGAGAACCTTGTTGCATATAAAAACTAATATTATGCTATTACACATTACTAGCACATGCGTTGGTCTTATCAGACTTTTGTTCTCTTGTTCCTTTTTCTCTAATCTATTTTACTAAAGCCACTAAAACTGTCAGGATACTTAATTTAGATGTAATGTAACTGCAATGCATGTGACTTTGACAGACTTTATTTTTCAATGTATTAGGCATATAATATAAACACATTGACCGATTTCCAGAGGAACATAATTAAGGACCTAGCTGACCTTGGACTGGTCAAACTCCAACAGGTTATAATATTTCTGTGCTTATTTTTGTAGATACTGTGATGAGGTTCATGATGATTTTGACCTTGTAAATTTATTCAACAACATTTGTCTCCTTTTTCTTCTTTTTGTGAAAATTTTATAGGGAAGGAAAGAAAGTTGGTTTATACCTACGAAATTGGCAACCAATCTGTCAGTGAGCTTGGCTGATTCATCATCTAGAAAAGAGGTATCTTCTTTGCTTCATGATGGATTTATTTTGATACAGAATTTAAATTATGGCCTTCTTCAACATGTGGTTTCTTTTAAGGATCTCCATGCATTCCAAGGGAAGAAGGCTCTATTATATCAATAAGTTTGTTTGTTTCAGCTGCATTTTTTCCTTTGTTCGTTGTTCATGTAGGATGTCTTATTCTTCTCCATACTCCTTTCATTATAATATTTATTCTTTTATAAGAAAAGGATAATCTAAAAACAGATTTAGATGTTCCTTTAAAATGTATGAGTTCATGTGTGTATGTATGAATATACTGATTTAGATGATCTGTTGGGGCATGCTCTATAGGCTGTTAGTATTAATGTGATTTTATTTTAATAAATATGGCCAAGTTGTTTTGTTTGTTCATAAGCATGGATATTTCTGTTGGACGGATTAAGGAGTCTTGTTCATGAATCTTTTGTTGAATGCATCATCTTTTACAACCTCAGGCCGACGACCTCCTATCATGTCAATTGATCTTTAGCTAGCTTTAATGAGCGGATTCTTTTCTAACTGTTACAGATTGTAACAATAGATATGTCCTTTCTATTTTTTCCATTAAAGAGTTGCGAATATTTATAATCTAAAGCACCATTCTATTTAACTTTTCAGGGATTTGTGGTTGTGGAAACGAATTTTAGAGTTTATGCTTACTCGACATCAAAATTACATTGTGAGATATTGCGGCTATTTTCAAGGTATGCCACCAAATACTTGTAAAGTGCTATATTCTTCAAATTTCGTCAAATATAGGCTTTAGTCTTTTCTCCCTTTCCTGCTCTTCATGTTTTGGAAATTCTGATAGATATCAGAAGTTGTTCTTCCTGGAAGATATTTTTGAAATTGTTAGGACAGGAGGTTTGGAAAGTAAGGGTCAAATCATTTGGAGAATTGTATTTTGAGAGAAAGGGGAAACCCTTGGAGGAGAGCTTCTCTCCTTGTGTTGTTCATTTTCCGTTCATTTTAAGTAATAAAGATTCATTCGTTTCTTTCACTTTATCATTTCTGCTTTTGAGTTCTTAACAGAAATATCCTTAATTTATCCAATAGTAATTTTAAATGTATATGAAACCATTAATTCAGATGGAAAACTTTTAGGTTGCCTATTTCACCAAATTATTATTGCTTAGTCTCAGTACCATGTTTTTTTTTTTTAATTTTTTTTTTTTTTATTCTTATCTAATCTAATAGTGAATAATTGTGAGATGTATCAGGGTAGAGTATCAACTTCCAAATCTTATTGTTGGAGCTATTACAAAAGAAAGCTTGTATAATGCTTTTGATAATGGCATTACAGCAGAGCAGGTAAGTATTAGAGAACAAAAACTTTATTGGATAGTATCTCCGTTTAAATAAATGATACTTGCTTAATTACCATAGGTAGAAGGTATATATGTTTTACCAGTTTGGCCTCTGGACACGTATTGTTTCCACCGTTTCAGTTTTGTAAGCCTTCATATAATTAATTCTGCCGATGACTAGTAAGCTATGAAGCAATGACACAACTAGTTTTTGAGGTGTCCGAACTGACACTCGGGCGACACTTGTACGACACGTGTCTGACATTTCTCGTCAGGTGTCCGATTTAAAAAAAATATATTTTTTGGCTCAGATACGGCTTGGACACCTCTTGAACACTTTGCGGATGCTTTTTTGTCGCTCGGACACCTTAAGGACATAGCTCATATCTTTATAAAAACATAAGAAATATATTAAAACTTTAAAGAATAAAAAAGGTAAAGAACAAGACTCTTTTCATTGTTGTTTCTTCCATTTCATTAAACGACTTTTTTACTCCCTAGAATACGCTCCTTCCTTCCTTCTTCTTAACAGTCTCTGTTTTTAACCGCACCTCCGCTTTGTAAAGAAACAAAGTGCTCAAATTATATAATGATGTCTCTTATTATTGCTAGTGTCGTGTCCGATGTTCGTATCAGTGTTGGTACTTCATAGCTAGTAAGCTAATTTAAGACGCAAGATGTGGTGCTGGTGACCAACCTCCTCAACCCTTTCTGCATACTGACCTTTCATTTGAACGAGCCTTCATTGATGAATAGATGCATTTTATTATAATTATTGTTCTTCATTCCTGTATACTTCCATAGCCACGGCATGCTTGTACTGACTAAAGCTTTTTAGCATTCTTTAGTATCTCTTTACATTAGATTTCTCATCTTTTTGCGGGAGCATTTCTGTGATACTAGTAGCCAATATTCATTTGTATGCAAACCTTAAATTACATGCCCCAATGTCCATGAAAGGAACCTAGAATTTCCATATGAACATGCTTTAATCTTAGATTTTAAACATTAAGAAACTGCTGATTGTTTCAGTTGACTTTAAGAAAGTTTACATCAAATATTCACTTATGCAGATAACCGTGCGCATTTTTTTGCAGATAATCAGTTTCCTTCAACAGAATGCTCATCCTCGTGTTGCGGAGAGGATACCAACTGTGCCTGAAAATGTCACAGATCAGGTTTTGGATCTTTATAAATGTATTGGAACTAAATTGTTAGTTTTCATTTTCTGATGTGTAGCATTGTACTGGTGACAGATTAGGCTGTGGGAATCAGATCTTAATAGAGTTGAGATGATAGAATCATATTACTATGATGAGTTCCCTTCCAGGGTAAGCAACCTAGCATGTTTGAGTTCATGTCTTGAGAATTCCTTGTTATGTGTATCTGATAATTTGCATAATTTGTGGGCAGGATGTATTTGAAGGTGCATGTGACTGTGCTAGAGAATGGAATGGTTTGTTATGGGAAAATTCAAAGAAGATGCATATGGTGGTCAAGGCTGAGGTACATACTTATGTTCGCGATTATTTACGCCGCCAAAAGTAGCAGGAAAAGCAACACAAATTGATGCTTCCTGCTCGTGCCAAGATGCAATGAAAACCTGAAAAAATATTTGAGCTCCTTTGAAAGGAAACGATGATGGAGGAAGCAGTGTGGTCCCCCAACTGCAGCCGCACCTGTGTCTTGTTTCATATATTTTTCCCTTTATGATTCCTTGTGGTTTTATTTTCCTTTTATTATAGCTACAATAGTCATATAAAATATTAATTATAATTATAGAGCGCAATTTTTCTCAAATGGTTAAATTAAATATTTTTATAAATATGTAGTTATCATACATTATACTAGAATAATTTATTAAAAATGAACAAAATATATTATTAAGAATAGGTTATGGTGTATTATGTTCAAGAGCATGTGTGGTGTAATAAGTAAATGCTATTAAGGGTGTGTTTGAATTGTCATTGGGAAGCTTCCAAATGGGCGGTTGGCCAAAGGGCAAAGTTACTAGCAAAGTTACTCTAGTAGTGTTTGGCCAAAGCGTCTGTTCTGGACTTTCCCAATGGAAATCAAAACATACACTGGAAAGAAAAGGAATGGATAGAAAAAACATAAACCAAGAATTAAGGGTGTTCACATCCAAACTGATCCAAAAGAAATCCGAAAATCGATAAAAAAAAAAACCGAAAACCGAACAATTTGTGAAAACCGATCAAATCGGATTTTGGATCTTTTTTTAAAAATTTATCATTTGGAACGAACTTTTATGATTCAAATTGCAATAGTCTAGAATGCATCACAAAGCAACTATGAAGAATATGTAATCAAACAAGGTTTGGGAATTAGGATCTAACTTGTGTCATGTAATTAACGGTTCTTAAGAGACTAAAATGTCAATGTGATGCAAGAAGACAAATCTAACATGAAAAAGATTTCTATAGTCGAAAAGCACAAAATGCATTTAGTCAGGTGGGAAAAAAAATTTAAATTTTCTCAAACAAACAGCTATCATTGTAGAACTTTGCAACAACTTTTTTAAATTAAAATATTGGAAGCCACAGTTACACTCTAATTATCCAACTACCAAAATTTCCAATATTCGCAGCTTGATCCTTCCAAAATCTCATGGCAAAAAGGCGTAAACAGTCATGATGTTGCCTACAGAATGGACCTAAATCATGGTGACAAAAAGCAGAATGTAAGATGAAGAAACATAAATTCCTATGAAAATATGACTAATAAAGAATGCTAAGTATCCGATTTTGGTTTTTGTAAGATTAGGTTGTCTTTCACTATGCAGAAGTGGCAGACACATCATCAGGCGGGTCAATGGGGTCTAAAGGTTGTGGCTTCGGCTTCTGAACAGGCTCAGGCTTTGGTGGTCGGTTAGGACAAGCTTTATCAACTTCATCTGTCTTAACCTCAAACTGCAATATGCAAAAGTATATGATTGGGTTATTATAAGTGAAAGTTTGAATAGATCCGTCAGAGCATGATTCACTAAAATAAATTAGCCATTCAACAGTGACTGCTTAATACATTTGAAACAACTTAAAAGCAACAGATTTTTATTTTTTATTTTTATGATATATGATTTAAATAGATATATATCATACTTATAAGATAACCTGTATCCTAATATTCTTCATGCAAGCAAATTAAGAGTATTTTCTCTTTGTTGAATCACATTTGGTTTTCCACGACTCTATTTGTGGAATGTATCAATTACTATGAAAAAAAGGAACAAATCAAATTTTATACTAATTATTCCAAGAGCAATGCTATCATCACATTCTTTATCACTCCTCTCAACACACACTTTATTATTGGGTGAATTTCATGTGGGACCATGTGTTTTAGCGGGTCTCACATAAAATCCATCCAATAATAGAGTGTGTTGAAGAAGAGTGTGATAAAGAGTGTGTTCCTAGCATTTTTCTTATTCCAATTAGACTTTAGTTGAAACCAGAAAAATGAAAGATTCCAGTTTGGTACTTCACAAAAATGTCATCAGTGAAATAGTATGTACCCTTCAAATGTGACAGATTACCAAATCAATACTGGGGTTGCATTTCTATATCTAGTTTTCAAACTAAACATGATCCATTGAAGGCCATCAGACTAATTTGTGAGATTGAAATTCTTGAGAAGGACATTCAGCAAGAAAACCGGGATATGGGCAACCAAGACACAGGATCTGGGTGTAAAGAAGTTTCTATCAACAAAAGTAAACAATCACAATTTCCATTTTCCGATGACTGACCTTGTAACCGCAGCCGGATATACAAGCATGGAAACATTCCTGGGCAGGAAAGGTTAATCATTATTAATCTGAAAAGATAGCTATACCATATTTAATATTAAGCTATTATAAAACCACAAGCATGATGCAATTGATTGGCAGAGGGCATTCCATCATTCCCTCCCAAAACAGCTTAGCTTTCAGAGCTGAAAACTAGATTTTTGGTGCTGGCTAAACAATTAGTTAACTAATCCTATTAAAACATTTCAAGCAGCATAATCAACTGTAGCTCACTCATTGACAAGCAGAGACCAATGTAACAGTTTCATAGTTGTGTTCTCATAACTCTTTTCTCTCTAAATTCAAGGATAAAACAACCATGTTTCAATCATAAAAAAGTGTACAACAAACATAATGAAACAACAATGTAACATTGGTACAAGACTGAACAAATTTCTATAGAAGTTTATCTGTTAAACTCGTGTTCATATTTAGCACTAAGAAAATTAGGGAAATCTGTAATTGGTATAAAAATATAGTGTACGCCTTTGATATTACCGAAATTGAAAATCTTCCCTCACCTGAATTCACTCAAATCTTATTGCTCACATAAATGAAACTGCATGTCTGCATCTCAAATGACTGCCACTCTGCCATCACTAAACAATCACTGTTCTTATTATACTTATTTCTTCAAATAGTTCACGGTTTATTATTGAAAACCCAAACAAACAGCTGTGAAACCTTATTAATCAATAATCATTATGACAGTTCTAATGGCAACTTGCAACTACTTCATTTGAATTTACATATCAAACACTAACAGGGTACCATTATATCAATGACACCACCAACTAGAAAACCATAAATTAGCACGATAAACAAATTTTTATTTGGAATCTACCAAGGTGGTGATAAGACAAACACATCCACAACAATACTTTCTTTAAAATCAACCAATTATCCAACTCCATGTAAGCATCACAACAACAAAATCTAATAAAATTACTGTCTCTGGTAACCAACATCTAGAAACTTTTTCTCTAAGATAGCAGAATAGAGAAGTCATTAGAGAATATCTTTGTTAGAATAAATCAGACTAGCATTAAATTAAGTTTCAAATTGCAATCACTAGTATGGCAAGTAAAAGAAACGTGGGAGAGAATAGAAATTACCTCCGAATAACTGACAGCTCCAGGAGAACGATCAATATAAGCACTCCACTGCTGGTCCTTTAGTACAGGGTCCTTGTAGCATATGTGACTGCAGTCCTCCAAACCTGGTTAACCAATACTCTATCATTTGTACATCAGAATAAAGTCCTGTCAACTAGCAAGTCCTACTTTTAAAATCACTTTCTTTTCCTTTCTTTTTCTCAGAATGTGCCTAGAAGAAAACTGAGATAAACCAAATGGGCTTTAGAAATACTGATTCTCAAAACATGAGTGTAATCAACAAAATAGTTCTGCCATCTACAGAGGCAAAGCCATAGTTTGGCCTGGTATATTCAATCTATGTTGCTAGTTTGGCCTGGTATATTCAATCTATGTTGCTTCAATATCAAGAACTAGCATAGCTTTATGATGTAAGTGTGTAACTGAAAGAAAATGTATTGTTCAATTTCTTTACTGCTAAGGTGGTTTAGCTGTTAAGAAACTGGAGCCAAACTCTAATACTTACCCAAATTTTCAAAGGTAAACCCTTTCACTCAAGCAAATATTATGCTCACCTAGAATTATCAAGTACAAACAAATTTATAAAATTTTGAAATAATTTATTAGGGATATGAAAGAACAAACACTCAGTAACTATTATGCTAGTCTCAGTGCAAGAACAGTATAACACAATAAACTGAAATTCATAAAACCTAGATTGAGTGAACAAAAATGTTATATGCAAAGCATTCATAAGGGGAAAAAGTTAACAATTCTGCAAAAATGATCTCACATTCCTCCCATGTCTCTCCATCTGAGTTGCAACCTTTTTTGCAGAATACTCGCCCTACAGTAATACAAGTAGAATAAGTAAGTGCAAGAAGAAACACAAACAATAAATTTGGAGAGTGCACACCCAAAATGAAAGAAGACTACAAAAAATTGCTATAAGAACCTTCAACGAGATAAGAACATTGCTTTCTGAGCTACCTTAATACAAACCTCCATTCCCACAGAAACTTTACTACATATAATATATTCAAAATTATTTATTAAAAAATAATAATTTTAATGATTCCACATCTAATCTACCTAAATATTCAAAAACAGCAAGAAATCAGATTATGAGCAAAGAAAAGGACTAGAATTGTTCCATATTTGCAAAATTCCGTAAGGGATTTGGATTGTTTTGGATATGTTATGCTCCTGTAGGGACAAAAGACACAAATTTTAGTGGACCCTACAACCATACTTGTTGGGTCATTGTATGAAAAAATTGTGACTTCCCCCCGCCAATAGAACCATATCCTGTAATAATTCCAAAAGAATTGAGTCCTTATATGCATGCATTTGACAAATTGAAGATCCTGGAAAATTACGAAACTAAAAAGTATTGGAAATATAGGGAAAGAGTGGGGAAAAGGGTTACATGGGATCTGGGTAAGGGCTGCGTATTTACTAGTGCATTGGTTTCCACATGGAGATGCCCATTGCTGCGGTATCATCCTCAATTCCTCGTTTGTGTTGTTCTTCACTTCACAAAACAACGGGGAAACAAAGAGGGGGGTAACTTGACAAGGGTAGTTTGGTCATTAACGTGCATGTCCGTTGGGGTTACCATGGTTTTTTTTTTTAAATAACCCTTTTTTAAATTATTTTCCGTAATACCCCAATTTTTTCAATTATATATCAAGGAGTAAAGACCCAAAGTGGTCCCTCAAATTTTTCTACTAGGACAGTTTGGTCCCTGAAAAAAATAAAGGAAAATTTGGTCCCCTAAATTCAAAACGGGGGACAATTTGGTCCTTACGAAGGGACCAGAACGTCCCCCGTTATGAAATTTGGGGGACCAAATTGACTCCCGTTTTGAAATTTGAGGGACCAAATTGTCCTTTATTCTTTTTCAGAGACCAAACTGTCCTACTTGAAAAATTTGAGAGACCACTTTGGATCTTCACTCTATATCAAAATACCCCACTTTTTAATACTAAGTGAGAAGTCGTTTTTTTAATCAACGACTTCTCAATACAGTTTTTTTTTATTTCTTAATTAAAATCTTTTAAAAAAAAAAGGTAAGGTGAGAAGTCACTTTTTCAAAAGACAACTTCTCACCTATGTAAAAAAACATGAAACATGTTGAGAAGTCGTCTTTTGAAAAAGCGACTTCCTATTGGTGTTTAAAAAAAAAAACAAGTGAGAAGTTGTAGAATAAAAAAATGACTTCTCACTGTACCAAAAAGTTTGGTATTTTGATACATAATTAGGAAAATGAGGGTATTGTGAAAAATAATTTTAAAAAAAAGATCGGTTACCATGTTTCGTGGATGATTTCATTCAATTTGTTCGGACCCGTAACAATTCATATTTCATACATTGAAAAATGCTAATATTTTTTTTGAACACAAAAGTCATTGAAAAATGCTATTTTATTTTTTTTGACGGGAGAAAAATGCTAACTAATACCTATAAAACATGAGTTTAATTTTCATGCACAGTCTAAAAAGGTTTTACATTTTCATAAAAAAAAAAGTTTTACAATAATATTCAATGATATTGACAAATCTATTTTATCATTATTTTTCTCTCTTAATTATTAAAAGCATATATGTCAAAATGTTAATGTAAAACTTTTTATTTAATCCTTAAAACATTAGTTAAAATTTTTTTTTAAAAAAAAGATTTCATAGGAAAATGATAATAAAATATATGAAAAAGTATAGTTTTTTAATTTTTCAAAAAATGTTGTGACCGTGTGGGGTGTTCATATCCAAACCGATCTAAAAGAAAATCGAAAACCGAATAAAATCGATGTCTATTAGATTTTTTTGGATCTTGTTTTGTGAAAACCAATCGGATCAGATTTTTTATTTTTTATTTTTTTAAAACCAAACCAATTCAAACCAAACACCATACATAAATTTAATATATATTTATTCTATTTTTTACATTATTAATTTTTTATTTGTTGGTTTTTTTCCTTTCTAATAATGCTTCTTAGTTTGATTTGAAGTAATTTTTTTATCATTTCTAATGCTCTAAACATAAATAAAAGATGTTTTGAAACTAGATGATGATATTTATTTATTTTATATATATTTTATGATATGTTATTATATGAAATGTATCAACAAGTAAATAAATATTTAAGATTTTATTCAATTTAAGTTGTAATATTGATTCTTTGATATAATATAAAAGTAATGATGTATCATTAAAAATCGAATCAACCAATCAATCCAAACCGTATTTAATCGAATCAGATCAGGATTTTTTAAGGAAGCAATCTAAATCGAATCGAACCTCATGTTTATTTAATATTTGTATCAGGTGATATTTTGCTTCAAAATCGATCCAAACCAAATCGCGAACACCCCAACGACGCCGTGTATAGTAAACGAGTGAGTGTTATTGAATTATTGAAAAAAAATGACACCGTCGGAGTCTCCATGCCTGTGATGAGATGGCGGCTAAGAAGTAAGAAATCGAAGTCCAAAACCCAATCCAAGGCTGATTCTAGGGTGGGAGACCCTATCATGTCTCCCACCATGAGAGACCAAAAACAAGGGTATCTAAGCAAAATTTTAATTACTTTTAAATCCCTAATCTTTTCAAAATTATAAAATTGACCAGTATCTTTCCCTCTCATCCTCCTCTTTTAACCCAGCCACCAAGGTTGCCGCTGTCACCACCGTCCACCACCCTCGACTGCCCCCTCTACCACCCTACCCTTTCTCAAGTAACCAGTTCAAGGAAATATACATCGTTCCACAACTTTCTCATGTAACCAAGTCCGAATCTAGAAGGTGTCGCAGGTTTGGATCAGCGGTGGACGGAGCTCGGGTTCCGGCACGACACGGAGGGCTGGCAACCGCGGTGGCTTAAGCGGAGTCTGAATCTGGGTTCCTCTGGTCACCGCCAGAGAATCTCATCCGTTCTTTGTTAGCTTGATGATGGGGATGGCGGTGGCGGTGGGTTGAGGATGGGGATGGGATGGGGTAGCTCAGATCTGGTTTGGGGGTTGGGGTAGTTGAGATCTTGAGCATCGTCGCCGACGACGACGTTGATGGCCTAGACCGCACTGTCCGCCGTGGACAATCCAGACAGAGACGATATCAACGGCGGTGAACGTCGACGACGCGATGACGGATCGGAGCTGGGAGTCGATTCCATAGAAGATGGCCTCGTCGGCAAGTGCTTGCTGGCGGCGTGCGGTGGAGGGGAGGCGGTTGGTGTGGAGAAGAGAAAAGAAGAAGATTTCAAGATCTCGGAGGGGAGGGGGTCGAGGTGGGGGAGGGGTGGCGGAAGGGGAGGGGGACTGAAGAGGAGGAGAGGGGAGGGGTGGGATTTTAATGGAGGGGGGGGGGGGGGAGGGGAGGGAGGGATTTTAATTTGACATTGTGTTTGGTTGAGAGGAGGGGAGGGGAGGGGAGGGGGAATAACACTTTCATGTTTGGTTCAGGAGGGGAGGGGAGGGATTTTAAAATAACTTTACTTTTTAACCCTTATATTATTTATTTAAAAATAGATAAATGGGGATATTTTAGTCAATGCATATAAAATACTTTAAAATCCCTCCCCTCCCCTCCAAATCCCTCCAATATTGGAGGGGAGCTAAAACTCACTTAAGGAGGGATTTTGCTCCCCTCCCCTCCCCTCCCCTCCAATCCAAAAATTGAACCAAACATGATAGATTTAAAAAAATCCCTCATCTCCCCTCCAAACCCCTCCAACCAAACACTATGTAAAGGTAAGGAGAGAGAAAGGGACTAAAAAGTAATTTTTGTTTTTTTTTTTTTGCAAAATAAGGCTCTCTCGTGGTGAGAGACTTATCAAGTCCCTCACCCTAGACAAAGCCCCCAATCCATAATGATAACGGTAGTTCAAAGCGAGGCCCTCTGACTCAGAAACTCAGACACTGACTCAGCATGCAACTCAGCAGCAGCAACAACCTATTGTTGATGAAACCGAAACCTCCAAAGCCAAAACTGTCTTCATTCAAACCCAGTTTCTGCTTCTCCAACTCGGGCGAGTCGAACTCACTCTCACTGGGAGCAGAGACTCTGGAATGGAGCTCCATCTGCAAGCACCTCTCTGCCTTCACCTCAACCTCCATGGGTTCCTCTACGGCGCAGAACGCGCGATTGCCGATCGGGCGAACCCGCGAGGAGAGCCAGAAGCTTCTCGATCAGACCTCGGCGGCGAGGCTAATCGCTAGCCCTATCGACTTCTCCAGAATCGAAGACTTATCGGAGATTCTCGCCGTCGCCGCTTCCGGTCAGTTGCTGACAATCCGGGAACTCTGCACCGTTCGCCGCACTCTTAGAGCCGCGAGGGAATTGTTCGAGAAGCTCGAGAACTTGGCTTCCAATGCTAACCATCCAGAAAGGTACAAAACTACTGTTATAGTTTAATTAGTATGCAATGTAAGTGTAAAATTAGAATTAGAGTCAACTATCTTAATGATATGATAATTTATGTTTGGCTGACACAGTAAAAATTTATAGTAATAGTTCATACCAATTAAATTAAAACTATTATTAATTTTTTTTTTCTTTCTTGGATAGAATTTCTATTAGTTTTATTGATGAAATTGTTTGCTTTGAGATGCATGAAAGAAGCATTGAATCAGTCTTTTTTTTCCTCAAAAGTTTAAATTTGATGCATTGATTGGGAATTCCATGTGTGAGTTGGACGTGGGAAAAGGAGTCCTACGTTGGAAAGGAATGGATAAGTGGATGGACCAATAGGCCTAACGTCTTAAGGTTTTAGGTTAAGATGTAGTGTTATATCTACTTATATAGTTCTTTGCTTAGCCCGGTGGATGTAGATCCCTGCTGTAATGGTTAAATTCAAATTTTATATATCAAATTAATTAATGCAATGAAGACAAGCCTTTTTAACGTGAATAAACTAAAACTTTTTTATTGACAGAAAACAATCAGGGTGTCGTTTATAGGTAAGGATTTGTGGTTTTTAGAATTACCAGAATTTTAGTATTTGGTTTTAGCATTGCAGGCTATGCAATTGCAGCCTTTTTATTTCAATCTTGATAGGGAGGTGTTACGCAATGACTATCAAATTGGTCATTTTTCACTTTAGAGTTTTGCATTGGAAAATTTGGAGGATTACTTTTATTTATAAGCCTAAAACTTGTTCCATTGGATATCAGTAAGAAGGAAGAGAGGTAGAATTCAATTGCTTGAGAAGGTTTAGAGAGATGCTTGAGTATGTCAATCATTACTTGCACTGGCATTCTACAAGGTTTTTATGACTCTTATGCTCTCAGATCTATTTTTGAGCCGGTTCAAGGGGTTAATGTGAACTATAAAATTCTAAAACATTGCTTTTCTTAGCATTCAAGGTTGTTTTTTGGTCTGATTCAGTTTACAAGCAGCTTCTTTTATGCATTTTGGCTAGGTGTTGTATTTTTCTTGACAAAGTGTGGAGCATAGATCATATGGTAATGGATTCTCATGTCCCAATAAGGCCTTAAAAGAAAGTTTATCTCAAAGGTAATGAATTCAGTTTACATACAGAGTGTGATACTCTAATTTGCACTTGTTCTTTTGGGCATAATTGCTTCCATCCTGAATTCGAAGATAATGGATCAGAATCAATAACTTTATCGATGCAATTTTTCCAATCAGGTACTTACCCCTTCTCGAAATACTGCAAAATTGCAATTTCCAAGTGAGGTTGGAGGGTGAAATAGACTTTTGTATCGATTGCAATCTTTCAGTAATTCTTGATAGAGCAAGTGAAGAGCTGGAGATCATTAGATCAGAAAGAAAGAGGAACATAGAAATTCTGGATTCTTTGTTGAAGGAAGTATCATCTCAAATTTTTCAAGCAGGGGGCATTGACAGACCATTAATAACAAAGCGTCGATCTAGAATGTGTGTAGGTATTAGGGCTTCCCATAGATTTTTGCTTCCAGATGGTGTAGTTCTGAATGTTAGCAGTTCTGGAGCAACATACTTTATGGAACCCAAAGATGCAATAGATCTAAACAACATGGAAGTTAGGCTTTCAAACTCTGAGAAGGCTGAGGAAAGAGCAATTTTGAGTTTGCTTGCATCCGAAATAGCAAATTCAGAATGGGAGATAAAATATTTATTGGATAAAATTCTTGAGGTTGATCTTGCTTTTGCAAGAGCTGCCTATGCTCAATGGATGAATGCAGTATGTCCAATTTTCAGTTTAGGTAGTTTTGAAGGCTGTGATTCTGTTGAAGATGGAGAGGATGATGATTTAACAGTAAATATTGATGATATGCGACATCCATTACTTCTGAAGGCATCTCTTGAAAACTTTTCAAATAATGTTGCACTACGATCAAGGAATGCTGCTGAGTTAGGTAATGGAAATGGAGCAGTGGCTTCTAAAAATATACCACAAGGCATATCAGACTTCCCCGTGCCAGTTGATTTTAAAATTAGACGTGGAACCAGAGTCGTGGTGATCTCAGGACCTAATACTGGAGGGAAAACTGCTTCTATGAAAACTTTGGGCCTGGCATCACTTATGTCAAAGGCTGGAATGCATTTGCCTGCTAAAAACTGTCCAAAACTTCCTTGGTTTGACCTTATCCTGACAGATATTGGAGATCATCAGGTATTATCTGAACTTCTTTCTTGGTCAATAAAGACTTTTAGTTGTGTCATGTTGTTTCAATTGTTTTCTGATTTTTTATTTTTATATTTTTTCAAATTGAAGTCCCTTGAGCAAAATCTCTCAACTTTTAGTGGGCACATATCACGTATCTGTGAGATTTTGGAAGTGGCCTCAAAACAATCACTAGTTCTAATTGATGAAATTGGCAGTGGAACTGATCCTTCAGAAGGTGTAGCTCTTTCTGCTAGTATCTTGCAATATCTGAAAGATCATGTTAACTTGGCTGTTGTGACTACTCATTATGCTGATCTTAGTAGTATGAAGGAAAAGGATACCCATTTTGACAATGCAGCAATGGAATTTTCACTCGAAACATTACAACCAACTTATAGGATCCTCTGGGGATGTACTGGTGATTCAAATGCATTAAGCATAGCACAATCTATTGGCTTTGATAGATATATAATTGATCGTGCACAAAAATGGGTAGAGAAGTTAAAGCCAGAACAGCAGCAAAAGCGGAGAGGAATGCTCTATCAGTCATTACAGGAGGAAAGAAACAAATTAAAGGCTCAGGCTGAAAGGGCTGCATCCATTCATGCCGAAATTATGAACATATACTATGAGGTACAATCTAGATGTTTAGCTGGATAGGGATTCTTTATTTCTTGACTCTAGTTTAGTTTCCTTAATTGACATAGCATTATGATCAATGTTGACTTGTCAAATTCATCTTAAATTTGCATCAAGGACTCCGTAAATTGACCAGAAAAGGGTAAAGAATGATGGGGATGTTGTATAGGTTTGTGAACTGATTAATGTCATTTAGTGCCTTGTGCCTTTACTAGATGTGACCAATCAAAGAAGTACATAGATTCTTCCATCAAAGGAGTTCATAGTGCCTTCATTGCAAAATTTTGTTCAGCAAATGAATTTGATGGGTCCCGTCATGGACCTCCCATGAGAGTGTATCACAGAAGGGAGAAAAGGAGCAAGGGTAGGATAGGAAATGAGGGGGGAACAGTGTAGGGAAGTCTGTTATTAGTGGAGGGAATACTGTTATGCTTGATCCTAACAAACAGGACACGTGGCAGCAGGGGAGTGGAATGGGAGATTTGGGAATCATTAGGGAAATGGGAGCAACAATACATAAGGGGGGAAGAGAACAGGAACGGGGATTAAGGAAAATTTGGGGAAAAGGTTGGGCAAGCCTAGTGGCTTGAGGTAGGAGTCTATTGGATCTTTATTTTTTCTGCATTTCCAGTTTTTGTTTTCTGCATACAGAGAAATTTCTCATCTGATTGTAAGGAGCTAGCGCCATTTTTTTTATCTATTTTAATAAAAATATATCCAGTTCCTATCAGTGTTCTTGAGCATTTTCCAGCAGATTTTAATTGAGTATCATCATCATATTTGGAGTTGTCATTTATTCGCCTTTTCTTCTCTTATTTTTTCTCGTTTTTTTGAAAAAAATTATGAAGATCCAAGGGGAGGCAGAAGACCTTGATAGACGTGAGACGGACCTTATGGCAAAGGAAACCCAACAGGTCCAACAAGAGCTAGTGGATGCAAAATCTCAGATGGAAACTGTGATACAGAAGTTTGAAAAGCAACTCAGAATTTCTGGTCGTGATAAACTGAATTCAATTATTAGAGAATCTGAATCTGCAATTGCCTCCATTGTAAAAGCTCATACACCTGCTGATAGCTTTCCTATCAGTGAAGCTGATCGGGCTTCATATACTCCACAATTTGGAGAGCAAGTCGTTGTCAAGGGATTGGGAGGGAAATTAGCAACAGTGGTAGAATCGCCTGGGGACGATGAGACAATCCTGGTACAGTATGGTAAAGTGAAAGTCCGGGTGAAGAAAAGTAGAATCAGGGCTATTCCTTCTAGTGCAAAGAATGGTGTACCTAGTTCTTCTACACATCGGGGGAGGCAGGTATGTGTAATGAAACTTTGATCTGTGCTATCATGTGAATGTTCCATTGGTATAATTGACATTTTCAGAAAAGAAGAAAACAAAGTGACTGTATTTTTCCATTAAGAGAGTGATTGGACAAGCATTAATTAAAAGAGAGACCTCAGTGAATAATGAACATTGAAAAAACTAGCCGAGATCAAGACCCGGGGGGTGGATCGAGTTTATAACTTCAGATCATCATATAATATAGACACGTTGAAGTTTTCATCTATAAACTATTCTCTGTCTCCTTTTTAGAACAGGCTTCTTAACTAGATTTGATTAATTCGAAATTTCACTTTTGCGGCCATCACTTGGATATTTTGAACATTATACTGAATTAAGTAATTTCAAACCCAGACATTATTTCTGATGACCTTTTTTTTTTTCATCAGCATAGACTATATCACTATATAACTCATTTGTAGAGTTATACTTTGATATGAATAATTTTTTCTTACAACATCCAATGACTTCACTCTGATAAAATACCAAGAACTTTTTGGGAAGGTGAAGACGGGGGATTGTCCAAAGGGTGATATGACAATCATTGGTCTCACTCAAAATTTAACATCTGGATTTAATATTGTAGAATCTGCAGAATGCAGAATACAGGGGGAATTTGGAGGCCAACAACAACGAGGAGCTTTCTTATGGCCCGGTGGTGCGGACATCGAAGAATACAGTGGACCTCCGAGGGATGCGAGTGGAAGAAGCCGCTATCCACCTCGAGATGGCAATTAATGCAAGTCGGCCATATTCAGTTCTTTTTGTTATACATGGGATGGGCACTGGTGCTATTAAGGAGCGTGCGCTTGAGATTCTGAGAAATCATTCCCGTGTTACTAACTTTGAACCAGAAAATCCAATGAATTATGGTTGCACCATTGCTTATGTCAAGTGAACCATCATTGTCCTGGTGCAATAAGCTATGTCAGGTTGAGCCTTTTTTTATTATGAGTTTTCCTGCAGCTTCTATTACTGATCTTTACTTACCTGATCAATATGTACATAAACTCGTTTGACACCAAGTTTGTAAAATTTAGCAGTTTTAATTTATTGTATTTTTCATTAAACTCTACTTTGCATTTTATGCGTCCTTTGTTTTGTTGATACATCTTATGAAGAATTCTTTTAAATAGTGGCAAAGCTGTAAAGGATGCTATATAAATTATATTTTAATACAATTTGTGTTCTCAATTTGTTGTGTATGATGGCTAGAGAAGTGGTAGCTCCCTGATTCCCCATAAATTGAACTTGGTGTACCCATTGGTATGGTCAGGTGATAGGAAGTCTAAGGATGATACTATCATAGTAATTCCTATTGGGTACCAGAGTTACGGGAATAGTACCGCATGTTATGAAAATTAGGAACATACCAGTATTCAGGAGAGTCACGGATGAGCACAAACCTAACAACACATTCTTAGGCATAACCAATCATAAAATTGCAAAAAATAAAATAAAAATAAAAAAGCCACCCTGATCAGGAAGAAGAAAAAACACAAAAAGCCACTTACTGCTTGCTATCTTGTACTCCTCATTCCTCATCCCTCATCCCTCGTGCAGCTTCATACTGATAATCTCTATCAGTTCCGGCGGCAATAATAGCAGCACCACCATGACCACCCTGAACAACAATAACAGCAACACCACACCCTCAACAACAATCTTTCTATACCATCCATTCCTTCTCTGCATAATAGAAGGAGACGACATCAAATTAAAAGAAATTTTTAGGAGGAGATGACATCATGTTTTTGGGAGTAACTTTTTCTACATCAAATTAATTAAAAAACTAAAAATAGTTTCAGGTTTATTGAAGGGTGGATTTCGTTTTAGGAACAACATCACTAGGTGCGCAAATAATTAACTCATTCAGAAAAACAATAACCTATGATGGTTGCCGCTGACAGTCGTGCGCAGCACCATATCCTTGTACCAGAACCACCACGTTTGAAACACCCAGCACCATACCCGGAACTGGCGTCGTCAGAGTCTTGCTGCCACATCCCATCATTGGTGGTGGTGGGTATGGGTTTGGGTGGTGACAATGGTGAGGGTGGGGATGGCGGTGGTGAGTGTGGAGGTACGGGTTGCGACAGTGGCGGCATCCATGGTGGCCAGAGTGGCGATAAGAAAATGGTGGAGATGGTGGTGTGGTAATGGTGATGGTCAAGTGGTCATGGACTTTGTTGAAGAAAGGAGAAATAAAACTAAATAAAAAATAAAATAAAAAAGTGTAATGGGTCCCATTTTAATGTGTTGTCATTTATTGATTGGTTGTGTCTAAATATAAAGTGATGTGTACGTGCCCATAGAAGACTTTCTCTATATGCTTTATTATTATTATTTTAATGTTATTATTGATGGTTGATTTATAAGATATTTATTGATGATGATATTAAGGTTGACTGATTGTTGTGTTAGAGCCCTAGTTGACACCGTGATGGTACACTGTATGGATTTGAGTTGAGGTTGCGGTACACTAGTACCGAGATTGGATTGTGTTGCGGAGTATGGGCTCCAAGATGAGAATGTGGATTGTGGATGTTTCAGGCATCTTGTGTTTGTATAAGATTTTGTACCGGTGTTAACTTAGGATGATTGTGCATTGCATTTGTTGCCAAAGTGATGAGTCGTATGACTGGGCATCATACGAGGTTAGTGTACCCGGGTGCGAGTAAAGAATGCAAGCGGGACGGTTCATGGAACCTTGGGGATGTAGTCGGGTTCAGATTGATTGACAATGACCAGTGACTTGTACACCACTGTGTCGTGATTTCTGCTGGTACTCGACTATCCCAATGTATGGGCCCTGAGTATTCCAGTCCTATGTGGACCTTTTGAGGTGACCAAGATACCCCTATTGGAGTTGAGCTCATAGGGGGAAACACCTTTATTGGTCACGGTGAGCGAAAATGTTATCGGGACAAACCAACTGGCATTCTCTGGGTGACGGAAGGCCCGAGAAAGAGAGAATGCCCGGGGGATCAGTATCCCTAGAGAGAGATCGGCCGACGTAACATCCCTGTCTGCTTTATGGATTGACGACTGTCCCCACAAACCAATATGGGTCTTTTCAGTGTGCTTTATCCTCACTCACACATTTCCTGGGGAAACATCCCAGGAGGTCACCCATCCCGGAATTGCTCCAAGTCAAGCACGCTTAACTATGGAGTTCTTAAGTGATGAGCTACCGAAAAGAAGATACATCTTGTTAATATAGGCAGTATTAATCAATTCATATAAGTCATCTTCAACTGTATAATCTCATACCTACACAGTCTCATGATCCCTCTTATTCCGGTACATTATCGGTTCATTCATGGGTCCCTCCGCCAAGAAGCATGCCAGGAGTCACTCCTTGTCCTTACCTTCTTGCACCGACGACCACTCCCCGCCATCGTCAGCACCTGGTGTCACATGCCCACCAGCTTCCGCTTGGTTTGTCCTCGAACCACACCGTATTGGGAGAGGTGCCGCTATTTGTAACATCCTTGCCTGCTCTTTAGATTGACGACTGTTCCCCCAAACCAACACGAGTTTTTTCAGCGTGATTAGTCGTCACTCACACACTTCCCGGGGAAAACTTCCCAGGAGGTTACCCATCCTATAATTGCTCCAAGTCTGACACGCTTAAATTGGAGTTTTTAAGTGATGGGCTACCGAAAAGAAGATGCATCTTGTTAATATTAGGTAGTACCAATCAATTCATATAAGTCATCTTCAACTGTATAGTCTCATACCTACACAATCTCAGGATCCCTCTCATTCCGGTGCGTTATCGATTCGTTCATGGGTACTTTCGCCTAAAAGCATGCCAATAGTTGCTCCCCGCCCTCATCAGCACCGGGTGTCATATGCCCACTAGCTTCCGCTTGGTTCGTCCTCGAACCACAGCATACTGGTAGAGGTGCCACTATGATACCATTTGTACCATCCATGACTGCTATTTGGATTGACGATTGTCCCCACAAACCAACACGAGTCTTTTCAGCGTGATTAGTTCTCACTCACACGCTTCCCGGGGAAAACTTCTCAGGAAGTCACCCATCCCATAATTGCTCCAAGTCAAGTATACTTAACTGTGGAGTTCTTAGGTGATGAGCTACCGAAAAGAAAATGCATATTGTTAATATAGGTAATACCAATCAATTGATATAAGTCATTCTCAACTGTATAGTCTCATACCTACACAGTCTCAGGACCCCTCTCATTCCGGTGCATTATTGATTCGTTCAGGGGTACCTCCGCCTAGAAGCATGCCAGGAGCCACTCCTTGTCCATGCCTTCTTGCACCGGCGACCACTCTCCGCCCTCGTCATCACCGGGTGTCACAACCGACATGCATAGGAGTGAGATTCCTTAGGGGATTTGATCCTAAATGTGGATTGAGGATGTTTGTAAAGGAATGACTCGAGAGATGGTTGTTGTTTGTACATTTGTCTTGTTTGATAACATGTTGTATTGTGCCCCAACCCCTTTTTATGGTGATGATTGGTTGCTTATCTCCCTTCTTTTCTATATCTTTTTGTGTATGTATATCGATACGACAGATGAGCAGCTGCGGCAGCAAGACAGGGATGACGGTTTGGCAAGACTAATTGCCACAACACTATCTACAGAAGATCCCACTGCAGGTATATAGACGCCGTTACGGCGAGGGCGATGGTAATTCCAGACGCTCATATCGGCTACGATATGGATCTGCCGGATGCGTCTGCTAGGGGGTGCCTCTATGAGTTTCTTTTATACTTTTGATGTATTTTGTTTGAGAGTCTGGTGGGTAGATACAAGACCTTTATGAGACCAATTTATGTCTGTTTATGTGTTTTCTCTTTTGGACAGAGTCTGTGTAGTTTTCAGATTTATGATCCCTTTGTTGGGACTCCACGTACATGAACACTTGAACAGATGTTTTGTGTATGAGGAGTGCTAGTAACACACTCTCTAACACACTCTTTCCAATTCACTCCATCCTATTGGTTAGAATTCACGTGGGCCCCACTTGAATTTTGTAAGACCCACACAAATTTCAACCAATAGGAGGAAGTGTGTTGCAAAGAGTGTGCTAAAGAGTGTGCTGCTAGCATTTCTCTTTGTGTATATATGTATATAGTTTCCTATTTTATGTTTTTGCTATGCATATGTTAAAGTGTTTTAAATTATCGCTTCCGTAATTCGCATGTAATAAAGGCGCTAACGCTAATAAAACTGATTAAGGCTTAGTTAATTAGGATTGTTCATTAATGGGACATCAGGGTGTCTCATTTTGGTGGTATCAGAGCAGTTCGATTCTAAACCAGACTGTGGGATTATGTCTGATTAGAATTGGGGATGTGAGGGTAGTGTTGTGTTCAACATTGTAGTTGGATCCACATTGGTTGCCAGCTATGCTTAGGCAAGGGTAGAGTGTCCGATACCCAAATTATTCTTAATGTATGGGAATAACTGTTTAAGAAATTATAAGACATTTGTATGTCTTATGAATGAGAGAGTTCATGAGTTTGAGGGAGGAAAAAGAGAAAGAGTTCGTGAGCTTACAGCAAGCGAACATGTTTGTGGGAGAGTATGACGTCCGGTTCGAGGCATTACTGAAGTTCTCTCTGTTCTACCAAGTTCACCTAGATGAAGAATGGGTCTGTAGGAGGTCTAAGGACGGGTTGAGACCGTAGTCAAAGAGAATGATGATTCCATTTGAGTTCAACTACTTTCCAGCCTTAGTGGAAAAGTGTACAACGTTAGAGAGTCATAACCGTGCCACACCAGTTCAACCACAACAGTGGAGTGGTGGACCAATCAGAGGAGGTAACAGTCAGAGAGGATGTGGGGGAAGATTCCAGTAAAGGGCAAGGCCATATAGTCACCCCAATCATCAAACAGCAAGTACAAGCAGTGGAGGTACTAGCCAGGCATCGTCAGGGATGTTGACATGTTATAAGTGTGGAAGGCTACATTTGTTCAGGAATTGCCCTCAGTTGCAGAAGGCCCTATGTTATCGGTGCGGTCAGAGGGGTCATACAGCTCGGTACTATTCATAAGGCAACATGGTCAGGAATCTCGTTCAACAGCAAAGTAGGGAGCTCAGAGTAATGGATCAAGAGCTCAGACTAGAAGTCAGCAATGAGGCAGACCTTAGGCTAGTGGAAGAGTGTTTGCTGTTAGAGGATCCGAGATGTCCCGAGAGCCTGATCTCATACAAGGTAAGTGCCTAATTTTCGGAAAGCTCTTATATGTTTTGTTTGATTCGGGTGCTATGCATTTGTTTATTTCTCTTAAGTGCATGGGTCATTTACAATTGGTAATGTTGGGTGTTGCCTTAGGGGTAATTTGATAACTTTTTTGGGGCAATTTGGTAATTAGGGTAATCCAAATGTATGTTAACTTTCTCCCCCCTCTCCTCGTCAAGTTTTTGATGTGAAAGCCAAGATTCACACCAAATCGTTTGCTCAAGCTTTGAGCAATTCATGTGCCGTCCCCCTAAGTCAGTTGCCAAAATCGAAAGCTATAGGCGACGAAATCTCTATCAAGATTCCTGAGTCCGAATTTTTAGCTAGTCTGGAAGGTTGTAAGAATCATCTGCATAGAATAATGATGTTGGCAAAAGGAAATTCTCCTCTGAAGGTCACTGACTTGAGAAGCAAGTTACTGTCTCTGTGGAAGAAGATTGGGCCCTGGAATTTAATCTCCTTGGGGAGGGGATTCTATGAGTTCTCCTTTTCCTCTTTGGAAGATATGCACAGTGTTCTTGTTGTGGGACTGTGGAATCTTGATCCTGGTAGTTTAAGAGTGTTTTGTTGGACCAAAGACTTTAACCCTTTCTCTTTAAAATAGTCCAATAGTCCAATGCTCAAGTGTGGGTTAGGTTCTTTGGATTACCCTAAGAATATTGGCGACCAAAGATTCTTTTTGCTATTGCTGGAGGTCTCGGGATTCCAATTTGGTTGGATGAGGCAACTAGCAAAAGGACCTTTGGTCACTTTGCTAGAGTGCTAGTTGATTTGGATTTAAACTCTAAGTTGAGGAATCAAATTATAGTAGAAAGAGAAGACCATTCCTTCTTTGCTGGAGTGGAGTACGAGAAACTCCCTGACTTTTGCACTTCTTGTCAGTTTATAGGCCACACCTTGGCCAACTGCTCAAAATCCTCAGGGAAGTTTGTAAGGAAGGAGCATCAAGAAGTCCCTGCTAAAATAAACAAGCAATATGTCTCCAAACTGAAACTGGATGAAACAGGAAAATTGGTTGAAGTGATCGATTTAAAAAAATCAAAGAAGCCTGTTGTTAAGGACACTGCAGCTATTGGCAGTGGAGATGATGCAGTTAAAGATAAACCAGTAGATGCTAATGCCAGTAGAATTAATGTCCCTAATCCGGATCAAATCCTAAGGGCTTTGAAAGGCAAAGCAGTTATATCTACAGACCCTCCGTCACCTCAACCAGGATTGAATGGTGCTGGTTGCTCTAATAATCCTCAAAATGTTCCTAGACTCTTAATCTTGAGTCAGAATCCACCTGGCCATGAGATGGATCCAGTTTCTGGTCCTGATTTGGTAGTGGAAGGAAATCCCCTTTCTGGTTCAGGTAGAAGGGCTGATTTGATGCTGATTAATGATAATAACAAGGCTCCAGTACTGATAAATCAAGATCCTAATCCATTATTGGGATTTGTAGCTAATGCTGACATGAGCTTAGTTCAGTTTCCTGAAACCAATGTGGAGCACTTAATTTTTTCCAACGCTGTAGATCACTCAGGTGATTCAGGAGGTTCTTTTGTGGAGGAATCCCCTCTGGATATCTCTAG
Source organism: Echinosophora koreensis (assembly GCA_035048595.1). Classification (NCBI taxonomy): domain Eukaryota; kingdom Viridiplantae; phylum Streptophyta; class Magnoliopsida; order Fabales; family Fabaceae; genus Echinosophora; species Echinosophora koreensis. Next base: position 1,743,595 of record JAPCYP010000025.1, on the reverse strand, counting down.
TAAGGATGCTGGTGTACACATTGATAAACAGAAGTCTCCTCCTTCAGGAACAATTTCTCTAATCAAGGGAATTGTAGAGGTGGAAGAGTCTGACGATAATCTATCTCCAATTAATTAAGGACATAATTTGGTAAATAGCTCAGCTGATACTATTGTGACAAATTCTCAATCTAGCAATGATATCCATGGCAGTAATGGCAGGGACAATATTGGAACGAGTCTGAGGAATGATGTTGATATAAGCTTTAGCTTGAATCTGACTTCAGACGCATTGCCCTTCACCATATTTCTGGCAACCTTGGATCAGACGCTTGTACTTATGCTGTTGATCTTTTCATATCTTTTTGTTGGATTGATCTGCTGAGATAGTGTTCTTTGTCTACACAACTCAAATAGAAGATTAGCAATATTCAGATAGTTCAATGTAAAATCAATTGCTTAATGTTTGGGTTCATCAAAACACACAATGGTTAACTGGCATATGAGTCAGACGCATTACCAAGTCAAATGCTTTGTGACTTAACACAGATTTGGTCACTTAAGTGGTGCATCCATATACAACTTTTGTGGGTGGTGCACCATTGCCTTCACTAACAAATATATATGCACAGAATTTCAAACAAAATATTCATCATTATATGTTCCAAAATGTTAATTATATTAGTAATATATCAAAACACGAAACATTTTTCTTACATGTCATCAAAATCATTTATAGTTAAATCAATGCTAAACTTTTCAGCAATTTTATTTTCAATATATACTATTAGATAGTCAATTAGAAGTTCATCTTCAATCTTGTTACAAAATATAGTTTTAACTATATTCATAACTAAAAAAGAATGTTCTATAGTTAGAAATTGTGAGAATAAGAGTTATCACTCTATACAAAAAAAAAATATTTTAGTTTTTGTATTTTCTACAAGTCAATGACATTAAATTAATAAATTTACACTATTAATAACTCCAGTAATTTTAAAATTTAAGGGGAGGTAAGGCCCTCCAAAGAATATTGATAGCTCTGCCCGTATATATGTTCATTCGAAGATTGTCGTGTTTGACTTCCCAAAACATTGTACCTTTACTGGTCTGAAAACATTTTAAAACAAAAAAAATATATAAATTTTAGAAATTAAATAATATAATAATACAAAATTTCCATGTTATAAAAATAATTCATAATTAAATCTACACTAAACTTTTATGCAAATTTATTTTCAATATATACAGTCAGACAGACAATTAAAAATTCATCTTCCATCTTGTTACAAAATATAGTTTTAACTATAGTCATAACTAAAAAAAAAATACTCTATGGTCAGAAAGTGTGTAAGAAAAAGAGTTATCACTCTATAAAAAAAATTTACTTTTGTTGTGTTTACCGGCCAATGAGTTAAACCTTATTTCAAATAATAATTATTGTTTATTCATACCTTGTATAAGATGATTTTTTTTCAAAAAAGTAAAATTTTAACTCAATTTTATCTTATTATTTCATAATTATTTTAAATAATTATTATTTCTAAGAGTTTGATTTCTATACACCGTTAGTATAAAGGAGTTTTACGTTGGCATCCAATGATATTATGACAAATCACTATTATTGTTGTTTTTCTTCCTTAATTATTAAAATAAAAGCATAAATATTAAAATATCAGTGGATTTTAGTGTAAAACATTTTACACTTACAATTCATACTATTTTAATCCTATTTCTATTCAGGTTTATCTTTTACTATTTTATTGTTAATATAAATAGTGAATTATTTTGTAAAATTTATATTCTATTATTTTATTATTATTTAATTTAATAAAAATTTCTACATAATTTTATATTATTTAATTTTATTATTGTCGTATATTGTGTCAGCCACACATTTGCCCTTTTGATTTGATGAAGCCAATAAATACATCCATTTTATCATTTAAAAAAACTAAAAAAAGCTAATAAACCAAATGTTGAAGGAGAAAGCGACACCTGGAAGCACTGTTGTGCTACAGGAAAGAAGCGGTTCAACCACTAGACAGTCAATTAAAAAGTCATCTTTCATCTTGCTACAAAATATAGTTTTAACTATATTCATAAATAAACTTAATACTCTATAGTCAGAAAGTGTGTAAGAAAAAGAGTTATCACTCTATAAAAAAAAAAATTACTTTTGTTGTATTTTTACCGGTCAATGACTTAAACTTTATTTCAAATAATAATTATTGTTTATTCATACCTTGTATATGATGATTTTTTTTAAAAAAAAAATTAAAATTTTAACTCAATTTTATCTTATTATTTCATAATTATTTTAAACAATTATTATTTCTAAGAGTTTGATTTCTATACATTGTTAGTATAAAAGTGTTTTATGCTGCCATCCAATGATATTATGACAAATCAGTAATATTGTTGTTTTTCTTTCTTAATTATTAAAATAAAAGCATAAATATTAAAATATTAGTGGATGTCAGTGTAAAACTTTTTACAGTGACAATTCATACTATTTTAATCATATTTCTATTCAGATTTATCTTTTACTATTTTATTGTTAATATAAATAGTGAACTATTTTGTAAATTTTATATTCTATTATTTTATTATTATTTAAGTTAATAAAAAATTTCTAAAAAATTTTATATTATATTATTTTATTATTGTTGTATATAGTGTCAGCCACACATTTGCCCTTTTGATTTGATGAAGTCAATAAATGCACCCATTTTATCATTTAAAAAAGTAAAAAAAAAAATGAAAAAAAAGCTAATAAACCAAATGTTGAAGGAGAAAGCGACACCTGGAAGCACTGTTGTGCTATAGGAAAGAAGCGGTTCAGCCATTATATACTGTTAGAGAGTCAATTAAAAATTCATCTTCCATCTTGTTACAAAATATAGTTTTAACTATATTCATAACTTAAAAAGAATGCTCGATAGTCAGAAAGTGTGAGAATAAGAGTTATCACTCTATACAAAAAAAATTATTTTAGTTTTGTATTTTTACCAGCCAATGACATTAAATTAATAAATTTACACTATTAATAATTCCAGAAATTTTAAAAATTTAAGGAGAGCCAAGGCCCTCCTAAGAATTTGGATAGCTTTGCCCATATATATGTCAATTCGATGATTGTCGTGTTTTACTTCCTAAAACATTTTACCTTTACTGGTTTGAAAACATTTTAAAACAACAAAATATATAATTTTTAAAAAGTAAATAATATAATGATAAAAAATTTCCATGTCTTAAAAATAATTTATACTTAAACCTACACTAAACTTTTCTGCAATTTTATTTTCAATATATACAGTCAGACAGTCAATTAAAAATTCATCTTCCATCTTGTTACAAAATATAGTTTTAACTATATTCATAACTAAAAAAGAATACTCTACATTTAGAAAGTGTGTAAGAAAGAGAGTTATCACTCTATAAAAAAATTTACTTTTGTTGTATTTTTACCGGCCAATGACTTAAACCTTATTTCAAATAATAATTATTGTTTATTCATACCTTGTATATGATGATTTTTTTTTTCAAAAAAGTAAAATTTTAACTCAATTTTATCTTATTATTTCATAATTATTTTAAATAATTATTATTTCTAAGAGTTTGATTTCTATACACCGTTAGTATAAAAGAGTTTTACGCTGGCATCCAATGATATTATGACAAATCAGTATTATTGTTGTTTTTCTTTCTTAATTATTAAAATAACACTAGTGCAGGAAGCACTTTTTACAGCGGTTAAAAGTGACTTGTAACGTCGGTTTTACAACCGCTATTACAAGTTAACCAGTAACATCGGTTCAGTTTAAAACCGCCTTTAAAAGTAGCGGGATGTCTGATCAAGTCATGCTATAAGTTGACTTGTAACAGCGGTTCTCTTTAAAACCGTTGTTACAAGTTAACTTATAACAGCGGTTCTACAGACAACCGCTGTTATAAGTTAACTTTTAATAGTGGTTTTAAAGAGAACCGCTATTACAAGAGTTTTTTTTTTTTTTAAAATCCTGGTTTGTTTCAGTTACACTGCACCTGCAATATTTCATAGATACACACAGAGAAGCATCCAGATTCACCTTCTAAAATTTAAAGATACACACAATGAAGCTAACTAAGATCATCCAAAATTCAGACCATCGATGGTAGAAAAAAAAAAAAAAAAAAATATATATATATATATATATATATATATATATATATGAGTAGGGATCCACTTACTCCAAATCCTCACCATTCAATTTATTCTAATCTAATGGTCTATGTTAAGTCATTAAAGAACTCATTTAACTCCCATTGGATTAACAAAAATTGAAGGGTGAAGATTTAGAGTAAGTGTTTTAAACTTATATACAACCAAAATTGATCAAGCTAATAACTAATTCATGATCTACTAATAATGTAAGTTCTAAGTACCTAAAAGATAAATCTATGCATCGTGCTCAAAGTCTATATCTGCGCTCCATCAACTCTGTTCCGCCAAAGCCTGCACAAGTTCAAATAGAGATTCAACATTAATTAAATTAAGTCACCAAAAACTAAAAATAAATTATTAACAAGGATACCTAAAGAAACCATTAATTACACTTTGATGCAAAATAAAAATAAACATGCATAACTTACACTATAGTCAAGTTTAGATCAATATCCCTTCATTATGATCATCACGAGTGGCAAGTACATCGTCCACCACATTTTCCTCAATGAAATTCGGCATCCGTGACGAGAAATAAGGAGTCTCATGTATATCAAGAGTTGAATCTTGATTTTCATCACTACCATTATGCATGTTTTTTCCTTGGAGAACCACTGACCACCTTTTGTTAGAAGGACCATTGATATAAAATACTTGTTTTACTTGGGAAGCCATGATGAAAGGCTCTTCCGTATGACCAACCTTGTTAACGTCTACCAATGTAAATCCTAATTCATCGGTTTGTACACCACTTTTACTGTCAACCCATTTATATTTAAAAACTGCCACTGTGAATTTAGTGTAAACGACCTCCCAAATTTCTTCAATGACTCCAAAGTAAGAGACGAGTGCCATAATGGGGTTTGTATCTTTTGAACTACAAAAGTGCATGGACTCAGTCACGATCATAACCCCACTATTTTGCATGATACTCTTGTCATCCTGAGACTTTGTATAAAAGGAAAACTTATTGATGTCGTAACTGCTCCAACATATGACATTAAAGTTAGGCCCACGTGCTAGCCATTTTAATGTATCAGAAGCAGTACTACCATCCTTCAGAATTTATTCTTTAAACCATTGTAGGAAAGTCTTGTTATGCTTGTTCTTTTCGTTCATTTGAGGGTTTTCTTCCTTGACTTTCCTTTTGTGCTCACATAAGTAAGGATAAACTTCATCAGTGTTATTCAATATATACAAATGTGCTTGAAGAACATCCTCCCGACCCTTGCCTGTAATAGTTTCACCTCGTGTACCCTTACCTTCACATCTTCCATCATGACGAGACTTAGGAATCCCTATAGGTTCCGTTTCAGAAAGGTAGTCTGAACAAAACTCAATAGCTTCTTCTGCAACGTACCTTTGAACAATAGATGCTACTGGACGTTGTGGATTCTTCACATACCCTTTCAAGATCTTCATGTATCGCTCAACTGGGTACATCCACCTTAAATAAACAGGGCCACACAATCTAATCTCCCTCACTAGATGAACAATTAAGTGAACCATGATGTCAAAAAATGAAGGAGGAAAATACATCTCCAATTGGCACAAGATAATGACAGCTTCTTTTTCCAACTCATCCAACTTCCCGGGATCAACGACTTTGCTGCATATAGCATTGAAGAATAAGCACAACCTAATTTTGACATGTCTAACGTTTTTAGGAGCATAATCACGAATAGCCACGGGTAGTAGTTGTTGCATCAAGATGTGGCAATCATGAGACTTTAAGCCAACTAATTTCAGATCGCTCATTGAGACAAGCCTCTTGACATTTGAACAGTAACCCTGTGGCACTTTGAAGTCCCGTGGACACTCACAAAAACTCCATCTCTCCTTTTTTGACGAAGTATATCATGTTGGAGGCAAATATGTCCTCTTACCATCCTTTGATTGTGGAGCTAACTGCTCTCTTATACCCATCGCAACCAAATCTAGACGAGCATTCACACCATCCATTGTCTTGCCCTGAATGTTGAGAAGCATCCTGATTACACTATCTCACACATTTTTTTGCACATGCATCACATCAATACAATGTCTGACATCAAGTTTGCACCAATACGGAAGATCAAAGAAGATAGACCTCTTCTTCCATATGTTTTTCTTAGTAGCCTTCTTTTGAGTCTTTCCAAAGATAACATTGACGTCCTCCACCCGTTGATACACTTGTTCTCTATTTAAAGCCAGCGGAACGGGTTCATTGTCCTGAATTCCGTTAAAAGCTTTTTTCAATCTATGATATGGGTGATCACGACTGAGATATCTCCGATGCCCAAGGTAAATTGTCTTCCTCCCATGCTTCAGTCGAGTGAAGCATGTGCCCTCTTCACATATAGGCCATGCTTTATGCCCCTTAATACTATACCCGGACAAGTTGTTGTATGCTAGAAAGTCATTGATGATGCAAAATAACATGGCACACATCTTAAAAGTCTCATTAGAATACCCATCAACGACATCAACACCTTCCACCCACAGATTTTTCAAGTCTTCAATCAAGGGACTTAGATAAACATCTAAGTCATTTCCTGGTTATTTTGGGCTTGAAATCATCATAGATAACATCATGAATTTGTGCTTCATGCGCAACCAAGGAGGTATGTTGTAAATTATGAGAAGAACGGGCCATGAACTATGAATACTATTTAGGGTACCATACGGATTCATTTCCGAAATCTGGAAACAAACTATCAATTCGCTCCCATTGCACAGAATCAGTCGGATGGCGAAGCATTCCATCACGTTTTCTATCATCTGCATGCCATCTAATGTTCTTTGTGTCGTCTACATTAGCGAACAATCACTTGAACCTCAGAATTATTGGAAGATACCACAACACCTACTCGGGAGGACCCTTTGTGATCACATCACAACTAGAATCACCATCCTTCACTTTGTACCGTGATACCCTACACTTGGGGCAGTCGTGCAACCCTTCATACACATCCCTATACAATATGCAATCATCAGGGCATGCATGTATCTTCTTATACTCCATACCCATCGGACACAGTACCTTCTTCACCTCATTGTTACGATCAGGAAATGTGTTGCCTTCTGGAAGCATGTTCTTCAACAACTCAAGCAATTCAGTAAAGCTTTTATCACTCCACCCATTTCTTGCCTTCAAACTGAACAATTTTAACACCGCTGACAACCGTGTATAAGTAGTGCACCCCGGATACAAAGGCTTCTCCGCATCACTGCACAAAGTATCATATACATTTACTCGCTGAAAAGACTCTTGTCCAATATCACGGATCACGTCCTCTAGTCGATCATCCTCCATATCTACGTCAACTTCCTCAGTTTGGGACACACTTGGCTGGTTTAACAAGATAGCACTATGCCATATCCATCTTGTATAATTCTTGCAAATCCCTTCAAAAATAAGATGAGTACGTATTTCCTTAGCTTCACATTTCTTCATATTCACACATTTGACACAAGGACAACAAACTTTCCATTACTATTAGGAAGCTTTCTTTGAGCAAATTCTAGAAACTCTTCCACTCCCTTCCGATACTCATCACTTGTGCGTCTACTAACCATCCAACTACGATCCATAGCTACGTTCTGTAAATATACACACAACTGCGATTAAGTTAAGGGGCTAAAATAAGACGGACTCTAATGATATTTCCTTGTATCAATGATCAATACATTTCACAGGAGCATCTACACCCTAACAAACTATATTATCATCGCCTTTGCAAATAAACAACCATGAGCATGAGCATGAACCATAAGCAAAACAGCAGTCATTACAATATTTTACACAAAACAGACAAAATCAATGAAACAGAGACGCGTGAAATAGAAGCAGAGACAACAGGCAAAAACTGAAACGTAAAAACAATGAAACAGAACCACCCACAAAAACATCAGCATCCAAAATCATAAGATAAAACTGAAACGCATAGAACCACCCACATGTTCTTCAATGAAACCCAAAAACAGAAACAGAGACGCAAAAAAACGCAAAATAAATCGCAAAAAAGGAAAGGGAGAGAGAGCTTATGAAGCAGCGGCCGGAGTGAGAAGACGAAGTGGTGGAGGACGAAGTGATGGAGACGAAGGAACAATGGTGGTCACGGTGGCGTCAGTGCGGGAGGACGAAGGAACAGGGGTTGAAAGAAGCAGTGTTAGGGCGCGGGAGTGAATAGCTGAACTTGAGTTTTCATATGTTAATATAAAGACATGTAATAGCGGCTACAATTCTAATCACTGTTATATGTCACTTGTAACAGTGGTTGTTATTCAACCGTTGTTACAAGATTTTTCCTCCACCAAATATCTGGGAATATCTCACTTGTAACGGAGGTTGTTGTAAAACCGCTGCTACAAGTGTTTTAAATAATCCAGATATTTACTATACTGCCACTGCCTCTTCTATAACATCGATGTTCATCTAATCGATGTTACATCCAGTCGTTACAGACATATTTTTCACTAGTGTAAAAGCATAAATATTAAAATATTAGTGTATGTCAGTGTAAAACTTTTTACACTGACAATTCATACTATTTTAATCCTATTTCTATTCTGATTTATCTTTTACTATTTTATTGTTAATATAAATAGTGAATTATTTTGTCAATTTTATATTATATTATTTTATTATTATTTAAGTTAATAATTTTTTTTACATAATTTTATATTATTTTATTTTATTATTGTTGTATATAGTGTCAGCCACACATTTGGCCATTTGATTTGATGAAGCCAATAAATGCACCCATTTTATCATTTAAAAAAAAGTAAAAAAAAAAATGAAAAAAAAGCTAATAAACCAAATGTTGAAGGAGAAAGCGACACCTGGAAGCACTGTTGTGCTACAGGAAAGAAGCGGTTCAGCCATTATATACTATCAGACAATCAATTAAATATTCATCTTTCATCTTGTTACAAAATAGAGTTTTAACTATATTCATAACTAAAAAAGAATGCTCTATAGGCAGAAAGTGTGAGAATAAGAGTTATCACTCTATACAAAAAAAAAATTATTTTAGTTTTTGTATTTCCTACCAGCCAATGACATTATATATAATAAATTTACCCTATTAATAATTCCAGAAATTTTAAAAATTTAAGGGGAGCCAAGGCCTTCCTAAGAATATGGATAGCTTTGCCTCTATATATATGTCCATTCGAAGATTGTCGTGTTTGACTTCCCAAAACATTGTACCTTTACTGGTCTGAAAACATTTTAAAACAGCATATATAAATTTTAGAAAGTTAATAATGTAATAATTCAAAATTTCCATGTCATAAAAATAATTTATAGTTAAATCTACACTATACTTTTCTGCAATTTTATTTTCAATGTATACTGTTAGACAGTCAATTAAAAATTCATCTTTCATCTTGTTACAAAATATAGTTTTAACTATATTCATAACTAACAAAAAAATACTCTATAGTTAGAAAGTATGTAAGAAAAAGAGTTATCACTCTATAAAACAATTACTTTTGTCGTATTTTTACCGGCCAATGACTTAAACCTATTTCAAATAATAATTATTTTTTATTCATACCTTGTATATAATGTCAGTCACACATGTGCCCTTTTAATTTGCCAATTGATGAAGCCAATAAATGCACCCATTTTATCATTAATAAAAAAAGTAAAAAAAAACTTAAAAAAAGCTAATAAACCAAATTTTGAAGGAGAAATCGACACCTGGAAGCAATTTGTGCTGCAGGAAAGAAGCGGTTCAGCTGTTATATTTTATAGACTAGAAAGGCACCCATGCTACGCACGGGTCCTTGTTTTCTAACTTCGCTTTAATTAACTCATGTGAAAATAAATATAATTATATATTAAGTTAATACGTATACATGTATGCTTATTCTAAATATTTGGATTAAGATAGTATGTATTGTTAATGTAAAAAATTTGACACTGATATCCACTATCATTTTGGCATATATGTTTATTTTTAATAATTAAGAGAGAGATAATAATACTGATTTGTCAATATATTATTGGATGTTAATGTAAAAGTCATTTACACTGACAGTGCATAAAAATTAAACTCTTAGTATTTTTTTATGCATACTAATTAGTTATATAAAAACAAAAAATCAATCACCTTTTATTATGATTGAAATCTATAATTGAAATATATATTTATTATAACCAATTATTAAAAAATAAATGCTAACTTATAATTTTATTAAATGTGTTATTAGTTTGTTAATTTATTGATAGTAGCATGAAGGTCTCCTTGGCAACAAAAATTTTTTTTTTTGAAGGCCTTGGTTTGGGGGAAATAGCAATATAGGAAAGTAGGAAAAGATAATGTGTTGGGGCTTTTTTGTTTTTTTTGGATGCAATTTAATAGAGATAAAATAGAAAGAAGAAAAAAAGGAGTAAGAGGCGGGAACACCGTAACTTGTGTCAAATATTATATTATAATAATTATAATAATAAGTATAAATTATAACAAGTAATGACATGTGGATATGTAGAGGAAAAAATATTAAATTTTTTATATATTATTGATAGATAACTTTGTTGCTAAGTTATATTTTTATTTACTTTATTGTTTTTTAAATATTGTATTTTTTACTAAATGTAATATATTTTTATAATATTACAATATAAAATAATTAAAATAATGACTTTCTCTAGTAAGTTTCATCTTATACTATATTATTTTATTTCGAACAAATTTTTTTTTCCAATTTCATCCTTTATTATTTTGAAATGTAAACTTTCCTATTCAATTTTTTTTTTCATTTTCTTAATATTTCAAACATTAAATTTTATTTCTCAGCGTTGTCTTTTTGTTTTATCATTATTTAAATAATTTAGTTTATTATTATTTGATATAGTTTCTCGTTAGTTATAATATTTATTATTTAGTTTTGTTATAAATAATAGATTTTTATATTTTTGTTTCCTCTAATTGCACTTTTGGTATCTTATTATTTAAATGTTGCAAATTTAGTAATTTCATCTAATGTTTGTCAATTTCTGTCACTAAACAACATAGGGAAACTCCTCCTCCAAGCTCACAGACCATCTGGTTGAAGTTCTCCCTCATATACGTCTCCGATTCAACATGATTTAGTGGTTCAGCTATGTTATATACAGATTTTTTTCCTCCTTTCAGGGATCCTTTTTTGGTTCCACCACATATTCTTCATCATAGTTACTCACCCAGACGTTCTATGGACTTAAGAGTAGTGGTTACTCTCTATAAATAATTTAAAATTGACGAATATTGAATCGAATGACTGAATTTGCAAATTGAAATAACAGGGAACCAGTTGTGCACAACATAAACTTTAGGTATCATACTATCTTGTGTTTTTTTTTTGAAAAAATAAAATAAAATATAGTGTATTATAATGATATAGTGGGACATGTTTTCTTTTAAAAAATTCATCATAATCAATATTCCCACAATATATGTGTAGATGAAGAAAAGAATTACTTCTGTTTGTGGAAGAATCTAGAAGTTTCTTTCTTTTTTTAGTGGGAAAAAAATATTTTCAAGGGTTAAGTATAGGAATGTTGACACATGGCAATGAATAGTAGACATTATTGAGTTTTATATATACTATAGACAATATAAACTATTTAAAATAATGACTTTCTCTAATAAGTTTCATCTTATACTATATTATTTTATTTCGAACAAATTTTTTCCAATTTCATCCTTTATTATTTTGAAATGTAAACTTTCATATTCAAATTTTTTTTTCATTTTCTTAATATTTCAAACATTAATTTTTTTTCTCAGCGTTGTCTTTTTGTTTTATCATTATTTAAATAATTTATTTTATTATTATTTGATATAGTTTCTCGTTAGTTATAATATTTATTATTTAGTTTTGTTATAAATAATAGATTTCTATATTTTTGTTTCCTCTAATTGCACTTTTGGTATCTTATTATTTAAATGTTGCAAATTTGGTAATTTCATCTAATGTCTGTCAATTTCTGTCACTAAACAACATAGGGAAACTCCTCCTCTAAGCTCACAGACCATCTGGTTGATGTTCTCCCTCATATGCGTCTCCGATTCAACATGATTTAGTGGTTCAGCCATGTTATCTACAGATTTTTTTCCTCCTTTCAGGGATCCTTTTTTGGTTCCACCAGAGATCCTTCATTACAGAAACTCAACCAGAAGTTCTATGGACTTAGAGTGGTGATTACTCTCTATAAATTATTTAAAAGTTGACGAATATTGAATCGAATGACTGAATTTGCAAATTGAAATAATAGGGAACCAGTTGTGCATAACATAAACTTTAGGTATCATACTATCTTGTGTTTTTTTTTTTTTGAAAAAATAAAATAAAATACAGTGTATTATAATGATATAGTGGGACATGTTTTCTTTTAAAAAATTCATCATAATCAATATTCCCACAATATATGTGTAGATGAAGAAAGAATTACTTCTGTTTGTGGAAGAATCTAGAAGTTTCTTTCTTTTTTTAGTGGGGAAAAAATATTTTCAAGGGTTAAGTATAGGAATGTTGACACATGGCAATGAATAGTAGATGTTATTGAGTTTTATATATACTATAGATTACATTAAAATAGGTAAAAGAGGGAGGAATATGGATGTGAAGAAGAAGCTGCATGGGTGGGGCAAGCTAGGAATGAGCTTTAAAAATATTTTATTATTTTTTTTAAACTATAGATCCGATTTTAGTTTTATGATTTATATCGTTGATTTTATTTAACAATATTAAACTAATTACACATCAAAGAGTACGATACACCGAAAAAAACAAAAGAGTGTATGATCGAATATAAGTGATCTATTATTGATGGGCCCAACTGATAGAGCAGTAGTTAGTGACCACATCTTATCATATATATCTTTCTCATCTTCCTCCCTCCCTGGTAGCGACATACCTGCCTTTGCCAATTTCCTTTCCACTGAGAAGCAATTGCTAGGGCAGTAGGCACGCAGAATACAATCTTCAACGACAGTTAGGCCTGAGCCTGGCCTATTAATCTGATATAGACCAATTTTTAAGGTCTGAGCTTGACCTACTTTAAAGTCTAGTCTGATCTAAAAGCATACTTAAAAGTCTACTGATCAACGAGACCTTTGGATATGTCTCTACTTATAAATAAGTCATAGGCATTCACTTGTAAATAGACTCATAGACATCTAATAATAAAGTTGGTAGACCTATATTAATAAATATGTCACCAATCATTCAAAATTAAATAGCCAAGTAGGCCACTATATATGGCCAATAGGCCTTTACTTTATTATAAATAATGTAAATAATATATTATAATATTATAATATATTATAGTACACACACACACACACACACACACACATATATATATATTTGCGTGTATATGTTAAAGCAAGCCGGCCTGATAGGTCTAATAGGTTTTTTTAAGCCTTAAGCCCGACTTCTTAAATTAGCTATATAAACTTTTTTAAAAGCCTTGACATTGCCTTTTTACTAAATAGGCTAGGTCGAGCTAGACCTTAAATAGGCTAGGTCATAAGTCTCCGACGAGCGGCCTGACCTATTCCCACCCCTAATGACAGCTCAAACAGGATCAGGTACGCCACCCAGAAACTAGCTCAAAACATTATATATAAAGTAATGGAAAAAAAATAAATCCTGCTTTTTAATAAAATAAAAGTAAATCTTGCTTTGAACAATACACACAAGAGTACTAACTTTTCCTTTATTTTGATTTATTTTTATCATTTTCTGAATTTACTTCAAATAATTAATTAAATTAAGAATTATATGAGATTGATGCATAAATGTGTACCACTGATAATGTAACATCCCAAATTTCCTAGCTTGCAAAATAGTATTACCCAATAAATAGAAGGAGCCTATCTTTAAGGGAGAAGTGTTTTAAGGATAGTTAATAATAAATGTTTTAGATTTGTTAAGAAAGAAATGTTTAGAATTAAGATAGGGGTGTATTTAGTAGTTGAAGAGGTGTAGATAGTAAGCTGGGTTTTAACTTTTACTAAAGAAAAAAAAATAAAAAAGAAAGAAGAGAAGGGGATAAAAGAAGGGGGAACGTGAGAAATGGGGGATGGATGAAATCAGAATAGTAGAGAAAGAAAAAGAAAGGAAAAGAGAAAGAAAGAGAAGGGAGAGGAAGAAGAAAGAAGAATGGAGAAGAGAGATCAAGGGATACAGCCATGAGAAGGAGATGAGGGTTGGAGATCCTAGATCAAGTTTGCAGAACCAAGAGAAAGAAATGGAAGAGAAGAAAAATGAGAGAAAACTAGGGTTCAACCAAAAAGGGAGATCCACACAGACAACCTTCAATCCACTACATAGTCATGTGAGTTCTTGTTGTTTGTAACATTGGGTGACCATAAATCCCAACTATTTGCTAAGTGCTTTATTACTTACATGCTTATTTTGGTGTTGGATGATGTGTGGAATCACTGATTTTGATTGCATGCAAGGTTAGGGGTTGATTTGGGTGACATTGATAAAGGGGGAGGAATTACTCTCCAAACCCGTATTGACACCCTGTCAGTATTTCATCAATAACTTCCTCCACAAATATTGTTTCGAAGTGATATTTGTACCATTGGAAAATAGACTCATTTTCCTTCGAAATAGGCTTTGGAATGGTTCAATTTCATTAAGTATCGATGGATAAAAATGACATGCAATTTGCTGTTTGTACTTGAAACTCTGAACTGATACTGTTTTAGTATTTAAATTTTAGTAAATTGTAAAAATATTGGATTGAGTTGATTCTTGTGCCATTAGAAAAGAGAATTTGTTTTCTACAATTTAGGCTTTGGAATGGTCCAATTTCATTAAGTAATGAAGGAGAAAAATGACGTGCAATTTTCTGTTCATGTTGGATACTCTGTGCTGATACTGTTGTGATGTTTAAATTGTAGCAAATTGTGCTAATGGTGGATTGAGTTGATTCTTGTGCCATTAGAAAATAGAATTGTTTGGCTACAATTTAAGCTTTGGAAGATCTAATTTTTATAAAGTTTTAGTGGAAAAAACCCAGTTCCAAGTTGCTGCAAATTCTGATTTGATAACTGTAAGTATAATGGCACTTGATTTGTGTAGAATAAATTCCTATGTGTTCCAATTTTGTCCAAACATGAATAATACTTACAATTGTAATTAATATGATGTTCTTTGTGACTGTATGTTCTGTTTTTATTGGTTGTTGGATGTTAAGTTTGGTTTGTACATGTTATAAAACAATGGTGTGACATTTGATTTGTGTTATATCTTTATTATTGGTACTTTTGTGGATGTTTAATGAAACTATCATTTTGGTATAGTTACTGAATGCTTGATAAATTACCTTCCATTAGAGAAGATGTATAAGAAAATGAATCGTAGCATGGCATTAAAAACTTAAAATGGTCTATGTTTAGTGAAACTTAAGGTTTCAAAACTATTCTAGCCATTATTTAAGGCCACAATATTCTTGTGGGTGAGATGTTTTTGTAAGTCCTTCATTTTTTGGAGGCTAGGATATGGTACTAGCAATTAAGGGACGCCTAATTGTTGTCATAGAGCTCTGACTGCCATATCAACTAGTTTAAACTACGCGTGCCTTATTTCCGCTCACACTTGAGGTACCTAGTAAAGGTTTTTATATTTAAAATGCCTATGCTTAGATTCATTTTCATCAAATAACTCAATTCAAGTAAGGACCCGATAAGAAGAGCTGTTGATGAAAGGGTGATCAGTTATAAGAGGGCTATGAAAGACTATACCACCATGTGAGGTTATTTATGATATGTGTGCATATAAGTAAATATATGTATTTTAATGAGGATGATCAAACAGAATATGTTGATTTCTCATATGCTTTGGTTGTAGCAGGAACTCATTGAGATTTATTTCTCACTAGGCTCCTCTTTGTTTCAGATAACAGGTACATATTGGAAACTGATAAGCAAGCTCCGGAGATTGCTTGACAGTCACCTAATAGTGTCCCATGTTAACATAGTGTTTCACAGCCGGGTCAAAGTTGGAGTCTTACTATGAGTCGATGTTTATTTGAGATATAATTGTAAATTAGGGGTGAAATGCTTATTTGTATTAAATTGACCCAATACTATGTTCAATTTCTACAAGAATCTCTTGTAAAAAAAAAAAATTGTTTCACTTAGTTTTCAAAATTTTCTATGTTCAACTATTATTCAGTATGCTATAGTCAGGTTTATATATATATTTACTTAGTAGTATCATGTGGAAAGCATGGATATTACAGATAACTTTGCATATATAATAAAAACTTGTGTTCGTGAGGAATCTGGATCTTCTCCTACCAAGTTTCTTTGCAGCCTCTCTCCTGCAAGAAAATCAATGTTGGATCTATTTGATTTTTTTGAGATTAAAAGCTAAAAAAACCTCATTTCTTGGGCTTTTAATCTTAGCCATTGGAAGCATCTAACGATTGTCAATGTTGCTGGAGAGGGACAGGAGAGGATCCCGCTGAAGAGGACTCAAATTCGTTGGTGAGGTGCGCGGTATAATTAGACGGAAGAGTTAAGTTGTGAAAATTAAAATTTGTGAACACCCGTTTTTTCAAATATTATTTTTTGAATTAATATAGACTGACAATGTAAAGTCCTTTTACACAGACGTCCAATCAAAAATTGTAACATCAGTAATTTTTTTTACTCTTATCCTAACTACTTTAAAAGTCAACTATATCATAATTGATAATTGTTGATAGTGTAAATTTTTTTACACTATCGATGTATAACAATTAAACTCATTAATATTTATTACGTCCATTGATTCTCTTTTGTGCATGATTGTGGGTGGAGTTTGCAGCCCAAATTACACTCACAGAGTGTGTTTGGTTTGCCAAATCCGTTAGCATATAACGGATAGCTTATAGCGGATAGAAAAATAGCCCCGTTTGGTAATCATTTTAAAATCAATATATAACGTTTTTTCACTAGCGTATAACATTTTTTCCCGACACTACTTGAAGTAGTGTTTGAGTTTATAGCGTTTGAGCTTATAGAAAATATATTTTTGTCTATAAAAAATAAAATTTATATAAAAATCATATCAATAAAAGTGATAATTATTTTAAAATAGATTATATATATATATATATATATATAATTTATATAAAAAAAAATGCAAACATATCCGTTTATATCATTTTGCATTTATCAGCTAGTCCAACCACTAGTCTTACCAAACGCTTCAAATCAAATCCGCTAGTTAATCCGCTACCCGCTATCAACTAGCTTATCAGCTATCCGCTATCAGCTAGGTTATCCGCTATTCGCTATCTGCAAGTTTATCCGTTATCCGCTAATTTTTACCAGACAGAGTCAGAATCATTATAGTATGAATTGAAGACAATGCAAAATTAAATGAAAAACATAATCAAAAGGGAATAGATAATTCTTTCTCACCGAAAAGAGGGATATGATAATGTTAAGCATAAAATTAGGGTCGTCAGGAAATCTACATTATCCAAAAAGATGAGATATCATATTTGTGAATATTCAAATTTACTGTTTCAAAAAAGAAAAAGTGAATATTCAATTTTATGCCGGTTGAGTTATTAATTAATAAAGAAAAGGATAAATAATAAAATAATATCTTAAGGTAAATTGTAGAAATTATCAAATGTTGATTAGATAAAGTATAAATAAGAGGAAGGTGATCAGAAGAAACTGCTTTCCATGTTCTTATCTATCTCTTTGATAACAGATATGGTAACTGGTAAGTCTTAGTGAGGGAATTCTGTTACGCTTTGCTCTATAAAGTGGGGGACGAATGAGAAAACCATTCTTAGAAGTTACAGAGTTCCTCCATTCCATTGCCCCAACACAACACCCGAACCACTGCTCCTCCACGCCTCGATCTGCCTCGGACCACAGCGAACGCTCTAATTCGCGCTTCAGGGTATTCTGCTTCTCTTTTTTTCTTATTTATATAAATATTATATGTTTTTTGTATGTTTTGTTTTACTTTAATTGATAATTGGATAAAAATCATCAACAATTATCATGCTGTTGGCATCACTTAATATGTTGTGTTTTAGATAAAGGTTAATTTTAAAGGTTTGCTAATATCTTTTATTTATTAATTAAGGAGTTTTTTTTGTTGATCATTGATATTTCTCTTCTACTTGTATGTGTACTCTTTCAACTAGAAGAAAGAAATTATGATGTTTGATCGGTGGGTAGAGCTTCCTTCAGATCTGTTGCACGAGATTGTGAAGCATATTCATTCCTCTAAAGACTATGTCAGGTTTCGTGCTGTATGTAAATCATGGAATCTGGACCTACCAAAGACACCAAGTCATATAAGAGGTCCATGGCTGGTTTTACCTTTCAATGATAAGGCTTTTGACGACATAGACGAGAAGGATTTCTACTTGAGTTTACCCGAGATGCGAAACACCGTATTTCGTGGGTCTGGCTTTGGATGGTTGATTAGTGTCGGGATTGATGGAGTGCTACGAATGTTGAATCCATTTACCAAGGCTCAGCTTCATCTTCCACCGATGTCAACCATTCCAGACATAGTTGATTATCGGCCTCACATGACAGATGAGGAATATACGATTAGAGATATTCTCCGTGATGGTGAGACATATACATCTACAAAAAGAGATGAACAAAGGAATTGTCTTCAAAAAATTATAATGTCTTCCTCTCCCAATGATGACAAGAAGGATTTCATGGCTATAACTATCTATGGCAAATATTGTCGGTTGGCTTTTTGTAAGTTTTCAGACAGTAAATGGACAGATTTTTCCACCCCCGAAATAATCAAATGCGATCTTGAAGATGCTATATTTTATGAAGGAAAAATCTATGCAATAGATTGGAGAGCTCAACTTTTTGAATTTGATGTGGAAACGTCAACGGGAGCTATTACTGAAGTGCCAAGGCCCCACGATCTTCCCTTCCCTTATGATAGCTTGAATACCAAGTATTTGGTTTGCAGTGTTGAAGGCAATTTGTTAATGGTAGTACGGCATTTGGAATATTATGAAGTTGGCAGTGGAGAGGACTTGGAAACATGCTTCAAAACTTCCAAAATTGACATATATAAATTAGACAAAAGTGCAAAACAATGGACAAGAATATTTAGTTTGGGAAATTATGTTTTGGTGATTGGATACAACTCCTCTGTTTGCATGTTGCCTTTTTCTGATGATAAAGGAAATTGGGTAACAAATTGCATATATTTCACTGATAATAATCTTGAATCTCAATATTGGCATATTACTTATGGCTATGATGCTGGTATCTTCAACCTCGAAGATGGAAGAGTGGAAGAGTTATTCCCAAATTCAAGATATGTTAATCCTCCACCAATTTGGTTAGCTTCTTAGTTAGTTGTATTTTTATTGTTTGAATCCATACATTTTGTTTTGATTTTGATTAATTTGCTAATGTTTTTGTCCACACCTTTAACATATGTTAGTTTTTAGAATTTTGTTTCTTCTTTATCTAATCTTTTATGGATTGAGCTCATGTCAATATTTTTTTTTCTTCATATTTTTATTTGAACAGTAATATCATTTTATATTTTTTTTATGCAATGAAACAAAATTGATTTATAACTCAAAATAATTCGATATACCGAAATGTTTCACTTTTTTCTTGCAATAAGAGAAGTCTTGGCATTGTTGAATGATGAAACAGCAGCAGATATTGGAATAACGTATCAAAATCAAGGCAAAATACATCAGAGTGTAAGCACATATATAGTGCACGACTTTATGTTGTAGGCATGCATTATACATTCAACAACTTATTGTAATTAAAGATTAAAGTAGGAGCGGAAGTGCAACTATGCAAAAGGAGTCGAATCTAACAATGATTACATTTTCCTGTGAAATGATATTAATAGAGACCTTCATCTATGACAGTCGTCAGGTTGGAAATCATCATCCCATGCACTTTCCAATAATGAACCAAGAGTTTTCCTTAAAATGATGAAAGTTTTTTGGTCCTGCGTAACAAAAAGTTATCAATAAGAAATGCTTGTCAGCTTGTGCCAGAAAAGGGGAAGGACCTACAGATAAATATATAGTTCAAATATCCAAGACTGAAATTCCAAAATGAACTACAACAAAATTCCAACTTTGACACCCACTAAGTGTGTGTTTGGATGAGCGTTTGATAAAAGTGATTTTGAATGAAGTTGATTTTGTAAAATTGATTTTGTTAGAATTTAGTTTACGATGAAGTGATTTATGTTTGGATGTTTTTGTTTTAAAAGCAAGTTTGAAGTAAAACTTAGTGTAAATTTTTCAATTCAACGCAAAAGCTATTTTCGGTAGCTTCAAGTCAGAATCGCTTCCGAAGACAGAATCAATTTTATCTAACAATAACCAAACATCTCGTTTTCACTAAAATCACGTTTGACAGGGGACAGAATCAATTCTACAGGTTTCAACCGTGAAACCAAACACACCCTAAGTAAATTTTAAGCATAATCTGTATTGCATTATGTAGTTAACACATCATAATCCCTCTCTTTCTGAAAGTTAAAAAAAATGAAGTAAATTAGAAAACATCATCGATCACCTTAAAAAAAAAATAAAGATAACAGTCCAAAGACAAATGAGTTATATCATGTCCATAAAAATAACTCCCTCAAGCCTAAAGGTTCATGGTTTACCCACTGCCAACCCCATTAGACATAAGTAATTGACAAGGAAAAAGCGTATTCCAGGTCAATTGAGACAAGCCAAAAAGGGAGGCAAAATATTGGAATTAAAGAAGTTTCACTACATCATCTAATTCTACTAGATCAGAGGTAAAGATTTTAGAGTACCTTTTGGGACTCAACTTGTCCCTCTAATGGCCCAGTTTCAGCAGACATTCTCACAGATTTGTACATACATGATCACTTGAATCTTCAGAACAGTTATGACATATCATTGTCGCAATCTGATTGAACAAATGAGATCAGTATATGGCTTAATAATGGTTTGCACCTAAATAGATTGCACCCATTATGGTTTTTCTGAATTCCAGCAACACAGCCACAGATGACTTGAATATTCTAAATAATTAAACAAAGGAGTACATGCAATAAACTAAATTACACATCGACTCTTACAAAAGTGTTAAGGGGTATCATTTATCAATAATCTCAATTTTTGTATGAACTCAGAACCCACCTTATACTAAGAAAGTGGTTGTTCGAAACCTGATATAATGCAAGATCACGCATTTAACCTATGGGAGGGATTAACTTAATCGAATCTTAATTAATCTGAAAAGACTCATAGGATCGTGAACTGTGTTAAGGCTACAAGGTCTAGATATTGGTGGTGCCTCAACCCAAAACCCAAACTCATATATCAGACAAGATTACAAGACACCAAATCAAATGAATCCCATAAACCAGAAATCGAATTTGTTTATTCAACTATCAATTTGTAGATTTCCAATGGGTTGATAGTGATGCAGTAAGAAGAAAAAAAATTATCTAACCTTCACTAACCTGCAAAGATGATATGCCACCCCAAGTCCTCAAGAAGCTTGAGTTTAGACAGAGTCGGTGAGGATCAGAACTTAGGAAGTCCTGAAAAGAAGAATAAAACAAGTTAAACAAATCAATCTGCTAGAAGATATAGTTTTGGATGATCAAAGAAACAGTCCATAACAATAATCATAAAAACATATTTGGTCATTAATTGAAAACATCAAACAAAGAATAGAAAGAAAGGACAGATGACACTCTTTAATAGTTAGAAAAGAAAAGATTCATACTTGCATGAGATGAGCGTGTATAAATTAATGGGCACTGTTCATTTGTGGCATTCGAGCGAGCTATGCTGCTGGTAGTTTGCGGCAGTTTCGAATGTATTGCCACAGTATTTGCAAAGGTGCCCCCTTATTTTTCCATGTTGATTCTTGGAGTGGCTTCTGAGCTTCTTGGAGTGTAGAAGCAGATTTTCTTGGACAAGAAGCCAGATATGAATGCGTTCGTTGCTCAAAAACGTTCGTTGCTCAAAATCGATCGTTTTTGAGCAACGAACGCATTCATATCTGGCTTCTTGGAGTGTAGAAGCAGATTTTCTTGGACAAGAAGACTCCATGTTGGTGTGTTCTGTTGGAATTGAACACTCACAAACACAGTAAAGTGGAGATGAAGAGAAAGTATAAAAGAAGATTGTGTAGGCAAAGCTTTATGAATGAATACTACTTCTGAATTGAATACATGCACCATGTATATATAGTGCCTATTGAATACAAACAGTTAACTGAGTACCATAGCTAAAAACAGAAATATAACAAACTATAACAACTAACTGATTACAGTTCAGTATTTGAATTATAGTTACAACATTCCCCCTTAATTCAAATACTCTAAGGTTGTGTTTGGATGAGATATTTTCAAAATTCCAAGGAATTTGAAATATAAGTCAATTTACTTACTTCAATTGAATTACTTTCATTTCGAAAATATTTTGTTTGGATAGGGCAATTCAAATACCTAGTATTTTAAATTCGTTGTTTGGATAAAGCATTTCAATTACCTTCAATTACATTTTTTTTAATGAATTTAATATTCATTATAAAATTTGGGATTTCAACTGTCCTAAGGCCGGCGCCTCCCACCGGGTGTCCGGGGCTAGTCCCCCCCGGTGTCCGGGTCTCATCGCCCTGGTGGTCACGAGGACTAGGCCGGGTCTTGAGGGTCCGGGGCCTGCGTCGGTGGTAAGTGTCACATGAGTAAGGAGAGAGAATTTCAAAATACCACCTCTTTAGGAGGTATTTCAAATTCCCCAAATTTACCTTACAAAATATCTCCATAAAATCCATTGATTTTTAAAATCCTTCATATTTAATACCCAAACAAAGTATTTTAGAGTGAAGTATTTTAATTACCCTCTTAAAATACTTCACCCTCTACAAATACCTCATCCAAACACACCAAGGCTTTATTTGTGAGTTTGGAGGGAAAAGAAAGGGAAGAGGTCAAAGGGGAAGTAAAGGAGAGGGAGAGAAGGGGAAGGAGAGTATTATCCCTCACCTTGTTTGTGAGTGCATATTGTATGAGGGGAAGTAAATGGAGGGTTTATAACATATTTTTACAATTTTACCTTTATTCTAGAAAATTAACATAAGTAATATTTGTTAAATAATATTAATGCACCTTTCAAAAAAAAAAAATAATACTAATGCAAAAAAAAAATTTATTCTTTTTCCTCTAAAAATTGGGGTAAACCCCTCAAAAACCCCAAATTGGGGTAAACCAAAAAATTAAGATGAGGAGGGGTTTGGGGGGTTTTCTAAAATCCTCAAAAACTTCCCCTCCAATTTTTTACACTCACAAACAAGGGAGAGGTCCTCATAAACCTTCCTTTTCCTTTACTTCCCCTCCTAAATAAGACTCACAAATAAAGCCTCAGGCTGCTACTCCTAGCTCCTTTCTTAACAATTCAAATCTATCAGCTTTCAATGCTTTTGTAAGCATATCTGCAACTTGCTGATTTGTTGAGCAGTACACAACTTCCAGCATCTCTTTGTTCACCTGCTCCCTTAGGAAATGAAATCTAGCTTCTATGTGTTTACTTCTGCCATGAGATACTAGATTTTGGCCAAATTGATGGCAGACTTGCTATCAATCAACAGCTTCATAGGCCTCTTTACTTCAATCTTCATTTCCAGCAGTAATGAATTCAACCATATGGCTTGACAAGCAGCATAGCATCCAGCAATATACTCAGCCTCACAACTTGATACAACCATAACAGGTTGTTTCTTGGAACACCAAGAGATTGGTGTACCTCGAAACTTAAACAAGTACCCTGTGGTACTTCTCCTATCAGCCTTGTCCCCACACCATTCAGAATCAGAATAGCCAAGGAGTTCACAGGCTTTCTGATCTGTCCTAGTAGGAAACAGAACAACAGAACACCATACTGTACTGTTGTGTTCAAGAAGACTCCATGTTGGTGTGTTCAACCTCGAAGGTGGAAGAGTCTGACGAATTATTTCCAAATTCAAAATTTGTTTATCCTTCACCAATTTAGTTACTTTCTCAAAATTTCACTAGGTAGCTTCTTAGGTTATTTATCTTTGTATTTTTTTTGTTTTAGTTTTGATTAATTTGCTGATCTTTAATTTGCCCATACCTTTAACCTATCTTTTTTTTTTTTTTTTTAGAATTTCATTTCTTCTTCATCTATTTTTTCGTGGAGTGTTTCATATTAATATTTTTTTTTTTAGTTTTTTATTTTGATGAGCTAATGTCTTTTTTCATGTCTATTTTTCTAAATTATCTAATGAATAAAAATTAATTTAGAACTCAAAATAATTAATATACCACATTACCACTAAGTTATATCAGAACAAATTAAGTTGATGTTAACCAACATGTGGTAACGGACTCGGGTTCCTTAAGCAAGTGGTCAGGGGTTTGATTCCCGGCTCTTGCATATGCAGAAAATCTGGTTGGGAGAGGTCAGTCCTTTAATGTTGTCCAGTATCTCGAGGGATTAGTCTCTTAGTTTTTTTTAAAAAAAATTAACTTGATATTATCATCAAATCAATTATCAATTATTATATATGTACCAACATGTATGTAATAATTGATTTGGGGAATTCCTTTTATATAATTTATATCAATATTGTTAATTATTATATATAATTTATCAGCCACACGTACTTACTACTTAGCTTCACCATCCTTGCACCGCATCAATCGCTGTGCTGATCGTGCATAACCTACTCCACAACTGCCAGAACCGCGAGCCGGTTCGATTTGCCTCCGACCACCGTGAATCCGTGCTTCAAGGTATTCTACTTCTCTCTCTCCCTCTCATTTAGTAAACAATGTTTTATTTTTTATGTTTTGTTTAATTTTGTGTTTGTGTTTTTTTTTCCTATGGGTTTCGTAGTTAATGGGCTTGGTTAGTTTTTGTTAGCATTTTGGGTTGGAAAAGGTGGTTTAGACTTAGAAGGGCGAGTTTTTCAAATAAAATTGATCCGATGACTGCAGCTAATTTTTGCACTAATGCTCTGATTCAATATAGTTTTACTTATTTAAAAAAAAAAAGTGATGCCAACAGCATGATAATTGTTGATGATTTTTATCCAATTATCAATTAAATTAAACAAAACATAAAAAACACATAAATAAGAAAAAAGAGAAGCTGAATACCCTGAAGCGCGGATTAGAGTGTTCGCGGTGGTCCGAGGCAGATCGGGGTTCTGGCGGTTGTGGAGTGGTTGGGGTGGCGGTGACGGTGACGGCAGCAAGGACGTAGTTCACGGCGTCTGATACGGAGGCTGTGGAGGTGAAGCTACGTACTTGTGGCTGTTCTGCAAACTAATGGTTCGGGTGTTGTGTTGGGGCAATGGAATGGAGGAACTCTTTTCTGATTCGTCCCCTACTTTATAGAGCAGAGCGTAACAGAATTCCCTCACTAAGACTTACCAGTTACCATATCTGTTATCAAAGAGATGGATAAGAACATGGAAAGCAGTTTCTTCTGATCACCTTCCTCTTATTTATATTTTATCTTGTCATCATTTGATAATTTCTAGAATTTACCTTAAGATATTACTTTATTATTTATTCTTTTTCTTTATTAATTAATAACTCAACCGGCATAAAATTGAATATTCACATTTTCTTTTTATATTTTTTGAAACAGTAAAATTGAATATTCACAAATATGATATCTCATTTTTTTGGATAATGTAGATTTCCTAAAGATCCTAATTTTATGCTTAACATTATTATCACATCCTAATTTTGAGTTGTCTTCAATTCATCCCTCTTTTTGGAAAAGTTAAGGCTAAATGCAGTTTTGGTCTCTCAACTTTTTTCACTTTGGCGAAAATAGTTACCTTACTTTTTTTTGGGATTTGGTTTCTCTCCAGCTGCTGGACCGTCCAGCAGCCTCAAAATACAAAGAAAAGCTATCGGGCCTGGTAGCTTTTGATGTGTGACAAAGAGGAAAAAAACTTGCGGGACTGCTGGAGAGAAGCCAAATCCTTTTGTTTTTGTTGCGAAAATCGTCCTCTTATATTTTCAAACTTGCAAAAAATAGTCCCTCCATTACAATTCAGTCCAAAAGGTAACGAAAGTTGCTGACGTGGCACACTCTTGCCAACCTAGTTGGCATGTGTCAATGCCACATCAGATCCATGACTGAAATCATTAAAATTAATTTTTTTAAAAAATTACTTAATAAATAAATTACTTTTATTAACTTATTAAAAATTAGGCTAAATTATATTTTGTCCCCTTATCTTTATTTTAGGTTTCAATTTGGTCTTTTTTTATTTTGTTTTGTTTTGGTCCCTTATTTTTATTTTAGGTTTCAATCGGGTCTCGTTGACATGCCTAATAAGAAAGATACATATGGCAAATTTTGTCTTGGATTAGTAGCATAAGGTGTGGTTACTAACTGCTAGGGGTGTTCGCGGATTGGATTGGATCGATAAAAAGTCATCCGATCCAATGATAAAAACAATGTGCGTTTTGGATTGAAACGGTTTGCTTCATTTAATAAATCTGATCTGATCCAATTCAAGCAAATACGGTTTCGATTGGATTAGATAATTCGGTTTTTTGTCATACTTTATTTATTTTTTCCTTATGTCAAGTGTCCTTTGTACTTATTTAATAATGGACAAAAGATAATCTTCATTTAAGTGAGCTAGTTTAACGTGCCTAATACTTATTTTAACTTCTATTTATATTAGAACAGTAGAACTTTTATGAAAAGCAACAATTATTTGTTCCTTGTTAACCATTATTTGATTTGATGATGAGTGAGGAAAATTATAGAGAATTCTTGACAAAATTTTAATTTGGGAGTTTGAGAAAAAATAATTATTGATAATTTTTAACACATTCTTTTATGTTAAATATTCTTTTATATTAATTCTCTATATCTACTCTTATTGATTCTATTTTTCCTTGAAACTGCTACAAATAAATTATAGATAATTATTTTTCAAATTTACTTAATTGATTTCCTATTTGTCATGTATACTCAATCAAGTATATATATGTTATGCATCAAAACGTTTTAGTAAAATATAACTTCAAGACATTAATATTAATATTTATTTTAAAAAGTCTCATATATCTCATTCCAACAAAAATATTAAAGAGAATAAGGGACTTAAAAGTATGAAAACTAATCCTCGGGTATGAGTAATACTATAATTTCAAAAATAATAGCATACATATATAATATATCGGTTTGGATTAATGGATTGGATTGGATCTCATTAGGGGATCCAAAATCCGATCCAATCCAATGAAAAAAGCAGCTTTTTTGGTTTTCGGTTTTCAGTTTTTCTATTCGATTTTTGCGATTTGAATCGGTTTGGATCGGTTGGTGAACACCCCTACTAACTACTGCTTTAAACACTTGGGCCCATCAATAATAGATCACTTATATTCCATCATACACTCTTTCTTTTTTCTTTTTTCTTTTTTATATGAACGATACACTCTTTTAGTTTTGTAGTGTCGTACTCTTTGATGTGTAATTAGTTTTTTTTTTTTTACTAAAAATGACATTCATTCATTCAAATTGGTAAAATACATCGAAAACAACACAAACTCAACATCGCTAAAAATTGAAAAGGATGAATCTGCGAATAAACTCACAGCACCCAGGTTAATAGCACGGCAAAATGCCTACAAATATGACGAAATCAAAGTGACCGGAATACCCGTGCCTCCGGATCTATAACGTTGACGCCCAAGTCTTGATTGAATCTATAATGGATCAAAGCTGATCTACCAATCTGAACCAAACGAACACCGCAACAAGACGGGAAATCAAACGACGCCGCAACAAGACGACGAACAAAACACCGCTGCACGCAGATGACGAAAACACGAAAAAACACGAAAGAAAAACCAGATCTATGTGGAACAACCACTTATTTAGATAAAAGGAGAGAAAAAATGATGTAGAGGTGTCATTCCAGGCCAAAAGATGACCCAAAATCACCCCCTTTCGGTGGATGAGAAAGAAGGAAAAGAGGAATAAAAGGAAGGTTGAGAGAGAGGCGGCTCTAGGTTTTTAGCGTGATGTGTAATTAGTTTAATATTGCTAAATAAAATCAATGATATAAATCATATAATTACTCGAATCGGAACAACGGTTTAAAAAAATAACAAAATATTTTTATAGCTCATTCCTAGCTTGCCTCACCCATGCAGTTTCTTCTCCACTTCCAAATTCCACCCTCTTTTACCTGATGTAATGTAATGTAATTGAAAAAACGTGTATTAATAATTAAGTATCTTTATATATATAAATAAATAAAAGGAAGAAAGTCTATGGTTGTCCTAGGGGTAGTTTAGTAAATTACTACAGGGACAATTTGATAAATAAATTGGTAACCTAGGGTAATCTAGGGTTATCAAGGGTTAGCAAGGAGTAGTTTGGTAAATTACTATAGGCACAATTTGGTAATCCAGGGTAATTCTGGTATCACAATAAGCTATAATTTTTGTCTGGCTAAAAATATAAAATAGAAAAGGAACACCTGTACTTTTCAGAGAATCCTGACTTATCAAAAAAAGTAACTGGTATTTTTGTTTGGTGTTTGGGCCAAAGCACAGATTGCACCAACATGGCTTTTTTTCCAAAGTAACCCATTTTTAGAAACTATATACCAAAATAACCTATTTTTGAAACAATTCACTAAACTAACCTATTTTTGAATAAAATATTATTATTTTTTTGTTGACTAGAGTAGCGTGCCATTGACTTGTTGACCTACCACGTGGCAGGTCATGTTTGGTCCGGAAAATCTGAAGAAAAAAAAATTGCCGGAAAAAAAAGGTCAGCGCCACATGGCGCTCTCTGGTGGAGTGGCGCCAGTTTGACTGGCGTCATTGACCTGCGACGTGGTAGCTTCCTATTGGTTCGTCAGTTTTTTATGAAAAAAAAAAAGGTTTTTTGGTTAAAATTTTTTTTAAAAAAGAAAGAAAATTAGATTATTAATTAATTAATATAATTCTATTAATAAATTTTTTCATCATATAATTATACTAATTAATAATATACTAATTTTTAAATATAATTATACCAATTAAAAGGTTTTTGGGGTTAAAAAAATTTAAGTAAAAGAAAATTATGTTATTAATATTAATAAATACTAATATAATTCTATTAATTCTATTAATATATATTAATATTAATATTAATAATACATAATTATCAATATTATAAATACATAATTATCAATATTATTAATACATAATTATGTTATTAAAACAATTGAGTGATCAAACTAAATATTTTTAAACATCATTGAGGAATTTTTAAATATAATTATACCAATTAATAATATTAATAATATAATTAATAATTAATTAATATAAAGTTATTTGTATAATTTAACAATATTTGTTTAAAAGTTAGTTTTATAGGAGTAAATAAAAAAAAAGATTTTTGAGAAAGAAAATTAATCAAATCATAACAATTTTAAAATTTTTCACAATAGAATTATATTAATTAATTCATAGAATTATATTAGTATTTATTTAATTTTTAAACACATCAATGAGGAATTTTTAAAATCAATTCTCCCTTTATTAGTTATTTCACACTTAATAATATAATTTAGTTTAATTGCCTTGATTTTTGTATTAAAAAATAGTTATAATTATTAATAAAGGGAGAATTGATTTTAAAAATTCCTCATTGATGTTTTAAAAAATTAAATAAATACTAATATAATTCTATGAATTAAGTAATATAATTCTATTGTGAAAAAATTTAAAATTGTTATGATTTGATTAATTTTCTTTCTCAAAACTCTTTCTTTTTGTTTACTCCTATAAAACTAACTTCTATACAAATATTATTAAATTATACAAATAAATTTATATTAATTAATTATTAATTATATTAATAATATTATTAATTGGTATAATTATATTTAAAAATTCCTCAGTGATGTTTAAAAATATTCAGTTTGGTTCCTCAATTTTTTTAATAACATAATTATGTATTAATAATATTGATAATTATGAATTAATAATATTAATATTAATATATATTAATAGAATTAATAGAATTATATTAGTATTTATTAATATTAATAACATAATTTTCTTTTACTTAAATTTTTTTAACCCCAAAAACCTTTTAATTGGTATAATTATATTTAAAAATTAGTATATTATTATTAATTAGTATAATTATAATAAATAAAATTTATTAATATAATTATATTAATTAATTAATAATCTAATTTTATTTCTTCTTTTTTTAATTTTTTAACCAAAAAACCTTTTTTTTTAATTTTTTGATAAAAAACTGACGGACCAATAGGGAGCTGCCTCGTGGCAGGTCAATGGCGCCAGTCAAACAGGCGCCACTCCACCAGAGAGCGCCACGTGTCGCTGACCTTTTTTTTTAGCCAAAAAATTTTTTTTTTAAATTTTTTTTTCATATTTTCCGCACCAATCATGACCTACCACGTGGCAAGTCAACAAGTCAATGGTGCCAGTCAAACTGGCGCCACTCTAGTCAACAAAAAAATAATATTTTATTCAAAAATAGGTTAATTTGATAAATTGTTTCAAAAGTAGGTTATTTTGGTATATAGTTTCTAAAAGTGGGTTACTTTGAAAAAAAAGCCCCATGCAATGGGTGAGCTATTTCGCTTTAAACTCATATTTTGGCATCAGTGTGGCATCAAAACACAAATATTTTTCATTTTTCTTACAACAACATGAACCTTAGCTGCAATATGACTCCGCTTATTTTATGTTAAATTTTTAGGAGTGTTGATTCTTTTAACTATAACTCTAATAATAAATTTTAGAAAAACTTATGAGTGTAATTTAAAAAAATATATATTAATGTTGGTAGAGGTTTCATATTGATTGGTCTTTTGCCCCTTGAGATTTACTGATTTAGAAAAGAAAGAATGGTGCTTTTTAGTAACAAAGTTTGAATCTTACACTCCCTACCTGTATTTTGAATCTTTTCCATTAATAAAGGCTATTAGTTCTCTGTTCTCTAACATAATAGCCACATATGTTCTCTATTAGTTCTTTGTTTGGCATCTTATTGCATAATAATTTGTTCTGTTGAGGATTGTATTTGTCATGGGCTTCTTGAGCTTAACTGGGGACTGTCACCTTGATGCAAAAGGATTATGTCACAAGTTGATTTTATTGTGCTGCTGTGGTTTGTAATTGTCACGAGTTGAGTGAGCTTAACAAGTGTGTCTTTGAGCTGAATTGAATGAGATTATTTTGAAGACAATTGGGCAGTCTGCATATATAAAACTCATCAATGTTCAGAACCTGTTGCAAAAAGAACTTCTATGCTGCTGCAGCTTGATACTCAATGTCTCTGGTGTAGGCATTTTGTTTTGTCACAGGTTGGATGGGCTCCTTATTTTGCTTAGGCATATCTTTAGCAAATTGTATAGACGGTGATGATGTCTTTTCTATACATATAGTCAATGTAAATGTTACTAATGTATTTGGTTTGAGTGCCTCTTACACACTTAAATTTTTTTTGGAAAAAAAAAAAAACTTAATACTCTATACCAGAAATGCATGAGATTCTCAGTGGTTATATAAAAATACAAAGACCTAACACTGCGATGTACTAAATAAAAAATAGAGATCAAGGTATAGAAATAGACATATAAAAAGGGTGATAAAAAGCAAATACAAATTTACATGAATAAAAACTCTACTCTTATTACATGTCTCTTGCTCCTACACAAATAAACCACCAGCATGAATAATGTTGAACTATTATTATTAGTTACTGATTTAATATTTTAAAAAAATTAAAAAAAAGTGTTAAATTGTAAGAGATCTCTCAGTTGTTTCTGTTCTTCCAATGACAAACAAACCATAAACCTGACAATTATTAGAAATTTCAGTTTGGTTTCAATTTTTATTACCTTAATTGGCATTTAGTTTCAAGGTTGCAACATTAATTGACACTTATTTAAATTAAAAAATGATTCTTCCATGTTATAATTAATAGCTGCTAACAATTTTGCAGAGCTATTATTTTTATTAGCATTTTTTAATTCTCCTAACCGACAAACTGCAGTGCAGGCTGCTTATGAGTTGCTTAACCATAAGCAACCGTTGCTTATAAGATTTTATCATTGGAGCTGTGCTTGTGATTGCTTAAAATCTAGCAAAGTTGCTCATGTAAGCAACCCTTTCTTGAGTTGCTTATCTATTAAAAAACATTATTTTTGAAAGATTCAAGCCAACATTAATTGAATGAAGATAAAATAAATTCAATAGCAAATAAAAAATAAAAAAAAAATGAGGTTGCTTAAGGGTTGCTTATTGTATATAGCATTGGAGTGAAAAATGAATGGGTTACTTAAATATGATATGGTATTGTGGGGTCCACAATGTGGCCTACTTAAGCAACCAAAGTGGGTTGCTTATCATTTAGCATTGAAGATACTCTTAGTTAACGATATATTTTTCAGTTAATTAACATTTAGCATTTGTTAGCGTTTATTTAAATTTATGAATGGTTATTCACATTATACCACATGCAAAGGTTTTTGAAGAGTTTCATTTTATGCTACTGTCCAAATATACCAAAATAAAAAGAAAAAATCACATGTTTATTTTACAAAAAAACATTACTGGATCAATTCTACATTTTTATCAATTAGTTTGACCAATGTTTCAAATTTTAATACCATTCATTATGAATATTAAACCAATTTTACATTTTCCTATTTTAAGAGTCGTTTATATCTTTCAGATTTCTGTGATTTTTACATTTTTATGTGTTCTTAGATGTAATATCTTTGATGTTGAGAATTTATATAAATTTACCTACTATTTATAATTTGATTATTTCCAAATAAATATTCACATGTTTGTGCTTTTAGGATACCTTTTTGTAAGAGGCTAAATCTTTAAAAATCTGAAAATTAAAACATGTTTACAAATATTTTTTACTATTTATAATATGCTTTGAAGTTGGAACAATTTGTATTTTAGTGTCTAAATTTTCAAACATAATTTATAAAAAGAAAAAAATAGAGACAAGTGAAGAAATAAATAAATGATACACTTTGAATTTTTTTGTTTCAAACCTTCGTCCACCACAGCGAAAAGGAATTTTCCACATGATTACATTCGAAAATCCATCCTATTATTTCATATATCTAACTCAATTTTTTATATATATTTCCCACTTCAAATAGATCTCATATTTAAAGTCGTTATTCTATTTATTATTCATATATTTAGAATTCAAAAATATAAATAAAAAATAATATTATTCATATATATGAATATCCCGTGCCTCGCACATGTATGTTAATTTTATTGTAAGAAAGCTAACATACATTTGGATTGACCTAATTACCAAATTGCCGCAAAAGTTATCAAATTAGCACTAAGGCAATACCTAACATGACCTAAAATCAGAGCATTTATTTCTATACGGAAAGCCTTAATTGATAAATATTAAAGGGTTTTCTAATTTGTTTATAAATCTTATGTGTTGCGGCTTCTTCTCCTGCTCAATCCAAACGGTTTCAATCTCATCTCAGCCCGACTTCTTTTTTTTTTTTTATAACAGAAATTTAGGGTGAGGGGATGGTGCCCCAGTCCAGGCAGGGAAGACCTTCGGGCTCTATGAGCACTTATAAAAAGATTTACATTTATCTCACCTTAAAGAAACTAGTAGGGGCTCGAACCTGCAACCTGTCAGATACGAGACCCTGTCATGCTCCACTAGACCAACCCCCTAGAGGTTCATCTTTGCCCTACTTCATCACTACAAGAACAACAACTATGTTGTATTTTCTTTTGTTTTGTTTATGTTACATTCGCATAGAAATTACTTCTTCAATTCAACTTCCGTAAGATTATTTACAAGTTTTTTTGGTCTGGTAATACTGAATTTAAGAATTTTCCTCCCGCATTTTTTATGTAATATTATTTATCCTTGATAAGTAGTTGGGCTAAGTATTTTAATTTTAGGAGTTGCAATGCTTACTAACTTTTTTTATTTTTAATATATTTATAAATTCTTTGTGTTGCAGGTCCTTCTCCTGCTCTATCTCAATGTTCTCAATTTCACTCTCCCCTACTCCAACCCCACACTAAGTATTTTTTTTTCTTTTACATTTGTTGATAAATGAATAGTACGTATTGTTATGTCACCTTTTAAACCAACTAGTACTGAACCTGTGCCATGTACGGGATAAATGTTGGCTTCAGTAAATTTTTATAAAATATTTTAATTTTTTTATTATATAAGAAACAATACTTTTTAAAAAAAAAATTATATAGTTCATTGATCATATACAACAATTTTTAAGTTAATAATTATTGTTATTCATTATAAATAGTTGATTAAATATGTGATTAATCGTCATCATTAAAATAGGATACATGAAAAAAGTAAATTATGGGAATGTAAGAGACTAATTTAAATAATTATTATTAAACAATTTATCTATCAAACTAAATTAAGAGCTGGTCATAAAATCTTAAAAAATAAAGACACATGTTTTTTGAAATGTCATTTGTAAATATATATTTTTAAAAATAGTGTAATGTTATTTGTTGTAACACCCCAATTTTTACTGCTTTCTAATATTGGTAATAAACATATAAATGTTTATATTTTTATCTGAGACTTAGAAAATGATTTTGGATAAACAAATGTCATTTCCATGTCATGTTTAATATCATAAGGTTACGATGAAATTTTGGGTTGAAAATTCAGACGGAACCCGGTCTGCGTTTTCAATGGCAATAAAAGTTTACTGCTCGGAAAACCTAATTTTAATTCGTGAACGAGATGAATAATGTTTTTATCATATTTGCTATGATATTGGAAGTTTTGAAAATTTTAGCATAAAAACATAATATTATATTTGTTGCGGGCGAAAACGTAGAAATATATATAGGAAAACCTGAGTCAGATGAACCAGGGGGTTAGCAACAGAGTTGGGATGACTGATGTGACTGATGTGACAAGCATTTATGACTATCCTATCCGAATCATAATGGCCATAATGGCACATAAATGCCATTAGATATTTTAGCATGGAAAAGACCATTTTACCCTTGGTTTTACATGGAATTAACAAATGTGCCATTGGTGGATTTGACCAAATTACCCCCCAAACCCCACGGCTCCACCATCAATAATAACATACTTAGGCAAATTTTCAACTCACTTATATCATCTTCATGAACCAAAACTCATTTCTCTCAAGAAACCCTAATCGGGTAAAAACTGAATCGGGTACGTTTGTGCAGAGATATATCGGGAAACAGACCGACAAGTCATCTATGATGACTCAAGAGGAATGAATCATCATGGTGAGTCATGGTGATAATTTACTCTAGTCATCGTAACGACAAAGAAAATATCTAGATATTTTGAACATTAACCTAACCTAAGTCTGGTTAAATCTAATTGAGGTTAACTAACCATGATTTGCAACACAAAATATCTCCTTCCTTATTTGTGGTGTGTAACATGACCACACCCCCTAAACACCCTCATCCACACATTTTCTAAGGCTCCAAGGCTGCCCACCCTTCACCATTTTTAACCATGTGTTCATCTTTCTTTTCAACCACAAAATTAACAAGGCTACATGACTTATTTCTCTACCACACATCATCTTTTGATTCGATTTAAAACAAAATTTCTTTTGTTTATTCTCCTCTTCTCCCTTGCTTATGCGCCAGCCATCATCCTCCACACTAAACCATTTTCTCTTCATCATTCATCAAGAACACCAAGAGAACTAAGACAAACTCTCCTTACTCATCCGAATCTGTATCGAAATTATGACCCTTTTCTGTTTAAAACTTGAAAAACTTTCTACATGAAAGTTGTTTCTATTTCGCTCTTCTTTCCAACGAGCTAAAGATCATAAAAAACGGATAAGTATTTTGAGAGATATGCCCAAATTACCAAAACAACTCAAAATCAACAGCATCACACTAGAACAGCGGAAAGAAAGCCCTTTACGCTTATGTTATGATCTGAATCAAACCAAACCTTCAACGTCAAAGTTGTTCATATCCTTCTTACCTTTCCAACAAGATAAAGTTTGTAATTTTTAGATGAGTATATCGTGAGATACACTCATAAAACCACCACATCCTCAAAGCTGTCCCAAAACCTTCCATTTTTAACTAAGCTTGTTTTGATCACTCTTTTCATTTCTTCAATCAATAAGAGGTAAACACTCATCTATCATGATCATGTTGTCATCTCCTTCATTTATTTTATAAGTTTATGCCATGAATCATCATCATCATCCAATTTCATGAAGTTTTCTTCAAAAATCTCTAGAAAATCGTAGAAAAATCCATTTGATTTGAAACCAATTTCTATAAACTCATCTTGATGTCTATATTCATCATCTAGAAGCATAAACCCAAAAGAAATTTCTTCCCTATTTTTCCAAGCAAGGCCGAAACCTATGTGTTTGGGTGTAAATGGGTTTTGCTTCAACTTTTGATTAATAATGCATGATTTCATGTATTAAATCATTATGGGTATTAAATCGAAGTGATTGAGAAAACCAAATCAAATCCTAACCTATTTACCTTAAGAGGGCCGAAACCCTAATTTATTTGGTTAGGTGAATTTTGATTCAATTTTTGTCTTGTGACACTTGATTCCATCCTTATACAATTCATGTTTGTTGAATCCAAGAGATGGAGATCAAGTGAAATTTCTAACTCCAATTTAATTTCAAGGCCGAAACCCTAACTCATTGAGTTAGATGAGTTTGTTCAATGTTCTTGGTTCATAATCATTGATTTTGTCTTCGTCATATTTAAGGATCATTAATCCATGAGTTAGAAAATTTTTGACGTCCCTAGCCTAATTAACCTACGAAGACCGAAACTTAGCCATAGTGATTAGATGAATTGTGTTGTTTCATTTGTTGGTTTGAATTTAATTTGTTGTGAAGGACAAGTATTGTTTGTCGTTGTGAGTTTCGTGGAGGAATCAGGATTCCGAGAAGAAATTTACTGAGGAAATCTGTAACTTCAAGAGGTAAGGGGAAACTGTCTGAGGAGTTTAAGATAATCACATGTTATTTTTAGAGTTGTATTCTCTATGATTTTGAACCGTTTATTGTATAAGTGATTATATGCTTACTTGATTAATTGTGATATGTTGATTTACATGATTATAATTGGAGTGTTAAATTATAATTGTGATGAATGCTATAATTTGGATGTATGACATGTTATATTGTGGTGAAAGTATCTGCTGTTGAGTGACGGATTGAGAAACCTGATATTGGTCAGTGTTTAAATTAATTTGAGGATAAAAGCTTGATAAGCTTGAATAATTAATCAGAGTAATTAATTTGTGGGAATCTGAGAAAAGGTGGAATAATATTTTTGTGGAAAATATGTCAATAAGTGACAATAAGGGCGGAACTGTGAAAATTTTCACAGGCGCTAGTTTTTCCAAAATAAATTCAATTTTACTATAAAATGTTATTTAAAGTGATTAAGTTGCGAAAATAACGAAATATAGCCGTCAGAACAATTATTTTTGACAGAAAAGTCATTTAAGTTATAACAATACTTTTATGAAAATTTTTGAGAAAAAGGTTTTTATCTTATTTTATTATTATAAAATTTTATTTAGAAAGGACTTTTAAAAGTTGATGTTTATTGAGAACGAAATTCAGAAATGAAGGATTTAGACGGAAAAGAATTTATCTATGATTTCACGTTTTAACAGAAAAGGATTTCTGTAAAGGAGTTTTATTCAATGAAAACAATTCCGTTAAATTTGGATAAGTTTTCGGAGGTTTGGTTTTGTATTTGTTATTTCACTGAGCGAAATGTTTTAAAAAGGAAAAACGAACCTAGTGACTGAGACGTCGGGGTTCTAGTGTTCTGTTGACACGTAGATCAGGGATCTGTGTCATTGGACTAAGTGTCCTGAAAAGGTTTTGTGGACTGTGTGTCCTAAATTTGATGTGGAGAATGTGAATTCCATATCCGCGAGCCTAAAACTGGTGCATCAGTTTAGGGCTTTGCGATTGAGCACTCGGACTGTGTGTCCTGTGTTAAGTTTAAAACATTTGGACTGTGTGTCCTATGTTGATTTAAAGTGAAAAAGTCTTAATATAAAATTAAGCATGGTCGTGAGCTTTAGGCTTCGACAAGGGAAGACTATGACGACAAAGAAAACGAAACGAGAATAAAAGTTTTTCTCATGCTTTTTTGGCAGACGTGCCATGTGTTATGATCATTGAGTCCTGAGTGGATCAATTTATCTTTTATGGACTATGCTTCCATTTGATCATTGAGTTCTGAGTGAGCCAATGTATCTTTACTGGACTATGTTTCCAATTTAATGTGATGACTATTGGGTTCTCAGTGAGGCAATAGGTTATGGACAATAAACTCTATTGATCGCAGTAACTATTGTATTACGTATGGACCAATGTTACATTTGTGAACAATAACCTTGGTGTACTGAGTGATGACCAATGTGTTATGTGTTCTGTTGGACATTGTTTTATTTCGTTTTTACAATGGGCAATGTAAAGAGCTTGATCTGCTCAAAACGAAACAGAAAGTTGTGGGATCTCCGGAGACTAGGTATCAAATTAGAGCCCGAATATTGAAGTGTCATGCATTTTATAAAATGGCGATAACTGACGGGTATGAAACCCTTTTGATAAAATTATTCTGTTGTTTGGATAATTTTTGTATGATGTTAATACCTGGTATACGCTGTTTTGTGTGTCGCGCATGTGGTTGTCTTATCCAAACTCATATATTGGTATCTCACCCTTGCATATTTGTTTGTTGTTTCCTCTACTATGTGAAATAAATATTTGAGTAAAGATGAACTCCGAGGAGACGAATCTATCGTACTCAAGGATCAGATCCTTGACCTATGTGAATGCCGACAATAGTAAAGCTTGGGTGATCAAAATGGGAGTTTGGAGTGCCACTTACACCGGATCAGTTTGGATCGTTGAGGGTACCAATTCAGGACCTACATCACGTATGTATCAGACTTTGACCGTGGAGATACCTTTGCCACCTCTCTGGTTATTTACTGGTTTTCTTGCAGATCAGGAACTGTTAGTGTTCTGATACTTCTATAGTTCCAGAAGTAGAGGTATTCTCACTGGATATCCTAATAGGAAGGGAAAACCAGGGTGGTCTTCCCAACCGTGATTACTAGTATTGACCAGCTATAGGACTTTTGGTATCTTTTGAAGTAGTGGTACTTTGTTAGTCTGGATGTTTGGCTATTGAGAGTCATCCTTTTGAGTTGTGATTCTAAATTACCGCTACGTTATAATTAGGTATTTATTTGTTTATGTTATGACTTTGGGAGATGACCTGTTATGTGAAAGTCTAAGTGTAAAATTCTTATGATACCTATATATGTTATATAGTTGTATATTCTGTTGATGGTGTTGGATTGTATGTGGAGTAAAAGAAAAAGAAAAATTCTTATCACCATTTTTGAATAAGGATAAGTAACTAGAAGACATTATTTTCCGAAAGCAACCGGCAACATTTTATTGAGTGTTTTCCCCAACAAGTTACTTAAATGTGATACCCTGGGATGGGGGTATCGCATTAGTGTATTAGAGCTGGTCGAGTCTTTCGGGAACCTTGGGGAATAGGTCTGTTAGGTTTTTGTTGTGTGATCTCTTGTTCGACCTTGTTTGAATTGTTTCTTTGTTGAAACAATGTGTGTTGACACACAAGTACGTATGTTTTGATGGGTTCTAATTGGGTTGAGACCTTGTGAGAATTTGTGTTTGGTAAATGGTACTTATGTTCATGTTGACATGTTCATTAATTCCTTTGGGGATTGTGTCAGACATTTAAATGATGTACCTGTCATGGAAAATTTTTGGGAGAATTTTATGAGAATATTCCAAGTTTATACTCGCAGAGGATATTGAGTTTCTGATTGATCTAGTTTCTAGATTTAGTCAGATCTCAACCACTTCGTGTAGGATATCGCATACGAAGTTAACCGGGTTAGACTTCAAGAAATGGAATTTTCGTCCGTTTCTCGATAAGTTTGTCATCATCTTCATTGATGATGTTCTCGTTTACTCTAAGAGTCACGAGGAGCATGAGAGACCTCTATGTCAAGTGTTACAGATCACTCGCAAGGAGTTGTTGTATATTCAAAGATCGACTTGAGAACAAGTTATCACCAGATTGGAGTAAGGATTTATTAAAGATTTTGTGCTGTTGACTCAACTTATGAGGAAAGATCAACTCTTCGTGTGTCTGAGAGATTGACCAAGTTATCAGAAATCGTACTGATTCAAGGTGACCATACTAAGCAAGTCATAAGAGACCTTTGTACTTGTGAGAAACCAAGGCGAATAGATTTGAATCTTCAACCTTAGGTGAGAGTCTCGGGATTAAGAAAAAAATTCTTATATGTACTATTTATTCCTTATTGACAATTGTTCCTCAAATTCCTATGGTTGTATTAGACAATCACAGCGGTACATTTTGTACAGACCAAATTCATTTTTTTCTGATCTTGATTTAAAGTCTATCCCGACTTATCAATTGGTTCTGATAGTTTGGATATTTTCATATTTCTTTGAAAATATGTTATGAGTGTTTCTTGAGTTGTGTAACACAGATGGTTTCTTGATAATAGAAGTTTCCTGTGTGGATATATGCCTTGACAGGTACTTTTGTTTTGATGATGAGCAAAAGGGAAATTTCAAGTCCAAGGACCAACACGCAAATTCAACTAAAGGATCAAATTGCAAAAAGCGTGAAAAGGACTTAAGTGCAAAAAGCACCAAAAAGTCAAACAAGCAGTCAAGATGGGGCAAAATGGGAATTTCAGTATTTGTATTGCTTGTTTTAGAAGATGTGTGTAAATGGTAAGTAGAGTTCTCAATTTAATATTGGTCTCACACACGCACATTTAACATGTGCTTAAAAGGATTATAACATGTGTTAAAATCTGACATTTAATGATGAAAAGCAAATATTTTCAAAACTAATATTAAAATATTTAAAAAAATAAATAAATCTCAAAGATGCTTTTCCTTATTTTTAAAAGATAATTAATTTCCTTTTTAGGGAAAATAATTTTGAAAAGGTTTTAATGCTTCAACGTTAAAATTGATATTAAATTCAAATGACCAGATCTTGCACATGTTGAAATGCTTCTTCAATGTTAAAATTGCCTTCAATAGCAAACAGATTAGAACTTTAAGGTGATTCTCTAATTGCCTTACTTATACTCAACGTGCATATCTCTTTCCAATAGCAAAAACCAAATTTTGATGGGATTTAACTCTTTTAATAAGGAAACAAATAGAGTCAGAATATTTGAACATTCATTTGTCATTCAAAATTAATTTGCTGTTGAGTTTATGTATTTACACGTTTTTTTTTATATATGACTTGGCAATGAAATGTTAAATTGTAAAAGATTTTCATTAATGGAAAATTCAAATCTGATCGAGGCATTTACTTGTGATTTCCAACGTTCACATTGCCCAGCTTTAATTACATGAGTCACACGTTTCTTTTCTATGGAAATTAAATGATTTTTTTTATAGCAAAAATTATCATGCGTATTAAATGAATTAAAACATGTGCCTGGAAATATCCAAATGCTGCAACGTTCATATGATCATTGGCATATAAAAGGGAAAAAGATTTGCAGCTTGAAATACATACACGAGACAGGAGAGGAAAACATTTTTTTTTGTGTTGTGTGTGAACAATTTTGTTATTCTCATTCTAAAATCACTTTGAGTCATCACTTGTTACAACTCTACTATTTTCTCTCTGTGCTAAAACTCTGATAATCATTTTCTATACTACTCTTTTACACTATCACTTGACCATATTATTTTGAGAGTTCTACACACCATATAGATGTTGTTATCTTGTGCTTCAATTTGTTTTCATTTGCACTATTAAGAGTGCTTTATCTTGATAAGAGTCGGATTGACTCAAACCGCATTTTTGGTTACCAAACAAGAGAGAGTATATCTTTTGGGATATTTTTGAGGCTCTTACACAAGGGATTGTATGTCTTGTGATTTGTGTTAAGGGTTCTCTGAATTGTAAAGATTCTAGCTGTGCCTGTTTAAAAGCTAGTGTTTGAGGCTCTTACACAAGGGATAGTATGTCCTGAGATTTGTGTTAAGGGTTCTCTGTTTTG
Organism: Echinosophora koreensis; assembly: GCA_035048595.1. Lineage (NCBI taxonomy): Eukaryota > Viridiplantae > Streptophyta > Magnoliopsida > Fabales > Fabaceae > Echinosophora > Echinosophora koreensis. Next base: position 1,701,242 of record JAPCYP010000025.1, on the reverse strand, counting down.
TAAAGGTTCTAGTTGATCCTATTAAAAACTAGAGTTGATTGAAAACCCTTGGTGGTATTGCCTTGGGGACTGGACGTAGGCCACGTGGGTAGTCTGTGGCCGAACCAGGATATATCGTGGTGTTCATCTTCTTTCCCTATCTCTTTTACTTTTGTTTTGTCTTTTGCAAAAATGCTTTTACTTGCACACGACAACGATTTAATTTGAAAATAATATTCATCCGCTGCAAATTCTGTTTATACTTTAAAAAGAGTTTTGAGTTATCGAAAAAGTTATCATTTTTTATTTAAAACCCAATTCACCCCCCCTCTTGGGTATGGTTGCCACGGCCAACATCCTGATGGAACTTAGTCTAGTCACTTTTACTTTTGGTAATTGTGATCCAGTCTGAATTTTTGGCTCGACTGTTTTCCTTTTAAATCGTCGTTTTGTAAGTTTCTGGTACAAATTTAAAATCCTCTTGAGGTTAGGAATTGTTCATCTTTTGATTTCCTAACACGATGGAAGTTCTTGTGAAAGAAGAAACTTTATTTGAGTCATGTTTGTAAACATGTATTAGCTATGCATTTTTACACTCACAAACTTATTTAATAATCTTTTTACATATTGGACACTCGTATCTTTCAGATTGGTCAAATTATTCTTTGTGCTTTCTTGTGAAAGTGAAATCAAGAAATTTCTTGTCTTGAAGGTCTCTTTTCAAATTATTGTGAGTAGATTGACGAAGTCGACACCTTTTTACCTACTTAGGTCCACTGTGTAGTGGAAAAGCTAATAGAAGTATGTATCAGAGGACTGATCCAACTTCATAAAGAATCTTCCAGCATCATTCTGAATAAAGCCCCAAAAACTTTCCTCAAGTGTTGGGCAAAGTTTGCATCGAGCAGTAAGAACCAAGTTGAAGTTAATGTTCAGCTTATCTTCTTGAGTTCGATGGATAAGTAAGAAAAGAATTGATCCTTAGAAGGTTAGTTGGGAGTAAGTGTAATACCTAAGCACGACAAGAGATGAGTGGATTTTTATTAAGGTGTAGATGTGACTAGTAAGTTGAGAATTTTTAGGATTAATATCTGTAAGTAAGATGATTTCAGGAGATTTTATCATGATCGAGGCAGAGTTCGCTAATGGAAATCTAGAGCAATGATCAAATGCTCGTAGATAAAATTTAATTGTATGATTTGAAGGATTACAGTAAAGTGTTTATAGTAGTTTTACCTCAGCTGAATGTGAGTGGAAAGGAGGAGTTCTTGTGTAACACTAAGTGTTAGAAAATTTCGAAATTTATGAGTTATATAGATTCAACTAGAAGTGATTCCTTTTGGTTTAGTTACATTAATAAGTGCAATAAATTATTGAAATAGACAACTATAAACACAAGAAGGGGGGTTGAATTGTGTTTATCAGAAATTAAAATAAAGTTGAAAACTTTTCGCACACAGAAGCTAGGTTCAGACAAGTGTAAAACAACTTACACAGACAGGTGACCTGTCTGGTGTATTTGACAGAAAAGCACACAATCATACAAAGGGAAAACAAGTTTGATATTCATACTATTAACCCTTTAGTTAGAAAGCAGATAGTATAATCAAAATAACTAAAGAGATTAAGGGAAGAGAGATTAACATAGCTATTTATCCTGGTTCACTCTTTAACACAAAGTGCTACGTCCAGTCCTTGGCAGCACCGAGTTTTATCCACTATAACTGAGCAGGTTACAGACTCCAAGTATTGTTTGCACACCTAGCCTCTTCAGGCTCCAAGACAAGTATTCTTTGCTCACTTAGCCTCTTCAGGCTCACACAGGTTTGTTTTGAGAAGTTTGTTTGCAATAAATACAATCAGACAAACAGTTCTTTCACTAACACTCAGAGAGTGGATTAAATGTAGACTTAGGAAAGACTGCGTAATAACTTCAAATGATTGAAGAATACAGATTGAAAGAATGAAGAATTAAATGAACAGAGTAATGGCTCTTTAATGCTTTGTAATCTCTGATGTCTTCATCTTCAATGACTTCAGTATTTATAGCCTTCAAGCATTTAAGATCTGTTAGAGACATTCCTTCCAACGATGGCTTCAAGCAGAGCTTCATTAAATGCAATAGAGTCGTTCTGGGCAGACATTAATGCAATAGGGACGTTGGTTGTACTCTAACATGTAGGATCGTGGCTTTATGCATCGTGCAGTAGCCAAATCAGAGTTGTGCAAAATGCTTTTGTACTTTGTAGAGTATATTTCCCTTTTCGTGTAATAACCAAGAGTACTAGAGAAAAAAGCATGTTGGAAACATTCTTTAACTGGATGTTATCTCGGACTTCCTAGGTTGCTTGTGAAATTGACCTTCTGAATTTCTTGATAAGCGTGAGAAATAGTTTCAGAGTCTTCTACATGAGGGGACTGCTTCTAAAAGCTTTTTGTACTCGAGTTCCCATCGAAGAACCTTAGACGAGTAGGAGAACTTAGCAGAGACAGGTTGAAACTAAATTGCAGAAAGTCAACAATCCTATCAGACAGGTTGACTTTTGCTTATCCAGACAGGTTGTCATACATGTGGGCAAACAGGTGAGTCTTACTATTATGAACTGCGCACTAAGTAGACAGGTTAGCAACCACAAAGTAGGTTAATTAAATCATTAACCAATGTTTAGTTTTCATCAAAACTTAGGGAAATGCACACAGACATTTAGAGACTTAACAATCTCCCCTTTTTTTATGATGACAAACATTCAGTTGATTTAGTGAACCTTAGAAAATATCAACATCAGAGAGAACAGAATTCAGACAAGTTGAAATTTTCTAAAACCAGAAGTATTGTGCAGACAGGTGCACTTAGGTACATTTCTAAATTTCAATCAGCATAGTATCAGAGTCAATATCATTAATATTAGAGATATGCAGCTCAAGTTCAATTTTAACTTAATCATCTTAACTTTTACTTTCCCCCCCTTTTGTCAACAACAAAATGGAACATACAGAAAAAAAATAAAGAACATAGATGATAAAAGAACACTGATTTTCATTCATCATAAGCTTTTTAAGTACAACGCAAACTATTATTATTATTTTTTAACAACCAAAACTACCTAGGCTGACTAAAAAGCAAAAACAGAAAGTCAACTCTCTTTTCTAAAAGCAGCCTAGCACGCCTTTCTTCATCCAATTGTCTTCTGACTTCTTCTAGCTTAGTTCTAAGCAAATTGAAGCTATGTAAGTCCACCATCTGAAAGGAAGGGGCTTCTGTAAACAGGCTAGTTGAGGCAGTAGACAGGTCTGGATACCAAGGCAATGCTAAAACTGGGGGTGCCTTAGGTACAGAGAAAGGTGAAGAAATACAGGGAAAGATATATTGATGAAGGGTTCTGAAATAAAAGAAAGGAAGAAAAGCTATCTTAAATAAGGGATTGATTCTGACTAAGTCAGTATCAGGAGAAGAAAAGACAAAGGAAAGTCTCTCAAACAGAGACAGACGAGCGACTTTAATCTGTATAGGAGGCGGAAGAGGCTGTTGGGCTAAAATAGATGGAGGTATAGGTAACAAGGAATCTATATGACAGAAAAAAGAGTTTGATCCTATTACTAAAAGAAAGAAATACTTAGACCTATTAGGTATCATTACAACAGAGGCAGGATAGTGAGTTCTAGCCAATGTTCTAATGAACACAACAATAGGGGGATAAAAGAAAATCTCCCTATAAGGGTTAAGAATATGAGATGGAGGAGAGGGAATGACAGACAGATGAGAGACACTTGCAGTCATCAGAGATTGAAGATCACTCACAAACAGTCTTGATGATATGCCAGATTGTTCTTTGGGAGTTGAGTCCCTGTGAACAACTGTGTACTGACACATATCAGACACAACATCATATGATGATGTGTAGGTTTGGTGAGAGGAGACAGGTGAAGGAAAGGGAGAAGCAACTGACAAAGGTTGAACAAAAAGAGCAGATGGGGAAGAAACAAAAGAATTGTGGATACCTTGGTGAAAGGGAGAAGATGGTGCAGAGGGGATAGAAGGAAAGATTATCTGATCTTCAGATAGCTTTAGCTTCTTCTTTGAAGGAGACATAGTGTCAGCTTCAGTTTGAACAACTGTCTGAGTCCCACCAGACAGGTCAGCAGTAGTTGCAGCAGCAACAACATCTTCAGCAGAGGGTCCTTCTGCAGGGATTTCTTCCCTTTCAACATGAGCCACTATTGGCACTGGGTAGCCTGTCCTTCTTTTTCTGGGAATGATTCCCAAATCAAGAGGCTTCTTCTTTTGTTGGGTTGTGCAGATGCAGCAACAGATTCCTCAGCTTCACTTGTCTTCCTCTTGGGAGAGGGTTTCCTCAGCTTGAACCTTAAAGGCTCAACTGTTTCAGCAGTTTCTCCAGAAGTTGATGGTTTCTCTACCTCAGGTGTAACGCCCAAGGGGGGTGGCTCGACCAGCTTTGATACCACTAATGTAATGCCCAAGGGGGGTGTTACATCAGGTCTCTGGTATTGTCAGGCCACCTTTCCATAAGGCTTCCAGATTCTTTCAGAGATAGGAACCTCTGATTCATCAGTGGAAACCACTGGTTCCTCCATTTTCTCCTTCTGCTTCTGCTCAGCAGCAGGCTTCTTTTTCTTTTTCTTCTTATCTTCCTCTTCATCCTTCAGAGGGATACCTTCAATGTCCATCATAGACAGGGCCTTCCTGTCAAGGGGAAGTGACATGTCCACAAAATGAACATCACTGGGAATAGGTCTGCATGTTGGTCCTTTTGATTAGAGTTTCAAGGTACATATAGATGAGATCATTGATGTCTACCTTGATTCTGTGAATCAAGTGGTACAAAGCAAATCTGTCCATCTTGGTCACACTATCTCGTGAGCCTTTCCTATGCATCACACATTCCAGCAGTAGCTTGTGCAAGAATCTGCACTTTGGCACCATGCCTATTGGCTTCTTGTTCTCAGGGTTGGGAACACCGTAGACAGCTATGTTGACATTCTCAACTCCCTCCTGATCTTCCCAGTCAGGTTTGAAAGCAGCTCCAATCCTTGGGCATTTTGTAACTAGCTCCAGAGAGCTGATGGGGAAAAGAAGGGTTTTGTCCATCATTCGAGCTTTAAAACTTTTGGCTCCATCATCCTTGCTGGTGACGACCACAGCATTTGTCCAGAAATCTTTGACAAGCTTGGGATGAACAAACTCCTTAATGTCAAAGAAAGGAGTCCACTTGGAGTATTCCAACTCTTCAGTGACATCCATACCCCATTTCTTCAACTGTTGAAGATCAACAGTCTTTCCAGGTAAGATCTTCTCAACATCAGCAACCTTCATGTTGTATTTCTCAGCAATTTCTGTTGAAGAGAGATGCTTTGTAGATGCCATTTTTTTAGAGAAGGAGTTCCGAGGGTTTTGGAAGAGTAAAGGGTTTGAGAGAGGAAAAGACGAAGACAAAACGACTTTAGGGATTTGAAAAGGTAAAGGTTGAACCTTTCTGATTATTTGCCTTTTATAGCAATAAAGGCAGGAGAGAGAAAGAAAACATTTTTAATTTAAAAAACGGCACGATTTTTGTGGGGAAATGTAGCGCCCACTTAAGATATAATGAAAACATGGTTTCGAGATTAAAAACTGCCATGCACATGATTAGCTTCAGATTAATAAATGGTATTAAATAATTAATAACATTTCAATAAAACTGTTGAGTTCTTGCATAGTGACTCAGTAGAGTCAGACAGATAATCATAGACAGGTGATATAAAATCATAAGACAGGTAGCATAGACAGGTCAATACTTAGACATTTCATTCAAAAATGCAATGCATGTTTAAATTATCTCTAATAAATAAGAACCTTTCTCTGCTAATGGTTTAGTGAAAATATCAGCTCATTGATTTTCAGTTTTAACAAACTTAATATCAAAGATACTTTTTTGAACATAATCTCTTATACAGTGATGTTTTATTTCTATATGTTTAGCCTTAGAATGCTGAATTGGATTTTTAGTTAAGCAAATAACACTGGAATTATCACACCACACAGATATATTATGCTTATAAACAGAGTAATCCTCAAGTTGATGTTTTACCCATAAAAGTTGAGAGCAACAACTAGCAGCTAAGATATATTCTGCTTCAGCAATAGATAGGGCAATAGTTGTCTACCTTTTGCTTGACCAAGAGACTAATCTTGCTCCAATGAAGTGACATCCTCCACTGGTGCTTTTCCTTTCTATTCTATTTCCAGCAAAGTCAGCATCACAGAATCCCACTAAGCTGTATTCTCTAGTTCTTAAATATAGCAAACCAAGATTAGTAGTCCCAAGCAAATATCTAAATATTCGTTTAACAGCTTTAAGATAAGATTCTCTTGGATCAGATTGAAATCTAGCACACATACAGACACTAAATTGAATATCAGGTCTGCTTGAAGTTAAGTATAATAAAGATCCAATCATACCTCTGTAAACAGTTTGGTCTACCTTTTTACCTTCATCATCTTTACTTAGTTTTGCATTGGGTTGCATGAAGTTTTCATCAGTTTAGCACTTTCCATCTTGTACTTCTTAAGTATCTCCTTGATATACTTTTGTTGATGGATGTAGATTCCATCACTTGTCTGTTTGATTTGTAATCCAAGGAAGAACTTTAATTCTCCCATCATGCTCATCTCAAATTCTGCTTGCATTAGCGTGGAAAAATCCTTGCATAACTTTCCATTAGTTGCTCCAAAAATAATATCATCAACATATATTTGGACTATGATGAAGTTCTCTTTAGAACTTTTCTTAAATAAAGTAGTATCTGCTTGTCCTCTAGTAAAACTATTATGCATGAGAAAAGAACTTAATCTATCATACCATACTCTAGGTGCTTGTTTTAAACCATATAATGCCTTTTTAAGTTTAAAAACATGATCTAGTTTATCAATATCTTCAAAACCAGGGGGTTGCTTAACATATACTTCTTCTTCAATTATACCATTGAGAAAAGTACTTTTTACATCCATTTGAAAAAGAGTGATTTGGTGTTGTGCAGCATATGCCATCAGAATGCGAATAGCTTCTATTCTAGCTACAGGTGCAAAGGTTTCAGAATAGTCAATACCTTCTTGTTGGTTATAGCCTTGAGCTACTAACCTTGCCTTATTTCTGACAACTTTGCCATTCTCATCCAATTTGTTTCTGAAGACCCATCTTGTTCCAATGATAGACTTGTTTTTGGGCTTGAAGACAAGTGTCCAGACATCATTTCTGGTGAACTAGTTGAGTTCTTCTTGCATAGCAAGAATCCAGCTTTCATCATCAAGAGCTTCTTCAATGTGCTTTGGCTCTATTTCTGACATGAAGGCCACATTGCTTGATTCCCTTAAAGTGGATCTGGTTCTCACTCCTTCTGAGGGATTTCTAATAATAAGATCCTTAGGATGATGAGTTTTGAATTTCCAGTCCCTTTTAAGATCATCATGAAGATCTTGACTTGTCTGTTGACTTGTCTGCTCCACTTGTCTGACTGGTTCATTTTCAGGTTCTGTCTTGGTCAGGTCAGGTTGTTAATTTTCTGGCTTATTTATGTCAAGACCTGCAAGATCATCTTCTAGATCTGATAATTCCTTATCAGTCTTTAAACCATCATTAAATTTAACAAGAGCAGATTCTTCAATGACAGAAGTTCTAGAATTATAAATTCTAAAGGCTTTAGACATTTCAGAATAGCCTACAAAGATACCTTTATCTTCTTTGGAATCAAACTGTCCAAGTTGATCCTTAGTATTTAGAATGAAGCATTCACAACCAAATACATGAAAGTAAGAAATGTTGGGGCTTTTTCCTTTCCACAATTCATAGGGTGTCTTCTTTAGAAAAGGCCTAATGAGTATTCTGTTTTATACATAACATGCAGTGTTTACAGCTTCTGCCTAGAAGTACTTAAGGAGATTATTCTCATTGAGCATAGATCTAGCCATCTCTTGCAGAGATATGTTCTTTCTCTCAACCACTCCATTTTGTTGAGGAGTTCTAGGTGCAGAGAAATTGTGAGAGATTCCATTCTCCTCACAGAATTGTCTAAACTGCTCATTTTCAAATTCCCCCCTATGGTTACTTCTAAGAGTAGAAATATAGAAACCCTGCTCATTTTGTACTCTTTTACAAAATACTGAGAAAGCCTTAAAAGACTCATCCTTGCGGGTTAAGAATACCCATGTAAATCTAGAATAGTCATCGACTATGACAAATCCATATTTTCTTCCAGCCAAGCTAGCAACACTAACTGGTCCAAATAGATCCATGTGTAACAACTGAAGAGGTCTAGAGGTTGATACTTGGTTTTTAGATTTGAAACTTGATTTTACTTGTTTACCTCTCTGACATGCATCACACAAAACATCTTTCTTAAAACTAATATCAGGCAATCCTCTCACAAGGCTATCCTTTTTCAATTTTGAAATTAGTTTCGTACTAGCATGTCCTAGTTTCTTATGCCATAACCATCTTTCATCCTCTTTAGACATCAGACAGGTTACACTTTGATCTGAGAGACCAGTCAGTTCAATCTTATACAGATTTTGTTGCCTTTTAGCTGAAAAGAGGGTTTTGCCACTGAGGTCTTCAACTATGCATAAATACTTGGTAAAGGAGACATCAAATCCACTGTCACATAATAGACTCATGCTAAGCAAATTGTGTTTTAATCCTTTAACCATAAGAACATTAGATATAGAGGGAAGAGGAGGTTTACCACCAATAGTACCAATGCCTATAACCTTCCCTTTCTGAATTCCTCCAAATGCAACATGTTCTCCTTTCTTAAGTTGGAGGTCTAGGAACATAGACATTTCTCTTGTCATGTGTTGCGAGCAACCACTGTCCAGGTACCAGCAGTGGTGTTTTTCTTTGTCCTATTGAGGACATCTCCTTATCTGAATCTGAGTCAATGTTGGCCATCAGACAGAGATTAGCTTCTTCCTCTGTCTCTTCATCATCAGAAGATGTTGACTCCAGATCCTCCCAAGTACCCATAATACCTTTCTTCTTCTTTTTGAAGAACTTCTTATGAGGGGCTTTCTTGAGTTGAGGACATTCAGCTTTGATGTGACCAGGCTTCTTACACTCATAACAGACAATTGAACTCTTGTCTGTTGAAGTGAATTCTTTGAAGTTCTTGTCCTTGTTGAACCTTCTGAATGGCTTATCCTTTCTGAACTTCTTTTTCTCTAAGAGGAGCTTTATCTTTCTGGTTAGGAGAGATAACTCTTCATCACTTTCAGAATCCTCGGGTTCAGACAGGTCAGCATCACTGGATGACTCGTCTGCCTTCAGAGCTTTTGAAGCCTTTGATGATTTTTTATCAGCCTTCAGAGCAATTGACTTGCTCTTCTTAGTTGTAATATCATCTCCAAGTTCTTGCTCATGAACAGTGAGTGTACCAAGAAGTTCATCCACAGTCAAGGAAGTAAGAACCTTGGCTTGAGAGATAGCAGTTACCAAAGGTCTCCACTGCTTAGGTAGGCTCCTTAGTATCTTTCCAACCTTCTTAGCATTAGAGTGAACTTTACCAAGAGACTTTAGGCCATTTGTGATAGTTTGGAATCTTCCTATCATCTAAGCAACAGATTCTCCTTCCTCCATGAGAAACAGTTCATACTTTCTGACAAGTTTGGCAATTTTTGATTCTTTAACTCTGGTTGTTCCTTCATGTGTGACAGCTAAAGTGTCCCATATTTCTTTAGCAGAATCACAGTCACAAACTTTTTCAAATTCTTCAGGACTGAGAGCACAAATGATGTGTATCTGGCTTTGTGATTCAGCTACCATTTTGTCTTTTCTGCAGGGGTCCACTGAACTTTTGGCTTGTCAGTGTTGTCATCATTTTTAGGAATGAATGGACCATCTGTGATGACATCCCACAGATCAGAGTTTGTAGATAGAATGAACCATTGAAATCTATCTTTCCAATAGTTGTAATTTTCTCCATTGAAGAATGGAGGTCTGGTTAAGGAAGCTCCTTCAGTCTGGTGACTCCCACTAGCTCCAGCAGCCATGTCTATTCTTCAGGACCTTTTACCTCTACACTGTTAGATGCTCAACCCAGAGGCTGAGCTCTGATACCAACTGAAATAGACAACTATAAACATGAGAAGGGAGGTTGAATTGTGTTAATCAGAAATTAAAATAAAGTTGAAAACTTTTCGCACATAGAAGCTAGGTTCAGACAAGTGTAAAACAACTTACACAGACAAGTAACCTGTCTGGTGTATTTGACAGAAAAGCACACAATCATACAAAGGGAAAACAAGTTTGATATTCATACTATTAACCCCTTAGTTAGAAAGCAGATAGTATAGTCAAAATAACTAAAGAGATTAAGGGAAGAGAGATTAACACAGCTATTTATCCTGGTTCACTCTTTAACGCAAAAAGCTACGTCCAGTCCTTGGCAGCACCAAGTTTTATCCACTATAACTGATCAGGTTACAGACTCTAAGTATTGTTTGCACATCTAGCCTCTTCAGGCTCCAAGACAAGTATTCTTTGCTCACTTAGCCTCTTCAGGCTCACACAGGTTTGTTTTGAGACGTTTGTTTGTAATATATACAATCAGACAAACAGTTCTTTCACTAACACTCAGAGAGTGAATTAAATGTAGACTTAGGAAAGACTGCGTAATAACTTCAAATAATTGAAGAATACAGATTGAAAGAATGAAGAATTAAATGAACAGAGTAATGGCTCTTTAATGCTTTGTAATCTCTGATGTCTTCATCTTCAATGACTTCAGTATTTATAGCCTTCAAGCATTTAAGATCTGTTAGAGACATTCCTTCCAACGATGGCTTCAAGCAGAGCTTCATTAAATGCAATAGAGTCATTCTGGGCAGCCATTAATGCAATAGGGACGTTGGTTGTACTCTAACATGTAGGATCGTGGCTTTATGCATCGTGCAGTAGCCAAATCAGAGTTGTGCAAAATGCTTTTGTACTTTGTAGAGTATATTTCCCTTTTCGTGTAATAACCAAGAGTACTAGGGAAAAAAGCATGTTGGAAACATTCTTTAACTGGATGTTATCTCCGACTTCCTAGGTTGCTTGTGAAATGGACCTTCTGAATTTCTTGATATGCGTGAGAGATAGTTTTCAGAGTCTTCTACATGAGGGGACTGCTTCTAAAAGCTTTTTGTACTCGAGTTCCCATCGAAGAACCTTAGACGAGTAGGAGAACTTAACAGAGACAGGTTGAAACTAAATTGCAGAAAGTCAACAATCCTAGCAGACAGGTTGACTTTTGCTTATCCAGACAGGTTGTCATACATGTGGGCAGACAGGTGAGTCTTACTATTATGATCTGCTATGTAGACAGGTTAGCAACCACAAAGTAGGTTAATTATATCATTAACCAATGTTTTGTTTTCATCAAAACTTAGGGAAATGCACACAGACATTTAGAGACTTAACAATCTCCCCCTTTTTGATGATGACAAACATTCAGTTGATTTAATGAACCTTAGAAAATATCAACACAAAAGATAACAGAATTCAGACAAGTTGAAATTTTCTAAAACCAGAAATATTGTGCAGACAGATGCACTTAGGTACAATTCTAAATTTCAATAAGCAAAGTATCAGAGTCAATATCATTAGTATTAGATATATGCAGCTCAAGTTCAATTTTAACTTAAGCATCTTAACTTTTACTTTCTCCCCCTTTTGTCAACAACAAAAAGGAACATACAGAAAAAAATAAAGAACATAGATGATAAAAGAACACTGATTTTCATTCATCATAAGCTTTTTAAGTACAAGGCAAAAATTAATTTTTTGTTTACAAGAAAAACTACCTAGGCTGACTAAAAAGCAAAAACAGAGAGTCAACTCTCTTTTCTAAAAGTAGCCTAGCATGCCTTTCTTTATCCAATTGTCTTCTGACTTCTTCTAGCTCAGTTCTAAGCAAATTGAAGCTATGTAAGTCCACCATCTGAGAAGAAGGGGCTTTTGTAGACAGGCTAGTTGAGGCAGTAGACAGGTCTGGATACCAGGGCAAAGCTAAAACTAAGGGTGCCTTGGGTACAGAGAATGGTGAAGAAATACGGGGAAAGATATATTGATGAAGGGTTCTGAAATAAAAGAAAGGAAGAAAAGCTATCTTAAATAAGGGATTGATTCTGACTAAGTCAGTATCAAGAGAAGAAAAGACACAGGAAAGTCTCTCAGAAAGAGAAAGACGAGTGACTTTAATCTGTATAGGAGGGGGAAGAGGTTGTTGGGATAAAATAGATTGAGGTATAGGTAACAAGGAATCTATATGACAGAAAAAGGAGTTTGATCCTGTTACTAAAAGAAAGAAATACCTAGACCTATTAGGTATCATTACAACAGAGGCAGGATAATGAGTTCTAGCCAATATTCTAATGAACACAACAATAGGGGGGATAGAAGAAAATCTCCCTACAAGGGTTAAGAATGTGAGATGGAGGAGAGGGAATGACAGGCAGATGAGAGACACTTGCAGTCATCAGAGATTGCAGATCACTCACAAATAGTCTTGATGATATGCCAAATTGTTCTTTGGGAGTTGAGTCCCTGTGTACTGACACATATCAGACACAACATCATATGATGATGTGTAGGTTTGGTGAGAGGAGACAATTGAGGGAAAGGGAGAAGCAGCTGACAAAGGTTGGACAAAAAGAGCAGATGGGGAAGAAACAGAAGAATTGTGGATACCTTGGTGAAAGGGAGAAGATGGTGCAGAGGGGATAGAAGGAAAGATCATCGAGCATTAAGAACCAAGTTGAAGTTAAATTTCAGCTTATCATCTTGAGTTCGATGGATAAGTAAGAAAAGAATTGATCCTTAGAAGGTTAGTTGGGAATAAGTGTAATACCTAAGCACAACAAGAGGTGAGTGGATTTTTATTGAGGTGTAGATGTGACTAGTAAACTGAGAATTTTTAGGATTAATATCCGTAAGTAAGATGATTTCGGGAGATTTTATCATGATCGAGGCAGAGTTCGCTAATGGAAATCTAGAGTAATGATCAAATGCTCGTAGATAAAATTTAATTGTATGATTTGAAGGATTACAATAAAGTGTTTATAATAGTTTTACCTAAGCTGAATGTGAGTGGAAAGGAGGAGTTCTTGTGTAAAACTAAGTGTTAGAAAAGTTCGAAATTTATGAGTTATATAGATTCAACCCGAAGTCATTCCTTTTGGTTTAGTTACATTAAGAAATGCAATAAATTATTTTGGAGTTGAAATGTGTGGGGTGATATAAATTAGAGTGGGGAATTATAATCAAAAAGGGATTAAGACTATGATTGGATATTTTGAGTAGAGAGTTGATGCGTATTGCTGTAAAGGTATTATTGATTTTGGTAAAGATTAGGATGAGTTAGATGATTGGAATAAGGTTTTCTGGGGGAACAATGTTAAGAAGAGAAGCGATTAAGTTTTGATTTTGTTTTTCAATTCTGATAGACTCTGATGAAATTTTGAGGATAGTAGAGATAAATAGAAATGACATAAGAATGAATTATGTTATGGAGTTATGGAATAAAAGGAATGAAGCGATGTGAAAGGCAATGTAAGATCTTAAGGTGAAGATGAGACTTTAAAATCTTGTCTAGTTTCTAGTCACGAAATTTCGAGGATGAATTGTTTTTTTAGTAGGGTAGTAATGTAACACCCCAATTTTTACTGCTTTCTAATATCGGTAATAAATATATAAATGTTTATATTTTTATTTGAGACTTAGAAAATGATTTTGGATAAAACAATGTCATTTCCATGTCATGTTTAATATCATAAGGTTACGATGAAATTTTGGGTTGAAAATTCAGACCGAACCCGGTCTGCGTTTTCATTGACAGTAAAAGTTTACTGCTCGGAAAACCTAATTTTAATTCGTGAACGAGATGAATAATGTTTTTTTCGTATTTTCTATGATATTGGAAGTTTTGAAAAATTTAGCATAAAAACATAATATTATATTTGCTGCCGGGGAAAACGTAGAAATATCTCTAGGAAAACCTGAGTCAGATGAACCAGGGGGTCAGCAACAGAGCTGGATGACTGATGTGACTGATGTGATAAGCATTTCTGATGATCCTATCCAAATCATAATGGCCATAATGGCACATAAATGCAATTAGATATTTTAGCATGGAAAATACCATGTTACCCTTGGTTCTACATGGAATTAACAAATGTGCCATTGGTGGATTTGACCAAATTACCCCCCAAACCCCACGGCTCCACCATCAATAATAACATACTTAGGCGATTTTTCAACTCACTTATATCATCTTCATGAACCAAAACTCATTTCTCTCAAGAAACCCTAATCGGGTAAAAATCGAATCGGGTAAGTTTGTGCAGAGATATATCGGGAAACAGACCGGCAAGTCATCTATGATGACTCAAGAGGAATGAATCATCATGGTGAGTCATGGTGATAATTTACTCTAGTCATCATAACGACGAAGAAAATATCTAGATATTTTAAACGTTAACCTAACCTACGTCTAGTTAAATCTAACCGAGGTTAACTAACCATGATTTGCAACACAAAATATCTCCTTCCTTATTTGTGGTGTGTAACACGACCACACTCCCTAAACACCCTCATCCACACATTTTCTAAGGCTCCAAGGCTGCCCACCCTTCACCATTTTTAACCATGTGTTCATCTTTCTTTTCAACCACAAAATTAACAAGGCTACATGACTTATTTCTCTACCACACATCATCTTTTGATTCCATTTAAAAAAAAAATTCTTTTGTTTATTCTCCTCTTCTCCCTTGCTTATGTGCCAGCCATCATCTTCCACACTAAACCATTTTCTCTTCATCATTCATCAAGAACACCAAGAGAACTAAGACAAACTCTCCTTGCTCATCCGAAACTGTATCAAAATGCTGACCCTTTTATGTTCTGAAACTCTAAAAACTTTCTACATGAAAGTTGTTCCTGTTTCTATATTATTTCCAACGACCTAAATATCATAAAAAACGGATAAGTATTTTGAGAGATATGCCCAAATTACCAAAACAGCTCAAAATCCACAGCATCACACTAGAACAGCGGAAAGAAAGCCCTTTACGCCCATGTTCTGATCTGAATAAAACGAAACCTTCAACATTAAAGTTGTTCCTATCCTTCTTACCTTTCCAACAAGCCAAAGTTTGTAATTTTTAGATGAGTATATAATGAGATACACTCATAAAACCACCACATTCTCAAAGCTGTCCCAAAAGCTTCCATTTTTAACTAAGCTTGTTTTGATCACTCTCTTCATTTCTTCAATCAACAAGAGGTAAACCCTCATCTATCATGATCATGTTGTCTTCTCCTTCATTTATTGTATAAGTTTATGCCATGAGTCATCATCATCATCCAATTTCATGAAGTTTTCTTCAAAAATCTCTAAAAAATCGTAGAAAAATCCATTTGATTTGAAACCAATTTGTATGAACTCATATTGATGTCTATATTCATCATCTAGAAGCATAAACCCAATATAATTTTCTTCCCTATTTTTCCAAGCAAGGCCGAAACCAATGTGTTTGGGTGTAAATGGGTTTTACTTCAACTTTTGATAAATGATACATGATTTCATCTCTTAAATCATTATGGGTATTAAATCCAAGTGATTGAGAAAACCAAATCAAATCCTAACCTATTTTCCTTAAGAGGGCCGAAACCCTAACTTATTTGGTTAGGTGAATTTTGATTCAATTTTTGTCTTGTGACACATGATCCCATCCTTATACAATTCATGTTGGTTGAATCCAAGAGATGGAGATTAAGTGAAATTTCTAACTCCAATTTAATGTCAAGACCAAAACCCTAACTCATTGAGTTAGATGTGTTTTGTTCAATGTTCTTGGTTCATAATCATTGATTTTGTCTTCATCATGTTTAAGGATCATTAATCCATGAGTTAGAAAAATTTTGACGTCCCTAGCCTAATTAACCTATGAAGGCCGAAACTTAGCCATAGTGATTAGATGAATTGTGTTGTTTCATTTGTTGACTTGAATTTAATTTGTTGTGAAGGACAAGTATTGTTTGTCGTTGTGAGTTTCGTGGAGGAATCAGGATTCCGAGAAGAAATTTACTGAGGAAATGTATAACTTCAAGAGGTAAGGGGAGACTGCCTGAGGAGTTTAAGATAATCACATGTTATTTTTAGAGTTGTCTGTAAATTATCTGTGGTGATTCTCTGTGATTTTGAACCGTTTATTGTTTAAGTGATTATATGCTTACTTGATTATTTGTGATATGTTGATATACTTGATTATAATTGGAGTGTAAAATTATAATTGTGATGCATGCCATAATTTGGATGTATGCCATGCTATATTGTGGTGAAAGTATCTGTTGTTGAGTGAGTGTTTAAATTAATTTGAGGATAAAAGCTTGATAAGCTTGAATAATTAATCAGAGTGATTAATTTGTAGGAATCTGAGAAAAGGTGGAAAAATATTATTTTAATAATATTTTTGTGGAAAATGTGTCAATAAGTGATAGTAAGGGCGGAATTGTGAAAATTTTCACAGGCGCTAGTTTTTCCAAAATAAATTCAATTTTACTATAAAATATTATTTAAAGTGATTAAGTTGCGAAAATAATAAAATATAGTCGTCAGAACAACTACTTATGACAGAAAAGTCATTTAAGTTATAACAATACTTTTATGAAATTTTTTTAGAAAAATGTTTTTATTTTATTTTATTATTATAAAATTTTATTTTGAAATGACTTTTAAAAGTTGATGTTTATTGAGAACGATATTCAGAAATGAAGGATTTAGACGGAAAAGAATTTATCTATGATTTCACGTTTTATAAACGTTTTAACAGAAAAGAATTTCTGTAAAGGAGTTTTATTCTGTGAAAACAATTCCGTTAAACTTGGATAAGTTTTCGGAAGTTTGGTTTTTTATTTGTTATTTCACTGAGCGAAATGTTTTAAAAAGGAAAAACAAACCTTGTGACCGAGATGTCGGGGTTCTAGTGTTCTGTTGACACGTAGATCAGGGATCTGTGTCATTGGACTAAGTGTCCTGAAAAGGTTTTGTGGACTGTGTGTCCTAAATTTGATGTGGAGAATGTGAATTCCATATCCGCGAGCCTAAGACTAGTGCATCAGTTTAGAGCTTTGCGATTGAGCACTCGGATTGTGTGTCATGTGTTAAGTTTAAAACATTTGGACTGTGTATCCTATGTTTGTTTAAAGTGAAAAAGTCTTAATATAAAATTAAGCATGGTCGTGAGCTTCGAGCTTCGACAAGGGAAGATTATGACGACAAAGAAAACGAAACGAGAATAAAAGTTTTTCTCATGCATTTTTGGCAGACGTGCCATGTGTTATGATCATTGAGTCCTGAGTGGATCAATGTATCTTTTATGGACTATGTTTCCATTTGATCGTTGAGTTTTGAGTGAGCCAATGTATCTTTACTGTACTATGTTTCTAATTTAATGCGATGACTATTGGGTTCTTAGTGAGGCAATAACCTTGGTACACTGAGTGATGACCAATGTGTTATGTGTTCTGTTGGACATTGTTTTATTTCGTTTTTACAATGGGTCATGTAAAGAGCTTGATCTGCTCAAAACGAAACAAAAAGTTGTGGGATCTCTGGAGATTAGGTATCAAATTAGAGCCTGAATATTGAAGTGTCATGCATTTTTATAAAATGGCGATGACTGACGGGTATGAAACCCTTTTGATAAAATTATTCTGTTGTTTGGATAATTTTTGTATGATGTTAATACCTGGTATATGTTGTTTTGTGTGTGGCGCATGTGGTTGTCTTATCAAAACTCATATATTGGTATCTCACCCTTGGATATTTGTTTGTTGTTTCCTCTACTGTGTGAAATATATATTTGAGTAGAGATGAACTCCGAGGAGATGAATCTGTCGTACTCAAGGATCAGATCCTTGACCTGTGTGAATGTCGACAATAGTGAAGCTTGGGTGATCAATACGGGAGTTCGGAGTGCCACTTACACCGGATCAGTTTGGATCGTTGAGGGTACTAATTCAGGACCTACATCACGTACGTATCAGACTTTGACCGTGGAGATACATTTGCCACCTCTCTGGTTATTTACCGGTTTTCTTGTAGATCAGGAATTGTTATGTTCTGATACTTCCATAGTTCCGGAAGTAGAGGTTTCCTCACCGGATATCCCGATAGGAAGGGAAAACCAGGGTGGTCTTCCCAACCGTGATTACTAGTATTGACTAGCTATAGGACTTTTGGTATCTTGTGAAGTAGTGGTACTTTGTTAGTCAGGATGTTTGGCTGTTGAGAGTCATCCTTTTGAGTTGTGATTCCATATTACCACTATGTTATAATTACGTCTTTATTTGCTTATGTTATGACTTTGGAAGATGACCTGTTATGTGAAAGTCTAAGTGTAAAATTCTTATGATACCTATATATGTTATATAGTTGTATATTATGTTGATGGTGTTGGATTGTATGTGGAGTAAAAGAAAAAGAAAAATTTTTATCACCATTTTTTAATAAGGATAAGTAACTAGAAGACATTATTTTCCAAAAGCAACCAGCAATATTTTATTGAGTGTTTTCCGCAACAAGTTACTTAAATGTAATACCCTGGGAAGGGGGTGTCACATTTGTAAACCTATATTTTTCGTAAAGAAATAATTAATAGAAAACTTAACAAAAAATTAAAAAATAAATAAAATACCTCAAGCATTACAAAAGTTAATAAAAATAAGTGACTTCTTGACAGAAACATGTATTCTGTCTTTCTGCAAAAAAGAATAAAAAAAATTAGTGATCTATCTAAAATAGATAAGAAAAAAAATATAAGAAAAAGTGACAATTTATAATTTTATCAAACAAATACCTTGCTGTCCATCAAGACCATTTCCATGGTAAATGAGTGTTTGGACTTTTTCAGATCAGATACCTTCCATAGTCTAACAACCCTTACCAACAGAACCCAATTATTATGGCTTTCATCAACATCTGCAATCATATCGTGCCTTGGTGCCATCGAGGAGATGTTAAGGAGACGTAAGAATAGTTGATAGAATATTTTTGGTAGAGAATGGGTTGTGCAACGTGTGAACTACCCAATTCAGTTCTCCCCAATTTGTAGATTTCAATGTTTCCAATGTGTAGACTAAAATTCAAATGCTCGAATTCAAATCTCCCCTTTATTTGAGATTGATTTGTTCCTTATCTGAATCTCAATTTGAATTTTATGCAGATGTGAAACCACCCATATAACTTAGGATAATGCTTTCCCTAAGGTGAATATCATAGCTTGATTGAATTTGAATTTGAACAGAATATATCAAATTTTGAGTAATTCATATCTTCTCTTTATTTGAGATTGATTTGTTCCTTATCTGAATCTCAATTTGAATTCTATGCAGATGTGAAACCACCCATATAACTTCGGATAATGCTTTCCCTTGAGTCAAGGTGAATATTATAGCTTGATTGAATTTTAATTTGAACAGAATATATCAAATCTTGAGTAATTAAAATCTTCCCTTTATTTGAGATTGATTTGTTCCTTATCTGAATCTCAATTTAAATTCTATACAGATGTGAAACCATCCATATAGCAGAATAATGATGCATAATGCTTTGCCTTGATTCAAGATAATGCTCCCCTTTATCTGGATGGCTGTTGGTTATGAATCCAAAAGTGTTCTCTCAGTATATTTTGATGTGTGCAAGCGTGTCCTCATAACAGAATACTGATGGATAATGCTTTGCCTTGATTCAAGGTGAATATTATAGCTTGATTGAATTTGAATTTGAACAGAATATATCAAATTTTGAGTAATTCGTTTTTGTATTATATATTGAGTCAAGCTATTCCAATTAAATGTGATTGCTTGGTAATTGTTTTAGCCATAATGTTTGATTCTAAAGTAGAAAATTTAATTTGTTTGTACTGTATCAATTTGAAATTTGATTTGAGTTGTGGTCCGCACCAGGAATAGAAAATTTTATTTTTTTTGCACTCTATTCATCGCAATATGGATTTGAGTTATGGGTGCATTTAGGATAATAATAGAATAGTTGGGGAAAATATATTTTTGAAGCTTTTAATTATTGATGGATTGAGTGTTTAAAATAACTAATGAGCAATTGGAATTCGAATTGCTTAACTCATTTATTACTTGCATTATATATTTAAGTTAAGCTATTCTAATTAAATGTGTTTGCCTGATAATTGTTTGAATCCAAAATAGTCTTAAATTACTACTGATTGAAATTTGTCCTGCATTCATGGGTAAACTGTTTTAAATTTTATTGCTGCATCATAATTTGTCATGCATTAATGGCAATTATCATATCAGGAATGTAGTAACTGATTGAGATTTGAGTAATCTTGATGGATTTCAAAATAATCTTTAAATAATAATATCACTTGGAATATTTATCTGGTAAATTTAAATATGGTTTTTTTATATATCAATTTGTCAAAAAAAAAAATTTGAAATTTCAAACCCAAGCCTAATTCCTAACCTTGCAAGCAAAGCACAATAGAAAGCCACGTGTAAAACCGAAGCTAGCTTGCGTTGTAGAAGTGACACGTGTAAAACCATACCTGGTAATAGTGACCGATTTGTATATTTTATAGATTTTTACAGTTTTTGAAGGGTATAATATAGGTAGAGATGGCAAAACGGGCTAACCCGCCTTGTCCAGTCATTGACCCGGCAAAAGCGTGGGCATAACGGGTTGACCGTTCCGGTAAAATCGGTTGAAGCTCTAAACCCAACTCGTTCAGTGGTGAGCTGGCGGGTTGGTCCGCCAAAAAAAAAAAAATAAAATTTTAAAAAATGTTTACTAACATACCAATATCATCTAAAACATCACAAAATACAAATAGTTATCTTTCGGAAGCGGACTAACATAAAGAAATACCTAGATACAAAAGGTAACATTACAACAGAGACAAGATAATGAGTTCCTTCCAGTGTTCTAATGAAGATAACTGTAGGGGGATAAAAGAAAATCTCCCTACAAGGGTTAAAAAGATGAGATGGGGGTGAAGGAATGATACACAGATTTGAGAAACTTGCATTCATCAGAGATTGCAAGTCTTACTCAAAAAGACTTGATGATATGCCAGATTGTTCTTTGGGAGTTGAATCCCTGTGAACTACTGTGTATTGACATATATCAGACACTACATCATCTTATGATGTTTGAGTTTGATGAGAAAAGACAGGTGAAGGAGGTGGAGAGACATGTGAAAGGCGTTGAACAGACAAGAGAGGTGGATAGGAGACATGTAAATTTAGGATACCTTGTTGGGAGGGAGAAGATGGTGCAGGAGAGGTGGATGGAAGAACCACTTGGTTTTCTGACATCCTTAGGTTCTTCCTTAGCAGAGGAGGGTTATGGGGGTCAATCTCAGGATAGACAACTGTCTGTGTCCCAACAGACAGGTCTTCAGCAGTTGCAGCAACTTCAACCTCTGCAGATTCAGCTTCAGCAGGCACTTCTTACCTTTCAGCAGTTGCCACAGCAGCAGGCACTGGCTATCCAGACCTTCTCTTTCTAGGAATAGGTCCCAAAATAAGAGTCTTCTTTTCCTGGGGATTCTCTAAGGGAATTGTCTTATGCTCCCCCTAAGCAAGTGCTTCCTCTCTGCTAGGTGTAGACTCAACTTGTCTGGCCTTGGCAGAGGTCTTCACAAGCTTTCTCTTTTTGCTTGGCTGAGCTGACTCAACTTATGATGCTTCAGCCTCCTTAGACTTCCTCTTGGGAGACAGCTTTTTGAGTTTGAACCTTAAAGGCTCAACTGTCTCACCAGTTTCAGCAGAATCAGAGGGTTTCTCCAAAGCATGCCTCTGGTTCTGTCTGACCACTTTTCCAGCAGGTTTCCAGATCTTTTCAGAGATGGGGATCTCTGATTCATCAGTGGAGACCACTGGTTCCTTCATCTTCTTCTTCTTCTTCTTCTTCTTCTTCTTCTTCTTCTTCTTCTTCTTCTTCTTCTTCTTCTTCTTCTTCTCCTCCTCTTCCTCCTCCTCCTCCCCCTCCTCCTCAAGAGGAATACCTTCTATGTTCATCATAGACAGGTTCTTCCTATCTATGGAAAAGGACATGTTGATGAACACTCCATCTCCAGGAACAAACAACTTGTTTCTGAAGAGTCTTGTCAGCAACATCCCATAGGGGAACGTTTGCATGTTAGTCCTTTTGATTAGTGACTCCAGGTATATGAAGATCAACTCATTGATGTCCACCTTGATCTTGTGAATAAAGTGGTACAGGGAAAACCTGTCCATCTTGGTCACACTGTCCCTTGAGCCTTTCCTATGCATCACACACTCAAGCAGCAGCTTGTGCATGAACCTGCACTTCACAACCATGCTTACAAGCTTCAGGTTTTCTAGGTAAGGGACGCCATACAAAGCAATGTTCACATTGTATGTTCCAACTTGATCTTCCCATTTAGGTATATAACCTGCTCCAATCCTTGGGCATTTCGTGACAAGCTCCCGAGAGCTTATAGGAATGAAGATCGTTGTGTCTAGAACTCCAGCGCGAAAAGACTTTGTCCCATTAGTACGACTTGTAAGAACAATAACACTTGTCCAGAAGTCTCTGATGAGCTTTGGATGAACTAACTCCTTTATGTCAAGGAAGGAGGTCCACTTGGAGTATTCCAACTCCTCTGTGACGTCCATGCCCCACTTCTTCATCTGTTGAAGATCCACAGTCTTTCCAGCTAAAATCTTCTCAACATCAGATATTCTCATGTTGTATTTCTCAATAATTTATTTGGGAGAGAGATTCCTTGAGGGTGCCGTTGAAGAGGGAAAAGATTTCTAGGGTTTGGAAAGCTTAGAAGGGTTTGACAAAGAGAGAAACGAAGACGAAGAGATTCAAGGGTTTTGAAAGCGTAAAGGTTCAACCTTTCTGACTCTTTGCCTTTTATAGTCATAATGTCAGGAGAGAGAAAGAAAACATTTTTAATTTTAAAAAGGCACGAATTACGTGGGGAACTACAGCGCCCACTTTAGACATAAAGAAAACATGGTTTCGAGATTAAAAATTGATGTGCACATGATTAGCTTCAGATTAATAAATGGTATTAAATAATTAATAACCATTTTAACAAAAACTGTTGAGTTCAAGCAATATGACTCAGCAGGGTCAGACAGGTATCACAGACAGGTGATATAAAAACATAAGACAGGTAGCATAAACAGGTTAATTATCGGACATGTCATTCAACAATGCAATGCATGTTTAGATTATCTCTAATAAATAACCTATCTTCAGCTAAAGGTTTTGTGAAAATATCAGCCCATTGATTTTCAGTTTTAACAAACTTAATATCAAAGATACATTTCTGAACATAATCCCTTATAAAGTGGTGTTTGATTTCAATATGCTTAGCCTTAGAATGCTAAATTGTTTTTTAGTTAAGCATATGGTACTAGAATTATCAAACCATACAGATATATTATACTCATAAATAGAGTAATCCTCAAGATGTTTTACCCATAAGAGTTGAGAGCAACAACTAGCAGTTGAGATGTATTCTGCTTCAGCAGTAGACAAGGCAATAGTTGTCTGCCTTTTGCTTGACCAGGAGACTAAGCTGGCTCCAATGAAGTGACATCCTCCACTGGTGCTTTTCCTTTCTATTCTGTCTCCAGCAAAGTCAGCATCACAGAATCCCACTAATTTGTATTCTTTAGCTCTCAAATATAGCAAACCAAGATTAGTAGTCCGAAGTAAATATCTAAATATTCTTTTAACAGCTTTAAGATGAGATTCTCTAGGATCAGATTGGAATCTAGCACACATACAGACACTAAACTGAATGTCAGGTCTGCTTGAAGTTAAGTATAGTAGAGAGCCAATCATACCTCTGTAGATAGTTTGGTCTACCTTTTTACCTTCATCATCTTTGCTTAATTTTGCATTAGGTTGCATGGGAGTTTTCATGAGTTTAACATTTTCCATCTTGTACTTCTTAAGTATCTCCTTGGTATACTTTTGTTGATGGATGTAGATTCCATCACTTGTTTGTTTGATTTGTAGTCCAAGAAAGAACTTTAATTCTCCCATCATGCTAATCTCAAATTCTGCTAGCATTAGCTTGGAAAATTCCTTGCACAGCTTTTCATTAGTTGCTCCAAAAATAATATCATCAACATATATTTGGACAATAATGAAATTTTCTTTTGAGCTTTTCTTAAACAGAGTAGTATCTACTTGTCCTCTAGTAAAACCATTATGCATGAGAAAAGAATTTAGTCTATCATACCATGTCCTAGGTGCTTGCTTCAAACCATATAATGCCTTTTTAAGTTTGAAAACATGATCTGGTTTATCAGTATCTTCAAAACCAGGGGTTGCTTAACATACACTTCTTCTTCAATTATACCATTTAGAAAAGCGTTGTTTACATCCATTTGAAAAAGAGTGGTTTGGTGTTGTGCAGCATATGACATTAATATGCGAATAGCTTCTATCATAGCTACAGGAGCAAAGGTTTCAGTATAATTAATACCTTCTTGTTGGTTATAGCCTTGAGCTACTAACCTTGCCTTAATTCTGACAACTTTGCCATCCTCATCCAATTTGTTTCTGAAAACCCATCTTGTTCCAATGACAGATTTGTTTTTGGGCTTGGAGACAAGTGTCCAGACATCATTTCTAGTCTTGCATAGCAAGAATCTAGCTTTCATCCTCAAGAGCTTCCTCAATGCGCTTTGGTTCCATTTCTGATAGAAATGCCACATTGCTTGATTCTCTTAGAGTAGATCTGGTTCTTACTCCTTCTGAGGGATTTCCAATGATAAGATCCTTAGGATGATGAGTTTTGAACTTCCAGTCTCTCTTGAGATCATCATGAAGATCTTGACTTGTCTGCTGACTTGTCTGCTCCAATTGTCTGTCTAGCTCATTAATAGGTTTTGTCTTGGTTAGATCAGGTTGTTGGCTTTCTGGCTTGTTTATGTCAAGACCTGCAAGATCATCTTCTAGATCTGATAGTTCCCTATCAGTCTTTAAACCATCATTAAATTTAACATGAGCAGATTCTTCAATAAGTTGATCCTTAGTGTTCAGAATGAAACATTCACACATTCACATCCAAATGCATGAAAGTAAGATATGATAGGGTTTATTCCTTTCCACAATTCATAAGGAGTCTTCTTTAGAAAAGCCTTTATAACTATACTATTTTGTACATAACATGCAATATTTACTGCTTCTACCCAAAAGTACTTAGGGAGATTATTCTCATTGAGCATAGATCTAGCCATCTCTTGCAGAGATCTGTTCTTTCTATCAGCTACTTCATTTTGCTGTGGAGTTCTAGGTACAGAGAAATTGTGAGAGATCCCATTCTACTCATAGAACAATCTAGTGGGTTAAGAAGAGTACCCATATAAATCTAGAACAGTCATCAACTATGACAAATCCATATTTCCTTCCAGCCAAGCTAGCAATACTAACTGGCCCAAACAGATCCATGTGTAACAGCTGAAGAAGTCTAGAGGTTGATACTTGGTTTTTTAGATTTGAAACTTGATTTTACTTGTTTACCTCTCTGACATGCATCACACAAGACATCTTTCTTAAAACTAATATCAGGCAATCCTCTCACAAGGTTATCCTTTTCCAATTTTGAAATTAGTTTCATACTAGCATGTCCTAGTTTCTTATGCCATAACCATCTTCATCCTCTTTAGACATCAGACAGCTTACACTTTGATCTGAGAGATTAGTCAGTTCAATCTTATACAAACTTTGTTGCCTTCTAGCTGAAAAGAGGATTTTTGCCACTAATGTCTTTAACTATGCATAAATCCTTGGTAAATGAGACATCAAATCCACTGTCACATAATTGATTTATGCTAAGTAAATTGTGTCTTAATCCTTCAACCATAAGACCATTAGATATAGAGGGAAGAGGGGGTTTACCAACAATAGTACCTAGGCCTATAACCTTCCCTTTCTGATTGCCTCCATAAGCAACATATCCTCCTTTCTTAAGTTGGAGGTCTAGGAACACAGACCTTTCTCCTGTCATGTGTCGCGAGCAACCACTGTCCAAGTACCAGCAGTGGTGTTTTCTTTGTCCTATTAAGGACATCTGCAATAGGAATTATTTGGTCTTTAGGTACCCATAGTTTCCTGGGTCCTTTTCTGTTAATTCTAGGAGTTTGTGAAGACTTCCTTCTCTTATTGTGAATACACTTAGACATAACATGTCCAGTTTTTCCACAGGAGTTACAAACAGGTATGGATTTAATGAATGTTAACTTAACAGACACTTCAGAGTTTTTAGTTGATATTTTATGATGTGTCTGATGGACATATCCAATACCTTCTTTGTTAAGGGAGTGTCTCTAACAGCCAAGCAGCTTAGTCAGATTGTCTCTACCATTAACAAATTTGGCAAGATCAGAAGTGAGCTCTTCCATTTTCTGTTGAAGTTTTTCAACTTCTTCAGATTGTGATGTTTCACTAGAGATCTTAGCTTCATCAGACTTTTCAGTCTTCAGCTCACTGGTCTCTTTGGCCAGCTTCTCACACTCTTGAGATTTCTGCTTATGCTCACTAAGGCGCTTTATATACTCTCTCTTGAGGGAATTGAAGGCCTTAGATAAGCAGTTGGATTCCTCCAGTAACTCTTCATAGGCATCAAGTAATTCCTCATAGTCAGGATGTACCTCATCATCTGAATCTGAGTCATGTTGGCCCTCAGACAGAGATTAGCTTCTTCCTGTCTCTTCATCATCAGAAGATGTTGACTCCAGATCCTCCCAAGTACCCATAATACCTTTCTTCTTCTTTTTGAAGAACTTCTTATGAGGGGCTTTCTTGAGTTGAGGGCACGCAGCTTTGATATGACCAGGCTTCTTGCACTCATAGCAGACAATTGAAGTTTGGTCTGTTGAAGTGGATTCTTTGAAGTTCTTATCCTTGTTGAACCTTCTAAAGGGCTTATCCTTTCTGAACTTCTTTCTTTGTAAGAGAAGTTTTATCCTCCTGGTTAGAAGAGATAACTCTTTATCACTTTCAGAATCCTCGGGTTCAGACAAGTCAGTATCACTGGATGACTCGTCTGCCTTCAGAGCTTTTGAAGTCTTTGATGACTTTTGATCAGCTTTCAGAGCAATTAACTTGCCCTTCTTTGTTGCAATTTCATCACCAAGTTCTTGCTCATGAACAGTGAGTGTACCAAGAAGTTCATTCATAGTCAAGGTAGTGGATCCTTGGCTTGAGAAATAGCAGTGACCAAAGGTCTCCACTACTTAGGAAGAATTCTTAGTATCTTTCCAACCTTCTCAGCATTAGTATAAATTTTGCCAAGAGACTTCAGGCCATTGATGATAGTTTGGAATCTTCCTATCATCTGAGCAACATATTCACCTTCCTCCATGAGAAACAGTTCATACTTTCTGACAAGTATGGAAATCTTTGATGCC
Organism: Echinosophora koreensis; assembly: GCA_035048595.1. Taxonomy (NCBI): domain Eukaryota; kingdom Viridiplantae; phylum Streptophyta; class Magnoliopsida; order Fabales; family Fabaceae; genus Echinosophora; species Echinosophora koreensis. Next base: position 1,673,787 of record JAPCYP010000025.1, on the reverse strand, counting down.
TTAACTTTGGTTGTTTCTTCATGAGTGACAGCTAAAGTATCCCATATTTCTTTTGCAGAATCACAGGCACAAACTTTTTCAAATTCTTCAGGACTGAGAGCACAAATGATGTTGTATCTGGCTTTGTGATTCAGTTCCCATTTTGTCTTTTCTACGGGGGGCCACTGAGTTTTTGGCTTGTCAGTATTGTCATCATTTTTAGGAATGAATGGACCATCAGTGATGACATCCCATAGATCAGAGTTTGTTGATAGGATGAACCATTGGAATCTATCTTTCCAATAGTTGTAGCTGTCTCCATTGAAGAATGGAGGTCTGGTTAGGGAAGCTCCTTCAGTCTGGTGGCTCCCACTTGAACTAGCTCCAGTAGTCATGTCTATTCTTCAGGACCTATACCTCTACACCGTTAGATGCTCAACCCAAAGACTGAGCTCTGATACCAACTGAAATAGACAACTATAAACACGAGAAGATGGTTGAATTGTGTTTATTAGAAATTAAAACAAAGTTAAAAACTATTCGCACATAGAAGCTAGGATCAGGCAAGTGTGAAAAACACTGCACAAACGGGCGACCTGTCTGGTGTGATTTTAACAGAAAAGCACACAAGCACACAATTTTTAAAAAAAATATTGATATTCACACTTTAACCTCTTTAGTTAGATAGCGGATAATATAATCAAAGCAACTAAAGAGTTTAAGGGAAGAGAGATAAACACAGCTATTTATCCTGGTTCACTCTTTAACACTAGGGCTACGTCCAGTCCTTGGCAGCACCAAGTTTTATCCACTATAACTGATCAGGTTACAGACTCCAAGTATTATTTGCACACCTATCCTCTCTAGGCTCCAAGACAAGTATTCTTTGCTCACCTAGCCTCTTCAGGCTCACTCAGGTTTTTTTGAGAGAAAATTGTAATTAATACAATTTGCAAGTCTTTCACTAACACTCAGAAGAGTGAATTAAATGTAAGCTTAGAAAGACTGCGTAATAACTTCAAATGATTGAATAATACAGATTGAAATAATGAAGAAATGAATGCGCAGAGTAATGGCTCTTTAATGCAATGAGCTCTCTATCTTCATCTTCAACGACTTCTATATTTATAGCCTTCAAACATTTAAGATCCTGTAACATCCCGATTTTTCGGCTTTCTAATACCGGTCATAATAATATAAATGATTATATTCTTATCTGAGATTTAGAAAATAACTTTGGATAAACTAAGGTCATATCCTTGTCATACTTATTTTTATAAGGTTACGGGGAAGTTTTGGAATGAAAATTCAGACGGAAACCGGTCTGCGTTTTCTGCATTTTCACTGACAGTAAGTTTTTACTGATCAGAAACCCTAATTTCGACTCGTGAACGAAACAATTAAGGTTTTCATTATATTTCCTACGATTGTGCATTTTTAGAATTATTTCACAAAACATGAAATAATATATGTTTTACGGACGTTATGTTCAATCGGGTAAACGACGGAGTCGATTACGGAAGTTTTGAGACTCGATAAGTGGACAAACCCTATATTCTCTTAGGAATAGGTCATCCATGTGAGAGGTTTAATGTGGCTTAGGGTTATGTTAGCAATTTTTAACAATTGCATTTTTATCCTTAAACTTTCTATTAATTGCATTTTGGTCCCTAAACTAATTTCTTTGATACACTTAGTGAAGTGGGCCAAATTCTTACCATTCAAACCCAATAAGGGCTGCACCCAAAAGTCTCAATTTCATGTCCAAGGATTCATTTCCATGAAGGAATTCTAGTCTTAAATTTTCCTATGTCTTCATTATGCCTTAAATGATTTTCAAGTGCAAAATTATTTGGGCTTGGGCTTTCTAGGCCCAAAATTTCGAAAGGCCCATGGCCTTGGAGGCTTGCTCTTCAAATTCTAGTGCTCACTTGGTGACTCTAGCTCATTCTACAATCTTCTCAACTATTCCTTCATCTTCTCCATTCTTCTTTTTCCTTAAGCTTCCATAAGCTTGATTTGTGAAGCAACTTGGAGATTCTTGCACTTTTCTTCAATTCCAAGAGGTAATCCATGATCCTCATCATCATTAAGCACTATGTTCTTCATGTATTTTCATGTTTCAATGCCATGTTCATCATTTTCAATTCCTAGATCTAGAAACTTTGAAATTGTCTAGAAAATTCTAGAAAAATCCTAAAAATGTGAAACCAATTTCTATGAGTTAGTTATCATCTCTACTATCATAATCTAAGAGTATGACTTAAACCAAAATTTCCTCCCCTAATTTCTAGTCAAGGCCGAACGTAAGGAAAAAATGGGTGGAGGAGTTTTTGTTCAAATGTTAGAAATGATCATGTATTCTATTCTTCTAGCATGAATTCATGTTGAATCCAAGATATGTTGTCAAACCAAAATCTCTTGCCATATTTTTGTCTTAAGGCCGAACCATATGTATTGGTCTTGGAGGAAGTTTTTTCATTTCATGCACACATAATCTTATATACTATCTTTCTAGTATGTACTCATGGTAAATTCATGTTGGTTTAGCAAACAAAAATCTCTAACTCCATGAACTCCTCAAGGCCGAATCTAGGGTTTTGGAGGGTTGGAGAATTTTTTATCCAAACTTTGTTGATTAGTCATTAATCAATTGTCTTAAGTAATTAGGATCATTAATCCATGACTTAGGCAATTCTAGAAAGTTTTAGCCACTAAACCTAAGGGAGGCCGTGACCTATTATAGAGAATTAGGAGATTTTAATTGTTTGATTAGTGATTAGTTGATTGTGGTTGATGAAGGTTTAGCAAGTTCGTTGTGTACGTGAACCCGGACTTCTGACAAGTTACGTATTATACCACGGAGAAGTCTTCGAGAGGTAAGGGGAGCTTACCTAAGGGATTTTTCCCAATTCTATGTGTGTGACTAATGTGTGGTCTATAATTATTTATTTGTTGGTGGTTGTTTAAGTGTTCAAGTTGTGTTATTTTTATCCGTGTTGTTTATCTGCTTATAATTGGTTATCTGCAGTTGTTTATTTTAATGCTGTGATGCATGATTTGGCTGGAAATATTATTGTGATAATGTTGTGGATGTTGTTTGAGAAGCCTGACAGTGGTAAGTGCCCAATCAATTAATCAGATAAAAGCTTTGAAAAGCTTCATAAATTATATTCAATGTTTTAACGGTAAAATATTGGAATATAATATTAATGGAAAATATTTATTTGGGAAAAATAAAGAGTTTTGGAAAATATCATTATTTTAATGATTTATCGCTGTAAGAGTGATTTATGAGTCACAGTGAGGACGAAACCGTGAAAATATTTTTGTACTGCTGGTTTTTACGTAATAAAGTCCAAAATATTGTAAAAAGTTATTTTATGAAATTAATTTTCAAAAATAACTTAATAATGATTTTAGAAAAATGTTTAAGTGAAATAAGCTAAAATTTGGCTTAAATGGCTAATTTGATGGCAAGTTGGAAAAATACCGACGGCAAGAAATCCTAAAGCGGCAGTACGTAGTTTAAACAACTTTGAGCCTCAAGTGACCATATTTTATAAAAAGTTAAATGTTTAACTTACGATTTATTTCCCATTTGAAATGATTTTCCGAAAACAAGTTGAACTCAACTGTGTTAAAAGTGGTGTTGAACTTAATAACCGAGACGTCGGGGTACTAAGGTTCGTGTTGTGTTATGGACTTGGTGTCCTTTGGACTTTGAGGTCCTGTAGACTTGGTGTCTACTGTAGACTTGGTGTCTACTGAGTTAAAAACATTTAAGATGTTTTCTATTACCACGAACCTATGGCTGGTGCATCGGTCTAGGGGTGTCGTGATTGAGCACTCGGACTTTGAGGTCCTGTGTTATTAATAAAGTTTTAAAGATGTTTAAAACTATGGTTTAGTCGTAAGCCATTATGAGCTTCGGCAAAAGGATATTGAACACAAAGAAAAGTGTCAAGAACAAAGTGTTTTGCTGCATGCATTTGGCAGACGTGCCCCGGTTTATGTGTGAGTACCTTGCGGCGTCAGGTGTCTCATGCTACGATTTTCTTCATTGTGCCAGGGTTGGACAATGAAACCCCATTTACGTGTTATCACTGTGCCTTGGGTTTGGACAGTGTGCAATGGGTTTTGACTGCGTGCCAATGGCTGCGTGCCTGTTTGCCTAGTGTGGCAATTGAGCTTGATCAACTCACTACGGTTGGGATATCTCATGAGATTAAGTGTGAAGTTAGACGATGTATTGGAAGTGTTCATCCATAAGTTTTCAAATGATGATGTTTGGGGTATGAAACCCATTGATTAACTACTGTCTTGTTATGAACGCTTCTGTTTTTTTTATGAAAATGTATATGTGTATGTGTTGTTGTGTTATGTCTCACATGTAGCTATTGTGTTAAATCCATATATTGGCGTCTCACCCTTACAAACATATCAGGTTTTCTGGTTTGGCTTTTGTGGCTTGGTACACGAAAGTAGATGGTGCAGAAAAGTCCTTAGTTTCACTCAGGAACTTTGGTCCTGAAGGTTGAAGAGATGTTAGAGTGTGGGAATGACCATGAGGTCTTTCCAGTAGATGTCTTGTAAGACGACCAGCTTAGGACTTTCTTTGGGTTGGGTATTTTGGGAAAGTTGTTATAAATGGTTTGAAACACCTTGTAAGGTGTATGAAAAACAATTTCAGAAAAGCTTATATGTTGCAATGTTTTGGTTTACGAATAAATTCGGTTTGTATGTAAGTTTAAAGTAATTCTACTATTGTGATGTTTATATATCTTTGTTTTAAGTATTTCGCAAAAAGAACAAAAAAATTTATCACCATATTTTGAAAGGATAAGTGTTGAGAAATTAATATTTTCCGAAAGCAACCAGCGAAATTATAATTTCATTTTCCGCATTTGGGTATCTATGTGATGACCCCAGAAAGGGTGTCGCAGATCCGTTAGAGACATTCCATCAAATGTTAGCTTCAAGTAGAGCTCAATTAAATGCAATAGAGTCGTTCTGGGCAGCCATTAATGCAATAAGAACATTAGTTGTAATCTGGGCTTTATGCATTGTGCGGTAGCCAAATCAGAGTTGTCCAAAATGTTTTTGTACTTTGTAGAGCACATTTCCCTTTTCGTGTAATAACCAGGAGTACTAGGGAATAAAGCATGTTGGAAACATTCTTCAACTGGACTTCATTTCTGATCTCCTAGGTTGCTTGTGAGAATGATCTTCTGACTTTCTTGATAAGTGTGAGAGAGAAAACTTTAGAGTCTTCTACATGAAGGGGCGGCTTTCAAAAGCTCTTTGTACTTGTGTTCCTCATCGAAGGACCACAGACGGGTGTGAGAGCTTCGCAGAGACAAGTTGAATCTTCAATGTAGATAGTCAACATCCTAGTCATCAGACAGATTGACTTTTGCTTCTCTTGACAGATGGTCTCTTAATTGAGCAGACAGGTGAGAAAGTGAATTCTTACTATTGTGATCTGCACACTGGATATACAGGTTAGCAACCAATATGAAGGTTAATTAAATCATTAACAAATGATTAGTTTTCATCAAAACTTAGGGAAAATGCACATCAAACATTTTAGAGACTTAACAGAGGGATCCTGAGATTGTGCAGGTATGACACTACATCATTGAGGGGATCCTGAGATTGTGCAGGTATGGGACTGACAGTTGAGGAAGGCTTAAAATAATTGATTGTTACTACCTATACAAACAAGATGCAAATTCTTTTTGGGATCCCATCACTTAAGAACTCCAAAGTTAAGTGTGCTTGACTTGGAACAATTTTGGGATGAGTGACCTCCTGAGAATTTGCAAATGCTTGACTTGTATGTGGTGAATTTGCAGCATCAGGAAGATCAACCAAGGGAGTGAATCTGTTAGTATAAGGGATGACAGTAATAGTAGGCAAAGAAGTAGTGGGAGAGGAGATAGCAGTCACAAATGTATTCACAAAATTTGGATTTAAGTGAAAAGAAAACACACACTCATTGAACTGTACATGTATAGAAATATATGTTTTTCTAGTTTGAGATAAGCAAAGATAACCCTTGTGACTTGAGCTATAACCAAGAAAGACACATTCTTGTGATCTAAATTATATTTTATGTCTATGTCTATTGAAGGTCTCAAATAAGGAAAACAGCTACAACTAAAAACTCTTAGAAAAGAGTAATCAGGAGAAAAATTGAACATAGTTTCTAATGGTGTTGCATTCGATAGAGTTGGAGTAGGTAGCCTGTTGATGATGTACAATGATGTCTGGAAAGCCTCACCCCAATATTTGAATGGCATAGAGGCATTGACAAGCCATTCCTAAGCTTGCCTTCCAGTAGAATTTGGTGTGTACCCTGTGATTTTACATAGCAAAAATCAACATGGAACTCAAAATATATTTTATTATCCATAGCAAATTGTGAGACACTTAATAGGTTCATGGAGAAACTAGGAACATGTAATAAATTATTTAAGAACAAAGGCTTAATGGACTTGGGTGGAAAGAATAATGAATTACCAGTATGATGGATATGAGTTGGTTCCCCATTGGCTATCTTGATCCTGTTATCACCACTATACACTGACTTGTTGAACAGATTTGCAGAGTCTGCAGTTATGTGATTTGTAGCTCCTGAGTCAGGATACCATGCAGGGTCATAGATGGTCTCAAGGACTGCCATAAGAGCTGACATAGATGGATCTGCTTTAGTGACCTGTTTAGTGACCATGACTCTTCCATTTTGGTTATTGAAACTCGAACTGTGATCTTGGGAAGAGTTTGCACCCTGATAACTGTCATCAAATCTGTGCCAACATTGTAGAGCTGTATGGCCATACTTATCACACAACTGACACTGAGGTTTGTTCACATTGTGCCTGCCACCTCCTCTGTTGGCAGATAGACCTCTTCCTCTATAGTCTCTGGGACTAAATCTGCCTCTACCAGAATTGTAGTAAGAACCTCTATTACCTGAGCCTCTTCCTCCTCTGTATGACTGTGTTTGTACAAGATTGGCTTGCAAATCTTGCATGCCAAATGCTAAGATCTTTTATGCTTCTCAATTCGCTCTTCAATTGTCATCAATAAAGCTTTAATTTCTTGAATTGAATATGGATCAGTTCTTGACAAAATTGTTGCCACAACTGGATCATACTCATCATACAAACCATCTAATATCACTTGAACATGTTCATCATCATCAATTGGTGAACCAACTGCTGCTAATGTGTCCACTATTTTCTTAATTGATAACAAGTATTCATTCAAACTTCCTATTTTCTTAACATTCTTGAGTTGAATCTTTAGCTGGCTTACCTTTGCCCTAGTTTGGGAAGCAAAAAACACTTCAAACTTTTTCCAGATCTAATAGGCATAATCACACCCTACCATTCAGGTGTGGAGATTCAGTGACATTGAAGCTAAAAGCCAGGTGAGGATCAGCTGATCTTGTGTTCCCAAGTTTCGTATTCATCACTATTTTGTCCCCGAGCTTCATCTTCATCGGTGAGAAACTTCTTCGGCATTCCCCCTTTTTGAGCTTCAGAAATGAGTTTTTGGAGTTTGAAACCCCTGATTGTGCCAAGTGCTTGCTGTTTCCATGTGATAAAATTCTCATCATCAAGCTTAATTGAGACCAGAGTGGACATTGGTTGTGTTACTGGCTATGGCGCCATTGCCAAGTGTGAGCTCGAAGTCACTATGCGAGGATCGAGCAGGTATCAGAGTAGCAGCATGAAAGAGAAAGAAAGTGATAGAAAATGAGAGAAAGTTATGATTGTGTAATATGCTATGAGTTGTATTTCATTTCTACTGATATTACACTTAACACTTGGTATTTATAACAGTGCTTGATACAGTTGGGGATAACTAACACTAGCTGTCATCATAACTGAGTCTAACTGATTCTTAACATAATATTAACTAACATTAACTAACTTCCCTTTAGGGACCTATGACTGGGGATAGGAGAATTGGAAAGGTTTTTCAGTTCAAACACGGGCCAGCTATTTGAGGTGAACCTGAAATGGTTGTTTTGGTTGAAGGCGGGTTTCTGTTTGATTGGAGGGGGTGGGGAGGCGGTGGGGGTGGGGGTGGAGGAGAGGGAGGAGGGAGGAGGGGTGAAAATTATTTTTTTCATTTGAAAATAAACGCTTTTTAATGGTCATTCATGGTGAGAGACATGTGATTAGTGTTATCAAAACCGGACCGGACCGGACCTGTCGGTTCGACCAGTTGGACGGGGAACCGGTCTGGTAGCCGGTCCGGAATACCCACAAAACCGATCAAGCATTAAACCGTCTGGAAACCGGCGGAACCAATCCAGAACCGGGTAAACTGGTAAAAACCAGAGGTTTTCCTGATTTGGCAGGTTTGCGAAGACTAGAAAAATTTTCATCCTCTTCGCCAGATCTGGGAAGAAGATAGTGCTTGAGTTGCAGATCTGGAAACCATTTGTTGAGGTGCTGGCGATCTGAAGCATTGGCTGCAGGGGTTCGTGACGGTGACGGCAACTGGGCTTGGGGATCTCAGATTTGGGCGAGGAGCTTAAACCGGGGGGGGGGGGGAGCGAGAGAGAGAAGGAGGGAGGGTATGCTCATGTTTTGGAAGAGAATGGAGAAGGGTAGAGATGACCATTGATAAGAGAAAGGAATACGTGGAGCTTTGGTACATTCCAGAAGAGTTTGATGTAGACTAGGCATAAAAGATAGGAAAAGCAAAGGAAAATCTAGGGTTAAGCTTTTGTTTTGTTATTTCAAAATGGGCCTAAAACCCTAAACCAACCCTTCACATGTGAGCTGATTCAGTGCAGTGCACCCTTCGTAAGTGTCATGTTGCGTCATGTTTGGACTCTATCTACAAAACAATTCTTTCTTTTCTTATTTTATTCCCTTGGAACACTTATATAATAATTAATAACAAAAAATAGTATATGGTGGGCACAGCTGAACCACCAGTGTATGACTTAATATGAGAATTATGCTCATTTAAATTATGTTTTACATATATGATTATTTAATATGAGAATTTAAAATGTATGTTGATATTATTTAATATATTATATTAAAAATTAAAAAATTATTAATTTAATTATTATAGGTTTAACCACCGTTCAACCACCGTTGGACCATTGAACCTTAAACCAATGCCTTTATTAGTTCAATGATCGGTCCAATTTTAAAAACATTGCTTGTGATAGTCTCTCACACTAGAATTTGCCTTAAAACAAATCAAATATAACGGGCTGACCTGATTCGATAAAAATTTGTGGGCCGAATGGACTGGGGCAATGCACTATAGTGAGAAGTAGAACCGAGGTTGTCAAGTTTGGGGAATTACCCGTATCAAAGTGGACCAGACACGTGTGACTGGTGGAGCCCACATCCACACGGGAATCACGAAAAGCAGCAACCCGTAATAGAAGAGAATAGAGTAGAACAGAATACGCTGTTGTTACTTGTTCCAGTGCCTCGTACGATAGTTAGGGTTTGTTTTGGCATTGTAGCTGCAACCTGCAATCACCCATCAATCATCTTGTACTCGCTCAATTCTGATAGAATGGGTGGATCGGTGAAAGAAGTGAAATCAAAGGGTGAACTCGAGGAACTTCTCCGTAGTGGTGCTCCAGTTATTGTTCACTTCTGGGCATCATGGTGTGAAGCTTCAAAGCACATGGACCAAGTCTTCTCTCACTTATCCACCGATTTCCCTCGTGCCCATTTCTTGAGGGTTCGTTCCTTCCTTTCTTGTTCTTTTTTTTAAGGTTTTGTTTCAACCTAGGGTGAGCCTTGCCGCAATTGTAAGGTTGTTGTGGTTCAAATCATAGAAAGGGTCTATTGCAGTTAGTGACTTTTTATTTTTGTTTGAGAATTTGCAGGTTGAGGCCGAAGAACAACCTGAGATTTCTGAGGCTTATTCTGTCTCTGCTGTCCCTTTCTTTGTCTTCTGCAAGGTATATCTCCAACTTATTGTTTCCTTAACTCACGCCCATAACATAACATTACAAATTATATTCATTATTCACTACTAAATTTTTATGCCTTTCTTCAAGTTTCTGTGTAGTGTGCTTACTGCCCAATTGTAATTTAATTGTGCTTAATTAGCTGACTGTTAATTTCAAATTAAATATGGATGAAGCTAAATATAATTAATTTTGGGCAAAAACTTATACCGGCGTATATTTATGTGTTGGGCTCTGCTGTCTACCTAGCATCTTTCCCGTGAAAATGCAGCACTTATTTTTGTAAAAATATAAGAAAGAAACTTCATGATCTCTCACTCTTTCTGCATAAACTAGGTTTGTTTTGGTATGATCCGACCAATGACAATGGTTCTAAATTAGTAGCCAACCTGGCTGAGCGATAGAATGTAGATTGTGGTGGCGTGTCTGATTGATGTTATGTTTTTGCTGGGTACATGGGGTTAGGGGGATGGTCATTACTTTGAACCTGTATCTTCACCAACCATGAGTTCGCCCAAAGGTCTAATTCCTGATGGAATGGTGTTGATGTTAGCATGAGATAGAATATGGTTCTAAGCTCTAAGAGAAGTAAGTTCCATGTTCTGTTCTGGTTACTTGGATTGAAAAAGTATTATGACTCTACAGTTTGTTTCTAATAACCAAAAAATTCATAAAATGGAAAGGGTACGACATGTCTATCTAGTATTCAATTGATCTTTATTCACTGTTAAGTGCAAGTATCTAGCTGCACAAGGATCAGTAGATGATTGATCACCGACTTTGAACTTTTTTTTTCCGGCTTTCGAAGTATGGGAGAGATCCCACATACATTGTTTTATTGTACTTGGGTTATGTCCCCCAGCGTTGAAGAAAGATAGTCATGCATGATTGTTTGCTGCATTGGACAAAGGAAAATTTCCCTTTCCCTATGTACAATGTAAACAATTGCATACAAACATTAAACTGAAATTATATTAACAATTCATTGGAGTTATGCGTTTCTTATAAGCTTTTGCATGTATATTATTAAACTCAGTTTTGATATTTTTTGCATGTTTTGTCAAAAGTTTACCGTGTTCACAAAAGATTCGATTTTGATGTTTTTACAATTTTTATCAAAATTGCAATTATTATATTCTATTATGGCTCAACCTGTCAGTTAGACTTAGGATTAAAAATAGTTCCCTTGTTGCCTTCTCTTCTGATTTTATAAGTTGATTGAAAGTCATTTTCTGACAGGATGGCAAGACCTTTGATACTTTGGAGGGAGCAGATCCATCAAGTTTGGCCAATAAGGTTTCTAAAGTAGCTGGATCAATTAACCCTGGACAAGCTGCATCTCCTGCCAGTCTTGGGTTGGCTGCAGGACCTGCTGTTCTTGAAACAGTGCAAGAATTTGCGAAAGAAAATGATTCTTTGAAGGAAAAAATTCATGTTGAATCAGGGCTTAGTGGTCCACTGAAAAACCGATTGCAGCAGCTTATTGATTCTCATCCTGTCATACTTTTCATGAAAGGAAGTCCAAAAGAGCCAAAATGTGGATTTAGCCGGAAAGTTGTTGACATTTTGAAGGAAGAAAATGTCAAGTTTGGAAGTTTTGACATCCTATCAGATTTAGAGGTTCGTGATGGCTTGAAGAAGTTTTCTAACTGGCCCACGTATCCTCAGCTGTATTGCAAAGGAGAACTTCTTGGAGGGTGTGACATAGTGATTGCTATGCATGAGAGTGGGGAATTGGCTGAGGTTTTCAAAGATCATGGGATTGATACCATTGATGAAGCAAAGGTAACAGAATCGGGAAATGCCAAGGGTGGCATCTCAAAATCTACCGGTTTGAGTGCAACCTTAACCTCTCGGCTGGAAAACCTGATAAATTCAAGCCCGGTTATGCTGTTTATGAAGGGAAAGCCAGATGAACCGAAGTGTGGTTTCAGCAGGAAGGTGGCTGAAATTCTCCGGCAAGAGAATGTGCAGTTTGAGAGTTTTGACATTCTTACCGATGAAGAAGTCCGTCAAGGGCTTAAGGTTTATTCAAACTGGTCCAGTTATCCTCAACTATATATCAAGGGCGAGCTTATTGGCGGATCGGACATTGTGTTGGAGATGCAAAAAAGTGGAGAACTCAAGAAGATTTTGAATGAAAAAGGGATTCTTCCAGAAGAGACTCTTCAAGATCGTCTGAAGAAATTGGTTGCTTCTTCACCTGTGATGCTCTTCATGAAGGGTACCCCAGATGCTCCACAATGTGGTTTTAGTTCCAAAGTTGTAAACGCCCTTCGAGAGGAAGGTGTGAGTTTTGGGTCCTTTGATATATTGACCGATGAGGAGGTGAGGCAGGGACTGAAGGTATTCTCAAACTGGCCTACCTTCCCTCAGTTATACTACAAAGGTGAGCTGATAGGTGGTTGTGATATTGTGATGGAGCTGCGAAATAATGGTGAGCTGAAGTCAACCTTGTCTGAGTAGGATTATTATTATTATTATTCTATCAAATAACTGGAGTTATATCTTGGAAGCCATTTTAGCTATGTGTATTGGAATTTGGAATGAGTTTTATGACATTATACATGCCAGTTTTGATCATGCTGTAAGGAGGTTGTGTTTGTTGACATTATAATGTTACTTTATTACTACCTGTTTAATGGCTACTTTATTCAACCTTGAGAGTGATTCTGATTTCTAAAATTCAAGTTTTCTGACCCATTGGAGAATTTTAAATTCATCTATGGTCTAGACTATAAAACCCCACTTATTTAACCATCCTTTCCCCTTTCCCAGCGGTAAAAATTTAAAACTAATCCCACATTTTCTCTACATGCTTCGTCAAGCTTTCTTCAGAAAAAATTCCAAAACATGGAAAAACTTTGGTCAAGTATGCTGCAATATAGAGCCTTCATATTGCCTTTGCTTTTGTCCACGGCCCAGTTGTTTGTAGCATTTATAAAAATTAGCAATCAAAATGGTTATCGAAGTTTATCAATTTCTTAAAAGGATTTAATTTTAATGGACAGATATTGCAAAAGGTTTTTATACCGATATTCAACTATGTAGTGTCGCATTGTTAAAGATATTTTGATTGTTAACATAATAACTTCAAAAATCACATTGTAATGTATGATTGATTGATAATATGAAAAATTTATAGCATATCAAAATTATTGTCAAAGTTTCTCTATTTCTAAAAGAGAAATGTTAACAATACATCCTTTATCATACTCCTCTTCAACATATCCTCTATTATTGGGTGAATTCTCACAAGAATTACATCCAATAATAGAAGGTGTGCTAAGAAGAGTGTGATGCTAACAATTTTTATTTTTATTTTTTTACAGTGGAAATATGAGTTCAATAGATAAATAAAGAGTCATTACATATGATTTGAAAGATTGGGTTTGGGACATTTCCCACCTAAGTTCTCGATCCTAACAACTTTGCAGTACCCACCAAACCATGAGCAGCTGCATTTTTACATTACATCTCCTAACGTTCTTTACGCTAGTATTTTGCATTTGGGAAATAAGTTCCCTGCAATAAAAAATGATGTATTCTATACTAGTAAACATTGTATATCCATTAAGACATTTCACCACTAACTCTGCATCTGTTTGAATGATGAGGTTGTCAAAAGATTGTTCCTTAGCCCATTGGAGACACCACCTTAAGCCTAAAGTTTCAGCTAACAAAAGGGAAACTCTAATTTTTTTTTTCTCTTTTTGAGAAACAAAAGATACTCTACCCGCACAATCTCTAACCACCATTCCCCATCATGTTGTTCCATTATCAAAACAGCCAGCATCCACATTTAGTTTCATTGTGCCAGCACTGGGAGGCTCCCATTTCTCTGGTTCATTTCTCAACTCAGCTCTAGGCCATATATTGTTAGCTAAGTTATACTCCTCAATAAACTCAGAAACTGCATCAGCAATAAGAATTGGGTTGAAAGGAGTATTCTTGAATATCAGCTGGTTCCTAGCTTTCTGTATCTTCCACAATGTAATGCTGAAGAGTTGGGATGCAAGGGAATCCGAACATTTGAGCCACTGCAACATCCAAGATTGCAGACTTTGAAGGGTTGGGACATGAATGCCCACTTGAGTACTGAACCAGAGAACTTGTATAGATTGGCAATGCATGAACAGGTGTTCTGCCGTTTCTTCCTTTTGAGTGCAGATGGGTCAGAGCAGGTCAAGTTTCATGCCTCTTTTCCCTAGATTATGGCTGGTAGGGAGGATGTTTCTGGCTAGTCTCCAGAGAAAATTTTTAACACAATTAGGCATCGGGGCTTTCCATATCTCCTTCCATAAACCAAGGCTCCTCATGTCAGATGACTCAGGCTGATCTCTAGACTTTGCATCACAGAGGAGGTGATATGATGATCTAACAGAGTAGTTGCCCTCCTTCTCCCAATGCCAAATTAGTCTATATTCTGGCAACCTCCAGGAAATAGGGATATTCAGAATTTGTTGGGCTTCAAACTGGTTGAAACAACTAGAGACTGGGTCCCTCCTCCATTGTATTATGTCTGCATCTATTAGCTCACTGACCTTTGCCTCGGGTAACAGGTTTTTGACAGGGTTCCACACCTTAAACTGTGCTTGCTCGGGCAGCCACCTATCTGTCCAGACCCCAACACTTTGCCCATTCCCTATCTGCTATCTAGTTCCCAATTGCATGACTTCCTTTGCCTGTAGCATACTCCTCCAAGCATAGCTTGATTGAAAACTAGCTATGGCCTCCATAAAAGTGCTCCTCGGGAGGTACCTACTCTTGAAGACCCTTACCATAAGAGAGCTACCATCAGATACGAGTCTCCAACACTGCTTGCCGAGAAGAGCTTTGTTGAATTCAGAGAAACCCCTGAAGCCCATACCACCTCTATCCTTAACTTTCCCCAATCTGTCCCAGCTCATCCAGAGGACTTTCCTACTAGATTCTGTTGTCCCCCACCAAAATTTTGCAAGCATTGACTTAATATCATGACAGCAACCATCCGGAATCCTATAACAGCTCATGATGTAGTTTGGGATGGCTTGTGCCATAGAATTAATGAGGGTCTCCTTGCCTACTCTGGACAGGCACTTCTCTTTCCACCTTTTTAGCTTCTTCCAAACCCAATCTTTGACAAAGGAGAAGACATCTTTCTTGGACCTTCCAAAAAAAATTGGGAGTCCTAGATATCTTGAGAGGGTTGTCACATTCTTTGTTTTCATCTTGTTATAAATCATCTCTTGCTCATTTGTAGGCACATTTCGACTATATGACACCTCGGATTTGTCCAAATTCACCAATTGGCCCGAAGCCTTTTGATAAAAGTCAAGAACCTGAGTTATGGAATCTGCTTCCTTGAGGTTGGCTCTAGCAAAAAGAAGGCTATCATCGACAAACAAAAGATAGGTGATTTGGGGTGCATTCCTAGCCACTTTAATGCCATGTAACTTATGTTGAGAGCTAGCATTGTGCAGAAGACCAGACAACACATTTGTACACAAAATGAATATGTATGGTGAGAGAGGGTCTCCTTGCCTTAAGCCTCTCTCTGGAGAGAAACTCCTACTTGGCTGCCCATTGATAAGAATTTGGTAAGACACTGTGGATATGCAGGACATTATGAGCTCAGTTAACCTTATAGGAAAACCCATGGTTTGCAAAACAGCTCTAATGAACGGCCACTCCATTCTATCATAGGCCTTGGCCATGTCCAGCTTAAGGTCCATCATCCTTTTTTTGCCCTTTGTCTTCTTCTTGGGCCAGTGGAAGCACTCCGTGGCTACAAGGGCATTGTTAGTTATCAGCCTGCCTTTCACAAAAGCGCTTTGTTCTTCATCTACCACATCAGGGAGAAAACTCTTGATCCTATTGGCAATGGCCTTTGTAACAATTTTCATTGTTACATTGCACAGGCTAATCGGCCTGAAATGCTTAGGGGAGCTCGGGTTCTTGCACTTAGGAATCATGACTATGAAGGTTTTGTTGATGGATTCTGGGGATCGACCACAATTAAGGATGTCAAGGGCTAAAGATTTGATGTCATCTCCCACAATATGCCAAAACTTCTGGTAAAACAGAGCAGGAATTCCATCCGGTCCTGGGGCCTTGAGAGGGTGCATCTGGTTCATTGCTTCTTGAATCTCCCCGGTGGAAAAATTCCTATTACACTAAAGCTTATGATCTTCAGTAAGCTTTCTTTGGATTGAGGCATAAGCTAGATCAAATCCACTCGGGTTTAAGAGGAAAACAGATCCAAGAAGAAATCAAGAAATATTCTCTCCACATTTTCCTCACCATGCCACCAAGTTCCTACTTCATCTTTCAGCTTCTTAACCTCATTTGTCTTCTTCCTCTGATTGGCCTTTCCGTGGAAGAACATTGTGTTTTTATCTCCCTCCTTCAACCAAACTGCCCTACTCCTTTGCCTCCACAAAATCTCCTCTACTTGCAGGAGTTCCTCGTGTTTCCTTTCCAGATCCTTAAAGTATTTTATGCTGTCAGGCTCCCCCGACCACATAGAGCTGTCTTTCAGCTTTGATTCAGCTCTAATGATTTCCTTCCTAATCTCATTAGTTTTGTACTCTTTGAATTCCACATCTAGAGATTGAAGAGAAGCCAGCTTTGCTTCACAGTGAGGATTACCATTGGACCAAAACCTTCTCATAAGATCTTCACACCTATCATCCTTAACCCATCACTGTTCAAAATGAAACAAATGGACTTTTTTCCTACTATTGAGCTTTGAGTGGTCTTCCAGAGTAATGAGCAGGGGAGAATGATCAGAACCAAAACGAGGCAGATGGCTAATCGTGATGGGGCTGAATCTGGAAATGAAGCATTCGGATGCCAAGGCTCTAACAAGTCTGTACTGAATTTGCTCCTCCCTCCTCCTCCCATTTGACCAAGTAAACAGATAGCCCGAGAACCCCAAATCCAAGAGACAACAATCTTCCACAGTACTCCTCCCGATGTTCATCTGCACAAAACTATGGGAATTTCCCCCTTTCTTCTCACCCACAGCAAGAGTATCGTTTAAATCCCCAAAACAGAACCATTTCCCAGTACCCTGAATTGCTAACTTCCTCACCAGGCTCCAAGTTCTCTTCCTTTGGGCTTCTTCCGGACATAAATCCCAGGAAAAAAAAAACCAAGGATCATCACTCTTATCATCCTCTCCTTTCCCCAAGATGTGGTTTAGGGAATAAGAAATGACTTTGATGTTTAAGTTATCATTCCGCATGAGGGTAAGACCCCTTGATCTCTCCCTCCCATGCCCATTACAAGCAACAATCAGACCTGAGTTGTAACCACACTTTACTCGTACCTTCTCCATTTCATCATCCTTCAACCTAGTTTCCATGAGAAAGACTATGTGGGGGTTTTCAAGACGGATGAGCCTTGACAAGGCTTGAACTGATCGAGGATTCTCCAAACCTCTACAGTTCTAACTATTGGTTTTCATTGTTGTAGGCGGTGTTGGTTCTCCAACACCACCTCTGGTTTAGCTTGCTCAATCTCCATAGCTACTAAGTGTCTCTTCTTCTCCTCCCTTCTCAGGTCCTCTGGTGTACCCTCAGAGATCATAACATCCACAAGTTGTCTTTTACCCAACCCCTTTACCCCCTCTGTCTCACTCTGTGAACCATTCGATCTGCAACCTTTTTGGTGGTTCCATTTCCTTCCATTGCTCCCGCTATTCTTCCCCTGCTTTCCACTACTGGCCTCTTTGGGGGTTATGTCAAAAGACTCCAAAGTCTCTGCCACCTTCCCAATCTACTGGGTTGTCTCCTTTGTATTCTTATATCTTCCACAAAGAGTGGGTTGAACTTGTCTTTTTGAGGTTGCTGAACTTGCTCCACCTCATTATCCTCATTCCTGTTTCCTGACATTTCTGTCTTGCTATTGCTTGTGCAGGCAAAAAGGTTTTTGCTATAGGAGCTGGAGCAGTTGTCATGCCTCTGGTCAGGATTGGGTTTTGGGAGAGGAGAAGCCCAAAGCCAAGGTCCAAAAGGGAGCTCTTTCTCTTCACAACCCCTTCGAAACTTTCTTCATCTGGACCGTATGTCTCCTCACAATCCTTAAGTTGGTGCCCTAGACGACCACACACAAAGCAGAAGGTGGGGAGTCTTTCAAATCTGAAGAACACCCTGATATCCTTGCCCTGGTAACATATCATCGTGCCCTGTTTTAAGGGTTGTCGAAGGTCGAGGCTGACCTTACACCTGAGGAACTTTCCCATTCTATTGCACTCCTTGCTATCCGCCTCCTCAAATGTTCCCAACATATCGCCCAGTCTTCTTGCCATCAAGTCAGATCGAA
Organism: Echinosophora koreensis; assembly: GCA_035048595.1. Classification (NCBI taxonomy): domain Eukaryota; kingdom Viridiplantae; phylum Streptophyta; class Magnoliopsida; order Fabales; family Fabaceae; genus Echinosophora; species Echinosophora koreensis. Next base: position 1,655,534 of record JAPCYP010000025.1, on the reverse strand, counting down.
GCTTTAAAGGTAGGTCGTAGACCCTCACCCAGAAAGACACCATGTGCATTTCCATTTCAGATGTCTGCTATGTTCCTGAGACCCTCTTCAAAATAAGGAGATTTCAGTCGAAACTCCAAGGCCCTGCTCTGAGAACATTCTCTAAATCTCTCTTTGCGATGAAGTGAAAGAGATAGAGATTTTTCCCAAGATCTTGGATTTCCACTAGGTTCTTCAACCTCCAAGACTCCACAATCGTTTGTTTGAAAGCTCTGACATTGTAAGGACTAGCAAACCAGAGCTTACCAGCAAGCGACCTGTGGAAAACTTCGTCTTTAACCGTCTCTGAGTCATCGGTGGTGGTACCCACCTCCTCTTCCTTTGAAAGCGGAACATTCGTCCACTTATCCATTCTGATCTCACACAGTAGCTAGAAAACAGTGGAAAGCAAAACTAGGATTAACCCAGGGAGAGGATCCAAAGATGGATGATTAACCAGGATGACCTGGTGTGGGTGGGTGGGTGTTGTTGGGGTGTGTGTGTGTGTGGGGGGGGGGGGGGGGCTACTTAGTTCCTAAGAAACCTTAGGAGAGCAGAAAAAAGAATGTGATGCCAACATTACTCTTTCTAAAAATTAGCAACCAAAGTTATTACCAATGAAGTTTGCTTATGTCTTATACTAGTGTAGAGACCCGTGCCATGCACGGGAAAATACTTATATTTTGGGATTTTATTAAAAAAATTGTAATTGTTGATTTTAACTTTATTGTTTAAAATTTTTGTGTTGAATTATATACCAAAATTGTTAAAAAAAAAGTTATTTTTTTTTATCCATCGATCACAAAGTGTATTAGATATTAAGTAATAACTATTATTGATATTATAATATAAATATAAATAATGAATATTAAGTGTAAATAGTAACTATATACTCTCTTATAAATATGCACTCTTGCGGGTTATGCAATATCATAAGTTAGATATAAGAAACCGATGAAAGTTGGTTCAGTTGGTAAGGATACAACTCATAACCCACAAGGTCGTGAGTTCGAATCCCACTACTGATGTGGGGACTTCGTTGGTGGGTAATCTGTAAGTACCTTTGTAAGCATTCTTTGAGCTGTAAGGCTTGCCCTGCCCTCGGAAGCCCCCGAGACCCAACTCACCTAAACTTTTGTATATAAAAAAGATAAGTTAGATATAAAGAATGTTTGCATGTGGAGGAAAATATAAAGGAAGAATATTGTAATAGTAAATATATATTTCTAAGGCAACAACTGCATTTCGACCTGCTTAATCATTTCTCAATTTAGTTTATTTAAACACTAATATTAAACACAATGATTTTCGTAATGATATAAATTTTTTTTATCTTGAAGATATATTTAATTTATTTATCTCCTTTTTCCCTGAAAGTTAAACATTTTCAAAAATATATTTATATATCACATTAATTTTTCTTCTCTCTTCAAATTCTATTTGATTTATTCTTCCTCCTTGTTCAAGTATTTTCTAAAGAATTAATTATCTATCATATTATTATTTTTATTCTCTTTTGAAAAAACTATTTGATTTATTTCTACTATCTTTCCGTGTAAGTTAAATATTTTTAGAAAATATATTCATCTATCATATTAGCTTTTCCTTATCTCTTGAAAATCTATGTGATTTAACCATTTTTAGAAAATATATTTATCTATCATATTAATTTTTATTCTCACTTAAAAATATTTTTTCCTTTCATATTTAACCATTTTTAAAAATTATATTTGTTTATCGTATAATTTTTAATATTTGACGTTTCTCCCAATAACTTGGTATTCTATATGAAAATATATCTGTCTGTCAAATGAAAAAAAAAAATCTTTATGGAAAATATATTTATTTATCTCTCATATTTTCCCCTGAAAGTTAACCTTTTTAAAAAAAATATATTTATTAATCATGTTATATTTTCTTCCCTCTTGAAAATATATTTGATTTATTTCTTCCCTTTTCCCCTATCAAATTAATCAGTTTTAGAAAATTTATTTATCTATCATAATATTATTTTTCTTTTCTCTTCCAAACTTATTTATTTATTTCTCATTTTTCCCTGTGCAAGTTAACCTTTTTTTGATAAATATATTTACTTATCATATTAATTTTTCTTCTCTTTTCAAAGTCAATTTCATTTATTTCTCATCTATCATATTATCATTTTTATTCTCTCTCTAAAATTTATTTGATTTATTTTTCCTCCTTTTTCCGTGTAAGTTAAACATTTTTGAAAAATGTATTCTTGTATCATATTCATTTTTATTATTTTTTAAAAATTTATTCGATTAATTTCCCCTCTTTTCTCCGTGCGAGTTAAACAATTTTAGAAAATATACTTATTTGTCATACTTTGTTTCTCTGCTGAAAATCTATTTGATTTATTTCTCCTCTCCGGCCTGTGTAAGTTAATTAATTTTATAAAATATATTTATTTATTATAATATATTTTTTGTGTCTCTTGAAAATCTACTTGATTTATTTCTCCTCATTTTTCGTGCAAGTTAATCATTTTAAAAAATATATTTATTTTAAAAAATATATTTATCTATCTCATATTGTTAATGCTTTCAACTTACTTTTACTAATTAACGGTGAATGCAACCTTATTTTCTCACTTTACACAATTTTACTCACTTCAGAGAAGTCTGATCCAATATCAAATATGATGGGAGGGAAAATTTGCCTCATAAACACAATTTGTTTCTACCTCAATAGGGAAATGGAACAAAATAATACAAAAAAATTATTTGAAAGAGAAAAGTTATAAATTTAATTATAATATGATTTAATAATGTTTGGCGAAAGAACATGGTCTCGTGATTTAAAAAGGGATTCTCCAATTTAGCAATACCAATTCGATAATTCATGATAATTAAAGGAAGAAAGACCTAAACCACATCACAAATTGATATCAGTACTGGATATATTCTTTTAATTCATATAAATATTAATCAATTTGTAATCTTTTATTCCAATCTCAATTTCAAATTAGTTAAATTAAATCTAGAACAATAATCATTTACTTAATGACATTGACTGTAAAATTCTTATAATTATAATTATAATTAATATTAACTTTATTATAATTTTTATATTTATAATTACCTCCAATAATATGATGAGACCTTTTGTTTCTAAGTTGATATTTAATTTCTAATCAAAACAAATAAATACATAATAAATTATAAAAGTTTCTAGACAATAAGCATTTATATAAATATAAATACTTTCATAATAAAATCAATTTAAAAGATGTTTACATTTTCAGATAGTAAATTTAATTGAAAACATATCATTTCAATATACAGTCAAAATATGAAGTTTTACGAAATCTTTAAGATCAAAAATTTTCAAATTATAACTTGAAATATGAAGTTTTTTTAACGAAAGTTAAATAAATATTTCTTTGAATTTTTTGTATTGAGTAAATGTTTAACTATTCAAATTAACTGTATTTAATAAAATACTTTTTTTTTGTTTCTTAGTTAAAAAACCATAACTACTAAATTGAGTTGTTTTTATGGTATTTATAAACAATTTTTCATTTATTTTCTGTTAAAAATATTAAGGCAATAAATTTCAATTGACTATACTTTTTATTACCTCACATCATATAGGAAGTAAAAAATATATATTTAAAACGCTTTTCAAAGTTGATCCCATATATTATATTTTATTTTAAATTTCTATATTAATCACTTTACATGTAGATATTAAAGTTTTATTTTTTTAAAATTTACTTATTTACTTATATAAAAGAAATTCTTCAATATTTATGATTTGTGTCTAAAAATATGACACAAATCATAAATTACTTGGTTCATAGCATCCACCCATAAACTTATCATGAAACAACCTGAAAATTTGTAATAGGTGGAAATACAACTTTCTTTGAAAATGGCACAAAGGACCCTTCTTTTTTTTTTTTTTTTGCCGGGGGTGAGGTGATGTTATATCTTGCTCTCCTTTTGTAATTATTGAGATGGAGGAAATGGGATGAGAAAAAGTTGAAAACATATAAATACATTGCCAGGAGAGAAAATATGAGAAAGGGGATGGCCAAAGTGGGATGCCAATAAAGGAGAGGAGTATAAGGCTTCTTGCTCAGGAAGTTCAACCTTATATTGATGCTTTACAGGTTACACTATAAGGAAGAAAACAAATAGTATATGATCATTATTCAAGTCACACTATTTCTCTCTCAATTGTCAAGACATGATCATGAGAACCAATTTAACTCAAATGAAAAACAAAAAAATAAATAAAGAACAAATGTTTACTTGCCATGAGCTTATCACATCCTCTGATCAAATTAGTGAATCATGAATCTCTCGGGGTCAACGAAGCACCTATCTCAAAATCTACCTTAGCACAGTATGATATTTTTCAAGCTTGATGCAAGCATTACTACAGCCAAATATAGCAACCTGAAGTTCAGAAACTATAGTACAATTGACAAAGTACTTAAAAAAATAGTCTTCAAATATATGGAAGTCAAGATGAGAGATAACCCGAATGAACAGGGAGTAGAGAACAATTTTCGAAAAAAAACCTGAACAGAAAAGGTGGAAATGAAAAAGAGAAGGAAGTGAATAATTCTGAATAATTCATTGATTTTATGGTCAGATTTATTCATAAATATTGAATTGCCACAATTTTCTTGCTCACATTAATTGATTTCATATATTATTCATTAATTTTTATTGATTTCAAATTGATTCTGATTAGGATTCCTATCGTGTGTCATCATAATTGATTTGAATTTATTATATTCATTATAGGCAATAATGGCATGACAAATCTCGATATAATTTGTTCAATCTTCAAATTCTGGTTGAAAACTTTCCATATTTACAATTGATGATTATTAAGTTTAATTTGACATTCGACTTGATTTATTGTTTTGGTGTGTAAATATCATATCATTTTTAGGAATATACAGATTTGAAATTTGAAATTGATTGATATATTGGATCCATCATTAATGCCATTACATTTAATGTTATTGTGGGCAGATATCTTTAATATTACAGAGGGAGAATATATGTAAAAAGTTGCCATAAGTAAATTTCTGTGCAAATGAATGTTATGCCGACACGTAAGCAAAATTTGGAGGGAATCGATTGTGTGAAGCCAAGTGGGATAATATTCAAAGGTTCTTATCTCTTTCTGTCGTTTCAATATCTGGCAAGATTAGGTCTTTTTTATGCATAGGTCATTACCAAATTTGCAAATTAACTCCAAATCCAAAAAATCACCATTATCAACTACTCTAGAAACAAATAAATTTTTTGTGATCAAATCAACAAAAATATCACTTATCCAATAGTTTTTTTTAATACTTTTGTTTTAAAATAAGTATATTGAGGATAAAAAGGAAAAAGAGTTATGAAAAGAAGTGTAAATTTAAATATTAGAATAACATTATTGTTAAAAAGTAGAAAATAATCGAAAACAAAAATACATATACTTAAAAAAAAAAACCAGATTGATAATTGATTGAGAAGTCATATTTGTACGAATATTATTCATCTACACCAATAACAGTTAGCATTCCTATTACATGCAGAACACATCATCAGTAGAGTAAGGATGATTATAGAGAAGAAAAATACTTTAAAATAGACAACTGGAAAACATATAGAAATACTTACACACAAAGAAGTCGGTGTCATAATCATGTTTGAATAAATCAAGTGGTGGTATACTGGTGTAAGACAAAACATATTTATAGAAACAACATCATCGCTTACCCTCATTCCAAACTAACAACTTAGCTTGTATTGGTGTCATGTTGTTCAATAAGCACCACCGTTTGCAGCCACCAAAAATATCATCGAGTATACAACACCCTCTTTGAGTACCTTATCAAACCTGAATATGAGGGTCTTCCTGATAGAAGCATCAATATTATTTCCCTGCACTAGAAGATCATGTAATGAATCATCTAAAATCTAAAATAAAGAATAAAATTATGATAGGCAATGAAAAAATATCTAGCCGTCCAAGAGAACCATTTCCCTAAAATTATAGGATGCATATGGCATCCATTCTGAGGTTTAAAAATGAAAGATACATGATTCACACATTAATGTTGAAATGATGATTTAATATATAATAATTCATTTCGTCTCCAGATTGATCTTGATTTACCGCGGGTGATTTGATTTTGAATGAAAAATTGCTTTTTAGCTATTTTACAAAGGTTTGGCAAGGACGGAATTAGAGAGGATACTTTAATTTTGAATCAAAAATGGGTGAAAATTTTATTAACTTTTAAATTGAAATATTCATTTTAATTCATTGATTTCTTCCAATTCAATTTGGAAGTTTTCGTGCATTAATTCCTTATCAATTTTTATTATATTTTAAACACCACGCATCAAATAGGTTTTGAAATTTTGAAACATATTTTCCAAATCAATACTCATAAATTATAGAATTTTTTGGCAGCTATTAGTTTGAAATTTGTTTAGGAATTAAATTGGAACTTGGAAGATTATAATTGTATTAATTGATTAGATTTTATAATTTAATTTTGGAGAGATAAATGCAAGGTTTCTTTGAGGATTGTATTACTTAAATGGTATATTACAATCATTATTATCAATAATTTCATTGCAAATTATATCAATTATAAATAAATTGATCATATTGCAAATCTAATCAAATTATGACCATCACTATAATTATTTCAAATCAACCACAACGCAACGCATAAGCAAAAAATGGAGGGAAGGCTTATGGTGTTGCCACGTGTGATGAGTGAAGGGTCCAGAGATTGACATGTGGAGGTTTCCACTTTGAGTTTGTTCGCAAATGTATTATATATAGATGATTAGATTTTATAATTTAATTTTGGAGAGATAAATGCAAGGTTTCTTTGAGGATTGTATTACTTAAATGGTATATTGCAATCATTATTATCAATAATTTCATTGCAAATTATATCAATTATAAATAAATTGATCATATTGCAAATCTAATCAAATTATGACCATCACTATAATTATTTCAAATCAACCACAACGCGACACATAAGCAAAAAATGGAGGGAAGACTTATGGTATTGCCACGTGTGATGAGTGAAGGCTCCAGAGATTGACATGTGGAGGTTTCCACTTTGAGTTTGTTCGCAAATGTATTATATATAGATATAAGTTGAGGTATTATTTTGAAAATAATGATAAAAAGAACGGCTAAACGAAATTCTTAAGAACAATAAGAAGAAATGTGAAGCTGATCATTCCCATGCTATATCAGTTATCAGTAACCGTAAAACAAGCATTATTCCATGACAATTGACAAACATTTGTTTTTTTCTTTTGACAATATTTCATTATCAGTGATAAACTAACATAGTCTCCTAACTTTTTTTTGGTTATTGTCCATAGATTGAGAAAGACACTCCAGTAACTTCATTTCCAGTGCTTTGAATTCGGCTATCTGCATTTGCAGCTGCAATCTCTCCTTCTTTAGGTTCTTGTTCTCTTCCATAAGTAGTTGTTGATTACTGTTTTCTTCCATGGAATTAGTCATTGCATTTTCCTCTGAAGAAGACTTGAGATATGAAGGAAACATGCTTGGCTCGCATTTTTTCCTAGTGATTTCAACTAGCAAATGCTTGCAACCCCTCTGAAATTTTTCATGCTGGAATTCCCATCTTTTTGATGATATTTTCTTAAATCCCTGTTTGGTAAGTTTAAAAGATCAGAAAAGACAAAACACCAAGCAAAACCAAAAAATACATCAAAAACTTCTTTAACCCAAAAAAAGTAATAAAAATTAACGTTGCATTTTCCTTTTAAATTTCTTTTGATTCACAAACTATATGAAAAAAATAATGCATATTTCCAAGGATTTCAGTTTGATCATTGGTTAATTTAGGTTAATTACGCAGTGAAAAATACCCATTTTTTCTTCCAAATTCTTTTGTTCTCCGGGAGGAAGATACAATTCAATCACATATTATATATAGATTTAATGTATACGTACTGACAGTGTAAAAAAGTTTTACACAGTCATCCAATCATATCTCACCACATAGATATTAGTAGGGATATTTTATGAATTAATATAACAAAGTGGCATGATGGTGAAATATGATTGGACGTCAGTGTAAAACTTTTTTACACTGCCAGTATATATTTATTAAACTCATTATATATCCCCCAAAAAGATTACAATATATTATATAAACATATGAAATGTACATCTTAATATATTTATTTTTAAAGATTTAGAATCCGTTCAATATCATTTTGCAAATGTCTTTTAAAGACATCAACGAATGGTATGAATGGTAAGGAATTCGATCCCTTCAAACAAAGTTTTCAGTTAGAATGTTGATAATATATGCAATAAATTGACGTTGGGAGTTTGTACTTTCACAAATATTTTTTCTAACTCAACTCCAATTAATTAAAGACTAAAGTAATTTTCGGACAAGATCGAGGTCTTGACTAAAAAATTATGGAAATAAACATGTTAATTCTATATACATTACAAAAAGGTCGAGAAATTTAGATACCTAAGTTAAGATGGTTGAATTCTAGCTGTTGAAGTAATCAATAAGATATCACATTAAACTATTACACATTCAAAGCATAAGAATATTATTCCAAGGTATTATTTTAGGGGATACAAATTTGTTGTCTCAAAAAATGGTGTCTCGATGTTCCCGACCAATCAAAAGCTTGAAATGTGCATAAGTGTTAATTCATTGAGATTTTATTTTATTAAATGACAAATTATCATTGGCGGGAGACAGAGAATGTGACAGGAAAGTGGGACAGAGGATCTTGATCCTATTTTAGGATACCAAACGGCTGCTGTATGTATTTAAAAATAAATAAAACAGTTAAGTGTAAGTCAAATATATATTCTGAAAAATTCCTTCACCGCATATATAGCATGTTATCATTCGCAATAAGCAAGGTTCTCTTTATTTTTCCACGTTAAACAATGCAGCATGGATGGTACGACTATTTTGACTTTGGGTTAAAATAACTAATTTGACCGCATCTGCTAGCTATGACTTGACCGAATTCTTGATTGTATTTGTATGCACGTGGTTTCATTTTATTTGTTTAGTTTGGGTATGGTACTTCTTTTTTAAGGAAAAAAATGAATTTGGTATATTAACATATATGATAAAGGTTGAATTTTAATAAGCATAAATATCTTAAAATCCATACATGAAATTATCTGTGATTAACTGACAGTGTAAAAAATTCATAAGAATAATATATCAAAATCAACATATAATTCTACAAAATGTTATTTAAATATTAATTATATTTTAAATATTGAAATAATATAATTTATTCAAAAGAGTTCTCGTGGATGTGATGAAGTTGAAAGAAGCATAAAGGAGGGTCAAAAGAAATACTAAACGAAAAAAATCTAGAGAACGACAGAAATAAAAACAGAAGAAAAACTCAAAAGCTTCAATAAAACTGATCTTTGATCAATCAATATTCAGTTTGTTTGTGTTACACACTACTAGAAATATTTTAATTTACCTGCGAAATTTATTCAAAAATTTGTAGGAAAATTTACTTGGACTTCTGTCCCTAAATAATATCTTTGTATGTAATTTTTTCTGTAAATTTTAAAATTTGTAGAAAATTTTATACAGATTTTTTTGAGAAAATTTTAAATTCGCAGGAAAATTCATTGAAAATATCAAAATTTCCTACAAAATTTACAAGAAATTCAAAATTTGCCAGAAAATCCATAAAAAATTCATGAATCTCTATCAGTGGTAAGGGCAAACATACATTTGCACCCAAAGCACCGGGCCTGCAAATGGTTTCACAAATATAGCCATTAACTTTTAACCAACATTCTTTTGGAGGAGAAAACAAAGGAAACAATGAATGATTTTTTTATTTTTTTTTCAATAAGTAAATGAATGATACTTTCTTTTTGAATATATACAGTAAAACTAATCGAAGAAAAGTGAAATAATTAGTTAACCTTCACAGAGGCAGAAAAGAATATATCCATTTGTTCTAAACTTTCTTAAAATATGTATGACAAACTCATAAATTTTGTTGAAGTGAAGAGGGAAAATTAATCACTTACATAGGTATTCAATTGGCGAATGAAGCTAGAGAAGTTTTTGTGCTTGAAATATCTAGGCAAGGTGAGCTCTGAGAACTCAGCGGGAGACCACACAACAAAACCAGTTCCATCTTCATTCCATGACACAATTTTTCTGCTATCATCATCTTCAGCTGCTCCTTCTTCCAACAAATTATAGGTTTTCAACAGAAATGGTGCAGGGCACCGTGCCCTTGGGATCTTATCAGCCATATAGATATATATGCTTGGTTTATAATATATAAGCCTAGGTACCTACCTCTTCATTTGTGTTGCCCAAACAGGTCAATATTCTACACACTTTTCCTTATATAGCACTTTCTACTCACCACTTGGTAGCTAGGAAGGTACTAGTGCCGTGGTGGAAGGTGGAGTACTGTTTCCTTTTGTCTTTTGATTATTGATTTCTTTAATTTTCTTCTGCTTTCTTTAACTTTCTTCCCTTTTGTGCATGTCACGCTTGCTTTTTCATGACAGAAAAAAATATTAATAAAATGAAGTACATATTATTCTAGCCATGTATTTTGTTTGAGTAATGATATTTGGATATAAAAATGGTGTTCAAAACACTTTATAAAATATTATTCCCTATTTATTTATTCTTTTTTTTCTCTCATCATATATTTCATCACTCTCAAGGCACTCATAAGTTTTATAATGTTTATATAAGATGTCCAAATTATGTATCCAAATATCTTTACTGATTTTGTTTCTATATGCTGATTTGAAAAAGGGTTATGATATTTTATATTAGTCAGAGTTAGGAAGCTTTTATGACTTTACCATGCACGTGACAATTAATGTGACACGTATATAGAATAATACTTCTTGTCTTTAACATGTTGAACAAAGACCAAGTAATTAATATGCAGGATTTTTTTTTTTGACAGAATAATTAATTAAGGATTTAATTGGCAGATAATTAAGCGCTGAACACTATTTCCTTTAACATGGGGGCTAAGCCCAAAGTAAACCAAAGAAAAATAGAAGGAGCAGAAAAACAAGCACCGATGGCTGATTGAATACTTGTATTAATTGGTGCATAAAAATTAATTGGTGCATAAAACAAGATATCATTCAAAAGTTAGATGCGCAAAGGAAGTTTAATTTGATGTATCTAATCAAACCCACACACAAGAAAAAACTTGATCTCACATATTCTTTTACTACTAAAAGAATCTTATTAAATATCTGAAACATTCTAAATTTTTTTTCTAAGGAAAAACATTCTAAAAGTTAGAATGAGATATTTATGTTTTATCTACAAATTACATATTATTGCTTTATAAAAATATCTAATTCTTATAATACTTGTAATATATGATATGATTATTTGATGAGGTATAAATTTATCTTAACAATGTATCAAATGTATCAAAAGTAAACTCTTAAAAAGATAAAATAGATATAAATTATAAAAATATTATAGATACAAAATTAGTCCATAAGTTTGTAAACCCAAGGGGTTGGTCTAATGGAGTATGACAGGGTCTCTTATCTGACAGGTTGCAGGTTTGAGCCCCACTAGTCTCCTTGGGGTGAGGTAAATGTAAATATAAATTCCTTTGTAAGTGCTCATAGAACCCGAAGGTTTTCCCTGCCTTAAACTGCCGCACCATCCCTCACCCTAAATTTTTTTTTTTTAACCAAAAATAGTCCATAAGTTTGTAACTCAAATGACATCGGTTCTAGAGGTTCGATCTTTTATCAAATTACATTTTTTTTAACAGACAATTATTTTTACTAATATCCTACACTTCAAATGTATTATAAATTTTTAGAACATTACCAAAAATTATTGTAACTCTTCAAAGTTAAAATGAGGAATTTCAGCTTGAAAAATAAGATTTACATAACTTTAATTTTACAAATTCCTCGCCAAATATTTTACAGGCCATTAAATAATAAATTATTTTCATTTTAATTTTTAAAAAATAATTTTAATATATAAGTTCACCGCAAAATTCCTAAAAAAAAACATATAAAATATATGCAAGTGTTAATATTCTTAAGTATTGTATGATTTATGTTTCCATTTGCAGCCACCTTTATATGGGCCCATAAAAAGTTCATAGATATGGAAAATCAAACGAAGAGCCGAGAAGTCTGACCCATTTGGAAGAGCCTAGCAAACTTTCCAACTGCAGCTTTCCAATCATGCAACAGCAGTATTATTATTTTTGTTCAAAAAAAAAAAAAAAACAGTAGCATTAATATTTGGATCATGCTAATTGACGAATAGTGGTTAACTAATGCAAAAAAGTGAAATATTTAATTTAAAAAAAAAAGTATACTATATTTTTAAATATTGAATACATAAGTTTTTATGAAAAATTTTATTTTTTATTATTTTTGAAATCTCGATATTTTTTTAGAACATTACTTTTTTTTATATCTAAATATTAATAATTTATCATTGTCCATTGTCATTTTCAAAGCAATATTTTTTATTAATAATTATTAAGTAGGCATAAAATAATTTAAAAATTGATATAAGAATATCATGATTAATTTATTTTTTAGTGGATCACAAATTTTTTTATGGTTAACGGGAGACTTAAAAAAAAAAAACAAAAAAGAAACAGCAAATTTTCTTTTTGGTTAAAGGTAGACAACAAATTTAAAGTAAGGAGAAGCTCTTCCTATTATAAAGTCAATATAAATCATAAACTTTGATGAGGATTTATGATCGTTTATTAATGGAAAGTTTTCGGATTCAAGCTAAAATTATGTTATTGTCTTAAACGATGGATCAATTAATGGACTAGTTTTTTTTGTTGTGCTCTCCTCATGGGCTTAAGTCATAATATTAGTGTTTTCATTGAGAGTTGGGCCATGGAAAGGGCTACCTATAGGCTGAATTAACGTGCAACCGAATACTGATAGGTGAGTGAAGCCACCAAAGAGGGCTACCATTGGGTCATTGCCAATAGATAAGGATGCTCAATGTGGTCAGGGGCGGACCTTGGGCAAGGCAGGGGGGAGCCGTTGCTCCCCCAAGATTTTGTGAATCAAATTTTTTTATTATACATTGTTTTTAGTGGCAGCCCTTAAACTTCATTTGTGTAAGACCATTTGTGAATTTATTGCAATTTTGTGCCACTACCACAGCTTGGGAGCAACACATAGGTAGGAGGGTAGGTGATTCAATTAACACATGTGTTGTCTATGCTTTTTTTTTATTTTTTATTTGTTTTGTTTATTGATTTATATAGAGTTGATTTAACATGCTTGGAAGCTGTTTATGCTTTTTTTTTTTTTGTTATTGATTTATGGAATTTCTATAAAAAATTTTGCGATATAATTTATACTGACAATCACTAACATTTTGACATGTATGTTTTGACTAGTATCTAGTGGCTCCAACTAACATAAGTAAGTTTTAAAGTATTATTTTGACTAGTATCTAATGGCTCCCCCCAATTTTTTCCTCAAGATCCGTCACTGAATGTGGCACTTAAGCTATAAGGCTCTCCCACATAATGGATCAGTCTTTTAGGTCGGGCTCTCCTCATGGACTTAAGTCATAACATATTTTTTATTACGATTTATGATGCAGTAATTTTGGAAAAACAATTATGTCAGTTGTTTTGTTACTGCTCGTCATCCTCTGCAAGGTGCCAATCAGGCCAAACACAAACAAACATGGGGAGTAAGTTCATGTAATCATATACAACAAGAAGTAGGAAGTAAAGTAAACAGTAAACATAGCAACATTACACCAAACATCAACATCATTATTATGCTATGCAGTGCAATGCAGTCCTACTCCGCTAAACCAACAATGTATGTGGATCCACTAAACCCGAGATGTACGACTTCAGAGTTAAATATCCACATTAAGAATCTACTCAACGCCGGAGAATCTACTCCTTGGATAGCCAACGCATCAAACCAACGAATGCCTCGTTACGGGGGCGCTAGGAGAATCTACTCCAACCGTGGATGGCCAGATCGCCGTACTCTAGGACGATCTCCCCTATGTCGAACATCCCTAATCAACAACTCCGATGCTATGCGTATGCAACACAACAACAATGGCAACACCACCTCCATAACTCCAACAGAATCTACCGAATATAACAGCGGAATCAACCGCAACAACTTGCCTCGCGGAATCTACCTGAGGACTTACACGGAATCAACCGCAGTACCTGGGGCAAACTCTCGGCCACCAAGGTACACAACAACATCAACACCTTTAAACCCGAACCATGGGGTCAAGGTTTCCTTGGCTAAAAAGCACCAAGGCACAGCTCATCAGTTTGCGGCACCCAAAAGGGCATCGACTTAACACCTCACCATCTCATGATCTTTAATTATTTTTAGTATCATCAACCGGATTGTCTAATCAATTAATCATCATTGGGGAATGGGGTTTAAAACCCCTTAAGTCCTTTAATTCGGTTCTGTCTTAGTGGGTTGAGCACGGTCGTGCTCGCAACCCAGCACGGTCGTGCTTAAGCACGTGAGGGGCATGCTCCCCTTTAAGTGAAGCACGGTCGTGCTCAGCAGCACGGTCGTGCTCTTTGTCCTGCACGGCCGTGCTGAACGGCGCGGCCATTTACCCAGAATTCAACTAGGAGCAAGGTCGTGCTCCCTGTTCAGCACGGTCGTGCTCATCGCGCGACAGTGCTATTCTGGGCAGGAACAGAGGCTGAGTTTTTGTCCAATTTTTAAGATTTAATCAGTGAACATCCTAAATCAGTTATCAATGTATTTTACGGATTAAACTCAGCAATAAAATCAACATCAATGTAACAGTGGCATCAACCAACAATATCAACATGTTCACAGCAATGCAACCAACATAAACTCAACCAACCATGAACATAAACATAACATATTATCAATCATTAACATGTTATCAAATAACCAACAAGTACACATGCATAAACAGATTATCATATAAACAAAACCGGGGCCATGGGGACCCCTTTACTCTACTCTAACCCTGAGCCTATGATCACACTATCCTTCTCCCCATACCTGGATTGAAGGTAGCTCTAACGACGTCCCAAGCAACGAACCGATTCCTTTCCTTACAGCAACTCACACCAAAACGAATCTTGGATCATCAAAACAAACCAAAGATTAGTTCCCTATTCACAATAATGAAAGGAAACTAAGGAAGTGTAACGTCCTTCGTTACATTAGTAACCCAAATTAATTATTGATAAAAACCTTCAAAACATTTAAATTAAATAATCGAGTCATAAAATTTTTCACAATAATTTAAGTCTGAAAGTGTTTCGTATATTCAGAATAATTCAATAAAATAATAGTGCTAAATAAATCATTATATTCAAATAAAATATAGTCTCATAAATATTAATTATTAAAAATCACATAACTCTTATACAGTTGTTTTTGCCTCAAAACACGGGCGTCTACTAAACCACAAAGAAATTAATAAAAAATAAATAAATAAACTAGAACTAATAATATCTTCAAGACTCTCTCAAGACGCTGCATCATCTATCTAATCACCTGTAAACTCTGAAAGACAATACCACTAATGAGATTTATAATCCCAGTAAGTAAACACAGTTCTAAAAGGTTTTCGAAAAGATGTTACTTTCAGCCGGTGCGGTACCGGAAAAACAACCATGGTAATCCGCTATTTCCAAAATAATGTAATTTCAAAGTATCTCAAATAATAACGTAAATAAACCACAAAACATATAATAATATCAACAACACAAACTCATGAGTACAATGACATCTCATTGCCTTCTCTTCGTAGGAGTCCCTCTGCCATTGCCTCGCATTAGGCCAATCTGTCATCGCTACGAGTTAGGCCCTTTGCCATCTCTACGAAGGAAATATCCACAACCTTGCAATGTCCAACATTGCCTTCTCCATGTAGGAGGCCCTTTGCCATTGCCTCGCATTAGGCCAATATGCCATCGCTACGAGTTAGGCCCTTTGCCATCTCTACGAAGGAGGTACCCGTACCCTTGCAATAATCATTATTGCCTTCTCCTTGAGGGAGGCCCTTTGCCATTGTCTCGCATTAGGCCAATCTGCCATCGCTACGAGTTAGGCCCTTTGCCATCTCCTCGAAGGAGGTATCTCAAACGATTATCTCTTCCCAAAGGAGATAATCAAACACCCACATTAACATTCATCAAGTTCATATCCAAACAACATTAAAGCATCACATATCACAAAAGACATATCAAGCCATAATAATCATACCACTCATCATGTAAATAATCAATTTAATTATAACTAATCACCAATCAAATATCAATTTCATTTTAAGGATAAAACCCCCAAATAATTACCGATTAATTTCATATTCAAACTCTTTAAAATCTATACCATGGAAGTTTAAGAAAAGATATTTACTTACTTCTTGTAGACCTCCCAAAAAGCTAGAGCGTTTCTGTGAACAAATCCTATTTATAAAACCTCTCCTCCTAATTATCACGTAAAGCACAACAACTACACAATTTCCTTTGGCTTATGGTGCTGCTTAGTCCTTCTTCAATTCGTTGACGGCACTAGTATGTGTCCAGAATGAGTGGTTCTCTTATATACCTCTCAATTTATAAAACCCACTTAACTTTTGTTTCCCTAATAAAAAAGACGGCCCAGAAGAGATGTTGCCATGTGACCATATTTGTGTAAAGCCAAATTTCTTCAATTAATTAACCAAGTGGGTCCGGTGGATAAGTGCCAAAAGGAATATGGTTTCCTAATTACATTTAAACAAAAGCAAGCCTACAATTCTAATTGTATTTGACGTGGCTAATGTCTTTTCTATTTTTCTTTATTTCTTTATTTTTTTAACTTTATAAATATTTTTTGTATTAACTTTATATTCTTTTAATTACTAGACAACTCTAATAAATTAATCTTTTTCTACACTAAACTTTCTAATAGTTTAATCTTTTATTAAAAAGGCTATATTGAAATTTTAGGATGTTACAAAGGGTAGGGAACGTTACCTATGCACTAACACAGTTAAGCTAGCGGTCTCCCAAGGCTCCCAAAACTGCTCAAGAGGAAGGGAAGAGGAGGAATGCTAGTTCTGGCCGCACTCACAGGCTGCTGCACTCACCAAAATAGGGTTAAAACGTTAAACCCTCGATTCTGCTCACGTATATAACGTTCGGACCTGAGCACGGTCGTGCTCAACTTAACGTAACGAGACGCGGTCAGCACGTTGAGCACGGGCGTGCTCACTGTTGAGCACGGTCGTGCTCAACTTAAAATCAGAAACATGCTCCTGATTTTAAGTACGGGCGTGCTGGCTAATGAGCATGGGAGTGCTCATGTACCAGAAAGGGACTTTTAGCCAAAAATCCCACTATGCCCTCAACCGATAAATCCAACTTAAAATAACCAGCTTAATAAAATTAATTCTGGAAAATAGGGTGTTACACAGAAGAAATAATGGAGTTATGCCTGAAGCTCACTCGGCTATGCTGGATGTATCTAAAGAAACTTTTGATCACTCCAAGCTTAACTATTATCTGTATATGGAGGATGTGAAGAATATTGGAGAGATGATAGCTGCTGATTACTGGAAGTCTCACATCATCCACTACACCAGGGAAGCTTCATCTTCTGGCCTATCTTTGAAAGAGAAGCAAGAAATTCCCAAGTTCAGAGGAAAGTGTGGACTCTCCAAGCTAAGGCACATGATCTACAAAGATTTGTGGGCACTTCCTATTATCAGCAGGGATGTGGAGGAAATTACTCCTATTCACTGGGCAAAGGATGTCCCTCAAATATCTATAAAAGCTGCCACTACCTCTCCAGCAACCTCATCCTCTGAACCTATAGCTGAGGAGTTGATTGTAGAAGGCCCTGAACTTAATGCAGAAATGTCTTCTCAACCTACTTCAGTTGAACCTTCATCTGCACAAGCTGAGCAGTCTGCTGAGGTCTGTGTCTCTAAGCAAGGTACTGAGTCTGCTAAGACTTCATCTCAACCATTAGCTCTTGCTATGGTTAATCCTCCAGCCCAAGCTCAAGACACTGTCTCTGACACTGCTGAGAGCTCAAGACAACTTTCCTTGCTACCAAATCTTGAAGACAACATTGGAAGAATTGTTGATGATAAGGTTGGCAAAATAGTTGAAGAAAAGACTGAACAGATGGCTTAACAAATTGAAGAAAGGGTGCAGAAGCAAGTTCAAGATACTCTGGCCCCTACAAATGCCATGGTGAATCAGATATTGGCTCTGCTCTTGGACTTCCAAAAGAATCAAAATCCAAATCCTAACCAACCCCCTCCACCTCCTCCCTCTACCTAAAAATCTTTTTTCTTTGTTATCTCTGTTTTTTGTTGTTTGCTGACAATGATGGTCCACTCCCTTTTACCTTTTTGTCTGATGACAACAAAGGGGGAGAAAGGAAAGATTAAATTTTATAATACAGAGAATGTTATACAAAGACATTTTTTTTGTGAAAAAGTACATATTTGTCTGCATATGCATAAGTGTATATTCATCTTGCTAATACTATGCCTTGACTTTATTTTTATGCCTATTTTTGTCTAAAGTTAATTATGCTTTGATACTGCTTTGAAATGCTTAGTTTCAAATGTCTAATAAGCTGCTGTCTTGGTCTGATAACTTATACTATATTGCAAATAAGACTTAGCTTCATATGCCTTAACTGCTTTGATCTGATGAATGCTTTGTCTTAGGGGGAGCCTTGTAAGCTCTCTTAGACTTTGCAAAATAAATTTAATGAGTTTTTGTCATCATCAAAAAGGGGGAGATTGTTGGAACCAAAGTAATTTAGATTAAATAATCTCTAAGTTTTGATGTTAACAAAAGGAATTAAATTTGTATAGCAAAGTGTTAGAAGTAATCTAACAAGTGCCTTCACCCTTTAAGGATCTCTGATATTATATAAGTTAAAATATTAAGTCTATTTACTTTGCAATCCGCATTCATATATTATTTTATTGAAAGATTCCCTGAGTGGTCGAGTCCACTCTATCACTGGAAGGATCTCCTTTAACTCAAGTGCCATGTCAGTGGACGAGCGCTTGAAAGCTTTCTAGTAGACGGAGAAATCCCTTTTCAGTAGACGCGAGTTACTCTCCGAGAATAACTTTAATTAATTAGTGCCACATCACTGGACGGAGATTTTAAGTAACTCAAGTTCTGGCAAGACCGTTGTTTTAAGTAGACGTAGAATTTTTGCCACGTCAGTGGACGGAGCCTTAAAACTCTTCTTAATTACCTTGCCCTTTACAATTGTTTTGATGGACGAAGAATTTGAGCTTTAATATCTCATTTAAATCAATCTGAACCAAAGTGAATTTATTTCATATGATTGATATTTATTTCAAATATATAATGGTCCTTCTCATTTGCTATTAACGATTTTATTGTCTTGTTTCTATGAGAGAGATATAGTACATATAAGGAATTACAAAAAGCAATATAGTACAATGCAACACGACTTGTACCCTGTCACCTTTTACGCTGGAATAGCTGGAATTTGTACAAGGAAGGCAAGACAGTTTTTCAAGTTGCATTTGCTCAGAGGTGTGCCCATTTCATGCAACAATATTATCATATAGTACAAAGGTCACGAGCAAGCTGAGTCAAAACGGATATTATATGGTTGATTCTATCCCTAAACGGAAAATTCAAATACAACCGTTGATGATTTTGAAGAATAGAGCAAGGACTCTATAAATAGAAGACTAAGGCTTTTGAAGAAAGAACTTTTGCACATACACAGAAATCTCAAGAAATCTCTTGCGAGCAAACATTATTTTATCCTTTCAGAAAGCAAAAGTTTGTAATATCTTAGTTTGAATATTGCCATAATATTCATCTGATCTAAAACTTTCATATTCTCACACATAGTGAGTTAGAAGATCAAAGAAACCAAAAACTCTTTATTAGAAGTAGAGCCTGAAGAGGCTTGGTAAGAAAGAAATACTTGTGAGCCTGAAGAGGTGTTGAATACTTGCTGTAATCTATTTGGAGAATAGTGGAGAAAACCTTCAAGTAGAAGGGACTGGACGTAGCTCTTGGTTGGAAGAGAGTGAACCAGGATAAAACAACTTGAGTGAATCTTCTAATCCCTTATCTCTTTAGTTTTACGTGTTTATACTAACTGTGGGGATTTGAACTTGAATTTGTTATTCTTTCAAAAGGTTGTTTTTCCGTGTGCTTTATTCTGCCTCTTTATCTTTGTGTGAGAAAACTATTCTTGAAAAGGTTGTTTTCGAAAAATATTAACAAACACAATTCAACCCCCTTCTTGTGTTTACCTGTGTCAACTTCAGATTAGACAACCTGGTTAGTGATTATCTAAGATGATTAAGATAATAAGATGTTAAGTCGGTATCCGTTGGGTTACCGCACGTTGATAAGTTGAAGTCTTGGGTGCTTTTTTGACCCAAGCATGTTGAGTTGAACCTTGGTGCTTATTGGCCAAGGGAGCCTTGACCTCGCGATTTGGGTCTAAGGTTATGTTGAGGTTGATGTTGAAGTCTTGGGAGCTTCATGGCCCAAGCAAGGAGGTGGTTGAGATTATTTGTTGTTGTGCCATTTGCATATAGCATTGGAGTTGTTGATGGGGGAGGTTCGACATAGGGGAGATTGCCCTAGTACGGTGATCTGGCCATTCACGGTAGGTCACCCGATAGTTTGGTGACCGAGCCCCCCACCCCCCCCCCCCCCCCCCCCCCGTGATGAGGCATACACGGTTTGATGCGTTGGTTATCCATGGGGTTCACCCAAGGTTTGGTGAACTGCCGGTGTTGGTGCTTCTATGGCCAATACGGATATGTAACTCCAAAGTCGTTCATCCTGAGTTAGTTTGGATCCACATGCATAGATGGAGTAGCGGAGTAGTTGATGCATTGCACAGCATAGCATACTTGGTTGATATGACATTGTTGGATGTTGATGTGTGCTTATGTTGTATGTACCTTGCTTCCTATTCTCATGCTGTATATGTTTACATGAATCTTACTCCCCGTTATTTGTTTGTATTTGGCCTGATCGGCTTTTTGCAGAGGATGACGAGCAGCCCGGAGAGGAGTGACTCTGAGGAGCCACCGCTCATAGTTAGGGCCTTTCCTTTCAGTTTTTAGTTTAGTTGTTTTTCCGTGATGTACGGAACGGTTATACCAGCTCTGTTGTGACATCGGGTTGGGACGTTGTTATTGTTTTATTTGATTATTAGTTTTCAACTTGGTTTATTTTCCGCGTTTGTGAACTGGTTCATGTGGGACTTTTCTACCCATGGACAATTATTTTAATTTAGCCAATAAATGCATGTTTTTATTTTAATTGCTTTTATATTAAATGCTTTATAACATGCGGGGTAGAAGGGTATCACATTTTTCACAGTTCATCATATTGTATTTTGCTGTCCAATTTTTCAATGTTGGGGATAACTTTGTTTTCATCTCAAAGAATGGATACTCTAATATGTCACTATGTCCATTATGGTCTTCCTTTAGGAATATCAGCATGGGTACAATGCAATTGGTGCCTTTTTCATTTGAGAGTACTAAACAATATAAAACCATGTTTGTTGAGTTGCTTGTTGACATGATTGTTAGCATTTACCGATTAGTTGTTGCATCTTCTAATAAAGATTGAATTTGCAGTTTTTTTCGGTAGTTATATCATTCTCTTATAAAGATTAGAGTTTAAGGGAAAGATGGAATGATTTTGGCAAAATAAGAAACAAGAATTTCAATATGAAAAATGCTAAGAACACACTCTTTATCACACTCCTTCTCAACACACACTCTATTATTAGGTGGATTTCATGTGAGACTCACCAAAACACATGGTCCCACCTAAAACCCATCCAATAATAAAGGGTGTGTTAAAAAGAGTGTGATGCTAGCATAGCTCTTTCAATATAGGTAGGGAAATGGGAATGGAAGATAAGAGGAGGGGGCTTCTTTAGTGTTGGAGTTTGGGTCACACAATCAAGCAAGGACAATGTGAGTGTTGATTGCACTAGAGACTCACTTATGATGGTTTTAGCTTGCTAGAAAGGAGCATAACAAAATCAAACATCAAATGAATTAAGAGAAGGCAAACATACAAAAATTAATATTACAAGAACTTGTTTTGAGGAAGTAATATGCAAAATCTTAATACTTACAGTTACCGGTTAAAATAGTTTCAAGTCATTAATACAAGGCCCACCCAAGCATAACGTGGCACAAGTCTTTGCTTTAGGCCCATCATCAGTAAAAAGCTTATTTACTATTAATATTTATAAAACTCTTATCTTTAGCTGAGCTAGCGCAATGTTAACCAGTGTGTTTTTCCCCCTAGAGAGTGAGGTTCGATTTCGATCCCTACTTGAGCTAAAATCATATTTATTTTAGTAAGGCTTTTGTTACTCTTTCTTACTTAAAAAAATCTTATCATTCACTTTAGACTTAAAAATACGTTGAGATAGCCCTACATTAATATCTATCATTGATTATTTTTTATTGATAATCAATGATAAATAATTTGTTTGGAATATGTGCTCGTTTAATTACAGCACGCACAGTAAAATGATCCTTGGTGCAATTTGTCACTAGGAAAGGAACAACCCCTAGTCTTCTTAAAGTCAAGTAATCCTTTGCTTTCATGAGAGGTTTTGGGAACCGAAGAAGATAATGGAATCCACTAACGTTGGTGGCATCCTTGATTTGACAGCAATAGAGCTTATTGGTTAGTTGTTTACCAGTAGGATCGAGACAATTTTGCAACAGCAAACCCTGAACAATGTTGCTCACGGACTTGGTATTAAAAAAAGTTGGGGCAATGTTAATTCATTTACGTTATATTTTAAATAAATTAAAAATATATATTTGATAAACAGTTTTATATGTTTTATTAAAAAGCAAATATAAAATTATTTATTTAAATAAAGACTTAATTGTACTTTTGGTCATGATCATGTACGATTTTGGTCTTTAAAGTGGTTTGTGTGCACATTTGACCTCCTATTTTTTCAATGTTGTAAATTCAGTCCTTTCGTCTAATATCCATCAATTTTTCAATGATTAACAAAGAGGAACCACTAGTCTAAGCACATAGAACCTTTGCTTGAGCTTTGTGGTAAAGGTCCCTGCGGCTGCGGTGGAACCAAAATGACTCCCATAAAGGAAGGACAAAACCAATAAACAACAGTGAGGAACTATTAAATCATGCTGAATTGGAAAGGCTGAGGAGTGAAAATCTCAACCAAAGATTTTGTGCGCTTAGAAGAATGGTTCCTTTATGTTGGCCAGTGAAAAAAATTGTTAGACATTAAATGGATATACCGAATTTGCAACATTGAGAATATTGGGGGACCAATGTGTACCCCAAAAAAAAAAAATACTCACAAAAATCACACATGATTAATAATAGAGGATAAAAAATGTAATTAAGCCTTAAATAAAATATCAAAACAAGGTAGGATTTTGTAATAATAGCATAAATAATTTCTTAAATATATTGCTTTATCAATATTTATATATGTCACTATCAATAAAAAAAATAATTAAGAACATATTTCATTTTAAGGGTAATTAAACTTACCTACTATTTAACCAAGTTGTTGAGTGTAAGTGGATAACGCACTGCTACTTAAGGACCAATCGTTCGGGCTATGCCCGAGTTCGATCTTTGGGTATGCAACAACCCTTGGTTAGGCTTTACTAACCGCTCGGCCGACTAGGAAATTAGTCCCATAGCGGTTCCAAAGGATCTAAGCCGTGGGGATACTTCGAGGGCTCATTCGGTCCCAATGACTAATTAGGGTGAGTACCAAACAAAAAAAAACTTATCTACTATTTTTTAATAGAAACATTCTGGCATAAATTTATAAAAAGAGGCTCTTTCATTC
This sequence comes from Echinosophora koreensis, assembly GCA_035048595.1. Classification (NCBI taxonomy): domain Eukaryota; kingdom Viridiplantae; phylum Streptophyta; class Magnoliopsida; order Fabales; family Fabaceae; genus Echinosophora; species Echinosophora koreensis. The sequence goes on along the minus strand of JAPCYP010000025.1, from coordinate 1,631,570 downwards.
ATCCTAAAGGCAAGCATAACAAGAAGCATAGAGAAATAAAGGCTTCTGGTAGTGAGACAAAAATAAAGAGTTTGAGTAAATCCTAAAGAGTGTGGGTATGTGAGAAAAATACATCAGGGAATATTTTGGGTATCATCTCTATTACTCTTGGTTCTGTAATTATAGAAAAAAAATTAGTATTTAAATAGGGGTGAGTCTCACTGATAATACCATATTTGTGTCTCTTGTGAGAGAGAGTGAGAGGGGATATTATAATTATCCTTAAATATAGTGGAATACTTTTCGGAGTTTGTCCCGTGGTTTTTCCCTCTGAATTGGAGGGTTTTCCACATTAAAATTTAGTGTTCTTTTTTCTGAGCTTTGCACACACTCAATATCGCAACGTTGTGTGAGTTTGTAGATCTATCATTCCCGGGTCTACTTTGGTGTTCATTGTTACATTGCAATATTATTTAATTTATGTTGTGAATCAATTCTAGAGCCCAACAGTGGTATCAACAGCCAGGTTCGGCATGATGGGGGAGCGAGCTTGGATCCAAGTGTAATTGGATCCTTGTATCGAAAGTCTTCCTGTGCGGTGGAGCCAGGCGGCGCGTCCCGTTGGTTGGTAACGATGGTGCAAGTATATTGATGTGGGAGACTCACACTTGAGGGGGAGATTGTTGGAAAAATCCAGGTGTGAGTGGTTAGTCCCACATTGGATAAGAATAGGCAACATGAAGGATATATAAGAGAGGTGACCCATATACCCAATGCCTTAAGGTGGCGTTTGGTATCTGGAATGTTTTATTCCTAAGCAAACTACATTATTCCCAGGAATAAAGTTTTCCCACCTTCACATATGGGAATAGAGTTTTCCCAAATTTATAACTATCATTCACTAATTTAACCGGGAACCAAAAGCTACCTAAGGTTTTGGGTGGAGATGTGGTGTCTTGGTCTCTTGGTGGTCTTGGTCATTAGCCCATTATTTCTCCCGGTGCTCCCCGGACTCCTCAACAAAAAATACTCATACTATTTAACTTTTCTCAAGACACATTTTTAGGAAACTAACATTTTTAAGAATATTTTTTTTAGTTATTTTCCCCCATATTCCCATGAGAGAGTACGAGAATCCTAATTTCCCATGGGCGTGAGAAAGTTTAGATTATTTTTATTTTTCATTTTCAATTAACATTCAAGGGTATTTTTCAATATAATACTATTATTTTTATGAAAGATGCCCTTAAACCAAGATTCCCAAGTAGCATTCTCATGAATGTATAATGTCTACCAAGCATATTTTTAACATTCTCATGAATCATGATTCTATAAAACACATTTTTAAGTTTTAACATTCTCGTGGTTTCTAGGAATTGTGACTCCCAAGAAGAAAAAAAAATCTTTCTGCCAAATGCTCTATGACACAATGTTTATTTAGAGTGATTTTGGAGAGAAAATAGTGGGAAAGAAAGAAGTGTAAGAGAGAAGTTAGTTTTTCTTTATTTTCGAAATGAGAAAAAGTGAGTGAAGAGAGAAAAAAAAAAGTGTACAGGGATCCACCATAAAAAAAAATCTCTCCATATGTGTTGAGGGTTTTGTGGGAAAGAGGGAGAAATTGGCGGGGTCCATAAAAATTGAAATGGTGTATCTACCATTTTTTTAACTATATTGTTAGGACCTCAAACGTCTAAAACATATTCAATGTGTTAATTCTCTAAGTTTTGATGATTCCAAATATATTAAGTATGGTTGTATTGAACCATATGAAATTACTAATAAGACTGTTCAAGTGTACAGACAAATAAATTAAGACTCATATGTCTACTCTTGACCCGTCTAGTCACAATAGAACAGCAAGTCTGACACTCTGACAAGAGTTTTAGTGATCCATCTGAAAAGCAATCATGTGCTAGAAGACAGCTCAGCATGAGCACTTGTCTACAAAAAGATGACATGGCATCTGCAAACTTTGTCTCAAGCTAAGTTTTGAGTAGTTCCTCCAAGACACACTCGTTAGAAGATCAGAAACTATACTTATCTGAAAATAATGTCTGCTCCTGTCTACTGCTCATCTGTCAAAACAATAGTCCAAGTCAACATATTCAAATTAAAGAAGCTTTTATTCGAAGTCTTCAAGGTTAAAGGACCTCTGGACAAACACCAAGCAAGAAGAATAATATTCTTTCAAGGCTTTAAGGAATCTACACGCTACCCTCTGTTCAAGTCAGCCATGCTTTTCCCTCTTTTTCGGACAAACCAAAAGTACTTTTTGGAGTTGAATTGAAGCGTTGCACTGAAATGGAAAAATCATCTGCTGCAAGTACAAAAGCATCACTAATGCACCTCTGATACAACAACATTTCAGAATAAAAGTGAACTCTCAGTCTGACTTGTCAAAGCTCAGCGTCTTCATGCATTCAATGCTGCCCAAAACGACTATTTGACATTAATGGTGTCCCAGTACTTCATATCAAAAGAAATCACTTTCTGAAGAATGTCTCTAACGGATCAAATTGATTGAAGGCTATAAATAGAGAAGACCATGAAGATGAAGAAAAAGAAGTGCATTTATTCAAAAAAGCATTTACTTTGTGCATTTACTCCGTCATTCTTTATTTCTTCAATCAATACACATTCTTTCTTTCTCTGATATTCATTCCACTCTCTGAGTGTTTACCAGAAAGATTTGCAAGCTGTATTAAAAACGCAAACACTTCTCTCTTAGTTATAAGTTGTTGAGCCTGAAGAGGCTAGATGAGGAAATAATACTTGTATAAGAGTGAGCCTGAAGAGACTAGGTGTACAAAGAATATTTGGATTGTAATCTGATTAGTTATAGTGGAGAAAACTTGGTGCTGCCAAGGACTGGACGTAGTTCAGCACGAAATATATAAAAAAGAATTGTTTAAAAAAGAATTATAGTTCAGCACCAAATAAAAAAAGAATTATGGTAGTATTATAAATAGAAAAGAAAATAGAGAAATTGAGACAATAGAAATATAGGCTCAAAGACTAGTTCTTCAGGAACTAGGTATAATCTTTGTATTGATAATCTGATCAAGTGTGTACAAGGACAAACATAATAGTCCTATTTATAGAGATAATGGACTATTAATTATGGACCAAATCAAGAGACGTAAATACAGAGATATGGTAAAGATATTATGAGATAACAAATTGATATAGTCATCCACCAAATCTGCATATTTATAATAAATTGATATAGTCATCCACCAAATCTGTATATTTATAACACTTCCCCTTGGATGACTATACACTATGAATATGCCTCGTTAAAAACTTGCTAAAAAAAACCCAGTGGGATAAAAAGTTATTGAAGGAAAAAGAGTATAATATTCATAGTAACATACTTTCCCTAAAAAATACATTGATCAATGAAGTCCTTTAATTGACGCATTCCAATGCTATGCACATGCTTCTTGAAAAGTGAAGTCGGAATGCCTTTATATAGCCACCTTTAATTTGTGCAATACACGTGGCATTATCTTCATGCAATGTTGTGGGCTTGTCATCTTCTTTCATTCATCCACATGCTCCTCTAATGTACTTGGACATTGTTCTTAGCTATATGCACTCATGGCTTGCTTCATGTATAGCTAATATCTCTGAATGATTTGATGAGGTAGTCATGATTGTTTGCTTCAAGAATCGCCATGAGATAGCAGTTTTTCAACATGTGAAGAGATAACTTGTTTGTCGTTGGGCTTTATGAGGATCAGGAAGATATCCATCATCAGCATATCCTACCAATTCTGATTTTACTCCATTTGGGTAAAACAAACCCATATCAGATGTACCACAGAGATAATGAAGAACCCGTTTGACTCTCGTCCAATGTCTTTAGGTTGGTGCTGAACTAAATCTTTCTAATAAGTTCACTACAAAGACTATATCTGATTTAATATTGATTTCAAGATACAAAAGTGCTTCAATGTCACTAAGATATGGTATTTTAGGATCAAAAGTTTCTTCATCATCTTCTCGTGGATTAAAAGAATCCTTTTTCACATCAAATGAACAAACAACCATTGGATAATTTATTGGATAAACTTTATCCATATGAAAAATTCTATATAAGAAGATTGATGACTAAAAATTTCACTTGTAAAATGTTCAACTTCAAAATCAAGACAAAATTTTGTCTTTTTTTTTTTTTTTTCTGGGATTGAACCCAAGGTATCCCCACAGCCGATAGCCGTAGGACTAATCCCTGGAGGATATAGAGTACCAGTTAAGGGGCAACTCCTCTACCCACAGATGCTGCTCTATTCCCATCACCATGATTTGAACCCTGGACATATGGTTAAAGGGCGCAAGCTACTAGCCACTTGATTTGAAACTTACTCTTTAAGTACTTTGTAATTTTTGGGATCTCTTCGGGATTCCTTTTATAATTATATCATCAACATAAACTATACAATTACAAATCCATATTTCATTTTCTTGACAAAGGCAAGAAGGAATATTCTCATACATGTCTTTCAATGAATATTCGTTCAAACAAGTGTACCTTATGTGTCTTGATTGCTTTAATTCATACAATGATCTTTGCAACTTATCAGACTACATTTGTCAAGGTTTTGAATTTCATGCTTCAAGCATCTTAAAATCCTTCAAGGATTTTCATATATATGTCATTATCCAATGACCTATACAAGTAAGTTGTCATTACGTCCATTAGACGTGTGTCAAGTCCTTCAGGGACTACCAAACTAATCAATAATCTAAAATTAATTGCTTCATAAAAAGATTGACAACTTTAGGTGTCTGGACTACTGGTCCAAATGCTTTATGTTTGTTTAAAAATCTAGCTAGACTTGTATTATTCCTTTCCATTTTGGCCAATCAATTTAATGTCGACACTATCATTAACAATTTTAGAAGCAATTGCTATTGCGTATGCGAATACATTATCAACAACAACAATATATATTCCCCTCATATTTTCATATTTAATGAGATCTTATAATTTACTTGTACCAGAACCATTTTTGGGGTTGCTTCCCTTGAAATATGGGTTTTTTTTTTTTTTTTTGATAATAGACTATTAGTATGCTAATGCATCACCATAGAGAGAGAAATCCCAACTAGGTTAGCACCCCAAACTCTAACAATCATCTGTAGCATACTAAAATTTATTATAAATGATAAAAAGAATGAAAACATGGGGGGACATAAATCAAAACCCACGATAAAAACAAGAATCATCTGAACCTATAAGTAGGTAATCCTAACCTATCTCTACAAAAATCCTCTCCAATAAAGGATGGAAGGTTGTCCCACCAAATAAAGGACTGACTAACTATGCCATAATTAGCAAGCTTGTCAGCACAAGTGTAACATCCCAAAAATTGACTACTAGTTAATTTGATAGGAATTAAATTATTAGAATTATTATATTTCAATTTTGAAGTGCTTAAAATCTCGTAAGTAGCTCAAAAAAGTTTAAATAGATAGTTTGAGTGTTTTAGGCCCAATTTCGCATAATAGACTTCCTATGACTTGATACCTAACTTCAGATGGATATTTAGTAACCAAAGAGAACTTTTTTGAATTCGAGGTCTTCATAAGAAATGTAGCTTTCCATAGACACCAAATTCGTCCAAATTGGATTCTTGTAGCTCAAGTTATGACCAAATTCGTACACACTATTCATGTTTCAGCATCAGAACCGTTTTTAAAACTTCTATCCCAGTTTTGATCATCTAAACGTCCGTTGCAGGTTTTGTGGTCTTCATAAAAGTTGTAGATAATTCTTTTATCTTTCCAACGATATAAAATTTATAATTTTTGGATGTTTATAACTCAAGATATACACGAAATACAGCACCATATGCACAGTAAGCGGGCTTAGCGCGTTTTTACACGTTTTGGGCTATTGGGGGACTCTATAAATATAATCTTAACACTCTTAGGGTGCGTTTTTGAACCCTAATTACACCTAGAAACTCAGAAACGGCTAAGAAGAGAAGAAATTCAAGGATTAAGAAGAGAGTTGTGGAAGAGGGAATCTAGGAAGAGGAAGATGAGGAGAACTCTTGGCAAACGTTAGGATTCGTCGTAGGAAACGCTTAGAGCTATTTGGAGGTCTTCAAGAGGTGAGTAAAAACAACTTTTTCTCAACCTTCCATGGTGCAAACGATTTGGGGAAACTGAGTTTTTAATTTAAATTATGATTTTGGAGAGTTTTGAATGCAAGAACCAATAGTTGATCAAATCCTATTTTCTAAATTGGGGGTTTTGTATAAAAACGAAATTAATATTAAATTAAGTGATTATTACTATGAGTTATGTGATTATATATGAAATTGGTACGAGTTCATGGTTGATTGATATGTCTTTATATGTTATATGATATTATAGTGTTGTCGTGACATGTTTTATTATGTTATATGATGTGATAGTGTTGTCGTGACATGTTCTGGTATGTTATATGATGTTATCGTGCTATTGTGACATGCTCTGTTGTGTTATATGATTATATGATGTTATAGTGTTGCCGTGACATGCTCTTTTACAATATATAATGTTTTAGTGTTGTCGTGACATGCTCTATTATGTTATAAGATGTTACAGTGCTGTCTTGGCATGACATTATATCACTGTTAGTGATACATGGAGTTTGAGAACCCATTTAGTAGTCATCTGGGATGACATATTGCATCATGCATGAGTTGGTCATTACCTTCCGGGAAGGGATGACGGTATACATTCTATTCCGGGAATAGGATGAGAGATATCACCATCTGGGATGGGATATCAAATCATTGAAAATATCTACATCTGGGATGGGATATCAACTTATTAAAATATTCACATCTGGGATGGAATATTAGATACCTCCATCTGGGATGGGGAAGGCAGTGGGACGCCATTGCATGGATATGAGCTCATAGACCTTAGTGGATCTGGGATTCACACCGGTTCTGGGAACCAAAGAGTCAAGTCAAGTGATTCTGGGAAATCACCGAGTCGTGGTCATGGAGTTGTATTGCATATAGTATGCATGATTGATATGATTAAAAGCTTGAGATGTGAATGTTTTGACTGCTGAGTTATCCTTTTAATTATATGTGATTTGGAACAATTTTTGCTTATTTTAAAGGGGTTATTATGTATATAATTTTTGAGGGTACCATGGTTGATTTTCCGGTTACCGCGCCGGCTGAGAACAACACTATTTTGCGAACCTTTTTATTAAATTGTTTTTATTCATTGAGATTATAAATCTCATTAAAAGTGTTGTTTTCAGAGCACGATGACATCGTCAGTGAGATCAAGGAGACTTGAAGACTTAATACTTGAGCTTAGCTAATTATTATATTTGGTTAGTATTATGTTCAATAAGGAGCCTTTTGTGGCTGAAACTATATTGTTTTATTTTATGGTTTGGTTATTATTAGTAGACGCCCGGGTTTTGAGACAATTAAAATTATTTATGTAAGGATTATCTGACCAATGTTTATTTTTAAATTATTGAGGTATTTTCTGACATATATAATTTGTGAAAATTTTATTGGAGTATTTATGCCTTATTGAATGTTTTAAAGGATTTTATTACATTTTTTTTGTTGGGTCACTAATGTAACGAAGGGTGTTACAACAAGCATTACCCTCTCTAAAAATATGAGACACTCTAACATTCATCCTATTACAAATGGCAAGGCAATTCTTCCACCTAATTCTGATTTTCCAAGGGACAAGATAAATGGAGGAGAAAGCATCAACAACAATCTTGGAATCGCACTCCAACCATAAGTGATTCCAGCTATTTTGATAACCATGCTCAATAGCTATTATAGCTGCCAAAAATTCAGCATGAGCTGAGTTTGTAATGGCAAAGTAAGCTGAAAAACTGCCTAAGTAAAAGAGCCCATTTGCCCCCTAAACAAGGCACCACCTACTGCTTGAGCAGGACATCCTTTAGCAGCTCCATCCACATTACATTTAATCCAGCCACACAAAGGAGGATGCCAATCAATTTGCTTGATCAAAGGAGCTTTAGAGTGTTGAGCTTCAACCAAAAAAGCTTTCAAAATAGTGAAATCAGCAATTGAGTTGGTCATAGTACATTTAGAGCATATACCCAACATATAGACTTCAGCCTTAACCAGGTTGAGAGCATTAAAGTCCTGTATCCAAACATTTTGGAACCTACACTGATTTCTCCAATGCCAGATTATCCAAAAAATGGTAATAGTAGCTGCTAAAACAATATCAGTAACATGACTCCCTCTTTTTATACTACAAACAGAAGCAAAGACAGAAGAGATAGATGTATAGTCAATGGGAGACTTGATGATATCACTCAGCCAAGACCAAAATTTAACAGCAAGGTGACATCTTAAAAATAAATGCTCAGCTGATTCATCTGACTTTTTGCAAAGACTACACATGGAGACAATGCAACAACCTCTTAATCTTAAATTGTCATCAGTTGGCATTTTAGTGTGAAACAACCTCCAAACATTGAAGGACTTTGAGGGAGGGATGCAATTCTTCCAAATCAACTTACTCCAGTAAACTGAATTAGCACTGGGAACTAGATAACTATATGTTTCTCTAAAGGTAAGCAAACCTGAGTCAACATCACTCCACACAGCCATAGCTGTATCAGGAATGAGAGGAAGTTTAATTGATTGAATTTCCTTGGCAAGGTCAGGAAATCTATTGATTAAACCAGAAGGTAAGCTCCAAGAACCATTTTTAACAAAGTCAGCAACTTTAGCACCAAGAAAGCCTTGCATATCAACAGGGATAGAGACCATTTCCCCAATAGGCCTAGAAAACCACTTATCATTCCAAATGTCTACTTGAGAGCCATCAATGATCCATGAAACATTATGCTTTACTATATTATAGAATCTCTTTATGCCAGACCATATTGATGACTTCCTATAAGATGAAATTGGCTTTCTAGCATTGAAAAATCTAGACTTCAACTGATTAGTCCAACCTGCATCAGAAAACAGAATCTCCCAGCTAAGCTTCAACATTGCTGCATCATTGATTGATCTAATGGACCTCAAGCCAAGCCCCCCTCATTTAAAGGAGAGCACACCTTGACAGTAACCAATTTCTTTGTATGAATGTCTCGGGACCAAACAAAATTCCTAATCCATTTATCAATGGATTTGAGCAAAGCTACTGGCCAAGAATAAATATGAAAACTATGTAATAACATGCCATTGATTATAGAATTGACCAACTGCATCCTTCCCATTACTGAAAGTATGGAACCTTTCCATGAAGCCAGTTTTGACTTAATCCTATCCGCAATAGGCTGAAGATAAGCAACTTTAGGCCTACCTTTAAAAATGGGCACCCCAAGGTAATTAAAAGGGAACTTACCAACAGAAAAGCCAAGTTAAATCCCTAATCTGGTTCAACCTGTTTTGCTGCATTAGGCCAGAATAGAACTTGCATTTAGATAAACTTAGATGCTGACCAGATACTTCAGCATAAGCATCAAATAACCACATCAATCTTTTAAGATTTTGTTTAGTTCCTTTGCAAAAAATCAAGATGTCATCGGCATAGAGGACATGAGTTTGGACAACCACATTTTTAGGACCTTTCACAGGCTGCAACAGGTTTGAATTTACCAAATAAGTAATGCCTCTACCAAGAACATCTTTAGCAAGGCAAAACAAAAGGGGAGATAAGGGGTCACCCTGTCTAACTCCCTTTTTGCAAGAAAAGTACCTAACAGGCTTACCATTAACTAAGAAGAAGAGCTTGGCAGACTTTAGGATGGTGTGAATCCAATTGCAAAACTGCTGATTGAAACCAAAAGAGGATAGAACATTTAAAAGGAAGTTCCAATCCAAGGTGTTAAAGGCCTTCCTAATATCAAACTTCAAGGCTAAGTTACCACCAAAGGATTTAGAATCTAACATGTTTATGGCTTCAGAGGCAAGACAAATACACTTAGAGATGTGTCTACCTTTAATGAAACCCTTTTCCTGCTCAGAAATGATTTTGGCGGCAATGATAGACAATCTATCAGCAAAGATCTTAGTGATAATCTTGAAATTGATGTTTGCAAGAGAAATTGGCCTGAAATCTTCAATTTTATCTACTTCTGGAAACTTAGGGACAAGGCCACCAAATTAGAATTAAGACCTGACAGGATCTAGTTTTGAGTGAAAAACTGCAAAACAGCCCTATGCACATTCTCTCCAATCACATCCCAAAAGGTTTTGTAAAAACAACCACCAAAACCAGCTGGGCCAAGGGAGCCTAAACCATTCAATGAAAAAACCGCCCCTTTGACTTCATCTAAGGTTGGAACATTATAACTTTTGATTTCGTCTAGAGTCTCTATGACCTCTTTTGGAGCATCACATTAAAATTTTATTTTTATTTTAAGGAACAATATTCTTTGCGTCAATAGGTCTACAACGCTTCTGGCATACTTTAGATTCATGAGTTACATACCACACACGCAGGTTGTCCTGCTGGGACAATTTACCATTAACCATGCAATAATATTTGCGATTGGTATTTGTGACTTAGTGGCCTTCTGGGTCTACAAAAATATTTAACAATTGAACCTAGATGACAGAGGCAATCATGCCAAAGTACAAAAACTTTATGATAAGCACTTCTGGTGTATATAATTTGACTCAACCATCCTCACTTTGTAAAATATAATCTTAATAAGAAACATGAAAATTTCTATAACATGTACTTTTGGTACAAAAATTGAATAAGTAATAAAGAGATATTTTGCATCTCCTTATTTATGGTTTCAATCTGATACCCTTTGTCATGTATATCTTTGAAACTTAATAGATTTCTTCGGGAAATACTATAGAATACAACGCATCAAAAATATAATTATGTTACATTTAGGAACCATAATATGGGATCTTTCAAAGTATTTACTTACTTTTGCAAACATGTTATTGCAAATTGAAAATAATCAAACATGTGATCATCTGACTTCTGACTTTAATCCTTTGCATTCAAAATGCATAACATATGAGAACTTATTATATTAAAGAATCTTCTGGTCCTTTAATGTCATCATTTGTTACTGATCCATGGATGAGTGATAGGAAGATCACAATAGGTAGAGAGGTAGAGAGCATATTGATACTCATGAGGCAACATTATAGTTGATTGATTGAAAAATGATCATGAAATGTGTACATGGTGCTCTTATTTATAGAGCTTGATTAGGCTAACCAAGTGTAACTAACTCCTAACGAACTAACTAATCATATAACTAACTCCTAACCAACTAACTAATCATATATTCTATTACCCTCCCGCAAGCTGACAATGGTAACCATAGGCAGCTTGAAGTGTAAAGAAGGAAAAAAAAAATTCCTATATTACAATTATTACAAAAGACCAATCTGTAAAAAAAAAAAAAAAAAAAAAAACCCAATCAGAGAAAAAAAAAAAAACACATCAAGGCCCAACATACTAATCCAATATTCCAAAGAGAGAACAATGAAAACGGGCCAGGCACAAAAAGAAGGGGAAATGCAATTCGCACGCACCGCACCCAGCGACTCCGTGTGTGTGGTCTTCGCGAGAACTCTTCTCCATGGCGGTTCTCAGAAGACTATTTACGACGTCATCGGCCATCACGGCGGTGATAACAGTGGCGCTTCTGGCGCACGGCGGAGTTGTAGACGGCGGCGAGAGCTCCGCCTGGATCGAAGACGGTGATCCATACGCCGAGGTGACCAAACCCAGATCGGAAAAGAAGAACACGTAATCCGGCGGCGAACACAGCATCTGTTAGAGCTCCACCGGGATCAAAAATGAACTCGGAGCAGCGTGGTGGCGGCGCTAGCGCCGTCGCGGTGGAGTTGTAAATGGCGGATCGGAATGCGACGGAGCTAGCCGCTGGCTTGCGAAAGCTGAGGCGGATTCCGCCGGGATCGAAGACAGTCAGCTGCTCGCAGAAGAGGTTGACGAAGGGGGCGATGCCAAGATCGGCGCGACGACTGTCGAAGGCCGATGAATATGAATCTGGTGACAGATTCACAGGTTCAGGAGCTACCAAATCTACCTTCTCCTTCTTCGATTTCTCAGCGGCTTCAGAGTTCAGATTGGCGATGACGGAAGAATCAGCGGCAATGACGGAAGAATCAGTACCTGATTCAGGATCCAGGTTGCAGTTGACGAAGATGGAGATGACGCGATCTGTGAAATCCTTCGATTTCTCAGCTGCTTCAGAAATGTCAGATTCGGATGCAAGATCGGAGATGTTGGAATTTGAATCGACGAGAATGCACATAATTTCTCCAATCTTGATCGCAGAACCTTCTATCTCTGGCATGATCAACTTGATCGGAATCACTGGAACTGCAACAAGATCCGAGTCTCGCCGGAAACTGCCGAAAGCAATGTCACCGTGACCGTTCTCCTCTGAATCGGAATCATGTTCTTCTTCCTCCTCTGAATCTGAGTCACTGAGATCTTCATCCATGTCTGCGGAAGCACGATATCGCTCTGATACCATGTTACTGATCCATGGATGAGTGATAGGAAGATCACAATAGGTAGAGAGGTAGAGAGCATATTGATACTCATGAGGCAACATTATAGTTGATTGATTGAAAAATGATCATGAAATGTGTACATGGTGCTCTTATTTATAGAGCTTGATTAGGCTAACCAAGTGTAACTAACTCCTAACGAACTAACTAATCATATAACTAACTCCTAACCAACTAACTAATCATATATTCTATTATCATTATCAATCATCAATATTGACTTAGGATAGTGTAATTGACTATATATCAAATAACAAAATTATTTAGACTAGTAAACTTCTGGTTTACACAACAATATATTTAACTTTGATTTACATATGCATAACAAACTTCTGGTTTACATTAGCATGTGTTTCAATCTTACTCATGTATCAGAATTTATAATTGATATAATCAATAAAAATCTAAGAAGCAAATATCTTTTTTTCAATCAATAAAACTCGAAGAAATCATACAATACATATTTTATCTATAATATTATAAACCAAAAAAAAAAAAAACTAACATTAAATTCTACATGATGATTTAAACCACCTAAAAATATACATCCAAGAAAATAATTAAATTATTCAAATCATCAATCAAGTAATAAAACTTGTTGAAATAATTGCAATAATTAAAATTAATACCTTTTTATTAACTTTAAACCATTTAAATTTGAATGCAACTTGTCTAATACAAAATCAATTGCATGTTCTCATTGATACACCTAATACAAAATCAATTGTGCAATTGTCAATATTAACACATTCTATTTGTAGTCATAAATTGGCATTTGATGCCAATGTTCCAATATTCCAATTGGTTAGCAATTGACATTAGGTAAATGCCATTGAGGAGTATTTTTCTATTCCCATACTCCAATGGAAAGAATAAAAAGATTGATTACAAAATTTATTTATTAGCACATGTGCTAAGTAGAAGAAGAAAAGAAAATTTCAGAATGCATACATTGGGCAATTGTATTATGTAAACTTTATTGTTACCAACCTTCAATGCATAAACAGGATTGTCAGACTGCATATCAAGTCTAATATTAAAATCTTGCTTTTAAGGTAGTGGTTCGTCCAAGGCGCAACCATCGTTCTATTTTCTCTAATAACAATTTTCCAAGATAACTTAACTCCAAAAAGGGTTAACAAAAATAGATATATCCAAATGCTTATTATTTATAAGATAATGAATAATTTCATAAGAAAAATTTGGACATTAATCATATTCATAAAAGAAAATATAATAATTCACAATAGTTATATTCTTTTAATATTTAATAACTTTTTCAAAGCATAAATGATTCTTTATCAATAAGCATTGCTTTTGCTAAAACAAATATTAAAACTTTACAAACGTTATTAATCAAAATCATCATGAAATGCTTAAAAAGAAAGGACGTTCAAGCACCGTGGCATTCAAGCTGGGGAAAAATAAAATTCCAAAATAACTAATGTATCACCAAAGCATAACTCACCGTTATGATTTGACAGACAAAAACCAATCTTTACCTTGATTGAAAAATTGATCCAGCAAAAATATTGACATACGACAAGTATGATCGAGGTCTTTTCATACATGTTAAAAACATTAAGATAATTATACTATTTTCAATATTTTCTCATTGTTATCTAATTCATATGATATAATTTCATACGAAGATCTAAAATCATTAGGGTAAAGGTAATATCTACCACATCAATGACTATAAACACGACCTTTGTCGTACCCAAAATTATAATACATAATATTCAGTTTTGAGAATGATATCCAATCTATTTGGTTGCCTTCCTCATTTTTACTACTCTAGGAGCATACTCGAGAGGCATATACGTTTTTCCTATCACTTTTCTTTGTTTCAAAATATACTAATATCAAATAATCTTTTAAATTCCAATCATGATTCAAAGGTCTAGTTCTTCAGGATCTATACCACAAATCTTTCAAATGTCTAGTTCTTCAGGATCTATACCACAAATCTCCACATAAACAATTACCAAGACAAATCATTGGTTTTTGTTCAATCCTTCAGGGATGCTTGAATAATAATCCCTTCCGGAATTTATCAAGAGTAACAAGATAGAATGTGGTGATTAGAAGACACTAAAAGATTTTCATATCAAAAATAGCATGGAAGAAACAAAGATAAGAGGATGAATATAATCATAAAATAGATTAAATCAAAGAGAGTGCAAAGAACATGTGATGCATGAGCGGATCTATGTAGCATTCAGTGTGTGCATATGCACCCACTGGGTCTTATAAAATTACCATTAGTACTTTGAGTTAGATATATTTTGCTACCCTAATTTTATATATTTGCACCCATTGTCTGATTACTTATATTGAGATAAATGTGTTCAATAACATTGACAATGAACTGAATAAGTGATCATTTAACAATTTTAAAATATGAAATTATGTAGAGGACAATTATAAGGTATGTAATTTATTTGATTAGATACATTAAAATTTTAGAGTTTAAATTCCATGCACTGTCGGTGTAAAAGATTTTTACCCAACTTCCAATAATATCTTATCAAATCAGCATTATTGTTATTTCTCTATCTTAGTTATTGAAATCAAAACACATACGTCAAAATGTTAGTAGATGTCAGTGTAAAACTTACACTGATAGTACATGCTACTTTAATCCAAAATTTTATGATTTTAACATTTATGTCTTTATCTTCTTATGTATAGTAACTAGAGTAAATGATCTGTGTCATACACGGGGAATATGCTATTTTTTTAGGATTTCATCGAAAAATATGTGATTGTTGACTTCACATTTTTAGTTTAAAAATTTATTGGGGAATTATACACCTCAAATTATTGATTTATGAGGTTAATTATGTAGAAATATTTGAAAAAAAGATTGTTATGTAAAATATAAAAGATAAATCCTCATATAAGTTTAATTATAAGATATTTTATAAACATTCTCTCTTAAATTTTTTATTTTTTATTTTTTATTCTTTTCCCTGTAAGTTAACCATTATTATAAATTATATTTATCTATTACATTTTATTTTTTCCCTTCAAAATGTATTTGATTTATTTATCCTCTTATCCCCATGCAGGTGAACTATTTCTAGAAAATATACTTATATATCATATTATTAATTTATTTTCTTTTAAAAATCTATTTAATTTATTTATCTTTTTTTCCCATGCAAGTTAACCATTTATAGAACATTTATATATTTATCATTTTTTTTCTTCTCTCTTTAAAATCTATTTGATTTATTTCTTCTCTTTTCCCGTGGAAGTTAACCAATTTTAGAAAATATTTTTATCTATCATAATATATTTCTTCATCTCACTTGAAAATCTATTTGATTTATTTCTCCCATTTGCCCGGTGCTAATTAACCATTTTTAAAAAATATATTTATCTATTGTATCATTTTTTTATTATCTCTTGAAAATATTTTTGATTTATTTCTACTTTTTTTCTGATAAATTAAACCATTTTTAAAAAATGTATTTTTCTCTCATATTATTTTTTCTACTCTCTTAAATATATATTTGATTTATTTCTCCCTTTGCCTTGTGCAAGCTAACCATATTTTATAAATATATTTTTGTTTTATATATTTTTATTCTCTCTTGCAAATCTATTTGATTTATTTATTCTATTTTCCCGTGCAAGTTAGCAGTTTTTAGAAAACATATTTATCTATCGTACTTTTTATTTTATATTGAAAATCTATTTGATTTATTTCTCCTCTTTTCATGTGCAAATTAATCATTTTTGTAAAAATATATTATCATATTATTATATGTATTATTTCTCGAAAATTTATTTGATTTATTTCTCATATTTTCCCGTGCATGTTAACCATTTTATAAAATATATTTATATATCATATTATTAATTTTACTTTCTCTTGAAAATTTATTTGATTTATTTCTTATCTTTCCTATGTAAGTTAACCATTTTTAAAAAATATATTTATCTATAATATTATTTTAAAAAATATTATTAATTGATTTAAATAATATTATTAATTGATTTGTGCCCTTGAGTTTTATTATTGGATTTATGTTAAATGGTGTTTTTTAAGAGGATGACACATAGCATAGAATTCAATGAGGTTATTCCTAAATGTAAATACTATAGATTTTATAAAATATATTTATACATCATATTATTAATTTTATTTTCTATTGAAAATTTATTTGATTTATTCCTTCTCTTTCCGATGTAAGTTAACCATTTTTAGAAAATATATTTATCTATAATATTATTTTTAAAAATATTATTAATTGATTTAAATAATATTATTAATTGATTTTTTCCCTTGAGTTTTATTATTGGATTTGCATTAAATGATGTTTTTCTAAGAGGATGACATATAACATAGAATTCAATGAGGCTATTTCTAAGTGTATATAGTATAGAAGATTAATTGATTTGTGCCCTTCAGTTTTATTATTGGATTTACATTAAATGGTGTTTTTATAAAAGGATGACACATAGCATAGAATTCAATGAGGTTATTCCGAAATGTATATACTATAGATATAGATTTTATAAAATATATTTATACATCATATTATTAATTTTATTTTCTATTGAAATTTATTTGATTTATTCCTTCTCTTTCCGATATAAGTTAACTATTTTCAGAAAATATATTTATCTATAATATTATTTTTAAAAATATTATTAATTGATTTAAATAATATTATTAATTGATTTCTACCCTTGAGTTTTATTATTGGATTTGTATTAAATGATGCTTTTCTAAGAGAATGACACATAACATAGAATTCAATGAGGTTATTCCAAAATGTATATAGTATAGATTATTATTATTAAATTTTTTTTGAAATAATTGCTCCCACCGGCTCCGGGTCTTTGATCCGCCACTAATGTGATGTGATGATGAAGATCGTTCACATTAGTCCCTTTACGTTCAGATAGTCTAAATAAACATTACGACATTTAGAAATAAACAATATACTTACAAGTGAGTTAGCAACCAAATTTTCTTTTCAAAGAAAGTGGTTTCAGATATTGCCGTATAGGGATTTGAAAAAAAAAAAAAAACATAAAAAATGTTATACTGTTAGAGACTTGATCATGCTGATAACGCATTATAAATAGAAAAGAAAATATAGAATTTGAGACAATAGAAATATTAGGCTCAAAGACTAGTTCTTTAGGAACTAGGATTCAAAGGCTAGTTCTTCAGAAACTAGGTATAATATTTGAATTGACAATCTGATCAAGTGTGTACAAGAACAAACCTAATAATCCTATTTATAGAGATAATGAACTACTAATTATGAATCAAATCAAGAGACATAAATATAGAGATATGATAAAGATATTATGAGATAACAAATTGATATAATCATCTACTAAATCTGCATATTTATAACAAGTAGGACCAAGGACTAGAGTATTATTAATGGCTTAAATGAAAGAGTATGTTAAGGATCTGTGTGTAATTTTTTGCAAGTATCATTACTCCTATCTTGTTAACTTAACCTCAGATAAATCCTTATCTAAACTCAATCGATCTCTTAATTAAAATAAGTGATTACTTGAGCACCAAAAATAAAAATAAAAATAAGTGATTACTTATCTATAAGTGAAGATGACCAAATGCATTTGATTGAAGATCTCTCAAGTTTCTCTGTTTTGAATAACCTTTGTATAGGTTCACGTCAGCCGCCTTCCACAACCTGTGATTTTAAATTACTCGATTGATTTGAAAATTTAAATTCAATTTCACCATGTTTTACATATGTAACTGA
The DNA here is from genome assembly GCA_035048595.1 of Echinosophora koreensis. Classification (NCBI taxonomy): domain Eukaryota; kingdom Viridiplantae; phylum Streptophyta; class Magnoliopsida; order Fabales; family Fabaceae; genus Echinosophora; species Echinosophora koreensis. Next base: position 1,613,284 of record JAPCYP010000025.1, on the reverse strand, counting down.
CTATACGTCTTCAACCCCCCTCCCCCAGCCAAAAAAAAAAAAAGACTAATGATACATTTTTAATTGCTCTAATTAACAATTTGGATTGGTGTCCTATGAGAATCTCTTGCCGATGGGTTACGTAGTTCATTTTCATTCATTCATTTATCTTAGAGTATCTTAAATATATATTTTTTTTTTACTTCCATTCAAGTTATTTAACTCCTCCTTTTTTTGGTTTTATTATCTCATCTCATCATTTTATACTTTATATTATTTTAACCAATTTTTTATTCAAATGGTGCAACTCTTAAAAGTTCACGTAATGGATCTCATAAATTACTTCATATTTATTTACATTTTTTTCAATTTTAAATATGGATTTAATTGGTATACACTAACAGTGTAAAGTTGTTTTTGTACTGTCAACCAACTAGAAATTGACACACTATTACAAATCTTTGATTCTTATCCTAACCACCTTAAAAGTCATCAATTACGTGATCTCTGATTGGTTGTCAGTGTAAAATTATTTACACCAACAGTGTATAAAAATTAAACTCTTAAAATATTAACTCTTTATTTTAATTTGATATTTAATATATTCATTTAACATTACTATTTTTCCTTCTCTAAATTTTATTGATGGTTTTATATAAAAGCTAATCAACCATTTTTTATACGTAACATTCCTATCAACTTGCACTTTTGGCCAGTCAAAAATAAACTTGCACTTTTGGTACAATCCTTAATTTTAAAATATTGTTAAATAACTTTTATAGAAGTTAATCTTAAAAAAAGAAAAATAAAAAAGGAAGTCTCAGCGGTATTTCAACTTTAAAAATTAAATTATACAATTGCTTTGATAGAGACAACAAATTTCACAGTAATTATTCTTGAAATTCCTCAAATTTGATTTGAATCCCGTTTGGTTCCAGGTGGCTTCGGAATATTTGTTTTTTGGAGTATTAGAATTGCACATATTTTTTTTTCATATATATATATATATATATATATATATATATATATATATATGTCGGAACCAAAGTGGTTATGATTAACAATCTCTGAAATTTTGATGTTATCAAAAAGATTAAATTTGTATGGCAAAGTTAAAGTTATGGACTAACTCGTCTATTCAAGTGTGAAAAACGGCCTTTATATCGCTAGACGAAGGAACTAGCTTAGAGCTCTTTAAATAAGTCCAAAAGCATCGCTAGTCCAAACTTAGTTCGCTAGGCGAGCCACTAGTTTAAACTGGTAAATCGCTACACTACAAAAAAAAACCCGATTACCGACGGCCAAAAACCGTTGGAAACGCTAAAAATCCGTCGGAAAAGCGTGTTTCCGACGGACCAAGTTTCGTCGGTACTAGGAGCGTAGGAAACGGTTACCGACAGACGAGCCAGATCCGTCGGAAATTACCGACGGATTTTTCGTCGTTAACGTTACCGACGGCTTTTTCCATTGGTAATGAGCATTTAATTTTTTTTTATATTAAATTTATTTTATTGTATTTTATTTTTAATTATTTAATAACGAAGTATCATGGATGTGCAAAATTCTCTTGGCTATGTGACGAGGCGGAGGTCGTCGAGGTGGCCATGGAAGATGGCATTGCTCACTGCGATTCCGATTTGGCCAAATATGAATATGACAACCATAGTCCAAAGAGGGAGATAAAACAAACTTCTCCAAGTGAAGCAATCTGTACCCCTCTTAACTACTTCCATATTTGCACCAGCACTTGCAACCTATTTCATACCTAGCTCAAACATTGTTTTTCCCTTCCTTCCTCGTCCTCATAGTTTCTGAACCAGTCTTCATTTGGTTGTGAACGTACCGTTCGTGCACTAAGAGGAAGAGAGAGAGAGAAACCAGAGGTTGGTGGTGGGTGTAACATCCCGATTTTTCAACTTTCTAATATCGGTAATAATTATATAAATGATTATATTCTTATCCGAGATTTAAAAAATGACTTTGGATAAACTAAGGTCATTTCCCTGTCATACTTATTTTTATAAGGTTACGGGGAAGTTTTGGAATGAAAATTCAGACGGAAACCGATCTGAGTTTTCTGCGTTTTCACTGACAGTAAGCTTCTACTGATCAGAAACCCTAATTTCGACTCGTGAACGAAACCATTAGGTTTTATATTTTACCCCAGACGATTTTTCACATTTCGGAAAAATTCGTTACGAATGAAATACTATTATTTTATTCGGACGTAATCGTTAAGAAAACGCGTAAAACCTAAGTCGGAGGATAAGTCAAGCAAACGACGGAGTCGATTATGGAGCTGAAATATTAGAAGAGGTTGATGTAGCAGAGAGGACAAGGAATCCTGCCTTAAATTTTATTGATCGGGAATTTTCAAGTGAAATGACCAAAATACCCCTCGCTTAACCTAACCGACGTCGAGTTAAATTTTAACCGTGGTTAAGGAACCAAGGTTAGTTTACTTGGCCAAGAATCAGCCACACCCTCTCTTGATTATGAGCCACATGATTTTTAATCATGGTTAACAAAGTAACCCTAGTTAAGTTAATTATTAACTATAGTTAACTATTATATTATTTAATATTCACAAAACCCATTATTGAGACTCTAAGGAACCAAACAAAGCCTAAATCTAAGCCTATATAAAGGCTTAAAACCGCAGCTGCCCCCTCCCCACTTCTCTTCATCTTCCTCACCAAGCTTTCTCCATTTTCTCTAAGTTACAAAACTCATAAGAACACCGAATCTCCACCGAAAATATGACCCTCTTCCTTTCTGAAACTCGGAAAACTCTCAACATAAAAGTTGTTCCCCTTTCCCTTTTCTTTCCAACAAGCTAAAGATCATCAAAAACGGATAAGTGGATTGGGAGATATGCTCAAAATACCGAAACTGCCCAGAATTCTCAGCAACACACGAAACAGCAGAAAGAAGGCCCTTTTGACCCCTGTTATGATCCGAACAAAAAGAAACCTTAAACACAAAAGTTGTTACTTTTCTTCTTATCTTTCTAAAAAGCCAAAGTTTGTGATTTTTGGATGAGTATATTGTGAGATACACTCACAAAACCATCACACCCTCAAGCTGTCCAGTTTTCAACTAAGTGAAGGTTGATCATTTTCTTCATTTCTTCAATCTTCAAGAGGTAAAAGCTCATCTCCTTGATCATCTAAGCTTTCATCTTCATGTAGTTCTCATGTTTATGCCATGAATCATATTTTTCCATTTCTAGATCTAGAAGTTTGAAATTTTCTAGAAAATGATAGAAAAATCCTAAAAATATGAAATCAATTTCTATGACTTAGTTATCATCTCTACTACCATAATCCAAGAGATTGATGCAAACAAAGTTTTCCTCCCCATTTAACCCTCCTTGGCCGAAACCTTCATGAAGTGGGGGAAGGAGATTTTGTTCATTTTCTTATAAAGACTTAAGTACTTAGGATCATTAATCCAATGAATTAAGCAATCTTAGGATTTTTAGTCACAAAATCACCCTAGGGCCGTGACCTATATGAAGTGTTTAGGTGATGATATTTGTTTGATTTTGATTGGTTAAGTTGTGAATTATTGAAGGATAAATCTTTGTGGATTATCCTGAGTTGCACTGGGGAAACCGGATTCGAATCGGAAAGCCGTTCATGAAACCAAAGCTTGAATCTTCAAGAGGTAAGGGGAGCTTACCTGAGGGATTTTTCCCAATAACTGTATGTGATTAGTGTGTGGTTTGTATTATTTATCTGTGGTTGTGGTGCTTGTTTAATTTGGTTCAAGTTGTTTAAGTTATGTTAATTTTTACCTGTGATGGTTGATTTGCATTAAATTGTTTATCTGCAATTATATTATAATAAAGTGTTGTGATGCATGATCTGCCTGGAAATATTTTTGTGATATTGTGGTTGATTGTTGTTTGAGAAGCCTGACAGTGGTCAGTGCCCAATTAATTAAACGGGGTAAAAGCTCTAAGAAGACTTTACGAGGAATATTCAATAGTTAACTGAGAAATATTGGAGGATAAAACGGTTTAAATAATTATTTGAGAGAATAAGGAATTATTTGAAAATATTATTATTTTAATGATTTATTAGTGTAAAAACAATTTATGAATCACAGTGAGGACGTAACCGTGAAAATATTTTAGTACTGCTAATTTTTACGTAAGAAATTCCGAAAAATTATAAAATGTTATTTTATGAAATTAATTTTCAAAAATAACCTAATTATGATTTTTAAATATTATTGAAGTGGAAAAGCTAATATTAGGCTTAAACGACGTTAAAAACGTAAACTGACGGCAAATTTGGAAGAAAAAAAAATATATCGACGACAATTATTTTGAAACGGCAGTACGTAATTTGAACCAGTTGAGTTTTTATGGAATTATTTTCAGGAAACTAAGTTTTTATATCAGACGATTTTATTAAAGGATTTCTCATTTGAAACGATTTTCTAGAATCAAGTTTTACTTGACTACGTTAACAAGTGGTTTTGAACTTAGTAACTGAGACGTCAGGGTACCAAGGTTCGTTGGTGTTATGGACTAAGTGTCCTTCGGACTTAAGGTCCTGTAGATTGGATATCTACTGTATACATGAGGTATACTGTTTAAACATTTAAAATGTTTTCTATTACCACGAACCTAAGATTGGGGCACCGGTCTAGGGTTTCGTGATTGAGCACTCGGACTTTGTGTCCTGTGTTAATGATGAAGATTTTAAGACATTGAAAACTACGATGGTCGTAAGCTTTTGAGCTTTGACAAAGGAAAGATTGAACACGAAGAAAAATGATGTAAACAAAATGATTTACATGCATTATCGGCAGACGTGCCTACGAAGTTAATCATGGTATCTTGAGGATATTCATATCTCGACGTATCTGTTAATCATGGTATCATGGCGATATTCATGTCTCGACGTATCATTGTACCTTGGTGGTCAATGAAAACCATACTCGACGTTCTCATTGTGCCTAATGTTGGACAATGGGCTATGGGTAACCATACTCGACGTTCTTATTGTGCCTTGTGTTGGACAATGGGCTATGGTAAAAACGACGTGCCTTATTTGGCAATCGAGTCTGATCAACTCATTCGTACGACGTTGGGTGATCTCCGGAGATTAGGTAAAAGATAGACGACGATTATTGAAGTGTACATGCATAGTTTTTCAAAAGATGATGTTTCGGGTATGAAACCCAATGATGACTACTTGTTTATTTAATAACTGATGTTGTATGAAAATATATATGTTTATATGCTTTCCTTTGAGTCGCGCATGCGGTTATTGTGTTAAATCCATATATTGGCGTCTCACCCTTACAAATATATCAGGTTCTACTGGTAATTGCCGTTGTATCTTGGGATACTAGTACAGATGAAGCGGATGAGTTCTTTAAGTCACTTGCGGACTTAGATTCTAGATGCTTGAAAAGACCACGGGGGTCTTTCCAATGATGTCTTGTAGAGCAACCAGCTTAGGAGTCTTGTTTTGGGTTTTATGTTGAAAAGGTCGGTAACTGTGATGTTGTAATATATTCTTGATTTTAAGTTTCTCTTTTTTGAAATTGAGCCCTTTTGAAAATAAAAACGGTATGCTGTGGTGACTTCTTTAAGGATATGACTTTACTATTTAGGGTATGTATTATGTTGTTCTATAGTTATTCGCGGAAGAAAAAAATTTTTCCACCCGAGTTTTCTGCCTTATAATAAATTTATTTTCCGAAAGCATCCAGCAAACAGAAATTTTAATTTATTTTCCGCAACGGGGTAACCATGTAATGACCCAAGTTAGGGTGTTACAGTGGGGATCGCTGATAGTGGGTGGCGGCGGTGGTGGCCATTCTCACAGTAGAGAGTAGAGAGATAGAGAGAGAAGAGAAAAGGGAAAGTGAGGGGAAAAGGGTTTGCTGTTATGATTTAATGAACTTTTCCGATGGACATTTTACCGACAGAATTTTCTGTCGGTAATTCAGATTTTTGAATTACCAACAGACATTCCATTGGTATTCGAAGACTTCATTTCCGATGAAAAATTCCGTCGGTAATTCTGATTTTTTAATTTCCGACGGAAATTTCAGTCGGAAATTCAAAAATCCGAATTACCGACGGAATTTTCCGTCGGTATACGTAGCATTTATTTCCAACGGCCTTTCCGTCAGTAATTTCATTTACACTTACCGATGGAAAAGCCCGTCGGTAGTGTCTCACGCCAAAAAATTACCCTTCCCACCGCCATTTCCGACAAATTTACCGACGGAAAAGCCGTCGAAAACTTTACCGACGGGCAAATTCCGTCGGTAATGTCTTAATTACCGACGGTCATGGAGTCCGTTGGAAAAATTCCGTTGGTATATACATCTTTTCTTGTAGTGCTAGTCCACTATAAGTTCACTAGATGAGCCGCTAAGTCTATCGAAGAAATGAACAAGTCCAATATATAGCAAGTCCAAAGACTTGTAGTCTACCCAATAAAAAGTAGACGACCCGTTAAGTAGACTACCCAGTGTCTCTATGTTAAAAACATTTAACACGTACGGAAATTATCCGTGTAAAAAAATTTCAAGACATACAAAAATTATAGTTTCCGTGTGTGTCGAATATTTTTAACCTACATGAATAGTTTCCATTCCATGTGTGTTTCATTTGTTTTTCAAGCATAGTTTCCGTTTTACCCTTTAGTTTCTGTGTGTATGGAAGTGAGAAACCAATCCATTTGACATTTTCTAACTCAATAGTTTTCGCATGCGTGTGTTTACCCCATAGATGGACAGCATTCAATAGTTTCTCACTCAATAGTTTGCGTGTGCGTGAACAAAAAGGTAAGGGGAGAGATTGAACAGCTTGGGAGTACCAACATGATTTCCCTCAAAAGTATTCGTTGATTTTATCAACATGTACTATCCGTTAGAGACTTCTTATGAATTTTTTTTTATATATATTTTTAAAAATTGTTATCTCAATTAGCTGGATTTGGGTCTATAGAATCAGACGTTTTATTAATTTCTCGAGGCTTTAATTTGATTTAAGATCACAGGAGGAGTTGTATAAAATAACAAATTAAAAAATAAGATCGCATGAGTAGGAATAAGTTCATTTGTTTGAGGTAGGGGAATGGTTTCTATTAGAGAGGGATCAGGTGGGGTACTGGGGTGGGTGGGGTTAGGGGTGTTTAGGATAAAACAAAAGAAAAAAAATTAATTAGGGAGGTGGGAGGGTAAAACTTGCAGGTGGAAAATTAAAGGCCAAAAATAATTTCTAAATTAATGAACCTCAAAATTACTTATTACTTTAATATGTAACGAACGGGCCCTTAAAGGCCCATATCTGTTAGAAAATTAGACTTGCTAGTGCATGTTTGGGAAATATTGATTATTTGGGTTTTAGCTGTTTTTTTTCTCCTAAAAATTTGTTTTATAAATAATCTATATGTTTGGTAACTAGATTAATTTTTTAAAAAAGCTTTTTTTAAAGAAAAAGTTGTTTTCTCATCATCTTGTGGGTTGGGTTGTTTTTCTAAATAATCTAGATGTTTTTGAAGAAAAAGCTGTTTTTGTATAATCTTATAAAGAATAAGCTACTATTTGCCTAAATTGGTGGGGGCATCCAAATGCCCATCTCCCAAACAACTAAACAGTGGTTTGATACGTGGCAAAGTCAAGTATGTGGTGATTTTGAAAAGAAAATGTGGATTTCCTTTGTTTGTTTGTTTGTTTGTTTTTTTTTTTTTTTTTTTTTTTTATGGTCCTTATGGAACCAAAGAAACAAATTTATTTTTGATAAAGAAAGAGTAGATTGGGAATTTTTCTGTTATACAGTTAAACTAAGGCTTGGCTTTTGGATTAAGGCTTGGGATAAAAATGCCCCATTTAGCCCGAGTGATATAGTTTAGGGCCCAACTATTGGCACCATGCAAATTGCTATTGGCACCGTGCAGCTTTAAATTAATTTTTTTATTTCCGAAAATACCCTCAAGTTTTTACGTAACGTAACTTCCGGAAATTACTTTCCGGAAGCTTCCGGAAAATGAAATCCGAACACTTTACACATCTGGAATTCAAAATTCGGATACTTTTTACACCTCTGGAAAGTAATTTTCGGATGTGTTAAATCCGGATGTGTTAATTTTAACACATCCGAAAAATACTTTTCGGACATACAAAAATTAACATCAGCAATAACACATCCGAAAAATAGTTTCCGGATGTACAAATTATACCTCCGGAAAGTAAATTCCGGATGTGTTAATTTTAACACATCCGGAAAATACTTTCCGGACAATTATGGGAAAGAAATGGATAAAAGGCTGCAGTCAATAAGTCCAATGGATTCAGGGAAAGAAGCAGCAACTGAATTATGCACGAAAGCCTATAGAATGTAGAGACATAAATTCCAGCCAGTTCAATACATGATGTGCTACTAAGTTAAATTCCACATATCATACTTGCAACGAAGAATAAAAGGTTCCATGGATCCAAAATTGAAAAGGACAATTAAATTTGATATGGTAAAGAGTAGCACCAGATATTTATTTATTGGAAAAACAAGAGAAAGGGGATTTAATTCAAGCAAGAGGATCATCGTGATTGGCCTTCTGCTGTTGCTGCTGCTTACACAACTCTTCTCTGACCGGAAAGTATTTTCCGGATGTGTTAAAATTAACATATCCGGAATTTACTTTCCGGAGATATAATTTGTACATCCGGAAACTATTTTCCGGATGTGTTATTGCTGATGTTAATTTTTGTATGTCCGGAAAGTATTTTTCGGATGTGTTAAAATTAACACATCCGGATTTAACACATCCGGAAATTACTTTTCGGAGGTGTAAAAAGTATCCGGATTTTGAATTCCGGATGTGTAAAGTGTCCAGATTTCATTTTCCGGAAGCTTCCGGAAAGTAATTTCCGGAAGTTACGTTACGTAAAAACTCGAGGGTATTTTCGGATATAAAAAAATTAATTTAAAGCTGCACGGTGCCAATAGCAATTTGCACGGTGCCAATAGTAGGGCCCTATAGTTTATAACATTAATGGTGTAAGGATTTGGAAATGAAAAATGGAGAGAAGGCAGCCTGTAGAATGCCAGCTGCCACCTATTTTTATTTTTTTTCTTTTGTAACCATGATATAAGTACGAAGTATCCACCACCATTAGCAGTGACTAATCTTCGTCGGGGAACTTGTTGGACACACAAGGTGGGTTCTTCCCCCCAACCAGGTTTTTCTCCAAACATAAGAGTCAGGATTTGAGCCCCTGACAACTTGTTTAAGGTGTCCAGATCCCTTAGTACTTTAACCAACCACATGTTGGTAAAGATGTAGGTATTATAATGGTACCTATTTAATTTTAAAAAAGCTGAACATGGTGTATTCGTCATCCTGATTCCTGAACGTATACCAAGTTGAAGGTGAAACTTTTTAACGTTTTTATTAGCTTTTATTGCTTTTTATTATTTTGTTTAATTTACATTTTATTGGCTTTTATTGCTTTTTATTATTTTGTTAAATTTATATTTTATACTTTTCAATATGTGCTGATTCTCCATTGATGACATTACGATATTCTTTTTAATAGCGTTGAAAGCATTTTACGTCCAGGATGAGGATACCAAGTTGAAGGTAAACTTTTTAAACAGCCGTTTTATTGACTTTTATTGTTTTATTTTATTTTATTTTATTTATATTTAATACTTTTCAACATGTGCTGATTCTCCATTTGATGACATTTCAATATTCTTTTTAATAGCATTGAAAAATTTTACGTCCTGGAAGAGGATTTCTTTTGGACCATGGTTGCAATGACAACGAGGAAACCTGAGCAAAAAGAGCAGAGACACGTAAGAATTCTGTGGACGTGTCACAAATGGCAACAGTTGGCAGCAAATTGTATGACGAGTTCTAACATCAAAAGTTGATACTAACTTTCGACACCTTGGTTAATTGATGTATATATTTAATTAATTCAGTTCATTATACGGTTAATCACGTACAAATATTTAGTTAATTCATGATAACCCATTAATCATATAAAGAACTGAATTAACCAGATATTTACATGTAATTAACCAAATATTTATATGATTATGGAAAATAAGCTTCAGATGACCCATTAACCATATAATGAATCGAATTAATCAAAAATTTACACGTGATTAACTAAGATATCACTGGAAGTGTCCAAATCAGGTGTTAAAATATCATTACTCTTGTATGACGTATCCACTGTAGATTTTGGAAGTGTTTTTTAATATATATATATTATTATTATTATTATTATTATTATTATTATTATTATAATAAATAGATAAATAGATTCCAGGGCATCGTTGATGCCAGGAGGGTTAAATTCCAAATTTTAATATATCGGAGTATGAGACACCTCAATATATAAGATATATTTGTATAATGTTGAATACCCAAAACAGAATATTGTGCCAGTTTGAATACAGCTCAATTCAATCTAAGACATAGCCCTACAGGAACTACAAATTCTCTCTCCTCAAAAATACGATCAGCACGAGAAACCAACAGTGGTCAAGATAGCCTACGCAAAACTGAACAGAGATAACATGCAACGTAGGAATGAAATATACAAAAATGATATTATAATACAGTGAGAATGATACTATGCACTCTAACTGTGAAAGCACCTAATGTGACAAGAACTTATATTCTGACAACATCCTGGAGGCAATCATAGAAATGAGATATATTAATCTTCTCTTTGCCAGAATAGATAGCTTCTGCAGATCCTCCTTGCTCCCCTTGTGCTGCCATCTCAATCAACATGTATAGCTTCCTGATAGAAATCTGAGGATACAAATTGAGCACAAAAGAAACAAGTTAGAACACGTACCCATAACAATACGCAATTAATGTTCTTTGCCAATCACATTTACAATTGAATATAGTATGCACAGTAAATCAAATAATAATTATAGTAACAATAACCACTGAAAGCATATCTAGTAGTACGCCAGAAAATACCAAATTGGGCATCCTTTATTTTGAAAAAGGTGGAAAAGAAACTAAAAATAAAATAAACAAAACCTCATTTACAAGAGAAAATATCAATAGACAGAAGACCCAACAGCTATTCTACTAATAATCTGCATGCAGGACTAGTAACAATTAACAAAAGAAGGCCTTTCATATAAAATTATTGGAGTTCCTATTTTTCGGAGTCAGGAAAAACTAATATAAGAGAATTGAACGAATGAAACACATCAAATAGATGATTAAACGTACATCATTCAACGCCTCTGCAGCAGCATCAATATCTTCATCAGCAAAAACATTCAACTGTTCTAGTACCTGAAATTTTAAAATGAGAAAGAGAAATTTAACATTTATTTTGAAATTTATAACAGCTACAATTTGGCATATGAAAACAATTTAAATTATTCATTCACATTTGACATTAGTCAGTGATACAATCACTTAAAATTCAACAAATGAAACAAGTCAACTGATTTGTTATCAAGAAACAAAAGCAACAACAATAACAGGAACCAGTGGAACCTTTCATTGTGCACAAGTCAATAGCATGTAATTAGGCCGTGAGCCAGATAATACCACAATGTTAAGAACAAAATATGTTTACCTTCTTTGCATCATTTGTGTTCAAGGTAGGGACATGGTAAGTGACAGAGAAAGTATCACAAAATCCAATTGAATCCAGGAAACCCAGTTCACTTGTTGTGCCAATTACCATGAGTTTTTTCCCCTGACAACATGGTTCGGAATGCACATTAGTAACAGTAAGACTTAGGCAGCATCAACAAAAACATTGTCACCAACATTTCAATTTTTCATTTGGTATATTGACCATGTGGATATTAACTCTCAACAGGTAAAAGAAACAATACAGCATGCGTCATTGCATAAAAAAATACAAACATTAAAAAAAAAAATCCAAATACCCAACGTGTTCAAGATTGAAAACCTAGCTCTTAGCTAAAACAAACACTTTGAATCAATATTTGCTTTGGGAGGCAGGAACGCAATTTGAAGATGAGCAGAACAGCCATTTTTATATTACATAAAACTTTATGATCAAAATTGTTATTTGACAATATGGCAATCAGCTGATAGATTTTGGTTAGCTTAGCCGACCAGCATAGCAAAGTAAGATCTTCACCTGCCTACCTCCTCCACTTCCTTCCACAAAGGGAAGCATCAGGTTTCAGACAAAAAATAGATATTAAAGCAATTTGAAACCATTGAATCTAAATTTATTCCCGTCAGTTTTGTTTTAGAACTTTTAAGTGATATGCTAAAGGAACTGGAAGGACAAGGACAAACAGAAACCTTTGGAGGAAGCCGTTTGAGCAGGACCAGTAGTGTCTGAGAAATCAAATTCGAAAAGCGGGGACCAATGGCCACATACTCCAATAACCTGCATGGATGTATAAAGAAACAATTAATGTTATGCATTACAGAGCAGTTACAGTTAAAGGATAATAAAAGAATAATCACAAAATCTTACCTCTCAATGTCATCAAGAACAATGACACTCAATGGTGACTTGTATGCATCCTCAAAAACCTGTAAGAAAACATTAGACCTTTGGATTTACATGACACAGCAAACCAGCTAGGGGAATACAAAAATGACCACTATATCAATGTAATTGTTAATGCACTAAAGATAATTAAAAAATGAATGGAAATTCTAATGCATATACTTGACTTTGACTCGGAAATAGAACCTCCCTTGCAACGCAGTGACTGAGTCTTTAGAAACTATATACAATCAGAGTACTCAACAGATTCAAATGAAAGGTTTAAACTCTTAGTTATGACAAACCTTAATAATCTGCGCACATTTAGTGCTCTCATGCAGACCAATCATTGATTCAGCTGAAACCTACCCAATTACAGAAGATCAAAATCATAAATAGCCATAATTAAATATAAAGCCAGAAGCAATGCAGATTTCTGGAGAGTAATATTCAAGATGAGGAGAGAACTTACTATCTTGACATATGGGAAGTCACTGTCAATACCAACAGTAGCTGCAAGTGCAGTTTTACCACTATAAAAGCAAAATAATTAGAAATATTCCTATCAAAAAAGTCAAATGAAAATGAAAATTCACACATACCTGCCACTAGAACCTTCCAGAAGACAAGTAACAAGTGGGCTTCCTTTACTAACTTTAACTTGCTCCACAAGTAGCATTGCTCTTTGATAAATGTGCTTATGTCGATCACCACAATCCACCATGCCATGGAGTCTGTAAATCAAATAACACAAAATAATAAGTGAAAGCAAATTTGCTGGTTTCTGCAGTACTTTCAGACAGACTTAGGGCCTGTTGCCTTGTTTCCAAAAACCTGTTTTCATTTCCTGTTTTCAAAAATAATTACAAAACTGCCGCCTTGTTTTCATTATATTTCCTGTTTTCAAAGATTTGTAAAGAAAACTGTGAAAACAAAAAAAAATTGTTTTTAGTGTTTCCTGTACAATATTTTTTTTTTAAAACAGGAAATAGAATGAAAACAATGTGGCCGTTTTGAAATTATTTCTGAAAAACAGGAAACTGGAAACAAAGCAAACGGGTCCTTAGATTTCCAATTTGCCACAAACACCATAAAACAAAAAAAAACTACTTTTGAAAACTAAAACATCATAAAACAGCTGAGTTGCTAAAAAATTGTAATAAATTATCCAAGGTAGAAGAGACCTTCACAAACTCTATCTGAAAGAACTCCCTAACACCTTTCAAGCCATCAAATTACTTGGAGTTTCGCATTCAAATAATGAGGAGAGGTTTCAGAAAATTATATTTCATATAGCTTTAAAATTGTGAACTTTGATGCTTCGTTTTATTTTAGTCAGGTTAAGAGGCAGCACTGTCCATTTGCTATAATAATAGATATAAGACGAAACAGATATGGTATTGCTAATATTTTCAAGCTAGCATAAAAGATTAATAGATAATAGTGTTTGACGGGGTAAAAGATTAAAGATCAAACAGAAAAATTGAAACAAAATCAAAATACTTTGTAATTTCAGGTCATTTCATCAACCTTATATGGTCCACAATGCAAGGAGATACTTAACCCTACAAACTATTATACATTAAAATCTTTTTTCCTTTTCTGGCTCATCAAAGGGTACTTAGGTGACAATTTTCTTAAAAATGCACTACTGGAAATATAAATCAATTTCATTATAATAAAAGAAAAGGAAGAGTTCACTTGTCCTAACTCCTAATGAAACATATGTTTACTGGTCCTTCATTAGAAGTGAGGACATGGTACACCTAATGAACCTTGCCTGTCATCTTTTCAGTCCATTTATACAGTATGGGATCAGCTAATTAACTCTAAAAGGGCAAATCAAACCCAATATGCCAGGGCAGAACTGTCAATGGAGTTAGCAAATTGGTCATTCAAAACCGGCAAATTCACAGCGTAGTACAGCTGGACATTTAAAGCCAGCAAAATCTATGCATTGTACAGCTGTATATATGTAAATCTGTTATTCTCTCCTTAATTAGGATAGTCCAGCCCTAGGATATATATATATATATATATATATAACGCGTATTAAACAATATTTATGAAAATCCTCCAGCAGGAGAACGTACAGTTTTGCCCCCAAATTGCTGGTGGACATCTAGTCCCATAGTGGGAAGTTTTCTCTATATTTCAGGTAGATCTACAGCGGGAAAATTCTCTATATGTTAGGTATAAATATAGTTGTACCCCCAAGTGAGTTGCTTTTTCCACCTCTATCAATATGATTATAAAAGGGTATTATGGATCCGGAGTCTATAGTCCACGACTATCCCTTCTACAACGTTTATATTTCAACCAACCACATCTAAATCAGATACCACACCAATAGAATTGAAACAGTTAGCACAGAAATTTAGCAACACATTATTGAATAGTTAAAAGAATCATTGACTCATCATGTGATGCAGCACAAAGTATCCAACTAAGGTAGCGTTTGGTGCACAAACAAAACTCATGCTTTTAGTGGAACCAAAATGTTCCACTTTTTAACCCAGTGTCCTGTTCTGTTTTATTTATAAAACGCACTAAACATAGAACAGAACTCATATGTCCTGTTCCGTCCCGTTCTTACTTGTCTAACAAACGCTACCTTAGACTGCCTCAAAACTTTATTCCCAATTTTTTGCCCCCATAAATTACCTTTTATGTAAAACTTCATAATAATGGGGTGAGAATAAATAAAAATGAAATTGCTCAATCCATTTCTAAAATTTTTAAAGCCTTGTAATTGAAAGCAGCACCTGCATCTTTCAAGGTCATCAGTGGAAGCTCCAAATGCAGGGATAACTTCGTGGAGT
This sequence comes from Echinosophora koreensis, assembly GCA_035048595.1. NCBI lineage: Eukaryota > Viridiplantae > Streptophyta > Magnoliopsida > Fabales > Fabaceae > Echinosophora > Echinosophora koreensis. The sequence goes on along the minus strand of JAPCYP010000025.1, from coordinate 1,597,982 downwards.
GCATTCAAAAAGTCATCCATTGTAACCTTAATATTCTCTTCCTCGACTGGCTTTGTGAGATCATCTAGACTCAATTGTCTATTTAAAGCATATGAGACGGCACTTTTGACAACACCTTCAAGTTCTGCACCACTATAGTTTTTTGTTCGAGCAGCTGCACAATACAAGAAAAAGCAAAACCAGAGTAAACCCCCATGACCTTCATAGTTCCATCAATGCAATTTGGATAACATTATTTTTCCTCACTTTGGTAAAATGAAAATTAATCTTGGCACCAGAAGTTGCATATTTTGCTAAATCTAGATTTTCATAATTATTAATAAAGAATTAACCTGATAAAATAACCAATTATGAATAATGTCCTTTTTATTTATTATCACTGCCTTCAAACGGCTAATCACATTATCATGTTAGAAACTAAACTGATTAACCAAAAGTAAGTGTTGGCTAATCATCAAGTAGAACCGTAATTCATTCAGTTTACGGTACAAAGAATAGTATAAAGGACAAGAATGCACTTATGTTTTGAAAAAATCTTTGCCTCTTGAAAAGATGTTGGCCAAACTCCAAAAACTAAATAGTTAAATACAATGGATTTGATTCTAAAATCTTTTGCTTGATAATCACTCAAAAATTACAGATCATTTCTTATCAAGTCAAAGTTATTTTATCAAGCGAAATTATATAGTCAGTTTATATTTGAACAGAAAACTTCCTTTGCTCACTAATTATTTGAAATTTCAAAAACATTCAACCAAGTTTTACGAAACAATATTTGATATAAAAAGTAAAAACTAGCATAAAATCAAATTGTGGAAAAACTAGTGGTGATTTTCTACGATGCGCAGACACTTCAAGAAAGTGACTGTAACTGTGTTGGACACATCATGTAAGACACAACTCTAAGTCATCAAGAAGTAATTTAACATTTCAAATTTGTGTCACAAATACAATGTCCATGTCTTTGTCCAGTTTGTCCATGCTTTAGGTGATTTGAAACCAATTCAAAGCTAAAATTTACAGAGTCACAAATTTAAAAACTGCTATCAACTAAAACGGTTCTGAACCAGCCTTTTAATTTGCCAAACTCAACTTCAGGTTGCATGTGACAAAACTATCAAATAAAAGAGTTAAGGATAAATCATACATAATATCTCTCAGGAAAGAAATATTCTGCCAATTCAATTAAGTGTAAGCATCCAACTTATGGATTACTTACTTTCATCAAAAAAATAAATGTTAAAAGAAAAATGTATATAAGACTAGATTAAGCATCACTAATGCATACCAAGCTCTTGGAGGTTCACATCAGGAGCGAGAAAAGAATTCTCTTTCATCTTGTTAGTATGAATTTGAAGAATTTGCAATCTTCCATTTTCATCAGGAAGGCTTATCTCAACCTGGACTTCCAGCCGCCCTGGTCTACAAGACATAAGTAAATGATAAATAACTAAAAGTTATGCACCACATACACACATAGAGCCTACTATACAAAATCAATCGCAAGCAATCAGTGTCAATAGATTGGTTGACAACCCCAGTGCAAGTTAATCAATAGCATATAATTGTTGACTGTTTACAGAGGAGGAAGATGTAGGGAGACCTTAAGAGAGCTTCATCAAGCATGTCCTTTCTGTTGGTCATTCCAATAAGCAAAACATTATTTAGAGACTCCACACCATCTATCTGCAAACCAAGTAGATAGTCTCTCAGATTTACTGATAACTATAGGAAAATTGTTACTTTCATGAAGAAGAAATAAAAGCATTTAATCTCTTCACAAACCTTAGTAAGAAGCTGGTTCACAATGCTATCATGAACTCCGGTACCATCTCTAGTCGAACCTCTTGACTGCACAAAACAAGAAGAGGAACATTGTGATTACTCAGAGGCCCCGGATTGAAATGTCTTGGTCCAGTTCTATCACATTCTCAATGATCACACTTATGAACATGCTCAGAGAGAACAAAATGACAAAACAAATTTTCCACTAGTTCAATACATTAAAACGAAATTTGTACAGAAATGGATATTGACTGCAATACTGAAACTTTAAGCTACAGCTGAACTATTAGGATTCCACCAATTAAGCCTAACTCAACTATTGCTTATTAACAATAATCAACAAATTGACAATAGCAACACAATGGATGGTTGATTCAATCCAAAGTTGAGAAATCCCATACCTTACAAATAGCATCAATTTCATCGAAGATTATAACATGCAAATCACTTTCATCACCTGGAGAAGCAGTGAACCAAAAAAAAACAAGTGAATTATCAGAAATCTTAACTTAAGGTCCATGCAATGCTTATATATACATCACCTCGGGCCCTTTGATCCTGTTCAGCATCGGCAAAAAGGTCCCTCACGTTCTTTTCAGTTTCACCAACAAATTTGCTCAAAACTTCAGGGCCATTTACAATCTAGTTCAGGTGACAGAAGAGAATAATTAAGATCCATCAACCATCAAAAAAGATCATTACCAAATACCAACCTATAGAAAGCAAAGTCCACATTTTCCATATTCCAATTTTAAAATTATTCAAACATGGCAATTGGTTAAGGAATCTGAAATAAACCAAAAAGTTTAAATAATGTCACAAAAATCTGGTAAATATAGAAACCATAAAAGCAGGGTGAGACTTGAAATGAGCCAAGAGAAAGTGACACCCATCATTATAACATGCATGCAAGTCACCTCCAAAGAAATAGACATGAATGGACCAGAAACAATGGGATTCAATATTGTAAATCAAACCTAGATTCATTATCAAAGACAACATCAACCAATTCAAAGTAAATAGTCGTTGGAAGCTAAAAGATGTCAGTTTTTGGCATAAAATAATTTATTTTTAAATAATTATCATTTATGTGATGACACATGAAAACGATCATGTTTTGCCAAATTCGGAATGAAAAGAACAACAACAACAACTATGCCTTATCGCACTAGGTGGGGTCGGCTACATGGATCAGACGACGCCGTAATGTTCTATCATGAATCATGTTTCTAGCTAAACAATTAGCCTCTAAATCTTTCTTGAAAGTTTCGCCTATAGTTTTTCTTGGCCTTCCTCTGCCTCTAGCGACTGGATTGCCGTCCATCTGGTCTACTCTCCTTATTACGGAATCTACAGGTCTCTTCCATACATGTCCAAACCATCTAAGTTGAGATTCAACCATCTTTTCTACAGTAAGTGCTACCCCAACACTCTCTCTAATGAAATCATTCTTAATCCTATCTCGTCTAGTTTTTCCACTCATCCAACGCAGCATTCTCATCTCTGTTACATGAGTTTATTCTCGTGTTGGTTTTTTACCACCCAACACTCCATCCCATACAACATTGCCAGTCTAATAGATGTATGGTAAAATTTTCCCTTTAGCTTGAGCGGCACCTTTTTATCACATAAAATACCTGAAGCCTTCCACCATTTCACCACCCTGATTGAATCCGATGGTTTACATCTCCCTCAATTTCTCTGTCGTTTTGCATAATAGACCCAAGGTATTAAACCGTGTGACTTGTGGTATGATATGATCTCCAACTTTCACTTCTAAACTAGAGGTATTTCGCCTTTTGCTAAACTTACAATCCAAATTCGGAATGAAAAGAAAATGGTAGAAAATGTATGAAGTACCAAATGGTAAAAACGTTCAAGAAAAGCATATTCCAAGGCAACTACTCACCCACTAAGAAAATTTATTAGGAGACTGAACATTATTAATCCAACCAAAAGAAACTAAGAATGTCTTACTTCTATTAACTGCCGTTGATTGCTGTTAGAGTATGTTGATTAACTGTTTAGGTAAAGTGAGCTGCGTTTCACTCCTTATATGTTAACTTAGGTGTTAGTTTCAATTATAGTTACAGTAACACCCCGTTTTTCGTTAAGCGCTTCTGTGAGTACCTTGTTTGTTTGGTTAAGCCTTAGGGCTTAACTTAGTATTGTTGTTGGAGGGCCAAGTGGGATTTCTAGACTTAAAATCTCATTTTGGTACATGAGCACGGCCATTGTCATGTCTAACACGCCTGTGCTTGTTAGCCGCGTCTTGTGACTGTCTGAGTCACAAGCACGGCCGTGCTCAGCGCAGGACCGCGTCTTGCTGACACTAAGTTAGCACGCCCGTGCTCGGCAAGGAGCACGACCGTGCTCAGGTCTGGGTCTTTAAATAGGAGGTAGCAGCACAAGGGTTTTCATGTGAAAACCCTATTTTGGCACATTGGGCAATCCTAGTGGGGCAGAAACCTCTTCCCTCTTTCTTCCCTTGAACCCCTTGAAGTTCTTGGTGTTCTTGCTCTAGTTTTGGGAGAGGAGTAGCGTGCTAGTATAGTTTGAGGTAACGTTGTCTTCCCTCTCTCTTAGTCTCTTTTCTATTATTAGATCTAGAGACTAATTTGTTGTCTTCTTCTTATTTGGCCAAGGCTTGGGGAACTCGTCAAGCCGCTCGAGGGAACGTGTCTAATTTGCCAACGTTATCATTTTGGGAATCTTCATACCAAGTATGGGGAGAAGGAATAGTATGAGTATGTAGGCTTGGGGTAGCGTAAGACGAAGGGTTACCCATGACCCCTTCCTTTGATAACATGCCTATAAGCCTTATGCCTATTTGTTATATGATGCTTAACTGCTATGATGTTGATGACTGGCATCACTGTTATTATTGATTGATGTTGTTTGTTATAAATATGTTGATGTTGTGATGCCATGATTATGATGGGTATGATGTTATTGGTTGTTTTTGTGTTGTGCTCTTTATTGAGTGTTGATTGTTGAGGATGCTAATGCCAACAATGATGTAAGACGTTAAAATGCGTTAACGATGATAATGATAATTAAGAGATGTTTCTCCAGTTGTTCATAATACATGAATATAGTGTGAGACGTAAGGTTATGTTCATAGGGCTTAGTTAAAGACCCTAGAATTGATTAGTGAGTGTTCTAGGAACATTAATAACGAAGCTATGATTAAAGAATTAATTCCCCATGATGATAAGACATGAATATTAATGAAGAGCAGTTAAGATTAATGAAGTTGATGATCAATGGATTAATAAAAGTCCATAGGTTGAATCTGTGAACTATCCCAAGGATTTGAGAAAGGGTTTCTGGCCCTTTCTGCCCAGATCAGTACGGTCACACTCCATTGAGCACGGCAGTGCTTGATAAGGAGCACGCCCGTGCTCCAGCTCGAAACCCATAGCAGGGCACACATTTGAGCACGCCCGTGCTTAGCAGGCAAGGTCCCGCACTCTCGTGCTGAGGGTGAGCACGGGCCAGAATAGAAACCAGAATGTTGAAATAGGGGTTTTCACACCAAACGCTTAGAAGACTTAATAAGATACCAATGGAACATGAAGAACAAAAGACAAGTGATAAGATGTTGTACCTTGGTAGCCTAGTGTCCGCTCTAAGTGCCAAGATGTTATACCTTGGTAGCCTAGTGTCCGCTCAAGTGTTAAGATGTTATACCTTGGTAGCCTAGTATCCGCTCCAAGTGCCAAGATGTTATACCTTGGTAGCCTAGTGTCCGCTCCAAGGGGGCCTTGATGCTTGATGGTCAAGGTGTTGAGCTCTAGTGCTTAATGGCCAGAGTCTTGTTAATGCTTAAAAGACTTAACGATGAACGTTAAACGATAATCCTCGATAGCCTAGTGGTCGAGGTGTTGATGGTGATAAAACTTGGGTAGCCTATGAGCCCAAGCGGAGGTTGTGGTTGTGGTTGTTTGTTGTTTGCCATGCATTCACGCATCGGAGATGTTGATTGGAGGTTATGCAACATAGGGGAGGTTGTCCGATAGTAAGACGATCTAGCAGTCCACGGGATTCGTCCGAAAGGGAATCAAGTATACACCGTGGTAGCGCATTCGAGAATAAGATGTGTCGGCTGTCCTAGTTTGGTGGATTGCCCCGGCGTTGGTGCTTATTAGCCAATGTGAAAATGTAACCTCAAAGTTGGCATCCTGAGTTAGTTTGGATCCAAGTGCATAGTAGAGGAGTGGAGCAGAACTGCATTGCATAGCATACACGTTATATGATGATGATTGTTATGATATTGCTGTTTAATATAACATGCTTGTTTGATGTATGCTCGTCTTGCTAACTGCTTCCTTGCCGTTATATTCATATATATGTTTCTTACTCCCTATCTCTATGTTTCTTGTTTTTGTGGCATGTATCGTTTATGCAGAGGTCGATGTGCAGCCAGTTGAGGAGTGACTCTGAGGAGCCGCAACTCGTAGATAGGATTTCCGTTTCAGTAGTTGTTTAGTTTGTTTCCAGTTGTATACGAGTTGTTTTATCGGATTGGTTATACCAGCTCTGTAGTGTGACATCGGTGTTGGGTTCATTTATGTTTTCAGTTATGTTATGTTTTCTTTATAAACATGTTTTGGTTATTTCCGCGTTATGTTACAATGTAGCAGTCTCTGCCCGGTTTTTAATATTATTTATATTTGCATGTGTTCTCTCTCTTTTCATATCTGTTATCGCTTTTGAATGCATACGGGGTAGAGGGTGTCACAGTTACTGTTATAGTTAACAGTTCTGTGACAGCTTAAGTCAAGACTAACAGACTCTGTTAGATGTAGGAAGTTACAGTTAGCTTCTAAAAGTTTCTAAGAAGTCTAAACTATAAAAAACATTTAACTAATTTTCAGAAAGCATGAATAATATTCATGTTAAATATAATTAATATATGTGGACGGTGAATTTATGTGGACGGTGTGGATGGTGGAGTCTCATCCATTGTATCCTCATGTTCATTGTATATTTCTCTTAGAACTTATCATAGATAGTTATTGTTCTCTAGGAATCAGGTTTCCTATCTCATAGTCAAGTGTATATATATTGTCATATTGGAATGGAAATATATAGAACAAATATTCAGTTCATATATTCAATTTGGTACCACAGCTCTCTTCGTTCCTGGTTGGGTGTTGTTTGGGTTTCAGCTGCAGCGCTGACCCATCGTTTTTTAGTTGCCCGGTGACCGAAGTAACATCGGCAACCACCTCAGACGTCGCCGACCGGAAGTCCCACCAAGCGTCGCCGCCATATTCGCGACACGCTCCCTCACGTGCCGCCCCCAAAATCTCCACTCTCCGGCGCGTGCGATCCACACGCCACCTTCTCGGCAGTCTTTTTCGCCGCCGATTGAACCGCCGTGTTCGCCGTCTCCTCCCGGCTCTTTTGCCCCTGTTTGGTTTCTGGGTCTACTATTGTGCTACTACTCCTTTGGATTGTGTGCTCTGTTCTTTTCAGTTTTTCAATGAGTATTTTTGTCTTCTTTTGGTTTGTTCACTGAAGCTCTTCCATGGCAGCAAAGAAAAGTTTGGTTTCCTTTGCTTTTTCTGGGTCCCCCACCATTACTTCCGAGAAGTTGAATGGTAAGAATTATGTGAGTTGGCGTGATGCTGTTGAGGTATGGTTTCTGGGTCAGGGTTTGTCTGATCATCTCACCAAAAAGGCTGTTGATATTGCTGCAACTGAGAAAGAAGAATGGCAACGGGCTGATTATCAACTTGTATCATTGTTGTGGCAGTCCATTCAACCAAGGTTAATGGTGCATTTCCGTCCTTACAAAACATGTTGCGAGATCTGGAAGAAGGCTCAAACTGTTTATGCTAATGACATACAACGGCTATATGAGACAATTCATAATTTGGCAACAATGCAGATGTCTGATCTTGACTGGCCCTCCTATCTGAAAAAGGCACAATCCATTTGTGAGGAGGTCAAATTGATGCTAGTGAATGATGATGCAAAAAAGATGTCGGATAAGCTGGATAACATGCTTATGGTTTTTGTTCTTCATAGCCTTCACAAAGACTTTGAATCTGTTCGGAATCAGACTTTGACCAATCCAGATATTCCTACTGTGGAGGACCTCATTGATCGATTGCTTCGAGTTCCTTCTCCAGCAGCTTTCATTGGAGTTGATTCCCAAACAGGATTAGAGTCTTCGATTTTTATCTCAAACTCAACTAACCGAGGGGGCCGAAGTCATGGCCGTAGAGGTTGTGGTCATTGTAGAGGTGACCTTTATTGTTCGTATTGTAAGCGAGATGGACACACTCAAGATCGGTGCTACTCCCTACATGGATTCCCAAATAAAACCGCTAATATAGCTCAGTCTCATGAACCTGTTGTTGAACACAAGATTGAGCCCAAGAAGGATCACCTTTTGACTGCCAATGAGTATCAGGAGTACCTTCAGTTTAAAGCCACTCAACAGGCTTCTTCTTCGGCCACCATTGCTCACACTGGTAATTCTACAGTTTGTCTCTCTCAATCTGCATCTGTTGGATCCTGGATTCTTGACTCTGGTGCTTCTGATCACTTAGCTGGTAATCCTTCCCTTTTCTCTAAACTGTCATTCCCTAAAACTGCTCACCATATTACCCTTGCCGATGGGTCTAAGACACAGGCCGCTGGTATTGGACAAGCCTCACCTCTTCCTTCCTTACCTTTAAATTCAGCCTTGTTTGTGCCCGAGTGTCCTTTTAATTTAATTGCTATTAGCCAAATTACTCGCACTTTAAACTGTTCCATTACCTTTAATTCAGATTCCTTTCTTATACAGGACCGGAGCACAGGAGAGACGATTGGAGCTGGATCTGAATCATAAGGTCTCTACTACCTCCAACCTTCCTCTTCAACCATATGCGCTGTTTCAGATTCTGCTGATCTCCTTCATCATCGTCTAGGTCATCCAAGTTTGGACAAGTTAAAACAGATGGTCCCCCATCTCTCACATTTGAAAACCATGAACTGTGAGTCATGTCAACTTGGAAAACATGTTAGAGCCTCTTTTCCTAGTAGTGTCAATAATCGAACTAGGGCCCCTTTTGATCTTATCCATTCTGATGTTTGGGGTCCCAGTCGTGTTACTTCTGTTTTAGGATATAGGTACTATGTTACTTTCATTGATGATTTTTCAAGATGTACCTGGTTATTTTTAATGAAAGATCGTTCTCAGTTATTTGATTTTTTCCAACCTTTTGTTACACAATAAAAAATCAGTTTGGAAAAACAATTCATATTTTGCGCAGTGATAATGCAAAAAAATATTTCTCTACATCTTTTAAATCCTTTGAGTTCTCATGGCATCATACATCAATCCAGTTGTCCTCACACACCACAACAAAATGGTGTCGCTGAACGCAAACATCGTCATCTTGTTGATACAGCCCGAACTCATTTAATAAATGCCAATGCACCCTTGAAGTTTTGGGGTGATGCTGTTCTTACTGCCTGTTATTTGATAAATTGCATGCCATCCTCTATTTTGGGTAATAAAATTCTTCACTCTCTTTTATTTCCTAAGGATCCCCTTTATACTGTTCCCCCTCGTGTGTTTGGTTCCACCTGTTTTGTCCATGATCTCTCTCCAGGTAGTGATAAATTGTCTGCACGAGCTATTAAATGCATCTTTCTTGGGTATTCTCGAGTGCAGAAGAGATATCGATGTTATTCTCCCTCTACACATCACTTTTATGTATCTGCAGATGTTACATTCTTTGAGGATACTTCCTTCTTTGACACATCAGCTACATCCGACTCCACTCCATCTCAGGTCCTGCCCCTTCCTCTTTGTGATGATCCATCACCACATGATGACCGTCCATTGCGTCGATATGGTAAATTTTATGAGCGTCGAGTTCCTACAGCTCCGGAGGACATACCTACTATTGATCCTCATGATTCAGCTCCTACTCCAATCGCTTCTCCCACTACGGTCCAACCTGACACTTCCCCTGACTTACCTATTGCCCTTCGTAAAGCTACACGCTCTACTCTTAATCCTCATCCCATTTCCAATTTTCTGAGTTACCATCGATTATCTCCTTCCCATTATGCCTTTGTATCTGCCTTGTCATCTGTTACCATTCCTAAGAATGTTCAGGAAGCACTATCTCATCCAGGTTGGCGATAGGCAATGATTGATGAGATGACGGCTTTGGAATATAATCAAACATGGACCCTTGTTTCCCCTCCTGTTGGAAAATCAGTCGTTGGATGTCGATAGGTGTTTACTGTTAAAGTTGGTCCTAATGGGCAGGTGGATCGCTTGAAAGCCCGATTGGTAGCAAAAGGGTACACTCAGATCTATGGTCTGGATTACGGTGATACTTTTTCTCCTGTTGCTAAGATGGCATCTGTTTGTTTGTTCTTGTCTATGGCTGCCATGAGACACTGGCCTTTATATCAGCTGGATATTAAAAATGCATTCTTACATGGTGATCTGGAGGAGGAGATCTATATGGAGCAACCACCTGGGTTTGTTACTCAGGGGGAGTTAGATCTTGTTTGCAGATTACAAAAGTCCTTGTATGGCTTAAAACAGTCACCTCACGCTTGGTTTGAGAAGTTCAGTAAAGTTATCCAGCAGTTCGGCATGATTCGTTGCGAGACTGACCATTTTATATTCTTTAAATGCTCATCCTTGAATAAACGTATTTATCTCGTGGTGTATGTGGATGATATTGTTATTACAGGTGATGATCAAGAAGGCATTAAGGAAATGAAGCAACACTTATTTAAACATTTTCAAACCAAAGATTTTGGACGATTACGTTACTTTCTTGGGATTGAAGTAGCCCAATCAAGAACAGGTGTTGCTATTTCTTAGAGGAAATATGCCCTTGACATTCTAGAAGAAACAGGGATGCTAGATTGTAAACCTGTTGATACTCCTATGGACCCAAATGTAAAGCTTCTACTTAATGAGGGAGAGCCATATCCTGACCCAGGCAGATATAGAAGATTGGTTGGGAAGTTAAATTATCTCACCATGACTCGACCAGACCTTGCTTTTCCGGTCAGTGTTGTAAGTTAGTTTCTCAACTCACCATGTGAGAGTCATTAGAATGCAGTTGTCCAGATCCTAAGATATATCAAGGGATCACCTGGAAAAGGGATTGTTTATATGGACAGGGGTCATACTAATATCAATGGGTATACAGATGACTGGGCAGGTGATGCTGGTGATAGAAGGTCCACTTCAAGCTACTGTGTGCTTATTGGAGGTAACCTGATTTCATGGAAAAGTAAGAAGCAGACTGTTGTTGTAAGATCAAGCACAGAAGCAGAGTATCGCGCTGTGTAAAAGTATTCTCAATATTATTGATTGTGTTAAGAGTACAATCACTAATCTGAATATATAGCCTAACTAATGGGCCTGACTAATGGGCCTAATACAAAAAGCTACTAATTACATATTACATATTTACAACACTCCCCCTCAAGCTGGTGAATGGATATCAATCATTCCCAGCTTGCAAGTAAGTTGACCAAATCTTTCTGTTGGCAAGCCCTTTGTTAACACATCTGCTAGTTGGTGCCCAGAGGGAATGTAGGCTGTTGTTATTAATCCACTATCCAACTTCTCCTTGATGAAGTGTCGGTCTATCTCAATGTGTTTTGTTCTGTCATGTTGAACAGGATTATGAGCAATACTGATAGCCGATTTATTGTCACAAAACAACTTCATAGGACCCTCATACTTTATCTTCAAGTCATCAAGCACAATTTTCATCCACAATAGCTCACAGATTCCTTGTGCCATGGCTCTAAACTCTGCTTCTGCACTTGATCTAGCCACTACATTTTGCTTCTTACTTCTCCAAGCGACAAGGTTCCCACACAAGAATGTGCAATAGCCTGATGTGGACCTTCTATCACTCACTGAACCTGCATAATCTGCATCAGTATAAGCCTCCATAGTCAAGCTTCCACCTCTTTTGAACAAAAGCCCTCTCCCTGGAGTGGCTTTGAGATACTGCAGAATACGATCTACAGCCTGTAAGTGTCTCACACTTGGATCATGCATGAACTGACTTACAACACTGACTGCATATGCTAAATCTAGTCTAGTGTGTGCTAAGTAAATCAACTTCCCCACTAGTCTCTGATATCGGACCTTGTCAACCTTGGCACTCTCCTCTTCGGCATTCTATGATTTTGCTCGATAGGAACACTTGCAGGTTTACATCCAAGTTTGCCTGTTTCCTGCAAAAGATCAAGCACATATTTCCTTTGAGAAATGAAAATGCCTTGTTTTGAGTAGGCCACTTCAATCCCCAAGAAATACTTAAGTTTACCAAGGTCCTTCATCTCAAACTCTGCAGATAATTTTTTCTTGAGCAGTTGTCTCTCAACCGGATCATCTCCTGTAATAATAATATCATCCACATAAACAAGAAGTACAGTCACTTTTCCTCCCGGTGAATGTTTGAAGAAAAGTGTATGATCTCCTTGGCTTTGCTTGTAGCCCAGACACACCATTGCTTTTGTAAATCTTCCAAACCATGCTCGGGGAGACTGTTTCAGCCCATATAAAGCCTTCCTCAATCTGCACACTTTGTTTGTTCCACTTGTGGGATCAAATCCTGGGGGAATCTCCATGTACACCTCCTCCTCTAAGTCTCCATGCAAGAAAGCATTTTTGACATCAAACGGTGTAATTCCCACCCAGAATGGGCAGCAAGAGAAAGTAAAATACGAATAGTGTTCATCTTTGCAACTGGAGCAAACGTCTCCTCATAATCAATGCCATAGGTCTGAGTATATCCCTTTGCCACTAATCTTGCCTTGTATCGATCAAGAGTGCCATCTGACTTGTGCTTGACTGTATAGATCCACCTGCAACCAACTGGTTTCTTTCTCCCAGGCCTCTCAACAATTTCCCACGTTCCATTCCTTTCAAGTGCCTTCATCTCCTCATCCATAGCTTGGACCCAATTTACATCCTTTAGTGCCTCTTGGACAGATGCTGGGATTCTCACAGAGTCAACAGCTGTAATAAAACTCTGATGCTGCAGGGAAAGATGTTTAGAGGAGACAAATTGAGAAATAGGGTACTTGGCACACGACCTTTTCCCTTTTCTCAAAGCAATTGGTAAGTCATCCAGATTAGGATCAAGTGTATCAGAAATATGGGAATCAGAAGTGGGGAAATTGTTTTCAATACTTACCTCCGGTTCGGACAGTTGAAGTTGTTTCTGGACCAGGTTGGGTTTTTGTCTCCTCTGATAGACCAATATTGGCTCACTAGCTTTGTTCTTTACTGGTGCTAAAGGTGCTGATTCCTGCAAAACAGTTTCCAAAGGAGGAACAGGAACAAAACCATAAACAGGAGACTCCGAAGCTGGTGACTCAGAAACAGGTGGCTCAGAAGCAGGTGATTCAGGAACAGGTAACTGAGGAACATATAACTGAGCAGCAGGTGACTTGGGAAGACAAGGACCAAGGATGAGAAACTCAGACTCAGATTCCAAATTATTACTCCCCCCTGAAGCTGAGGGCGAGTGAAGAACGACACATGTTCATGAAAGGTGATATCCATAGAGACAAAATACTTACGACTGGAAGGATGATAGCACTTGTACCCTTTTTTGTTAGGTGCATAACCCAGAAAGACACATCTGACTGCACGAGAATCCAACTTAGTTCGATGCTGCTTATGAACATGAACAAAGGCAACACAACCAAATACCATCTCGCACCAGAAATATTGGAAATAGGGGCAGGTCCCCAAACATCAAAATGTATAAGATCAAATGGTTCAGCACTTTTATTAAAACTAGAAGGAAAAGAAACACGATGGTGTTTAGCAAACTGACAGACATCACACTTAAAAGACTCAACAGATTGTTGTAAAAACAAAGACGGAAACATAGATTTAATAAGAGAAAATGAAGGATGTCCAAGACGCTTGTGCTGAAGCCAGACCTGTGATGCAGGAGAGTGAGACTCGGACTGGAAGCAAGAAGACAGCACCTTCTGACCATTTATTTCATCAGACAAATAGTACAACCCTCCCTGTTCCTTAGCAACTCCAATCGTCCTCCCTGTGGCAAGATCCTGAAAAACACAATGAGAAGGGAAAAAAGTTACTGCACAGTTTTGGTCTCGAGTAAGTTTATGAATAGAGATCAAGTTATTGGAAAGTTTGGAAACATGCAGCACATTTTCCAGTTTTAAAGAAGATTGAAATTCAATATTTCCAGAACCCACCACACGGGTATGAGAACCATCAGCAACAGTAATAGATTGAATACTAGAAGGTGAGGTATAAAAGGAGAACAATTTGGAATGAAGGTCATATGATCAGTGGCACCAGAGTCAAGAATCCAAGCATCCTTAGGGATAGTACCAGAGGCAGTAAAGGAGCGGGAGCAAAAACTCTTCCCAGTCATTGCCAGAGAACAAGAACCAGAAGGCTTACTGATAGAGTCAAGAAGGGTCCGCAAACGATCCAAGTCAATCTGACAGATTTTCGCTTCAGTTTCTGCCATAGAATAGGAGAAAAAATAATCTGATGAGCAGTGCACGCGCGGACAGCAACAGCGATGAACAATTCCTGCGTGAACAGTATTCTCGATGAGCAGTGGCAACGATGAACAATACCGCGCGAACAGTGATTAGCAAACAGTAACAGCGACGCCGATGAACAGTAACAACAGCAGCGATGAACAGTACCGAACAGTGGTCGGTGAACAGTAACAGCGGCGCGATGAACAGTACCGTGTGAGCGGTGGTTCGTGAACAGTACTGATGAGCAGTAATTGGTGATAACACCTGCGATTGAAAAGGGCACAATGATAGTACCAAACGCTGCAATGAAGGCAGCTAAGAGGGGCCGCAATGAAGGCGGCTAGGGTTTTTCCGCGGAAGCAAGACCCCCAAGATCGGGAGCTCTGATACCATGTTAGATTCCAACCTAAAACCAATTGGTATTAAGTGGAGTTGCCCAACAAGTATTTAAACCGCACCCCAGGATTTGAGGCAGGCGATGTGGGACTTCCAACACCCCTCCTCCACAGATGCCTGCCAGAACAAGCGCTACACAGGAAGATTGCCATAACAGGCGATACGCAGGAAGATGGGCTCTGGCTCTGATACAATGTGTAAAAGTATTCTCAATATTATTGATTGTGTTAAGAGTACAATCACTAATCTGAATATATAGCCTAACTAATGGGCCTGACTAATGGGCCTAATACAAAAAGCTACTAATTACATATTACATATTTACAACACGCGCTATGGCTAATACTACTTGCGAACTCCTATGGCTAAAATATTTGCTCCAAGAATTGAAGTTTTGTGAGATAGGTCCTATGGAACTTGCTTGTGATAACCAATCAGCTTTTTATCTTTCTTCGAATCCTATCTTCCATGAAAGGACCAAGCATATAGAAGTACATAGTTATTGTTCTCTATGAATCAGGTTTCCTATCTCATAGTCAAGTGTATATATATTGTCATATTGGAATGGAAATATATAGAACAAATATTCAGTTCATATATTCAATTATTCAGATGTAGATTCTCTGGACCCTTTCTCTCTTTCTTTCATTTTCTCTCAGATTTTCAGCATTACAAAATCATAATAATTGCATACATAATAATTTCATGCAGATGTACATAACTACACATTCAAATTTATTACAAAAGTGTAAGGAGTAACTTATAAACCTTTGGCTCCTTCCCATTCAAAATTTTTCCAATTTGACGTGCCATAAGGGTCTTTCCAGTTCCAGGAGGCCCAAAAAGCAGCATGCCCTTCACATGCTTGATCCCTAATCTGAAATCTCAAAGGCCTCCAAGTAAGAACATGATAAATCATAAAAACAGTGGATTAAATAGGGAACAGTATCTGATATATTACTTAGATGTCACATGGGTAGGAAAAACACGAGACGCAAAGGCTCTTCGAAATATATCTGCAAACTCAGCACTCAGGCCCCCAATGCCTAGAGACTGAAGATTAAACTCCTTCTGCTTAAAAATGTTGCTAGTGGCAGCCTCTCGCTGATTGACAACCTGCAAAGCACAACATGAACCAATAAAATGCAAGGATGAGTTTAGTTAGTGGGGTGCGGTTTAAGAAATTATATCATAAAACAAGTACTTATTCTAGTTAGCAAAGTATTAGCTATTATCTCACATGGAGCACATATAATGATGATCAATACTAAATTACTGGATTTAGCTTTCCTAAACGGCATGCAGGTGAAATAAAGCATCAAAGGATAATTAAGCTATGTAAGAATTCAGAGTTAACAAGAAAAAGAGAGCAGAGCAGTATAGGTGTCAAAAGCAAATTGGGAAAATCACCTTAATTCCGCTATCACGTGCTGTTTCAAAAACAATGTATGTGTCATCTGAAATCATCCCTCTTTCAAGAGAGTTAGACTTTTCTTGGCCCTCAACAGCAGCTGAACTGACTGTGAAGTTATAATTATTTCCATGATACTCAAATAACACTTTCTGCCCTACTGTCATAACCTGCATAAAATAAGATCCAAATTAGACATCGATATAGTACATAAAACAAAAGGATATTAGAAAATAATTTGAGAAGTCATGGAAAGAGTGTGAGATAAGAGAGGAAGGTTAGAAACATAATTACATGCATGAGACATCAAAACAACAAGATCAGGGTAATCTGATGAACATAACAGAATCAAGTGTTTATGTTTCATCCAGCTATATGTAACTCATGAATCAAGTAAAAATACAATGAAAGGCCCCCCTTCCCCTCCTTGTAGAAAAGCTACCAGAATAAGAAACCTATTTTCTCCTAATAGGATGTAGAAAACACAATAAACAAATTGATAACTAAGAAGATCCATGCATTACTTACAAAGGAAAAGCTATTATACAAAATCAAATAAAAATAGCAATAGTTGCCTTGGCATATATATTTTCATGTAACTATAACTTATTGATTTATTGAATTATGATACTATGTATTTATATAGTCACATTTTCAGACATTTTCCTTTCTGTTGTCGAACAGTGATTAATCTAGGCAAGAAGTTTCTAATATAAAATTCACCAATTAGTATTATTAACATCTAGCAACCATAGGGCCAATGCCTCTGTCTGAGTTTAATAATCAGAAACATATTGCAAGCATTTGATTAATCAAAAAGCAACCAATAATTAATAAATGATGACCGACAAACCACAAAAATTAGCTAACTAACAGGCATTACTAGCCTTGTACCTGGTTTATAAATCTCTTCCTAAGTTGCTTAGCCAGTAAAACAGCATCAATCTACAAGAAAGAGCACATCAACAATTTTAACCTTGAAGCACTCCAATTGTCCCATTGGCAAAAAAATTGATGATAACGTAACGAGAACTTCTTTCAAATCAACTTACCTGTTCACTCCTGCTTCCCCTTTTAATGAAGTCCAATTCAAGGGTTAGCAGTGCTAAGTTGAAGTCCTCAGGTGGCACGAATCTAAAACAACATAACAAATCATAAGAAACTAAAAAATGGGTGAAACTAATACTCGAGATGGATTCAAAGAAGGACCCCCCACAAAAAAACAAAAAAATTATCTTTCCTACTTAATACATGTAATAGTATTTGCACGTTAAATATAGAAGCTCTTGCACTAATTTGTGACTGGCTCCTATTATTCTTGAGAAAGTAAAATAGTTATTAAGTTAACATGGGTATGTGTCAAAGGCTGTATGATCCACTAACTCAATAAACAGATAAATAAAACAAGTTTTGAATGAAAGGGACAACACAAACTAAGGTACGAAACTTTTAAAGTGATTTTTTTTATTTAAATATCTTAATTCTTAACTTTTAGAGAAAACGTACACCTTGTCAAAAAACTTTTAGAGAAAACATCATACACATCAAAGAGGTCCTTCAAGTTCCACTAAATTGATCAATCAGTACACAAAATAATGACATTTATTTCCATTTAGGTACCAATTTGAGCTATTCTATAAAAAGAGGACCAAAATTACATTTAGTCCAACTTTTCATAACTGGCCCCTTTACTAGTTTATTTTATTTTATTTTTTTGTTTCCCTAAGTATCCACTCACCCATCGGGTAAGAGACTAATCTCCTGGTTAATGTCAGGCGCCTAAATGGGATCACTGCTGATAGTAATTTTCCATATACGTGAATCCGAGGATCCAACCCGTGCTCAAGGGACCAAGCCCCTTTCACTTGGACTAACACTTATTGATCACTAGTTAATTTCTGGATCATCAGTAAAACATAATCACTATAACAAACTAACCTGGTAACAGGTATGGATTCAGCAGCAGAAACTTTGACACAACGACGTTGAATCGAATTCAACGCAATATGGCCACTGCGTATGGTTTCATGAGCAGTATGTTTCAGTTAAGGCCACACAAAAAAAACAAACCATCAATCCAATCCAATTTCCACTAATCAGCATTGCCATAATTAATCAATAACAAGAAAAATCAACAATCAATTCTACGCTACTAAATCGTTCAACGTAAAAAAAATAAAGGAAAATGTGATAAAATTGAAACAAAAAAAGGATATGAGAGAGCGAAGACGAAGGAATCGCCGATGAGAGCGAGGTAGAGTTTGGTGAAACCGGGGACGGCGAAGTTGGAGAGATCGGAGGGGGAACAGAAGGCGAAGTTGGTGAGGGCGAGGTCCTGCGACGGCGTATTGGTGACGATCATGGAGATTGAACCGGAGGATAATGAACCGAACCAACTCGACATTTTTGTGGATCGGGATTTTTCAGATCTTTGGTTCGCAGGTCACAAGGGAAATGGATCCGGTGATGCCTGCCCTGCGCGGGAGATGAGAGATGCTATAAACTGCTATCTATGCTTATGCTATCTATGTTTATGTTTTCTCTTCTCTTTACGGTACCCATCAACGAGAAAAAACAACTTCGGAGTTAAGGAATTTAGGGATTTTATTGTTCTTTTTAGGCTTAATGAATTTTTTTTCTTTTTTATGCTAAGGCTTAATGAAGTTTTTAATCAATCGGTCAATTTTTTGTTTGCCTAAATTATAATTATGATCATTTATCATTATTTTAGGTTTCAGTTTTTTTTTTTTTTTTTATTCCATTTTGATCCCTTATCTTTATTTTAGGTTTAAATGTGGTCCTTTCAATTTAAATTATAATACGAAGAGGACCATATTGATATAAATTTTACAAAATAACGGACCATTTTAGAGAAAAAAAATAAAAGAAGGGCCATTTAGAAACAAAACAAAGGACCACATTGGTTTAACTTCTACAAAACGAGGGACCATTTTGGAACAAAAAATAAAAAAGGGGCTACATTGATATAACTTTGCAAAATAAGGGATCAAAATGGAACAAAAAATAAAAGAGGGATCAATTTGAAACATAAAATACAGATAAGGGATCAAAAGTATAATTTAACCTTTTTTGTTTTCATCCTTGTCTTTTTTTTTCTTTGCATTGTATACTTCTAACTTTTAAAATTTTGCAAAATGTCCCTGTCGTCAGTCAACTCCGTTATCTGCTGATGTGGCAGACGAAGGTGCCATATCAGCATGCCACGTGGCATTAAAAATATTTTTGATGCCATGTGGATTTTCCTATTTTTTAAAATAAAATCTTAAAAAATTAAAGACTTTTCAAGTTTTTTTATATTTTTTTGGTTTAATGAACCTTTTGGTCTCGGTAGAATCATTTTTGGTTTTCGTCCGTCTTTTTTTTTTTTTCTTTTGCATTGCGTACTTCTAGCTTTTGAAATTTTACAGAACATCACTGCCATCAATCAATTTCGTTATATGCTGTTGTGGCGGACAGAGCTCTCATATCAGCATGCCACGTGGTTGCAAGGAAGCACTGTACAAATTGAGGAAGAAGGAAATGAAGTGCAAAAGATAAGTAGAGAACCAAGAAGACAAGAAAAGAAAACGATAGATGGAGGTGGAGAAAATGGCGTCGATGGAGGAGGAGGAGAAGGGAGGGTCGATGATGGATAGGGGTGGCAATTTGTACCCTACTCATCGGGTACCCGCAAAAATTACTCATAATGGATAGGGTAATTATCCGCACAATGGGTAAGGTTCCGAGTACGGGTAATTACTCATAAATTTGAATGGGTACTGGTACGGGTATGGGTACTATGATACCCACGCCGCCCCATACCCGCACATATGTATATGTATATATAATTATTTATTTATTTATTTATTAATATTACTAATATATATAATTTTAACTATAATACAAATTTTAAAACCAAAATTAATCTAAAGATTCTTAACTTTCTAAACCTAGTTGCATCTATAATTCCTTTTTGAATGTTTTTATTTCTCTAAATATTTTGATTTATAATATTTATTAGTAGATTTAAAAGGCATCTGAATCGTTTTTTAATTGTTATAACTTTCTTTTGTTATTTATTGTTTTTTCACTGTTAAAGTGCGGGTAATGAGTGCGGGTATGGGTACTTAGGTACCCAGAAGGTACGGGTAAGGGTACGAAAGTTGCTACCCACGAGGGTACGGGTAGGAGTAATTTTTTTAAACACCGGTATGGGGACGGGTACGATAGTACCCTACCCAGACCCTACCCTACCCATTGCCATCCCTAATAATGGAGGGGGAGAAAGTCTAATCAGAACATGGTTTAAAAACCCTAAACATTAAATTAAATCTGATTTTTTTTTAAAAAAAATGTATATATATATATATATATATAATAAAAAAGTTGAAGTCATTATTTTTTGAAGATTTATAAAAAAATATTGAAAAATCCATGTGGCATTAAAAAAACATTTAATGCCATGTGGCATGCTGATATGGTAGCTTCGTCCGCCACATAAGCAAATAACAGAGTTGACTGACGTCATGGACGTTTTACAAAATTTCAAAAGTTAGAAGTACACAATGCAAAGAGAAAAAAGACGGGGACTAAAACAAAAAAGTGACCATAATTACAAGGACCAAAAAGTTCATTAAGTCAAAAAAAATATAATAAAAGATCGAAAGGTCGTTAGTTTTATTTATTTTTTTAAAAAAGGAAAATCCATGTGCATGCTGATATGGCAGCTTTGTCGTCCATATTAACAGATAACGTAGTTGACTGACGGTAAGGACGTTTTGCAAAATTTCAAAAGTTAGAAATACACAATGCAAGGGAAAAAAAAACTAAAATATACTTTTGGTCATTTATCTTTTGGTCAAAATTCATTTGGGTCATTTATCTTTTAAAAAAATTCATTTTGGTCATTTATCTTTTAAAAAAATTATTTTGGTCATTTATCTTTCAAAAGGTACACAAAATGGTCATTATGTCAGGTCTGTTACTAATGTCTATTAATGTTAGTCGAAGATCCGCCAGAATCAGGGTATTTCGTCGGTGATCCGTTGGAGTATGGGCACTACTTCGCTCCCCTCTCTCTCTCAAATCAAATTACATACACTCATTTCTTCTCAAACAATAAAGGAGAAAATGGATCTCCTTGCCTAACTCCCGTACTACAAGAGAAGTAGCCACAAGCCTTACCATTCACAGATATGGGCAGTTTGGCAGAATGAAGTATAACCTCTATCCATTTGCAGAATTTAGGATCAAAACCAAAAGCCTTAATAGTTTTCCGAAGGAATGACCAATCCACAATGTCAAAAGCTTTCCTAATATCAAACTTGATGGCTAGATTACCTCCAAAAGACTTTTTGCTAAGAAGATTAATGGCTTCGGATGCTAAGCAGATGCAATCTCCAATTTGTCTTCCTTGAATGAATCCTTTCTGATTAGGACTAATGATTGAAGGAGCTATTTTTGCCAACCTGTCTGTCAACACCTTGGTAATGATTTTAAACTTGAAATTAGCCAAGGCAATTGATCTGAACAATTCAATTTTGTCAGCTGCGGCAACCTTAGGAATTAGAACTACAAGGTTGGAATTATAGTTTGGCAAAATCTATCCCTACTTAAAAAATTGCAAAACAGCACTGATGACATCTTTTGAAACAATATTCCAATATTTTTGAAAGAATAGAGCTCCAGAACCATATGGCCTTGGAACACTATCAACATTCATAAAGAAAATTGCATCTTTAATTTCTTCTTCTGAAGGCAAACAAGTAAGAACTCGGTTCTGATCCAGAGAAATAGCAAGGGTTATCACTTCCTCAATAAGGCCATTGTCTATACAACCATTGTCCTCATTAAACAAGCTTTCATAAAATTGCACAATATGATCTTCAAGCTCAGCAGGATTGGATATGATTGCATCACCATTCTTCAGTAAACTGATTTGCATAGATACAGACTTGATCTTAGCTATTTTATGAAAAAACTTAGTATTTCTATCACCCTCTAAATGTCAATTCATTATAGACTTTTGATGCCAGAATTCTTCTTCAAATTGCAAGGCTCTCTCTAAGTCAATTTGAACAGATTTTTCTTGATCTACCAAGCTGTTAGAAAAACCATTTTCATCAATAAGTTCCAGAACCTCATCAACTCTTTCCATAACAGATGTTACATTATTATGGATATTGCCAAAAAACAGCCAAGTTCCACTCTTTAAGTTTAGCTTCGACATCTTTCAACTTTTGACTAAGAACAAACATAGGACAGCCAACAAAACTTTGATTCCAAGCTTCCCTAATGACTCTTTGACAATCACAATGGGAAGACCACATTTGCATAAATTTAAAAGATGAGCTATAAGTCCTATTCTCTTTTCTCAAATCCAAAAGAATAGCAAAATGATCTAAAGCACTCTTGGTCAAAGAGCAGCAAGACACAGAAGTCCAAAAATTGAGCCATTCATCATTACAAACAGCCCTATCTAACCTTTTTTCAGTGAAATCCCTTCCTCTCCTACCATTGGACCAAGTATAAAGAGCACCTCTAGTAAGAATATGAGTTAAGGCATTGCAATCAGTCCAAAGTCTGACTTCACTGCTAGCAATTTGCAAAGGCAAACCTTTACCTCTAAACTCATGAGCTCCCAAAACAACAATGAAATCACCAACAAAACACCAAGGGAAAGGATTGTTCTGCCGCAGCAAATTCAAATCCTGCCAGAGCTTCCTTCTTACCAAATGAAAAGTAGATGCATATATAGCAGCTATGCAGATTTTCTGGTTCTCAATCATTACAGAAAAAACAACATATTGATCAGATGTAACCATGATAGATGGATCTAAGTTGACAGAGCATATGCACCAATGGTTAGGTAACATAGAAATCCTATCATTAACAGCAAAGCATTTCATATTTAACTTCCTCCAAAAGGATTTCTGAAAATTTTCTTTTGCCATCCAAGGTTCAGTAATGAAAATAAAATCAGGATTGTGGAGCTCACAAAGCTTTTTAAGGACAATCTGTAATATCCCTAGCTGCTCTATAGATTGACGACTGTCCCCATAAACCAATACAGGTCTTTTCAGTTTGCTTTGTCCTCACTCATACGCTTCCTAGGAAAACTTCCCAGGAGGTCACCCATCCCAGAATTGCTCCAAGTCAAGCAAGCTTAACTGTGGAGTTCTTAAGTGATGGGCTCCCGAAAAGGAGATGCATCTTGTTGGTATAGGTAGTACCAATCAATTCATATAAGCCATCCTCAACTGTATAGTCTCATACCTACACAGTCTCAGGATCCCTCTCATTCTGGTGTATAATCGGTTCATTCATGTGTCCCTCTGCCTAGAAGTCTGCCAGGAGCCGCTCCTTACCCATACCTTCTTGCACCGGGGTCTACTTCCCGCCCTCGTCAGCCCCGGGTGTCACATGCCCACCAGCTTCCCGCCCCGTACTGGGAGATGTGCCGTCCTGATACCATCTGTAACATCCATGGCTGCTCTATGGATTGATGACTGTCCCCATAAACCAACACAGGTCTTTTCAGCGTGCTTTGTCCTCACTCACACGCTTCCTGGGAAAAATTCCCAGGAGGTCACCCATCCCATAATTGCTCCAAGTCAAGCACGCTTAACTGTGGAGTTCTTAAATGATGGGCTCCCGAAAAAGAGACGCATCTTGTTGGTATAGGTAGTACCAATCAATTTATATAAGTCATCCTCAACTGTATAGTCTCATACCTACACAGTATCAGGATCCCTCTTATTCTAGTGTGTAATCGGTTCATTCATGTGTCCCTCCGTCGAGAAAACTTCCAGGAGCCGCTTTTTGTCGGTGCATTCTTGCACCGGTGTCCACTCCCCGCCCTCGTCAGCCCCGGGTGTCACACAATCTAGTGGATTGATTGGCTAAACCTTTAACATTCCAATAATTGCACTTCATTGGACTAAATTTTCAGAAAAAAACCTGGATCGAGTATTGTATACTGCAGTTTGCCCTGACTTTCTTCTCTGCTGTCTAAGCCTTTTCTTTTTAGATTTAGACAAAACCATTTCAAAATTACCTTCGGTTTCTGCATCCTTAGGCTGAGTGGCACACACAGGAGAAGAAGTCTCTGCTGATTCTTCCTCTTCCACCATCCTAGCCCAATTGTGATTAAGGAGAGCTAAATCCTTTTGGACTCGATCTTGAACAGGACCAGAGCCAACCAAATTGAAATTACCATTCACCACAGACTGATCAATAAAAGCATTTTCATGAGGCATTAAAGCTTTATTTATCAATTAATAGAATATGTAAATCATACCCCTGGGTTTATAAGGGGGTATGTTAGTGTAATTGTATAAACTGTAATATTGGTACAGTAGTGAGATAGGCTAAGAAGGCCAAAGTTAGTTAGAGAGGCAGTTACCTCACATCTACTATAAATAGATGTATAGTGATGTATCTAGATACTAATTCAATACAGATTCAATTTCTCATTTCTCTCTCCCTCTCTCTCTCCCCCCTCCTTCAACCTATACTCTGTTTCTATTATCAATCCAACTGTATAGGGAGGAGTTGAAGATTTGGAATGAGTTGAACCTTGCCCTATGTTTCCAGAACTATGACCACCCAAAGGAAAACCAGGAGGAGCTGACCTAACTTCCAAGGGAGAGTCTTGACATATACTGACAGGAATGGAGAACAGCCATTGTCCTAGAGAAGAGCAGGACTTTCTAAAAAATCCACAGCTTGCTGCAAATTTTCAACAGGTTTAACTCTTGAAGGACATGTTGCATCATTATCATTAATAAATCCTAAAATAGGATTTATTCTATCCTGCACATTAAGTTTCTCCACTGGCACATTGTTAACACCAACACAATCTTTATGACCAATAATGGTTTCAACCGAAATAAGGCTTTTTTGCTGCACTATTTGCTCATTAATAACAGTATATAACATGTTTATTACCTGTATTAGCATCATTGTCATTCATCACAATAACATTTTTACCTTTATCCATGGTTCTTGGATTATCCAATCCTTTTTTAACCTGTTTTGGAACATACTGAGGAACAATCTTCTTAGGCTCCCTTTCAGCAGGTGCACTATCTTTTGGTAAATTCAGTTTACTTGGTTTGCAAGTTGAGAGATCGTGACCAATAGATTGACAAACTTTTCAAAAAAGTGGCACTCCCTCATACTCAATCCCCACAAAGAAAGCATAGTCTTCACGCTCGACAAGAATCTGGTCCCTAAGCTGAGAATTCAGATCAATATCAATGAGAATACGGGCAAATTGACCAAAGATTCTTTTCATTATAGCTTCATCTAAGGCAATAGGGACCCCAATTGCACCACCAATCTATAATAGTATCTTTGGTCTCCAATACTCCCTCGACAGACCTACCAATCTTGCCCAACATTGAACATTTGTCTGCTTCATACAATTAGGATTAAAATCGGGTGTCCAAGCAAACAATCGCAGCACCCCTGGACTAAGATTCCATGATCCAATCGATCTCAAGTATCTCATATCCTCTAAAGAGGAAAAACTAAATTCATAATAGCCTTTCCCTAAAGAGAACATCGACCAAAAACTTTTGTAAAAATTTTTGTCCATCATAAAAACTCATAACCCTGAAATATATAGCCATTCACACTTACCTCTAAAAAATTAGGAATCTTTTAGATAAATTATTGTGAGATTACAAATTAGATATTAAGAGAGGATTATTATATTTGAATCCAAGTTATACAATTGTTATGAGAAAATGGTTGATCAATTAAGGCAATTCTATTCTCATATGATGATTATTATTATTTTTAAATGAAATTGAATGAATATACATAATTTTAAGGGGGGAAAATGGACCAGTTGAAATTATTTTTTTGTGAAAAATTGTTAAGTTCGTGCAATTTTCAGTATCCAAAATAATAATGATTTGTTTAGATATTAGAAAACACAAGTATCTATGATAATTTATGTCATTAATTCTTTATCAAGAGCTACGATATTGCATTTTATTCTCTAAAGTGCTTCCTTCATTATTGAGAGATTTTTCTATTGATAATAACGTGGGTGTTTGAAACTGTGTCAGTTTGTCTCAGAATATTCATGACTGGAAATCCAAAAGCTACTCATTGTAGCTTTTCCAAATCACGTCCAACCCTAATTTAACATTATTCCAAACACTCTGAACATGTAATTTTTTATAAATCGGTTCATGCATATGCTTTTAATCGCGTAACATGTTCATATTTCTCCTCACAAGATAAGTAGATAGCAAATGATGAAATGAATAGAAGTTTAAAATTTAAATTTTATAATTATAAAATTCAAGTAAAATTTAAAATAAAAATATTAGTAACATACACTTTTTCATCCTCTTTTTAACATTCTCTTATTGGGCTTCAGCCTTCATGTTACACATTCTCTGTCTCTCTCTCTCTCTGATCACTTGAAAGAGAGTATAAGATGTGGTCTAAGACATAATGTGTCAATGAGACGAATTATTTGGTTCACAGAAGGCGACTGGGAGGGGAGGGAAAATAACATTTATTTTTTATCCTCTTATTTTGTTTGCAAGAGATGAGGAAGGGGAAGGAAAATAAAAGAAATTTACTATTGTATGCTTTCATATATAAGAGAGGAAATGAAAATATGTAAGGACAATTTTAGAACTAAAAAACACCGAGAATAGTTTGATTAGCACATTCCACAAATTTTAAGTCATTCTAGCTCTCTCTTCCAAATCTCGCAAATTTGGAGGGGAAGCAAAAATTGAAGAGATTTTAGCTCCTTCATTTTTCCTTCCCTCCCCTGCAATGGAAAGAAATTTGGGGTTTCTGTAAATAGTTTAAGTAAGAATAAACCGATGCTCCAATATGCCGCAAATTCATTAAAATATACACTTGAGAAAAAGATTATTATATTATATAGGGTTGTTTAAATATTAAATCTTTACAAATTCAAAGTTTAAATAGAAATAGAAGTTTGTTAACAAAAAGTTGATGAGTGGACAAATATACACTTTAGTATACAATTGTTTCTAACTAGTGTTTTTTACCCGTACGTAACGCACGGATAGATTTTCAATAAAAAAGGAGTGTTATAATATTTAATTTTACTTTTATTTATTTTACTATTTTCATCTTGAAATAAATTTATATCATAACTACACACTATAATCATGATTATAAATGCATTTAAAATGACAGTTTCATGTTAATAGCAAAATGAAAGAGAACATTTTTCTTGACATTAGATTTTTAAGTACATTATATGGGTTTGAGCAAGTGCACAACAATGTGATTGAAACCTCATCGGATGAAGAAAATAGTCCTATGACTGTTTTGGATTTTGTTGATCAACATGGATCACACACAAGATCGACCCGAGGACAACGCTCTTTATTTGGTAAAATTATAAAACATTTAAAAAAAAATCATCATAATACCATGGAATTAAATAACTATCTACAATGAAAATTTCTTCAAAAAAAAAAATATATATGTACAATGAAATTAAAATATTTTATAAATCCATCAACTATCTTTTGAACATTTATAGGTTTTTTTTTTCATAATTAAATAAGAGAAATAAAATTAATATCAATTTATCAAGATATTATTAAATGTCGATCTAAATCATTTACATTGAAATACAAAAGAATTAATTTCTGAGATTTGTTGACAATTAGATTAATGAAATTAAATATTTGTAATACATCAACTATACCATACACATAATATATGTACCATATATTTTACTTCTATTTCAGTATTATTGATCATATTATTATGGTTTACTTAATTATTATTGTTATTCTTGTTTATTATTTGTGCTATTTTTTTTATAGATTGTCATCATATCATATATCAATCACAATTATCAATATTCTTATAAGGAATAATGATATAATTTTAACCATGAGTGTGAAACTTTTAAAAATTCTCTATTATATGACTTATATTGATATATTTACTTTGTATTATGCAATTTATTTATATATATTAATTAAAGTATAAAACTGAAGAAATTGTGTTCTATTATGCACAAAAGGTCAAGCAAATGTTTCCACATACAGACTGTGTAGTGAAATTTTGGAAACTAAAAACTGTCTACAATCAAAAAGCAAATATTAAAAATTGGAAAATTAAAACTTCCTCAACATAAAGCAGCACACTAATGTAACAAAAAAAAAAAAAAAAAACGAATCAGCACACATATAAACTATAGAAAAGCTATTTAAGCTAAAAGGTAGGGTTTTCATCATTGGACACATAAGTAACCCTTTGAAGGTCCCCCAGCATCTCATGCTCAACTATTTCAAGCACAACCATGAACATGAAGCATAAAACCATAAATGTTGGAGTAATGATTAAAAGAGAGACACACGTAAACCAAAATTGGAACTTGCTTAATTGGAATCAGTGACAGCCCATACAATGGAATAAACCCAACATCACAATGGTTCTATGCAAGAAAAATGTTGATATTCACTGGGTTGTACAACAAAATAGGCCATGATATGCAAAGTAAGAATAAAAATGAGACATTCTAAAGCCAATAGACAAATCTCATACCAGTAAAAAAAAATCAATTATGCTTCTAAACACAAATGAATCCCTCCAACCCCACTGATGAATATCATACAGGAACTAAAGGCTTCAAATAATTGTTTTACAATCAAGTAAATATCAAGTTGGAGACATACACTTTATTTAAAAATAGCATAAAATTGAATTTTAATTTTTAAAATAAATAGCCAAAAAAAAAAAAAACAAACAAAGGTAAACTTAATCGACCTTTCACCTCCAACCACACAAATAGCACAAGCCCCGGCAGGTATAGTTTCGTCTTCATAATAATGAACCTGGTGGATAAAAGAATAAGTTGAATAGACTATAGCAATTATATGAAAATCAATAATAAAGATCTGGTGCATTACCCACAGAAACAGTAAAAAGAGGCCATAACATTATCTACTAAAGCTTCAACGTTCAAAAGAATCAAATCACCACGTAGCCTGTTATACAAAATGTATAGCTACAATAGTGGTCAGAGAAGAGATACTACCTACATTCAATAACATCAAATGAAAACTGAATACAAATGCCACCAACATTAATTTCTTTGATGCCCTTAATTGTACCCATCACACACGAAAAACATCCCCGCAACCAAAGGAAAAGCAATTTAATAAAAGCTACTCACCTGCTCCTAAAATTGAGAAACCAAAAATTATTGTTGCTTGCAACATAGCCAGGGATCAGCAAGCACACAAAGTAACCACACCTGTTTGACTCCCTGCCATATAGCCACATGCTAGAAAAATGAAAAAGCATAGCAATAACATTGGTTCCTTCATTAGCTCTATCTTTAGAATTGACCATTCATATTTATATTATATTATACCATCGGCTAGTACATGATGAAACTAAGCTAACCTATATAAATCATAGGCTACTTCTCTTCCATTTCCATAAAAACATTTTTTTTTCAACTTTCAGCTTCAAAAGGATGGTGAAGAATAAAATTACAGAACCTCAGCACGTACTTATTCTCAGTTTATTTAAAAACAAACATAGCTTAACAAAATTCCTATGCATTGGCTTCTCAACTATGATTCTTAACACATACACCGGACAATTCCTACTTTAGTACTGAAACAGTGGGATACTACCATTCTTGTTAAGTACTTAACTACCTTATAAATTAGCATTCAACCCAACCATGTTTTGAAAATGACTAAAAGCCAAAAGAAAATAAAATAATTGCAGGTCTTTCAGTAGCATTGTGGGACTATGGATACACCCAAGATAAAGAGATGTATCACACACCTTCCATAATATTTCATCTCTCATTTCTAGTTATGTGCTATTTATCAAATGGGGACCAAGAAATCCATAACTAAAACTAAAAGCCCAAGTTGAATAACCAGCCTCAAATGAGCATAAATAAACCATCAAAACAATAATAAATTAAGAAAATCCCCATAAAACTAAAGCTCATGCAAACACCTCTAAGCCTGAATGTTTACCATCAAGTAGGGAAAATGTAAACTGAATGTTTACCATCATGGATAGCTCTTTTAGCTGCCTTTTAATCCAACTGAAACACAGCACAACAGAGGAAAATTAAGAAGCAAGATATATAAAACAGAGAGTAATAGAGGGACGAGATAGATAAAACTATATCAAAAATAAAATTATCTATATTACTTTTAAACATATATCTCTCTATAAGGCCATAAGAATTCACATCGAACATTCCATTTTCTTATTATCAGGTCATTACCCCTTTTTTTGTCACGAAAAATGAGCTTTTGAATTGTTTTCCTTAATCTGTTTATTGAGACATGTTACATCAATTCAACAGTAGGAATCTATTGACTGATTGGCCTCACAGATCCAAGTTACATCATTAGCTATATTATTACTACCACTTTTCTATAGCTCTCCCATCATTATATTAAAAAACAATCCTGCAAAGATTAATTAGGATTCAGAAAGAGCTACAATAACATAACATGAATTTTTAATTCAATTTACTCCTTTCCTTTCACATCTAAAACTCACTTACATTGTCATAATGATTTCCTATACACATAGGAAAAACCCACCTTCTGTGGTAGAGAAATGACCTGTCAAAGAACCAATTAATATTCACTCTCTTGATCAGTGTAATGCCAAGGCAATAAGATATTCAAAGTACAAATTAAACAATTATGGATAAATTTATGAAACTTATTTCTCGTCAGCAAGAATTGAATACAATTCAAAAGATTACCAATCAAAAGAGGGGAAAGGATGATTACTTACAATGGCACCAGAAGACATCTTATAGTTGGTTATGACTTTGCCACTAAGGTAGTAATCAACAAATGGACCAAGAATAAGAAGACAGGGGGCTTGAATAGAAGTAGTCTTGCTGAGCAATTCGAAAGATCCAATTTAATATTTCTTTTGAAGAGAAACTATTGAGTGTCACAAAAAAAGGCAAAAAAAGAATCAGGTAAAGAAAAGAATCAATCCCACTAATAGCATAATTACCAGCATATTAACTAAGAAGTGTTTTTTATGTTAGAAAGTATATTCTCCATGCTCCTATTAAATAATGAAGTCTATATGGTCTAACACTTGATCATTCACAGGCAAAACACAAGTTATAAGACCTTCAAAAGAACAAAAATGCTTTCACTTATGATTCCACATCTAATTAAGTTCCACCCAGCACTCACCTTCAACTACTTGAATTCATAATATATAAAATGACATGAGAAAGGGAAATCTCAAAAAAAAAAAAAAAAAATTGAAATAAATTCCATATTACCCACACAGTGGAGCAGAAATAGTATATGATACTTACAATTTGCTGTGTGAAGATGTTGATAAAACTGCTAGACAATTAGATGTACATGCAAGAAGTTTTCCAATTTTTTGTGTGAAGGAAAACTTACGCAGATTAAAGGCTTCCTTTGAGGGAGCATATATTACTGGTTTAATTGCTCCCATTGTAATTGATGACAATCAATCTCTTGTTTGAGTGATTGAAAGGAGATAGACCAATTTGATTATTTTATGAACATGCTATAATTTCTGCTATGAAACTAAAGACCACTAACAGGGACTCAGGGAGGCATGAAGTTTGACCAGAAATTTAGAAATATGAATATTGTTCCATATTTAAACTTTAAAGACAATAATAGGATTATGCAACATGATGAAACAAACCTGATCAATGACATAGTCAATTTTTTTTCCTTCCAAATTAGTGCCTCTTGAATGTTAAATGCTGCCATGAGTGCCATCTGCAACAACAACCCGAGTATAATTAGACTCTGCCATCTGTGATGCTGCCATACTCAAATTGTTTAATTAGACTATATAAAAAAGAGAAAAAAGATGTAATCAAAATATTTTACATGAATAAACCAATAAAAATAAGAACCCAATACCTGGACAAAGAAATCAGCTAATTGGTATTCAATAGTTGGAAGATGATATCAGAATGCATAAATTACGGCAATGATTGGAATAGAAGTGAAGTAGAAAACATACCTATTGAGAGGTGCTAATAGAAGTCCAAGTGTCCAACAATTGTTTCTGATCTCCATCCGCCGCCGGCGGCGAACTCATGGAGGCGCGCAACTTCAGTCTATTAGGACAAAGAGATGAGTTGCGTGGTCAGCCTCTCCTCTCCATATGGTGGCTGGACGGTGGCCGGAAGTGAGAAAACAGTGGCGGCACGGCGATGGCTCCGCCGCCAACGGTTACCGTTTGCGAAAATGTTTGATTAGAATTGTAGAGGAGAAGATGAGGAAGAGAGAAGAGAGAAGAGAGCAAAAGAAATAGAGATGAACGTGGAGAAAAGAAAGAAGAAAGAGGAAGAGAGGAAGAAAAAAAGAATAATATTTGATCTAAATTAAAGAAAAATAAATATATATTTTTTTTTTTGGATCTCATTGATTTTTTCAATCGACACGACAGTTATTTTTTCACTTAATCAATCGTGGCAAAGTTTGGAGGGAATTGAGTGATTGGAAGGGTGAGTCTTAGGCTAGTTATAGGAAAAGTTCTACTCATCACTTACCATTTGTAACCATGTGGTAACCCATTGTTTTAAAAAATTTAAACAAATGATTTCTTAATGGTGAGACAACTCGGTTCTTTGTAGCCAGTAAAGTGACTAAGCAAAGCTATGTCCTAGGGTACTATAAGTAAATGATGGTAATCTAGTTATGGTAAAGTGATTTAACTAAGGTAAGTGCTTAATTAAACACTGTAGGCTTAATTAGATTTGATTAACTTCAGAAATCTCACACATTTTGGTTTATATAATTATGATTAATCAACACTAATCTCACCCAAGTTTTATTAATTATAATTAATTAACACTAATTTCACTCAAATTTTACTAATTATGATTAATTTACACTAATATCAACTAGTTAACTAATTAAGCATACTTAATCATTTAGTTAGGAATATTTTTTTATTTGTCATGGTTTACTGATTAATTAGGCTTAAGTATCCTTAATTAGTTAATTAGTTGAGATTAGTGTTAATTATTAATTAATCATAATTAGTAAAACTTGAGTAGATTAATCCTAATTAGTTAACTATGATTAATATCGTAATTTAATTGATGATGACTATCTTAATTAATACTCTATATTGATGTGCTTTTGGGTAGAGGTTTTGACGTGCCTACTTGAGGTGCTTGCCTATTGGAAATGAGGTACTTGAATCAAGCTCTAAAGTTGCCATGTGTTTGGGGTTCTTAAATGATTTTGATTTATCTAACTCTAACTTTCTTACTTTATTCTTTGCCCATATCTATTTCACAGAACATTCTATGATATCTATATCTCTTGAATATTAGTTAGCTTAATTAATGAAAATACTTCCAAACCTTGTTTAGATATCTAATTTCCATCCATTCAAAAACAGGATGTTATAGGTTATGGAGAATAAGTCATGTTTAGAGTAAGGATGATAATTTAATATAGATTTAAATAAGTTTTTAGTTCCTAAAAAGTGTGTGTTTTGGTTTTAGTCCTTATAAATTTTTGCATGGGTTTTGATCCTTACAATTTCAAAATTTTAGGAATAGGTTTATGCTATCGACTTTACACCATTATCTTCTGAAAAAGGAATTTTCACAAATTGAATTGAGTGAAGGAAGAACAATTTTGCAACCTTTGAAGATTATTTCCAGGTGGTTTGGGTATCTCTTTTGCTGTATGATAATGATACAAAGTTGACGGTAGGGACCTATCCTAAACTTTTGAAATTGTAGGATCAAAACCTATGAAAATTTTTTATAGGAACTAAAACCAAAACATATGTACTTTTCAGAAACTAAAAACTTATATAAACCTTTAATATATAAGGGTTAACACAAAAGTCAAATCAAATAGTCTTAATTTACACTGATAAATAAGTAATCATAATTAAATTAAATAAAACAC
This sequence comes from Echinosophora koreensis, assembly GCA_035048595.1. Taxonomy (NCBI): domain Eukaryota; kingdom Viridiplantae; phylum Streptophyta; class Magnoliopsida; order Fabales; family Fabaceae; genus Echinosophora; species Echinosophora koreensis. Next base: position 1,563,893 of record JAPCYP010000025.1, on the reverse strand, counting down.
AAATAAGTAAATAAAAATAAAATAAATCTTAAAAGATCTTTTAAGATACAATTTAAGAGTTTAATTTGTTGAAAAAATTATACTGTCAACCAATTATAAATCATCCTATATATGTATGACTTAAGGTTGTTCACTAAAAGAAAAACACGAATTATCGACAAGCAAAAACTGTCAGTAAGGTCCAAAAACAGTTGATAATGCACATTTTCTGACGACCTACTGATTGATCCAAATCCATCAGTAACACGCTCGTGGGTAAGGATTAGTGATGGATTTGGTTCGCCCGTCGGTAATTACCGACTGATTGTCGTCAGTGGAGTCGTCAATAATTTATGTTGTTATCCACGAAAATTTATGTCGATAATCTTGTCCAAGAGTTACCAATGGATTTTCCGTCGGCAATCTTGTCCAAGTTTAACACAAGTTATAAGTGCGCGAGAAATTGGTATTATGAGGCTTATGATTTAATTAATTACTCATTTAATAATTATTTTAAAATTTTAATTATAATACAAATTTTAAAATCAAAATTAATCTAAAGATTCTTAACTTTCTAAACCTAATTGAATCTATAATTCCTTTTTGGATGTTTTTATTTATTTAAATATTTTGATTTGTAATGTTTTATGAGTAGATTTAAGAGATATTTGAATCGTTTTTTAATTGGTATAACATTTCTTTTGTTATTTATTGCTTTTTCACATTTAAAGTGCAGGTAACAGGTTGCCCCTCAAAAAGTGAAACTTGTTTAACCGGTTTGTACCACTAAGATCCTGTCCGTTGAATAAATTTAATAATACATCAACGGTTATTTATTAGTGAGAAGTGATGGTTTGCGTGGTTTGGACTCATTGAAGTTGTGTTTCCATACTCCAAGGTCATAATGGGCATTGTGATAAAGTAAAAAATTTAAAAAAAAAAAATTTAAAAAAAATATTCCTCTTCCCTGCAATCAACTAAACCCTCACCACCACAACCCCTTTCACGTGAGCAAGTAAAAAATTGTTCCTTTCCCATGTTATTGATGTCCCATTTACAGAATAAACTAAGCAGCATCACCAGTGGACTAGTTTTTTACTTTTTAGTTTGAGTCCTCCCACCACTAATTGAACAAATCCCGATTCCCACCAACCGCCATGTACAGGTAACAGAAAGAACTCAAAAATCAAATCATAAAACCTAAAACAATGTTATTCATTCATTCTATGACCATGCTTGCGAATTTAACTATTCAAGCCCCCAAAGCAGGAGAAGTCGGCATCTTAAACTGTAACAGAAGTGCTTGTGAAGGAATTGCCACATGCTGAGGCGGTAGCGGCAGTGGTTGCAACGGTCGCACCTCCCGGAGTAGCAAATCCGGCCTTCAATGGCAGATGTTGCAGTCTGGTTAGACGGTGCCGGCGCCGGAGAAATCCATGGAAGATGGGAGAAAGCACATACCATATTCATGAGAATTATCTAATATTTGAAACAGAGAAAAGTTGTGTGCTTCTTTGAAAGATCTTCGTCACCGAAATTGCCAGAAAAATCTAGGTAGGGATTGAGAGATAAACAGCAATAGATGAAGATAGAGATGAGAGAGAAATCTTAACATACCCATCTTACCCTTCTCAAAGCTAACCATTCAAATATTTTATTATTATATCAATGGTAAATAACGATTGTGTTTCCATCCTCCACTCTTAAGAGTGAGGATTGAAGACAAAGCCATTTGGGTGTGCAGTGTAGAGCGTGAAACCGCGTAGGATAAGGGTGTGTTTGGTTCATTGGAGGGGAGGGGAGGGGAGGGGAGGGATTTTAGTTAGATATTGTGTTTGGTTGAGGGGAGGGGAGGGGAGGGGAAATGACACTTTCATGTTTGGTTTAGGAGGGGAGGGGAGGGATTTTAAAACAACTTTACTTTTAAACCTTATAATTATTTATTTAAAATTAGAAAAGTGAGGATATTTTAGTCAATACACATGAAAAGTTTTAAAATCCCTCCCCTCCCCTCCAAATCCTCCCAATATTGGAGGGGAGCTAAAATGGACCCAGGAGGGATTTTGCTCCCCTCCCCTCCTAAAATTTGAACCAAACACAAAAGATTTAAAATATCCCCTCCCCTCCCCTCCATTCCCCTCCAACCAAACAATACCTAAAAGAGAAACGTCAGTGAAAAGAAAGATTTTCAGTGAAACACCGATTTTTACAGAAATGATATTGGGACACCAAAAGTTGACACCAGAAGTTGACACCATGGTTAATTCAGTATATTGGTTGGGTAATTCACTTTTGACACTATTGATTGATTAACCAACCAATACACTGAATTAACCATGGTGTCAACTTCTGGTGTCCCAATATCATTTCTGGATTTTTATCATAGATAATTTTATAGAGTTTTTTTTTTTTTGAGGTCTACAAGAGATAAGTAAACACTCTTCTCTTAAACTTTCATGGTATAGAAGAGTTTGAGTATGAAATCAAAGGGTAATTATTTGGGGTTTATTCCTTAAAATGAAATTGATATTTTTATTGGTGATTGATTGTTATGAGGTTGAATATTTACATAAGAGTGATATGGTTATTATTATTTGGTCAGACGTTTTGTGATATGTGATGCCTTAATATTGTTTTGATATGAACTTGACGAGTATGAATGCATGTGACATGATGTTATATATTGAGACTATTTTGGAATGACTGTATGATAACATGCGTGTATTTAGTATCTCCTTGAATAGAGATAATCGTTATAGATACCTCCTTCTGGGAAGGGATGACAGATACCTCTTCATTAGAGGAAAAGACAGATACCTCCTTCTGGGAAGGGGGTGGCAGATACCTCCTCGTTAGAGGGGAAGACAGATACCTCCTTATGGGAAGGGGAAAACCCATTATAGATACCTCCTTCTGTGAAGGGGAAGGCAGTAGGACACCATTGCATTTGTCATGAGCTTATAGACTAAAATTGGGGTAATTAAATAAAAAAGACTTGGATGATAAATTGAGATTATTTGGGCACAAGAGATATCCTTTGTATGATTTTATTTATGTTATGCGTACTTTTAGTGATGGATTATATCTGTTCGATGATTTTATGACTTGTGCATGAATTTTGTGAGATTATATTAATTATCTTTAATTTATAGAAAAATATTTTGAGTTATATTATTTTGGAAATGACGGATTACCATGGTTGTTTTTCCGGTTACCCTGCTGGCTGAAAGCAACATCTTTTCAAAAACCTTTTAGAACTGTGTTTACTTACTGGGATTATAAATCCCATTAGTATTGTTATCTTTCAGAGTTTACAGGTGATGAGATAGATGATGCAGTGTCTTAGAGAGTCTTGAAGATATTATTTCTAGTTTATTTATTTATTTATTTTTTTAGGTTTATTAGACACCCGTGTTTTGCGACAAAAACAATTGTAAAAGAGTTGTGTGATTTTTTAATAATTAATATTTATGAGACTTTATTTTATTTGGATATAATGATTTATTTAGCATTATTACTTTATTTACTTATTTTGAATATACGAGATACTTTCGGACTTAAATGTATTGTGAAAATTTTATCACTCAACTATTAAATTTAAATGTTTTAAAGATTTTTATAGACAATTAATTTGGGCTACTAATGTAATGAAGGGTGTGACATTTATGGTACCAGAGCAGTTCGATTCTAAATCGGACTGTGGTAGTGGGACTTTTTTTTCCAAAAACAAAACATGGGCACATAGGACTGATGTTAGAGTTATAAAGACTGCATGCTATTCTTTTAGATGTTGGGCCTGGCCAACCCAATATTTGATTGATAGTGTACATATTTGGCGACTAACTACAAAAAATAAGCCGTTTACCGACGGCCAAATCCCGTCGGAAAGCCAAAGAAGCCGTCGGAAAACTCCGTTTCCGAAGGAATTTCCGACGGACGGTCATCCGTCGGAATCCAGCGCGTCGGAAAGCATTTCCGACAGAAAGGAGGTCCGTCGGAAGAGTTACCGACGGATTGTACCGTCGGAAACCTACAACAGATTTTCCGACGGACTTATCCGTCGGAAACTCTTTCGACGGAAAATTCGGTGGGAAATTCTGAGCCTTAGTTTCCGACGGACTTATCCGTCGGTAACTCTTCCGACGGAAAAGTCGGTGGGAAATTCTGAGCCACGGTTTCCGACGGATAATTCCGTTGGAAATGTTTTCTGAATTATTTTTTATTTTTAATATTATTTTGTTTTTAAATATTGATTAATTTGTTAATGTTATTTTATTTATAATTATTAAATAAGTTTTTTATTTTAATTATTATTTATTATTTAATTTTTATTTGAAATAGTGATTATTATTTTATTTTTATTTTAAACGTTAAGTTTAATTTAATTTTATTATAATTAATTAAATATAATAATTTAAATTCAAAACTGAAATTACAAATTAAATTTAAAAATGCAGTTACATTAAAATAAAAACAAATACATAAATATCCGTCAATGTATTAAACTCAGCTACATCTATATAACTATTCTAATAGTCATCATAATAATGGGTAACGTCGTCATCCTGTCGGGGGGATGTCGCCGGTGTCAGGTGACCATCATCCTGCGGCACAGTAGGCGCATCGCCATCATGCGGCTGCGGCGGTGGATCGGTATGAGTAGTGGAGGGCTCGCCAGTATCGAGTACCCCCTGCATAGCGCTGCGCCTCTCAGGTGGAAGCAAATCGATCAGAGTGGTCATCACCTGCGACCATGACTCCATCCGCTGCTGCATGCGCTCTGAATTCCGCCTATGCTCCTCCAGCTCCTGCCTCATCCGCCGCATCTCCTCCGTGTCCTGTGGGCCGGAGGGTGGAGTCTCTCGGATGGTCAAGTTCGACGATGACCCCCGACGGATGGTACGAGCTAGAGACGCGGTACCGTAGATCCGCCCTTTCTTCTTCCCTCCCGTGACATCCATCCAGACCTAGGTCTGTATCCGCTCAACCTCAGCAGGGTCTAGCTGAGAAGGATCCGAGGCACCAGAGCAGGAGGCAACCTCAGATGCAACCCGACTGAACCTGGCATTGTACTCCTCCTGTGATGAATACATTACAAAAATTATGTTATTAAACTATAACACTAACATATACTTTAAATGTGATAGCACTTTATATATATATAGCTCACCATGGTCTGCCTCGACCTCTCATCAACATACTGGCCGGTGTCCAAGCGAATATGCGTCTGCTGAAAGACGGAAGGGACATCGACGGGAGGGACATCGACTGTAGGGACATCGACGGTCCGGGCAAGCTCTCCTGCCTGCAATCAACACAGGAATAAAATCAATTAAATATTTTTTAAATTGTTAACAAAAATGTACAGTTTATATATTAAATTGTTTATATATACATACCATATTAATGGCATGCTGCATGTAGCTAATCGAGCCACCAGTGTGCATGCTCCCACCCCTCTCTGAAGCCCGATTCCTCTTCGCCTGCAGACACTTCAGCTTGTAAGCTGGAGTGTCCCAGTAGGCACATAGCTGGGCCCAGATGTTGGGCCCGATGTAATCCCGACGTATCCGGTCCTCCCTACACTCCCGGAGCATGTCCCTCAGTCGGTGCGGTGCGCGCTCGTTAAAGATAGCGCGTATCTCTGAGTCATGCTCCGGTAACCAACGCACAAGCTCCTATGGACAAACAAAAAAACATTAATAACATTATACAAAAAATATATATAAAATACGTGAAATAATTAAGGGACAATTACAGGAAATAATAAACAACAACTTACCCCGGATCGTCGGAAGATACGATCCCTGTCGGCATCGGGGATCACCCCCCATGATGGCCAGAAGCGACGATAATGCTTCTTGATGGCCCAGGTAATGTGCTTGGATCCACTTTCGATGGGATCCACTTTCGATGGGATCCACCTGAAAAATTTATAAATTTTTTAATACAATAATATGGCAACCAACAAATATACACTTAATGAATAGTAACTAATGAAATAGACAGCTATAAACACGAGAAGGGGGGTTGAATTGTGTTTATCAGAAATTAAAATAAAGTTAAAAACTTTTGCATGCAGAAGCTAAGCACAGACGGGTGAAAAAGGGTTACACAGACGGGTCACCTGTCTGTTGTAGTTTTTGTAGAAAACAACACACGTATAAAACAGAAACAGTCTTGATAAAAGCAGTTTTAACCCCTTAGTTAGAAAGCAGATGATATATAATCTAAACAACTAAAGAGATTAAGGGAAGAGAGATTAACACGGAGATTTATCCTGGTTCACTCTTCAACACAAAGAGCTACGTCCAGTCCTTGGCAGCACCAAGATTTATCCACTATAACTGATCAGGTTACAGACTCCAAGTATTGTTTGCACACCTAGCCTCTTCAGGCTCACTCAGATTTGTTTGAGAGTTTTGTTTGTAATAAAGACACTTACAGACCTTTCACTAACACTCAGAGAGTGGTTTAAATATAAGGCTTTAGGAAAGTCTGCGTAATAACTTCAAATGATTGAAGAATACAGAATGAATAAATGAACAGAGTAATGGCTCTTTAATACTTTGTAAAAACTCTGATGATGTTCATCTTCAATGACTTCTGTATTTATAGCCTTCAAACATTTAATATCCGTTAGAGACATTCCTTGCAACTATGGCTTCAGGCAGAGCTTCATTAAATGCAATATAGTCGTTCTGGGCAGCCATTAATGCAATGAAGACGTTGGTTGTACTCTACATGAGGGATAATAGCTTTATGTATCGTGTAGACGCCAACTCAGTTATGCAGAGTGCTTTTGTACTTTTGCAGAGTACATTTCCCTTTTTGTGTAATGACTGAAAGTACTAGGGAATAAAGCATGTTGGAAATGTTCTTTAACTGGAAGTTTGTCTCTGACTTCCTTGTTTGCTTGAGAGAGAGCACATCTGAGTTTCTTGATAAGCGTGAGAAAGTACTCAGAGTATTCTTCATGAGGGGACAGCTTGCAAAAGCTTCCTGTACTTCGAGTTCCTTTAACGAAGAACCTTAGACAAGTTGAAGGATAGACAGGTTGTAAAATCAGTTTGCACATAATCAACAATCCTAGTCAGCAGACAGGTTGACTTCTTGGCTACTACAGACAGGTGAGTCTTGAATTCTTCTGATCTGTACACTAAGTAGACAGGTTAGCAACCACAAAATAGGTTAATTAAATCATTACCCAATGTTTAGTTTTCATCAAAACTTAGGAAAATGCACGCAGACATTTTAGAGACTTAACAATCTCCCTCTTTTTGATGATGACAAACATTCAGATGATTTAATGAACCTTTGAAAATATCAGAGTACAGAAGTACAGACAGTAGACAAGTTGATATTTTCTATATGTGCAGACAGATGCATTAGAGTTCAAATAAGAGCATCAGAGTAAAATGCAGCAGGTTTAAGTTCATAGTATCAGAGTATATTAGAGAACGAACACTTATCATAACACTTAGCATATATTGTTTAAACATTCATTCATTAAACATCTTAATATTTTTCTCCCCCTTTTGTCAGCAACAAAAAGTGTAAAGATATAACAGTGGAGAGAAAAAGAGACAATAAAAAAGGTAAGGCAAAAAAATTTGTATTCATCATAAGCATTTTAATTACATGGCAGTTCCTACAACTACTCATCTAGGCTGATTAAAAAGACGATACAGGGAGTCAACTTTCTGTTCTAACAGCAGCCTAGCATGCCTTTCTACATCCAATTGTCTTCTGACTTCTTCTAGCTCAGTCTTAAGGAGATTGAAGCTCACTGAATCCACCATTTGAGAGGAGGAGACTTCTGCAGACAAGCTGGTTGAAGCAGCAGACAGAGATGGATACCAGGGTAAGGCTAAAACTGGGGGTGCCTTAGGTACAGAGAAGGGTGAGGAGACACGAGGAAAGAAAAGTTGATGGATGGTTCTGAAATAAAATAAAGGAAGAAAAGCTATTTTAAACAGAGGGGTGAGTTTGACTAAGTCAAAATCAGGAGAGGGAAAGACACAAGAGAGTTTTTCACAAAGAGACAGTCGAGTGACTCTTATTGGAATAGGAGGGGGAAGAGGTTGTTGAGCTAAGACAGATGGAGGTAGAGGTAGGAGAGAGTCTATGTGGGAAAAGAATGAATTAGACCCTGTGACTAAAAGAAAGAAATATCTAGACCTAGAGGGTAACATTACAACAGAGGCAGGATAGTGAGATCCTTCCAGTGTTCTAATGAACAACACAATAGGGGGATAAAAGAAGATCTCCCTACATGGGTTCAGAATATGAGGTGGTGGAGGAGGGATGACAGATAAGTGAGATATACTTGCAGTCATCAGAGATTGCAAATCACTCACAAACAGTCTAGATGATATGCCAGATTGTTCTCTGGGAGTTGAGTCCCTGTGAACAACTGTGTATTGACATACATCAGACAGGACATCAAAAGATGGTGGAGAGGGGAGAGAGGAGACAGGTGAGTGAAGAGGGGAGGCAACAGATAAGGGGTTGACACAGAGAGCAGAAGGGGAAGAGACAACAGAATCTGGAATACCTAGATGAAGGGGAGAGGATGGTGCAGAAGGAAAGGTGAAGAGTGGTTCTTCAAAAAGCCTTGCTTTCTTCCTTGAAGGAGACAGAGAAGCTTCTTCAAGATGACCAACTGTCTGTGTTCCAGCAGACAGGTCAGTGGAGGGTGCAGAAGCAGTAGCAGCAGCAGGTTCTTCTGCAGGGACAGCTTCCCTTTCAGCAGCAGCCATAACAGGCATAGGGTAGCCTGACCTTCTTTTTCTAGGAATGAAACCCAGATTAAGAGATTTGATCTCCCTAAGCTCTTCTGCAGGTGGAGAAGTCTGCTCCCCCTGAGCAGGTGCTTCCTCTTTATTAGGCACAGACTTCACTTGTCTGTCCTTGGCAAAGGTCTTCACCAGTCTTCTTCTCTTGGTGGGTTGTGCAGAAACCACACCTGATTTTTCAGCCTCACTGGTCTTCCTCTTGGGAGAGGGTTTCTTCAGCTTGAATCTGAGAGGCTCTACTGTCTCAGCAGATGCTTCAGAAGCTGTTGGTTCCTCAGGCCTTTGATCCTGTCTGGCAACCTTTCCAGCAGCTTTCCAAATCCTTTCAGAGATAGGATACTCTGATTCACCAGTGGAATCAGCAGGCTCCTCTGCTATTTGCTTCAGTTTCTGCTCAACAGCAGGCTTCTTCTTCTTCTTCTTCTCTTCTTCCTCATCCTCCAGAGGGATTCCTTCAATCCCCATCATAGACAGGACCTTCTTGTCTATGGGCAGAGCCATGTCCACAAAGTGGACATCAGTTGGAACAAATATCTTGTTCCTAAAAACCCTTGTCAGCAGCATTCCATAAGGGTAGGTAGGCATATTCGTCCTTCTGATCAGAGACTCAAGATACATGTAGATGAGGTCATTGATGTCTATCTTGATTTTGTGAATCAAGTGGTACAGAGCAAATCTGTCCAACTTGGTCACATTGTCTCTTGACCCTCTTCTGGGCATCACACACTCCAGAAGCAGCTTGTGCAAGAACCTGCACTTGGGCACCATGCAGACAGGCTTCTTGTTCTCAGGGTTGGGAACACCATAAACAGCAATATTGATATTCTCAGTTCCCACCTGATCTTCCCAGTCAGGTCTGAAAGCAGTTCCAATTCTTGGACATCTGGTTGCCAGTTCCAGAGAGCTTATAGGGAACAGAAGAGTTACATCAGCTGACATTTGAGCTTTGAAGCTCTTGGTTCCATCAACCACATTGGTGATGACCACAGCATTCCTCCAGAAATCCCTGACAAGCTTTGGATGGACCAGCTCCTTGATATCAAAGAAGGCTGTCCACTTAGAGTATTCCAACTCCTCAGTGACATCCATTCCCCATTTCTTCATCTGTTGAAGATCAACAGTCTTTCCAGGTAGAATCTTCTCTACATCAGTTAGTCTCATCTCGTATTTCTCAGCAATCTCTTTTGGAGACAGGCGTTTTGAAGATGCCATTTTTCAGAAAAGAGAAAAAGTGAAAGCTTTGGAAGGGAGAAGGGTTTGAACGAGAGGAAGACGAAGACGAAAAGACTTAGGGCTTTTGAGAAGGATAAAGTTTAAAACTTTCTGAAGATTTGCCTTTTAAAGAAGTGAAAGCAGGAGAGAGAAAAAAGACATTTTTAATTAAGAATGGCACGATTTGTGTGGGGAACTGTAGCGCCCACTTAGACATAATGAAAACATGGTTTCGAGGTAGAAACTGCCGTGTTTATGATTAGCTTCAGATTAACAAAATGTATAAAATAAATGGATAAATAATAACCATTTTTAATAAAAACTGTTGGGTTTCAGCATAGTGACTCAGCAGAGTCAGACAGGTGATCACAGACAGTTTTAAATACTCAGACATGTCATTCAACAATACAATGCATGTTTAAATTATCTCTAATAAATAAAAATCTTTCTTCTGCTAAGGGTTTAGTGAAGATATCAGCCCATTGATTTTCAGTTTTAACAAACTTAATATCAAAAATACCTTTCTGAACATAATCTCTAATGAAATGATGTTTGATTTCTATATGCTTAGCTTTAGAATGCTGAATTGGATTTTTAGTTAGGCAGATAGCACTAGAATTATCACACCATACAGATATATTATGCTAAAAAATAGAGTAATCCTCAAGTTGATATTTTACCCATAAAAGCTGAGAGCAACAACTAGCAGCTGAGATATATTCTGCTTCAGCTGTAGATAGAGCTATAGTTGTTTGTCTTTTGCTTGACCAAGAGACCAAGTTTGCTCCAATGAAGTGGCATCCTCCACTGGTGCTCTTTCTTTCTATTTTGTCTCCAGCAAAGTCAGCATCACAGAATCCCACTAATCTGTATTCATTAGTTCTTAAATATAGCAAACCAAGATTAGTAGTACCAAGCAAATATCTAAATATTCTCTTAACAGCTTTAAGATGAGATTCTCTTGGGTCAGATTGAAATCTAGCACACATACAGACACTAAACTGAATATCAGGTCTGCTTGAAGTTAAGTACAGCAAAGATCCAATCATACCTCTGTAGACCGTTTGGTCTACCTTTTTACCTTCATCATCTTTACTGAGTTTTGCATTGGTTTCCATGGGAGTTTTCATAAGTTTAGCATTTTCCATTTTGTATTTCTTGAGCATTTCCTTGATATACTTTTGTTGATGGATGTAGATTCCATCACTTGTCTGTTTGATTTGTAGACCAAGGAAGAACTTCAGTTCTCCCATCATGCTCATCTCAAATTCTGCTTGCATCATCTTTGAAAAATCCTTGCACAGCTTCTCATTAGTTGCTCCAAAAATAATATCATCAACATATATTTGGACTACAATGAAATTTTCTTTAAAGCTTTTCTTAAACAGAGTAGTATCTACTTGACCTCTTGTAAAGCCGTTATGCATGAGAAAAGAGCTTAGTCTATCATACCATGCCCTAGGTGCTTGCTTTAAACCATATAATGCCCTTTTAAGTTTAAAAACATGATCTGGTTTATCAGTATCTTCAAAACCAGGGGGTTGTTTAACATAGACTTCTTCTTCAATTATTCCATTAAGAAAAGCACTTTTCACATCCATTTGAAAAAGAGTGATTTGGTGTTGTGCAGCATATGACATTAGTATGCGAATAGCTTCTATTCTAGCTACAGGTGCAAATGTTTCAGTATAGTCAATACCTTCTTGTTGGTTATAGCCTTGAGCTACTAACCTTGCCTTATTTCTGACAACTTTGCCATCTTCATCTAACTTGTTTCTGAAGACCCATCTTGTTCCTATGACAGACTTGTTTTTGGGCTTGGAGACAAGTGTCCAGACATCATTTCTGATGAACTGGTTGAGTTCTTCTTGCATGGCAAGAATCCAGCTTTCATCATCAAGAGCTTCTTCAATGTGTTTTGGCTCTATTTCTGACAAGAAGGCCACATTGCTTGATTCTCTTAAGGTAGATCTGGTTCTTACTCCTTCTGAGGGATGACCAATGATGAGATCCTTAGGATGATGAGTTTTGAATTTCCAGTCTCTTTCAAGAGGACCTTGACTTGTCTGAGTCTGTTGACTTGTCTGTGTCTGTTGACTTGTCTGTTCCACTGGTCTGTCTGGATCTGCTTCAGGTTCTGGTTTGGTTAAGTCAAGTTGTTGATCTTCTGACTTGTTTATATCAGGACCTGCAAGATCATCTTCTAGATCTGACAATTCCTTATCAGTCTTTAAGTTATCATTAAATTTGACATGAACAGATTCTTCAATAACAGATGTTCTAGAATTGTAAATTCTAAAAGCTTTAGACATTTCAGAGTATCCCAAAAAGATACCTTTGTCAGTCTTAGAGTCAAATTTTCCAAGTTGATCCTTGGTGTTTAATATGTAGCATTCACAACCAAATGCATGAAAGTAAGAGATGTTGGGGCTTTTTCCTTTCCACAGTTCATAGGGAGTCTTCTTTAGAAAAGGCCTAATGAGTATTCTGTTTTGTACATAACAAGCTGTGTTTACTGCTTCTGCCCAGAAGTACTTAGGGAGATTATTTTCATTGAGCATAGATCTAGCCATCTCTTGCAGAGATTGTTGGAACCAAAATGATTTGGATTAAATAATCTCTAGGTTTTGATGTTAACAATAAGAATTAATTTTGTGTAGCAAAGTGTTAATGCTTTAAATCTAACAAGTGCCTTTAGTCTTAAAGAATCTCTGTTCTTATAAGCTAAAATGTTAAGTCTTTTCTCCTTGCAAATCCGCGTCCATATGTTTTCTATTGAATATCTATGCTGAAAGTATGGTCGAGTCCACTCTCCATTATAACTCCAGTGCCACGTCAGTGGACGAGCGCTTGAATGCTTTTAGTGGACGGAGAATTTCTCTTCGTGTAGACGAGAGCCCTTAGTCTGCTATTGCCACGTCACTGGACGGAGATTTTAGTTATCTCAGGTACTGGCAAGACCGTTGTTTTGAGTAGACGAAGTTTTGGTTGCCACGTCAGTGGACGAAGCCTTAAAACTCTTTTTGCTTATCTTGCCTTTACGCTAGTTTGCTGGACGAAGATTTTTTTTTAAGCATTTATACCAATTTGAACCAAAGCGAATTTATTTCTTATGATTGATATTCATTTCATTTATAATGGTTCTTCTCGTTTTCTATTAACGATTCCTTTTGCCTTGTTCCATTGAGAGAGACATAGTACAAGTCAGGACTTGCAAAAAGCAGAATAGTACAATGCAAAACGTTTTTGTACCCTGTCACCTTTTACGCTGATATAGTTGGAACTTGTACAAAGGAGGCAAAAATTTTTTTTGCAAGCTGCTTTTGCTCAGAGGTGTGCTTTTTCATGCAAGAATTTGTCTCACAGTACAAAGGCCTCGAGCAAGCTGAGTCACAACGGATATTTACCTAGTTGACTCTATTTCTAAACGGGTATTTCAAATACAACCGTTGAAGACTCTGAAGAGAAGATCAAGGACCCTATAAATAGAAGACTAAAGCTTTTGAAGAAACAACTTTTGCATATACAAAGAAATCTCAAGAAATCTCTCGCGAAGCAAATATTTTCTTATTCATTCAAAAGCAAAAGTCTGTAATATTATAGTTTGAATATTGCTATAATATTTATCTGATCTTAAACTTTCATACTCTCACATATAGTGAGTTAGAAGATCAAAGATATCAAAACTCTTTATTAGAGGTAGAGCCTGAAGAGGCTTGGTAAGAAAGAAATACTTGTGAGCCTGGAGAGGTGTTGAATACTTGGTGTAATCTATTTGAAAATAGTGGAAAAATCCTTCAAGTAGAAGGGACTGGACGTAGCTCTTGGTTGGAAGAGAGTGAACCAGGATAAAACATCTTGTGTAAATCTTCTTATCCCTTATCTCTTTTGTTTTACGTATTTATACTAACTGTGGGGATTTGAACTTGAATTTGTTAATCCTTCAAAAGACTTCTTTTCTGTGTGCTTTATTCTGTCTCCTTAACTTTGTGTGAGAAAATCTTTTTGAAAAGGCTGTTTTCGAAAAATATTAACAAACACAATTCAACCCCCCCTTCTTGTGTTTGCCTGTGTCAACTTCAGTTGGTATCAGAGCTCAGCCTCGAAAGGGTTGAGCATCTAACAAGTGCTGAGGAAGTACGATCCTATCACCATGGATGCAGAAGGACAAGCTATCAACAGACCTCCACTCTTTGATGGAACAGATTACGACTATTGGAAGAAGAGAATGATGGCCTTCCTAGATGCACAGAATCTAGACATCTGGGAACTGATAGAGAATGGCTACACTGAGCCAAGAAGTGAAAATCAAGTTGTACTGGCTAGAGCAGATTGGAGTGTTGATCAAAAAGCTAAACATCAACTAAATCTCAAAGCCAAACATTACTTGATGTGTGCTATTACCAGATCAGAACATGATAAAGTTCACAGCTGCAACACAGCAAAAGAAATCTGGGATACACTGGCTCTCGCTCATGAAGGCTCATCACAAGTGAAGGAGTCAAAGATAAGCATGCTGGTTCACCAGTATGAACTCTTCAAGATGACTGATCATGAGTCTATAGATCAGATGTTTGGAAGATTTCAAACAATAACAAACAGTCTCAGATCTCTGGGAAAGGTATATGAGAATAGAGATCATATCAGAAAGATTCTGAGAAGTCTCTCCAAACAGTGGAGACCAAAGGTCACTGCTATTCAAGAAGCTAAGAATCTGAATACTCTCTCTCTGGAAGAACTTCTAGGATCATTAAAAGTTCATGAACTTGAACTAAATGAGGAAGACAATTCCAGAAAGGGAAAGTCCATTGCTTTAAAGGCAAAGAAAGCAAGTTCTTCAAAAGTTCTCAAAGCTGCTGAGTCTTCAGATGATGCTGAACCTTCAGACAGTGATGAAGGATCAGATGAAGATGAACTATCCTTCATCTCCAGAAAGATACAACATATGTGGAGAAGAAAAAATAATTTCAAGAGAAAGCCATTCAACAAGAAATTTTCTAAGGAGAAGTCAGACTCTAAAGAAAAAGGTCCACCTTTGTGCTTTGAGTGCAAAAAGCCTGGACATTTCAAAGCCGACTGCCCTGACCTAAAAGAGAAGAAGAAGTTCTTTAAGAAAAAGAAGGGCTTAATGGCTACATGGGAAGACTTGGACTTATCCTCATCAGATGAGGAAGAGGAAGCAGAGGAAGAGGCAAACATTTGCCTCATGGCAGACACATCATCAGAGAATGAGTACACTGATGATGATGAGGTAACAGATTCTGAACCTTCAACTCTCAAAAATGCCTTTGATGAATTACTGCATGACTCATCCATATTATCTCATGAATACAAAAGTCTTAAAAAGAAGTTTGCAAAATTAACCAAAGAATATGATAGAGTTTGCATGGAAAAACAAAGTTTGTTTCAAGAAAATGATAAGCTGAAATCAGAGAATGTCAGTCTAACTGACAAATCTGAATGTGAGCCTGACAATTCTTGTGAAGTTGCAAAACTAAAACAAGATGTAAAATACTTGACAGACTCTCTGTCAAAACTGGTAGGAGGCTCAGATAAGCTTAGTCTTATCCTAAGGTATTCTAGGTCACCCCTTGATAAATCTGGCCTTGGTTATGACAATAAGAAGTATGAGGCATCTTACACTAAGTCAAAACCACCTATGCAGCAAAGAGCTTCAAAAGCTCCAGCTAGGTATGCAAAAACCAAATCTGGCCCGTCCAACACCTTTTGTAAAGTGTGTGGAAAAAGTGGGCACTCTACATCTAGATGCATACATAATAGGCATACTAAATATTCTCGTCCAAAGAAAACTAACATGAAAGGACCCAAGTCAGTTTGGGTACCTAAGAACAAGATAATACCTGTTGCAGATCTGCTTAACAACAGGAAAGAAACAAACATCCTGGTACTTGGACAGTGGATGCTCACGTCACATGACGGGAGAAAAGTATATGTTCCAAGACCTTAAACATAAGGATGGTGGCTGGGTGACATTTGGAGGAAATCAGAAAGGAAAGATCACTGGTATAGGTAAAATCGGTAAACATCCTTTTCCCTCCATTGATAATGTTCTTTTGGTGAATGGTTTAAAACATAATCTACTGAGCATAAGTCAATTATGTGACAGTGGATATGATGTTTCTTTTAATAAGAACATGTGTTATGTCAAGAAAAATGATGGATCAATTTTATTCACTGCTAAGAGGCAAAACAATTTATACAAAATTGACTTGGAGGACCTCTCAAATCAAAGTGTCTCATGTTTAGTGTCCATTGAAGATGAACGTTGGATTTGGCATAAAAGGCTAGGTCATGCAAGCTTGAGATTAATCTCAAAGCTAAATAAGCATAACCTCGTGAGAGGTTTACCAAACCTTAAATACAAATCTGATGCTCTCTGTGATGCATGTCAGAGGGGAAAACAAGTCAAAGGTTCTTTTGAATCTAAGAATATTGTAAGTACCAAAAGACCACTAGAACTGCTACACCTTGATCTTTTTGGTCCAACAAGGACTGCTTCTATCAGTGGTAAGAAATATGGTCTAGTCATTGTGGATGACTATACTAGATGGACATGGGTTATGTTTCTTGCTCACAAAGATGAGTCCTTCAAGGTCTTTTCTGTATTCTGCAAACGTGTACAGAATGAAAAGGGGATGGGTATAGCTTCAATCAGAAGTGACCATGGGGGAGAATTTGTCAATGAGCTATTCAATGAGTTTTGTGAAGAAAAAGGAATTCAACACAACTTCTCAATACCAAGAACACCACAGCAAAATGGTGTGGTAGAGAGAAAGAACAGATCTCTTCAAGAGATGGCTAGGACTATGCTCAATGACAATTCTGTCCCTAAGCACTTCTGGGCTGAAGCTGTGAACACTGCCTGCTACATTCAGAACAGAATATACATTAGACCAATTCTGAATAAGACTCCCTATGAATTGTGGAAAGGCAGAAAACCCAACATATCTTATTTTCATCCTTTTGGATGTAAATGTTTTATTTTAAATACAAAAGATCAACTTGGTAAGTTTGATGCAAAGGTAGACAATGGAATTCTTCTAGGATTTTCTGAAACCTCAAAAGGTTTTAGAGTGTATAACTCAAGAACGTTAACAGTAGAAGAATCTATCCATGTTAGATTTGATGACAAACAGCCTGATAAGAAACTATCAGAGCTAGATGAAAGTTTTGCAGATCTTGACTTAAACATCACAGGAGAAACAAATGAAGTCAAAACTGATGATCCAGTTGAAGACCCTTCTCATCAACCAGAAGCATCCACCTCTCAACAAGACAATGCTCAGAGAACTTGGCATTTCAAGAATTATCATCCACCGGATCAAATAATAGGAAATCCAAGCGATAAGCTAAGAACCAGATCAACTTTCAGAGAGCAAGAAGACTCTGCATTGGTGTCTGAATTGGAACCAAAAACTGTAGATGAGGCTCTGCTGGACAATGGTTGGATTTTGGCAATGCAAGAAGAGCTGAATCAGTTTGAGAGGAGTGAAGTTTGGACTCTGGTAACCCTACCTAAGAATAAATCTGTTATAGGAACAAAATGGGTTTACAGAAACAAGCTTGACGAAAATGGTAAGGTTATAAGAAATAAAGCAAGATTGGTTGCACAAGGTTATTCTCAAGAAGAAGGTATAGACTATACTGAAACCTTTGCACCCGTTGCAAGATTGGAAGCAATCAGAATTTTACTCTCATTTGCTGCACATCATAACATTATGCTTTTTCAAATGGATGTAAAAAGTGCTTTTTTAAATGGTTTTATCAATGAAGAAGTTTATGTTATGCAACCACCGGGTTTTGAGAATGAAACCCAACCTGAACATGTATACAAGCTTAAGAAAGCTTTATACGGCCTAAAACAAGCCCCAAGAGCTTGGTATGATAGGCTAAGTTCTTTTCTAATGGATAATGGTTTTGTCAGAGGAAAGGTAGACACCACCTTATTTAGAAAATCAATTAATTCCAACTTCATTGTAGTACAGATCTATGTAGATGATATTATTTTTGGTGCTACTAATGAATCTTTGTGCAAAGAATTCTCAAAGCTAATGCAGAAAGAGTTTGAAATGAGCATGATGGGAGAACTCAAATTCTTTCTTGGACTTCAAGTCAAACAATCTATAGACGGGGTGTTCATCCATCAAACTAAGTACACAAAGGAACTTCTCAAAAAGTTTAAGATGGATGATTGCAAACCGATGAACACACCTATGCATCCCACGTCCACACTGAACATAGATGATAAAGAGAAAAAGGTAGATCAGAAGGTATACAGAGGTATGATTGGATCTCTCTTGTATCTAACTGCTTCTAGGCCTGATATAATGTTCAGTGTTTGCTTGTGTGCTCGTTTTCAATCTGATCCTAGAGAATCTCATTTATCAGCAGTTAAAAGAATCTTTAGATATTTGAAAGGTACTACTAATCTTGGTCTGTGCTTTAAGAAAGATGGAGATTACAGATTAGTTGGCTTTTGCGATGCTGACTATGCTGGAGATAGAATTGAAAGAAAAAGCACCAGTGGGGGATGTCACTTCATTGGAGCTAATCTAGTGTCATGGTCAAGCAAAAGGCAGAGTACCATTGCCCTATCAACCGCTGAAGCAGAATATATATCAGCTGCAAACTGCTGCTCACAACTTCTCTGGATCAAACACCAATTGGAGGACTATAATGTGTCTGTAAGTAGTATTCCACTAATGTGTGATAATACTGCTGCAATTAATCTGTCTAAGAATCCAATTCTTCATTCTAGGGCTAAGCATATAGAAATCAAACATCACTTTATCAGAGACTATGTGCAAAAGGGTGTTTTTGATATTCAATTTGTAGATACTGACCATCAATGGGCAGATATCTTTACTAAACCTCTTGCTGAGGACAGATTTACTTTTATCAGAAAACATCTTAACATGCTGTATGTGGTTTAAAATGGTATATGTATTGATTGCATGTTTTATCTGCGCGTCCACTAGTTTTGGCGTCCAGAACTTGTGTAGTCTACGCGTCCACTACTGTTGGTGTGCCGCGTCCACTACATATGTTTTTATGCGTCCACCCTCAACCTTATGTGGACCCAATCTTACATACATTTGTCTTTTATATATATGAACTCAGTTATATTAAAACGTTTGATTTTAATCATTTCCTTGCTGAGTCAGCGACTTCCATCAATCCCATCGTAACCTTTTTACGGTCCCAATATACCAACGCCGTTTTTTTTCACTAAAGTCTTGTCTAATCAATCTTTTTTAAATTCCCTTGAAAACTGTTGGTATTCGAAAACTCTTTAAAGGTAACTCCTTTCCCTCTGAAAAACCTTTCGCTACTCTTCATCTTTGATAACTTCTCTCTGAAAAGTTTTCGAACTCTCTTTCTTCAAACCTTAACCTACTCAAGAACTCAACAATGGCTTCAACCTCAACTCCCGAACCTGCCTATGTTACTGACATCATCAATATCGCGGCTGAACATCATTTTAACTTCGAAATTTTGTGTGAGTACAACTTGGATGTAAGCAAGTTCATCAACGCTGCTGGTTGGGACGGATTGTTTCTGGAAAAGGTCTCGATTTATCCAGACTTAATAAGGGACTTCTGGAGGAAACCAACGATTACTGAAACTGAGATAGTAGGGTTTGTCCAAGGAAAGAAGATAACTGTCTCTGAGAAGACCATCTCTGATGCAATCGTTTGTGCCCAAGAGGGTTTAATCATGACAGAAAATTGGGAAGAAGATCTTGGTGGTATTGAAACCATCGCTGTTACACTGATGCGAGATGACACAGTGAGGACTCACTCATGGAAGTCATCTGAAATGAAGGATCACATTAGGATTCTTCATCAGATTCTGAACAAGACAGTGCTTCACAAGGCAGGGTCTAAGGACAACCTCTCTGCCCTTCACAAGTTTTGTCTCTGTAACTTGGTCTATGAGACAAAAATAAACTTGCCATGGATCCTGTTTCATCGTTTCAAGGATGCCATCACACACAGGGAAACAGCCTCTCATATCACTTTCTCTCATCTTCTGTCAAAAGTCTTCAAGCAGCAAGGCTTGTATGATTACTTAGATGCAAAGCCTCAAGAAGAACAAGACAAGATCTTTCGTTCAAAGGGGATGCAAGCTGCCATTTTTGGAAAAAGCAATCTAAGTAGCATGCACCTTGACACATACAAGCTTGTTGAAATGTCAAAACAAGAAGAGAAAATGAAGATTAAGGAAGAAGCAGTTGAGGCCAACAATGCAGCTATTCTTGGTCTCAGGAGAGGAACTAGAAGGAAAACTATGGCTGTCAGAAAGCCTGCTCCTAGAAGGCCTACCAGAGGCATTGTTATAAATGAGCCTGGCAGTGAGGCTCCTCAACTTGCTCCTCAACCTGCTCCCAAGAGAGCTAGAAAACTAATTCTGCCTCAAGACGATGATGAAGATGATAATGTTCCACTGGGAACAGTTTTAAAGAGGAAAGCAGCTGCTGCTGTTGATGCTGCTGTGCCTACCAAGAGGAGGCAACCTGCAAGGAAAGCAAGAACCTTTGCAGCCTCTGAGGTCAACACATCCTCTGATGTTCCTCCTATTAATGTGAGTGATGATGTCCCTACCCCAAGTGTAGATTTCTTTGATAATGTATATAGACCTTCTTTACCCTCACCCTTACCCTCACCACAAAGAGAACAACCTGACCAAACCACAAATTCATCTTCACCACTAATAGCCCAACTCACTTAACCTCACCTCAACCTACACCACTCAAAACCCTCTTTCCACCCATTATTCCTGATTCAGATCCCTGGTTTCATCAAGAGGATGATGGAATCTGCAGAGGTGCCCCCTTCCCTAAACAACTAAGAAAACTTTTTCCACCAATCATACCTTCATCCACTATTTTTGCCAATAGGTCCGAGAACTGGGCTCAGGTCAAAAGAAATTGGAAAATTCTGTTCCATACTCACCAACCTGACCCTGAACTTAACCTTGAAACTCCTCTGACCAGGTGGTACTCCCATCCTGAGTATGACTATGAACCTTATGAGGAATACCCTTGGACCACCAAATACCCAAACTCTCAGCCCCCAAAAGGTCCCTTTCCATCAGAGATGAACACCCACCATGGCCCTCTCCTCACCCATCTACCCCTCAACCGTTTCCCTCCAAGAAAAATTTACCCCAACCTACAAAAAACCCCACCTCTGATTCCTCACACTCAAGGAGTAGCACGACACATCATTCCCGTATGGGAAACAGATCCTAAAAGGTACCATCTGCCTACCTTACCTGAGAGGAGAGCTCGATCATCTAGGCACGTTCCAATTATTCTGGATGCAAACACACAATGGATGAAATTTGAGCATCCCAGCATCTATGGAAGTGCCTCAGACCACTTTGCAGATCAACTGATTTACAACATTCTGAAGTGGGAGTTCAGCTACTTCCAGATTGAAAGAGCTGCACGATGGGTTCCTATCACTTGGCTGAGACACCATAAGGAAACTCGAGTAGGCATTGCTCCCTACCCCATCTGTCCAAGACTTGGCATGATAGACCTCAACAAAGACAAAGACATGAGGTGCAGAAGAAATAAAGGGGTCATGCCTGAAGCTCACTCTGCCATTCTGGACTTGTCTCAGGAACTCTTTGATCACTCCGAGCTTGACTTCTATCTATATATGGAGGATGTGCAGAAAATTGGAGAAATGAAGGCTGCAGACTTCTGGTTATCTCACATCATCCACTGCACCAGGAAAGCCTCTTCTTCTGGTTTGACTCAAGAAGAGAAGAAGGAAATTCCTAAGTACAGAGGAAAATGTGGCCTATCCAAAGTAAGGCACATGATCTACAAAGATCTGTGGGGACTTCCTATTACCAGCAGGGATGTGGAGGAAATCATACCTATCCACTGGGCAAAGGATTTACCTCAGAAACCTATCACAGTTGCCACTGCACCTCCAGCAACTTCTTCCTCAGATCAGGCAGCCCAAGAGTTAATTGTAGAAGGCCCTGAACTTGATGAGCAAATGTCTTCTCAGCCTACTTCAGTTGAACCTTCATCTGCACAAGCTAAGCAGTCTGCTGAGGCTGGTGTCTCTAAGCAAGGAGCTGAGTCTGCTAAGACTTCTTCTCAACCATTAGCTCTTGCTATGGTCAGAACAGCAGCCCAGGCTCCAGACACTGTCTCTGACACTGCTGAGAGCTCAAGACAACTTACCTTGCCACCCAATCTTGAAGACATCATTGGGAAAATTGTTGATGATAAGGTTGGCAAGATAGTTGAGGAAAAGACTGAGCAGATGGCTCAACAGCTTGAAGAAAGGGTGCAGAAGCAAGTTCAAGACTCTCTGGCCCCTACAAATGCAGTGATGAACCAAATGCTGGCTCTGATCTTGGAGTTTCAGAGAAATCAAAATCCCCAGCCTAATCAACCACCTCCTCCACCACCTCCTTCTATCTAAATTTTTTTTCTCTGTTCTTTTCTCTGTCTTTATCCTTTTCTTGTGTGCTGACAATGATGGTCCACTCCCTTTTGCCTTTTTGTCTGATGACAAAAAAGGGGGAGAAAGGAAAGATTAAATTTTATAATTAATACAGAGATTTTTTTTTACATAGTTGTCTGCATATGCATAAATATATACTCATCTTGCTGATACTATGCCTTGACTTCATGATTATGCTTCAATACTGCTTTGAACTCTAATGTTTTATAGGATGCTATCTTGATTTGTTAATCAATGTTATTGCAAATGAGACTTGACTTATTATGCCTTAACAGCATTTATCTGTTGACTGCCTTGTCTTAGGGGGAGCCTTGTAAGCTCTCTTAAACTTTGCAAGATAAATTTAATTAGTTTTTGTCATCATCAAAAAGGGGGAGATTGTTGGAACCAAAATGATTTGGATTAAATAATCTCTAGGTTTTGATGTTAACAATAAGAATTAATTTTGTGTAGCAAAGTGTTAATGCTTTAAATCTAACAAGTGCCTTTAGTCTTAAAGAATCTCTGTTCTTATAAGCTAAAATGTTAAGTCTTTTCTCCTTGCAAATCCGCGTCCATATGTTTTCTATTGAATATCTATGCTGAAAGTATGGTCGAGTCCACTCTCCATTATAACTCCAGTGCCACGTCAGTGGACGAGCGCTTGAATGCTTTTAGTGGACGGAGAATTTCTCTTCGTGTAGACGAGAGCCCTTAGTCTGCTATTGCCACGTCACTGGACGGAGATTTTAGTTATCTCAGGTACTGGCAAGACCGTTGTTTTGAGTAGACGAAGTTTTGGTTGCCACGTCAGTGGACGAAGCCTTAAAACTCTTTTTGCTTATCTTGCCTTTACGCTAGTTTGCTGGACGAAGATTTTTTTTTAAGCATTTATACCAATTTGAACCAAAGCGAATTTATTTCTTATGATTGATATTCATTTCATTTATAATGGTTCTTCTCGTTTTCTATTAACGATTCCTTTTGCCTTGTTCCATTGAGAGAGACATAGTACAAGTCAGGACTTGCAAAAAGCAGAATAGTACAATGCAAAACGTTTTTGTACCCTGTCACCTTTTACGCTGATATAGTTGGAACTTGTATAAAGGAGGCAAAATTTTTTTTTGCAAGCTGCTTTTGCTCAGAGGTGTGCTTTTTCATGCAAGAATTTGTCTCACAGTACAAAGGCCTCGAGCAAGCTGAGTCACAACGGATATTTACCTAGTTGA
Source organism: Echinosophora koreensis (assembly GCA_035048595.1). Lineage (NCBI taxonomy): Eukaryota > Viridiplantae > Streptophyta > Magnoliopsida > Fabales > Fabaceae > Echinosophora > Echinosophora koreensis. The sequence goes on along the minus strand of JAPCYP010000025.1, from coordinate 1,540,181 downwards.
CTCTATTTCTAAACGGGTATTTCAAATACAACCGTTGAAGACTCTGAAGAGAAGATCAAGGACCCTATAAATAGAAGACTAAAGCTTTTGAAGAAACAACTTTTGCATATACAAAGAAATCTCAAGAAATCTCTCGCGAAGCAAATATTTTCTTATTCATTCAAAAGCAAAAGTCTGTAATATTATAGTTTGAATATTGCTATAATATTTATCTGATCTTAAACTTTCATACTCTCACATATAGTGAGTTAGAAGATCAAAGATATCAAAACTCTTTATTAGAGGTAGAGCCTGAAGAGGCTTGGTAAGAAAGAAATACTTGTGAGCCTGGAGAGGTGTTGAATACTTGGTGTAATCTATTTGAAAATAGTGGAAAAATCCTTCAAGTAGAAGGGACTGGACGTAGCTCTTGGTTGGAAGAGAGTGAACCAGGATAAAACATCTTGTGTAAATCTTCTTATCCCTTATCTCTTTTGTTTTACGTATTTATACTAACTGTGGGGATTTGAACTTGAATTTGTTAATCCTTCAAAAGACTTCTTTTCTGTGTGCTTTATTCTGTCTCCTTAACTTTGTGTGAGAAAATCTTTTTGAAAAGGCTGTTTTCGAAAAATATTAACAAACACAATTCAACCCCCCTTCTTGTGTTTGCCTGTGTCAACTTCAGAGATCTGTTCTTTCTCTCAACCACTCCATTTTGTTGAGGAGTTCTAGGTGCAGAGAAATTGTGAGAGATTCCATTCTCCTCACAGAACTGACTAAACTGCTCATTTTCAAATTCTCCCCCATGGTCACTTCTTAGAGTAGAAATGCAGAAACCCTGCTCATTTTGTACTCTTTTACAGAATACTGAGAAAGCCTTAAAAGACTCATCCTTGTGGGTTAAGAAGAGTACCCATGTAAATCTAGAATAGTCATCAACTATGACAAATCCATATTTCCTTCCACCCAAGCTAGCAACACTAACTGGTCCAAACAGATCCATGTGTAACAACTGAAGAGGTCTAGAGGTTGATATTTGGTTTTTAGATTTGAAACTTGATTTTATCTGTTTACCTCTCTGACATGCATCACACAAAATATCTTTCTTAAAGCTAATATCAGGCAATCCTCTCACAAGGTTATCTCTTTTTAGTTTTGAAATTAATTTCATACTAGCATGTCCTAGTTTCTTATGCCACAACCATCTTTCATCCTCTTTAGACATCAGACATGTTACACTTTGATCTGAGAGATCAGTCAGTTCAATCTTATACAGATTTTGTTGCCTTTTGGCTGAAAAGAGGGTTTTGCCACTAAGATCTTTAACTATACAGAAATCTTTGGTAAAGGAGACATCAAATCCACTGTCACATAATTGACTTATGCTAAGCAAATTGTGTTTTAATCCTTTAACCATAAGAACATTTGATATAGAGGGAAGAGGAGGTTTACCACCAATAGTACCAATTCCTATAACCTTCCCTTTCTGATTTCCACCAAATGCCACATGTCCTCCTTTCTTAGGTTGGAGGTCTAGGAACATAGACCTTTCTCCTGTCATGTGTCGCGAGCAGCCACTGTCCAGGTACCAGCAGTGGTGTTTTCTTTGTGCTGTTGAGGACATCTGCAACAGAGATTATTTGATCTTTAGGTACCCATAGTTTTCTGGGTCCTTTTCTGTTAGTTCTAGGAGTCTGTGAAGACTTCCTTCTTTTCTTGTGGAGACACTTAGACATAACATGTCCAGTCTTTCCACAGAAGTTACAGACAGGTATGGATTTAATAGAAATAGATGTAGCAGACACTTTAGAGTGCTTAGTTGATACTTTATGATGTATCTGATGGACATATCCTATACCTTCTTTGTTAAGGGAGTGCCTCTGACAGCCAAGCAGCTTTGTCAGATTATCTCTACCATTAACAAATTTGGCAAGATCAGAAGTGAGCTCTTCCACTTTCTGTTGAAGTTTTTCAACTTCTTCAGACTGTGATGTATCACTAGAGATCTTAGCTTCATTAGACTTTTCAGTCTTCAGCTCACTGTTCTCCTTGGCAAATTTCTCACACTCTAGAGATTTCTGTTTATGCTCACTAAGGAGCTTAACATGATCTCTCTTGAGAGATTTTAGAGCCTTAGACAAACAGTTGGATTCCTCCAACAATTCTTCATAGGCATCAAGTAATTCCTCATAATCAGAATTTACCTCATCATCTGAATCAGAGTCAGTGTTAGCCATTAGACAGAGATTTGCTTCTTCCTCTGTCTCCTCATCAGTAGATGTTGACTCTAGATCTTCCCAAGTGGCCATCATTCCTTTCTTCTTCTTCTTGAAGAACTTCTTAAATGGGGCTTTCTTGAGTTGAGGACATTCTGCTTTGATGTGTCCTGGTTTCTTGCACTCATAGCAGACAATTGAGTTTTTGTCTGTTGAGGTGGAATCCTTGAAATTTTTGTCCTTGTTGAATCTTCTGAATGGCTTATCCCTTCTGAACTTCTTTTTCTGTAGGAGAAGCTTTATCTTTCTGGTTAGGAGAGATAGTTCTTCATCACTTTCAGAATCCTCAGATTCAGACAGGTCAGCATCACTGGATGACTCGTCTGCCTTTAAAGCTTTAGAGGCTTTGGAAGACTTTTGATCAGCCTTCAAAGCAATTGACTTGCCTTTCTTTGTTGAGACTTCATCTCCAAGTTCTTGCTCATGAACAGTAAGTGTTCCAAGGAGTTCATCCATAGTCAAAGTGGAAAGATCTTTGGCTTGAGAGATAGCAGTTACCAGAGGTCTCCACTGCTTAGGTAGACTCCTAAGTATCTTTCCAACCTTCTCGGCATTGGAGTAAACTTTGCCAAGAGACTTTAGACCATTGGTGATAGTTTGAAATCTCCCAATCATTTGAGCAACAGATTCTCCTTCTTCCATGAGAAATAGTTCATACTTTCTGACAAGTATGGCAATTTTTGATTCTTTGACCTTGGCGGTTCCTTCATGTGTGACAGCTAAGGTATCCCATATTTCTTTGGCAGAATCACAGGCACAGACCTTCTCAAACTCATCAGGACTAAGTGCACAGATGATGTTGTATCTGGCTTTGTGATTCAGCTCCCATTTTGCCTTTTCTGCAGGGGTCCACTGAGCTTTTGGTTTGTCAGTGTTGTCATCATTTTTAGGGATGAAAGGACCATCTGTGATGACATCCCAGAGGTCTGAGTTTGTAGATAGAATGAACCATTGAAATCTATCTTTCCAATAGTTGTAGTTTTCTCCATTGAAGAATGGAGGTCTGGTTAAGGAGGCTCCTTCGGTCTGGTTACTTCCACTAGCTCCAGCAGTCATGTCTATTCTTCAGGATCTTTTACCTCAACACTGTTAGATGCTCAACCCAGAGGCTGAGCTCTGATACCAACTGAAATAGACAGCTATAAACACGAGAAGGGGGTTGAATTGTGTTTATCAGAAATTAAAATAAAGTTAAAAACTTTTGCATGCAGAAGCTAAGCACAGACGGGTGAAAAAGGGTTACACAGACGGGTCACCTGTCTGTTGTAGTTTTTGTAGAAAACAACACACGTATAAAACAGAAACAGTCTTGATAAAAGCAGTTTTAACCCCTTAGTTAGAAAGCAGATGATATATAATCTAAACAACTAAAGAGATTAAGGGAAGAGAGATTAACACGGAGATTTATCCTGGTTCACTCTTCAACACAAAGAGCTACGTCCAGTCCTTGGCAGCACCAAGATTTATCCACTATAACTGATCAGGTTACAGACTCCAAGTATTGTTTGCACACCTAGCCTCTTCAGGCTCCAACACAAGTATTCTTTGCACACCTAGCCTCTTCAGGCTCACTCAGATTTGTTTGTAATAAAGACACTTACAGACCTTTCACTAACACTCAGAGAGTGGTTTAAATATAAGGCTTTAGGAAAGTCTGCGTAATAACTTCAAATGATTGAAGAATACAGAATGAATAAATGAACAGAGTAATGGCTCTTTAATACTTTGTAAAAACTCTGATGATGTTCATCTTCAATGACTTCTGTATTTATAGCCTTCAAACATTTAATATCCGTTAGAGACATTCCTTGCAACTATGGCTTCAGGCAGAGCTTCATTAAATGCAATATAGTCGTTCTGGGCAGCCATTAATGCAATGAAGACGTTGGTTGTACTCTACATGAGGGATAATAGCTTTATGTATCGTGTAGACGCCAACTCAGAGTTATGCAGAGTGCTTTTGTACTTTTGCAGAGTACATTTCCCTTTTTGTGTAATGACTGAAAGTACTAGGGAATAAAGCATGTTGGAAATGTTCTTTAACTGGAAGTTTGTCTCTGACTTCCTTGTTTGCTTGAGAGAGAGCACATCTGAGTTTCTTGATAAGCGTGAGAAAGTACTCAGAGTATTCTTCATGAGGGGACAGCTTGCAAAAGCTTCCTGTACTTCGAGTTCCTTTAACGAAGAACCTTAGACAAGTTGAAGGATAGACAGGTTGTAAAATCAGTTTGCACATAATCAACAATCCTAGTCAGCAGACAGGTTGACTTCTTGGCTACTACAGACAGGTGAGTCTTGAATTCTTCTGATCTGTACACTAAGTAGACAGGTTAGCAACCACAAAATAGGTTAATTAAATCATTACCCAATGTTTAGTTTTCATCAAAACTTAGGAAAATGCACGCAGACATTTTAGAGACTTAACAACTAAAATAGTCAAAGTTAAAAAATATACACTAAATTAAATGAAACTTACATGTGAGAAACTGGCCGGATCCATGGTCGATCCTCAGGTGCGGGAGTCCTGGCCCACTCAGGAGTCTCCTCTGCCGTGACTGACTGCTGTGCAGTCGATGAGGATGGCATGGTGACATCGTGATCGTGAGCGGCCGTGGATGATGCAGATGGAATGCTAGTATCTGGCTGTGGCCACCTCCCAGGAGTCGGCATAATGACAAGCCTGGTGACTGCGTGGCCGGTGCAGTCGATGATGGTGGTGGGACTGGGTGTGGGTGTGGGTGTGGGTGTGGTCTGGGTCCAGTAGGCGGCGAGTAGCCGGCTGGTGCGTGTCCTGGCGTAAAGCGACTGGACGAAGGGACATATATGGAGGGTGGTATAGTATGGGTAGGGGATGGTGTCGTATGGGTCGGTGAGGGTGTAGAATGGGTGGGGGATGGTGTAGAATGGGTGGGGGAGCCTGCTGTAGATGCCGCTGGTGTGGATGAGGCGGGGAAGGGGGTAGGTACGGTGGGTGCGGAGGTGGCTGCAACAAAACGAGCAAGCACCTGGGGCCTGATGGTGTATCGTCCCCGTGCCTTAGCCTTCCCCTTCCCCTTATCACCGCTAGGCGGTGGGGGACGGGGCGGCTCTCCTCCTGATGCTAACATATCTATATTTATAGCACAATTAGAAATCCATATATATAAATTTAGTAAATCGATCGACATTTAAGTCACTAATAAGGCACATATTTAAAATACAACAAAATCTGTGAACTCTTACATTGAAGTGCATAAGAAAATATTTAAAATACACTAAATTTAACTTAAAAGAGACATTCCTATTCAGTGTCAGTTGAAGTTGACACAGGCAAACACAAGAAGGGGGGGTTGAATTGTGTTTGTTAATATTTTTCGAAAACAACCTTTTCAAAAATAATTTTCTCACACAAAGATAGAGAGGCAGAATAAAGCACACAGAAAAACAGTCTTTTGAAAGAATAACAAATTCAAGTTCAAATCCCCACAGTTAGTATAAACACGTAAAACCAAAGAGATAAGGGATTAGAGGATTCACACAAGATGTTTTATCCTGGTTCACTCTCTTCCAACCAAGAGCTACGTCCAGTCCCTTCTACTTGAAGGATTTCTCCACTATTATCCAAATAGATTACACCAAGTATTCAACACCTCTCCAGGCTCACAAGTATTTCTTTCTTACCAAGCCTCTTCAGGCTCTACCTCTAAAAGAGTTTTTGATTTCTTTGATCTTCTAACTCACTATGTGTGAGAATATGAAAGTTTAAGATCAGATGAATATTATAGCAATATTCAAAACTATGATATTACAGACTTTTGCATTTTGAATAGGAGAATATTTGCTCGCAAGAGATTTCTTGAGATTTCTTTGTATGCGCAAAAGTTGTTTCTTCAAAAGCTTTAGTCTTCTATTTATAGGGTCCTTGATCTTCTCTTCAGAATCATCAACGGTTGTTTTTGAATTTTCCGTTTAGTGATAGAATCAGTCAAGTAAATATCCGTTGAGACTCAGCTTGCTCGTGGCTTTTGTACTATGTGACAAATTCTTGCATGTAATGGCACACCTCTGAGCAAAAGCAGCTTGAAAAATAGTTTTGCCTTCCTTGTACAAGTTCCAGCTATTTCAGCATAAAAGGTGACAGGGTACACAACGTTTTGCATTGTACTATTCTGCTTTTTGCAATTCCTTATTTGTACTATGTCTCTCTCATTGAAACAAGGCAATAAAAACCGTTAATAGAAAAAGAGAAGAACCATTATAAATGAAATGAATATCAATCATATGAAATAAATTTGCTTTGGTTCAGATTGATATAAATGCTCAAAATTCTTCGTCCAGCAAAACAATAGTAAAGGCAAGTTAAGAAAAAAGAGTTTTAAGGCTCCGTCCACTGACGTGGCAACCAAAACTTCGTCTACATAAAACATCGGTCTTGCCAGTACTTGAGATATTTAAAATCTCCGTCCAGTGACGTGGCAATAGAAAATTAAGGTTATTATAGGAGAGAAGCTCACGTCTACATGAAAAGAAATTCTCCGTTCACTAGAAACATTCAAGCGCTCGTCTACTGACGTGGCACTTGAGTTTAAGGAGATCCTTGATAGAGTGGACTCGACCACTCTTTCAATATAAAATATTCAATATAAAATATATGGACGCGGATTTGCAAAGAAAATAGACTTATTATTTTAACTTATAAGAACAGAGATTCTTTAAGACTAAAGGCACTTGTTAGATTCAAAGCATTAACACTTTGCTAAATAAATTTAATCCTTATTGTTAACATCAAAACATAGAGATTATTTAATCCAAATTACTTTGGTTCCAACAATCTCCCCCTTTTTGATGATGACAAAAACTAATTAAATTTATTGTGCAAAGTCTAAGAGAGCTTACAAGGCTCCCCCTAAGACAAAGCAGTCATCAGATAAAAGCAGTTAAGGCATAATAAGCTAAGTCTTATTTGCAATATAATATAGGTTAACAGATCAAGATAGCAGCTTATTAAACATTTGGGATTCAAAGTAGTGTCGAAGCATAAACATAAAGTCAAGGCATAGTATCAGCAAGATGAATATACACTTATGCATATGCAGACAACTATGTACTTTTTGTTTAAAAAAAATCTCTGTATTATAAAATTTAATCATTATTTAATCATTCCTTTCTCCCCCTATTTTGTCATCAGACAAAAAGGTAAAAGGGAGTGGACCATCATTGTCAGCTAACAACAAAAAGATAAAACAGAGAAGGAAAAAGTTTTTAGGTAGAAGGAGGTGGTGGAGGAGGTGGTTGGTTAGGATTGGGATTTTGATTCCTCTGAAATTCCAAGATCAGAGCCAGCATCTGATTCATCACTGTATTTGTAGGGGCCAGAGAATCTTGAACTTGCTTCTGCACCCTTTCTTCAATCTGTTGAGCCATCTGTTCAGTCTTTTCCTCAACTATCTTGCCAACCTTATCATCAACAATTTTTCCAATGATGTCTTCAAGATTGGGTGGCAAGGTAAGTTGTCTTGAGCTCTCAGCAGTGTCAGAGACAGTGTCTTGAGCCTGGGCTGCTGGCCTAACCATAGCAAGAGCTAATGGTTGAGAAGAAGTCTTAGCAGACTCAGCTCCTTGCTTAGAGACACCAACCTCAGCAGACTGCTTAGCTTGTGCAGATGGAGGTTCAACTGAAGTAGGTTGAGAAGACAGTTGAGCATCAAATTCAGGGCCTTCTACAATCAACTCTTCAGCCATATGATCAGAGGATGAATTTGCTGGAGAGGCAGTGGCAGCTTTAACAGATTTGAGGGACATCCTTTGCCCAGTGGATAGGAGTAATTTCCTCCACATCCCTGCTGGTAATAGGAAGTGCCCACAGATCTTTGTAGATTATGTGCCTTACTTTGGATAGTCCACACTTTCCTCTGAACTTAGGAATTTCTTTCTTCTCTTCCTGAGTCAAGCAAGAAGAAGAAGCATCCCTGGTGCAGTGGATGATGTGAGACAACCAGAAGTCTGCAGCTTTCATTTCTCCAATATTCTTCACATCCTCCATATACAGATAGAAGTCAAGCTGGGAGTGCTCAAAGATTTCCTGAGACAAGTCCAGCAAGGCAGAATGAGCTTCAGGCATGACTCCCTTATTTCTTCTGCGCCTCATATCTTTGTCCTTGTTGAGGTCTATCATGCCAAGCCTTGGACAGATAGGGTAGGGAGCAATGCCTACACGTGTTTCCTTATTATGTCTCAACCATGTGATAGGAACCCAACGTGCAGCTTTTTCAATCTGGAAGTAGCTGAACTCCCACTTCAGAATATTATAGATCAGTTGATCTGCGAAGGGGTCTGAAGCACTTCCATAGATGCTGGGATGCTCGAACTTCATCCATTTTGTGTTTCCATCCAATATAATTGGAACATGCTCTGATGATCTTGCTCTCTTCTGAGGTAAGGAAGGCAGTCTGTTCCTTTTAGGATCAGTTTCCCATACAGGAATGATGTGCCTTGCTACTCCTTCAGTGTGAGGAATCAATGGTGGGGTTTTTTGTAGGTTGGGGTAAATTTTTCTTTGGGGAAAACGAGTGAGGGGTAGATGGGTGAGGAGAGGGCCATGTTGGTTGTTCATCTCAGATGGAAAGGGACCTTTAGGAGGCTGAGAGTTTGGGTATTTGGTGGTCCAGGGGTATTCCTCATAGGGTTCATAGTCATAATCAGGATGGGAGTACCACCTAGTTAGAGGAATTTCAAGGTTAATTTCAGGATCAGGTTGGTGAGTATGAAACAGAATTTTCCAATTTCTTTTGACCTGAGCCCAATTCTCAGACTTATTGGCAAAAATAGTGGATGGGGGTATAATTGGTGGAAAGAGTTTTCTTAGGGTTTTAGGAAAGGGGGCACCTCTGCAAATTCCATCATCCTCTTGATGAAACCAAGGATCCGAGTCAGGAATTATGGGTGGAAAGATGGTTTTGAGTGGTGTAGGTTGGGGTGTGGTTAATTGACTTGGGCTAATTTGTGGTGAAGATGGATTTGGAGTTTGGTCAGATTGGTCTTTTTGTGGTGAGGGTTGGGGTGTGGGTAAAGTAGGTCTATATACATTATCAAAGAATCCTACTCCCGGAGTAGGGGCATCATCACTCACAGTATTAGTAGGAACATCAGAAGAGGTATTTACCTCAGAGGCTGCAAAGGTTCTTGCTTTCCTTGCAGGTTGCCTCTTCTTGGTAGGCACAGCAGCATCAGCAGCAGCATCAACAACAACAGCTGCTTTCCTCTTTAAAACTGTTCCCAGAGGAACATTGTCATCTTCATCATCCTCATCTTGAGGCAGAACCAGCTTTTTAGCTCTCTTGGGAGCAGGTCGAGGAACAGGTTGAGGAGCCTCATTCCCAGGCTCATTAATAACTATGCCTCTGGTAGGCCTTCTAGGAACAGGCTTCCTGACAGCCATAGTTTTCCTTTTAGTTCCTCTCTTGAGACCAAGAATAGCTGCATTGTTGGCTTCAACAGCTTCTTCCTTAATCTTCATTTTCTCCTCTTGTTTTGACATCTCAACCAGCTTGTACGTGTCAAGATGCATGCTGCTGAGGTTGCTTTTTCCGAAAATGGCAGCTTGCATCCCCTTCGAACGAAAGATCTTTTCTTGTTCTTCTTGAGGCTTTGCATTTAAGTAATCATACAAGCCTTGCTGCTTGAAAACTTTTGACAGAAGATGAGAGAAGGTGATGTGGGAGGCGGTTTCTCTGTTTGCAATGGCATCCTTGAAGCGATGAAACAGGATCCATGGCAGGTTTATTTTTGTCTCATAGACCATGTTGCAGAGACAGAACTTGTGAAGGGCAGAAAGGTTGTCCTTAGACCCTGCTTTATGAAGCACTGTCTTGTTCAGAATCTGATGAAGAATCCTGATATGATCCTTCATTTCAGATGACTTCCACGAGTGAGTCCTCACTGTATCTTCTCGCATCAGTGTAACCGCGATGGTTTCTATACCACCAAGATCTTCTTCCCAGTTTTCTGTCATGATCAAACCCTCTTGAGCACAAACGATTGCATCAGAAATGGTCTTCTCAGAAACAGTTATCTTCTTGCCTTGAACAAACCCTACTACCTCAGTGTTAGAAATCGTTGGTCTCCTCCAGAAATCTCTTACCAAGTCCGGATAAATCGAGACCTTTTCCAGAAACAAACCATCCCAACCAGCAGTGTTGATGTACTTGCTTACATCCAAGTTATACTCACACAGAATTTCAAAATTAAAATGGTGTTCAGCGGCGATACTAATGATGTCAGTAACATAGGTAGGCTCGGGAGTTGAGGTTGAAGCCATTGTTGAGTTCTTGAGTACAGGTTTAGGTTTGAAGAAAGGAGAGTTCGAAAACTTTCAGAGAGAAGTTATCAAAGATGAAGAGTAGCGAAAGGTTTTTCAGAGGGAAAGGAGTTACCTTTAAAGAGTTTTCGAATACCAACAGTTTTCAAGGAAAATTCAAAAAAGAAAAGATTGATTAGACAAGACTTTAGTGAAAAAACAGCGTTGGTATATTGGGACCGTAAAAAGTTACGATGGGATTGATGGAAGTAGCTGACTCAGCAAGGAAATGATTAAAACCAAACGTTTTAAGATAAGTAAGTTCAGATATAAAAAGATGCAAATTTTTTGTTAAAAAAAAATCGGGTCCACAAAAGATTAAGGGTGGACGCATATAAACATATGTAGTGGACGCGGCACACCAACAGTAGTGGACGCGTAGACTACACGTGCTCTGGATGCCAAAACCAGTGGACGCGCAGATAAAACATGCAATCAAAACATATACCAAATTAAACCACATATAACATGTTAAGGTGTTTTCTGATAAAAATAAATCTGTCCTCAGCAAGAGGTTTAGTAAAGATATCTGCCCATTGATGGTCAGTATCTACAAATTGAACATCAAAAACACCTTTTTGCACATAGTCTCTGATAAAATGATGTTTGATTTCTATATGCTTAGCCCTAGAATGAAGAATTGGATTCTTAGACAGATTAATTGCAGCAGTATTATCACACATTAGTGGAATACTACTTACAAACACATTGTAGTCCTCCAATTGGTGTTTAATCCAGAGGAGTTGTGAGCAGCAGTTTGCAGCTGATATATATTCTGCTTCAGCAGTTGATAGAGCAATGGTACTCTGCCTTTTGCTTGACCATGATACAAGATTAGCTCCAATGAAGTGACATCCCCCACTGGTGCTTTTTCTTTCAATTCTATCTCCAGCATAGTCAGCATCACAAAAGCCAACTAATCTGTAATCTTCATCTTTCTTAAAGCATAGACCAAGATTAGTAGTACCTTTTAAATATCTAAAAATTCTTTTAACTGCTGATAAATGAGATTCTCTAGGATCAGATTGAAATCGAGCACATAAGCAAACACTGAACATTATATCAGGCCTAGAAGCAGTTAGATATAAGAGAGATCCAATCATACCTCTGTATACCTTCTGATCTACCTTTTTCTCTTTATCATCTTTGTTCAGTATGGACGTGGGATGCATAGGTGTGTTCATAGGTTTGCAATCATCCATTTTAAACTTTTTGAGAAGTTCCTTTGTATACTTAGTTTGATGGATGTACACCCCGTCCATAGATTGTTTGACTTGAAGTCCAAGGAAGAATTTGAGTTCTCCCATCATGCTCATTTCAAACTCTTTCTGCATTAGCTTTGAGAATTCTTTGCACAAAGATTCATTAGTAGCACCAAATATAATATCATCTACATAGATCTGTACTACTATGAAGTTGGAATTAATTGATTTTCTAAACAAGGTTGTATCAACCTTTCCTCTGACAAAGCCATTAACCATTAGAAAAGAACTTAGCCTATCATACCAAGCTCTTGGGGCTTGTTTTAGGCAGTATAAAGCTTTCTTAAGCTTGTATACATGTTCAGGTTGGGTTTCACTCTCAAAACCCGGAGGTTGCATAACATAAACTTCTTCATTGATAAAACCATTTAAAAAAGCACTTTTTACATCCATTTGAAAAAGCATAATATTATGATGTGCAGCAAATGAGAGTAAAATTCTGATTGCTTCCAATCTTGCAACAGGTGCAAAGGTTTCAGTATAGTCTATACCTTCTTCTTGAGAGTAACCTTGTGCAACCAATCTTGCTTTATTTCTTATAACCTTACCATTTTCATCAAGCTTGTTTCTGTAAACCCATTTTGTTCCTATAACAGATTTATTCTTAGGTAGGGTTACCAGAGTCCAAACTTCATTCCTCTCAAACTGATTTAGCTCTTCTTGCATTGCTAAAATCCAACCATTGTCCAGCAGAGCCTCGTCTACAGTCTTTGGTTCCAATTCAGAGACCAATGCAGAGTCTTCTTGCTCTCTGAAGGTTGATCTGGTTCTTAGCTTATCGCTTGGATTTCCTATGATTTGATCCGGTGGATGATAATTCTTGAAATGCCAAGTTCTCTGAACATTGCCTTGTTGAGAGGTGGATGCTTCTGGTTGATGAGAAGTGTCTTCAACTGGATCATCAATTTTGACTTCTTTTGTTTCTCCTGAGATGTTTAAGTCAAGATCTGCAAAACTTTCATCTAGCTCTGATAGTTTCTTATCAGGCTGTTTATCATCAAATCTAACATGTATAGATTCTTCTACTATTAAAGTTCTTAAGTTATACACTCTAAATCCTTTTGAGGTTTCGGAAAATCCTAGTAGAATCCCATTGTCTACCTTTGCATCAAACTTACCAAGTTGATCTTTTGTATTTAAAATATAACATTTACATCCAAAGGGATGAAAATAAGATATGTTGGGTTTTCTGCCTTTCCACAATTCATAGGGAGTCTTACTCAGAATAGGTCTAATGTATATTCTGTTCTGAATGTAGCAGGCAGTGTTCACAGCTTCAGCCTAGAAGTGCTTAGGGACAGAATTGTCATTGAGCATAGTCCTAGCCATCTCTTGAAGAGATCTGTTCTTTCTCTCTACCACACCATTTTGCTGTGGTGTTCTTGGTATTGAGAAGTTGTGTTGAATTCCATTTTCTTCACAAAACTCATTGAATAGCTCATTGACAAATTCTCCCCCATGGTCACTTCTAATTGAAGCTATACACATGCCTTTTTCATTCTGTACATGTTTGCAGAATACAGAAAAGACCTTGAAGGACTCATCCTTGTGAGCAAGGAACATAACCCATGTCCATCTAGTATAGTCATCTACAATGACTAGACCATATTTCTTACCACTAATAGAAGCAGTCCTTGTTGGACCAAAAAGATCAAGGTGTAGCAGTTCTAGTGGTCTCTTGGTACTTACAATATTCTTAGATTCAAAAGAACCTTTGACTTGTTTTCCCTTCTGACATGCATCACAGAGAGCATCAGATTTGAACTTAAGGTTTGGTAATCCTCTCACGAGGTTATGCTTCTTTAGCTTTGAGATTAATCTCAAGCTTGCATGACCTAGCCTTTTATGCCAAATCCAACGTTCATCTTCAATGGACACTAAACATGAGACACTTTGATTTGAGAGGTCCTCCAAGTCAATTTTGTATAGGTTGTTTTGCCTCTTAGCAGTGAATAAGATTGATCCATCATTTTTCTTGACATAACACATGTTCTTATTAAAAGAAACATCATATCCACTGTCACATAATTGACTTATGCTCAGTAGATTATGTTTTAAACCATTCACTAAAAGAACATTATCAATGGAGGGAAAAGGATGTTTACCGATTTTACCTATACCAGTGATCTTTCCTTTCTGATTTCCTCCAAATGTCACCCAACCACCATCCTTATGTTTAAGGTCTTGGAACATATACTTTTCTCCCGTCATGTGACGTGAGCATCCACTGTCCAAGTACCAGGATGTTTGTTTCTTTCCTGTTGTTAAGCAGATCTCATCATCATCAGTGTACTCATTTTCTGATGATGTGTCAGCCATGAGGCAAATGTTTGCCTCTTCCTCTGCTTCCTCTTCCTCATCTGATGAGGATAAGTCCAAGTCCTCCCATGTAGCCATTAAGCCCTTCTTTTTCTTAAAGAACTTCTTCTTCTCTTTTAGGTCAGGACAGTCAGCTTTGAAATGGCCTGGCTTTTTGCACTCAAAGCACAGAGATGGACCTTTTTCTTTGGAGTCTGATTTCTCCTTAGAAAATTTCTTGTTGAATGGCTTTCTCTTGAAATTACCTTTTCTTCTCCACATATGTTGTATCTTTCTGGAGATGAAAGATAGTTCATCTTCATCTGATCCTTCATCACTGTCTGAAGGTTCAGCATCATCTGAAGACTCAGCAGCTTTGAGGACTTTTGAAGAACTTGCTTTCTTTGCCTTTAAAGCAATGGACTTTCCCTTTCTGGAATTGTCTTCCTCATTTAGTTCAAGCTCATGAACTTTTAATGATCCTAGAAGTTCTTCCAGAGAGAGAGAGTATTCAGATTCTTAGCTTCTTGAATGGCAGTGACCTTTGGTCTCCACTACTTGGAGAGACTTCTCAGAATCTTTCTGATATGATCTCTATTCTCATATACTTTTCCCAGAGATCTGAGACTGTTTGTTATTGTTTGAAATCTTCCAAACATCTGATCTATAAACTCATGATCAGTCATCTTGAAGAGTTCATACTGGTGAACCAGCATGCTTATCTTTGACTCCTTCACTTGTGATGAGCCTTCATGAGCGAGAGCCAGTGTATCCCAGATTTCCTTTGCTGTGTTGCAGCTGTGAACTTTATCATGTTCTGATCTGGTAATAGCACACATCAAGTAATGTTTGGCTTTGAGATTTAGTTGATGTTTGGCTTTTTGATCAACACTCCAATCTGCTCTAGCCAACACTGCTTGATTTTCACCTCTTGGCTCAGAATAGCCATTCTCTATCAGTTCCCAGATATCTAAGTTCTGTGCATCTAGGAAGGCCATCATTCTCTTCTTCCAATAGTCATAATCAGTTCTATCAAAGAGTGGAGGTCTGTTGATAGCTTGTCCTTCTGCATCCATGGTGGTAGGATCGTACTTTCTCAGCACTTGTTAGATGCTCAACCCTTTCGAGGCTGAGCTCTGATACCAACTGAAGTTGACACAGTCAAACACAAGAAGGGGGGGTTGAATTGTGTATGTTAATATTTTTCGAAAACAACCTTTTCAAAAATAATTTTCTCACACAAAGATAGAGAGGCAGAATAAAGCACACAGAAAAACAGTCTTTTGAAAGAATAACAAATTCAAGTTCAAATCCCCACAGTTAGTATAAACACGTAAAACCAAAGAGATAAGGGATTAGAGGATTCACACAAGATGTTTTATCCTGGTTCACTCTCTTTCAACCAAGAGCTACGTCCAGTCCCTTCTACTTGAAGGATTTCTCCACTATTATCCAAATAGATTACACCAAGTATTCAACACCTCTCCAAGCTCACAAGTATTTTTTTCTTACCAAGCCTCTTCAGGCTCTACCTCTAAAAGAGTTTTTGATTTCTTTGATCTTCTAACTCACTATGTATGGGAATATGAAAGTTTAAGATCAGATGAATATTATAGCAATATTCAAAACTACGATATTACAGACTTTTGCTTTTTGAATAAGAGAATATTTGCTTGCAAGAGATTTCTTGAGATTTCTTTGTATGCGCAAAAGTTGTTTCTTCAAAAGCTTTAGTCTTCTATTTATAGGGTCCTTGATCTTCTCTGCAGAATCATCAACGGTTGTTTTTGAATTTTCCGTTTAGTGATAGAATCAGTCAAGTAAATATCCGTTGAGACTCAGCTTGCTCGTGGCTTTTGTACTATGTGACAAATTCTTGCATGTAATGGCACACCTCTGAGCAAAAGCAGCTTGAAAAATAGTTTTGCCTTCCTTGTACAAGTTCCAGCTATTTCAGCGTAAAAGGTGACAGGGTACACAACGTTTTGCATTGTACTATTCTGCTTTTTGCAATTCCTTATTTGTACTATGTCTCTCTCATTGAAACAAGGCAATAAAAACCGTTAATAGAAAAAGAGAAGAACCATTATAAATGAAATGAATATCAATCATATGAAATAAATTTGCTTTGGTTCAGATTGATATAAATGCTCAAAATTCTTCGTCCAGCAAAACAATAGTAAAGGCAAGTTAAGAAAAAAGAGTTTTAAGGCTCCGTCCACTGACGTGGCAACCAAAACTTCGTCTACATAAAACATCGGTCTTGCCAGTACTTGAGATATTTAAAATCTCCGTCCAGTGACGTGGCAATAGAAAATTAAGGTTATTATAGGAGAGAAGCTCACGTCTACATGAAAAGAAATTCTCCGTCCACTAGAAACATTCAAGCTCTCGTCTACTGACGTGGCACTTGAGTTTAAGGAGATCCTTGATAGAGTGGACTCAACCACTCTTTCAATATAAAATATTCAATATAAAATATTCAATATAAAATATATGGACGCGGATTTGCAAAGAAAATAGACTTATTATTTTAACTTATAAGAACAGAGATTCTTTAAGACTAAAGGCACTTGTTAGATTCAAAGCATTAACACTTTGCTAAATAAATTTAATCCTTATTGTTAACATCAAAACATAGAGATTATTTAATCCAAATTACTTTGGTTCCAACATCAGTATCATCATCTGATTGTAAGTCTGACTCTTCTTCTTCTGTCATTGAGTCATCACTTTGGACCTCTTCCTCTGGTGACTGATTGCCAATGACCACTTCTTCCCCTTCATTTGCAGATCCCAACATGCCAGTAATACGCTCGATCTCAATGACTTCATTGACATGTGACGGTTCATCCGCCTGGAAGGGCGTCTCATTCTCTCCATCATCGATTTCTATGCGACCCCTAGGCTTAGTAGTGACAGCAACGCACCAACCTCGTTTGTCCGTTCTCATTGCTGGATAAAGGACATAGTATACTTGTTTTGCATTCTGAGCAATTATAAACGGATCAAACAGTTGATATCTTCTTTCCATGCGAATGTCCACAGTTCCATACTTGGGATCCACCTTTGTTCCTGCCCTTGATGGATCAAACCAGTTACAATAAAATAAGACTACTTTTTTAGGATAAGTAGTAGTATTGTATTGTAACTCGTATATGTGTTTTATGACCCCATAAAATGCACCAGTACCTTCACCCTGTACGACAACCCCGCTATTAACTGTCTTTTTGCCCACGGTCCATTCATCTGTGTGGAATTTGTACCCATTAACAAAGTATGTATGCCATGATCTAACACAGCTATAGGGCTCGTATGCTAAATCTCTCAAGTGTTGAATAGTCACGCTTAATGGTTGCTGATAAACCTACGAATATGTAAGTCATAGTAAATAATTACCTTATCAATTAGAACTTAAGCTTAATATATATTGACACTTACTTGTTGCTTGAACCATTCAGGAAATTCTGCATATGTACGAGCAGAACCATCTTGTTCACTTAGTTGATTAATTTGCAGGAACACACTGACAAATAAAATGAGTACAATGTGTTTACAGAGAAATTGATATAATATGTATATGTTACGTCAAAATTAAGTCGTTGAAACTTACTCGTGGTATGGTTTCACCTCGGTGCAATTTATCAACACATGAACATGGGCCGATGTATACTCCTCATCACTTAACCAGTAAGTAAGCTCCTTGCCAGCATGACGACCAGGAAGGTTAAATACGGACAGCATATAAGGATACCCTGCACTATCGGCACTTACCTCGTTCCTAATATTTCTTGGGGCCAACATGAAGTTATTGAAATAGTGGGAACAAAAATGGGTTGTCTCACGGTGTAAGTAAGAAGCACAGATTGATCCTTCCACCCTAGCCTTGTTTTTAACTGATCATTTAGAGTCGCCCATGAATCTAAGTAATAAAAAAATGAATGACAAGTCATTATCCAATGCATGGACGATCTAAGAGTTTAATGTGAAAATATAACAAAATTACCTTTCAAACGGATACATCCACCTATATTGTACTGGTCCACCAAGCTTCGCCTCATATGCAAGATGGATAGGGAGATGTTCCATTGAATCAAAAAATCCGGGGGGAAATACCCTCTCCATCTTACATAGAATTATTAGAATGTTTTCTTCCATCTTATTCAGACCATCCGCGCTTAAAGTTGCAGAGCATAGATCTTTGAAGAAATGACTGATTTCAGTAAGCGTGTTCGAAACAACCGAGGGCAATGAGCCGAAAGCAATAGGAAGCAAACACTCCATGAACACATGACAATCATGACTTTTCATCCCATGAAGCCTTCCCGTTCTTACATCAGCACATCGTGCCAAATTAGACGAATAGCCATCAGGCATCCTAAGGTCTTTTAACCACCGACAAATTGACTTTGCTTCATCGGCAGTTAGACTGTAACAAGCTTTTGGTTTGACCATTTTTCCATTAGGCTGCGGCTTCAGCTCCAAATCCTTTCGTCTACAGTACAGAGCTAAGTCCATCCTTGCCTTCTCATTGTCCTTCGTTTTGCCGGACACATTCATAACCATGTTAAAAATGTTATCAAAGAAATTCTTCTCGATATGCATCACATCAAGATTATGCCTTAACAGATTATCCTTCCAATACGGTAGTTCCCAAAAAATACTTTGTTTTGTCTAGTTATGCCATTCTCCATACCCTGGTAATTTTGAGACACCTGCTTCAGTGACCTTAGGAAGATCCCTAACCCGACCCCAAATTTGTGCAGGAGTCAACAAAGGCGGTGGACCTTCCTCTTCTGTCTGATTCTTTTTGAATGCTCGGGTATTCCTCCGGAAGGGATGATCACGATCTAAGAACCGACGATGAGAATCAAACCAGGAACTTTTGCCACCATATCTCAGGGTAAAAGCCTTTCCATGTTCCATGCAATACGGGCACGCCAATTTACCATGGGTCCCCCAACCAGATAACATGCCATATGCAGGAAAATCATTGATAGTCCACATCAGTGATGCCCTCATCATAAAGTTTCGCTTCTTTGAAACGTCAGAAGTCACCACACCATCCCAACACTTTTTCAGATCATCGATAAGAGGCTGCAAATATACATCTATCCCAGCCTTCGGGTTAGATGGTCCCGGTATGAGACAAGTCAGAAACATATATGGTTTTGACATGCACATCTCGGGAGGAAGATTGTACGGCGTAACAATCACTGGCCAACATGAATATGGCGAGGCTGACGCTTGAATGTACGGTGTGAAACCATCCGAGCACGGCCCAAGTCGTACATTGCGAGGATCTGCTGCAAAATTAGGATGTACCCGATCAAAGTGCTTCCAAGCTTCACCGTCAGAAGGGTGGTGTATAACGCCTGTACTTCTTCTATTTTCATAATGCCACCTCATCTGTCCCGCAGTCTGTGATGATGCAAACAGTCTCTGCAACCTTGGAATTATAGGCAGATAGAACATTGCCTTCTCAGGAACTCGTTTGTTTTTACTACGGTCACTACTTTGAACGCGGTATCTGGATGTCTGACAAAATTTACATTGATCGAGCGTGCTGTCATTTGTTCCCGAAGCACTATCATAATACAGCATGCACCCGTTCGGACAACAATCAATCCTCTTAGCCCCCAACCCAAGTTTCGACACCAACCGCTTCGCATCATAATAACTTTTTGGCAACAACTCTTTGAAGGGGGTCACATCTTGAAGCATTTTACAAAAAAACTCCAAACACTGCTCGGGGACATTCCAATTGGACTTGCAAGCTAGAAGCCTAACACAAATTGATAATTTTGAATCTGACGCCCCTTCAAACAATGGCTTATTTGTCTCTAACAATAAGTTGTAGAATCTCTGTGCCGATTCATTAGGAGGTTCTTCCATGTCATCAGACTCATCCACCTCGAAATTCCCATGTTGCCCAAGACAATCATCCACCATCATATGCATTGACTGGAGTTGTTCAACATAGTCATCGTGTAAGCCACTGCCTGATGCACCCATGTCAAGATCGTCACCACCGACTTCATTCATATCAATATCCGCCAACTCCTCGCCATGATCAGTCCATATCCAATAATTAGGCTTGAACCCACGTCGGTATAGGTGTAACCTCACATTGTCATCACTCAAAACCGTCATACAATTGCACTTTATGCATGGACATCTAATCCCCCCCTCTTCGGCATAATCACTATGTTGCTTGGCTTTCGATATAAACTCCTCGACTCCATCTACAAATGATTGTTTCAGAAGTCGTCTCCCAGACTCGTTCCTATCATACACCCAACTACGGCTCGGGGGATAATATTCCATCCTTCTGCATTTCCAGATAAATTAACGTATTTTTAAACTTGATACTGTAACCCCGAACCGCTCCCTTTCCTTAAAAGGTGTGGCCCTATCCCATTCGAGGAAAAACTTTTTCAACACTGTATTATACTAGTTACTCATCGCTTCTCATGCCTTATAGCTAACGAAATTTCGGCAGCATTTCCCATTGGTCTCCAAGTACACAACTTGACCGCGGTAAGATACCACAATCAAATATGGACCCGGAGAACAAAAGGAAATGCTTCGACCCGAAATTTCATCAACTATTTAACATATGAGAATCAGTAAGTAATTAGTATATCAGTGGAGAAAAAGTTTCTTCCCAAACTGTCCCAATTGGACAATTCAAGATTCAATAAAATGAGCGATAACATGACCACGAGTACACATGCTCAATAATATTGAATCTTGAACGGGTGACTAAGGTTTTTCTCAATGTCGTATTAAATTATACTAAAAAATAAACTAAAACATTTTTAAGTAACAGAGATAATTTGCATAAAGTTTAACCATAATATTAAACAATTAAACACATAATTAAACAAAGCCTTGTCCAAAAAAATGCGGCATTATTATTTGTCTAATGTTTTATTAAATTATTTTTAATTAACATAACATTTTATTGAATTTGTTAATTAATTATGTTTGTTTACTTGACTTTTAATTATTTATCAACTTTTAAAATCTATTATTAGTATATCAGTTAATTGTCTGAAATAATTGTTACTAACAAATTTCTTTTTACATATTTATTTTATTCTTCTCACTTATTACGTTACTTGACTATTTAAAATCCTATGATGTTAATTACTTAAATAATAATTAGTAATTCTTCCCATAAGATTGATTTATTCAAATATGGCATTTTTAAATAATAACTAATTACTTTAGTTTAAATTAATGATTTAATTAAATAACTTCTTCACTAATATCAAGTATTACATAACCAATAACTAATTACTCATTATTATGTAATTATTTTATTGATTAATTAAACCATAACTACGTACAAATGATCCCGATCACGCTTAATCAATCACCATGAGCTACTGGCAAATCTACTCATTACTGCCGAATCTGATTTAATTAATTAACTTTTTAAGTATTATTTAATCACTCCATTATTTACGTACAAATAATCCCGATCATGCTTATAATCGATCACCATCGCTACGTCGAATCAGCTAGCTTCATCACTACTGTTGCAAGTATATGTGGGAGAAAAACAATTTTACCGGCAAACTAATCCTAGCTATGTCTCATCCTATCAACGGTACTTGTCCTTATGATTTTATATTAGACTAAATTCATTAATTAATCTACATTAATTAATGAATTTATGCAATTAGCAAAAACAATAGCTTACTAAATTTAAAACTACTAATAAAGACAATTTTGTTAATTACAACTACACAAATATATATATATATATATATATATATATATATATATATATATATATAAAAATACACTCAAACAAATTAAACAGGTATATACAAATTACAACAATTTAGACAAATAAAATTTATACCATTTCTTTAGCATGCATTGAACAATTATAATTAATATCCAAAAATATAAAACCGCCAGTACCTCTAGGAGCCCAAGAAACTGTTGTACGCAAAGGAGGTGACGGTGGCTAGTCTCAACCTCTGGTAGCCTTCAAAACAAAGAACACAAAAACAACAAAATAAATCAGATTCACAAAATTTCAGACATCACAACAACAGCCAACAAAACAAAAAAAATAACCTTAATCAACATTCATTATAATTAATCAATAAAATCCAATTTTTTTTTTTTACAAATAAATAATAACAAGATTAGGAGGATACATACACTGTGGTGGTGGTGACTCTGGTGTTGGTTAATGGTGGTGGTGGTGGTGGTTTTGCAAGGGAACAGGGTCTGGTGGGAATGGAGAGGACAGGGAGAGGGGAGGAGAAGGAGAGCGGTGGTGGTGGTGGTTCGGTTCGGTGGAGAGGGGAGGAGAAAGGGGTGGTGGTGGTGGTTCGGTTCGGTGGAGAGGGGAGGGGGTTCGGTTCGGTGGAGAGGGGAGGAGAAGGAGGAAATGAGAGGTGTTTGGTGGCGAACGGTGGTGTTTGGTAGCGGCACGGTGGTGGGCAGAGGTGGGCGAGGGCGCAGAGAGCTTGAGAGGGAAAGAGCAGAGGGAGAAGTGAGGGAGGGGGGAGAAGGGTCGTAACGGTGATGATAAATAGAAGTTACCGACGGCTTCCGACGGAAAAAGCCGTCGGAAATTCAAAAATAAATGATTACCGACGGAATCTTCCGTCGGAAACTCAAAATAAGTGTTTACCGACGGAACATTCCGTCGGTACTGACATTATTTTTCCGGCGGTTTAATCCGTCGGTAATTACAATTCAAAATTACCGACGGATTTTTCCGTCGGTAAATTTTCCCGCCAAGAATCAGTCATTCCTACCGTCATTTCCGACGGAATTTCCGACAGAAGCTGCCCTCGGTAACGTTACCGACGGAATTTCCGTCGGTAATGAGTCCAACTGTTGATATTCTTAATTACCGACGGCTATGTCCGTCGGAAATTAACTCTCTACCGACGAAATCTCTGTCCGTCGGTAATCTTCCGTCGGTAATTTAATGTTTTCTAGTAGTGTGTGCTTGATTGTTTTTTTTATGTGTGCGTTGTTTACCTCCACTTCTTGTTTAAATTGTTCTCTGGTGTACAAAACTTGTTCTATGATGTCGATTTTGGATTAATTATTGATTGTGATTGAATTTACTTGAGATTGTTTGTTGTGCTGAAAAATTATTTTGATGATCATTATTCATGTCTCTAAAATGTATATAAATCAATTTATTTTCTAGTTGCCTATTCATTTATTTATTTTTTATTTTTTAAAGGTTTTTATAAAAAATTAATTTGGGTTACTAATGTAACAAAGGACGTTACAAGTAGTGTCCGCAAGAAAATGATCATTGACCACGTGGTAGTAGATCCGTTATTGTAGGATTGTTACCAGCTTGTATTTACATTGTAGTATGATGAATGAAAATGGCAGAAAAGGATTACATCCAAAAAATTTCATTTCTTTTACTCTCTTCCTCTCAACCCCCTTTCAAGGAGTAGCTCTCACTCGAAGAAGGGCATTTTCCTAATTGAACTTGTATCATTGGTGCTTTCATTTCCTTACTCAAATGCCTCTCAAACATGAAAAAAAAAAAATGACAAAAATGCTGATGAGATTACTACTCAAATCAGAGAAATGCGGCTGAGTATTGAAGCTGTCACAAATCAGCAAGAAAACTTCCAAAAATTCCTAGCTACCCAACTCCCTAACCTTATCCGAGAACAACTTCAAGGTTCTCAATCATCCCTAATCCCTCCACCCACAGTTAAACCCCCCCAAAATCACACTCCTACCCTTTAATGGCTCTAACCCTTTGGATTGGATTTTTCAGGCAAATCAATACTTTGATCTCACTCAAATTCCTCCCTCTCAACGCATGACTTATGTGCCATTCTTTAAGCAAGGAGAGGCTCTTGGTTGGTATAAGTGGATGGCATGAAATCAACAAATTTCCACATGGGATGCCTTCACTAGAGCCTTAGAACTCAAATTTGGGCCATCATCTTTTGATAATCACCAAGCTACACTATTCAAATTACGTCAAATAGGTTCCGTGGTAGAATACTAACAACAGTTTGAAACTCTATCTAACAGGGTCTTACGCTAAAATGCTTTTAAATTGTTTCATCTCTGGCCTAAAACCAGAAATTCAAAGAGAATTAGCCATAGTGAAACCACACTCCCTTTCCCATGCTATTGGACTCTCCAAACTATTGGAGACCAAATTTCTAGAGACCAAATACCAACCTCCCAGAAACTTTCGTCCCTTCCCACTTAACAACCTTTCTCCTAACCCCAAAACACCTACAACACAAAATTTCCCACCATCTAACTTACCTATCTGCCGTTTATCCCCACAACAGATGCCTAAGAGGCGCTCCAAAGGCCTCTGTTACAACTGTGATGACAAATGGCACAGGGCCATCGTTGTCAGCACAAACAGTTCCTATTACTACTCTGTGATGAACCCCAAACTGAAACAGATGGCTCCCTTAACCCAGCCAACCTATAGACCCCGGCCCACAACTGTCCCTAACCGAAACAGACCTACTCAGCCTTAACCCTTAGGAACACTTTCAACTATTCCAAGCTGCCCTTTTAGGGCCTCCCTCTCCTAAGACCCTGAGAATTCAAGGCAAAATTAATGAACTCACAGTCACAGTCCTCATTCACTCAGGAAGTTCACATAATATTATGCAACCGCGCGTAGCTGAATTTTTGGCACTACCAATTGTGGCCATAAACCTTTTTTTCTGTCATTGTGGGCAATGGAGCCTCTATCCAATGCAGTGGCAGCTGTGCCGATGTGCCAGTTATCCTTGCCAACCAGTTGTTCCATATTCCATTTTACATTCTTCCTATTCATGGGGCAGACCTTGTGTTGGGTGTGCAATGGCTGCAGACCCTTGGTGCCTTCCTTTCGGATTACAATATCCATTCTATCCAGTTTATCTACCAAAACAGCCTGATAACACTCACTGGCTCAACCTCCAACACACCCACCCCTGCCACATTAGCTCAATACAATAGATTCTTGTTTACTGATGCTATTGATTCAGCCTATACTATTTCTATTTCTTTAACAGAACCCACAACTGACCACACCCATCTCTCCCCTACATCTACCCTTGACACCAGCTCTCTAGAACCCTCTCTGGCCAACATCCTACAACACTTTGCTTCAGTTTTTAGCATCCCTCAAGGACTACCATCACATACACCGTCTACCCGGTTCAAACCCAGTTAATGAACGCCCATATAGATACCCACATTGCCAAAAGGAAATTATGACAAAAATGATACAATAAATGCTCCAAGAGGGTATTATTAGGCCTAGCATCAGCCCTTTTTCTTCAACTGTGCTTTTGGTCCTCGAAAAAGATGGCACATGGCGTTTTTGAGTGGATTATCGTGCTCTCAATGCCATCACCATCAAAGATAGGTTCCCCATACCTACGGTGGATGAGTCAATTGATGAGCTTCATGGTTCTATGGTCTTTTCTAAATTGGACCTACGTCGGGGTATCACCAAATACTCCTTGCTCCCGAAGACACTTTCAAATCAGCCTTCCAGACCATAGATGGATACTTTGAGTTTTTGGTAATGTCATTTGGGTTATCTAATGCACCCTATACTTTTCAAGCCACTATGATTGAGGTATTTCGTCATTTCTTCCGCAAGTTTATATTAGTATTTTTTTACGATATACTTATCTATAGTAAGGGCTGGGATTCTCACTTGAATCACCTACAACAAGTCCTAACACTACTTGCAGGGCATCAGTTATTTGCCAAATTCTCTAAGTGCCATTTTAGGGTGCATCAAGTGGCCTATTTAGGGCATGTCATCACAGCCCAAGGGGTGGCAGCTGACTCGGAAAAAATTCAAGCCATACAAGAGTGGCCTGCCCCTAATTCCCTTATCTCGCTTAGAGGATTCCTAGGGCTCACAGGTTATTATCGAAAGTTTGTTAAGAGTTATGCCTTTATAGCCAGCCCCTTGACTGACTTGCTTAAGAAGCAAAGCTTTTCTTGGAACCCACAAGCCCAAATGGCCTTCACAGCCTTGAAATAGGCCATGATTTCCCTCCTAGTCTTGGCCATCCCCAACTTTACCTTACCCTTTAATGTTACTACCGATGCTTCCGGCACTGCTATTGGGGCTGTACTCTCTCAAACCACCCATCCCATAGTATTTTTCAGCAAAAAACTATGTCCTAAGATGCAATCCGCCTCAACCTATGAGCAGGAAATGTATACTATCACTGCAGTAGTAAAAAAATGGCGCCACTACCTACTTGGCCGCCATTTCCGCATCTATACAGACTAAAAGAGCCTTAGGGGCCTTCTTTCCCAGACCATACAGACATCAACACAACAAAAATGGCTAACCAAACTCCTAGGGTTCGACCAAGAGATTATTTACACACTTGGGCGTTCGAATGTGGTGGCGGATGCCCTTTCACGGCTGCCTGAAAATCCAGAGGCTTTGTTTGTCGACATCTCAATCTGCCAATCCTTCATCCTTGCACAATTGCAGGAGTTCTATGCCTCCAATCCCACTGGTATTACCCTGCTAAACAAATTTACCACCAACACTGTTAGTGGAAAGCAGTTCACAGTTCAACAAAGACTCTTATACTATCAAAGGAGACTATTCATACCTTTGGAGACTAGTTTGAGGCCAGCTTTGATCCAGGAATTCCATGCTACCCAGGAAGGAGGCCACTCAACCAACAATGGCACTCTAACTCACCTTACCTCTGTTTTCTCCTGGCCCAACATGGCAAAAGATGTGAAATGATTCATCAACACCTGCATAATTTGTCAACAGCATAAGTACTCTACTCACAAACCATTTGGACTTCTACAGTCCCTTCCTATACCTCAATAAGTCTGGGAACACCTGTCCATGGATTTTGTGACTCACTTACCCTTGTCTCAGGGGAAGACAGCTATCTAGGTGATTATGGATCGTCTCTCTAAATACGCTCACTTCATTGCGCTGCCTACCCAATTTTCTGCATCTGATTTAGCCTCCACATTCCTGTTTGAGATCTACAAATTGCATGGAATGCCAAGATCGATTGTTAGTGACCGAGATAAACTCTTCATCAGCAAGTTTTGGCGCGGGTTGTTCCGCCTTCAGGGCACCACACTTGCTTTCAACAATGCTTACCACCCGGAGTCGGATGGACAGACGGAAGTCACAAATCGAATCCTGGAGACGTACCTCCGTTGCTTCGTCAGTGATTCGCCCAAACTCTAGAACAGGTTTCTACCCCTTGCTGAATACTGGTAGAGCTGGGTATATAGGCCTGGGCCTGCGGACGATCCATTTAACCCGCGATCCGTACGGGTTAGGACCATATAAAATGTAGGCTCGTTTAAATGTGGGCTTATTTAACCCGCGGTTTATACGGGTTCGGTCCGCGGGTTTGCGGGCCAACCCGCGGGCCAAAAATTTTAAAACAAAATGTAGGTTCATATATGAATAAATGATGCATTTTATAATAAAAAATAATTATTATATGCAAGTGGCTATTTATTTGGGATGTCATCTGTGCAATTGATCTTTATTTGTGTGCTTAAATATTTAATTCAATCCTATAAGCATATTAAACCATATGTAAACTACTATGAGCTAATTTGAACTTCTCAAGTTAGTTAAAACTGAGTAAATTTTACAAGTATTACTCCTTCTGGTAAATTTTCTCTATAAGCTTTTGGATATTTAGGAACTATGCTTCTAGTAATTTTATTTTAAATAATTAATTTAAAAAAATTCAAAATTTCAATTTTAATTGAGTCTGCGGGCCAGCCCGTTAACCCGCGGGTTAGGTGGGCCGGACGCGGACTAGAGAAAATGTAGGCCTGTTAGCTTCGCGGGCCAACCCGATCCAGTCCGTTTAATTGCGGGTGAATGCGGGCTGGGCTTAAACGGACCGGGCTGGCCCGTATACCCAGCTCTAAATACTGGTACAATTCGTCCTATTAATCGGCGATCCGGATGACCCCCTTTGAAGCGGTTTATGGGCGCATCCCTCCCTTTATGTGCACATACATTGTTGGGTCCACCTCTGTAGCATCGTTGGATGAATCTTTAGCTCATCAGCGCAAGTTACTCCAGATCTTGCAAATTCCCACCGTCAAGATTGTGAGTTTCAGATATGGGACTGGGTTTGGTTGCGTTTACGCCCGACAGCTTGCAGTGCACGACCATGGGTCACCAAATCTAAACAAGCGTTTCTTTGGACCCTTCCAGATCACCCAAAAAATTGGGCTGTTGCGTACGAGCTAACCTTGCCGGAGAACGCCTGGATCCACCCGGTTTTCCACGTGTCCAAGCTGAAACCCTTCTATGGATCACCACAAACGCAATCCCCGAACTTGGATTTTGAAGTGACAGGGACTTTGGTTGAGTTACAACCTTCTGGAATCCTTGATTCGAGAATTGTGCGCACACCTCAAGGGACTCGTCGGCAAATACTGGTTCAGTGGGGGGGACTTCCGGTCGTCGAAGCCATTTGGGAAGATGAAGCAAGATTTTCAGACATTTACCCTAACCACAACCTTGAGGACAAGGTTGTCTCTGAAGGACAGGGTAATGATAAGAGGTTGGGCAAGCTTCTTGTCGTGTCTCTTGAGAATGGGCTCAATGAGTCTAATGATCCCAAGTCAGAAAGGCCCAAACGCACCAGGAAAGGCCCAAAGTGGTTAGAGGATTTTATCTGAGCAAGTAAAAGCAAGAGGAGCCCAAATTGTAATTCCTTGTTTATGACACGTGACTGAGAATGATCTAGAAGATCTTAGATTGCAAATTGTTTGTTTCAATTCTGTTATTAGATTCCCTAGTAGTATGCGCAAGAAAATGATCACTGACCACGTGGCAGTAGATCCGTTATTGTAGGATTGCCACCAGCTTGTATTTACATTACAGTCTGATGAATGAAAATGGCAGAAAAGGATTACATTAAAAAAAATTCATTTCTTTTACTCTCTTCCTCTCAACCCCCTTTCAAGGAGTAGCTCTCACTAGAAGAAGACCATTTTCCTAATTGAACTTGTATCATTAACATATACATCGGGATCCGAATTCTCTTCATTGATGTAGCGGTGTAGCAAATTGTTTTTCATTGGATACTACATGCGTGCCACCTTTTTCAATAATAATAATAAAAAAAGCAAGGGGGTTTGGCTGAAGAGGCAGGAGACACGGGAGAGGATCCATTTTGTATAATCGGATCCAAATTCTCTCCAGCGGTGTAGCGGTGCAACAGACTGATTTTATTTGATACCGCATGCGTTATCACCCTTTTCAATAAAAAAAAATGGGGTTTGGTTGGAGATGCTAGAGATGCCGAGAGGATTCACTTTGTCTATAAATCAGATTCATATTCTTTTCAGCGGTGAAGAAGATTTTTTTTATTGGATATCGCATGTGGTGCCACCTTTTTCAATAAAAGAAAAAGAAAAAAGAAAGGGAGTTTGGCTTGAGTGGTGGGAGACGCGGGAGAGGATAATTTACTCTAACTTGGCCCTCGGGCCAATCCACATCCTAATCGACCGAATCTCGATCCCTAGCTATAGCATCGAAGAAAGGAGAATGTGCGTAGCACTCCTTTTGTTATCACATCTTAAACATCATTAAGTAGTGATTGAACTAGAATATACGTGTGCAAAAAACAAGATGAGACCTATCACAATCAAATAATGAAAACTGTACATACGGAAGATGAGTATAAATGTTTGTATCTACTATCTAGCATCACTCTACTAGTAAATGACCCCTTTCCGGCTGGTTGCACCACCACCATTACTTGGTTTCAACTTTGAGAAAGTCAATGGCCTGTTAGCTTTATTTCCAGTTTTCTATCTTTATTTCCTGTTTTTAGAAATAATTATAAAATTGTTACTTTGTTTTTATCTTGTCTCCTGTTTTCAGAAATTTTTACAGGAAACATTGAAAACAAATTTTTTCTGTTTTCAGTGTTTCATGTACAAATCTTTGAAGGAAACATAATGAAAATAAGACAGTTTTGTAATTAATTTTGAAAACAGGAAACGAAAACAGGAATCCGAAAACAAAGCAAACAGGCCGTTGAGTTTTCGTTATCCAGCTTTGTCCCAAAAATCTAAAACCGAGGCAATTC
The DNA here is from genome assembly GCA_035048595.1 of Echinosophora koreensis. Taxonomy (NCBI): domain Eukaryota; kingdom Viridiplantae; phylum Streptophyta; class Magnoliopsida; order Fabales; family Fabaceae; genus Echinosophora; species Echinosophora koreensis. Next base: position 1,509,919 of record JAPCYP010000025.1, on the reverse strand, counting down.
TAGATTTGGGAAAGGAACAAACTAATGTTGATGAATCAAAGAACACTTGGAGTTATTAGTTATTACTCATCGGTATAATTGAATTATGCGAGTTCCTTGCTCATCTAAGTTCCAATTAGGAATCCAGCCAGACACTATGCAAATGAACTGGGCTTTTAGTATGCTACGAAAAAAAATGCATTTTATGAGTCCTAATAATTTATAGTAAAAGTGGGACAATCTGGACCAACCAGATTGTCACTTGGATGATTGACTTTTCAAACAGGTCATATGGTCAAAGTTTAATTAACCCAAGTGACGATCTGAATGATCTAGATTGTGTCACTTAGGGAGTGTACCACTATACTACTTTGATGTGTGGTACAGTGTAACCTTCACCTCATTAGGAAAGGCATAAAATAACTACGTAGACCGCACAGGCTATTGAAATCTTTTTAGTTTATATTAGTTAAGTGGGAAAAGTTCTCCCCGTTCAAAATAATGCATGTTCTAACTGTTAACATTAAGTATTCAAGCTATTGCCAAACAAAGATATGAATAATATGATGCAGACATTTGACAAGTCACCATAAAGTTTGAGTAATTATTAATGCATGTGGTGTTAGAAGACAAGTACCGGCCTTCCTGTTTTTTTCACAAGGATTGATTCCTAATTCTGTTGAAATTACACAAATTTAAAGTTCAGTTTTGTTTAACTGCACAAGATAAGGATTTTCATTAATTAATGAATAACAAGCTTTGTGATCACAGCTGAAAATCATATATAATCTTACCATTATCTGAACATACAGGGAAATATGGTAGTTGCTCTTGATGACAGCTATTAAAACTTTACTAACTTGAGGGAAATAACTTGTTGCCTAATGATCTTACACTTGCTTATAATTTCTTTGATAAAAAACCAAGCTTGGTTTTGTGTGAACTGATACTACAAATTTGCAAGTTGTAGAATAAATATTTGAGAGAAGCAACTTTGTCAGGAGATTCATCATTGGATTGATGTTAGAAAATGTCAAATGCAAGTGCATTACTCATACATTGGGACATTTTCTGATTTTCAATTTTGAAAAAGGTTTCATCACTATTATTCTAGGCTGCTATATATTCTAAAGAAAAAACTTTTCCTACGTAACTAATTTCTACTATTCTATAGAAATGGCTCCTGGCATTGAGTTCTGATTAGGGGAAAAGAAATTATTGGATTTTTAGAGAATTTAATGCATGAAATATTACCTATATTTTACACTCCACATTACGTAAGTGCCTCGTATGTTTCGGGACAAAAACATAACTATACTTTCAAAGAAAAATCTTACAATACTTGCAACCAAAAGTATAATAAAAACATTTATACTTAAAAGACTTTCAAACTCGTTATTATAATTAATTAATTTTTGACATATATTAATTTCAAAAATTTGAAATAGTAAAAAACATGCCACTAGGCCTTTCGGGATCCCGGGAGTCATCCATCTCCCCTTATCTTTGTTGATTTTGAGTTTGTTCATTATATTTTTCATAATGCAAGAACTTCTGTGTTCAAAACTGGCTTTGATAACCCGCTTGTGTTGTGGCTTCCAATTAAACTCTCTACATGAAAAACATAATAGGAAACAAAAATAATACGTGAAAAATGATAATTATAATTAAATAACAATTTAAATTACTTGAAATTCTCGAAACCACCTATCCTCAACGAGAGAAGGGATTGGGGTCCAGGTAGGCCATGGGCTCTCAAACTTCTCCTTGATGATTTTTTATATGACATCAGCAGGGCCCTTCATCGGAAAGTTGTGGGAAAAACTACAAGTTAACATATAAATCAGGATCTGGATTCTCTCCAGCGGTGTAGTGGTGCAGCGGTGTAGCGGTGCAGCGAATTGTTTTTCACTGGATATAGTATCGCCTTTTTCAATTTTAAAAAATAAGAGAGTTACCGGAGACGCAGGAGAGGATCCATTTTGTATAAATCGATTCCAGATTCTCTCTAATGGTATAGCAGCGCAGCAGACTATTTTTCACTAGATGCCACATGTGTTATTACCTTTTTCAATTAAAAAAAAAGCTGCTTGGCCGGAGATGTAGAGAGGGTCCATTTTGTATATATCGGATCCAGCGGTGCAACAGATTATTTTTCACTTAATACCGCATGGGATGTCACCTTTTTCAATAAAAAAAAAAAAAGCAACAGAGTTTGGTGGAGACGTGGGAGATGATAATTTACTCTGATCGACCGGATCTCGGTCCTGCCGTCCCTAGCTGCGGCATTGAAGAAAGGAGAATGTGCGTAATACTCATGAGGAAAATTCTTGTGTTATACTAGTAACACTTAATTTTACACCTCTCACATCATTAATTAGGTGATTGAATTAGAATATACGTATGCAAAAAACAAGATGAGACCTATTACAATGAAATAATGAAAAATGTACATACGGAAGACGAGTATAAATGTTTATATATTGCATTACTGTACTGGCCGGTTGGACCACCAGTACCATTACATGGTTTCAACTCAGAAGAAAGCTTGAGTCGTCGTTATCCAGCTTTGTCCCAAAAAAGCTCAAAATAAAACTGAGGCAATTCGAGTTCGACATGCATTGTGATGGTTGGTAGGGTGGACCGTGGACCCTGGACAGCTCATTGCTTTTAGACTTAAATCTTATCTATTGCAGAATTATCAATACCATCCGGTGCATTTTTGTATTCCTTGGATGATTCATGAACCTATTATATAATAGATAATTAGTTAGTGCCAAAAGTGTAATGCCAACTCTTTACGGTGGAAAACTAGAAAATTGGGGATTTGATTTCATCATGCTGTATAATAAGGTATTGTTGACCTGTGTATAAATTAACAAGAATTCTATAGATTTGAAAGAAAAAACAACACGAATTTGCTAACAAATATTTGTTTGGTTAGGATATTTTGGTTTTGTATTGGTAATCAAATTCAATATTTTTTTCAGGAATTGAATATGACTTCTAAGAGGGGATTCATCCCATTAAATAAAGGATACTAAAGAAATTAGTAAATATATATAAAGAAGGTAAAGAAAAATGACCCGATCATACTGATTTCTCTTTTCAAGATGATTGTAGCAGGAATTTATTTTGACCATAATACTAGGAAATGGAATCTAGAATGGCATCTTATATATCCACAAAGCGTAAGGATAAGGGTATCAAACTTTTTTGAACTTGAATACTCAGCATGTGCCACAGAATAAGGTACAACATCCCCATAGAGCTCTCTCTAATATTATGTAAATGTTGAAGAACAGAAGTTCTTTATCCTAACATATCATCATTCATCACACCTCACTTAATCTATCACGTTCTTAAGCTTACATCTTTGCTTCTTTACATAGTATACAACATGGAAATACAAAATAATAATCTCAGATTTCTCACTCAAAAGACAACAAGACAGAGAATAAAGCAGCAAAGTAGAAAAATAGAAATTCTGTTCAATGATTTATCTGCCTGCATCTCATGCCTTCTCAACCTAGTGCTATTACTTGCCATCAGTTGATAAGAATTTGGGTAGGCATATAAATTTTCTGAGTTCCCAAACACTCGAGCATAAACCATCTCTCCAAACATCCCAACCACATGGTGGGGGAATCCTGGTGTCATGGTGCCACCAAGATTAACCATTTGTGATGATGATTCATCACCCTCTTGTTGGTTTGCACTAGGAGTGTTGAAATGTTGATTCTGATAAGGATTACGATAAGGAAGTTGCTGAACACTTTGAGATGCTGTGGCCAACAAAGATTGAGGACCTGAAGCAGGTGGTCTTGGTGGTATAAAAGCATCTTTACATGATGATGCCTTCCCTTCAGGGGTTTGGCCCCTGCCATAGAGAGGAACCATTGTGGTGTGGGATATATCAGCCTTACAAACAGGGCATTGTGGGTGCTCATCAGATGCAAGAGAAGCACTTTGGACATGCAGCCATTTGTAGATGCAGGGCCAGCAGTAAAGGTGGCCACAAAGGGTGACTACTGGCTCATTTGCATAGTCTAAGCAGATGTTGCAATCAAAACAGGCATTGGAGTTTTCTGTCTCTGGCACAGCATTTGGGATGGTTTTCCATTCCTGGGAAAAGTACTGCTCAATGGCCATGAATTAAGAAAAGTTTTGGCTAAAATTGCTTCTTTTCTTTTTCCCTGGATATCCAAAGAGACCAAACCAGCTTAATACACAGAATCAAAAGAAGGTTTGGGACATTTAAGTTCATAGATACAGTCAAACAGAAAAAAGAAAGTAACACTATAGATCATGAAAGTAGAAATAAATTAAGATATTTTACTACAAAATCACGTTTGACAGGTAGCAAACACAATTTTGATACTCTCCACCGTCAAATCAAACATGCACAAAACCAAGTTGATTTAAACAAGAATAGGAAAACATAAAAAGAGTAGCCCATTGCATTGATGTCAACCATTACATATTTTCTCCATCTCTATTGCATAATAGTAACAATGATTAGTATTGGCTATTGATAGCACCAACACATGCTAGGGTACATGACAGAGTACAAAACTTCAAAATCAGAAGTTGAATATGCAAGGATAACATCAATTGTGTAGTCACTGAACACCAATTGTTGCATTAGCATGCATATAAATAAATTAAGTTTCTTAATAGCCCAGTAATATCTTACTTTATAAGAAATATTTCAATCAAGTAATTCTATGGTTTCTAAATACAAAAAATTCAGATCTATCCAAATTGTGCAACCGATTGTAGAAACATGCATATAAGGGGGAAATTGCGTTTGATTGATTGATTTTCAGTCAGAAATAACAAAATGAGGGGAAGGGAATAGAAGGGGTACCATAAAATCAAATGTTAAATATTGCAAAGGCAAAAGACAAAAAGGAATAAAAATAAAAATTACAAGATCTAGAGAATTGAAAGATTTTGCATACCAGGAGAGAGAGAGATTATGATCGATGCTCTGTTATGCAGAGAAGGTTGTAGGAAAGAAGGGAAGAACGTTTGTTTCGCCACGTCTCTATATATAACAGAAAAAAGGAATATGCTGTCATCTCACTGGGACCCTGACTCACACCTCAACCGGCCCAGGCACAAAAAGTTGATACCAAAAGTCCAAAAAATATTATGTTAAGGGGAAATGTTTTCTGCTTTACTGATTCGTTGACGGAGATGTGTATCAAAATGGATTCTTTCTTTCTATTCTGCTTCTCCAGCTAACAAAATAAGGGTGGGAGGAAAAGGAAAAAGGAATAAATGGCAAAATGATGGAGAGAATAAAAAAAAATAAAAAAAAAGGGAGAAACAAGGGGACGGAGAGAGGTTTGATGGACAGAATAAACGTATTGTTTGGATGTAATTTATATGAATTGTGTTATTTGAACATAAAATTTTAGGGCTCGTTTGATTTGTTTTTTGTTTCATCTTTTCATTTCCTAAATTTAGAAATAATTATAAGAAAAATAGTTATAAAATGTTACACTCTTTTCATTTTATTTTCTATTTCAAAAGATTTGTATAAGAAAACTGAAAACAATTTATATTAACTTTCTTTAAAATTTAACTCAATTATATTCTTCATATTTTAAACGTTATATTTGTCGCTTCTAATGAGAGGTTAATGCAACTTTAATTTATCATTCTTCATAAGATAAGTATGATAAAGGTTTAAATATTATTGAGATGGTCCCTAAAATGCTTGAGAATTTTCAAGTAGATCCCCCGCTAAAAAAAAATTCTAATTGGGTCACTGAATTGTTATAAAGTTTTCAATTTGATCCCTGAACTAAAAAAAATTCTAATTGAATTCTTGAATTTATATAAAATTTTCAATTGGGTCCTTGGGTTAGGGTTCCATGACGTGATCGTTAAGTTGGCTGATGTGGAACGTGACCTGGAGTCGCATCCAAATTTGTATTTAAGGTTGTAGGAAACCAAAATACTGAACCAGAAGATCAAAACTTTACTGCAAATACTTCTGCTTCATCTGAACAAATAGCTCATTGCTTCCCCAATCTCCGTTTCATGGTTGCATATCCCTCCCTTGAAATAACTTCGACCAAAATAGCTTCTCCACTTGCAACTTACTACATCTCACTGATGTGACAATGCCTCAAGGTTTATCTTCCATCCAAACCACCCATAGATGACTGATATGGGTATCCAGTTTAGATGGAATCAGTAATATATTCTGTCCAATTCAACGGATTACTAACGGATTTTCTACTTTAAGAACCTAATAGAAAATATTATATAAGTTCCGGGGACCCAATTAGAAACTTTTTAGCTCATGAACCCAATTGAAAACTTTATAAAAGTTCGATGACCTAATTAGAAATTTTTTAGTTTGGGGACCTAATTGAAAATTTACAGATAGTTTAGGGACCAACTCAATAGTTAAACCTATGATAAATGATAATAACATAAATTTCAAAGGAGATTAATGTGATTGCTGCAAGGAAAAAATTTAAACTTTGGGTGGTGTTTGTTTCATTATCTTAATATATTTCCAGGAATGTTAAGGTGGGAATGTAATATTTCTATGTTTGTTTGAAGTTTTAAAACAATATTCCCAAGAAATAATTATTCCCAAGAAAATAATATACACATGTCTACACCTATTTTCATTCCCACCTCCAATGTTGGGTATATGCTATTCCCATGACCTTAGCATCAATTATTGTGCAAAAACAAAAAAAATAAACAAAAACATAAAATCAAAAATGTCCATCAAATTTTGTAACTGTCATGTTCTACTCTCAATGTCCCATCCACTTGCTTCTACGTTGGTGTGCAAGCCTTGATATACGAGTGGCAAGGGGCTACGGCATTAATCTTAAACTACTCCGTTCGATCCTTATTATAAAAGATAAATAATTTTTTTTGGGTCCAAAATATAAGAGATATGCATGTATTTTGACAAATATTAAATGCTCATTTCTAATTTTACCCTTATTTATAATAGGGTTTATATTTACGAGACAATGCAACTTTCAATATAAGTAGGTTTGTTCATTAATTATTGAAGGGTTAAATTTGTAAATTTATATGAATATTAATTACAAATAACTTATTTCAATACATTTTCTTGGTCTGTGTGTTTTAGGGTTTTGCCTTTTATATATAGGACCAGAGGGAGTAATATACATTATTTAAAACAAATTTACACCGCAAGAAAATCAACATACCTAGTATATTCTTACACACATTCAGAAAACTCTATCTCTTGCATTCTCTCTTTCCTCTCTATACTCTTGAACTTTATTTATAAAAAAAACATTTATTTATAAAACAATATTATAATGTCCAAAAAATCATTGAAAAAATATTTATTGTATATTATAAGTATGATAATCACTTTAATTTTAATACTTTATAACATTTTTATCATTAAATTCAAAAATTAATATTAAATTACATTTTATACCGTAGGGGTAGGAGCATTTCAATAATTTCAACATACATTCCCAATAATATATCATGGACCAAACAAACTTCCAATTATTCTCAGGAATTTCAAGAATGATTCCCAGTAATTTTAAATGCTAAACAAACATATTTGACAAAATACACAAAAATCATATTCCTGGTAAATACCATTCTCGGGTCTGTGATACCCAGGGATATAAGTCCAAACCTTGAAACAAAAAAACTCTAGATGACCTTCTAGAAAGTGAGGAGATATGGTGGAGTCAAAGTTCTTGAGCCCAATGGGTGTCGTGTTGGTGCTCCAATGTCACAAAGAAAGCAGAAAAGAAGAAGAGGGTGGACGGAGAAGAAGCAACGAAGAACTGAAGGTGTGGAGGGGGTGCGCGTGTTTCAGAGAGAAAGGAAGGAGGGGAAAGGTTTCTGAAACTTACAAAGTTATAATTATCATTTCACACATTAAAATTAAAAGTGCTTCACCCGTGAGGCACTAAAATTACATGTAGTAGTAGGTTTTCCAATTTTTTATTTTTTATTTCTTTTATCTTGAAAATTTTATTTTTACCCCTCTACCCCTTCCCACTCCTCCTTTTTTCACATTCAACCCACCACCCTTAGGTTTGGTGTGTGCGACTCGCAGTGGAGAACACTGTCATGGTTTTCGTGAAGGCGAGGAAGGGCGGTGGGGAAGGGCGGCGGGCTCCTCGGATCTGGACCGAGAACACTGGCGCACCAGATTAATAGTCCCCCCACCATTATTAAGGCTTTTTCATGAATCAGAGTTTTTTTTAATAGATTTTTTAAGGCTTGAGCTTAGATCTGCTCATAGTGTTGGAGAAGAAGATTTAGAGATTGGGCCGCACATAGAGAGTGATGAAAATGTAAATATGGTTGCTAAAGTAAACTCTGTTGGTCTTGGAAAAATAAAGGGCGGTGAGTTCGGTGAGTACCGTTCGACAAGGACGTACTCATGGCGGCAGGACCGAGGTGGGGGAGGACTCGAGACTATCGGGTGAAGGAGTTGCAGACAATAAGGGGTTGCAGACACCTAATAAAAATTGTTTGCACTTAAGATAGTAAAAAAAAAAAAAAAGTTGTTATCTTAATATAATAGAAAAATCATTCTGCAATAAGAAAAATTGTTGTCTACAAATCATGTTAAAGTTGATATCAAATAATAATCATTGTCTAAACATAATGATAAAACCGTTGTGTAATAAGAAAATTTGTTGTCTATACATCATAGTAAAACCATTTCCTAATAAAAAAATATTGTCTTGGCATAATATCATAGCTATTGTATAAAATAAATAACTGTTGTCTGTACATTATAATAATATCATTTTCTAATTGAAAAACTGTTGTATAAATATGATAGTAAAACCGTTGTATAACAAGAAAAATTATTGTCTATAGGGTATTATAAAATAGTTGCCTAATTTATAATAAAAAAAACATTGTTTGAACAACATAGTAAAACTGCTGCCAAAATTGTAAAACTGTGGTTTAAACTCAATAACAACGGTTTCACACACTACAAGAAAAAGCTATATTTCTGATGGAAAATTATTGAGGACTTTGTTAAGTATTGATTTACCGCTAGCACCGTTGGTAAGTGGGAAAATTGATACTCGTCCAATTTACCGACGAGCATGTCGCTGGTACCATTATCAATAATCACACCGTCAATAATTCAGAATTCCATCAGTAAGTTTAGTCTATTTTGTGCGAAAATTTGCATGCGAGATTAGCGACGGTTAGCCCGTCGGAAAGTATGTAATTCTGGTCCCGGCGATCAGGTTGTTGATAACCTAACTTTTGGAGTTACGAGGTTGGGAACATCATTTCTCGACGACCATGCCCATCAATAACCGAGTTAGAGTTATCGATGGTCAGGATTGTCAGTAACTGATTGTTGAATACACCAAATGGATAGACATGCCGACATATTTGGATATCAATAAATAATAACTTAGTGACCGACAATCTAAGCCGTCTGTAAGTTATGAATCGCACGGGCTCCTCTCCCTCACTTTCACTTTCACCAATTTTTCTCCAATCTCACTTATTTGAGCTTACGAGAATAACTTATGAAAATAAACTTATTCAAATAGTTTATGGAAATAGTTTATGATCTTCATATAAGCTCATTTTAGTTTATTGCAAGAAGCTTTAAAAATAATTTGTTTTTAGCTTATTAAAAATAAAAATTATCAAATAAGCCCCTAATTAAGTTGTTTACCCAAATACACAATATCAGAGAAAGTTAATGAATTTTTTAATAATAATAAAATTAAGAGTAAAGACCCATTTTGGTCCCTGACAAATTTTGTGGTACCCCAATTTAGTCCCTGAGAAAAAATAACTCACTCATTAGTCCTTGACAATTACAAATGTGGGACATATTAGTCCTTCTATCTATTTCCGTTTATTGACATCCATTATTTTGCCTACGTGGCCCGTTAAGATGCCTAATTGACTCGTTAATGTATTTCCAGCATGTAAATTATTTTTTTGAGTAAAGGCAAATTTTCTTTCATGACAATTTGCGAGGTACCCAATTTAGTCCCTGATTAAAAAAAAACTCACCCACTAGTCCTCGACAATTACAAAACAGGGACACGTTAGTCCCTCCATTGATGACCGTTTGGAAAGCTCTGTTAGTTTGCTGATGTAGACAGTTAAGTAGCCCAGTTGTCCATTAACTTGTCCCACGTGGATTTCCTTATTTTGTATCACCAATTAAGTCCCTGACTACTTCTATCGTGAGACAAATTAGTCCTTGCGTGATGCATGAACCAAAATGCAGCAAAATGAACAAAAATTCAACAAAATGAATCAAAATGAACCAAAGAACACCAAATGGACTGGGTTGGGAGAATTTTTTCTTTAATTACAAGAATCCCGAGGTCTCTTCCAATTGAATTCTCTCTTATAGAACAACTTTTCACAACTTTTCAGAAAATTAAGAGGATTTTTCAGATACCCATTTGCGATTTGCGGTTTTTTGAGTGCAAGAACCCTATTGTTGGGGGTCTTCGATTCCTCTCTTTGATGATTGTTATGAAAAATTGGTTTGGGAATATTCTTGGTCTATACCTTACGATCAAAACCCATAAAAACATCACTGGAAATAGCTGCAAATTCTGGGAGAACTCGTTATGTAAGTATTGCGACCCCTTTGTACGGAAACCCCAGATTTTTATGGTTTGAAGCTGCGATTTCCAAAATTGAGTTGTGCCATCCATAGATCGGTGGCATGTGAATCATATCCTGAGACATCAAAGCGATTCATTGCTTTCTTTGAGAGATCCAATCGGTTTAGAAAATTGGGTCACATAACCTTTGTTAACTTTTGGTTCATTTGGTACTCTTTGGTTCATGTATCTGTATCTTATATTTGCTGCATCATTTTGGTGATCTTTTGTTCATGTATCTGGTTTTTCATTTTGCAGCATTTTGGTTCATCTATCGCGCAGGGATTAATTTGGTAAAAAAAAGGCCTAAAATTAAACATTAAGCATAAACAAAACAGGAAACCTTGGGCCTCAACAAATACTCTTACGAGACAATGGGCATTTTCATGAAGCCCAACCCAGCACAGATATACATACGCTACACGGTGCGTTTTATGTTATGCGAATCTCCATATATCTAGGGTTAGGGTTTTGCAGCCAGAGTACTGAGAGGAGTAGTAACAATGGCGCCGAAGCAGAGAACCCCGAGAGTGACAACGAGGAACCCTGATTTGATAAGGGGAATTGGAAAGTATTCGAGGTCTCAGATGTACCACAAGAGGGGCATTTGGGCAATCAAAGCTAAAAACGGCGGCGTTTTGCCTCGTCACGATCCTAAGCCTAAGCCCGAAGCTACGCCTGAGAAGGCCCCCAAGTTCTACCCCGCCGAGGATGTGAAGAAGCCTCTCGTCAATAAGCGGAAGCACAAGCCCACCAAGCTCAGGTTAGATTAGTTAACACTGTCACTTAATAATCTTCATGCTTATGTGTAAGAGTCTATATGTGTGTGTGTTTGTTTTTTAATTATTATTTGATTTGATTATTTGATTTGTTGGTTTTAATGGGTGTTCTGTTTTAGTGGTTATATTTTTAGGATATGTGAAAAGTAGAAGCTTTTTGTGAATGTGTGTTTGTGATTTGGTTAATTGATTTTGTTAGGTACGATGGGTGTTTTGTTTTAGTGGTTTTAATTTTAGGAAATGTGAAAAAGAACATTTTTTTTTGTTAGTGTGTGTGTAGCTTAGGATGTGGAATGAAGTGCAGATTTGGATAGCCATGTCAATTTTAGATGCTAAATGATAGATGAATTCTTATTTATCTAATTGGAGATTTTTTTTCAACAAAAATTCCCTATATTTATGTTGGTCTTGTGATTTTGGCGAGTGGACTCTTATATTATGTTTGCTTTTGTCTTCAGGGCTAGCATTACTCCTGGCACAGTGCTTATTTTGCTTGCTGGGAGATTTAAGGGGAAGAGAGTTGTTTTTTTAAAGCAGCTTCCATCTGGATTGCTTCTTGTCACGGGTATGTGATGAGATTTTCACTGAGTTTTTGAACGATGGCCATTGTTCATGGGCAATGCTTCATTTGTAGTGATAACCAGTTGTAATTTGATTGCTTTATTATGTGTTCTCGTTTCACTTGTGTTAAATATTTGGTTTAACTAATGCTGCCAGTTGCCACTCATGTTTGCTTGTGTCACAACTCGTACTAAATATTGTCTCTTATTAGAGTGTGGTTGCAAATATTAATGGTTATGTGATTCAGTGTGTTTTAGGGTGTGTTTTCAATTTTAGTGGTATATATCTATTGGTAATGTTACTCTTAGTTACTTATTTTGAATTGTTGCCTTTTTGTACTTTCCCCCTATTATTAGGGTACAAAGTGGCTACTGCTATGTGATATGTTCTCTGTTCTTTATTCATTCCTGGTCCATTGTTGTCAATAGCGTGCTATTGTGCTGCTATCTTATTGTCACGTGGCGTTGTGGCCTCTGGCCACTGCAGAAATCAAATAGTGGGTTGCTTCAGCTTCGCGAGTGTTGCACCCACTATAGCGCCCAAATAACAGTGTATTGCAGCCGCTGCTGCTGTGACAATTAACAGAGTTTAAAGACCCCTCAAAGCTGTTGCACCTTCAAGCTTCACGCATGTTCTACAGCAAGGTCCTGATGACCATGCAACCCATAACAAAAACACCCTTTCATATTCCTTATTGTCTAGTTTAATTCATAATGGCTTGTATGCTGAATCAGTTTTACTGGGCTTTTATTATCAAATGGTGAATGTTCTGCTTTCCTCACTTTACTTATATATGTATGCAATATCTAATATCTAATATAAAATCAAACTAAACTAATAGTTATTAAATAACAAATTTTTTATCATAATTCATCTTAATATTATTCTGTCATGATTTATCAAAAATATTTATCTAATTATCTAATATTTAATAGAAATGCATTTTTGTTATTAATTATGAATATATTTTTGAGCATTTATATGTATATCATACAATATAAATTATTTTTATTGTTTTCCTAATCTTCCATGTAGTGGCAATCCTCCTATGTGCTATTCTGCTATAGTGTTTTTTGTATCGGCTGCTACGTGCTGCTATTTGTGATTGATAACTATATCTATGCTTTGGTCTGTCTTTTCATGTTTTTGTCCTTGCCATTTCAGGTCCTTTTAAGATCAATGGGGTTCCACTAAGAAGGGTGAACCAATCGTATGTTATCGGTACATCCACCAAGGTTGATATCTCTGGTGTTAATGTCAATAAATTTGATGACAAGTATTTTGCCAAGGAAGCACAGAAAAAGAAAAAGAAGGGAGAAGGCGAGTTCTTTGAGGCAGATAAAGAGGTTAGTTTGTGGTTTTCTTAATGTTTTCCTTGTTATTTTCTGTTGCCTTCTGTGGTGCTAATCTCTGTTATCTTTTTCCTAATGTAGGAGAAAAATGTGCTTCCCCAAGACAAAAAGGATGACCAAAAAACTGTGGACACTACTTTGTTAAAAGCCATTGAAAGTGTTCCGGACCTGAAGTCTTATTTGGGTGCTAGGTTTTCTTTGAAAGCAGGAATGAAGCCTCATGAGCTAGTCTTTTAGAGCGCCAAAATAATTTTCGTTATTGTGTTTTTGTTAAACTGGTTCTTAGTAGTTGTATTATGCTTTTGTTGGTAAAACATTGTGCAAGGGCTTTTCCTTTCAGTTTTGCTCTGTTTTCTTCTGATTTTGATAACCAAAAAGAAGAAATCAATTGATATATGGTTGGATACTAGTGGGGTATACATTATGTTATGAATGATTATGATGTTATTTGGCAGTAAAAATATTTATCTAAATTATGGTTGCAAATTAGGCGTTTCTGCTAGTGCCTTGCTTTTTTACAAAGGGTGCATTTATTGATGCACTTTCTTAATCCGGCGTCTGAACTTTATGCAAAGCCATATTCTGAGTGAAACTTGGACAGGATAAATGCTATGAAGTAACATGAAGAAATACGAGCAGGAATTGAATGAAAGTTAACCCTTTAAGTTTAGCTATATTAACGTACAATTTTATTTTACTGTTTCTCTTAATATAAAATATAGTATTGAATGTAGAAGTAATATATTTAATATTGTGACTATAAAAAGCATTTGTTTTATAATTTAATAAGTTGGTTAGAATTATGCAACATGTATTCTTCTTAGCATTCTATGTAAATCTTGCTTCATGATTTTCAATATTATTGATGATTCAATCACTGGCTATATGAATATTTTCTGGTATGGTTTTCGTTTGTTTCCTGCATCATGTCAATGTTAAATCTGGATGAGCTTACAGAACTGGCAAACTACGATATTAACCACCATGATAACATTTTTACTAAGGATAAATTCAGTGATGCGCAATCTTTATCTGGAGTCTGAAGTTTATGCTAGGTAACATTATGAAGAGATTGATCTTGAACAGAATATATGCTATGAAGTTACAAGAAGGAAAAAAAGAGAGCAGGAAATCAATAAAATTCAAACTGAAACCATGTATCGCAGCATGCTATCTGTTCCAGCTGGTAGCCTATTGAAGAAATTGCTGGGTACAGAAGGCAGCTTGCTACGGAACTTTGGATGCCGCAAATAATACAAACCAGCCACCAGAGCCACCACTCTTGGTGGTGTTGCATAGAGAACCACTGCGGAACAAATGCTGAATGCTAAAAAGAGACTGGTTGCTCTGGAGTCTCTCCAGCTCAGTAGAGACTGAAATCTCTCTCCTTGTGTAGCTATGTCCCCAACAACTGTTTGAATCCTACCTGCAACACTTCTAAGCCTGTCATACCTCATTCTCACCACATCATGCGATCGAGAAGTTGGGAATGTGTCGAACTCTTCATCGAGTTCATTTGGGTGAACAGCTTCTGCCCATGAGAGTTTAGTATCCATCCATGTGTGGAGGGTGTCTAGGATGGAACCGATAACTACACAAGCCAATCAAGAACATGTAGAGAAACAGAGTTGGGAGTATCAATTCTGGGTATCAAATCAGTATCAGAAAAAAGTATGTGAACTAGAACTGATATGATGGGGTTCTTCCAACTGAACCATAGCCCCATTGTAATCATGCCAGAGAAAAGTGACATGATGCGGAAGAAGTTAGCTTTGCTTCTTCTCATGCTCCATATATGGGAATCAACATCCAACATGTACTCCACCACCTCCTTCCCGAGAGGAGGTTCAGCTCTGCCAAGCCTCGCAGCTACGATATTCTTGGCTTGGTACCTTAAATTGTCTACTTGATTAACTGTAAAAGGATGTAAGTAATGCATCTTGTCTACCATGTTGGTGCAAAACAAGAAGTGGGTAAGAAATGAGTATAAATTCTATGAGCTTCCAGTGTTGAGAGCCTAATCAGTACCTTTCCAGTTCGGGAATCCCGAGCTGCACTTCCACCAGTAGCCTTTTCCCCTCCTCCACCTAAATGGCAATTGTCAAAAACACCCAGTGTTATTACAGTGCAAGGATTATAAACCTCCCATGTGTATTGTTCATTCCATTTGGGACTAAAAGTGTCAAGAATTGTTCTGGTTCTGACCCATTTTTGGCCATATTTGGCAACACAGTATGCATCTGCCCTGTGCTCATAAGATTCCTACTCCAAGTATCCCAATAGGCTGCTTCCATAGCCGTCTAGCTGTTGGTCTTTGGTAACTTGCATACAACGTGGATTCATCTAAGACGTGCAAATTCTCATGTGAATCCTGCTTGAAAATTTAAGCTCATTCCTCCTATCAGCTTCTAGCATTCCAAAACCAAATTTCTCAAGATTGAGCCAGCGAGAATGAACTGGCCTGTGGTCTAGCCGCTTCTCAAATGGTTCAGCTGCCACAAAAACTAAATCTTCATTCCAAAGTGGTGTGGTTGTTCTAGTTGGACATATTTTGGTCCTCAGTACGCTTTGACAAAAACCTCTGGCAGGTGGTTTCTGTCACTTGGTATCACATCTTTGTGCTTCAATGACATTATTGATATCTATGAATGCTTTTCATAATTTAATAAATATCCATGGATATGTGTGGATACCCACGAATATTCATAAAATTCACTAAAAACTCGATTAACGGGTATAAGGCAGATTTTTCATCCGACAGGGCGAGTAGCATATGATTATTACCTATGCCTCCTCTGCCCCATTATCATCCCTAGACAATTTATTTTGCAGGTGAAATTACACTTATATATTTTGAAATTCAATTTAATTATATTTAATATCTTTCTAATTTTATTAATTATACAAAAAAAAATGGTTACAAGAAGGGGCCTAGGCCCAAAGAAAAACAAACTAACTATGCATGAATTAAACGGGGTAACAGGGGTGGGAATAGGCTAGGTCGAGCTAGGTCCTGATAAGCTTGGACCTGGCCTGTGTTCCAATCACGACACCTGAGCCTGACCAATAGCCTGATATAGGCCAATTTCTAAGACCTGAGCCCGACTTATTTTAAAGCCTGGTCTAGCCTGAAAGCCTACTTAAAAGCCTACTTATCAACAAGACCTTTAAATATGCCTCCATCTATAAATAGGTCACAGTCCTTCACTTGTAAATAGGCTCGTAGGTCTTTAATGACAAAGAAATTGGTAGACATATACTAATAAATAGGTCACTAGGCATTCACAAATAAATAGGTAAGTAGACCACTACATAGGCCAATAGGCATTTACCTTTAAATATTATGAATAATGAAAATAATATATTATATTATTATAATATATTATATTATACATATATATTTATGTGTGTGTATATGTTAAATAGGTCGGTCTGGTAGGCATAGTAGGCATTTTTTAAAGCCTTAGGCCTGACCTATTTAGCTATATGGGCTTTTTATAAAGTCTTGACCTGACCTTTTTACTAAATAGGTTAAGCCGAGCTAGACCTTAAATAGGCTAGGCCGTAGGCCCTCGATGAGCGGCCTGACCTATTCTCACTCTAGGGGTAAGGAAGCCCATCACCTAGAATATAAAAGGAGAGCTCGGCAGGTGGGGTGATGATTTCCTCAAAGCCAGAATCTTTTGAAAGACACCCAATTGCATGCCAGTGCATATTTCTCTCATAGTGCGACTAAAAACTAACTCCCAAGGTAGAAATGATAGTTTCTAAAGTTTAGAAATCAATCTGCTAATGTTGTCTAGGAATCAGTTTCCACAATTAGCTTTTTATACCCATAAAGCTATTTATGTTAGGACTAAACTTAGGTACAAATACAATGCTGTATACATACTTCGTACGGTTCTAGACACAAAAGGCAGTTATTTTCATTATACAAGTGCATCTTTTGAGACAATTTGTAATAATTATGTTATATTTTCAGTGAGGAATAGGATGTAAGGAACTATTTCTAAGTTTTTTCCTTTTATGTTATTATTAAGCTTATTTTTGCAAAAATGATAAGTAAAATTATATTGACATTCTGTTCCCATGAGTAAGCTCAAATTGTTAAATTGTAGAATATGAAATTGTGAATGCGGGCATCCAAACTCTTGTATTACACTTCATTCCTTTTTCATCACCCCTAGGGATGACAATGAGTAGGGTCTAGGTAGGATAGGATAGTATCCGTCCCCATACCCGTGCTTGAAAAAAATACCCGTATCCGGACTCATACCCTCGTGGGTAGTAACTTTGGTACCCTTACCCGTATCCTTGGGTACCTAAGTACCCACATCCGCACCCGTTACCCATACTTTAACTAAGAAAATGCGATAAATCACATAAAGAAAAATATATCTCTATTAAAAAAATCCAAAGATCTTTCAAATCTACTCATGAAACATTGTAATTCAAAGTATTAAAAATAAAAAAAAATCTAAAACATCCAAAACGAGTAAATATCACAATTAACATCCAAAATAATAAATGCATGAACTTGTAAGTTTGGAAAAAGAAAAACACTAATGAGCTCTAGGTTTATAACTTTTATATAATTTTATTCTTAAAAACTGATATATAATTATAATTATATATACTAATGTATATATATATATATATATATATGGGTGCAGGGCGGGGTGGATACTAGAGTACCCGTACCTATACCCTCTCTTATTTGCAAGTAATTACCCATATCTATAAAACGGATATTTACCCTATCGTGGGTATTTTTTGTGGGTACCGATTGAGTAGGGTCCAAATTGCCATCCCTACCCCCCTCCTTATGTAAATTTTTTTTTTTTGGTAGATTTCTTATATGTGTGTTCTCTTGAAAAAAAAAAAACTTATATTGACATTCCTTTATAATAAGGGAGTATAATCTCAGCTATAATTAAAAAATCATTAAAATAGGTTGATATAATTTCTCTAATTTAAATAATGTTCATTAATTTATATCAAATTCTTTGTACAATTATTAGTTTTTGGCCCTCTTCGATCCCTATTTCTATTTTTCTTGGCTTCCCATTTATGGAAAGAAATCATAATTATTATCATCAATATTCAATATATATATATATATATATATATATATATATATATATATAATAAAAAATAGAACGGCAACGTGGAATTTTTAAATTTGGGAACTATAACCACTCTAGCGCGCGCAAACCCAGAAGCTCGAGTTTCTCTCATAGCTCAGAAAGCTTCTCTTCTTCACTGAGCTTCGTTCGAACCACTCGCAATGTCTGCAACCAAAGCCACCACGTCCAGGAAGAGAGGATCCGAACCCGAACGAACCAAATCCGACAAGAAGAACCGATCAGCCACAGAGAACTTCGATCTCGACTTCGATCTCTCTGAGTTCGTCTTCCATTTTTTTATTTCGTTTCGTTTTGTTGGAATTATAATAAAAATTTATTACGTAATGCGAATTCGTGTCTGCAAAATTTGCAGTGACATTAAAGGAATCGTGTCGGCGCTGCACCTGATCAGAGATAAAGCTCAGAAAGATGGACAGAAGAAAAACCAAGAGACTATTTCCAGGTATTTCGTTTACGTTTCGATCGCTTCTGAAACATTCGTTTTATCGTTTAATCATAGATTGAATTTTGAATATTAGAATTGGAATTATTCATAAATTCGAACGTGTAAGAGGCTTCGAAGGATCTAGATTTTTTCGATTATTTGCGACTTAAGAAATATTCATATGAGTTGAAATTTGATACATTGTCAATATAAATTACAATATCAATCAATTCTAATTTATTTTATGTGTGAATTTTAAGTACCTATTAAGACAATGATACATTTTTAATAATGTGACAAACCGATAGTTTATAATTGGTTAATAGTGTTTTTTTTTTTAAATAGACTATATATACTAATTAAATCCTTTAAACATAATTTCTGGAAAACTGCTTCTTATTATGGACTTATATCCAAATTCAAATATAGAATTGAAAATGGAACTATAAAAATTGTTATACTCACTGTTTGTTTGTGTTTGGTGGGTTTTTGTTTGTGGTAGCGTGGCCTCTGAGGTCAAGTCTATGACTGAGGAATTGAGGTCCAAATTAGAGAAAGACAGGTAAACCCCAAACTTAGAATATGCTAGACATCCTCATCCTCTGTTTATGCTACAATTTATTTTATTTTATTTTATTTTTTGCCGTTTCATTGCACTGACGATCTTCTAATGTCAGGCAAAATTTTGCTAAGGCGCTTTCAAAGAGTTCCAAAGAGGTTTGTAGACCACAATATAATTTTTAGTGTATGATATTGATAACTGAGTCATAAGTAGTAAGGGAATTATGTGTTGCCCAAGATTTGTTTAATTTTTGTTTGTATTTGCGAGCATGCAGTATGAAAGTTCTTTGAAAAACGAAACTACTAAGTTTCAAGCACTTCATGAGAAATTCTCCAAGGAGAAAGCCACTTCTCTGCAGGCCCTGAAAGGTACTCTCTGTGGTGAACTAATTAGCATCATCTGAAAGACCAGATTGCTGTCCCTTCGTATCAGAAAAAATTAGCAGATTAAGGAATTTACGCTGCTAACATGTATCATTTTCAGAACGAGAGCAATCAATCTGAATAATTTAAGCTAATTATTCTGCAAAAACATTACCCTTGAGTTCGTTCTAATCAATGTTATCCCAAAATCTAGGTCTTATCTTTAAAATTGCAGGATGGACATGCATGTTTTACCTTACACGTGATATAAATATACACTTCTTTGGTTGGATGCTAATTACTGCTGTTCGTTGAGTTTCACAGATGTTATCTCCAAATTTGAAGAGGAAAAGGAAAAGCTATTCATAAGATATGAACAACTGAGTAAGCTATGCTAATTGATCCGTCTTCACGAACAACATAAAACCGTAGCTCAAAATTACTTTGTTTATGTTTCTACAATTTATTATTTCTAACTTTATGTACATATTCCAGGGAAGAAGGAAAGGAATATGATATCCGAACAAGAAAAGGCATGCAGAGATAAGATTGCCCAACTGGAAGAGTCACTGAAAAAGAAGAAACAGGTATACTATGCAGCAATATCTCTGTCTATGCCTGTCACATATCACAGATTGCACGCGAATCTGCTGCGCATGAGCTCAGTTTGGCACAAGCATTTTTTCTGATTCATAACTTTTGTCACGCAGGACGATAAAACATTCAGCATTTTAAGGAAAACTCTTGGTTCATTCTTGGATAGTGCCTCGGATGAGGATTTCCCACCTGATGATTGAAGACTGAGATACACGCAGGTGTTATGATTCAGTCACAAACACTGATTTTATTAATTTCACAGGAAAATGTAATCATAGATAGACTCGACTCTTGCGTGTTTTCTGAATAATTGTTATAGGTAATTTGTTATAGCAGAAGCTGTAGCAAGTGGATACAGCATCACTGTTCTCTTCACATGTTCCCAAAATTCGCTTTGGCGTCTGTTTTTAATCTTAGATGTGGAAAGCAACCATTTTTGTAACCTCCTCCTATTCTTTCTCTATATGGGTTATCATATTAAACTTTGACAAAATTAACAGGAGTTTGTTCAAAGCAAATAACAATATTATCCCAAAATCTAGGTCTTATCTTGAAACTTGCAGAATGAACATGCATGTATTTTATCTTTTGTGATATAAAAACATAACAACTTCGTTGGTTAGATGCTAATTACAGCTGTTCGTTGAGTTTGATAAAATCATCTCCAAATTTGATCAGTATTATCAATGGCAGATGATGGATTATGGCGACCAACCAAAAATCTGCCGTATAAATATGACATTGTGGTCTATGACGGAAACATGATAGATATAATAGGCATTGCAGCCTATGGTGGCTGGCACAAAATCGGTCATACCATAACATCATGGCGGCAGTTTGACAACCCAAAATTTGAAGAGGAAAAGGTAAAACTACTCAAGATATGGACAACTGAGTAAGCTATGCGATTTGATCCATCTTTTATGAACAATATAAAAACCGCAGCTCCAATTTACTACTTTGTTTAAGTTTCTATGAACGATAAAACTAAAAGCATTTAAAGGAAAACTCTTGGTTCATTCTTGGATAGTGCCTCAAATTTCCCACCTGATGATTGAAGACTGCGATAGACGAAGGTTTTATGATTCATTCACAATCCCTGGTTCTATTCATTTTAAAGGAAAATGTAATCATAGATATTCTCAACATCGACTCTTTTTCCATAGCTAAACTTTCACTCCTATTTATTCCTTTTTAATTACAATAAGCTGTGATCCTGCAAATATATAATGCCTACAATACAAAGTGCAATATGTGCTTACACAAACATAGTTCTCCTGTCTGTTTTTCTATTGGGAAGGAGTTGGTCCCCGTAGTTGTACAGACCATGGAGGCCGCTTGTTGTGTTCCTGCACAAAAATCATGAACAAATTATTGTTGAATTAAAAGCTTCAAAATAAATTATTCATCTATGACAGTGTCAAATTCATGCTCTCCAATATTTGTTTGCCAATTCAAAACAAATTTACAATCAACTGATCAATTGCCAGTGTTATTAAACTCGGACCGGACTGGCCGGTCGAACCGGTTGGACAGGACACCGGACCTATGGCCGGTCCGGTCAGCATATCAGACCGGATAGGCCATCGAACCGGATCTGACGTCATCGAACCGCGGTCAAACCGGAGCGAACCGCGGTCAAACCGCTGACTCAGTTGGCGGTTGAGCCGTCCCTCACGTGTCGCACACTGACCTAGGAACTCGCGCCTGCTGCACCCACGAACTCACGCACGTCTGCTGCCAGCTCAACCAAGCCATGCGAAATTCTGAAATTCTGCAGAACGCACGAACCGGGATTCGAACACAGCACCTCCAACACGGATTGCCTAAAGTTTTTACCGCTACGCCACATGCATTAGTTGGTAATACTTTCATAAATATATTGTATATGCATATATTAATTATAAAATTTACGATACCGGTTCAACCAGTGACCCATCAACCCAGTGCCCTGACCAAGTCGATGACCGGTCCGGGTTTAATAACACTGTCA
Organism: Echinosophora koreensis; assembly: GCA_035048595.1. Classification (NCBI taxonomy): domain Eukaryota; kingdom Viridiplantae; phylum Streptophyta; class Magnoliopsida; order Fabales; family Fabaceae; genus Echinosophora; species Echinosophora koreensis. Next base: position 1,487,511 of record JAPCYP010000025.1, on the reverse strand, counting down.
ATTGCAATTCATGCAGAATTTGTATGAATAATCATCCATTCATTACATCAATCACAATATGTAAATACTATAGTCTGTCTGTGAATGCCCTTATTCCTTTCATTTAGACATGTTTAAAAGTTTAAGGGAACATTTATTTATTTTATCTTTGGAGAGAAATTTAAGGGAACATTTGTGGTGAATTGGTGATCAATTGACACTATGATCACTTATTCTATGGCAATTTCATGATATGTTGTTTTTTGGTTTTCAACCAAGGTGGCCAACCCCACCAAGTAGGAAAAAGCTTTTTCAATTGTCGTTAACCTGAGGTATTCCCGCATGCATTGGCATGAGACTATCTGCCAGGTTTCTAAATGAGAGCCCCTCCAACACCACCTCAGAAACTTAGAAGACTATAATTTTCGTGTACAGTACCATAATAATTCATAAAAGAGTTGCCTTTAGTCAAACTCAGAAGTTATATTGAATTCAAAATTAGAGACAGTGGAATGTATCTAAATATACCTAATGAATGAAAACAGTTACATACCCCAATTTCTGTCTCAAATCGGCATGAGGAACAGGTGACTTTTGGAGCACCATATGGGTACATCAGCAACACTGCACAACCCCCACACTTAACTGTCCCAAGCTTATCAGCTGTAAGGAAGGAATGAACCACAAAAAAAAAAAAAAAAAGATAGCGGCATATTTCAGAACAAGAAATAAAGTAAATTTTCAAAAGATTATATATAGTTATACAAGAGAAAGCTTTTAAAGGGACAGGATTCACTATCAGCACATAGTGTATATGCATCTGTATTTTGATTTACCACTCTAAAATCTCTAGTTGAAAAGTTGGAGCATGATGGTAACAACAAATCGAAATGTGATCGGTCGTAGGTGTTTTGGACTTTGGACTTTGGAGTGCAACCTTTCTATAAAAACCAGAAAGCCCCCCTCCCCCTTTATAAACCAAGATACCAATTTTGATAAACACAAGAGATTGTTTACACAAGCAGAAGGAAAGAGATAGAGAACTAACGTTCTAATACAAGATTGAGTGTCTGACAGCAACCACATTTGACATATTTAGCGCCTAATGGATATGCAAGCAGGTGACGACAGGAACCGCAAACCAATTGACCTGAATCTGTTAGCACAGCTCACCAATCAGTCTTCAAGTTAATGCCCAAGTTCTTATAAACATGTAAACAACTTATCAAAATCTTGAAAAAAAAAAAAAGAAAAGTAAAAGAAAAACAACACATCAAGGAAAATATTATTGACATCTGAAAAAAATTGGCTGCAAGCTACAAACCATTGCATTCAGACCCCTTTCTTCCACAGAGATGTTATTCCTTGTTCCATTATCATCTATTTAGAAACAAATTGAAACTATTATGCAAGAGTAGTGAAAGCTGTGCTTTAACTGAATAACACTTGATTTACTCTTAATTGAAGATCACAGAGTCCATGAGAGAAAATAATTAAACATTTCAATCAGAACCACACATACATTCCCAAAGAAATCAAAGCTTCCACCTTTGAAAATTCAATTACAGATAAATTCCCAAAGATCACAGCTGCCAATTGCAAACAAATGATTAACTCAAAAAGTTCAGAAATTTATACCAAAACCCAACTGGGGTATCCTTCAATGTTGAAATTTGGAACAGAAGCACCGAATAAAATAAATAAACAAACGGGGGAAAGCATTGTAATTCAAAGAAAAAATTAAGAATGAGTGTCATTGAATGAAATGATCTTCATATCCGGGTATGGAGTTGTGTCAGATTCACTCACCGGATTGACGCGGCGGCGGCGGTGGCGGTGGGTGTGGCTGTGGCGGTGGTGGAGGGTGGATAGGTTGTTGCCACCCTGGTGGTGGGCCATCATCTACTTCTGCTTCTTTCTCCCGCATCTCCACTTCCTGACTCAGCATCATCGCTGCTTACAGTCGTCACAGAATCCACTCTTATATTTGGGAATGAGTGGAATGACAATCAAGGATACGGTAAATGTCATTCCAACGTTATTTTATTTCAACAAAAATATTTTTTTTTCCTTGCAAAGAGTGATGCTAGTAAGACACTTATTTATTTATTTATTACAAAACAAGTAAGACACTTTTTAGTTTTACTACTATGAGTTATGACTATCCCTTAACACAGTTTTTATTATTGAAAAATGGGATTCTTGTGGTGAGATTCACTAAATATACAGTGGTCTCACCAAAAATCCATTCATTAATAAAAGTATGTTGAAGAGAGTCTTGAAAAGAGTATATTATTAACATTCCTCTCCTTGCATTTTGGTTGAGTTCACAGCAACTTGCATACACTTCGGCTATGTTTGGGAGGATGGAGTGTAGTGGTTAGTAATGGAGTAGAGTGGTTTAGGAGCATTAACCCATTATTTGGGAGTTTATTAAACAATGGAGTGTGATGGTTTAGGATGGTAACCCAAACCACTCTATCCTACTCAAACCCCCAATTTTTATACCCTCCAAATTGGGGGTAAACTTCCAAACAATGGAGTGATATACTTTTATCACTATACTCCACTCCATTACTAATCACTTCATTACTGATCACTCCACTTTATCTCCTTCAAAACTCTCAAACATAATCTTCAAGTAATTCGTCTTATCAGTGTGGTCAAGTATATAGCTATCAAAATGGGTCCAGGTATGTGAGCCACCCATTTCACCCATTTCACCCAGGTGGGTTAAGTCGGGTTGGCTATTTCTTGGCTCAATAAAAAGTGAGTCCAGTTGGGTAGACTCACTTTTTTGTCAACCCATGATGGGACAACTTGAGTGAGCTGGGTTGTCTCACTTAGATAACTCTAGTCAAGCACTATTCATCCTTGCTAAGAATTGAGGAAGTACAAGGAAATTCCTTGATACTTGAGTTATATTTCAATAATGATTTTTAGGCTAATTACTACATGTACCTTGTCGGTTAAGGTGCATGATGCACCTTCAAAGAGGTTGTTGATATAAGGATTTATCTCCTCTACAGTGAGCTTTTCTCTAAAGTTAAAAAGTCAATGTATATCTACCCGTAAATCATTAAGTGAGTTGATATCTTTATGCATTTTATCAAATCAAGGGTGGATACAACATTATTTTCTCACTTTAGAGAGAAACTCACTATAGAAGAGTCAAATCCATATAAAGAATAATGAATGATTTTGAACAATTCCAATTTACCTAAAGCGACGTCTTCTTTACCTCTTCTCTCTATTAATCTTCACAACCACCAATCAGCCACCACACCGACCGCAGCGAGGTGTTGGCATCGGTTCAGATCTTCACCTCCCTATCACAACAAACTCCAATCCTCTTAATCGTCGCTCCTCTGCCCCCAACTCTAGGAACTAATTGAACTTCACCTCGCTGTCACACTGTCGTCTCCATATCATCCATCATTATCTGCGGGGCGCCACCATACGTAATAGTTGTCATTGAGTCCATAAAGCCATCAAATTGCCATAACAACCAATACCCTGAGTCGCCATCATGAGCCTCTATTGTCCATGATTCGTAAGCCACTGACCTTTGTTGTCCCTTACCATCCACGAGTTGCACCCGAGTCGCCTAGCCCACCATTGTCGCTCAACTATATGCCCTGTCGATCTCCACCACACCACCAAAAATCCTCCGCCCAGCCGATCATCCTCCATCAATTCTTGCTCGATTTTTCGTGAAGAATAGTGGGAATCTTGTTTTCCTTTTATGGTTGTTGTCATTCTGATTCTCAGTCAAAATGTCATGAAATGTTTTTATGTATTGATGTTAAAAGAAAATCAAAGATTTAGTTGTATTAAAATTCTTGCACACATATTCGATGAAAAGCTCGAGTGGCTAAAAAGTTAGATTTGATGAACTACTCCCTAATTTCCTTTCTCGAGTGTGACCTTATGGTTTTTAGTTACTTTTCACCCCCCTTATATCCTACGCTCTTAAGGATTGAAGTGATCTCATAAAGAGACCATATATTAGGATCATAATGCTTTAGACGAAGTAAAATTCCCAGCATACTTTAGATTCCTACATGTGAATATCCTTTGGATTATGTAGCGTGCAAACTTATCAGGTGAGTTGTCTGAAATAAAATAAAAAAACGAAAATGAAAATGAAAATGGTATTAGACATAAAAACACCGAATTACATTAAACCACTCAATCACAAAATTACACAATAGAAACCTAGTCACCACATTAACACAATCGGTGTCAAAGTAACAAAATCACACATAAATAAACCTGATTATAAATTAAAAATTCCATTTATATATGTATCCAATCAAAAAATTATCTCATTATTGCCATCAATAGAGAAGCAACACTTCATCACAAAATCAATTAAGAGGGAAAACCTAGCCACTGTATTACCATCAATCTTATGTCACATTTTGGACCAATTCTCAAAATTATATTTTTCAAATATAGTAACAAAAAAGATATTATTATTTTTTGAAAACTCACAAGAATCTGGATTCTCCCTTGGTTCGCTACTTGCTTCCTCAATGGGTTCATTCGTCGATTCATCCCCTGATCCATCCATGAGCTCCTCAGTTGATACCTCCCCTGATTCCCCCACGAGTTCCTTAATTGATTCTTCTCTTGCACCCTCCATGGGTTCCTTAGTCGATTCCTCTGTTCCCTTCAATGCTCGTTTTTGTTTGACTTTCTTCGAAGCCCTTTTTGTCCTAGCCATCGTCTCTCTCCCAACACTCTTAGCTGTTAAGCACTTGACCCTTTTTTTGGGTTTGAATGAATGAAGGAGTTAAATGGGCTACGGATTTAATGTTAATCAATACTAGGTTTTTATTTTCTTTTGAGGAAGTGATATGTATTTAAGTAAAGAAAAATTCTATTTAAGCACTTACTAATACTTGACAAACTCCACATTAGAATTTGTTTGGTACATTGGTTAAAATTAACTTCTCTTTCAAAGAGTTTCTTATGTATTATGAGAATATTACACTCAATCTAATAAATACATAAATACATAATATATGTGCTACATAACCTTTTTGATTTAAAAATATAATTTAAGAAACATTAATTAAACCCTCCTTATTAAAAGTATTATTTCCATAATATATAAGAATTTTTCAACTTGCAAGAAATTCACAAAAAGGATAAACTCTATAATAGAGTAACAATATAGGGATTGAAATCTAAAATGAAAAATTATATGAACCAAACCCAAATTAGATGAAGTAATTAACTCTAAAACCAACTTTAAGTCATCAATGTTTGGTTTACTGTTGCAAACATGTTTTTGGATTCAAAAATACGTTTGATTCAAAGAATTGAAATTCTATAGATACTTTGCCTCAAATGCACTTTGCAGTTTCTCAACTGTAAAACAAACATTCACTCTATGTTTTTGAAATTCATTCACATCTTCCCTAATTGCTTTGCTAGGTTGCATTCGACCATTTCATTTGAGTTACGTGTTGGGTTTTTTTATTGGGTTGGGTCATCTTTAATTTCTTTAATCGGGCTATTGGACATCTTTTTTTTTTTTTTATCAAATATCTTTATCAAATTAAATTGAAAAATACTTAACATAACATATGTACTCAACTTTAGACAAAGTAAAAAAAAAATGACTTTAAATTTGATACAATGTCAGTGTAAAGTTGTTTACATGATCGACTAATCACAAATCATCATTTCTGTGACTTAATTAAAATATAGTAATGATAAGAGCCAAAAAAAAATTAATGATGTGATAATTTATAATTGGCTTAATTATACTTTTGGTCCCTCTACTTTTGCTCATGTGCTATTTTGGTCGTTCTAGTTTTTTTTTTTTGAGCACATTTGGTCCTCTAATTTTTGAAAAGTTGCAATAATAGTCCCTCTGTTAATAATCTAAACATTTTGCCACGTGTCTTCCATATAGCATGCCAGATGGAATTTATTTTATTAAAATAGTTAAATAAAAAATCCAGAATGACATTTATTCTATTAAAACATTAAGATAAAAAATTAAAAAAAACATAAATGAGTAAATGACCCATCCTTCCTCTTTGCCCTCCCCCACCAGGACCGTCGCCGCTATTTTCGCCCGCCTCCTCCTTTGCCACCTCTGTCGTCCTCCAACCCCAATCTCACCACCTATCTTTACCACATCGATTTATGCCTCGTTTCCCTTTCCAACCTGAATGTATATTCATGGTGCGTGACATGACCTCCACAAAGAGTATAAAAATCAAAACCTGTCAAAACCTGTCAAGCACATTTGGATGACCATAATGCACTCAAACTTTTAAAAGATTTGCCAAAACCCTCTATCCTCAAGTGACAAAACTTGTTTCGTTAGATGAGATTAACCATGCAAGACATGAAACAAAACCAGTAGAAATGTGTTTCCCAACTCCCAAAGTAGTAGGTTTCTGGATACTATAGTTATGCCTATACTCTTCCAAGATATTTCACCATCTATAATCACATCATATCAGACACTTGGATAACATCCTTAAATAAATTGCTCTTCAATGTTACTTTTTCAATCAACACTGCATTTGTCGGAGCAATCATGGGTTTGATCTGTAAAAAGTAACTAAATCAACATTTTGTGGCTAGCACCACGTTGGGGCATTTCATCGAACAATTAGAAGAATATATAACCCAAATTTCAACCACTTAATTAGTTGGTCAGATTCCCCAAACTTTGGTCACTTGTTCCCACCTTCCTTCGTTCCTCCTCATTTTCTTCCTTGAATTTGAACATGAAAATGGCGTGCCCGAATTTAGCCTCGGAGAGGTTCCAGAACAAGTGGATGTTGGGGGAGAGCTTCTCGGTTACATGTTTTTTTTTTCTTCCAAAAGATTACTTGATATGGAGGTTGAAAGAAGATAGAGGGACGAGAAGGGGGGATCCAAGGGGTGGCGGTGGAGGAGAACGTGGAGGTGGTACTCCTCGATGGTGGGGAAGGGTGGAAGTAAACAGGAAGAAGAGGAGGGGTCATTTCCGCTTTTTAATTTTATGTTTTATCTTATTGTTTTAATAGAATAAATGCATTTTTTATTTATTTTATTTTATTATTTTAGTAAAATAAATTCCAGCTGGCATGCTACATGGAGGACACGTGGCAAAGAACATTAGACATGTAGGACTGTCCTATTAGATTATTGTGAGAGGGACTATTATTGCAACTTTTCAAAAATTAGAGGACCAAATGTGCTAAAACAAACTAGAGGGACTAAAATCGCACAAGAGCAAAAGTAGAGGGGCCAAAAGTGCAATTAAGCCTTTATAATTTGTTGACATTGTAATTTTTGTTACACCAACATACCAATTAAATCCTAAAAAAATATGAAATTTAATTTATATTAGATGTTTTAGAGAAGAGTACATGAAGAACATGTTTGGGAAAGCTGGATTTTTTTTCCATTTCAGTTGTTTCAAAATAATCTAACATGTTTGACACATTGGTTAAATTTATTAAAAAAACTGTTTTATGCCGTCTAGTTTGTTTTCATTTAAGATTGTTATGATTTGATTATTTTTCATTCTCAAAACTCTCTTCCCTGATTACTCCTATAAAAGTAACTTCTAAATAAATATTATTAAATTATACAAATAACTTTATACCCTTTTTCGTAACTTACTATATAAAAGTGATTTTTTTTGCACCACCCAAACGAAACAGATTATCTTAAAATTGCTTTTCAGCGAATAGACACAAACAAAAATAGATTCTGATTACAATCGATTATTACAATAATGGATTATACAAAAATCAATTACCAACATAATCTTTTTTTCCAGCTTTCGAAAACACACTCGAAGAGTATAGTAACGTTAATGGTACCATTAAATGTGTACATAAGTAACATATTTTACTAATCATCAAATTAATTTCACCATTAATTCCTTGCAATTAACCACTAGCTAATGTAATAGTAGTAGTTAATTAATTATCATATTTATTGATCATAAATATCACTGGAGAAACCCTATCTTTGAATTGTTTGAAAGTTTAAGGAAAGAATAGAAAGATGTCACTCCATTGTTTAAAAGTTACAAAGATAGTCATTAGAATAGAGTAAATTACAAAGATATAAAATGAGGGAGTCAACTTCACTCCATCTCAAACTCATCTTGGAGGGTACTAAATTTGAAGATTTTAGAAATATGGATTATGAAGTGATTTGGATTCCCATAGTTAACCATTTGTTTTCATTAATTTAAAATCTCTCAAACAATGAATTAAAGTTTTTATTTATAGTTTTTTTTAAGACAAAATTTAGGTATAATTCCATATGTAAATTAAGTGTTGTTTTTCAATGACAATGATATATACTCTATAATAGCTTTGACACATATTATGTTTTCATTGATAAGCTGTTACACATCTTATTGTCATTAAAAAACAACGTCTAAAGTACATGTGAAATTGTATCCAATTTTTTTTTTTTGATCTTGTTGACCAATGCCCTTTCCATTAAAAGCAAGCTTTCATGGGAAATCAAAGAACACTTCTCAAAATTTTGAATATACCACTTCTCAATAAAAAATAGTTTTTATTTTTTTATTTCTTAACCAATGCCCTAAACATTCACCCTTTTTTTTTTTACTCTATTATTAATCACTCTGATTCATCCATCAAATATGATATCTCCACTAGGGGTGTGCAAAACTCGATCCGACCCTTAGAGTGCGTTTGATTTCTAAAAATTCAGGGGACTGGACAGCACAAAAATTTTTGTCCCCTGTTTGATTTGAAAAGTAGTCGGGGACAGGACAAAAAATGGGGTGAGGGACAGGACAAAAACCCAGAATTTTGTCCCCCACCAAACCATGGGACAACTTTTTGTCCCATGGACAGACTAACAAATGACAAAATTATTCTTACATCTCTCGCTCTCCTCTCTCTTTCTCTCTCCCTCTCCCCCTCTCTCTCTTTCTCTCTCCTCTCTCTCACTCTCTCTCTCCTCTCCCTCTCTCACTCTCTCCTCTCTCTCTCTCCCTCTCCCTCTCTCTCCACTCTCTCTCTTCCCTCTCTCTCCTCTCTCTTTCTCTCTCTCTCCCCCTCACTCTCTCTTTCTCTCTCCTCCCTCTTTCTCTATCCTCTCTCTCTCCCCTCTCTCACTCACTTTATCCTCTCTCTCTCTCTCTATTGTCTATATTTATATATTAAATAATATAATATATATATATATATATTATATAGGGTATTCCAATAAATTTAATATTATTTTGTTTGTGCTGTCCATTATCCATCAAACAATGTACAAGACAAAGAATTGTCCTGTGACTCAAGGATTTGTCCTGTGCTGTTCTGTCTGTCCTGTGCTGTCCTGATACCTTTTGCAAATCAAACGGACCCTTAAACTCATCCCAGCCTATAGTGCTCGGGTCGGGTTTGACCCTAACCCGCAGAAGAGAAAGGACGAACTCACGTCCCATTTAGTATCCCAGTGTCGGGTCAGTGACGAGTCCGAGTTACCTTCGGGTTACCAAAACTCGTCCCATATAATAAAAATCTATTTTTATTTTTATTCCTCCCTAGTTTATGATTCACATTTAATATATTTTGTGACTTTTGTAACATTGAAAGAATCTTGTTTTATGAAAGTATCCTATTTTTTAACAATGTGACTTTGTAACACGAGCATTAAGGAAGCATCCAACAAAATGATCTATTTGTTGATATTTTGTAACATCCAATTTTGGATCTGTTTGGTGACACAAGATCAATTGGTGGCTTTTAGGTAGAATCTTTTGTCAATATTTTGTCTTATAAAAAAAATAACATTTTTCTCACTCACAAAAATTTAGTTTACAAAGAATTTATTTAATTTCGGGTCAATCCGATCCCATTCCAGAAATATAGGAACGAGTTCGAGTTTAAAGAATTGACTCTGTCAATATTTTGGGCCGGCAAGGAATAAGCAATCACGTCCCAACCCGTCTCAGGGCTCGACCTAAATCTCCCCCCTCCCCTCGTCTATGTAACATCCTTACATTTCATGGAAAACTTTAATGGAAGCGAAGCAGTTGCAAGAACAAGTTCCAAAATCTGCAGAATACCAAGCTCTCATTCGTGCAGGCCCACATCTGAGACCCCTCCAACAAGTCCACGCTCACCTTCTTGTCTCAGGCTGTCACCGTAGCCGCGCTCTCATAACAAAGCTCCTCACGCTATCTTGCGCCGCCGGTTCCATCACCTACACTCGCCGCATCTTCCACTCTGTTCTCGACCCCGATTCTTTCCTCTTTAATTCTCTCATCAAAGCCTCTTCCAAGTTCGGTTTTTCCCTCGATGCACTCCTCTTCTATCGCCGCATGCTCTTTTCAAAAATCTCACCTTCAAGTTACACTTTTACCTCTGTGATCAAGGCCTGTGCTGATCTTTCGGCTCTGAAATTTGGCAGAGTTATTCATTCTCATGTTTTCGTTAATGGGTATGCCTCAGATTCGTTTGTTCAATCTGCAATGGTTACATTTTATGCAAAATCGAGTGCTTTGGATGTTGGAAGGAAGGTGTTTGATGAAATGCCTCAGAGAAGTGTTGTTGCTTGGAATTCGATGATTTCGGGTTATGAACAGAATGGGGTTGCCAATGAAGCTGTGGTGCTGTTTAGGAATATGCTTGAGTTGGGGGTTAGTCCTGATTCCACAACTTTTGTTAGTGTGTTATCTGCTTGCTCTCAACTGGGGTTACTTGATTTGGGGTATTGGGTGCATGATTATATCATTAGTAATGGAATTCGCGTGAATGTGATTCTGGCTACCTCATTGATTAACATGTTTTCACGGTGCGGTAATGTAAGCAGAGCACGTGCGGTTTTTGATTCAATGGATGAGGGGAATGTTATTGCATGGACAGCTATGATCAACGGGTATGGTATGCATGGTTATGGTGTTCAAGCAATGGAAATTTTCGATCGAATGAAAGCGTGCAGGCTGGCTCCTAACAGAGTCACTTTTGTTGCTGTCTTATCTGCATGTGCTCATGCAGGGCTAATACACGAAGGGCGCCGAGCATTTGCAAGCATGAGACATGAATATGGTCTGGTTCCAGGTGTGGAGCACCATGTTTGCATGGTTGATATGTTTGGTAGGGCTGGATTGCTCAGCGAAGCATATCGGTTCATCAAAGAACTTAGTCCCGAGGAGCTTGTTCCTGCAGTATGGACTGCAATGCTTGGGGCTTGCAAGATGCATAAGAATTTTGATCTTGGGGTGGAAGTTGCTGAGCATCTCATCGCTGTAGAGCCAGAAAATCCTGGCCATTATGTAATGCTTTCTAACATGTATGCATTGGCAGGAAAGATGGATAGAGTGGAATCGGTTAGAAACGTAATGATCCAAAGAGGTCTGAGAAAGCAAGTAGGCTATAGCACCATAGATGTCAACAACAAAGCTTACCTTTTTAGCATGGGTGACAAGTCCCACCCTGAGACAAATGAAATTTATTGTTATTTGGATGAGTTGATGTGGAGGTGCAAGGAATCTGGTTATGCACCTGTTCCTGAATCGGCGATGCACGAGTTGGAAGAAGAGGAGAGGGAGTTTGCCCTCAGATACCATAGTGAGAAGCTGGCAGTAGCATTTGGGCTGATGAAAACTAGCCATGGAATGACTCTCAGGATTGTCAAGAATCTTAGGATATGTGAAGACTGTCATTCAGCATTTAAGTTCATCTCAGTTGTAACAAATAGAGAGATAATCATTCGGGATAAGCTTCGTTTCCATCATTTCAGAGAAGGCTCATGTTCTTGCTCAGATTATTGGTGATAGGATTTTAACCTGTTTGCATATGATCATTGGAGATTCTTTTGAGAACAATCTTTGAAGAGAATCATAGTGTTTCAAGATACATAACCAAACTATGCCTGAGGAATAATCTAAAACAGCATGCAAAACAAAGATTAGAGGAGTCTGGGTTGTTAAAGATTATACATTTGAAGCCACCGGCATTTTTGTGAGTCCTAACCTATGTTCTCCTTGCCAAAGTCAGTATGGTTTAAATTTGCTTTTATCTTCTCTCTCTACATATATAGCAAGCTAATAAAGCTACATGATTCTGATTTTCAGCAAATGCTGCTTCACCCAGCTTAAGGAGTTTTTGAAACATCAGCATTATGTACATGCAGTGAATGGTTGCTAAGATTATAGAGCAAGAGACCACGGCTTATAATGCAAAATATTTCATAAGGTCTGAAACTGAAACCCAAGTTCTGTAGGCTTTGTTTGTTAGAGTAGAAAATAGCAAGAGAGAAAACAAGAAGAGAGAAAAGGAGGAGAAAATATACTTTTCTCTTGTTTGGTGGAGGAGAGAAATAGAAAAGAGAGAAGAAAATTGGTGGGACCCACCTCAAATTTTTTTTCTCCCCCTAAGTGAGAAGAAAATGGAAGAGGGAGGGAGTGTTTCATGTAAAATGACTTTTGTACCCTTTTTTTGTTCTCATTCAATTATTTAATAAATTTAAATAAATTGAATTAAATTAATCATTTATTAAATTAATTTAATTTGAAATAAATTAAATAATTATATTAAACTAATAAATTTTATTTAAAATAACTTAAATCAGTTAAATTAATTTAAATTATTTGATTAGTTAAAATAACTTAAATCAATTAAATTTAAATATTTTTATATTGATTTTTTAGTTAAGGATATTTTTGTCTTTTTAAAAAAAAATTAATTTTCTCTCTTCTTATTTTCTATCCAACCAAACAAAGGGGAGAGAGATAAAACACATCTTTCTCTTCTATTTCTCTCATATTTCTCTTACACCAAACAACACATAAAATCTACTCTATTTCTCACCATTTTCTCTCTTCTCATACTCTTTCTCACTTTTTTCTCTCTTCTCCTTTTCTTTTCACAACCAAACAAAGCCGTAGAGAAGCCAACAGAGGAGGGCGAAAAACAAAATACAGTGAAAAAGCACCCTTTTTTTATGAGGGGAGGTTAAGATTGTGAATTCATTATTCAAGTTATTTCTGTTGGCACTCCTTTTGAAAACTTAAAAAACTCTACATGTATAATGCTAATATTAGGGATTTGCAGTAATGGAGAAGGGGAATAGGAACAGCAATGAGTTTGGACATTTGACAACAAAAGAGGAAACCACATTTTATTATATTTTTAATTTATTTAGGAAATTTGTTAAATTATTCGAAAACCAAGTGAATAAATTTAGAGGAATGTATTGATTCATGCTCCATTTAAATTCATTGTCAATTTTTATACACTTCTTTAACATGTCATAAAAAATCAATATATCATTATCAAACAGATGAGAAGTCACATAAAGTAGATAACTCCAATCAATGTACTTCTTATTTCATATTTTACACATGCAAGCCAAGATATAAGATTAGTACTAGGTCTGTTATACAATCCCTCAACACCATAATACCAATATACGGAAGTACAAAACCAAGGGATTGGTGTTTTAGCAAGCTTACATTTGATATTATACAGATACGTATAAACATATTGTATTACCCATAAGGTTGGAATATTCTGGTCGGGAAACTTGACGGTTACTTACAACTTAGCAGGAAAGTTATTTTTGCATATCAACAAACTGACTGCAATCAATTCCTTTATCAGAAAATGCCTCTACAAGCTTGGGGAAGAGCTTAGCAAGCATAATTTTAAATCCTGTGGAAGTTCCGTTCTGGTTTTCATGGTCACTTTTTCCACATCCAATGGGAGCTCCTTCAAGATATGCCTTACAAGCAAGAAGTATATGTTGTGAGCGTTTCCTGAAGTGCTCTTCCACCAGTGACTCAAAATGCTGCATCAGGCATCATCATTGTCAATTACAATTCCATTTCCATCCATGATAAATTCTTGCATAAACTTAGAGCACAGTTGGGTGAATTAAGTCAATACATCATTAATAATAGTTAACTATTATGGTTAATTACCATAATTTATGATGTAATTGACTTTGTGCATCCAACTTGGGTATTCCAAGTTTATGCAAGAACTTCTCTCTATCCTTAATCTACATTCAAAGATTCAGATGACACTATTTTCTACCAATAATCTAGGAACGGGGCCACATACAGGATCCAAACCCTGGAAGCCTCAGTTTTTCTAGTAGAATATTTTAACACTGAAAATTGAAAACCTTCAGAAACTTAAGGTCATGCCAGAAAGTATGAAAAATTGGAAACCATGGACTCAACAGCTTTTTCTGATCCTGTCCAAGAAACTGGAATATATCTTTGACAAATTTTATTATAAAAAAGAACCTCCTCTTTCTGTGAGAAATTATATAAAATGGCGACCTAGTGCATGAGGCATCCACTTGGTGGACTTTGGGTAGGGTAGATGTACACAGCCTTAATCCGCAAGCCGAGAGACTGTTTCCAATATTATAATCCGTAACCTCCAAGTCACAAGACAACAACCTTACTTTTACGCCGAGGCTCATCCTCTTTTAGTGAGAAATTATATATTTCATTCAAATATGCACAATATTCAGGTTATGTTCTAGCAGTGTTCAATGCCTTTTTTGTGTTCTGAGACATGTTGTGATCAAATCAATAGTCAACACAACATAACTAACTGGCAATGCCACTCTGAATTGTTGTCTTTTCTTCCTACTCCTAGGCCATCATCACTGAATAAACTATAACTATAGAGGAAAACCAAATTATAGTAGTAATTTTACCTTGGGTGGCCTTCTTAATAGATACAACATCGATTTGCTGGTGACAAGGAAAGCATTCTCATTGTAACTAACTGAGTTTTTCTCTCCCTCAGCTCTGCCAATTTGTTGGTCATATCCAGCCTCATTGAAATAAGGCTTCTCGTTAAGGACAAGGGCCTGCAGAGAGAGAAGGACTTGAAGAATTGTGGAGGTTCCAGGGTTCCACACTTCAGTGCCTGTACCAGTCCAAGTATTTAGGAGACTCAGACAGATTTTCCCTGACTCATACAAATTAGGATTTAACCGAAGCCCACCAGAATTGTAGTGCATCATCTGCATGGAATTTGACTACATTAGAGTTTGTGCAGATATAAATAGAGTTTTTCTGAGATCTATGAACATGAGCTGTTACAATATAGACTAAAATGGGTAAATCATGCATTTCCCCTCTATGGTTTAACCACTTTCACTTATCATATGCGAGCTTCATTTTGTAACACATAACCCTCCTAAACTATGATAAAAAATTTACGTTTGTATTTTCTGTTAAATCCAATAGTGACAGCCTGCACATGCTTGGAAGTTGATTGCTTCAAGATTATGTCAAAAGAAATCGTGTGCTTTTCACATGCAAATTCCATCCATTAAAATTGACAAAATCATGTTTACACTTTTTACCATAGTTTAGGGGGATTATATGCTACAAAATGAAATTCACCTGTGGAAAGTGAAAATGGACAAAACCTCATGAAACTAAAATATTTTCTACAAAGACCATGGATTAAACTGAACTTTTCATTTCAAATGAAGAGGTGGGCATTATAAACAAGGGTGCTGATGCATGAATCATAAATGAAAGCGCTGCAAACTACATTTAAAAGCTTACAGGTGGTTCATTGGGATACTCTGGAGGGAAACATATATCAAAGAAAAACAACCCGTCGTGATAAGGGGTTTCAGATGCACCTACAATAGCGGCTTGCATGAGATCCATTCTTTCTTCAAACACACGAACATAAATAGTTTCTGTAGAATCAATAGAGATTGTAAGTGCATTTGCAGAAATTGCTGTGAATATTTATGGAGTAATTTACAGATTTCCCTTTTTCATAAGTAAATCAAGTAATCAACACATTGCTTTACTCAACATTACAGGATACTTATTTTCCGCTTGTTTCCGGATTAAATCTTCAATGACAAAAAAAGGCTACATACTTAGTGTTGGTTTTAGGGAGGCTATTAATCACCCTATCAATGGTGCTTGATAGGCTAGCCTACCAGTGCTCCACATGTGCATTGTGAAGCCCCTTTGGCCCATCAGCAGCACATTATAGATGCAGGGATATAGCTATAGCTTTTGACCTAGTAGTAAGCGTTTGATCAGACACTCAAGTTATATGTTATTTGAACTTTTGGACTCCCACTTTTAAAGATTAAAAAATTCATCGGATTTTCATTTTCTCTTTATAACTACCACCAATTTAATTTTTATTCAGTGATCTACTTAACCAACAGTTTCTAGTGTCTCTACAATCAAAATTGTCTCTAATTTAAAATTTTAAACTTATTTATTTGCCTTATGTAAATTTGGTCTCCTATAGTGCCTGCAGATCAATAATGTACCAAATGATACCATGTTATCTTGTTTGCCAGTTGCCATATATATTTTGTCATTCAAAATAGGTTTTTATTCCAGATTAAAATGGTTAATGGAATTACAAGGACTATCAATCTAGGTCCATAAAGTGGCAGAGACCTGCGACTGCAGTTATCCAAATATGTAGTTTCCTAGTTCAAGTTTAAGCATTGTATGACAATAAAGGCTGCACAGTATATAAAGAAACATGCTTCAAAACAAATAAGATGAAGTGTGCACCAGGAAGATTTTTCTCGAGGATGCTCCATTCTTGCTGAACCTTTTTCACCCAACCTCTTTTAACCTACAGAGGATCCAAAGGAGACAAAACAATTAGTCTAATTTTTCGATGTAACTATATGTCAATGTAAGTGTGATGTGTCAATTTCTAACCTGAGATAATGTCAACCCTTTCCTCTCATCCAAAAAGTAGTGGTCAGAGCAATTTTCTATTATATCAAACTGCTTAAACTGGTTTGAACTGTTGCTGTCTAATGAAAATTGAAAATCATTCTTCTCATGAATCCTAATAACTTCTGGATATGAAGTGCAGTCTTGGGTAGATTGCAACTCAGTCATTGGATGTGATTCAGTGCTGTGGTCACAATTTTTCAAAACTTCCTTATCAAGAAAATCAGATCCATTCTCCTCTTCAAATGTAGGTACTGAAGAAACTGCTCCTGAAAGTGATACTCCACCAAGTGTTTGGAGTATACTGGCTTTAATGCTGGAGAAAAGTTCAAAGGCAGCTTGAGGAAGGGAAAAGGAACTACACTCCAGTGGATACTTTTCATAATTCTCTCTACTACCATCACAAGTTGATAAGTCCTGATCACAAATGCGATTCTTCAGTTTATAATTCTTCAGTTTATAATATACAAGCATGCGCATAATACACATAGATGCAGAGAGATATAGAATAAAATATATTTCCCTCACCTTTCCCTTCTGATCAGAAGGTAGACTTCCATGTTCAATCATCTCTTGAGTTAGCTCCTCAACATTTGGTTCATGAAGAATGGGGGTTACAGTTGAACCTTCGTGTTTATCAATCCGAAAAATTTCATAAGGCGCAACCTGTTGGGCAAAACAAAAATCATTTACACATTACTTCATGAGTTCTCCAGCACTATATACAGCTAGAAGTCTCATTAGTACAGTATATTGAGAACAGAAAATTATGTCATACCTTGGTTGTGAAACCAGTAGCCCATTTCACCTCCACTTCACCATCATTGAAACCAATAACATTGCCAATACAGCACAGGAAAAGGTTCTCAGGGAACTCATCCTGATAACCCATTTGGTTCCTATCTTTGAGAGGAGCCTCCTCATTCAAGTCAGTCACTGACTTTGCATTATCTTTCTCAGCTTGGTAACCAAGCTGTTTTTGAGCCGCCTTGAACACAATATCACCAAAACAACAGGAGTAGTCTGGGTGCTCTACAAGTTCGTAGGCACTCACAGTTTCCTCCACTTTTTCTCCAGCCAAATTATCTGGGTTGGATATGGAAACAGTTTTCCATTGTACCTTTACAGTATGCTCCTTTGCATCAACACATTGCACAACACCCCATCTTTGACTGCTAGGCTTAAGAGGATCATACGAAGCACCTTTTTCCAGAACAAATTGATGAGGCCAAAATTCATGTGTGTTTATAACATTCACTGGCAGTAAATTCTCTGGATCTAACCCCAAAATATGTTCACCATTTTGCCACACAATATCAACTTTGGTCCTTATCTTCCTAATTATAAACACTTCCCCATTATAAGAGCTAAGGTTTCTTCTCTTACATCCTCTTGCTATACTATGCTCCATTGTATGATCACTTGTAGGTGCATCTTGAATAATCTGTTCCTTTTGGTCTGCAACTGAGAGCATGCACCAGTCACCAAGCTGCCAGTTTGCATGTGAAAAACATGACAACACAGTCAAGTTTTTGGAATCTTGCCAGCATGGGGGAGCATTCACATTCAAATTGCAACCCATGAGAACGGAAGTGATCCAGTTAACATACACCAAACCTGCTTCCACAGCACAAACAGTTCCTTCATCTTGATTGTCTCTCCAAGTGCCACATAACCATCTAGCTCTTTTAGAAGCACTTGAGGACTTAACCTTTACTCTCTGCCCCGGATAGTATGGATACTCTGAATCTTCAAAAAACTTATGAGTCAATGGTAAAAGCCTCTCTCTTTCCGATGCAATAATATCACATTTAGCTCCATCATCAAACAATACTGTCACTTTTTCCACCACCCTTTGAACCCGACCAAGCCACGGCCCCTTAATTACATAATCACCTTCTGAAATGGAGCGAATCTTCAAAAGTTTCTTGGAACTTACACTTTTTAATACTTTCCCTTGAACATTTTCCAGATCCGCAAACAGATCAACACTTGAGACCCTTCCCATCTGTCCAGATGGGTCTGACAAGGAGCAGACCACATCTCCTTGAACAAATGCTCTCTCAAATGTGAGAAAATCATCAATCTTCCCAATGCTTTCCTCCAAACTTGATAATATGCTCTGAGCATGATCACCATATAGAAAATCAATTTCTTCTTGGTCCTCACTGCTGCCACTGTCACTGAATGTCTCCCAGTCCGAATCACTGGTGAGTGCATCCATCACTTTTATGCCTGTTGTAATATTGACAGTAACATCAATTAAATTACAAGAAAATAACATGCTAACACAACAATAAGGAAAATAGAGCTGTTAGTCCATGTAGGGGAATTCTCACCTGTCTCAGAAATAGATGGAATCGAGATTAATCTGCACTTAGTAATATCTTGAGAAGAGAGGACAGACAACCTGGTAACTAAGATGCAGATGATTAATTTTTTTCCTTTGAATGAGAGTTATGCATGAAAAAAAATATATATTTCTAATCAGTTTTCCTTATTTAGGATAACCTTTCAGCAATTAGTAATTGTTTTAGACAACAAAATTTTAACATATCCACAAATGAGCTTTAACAGTAAAGAGGAATTCAAGAAAATCCTTACCTTCTCAAGCAAATTGAAGCATCAAATCCCAGGGTAAGTATGCCTCTTGATCACGATTGGGATGCCGATATTGATCTTCAAGAGATAACTGTCTATAACTCAAAATATTTCTGATTGATATAGCTTTTTGTCACGGATAGTTAGTTAGATCTCCAAAAGATGACCACTGAAACTGGAGATGTGATGCCAAAGGAGATTTGCCCTATATCTATAGGATAATAGGAGTCAATCAAGGACTCCAAAATGCCAAAGGAGATTTGCCCAATTTGGACTGGAATTTCGAAAGAAAGAAACCCTTGACAGAGTTTCCAGCAACAGAATATTGATGGACTACAATTATCAGATGATTTTTTTTTTTTTTTTTTGTGGCGTACTGGAAGGAAAATTTCTAAAATTGGAGGAAGCAGACCAATATAATTGAAAAGATGCCAAAGGGAGATTTGCCCTACAGAAAGGGTGGAGTTCCTAGAGGAATTACTCCAGAATGGTAATATTTTACAGAAGACAGCAAAATAGAAACTATTTTCATGTGTAGTTTCACCGCCAGGAATCCAACCAAAGGAAATTAACTTTTGTCAAAGGAGGTTTGCCCAATACAGATGAATCTTCAAACATAAGTAAAAGCCAGAAAGGAAGGAAACTTTCCTCTTCCAAGATGGTAAGTTAAATTGCCAAAGGAGATTTGCCCCCACAATGAATCCAAACACTCTATCAAGTCTAATTGGTATCAAGGGAGATTGGTTAATATCTAGAACCAACAAAATTTGAGAGTTGTAACCAGGAGTGGTTTAGCCATTCAACAGAGATATTTTGTGCTCCTTGATTCACAGCAAGAGGGCAAATTTGAAACACAATTGCCATTGGAAAAAGGGGTTCTATTACCAGACCATTTCTTTTGAACCTGCAACAAAAGGACTAGTGAATACTTTCTCTAACCTTTTTGAATATGAAAGGAAAATGGAAATAACAACAGAATGAGAATTGCAGATAGTCAAGCTGACTAATTTATAACATCGAATCATAGTTCAGGAGGCCCAATGAAAAAGCTGGGGTTGAGATTAAACTAGTGAACAGCTTTTAATAAATCAAATATCTTTAAATTTGCATCAAAGAAATGGAACCTAAAGGAATCACTTTGTGCTTTTATAAACAATACTAGAAATTATAAGAAAAAGAAAAAGAGAATTAATACTTTCTTAAGATTCCTTCCATCTTGTTAATCACATAGTTAGAAAATTTAAAAATAAAGTGCATTCAAATTTATGTTCTGATTTTGTACAATACAAAATCTAGTCTAGCACCCAACTTTTTAAGGAAAACATTGCATACAGCTCAGGCTCATAGGTATTTTGCATGTCAAATTTCGTTTAAAAAAAAAAACAACGATATTTTATCATCCATAGAAACAATGATATTTTATCATCCATGAAACAATCTGTAATTTCTTCTTGTCAAATAATCACAACTTTATGGCCTTTATTGGAGAATAATCCCAAAAAAAAAATCTTCAGATTTTATTGAACCTTGGAATTCACATGAAATCACTTAAAATGTAATCATGTCATATGGAAATCAATAGTATTGAATCGAACCCAATGAAATACCAAAACTATAGCATTAGCATAAGTTTACAAGAGAAAATTTTGATCTGTTAACCCCAACAAACAAGTAAATCCAAGCTAAGTTAAAAGATAAACAGGTTTAGAGCTAAGGAATGTACCTTTTGCACCTTTGGGATGGTTGGACCCATATAAGCTATAAGAGGCATAGACCCAATGACTCTAACCACCAAATGAAGGAACTTCACCAAAATTTCAATAGGCTACTTCCCAAAATTTGCTTTTGGCTTCAGAAAAACCATTTTTCTCTCTTTTTCTTAGCTAAGAAATTTTAGGTGGATATTTTTCAGACAGGCCTAGTTCCACCATCGTCCACACCAGCACAGAGGTTTGAAACCATTCAAGGGAAACACTCTTTCTTCTCTCTGTGAAATGCTAAGGCTTTGCTGAAGAAGGGAACTCTGTGTTACTGTAAGTGTAATGAATTGAGCCTTTTGCTCACAGAAATAGGAGACTATTTGAACTAACAGAAAAAGAATATACCAAGCAGTATCAGACACAAAATATTACAGGAAGACAGTTAATGTGTAATTACCTGTTTGCCCTCCTTGGATATATATCACTCAAAGTTTGATCCTCCGGCCATGTACACTTTAAATATAGCAGAAATGCAAATTGAACACAGAAAATTCGACACTATACGGCGATATTGTATGTGCCGCACTGTTGCTACACTGTATAGCACGTCTTATTTTTTTTTTTTAATTTTAGTTTTTTTTATAAATAAATTTTTTGGTTAAGTATGTGCAAATATCTGGTGAATCAGGTATAAATATCTGGTGAATTTAGTTCATTATCTTTTTTTTAGAAATAATTTTTTTGGTTAGGCATGTGCAAATATCTCGTGATTTCAGTTCATTATGTGGTGAATGAGTTTTTTTGAGAAATAAATTTTTTGGTTAAGTATGTGCAAATATCTGATGAATTCAGTTCATTATCTGGTGAACGAGCTTTTTTTGAGAAATAAAATTTTTCGTTAAGTATGTGCAAATATCTGGTGAATCAGCTACAAATATCTGGTGAATTCAGTTCATTATCTGGTGAATGGGTTTTTTTTTAGAAAGAAAATTTTTCGTTAAGTATGTGCAAATATCTAGTGAATCAGGTACAAATATCTGGTGAATTCAGTTCATTATCTGGTGAACGGATTTTTTTGAGAAATAAAACTTTTATTTTTTTAAAATAGGCAAAATTAAAAAATAATAATAATAGTGCTACAGTGGCTGCTACAGTGCGTCACTGTAGCGTGATATCGCGTATTTGATGTCGAGCCATGTGTTCAATTAGCACGACTCTAAATATAGCAGACAAACATGTTATTTGTACACTCGATACTTGATTACCCTTAAAAAAAACTGACACTTGATTAATGGTATATAAATATCGGGTTTTTTAACCTGTGCAACTTTGCACATCTTAAAAAACCAAAAGTAGAAATATTGTATTAGAAGTTGTGTATTCAATTCATTGAAAATTAAAAAGCCACTCTTTTCAATATAATATTTCTTTTTTATGCTTCCTTAACATGTACAAAGTTGTACATGTTAGAAAAATCCTATAAATATTAATTAATGATATTCAAGTGGATGGTTAATAAGTTGATTCATACTAAACATTATATGTATATATTTTTTGACAAGACTAAACATTATATTTAATGTTAGTGGGAGAGAATGTTATTATATTTTATATATAAAGTATGAATACATGTATATGTATATAAATATGAATAAAATGACATTTATATTATATTTTAAATATTTAAATAACATATCTTATAATTCTGTCACAAAATTTTCCCTTGTCGTTCTTAGCCTCTTCTTTTTCCTTTCTGATGTGGTTTCATAAATGGATTATTGAATGCTACAGACCTAATTATAGGATTTGACAATTAACTCTATTTGAGTCTCTCTCTCTTTTTTTTTTTCCATACTCAATTTATTTGACTCTTATTAACCCATGATGTGGCATTGCAGATTAATACCAAAGACGTTTGTTTGTTTTTTTTTTTTTTTTTTTTTTTGGGTTAACTTGCTAGGAATTTTGAAAAGAGATAAATCGTTGAGAAAAAGTTGAAATGTTTTTGTTAGTTTATTATCATTTCTTGGGATATGTTAGTTTTATTATTTTCATAAAACTTAATATTGCATTGCATAATATAACAAAATATTACTGGCTAAACTCGATTTTCTCTTTTAAGGACGCTTTTAAAATAATCTAAAATAATCACTTAAAGCAAAAACCAAAATGTTTAAAATGTTCTTATTGAGTACACCAAAATAAAAAAATTTGTAAAAAGAATTTTTAAAAAATTAAATGAAAGTAATTTTTTTTTTGGAATCCATTGTAATTAGGGCCTTTGGCTCCTTAGTAGACCCATGGAATATGCACAAGCTTAAATCCTTTGGATCCACTATGAAACTAATCTCCGCTCGAGTGTTTAATTACAGTTAGGGCTCGTTTGGTGGTCAGTATAAGAGAGACATGATAAGATAAACTATTATACCCTGTCTGAAACTATTGTTTGGTGAGCCAACATGATAGGATAAATCAATCCTGTCACTTATCATATCTTGTCCATCTAGTTAAAATTATATCATGAGGGAGGGATATGTTAGAACTCAACAGGATAGGATAGAGTGATTTAAGGTATAATAAAATATAAAAATATTTTATATACAAAATAAATAAATTTTATAAAATAATAATTTACAGTATAATAAAATATAACATGATTAAAAAAAGGTATAATAAAATAAAAATATTTAAAATATTAATAATAAATTTTAAAAATTATTTCTATTTTACCACAAGGCTAATTTTCTTATTTTATATTATTTTAAAAACTGAAAAATATAAAATGTTATTCTAATAATTTACCTATATGTAAAATAAAAACAAAAAATGAATATTTAAAATTATAAAAAATTAATTTAAGTTAAACAATATTTTAAACTAAAAATGCATAATCATTTTGTACCATGACTTTTCAGTTTTCACTTACGGGAAATATTTTTTTGACAACTGAAACGAACACAAAACTTTGATAGGAAAGCTTACTTTGTTATTGGATTAGGTGAAAAAAATTAAAAGAAAGTATTAAAAAATGTCATGTGTATCTTTATACGGTGTAGGTGTTCAAATTGGGTGTATAAATAACACACCTTCGTTAGACAGAAGGCACTTTTGACACTTACCAGTCAATACACCATATAATTTTATAAATTTCGCCTTGCTTTAAAAAAAAAAAAAAACATAATTTTATAAATTTGTTCTCGCGTCCATTTGAATTGGAGAGAGTTAGCAATGAGGTTCATGTCTATCTTCCTCTTATTACTTTTTTCACCTACTAATTTGAAACTAGTTGACATAAAATGATACAAAAGAAGTAAGACTGGTACTCAAGAGAGTCGTTGACCAGTGTGCACGAGACTTCCACCTAGTAGAGTCTGGAGAGAGTAAATATATGTAGTCTTATCCCGTCTGTTTCTAATATTTAAACCCGTGACTCTCTTCATCATAAGGCAGCAACCTTATTGTTGTACCAAGGATCACCTGTAAGAGACTAATACACATAAAATGAATTTTGGATGGACTTGCACATGTAAATAGTCGCACCATGTACAGGGAAGAAGGTATTCTATACAATATTTTGCTGAGTCTCGAAATTGTTTTCATGGGAACAACAATCAAATAATCTCATACTTGTTACCAGTGAGCCATTTGGTTTGCTCTTCTTAAAGCAGGACAGTGTCTTCATCATTATTTCCTATGAATATGATGATCGGTGTTTCATTAATCACTAAGAAGAACCAAAAAAAAATTAAAAAAATCTAACTGCATCAAGTCTCAATACTGTTAATCATCTTGAGGGAAAACAAAATTAGATCCAAGTGTCACCAGAAGAAAGGAAATGTATACGACATTTACTATCTGTTGATTGAAGCAGTAAATTGCTGACATTATCGGTGGAGTCACTTACTTCTTTTTCCAATAAATTCCAAATATTAATCGAATCTCACAAAACGTGTACCATAAAAGAAAAAATAGAGCTATACAGGAAAGCCATCCACAATCACTTTTTTTTTTTTTTTTGTGGAAACGCTATTATAACATGTGTCAAGATGTCAAGAAGTAATTTAAATTGTTAAAGCAACATAAGTTGTCATATTACTGCCATTGATCAATCTCTTTATATGCTTTAGTGATAAAAGCACTAAATTTTCTGATTATAATTAGCAAATTCTAGCCATTAAGAAAGGTTATCTCAAGTTTATTCTCCTGGATATCCTTTTCAACATATGCTACTTTTTTAGCCAAAACAAAGAATATCCTTGATGCCTCAAAACTGAATGGGATAGTTTTGTATAGAAATGTAGCATTAGCATGATATGAAGAGAAAGGGGCAATTTGTTAGGCATGTTTGTAGAGACAAGTAAGTGATTCAACCTTTTTTCCTAATAGTAGACAGTATATGCTACATAGACAATTTTCTTTACAGAAAACAAGCAGAGAGAATATTAGGAGCCAAAGCCAATCAGTTTAGTGCTATAGTATGTCTGATGAAATAAAAGACAAGAAATATTTCTTTTACTAGTTTCCATTGTTTAAAGAATGTGAATAAGCACTAAGACACTGTCTAGTTGGAAAAATAGAACAGGCCACTTACTGAAAGTGACCAACTCCTAACAACTATTCTCATTTACTATAATCATATAGAATTTTAAACAGTTTCTTTTCTCTTTTTGTTGGGTGGATTCCAGATTGAAAGTTCTTTTTGTACTATGTTATGTATATGTCCTAGATTTGATTCCAAATTCCAGTGACCCTTTGATAATTGCTAGAGGACCAAGTTATGGAGATATGAAGTTTCTTCTTCAATAGCCAGTCATTTAAAAGTACCACTTTGTGAAAATGTTTTGGACTTCTGATGTTACAAGTATAACACACTTGTTTATGCACAATCAATTTTTTTTTTTTTTTAGTTCAAATCAGCTACCATGCTGCTCAAGTTTCCTTGTTGAACAAAGACAGAAAAACCAAATACTAACTGCTTGATTAATTAAAACCCTGCAGGTTTATTGTCAATAAGAAATGCACCACAGGAAGTTCTTGTTTTGTAATTGCTATCATCCTCAAGAAGAAGAATGCTATGTGACCAAACCACAGTTCATAAGTTTCTTTCAAACGCCAGAACATGAACATCATTTGGAAACAACAACAACAACAACAACAACAATGCTTGGAGTGTTATCAGAGGTTTTTTTTAAGTGTATGCAAAAGCATTAATATTTTTTTTTGTTACCATATTATAAGTGTAAGTATCTATTGCCTTCACCGATGACTAATCTCTATCGGGACTTGACTGACCATCTTTAATAGGTCTCCCTAATCACGTCTTTTTTTTTTTTTTTTCTCATTCACAATGCTCGAGTAGAAGTTTTTAAATTTTAGTTTGTCTAAATGGTATTACTCACTTTAAGGTCAGAACTTCGACAAGTCTTTCATATGGTTATGGTGGGGTATCTCTCAAATATTTTTTGGGCAGTGAGGGCTGCAATATCCAAATATGACACTGCCACGTTAGGCAAATTAGACGATTAATTGCAACCTTCATATGCTCCACTTTTGTCAAAAAAAACTATATTTTTATCAATGCTCATGGATCTGCATTCTGCAGTGTATGTGCACTATATTTCTTGCCCCCAACTTTGGCTCTGGCGCATTAACTTATTTGCATAGTGGATCACTTCCATTTAACAATTTATCTAGGCCAATTTGCATTTGGGTAGGTACATATAAAAACACAAGTAATCCCTGGGGGTACAAGCTCGAATATTCACATACTCATTCCTCTAGCATCAAATTTTTTTTTTGGGGGGGGGGGGGGGTCATGCAATATAGGTCGTAGAATATGATGTCAATTTTCAAGGAATATGGTGAAAGCTCCACATTGGTAGGCTTTACAGCACGATTTGAGCCACCACCTTTGAACCATTATAATTAAAAATCAACCTTGATGACAAACGCAACATATAGGGTCGTATAGAGTAATAAACTGTTAACTTGGACAATGGACATGCGGAGCCAATAATTTGACATGAGGGGGCCAAGATCAAATATATATAACATCAAATAACAATAGAAAAAATTAACTAACACATAAAGGCAAACTATATGAATCAAATAGAATCAAATGACACCAATGATAAAAAGCATAAGAAGCATCACCTTATTAAGAGTATATGTAGATACTTTAATAGCAAATGACACCAATCATTTTTTTTGGTAAACCAGGGTATCCTCTGGCCAGGAGCCAGAGACTAATCCCTCGAGGTACTGAGATCCATTTAAGGGGTTGACCTCTCCCAACAGATGCTCTTCCATACGCATGAGCCAGGAATCGAACCCCTGACCACATGCTTAAGGAGCTCAGTTATCTACCAACTGTGCCACATCA
The DNA here is from genome assembly GCA_035048595.1 of Echinosophora koreensis. Lineage (NCBI taxonomy): Eukaryota > Viridiplantae > Streptophyta > Magnoliopsida > Fabales > Fabaceae > Echinosophora > Echinosophora koreensis. The sequence goes on along the minus strand of JAPCYP010000025.1, from coordinate 1,460,147 downwards.
TGTTGGTCATGACACCAATCATTATTTAATAGTATGTAATTTTTGTTAAAAAAATAGCATGTAATTTTATGAAGTTACTAATTAATAATATATATAATATAATAATAATAATAATAATAATAATAATAACTCATTTAGAGTTGAGGGGGCCATGGCATCCAAAGGCCCCCTCTCCCTCCGCCACATATCACAACTTGGCACGTTTCATTTACAGTGAAGTTAAATGCTTTTGTTCATGAAAATCTGGTTGCAGAGAACAAAAAATCACATCAATAGGAGATTTTGTGCATTTCCCCTTCTTCCATTTTGTGCAATTTGTCTGACGCTCAAAAATAAAAAAATCACTTAATTCTTTCCCTTCTTCCTTTTTGTGCAAATTGCCTCACGATAAGTCTTACTAATGCAGATAATGGGCATTCACGTGTCAGTTTTGGCTGTGTTTGATGTTTGTGTCTGTCATAGAAAACTAGAGACCGGTATTATTAAACTCGGACCGGACCGGTCGGTTGGACCGGTTCGGCCGGAAACCGGACCTATGGCCGGTCCGGTCACCATATCAGACTGGATGAGCTTCTGAGCCGGTCATGATGTCATCGAACCGCGGTTAAACTGGATAGAATCGGCTGAACCAGTCAGGGTCGAACCGTCGAGTTGACCAAAGTCGTCCACATGCCTGCATGCCGCCGCAAGTCCGCTCGTCCGGATCAGAAAATTTGAAATTTCATGCGAAATTGCAAAAGTTGGCATCAGGAAGGGTCGAACCCAACCCAGCCCCCAACGTTAATAGCAAGGAGTATTACCGCTAGGACATTCGCTTGAGTTGTAATATTTCTGACAAATATTATATATATTAATAACTTAACTATAAAACTTATATATATTTAACATATACCGATTCAAACCGGGACCGAGTCAACCAATGACCCTCGGTTGAGCCAGTGACCCATTAACCTAGTGCCCTGACCGAGTCAATCATCGGTTCGGTTTTAATGACATTGCTAAAGACACTAGCCGGTGAAGGTGGAAATGTTATACTACTAGTGGTGGAAATTTCCACTGAAGTGCTTGCACAACATAAATGCTTGTGCAAGAAAACATCACCTAAAAGTGGCTCTAAAATGTACTGTATCAGTCACAAAGAAAAATAGAGTAAAACCCAAATCAGAAATGCTAGTAAAACACTTGTTTCAACATTCTCTTTGATATACTCTCTTTATACTCAATAGATCATATGGACTTGCTTTTTATGTGATTATTTTTATATTTGATTTTTAATAGTAATTTATATTAATAAATTGAAGAATCTTAAAGTAAAAAACAAAAAACAAAAATAATTATAAATTTAAAATCATTTTAAAATAAAAAAAATTTATTAGCTACCGAAATAGCTACCAACATATCGGTCGCTAGGTTTAAATAACAGTCATTAATAAAATATTTTTTTAAATTAATTATTGTTTCGGTCGCTAAATTGAATAATTTAACCAACGTTAGCGACCGAATTGGCGATTGAAATTCGGTCACCAATTTTGGTTAACCAGAGCAGGCGACCAACCCATTTTGTGACCGAATTGTATTATTTTACGACCGAAAATTCGGTCACTATATTCCGACCAAAATGTAAATTCAGTCACTAAGACCAGGTTTTCTGCTATCCCCATATTTCGGTTGCTAATTCGATCGCTAAACAACCAATTTTTTGTAGTGTGTGATAAGTTATAGATTTCAAGTCAACGATGGTTACTAAGAAACTAACTAGTACATGAAACTAACTATACAAACTAATGTGGGTTCAATTCAAGAAAGAAGTTTGCCCAACACAACCTTATGTCCTTAATGTCCTCATCAGAGAGTGGAGTCGGAGTGTCGAACATCTGCACATTCAATTAACATAAGATATACCTTATAGGTAATCAACTAAAATAAAATATAATTAATCTATTTTTATTACAAATTTTGTTACTTAATTACCTCCCTCCATCCTTTCAGTAATACTGGCGGAGACAATATCAAGCATCCACTTCATTACGTAATATCCATACTCCCATTCGCCCTTTTGCTTATGAGACTACAAATGAGTGCGAAGTATCCACGTAATATACACTTTTTTTACCATGTTATAAGTGCGAAGTATCTACTGGCTTCGCCAATGATTGATCTTTGTTAGGGAACTTGGTTGGCCACCTTTAGTGGGATCTCCCCACCCAACCATTTTTTTTTTCATCCATAAGGTTTGAACTCGAAAGTTTGCTTAAGGGATCTGAACCCAGTTTTACTAAGAAAAAATACACGTATGTCAAATACATATCTATTTTTTGTGCTTTCTGCCCCCGCCAAAAAACAAATAGTGGGTCATTGGTTGGCTAATGTCATTTAGGAAAACACTAGATTTTAGTACCCGTGCAAATGCACGGGTAAAATCTCTATTAAATAAATTTTTTTTTCAAATTTTATAATATTGATGATATTGATAATTAAAAAAATTACATTATTATAAAAAATATATAGACAATATTATGTGTACATTAATTTTTTTTATGATAGTGTAGAAAAATTTATAGAATGAATATTTTTAAACAATGCATCACTATATAATTACCAAGGAATATAAAAATCGTTAAACTAATAGCATGTACAATTTAATTTTTTCTTAATACATATAAACTTAAAACTTTATTATAACAATATCGACATTATACTTATTACTTTAATTTAATGTATATTATTTTCATTATCATAATTATTATTATTACTATCACAAATAAAATTATTTTCATTATTACTCCATGTATCAAACTCCAAATCAAAGTAGGTGGCTTGCTGGCAAAATAAGGTAACGTCACCTTTTTATTCATACAACATATTCAAAATTATACTCTGAAACCATTTTTATGTTTTCCTAACCGCTTCTCAAACCGAACCATTATGCCACAATGTTCGCAACACCGGTTCATTCCTCCAAAGTCCAGACAATCTAGAAAAAAGTTTAACAAATCAATCAACATGTAAAAAATAAAAAAGTGGCAAAATAAATTAAATTAAAATATGCAAATAGACAATAATTACTAAATAAATATATTCAAGTTCATCTTCAACAAATAAAGGATTCTCTCGATCATGAACTTGAAAATCCATTTTTATAATTTCAATAACAATGAACCAATTAAATAAAAAACTTAAATGCAAGTGGGAAAAAGTTACACAATAATACAAATAAAATAACAATTTATATTACCTGGACGGATTGTGAAATTAACATTCTTTCTTCTACATAATATATCCCCATAACTCACTTGGGTTGGTAGACTATGTTGTTGACATTTTTTTTTTATGTTGTTGACATTCCACTTGACTTAAAAAATCTAAATCTATTTGTTTTTTTAAAAAAATAAAGCAAAATTTTTTAAATATAAACAAAGTATTCGAAGACAAAGTTAATTAGTACATTCATATTACCCTTTTAAAAATATAATTAAATATTAAATTAGAAAATAAATAATAAAAAATAAATATATGATCCCCTAAAATCCAAGACTAATAATTTTTAGAACTACACAATTAATAAAGGTTGTAAAAAATACTTAATGAATATTTTACATATTAAAAATTAAACATTGTATACAAATAAAGTCCAAACAAAATATATTAAATAATTATATTATATCTATTTATTAAAACAAAACAATTCTACTATGGAACTATTTTTATGCTCTCCTGACTGCTCCTCAGACCAAATCATTGCCCCACAATGTTCACAACACCGGTTCATTTGTTCAAAGTCTATACAATCTAGAAAAAAGTTTAACAAATCAGACGACATGTAAAAAATAAAAAAAGTGGCAAAAATAAATCAAATTAATATTTGTAAATAGACATTGATTACTAAATAAATACCTTCACGTTCATCTTCAACAAATAAAGGATTGTCTCCATCACGAACTTCAAATTTCATTTCTATAATATCAAAAAGAATGAATCAATTAAATAAAAAACTGAAATGTAAGTGGAAAAAAAGTTATACAATAATACAAAGAAAATAACAATTTCTATTACATTGACAGAATGTGAATTTAACATTATTTATTCTACGTAGTATATCCCAATAACTCACTTGAGTTGGTAGACTATGTTGCTGGCATTCCATTCGACTTAAAAAATAATCTAAATCTATTTGTTTTTTTAATAAATAAAGCAAAAAAATTAAATATAAACAAACTATTCAAAGACAAAGATAGTATATTCACACTACCCTTTCAAAAATATAATTAAATATTGAAGTATAAATAAAAAATAAAACTTAAATAAATGGCCCCTAAAAACCAAGACCAATAATTTTTAGACTACACAATTAGTAAAGGTTGTAAAAGATACTTAATAAATATTTTACATACTAAAAATCAAATATTATATACAAATAAATTTCAAACAAAATATATTAAATAATTATATTCATATCTATATATTAAAACAAAACAATTCTACTCTGAAATCATTTTTATTTTTTCCTGCATGGTCTTCAACCCAACCATTGCGCCACAATGTTCACCACACCGGTTGCATCCATTAAAAGTCTAGACAATCTAGAAAAAGTTTAACAAACCAGTAGACATGTAAAAAAATAAAAAAAGTGGGATAAATAAATTAAATTAATATATGCAAATAAACATTGATTTCTAAATAAACACTTTCACGTTCATCTTCAACAAATAAAGGATTCTCTCCATCATAAACTTGAAAATGCATTTATATAATATCAATAACAATTAACCAATTAAATAAAAGTCTGAAATACAAGTGGGAAAAAGTTATACAATAATATTAACAAATTTTTATTACCTTAACAGATTATGAAATTAACATTTTTTCTTCTACGTAGTATATCCTCATAACTCACTTGGGTTGGTAGAATATGTTGCTAACATTACACTCGACTTAAAAAAATCTAAATCTATTTGTTTTTTAAGAATATAAAGCAAAAAAATTAAATATAAACAAAGTATTTGAAGATAAAGTTAGTACATTCACATTACCCTTTCAAAGACATAATTAAATATTGAAGTATAAAATAAATAATAAAACATAAATAAATGGTCCCCTAAAAACCAAGACCAATAATTTTTAGAACTACATAATTAATAAAGGTTGTAAAAAATACTTAATAAATATTTTACATATTAAAAGTTAAACATTGTATACAAATAAAATGCAAACAAAATATATTAAATAATTATATTTACACAATAAAAATTAACCATTTAAATAAAAGTCTGAAATGCAAGTGGAAAAAAGTTATACAATAATACAAACAAAATAACAAATTTTATTACCTTGACGGACTGCGAAATTAACATTTTTTCTTCTACGTAGTATTTGAAGATAAAATTAGTATATTCACATTACCCTTTCAAAGACATAATTAAATATTGAAGTATAAAATAAATAATAAAACTTAAATAAATGATCCCCTAAAAATCAAGACTAATAATTTTTAGAACTACATAATTAATAAAGGTTGTAAAAAATACTTAATAAATATTTTTCATATTAAAATTTAAACATTGTATACAAATAAAATGCAAATAAAATATATTAAATAATTATATTTATACAATAACAATTAACCAATTAAATAAAAGTCTGAAATGCAAGTGAGAAAAAGTTATACAATAATACAAACAAAATAATAATTTTTATTACCTTGACGGACTGTGAAATTAACATTTTTTCTTCTACGTAGTATATCCCCATAACTCACTTGGGTTGGTAGACTTTGTTGCTAACATTACACTCGACTTAAAAAAATCTAAATCTATTTGTTTTTTAAAAATATAAAGCAAAAAAAATTAAACATAAACAAAGTATTTGAAGATAAAGTTAGTACATTCACATTACCTTTTCAAAGACATAATTAAATATTGAAGTATAAAATAAATAATAAAACTTAACTAAATGATCCCCTAAAAACCAAGACTAATAATTTTTAGAACTACATAATTAATAAAGGTTGTAAAAAATACGTAATAAATATTTTTCATATTAAAAGTTAAACATTGTATACAAATAGAAGGCAAATAAAATATATTAAATAATTATATTTATACAATAACAATTAACCAATTAAATAAAAGTCTGAAATGCAAGTGGGAAAAATTTATACAATAATACAAACAAAATAACAATTTTTATTACCTTGACGGACTGTGAAATTAACATTTTTTCTTCTACGTGGTATATCCCCATAACTCACTTGGGTTGGTAGACTTTGTTGCTAACATTACACTCGACTTAAAAAATCTAAATCTATTTGTTTTTAAAAAATATAAAGCAAAAAAAATTAAATATAAACAAAGTATTTGAAGATAAAGTTAGTACATTCACATTACCCTTTCAAGGACATAATTAAATATTGAAGTATAAAATAAATAATAAAACTTAAATAAATGATCCCCTAAAAACCAATACCAATTATTTTTAGAACTACATAATTAATAAAAGTTGTAAAAAATACTTAATAAATATTTTACATATTAAAAGTTAAACATTGTATACAAATAAAATACAAACAAAATATATTAAATAATTATATTTATACCTATTTATTAAAATAATAATAAAAAACACAATATGATTATGCCTTTCACCATTTTACTGTTCATATACAGTAAAATGGTGGATATGGCTTAGTAATATAATAGATCTTTTCAGTAGCACGACATGATAATCAGAATTTTGGTAATCTTTGCATTACAGATACAGAGGGCCAAAATGCAATCAAAATTGAGTAACTTTACGCAATTACAAAGGAGGTAATGTTTCAGACTTCTCAAACCCAGTAGTTAGTGCATCCACTGTGACTTGCATTTGAAAAATGTCATTAAGATATTGAAAAATGGCAACAAAAGAGGAAATCCATGGTTACCTAAGCCTTTGTTCATTGCAAAATAAAGTTAGGGTTATATTTGGTCGTCCACTATTATTAGTAAAATAATAATCATTTCCACTGAATTTTTGAACCACTAGCAGGATAGTGCTTCTTAAATATTCACAACCAAGGTGGACTTCTACACATGCATTTGGTAAGAATTGCCTTTTTTCTCTTTTTTAAAAACTGATCGATTATTTAATCGGTGAAGGTATTGGTTCAAGATTCAATGGTTCAATCATAGTTGAATCGTTGAATCATGACCGGACTGGTGATAATTAAATATATATTATATCAAGTAATAAATTTAGGAAAAATCAAATTTTAAATCAATATAAAATAATTATATTATATATTTTATAAGATAAAAAAATCAACAAAGAAGGAGAAATAAAAAAATCATGTATACGTATTTTTATAACTTGTCACTGGATCTTTATTTGACAAAAAAAAATATTTTTATATTTTAAAAACAAAAATTTCAAAAATAAAAAATGACTAATTCAAACCGGTTCTCACCACAGGTTTTTTACGGGTTCAATCGGTTCTAAAACTAGTCGATTTTTTTCGATTGAACAGACCAAACATCTGACAAGTTCCTGGTCTAAGCAATCGAACCAGCCGGTTCAATCCGATTTTCAAATGTATGATTTTTCTGCATGGAAAAACTGTTATAAATGTTATAATGTGAAAACACTATCATATTTATTAATAACTGGTAATTCTTCTGTAAGTTTAATCAACAAAACAATAAATATTAATTTATGCCCTTTTAAAAAAGTTAAATGTTTTCAAATAAAATTAAATTAATGTTAAAACAATATTATTTATAAAATTTATGCAAAAAGAATAAAAAAATAATAAATATATATTTTTAAAATAAATGTTACCCTTAATTTGAAAACCAAGGATTTGTTGATGTCTTGATGATATCATGATATTATCTACCATTTTACTATTTAATGAATTTTGATGTATATCATATACGTGGAAGAAAACTATGATCACATATAGAGATGTTTCCTCTCTCTCTCATGTGTTGATTAACATGAAATCCCTTGCTCAGGAAAACATTGAGGATTGATACAAGTCTAATCAAAACCCACCATATGAACCATCAAATTAAAAAGATATCCACAGAAATGTGCACAGTGAAATGGTCACATGTAACAGAAGTTCATCGCAATCTCAACCATTTATGATAGTAAATTACATGACAGCAAACTTCATATATATATTTTTTAAATGTTTCATAATTTTATATAATATATAGTGGGAAGAAGTGGAGTAGCTGTTGCAAGAAATAATTCATTAGCAAAAGCATAATTAAACCGAAAGTGGGAGCGGCGGAAGTGCTTTACATTATGCCATGTCCTTGTATGTAGTTAGAGGAGATTGATAGATGACAAAGAAAGCAAATCCACTTAATTAGAATTACTTTGTTCCATGGAGGGAGAAATATTCTTCCAAGAATTAACCCTTGCAACGACCCACACAACACACAGAAAAGTTACCCATGAGTTGGAAAATGAAAAGAAGGGAAGAGTAAAAAAAAGGGGGCTATAACATGGGCAAAATAAACTTTATTGAATAATTGAAATTTTATATAAAGTTCATATAACAATATATATTGACCTCTCCTTATCTAAATAACATCTTGATTTTTCACCAATTTTGATTTTTCTCAACATTTAACTAGGTGAAAATACTCGGATAAAGTGATGAGAACAATTTTCAGAATCATGTGAGATCAATTAACATTTATCATAATTTATAAGAGATCATGTTCAAATATTTATATATAAAAGTTGAAGTACTGAAAAAACAACCAAAAATATTCACTTACCAGATTTATATTGGTAAGTTTAGTCCACCATATATATATATATATATATATATTTGGTTAAAGTAATATTTTGGTCCCTATACGTGACATGAATTCTCGATTTGGTCCCTATACATGAAAAATTATTAAAATGGTCCCTATATGTACAAAAAGTCCCCATTTGGTCCCTGTCGTACAAAATTTTAGGGACTGATTTAATAATTTTTTGCTCGTATAGGGACCAAATGGAGACTTTTTGTACGTATAGGGACCATTTTAATAATTTTTTATGTATAGGGACCAAATCGAGAATTCATGTCACTTATAGGGACCAAAGTATTACTTTAACCTCTATTTTTTTATCCGTAGTTAATGATTTTTGTATAACAAAATGGGGATATGGTGTCCCATTTATTTATTTTTTAGTGTATTTTCGAGGAGCGTGTATATAAACAGGGGCGGAGGGGGGGGACCAAGGAATGCCATGGCCCCCCCTCCCCATGTTGTCATCTTATATATATATATCACAATTGTTTATATTAAAAAAAGAAATTGATAAAAATAGACCACATATGATAATAGATGATTTTTTACTTTATGAAATGTCGTGTGTACAATTGAAGAAGTGAATATTTTAGATATAAATCTATTTGAGTAATTTATATTATATTAAGTTATTATGAAATTTGTATCATATAATTTGTTTTTATATATTAGTTAATTTTTTATGAATTAAAGTAGTATATACTTTCAGTGTAAAAAGATTTACACTGACATCCGCTAACATTTTGATATGTGTGCTTTTATTTTAATAACTATGAGAGAGAAATAACAATTACTCTGATTTGTCAAGATATCATTGGATATTTGCATTAAAAAAATTACACTGACACTGTATAAAAATTAATTAAACTTATTTTTTATTACTATTTCATGTTATCTAAATTAGATTTTGGCCCCCCTCATCGAAATTTTCTGGCTCCGCCCCTGTATATAAAGAATATAAAAAATAAGTGAGAGATAGAGATAAACATATATAATATTATATATGGTGTTCAAAATTTGTTGTTCAAATAACATAACCCTTTACGAAGAACTTAAACTGATGATCGTGTGTGTGTATGGGAGAGAGGGGTCCATGCAGAGCATATTCATGAATATTAAGTTTCATGGTGGGAAAGCCTCAAGACAGTATAGGTTTTCGGGGTCTATTCTAGGCAATGCGCTAGTAGTGGGAAAGAAAAGGGCTGAATTGTGTTATGGGCAACGGGTAAAAACGCTGCTCATCCTAATCAAAGTCCAAGATCAACCATGGGAATAAAATGTTTGTTCCCGATATGTTTGAATCGGAAAATGAGATCAAGTATAAACAAATGATGAAAATTATATAAATATAACTTGAATCCTAATGTTTTGAATAGGAAATTGTGGAAAATGTAAAGTAAGTTTGGATATATACTTGTGTTGTATTGACGATGGACTAGTATTGACAAAGTGTGAATTTTCAATTCGGATAAAGGGGTGGCCAGCAATTAAAGAGATGTCCCCAGACCGGCAAATTCATTGAAGCCTCTGAAAAAGAGTATCTTAACAGATTCGTCATTCATAAAAAAGCTTGTGTTGTCTTATCCACAATAGCAAAACATATATATCAGGAATGGCAACAGGGCGGCTTGTGCTTTTCTGCCTTTCCTCCTTTCTGTCACGATACATATAGATTTCTTTTCATTGTATTTTGTGATAATCAATTTAAATAAATAATTATTATAAGAATGATACTGTATTAGGTGAGAACTCCTCTTTATTATAAGAAATAAGAACTAACAATAAAAGCAATAGAATCATAAATAAAAAAAATTAACGGATTTGATTAAAATGTTACTCTAAAGTCATATGCTCCATCCTGTCCTCCCTTTCACCCCTCTCTTTCAATCCAGAACGGTACTGCCTCCTTGAATACGCATGAAAGTTACGTCTCTAATCCTCTGGACTAATTGAAACAGGATTGTTTTTTCTGTGAACCAAAATTTCTCAATTATTCATAGGTAGAAAAGTGAGGACCAAGCTGCTGCTTCTTTTTTTTTTTTTTTTTTTTTAACTATTATTATACATAAGAACCATGGCGTGAAGCAAATTTATATATTTATACAGGATCCCACCGCACCTCCGCCGTGTCGCTGCCGAGACGCGTCCTCCTCTCCACCACCGCACCTCCATCATGTCTGCGAGGCCTCCGCCGCTGTCAGCCACAAGAAGCGGCTTCTCCTTTCTCTCCGCCATAGATTTGAAAAATATAAAATATAAATTTTTGTCTCGTGTGTGGGGGTGGGGTTATCAAGTTTCGAAAATTTTAGTACGAGAGTGAGAAGAACATATCTGAATAATTAAATCATACATGAATGATCAACATCAGAAATTCATGTGATCAATTTAAAAAGATCACAATTCTGATCATTCATGTGTTCTTCTGAAATCCGAAAGTTCAAATTTACTCCTCTCACTCATAAAAACACCACTCTCACTTAGTTGACACCTTGGTTAATCATGTATAAATTGTTGGTTAATTCAGTTCATTGTATGGTTAATGGGTTATATGAAACTTATTTTATATAATCATGTAAATATTTGGTTAATCACATGCAAATATCTAGTTAATTCAGTTTTTTATATGATTAATAGATCATCATAAATTAACCAAATATTTACACGTGATTAACCATATAATGAACTGAATCAACCAAATATTTGTACCGATTAACTAAGGTGTCAACTTTAGGTGTGCAAATATCATTACTCATATATTTATACCCTCCCTACGCGCAGAGATCCCCATATAAGGCAAGGTATGCAACTTGACATATCAACCGACAACCAGAGTATTGGAATACTGGAACTAGTATTTCGACCGAGTTGTCAGAAGATAATTACTGAATCAAAAATCTCGTATTCATACATACAATCTACAGTCAGAAAACATACCCCTCGAAAGAAGACTAAAATTTGCAAACAATAAGAGCAAACTATCTTATCAACCAATCCATTCATATCAAAATTTTAATTCAAATGATGAGGCAGCGAAGGATTTTTCAAGCTGAATCCCAACAGAAACGTGTTTACGATACAAAGGAACCCTATATTATACTTGAAAAGTGGCCTGGTTAGGAGTTGATCTCAAGATCAAACAATTCCCCAAGACTTGGTACCGCTTGAGTTAAAGTTCTTTGACCCAAAAGAAACTTGTTTCAATCCTTTAAGAGATTTCTACAAAGAACACAGTAACACACATGCAGATCCAGCACTTAGGTCCATATATATCAAGACACTGCTGTCAGCAATACTTCATTTCTGTCACATATGCATTTAACTAACAATAAGAATAAATTACAGGAGCCAATATTAAATTTCTTGAGACCTTGAAACCTGTTTAAGAATCAATGGATTTATGTTCAAACATTGAACCACTAAATATAACATTACAAAGGGGGGAAAATCTTTGTAATCAATGCTAAAAACCTGCCTACAGATTGGATGGATGACAATTTCTGCCTAACATGAATTTCCAGATGCAAATGGAGCCGATCAGGTATACAATCATGCTCATTACATGGCATCCAACTGCTAAAACTCATTGAGACACACAGATGGCATTTACTATCAACAGTCAAGGTGGTACATTCTCTTTAAGCAGTAACTGCAACCTTTTCCTTTTCCTGTTTCTTCTTAGCAGCTTTTGAAGGCTTTTCAACCAAGACATTTTCAGGTTTCTGAATTCCTTGAATATCAGTTATCCTTAACTTGGTCAATTCCTGGAGATGATAACCAGGCATCAATCAGATTTAATATCAACAATTTGTTATAAAACTACGTCTGATTAATAATTTATTTCCAACGCACCTGGCGATGCCCTTTGGTTCTTCGGTAATTCTTTCTTCTCTTTTTCTTAAAAATGATTACCTTGGCATCTAATGCCTGAAATAAAGGAAAAATTAGCACACATGCAAGTGCATAGAAAGAAGGAAAACAAAATATGCAGTGTGATTCAGACAAGCCAAGAAATTTTCATCATCGCATTGTATAGAAATCAAAGCTATTAGAAACAGGACAATTCTAATGCATGGATGCAAATAACAGGAATAATCACTGCCACAGGGGCCCAAAGGAGGGAGGGAGACACACAGAGACCTCGCAGGCGCGATTTAAGGTATTTGGGAGCCTAATTATGAAATGGGGTTTTATTTCTTTTTCTTACTAAATATAATAATATTGTTAATAAAGTTTACTTTTCTAACTCTGTCTATAAGTAATTAAGTATAGAAGATCATTTGAGGTGAAACAAAAGACAATTTGTAAGAATAATAACTAGCAAGTGTGCATTGCATGTGTATTTTAAAATTTAGAATAAAATCTAAAAATATATATCACAAGAAAAAATAATTAAAATTATAAACCAGATAGGATTAATTAATTTTGGTAGAATACTGAAATTTAGATTAAAGAGAATAAATGTTTAAAATTACAAAGAAGATAAGCATAATTTTTTTGATAACAGAAGATGCGCATAATTAGTTTGAAAGAGAATTTGAATTCAAAATTTTAAAGAAAATTAGAAGAGTAGTTAAGAATGACGCGTCATTCTTTGAGGGAGAGTACAACAAGAGATTAAGTCACTCCCAAGAGAGTGTATTCTAATTAAATAAGTAGAAGTGGATGACAAATAGTATAGAGATAAAATGACAGGAAAATAACAATTGTAAGAAACAATTATTGAATAGTAGTTGACTAATAAGAAAGAGGAAAAGTAGATGATTAAGATAATTAATTAGGAGTCAAGAAAGTCTAAGAATATATTGGGCCTTCAATTAGGCATTATTGTTAAAAAATATATTTTTCTTTTCCAAAATATATAATTAAATATAACATTAAAATCGTTTACAAAAAAAATATAACATTAAAAAAATTATGAGGCCTAAACAAGTTGGGGCATAAGGCAAGGGTTTATCAGCCTTACCCTCTAGCCGGCTCTGAGACCATGATAAAAGGGATCCATTATGACTATTGTATTCCAGGGTTCAATTTAAAGGAACAAAAAAGGTCAGAATGACAATTCCATCTCAAGCGTCAGGCCCTTCAAAGCTAAAATGAACATTGTCTTTAATATCTTTAAGATTATAATATAAGCAATTAAGAGACTAAATTTTTAATGTTTGGTTGTTTTAAGTTATTTTTAAGTGAGATTCAGGTGTTTTTATCTACACTGTAATGAGATTCTTGTGTTTTTTCTTCTCCACTGAGGTTCTAGAAAAAAATTTCTTTCTTCTCTCGAGTTCCTCCATGGTACCTACCTACTCATGTCTTCCATGGTCCATACACAACTTGATTTCCTCCTCCTTGTGCTCTTCCACCATGAACAATCATGGATCTTTTGTTTTTATTATATCTCCATAAAGTTCCTTCATTTGTTCATGACATTGCACAACATCATAATTAAGATTGTGAAAGATGTGTCAACTCTTTGTGGCTTACAAATCTCAGTATTGGATCACTAACTGATTATGTTCTGCTGATTCAGCAGCAGCAGTTACAACAACCTAACAGCCTAACTATAGCTATACGCATATACACTAACAAGATTTTTCAACCAGAGGAATCCATTCCATTATAATTCCAGGCAGCAAAGGTATGAATGGAAAGAAAAGAAATTGCAACCCAGATGCAACCGAAAACCGAAATGGGAATGATCATTCTATACCTATTCCATAAATTTAATCCAACTCTCATCATAAGAAAAGTAGAAAACTGGTTCTGCATACCAAATTTGCAGAAATTTAATTGAACTGGAAAGTTCCACAATCTACACTTACATGCTCCTCAACAACAGCATGAACAGCTGCATCTGGCACAGTGGGTCTGCCAATTATTGTATGACTAGCTGAGCCAACCAACAAAACTTTGTTCAGAATCAGCTGCAATGGGCAAAAAGTGCAATGGAATATTAAATCAAAGTATCAAACAGCATAAAAGATTCTATAACAAAGAAAATAAACTCTTAAATTTGGGCTTTTAGGCCTAACTCAACCCCACAAAACCGGCTTGTAAGGTGAGGATTGCCTAAGCCTTATAAGCACTAGTTACGCCATATCGCTAGTCCATGTGGGACTCTATACATAAACCACTGATTAATATAGCATACTTGTACTGATACATATACACTGCTATTACATATATTATATCTAGAACCAGAACAAACAGAGTAGTTTATAGAACTATCAAAAAATCAAAATGGTATGGAGCAATTGTTGAATAACAATAACAACATCAGAGGCCTTTCCCCACTAGGTGGAGGGAAAGTAGCACTTGTATCTGACTTAATGCAAATGCAAGTAAGCCATAGGCCTTGACCAAATAAGCATCACTTTTAAGAAAAGCTTCTTAAAAAGGAGCTGAGTAGAAACATAATTTGCAGAAGGAAGAGTACGACAACAATAGTTCCGCATGCATATTACTATCAAGAAAGCATTCAGGTAAAAAGAAAGTAAAAATTTGGATTTAAGAAAAGTTTTAAATAAAAGAGATTAATTCCTGGCACTAAACAATATTGCATCTCCAATACTAATCCAATCCAATAAGACAATAATGCCTCTCAAGTCTCAACTATTCAACACTCTGGTCGTCCCCCGCCCCGAGGGTTTACTCCCCCAACCAATCCAACAGGTCTACTAAATAAGTAAGAGACAACATCGCCAGCCTCTTAAAACAAAGGCAAATACTGTAATCGCTTATTATCCTTATCTCTATCAGTAGCACAGTATCATGTGATAGGCCCTTGACACATGATCAGGAGGGAGAAGAGAAGGAGGTTGGGAACGTGTGAAGGGAGAGGGAATGAATAACAAAATAGGGACAGGTGGCACTTGGGGACTGGGGAGTGTGATTATGTAATCATTGGGGAATGAGGTGAGGTGGTTATAAAGGGAGTGAGAGTGGAGTGAAGGGTAGGAAAATACTTATTCAGTTGTTTTAGGCGGAGAAAATATTTCTCTGAGGAGCTGAAGCTCTGGGATTACAAGGGGGTTTCCTCCTTTGTAATAGTTCTTCTCTTTTTCAATCTATCATACTGTCTTTTCCTTCTTCTTTTGAGTCGGGTTCCTATCATCATGTCACCATGAAATTAACTGGATATACACAATAAAGCTATAAGACAAGTCACACACTGATCCAGAAACACCACAGGATGAGTAACATTTTGCAAAAAACCCTCCACTTAAGGTTTTAAGTCAGGGTCCACAACCGCAATTGCAGCCGCAACATTGCAGTTTTGATAGCTTTCAATAGTCGCATTGCGACCACAACTACACCAGCAGTGGCCGCATTTTCCCGCAATTGCAACTGTGACCATAATTTAAAACCATGTCTCCACCTATAACTCAATCGCATGCATACACATCTATTAGTCAGTATACAGTAAGCAAAAGAAAAGGGTCACCAACCTTATCATTCACTTCGCAAAATTTCAATCTCTCAGTGAAAATGCTGTCCTGATTGCTCACTTTAAACTGGTGCGACCCAATCTATACCCATAAAAATAAAAAAAATAAAAAAAAATCTCAATCATCAAAATGAAACAAAAATTTGAAACATTGATAGAAACAAAAACACAATTTAGCATATTGAAAACCTGAACAACAGCAAAAACAGGCTCGTAGGGCTTAAAAACACGTTCATCCTTATCAAGGGGTCCAATCACTTTGTACCCAATAGCCAATGCTTCTGCTTCCTTCTCTTCTTCCGTATACACTTTCTTCCCCCTTGACACAGACACATCCTCATCTTCATAAATCTCTCCCTCTTCTTCTTCATCATCTTCATCATCATCATCATCATCTTCATCTTCTTCTTCATCCCCATCACTATCTTCTTCCATTTTTTTGCTGTGATCGCTTTGTTTATCGGAAGAGAAGAAGCGTAGGTGGGACCATTGTGCAAAAGCAGAGATGGGTCTGGTGAATTTTGATGTGTTGAGAAGTGGGTTTGGAAGATGAGAAGAAACAGAGAGATATTGAAGAGATGGGTTTGCGTTTCTGAAGAGAAAGGTTTTGGCTTGGCGTGTTAAAGCTTGGAGCAACCTCCTATTAGCCATGGAAGCTGTTGTTGTAGACAGTACCAAGCTAGGTTTTTTGATCCCTCGCAGGAACAGAATCACTGAAACTGTGTCTAGCACTGGTTGCTGCACACTACACACACTCACTCACTCCTTGTTTTTTTTCTAATGGGTCTAAGCCCATAAATTAAAGAACTTAAAACACAACGATGAAGGGAAGAAGCCCATGAAGCTTGATAAGTTTAATTTGTTGTGGCCCATTGGAAGTTTAGAATGTTTTTCTGTTTTAGAGTTTAATTATTATATATTGTCAGTGTAAAGATTTTACACTGTCAACCAATCAAAAATCATGTTATGAATGACTTTTTAAGGTATTAGGATAAGAGTCAAACATTTTTAATCATGTGTCAGTTTCTGATTGACTGACAATGTAAAGAATTTTTACACTGTCAGTGCATACAATTAAATCTTTTGTTTTATGTTCTTGGTTTTAATTAAAATATAGGCAAAATTGCACTTTTGGTCCCTTAAGTTATTTGTTTTGTTCAAATTGGTCCCTTAAGTTTATTTTGTGACAAATAGGTCCCATAAGTTAGGTTCGGGTTTCAAATTGGTCCTTTAAGTTTTTTTTGTGACAAACTAGACCCTTAAGTTATGTTCGGGTGACAAATTGGTCCTTTAAGATAATAAAAATAATACATTAAAGGTCTAATTTATTGGTCCTTTGACAAATTAAGGGACCAATTTGTCACCCGAACATAACTTAAAGGTCTAGTTTGTCACAAAAAAACTTAAGGGACCAATTTGTCACCCGAACCTAACTTAAGGGTCTAGTTTGTCACAAAAAATACTTAAGGGACCAATTTGAACAAAATAAATAACTTAAGGGACCAAAAGTGTAATTTTGCCTAAAATATAAAACAGGTTTGAAATTATGTTTAGATTGTTGTGTTTAAAATTATTGCTCTTATTTTAGGGTACCAATACTTTGATTAGTTATGAAAGTTTGTTAGTCAGAGTTTGCTTATTTTAAGCCTTGCTAAATTATTTTTGATAATGTTAAGGTGGGATGACATTTTCATATTCTAGAAATTAATTATTTCAAGGAAAAGTTGAATATATGGGAGAAAGGACTTGTGAAAGATGTCAGGCTTTCCTCCATTACAGGCCTATGCGCATGGCAGTGTATTTTGTTGTTACACACTATGAAGTGGTTTTAATTTTACCAGACCACAAATTATTAATTCCACCTTCCATTCACCTTCAAAAAAAAAAAAATTCCTAAAATACCCTTATAATCCCAACCCTTTATCCCCTCACCTGTTTTACTCTTCCCTCACTCTTTTGTTTTCTTTCTCTATCTATTCTCCTCTCACCTCCCACCTCTCACCACACCACCCTCCACACTTGAAGGGAATTGAGCATCCTTTGCATCATTAAGCTTGGTGTATGAAGCGACGATGATCACGAAGGTGCGCACGACATAGAGGTAAGGTTTCTGCTCTCTCTCTTTTTATTTTTATTTTTTTATTTTAGTGTTATACAAAAAATGTATTTTCCATAAGTATAAAAAAAAATACACATATGAAAAATACAAGTTTCCGTTAGTGTCGATAAAATTAACACTTACGAAAACTACACTTTCTGTAACATGCTTTTTATATATGCAACTCTATTTGTTATTCATCATGTACGTTCTAGATCAAGATAACCAAATTAATTACCCCCTCTTGATAGCTTTGGCATGGGGTCCAAAAAGAAGGGTTCAAACATGTGAAATCTATATTATAAACGAGTATAAGTTCCACAAGGTCACGGGGTCAAGGGATGAAATCTTATAACTCTGGTGTTTGTGTGCATGCGACCAACAGTGGATTCGAGGATAACTTTTATGGAATATTGACTGATATTATTGAATTAGAGTATTATGGTCATCCTCACAAAACATTGGTGTTGTTCAAATGTGAATGGTTCGATAATACTCCCGATAGGTGTACATAAGTAGACAATAAATATGGAACTGTTGAGGTCAAGCAGTCACAAAGATATCAAGTGTATGACCCATTCATCCTTGTACAACAAGCGGAGCAAGTTTATTACACATTGTATCCTAAGGGACATCAAGATTGGTTGGGTGTTATTAAGATAAAGGCACGAAGTGCAATCACAAATAATGTGGTTAGTCAGGGAGAGACAGAGACTCTGTATCAAGATGTTCATGAAATTAATGGAATTCGGATAAACTTGCAGTTTGAGCCAGAAGATTATAATGATCTTGCGGATCCTGGGGTTGTTGATGAGGTAGTTGATACTGTATTACTAGATCAATATGAATTGAATGAATCTAGCGAGGATATTGAATACATATCATCTGATGCTGAGGAGAGTGAAAGTGAATTTAGTGACCGAGACTCCAACTAGGTAAGTTGTATAAAGATACCATATTTGTGTTATTTGTTATTTAATTTGTTATTTGTTGTATGTTCTACTTTACTGATTATGCTTGTGGATTTGAATAACAAACAATATACACAAATGAGTGATAGGATGACTGATATGTTTTGATCTACAAAACCACAGGTTGGCGTCCGATAGATATTTGTTTAAACTATTGATAATGTACCATTTAATTAATTACTACTATTCTTATTTTTATTGTAAACTGATGACAGACGACACAGGTCAAGCACATGGCTCTTATGATTCGGGCTCATCTCGCGGTGGTCGTGTGAGGAGTCGTGGTGGGAGAGCCGGTTCCACGCGCTCATCAGTTTCCGACCAGGCCTCGACGAGTATTGTTGGCTCTCATGGGTCACAGGCTGGTGACCTTCTGCATCCATCAACAACAGCCTCACCAGCCACACAGGCCTCACCCATAAGCCACCCCACACCATCCACATGGTCCACACCATCCACACGACCTACACCATCCTTACAGGCCACAACATCCATGCCGGCCACACCAGCCACACAGGTGTCAGCTGTGCAGCCCGGGATTCCTGATTGGGCCTGGACGAGAGATCCCACGGATGGGAGGATATGGATTCGCCCTACGGTAAAGTTAGAGTAAGTTATTCATTAATTAATGTTATTTTCTATCATTATAATTATACTTGTACATATTTATTAAATACATTTATTGATAAAATTTATGCATTATTTGCTGTCAATAGCTTTTACCCCGTCAGAAGCAGATCTCTTAGTCTATCAGGGGCAAGTATAATGAGCCCTGGTCGTCATGGAAGAGGATTGATCAGCAGATTCGTGATATGTGGTTCGATGACGACTTCGGGGTAACGATTAAATTTATTATTGTGTTAAGCATATGTCTAATAAATTATTATTTATTAATTTTGTTTCTTGATATTTTACCCTTTCTTGTTAGGCACACTATAAATGGTTATTCGAGAGGCTTAAAGCTGGTTAAGTAGGCTATGATTAAGATTAGGGATGGTTCAGATAATGGGAGTGGGCTTCGCCCTGATGTGCTGAAACGTCTCTGTCAATATCAGGCCAGTGATGAGAAGTTCCTGAAGAAGAGCGAGATCGAAAAGCAAAATCGGGCTTCTGACACTGGCGCTCCATAATACACCGGTGGCTCTATATCCATTCATGAGCATTTTGATAGAATAGTAAAAAGTCAACTTGAAATTTATTGTTTTAATTTACTTCTTTATATATGTCCTTATTAATAAAAAATTTATTTCCTGCTTTTATATATGCAGACGAAATAGCAGCAGAGAAATCCCACAGCATTTGAAATCTTGCAGAAGACCAAGCATGGGGTGTGGGTTAGCCCGAAGGTTCGAGACCTTGCTGTAAGTAATCTTAACTCGCTAATTTACATTTTTAATATATTAATTATTTTCATACTTTTTAATATATAATTACAAATGTTAATGTCTGATATATTATGCAGGACAACTTCCATCGACTCCTAGATTATGTCAGTAGTCAGGGGCAAGAGCCGTCTGCTGCCTCTAACAACGCCATTTTCTTAGAGATGGTTGGCTGGAAAAATAAGAAGGGCCATGTATTTGGCCTCGATCAGCTTAGGGATCAGTTCGTGGCTACATCAGCGCCACACGGACATTCTGATCCTAGTCCCGACCTAGATGTTAGAGAGGTCATCCTGAACATGAATGTTGAACTTGCGGTGAAGGATAACGAGATACGGGAGTTGCGGGAGCATGCACGACAGCAGGACAGTCGCATGGAGGAATTGTTTAGGTATTCGGGATTCCGACCTACAGTTTTGGATCCGGCAGCGCACACGTCGAGGTTGCAACTATGGATGCTACCGTTACTAGTGATGCTGTCGCTGCTGCTATCGATGTTACTGCTTCTACTGCTATTGATGACGCTACTGCCGATGCCGCTGCCTCGGATGACTTTGACATCAGCCCACTCCCCTCACCCCCTCGTCACGTAGATTAGTTTTTTGGTCTTTGTATGGTACATTAACTATTACATTTGTACTTCTCCATTTTATTTATATATTTTATTTTAATTTTACTGAATTAATTGCTTTAATATGGTTTTTATTTAATTTAATTTATTTTAATTAATTTAATATTATTTAATTTTTTTTTGCATTCATATAAAAAAATAAATAAAAATAAATTAGCGAGCTAAATTTAAATATGACGTTGGAGTTAGCGACCGAAAATATTGGTTGCTAAATTTAAAAAATCAGTCGCTAAATTTGGTCATTGGACTCGCAAGGTGACCAAAGTTAGCGATCAATTTATGACCATTCCGTGACTGATTATTTGGGTCGTTAATTAGCGACCGAAGCCAATTCGGTCGTTATATAATTTAGTGACCATGGTTTTAGCAACCGTTTGTGGTTGGTCGAGACCTAAAGCAAATTTTGAACGAGACCTTTTTATTTAAAGTAAGAGAGTCTATTTGGATCATGTTGACCGTTTAAAACACTTTTTTCTTGTAGTGTGTTAATTTTATTATTAAAATGCTTCCATGACTTTATGACTTTGTACCAAACCAGAAATTATTGCATTCCATGCAACCAAATCAGGAACAAAGCCCTTTTTTTTTCATTCTATCGATGAAAGCAAAAATTTTGTTGCTATGCTATCTCCTGAAAGATCATAAGCGGTAATCATAACATTCCATGTGAAATCATTTGGCTCTAATCCTTCCACTTTCATCCTCTCAAACAACATCAACGCTTGTTCAGTTTTCCCTATGTTACAAAAGCCAAAAATCATTGATGTCCATGCGACAACATCTCTCTCAAACATTCTATCAAACACACAACATGCATAAGCAATTCCTCCACATTTACCATACATATCTATCAAAGAATTGGCAATAAAGACATCATTTTGTAAACCCATTAATTTCATAAACAATTGCATGAACTTGTCTCCTTTGTTACATCCATTAAGCCAACACATGCCTTAAGCACAATGTTAAAGGTGAACTTATTGCCCATAAGCCCAAGCTCACACATCAAATGAAAATACTGAAGTGCATCATCATAGTACCCATTATATGCCAAACCCAACCATCCAATTAAATGAAAAAACATTTGGGTTTTCAAAATTTTTTTTTTTAGGAAATAAAAGCCTTGCTGATTTCAAGTCATGATAACTAGCATACATCCCAACAAGCTTTGAACTTAACGACAAGATGTTCATGTTCATTCAACTTGTGACCATCCAACATGGCATGGACCTGCATGCCCGGTGTCAAGGCTTTTGCTTTCAAGCATTTCCGCAGCCACAAAGCAAAATTATATGGGGACCATATGAATTTTTGCTTTCAAGTATTACAATTAATTACTTTTAAGTAATAACTAATTATATATAATAAAAAAAAAGGGAAAATACACTTACGAAATATATATTTTCTGCAAGTGTCAATTATTTGAATACAGCTTTTTAAAACACAACCTCTTACGAAAAATAAGTTCACTACCTCGCCTCGCTGCTGTCGGTTTCGCCAACACCATTATGCCTCCTCGTTGATGTCCCCCCACTCCTCACGTGGCTGTTGTTGTGGCTTGCAGTAGCTGTTGTTGTGATGGCTCGCGGTTACAGTAAAAGAAAGAAGAAAATGAAAGGAAGTAAGAATGAGATGGACAAGAAAAAGATGTAAAGTAATGGGTAAGTGGGTGGGTGGTTGGGGTTAGGGGTAAAATTGGTAAAACATAGAAAAAATATCCAAGTGAGAGGTGGGAATATCAACATCCCTATGAAGAAAGGAAGCATGTCAAGCATTATGAGTTTAATTCATTAAATTTATTTGTGACCCATTGAAAGTTTAGAACGTTTTTGTTTTATGTATTTTCTGTTTTTGTTTTAAATTCTTTTTTTTTTTGAACAAAGGGGAGCTAAGCCTCCCAAGGAAAACTAGAAACCACAAGGGAAAACAATACCCCGCCTATCCGCAAAAAGAGCAAGAGAAAGGGAAGGAGGAACAACATCATGAATTTTACAAGGAGAAAGCAACAAAAAACTCTCCTTAGCAAGAATGTCTAGTGAAATAACTAAAGTAAACACAAAAAGGAGATTGAATTGTATTTATCAAACTTTTCCAAAATACAAAAATTCTTTTTGCGTACACAAGAAGTTATTTTGCACTACAAGTTTATCTACATATGCTAAAAACAAATTATTAACAAATATCAATTGGTGATTTGGCACATCTCTCGAATCGTCTAGGCCAGAATACTAAATTAAAAAGACTAAACCTCTGTTACCAGTGTTAACCTTAACCTAGGGGTGTTCGCGGATTGGATTGGATCGGTTTTAAGCTAAAAAGTCATCCGATCCAATGATGAAAACAACGTGCGGTTTGGATTGGATCGGTTTGTTTCCTTAAAAAAAATCCGATCCAATCCAATCCAATCAAATGTGGTTTGGATTGGATAATTCAGTTTTTGTCATACTTTATTTTTTTCTTATGTCAAGTGTCATTTCTCTATTTTAATTTGGGAGTTTGAGAAAAAAATAATTATTGATATTTTTTAACACGTTCTTTTATGTTAATTCTCTATATCTACTCTCCCTTATCCTATTTTTTTTTATACTTGAATCGACTACAAATAAATTATAGCTAATTATTTTTCAAATTTACTTAATTGATTTCATATTTTTCATGTTTGCTCAATCAAGTATATATATGTTATGCATTAAAACTTTTAGCAAAATATAACTTCAAGACATTAATATTTATTCTAAATAGTCTCATATATGTCATTCCAACAAAAATATCAAAGAGAATGAGGGACATAAAGTATGAAAAACAATGTTTAAGTATTAGTAATACTATAATTCTAAAAATAATAGTATATGTATACAATAGATCGGTTTGGATTGGATTTGATTGGATCTCACTATAGGATCCAAAATCCGATCCAATCCAATAAAAAAAAGCTTCGTTTTTTCGGTTTGGTTTTTGCGGTTTGAATCGGTTTGGATCGGTTGATGAACACTCCTACCTTAACCTATATACGAATCTGATAGTAAGTATTAATTTGATATTGTTATAAATTTAAATATAATTTAGCGCGGTACACATTGAGAGTTAAGAATTCTTCTACAGATCATAAAATTTAGATGTAATGCTTGTTGAATCAAAATACGCATACTTATTTATGATGTAGATATTGTTCATGATTATCCATATCGAATATAATATTCTTAGACCAATCAAATTGTGAGGTTGTTTGTCCCCTTGGGATGGAGCAGCTGGTAAGATCCCACTGTCCTGCTAGCCAGGTCGTGGGTTCGATTCCCGCTTCTGCTCGTATTATAGCCTATCCAAAGCGGACTTGGCTGTGGGCTGGGACAGGCGATCCGTAATCCCACTGAAAATCCTCCTAGAGGTTGGTGGTTGGCTTTGGTCTTGTACGGGGTTGGTTATTGCCCTAATCTAAACTTTTTTTGTTACCCAAAAAAAATTGTGAGGTTGTTTATTTTGTTTTTCGTTAGTTGTCACCGTAGAGTTGTTGTTTAAGTTGCAATTTGAGGGAATGGGGATTCGAACTTTGACTGGGTAGAATTTAGCACAACGTGGCATCAATCCACATAGTGAAGTTTACATAAATATAAATATTCAATATAACTATTCTCCATTGGCATCAATTCCATGTATTATTTATTTAATTATTGTTTCAACTTTCAATTATTGTACAAATATAAATAACTATGCTCCATTGGCATTAATTGCACATGTTAATTATTTAAATATCGACCATGTTATTCTTGCATTTAAAGTTTTACACTTATCTATTACACCTACTTGTTTCAACCAAAAAAAAAAATCTAGTTTCATTTCTATTCTTCTTTTCTCTTTTTGGCTTTTCAAAAAAAAATAATAAATAAATAGATAAATGTAAAAAAATATAAGTATTAGAAATAACTATTATGTAATTATATTGGAACTACTAGAATTTGTTTGGTATGAGATTTAGAGCAGGAAAAAAAAGAAGAAGAAGAAATAAGCTGATAATGAGGCCATCGTGGCTTTACGTACCCCGGTACTATCAAAGCTAAGCCTTCAACTACAAAGGTACATTGAGTTCTAAGGTTCATTCATAATATACTTTTTTTTTATTAAATTATATTGCAATGTGATGTGATAATGAATATCAAATGTAGATATGATAGAGCTGGAGTTACAAACTCATGCAACACATTGATACTAACAATATGCAAAGTATAGAGAAATGAATAACAAGTTTTAACGTGGAAAACCCCTCCAATATAGAGGGGAAAACCATGAAACAAATTATGAAAAATATTCCACTATATTTAACGATAATTATGATATCTTCTTTTCTTTCATTTTTTTAATGAGAAAAGAGGGCTCATGCCCCAAACAACAAAAGCCTAGAAACCTCTAGGAAAAGAAACAGAACAAGCATCTGCCCTAAGAGCATTACAAATGAAAGGGGGAGGACAATAAAAATTCTGATTAACCCATCAAGTTGGAGCCCAAATTAAGCCAAAGCATCAGCCACCTGATTGGCTTCTCTAAATGTATGATTCCAAGAGATATCACCATCTCCTCTGTGAATATTGTTAGATAAAGATAAATCAAGCTTATGTCATTGATTGTTGGCTAGCAATTTGTAATCAAATTGAACACCTCTAGCCACCATTCATGTTGAAAAGTTTGACTTGAAGTTTGACTAGTATAGCCACCACACAAAGCTTACTTCACCTTTAAGTAATTGTTTTCTTCATTGTTAATTTTTCTTAATGCTTAAGTTAGCTTCTAAATAATGTTATTATATTACAAATGTTTGCCTATAAAAAGGTATGACCTTGTATGTTGCCATAATAGAATGAACCAAGAGTTATAGAGAATACAAGATTGATTCTCTAGTCTCCCTATGTGTGTTGTGTGAAAGTCCTTGGTGAGTTTTAGAGTGTGAGAGAAAAATTGATCCTGGGTGAGGTATATGTGTTTTGTGATAACAATTGGTATCAGAGCTGGTTTCTAGCGCCAATTTCTGAGTGTTCTGAGGAACAAGAGAGTTCTCACTGTGTCTAATTTCTTTTAGTTCATATACTTTAAGAGAGAAAGAGAGATGGCAAGCAATTACAATATTGTGTGGTCCGGTCCCAAACTATATGGGAAACTCGATTTCAGCTACTGGGAGATTTTGATGTCAACACATCAAAAGGCTCACAATATTTGGAGCTTTGTTGAACCAGGATTATAAGAAAGAGCTGATGCAACCGCTCAAAGGAGGGACCAATTGGCGCTATCGCAGATTCACCAAGGAGTTGATTATTCAGTTTTTGGCAAAATAGCAAATGCTAAAACTGCCAAAGAAGCGTGGAATATTTTAAAGTTATCATACAAAGGAGTAGAAAAAGCCCAGAAATCCAAGTTACAATCCCTGTGTAGAGAATACGAAAGGTATGAGATGTCCAACTCAGAAAGTGTTGAATAATACTTTCCTCGAGTAACTGATCCTGTCAACAAGATGAGGGTGTATGGAGAAGACATCCCAGATAGCAAGGTGGTTGAAAAGATTCTTCGCACCATGCCGATGAAGTTTGATCATGTGGTGACTACAATACTAGAGTCTCATGACATAGATACCATGACGATTGCAGAGTTGCAAGGAAGCATTGAAAGCCATGTGAGTAGAATCTTGGAAAAGACAGAAAAAAATGAACGAAGAAGCTTTGAAAAGCCAGGTGAATTTCAACAATATTGCATAATCTAGCCAAAGTGGAGAAGGTAGAGGTCGTGATTTTAACAGTAGAGGAAGAGGAAACTATAGAGGGAAAGGCAGAGGTAACTTCAGAGGAAGAAGTCGTGGCAATTTCAACCAAGGGAGAGACAACATTTTCAGACCATCAAATCAAGGAAGAGGTGGAAATAATTTTGGGCCTACCAACAGTGGAAGAGGACGAGGTAACTACTACCAAGAAAAAAGTAATTTTAATTGCTATCATTGTGGGAAGTTTGGCCATAAAGTTGCAGACTGTAGATCCAGAACTCAGAATAACTATCAGGCAAACGGTCTAGAAAATCAATATCAAAATATTGGTGAGAATTCTAATAGCCCACAAAGTTTATTTTTGGTGAGCAATATTTCTGCTGAAGATGAAAATATCTGGTATTTGGATACTGGTTGTAGTACTCACATGTGTGGGAAAAAGGAGTTGTTTTCTTCACTAGATGAAAATGTCCGATCAGTAGTAAAATTTGGAAACAATACAAATATTCCAATTTTGGGGAAAGGCCGAATTGTTATTAGATTGAAGGATGGTTCTCAAAACTTTATCTCTAATATTTTCTATGCTCCTGGCCTTCATTATAATCTACTGAGTATGGGACAACTATCAGAGAAAGGTTACAACATGCAGATTCATCATGGCTACTGCACGTTGGTCGACAAAAATGGGAGATTCATTGCCAAGGTAAAGATGACTCCAAACCGCCTATTCCCTTTGAAAATTCAACATGAAAAATTTTCTTGCTTGAATTCTGTAATTCCAAATGATGATTGGTTGTGGCATATGCGTTTTGGGCATTTTCACTTTTCTGGCTTGAATTTTCTATCACGAAAAGAATATGTTTCTGGTTTGCCTGTTGTGAATATTCCTAATGGAATCTGTGAGACTTGTCAAATGGGAAAAAAGCATAGAGAATCGTTTCCAACTGGAAGATCTTGAAGGGCGAGAAAGCTGCTAGAGATTGTTCACTCAGATTTATGTATGGTTGAGGTGCCAACACATGGTGGTTGCAGGTATTTTATTACTTTTATTGATGACTTTAGCATAAAGACTTGGGTGTATTTCTTGAAGCAGAAATCAGAAGCTTGTGATGCCTTTAAGACATTCAAGGCATATGTAGAAAAGCAAAGTGGCTGCAGAATCAAAGCACTCAGAACAGACAGAGGCCAAGAGTATCTTGCTTGTGCAGATTTCTTTGAGCAGCATGGAATTCAACATCAACTTACGACTAGATACACGCCTCAACAAAATGGAGTTGCTGAAAGGAAGAACAGAATTATTATGGACATGGTGAGATGCATGCTGAGATCTACACAAATGCCTAAAGAGTTTTGGGCAGAAGCAGTTGCTATGGCAGTGTATATTCTAAACAGGTATCCATCAAAGAGTGTTCGTGACAAAACACCAGAAGAAGCTTGGAGTGGAAGGAGACCCTCAATCCGGCACCTCAGAGTTTTTGGGTGTATTGCATACGCTCATTTACCAGATCAGCTAAGGAAGAAAACTTAATGACAAAGGTGAAAAGTGTACTTTCATTGACTGCAGCACAAATTCAAAGGCGTACAAACTTTACAATCCGAAGATGAAGAAGGTGATTATCAGCCAAGATGTGACATTTGATGAAAAAGGAGTATGGGATTGGTCTTCAAAATCCCAAAAGGAGCTAGTGGTGATTTCTGAAAATTATGAAGAAGAATATAGACAAGAAGATCCAGCACCTCAGCCGGATACTTCTAGCAGACCTCAAAGGCATCACAGACAACCAGCCAGATTGGAGGATTATGTTGTGGGTAACGATAATGACCCATCTGATGAAGAGATTATCAACTTTGCTTTGTTTGCAGATTGTGAGCCAGTAACCTTTGAAGAAGCCTCAAACAATGAAAATTGGAGAAAAGCAATGGATGATGGAATTTGTGCCATTGAGAAGAATGAAACGTGGGAGCTGATTGATTTGCCTACAAACAAAAGACCAATAGGAGTGAAGTGGGTGTACAAGACAAAGTACAAACCCAATGGTGAAATTGATCGATATAAAGTGAGATTGGTTGCTAAAGGATACAAGCAAAAGCCAGGTATTGATTATTTTGAAGTATTTGCTCCAGTTGAAAGGTTAGATACAATTCGTATGATTATTTCTTTCTCAGCACAAAATAATTGGAAAATATATCAAATGGATGTTAAATCTGCTTTTCTGATTGGAACTTTGGAAGAAGAAGTATATGTTGAATAGCCTGCAGGGTATGTAGCCAGAGGAAAAGAAGACAAAGTTTATAGATTGAAGAAAGCGTTGTATGGTTTGAAGCAGGCACCAAGAGCGTGGTACAAGAAGATTGATTCCTATTTCATACAGCATGGCTTTGAAAGATGTTCTTTTGAGCATACTTTATATATTAAATTTGTTGATCCTGGAGATATTCTCATTGTGTGCCTTTATGTTGATGATCTAATCTTTACTGGAAATAATCCAAAGGTGATTGCAGAATTCAGGGAGGCTATGATAAGCTGCTTTGAGATGACAGATTTAGGCCCAACGTCATATTTTCTTGGCATTGAGGTCGTTCAGTAGAATGATGGAATCGTCATTTCTTAGAAGAAATATGTAGGTGATATTTTGAAGAAATTCAAAATGGAGAATTCAAAGCCGATTTCCACTCTAGT
Organism: Echinosophora koreensis; assembly: GCA_035048595.1. NCBI lineage: Eukaryota > Viridiplantae > Streptophyta > Magnoliopsida > Fabales > Fabaceae > Echinosophora > Echinosophora koreensis. Next base: position 1,430,412 of record JAPCYP010000025.1, on the reverse strand, counting down.
AGAAGAAAAGTTGAAGCTGAAGAAAGAAAATGATGACAAAAGAGTAGATTCAACTCATTATAAAAGTTTGATCGGAAGTTTGAGATATCTAACCGTGACTAGACTAGACATTGTTTTTGGAGTTGGATTGCTTAGTAGATTCATGGAGGAGCCACGTGTTTGTCATTTGCAAGGAGCGAAAAGAATTCTTCGTTATATCAAAGGTACTCTGACTGACGGAATTTTTTATGCCAGTAATAATGATGTGAAGCTTGTTGGATACACAGATAGTGATTGGGCTGGAGATATAGAGATGAGAAAAAGCACATCAGGGTACATATTTCATCTTGGCACGGGTGCAGTGTCATGGTCTTCAAAGAAACAACCAGTTGTGGCGCTCTCTATGGCCGAAGCAGAATATATAGCAGCAATCAGTTGTGCTACACAGGCGGTGTGGCTAAGAAGAATTCTTGAAGTATTACATCAAAAGTAGAGTATTCCAACAGAAATATTTTGTGATAACAAGTCTGCAATTGCTCTATGTAGGAATCCCGTTTTTCATGGACGATCCAAGTATATAGATATTCGGTTTCACAAAATAAGAGAGTTGGTAGAAGAAAAAGAAGTGGTGATCAAGTATTGTCCCACTGAAGAGCAAGTAGCAGATATTTTTACGAAACCATTGAAGACTTGAATTGTTTTACAAGTTGAAGGAAATGCTTGGAATGCAAAGCTTGATTTAAGGGAGGCAATGTTAGATAAAGATAAATCAAGTTTATGTCATTGATTTTTAGCTAGCAATTTGTATCCAAATTGAACACCTCTAGCCACCATTCATGCTGAAAAGTTTGACTTGAAGTTTGACTAGTATAGCCACCACACAAAGCTAACTTCACCTTTAAGTAATTGTTTTCTTCATTGTTAAGTTTTCTTAATGCTTAAGTTGGCTTCTAAATAATGTTATTATAGTACAAATGTTTGCCTATAAAAAGGCATGACCTTGTATGTTGCCATAATAGAATGAATCAAGAGTTATAGAGAATACAAGATTGATTCTCTAGTCTCCCTATGTCACTAGTGCAATAAGTGTTTTTTACGTCAGTCAAAATTGATTTTACACGTCAAAATAATGTTTGACGTAAATACAGCTGACGTTAATAGTTAATATTTTAACGTCAGTTGTTTAAATAACTGACGTTAAAAGTAAAACTATTAACGTTAGTTATTTAATAAAACTGATGTTAATAGTGTAAAACTAACGTCAGTTGTATTAATGAACTGACGTTAATAGATTTATTTTTAACGTCAGTTTTATTAAACAACTGACGTTAATAGAGTATCTTTTTTTTTTTAAATACTATTAAACGTCAGTTGTTTGAAACAACTGACGTTAAGAGATTTATTTATTTTTTAAAAATTCGGTTTTAAAATAACACTATCCCCAGCTATCCCTGCATTCAGTAAACATCCCAGTAACACAGAAAATATTGTTACAGAATTGCAAACACTCAACTTTGGCAAAAATAGGGTCTCATAAAGTGTACCCTTAAATTTCAATATTACTAAAAGAAAAGAAATATACAAAGCAACAATGGGAGGACTTAAAACCAAAACCCATGTATAGGAAAAATATAACTATCTACAAATATATATATATATATATATATATATATAAATTTTAGCCTCTAATGTCTAAAAACAAAACTACCAATCTAAGTGTGTGTATATATATATATATGTTAGTCTCTAAAGTCTAAAAACAAAACTAATCATCTAACACGTAAACTTACACTAACATCAGGCGTAGGCGCCATCGTGTCCTGTGTAGGCCCCACAGTGTCCTCCCGTGCATGTGGGTCATCCGACTGTTCCATATGTATGCCTGTTCAGAAACAATATATACTAAACTGGATAAATAAATACAGATGGATAAATAAAAATAAATCTATACTAAACTGGATAAATAAAATATTTTCCTTAAAATAAAAAAACTCACACTATAATCAAGTTTAAGCTACCTATATCAATATCCCTTCGTGATGATCATCACGAGTGGCATGTACATCGTCCACCTGTGTTTCCTCAATAATAGTAGGCATGTTTGTTGAAAAAGAAGGAGTCTCAGGAATATCAAGATTTGAATTTTGATTTTCATCACTACCATTATACATGCTTTTTCCTTGGAGAACCACGGACAACCTTTTGTTAGAAGGATCAGTGATGTAGAACACTTGTTTTGCTTGGGAAGCCGCTATGAAAGGTTCATTTATATGACCTAACTTGTTGAGATCTAACAATGTGAACCCCCATTCGTCGGTTTGTACACCACCTTTACTATCAACCCACTTACATTTAAAAACCGGCACCGTAAGCTTAGTGTAATCGAGCACCCAAATCTCTTCAATATATCCAAAATAAGGTGTCGGTGCTTTAACGGGTTTTGTGTCCTTTGTACTAGAGAAGTGCATTGCTTCGGCCACGATCATAACCCCACTATTTTGCATGGTACTCTTGTTATCTTGTTCCTTTATATAAAAGGAAAAGTTATTGATGTCGTATCCGCTCCAACATATGACGTTGAAGCTAGGCCCACGTTCTAGCCATCTTACGTCATCAGAAGCAGTACTACCATCCTTAAGCATTTCTTCCTTGAACCATTGTAAGAAAGTCATGTTATGCTTGTTCAACAACCACCTTTCGTTCATTCGAGGGTTTTCTTGGATGACTTTTCTTTTATGTTCAAATAAGTAAGGTTAAACAGAATCGATGTTGTTCAATACATACAAATATGCTTGAAGCACTTCCTCCCGACCCTTGCTATTAATTCTTAAACCATGTGTACCCTTACCTTGACATCTTATCTCATTATGCCGAGGCTTAGGAACCCCTATAGGATCCATGTTATGAAGGCAGTTTGAACAAAACTCAATAGCTTCTTCTGCAACATACCTTTGAACAATAGATGCTTTCGGACGATGTGGATTCTTCACATACCCTTTCAAGATCCTTCATGTAGCGCTCAACTGGGTACATCCATCTCAGAAAAACAGGCCCACATAATCTAATCTCCCTCACCAAATGAACAATTAAGTGAACCATGATGTCGAAAAAGGAAGGAGGAAAATACATCTCCAGTTGGCACAAGGTTGTAGCAGCCTGAACTTCCAAGTCATCCAACATATGTGGGTCAACGACTTTGCTACATATAGAATTGAAGAATGAGCACAACCGAGTAATGGCATGTCTCACATTTTTTGGAGCAATACCACGAATAGCAACGGGCAGAAGTTGTTGCATCAAGATGTGGCAATCATGAGACTTTAAGCCAACCAATTTAAGATCACTAGAGACAAGCCTCTTCATATTTGAAGAGTAACCATGTGGAACCTTGATGCCCTGAAGACACCCACAGAAACTTGGTCTCTCTTTTTTTGACAAAGTATGACATGCTGGCGACAAATAAGTCCGCTTACCATCCTCAACAACTGGAGCTAACTGCTCTCGTATACCCATAGCAACGAGGTCGAGACGAGCATTCACACCATCCTTTGTCTTGCCCTGAATGTTGAGAAGCCTCCCGATCACACTATCACACACATTTTTCTTCACATGCATCACATCAATGCAGTGTCTGACATCAAGCTTGCGCTAGTATGGAAGATCAAAGAATATCGACCTCTTCTTCCATATGTTTTTCTCAGCAGCTTTTCCCTTCTTTTTGGACTTGCCGAATATAACATCGATGCCCTTTACTCTCTGATAAACCTGCTCTCCATTTAAGGCCGCCGGAGCATCTTCAGTCTCTTGGCATCCATTAAAAGCTTTTTTCATCTTACGATATGGGTGATCACATCTAAGAAATCTCCGATGCCCAAGGTAAACCGTCTTCTTTCCATGATGCAACTGAGTGTAGCATGTGTCTTCTTCACATATAGGGCATGCTTTATGCCCCTTGACACTGTACCCGGACAAGTTACCGTATGCTGGAAAGTCATTGATGGTGCAAAATAACATGGCACGAAGCTTGAAAGTCTCGTGAGAATACCCATCAACTACATCAACACCTTCCACCCACAGCGTTTTCAAGTCTTCAATCAAGGGACTTAGATAAACATCTAAGTCATTTCCCGGTTGCTTTGGGCCCGAAATCATCATAGACAACATCATGTATTTGCGCTTCATGCACAACCAAGGGGGCAGGTTGTAAATTATCAACAGAACAGGCCATGAACTATGAATACTACTCATGTTACCATATGGATTCATTCGATCCGTAGCAAGTCCAAGCCTTAGGTTTCTTGGCTCTTCGGCGAAATCTGGAAACATAGTATCAATATTCTTCCATTGCACAGAATCAGCAAGATGACGAACATTTCCATCACGTTTCCTCTCATCATTATGCCATCTAAGATTCTTCTCATCTTTCACATTGGCAAACAATCACTTGAACCTTGGAATTATTGGAAGATACCACAACACCTTCGCAGGAGGACCCTTTTTTCTCGCATCACAAATCGAACCATCAAGATCATCACCATCATCACCACCCTTCACTTTGTATCGTGATAACCCACACTTGGGGCAATCGTGATTGTCTTCATGAACACCCGTGTATAATATGCAATCATTGGGGCATGCATGTATTTTCTTATACTCCATACCCATCGGACACAATACTTTCTTGGCCTCATAGTTACGGTCAGGCAATATGTTGTCCTCCGGAAGCAAGTCTTTCAACACTTCAAGCAATTCGGTGAAGCTTTTATCGGTCCAACCATTTCTCGCCTTCACACAAACCAATTTTAGCACCGCCGACAACCGTGTATGAGTAGTACACCCTGGATACAAAGGCTTATCTGCATCACCGCACAACCTATCATACACATGTGCTCGATGAAAAGATTCTTGTCCAATATCACGGATCATGTCCTCTACTCGATCATCCTCCATATCTACGTCAACGTCCTCACTTTGGGAGACACTTGCCTTAGTACTCAACAACACATCACCATGCCATATCCATCTTGTATAACTCAAGCAAACCCTTTCACAAATCAAATGAGTACGTATATCCTTCACTGTACATTTCCTCGTATTCAGACACTTGACACAAGGACAACAAAACATTCCATTACTATTAGGAACATTCCTTTGAGCAAATTCTATAAACTCTCCGACTCCCTTCAAATACTCAGCACTTGTGCACTTACAAACCATCCAACTACGATCCATAGCTAGATAGGTTCTGTAGATATACAAACATATATCCAATATAAGCACAATACGGGAGATTGAAAACTAGTTTTTGAAAAATGACAGATGAGAGCATGATACAAGCTAGGTGGTTTATTTCCACAGTAATCTCACATCATTCTTCTCATCAAGCAGGCAACAACACATATTAGGACTATTGCTATATCCAATACTATAACCACTCAGCCATATGAATCAATCCAGAGAGCATGATACAAGCTAGGTGGTCAAAAATTATCTAAAATTTACACCATTTTCAGGTTTCTTAACATGGAAAAGAAAGAAGCAGATTAAGATAAATTATCAAAACAGAATTCCAATGAGCAATTGTTGATGTCACATGCTACAAGCAATTCTAAATTTCTTCCCATTTTGAAATAGGTCATGACAGCAGAAGAAAAATAAGAGAAAACACATGGCCCTCGACCAGAAATAGAGACATTCCAAACAACTCAAACTCACAGTTTCAACTACAGAGACTATAGTTTCAACATACACTCAAAACCCAAAAAAAAAAAAAATTTAGTGCCCTAAAGAACTCACCAGAAATAGGTGCTCGCGTGGTGGTGGGGAGGGGAGCTCGAGTGGTGGCCAACGTTCGATGTGGTTGCTGAGAGTCAGAGGGACAAGGAGAGTTAGTGCGCGCAATGATCACAAGGCATAGAGTGAGCGGGAAAGACTGAGTTAGGGTTAAGAGATAGAGAGAGAAAGAGTGTACCTCACGGTGGTGGTGGAGAAGCCCTCGCGGTGGTGGCGGTGGAGAGGAGCTCGCGATTAGGGCAGAGTGAGAGTGAAAGTGAGAGTGAGAGTGATGAAAAGAGAAGAACAGAGATAGAGCAAAGTGAAGAAGGCATACAGAGCGCGCGGGTGTAAACGTTATAATCAAAAACCATCTTTAAAACAATATTTTACGTCAGTTGTTACAAAGAGCTGACGTTAATTGACAACTATTTAACATCAGTTATGTACAACAACTGACGTTAAAAGTTCATTTGTTTAACGTCAGTTGTATTAATTAAACAACTGACGTTAAAAGTGTATCAGTTTCTATAAAAACATTTATATCTTTGACTACTGTGCTACTTTCCTAGCGCCTTGTAACTTAATCCTCTTAATGAACATTAAGTTTATAGACTCAGTTTTGAAGAAAATCAGGCAGTCTCTTCTCTATATAAAGTACCATTCTTCCTCTATAATACACACACTTCTTCCTCTATATTTCGTTTTCTATTTCTTCATAATATGGCTCTGCCATATTTGAGATTTTTTATTATTTCTTCCTATACCTAGACTCAAAGGTTTCTGTCTTAATGGTCAAACAACTTCTGAGGTTGAGTAAATCACATAACATGGATGATAAGGTTGAGTAAATCACATAATGCGATTCCCTCACCTTATTTCATCCCTTTCACCCAGTCATTGGTTGGCCTCTGATTTGGCAGCAAGTGACTGTGGCCTCAGATGGAGCATCAAGGACTTCAACTGAGCGGTACCAAGGGGATGCAACCATTGGAGTTTCTGAGGACAGGACTGAGAAGAAACTGATGTTGAATCAGAAACTTTTTTATATTTTAAAGCTATGTTGCAGAAATTTTTTATCTTTTAAACATGTAATTGTATTTATGAATCACTTCAATGAGATACGATTTGATTATATATATAACTTGTTTTATATTAAGTGTTTATTTATTTTAATTTGCACATGAATTTGTTTATTGATCAAGCTAATTAAGATTAGAAATAAAAAACACTATATATGGAGTTATCTGCGTTATGAGTGACAACGAGGGAGATGACAACGGAAGAAAGATAGGAATATGAGTTTCAGATAGGAATATAGGACTATTTACATCTGTTATTTATTTAACTGAAGTAAAAAACCAAATTTTAACGTCAGGTGTATAAATAACTGACGTTAAAAGTGGTATAATATTTACAAAACTGCCACCGCCTCCTTTTTAACGTCAGTTCATTGTACAACTGACGTAAATAGTGATTTGATATTTACAAAACTACCACCGCCTCCTTTTTAACGTCAAACATATGGTTAACTGACGTAAATCGTTCCCGTATATTACATTATTTCCACTAGTGTGTGTGTGTGTGTTGTGTGAAAGTCCTTGGTGACACTAGTGCAAATTATGCTTTCAACGTCGGAGATTTAACATCGGTTTCTATAAAACCGATGTGTAAAACGAGGTGGTGGTATTTTTGAAATTATATTCAGCACCTTTAACATCGGTTTTTTTTTATAACCGATGTTAAAATATTTCCACATCGGTTATTTATGTAAACCGATGTCTAAAATCTAAAGGAAAAAATTATTACTGAAATTTAAAGAACCACTTTAAACATCGGTTAGATTGAAAACCGATGTGATAACTATTACACATCGGTTGTTAGTAAAACCGATGTGGTACCCGTAATTTGACACATCGGTTATTATTAAAACCGATGTGGAAACACAGGGTTTATTTTTATTTTCAGTTCCCTCCTGTCTCTTTGTTCGCTCCACACAAAGATTTCGTACCCTACCTTGCCTCTGCCACACAGCTCGTCCTCTTCCGCTCTCTGTTCGTGACACTCCGCCACTAAACCTCCGTCACTATCTAGTGGCCACCACTCCAGCCGCCGCGAACCCTCTACTCTCGCCTGACCTGCGTGAGGCAGTGGGTTTGGGTTTTCTTCTCCTCAAATTACCCCAAACCCCAACACCTTCAAAAGCTCAAAAAGATATGGAAACTGTAATGCTCACACCCTCATAACCTCTGTTACTTGCTCGCTCCCCCGCGTCACCATCTACGGCTTGGGAGGACCACTGCGTCACCTCAGTCACGAAGTTCGCTGTTCTCCACTTGCTCCTCCGTGTCGCTGCCGTGACCCTGTATCCTCTACTTGAAGTGCAAGGTCTTCTCATACCCTCTCCCTAATACCCTTTCCATTTATTTTATGTGTTGAATAATTGCCACACTGCCCAGAGAGTTTGTTTTTGTTTTGCTTGCATTTTCATTCATAAGCTGTGATGGACTATCTGCACATTTTTGTGTTTCTTTCTGGGTTTTCAAGGAAAATGGTATAATTTAACTTTAGCCAGGCACAAGGTGATGATGGTTTGGAATGTAGGTGGGGGTGAGAAAGCCCCATTTTACAATATTAACCAATATAATTGAGGATGCTGGATAATGATCTAGTGTGAGAATTTTGCAGTTATGTTTAGCTTGCTGTCATTTATCTGGTTGGGATTTATAAGATAAGTTTTGCCTCATTAAGTGACCGAAAGTAATATAAATGTTAGCTGATTAAGTTGGATCGGTTTTATGTTAGGTTTAGGTAGGATAGGATGTTGGAACCAAAATAATTTGGATTAAATAATCTCTAGGTTTTGATGTTAACAATGGGAATTAAATTTGTGTAGCAAAGTGTCAATGCTTTAAATCTAACAAGTGCCTTTAGTCTTAAAGAATCTCTGTTGTTATAAGCTAAAATGTTAAGTCTATTCTCCTTGGAAATCCGCGTCCATATGTCTTATATTGAATATCTTATGCTGAAAGAGTGGTCGAGTCCACTCTATCAAGGATCTCCCTTTTAACTCTAGTGCCACGTCAGTGGACGAGCGCTTGAATGCTTTTAGTGGACGGAGAATTTCTCTTCGTGTAGACAAGAGCTTCTCTCTAATAATAACCTTAGTCTGCTATTGCCACGTCACTGGACGGAGATTTTAGATATCTCAGGTACTGGCAAGACCGTTGTTTTGAGTAGACGAAGTTTTGGTTGCCACGTCAGTGGACGGAGCCTTAAAACTCTTATTGCTTATCCTGCCTTTACTCTCGTTACTGGACGGAGATTTTCTTAAGCATTTATACCAATCTGAACCAAAGCGAATTTATTTCTTATGATTGATTTTCTTTCATTTATAATGGTTCTTCTCGTTTTCTATTAACAATGCTTTTTACCTTGTTTCATTGAGAGAGACATAGTACAAGTCAGGACTTGCAAAAAGCAGAATAGTACAATGCAAAACGTTTTTGTACTCTGTCACCTTTTACGCTGATATAGTTGGAACTTGTACAAAGGAGGCAAAACTATTTTGCAAGCTGCTTTTGCTCAGAGGTGTGCTTTTTCATGCAAGAATTTGTCTCACAGTACAAAGGCCTTGAGCAAGCTGAGTCACAACGGATATTTACCTAGTTGACTCTATTACTAAACGGGAATTTCAAATACAACCGTTGAAGACTCTGAAGAGAAGATCAAGGACCCTATAAATAGAAGACTAAAGCTTTTGAAGAAACAACTTTTGCGCATACAAAGAAATCTCAAGAAATCTCTTGCGAAGCAAATATTTTCTTATTCATTCAAAAAGCAAAAGTCTGTAATATTATAGTTTGAATATTGCTATAATATTTATCTGATCTTAAACTTTCATACTCTCACATATAGTGAGTTAGAAGATCAAAGAAATCAAAACTCTTTATTAGAGGTAGAGCCTGAAGAGGCTTGGTAAGAAAGAAATACTTGTGAGCCTGGAGAGGTGTTGAATACTTGGTGTAATCTATTTGAAAATAGTGGAAAAATCCTTCAAGTAGAAGGGATTGGACGTAGCTCTTGGTTGGAAGAGAGTGAACCAGGATAAAACATCTTGTGTAAATCTTCTAATCCCTTATCTCTTTTGTTTTACGTGTTTATACTAACTGTGGGGATTTGAACTTGAATTTGTTAATCCTTCAAAAGACTTCTTTTCTGTGTGCTTTATTCTGCCTCCTTATTTTTGTGTGAGAAAATCTTTTTGAAAAGGCTGTTTTCGAAAAATATTAACAAACACAATTCAACCCTCCCTTCTTGTGTTTGCCTGTGTCAACTTCAGTTGGTATCAGAGCTCAGCCTCGAAAGGGTTGAGCATCTAACAAGTGCTGAGGAAGTACGATCCTATCACCATGGATGCAGAAGGACAAGCTATCAACAGACCTCCACTCTTTGATGGAACAGATTACGACTATTGTAAGAAGAGAATGATGGCCTTCCTAGATGCACAGAATCTAGACATCTGGGAACTGATAGAGAATGGCTACACTGAGCCAAGAAGTGAAAATCAAGTTGTACTGGCTAGAGCAGATTGGAGTGTTGATCAAAAAGCCAAACATCAACTAAATCTCAAAGCCAAACATTACTTGATGTGTGCTATTACCATATCAGAACATGATAAAGTTCATAGCTGCAACACAGCAAAAGAAATCTGGGATACACTGGCTCTCGCTCATGAAGGCTCATCACAAGTAAAGGAGTCAAAGATAAGCATGCTGGTTCACCAGTATGAGCTCTTCAAGATGACTGATCATGAGTCTATAGATCAGATGTTTGGAAGATTTCAAACAATAACAAACAGTCTCAGATCTCTGGGAAAAATATATGAGAATAGGGATCATATCAGAAAGATTCTGAGAAGTCTCTCCAAGCAGTGGAGACCGAAGGTCACTGCTATTCAAGAAGCTAAGAATCTGAATACTCTCTCTCTGGAAGAACTTCTAGGATCATTAAAAGTTCATGAACTTGAACTAAATGAGGAAGACAATTCCAGAAAGGGAAAGTCCATCGCTTTAAAGGCAAAGAAAGCAAGTTCTTCAAAAGTTCTCAAAGCTGCTGAGTCTTCAGATGATGCTGAACCTTCAGACAGTGATGAAGGATCAAATGAAGATGAACTATCTTTCATCTCCAGAAAGATACAACACATGTGGAGAAGAAAAAATAATTTCAAGAGAAAGCCATTCAACAAGAAATTTTCTAAGGAGAAATCAGACTCCAAAGAAAAAGGTCCACCTTTGTGCTTTGAGTGCAAAAAGCCAGGACATTTCAAAGCCGACTGCCCTGACCTAAAAGAGAAGAAGAAGTTCTTTAAGAAAAAGAAGGGTTTAATGGCTACATGGGAGGACTTGGACTTATCCTCATCAGATGAGGAAGGGGAAGCAGAGGAAGAGGCAAACATTTGCCTCATGGCAGACACATCATCAGAGAATGAGTACACTGATGATGATGAGGTAACAGATTCTGAACCTTCAACTCTCAAAAATGCCTTTGATGAATTACTGCATGACTCATCCATATTGTCTCATGAATACAAAAGTCTTAAAAAGAAGTTTGCAAAATTAACCAAAGAATATGATAGAGTCTGCATGGAAAAACAAAGTTTGCTTCAAGAAAATGATAAGCTAAAATCAGAGAATGTCAGTCTAACTGACAAATCTGAATGTGAGCCTAACAATTCTTGTGAAGTTGCAAAACTAAAACAAGATGTAAAATACTTGACAGACTCTCTGTCAAAACTAATAGGAGGCTCAGATAAGCTTAGTCTTATCCTAAGGTATTCTAGGTCACCCTTTGATAAATCTGGCCTTGGTTATGACAATAAGAAGCATGAGGCATCTTACATTAAGTCAAAACCACCTATGCAGCAAAGAGCTTCAAAAGCTCCAGCTAGGTATGCAAAAACCAAATCTGGCCCGTCCAACACCTTTTGTAAAGTATGTGGAAAAAGTGGGCACTCTACATCTAGATGCATACATAATAGGCATACTAAATATTCTCGTCCAAAGAAAACTAACATGAAAGGACCCAAGTCAGTTTGGGTACCTAAGAACAAGATAATACCTGTTGCAGATCCGCTTAACAACAGGAAAGAAACAAACATCTTGGTACTTGGACAGTGGATGCTCACGTCACATGACGGGAGAAAAGTATATGTTCCAAGACCTTAAACATAAGGATGGTGGCTGGGTGACATTTGGAGGAAATCAGAAAGGAAAGATCACTGGTATAGGTAAAATCGGTAAACATCCTTTTCCCTCCATTGATAATGTTCTTTTGGTGAATGGTTTAAAACATAATCTACTGAGCATAAGTCAATTATGTGACAGTGGATATGATGTTTCTTTTAATAAGAACATGTGTTATGTCAAGAAAAATGATGGATCAATTTTATTCACTGCTAAGAGGCAAAACAATTTATACAAAATTGACTTGGAGGACCTCTCAAATCAAAGTGTCTCATGTTTAGTGTCCATTGAAGATGAACGTTGGATTTGGCATAAAAGGCTAGGTCATGCAAGCTTGAGATTAATCTCAAAGCTAAATAAGCATAACCTCGTGAGAGGTTTACCAAACCTTAAATACAAATCTGATGCTCTCTGTGATGCATGTCAAAAGGAAAAACAAGTCAAAGGTTCTTTTGAATCTAAGAATATTGTAAGTACCAAAAGACCACTAGAACTGCTACACCTTGATCTTTTTGGTCCAACAAGGACTGCTTCTATCAGTGGTAAGAAATATGGTCTAGTCATTGTGGATGACTATACTAGATGGACATGGGTTATGTTTCTTGCTCACAAAGATGAGTCTTTCAAGGTCTTTTCTGTATTCTGCAAACGTGTACAGAATGAAAAGGGGATGTGTATAGCTTCAATCAGAAGTGACCATGGGGGAGAATTTGTCAATGAGCTATTCAATGAGTTTTGTGAAGAAAAAGGAATTCAACACAACTTCTCAATACCAAGAACACCACAGCAAAATGGTGTGGTAGAGAGAAAGAACAGATCTCTTCAAGAGATGGCTAGGACTATGCTCAATGACAATTCTGTCCCTAAGCACTTCTGGGCTGAAGCTGTGAACACTGCCTGCTACATTCAGAACAGAATATACATTAGACCAATTCTGAATAAGACTCCCTATGAATTGTGGAAAGGCAGAAAACCCAACATATCTTACTTTCATCCTTTTGGATGTAAATGTTTTATTTTAAATACAAAAGATCAACTTGGTAAGTTTGATGCTAAGGTAGACAATGGAATTCTTCTAGGATTTTCTGAAACCTCAAAAGGATTTAGAGTGTACAACTCAAGAACTTTAATAGTAGAAGAATCCATACATGTTAGATTTGATGACAAACAGCCTGATAAGAAACTATCAGAGCTAGATGAAAGTTTTGCAGATCTTAACTTAAACATCCCAGGAGAAACAAAAGAAGTTAAAACTGATGATCCAGTTGAAGACCCTTCTCATCAACCAGAAGCATCCACCTCTCAACAAGACAATGCTCAGAGAACTTGGCATTTCAAGAATTATCATCCACCGGATCAAATCATAGGAAATCCAAGCGATAAGCTAAGAACCAGATCAACCTTCAGAGAGCAAGAAGACTCTGCATTGGTGTCTGAATTGGAACCAAAAACTGTAGACGAGGCTCTGCTGGACAATGGTTGGATTTTGGCAATGCAAGAAGAGCTGAATCAGTTTGAGAGGAATGAAGTTTGGACTCTGGTAACCCTACCTAAGAATAAATCTGTTATAGGAACAAAATGGGTTTACAGAAACAAGCTTGACGAAAATGGTAAGGTTATAAGAAATAAAGCAAGATTGGTTGCACAAGGTTATTCTCAAGAAGAAGGTATAGACTATACTGAAACCTTTGCACCCGTTGCAAGATTGGAAGCAATCAGAATTTTACTCTCATTTGCTGCACATCATAATATTATGCTTTTTCAAATGGATGTAAAAAGTGCTTTTTTAAATGGTTTTATCAATGAAGAAGTTTATGTTATGCAACCACCGGGTTTTGAGAATGAAACCCAACCTGAACATGTATACAAGCTTAAGAAAGCTTTATACGGCCTAAAACAAGCCCCAAGAGCTTGGTATGATAGGCTAAGTTCTTTTCTAATGGATAATGGTTTTGTCAGAGGAAAGGTAGACACCACCTTGTTTAGAAAATCAATTAATTCCAACTTCATTGTAGTACAGATCTATGTAGATGATATTATTTTTGGTGCTACTAATGAATCTTTGTGCAAAGAATTCTCAAAGCTAATGCAGAAAGAGTTTGAAATGAGCATGATGGGAGAACTCAAATTCTTTCTTGGACTTCAAGTCAAACAATCTATGGACGGGGTGTTCATCCATCAAACTAAGTACACAAAGGAACTTCTCAAAAAGTTTAAGATGGATGATTGCAAACCTATGAACACACCTATGCATCCCACGTCCACACTGAACATAGATGATAAAGAGAAAAAGGTAGATCAGAAGGTATACAGAGGTATGATTGGATCTCTCTTATATCTAACTGCTTCTAGGCCTGATATAATGTTCAGTGTTTGCTTATGTGCTCGTTTTCAATCTGATCCTAGAGAATCTCATTTATCAGCAGTTAAAAGAATCTTTAGATATTTGAAAGGTACTACTAATCTTGGTCTATGCTTTAAGAAAGATGGAGATTACAGATTAGTTGGCTTTTGCGATGCTGACTATGCTGGAGATAGAATTGAAAGAAAAAGCACCAGTGGGGGATGTCACTTCATTGGAGCTAATCTAGTATCATGGTCAAGCAAAAGGCAGAGTACCATTGCCCTATCAACCGCTGAAGCAGAATATATATCAGCTGCAAACTGCTGCTCACAACTTCTCTGGATCAAACACCAATTGGAGGACTATAATGTGTTTGTAAGTAGTATTCCACTAATGTGTGATAATACTGCTGCAATTAATCTGTCTAAGAATCCAATTCTTCATTCTAGGGCTAAGCATATAGAAATCAAACATCACTTTATCAGAGACTATGTGCAAAAGGGTGTTTTTGATATTCAATTTGTAGATATTGACCATCAATGGGCAGATATCTTTACTAAACCTCTTGCTGAGGACAGATTTACTTTTATCAGAAAACATCTTAACATGTTGTATGTGGTTTAAAATGGTATATGTATTGATTGCATGTTTTATCTGCGCGTCCACTAGTTTTGGCGTCCAGAACTTGTGTAGTCTACGCGTCCACTACTGTTGGTGTGCCGCGTCCACTACATATGTTTTTGTGCGTCCACCCTCAATCTTATGTGGACCCAATCTTACATACATTTGTCTTTTATATATATGAACTCAGTTATACTAAAACGTTTGATTTTAATCATTTCCTTGCTGAGTCAGCGACTTCCATCAATCCCATCGTAACCTTTTTACGGTCCCAATATACCAACGCCGTTTTTTCACTAAAGTCTTGTCTAATCAATTTTTTTTTTTTTTAATTTCCCTTGAAAACTGTTGGTATTCGGAAACCCTTTAAAGGTAACTCCTTTCCCTCTGAAAAACTTTTCGATACTCTTCATCCTTGATAACTTCTCTCTGAAAATTTTCAAACTCTCCTTCAAACCTAAACCTTTACTCAAGAACTCAACAATGGCTTCAACCTCAACTCCCGAGCCTGCCTATGTTACTGACATCCTCAATATCGCTGCTGAACATCATTTCAACTTTGAAATTCTGTGTGAGTATAACTTGGATGTAAGCAAGTACATCAACGCTGCTGGTTGGGATGGTTTGTTTCTGGAAAAGGTCTCGATTTACCCAGACTTAATAAGAGATTTCTGGAGGAAACCAAAGATTACTAAAACTGAGGTAGTAGGGTTTGTTCAAGGAAAGAAGATATCTGTCTCTGAGAAGACTATTTCTGATGCAATCGTATGTGCCCAAGAGGGTTTAATCATGACAGAAAATTGGGAAGAAGATCTTGGTGGTATAGAAACCATCGCGGTTACACTGATGCGAGATGACACAGTGAGGACTCACTCATGGAAGTCATCTGAAATGAAGGATCACATCAGGATTCTTCATCAGATTCTGAACAAGACAGTGCTTCACAAAGCAGGGTCTAAAGACAACCTTTCTGCCCTTCACAAGTTCTGTCTCTGCAACTTGGTCTATGAGACTAAAATAAACCTTCCATGGATCCTGTTTCATCTCTTCAAGGATGCCATTGCAAACAGAGAAACCGCCTCCCACATCACCTACTCTCATCTTCTATCAAAAGTCTTCAAGCAGCAAGGCTTGTATGACTACTTAGATGCAAAGCCTCAAGAAGAACAAGACAAGATCTTTCGTTCGAAGGGGATGCAAGCTGCCATCTTTGGAAAGAGCAACCTAAGTAGCATGCACCTTAACACATACAAGCTTGTTGAAATGTCAAAGCAAGAAGAGAAAATGAAGATTAAGGAAGAAGTAGTTGAGGCCAACAATGCAGCTATTCTTGGTCTCAAGAGAGGAACTAGAAGGAAAACTGTGGCTGTCAGAAAGCCTGCTCCCAGAAGGCCTACCAGAGGCATTGTTATCAATGAGCCTGGGAATGAGGCCCCTCAACCTGTTCCTCAACCTGCTCCCAAGAGAGCTAGAAAGCTGGTTCTGCCTCAAGATGATGATGAAGATGATAATGTTCCACTGGGAACAGTTTTAAAGAGGAAAGCAGCTGTTGCTGTTGATGCTGCTGTGCCTACCAAGAGGAGGCAACCTGCAAGGAAAGCAAGAACCTTTACAGCCTCTGAGGTAAACACATCTTCTGATGTCCCTACTGATGCTGTGAGTGATGATGTCCCTACCCCAAGTGTAGATTTCTTTGATAATGTATATAGACCTTCTTTACCCTCACCCCAACCCTCACCACAAAGAGAACAACCTGACCAAACCTCAAATCCATCTTCACCACAAAATAGCCCAACTACACCTCAACCTACACCACTCAAAACCCTCTTTCCACCCATAATTCCTGATTCAGACCCTTGGTTTCATCAAGAGGATGATGGAATCTGCAGAGGTGCCCCCTTCCCTAAACAACTAAGAAAACTCTTTCCACCTATTATTCCCCCATCCACTATTTTTGCCAATAGGTCCGAGAACTGGGCTCAGGTCAAAAGAAATTGGAAAATTATGTTCCATACTCACCAACCTGACCCTGAACTTAACCTTGAAACTCCTCTGACCAGGTGGTACTCCCATCCTGAGTATGACTATGAACCTTATGAGGAATACCCCTGGACCACCAAATACCCAAACTCTCAGCCCCCAAAAGGTCCCTTTCCATCAGAGATGAACACCCACCATGGCCCTCTCCTCACCCATCTACCCCTCAACCGTTTCCCTCCAAGAAAAATTTACCCCAACCTACAAAAAACCCCACCTCTGATTCCTCACACTCAAGGAGTAGCACGGCACATCATTCCCGTATGGGAAACTGATCCTAAAAGGAACCATCTGCCTACCTTACCTGAGAAGAGAGCTCGATCATCTAGGCACGTTCCAATTATTCTGGATGCAAACACACAATGGATG
This sequence comes from Echinosophora koreensis, assembly GCA_035048595.1. NCBI lineage: Eukaryota > Viridiplantae > Streptophyta > Magnoliopsida > Fabales > Fabaceae > Echinosophora > Echinosophora koreensis. The sequence continues at coordinate 1,413,045 of JAPCYP010000025.1, read as the reverse complement.
AAATTTGAGCATCCCAGCATCTATGGAAGTGCTTCAGACCCCTTCGCAGATCAACTGATCTACAACATTCTGAAGTGGGAGTTCAGCTACTTCCAGATTGAGAGAGCTGCACGATGGATTCCTATCACATGGCTGAGACACCATAAGGAAACTCGAGTAGGCATTGCTCCCTACCCCATCTGTCAAAGGCTTGGCATGATAGACCTCAACAAAGACAAAGACATGAGGTGCAGAAGAAATAAAGGGGTCATGCCTGAAGCTCACTCTGCCATTCTGGACTTGTCTCAGGAACTCTTTGATCACTCCGAGCTTGACTTCTATCTATATATGGAGGATGTGCAGAAAATTGGAGAGATGAAGGCTGCAGACTTCTGGTTATCTCACATCATCCACTGCACCAGGGAAGCTTCTTCTTCTGGTTTGACTCAAGAAGAGAAGAAGGAAATTCCTAAGTACAGAGGAAAATGTGGCCTATCCAAAGTAAGGCACTTGATCTACAAAGATCTGTGGGGACTTCCTATTACCAGCAGGGATGTGGAGGAAATCATTCCTATCCACTGGGCAAAGGATTTACCTCAGAAACCTATTACAGTTGCCACTGCACCTCCAGCAACATCTTCCTCAGATCAGGCAGCTCAAGAGTTAATTGTAGAAGGCCCTGAACTTGATGAGCAAATGTCTTCTCAGCCTACTTCAGTTGAACCTTCATCTGCACAAGCTAAGCAGCCTGCTGAGGCTGGTGTCTCTAAGCAAGGAGCTGAGTCTGCTAAGACTTCTTCTCAACCATTAGCTCTTGCTATGGTCAGAACAGCAGCCCAGGCTCAAGACACTGTCTCTGACACTGCTGAAAGCTCAAGACAACTTACCTTGCCACCCAATCTTGAAGACATCATTGGGAAAATTGTTGATGATAAGGTTGGCAAGATAGTTGAGGAAAAGACTGAGCAGATGGCTCAACAGCTTGAAGAAAGGGTGCAGAAGCAAGTTCAAGACTCTCTGGCCCCTACAAATGCTGTAATGAATCAAATGCTGGCTCTGATCTTGGAGTTTCAAAGGAATCAAAATCCACAGCCTAATCAACCACCTCCTCCACCACCTCCTTCTATCTAATTTTTTTTGTTGCTGTTCTTTTCTTTGTCTCTATCCTTTTCTTGTTTGCTGACAATGATGGTCCACTCCCTTTTGCCTTTTTGTCTGATGACAAAAAAGGGGGAGAAAGGAAAGATTAAATTTTATAATTAATACAGAGATTTTTTTTTTTTTAAAAGTACATAGTTGTCTGCATATGCATAAATATATACTCATCTTGCTGATACTATGCTTTGACTTCATATTTATGCTTCAATACTGCTTTGAACTCTAATGTTTTATAGGATGCTATCTTGATTTGTTAATCAATGCTATTGTTTATGAGACTTAGCTTATTATGTCTTAAACTGCTTTTATCTGATGACTGCCCTGTCTTAGGGGGAGCCTTGTAAGCTCTCTTAAACTTTGCAAAATAAATTTAATTAGTTTTTTGTCATCATCAAAAAGGGGGAGATTGTTGGAACCAAAATAATTTGGATTAAATAATCTCTAGGTTTTGATGTTAACAATGGGAATTAAATTTGTGTAGCAAAGTGTCAATGCTTTAAATCTAACAAGTGCCTTTAGTCTTAAAGAATCTCTGTTGTTATAAGCTAAAATGTTAAGTCTATTCTCCTTGGAAATCCGCGTCCATATGTCTTATATTGAATATCTTATGCTGAAAGAGTGGTCGAGTCCACTCTATCAAGGATCTCCCTTTTAACTCTAGTGCCACGTCAGTGGACGAGCGCTTGAATGCTTTTAGTGGACGGAGAATTTCTCTTCGTGTAGACGAGAGCTTCTCTCTAATAATAACCTTAGTCTGCTATTGCCACGTCACTGGACGGAGATTTTAGATATCTCAGGTACTGGCAAGACCGTTGTTTTGAGTAGACGAAGTTTTGGTTGCCACGTCAGTGGACGGAGCCTTAAAACTCTTATTGCTTATCCTGCCTTTACTCTCGTTACTGGACGGAGATTTTCTTAAGCATTTATACCAATCTGAACCAAAGCGAATTTATTTCTTATGATTGATTTTCTTTCATTTATAATGGTTCTTCTCGTTTTCTATTAACAATGCTTTTTGCCTTGTTTCATTGAGAGAGACATAGTACAAGTCAGGACTTGCAAAAAGCATAATAGTACAATGCAAAACGTTTTTGTACTCTGTCACCTTTTACGCTGATATAGTTGGAACTTGTACAAAGGAGGCAAAACTATTTTGCAAGCTGCTTTTGCTCAGAGGTGTGCTTTTTCATGCAAGAATTTGTCTCACAGTACAAAGGCCTTGAGCAAGCTGAGTCACAACGGATATTTACCTAGTTGACTCTATTACTAAACGGGAATTTCAAATACAACCGTTGAAGACTCTGAAGAGAAGATCAAGGACCCTATAAATAGAAGACTAAAGCTTTTGAAGAAACAACTTTTGCGCATACAAAGAAATCTCAAGAAATCTCTTGCGAAGCAAATATTTTCTTATTCATTCAAAAAGCAAAAGTCTGTAATATTATAGTTTGAATATTGCTATAATATTTATCTGATCTTAAACTTTCATACTCTCACATATAGTGAGTTAGAAGATCAAAGAAATCAAAACTCTTTATTAGAGGTAGAGCCTGAAGAGGCTTGGTAAGAAAGAAATACTTGTGAGCCTGGAGAGGTGTTGAATACTTGGTGTAATCTATTTGAAAATAGTGGAAAAATCCTTCAAGTAGAAGGGACTGGACGTAGCTCTTGGTTGGAAGAGAGTGAACCAGGATAAAACATCTTGTGTAAATCTTCTAATCCCTTATCTCTTTTGTTTTACGTGTTTATACTAACTGTGGGGATTTGAACTTGAATTTGTTAATCCTTCAAAAGACTTCTTTTCTGTGTGCTTTATTCTGCCTCCTTATTTTTGTGTGAGAAAATCTTTTTGAAAAGGCTGTTTTCGAAAAATATTAACAAACACAATTCAACCCCCCCTTCTTGTGTTTGCCTGTGTCAACTTCATAGGATTGATTAGTCTATATGTTTTGCTTGCCTGCCATGTTAAATATCAAGAGACTAAAACTTACAATTTCGATTTGTTTTTCAAGAGTTATAGATTTAAATGCATGAGAGTGAGAGCAATACTGACACACCTAACTCAACCATTCCAGACTTCATTTTGATCATCTTCCCTATCAAATTTTGAGCTCCAGATTTCATTTATCATTCTACCTACTAAATCATTTATAAGTGTAGCCTTATATGTGTTCATCAACTTGGAGTTTCTACTGTAAGCTCAGCTATTTCTTATATGTATGTGTGTGCTTTATCTCTGTCATAGTTCTTCTGTATTTATGCTTCTATACTGATCAAGCTACATAATTGCTGTTGTGAACTTGTTATTCTGGTCTTGTTATGAAAATATTCACAAAGTGCTTCTTTTTTTGTATAGGTACACTTGCTGTTATTGAAACTATTACGGTACAAGTTCCGAGCAGAATATTAAGCAGAATATTCATTATTCATTACGGTTTTCGGCTGAGTGTTCTTCCCACACCCGGTAAGCTTTCTCATCTTAATTTTTCTAGTTTGATTTTTGTTTGCTTTAACTTGGAGATTGGAGTGTTTTATTACTTTTTTAGTGTTAATTTATTAGTAAAGCCTTAGTTTCCCATTTGAGATGCAATATTAATGAGCACACGTGTACGTGCTTAAGGTACAGCTCATTATATTGGATCTTGAATTGTCCAAGTTGGACAGTTTGGGAAAAAACTTTTTCTTCATTCAGTTAAAATAGTTATTCATTGATTCTCATGTTATATACTTGATGAAAGTTCGGATTGATACATTTCCTTTCGTTCCTCGGGTGCATACTTTATCGTGGTGGATGTCATCACGTTCAAGTCGTGTACGTCGGAGACCGAAGGGAAATGCTGTCGAAATTTCGTTGAGTATGAGCATGAGAGTTAAGGACTAACTGTTAACCGAATGTTGAAAAAGTTTCTTCTCGAATGGGATAGGGCCATACCCTATCATAAGAAGTAGTTGACGAAGATGTTGGACTAAGTATGAAGTTAATGTTTTAGTCATGGATCGCGGTTGGATGAATGCTAGACGGACAAGTGATGAGTATGAGAATGGAGTGGAAGATTTTCTACAATTTGCAAAAACAAATGCTCCTGATAGTAGTGATGGAAGGTTTTATTGTCCTTGTGTTAACTGTTTGAATGAGAGACGACTAGAAGCTGACGAGATACGGGATCATCTTATTTGTGAGGGGATTTGCAAGAGTTATACAATATGGATATGTCATGGTGATTCGTTAGACAGGCCAAGGGTGTCGGATAGAGAGGAAGTTGATGACGTAGATATGGACGATGGACTAGAGGACATGATCCGTGATATTGGGCAACAGTCCTTTCGGCAAGCACATGTGTATGATACTTTGTGCAGTGATGCGGAAGTGGCTTTGTATCCGGGGTGCACTAATTTCACACGGTTGTCAGCGGTGTTAAGATTGTTCAATGTGAAGGCGAGAAATGAGTGGAGCGATAAAAGCTTTACCGAATTGCTTGAGTTGTTGAAAGACATGCTTCCAGAAGGTAACACATTACCATCCCGAAACTATGAGGCGAAGAAGATATTGTGTCCGATGGGTATGGAGTATAAGAAAATACACGCTTGCCCCAATGATTGCATATTGTACAGGAAAGAGTTTGAAGAGATGCACGAGTGCCCCAGGTGTGGGGTATCACGATACAAAGTGAAGGATGATGATTCTAGTTGTGATGCTGTCACCAAGGGTCCTCCTGTGAAGGTGTTATGGTATCTTCCAGTAATTCCGCGGTTCAAGCGATTGTTTGCTAATGAAAAGGATGCAAAGAATATTAGATGGCATGCAGATGAGAGGAAATGTGATGGACAGCTTCGTCATCCGACTGATTCTTTGTAGTGGAAGAGAATTGATAGTTTGTTTCCGGAGTTTGGCAATGAGCCCAGAAACCTCAAGCTTGGACTTGCTATCAATGGAATGAATCCATATGGAAACTTAAGTAGTATTCATAGTTCATGGCCTGTTCTCCTGGTAATTTACAACCTATCTCCTTGGTTGTGCATGAAGCGCAAATACATTATGTTAAGTATGATGATTTCGGGTCCAAAACAGCCAGGAAATGATATTGATGTTTATCTGAGTCCATTGATTGAAGACTTGAGAAAGTTGTGGGATGAAGGCATTGATGTGATCGACGGGTATTGCCGTGAGACTTTCAGATTGCGTGCCATGTTATTTTGCATCATCAATGACTTTCCAGCATACGGGAACTTGTGCGGGTATAGTGTTAAGGGGCATAAAGCATGTCCAATATGTGAAGAAGGCACATGTTACCATCAACTGCAACATGGAAGGAAGACAGTTTACCTTGGGCATCGGAGATTTCTCCAGCGTAATCATCCTTATCGTAGGTTGAGAAAAGCTTTCAATGGACTTCCGGAGAATGAAATTGCTCCGGTGGCCTTGACTGGAGACCAAGTTTATGAACAGGTGAAGAACACTAATGTTATCTATGGGAAGTCCCAGAAGAAGGCTACTGAGAAGAATATATGGAAGAAGAGGTTGATCTTCTTTGATCTTCCATACTGGTGCAAACTTGATGTAAGACATTGTATTGATGTGATGCATATGGAGAAAAATGTGTGTGACAGTTTAATCGGAATGCTTCTCAACATTCAAGGCAAGACAAAGGATGGTGTGAATGCTCGTCTGGATCTAGTTGCGATGGGTATACGAGAGCAGTTAGCTCCACATAAAGTGGGGGATAAGAAGACTTATTTGCCCCCAGCATGTCATACTTTATCAAAAAAAGAGAAAAGAAGTTTCTATGAATGTCTACGGGGAGTCAAAGTGCCACAGGGTTACTCTTCAAATATCAAGAGACTTGTCTCAATGAAAGATCTCAAATTAGTTGGCTTAAAGTCTCATGATTGCCATGTCTTGATGCAACAACTACTACCGGTGGCCATTCGTGACATCTTGCCTAAAAAAGTCAGACATGCCATTACTAGGTTATGCTTATTCTTCAATTCTATATGTAGCAAGGTCATTGACACTAAAAAGTTGGATGACTTGGAAAATGAGGCAGCCATTATCTTGTGCCAATTGGAGATGTATTTTCCACCTTCATTTTTTGACATCATGGTTCATTTGATTGTTCATCTAGTGAGGGAGATTAGATTGTGTGGCCCCGTTTATTTAAGGTGGATGTACCCGGTTGAGCGCTACATGAAGATCTTGAAAGGATATATGAAGAATCCACACCGTCCTGAAGCATCTATTGTTGAAAGGTATGTTGCAGAAGAAGCTATTGAGTTTTGTACAGACTACATGTCAGAAGCGGAACCTGTAGGGCTTCCGAAGTCTCGTCATGAAGGAAGATATGATGGGAAGGGTACACGAGGTATCACTGTTAAGAGCATGGATCGGGAGGAAGTGCTTCAAGCACATTTGTATATATTGAATAACACTGATGAGGTTGAACCATACTTATGTGAGCACAAAAGCATCATCAACGAAACTTATCCTAGAATGAATGAAAAATGGTGTTTGAACAAGCATAATAAGACTTTCTTGAACTAGTTTAAAGAAAAAATTGCAAAGGATGGTACTGCTTCTGATACATTAAAATGGCTAGCACAGGGACCTAACTTTGATGTCATATGCTGGAGTGGGTACGATATCAATAAGTTTTCCTTCTATACAAAGTCCCAGGATGACAAAAGTACTATGCAAAACAGTGGGGTTATGGTTGTCGCTAAGTCCATGCATTTCTCTAGTTCGAAAGATAAAAACCCTGTTATGGCATCCGTTTCATACTTTGCGATCATTGAAGAGATCTGGGAGGTTGATTACACGAAGTTTAGAGTGCCTGTTTTTAAATGTCAGTGGGTCGACAGTAACAATGGTGTGCAACCCGATGAGTTAGGATTCAAATTGGTGGACCTTAATAAGGTAGGTAATAAAGAAGAGCCTTTCATCATGGCATCCCAAGCAAAACAAGTGTTTTATATCCGTGATCCTTCTAACAAAAGGTGGTCAGTGGTTCTCCAGGGAAAAAACATGTATAATGGTAGTGAGGAAAATCAAGATTCAACTCTTGATATTTCTGACACTCCTTCTTTCTCAACACGGGTGTCTAATTTCAATGAGGAAAATGAAGTGGACGATGTCCATGCTACTCGTAATGATCACCAAGAAGGGTTATGGGAGAACGTTACTACTTGACCACAATGTAAGTTTAGTTTGAGTTATGTTTAAAGTCATATTATATGTTTATGTTGATATTTATAAGTTATGCTTACGTTGATCGATATTTATAAGTTATGTTTGATATTTATCCAGACATACTGACATGTTTTTTTTGTCTAAACAGGTATACATGGCTGATCCTGAGGATATCCCTCCTTCATGCAGCGGGTCGGAGACCCCGTCTTCGGGTAGAAAGGGTAGACGTGCCACACGAATGAGGAATTTGACTGCCAACCGTGGTTCAAATCAAAGGATAAGAATCGACTTTGATTGTAACCTCAATCCTATTAGGCCAATGGCAGAGCAGTTTAATAGTTTTGTGACGACCCTTGCTCGAAGCAGGCCTAGTATACTTATTGAGCGTTGGAAAGATGTACCTCAGGGCGTGAAGGATCAGATATGGGAGAGTATTCTGGTATCTATATACTTTTACGTCCTGTGTTTGTATCTACTTTATTTTAATCTTATTAATATCATACATTAATTCGTTGATTCTTTTGGTGTTAATGTAGCTCACCTTTGACCTGCCGGATACGACGGATATGAAGAAGCGTTGGATAAAGTATGCTGGTGAGCGTTGGAGGGGTTTTAAGGTGGACCTGGCAGATACTATGTATTCAATCCACGCTGTGAAAAGAACCCACTTGAGGTGTACCCGTTTCTTGACCAGGCGACGTGGGATCGCTTTGTTCAGAGCCGACATGATCCCAACTTTCAGGTTAACTTATTTGAGTTGTCTCTAAATTTATATAATTTCATTAAATTTATTAATTTACTTATGTAATTTAATTGTCTTCTATTTATAACAGGAGAAGAGGAAAAAGGGGCAAGAAAACCAAAGCAAGAATGTCTACCCCCATGTACTGTCTCGTGGGGGATATAAAAAGCTTGTTCAGACCATGGTGGAAGAGGAAAAGAAAGCATGTCAGGAAGCAGCATCTCAGGCAGATTCTAACGCTGAAAATCATCCAGAAGTTGTTGATCCACCTCCACCCCCACGCCATTGTAAATGGAAGAGGGCCCGACAAAGAAAAACGGGACAATATACATCTGAGGAGGCCCGCCAAGTAGCTGAGAAGATTGTAAGTATAGTTTGAATTGTAATTGTGATTTTAACAATGTTACTGAATTGTAATGTGACCTAATATTTTATATGTTGCAGGATGCCTTGGACGAGCAGGCCACTCAAGGAGCCTTTGTTCCTAGAGGACGCGAGGATATCTTAGCTGCTGCCATCGGTAAACCAGACCACCCGGGCCGTGTCATTGGTGTTTGATGGGGCGTTGGCATTCGCCAATAGCATGGTTCATCTTCACATCAACGCCACAGGGATGTTGCTGCAGATAGAGAACGGCTAAAACAGGAGATTGCAGATGAGCTTAGACAGGAGATGGCCCAGTAGTTTTCCCAGCAGATGGCAATAATGAATGCTATGTCCCAGCAATTCACAAGTGTCCAACCCTCTGTCCAACCCTCTGTCCATGTGAGCACTAAGGGCTCATGTGATCCTCCTCATCAGCCTGATGATGATGATGATGATGATGATGCCCCTGATAGGTGTGAGCTGTATGTTGATGATCATCATGATATTCTGCCTAAAAGGTCAGATCCAGGAAGACCAGAGAAGTCTGCTCCTGCCAAGGTATTCATTTGACCATTCAATTAATTACGAATGATATAACTTAATTGTGATTACTAATGTATATCTTTTTTGTTATTTAGGGGATCAACAAAGGGGATCCTGGTGATGTTTTTAAACTTCTTGCTGTACAGGTTGTCACCATGGAGGTTGATACAGCTTTGGTAAGGTTGGAACATGATGCCAGGCCAGGTGACGAACTGTATATCCCAAAGAAGGAATTATGGAGATGGCGCTCGAGCATGAAATGGCTAGTGCTGTACACATCTCGTTATGGTGCACGTAAGTACATTTTATTTATAAGTTAAATAATTAAATTTTAAATACTATGATAATTAACATGTTTTATCAATATATTAGGTATCTGCATCGCATGTTAGTTGATCAGGACAACCTCACCCTTTATGGGTTCATTGACCCCATGCTCATTTAGGGTGATGTTCTCCTAACATCAGAAGACCCGGTCGCCACCATACGTGATATAGTTGTCCGAGACCATCATCAGTTCTACCTTGCGCCTTATCTCAATAAGTAAGTACCAGTTATTTAATTATAACTATATATGACTTAGTCACTAATTGTTCCGCAAATGCAGACAACATTGGCAGTTGTTGATCCTGTGCCCTCGGTTGAATGCCGTGGTCTTCTTCTGCTCAATGGGAAATAAGCCGGCGAATGAACTGAAGCACATCATGGAAACGTAAGCATTAAAATAATTTATAATCAGTAATGAAGTTGTTTTAATTATCTGAAATCTATTAGATATACTTTAATTAATGTTTATTTTCTTATGATAGGTCTATTGATGCAAGCCGCATGCTGCGTGGTGAAAGGCGTCGGGCTATTAGATGGATTATTCCTAACGTAAGATATTTATTAGTTCAAACGCTTCAAGCGCAGTGGGTATAATTATTGATTTCTATTTAATTCCTCATATTCTAATTGGGTTTCATTTGTACGTAGTCCCGTAGGCAACGTGGATCATGGGAATGTGGATATTATGTGATGAAGTGGATGGTCGAAATTATCTCCTCCGGTATCACTGAAAGATGGCAGGAGGTAAATGCTAATTGGTAACAATTAGTTGTAACAATTATATATATATTCGTTATATGTTTAATTTTAGTTTATTACTTAAAAGATATAATCTTATGTCCAATTAAATTTGCAGATATTCAACAATCCGACTCCACTCTCTGATGCCGACATAAAAAAACATAAGGATGCGTTGGGCAACTTTCTTTCTTGAAGTGTACCAACAATAGTTTGTATGTAGTTAGTATATAAACGCATCATGTACTAGCTATAGTGTACTTTTGACTGATATATGTTTTGACATGAAATCTATAATGTATCATATGTAGCTTTTTGATTTCTAATTATCTTTGTTGTCTGAATGTAATTGTATATATTTATTGTTAGTAATCTTTTAATTTAGTGTGTTTTGGTTGTACAAAAGTGATTCTGTTGACAATATTTAGATTCTGTATTGATCTGGATTACTGGATTACTGAAACAGGGGAAATGACTGTCACTACTGAAAAGGTTGGTTTAAAAAAAAAAAAATTCACATCGGTTTTTGAAAAGACCGATGTGGTAACCCCACTTTCCACATCGGGTTCTGAAAAAACCGATGTGGTAAACCCACTTTCCACATCGGTTATTTTAAAAACCGATGTGGAAACTTAGTTTTTCACATCGGTTTTTAAAATAACCGATGTGGAAAGTGGGGTTACCATATCGATTTTTTCAGAAACCGATGTGGAAAGTGCTTAACAGAATTTATTGTCTTGCAAAAATAGAATTTTTTACATCGGTTTTAAAACCGATGTGAAAAGTGGCAATAAACCACATCGGCCTTTTCAACATCAGTTTGAAAACCGATGTGAAAAGCCAAAAAAAAACCGATGTGAAATCCCTTTTCTGCACTAGTGTGAGTATTAGAGTGTGAGAGAAAAATTAATCCCGGGTGAGGTATATGTGTTTTGTGATAACAGTCCTAAATAGCTTCCACAAGGTTGAAGCAAGCATTGGTCCTGGAGCAACCAATTATGATATCTTCTTCATAATCTTATACAAGACACAAATATAGCATATTTTTAGTAAGACTATTTCCTATTCAAGTACTATAATTCTTTTACAATTACGGTATCATGAAGTAAACCAAATGCTTGGAAGGCTATTGCTAATTATTGGGAGGCAGTCAAAAGAAACACTGCTTGGAGCATCAGGAATGGTCAGACAATCAGATTTTGGAAGGATCATTGGATCCCGATTACTGGTAGCTTGGAAGACTTATTTCCTTCAGTTTGTCCAGTAGGTGAGGAAAATTTCCCTGTCAGCTTTTATGTAGATGAAGGAGGGTGGAAATGGAATGTAATTGAGAGGCTGCTCCTGCATGAAATCTGTGAGAAAATCCACAATGTGCAAGCCCCCAACTCAGCAATTTCCCTCTTGGAAGGCAGTAACAGATGGCCAATTCTCCCTAAAAACTGCTTATTTCGTGTTAGCAAAAAATGACTTAACCTTGACTAATCCTATCTTTAATAAAGTTTGGAAATGGCAAGGCCCTGCCATAATGAGAATCAATCTCTGGAAGATTGCTCATGGAAAGTTGCTCACAAATGATGAAAGAAGAAGAAGGGGAATGACTAAAGACAATATCTGTGGAGCAAATTCTTCAGTTTAGGTCAATATGCTTGGATTGATTGGAACTTATCATCAGAGAATATAGGACTGGTTCCTTGGAAATGGTCCTTGGTGTTCGGTATAGCTGTTTGGGCTTTATGGAAAGACATATACTCGTTGGTTTTTTCTCATCAATCTTCCATAGGAGATGACTTATGGTCCATGGTCTATAATCACTCCCATGTCATTGAAAACAACCATCTCAAATCGAGGGGTAGCAGTCAAATATCAGTGTCCGATAACTGGAAGAATCCTCCTCTTGGAGTGTTTAAACTAAATGTTGATGGATCTCATGGCATTGGACAAGGTAGCTCTGCATGCGGAGGTTTGATTAGAGATACAAAAGGAAACTTTATCAAAGGCTTCCATCGCAAAGTAACATCTAGTAATGTGGTATGGGCTGAGTTATGAGGTGTGTTTTCAGGCCTCCAATTAGCCAGGGATTTAAAACTGTAGAATCTCATTGTGGAAGCAGACTCCAAAACAGCAATTAAGCTGATCAATAAAGGTTTTTCCACAAGTCCAGCAATTCAATTCTTGATTGAAGACATCAAATCTCTATCGAGATGGAAGGAATGGAAGGTGAGATTTCACCACATCTCAAGGATAGCAAATTCATGTGCTGATCATCTAGCTCATAGAGGTCACTTAGGACAGTTTTCCTTAAGTATTGTAGAGAGGACTTGGCCTATTCTAACTCTTCTGCTCGAGAATGATGTAAGAGGAATTGTTTCCTCCATTTTTTCGTTAATAAAAATCCGTTTATGTCAACAACAAAAAAAGTAATAAAACTATACCCAAAAATTTTCCCATATATTTCTCTTACACACTACATTGTTTAGACTTTATCACGCTCTATTTTTCTCACACCTATCAAAAGCTTTTATTTTTTATTTTTTTTATAAGCAAAATGTATATTGATTGGAAGTATAAGGAGTACTCGAACCCAAATTTATATAATAGTACCAAAGAAAGACTAGACAACATGTAAATAGAATACTTCTAAAATAGAGCCGTATGCATATTACACACTCCTTGCTTCTTCTTGTTCAGCTCGCATTTTGAATGATTGGACGTGCCTCAATTTATAGAGGCATGTGGAATATCACTGGTCCTGCTGCTGCACCAATTTTCCTTCAACCATTCTTCCGTATTGATTGGAATGGCTGGATCATCCCACAGGCTGGACGGTTAGATTAGTCGCGTCGCATCCCTTATTTGGTATGGAAACATACGTGGAAGAGAAGAACACGTTTATGCGTGTTTGTTATTGACTTTTGTGTTGGTAATTGTTGGAAAGAATGGAGACTTTTGTATCTAATGGGATTCTCATCATAATGGTGACTTTCTGTATTTGGGGAGTACATTTTGTACTCTATTATATCTATATATATATATATATATATATATATATAATTTTTGTGATTATTAAAAAAAATGTTGAAAGGAAAGAAAATATATATGTGTTGTCTATCATGTAAATAGAAAATATATATTTAAACGCATCACATGTAATTAAACAATATTTAGATATACATCACTTAGGAAATGCCACCCTGGCTAGCTCCTACTCTAATTTATATATATATTTGGGTAATTAACTCCAAGTGCTTCCCATAAAATATTTAGAAGCACTTCACTAAGAGTAAAATGGCTGGGACGAAGAGTATCATACTCATGGATGCCACTACCCTTCTACATAACAAAATGCATTTGAACCTTTTTCAAGAACGCCAATCTTTTTGTCTTAGCCACTCCAATAATTCATTGACTAGGAGTGGTAGGACAAAAATCAAGCTGAGGAAGAAGGTGAAGCCAATTGCACCAACTGTGGCAGCTCTCACTGAGGGTACTGATGAATCCATGGAGTTAGCCATCCCTGAAAAGCCAACTAGCATGAAGCTGACGGCACTGGTTGCTGTGAGAAGTGGTAAGAAGGCATTTGCAAATGAGATGGTGAATAACCTTGTAGGCATTTTCATGCCTCAATCCCAGAGCAAAGGTGTTGTTCTGCAGCTTGTTAGCACAGAACTTGATCCCAGTAAGAAGCTCTATTCACCTATTTTAGTATAAATTACAATCTCTCCCCACCATAGTTTGATAAGGAAGCACATAATTCCCCCTTTTTTCCCCCTCAGAAATGACACTATCCTAATTGATTATATTGACTGACACTTTTGTTAGAATATGCTAATAAAATACTCTAAAGAAAGCTGGAAAAAAAATTATGCTGATAATCGATTTTTGTATAATTAATTATGTAATAATCGATTATAATCAGAATCTGTTTTTGTTTGGGTTTATTTGTTGAAAAGCAATTTTAAGATAAAATATTTCGTTTGGGTGATGCAAAAAAAAAAATTTTACTTTCATATAGTAAATTACGAAAAAGGGTATGAAGTTATTTATATAATTTAATAATATTTGTTTAGAAGTTAGTTTTGTATAGATAAACAGGGAAGAGAGTTTTGAGAATGAAAAATAATCAAATCACAATAATCTTAAGCTAAAACAAACTAGATAGTATAAAACATCTTTTTTCCTAACAAAAAAAAAAGCTTTTTTTTTATAAATTTAAGCAATATGTCAAACATGTTATTTTATTTTGAAAATAATATTTTGGGGATAAAACAGCTTAAAAAAAGAAAAAAAAAATTCCAGCTTTCCTAACAGTTTTTTGACTAACCATGATCTCTTAACAGTCTAGTGTTTCCATTTCAACTGCCAAGCACAAATGAACTTTACACTGCAGGCCAACACCAACACACCAACACCATGCTTCTTAACTATCACTATTGGTTATGATTTGATCCTTGTATATCATTTTATGGTTGATCTCTCGAATTTATTTCTTTTATGAAATTCAAATACAATGACCTCTTGACCTCTTGACCTCTATAGAAAAGAAAATTAGAATCGATACCTTAAGCAACCTATATGCTAATGGGTGTCTTTAATTAATTACTCCAATTTAAATAAAAGAAAAAGATGACCGTGATTAAGCTTGAATTTTATTAGGGTGTATTTTTAATTTAATTTTTAAATTGTAACCTTGTTTTTTTTTTTTTTGACAAAATTTTGTAACCTTTTTTTTTTTAAAGCTTTTAATTGTAACCTATCTATTTTTGTCGAGTAAATATATTTAAGTAAAATATTTTGTTAGCATATTCTGACAAAAGTGTTGTCAACAAGACAACAACTGAGGCGTAGTGTCATTTTTTAAGAAAAAATGGGGTAGAATGTTACATCATCAAACTTAGAGTTAGAGAAAAGTTAGTGTCATTTACCCTTTATTTTATTTTCCTTAATTGACGTAACCCACATATGGCATCAAAATAATCACAATGAACTATTCATTGACAGTAAAATGGAGTGCCTTTGGATTTGCTGCTCTTCTTTCTTTTTGATATGTTGCTTTAAGGTTGCACTCAGCAAATTAATGTTTATGTGAGTCTAGGTAGGCATGAAAGAGACACTGATTATCCACATTATTGAAACGATAAACATGGAAGCTAAGGCTACAACGTTTTATAATGTGAGAACATAAAAAAATTTCTATTTATTCTCCATTCAGAAAAGAATTTTTATGTAATGTCAGTGTAAAGAACTTTTACTTTCAATAATATCTTGACAAATTAAAATTATTGTTGTTTCTTACTCTTAGTAATTAAAAAAAAAACACATGTCAAAATAATTAGTAGAAGTCAGTGTAAAACTTTTTATACTAACAATACATATTACTTTAATCATCAAAATAATATAAAATATAGCTTATGAAAAAATGGAAACTTAGATTTTAATTGATTTATTTTTTATTTTCTTTTTAATCGATGTATTTTTATTTATAATTTTTTAAATATCTTTAAGTTATTTATTTTTTGTTTCCTAACACTACTAGAAATCTATTTTATAGTGACCGATTTTAGAGACCGAAAATATTCGGTCACTGTAGAGACCGATTTGGAGACTGATTCCATACATTATTTTTATTTTGCGAAACATTAAATAAAGGAAACACAACAGAAACGATTTAATATTTCTATAATTATTAATAAAATATTAACATAAAATAGTAATAAAAACACCTTTTTACCCTTATTATATTTTCACTTTCAAGTTAATTTAACTTCTTCTGTTATGATTATTAAATGAAAAGGGAGTATGGAGGCAAAGTTGAGCAAGGAAATAGTGCTGGAGTGGTCCAAAGACCATATTGGAGCTCGGGAAGGCATCAGCACCTATAAAGTGAAATTCTTGGTAGACTCAGATTTTGGGGTTCCTGGGGCTGCTATCGTCACCAACGGCTATGACAATGAGTTCTTCTTAGAAAGCATAGACATTGAAGACAATGTTCATTTCGCTTGCAAGTCATGGGTCCAACCAAATAAGCTGCATCCACAAAAACGAGTTTTCTTCCTTGACAAGGTAACATGTAGGGACAATATGAAGCAGCTCAAATAGCTTAGCAAAACTATGTAGTACTCACCTGGGTCTGATAGTTCTTTTAGGGGGATTTGGGTGATCAAATGATTTTTTTTAGGGTTAAATTTTTATATCCCTATAAAATTAGTAAAATTTGATTTTGGTCTCTGTACCAAATTATTTGTTTTTAGTCCCTACATTCAATAAAAGTAGTGTATTTTTTAGTCCTTCACCAGAAATTAAAAACATAGTTTATGTATTTTTAAGAATTAAAAACAAATAAAATTTAGATAGGAACCGAAATCAAATTTTATCAATTTTATAAAAATGAAAAACATATTTAACCCTTTTTTTTTCACATGATTAACTATTTTAGGGTCCAACCCTATAATATAGCAAAATGAAAAAAAAAAATGACTTTCGAATGGAAGTTTGATGGAAGGAGGAAATTGTTGCTTCAAGAAAAATTATCTCAGCCAAATTAATTTTTCAGTTCGCTGTGATAGAAATCTAAAATAAACATAGCCTGAGTTGACATTTACATCTCTAGAATCATTTTCTAATAACAATTGGCAATTTTGCAGTCATTTTAACCATGACGGAAAATGTAATGTGAAAATTCTGTATGAATTTTTAAAATAAATCTTGGTGTACACAATAGGCTTATCTACCTTGTGAGACACCAATTGGCCTAAAAGAACTGAGAGAGAGGGATCTGAAGCTGCTAAGAGGTGATGGCAGGGGACGCATGATATGTTCCGACAGAATTTATGATTATGATGAATACAATGATTTGGGAGATCCTGACAAGGGAGATGAGTATGCAAGGCCAACACTGGGTGACCCACACAACCCTCATCCCACACGTTGCCGCATTGGACGTCCACCTAACAAGACTGGTCAGTTTTATTTTATTAGCTTTTGTTGCTTTCTATAGGACATGTACACTCCAATTTTGATGCAAATCATCTAATGCATGGTTGGAATCCAAGCTTATTCTTTTCACTTTCCTATTTTCATTAATAATTGTAAAAATATTGTATTATTTTATTATTTTCCTATTTTCAAAGATTTAAATTGAAAAAGTAAAAATAATTGTTTCGTCCAGGTAGAAACAATAAGCTCCGGAATTGAGCCTGACGGAATGTGGAATTCTGCTCCTACGTATCCCAATTGAGAATCAAAGCTAACGTAGTTCTAGGTTTTTTGGTGTGTTAGAGTTGTGTCTTTGTGAATAGGAAGGCTCTTATTATGTAGCCTTCTTATTGGGCCTAACCTAGTTCAGTCTTCAAGGAATTGAGCCTTGTCCCAACCTCCCGTGCTTTCTTCTTGTCCCGACCGAGATGTCTTCTTGCCCCGACTGAGATGTATTCTTGTCCCGACCGAGATGTATTCTTGGGTTCACCAAGCTGTTTTCATCTTATCCTGATTGGTCTCCATCCTTATCGGGTCATTACCCATCATAGTTGGGTATGTCCTACATTAGGCCCTTGGTCTAATTTGGGCGAGAACAATAGTAAATCATTGAAAATAAAAAATAAAATAAAAATAAATAGCATTTTTACAATTATTTATGAAAACAAGAAATTAAAATAGGAAAGGAAACTAAGCAAATGGACTCATTCCTTGCGTAAATGAATCCTACTCATAGCATGAATGCAGTACAAGATCTTCATTTCGTAAATTCCTGATCTTAGTTAAGGAGGGATTTGAAGTCCTTATACTTCACTTCAGAAGACTTTCTAATATTTTCAACTTTCAAGCCATAATTTCATCTATCACCATCAGTTAGAGTTTACATTCCGGTGTCTGTTTCCTAAATGCGAGACTTAATTGCAAATAAAATTTTATGATTCTGTGTAAGTAGTAGTTGAAGATGGTAGATATGAGTAAGCACCCAGTACTGCTCAATTTACCAAAATAGAAAAAGATAGACATGCAAATAAAAAACATAGCATGGAAAATAAAAAACTAACAAGACCTAAAAGTACGTGAAGTGATATGAACAAGGTTTCCCATTAGAGATATAAAATTTAATCATGTGCCTTTATGTTATCACAAAACACATATACCTCACCCAGGATCAATTTTTTATCTCACACTCTAAAACTCACCAAGGACTTTCACACAACACACATAGGGAGACTAGACAATCAATCTTGTACTCTATAACTCTTGATTCATTCTATAATGGCAACATACAAGGTCATGCCTTTTTATCGGCAAACATTTGTAATATAATAACATTATTTAGAAGCTAACTTAAGCATTAAGAAAACTTAACAATGAAGAAAACAATTACTTAATGGTGAAGTAAGCTTTGTGTGGTGGCTTATACTAGTCAAACTTCAAGTCACACTTTTCAACATGAATGGTGGCTAGAGGTGTTCAATTTGGATACAAATTGCTAGCCAACAATCAATGACATAAGCTTGATTTATCTTTATCTAACATTGCCTCCCTTAAATCAAGCTTTGCATTCCAAGCATTTTCTTCAACTTGTAAAACAATTCAATCTTCAATGGTTTCGTAAAAATATCTGCTACTTGCTCTTCAGTGGGACAATACTTGATCACCACTTCTTTTTCTTCTACCAACTCTCGTATTTTGTGAAACCGTATATCTATATGCTTGGACCGCCCATGAAAAACTGGATTCTTACACAGAGCAATTGCAGACTTGTTATCATAAAATATTTCTGTTGGAGTGCTCTGCTTCTCATGTAATACTTCAAGAATTCTTCTTAACCATACTGCTTGTGTAGCACAACTGGTTGCTGCTATATATTCTGCTTCTGCTGTAGAGAGTGCAACAACTGGTTGTTTCTTTGAAGACCATGATACCGCGCCAGTGCCAAGATGAAATGCATACCCTGATGTGCTTTTTCTCGTCTCTATATCTCCAGCCCAATCACTATCTGTGTATCCAACAAGCTTCACATCATTATTACTGGCATAAAAAATTCCATCGGTCAGAGTACCTTTGATATAACGAAGAATTCTCTTGGCTCCTTGCAGATGACAAACACGTGGCTCTTCCATAAATCTGCTTACCAATCCAACTCCAAATACAATGTCTGGTCTAATCACAGTCAAATATCTCAGACTTCCGATCAAACTTTTGTAGTAAGTTGAATCTACTCTTCTACCATCATTTTCTCTTGCCAGCTTCAACTTTTCTTCAACTGGGGTGGAAATCGGCTTTGAATTCTCCATTTTGAATTTCTTCAAAATATCACCTGCATATTTCTTCTGAGAAATGAAGATTCCATCATTTTGCTGAACGACCTCAATGCCAAGAAAATAGGACATTAGGCCTAAATCTGTCATCTCAAAGCAGCTTATCGTAGGCTCCCTGAATTCTGCAATCACCTTTGGATTATTGCTAGTAAAGGTTAGATCATCAACATAAAGGCACACAATAAGAATATCTCCAGGATCAACAAATTTAATATATAAAGTGTGCTCAAATGGGCATCTTTCAAAACCATGTTGCACAAAGTAGGAATCAATCTTCTTGTACCACGCTCTTGGTGCCTGCTTCAACCCATACAACGCTTTCTTCAATCTATAAACTTTATCTTCTTTTCCTCTTGCAACATATCCTGCAGGTTGTTCAACATATACTTCTTCTTCCAGAGTTCCATTCAGAAAAGCAGATTTAACATCCATTTGATAAATTTTCCAATTATTTTGGGCTGACAGAGATATAATCATACGAATTGTATCTAACCTTGCAACTGGAGCAAATACTTCAAAATAATCAATACCTGGCTTTTGCTTGTATCCTTTCGCCACCAACCTCGCTTTAAAGCGATCAATCTCTCCATTGGGCTTGTACTTTGTTTTGTACACCCACTACACTCCTATAGGCTTCTTATCTGCTGGCAAATCTGTTAGCTCCCACGTTTCATTCTTCTCAATGGCATGAATTTCATCATCCATTGCTTTTCTCCAGCTCTCATTGTTTGAGGCTTCTTCAAAGGTTACTGGCTCACAATCCGCAAACAAAGCAAAGTTGATAATTTCTTCATCAAATGGGTCATTATCGTTACCCACAACATAATCCTCCAATCTGGCTAGTTGACTGCGATGCCTTTGAGGTCTGCTAGAAGTATCCGATTGAGGTGCTGGATCTTCTTGTCAATCTTCTTCTTCATAATTTTCAGAAATCACCACTGGCTCCTTTTGGGATTTTGAAGACCAATCCCATACTCCTTTTTCATCAAATGTCACATCTCGACTGATAATCACCTTCTTTGTCTCCGGATTGTAAAGTTTGTAAGCCTTTGAGTTTGTGTTGTAGCCAATAAAAATACACTTTTCACCTTTGTCATCAAGTTTCTTCCTTAGCTGATCTGGTACATGGGCGTATGCTAGACACCCAAAAACTCTGAGGTGCCGGATTGAGGGTCTCCTTCCACTCCAAGCTTCTTCTGGTGTTTTGTCACGAACACTCTTTGATGGACACCTATTTAGAATATACACCGCCGTAGCAACTGCTTCTACCCAAACTCCTTTGGCATTTGTTTAGATCTCAGCATGCATCTCACCATGTCCATGATAGTTCTGTTCTTCCTTTCAGCAACTCCATTTTGTTGAGGCGTGTATCTAGTCGTAAGTTGATGTTGAATTCCATGCTGCTCAAAGAAATCTGCACAGACAAGATACTCTTGGCCTCTGTCTATTCTGAGTGCTTTGACTCTGCAACCACTTTGCTTTTCTACATATGCCTTGAATGTCTTAAAGGCATCACAAGCTTCTGATTTCTGCTTCAAGAAATACACCCAAGTCTTTCTGCTAAAGTCATCAATAAAAGTGATAAAATACCTGCAACCACCATGTGTTGGCACCTCAACCATACATAAATCCGAGTGAACAATCTCCAACAGCTTTCTCGCCCTCCAAGATCTTCCGATTGGAAATGATTCTCTGTGCTTCTTGCCCATTTGACAAGCCTCACAAACTCCATCAGGAATATTCACAACAGGCAAACCAGAAACATATTCTTTTCATGATAGATAATTCAAACCAGAAAAATGAAAATGCCCAAAACGCATATGCCACAACCAATCATCATTTGGGATTACAGAACTCAAACAAGGAAATTTTTCATGTTGTATTTTCAAAGGGAATAGGCGGTTCGGAGTCATCTTTACCTTGGCAAATAATCTCCCATTTTTGTCGACCAATGTGCAGTAGCCATGATGAATCTGCATATTATAACCTTTCTCTGATAGTTGTCCCATACTCAATAGATTGTGATGAAGACTAGGAGCATAGAAAACATCAGAGATAAAGTTTTGAGAACCATCCTTCAACCTAATAACAATTCGACCTTTCCCCAAAATTGGAATATTTGTATTGTTCCCAAATTTTACTACTGACCGAACATTTTCATCTAGTGAAGAAAATAACTCCTTTTTCTCACACATGTGATTACTACAACCAGTATCCAAATACCAGATATTTTCATCTCCAGCAGAAATATTGCTCACCAAAAATAAACTTTGTGGGCTATTAGAATTCTCACCAATATTTTGATATTGATTTTCTGGAACGTTTGCCTGATAGTTGTTCCGAGTTCTGGATCTACAGTCTGCAGCTTTATGACCAAACTTCCCACAGTGATAGCAATTAAAATTACTTCTTTCTTGGTAGTAGTTACCTCGTCCTCTTCCACGATTGGTAGGCCCGAAATTATTTCCACCTCTTCCTTGATTTGGTGGTCTGAAATTGTTGTCTCTCCCTTGGTTGTAATTGTCATGTCCTCTTCCTCTGAAATTTCCTCCGCCTCTGCCTCTATAGTTTCCTCTTCCTCTTCTATTGAAATCATGACCTCTACCTTCTGTGCTTTGGCTGGATTCTGCAATATTGTTGAAATTCACTTGACTCTTCAAGGCTTCTTCATTCACTTTTTATGTCTTCTCCAAGATTCTGCTAACGTGGCTTTCAATGCTTCCCTGCAACTCTGCAATTGTCATTGTATCTGTGTCGTGGGACTCTAGTATTGTAGTCACCACATGATCAAACCTCATCGACATGGTGCGAAGAATCTTTTCAACCACCTTGCTATCTAGGATGTCTTCTCCATACACCCTCATCTTGTTGACAAGATCAGTGACACGTGAAAAATATTGTTCTACAGTTTCTGAACTAGACATTTCATACCTCTCGTATTCTCTGCGTAGAGATTGTAACTTAGATTTCTGGGCTTTTTCTACTCCTTTGTATGACAGCTTCAAGATGTTCCATGCTTCTTTAGCAGTTTTGGCATTTGCTATTTTGCCAAAAACTGAATAATCAACTCCTTGGTGAATTTGTGACAACGCCAATTGGTCCCTTCTCTGAGCGGTTGCATCAGCTTCTTCTTGTAATCCCGGTTCAACAAAGCTCCAAATATTGTGAGCCTTTAGATGTGTTGACATCAAAATCTCCCAGTAACTGAAATCAAGTTTCCCATCTAGTTTGGGACCGGACCACACAATATTGTAATTGCTTGCCATCTCTCTTTCTCTCTCAAAGTATATGAACTAAAAGAAATTGGACACGGTGAGAACTCTCTTGTTCCTCACAACACTCAGAAATTGGCGCTGGACTTAACCAGCTCTGATGCCAATTGTTATCACAAAACACATATACTGAGCCCAGGATCAATTTTCTATCTCACACTCTAAAACTCACCAAGGACTTTCACACAACACACATAGGGAGACTAGAGAATCAATCTTGTATTCTCTATAACTCTTGATTCATTCTATAATGGCAACATACAAGGTCATACCTTTTTATAGGCAAACATTTGTAATATAATAACATTATTTAGAAGCTAACTTAAGCATTAAGAAAACTTAACAATGAAGAAAACAATTACTTAATGGTGAAGTAAGCTTTGTGTGGTGGCTTATACTAGTCAAACTTCAAGTCACACTTTTCAACATGAATGGTGGCTAGAGGTGTTCAATTTGGATACAAATTGCTAACCAACAATCAATGACATAAACTTGATTTATCTTTATCTAACACTTTACCTAACAACTGATTGTTGACACATATTAACTCTTTACATTTATTCTACCTTTATATGCAAGCATGGCCAGATACGAAGACTGAGTCGCGTCCTGGGGAATCAGGATCTATATACGTCCCTAGAGATGAAGAATGGGAGGACATAAAGCGAGAAACTATTGATCAGCGAAAATTGATAGCAGTGGCTCGGAATGTTGTTCCTGCATTAATAGAAAACATCATGGGCAGTGAAGGGATTTCAAACATTGATCACTTTATTAAAAACCCAGAACAATCTGAATTTGCAATTCAAGCCCAGCAACCACTGTCATGGAATTTGCTGAATTTGGGTGGTGCCATAGAAGAAATTTTCAAATTTGATCCACCAAAGATATTCTCAAGTATATGCAATCAAAATATCAAATAGTGTCTATTTCATTTTAGACTTTAGACTAACAAATTATTATTCAAATAAAGTGGCATGCTTTTTCAGGGGAAAAACCACATTTGCTACAAGATGATGAATTTGGACGTCAAGTGCTTGCTGGAATAAACCCCCTGAGTATTGAAAGGCTCAAGGTATAACATGACTAACAAATTATCATCCACTTGTTTCTTTCTCTAGCTCTTGTCTAGTTCATACCAACCACTTTTTCTCTTAAAAAATGGAGAAGCAGTGAGCAATGCACTTGAACCACATTTCTATTTTGAGTAATTCTTAGTTAAGCATTATCATTGGCAGTCGAATTATTATTTGACATGTGTAAGGTTGTAAGGACCATAATAAAATTGCACACCTTCAAAAATGCTTGTATATATTTCAAATAATGATTCGAGAATTAAAAATGTAATATATTAGAATTGAACTAACAATTTCTATTATGTTCTTTCATTTTGTCACTTTTCCAATAGGTTTTTCCACCTGTGAGCAAACTGGATCCCTCTATCTATGGTTCAGTAGAATCAGCACTCAACGAAGAACACATTACAGACCACATTGATGGGATGTCAATCCAACAGGTACACACAAAAAAATGGTTGTCTTACCTTTAGGTCAAGTTCCATTGAAATGCAACATATAACATGTTCTCTGCTTTCAAATTTCAGGCATTGGAAGAGAATAAATTGTTCATATTGGACTATCACGATCTTTACCTTCCATTCCTAGATCAGATTAATGCTCTTGATGAACGCAAAGCTTATGCAACCACCACAATTTTCTTCCTGACCAAAATGGGAACTCTGAAGCCTATTGCCATCCAGCTTGCTCTCCCAACTTCCAAGCAGGTTCTCTCCCCTCCTGTAGATGACAACTCCAAATGGCTCTGGCAACTTGGCAAAGCCCATGTTTGTTCTAATGATGCTAGTGTTCATACACTTGTGCATCACTGGTATGAAATTTTATTTCCTTATAAACAATAGTATTAGAATAATGATATCATGATAAGACAATAGTATTAGAAAACCAGTGATGTCATCACTCCACATAAGACAATGATTAATGGTTGCATAGAGTAATGATATCATGATAAATTATCATTTCCCCCATGGAATGTGGGGGTTATATTGTAAATCTGAGAGCTACAAGGGAAATGGATTTCTTTTGGGCAAGAAGTTTAACTCTCAGCAAAAATAGGGGGCATTGTTCACCTACATAAACCTTATTTAACAAATCAATGTGTGTTGATCCAAGTGGAAGGGACTTGGGTCCCTTAAGCATGTAGTCCTGGATTTGATCCCTGGATTCATGTGTGTGAAAAAGACACTACTGGGAGGGGTCCCCGCTTAGACATCTAACAGTACCCGAGAAATTAGTCACTCACCTATTGAGTGAGAGATACTCCGGACAATTTAAAAAAAAAAAAAAAACTTATTTAACAATGAAATGGTCATAAAAGATTAAGAAAATTGTACCAACACCAGGTTGATTCTCGAGGGATCCAAATATGTATCAGATATCTTTCATAATGAGCATAACTTAAACAGGAGATTAAAAATATTGTCATGTATACAGATGAGTAATTTATATGATGACATTGGCTGCTGATACTTGATCGAACAGGTTACGAATACATGCATGCATGGAACCATTAATAATTGCTGCTCATCGACATTTGAGTGTAATGCATCCTATATTCAAGCTTCTGCATCCCCACATGCGATACACACTCAAAACAAATGCAATAGCCCGTGAGACACTCATCAATAGTGAAGGTAGCAGTGAGACAAACTACACTCCTGGAAGATATTGTATGCAAATTACTTGTGCTGCCTACAAAGACTGGTGGCGATTTGACATGGAAGGTCTTCCTGCTGATCTAATAAGAAGGTAATAAGATTTTTTTTTTTATAACTTAACTATTTCTATGATGTATATTCCCTGCTGTCCCCCATAACATTATTCTTTGCTTAGGACCTAGGAGAGTTTTTTTGTATCTTTATTTTCTTCTGCAAAGTAGCTAGATATGGATTGTAATCTCTAATAATTTCATCTTTATGTAGAGGTTTAGCAGTTCCAGATACATCCCAGCCGCATGGCATTAGACTACTAATTGAAGACTATCCTTATGCAGCTGATGGACTCCTCATATGGTCCAGCATAGAGAAGTTGGTCCAGACCTATATGAACCATTACTACAAAGGTGACACTGCCATTGCTTCTGACTATGAACTCCAATCTTGGTACAAAGAATTCATCAATCTTGGACATCCTGTTCATAAGAATGCTAGCTGGTGGCCTAAACTTGCCACCCCTGAGGATCTCATCTCTATACTAACAACCATTATCTGGATTGTATCAGCACAACATGCTGTGTTGAACTTTAGTCAATACCCCTATGGTGGGTATGTTCCAATCCGTCCACCATTAATGCGAAGACTAATTCCTAAGGAGGAGGATCCTGGATATTCAGATTTTGTCATGGATCCACAGAGATACTTCCTATCATCACTGCCAACTTTGTTTCAGGCAACAAGGTTCATGGCTGTGATTAACATAGGTTCTTCACACTCACCTGATGAGGAATATATAGGAGATAGAAAAGACATGTCCTCTTGGGTGGGAGACACTGAGATCATTGATGCATTTAGCCAATTTTCAATGGAGATGAAAAATATTGAGATGGAGATTGAGAGAAGAAATGCTGATCCTAAACTTAGGAACAGATGTGGCGTTGGAGTTTCTCCATATGAGTTGCTTATGCCAAGCTCAGGACGTGGGGCCACAGGAAGAGGGGTGCCAAATAGTGTGACAGCTTAAATGTTGAATCTGTGGATAGGCTAGTACTGAATCTATGTTCCATTGTTTCTTACCTTAACTTCATCATGGAAAAACTGAATAATATTTCTCTTTCCAAAAATTACAAGAGAATACAATATACGTGCATCACAACATTATTACTAACTTCCCTATATGATGTGGGACTATGTTTACACTGCCCCTAAAGTTGGTGAATGGATATCTACCATTCCCAACTTATTATGCGTGCTATGTTGCTGTTGACGAAGAAAGTTGAGCACCTATGAGAAGAACCAACCAGGTAATGGTTATTGGTTTCTGTAATTTGTTGGTTCTTTCTGTTTCCAGATATCTTGGGGAATCATAGTTTTGGAAATTAGCAACTGGACAGGATTAATGTTTTTCCTCAACAAAACCACCATTTCAACATCTTATTTGTGTGTTTCACTGTATGCACTTTTCTTCTTTAATTCATGGGAAGGAAACGTGTGATTAAAGGGAAAAATAAATTATTGAGCTAAGAAAACAATAATGCACTCCATAAATGTGTTGACTTGCACTTGTCCTTGACGTGTAAACTCCTTGTGTCTGTGTGAAGGAAGTACAATCTTCTAATTTTCTTGAACTCTTTTGAGTATCTATTTAAGCTTTCATCAGATATAAAGTTTAGGTGTTGCCATTAGAATAGCAGAAGAAGCTTAACTATATCTTCCTTTTTCTTTTTACTGAGCCTAGCTTTATAAGGAACAAGCAGAAAGGGGCACCTTTTTTTTTGTTCCGAGGCTAGTTTCTTGGAGTCGTAGATGAAGGCCACTGTTATGGGCCTTGCTTTCGGCTAGTAATGCTTTCATTCCTCAGAGTCACAGAGACCCAATTGAATGCCTACATCTGATGTTTAGTATTTACTTGCTAACTTTAAAGGCAAGTTCACTTCAAAGAAGCCTCATCCAAAATCTTTATAGGTATTGCAAAGTTGCATTTTACCTCCAGAAAATCTTAAATAAAAGCCAGATAAATGGTGTGCCGAAATATGTATTCTTGCAAGAGGGGAAAAAAAAAAAAAAAGCCAGCACAAAATCATAAGCTTCATTGTTGAAAGCATACAGCATTTCCTGTGGCTTTCTAGCCCCATAGGCACAAAACATACCTCTGATACTCAGCCAGCATATAAAAATCCATAGACAACTCAAACTTGATTCTCATAAGATACCGCATATATCAGGGTGCTGTTCAAGGGGAACAAATCTCCTGATGAAATATCCAGCTGAAATAGCAAGGGTGATACAATTCAGATACAAAACATACCTCTGATACTCAGCCAGCATATAAAAATCCATAGACAACTCAAACTTGATTCTCATAAGATACCGCATATATCAGGGTGCTGTTCAAGGGGAACAAATCTCCTGATGAAATATCCAGCTGAAATAGCAAGGGTGATACAATTCAAACCCATAGCTTTTCCGCATAATTCTTCTATACAGTTGCATCTTGCTGTAATTTCAACTTTGCTCCAGCATATTCTTTGTTAGACAGTCACGTCTGGCTTAGAATTGAGCTCTTGTCCTACTGATCCCAGTAGTTTCTTAGCTGAGAAATATGCAAGAGAAGCTCATCTCTGCCCATTCCAGTGACACTGCTGGTCATAATCCATGGGGGATATTGCTTGTAGTTTTGTCTAATTAACTCTTGAAAATCCCTTATGTTCTCATCAGGCCGTTTTCCCTTTGTCACCTTCATCTTGTCACATTTTGTGAAAACAAAAGTGATCGGTATCTGAAATTCAGAGTTTAATGGAATTTAGACTTATTACAGTACCTTAAAAGCAATAATTTAGGGAGCTAATAAAAAAAAGCATCATACATTATTGCGTCCAAGCCAATTTGCGCAATCCAAGTCAATCTTTTGAGGTGGAACACTTGCATCAATGAGAAGCAAGACCACCACCAGAGTGCTTCTGTTCAAAAAGTACCCTTTTGTGAATGAGGACCAATCCGTTTTAGCAGCTTCAGGTGCTTTGGCAAAGCTGCATAAAACTTCAAACATGTGAGGAAAAGTTCTTTATTTGATTGGTTAAAACAGTAACACAACACCACCAATCACACACTAATGCTCAATCCCCTCCCAACCTAGAAAAGGAAAAAAGAAAAAAGGTAGAGGCAAAAAAACATAATTGAATAAAACAGAGACCAATCCTGCAAATTGGGCAATACAACATTGTTGTCGAGCATTCTCAAAGAAACTTTAACTATTATTAATCAGCTCAAGAAACTTAACAAGGAGGATGCCTAGCTCCATTGTTTTAGAACAAATATTCTGCTCCCTTCACAAACATGCATTACCTATATTCTGCATCAACCTCCTTCATCATTCATCAAGGAAATAAGTAATCTAGATTACCTCCATTACGGATCTCTGTGTATGACAGTGGGACAATTGCCCCCACAACCTTTCAAAGTTTCAATACTGTATAGTAAATACTCGTTTGTTGCAATATTCCCATTAACTTTGTAATTTGCCCAATTGCCACTAATGCCATTGAACAACTAAAACAACTACATTTATGTCATATATATCAACATTTAACCAATTAAATTTTTTTAAAATATATAGATTTTGCCCCCCATAGAGTAAAATTTCTGGATCGGTCATATGGTTAGAACCATATTAAGAAACAACTCCATGATTTATACAGCTAATTGTAACACTCGACACTGCTCTCACATTTGTATAAAGTGGATCTACTTCACTTCGAAGTACAATATACCTCAGATATCCATCTACATTAACATCAATCTGCAAAACATTTTTCATAAACAAAAAACAGAACACATTTAAATTGAATGTTTTCACTTGTCACTCACCCATAACCAGGCAAATCAACAAGGTACCAGGTTTTGTTCACCAAGAAGTGATTGATAAGCTGTGTCTTCCCTTGAAGTACAAGAAAAAAAGAAGATAAAACCCATATTAGTTTACCAAAAACACATCACACAAGCTAGAATAAGCCTTATGAAAAGTGTGAAATAGGGGCGCGTTAGAGTATAGAGCTTAATTATGTGCTTATTTAAAAAGCTAGAAAAAGCTCATTTTCGTAGGCTTCTCTAATAAACCTTGTTAAAATTAGCTAAAAAGAACATATAAAAAGGTTATAAACTAATTCTAATTCCATATCTTATTTTCATAAGATATTCTCATATAAGCTAATCTCAATAAACTCTTCCAAATACGTCTTAAATTGAAAAGGAGAAATAAATAATAAATAATAAATAATAAAAATAAAAACCTGGTTTCTTGGAAGTGAGTGCAATCTCTTTCTTGCGAACAAGGGAATTAATGAGAGAAGACTTGCCGACATTGGAGCGACCCAGAATAGCGAATTCGGGTCGGTCATCGGCGGGGCAGTCCTTGGCCCGACCGCTACTCTTAATAAACTCAACCTCCTTGATCCGGGCATCGCCCGCGTAGGGTCCGACCACGATGTTGGACCCGGGTAGGATCGTCGAATCGTTCACCTCCTCGGGTTGAACTCCGGGTGGAACGAATAGAAAGGGTCGGAGTACGTTGTCGTTTGGGGAGAGGGAAGAAGGGTTGGTGGTTTTGGAAGCTGAGGTTAAATGGGAAGAAGAGTGCCGAAAAGAAAGGAGAGAAGAAGGGGTGCTGGTTTTGGGAATGGAAAGAGAAGAAGAAAAGGAAGAAGTGTGTGTGAGTGAACAACGAGGGATTTGGAGAGTGAGGATTCTACTTCTTAGCACCGTCCTCATCGTTGTTTTTGGCTTCCGTTGCACGAACGAACCTAACTAACTTCTGTAACTCTGCAAGTGGATTAAGGGTACCGATAGGTCTTATTCAACGACGTCGTTAGGCCACAGTGTTATCAATTTTCACTTTCTCTTCTTACTCTAAAAATCTCTTGACCAAGAAGAGGGGTTTTTTTTTACCAAAGTGGATTCTTTTTAGAAATTATTTATCAGTTTAGAGTTGTTATGAAACAATTTAGAAATAGGGGATCCTTTTGGACATATATAATATTTTATTTTTTGTGTGTTTGACGGGTCAAAGGCGCCAAAAAAAAAAAAAGGCACCTCTGTCCTGCAACGCCACGTGGCACAAGCAGGAGAGGCGCCACTGCGGATGGCGCCTCCAAAGGCGCCAAGCACAGTAGCGCCTCCCTACATTGCGCCACGTGGCGCATGCAGGGCTCCCCCCCTCCCCAATGCAAATTAACCCCCATCCCAACCGTCCCAATTAATTCCCCGCCCACACACACACGGTTCCTTTAAATCCATCACAACATTGTCTAAACGTCCAGAAAACACAATGAAACGTGCGATATTGGTTGTTCACACGGTTGCCCACCACATATAGATTGGTCTCGATCTTGTAAAATAAATCTGGTGAAAACAACTCCATATGTTGTAACCATCTAGGTAGCATGGCATAGGATTCATCCCAATCTCCAAATACCTTCACTATGGCCTTTTGCTTGGCTTTCCATGCTTTTCTGTAAGATATCTTATACCCATAAGTACTTAGAATTCTTTCGCGTATCAAAGCGATTGTGACCGATGGCGCTTCTCGGACCATACCTAGGAAGTAGATTCAAATTTAAAGTTAGATTATAATTTGAATTAAAAGTGCATAAACAAAATAAATTGACTAATGATCGTACCTAGTATGCACGAGCATACGAAGTTAGAATCCAACTTTGTGTGGTCTTGCGACAACATCCGATTCACACAATTATGTTGACCACCCCACTCTGTAACCTCCCACTTTAGTGACTTTTTCGACAAGATAGCACTTAGCCTCCAGGGGCATCCTGTCACATGATTTGAGCACTGGACATAATAAATGGTTGACTTAGATTCAACAACTTTGAAATCCTGATGAACATTCATGGAATAATGTTTAATAGCCATTTGAACTGCCTGTTTAATATTGAATCGCAACCAACGTACAATTCTTGACCCACTTTCCACGATCCTGGAACATCTACGCCTTCAAATTCTATCTCCTGATCAGGATGGTCCTAGTTTATATAATTATAATGGGGGGATGAGTTGAAGAATGCACCATGCGATTGATCTATAAGTAAGAAAAATGAATAGATTGCCAATTATAGTAAAAATAAAAATATTTATACAAATAAAAATTAATAATAATAATAATGTCAGAATAAATTTATTAATTGATGGAGGAAACCAACCAGCTTGATGCGGAACAAAACCACCAGGAGCCATCGATGAAACAGGAGCTGCAGCAATTCCAGGTGACGCCAATGCGGACAAAACTATGTTGGAACCCTGTTCAGCCTCCTCCTCGGTGTCCGACCACTAGTTGGTATATCATCTTCATCTGACTCGTCCTCCATCTCGCTCGCCCAATCTTCGTCTTCGTCTTCGTCATCTGCATTTGACCCAAGTTTTACCGACACATTTCGCTGCTCGAAATTACTACCCAATGACGGTACAGGGAATGTGGAAATGCCTGCAACATTAACATCAACGTACAACTCAAGTGTTGACGTCCACAGATTTTGGATTAAACCATTCAGCATACATTCCATATCTCGATCATCAGCAATTTCAACAAGAATATATTTCGTTGGATTGTCACATATCATATATCTTGTCACAATTTTTGAAACTGATTGATTTGGTTGCAGCCTCAACTTCGAGTGAATCTTTGCCCTCAAACGCCCGTACCGGATACCATGTTTTATTTGCACAGTTACTTGGTCCCCTTCAAATGTAATTCCTTCTAGTCCATCGAAAACTCTCCCGTTCGAGTACACAAATGCTGCAACTTGACTCATGACGTATGCCCTACAATAATATCAAATAAATAATAATAACCCATAAATTTACAATTTCTAATAATAACAATATTAAAAATGATTAACACTTACTAATACTAATAATGATACTTACAAAATAAAAAAAAAATTCACAACAACAAATACAAACAATGGTATTAATATTATTAACATGGTATTTTATATTAAATATGTAAACTTAATAAAAAAACAATTAATATAACAACATTATTACTGCAAAATTAAAATAATAGTAATAACCATTTACAATTTTTAATAATAATAATATTACAAATTAAAAATAATTAACAATTACTAATACTAAATACTGATACTAATAATAATAATATTACTATTATATTATAATAAAAAAATAAACTTAATGAAGAAAAATAATATAAAATTATTACCATGTATTATAAAAAAAAAATTAGTAGCAATTATATGAAGATTGATAGAAAAGTGAGTTAAGTTTTATGAATGATAATGATATTTATAGGAGGGGGAGTGGTGTGTTGGGGTGTTTTTTTTTTTTTGTGGTGGGGGGGGGGGGGGGGGGGGGGGGGGGTATAATTGGGACGGTTGGGGATGGGGGAAGGGTGGGTGGGGTTAATTTGCTTTGGGGAGGGGGGAGCCCTGCATGGCGTAATGCAAGGAGGCGCTACTGCGCCTGGTGCCTTTGAAGGCGCCATCTGCAGTGGTGCCTCTCCTGCGTTGTGCCACGTGACGCTGCAAGGTAGAGGTGCAGGTTCTGTCTTTTTTTTTTTTTGGTAGGCGCCAGTTTGACTGGCGCTTTTGAGCCGTCAGACAAAAAATAAAATAAAATATTCCACATGTTCCAAAAAGGACCCCCCATTGACAAATTATTTCATAACAACCCTAAACTGGTAAATAGTTTATAAAATGAACCCATTTTGGTCAAAAAGCCAAGAGCGGGGGGATTGCTTAAATAGTTTTAAGAAATAAGAACAAGTTCTTATTACATAGCTTTATTGGAGCATGATAATATGACATATAGCTGTAAGAATACTTGATTTTATAAACAATTGATTCTTATAAAAGCACTCAATAAAAAATCATGAAAACAAAGAAAATTAAATGTGAATAAATATGTGAGGTAACTTGTGTGATTTTTTTGATGATCTTTTTAGAGTTGCTCCGTTGAAGCGGAGAATTACTTAAAATAGTATAAAATAAAGAGTGGTAATGTGACATGATGCACCTATAAAAAGATAAGTTAAACAACTTTAATGAGTTGCACTATTGGAGATGCGCCAAGTAACAACATTACATTCCCAGTCAAAAAAAAAAGTAACAACATTACATAGAGTACTCCTTTTCAACACCATACAAGCTTCCTCTATTTTATTAATTAGACTTACACCCAATAAAGGCCTTTTCCAATGGTACATTACACTGAGAATGTGTTTGGGAAAGATTATTTTCCCACATTTCCGCTGTTTTTTAGCTTAAAAGCTGTTTCATAGATATATCATGTTTGGCATTTTGCTTAAATTTATAAAAAAAGCTTTTTTTAGGGGAAAAAAGCTATTTTATGCTATCTAGTTTTTTCTAACTTAAGATTGTTGTGATTTGATTATTTTTCATTCTCAAAACTCTCTTCCATGTTTACCCCTACAAAACTAACTTCTAAATAAATATTATTAAATTATACAAATAATTTCATACCCTTTTTCGTAATTTAACTATGTAAAAGTGATTATTTTTGCACCACCCAAACGAAATAGATTATCTTAAAATCGCTTTTCAGCAAACATACCCAAACAAAAACAGATTCTGATTATAATCGATTATCACAATAATCGATTATTTGAAAACAAATTATCAGCATAATATTTTTTTTCCAGCTTTCCCAAAGGGAAAGATTATTTACCCACATTTCAGCTGTTTTTTTTAGCTTAAAAGCTGTTTCATAGATAATCTATCATGTTTGGCATTTTGCTTAAATTCATAAAAAAGCTTTTTTTTAGGGGAAAAACGCTGTTTTATGCTATCTAGTTTTTTCTAGCTTAAGATTGTTGTGATTTGATTATTTTTCATTCTCAAAACTATCTTCCATGTTTACCCCTACAAAACTAACTTCTAAACAAATATTATTAAATTATACAAATAATTTCATACCCTTTTTCGTAATTTACTATGTAAAAGTGATTATTTTTGCACCACCCAAACGAAATAGATTATCTTAAAATCGCTTTTCAGCAAACATACCCAAACAAAAACAGATTCTGATTGTAATCGATTATCACAATAATCAATTATTCGAAAACAGATTATCAGTATAATCTTTTTTTTCCAACTTTCCCAAACACACTCTGAGTACTCCATTTTATTACATATTGCAATTGCTTAACTCTTTTTTCATGGGCTGTATCATGTCACATCATCGTTTTTTACTATTTTAAATAATTCTTTACTTCAATGGTGCAATTTTAAAAGGTTAGAATGCTTCTATAAGAACTAGGTTCTTCAATAAACAATGATAATTACAACTGGATGCCATGTCACTGATGCTCCAATAATATTATGGTGTAAAAATTGGTTCTTATTTCTTAAGTAACTTTTATCGAAGATGCTCTAACCGTTGAAGATAACTTCTACTAAATTGAGTAACATAAAGTAATGCTAGCGAGCTCCAATACCCTAATCTTTAGTAAACCACAAGGTCCTCAACAACCCCTTGCAACATTGATCCAAGGTTTTTTTTCTTTTTTTTCTTTTATTCCCTAGTTCTACAATAATAATAACTCCCCACACCAATTGCTACTCATGGCGAAGAATCAGGGTGAGGGTACCTTCTGAAATTTGATTAAGGAGAAATAAAATGCCAATGCCCAGAAGAAGTAAAAGATTCCTGGTCCTGGGTGAGTCTTTGGCCTCTGCGCCTTTCACAAGGATTATTATTCCATCTCTGAAACTTAACCTTCTGATATTTTCCTAATTACATTCATGATTGATGAGGATGAATCACTCACTCATGATCCTAAAACATAACCCTGAGCAGGTTGCCAAGCCTAGTGCCGATCGCCTCCCCTCAGAAAACCCTAATTTCGGGCAAACATAACATGGCATCATGACAAAGATATTAGATATGGTACACAAAAGATGGACTTAATGCCAGGCTCAATGACCAAAAGAGAGGAACCAGTGGTAGGCAGAGTATTCTTTGATAACTCTTGGTTACTTTATTTATAAGAAATAACAGATTATGAATATATATCTCTTTCATAAGAGTATAACTGAGAGGAAGTACAGTTTTCTATGATAATGGAATAACAAAATGGGTTGCCACGTGTGGAATTTGGAGGCAACCCATATTATAATTATTGAAAATTTTACTATATGTACAACAAAAAATTAATAAAGATGGACAAATGGAAAGAACAAAAAGAATGAGAGCGACTATATGTAAATACTACAACACTTATCCTGCACATTTTCCCTCTAGCTCTGCAATGAATGATTTCCGTAGGTGGAATCTAAAATATATATAATCACCCAAACAAAACTTTTAACTTGCTTCAATGTCTTTACTTCCAGCAACAACTTTACGGTGGTGCCTAGAACCAGCTCTCCTGTCTCTTCCATGCCTTCCGGGGCCTCTCCTAATGGGTGAAGTTACAACCTTTTCGGGTGATGTCGTTTCAAGCACCGGCAAGGGAGGTGGGGGAGATAATGGAAGGGGTGGAGGAATGGCTGCGACTGCTGGTGGAGTGAGGCGCAGCAATATATCCCTGTGGTACTTCTGTTAGCACAACAAAGATTATGGTAAGGTAAATGTGAGAGAAAAGTAACCATGAAACTACATTGGCAATACAGTTGGTTTGGATAAATAATGTACCACCCAGAAAAAGATACAAGAAGTCAAGAACCATTGAAACAAGAGGTTTTCAGTAAAAACCTCAACCAAGGGGGTTGCAGTATCCTTTTCATAATTTCTTTTGGCTATGCAATTGTGAACTAAAACAAATGCAACATAATAATGATGGAATTGGTCTTGTCCTTCTCAATCAATTTTAAAAAATGAATGTTAAGTACTTAACTAGTGTAGGGGAAAGAAAGGGATCCCTATCTACACAAGTACATTGGTAATCACCAATATGGAAAAGATTGACAAATATGGAAACTATTTTCAATGTTACTTCAGCTTATGCTTGCTAGAGTGTGCGCGTGTGCACGCATGTCTTTGTATCTTTATTGCATTCCTAACTGTTGAAATGTTCAGAATCAGCATGTACCTTCTGGAAAAACTATGCAATCAAAAGTTTATATTAGTCAGATATGCAAATAAGATAAAATGGTTACCTGAATTACAAAATTGCGCCTTTCACAATCCAAGAACATGTGAAAAATGAAAATCCACCCTCGACAAAACTTTGTCCCTGACGGTTGAGAAACTAATCTGGTCCCTAGAAGTAAACCGGTCAACTTCATTGAACCAAAGACAAGTAAATAGGTTGCTAATAGGAACATGCTCTCGCACAATTACGCATCCCTCAGGAACATCTGCAACATAGCCATGAAGTTTGAGAAAAAACAAAAACAAAAATAAAAATTGAAGCCAGATAGATACAGAAAGTTTCACCTACCACTTATAAGAGGAAGCTTGGCCTCTGTATATGGAGTCAATCCCTCCTTCTTGTAAAACTCAATCTGAAAGTCAATAGAGGCATTATCATACTTTCTAGCAGCTTTATTTGCCTCGGCCTCAACAAATACATCAAAGCGTCTATAATGCTTAGATATTGCAAAAGTTGCATTTGTCCTCCACAAAAACCTAAATAAGAGTGAAGAGAGAAGTAGTTTAGGTGCCAAAACATGTATTATGGCAAGATAAAGAAAATCAAAACTTTTATAAAGTTAGAAATCGCATAGGTATGAAATATGATGCCTAACGCATTACATTTTGGGACACACTCCAGATCAACATAGGAAAAAAAAAATCCAGTAACAACTCAAGCTCGATTTTCATAGAAAGGAATATAGTATATATCAGGAATTTGTTCATATGGGAACAAACTGTTACACCTTGGATAGCCACCGAAAATGGAAAGCAGGTGGAAGAGAAGGATTTAACAAATCGATTGCAAAATCTATGATATTCTGGAGTAAACATCAATAAAAGAACAATCTTAAGCAACTGGAACCATCAACTTTTGTAGTCTTTGACAAGATTCTAGTAATTCATACTAGAAATATTAATGCTATAAGCCTCTTAAATATGTCCTAGAGGAAAGGTATAAAAGATGTTAACTTATAACTTAATTTATGCCAGCTCCTAATGAGTACAAATGTTGGTGAAATATTTTTTAGTATAATAAAAGAAAAATTATTTAATGAGAAAAGATTACAAAAAAAGAGGATGAGACATTAGGATAATGTCTTAGCTCATGCAAACCACACAAACAGGTTTTAAAAGTCAAGATGCAGCCATCAAGAACCAAGAGGGTTCCATCAAGAATTTGGAGCATCAAATTGGCCAATTAGCAAAGAAGTCGAAAGACCTCAAGGTACCTTCCCGGAGACACCAAAGTCAATCCGAAGGAACAATGCAAGACTAACACTACTCGGAATGGGAAGGTAGTGGCTCCTCAAGAAAAGACTCAGAAAAACAGTGAACTGGAAGATGGAAAGAGGGAAGAACGCAAGAAGCAAGCTGAGGTTATGGAGGGAATAGTTGAATGCTCCGATGATGAAGTTGAGCCTCATGAGGGTAATGCGTCTACTACCTCTACTATGCAGCCTCTTTTGGTAGAAAAAGAGAAGTTAATGGATGAGGAATTTACCCGGAAGACCAAGCATAGAATTGAGGAAGTTGATAATCCTGAGGAGTTACCTCCTTACTTCAATGTACCATACCATCAACGCTTGAAGAAAGAAGTGAAGGACCAGCAGTTTTTGAAGTTTTTGGAACTTTTTAAGGAAACTGCAAATAAATATTCTGTTGGAAATCCGCCTTAACTGCGGCAACTTTGAGCTACCTTCATTGCAGCTTCCAGCACCTTCATTGTGCTGGTTGTGAGGGTGTGTTTAGTCCCACATCGCCTAGTGATATGGCCTAAGTAGTGCTTATAAAGCTTGGGCAATCCTCACCTTACAAGCTGGTTTTGTGGGGTTGAGTTAGGCCCAAAAATTTAAGATGGTATCAGAGCCTATCCTAGATCCGTTGTTGGGTTGCCCGCATCATCCACGCTCCAAGCCCATTGGGCTTGGGCATGAGGGGGTGTGTTGGAAATCCGCCTTAATTGCGGTTCGCCCCTAGCCGTCTTAACTGCGGCAAGTTTGGGCTGCCTTCATTACAGCCTCCAGCATCTTCATTGTGTTGAGTATGAGGGGTGTGTTTAGTCCCACATCGCCTAGAGATATGGCCAAAGTAGTGCTTATAAAGCTTGAGCAATCCTCACCTTACAAGCTAGCTTTTGGAGTTGGGTTAGGCCCAAACTCAAATTCTAACCTTTTGGGTTGAGTTAGGCCCAAACCCAAATTTCCAAGCTGGTAGCAGAGCTTATCCTAGATCTGTTGTTGGGTTGCCCGCATCATCCACGCTCCAGACCCATTGGGCCTGGGCGTGAAGGGGTGTGTTGGAAATCCGCCTTAATTGCGGTCCACCCATAGCCGCCTTAATTGCGGCAACTTTGAACTACCTTCATTGCAGCTTCCAGCACCTTCATTGTGCTGATTATGAGGGTGTGTTTGGTCCCACATCGCCTAGTGATATGGCCTAAGTAGTGCTTATAAAGCTTGGACAATCCTCACCTTACAAGCCGGTTTTGTGGGGTTGAATTAGGCCCAAAAAATTCAAGATATTCCTTTTGCTGAGACCTTACAACAATTGCGATAAGCAAAATATGTGAAGGAGATTCTATCTAACAAGAGAAAGTTGAAGGCAGAGGAAATGGTTCTGCTCACCAAGGAGTGTAGCACAATTATTCTAAAGAAGCTACTGGTGAAAATGAAGGATCCAGGTAGCTTCACCATCCCTTGTGCTATTGGTCACTTGAATATAGGTAGGGCGTTGTGTGATCTTGGGGCAGATATAAATTTGATCTCTCTCTATTTTCAAGAGGTTAGGGATTGGTGAGGTGAAACCAACAAGAATCACTCTCCAACTAGCGGACTACTCTATTGCTCATCCATATGGTGTTGTGGAGGACTTGTTGGTGAAGGTGGATAAGTTCATTTTCCTGGCAGACTTTGTGGTACCTGATATGGTAGAGGATGCGAAAATTCCTCTAATTCTTGGATGGTCTTTCCTAGCTACGGGTCGGGTATTAATTGATGTGCAGTAAGGAGAATTTATGCTTCAAATCCAAGATGAAAAGGTGATATTTAATGTTTTTGATGTCATGGGCCACCCAGAAGACAAGGATACATGCTTGAGGATTGATTTGGTAGAGTCATTGGCTGGGGAAACAGCACAAAAGTGCTTCGAAGACCCTGTAGAGGCAGCCCTTATTCTTGAAAATTCAGTGGAAGACGTTTTAGAGGAGAAGGAAAGAGTGGAGATGATTAAATACCTTGAAGCATGTCCAATCTTGAGTATAGATGAGGAGAAAATCGTTGAGGACTTAAGAAGTCATGACAAAGGGGGACCACCGAAACTTGAGTTGAAAGCAAGAGATGCATATTTTACAGACATCTTGTAGTGTCACTGTGGAAAGATCTAGTTCGAAAAAATATATTATGAGTGTCAATCCTAAACAAGTGGGATATCATATCTATCTCATACAGTAGATAGAACGGTGCACGACATGCCAACGTATGTTTCAGACAAATGGTAGAAACAAAAATGTTTACATCACTTCCAAAAATAGAATGAATAGTATATAGTATTGAAGAGAGATAGTGAGATTTACCTTTCAAGAATTCTATATGGATCCACAACAAGCTCAAGCTTTCCATCCACCCATATAGAATAGCGAGCATTTGGAACCAATCTATGCAACAGAAGCTTCGGAATCTGTGGAAAAGGTAGTAAAAGTTACAAGTTACATAAAAGTACTACTTTATGAACTGAGTAATGTTATTTGTACACCTGATGTCTGGACACCTGGGCGACACCTGGTTAATGGTGTACAAATTCTTGGTTAATTCAATTCAGTAGATAGTTAATGACGAATTGTGAGCCATTGTACTCATTAACCAAGTCCAACACACTATTAACCACGACGGTGAACGGTGTTAACCACCCATGCATCCTATATTGGTGCATGTTATTTTTTTTTTTTACACCTTCAAACTTGGTTAATAGTGTTTACAATCGTGGTTAATAGTGTCTTGAATTTGGTTAATGCATACAAGGGTTCACAATTCGTCAGTAACCATCCACTGAACTGAATTAACCAAGAATTTGTACACCATTAACCAGGTGTCGCCCAGGTGTCTAGATACCAGGTGTACAAATAACATTACTCTTATGAACTAGAATACACAACATTGTCTAGGCAAGATTTTAGTTTTTTCAATTCATACAGAAAAGCAAGTTATATTTTGAATGAAAAGAATCATCATGATGCTAAGACATGAGGTAAAGGTTCTAGCCAATACTAGGAGGTCTACTGATCTAAGCATTTTTCCCATCCCCTTTCTGTGTATTCAGGCTTTGTCAGTATGGCAATATTAACTCCTTCAAGAGTTCAAGATAGATTATAAAAATTAAAAGATGAGGCCACATCCGACAATATTAATTTTCCACAGCAGATCATAAAGAAAAGCATAACTAAAAAAAAGCTTCAGGAAACCAAAATGGCTAACAACCCTTATGCTAATTTCTATTTCACTATCATGACGGTGCTTGCAAACTATATAATTCTGACCTTTCCTGTCCGTCTTGCATCTGTGTAAGGGAGGTTACGAGCAACAATAATTCTCCATAAACCAATCTTCTTGCTGATTCCCAGCCTGCCAGAACTCCTCAGATATTTTTCTGTTTCTTCATCTACAAACATAAGGAAGCATACAGTCTTCCTCGAATAATTACTTATATATCTTGGCTGATTTATCTCGTCAAAATTTCCTGCACAAGATGTTTAATTCATAATCAATTACTAGCTTAAACAAGTATATAAATGCAGAAACCACATAATACAGACCAAATATGGCTGATGCAACAACCACTCCATTACACTGCTCCATTTCAAGAAGGTCAGCATCATCCATGTCAAATCCTGTGTTGTGGCCAGGTTTAATTCCTCTAACAAATCTGATTGATTCACGCATGCATCATTGAAGATGCAGAATGGATTGATATCAGTAAAAAGTATGATATGAGAGATATGCCTTATTACTGGCACAGACAAATTATCCAATAAAGAACATTCCTCAATGACTGTTAGAAATACATAAGGGAAACATGCAACAAAAAGCAAAACATACCCACAGTGAACACTCATTGATTCTTGTATATTAAAAGAGTCATTTCTCTGCTTCAAAGTAGGATATCCACCAAATTCCGAACCTCCAAATTCACCATCTCTTCTTAAATTTTCCTCGTAGATATATGTTAAATTCTTAAGTACTGGCGAAGGTGATGGGAACTTCGGCATCTGTGCAATAGCTTCTTCCACAGGAAGGTAACATACTGGGCATGCTGAAACATAAACAAGCCAGGAATTCAGGAGAAAAACCACATACAATATGTAGTCTAAAATATATACAGATC
Source organism: Echinosophora koreensis (assembly GCA_035048595.1). Lineage (NCBI taxonomy): Eukaryota > Viridiplantae > Streptophyta > Magnoliopsida > Fabales > Fabaceae > Echinosophora > Echinosophora koreensis. Next base: position 1,371,206 of record JAPCYP010000025.1, on the reverse strand, counting down.
CTTTGTGTCATCACTCATCACAAGCTACAAAAATTCAAAGAACTATATGGGTACTATCGCAAATTCTTAAATATCAAACAGTCTATTAGATATCTTAGGCAGCACAGCAAAATAGTAAACAAAAACTTACGCCGTGGCCCGGTGCGCTTTTTATCAGCTGGTGGGGGAGGTAATGTGAAGTTATTACACGGATGCCCCGGAGGAAGATGGTAGCCCAAAAAATAGCTTGGGGGAGGTGGTGGAGGAGGAGGGGGCAGTAGTACAAAATTTGTACTCAAGCCTATGGCATTAGCCGCCGTAGAGATCAAAGATGGAGAATCAACTATAGACATGTTTTGATTAATGCTAATACTGCTGTTTCCTTCCTGAGAATCTTCACCTGAAAGCAAGCCAAATCACAAGCATTATGTTACATCCTAATTAAAGTAGAAAGAAATCAAGTGACAGATGTGAATCACAACTCAAAGCACATGCCAGCAAGGCAAGTTAAGCCAAACAGAAGAACTACATAGCAGTGGCATTGGCATATTCCAATTTAAATACTACTGAAAAAGAAAAAGAAACAATTCACAAAGTGACAAAACTCAAATTGTATTATGAGAATTGCATGCATCAACCAGACAGACTAGTATAGCAAGAACAAAACACTATATGCTTTAAATTAAACCAGCAGTAATCACATTGCAATAACATAATCAAAATCAAAAATAGAAAAGGAAGAGAAAGAGAAATTGTGGACCTTTTGCCATATACAAAACCCATATGAAAACAGCAGCAGAGATGAGACAAAGGAAGAGCATTCCAACCCTCTTGCGTCCAGCAAACTTGAAGATCCAAAGGAACAACCTTTCTTTCTCTTTCTCCTTAAGCATCTTTGAAGGTTTGCGTGGTGTTGCAGCTGTAGCTAAAGCTGTCTGAATCTGTAATTGCTGCTTATCCAAAGAGCCATAACTTCCAGAACGAATTCCAAATCCCAATGATCCTCCTCCAGACATTATTACTTTTATTATATCTCATTCTCATCAAAACCCTCATATGCTTCTCTCATTCCTTCATCACCTTCAATTTCCTCTTCTCTTCTTTCTCTGATTAGACAAATACCCACTTCACCAATTTGAATGCACTTTACATTACCAATGCCACTCTCACTTCCAACTCAACAATGGTACAAAAAAAATTGATTTTTTTTCTTTCTGGGTATTCAACACATAAAAGGAAAAACCAAAAAACAAAAGAAAGAAGCAAAATCAAATGAAAAAGGAAGGTTCAGAAACAGAAGAGGTGCACCCAAATCAACTGAAATACGGTTATTATTACACTGAAACAGAAACAGAAACTGGTTCCGAGAAAAACTCTCCCTTTCTTTCAAAATGGGGATCAATTGGCTCTTTGGGGTTTTCTGAAATTTGAGACTTGGAACTTGGAAGAAATTGGGATAAAAAAATTTGAAGTGATATAATTTTTTAATTAGTGTTATTTATTTATTTTTCGCAGATCCGGAAGAGAAGAGGATGAACTCAGAGGAAGATTCTCAATTGAGTATTTTTTATATGTGAAAAAGGTTACCGAATTAGGAGAAAATAAAATAAAATTGAAACATGGAAAATTGAGATAGGGAAGTGTGCACATTGTACAATGTTACTATGTTAGCCCCTTCGGACACTGATGTCTCACTCAACATCTATATCTATATAATCTATATAATAATCTATCTATATAATAATAAGATTGAAGAGTAAAAAATACTGTACACCTGATTTGGCAGCATCTCCTTAATTTAAGAAATTTAATAGTTTTTTAATCCATTATTTGTTTCTAATATTTATTATTCTACTTGATTCTTTTATTATATTGTTTGCTTAACTGGGTTGAGGGACATTAAATGAGATATGGCATTTAAAATATCACCACAACTGTTCGGTCATCATTATTTTTCTTCCTTTCCAATTTTTTTGAATTTCAAAATATCTCTGAATTGGGACAATTTCATTATTTCAGATTTTTTTATTCTATGTCTTAAATGAATTTAACTTCTTATACATGCTTTATGATTTTGATATAACAAGAGTGAACGCCCAAATTGATCCCTGAAAAATTTTAGGATCCACTTTTAGTTCTTGAAAAAAAAAATTAATTATTTAATCCCTCAAATTTTCAAAACGGGACACATTAGTCCCTAGATTTAGTTCTGACGTCCATTTACTTGCCTACGTGACCCATTAACCATCATACTTGGCCGGCTAGTGGTCCCATGTGCCTTATGACGAATTTCTTAGGTGTAAAACGAATAAAAAGTGAAAAACATGTATAATTTAATCACTTTTCATTAATTTTTCACGACTGAAATTAGTTAAAGGTCACGCAGGACCACTAACGGGTCAAGTGAGATGGTCAATAGGACAGGTGGGCAAGTAAATGAATGTCAGAACTAAATCTAGGGACTAATATATCCTACATTAAAAATTTGAGGGACTAAATGGTTAATTTATTTTTTTCAGGGACTAAAAGTAGGTCCCCAAAATTTTCAGGGACCAATTTGGGTCTTCACTCATATAACAAAAAATATATTTTTCTTTCTCTCCCAATATCTTTCTCCTCTCCACTTTTCCTTCACTTGCACCCTAACTTCTTTCACTCCAGATTTTTTGTGATAAAGGGAGCACCTTTGTAAAGTATCGTGATTAATGATGATATAGATGTATTAGGCTACTCTTAGTATCAGACCCTTTATAGTGACGATGTCAATTAAATCAATCTATATTATTATATTTTTATATTAATTTTTTAATTTGTTAGGATAACAAAATGTGAGAGATGCAATATGACGGAGGATTTTTATCTAGTTGATGATGGTTGTCTTCAAGTATTTAACTATTTTTTTGTTCTTTTGAAATCTTTCTTTGTTATTTAATTAACATAGAATTGTATGATTAAATCTGTGGGCCTGATGTTATTGCAGCACTTGGAATGGGTTGGAAACATTGACTATTTTGTCATTATTACCCATAAATAGAAAAGTTATTTCTCTTTTCTCTTTGAAAATTTCAGGTTTTCTTAAAGGTAAAGGCTCCTTTCTAACTTTTTTTTTTTGAGTAAAAAGCCTCAAGCCATATCATTAATAATCATAGCATCAATACAACTATACAACTGGGAACATCAAGAAAGTCATGAGGGCTAGCCATATATGTAGCCACCCCAGCCAAAGGATGAACAACTACATTGACCTCTCTCTCCTAGTGAACTCTACCAAAGAGTTGGAAAAGAAAGTAGAAAATAAAAACTTGCAATCTGAAATTAAAGCACCAAATTCTGAGCAATCTTGGTTGATAGAATTGAAGCTGTCCACCACGTACTTAGCATCCAACTCAAAAATAGCTCTATCATACCCCAAATCATGAACCCACTACAGTGCAAAGTAGAGACTCAGAACCTCACCTTTGTAACACCCCGATTTTTCTGCTTTCTAAGATCAGTATAAATATAAATAAATGTTTATATTTTTATCTGAAACTTAGAAAATGATTTTGGGAAAAACTTAGAAAATTATTTTGGGAAAACCAAAGTCATATTCATATTATACTTATTTTTATAAGTATACGGTGAAATTTTGGGTTTAAAACTCAGACGGAAACTGGTCTGTATTTTTACTGACAGTATAATTTTATACCGGCAGAAAACCCTAATTTGACCCGAAACTGAAATTTGTAAATTTTTTTATATTTTGTCCGTGAGGAATTCTACTTTCCAAATTTCTGATCAGAAATGAAATATTATGTTTAATTAGACGAATTTTGGTAAAAGTTCAAACGAAAAACAGTCGGTGTTTTCACTGACAGTAAGGTTTTAATGATCAGAAAACATAATTTTGACTCGTGAGCGAAATGGTTTATGTTTAAAATATATTTACAACGAGTTTGGTTATTTTGAGAATTTTCGATCGAAAAACAGACAGAAACTCTAATCGGGTAATCGACGGAGTCGAGAACGGACGTGCAGAGACAAAATCCGACTTTCAATGGATGAAGACAAGTGATGACTCATGAGGGTGAGTCATATAGGTGACTCACAAGTGCAATGATGGCTTTTGGAGGAATTTACAATTTTGTCCTTAATGTTGGTTTTAATCACAAAAGTGCCATTGTATAAGATTACAATTATGTCCCTAAAAATTTATGTCTTGGACCCTTTTAACCCCTAAAACCCATGGCCCAAGCACCCTTGGAGAGCCCATCTTCTTGCTATAAAAGGCATGCATCATCTTCTTCATGAAAGTTTTCCTCCATTTTTTAAAAACTCTAAGTTTTCCATAAGCCATTTTTGTGAAGGAAGTGCTTGATTCCTTGCTCCTTTTTCATTTCCAAGAGGTATACCATACTCTCCTCACTTAATCATCATCATGTTCTTCATTTGTTTTCATGTTTTAAAGCCTTGTTCATCATTTTCAATTTCTAGATCTAGAAACTTTGAAATTGTCTAGAAAATCATAGAAAAATCCTAAAAATATGAAACCAAATTCTATGATCTTGTATTCATGTCTATATTGTATATCCAAGAGTTTGAATCAAACAAAAATTTCCTCCTCACTCTTCCATTAAGGGCCGAAACCTACACTTGTGTGGGTGGAGGAGTTTTGTTTCATTTTTGTGTTAAGTTATACATGATTCAATCCTTTAGTTCATACCAATGTTGAATCCAAGTTGTTATGTTCAAATGAAATCCCTAGCTCATGTTTTATCAATGGCCGAAATTGAGTTTGTGAAGTTGAAATATTTGATTTCAATTTTCTTGTATTATGATCATTGATCCTATGTCTTAAGTACTTAAGGAGCATTAATCCAAAGACTTAAGAACGTTAGAAATTTTTAGCCCCAAAAACCTCTTTAGGTCGTGACCTATCATGGAGAAATAAGTGATTTTATTTGCTTGTTTTGATTGGTTGATTTGTGATTTGTTGAAGGATAAAGAGTTGTACCGAGTATGTGTGTCGACGATTTCCGGGTTCGCGACAAGTTTTTAAATCGGAAGCTAAGTTCTTTGAGAGGTAAGGGGAGCTTACCTGAGGGATTTTTCCTGATAATTATATGTGTGATTTATTGTGTGACTTGTATTACTTGATTGAGGGTTGTGGTGTTTGTTTATCTACGGTTAATTATTTATTTGCAGTTATGTATTACAATGTCATGATCTGCCTGGGTTAATTGTTATAATATTGTTGATGAATCGTTGATGCTATTTGTGGATTGGAAAGCCTGACAGTAGTCAGTGCTCAATTAGTAATGAGGTTCAAAGTGTTAAAAACATTTTTATGGGATAATGAATTTTAATTGATGATAAATAGTAATATAATATTACTTAGGTTTTTGGTCGGTTGAAAATGAGAAAAAGTTGAAAATATCATTATTTTAATGATTTATTGCTGTAAGAGTGAACTATGAGTTACAGTGAGGACGTAACCGTGAAATTATTTTTGTACCGTTAATTTTTAGGTGGATAAATCCAATATATTATAAAAAGTTATTTTATGAAATTAATCTTCAAAAATAACTTAATTATGATTTTAGAAAATTATTTAGGTGGAAAAGAGCAATTTTTGACTCAAAACGTTTTCAAAATACGAAAAGATGGTGAATTCCGAAAATATTTATGAAATGCATTCTTAAAAACAGCAGTAATCATTCACACATGGATTTAGTTTTAAGATCGTTTTTTTTAAGAACTAGAGTTTCTCGGAGAAAGATTTTCAAAAGAAAGAAAATGAGTTTCTTAGTGATTTGATAAAGGAATTTATGATAGAAATGATTTTACGAAGATTAGACGTTATTTCGGGAAAAAGGGTTTCCCAAAGAAAATGAATTTCAATATGATTTGATGTTTTATAAAAGAGTTACAACAGAAAGGATTTTCTGTAAACGAGTTTTACTTAACAATTTATTTGTTAGTCATGGTATCTTGATGATATTCATATTACAGAGTATTTGTTAATCATGATATCTTAATGATCTTCATGTCTTGATGTATATGTTAGTCATGGTATCTTGATGATATTCATGTTATCGGGTATTTGTTAGTCATGATATCTGGATGATGTTATAGTTTATTTGTTAGTCATGATATCTGGATGATATTCATGTTATAGTTTATTTGTTAGTCATGATATCTTGAGGATATTCATGTTATAGTGTGTTTAGTAGTCATGGTATCATGGTGATATGCATGTTTAGTTGACCATTGTGCCTTCATGGTCAATGTGCCATTTAGATTTGACCATTGTGCCTTAATGGACGATGTGCCATTTGATTTGTTGACCATCGTGCGGGGATGTTTGGGCGATGTGCCATTTGTTTTGTTGACCATTGTGCCAGGAGTTCGTATAATGTGCCATTATGTTGTTGACCATTGTACCAAGAGTTTGGACAATGTGCCATTCAAGAGCCTGATCAACTCAGTTATTTGGTGAGTGAATCTCCGGGAGATTAGATATAAGGTTAGATGTTGAACTGTGTAGTGTTATTAATCTCTTTTATAAAGGACAATGACTGCTCGGGGATGAAACCCATTGGTAAATTAGTTGTTATTCTGAGAAGTTTATGCTGTATGACTTTATATGACTATATGTTGTTTTGTGTGTTACGCATGTAGTTATCGTGCTTATATCCATATATTGCTGTCTCACCCTTACAATATATCAGGTTTTACTCGTTTTCGCCGCTGTACTTTGGTACTGGCAGTAGATGGTGTGGAGGAAGTCTTAACTTCAATCGGGGATACTAATCTTGATCCTTAAAGAGGTCGGTAATAGTGGTGAGAACTAAAGAGTTCTTCCATTTGGTGTTTTGTAAGAGTTACCAGCTTAGGAGTCTTGGTTGGGTTGTATATTTAAAAAGGTAGTTAAATGTGGTGTTGTAAGTTAAGTTTTGATATAATTTTCTCTTTTGAAAATGGAAGCTCTTTGAGAAAACAGTGTATGTCATGGCAACCTAGTTATGAATGTGTTGAGATATTCAGTATGATCTCACTGCTTTAATGTATGTACCATGTTTCTAGAGTTTTCCTCAGCAAAAAAATTTTACTCCCGAGTTTTCTGTCCTAAAGTAGATTAATTTTCCAAAAGCAACCAGCAAATAACTTTTTAATTTATTTCCTCACGTGTTACAAAGTAATGCCTAAGGGGGTGTTACAACCCTCATGAACTTCGAGCTTCAGATTGAAATTGTAAGTCCTTGCCTTGATGAAAGAGCCATGACAATCTCTTAGAACAAGACCAATACCAGTGCTCCCAGCCTGACCAAAAGACGCATCTATGTTGCATTTGACCAGCCCAGGAGGAGGCGGGTTCCATCGAGAACGTGCATGATCTGCATGGGAGCTCGAAAGTGGTGATGCATTACCTCTATCCTTCACCCACAGCCATTGATGGAAGAAAGTTGTGGCATGGATAAGGACCTGGTTGTGTGATTCCTGTTTATTCTCCCAAAGCATTAGATTTCTACTCTTCCAAAGACTCCACAAGCACATGCACCAAAGTTGCCTATTGTGATCATCCAGATAGTCCAAGAAAAACCAAACAAGATCTGCAAAAAGAGTCCACCTCAAGACTTTTCCTCTCCAGCACTTGCCAAAAACCCAACTTGATCCAAAGTTGTTTACTGAAATTGCAAGTGATAAAAAGGTGAATGTAGTTCTCCCACTCTTCAGGACAGTGCACACATTGGGGAGGACAGGAGATACCACGTGATCTCAGCTTCATTCTACAGGGGATGCAGCCTCTAAATAACTGCCAAATAAACGTCTTAACTCTTGGGGTACCTGCAGTTTAACATGTAAAATGATTTCTGCCGTGTTTTGCATAGGTGTATTTTTTATTTTATATGTTTTTTCAGTTTTTTGCTTTATATCTATCTCAAAGTTATTTTCTAACAAATATCCATCTCTAAGTTTTCAATAGAACTTTGCGATCCCACATATACGGGTTATTTTGGTTTTATTTGTACATTTTTTTTTTTTGGACAGAATTCAGGGTATCCCCACGGTCGATAATCGTAGGACTAATCCCGCGAGGATGTAGAATACCAATTAAGGAACAACTCATTTACCCACAGATGCATCTCTATTCTCATCACCAGGATTTGAACCTGGACATATGGCTAAAGACTTAATCTATTAGCCACTTGGACCACACCTGTGGGTAGTATTTGTACGTTTTAAATCTTGGAAATTAGGCTTCCATCCTTAAATCTATGTGGTTAAATAGTGATTTGACTAACAGCACATCATATCCGTTGTGCCACATGTATAATTACTAAACATTTTAATGTCATGTGAATTTTTTAAATATTATTTTATATCCTGCATGTTGTTATTTATTATTTAATTTTTTTAATTAAATTTTATTTTTATAATAATTCCAAATTGATATTATTATATAAATATTAAAAAATTATTTTAATAATTTTTGAATAATTATTATAACAAATATTGAAAGTGTTATTTTATTTTTAAAACTATTTTAATTATTATTTATTATTTAAACAGCTTAAAATAATTTTTTTAGTTTTTAGACAATTGTTTTAATTGCCAAAAATTACAATAATTAAAAAAAATGTTTAAAAATCTGACGTAGCAATAAAATATTAATTAATTATACATGTGGCATAACTGATGTGGCGCACCGCTACTCCGTCAGCCATGTCATCACTTAATGGTTTAGCTCCAGTGGCAAGGACTAATTCCTAAGTTTTAAAACGAACAGACACCAAATTATAAGTTTTTTTTTTTTTTTTTGCATGAACTAAAACCAAAACATTATTTGAAGGGACTAAAAGTTCATTAAACATTTTTAATATTGGACAAGTTCATCATAATTGTTAGATATGTGATAACTCTGTCAATTGTTAGATTTTGTATCATCGACCTTTAATTCATCTTCAGCTACTCTTCACCAACTCGGATCTCCACTCACGACCAAGTCGCCCCATCACTGTTGGTTTCAGAGTGCACAGCGGAATATTAAGTGCCCAAAAAACATTTCAATCTTGTGAGAACCTGACCAAAAGACAACCAAGCAAACCCAATACCAATAATAATATCAACAATGAGCAATATTCATATAACACTTGGGATCTTGTACCACTACCACCTGACAGAGATGCAATAGGCTGCAAGTGGGTGTTCAGAGTAAAAAAGAACCCTGATGGTAGTATTAACAAGCACAAAGCTCGTCTTATAGCTAAGGGTTTTCACCAACAAGAGGGCTTTGGCTTCTTTGACACTTTTAGCCCAGTTGTGAAACCTACAACTATCAGAGTAGTTCTCACATTGGCTTTTTCAAATTGTTGGTCAACTAGACAAATTGACATCAACAATGCTTTCCTAAATGGAGACTTAGAAGAGGAGGCTTACATGTCCCAACCACCATGCTACATTCAAGGGGATGTTCATTGGTGTGCAAGCTCAAAAAGGCTCTTTATGGCCTCAAACAAGCTCCAAGAGCTTGGTTCCAAAAGTTTCATAGCTTTCTCACTTCAATTGGGTTTCACTCAGCAAAATGTGATACCTCTCTATTCACCAAGGTCACACCAACTTCCACCACTATCATGCTAGTCTATGTTGCTGATATTATTATCATCACAGGGAATTCAGACACAACTATCACTGAGCTCAACAATGCTCTCAATGCTACATTCCCATTAAAAGATCTTGGACACCTAAACTACTTCCTTGCCATTCAGGTCACTATGACTACAAATGGTGGTCTTTGCTTGACTCAAACCAAGTATATCCATGACCTTCTCAAGAAAGTTAATATGGAACAAGTCAAACCCATGAAAACCCCTACGGTGACTGGTCTTAAACTCTCAGCCTCTGGTGGTTCTGATACTGAAAAGCCAAGCCTATATCGATCTATTGTAGGTGGAATTCAATATGTTACTATTGAGTCACAAAGCGTGCATCTGACTCTCTTTCTTGTTGACCAGTGTGCTTTGATGAATCCAAACATTAAGCAAATGATTTTAATTGAACCGTCTGAATATTGCTAATCATCAAGGTCAAACATTCAAAGGAACCCTTAAGCTCAGAAAAGGAGTGCTACCAAAATGCTTTATTCCCTAGTACATCTGAAAGTTGCACAAAAAGAAAAATGCGGTCAGTAAAGTACAAAAGCAACCTGAAGAACTTTGTTTTGGCTGTTGCACAAAGCACAAAGCACTGTCTCTCTCTGTTAGAGTACAAGCAACATTCCTTTGCATTTGATGGTTGCCCAGAACGACTCTTTCACATTTAATAAAGCTCGGCTTCAAGCCAAAAATAAGAAGGAATGTCTCTAACGGATTCAAATTGATTGAAGGCTATAAATAGAGAAGACATTGAAGATGAAGCATAAAGAACACAACATTTATTCGAAGAGCCATTACTTTGCGCATTTATTTCTTCATTCATTCCTTCATTCTTTATTCCTCTACCATTTGAAGTTATTACGCAGTCTTTCTATCCTTCATATTAAATTCACTCTTCTGAGTGTTAGTGAAAAACTTGCAAGTTGTATATTACACCCTTCTTTCAAACAAACTTGAGAGAGGCTGAAGAGGCTAGGTGTGAAAATAATACTTGTCTTGGAGCCCGACGATGCTAGGTGTACAAAGAATACTTGTCTGTAACCTGATTAGTTATAGTGGAGAAAACTTGGTGCTATCAAGGACTGGACGTAACCCTAGTTGTTAAGGGCTGAACCAGGATAAAATATATGTGTCTATCTCTATCCTTATATCTTTAATTTATTTGTTTATCTTAACTTTAACTAACTAAAAGGGTTAAAGTGTGTATATCAAGCAAGGTCTTTATCTTGCATGCTTGTGTATTTTTCTGTTGAAAAACCTTCAGACAAGTCACTTGTCTGCTTGCCTTTTCTATCACTCGTCTGCTCAGAGCTTTTGCTTGCGAAAAAGTTTTTAACTTTCTCTTAAAATCTGATAAACACAATTCAACCCCCTTCTCGTGTTTATAGTTGTCTATTTCAGTCCCAAGCGTGACAGGACAATTGACATTCACATCTTCACAAATTGTCAAACAGAAATCATAGGTATGAATTGCATTTATTTACTTACCACTAATGATAATTCCATTTGAAAGGTCCACGAAATAAAAGATAATCTATATGGTGACAAAAGAAAATGCAATTAATCGATTTCATAATCTATTCCAAAAATGAGAGTGAGAATTGGAACTTGTATCATGTATGAAATCAACATATAGTTCCTGAAATTGAACAATAAATTCCATTGAAATTCTCAAAAAAATCAAATTCAAACAACTGGATCATTGAATTTGTGAATCGTGTGATTTGAGAAATAAAGAAAAGAAAACTACAAGAAAGGAACAACGCCTAAGCGAGAGAAGCGAAATCACAAAAGAGAGAAGGAGGGGGGGGATGTTGAGAAGTGAAGGAAGTAGAGAAAGGAAATGAGCGACCTACCATGTGTTCGGAACCATGAGCAAAGAAATCTCTGAAGTCGCTGAGCAAATATGCTACTTCAGAGGGGGTGGGAGCCTGATGCTGTCTCATAGATTTGGGTTATGTGGGAAGAGGGAGGGAACTATAAAATAAAAAATAATTGCATATGTATAAAAAAAAAATTAAACATAAAAAATAGTAAAATAAATACCGATTGGAGGTTTATTACGAAGTAACACACTTACAATCACAAAATATTGGAGCTCTAGTTAAAGTTGATGAGAATGCAAATAATTTAGGTTATTTTCAAGTAGTAATAAAATAATTAATAAAAATAATTAAAAGTTAATACATTTTTAATAATTATATATATTAATAATATTATTTTTACAATTGATTTAAATTTCTACTTCAACGAAGGAATTAACGATAAATAGTTTTCATTGCTAAAAAATATGTCTCTAATTCAATCGCTAAGTTTAACGACGAAATTAACGATAAATTTTTAAGATATGGGTTTTCAAATAAAATATTAATCAACGACGAATTTAGTGATGAAAAATTTAGCGACATCATATGTCTGTCATTATATCCATTGGTAAATTCAAATCAAGATATCACCGACAAATTTAGCGACGAGATAACTCATGGCAAGTTTTTTTGTCGCTAATTCCATCGTTAAAGTCAAAGGAATAATTTTACGACGGATTTTGATACGAGATATTCAATGACGACATGTTCCGTCACTGAATCCGTCACTAAATAGAAAATAGTTAGATATCATAAATCAAAACACAAAACATCGCTAAATCCGTTGCAGTTTGCGATGGATGTTTGTCTATCGCTAATTTTCAACTTTTTTAGAAGTGCTCTTCCTCCTTCCTCCTTCCCTTCCAAGCCTACTGTTCCTGCCGAGATCCGAGTTGCCGGAATCTCGCCGTAAACGTCAGACAAGGGTGAACGTTGGGGTTGTTTTAGACCGTGGCTTGACAGAATACTTATGTTCCGGTCCTACGTATCCCAATGGGAATCAAAGCCAAACGTAGTTGTGTTCAACCCTTGATCGCATGGTGCATCAATCTCTTAATCTTGTATCTGATGTACTCCGGTGGGCAAGGACCTATGAACAGTCTCTTGATCACAATCGGGACCTCTAATACGCTTAAGAGAGAACACCAAGCTCTCGTAAAAGTTAAAGTGCCTCTTCTCTAAGGCTCTTCCTCCTTTTATAGAGGAGTAGAAGAATAATCCGATCCTATTTTCTAGGATCTGGTTTATCTTTTCTCATCACTTATCTCTTTGATATTATTTATCTCTTCCTATCTCTTATCTTTTAAGGTAACCTCTTGATATCTGATAGGTGAGATTTATCTCTTATATTTGAAGGTAAGTTGTTTAGATAAGCTTAGGTGAGTGTTATCTTCTAAGCTTATCTTTCCTATATCTTTGGGAGATCAAGTCTCCAAGCTCGGTGGCCGAGTTTACCACCTCGACCAGTACACAAGCCCCCCAAGCTTTGAGCTTGGAAGAGCGTAAAAGCTTTCATGATAGAAACCGAGCTTGGCTTTAATATTATCATTGGAGAGTCTAGGATTTACTGTGTAGATCTTCTACCTTTGTTCTCTTGAGTTTGGTGACCAATCTCTACACCTCGGCCAGTACTTGAGTTTAGTGGGCTCGGTGGGCGAGCCTAGTAATCCTTTCCCTTTGATTGTTTGGGTTTGGTGGCCGAGCTTTATTTCTCGGCCAACACTTTAGTTCGGTAGGCTCGGTGGTCGAGCTTACCGACTCAACCAATACACAAGCCCCCCAAGCTCCGCTCTGAGCTTTGAAAAAGCGAAAGAGTTTATTGGAGTTTCTATATTGCCGAGCGTAGTCATACTTTAGCATTGGACTTTTTACCTTGTCCATCTGGGCTTCTAAAACCAAGTTTTTCTTGGGTTTTCGGTTTACTTGGCCGAGCACTGCTCAAATTTTTTGTTTCTGCGGAACCATGTCTTATTTGGGTTTCCGCCTTGTTTCACAAAGCATTGCTTGGATTTTTGTGAGGAGGTGTTGTGCTCGGCCTCGGCTTTTCAGTACGAGGAAGGGAGCAATGCTCGACCTCGGCTTTCTAGTGAGAGGGAGCAATACTCGACCTCGGATTTGTGGTGCGAGGGAGCAATGCTCGACCTCGACTTTTTAGTGCAAGGGAGGGAGCAATGCTCGACCTCGGCTTTGTGGTGCGAGGGAGCAATGCTCGACCTCAGCTTTTTAGTGCGAAGGAGGGATGCTCGAAGACCTCGACTTTTCAGTGTGAGGGAGCAATGTTCGACCTCGGCTTTTTAGCACGAGGGAGCATAGCTCAACCTCGGCTTTTTAGTGCGAGGGAGGGATGCTCGACGACCTCGGCTTTTCAGTGCGAGGAAGCAATGCTCGACTTCGGCTTTGTGGTGCGAGGGAGCAATGCTCGACCTCGACTTTTTAGCGCGAGGGAGCATAGCTCGACCTCGGCTTTGTGGTGCGAGGGAGCAATGCTCGACCTCGACTTTTTAGCGCGAGGGAGCATAGCTCGACCTCGACTTTTTAGTGCGAAGGAGGGATGCTCGAAGACCTCGGCTTTTCAGTGCGAGGGAGCAATGTTCGACCTCGGGTTTTTAGCACGAGGGAGCATAGCTCAACCTCGGCTTTTTAGTGCGAGGGAGGGATGCTCGACGACCTCGGCTTTTCAGTGCGAGGAAGCAATGCTCGACTTCGACTTTTTAGCGCGAGGGAGCATAGCTCGACCTCGGCTTTTTAGTGCGAGGGAGCAATGTTCGACCTCGGCTTTTTAGCACGAGGGAGCATAGTTCAACCTCGGCTTTTTAGCGCGAGGGAGCATAGTTCGACCTCGGCTTTTTAGCACGAGGGAGATAGCTCAACCTCAGCTTTTTAGTGCGAGGGAGGGATGCTCGACCTCGGCTTTTTAGCGCGAGGGAGCATAGCTCGACCTCGGCTTTTTAGGCTTCTGCTCTTTGCTCTTGGCGAGACGATTTTAACCCGGGTCCTTTAGTGGATTCTCATGTTCTTAAGCCAGCATATGCTCGGCTTTTACTGGAATAGGACCCTGACGCGAGCATGGAAATCGCGGCTCCTTATGCTCTCCTAGTCTCTTCCATTACCCGTTTTTCGAGCCACAAGCTTTCTAATAATGCGAAGAAGATGAAAAGCATGAAGGCTGAAGCTGCCCGAGCTTTGCGCACCGGGGATGAGCTTGAGAAGACTCTAATAAGTGCGAAGAGCAAGCTCGATTGGTTGGGTAACTGAGTCCGAGCTCAACCTCTTTGTTTTAATTATAGAAGGAGTCCGAACTCGACTTCCTTTTAGTTAGGTTGAGAGGGACTAGAGCTCGACCTTTGACTTTTGAGGGAGCCAGAGCTTGACTTTGTGCTTTCAAGGAAGCCAGGGCTCGACCTATGTCTCCAAGGGAGCCGGGGCTCGACCTATAAGTTTTGAGGGAGCCGGAACTTCGATGATCGAGAAGCAAAGGTCGAGTTCGTCGGGTTCACCGACCTGTCACGGCCGAGTTCATCGAGGTCGAACTGCTGTTGCCGAGCTCTCTACATTACATTCTTCTGTTCTTTGAGGCCAAGCCGTGATGGCCGAGCTCTCTAAATTACCTTATTCTATTCTCCGAGGCCAAGCTGTTATGGCCGAGCTCTCTAAGATACCTTCTTCTGCCTTTCGAGGTCAAGCTGTGGTGGCCGAGCTGGCCGAGCTCTCTAAGATACCTTCTTCTGCCTTTTGAGGCCGAGCTGTGGTGGCCGAGCTGGCCGAGCTCTCTAAGATACCTTCTTCTATTCTCCGAGGCCAAGCTGTGGTGGCCGAGCTGGCCGAGCTCTCTAAGATACCTTCTTCTATTCTCGGAGGCCAAGCTGTGGTGGCCGAGCTCTTCAAAGCCGAGCTGTGGTGGCCGAGCTGGCCGAGCTGGCTTCTTCTATTCTCCGAGGCCAAGCTGTGGTGGCCAAGTTCTCTAAGATACCTTCTTCTGCATACCGAGGCCGAGCTGCGGTGGCCGAGCTGGCCGAGCTCTCTAAGATACCTTCTTCTACCTTCCGAGGCCGAGCTGTAGTGGCTGAGCTCTCTAAGATATCTTCTTCTGCTCTGCAAGGCCGAGCTCTCTAAGATACCTTCTTTTGCTTTCCGAGGCCGAGCTGTGGTGGCCGAGCTCTCTAAGATACCTTCTTCTGCTTTCCGAGGCCGAGCTGTGGTGGCCGAGTTGGCCGAGATACCTTCTTCTATTCTCCGAGGCTAAGCTGTGGTGGCCGAGCTGACCGAGCTCTCTAAGATACCTTCTTCTATTCTCCGAGGCCGAGCTGTGGTGGCCGAGCTGGCCGAGCTCTCTAAGATACCTTCTTCTATTCTCCGAAGCCAGGCTGTGGTGGCCGAGCTCTTCAAAGCCGAGCTGTGGTGGCCGAGCTGGCCGAGCTGGCTTCTTCTATTCTCCGAGGCCAAGTTGTGGTGGCCGAGCTCTTCAAGGCCGAGCTGTGGTGGCCGAGATGACCGAGCTGGCCGAGATACCTTCTTCTATTCTCCGAGGCCGAGCTGTGGTGGCCGAGCTCTTCAAGACCGAGCTGTGGTGGCCGAGCTAGCCGAGCTGGCCGAGCTGGCCGAGATACCTTCTTCTATTCTCCGAGGCCAAGCTGTGGTGGCCGAGCTCTTCAAGACCGAGCTTTGGTGGCCGAGCTCTCTAAGATACCTTCTGCTTTCCGAGGCCGAGCTGTGGTGGCCGAGCTGGCCGAGATACCTTCTTCTATTCTCCAAGGCCAAGCTGTGGTGGCCGAGGTCTTCAAGGCCGAGCTGTGGTGGCCGAGATACCTTTTTCTGATTTCCGAGGCCGAGCTTACAGCACGCCCAGCAGCTTAGGCTTGTCATCCTTCTCCTCGGATTTTTCTGAGAATTGTTGAGAATCCTCTTAAAGATGGTAATCATTGCCATATATGCAAATTCATAGAGGCCATCGTCACCATATTTTTTGATTGACCTATTAGCGGCTTCGTCATATGATGTTGAATGTGCGGCCGGGGAAAATTTACCTCGGCCCCACGGTGGGCGCCAAATGTTCCTGCCGAGATCCGAGTTGCCGGAATCTCGCCGTAAACGTCAGACCAAGGGTGGACGTTGGGGTTGTTTTAGACCGTGGCTTGACAGAATACTTATGTTCCGGTCCTACGTATCCCAATGGGAATCAAAGCCAAACGTAGTTCTGTGTTCAACCCTTGATCGCGTGGTGCATCAATCTCTTAATCTTGTATCTGATGTACTACGGTGGGCAAGGACCTATGAACAGTCTCTTGATCACAACCGGGACCTCTAATACGCTTAAGAGAGAACACCAAGCTCTCGTAAAAGTTAAAGTGCCTCTTCTCTAAGGCTCTTCCTCCTTTTATAGAGGAGTAGAAGAATAATCCGATCCTATTTTCTAGGATCTGGTTTATCTTTTCTCATCACTTATCTCTTTGATATTATTTATCTCTTCCTATCTCTTATCTTTTAAGGTAACCTCTTGATATCTGATAGGTGAGATTTATCTCTTATATTTGAAGGTAAGTTGTTTAGATAAGCTTAGGTGAGTGTTATCTTCTAAGCTTATCTTTCCTATATCTTTGGGAGATCAAGTCTCCAAGCTCGGTGGCCGAGTTTACCACCTCGGCCAGTACACCTACCTTCAATGCATTCAAAACAAGAGATTATAATCAAACTTTTAAACTCAAAATCTCCAAACAAAATCCTAACTTTAACAAAACAATAACCCCAAATTAAATTTCACAACCCATGCAACATTGTCTTTGTCTCAAGCAATTCGAATCCCTGCTCTTAATTATGGGTTTTCTCTGTGCTTTCCGGGGTTTCGTTTTTCATTTTTGGTTATCTATTTATTTTGTTTTCTATTTCCTGAAAGTGATAGATGCATTTTATTAGATTATACTTGTGTTAGATGTTGATTAGTTGAAGAAGGAAGAATGAGGAAGAAGGAAGAGAAAGAAGAAGAGAGAGAGAAAGAGAAAAGAGGAGAGAGAAGTTTTCCGGCAGGTTTACCCAATTTTTGATGGATATACCTAGGTTTCGGTGACTTAATGTCGAAGATCTAACGTACTGTTATAACAGTGTTGACGGAAAGGATCAAATTTTAAAAAATTTAAAACTTATAGGACAAAATCGGGACAAACGTTAAAAGAGAGATCAAATTGAAACTTAAAATAAAGATAAATAACTAAAAATATAATTTATCAAAAAAAAAATTCCAATTGACAAATTTATGACCCTAACTTGCAGAATTATAAAGCACTTAACATTTAGTTTAGGACTAACTTAACCAACGTCTCAAAATTAAAGTACGAATATAGAACAATAAAAGTTTGAGAACACAATTAAAAAAAACACATAAACTTGGATAACAAACAAAACATTTTCTATAATACTCAAAACAACGTAGCAAAAAAAAAGTTATATATAATTACTCCAATTGTTTTTACTTTTAACCCACTCTGTATTTCCAATTTAAGTGTATCATATTCATGTACGATTGTACGTATATAATATCACTGTTTCTTTCCTCTTTGGTGAAACTTTATTGTCAATATTAATACTTCCCTATATGCAGATTTAGTTTCGTTGTCTTTCCCTTTTCTTCAAAACATCACTCATTAAGAGCACGCACACGTACAGCGGACAATAAAAAAATATATGAAAATGCTGACTCAAATGAACCCTCAATCTATTCCACTAATTTATGGCGTGGAAATAACATACTATATTGCATCCCTCAGTATCAGCAACGTCATTTAATGCCAAAGATTTTCACGGAACTTGGTACGAATGAGGTGGCATAAATGATAGGTAGTTTATTTTAAAATTCAACAAATAAAAATAATTAGGAAAAAAAAAGGTAAACCTACGACAGAATAACACCAATAGATTCCTTTCAAAAAAAAAAAAAAAGAACACCAATAGATTCATTCGTTTTCTTTACATGAATATATTTATAATTCGATGTAAAAAATCGCGTATATACATATTTGGAGAAGGAAAATGCTTTTTTAAAATATAAGTTTGTAAGTGAAATAAGTAAATAAAGGTATATTTAATTTATATATTTTAGATAAATTGTGGATCAATATACTTTCACTTATTTTGTCATAAACTTTTTTCATATACAGAGAAATTATTTAAGTATTCTCAAAATGAGAGAAATTTTTTCGTTATATTATTTAGTATATAGTTTATGAATTATATTATTTTATTTAACCATATTTTTAAAATTTAAACTCTAGTGATGTACATCGAGTAAAACCGACTATAAAAAACTTAGTCTGAAAACACCTAGAATTTTTCATATAAACAAATTAAACGCAAAATCTTGTAAAATTTCAATCTTCGTTAAACAAATGTTCTCCCGTATAGATGAGTCAGGAATTGAATCCCTGACCATATACTTAAGGGACTCGGTTATCAACTAACCGTGTCACACCATGTTGGTGTTAGTAAACCATTTTAATTAAGCTTATAATGCTATAAAACTCCAACTATATATAGGGATTAAGAAAGAGTCCATCTACTATATGAAATCTATAATAAGTGATATATATGAATAGATCATTTTGAAATGACTCAAAACTAAGGATTTATATGCTTATTTTCAATTTACTATTTTCATTTCCTGTTTTTATTAATGATTGCAAATATGATACATTGTTTTCATTTTGATTCCTATTTTCAAAAATTTATATAGAACAATAAAACAATTGCAATTATTAATATAAGTGAAAAAAATAAAAAAAATAAAGCAAACCCAATTTATCAACTTCTTTTGAACAATTATATATATTAATAATAATAATTGGTGACCCCGGGATCAACTGCATTTAAACAATTACTATGTGATCACATTAATGTCTCAATTTAATTATGATGGTTCATTGCCTTGTTTTAAGCATGTATGTTATGAAAAGTTCCTTTCTATGATTTGCTGTTTTTGCATACAAAAATGTGCCACTTCCGTACCATGTCATTCTCTTGGACAAACGAGAATGGCCATGTTATCTTCAGTAGTAGTTCGGTGTCATGAATACAATCCTTCTAATAAAGTATAGTGCTATATTAATTCATTAAAATTTAAAGAAATATATTATTATTTATCTACTTTGAAGTTAATTAAACTTATTTCAAAGAAAAAGAAAAGACGACTTTGTTGAAAGATGCCTCAAAATCAGTAAAGTGGAGTTTTCAGCAGGGATAATCGATTATGGGTTTTGCATAATCGATTATGGGACTGGCAAAGAACTTGTAATCGATTAGCATAATCGATTAGCATAATCGATTACGTGTATTTCTAGAAACATGAAATGCAGATAGATGAGGCATAATCGATTAGCATAATCGATTATGTGGATTTCCAGAAACATGGAACGGTGGCAGAGAAGGTTTAATCGATTAGCATAATCGATTACGTGAAATTTCAGAAACACGCAGGTAGAAAAGGCATAATCGATTATGGCATTTAAATAATCGATTATGGAGCAACTACAAAAGCTGTTATGATCAGTTACTGCATAAGTTCAGTTTTGTGATCTGAGAGTAAGATTCAAGGGTTTCTTAGAGCTCGAATTTCGTCCACAACATTGAGTATTCGTAGAATTTGATTCATTGAGATTGAAAGAAAATCAAGTGAGGATTATTGATCTAGGGTTTGTGTGAAAATAGAGAGATAAGCTTGGGGTTTGTTCATGTTCTCTTGAACAGGGGAGTGACAAATTCAAGGAGTTCTCTATTGTAAACATTGATCATTGATTCTTAGTGGTGCTGCTCTCTCCCTTGGATGTAGATCGCATTGATCGAACCACGCTAAATCTTGTGTGTGTATTCTTCTATCCCTTTCTTATTTGTTAAATTTCTGAAATTTTCTGTGCCTACTAAGTGTTTGTTGTACTTCATGTGTGGCTATTGTTTTCTTTGTGTATTTATTTTGTGTTGAGAGACTTTGTGGCTTCCATCAGAGTCTTGGAACAACATAATTTTTTTCAAATCATTAACACAAAAGTCGTGACTTGAAAAGTAGTGGCTAATTCTAATTGTAAGAGAGCTATTCAATAACCATATGCCCCAGATCGTTGGATAAAATTTATCTTAAATTAAGCTTATTTTCAAAGTGAAAAAATTAAAAGTTTTGTTTGTTTTGAATTTAATTTAAAACATAGTATTATTTTAATTAATTTAAATTATTGCTTATCCACGTTAAAGATAAGAATTTAATTGGCATACATTATCAATATAAAATGTTTTACATTGTCAATCAATCATAAACTGGTATATCATTAAAAATGTTTGACTTTTATCATAACTATCTTAAAAGTCACACATATCATTGATTGATGATATAAAAAAATTTACTATGACAATATAACAAAATTAAACTCTGAAGATAAATTAACTTCAAATAAATATTTTTTTCAAATCATGAATTAAAAAATAGGATGTATTAAAATTATTAATAATTAAATTAATATTCATTAAGTCAAAATTAATTTCATGACTAAGAAATTAACCTTTAAATATAGCAATGTTCCATCCAAAAAACCTCTGTAATGAGATTCTGGAAGAAACTAATCACTCTACTCACTTTCTCTCACAATTTGGGTATTTTTGATGTTAAGCATGACAGAACTAGGCATGGCAAGCAAATTTGAACCCGTGGGTACCCACCCGAACCCGTCCCGATTTTGATGGGGAAACCTCGATTTTACTGGGTTCGGGCTCGGGTTCGAGGAAAACCCGATTCTCATAAGCGGGGGCGGGGGCGGGGATGGGGATCTTGATACCCACCCCAAACCCGCCCCCGAACCCGCGCCGGTCGCCTAAAATGACTATAATGCCCTTACTTTTATATAAATAGTTGCTTACCTAGGGTTTTTTGGCCTCGCCTCACCCTCACGCACGCAGTCTTCTTTGGCTGCTCTGTGCTCTCATTCCACCACACCCCAACTTCTCATCTCCCATCTCCGTCATTTTCTGCCGCCGCGCGATGGCGTGAGCTTCGGCGCGAGCTCCGGTGCATCTACGGTGCGGCCCTCGCCTCCACCACCGCCAACTCCCTCTCATCTCTTCAGCTTCTCTTTCTCAAAGGTAAAACACAGAATCCTTACAACCCCTCTCATGAAATTTCATTTTATTTCTAGTTATAATCTGTCTATTTTAGTTGTTTCCCTCTCTAATCTATCTATTTTAGGTTGTTTCCCTCTCTCATCTGTGAACCCTAACTTCTGCATGTCTTCTGAAAATGCTATATGTGCTGTGAATAATTGTTTATGTGGTTTTGAGTGATGACAAATCAAAGAAATAAGTTAAGTTCCTAAATATATTGCATAAATAATTTATAAATGTGTGAACATTGCTAACTGTGTGTTCAAGTATGCAGACAAGTGAAAAGTGCTTCACTCGTCTAATATCACCTGTCTAGTGATGTGTGCAGACAAGTGAAAAGTGTATCACCTGTCTAGTGATATGTGCAGACAAGTGAAAAGTGCTTCACTCGTCTTATGTCACCTGTCTAGTGGTAACAGGAAAGGTGTTCTATCTCCCTACGCATGTTTATGAACCTGTCTATTGAAGTGTCTTAAGACCAGAAGCGTCTTAAGACGAGTGAAGGATATTAAGACAAGTGAAGTGTCTTATCCCGAAGAGTCTCAATTCAAGAATCTGTCTCGAAGTGTCTCTGCTCAAGTATCTATCTAGAATCATCTTATGAAGTGTCTGAAGAGTATTCAAGTATAGATCAGACTACTGCTTATAAAGAATAGATGTGTAGAAGCAAAGATGGAAGATTAGAGTCAAGCGTTTGGACAAAGCGTTTGCTACCGATATTCAAGCGTCTGTGCCATCAATATTGAGCTACACTCATCCAAATCAGGAGATATTGGTCTTATTGGAAAGATAAGAGAAATATATACAATTTTCATGAAGAAGTCGAGACCTGAATCAATCTCCATCTAAGTGAAATATCCTCTACAAGTTTGAGATGTGATACTGTTCGTGACAGCCAGAACATACAAGCGTCTGCTGACAATATCAGGAGCTGTAGGTATCCAAATGAATCAATATTGGTGTTGTTGGAGAGATAAGAAGCATATCTACAACTTTGATGAATACGTCGAGACCAAATTCGATATATATCAGTGTCATATTTCATTCGTAATTTGATGGCCTGATGCTGTTCTGACAGACAGACCTTTGAAGCGTCTGCTGGCCATAACTTGAGTTGTACATGTCCAAATTGGATGAAACCGGTGCCATTCGAAAGCTAACATCCAGGGCTACAACTTTCATGAAGACCTCGAATCCTGAATCGATCATTAAGAAGGTCGAAATTGCATAATACGAAGATGACGGAGTTTAGGAGCTAAAGGAGCAAGCATCTCACAAGCTCACCTAAGAAGTGTCTAATGAAGCTAACCAAGTATCTTCCCAATATAAGACAAAGCTGACTTAGTTAAATGTTTATATGGGAAAGCAGGAGGTGTCAACAATTGAAGATATGTTGACATGCAATGAAAGATAGCTGTTACGTATTGAAGTTTCTCTTCTACCAAAGTTGCACAGCTATTTAATATTATATATTATCACAAAAGTGCAAAAGCCAAAAAGGTGTGCAGCTGGGCAGAATAGTTTTATTGATAAAAGACATATACAACTGTATGTTGAAAGAAAAGAAAAGAAAAATAAAAAATATATCACTGCTGCAAAAAGACAAAAGCTGTAAAAGTAAAACCACTTTATATATAGTGTGGTCAGCATCAAGAAGTTTTGTGCAACGGTCAAAACTCCAACGGGTATATTTTGTCAAGCCTATATAATGAAGACCAAAAAAGAAGAAGAAGAGTTGCTGGTGTTAGTGCTGCTACTGCTGCTACAGTTGATGAAAAATGAGAGCATCACTATCTTCATCTCAACAGAAATCATTCTCAATGTAATCATCCTAGATTCACTCAAGTGAGTGTTATGAGTGATTTCTTTTTCAGTTCTAAAGTGCTTAAAAAAAATATATCCACTCTTTTGAGTGTAGGAAGAACTCATATCTGTACTTCATTGTAAAATCACTCTATGAGTGTTGTGAGAATTTCTCTATGTAATCTTCATCAAAATCCAGTGAGCCTGGAGAGGCTAGGTGAAAATAATACTTGCAACAGTCTGGAGAGGTTGGTTAAGAATAATACTTGTTGAGCCTGGAGAGGCTATGTGAAAAGAATACTTGCAACAGTCTGGAGAGGCTGGTTAAGAACAATACTCAATGAGCTTGGAGAGGCTAGGTGTGCAAAGACTACTCGTTGTAATTATCTAATGTGATAGTGGAGAAAACTCAGCTGCTGCTGGGGACTGGATGTAGCTCATCGTTTATATGAGTGAACCAGGATAAATCTTGTTGTCTATCTTCTCTCTACCCTTATCTCTTTATCTTTGTTGTCTTATGTATTTCAACAAAGTTTTCTAACTGATTTTAAGCTTTATGTTCTAAGTTGTTTTCAAATGTTTTTATCCTCTAGATTTTGTCTAACTGGTTGACGTTTAGTCTGAGATAATCAGACAAGTCAATATTGTCCATTAGACAAGTGAAATGTTTTATCTTCCTTATTTCCAAACTGGTTAAAAATGTTATTAGTTTTGTTAGATGGTTTTTAAATTATCTTCTTTTATCCATCTACACTCTCTTTATTTGAAAAACTCTGATTTATGTTTTGATGTTTCGTAAAAGTTTTAAATTTCTATCATCACCCAATTCACCCCCCTCTTGTGTGATGGTTGCTTTGACCCAACATCTTCATCCTCTGCTTCCGGCCGCCATCTTCATCCTCTGCTTCCGACCGCCGTCTTCATCCTCCTATTCCGTCCGCCTCCTTTCAATTGGTAGAGTACTCTTCATCTTCCATAAGAATTTGTTGATTCAAAAAGTATGTAATGTTGGTTGGATGCTTGTTAAATCTAGTTTTGGTTTTGTATTTTACATTTTTTTACTTATTATTATGTTTGAGTTAACATGCAACACTGTCCTTGTTTTTCTGGTTATTTTTGTTTAAGTGATTCTACTTGTTTTTTCTGATTATTTTTGTTCAAGTGATGCAACACTGTCCTTGTTTTTTCTGGTTATATTTGTTTAAGTGATGTAACACTGTCCTTGTTTGTTCTGGTTATTTTCGTTTAAGTGATGCACCACTGTCACTTGTTTTTAACTGCAGCAATTTATTTGTTCTTTGTTAATCTTAACACATCTATCTCCATCTGTCAATTTCTTAACAGGATATAGATATAATGGCTGATGCTAATAATTCTCAACAACCTGTGTCACAAGCTACCGAAGCTAGTTCACATCCACCAGCTACAGAAGGAATTAATAACCCTTCACCCAACTGTCCCACAGCTACAGAATCTTTAACACCTACTACTGTGATAGGTGATAATATGGAGGCTGAAACACAGACTGGAGCGGGTAGGCAAAAAAGTATCGTATGGAAGCACTTTACAAAGATCAAAGTTAATGGAGAGGACAAGGCCCAATGTGATTATTGTAAGAAATTACTTGGTGGGAAAACGAAAAATGGAACTAACCACTTGCACGGACATATGAATATATGCATTCAACGCAAGATTAGTATGAGAGGGAAAAAAGGGCAGTCATTTCTTATGCCTAAGGTCATGCAAGGCAAGCAAGAGTTGGGTACCGGAATATATGATGCAGAAAATGCAAGAAAGGAGTTTGCAAATGCAATTATTATGCATGGATATCCACTTTCAATAGTGGATCATCTTGGATTTAAGAGATACTCAACTGCTCTCCAACCGTTATTTCAAGTTCCTTCTAGAAATACCATCAAGAAAGAGATATTCAAAGTCTATGATGATGAAAGAATGACAGCTTTGAAATTGTTATAAAGTCTTGAACGAAGAGTGGCAATTACATCTGACATGTGGACAGCGAGCAATCAAAAAAGAGGGTATATGGCTATCACTGCCCATTATATTGATAACTCTTGGACTCTGCATAGTCACATTTTGAGGTAATATAAATTCTTATTTGATGTTTTACACTATTTAGCCTTTCTATATGATAAAGTGATTGAATGTGAATTTTATTATGTTAGGTTCATTTATGTTCCATCTCCTCACTCGAGTGATATGTAACACCCTGTTTTTCATAAATAAGATTAATGTATTTATATATGTTATATGTATGTTTGCATATGCTTGTTAGGTTGTTTTTGATGTTTAAGTTCATGTTTAGGAAAGTTTAGCCTTAGGAAGGTTCAATTGTCTTAGAAGTCCTAGTAACTTGTTTTACCGTTTTGGCCATATCTTGAGTTATAGATGTCCGATCGAGGTGATCTTTGTGGCGTTGGAAATATAAGAAAATTATCTACAAATCTTATTTCATATGTTTTGGTCAAATTCGACTGTTTCGGCCTCGCCCCGCGAAAACCCAAAATTCAGCTTTGCGCTTTCGGGTTCGCCCCGCAAATCCAGCTGATAGAAATTGGTTCTCTGGCTCGCCCCGCAAATGGGAGTTCGCCCCGCGAATAAGTGCAGAACCGCGATTTAGGTTCATTTTAAGCCCAAAAAGCATTCCAACCCGTTTTTAACCCCTAAAACACGATCTAAACCCTAGTCTATCACGTCCCAACACTCGGAGCTGCCTCCCTTCTCTTTTTCTCTCAATTTCCATCAACCGTCTCTAGAAAAATCTCTCAAGGGATCCGTTCTTGCACCGTTCTTCACCATTCGTTGATAGGAGAGCATCGCTGCAAAAACGTGATCATCGTATTCGCTGTTTAAACCTTCAAACAAGGTAAGATTCGTACACCTCGTCCCTCTCGTTCTTTTCCATTGATTTCTTGGCCTAAGATTCTAATTGAGGTGTTTCCTTGTTGTTCTTGAGGTCGTAGATAAGTGCTTGTGAGACGAGACCCTAGAGGACCCTCTTTCTTCTTTTGAAACGCGAACCGCATACCAAGTATGGGGAGAAGATAGTATAATCTCTAGGCTAGGGGTATAGTAAGATGAGGGGTTCCCATAACCCCGTTATATTGTTGTTGTATGATAATATTATGTGTTGGTAGTATGGTTGTTTAATACTATGTCTCTAACATGTTTAATATGTTTATTGATTCTATGATAAGTCGTCTGTTGGTTGTACTGTTGGCTATGTTAACATGTTTAATGTGCCTAAGATGTTGTGCTTATTACGCCGTTGAGTGGTTGATGATATGTCATGATAAATGTGTTGGAGTTGTGGTCATTGTGACTGTTTTGGTTGGCTCATGTTGAGGGAGATGATATGTTAGTTAAAGGACCCTAAATGATTAATTTAGGACCCCTAATTGATTTAGTAATTAAGGATTAATTACTCAGACTGTAAATTGATTATGAACAATTAGTAAGGTGTGAGATTTATGTTGATGGATTAGCCCAAGACCTCTAGGTTATGATTTAAGAGTGTTTAGGGAGTTTTTCCCAAAGAATTAGGCTCTGTTTCCTGCCCAGAATAGTACTGTCGTGCATTGAGCACGACCGTGCTGAACAGGGAGCACGCCCGTGCTCCCAGTTGAATTCTGGAAAAACGGCCGCATGTTTAGCATGGCCATGCAGCGATTAAGCACGACCGTGCTCCATGATCACGACCGTGCCTGATAGTTAGCACGCTCGTGCTCCACTTAAGTGGTAGCACGACTGTGCAGGGAAACGAGCACGACCGTGCTCTTCCTCCTGACAGAAACTGGATTAAAGGCATTTAAGGGGCTTTCGACCCCAATTATCCCCAATAGTACCTTGATAGTGTAATAAACAATTAATGAGACTTAGATAACTTGGCTAATGATTAACCAAGAGGATTGTTACGATGAATTGGTTAAGTCGGTGCCTAATGGGCTATCGCAAGCTGTTGGACTTTGGTGCTTTTTGGCCAAAGTGGCCTCGATGCTTTTCGGTCGGGGTAATGTTAAGTTGGACCTTGGTGCTTTTTGGGCCAGGGGGCCCTTGACCCCATGGTTTGGGTCTAAGGTGTTGATGTTGATGTTGATGTTGATGTTGATGTTGATGTGAATGATAAGTCTTGGGAGCTGAGTCGGCCCAAGTGCAGGAGGTGGATGTCTTGTTCGTTGTTATGTCATTTGCATAGAGCATTGGAGTTGTTGTTAAGGGGGGGGGGGATGTCTACATCGGGGAGGTCACCGTTATGTGATCTGGCCCAAGTCTCGGGTGGTCACCCTGCTATGGTGAAACCGTACGCATCCGAGGTGTCGTATCCATTATGATACGTAGGCTATCCATGGGGTCCACTAGTTAGTGGACTACCGGTGTTGGTGCTTTTATGGCCAATACGGATATGTGTCTCCGAAGTAGCATCCTGAGTTAGCTGGATCCACATGCATTGATGGAGTAGCGGAGTAGCATTGCATTGCATTGCATAGCATTTGTTGAATGATTAATCTGTTGATGATGTTGGATGATAATATGTCGTTGTATTGCTATGCCATGTCATCTTGCTTCCTCTTCCTATGCTGTTATGATTATATGTTTCTTACTCCCTTTCTTTGTTGTTTGTGTTTGGCCTGATCGGCATTTCGCAGAGGACGGTGAGCAGCCAGTCGAGGAGTGACTCCGAGGAGCCACGACTTGTTAGGGTGCTTAGTTATCAGTTTTAGTTTGTTAGTGGTTGTATTCCGTTGATGTATTCCGAACTTTTTATACCAGCTCTGTATATGACATCGGGGTTGGGGTTTATGCTTTTGTCTTATGTTTTACGTTTTGAACTTTCTAAACTTATGATTTATTTCCGCGTTGTTTTTGGAACTTGTACATGTGAACCTTTCTATCAGCAGATTTTTATTTCTATTAAATGAATATGCATGATTACGTCGTTGCCATTATAAGTTTAATGCTTTACAAAACATGCGGGGTAGAAGGGTGTCACATTTGGTGGTATCAGAGCAGTTCGGCCCTGTCCGAACGTGGTATGAGTCTGTTGTGAGTCTATTGCGTGCTCTTGTTTGAATTGTCTATATTTATATAGACAATGTTATATGGTACTAAGTACCTATAGTTCCGTTTTGGCTCGACTTACTGCATTTGGTGGTTTGTCTTGAACAATCCAAGGAGCCTTCGGGTGCTTCTTGTGTTTAGGAAGGTTGTTCTAGTATCTCTTGATAATATGAACTCTGCAGCTGATTTTGTGCGCTTAAAACCGCTCGATGTTATTCTTGGGTTTTGATAAAACCTTGGTTTTTGGAACTCCAAAGGAGTCTAAGAATCCGGACCTTCTCTCTGCCAACCAAGCTCAAGCTTCGATGAGAGATGAAGCCCAAGTATACATGATGTTAGCTTCCCTGGATGTAGAGAGCAGCCCTCCTGATGTCGCCAGCGTGCTTGTTGTGCGGGAATTTCCTGAAGTGTTCCGGGGGGATGTTTGTAACTTACCCCTAGAGAGAGATGTTGAGTTTAATATAGACTTAGTGCCTGGCACCGGGCCAATCTCCATAGCACCCTATAGAATGTCTCCTTTAGAGCTAGCTAAGTTGAAGGAACAGTTGGAGGACCTGATAAAGAAACAGTTCATTAGACCGAGTGTGTCCCCGTGGGGAGCACCTGTGTTGTTGGTGAAGAAGAAGGATGGTAGTATGAGGTTGTGTGTCGACTTTTGACAACTCAACAAGGTGACCATAAAGAATCGGTATCCCCTCCCTAGGATTGATGATCTTATGGACCAGTTGATGGGCGCTTGCGTCTTTTCAAAGATAGATTTGAGGTCAGGGTACCATCATATTCGGGTTAAGTATGAGGACATCCCGAAGACAGCGTTTAGGACGCGATATGGTCACTATGAGTACTTGGTTATGCCCTTTGGCGTGACCAATGCTCCTACGGTCTTCATGGATTACATGAACAAGACCTTTCACCCTTACTTGGATAAGTTTGTGGTGGTGTTCATAGATGACATCTTAGTGTACTCCAAGAGTAAGGAGGAACATGAGGAACACCTGAGGGTTGTCTTGCAGACCCTTAAGGAAAAGCAGTTGTATGCTAAGTTGTCTAAGTGTGAGTTCTGGTTAGAGGAAGTGAGCTTCTTAGGACATGTCATCTCTAAGGGTGGCATAGCAGTGGACCCAGCTAAGGTAGAGACGGTGCTCCAGTGGGAAGCGCCAAAGTCTGTAACCGAGATTAGGAGTTTTCTGGGGCTAGCCGGTTACTATAGGCTGTTCATAGAAGGTTTCTCTAAGATAGCTTTACCCTTAACCCGTCTCACCAAGAAGGGACAGTTGTTTGTGTGGGACTCTAAGTGTGAAGAGAGTTTCCAAATCCTTAAGAATAGGTTGACATCAGCACCAGTTTTAGTGTTGCCCGATCCTAGTACACCTTTCGTTGTATATTGTGATGCATCGAAGCAAGGTTTAGGTGGTGTGTTTATGCAAGATGGTAAGGTAGTTGCTTACGCTTCTAGGCAGTTAAAGACCCATGAGAAGAACGACCATACCCATGACGTAGAGATAGGAGCTGTGGTATTTGCCTTAAAGATTTGGAGGCATTATCTGTATGGGGCGAGATTTGAGGTCTTCAGTGATCATAAAAGTTTAAAATATTTGTTTGACCAGAAGGAGTTGAATATGAGACCGCATAAGTGGATGGAGTTTTTGAAGGATTATGAGTTTGACCTAACCTACCACCTAGGAAAGGTCAATGTGGTGGCCGATGCCCTAAGTAGGAAAACCTTGCACGTCTCCGCCTTGATGGTTAGGGAGATGGACTTGATTGAAGAGTTTAGAGACCTTAGTCTAGCTTGTGAGTTTACCCCTAAGAGTATTAGGCTTGGTACCTTGAAGGTTACCAATAGTTTGATGGACCCGATTAGAGAGGGTCAGAAGTTAGATAAGTTTCTCTTAGACCAGCGAGAGCTGCTTGCTCATGGTAGAAGTCTTAGTTTCCAGGATAGAAGTGACGGGATCTTGAGATGCAAGGATAGAGTTTGTGTGCCAGATGTTTTTGAACTTAGAAAGTTGATCCTTGAGGAAGGACATAGGAATGGTTTGAGTGTGCACCCAGGTGCTACTAAGATGTATCAGGATCTTAAAAGGATGTTTTGGTGGCCTAGGATGAAGAAAGATGTGGCTGAGTTTGTCTATGCTTGCTTAGTGTGTCAGAAAACCAAGATAGAGCACCAGAAGCCATCAGGTAAGTTGCAACCTTTGAGTATCCCAGAATGGGAATGGGATAGCATCTCCATGGATTTTGTGTTTGGACTCCCTAATGTTGGCCGTGGCAACCATACCCAAGAGGGGGGGTGAATTGGGTTTTAATTAAAAATGAAAACTTTTCGATAACTCGAAACCCTTTTTTTAAAGTATAAACATAATTTGCAGCGGATGAATATTATTTTCAAATTAAATCGTTGTCGCGTACAAGTAAAAACGTTTTTGCAAAAGACAAAACAAAAGTAAAAGAGATAGGGATAAGAAGATTGACACAGCGATATATCCTGGTTCGGCCACAGACTACCCACGTGGCCTACGTCCAGTCCCCAAGGCAATACGACCAAAGGATTTCAATCAACTCTAGTTTTTAAACAGGATCAACTAGAACCTTTACAATTCAGAGAACCCTTAACACAAATCTTAGGACATACTATCCCTTGTGTAAGAGCCTCAAACACTAGCTTTTAAACAGGCGTAGCTAGAACCTTTACAATTCAGAGAACCCTTAACACAAATCTCAGGACATACGATCCCTTGTGTAAGAGCCTCAAACACTAGCTTTTAAACAGGCGTAGCTAGAACCTTTATAATGAAGAGTACCCTTAACACAAATCACAGGACATACAATCCCTTGTGTAAGAGCCTCAAATATATCCCAAGAGATATACCCTCTCTTGTAAGAATAGTAATTAAAATAAGGTTTGAGTCAATCCGACTCTTACCAATATAAAGCACTCTAATTAGTGCAGATAAAAACAAATTGAAGCACAAGATAACAACACCTATATGGTGTGTAGAACTCTCAAAATAATATGATCACGTGTAAGTGCAAGAGTAAAAGAAAATAGTAATCAGAGTTTAAGCACAATAGAGAGTAGAAGAGAGTAGTAGATGGGGCATTTGACAAAGGCTGCCAGGCTACCTATTTATAGAGAATAGGTTAGGGTTCAGTGAAATTAGGTCAAGCCTCTTAAAATGCATTTCAGCCGCAGCATAATCGATTATCTAAAGTCCATAATCGATTATTTAATGTGTTTCCATGAAGCGCGCGTCTGGACAGAAAGGTCATAATCGATTACCATAATCGATTATGTCTTCACTGCTTTTTCACCAAAGAAGATAATCGATTGCCTTAATCGATTATGATGTTACTGACTCTTTAATAAAATACTATAATCGATTACATAATCGATTACAGGGTTTCAGGTGTAGCACGTTGGAAGTCAGTAAGGTCATAATCGATTATCCAGATTCAATAATCGATTATTATATTTCAAATTTGAAATCAACGGCTTTAATATCATAATTACTCATTAACACTCATTAAAGCCATTTAACCACGACTCATAATCGATTATAGCATTTCCATAATCGATTATGGTGCGTATCAGGTGGTTTTTCAAAAACTTGACAATTAAGGAAAGGTTGGCCAATTAAGCTCAATTTTAATTGTCAGTTTTAATCACATGTTATTATTTATTTAATCATCATATGATTTATCATTTAAAGCACATGTTAAATATGTGTGTGTGTGAGTGATCATATTAAATTGAGAACCCTACTTACCATTTACAGTTTATTCTAAAACAACCAATACAAATAGTAAAATTCCCTTTAAACCCATCTTGATTGCTTGCATGTCCTTTTGCCGCTTTTTGGAGTTAGGTCCTTTTCACGCTTTTTGCAATTTAATCCTTTAGTTGAATTTGCGTGTTGGTCCTTGGACTTGAAATTCCCCTTTTGTTCATCATCAAAACAAATGTACCTATCAAGGCATATATCCACACCTAAGACTCCAGCTGGTTTTGAGGCTGTATGGGTTGTTGTGGATAGACTGACTAAGTCTGCCCATTTCATTCCGATGAATATGGAGTATCCATTGGAGAAGTTAGCTAAGCTGTACATCAAAGAGATAGTTAGGCTTCATGGTGTACCATCTAGCAAAGTTCCAGATAGAGACACGAGGTTTACCTCTAGGTTTTGGAATAGTTTGCAAGAGGCTTTAGGGACAAAGCTTAGGCTAAGTTCAGCGTATCACCCACAGACTGATGGGCAGTCTGAGCGGACCATCCAATCCTTAGAGGACTTGTTGAGGGCTTGTGTGTTAGAACAGTCAGGAAGTTAGGACAAGTTTTTGCCCCTGATAGAGTTTACCTACAACAACAGTTTCCATTCCAGTATTGGGATGACACCTTATGAAGCTCTGTATGGGCGGATATGTACGACACCCTTGTGTTGGAGTGAACCCAGTGATAGTGTGGTGCTAGGGCCAGAGATAGTCCAAGAAACAACAGAAAAGATTAAGTTGATTCAGGAAAAGATGAGAATTGCACAGAGTAGGCAGAAGAGCTATCATGATAAAAGGAGGAAGGCGCTCGAATTCCAGGAAGGCGATCATGTATCCTTGAGAGTTACCCCGACGATTGCGGTCGGAAGAGCGATGAAAGCAAGCAAGTCATCTGTTATCAGGAGATCCGAGTCTTTCTACCTTGGTGAAAAAGTGCAGGAATCAGAGTGCGCAGTGAGAGCATAGTGGAGCTGGAGCCTCCAAGTCCGTGGACTCAACCCAAGGTATGCGCCTAATTGGTGAAAGTTTAACCAGTTAAGGAGATAGAAATTTCGAGGACGAAATTTTTATAAAGGGGGTGGAATTGTAACATCCTGTTTTTCATAAATAAGATTAATACATTTATATATGTTATATATATGTTTGCATATGCTTGTTAGGTTGTTTTTGATGTCTAAGTTCATGTTTAGGAAAGTTTAGCCTTAGGAAGGTTCAATTGTCTTAGAAGTCCTAGTAACTTGTTTTACCGTTTTGGTCATATCTTGAGTTCTAGATGTCCGATCAAGATGATCTTTGTGGCGTTAGAAAGCTAAGAGAATTATCTACAAATCTTATTTCATATGTTTTGGTCAAATTCGACTGTTTCGGCCTCGCCCCGCGAGCCTTTGTTCGCCTCGCGAAAACCCAAAATTCAGCACTGCGCTTTCGGGTTCGCCCCGCGAATCCAGCTGATAGAAATTGGTTCTCTGGCTCGCCCCGCGAATGGGAGTTCGCCCCGTGAATAAGTTCAGAACCGCGATTTAGGTTCTTTTTAAGCCCAAAAAGCATTCCAACCCGTTTTTAACCCCTAAAACACGATCTAAACCCTAGTCTATCACGTCCCAACACTCAGAGCTGCCTCCCTTCTCTTTTTCTCTCAATTTCCATCAACCGTCTCTAGAAAACTCTCTCAAAGGATCCGTTCTTGCACCGTTCTTCACCATTCGTTGATAGGAGAGCATAGCTGCGAAAACGTGATCATCGTATTCGCTGTTTAAACCTTCAAACAAGGTAAGATTCGTATACCTCGTCCCTCTCGTTCTTTTCCATTGATTTCTTGGCCTATGATTCTAATTAAGGTGTTTCCTTGTTGTTCTTGAGGTCGTAGATAAGTGCTTGTGAGACGAGACCCTAGAGGACCCTCTTTCTTCTTTTGAAACGCGAACCGCATACCAGGTATGGGGAGAAGATAGTATAATCTCTAGGCTAGGGGTATGGTAAGATGAGGGGTTCCCATAACCCTGTTATATTGTTGTCGTATGATAATATTATGTGTTGGTAGTATAGTTGTTTAATACTATGTCTCTAACATGTTTAATATGTTTATTGATGCTATGATAAGTTGTCTGTTGGTTGTACTGTTGGCTATGTTAACATGTTTAATGTGCCTATGATGTTGTGCTTATTACACCGTTGAGTGGTTGATGATATGTCATGATAAATGTGTTGGAGTTGTGGTCATTGTGACTGTTTTGGTTGGCTCATGTTGAGGAAGATGATATGTTAGTTAAAGGACCCTAAATGATTAATTTAGGACCCCTAATTGATTTAATAATTAAGGATTAATTGCTCAGACTGTAAATTGATTATGAACAATTAGTAAGGTGTGAGATTTATGTTGATGGATTAGCCCAAGAACTCTAGGTTATGATTTAAGAGTGTTTAGGGAGTTTTTCCCAAAGAATTAGACTCTGTTTCCTGCCCAGAATAGTACTGTCGTGCATTGAGCACGACCGTGCTGAACAGGGAGCACGCCCGTGCTCCCAGTTGAATTCTGGAAAAACGGCCGCGCGTTTAGCACGGCCGTCCAGCGATTAAGCATGACCGTGCTCCATGATCACGACCGTGCCTGATAGTTAGCACGCCCATGCTCCACTTAAGTGGCAGCACGACCGTGCTCTTCCTCCTGACAGAAACTTGATTAAAGGCATTTAAGGGGCTTTCGACCCCAATTATCCCCAATAGTACCTTGATAGTGTAATAAACAATTAATGAGACTTAGATAACTTGGCTAATGATTAACCAAGAGGATTGTTTCGATGAATTGGTTAAGTCGGTGCCTAATGGGCTATCGCAAGCTGTTGGACTTTGGTGCTTTTTGGCCAAAGTGGCCTCGATGCTTTTCGGTCGAGGTAATGTTAAGTTGGACCTTGGTGCTTTTTGGGCCAAGGGGACCTTGACCCCATGGTTTGGGTCTAAGGTGTTGATGTTGATGTTGATGTGAATGATAAGTCTTGGGAGCTGAGTCGGCCCAAGTGCAGGAGGTGGATGTCTTGTTCGTTGTTATGTCATTTGCATAGAGCATTGGAGTTGTTGTTGAGGGGGGGGGGGGGATGTCTACATAGGGGAGGTCACCGTTATGTGATCTGGCCCAAGTCTCGGGTGTTCACCCTGCTATGGTGAAACCGTACGCATCCGAGGTGTCATATCCGTTATGATACGTAGGCTATCCATGGGGTCCACTAGTTAGTGGACTGCCGGTGTTGGTGCTTTTATGGCCAATAGGGATATGTGTCTCCGAAGTAGCATGCTGAGTTAGCTGGATCCACATGCATTGATGGAGTAGCGGAGTAGCGTTGCATTGCATTGCATAGCATAGCATAGCATATGTTGAATGATTAATCTGTTGATGATGTTGGATGATAATATGTCGTTATATTGCTATGCCATGTCATCTTGCTTCCTATTCCTATGCTGTTATGATTATATGTTTCTTACTCCCTTTCTTTGTTGTTTGTGTTTGGCCTGATCGGCATTTCGCAGAGGACGGTGAGCAGCCAGTCGAGGAGTGACTCTGAGGAGCCACGACTTGCTAGGGTGCTTAGTTATTAGTTTTAGTTTGTTAGTGGTTGTATTCCGTTGATGTATTCCGGAAATTTTTATATCAGCTCTGAATGTGACATCGGAGTTAGGGTTTATGCTTTTGTCTTATGTTTTACGTTTTGAACTTTCTAAACTTATGATTTATTTCCGCGTTGTTTTTGGAACTTGTACATGTGAACCTTTCTATCAGCAGATTTTTATTCCTGTTAAATGAATATGCATGATTACGTCGTTGCCATTATATGTTTAATGCTTTACAAAACATGCGGGGTAGAAGGGTGTCACATGATAGACTTTGTATTACACTAGTTGAATGTTTGATGGATTGGAACATTGATTCTAAATTGTCCACTATCACTCTAGATAATTGTAGCACAAATGATGCTATGATTGAGAAAATCAAGGATAAGTTACAGTTAAGCACATTATTGAGGGATGGGTCTTTACTTCACATGCGTTGTTGTGCACATATCCTAAATCTGATAGTAAAAGACGAGTTAGAAGTTGTGAAAGATGGGGTTGAGAAATACTTAGTGGTGGAACATAATCAATAGATGATTTGATAAATACTTAGTGGTGTTTTTTGACAAATATTTTGTGGTGTTTTTTGGTAAATACTTTGTGGTGTACTTTGTGGACTTGGTTTTTGATAAATACTGCGGTGGTGTTATTTCAGGGTGCTATTTAATTTGGTATAGATTTTTTGCACCCTATTTATGGTTTATGGTTATGGTGCAAGTTCCTCTTTTTGATAAATATATTGTGCATCTTTTGATTGCTGTTTAATAATGAAGTTTTAGCTTATACTTACATTATACAGTTTTAGTTTTATAATGAAGTTTTAGTTTATAAATACATAGTGCATCGTTTGATAAATGCATTATGCAGTTTTAGCTTTAAATTAATGAAGTATCGCTAAATATATATATATATATATATATATATATATATATATATATATATATATATATATATATATATATTGTTAATATATCATTATTGTTGATTTAGTTATTTTCAGAGATAGTTAGAGATAGCTTATAATTCTTATTGTTTCAATTTATATTTTTTTAACATTTTCTTTAAAAAAGTATTGTAATTAAATTTTTTATCACATCTTCAAAAGGATGAAAAAAAATACTACAAAAAATGACTTGCATAACTGTAGCGGGGGGTGGGTGTGGGTGCGGGGCGGGGAAACCCGACCCCCAGCGGGGGCGGGGGTGGGGGCGAATTTCCCACACCCAACGGGGGTCGAGGGCGGGGTCGGGGAATTTTAAGGGTTTCGGGGGCGGGGTTGGGGAAGGCAAAAACTGCCCCCGCCCCGCCTCATTGCCATGTATAGACAGAACCAAAGTTTTGTTCCTACGTATCCTATGTGGAATCAAAGCTTAGACGTTGTTATTTGGGTTGTCACCTATTTATAAAGTGGTTGAATCCTCTGAGAAGGGCTGTCTTGAAATGTTTTACATGTGCCCTAAATGAACTCCCTAACAAAGGCTCATTAATGCTCATTATTGTGAGTAATGTTCACTAATAATAAGGGGGCAAGGGCGGAGGCGCCTCCTGCGCTTCCTCTGTCTCAATCACCATTCCCTGATTGTAGGGATTGGGTTAACAATGCGCCTTATCTCCTTGTAGATGTCCACACCTCAGCCTCTTGTGCCAACTAGGGCCAATTCGACCCTCCTTAGTTAGTTGGCTGTGTTCCCTCCAGTTAGTGCTCGGTGCTATTTGGCACAGGATTCCTTAGTGGGCGATGTGATCCTCTTGGCCTGGCCCTCAGGGCCATACTCGGGAGGCATTGATAAGCTCGGCCCTTCATGGGATAGTTTGGTAATCTGCCCCTATATTTTTATGTCAGTACACAAGCCCCCCAAGCTCCGAGCTGATTTTTGGGAAGGAGCTTCATGGTTTAAGCCGGACGTCAGACCGAGGTCCCTGCGTCACAGCTTCTTACTCTATGGGTGTCATTATGATCCTCTACGATGCATGGTTCTTCCCAAGGCACCCTCCCTGGGCGACGCGTGTCCCTTCGATGGGACAACTTTTCAAATCCCAACTGCTCCCAAACTGGGAATCCAAAATACGTCCCCTCTGGCATTTGAATGCGAAGGGGCATCACAAATGTGGTTTAATTGACATGCTGCTTCGAGGATTTGAGTATGCCACTCTATAAGTAGTTCCCTTAAGAACTTCGCCATTACACTTCCTTGTTCATTTTCCCCGTTCATCGTCTCTACTGGCAAATCCCTTTTTTTCTTCCACCTTGAGTTTCCAGGTACGCCCCTAAACTTCCTTAATTTACCTGCCCTCCCGCTTTATTCTTCATTATGAGTTCCTCGTCTAAACCTCGAGCGATTTCTGGAGAGCCTGAAATTCAGGGGATTAGGGAAGATTTCTCACTTCCCCCTCTAACTCCTCATTCCCTTCCGCTGATTCTTCCAACTACCTTCGGGCTGGTCAAGCGGCGAGGGAGGATGATGTCGTGACTTCGCAACCTCCTCCACCTAAACGCCGCCGTAAAAAGGCGGTTAGGATTGAAAAGGACCCTCCACCTCCTATCACCATGCCTGAGTATGAGTGGGTCAGGGGCGATGTGGGAACGTATTGGTCTAAGTACCGAACCCCTGAATCCATGGTTGAACTTCAAGAGTCAGTCACGAT
The DNA here is from genome assembly GCA_035048595.1 of Echinosophora koreensis. Lineage (NCBI taxonomy): Eukaryota > Viridiplantae > Streptophyta > Magnoliopsida > Fabales > Fabaceae > Echinosophora > Echinosophora koreensis. The sequence goes on along the minus strand of JAPCYP010000025.1, from coordinate 1,332,697 downwards.
CCTGCGTGATAAATACAGGGATAAGTTCATCCTTGAGCCCTGTTCTGATACCAATCAGGTCTTCCTTGTTGCTTCTAACAACCAGCCCCCCTTTACTTTCGTATATAGAACCTTTTTTGAGAGTCTCGGTCTTTCCTTCCCCTTCAATTCCTTTGAGAGGTCCGTTCCTTCAGCCATCAATGTTGCCCCTACTCAGCTTCACCCAAACAGTTTGGCTTTTATGAAAGCCTTCCAAATTCTCTGCTCTTGAATGAGCATCACCTCTACTGCCCCTATTTTCCTTTATTACTATCAGATCCGATTTGGGAGCCTGATAGGCTGGATTTCCTTGAGTGGGCTTCACAGCCGAGGTATTATCGGTGCCTATAAGTCATCCTACAAGCACTTTAAAGGCGATTTCATTAAGGTGAGGCCCACTGACGGGTTTTCGCACCTGTTTTTTGACCAACAGGGGAAGCCTCGCTTCCCCCTCTATTGGACCCAGCATCCCATCAAGTTCGCGGGTTGGTGCGACGGGGTTTTGACCGAGACCGAGAGGGAGAGTATAAAAAAGTTGAACAAACTTCCTCATCCTCTCCTTTGCAAAGATCTTTTAGATCCTCCCATCCCTCTCATTCTCCAGGGCAATCCCCATAGTGAGTATCTTGTTATCTTTTGTATTATGGAGTAGAGAGCTACAACCCAGAGGCCAGGGTTATGCATCATAGGGTGGTGGATACCTCGGTCAGGCGTTGGGCTTAGGTTATGCAAGCTCCCTCGCAGAAATCAGCTCGAAGCTTGGAGGGCTTGTGTACTAACAAAAAAATATAGGGCCAAATTACCAAATAAACCTTATGATGAGCCGAGTATATTGAGGCTAACCCGGCATAGGCCTGGGGCCGCGTCCGGATAGGCTCCCTTGCCTACCGAGGAACCATCCGCCGAGCACCAACAGAGGGGGACAAGGTCAACTGATAGGAGGGGGCTGAGCTGACCATACTCAGGCCAAAGGGCCGAGGTAAGTTTATAAGCTGGAGAATAAGGAGAATTATTGGCTAAATCCCCACAATCAAGGGATTGTGATTTGGATAGAGACAGCCCAGGAGGCGCCCCCGCGCATGCCCCTCATTATTAGCGAATATTGCCCACAATAATGAGCATTAATGACCCCTCATCAAGGAGCTGATTTAGGGGCACATGCAAAACATGGCCAGAAACCCTTCACTGAGGAGTTTCATCCACTCTATAAATACGTAATAACTTGAAGAACTACGTCCAAGCTTTGATTTTACAGAGGATACGTAGGAGCAAAACTTTGGTTCTGTCAAACTTAATATCAAAATACCCATTATTGTGAGAGTGAGTGAGTTGAGTGATTGATTTCTTCCAGAGTCTCACGACTGAGATTTTTTGGACGGAATAGATGCCATATGTCATAATAACAAGACTGCAAATGTGAAAGCAAATAGGTTATAAGCAGGGCCGGCCCAAGCCCAAAGCAAGTGAAGCCCTTGCTTTAGGCCTCTCAAAAAAAATAATTTGTTCCTTAAAAAAAAAACCAATTTGTATTTTTTTATATTATATCTTTTAGATACTTTTAATACATGAACAAACATAAGCTAGCCTATTTGGTATGAAAGGTTATCATTAGCAACAACATCTAGTGTTCAACTCCTTATTTTATATAAAATAATTATTTTTGTATGAGAAATTTGTTGGGTTAATTTTTATTTTTATTTTGAAAGGCCTCACCACAAAGTTTGTTTTAGGCCTCAATAAGTGTTGGCCGACCCTGGTTATAAGAAGCATTAGCTATTCATCATGCATGTAGAAAAATTAACGTGGATGATCATACATCTTCAGATTCCCTCCCCACACACCAAAAAAAAAAAAGTTACATTATATTTTACAGTTTCATTAATATGTAATTCCATATTCGTTATATATGCCTCAAAAAAGACAAAGGAATTTGCCTCTAATGTTTAGTTTATAGTCAGAAACGACGAATTACAGAAACATACAGGGCGCGGAGGGTTGGAAAACTCAAAACCGTGGTCCTAGCTAGTTCGTCCTTTTACAATTATTAGAAACAATTTATCATAATGTACAAGAGTCTATATTTTGTCACATGTACAGAATATTATAAGCAGCAGTCTAGGCACAAATATGCGGTGTTGTGGTTTGTCTTGTCCGTAACAGACCACGTAAGGCTGGGAATAAATTATGACTTTGGAGGGAATGTCTACTCATGAGTCATGAAGGACTCTTTTCTAAATATTGTTAGCTCGCGAGTCAATGAAATCCAAATATCAACTCCTATTTAACTTTGATTATATCTTAATTTGGGTGTATAAATTTATGCAACCTATAAATTGAAGGTGTTAGGGTATCCTTGGTAATTTGTAGATTTTTTTTTTTTTTTGATATACTTGGTAATTTGTAGAATTAACTTTAATAAAATTTAATTAAAATATTAGGGTACGTGAATATAGAATGACTCGAAAGGATATTCCATTTCCTTAATATTTAGCACACAATTTATATTAAGTGAAATCATAATTATAAATAGTGAAAATAAACATGAAAACAAGTATTATAACAATTTTATAGCTAGATAGAAAAGAGGACGGGTCATTCAATCATTCATATACGAGAAATTGTGGTTTAATAGTTATTTTATGTTATTTTACAGACTAATCTAAGATACCAAGCGTGATCTAATATAATGATTCATGATTGTGCTAATTTTGTAATAAATACTAGAAAATATGAGGGAAAAAAGAAGATCAATAAACACATTATAATATTTAAAATAATGTTTGGTGCACATTTGAACTAATCACATCACCCTAAATTTTATTGAGTTAATAAAATTAGAGTTTATTTAGATTTATAAAAAAATAAAATAAGGTAAAACCAGTTACCATCTCCAATGGTGACTATGAGTTGTTATTTGTAAGAACTGATTCTTAAAAATTTACCCATTGAAGATAAATGACCTAGATGTTCCTAAATGCCACTATGTAGAACGGTTCTTGTAGGTTCTTATATAAGAACCGTTCTTGCCAAAAAAAATTGTTTGCCAAAATACTTTTATTGAAATAAAAATAAAAGTATAAATAATAAGTGGGGTTAATTGAGGGACTCACTTAAGAACAAAATGAGTTCTTTCATTAGAGTAAAAAAAGGGGTTGTGTTCATATATCCCATGTTGTATGGACCCACAAAATGATATATAAAAACCAAAATGTGATTCTACCATTGTGGATGCTCTAATAATCAAGTGCGGTAGTGGATTTTTTCTTTCTTTTTTTGACAGGAGTGCGGCAGTGGATTTAAATCTAGAAATCTTCATTTTTTGATGAGGACTAAGCTTAAGAAAAAAATTAATAAAAAATGTATATACCGGCAGTTATAATTCATCATGCCTTTAGAGAGGCTAATAAGAGTGTTGATTTTTTGGCCAAGTGGGGCTTTGATGCCTATTTGGGCATTCAACTTGTTGAGTCTGTTAGTTCTAGTTTGGAATTGTTCATTTCTAATGACTGTAAAGGGTCTTTGGTACACCTAGATTTGTTTTGTTTTAGTAATGTAAGTTTCCTTTTCTATAAAAAAAAAAAAAAATTAAAATTTTTGGGAGGGGGAAGTTTAGGCCTCTCGTTCAGCAAATGGAGTCATCCTTGATTACCAAAAATAAAATAAAATAAAAGGAGTCATCCTAATTAGATAATAAAAATTATTTATAAGATGACGTGTTTTGCAGATTATGTAATATTATTTGAATCTTTATTATATATTCATATATGTTTCATTCTATGTACTAGTGCTACCAAGTGAGGTACCTGAATTTGGTACAATCTTTCAACAAAAAACACGTTTTTGAATGTTAAACATAGACGTAAAGTGAACTTTTAATTTATTGGGGTGTTCGAGTTCGATTTAGATCGATTTTGAGGGAAAAAGTTATCAGATCTAAAGTAAAAAAAAAAATATACGGTTTGGTTTGGTTTGGATGACTTCTTAAAAAATATTCGATCCGATCCGATTAAATAACATATTATAAGAATCACATAATCCTCGTAAAAAAAAAAAAAAAAAACATAAAATCTACCAAAATACGAGGCTGTTAAGTGATTATATGATCTACCCAAAATCTTACGGTACTGTTAACATATAATCTACCAAAATTTAACATTAAAAAAAAAAATTTAACATATAATCTACCCAAAATCTTATGGTATTGTTACGTTCAGTGACATATAATCTACCCAACACCTTTGCATATATAAATGACAGACAAATGACAAACACTTGCATATTAAAAGCCAACACTAAACAAACATGTAAAAGCCTAATGTATAAAATATCGGTTCGGTTCATGAATCTCCAACTGAAAATCGAACCGAATCGATCAGTTCTCCCCAAAATCAATCCAAAAAAATCAAATTAAAATCGATTCCCATCGATTTTCAGTTATTTTGAATCGGTTTTACAATTTTTTTGGATTGATTTGGATCTGAACACTCTTACTTTTAGCTAGTTGATAAAGACTCTGGTTAAGATTTTATACAATCACAATCTTTCAAAAAAAAGGCAATTGATCTTAAAGTAAGCAATAGTTGCTAAAAAGAATGGTAGAATTAACCACCTAAGCCCAAGGTGCCGGGTAGTAAAAGTTTTCTGACTATGTGACCACTAAAGAAATTAAATACACTTCAATGGATTTTGACCGCATGTCTGACATGAGTGGCCTTAACTGACCAAAAAGCACGTCTCAACCATGGTTCGGGTCTCTCTCTCCTTTTTTTTTTTATTGGCAAATGTTAGTTTTTTATGTTAGTTGTTAGATCATGGGGGAGGGGGGATTCGAACTCAGCACCTGTCACTCCAAGAGAAAGCTCTTTGTGTCCCTTAGCTCAACCATGTGAGCTATCTAAGTGAGACAATAAAAAGAAATTGTTCGGGTCTCTTCTAGCCATTGGTTTACAGCTTTTTAAGCAAACCAGCTCTTTTTTATAAAGTTTCCAGAAACTCTTTTTGTAAAGTTTCCAGAAAGTTAATTCGTTGATTACCACAGTTTTTTGAATTAAGAGACTACGACTTCAATTTTCCAAATTCCAATAGACTATGTCAACACAAAGTTTGACTGTAATTTGCTTATTGAACCTCTCATAAGCTGATAATTTCTATGATACCCACCATTGTAACATAAAGCAGGAAAATGATGACAAATATAAGAAAGAGCCAAATGTGACGTTTGATGACTGGGATGTTTATTCTCATTATTTTGGGAATCACGTTTTCGGATATAAAGTTTTCATATATTTATATATGGGAATAGAGTTTTACCAAGTTTTTAACTATTATTCATTAATTTTATTTTTGAGAATCATTTAAGTTTGGGAATAAATTTTTAAAACTTGTACCAAACATATAAAACTTTTATTCTCATACTAACATTGTCGAAAAAGTTTTTTTAAAACTTATAATAAACACTGCTAAAGAAAAGGAGAAGATAAGCCCCGGATTAAAAATCTTCTCTTTTTTCGATTTTCCAATGAAAAACAAACAAAACTCAGGAAAATCTGATCTGAGTTGAGTTATATGAGCCTCTGAAAAAAAAAGAAAAAGGAAATGGTATGTGTGAAAAATAGATGATCAATAAGGATACAAGGGAAAACTTCGATTTTCTTAGTGTTTCTCATAAACCAAACACCAATTACACATTAGAAGATGATAATGGTGAGATGATGATGATCCAATATTGAAAATGAAATATAAAAAATGAAGTTATATATATATATGGTACAAGTTGAAGAAGTTGGGGTGGTGGGTGTGTAGGGATGGCAATGGGTAGGGTACTATAGTACCCGTCCCCATACCCGCGTTTGAAAAAATTACCCGTACCCGGACCCGTACCCTCGTGGGTAGCAACTTTAGTACCCTTACCCGTACCCTCTGGGTACCTAAATACCCGTACCCGCACCCGTTACCCGCACTTTAATAGTGAAAAAGTAAAAAATAACAAAAGAAAGTTATAACAATTAAAAAACGATTCAAAGGTCTTTTAAATCCACTAATAAATATTACAAATCAAAATATTTAAATAAATAAAAACACTCAAAAAGGAATTATGGATGCAACTAGGTTTAGAAAGTTAAGAATCTTTAGATTAATTTTGGTTTTATAATTTGTATTATAGTTAAAATTATATATATTAGTAATATAAATAAATAAATAAATAATTATAAATACGTATACATATGTGCGGGTATGAGACGGGGTGGGGACTATAGTACCCGTACCCGCACCCGTACCCATTCATTTTTACGGGTAATTACCCGTATCCGGACCCTTACCCATTGTGCGGGTAATTACCCTACCCATTATGGGTAATTTTTGCGGGTACCCTATGGATAGGGTACAAATTGCCATCCCTATGGGTGTGCAGGTGTTGTTACTTTTTGTACTGAATGAAGGTTTGGGAAGCCGAAGTTGCAGAATGAGGAAGTGCGGTACACTTTTGCTCCAGGAATAGTGAATGAATTATCAGAAGAATAATATTATAATTAAAGAAAAGTTTTCCCATCACAACAACCAGCACCAGTGGTCTAGTGGTAGAATAGTACCCTGCCACGGTACAGACCCGGGTTCGATTCCCGGCTGGTGCAGTGCACCCAATCATTAAAATTTTTCCCATTTTAAAAATAAATATAAGCACCATCCCAATTGTCCAAACTTTGGGTTGGGCCTCATTCTTAATTCTTAGCTAACTTTTAGAGTCGGGTTGAGCCTGAATTCATCTAATAAATGGGCAAGGCTTGAACCTGAGCTGATTCAATATACTTGTTGTCTCGTCAAAAGCTCCTGGCCCATGATTATGGTTATTGATATCCATATTGTTTCACTGGAAGTAATAATAATATCCAAATTGTGCGAATTCGTTTGGACAAATAATGACATTCATCTGGGTTCCAGTGATTGCCCAAAAATGAAAAACATATGATGTAATTCTTACCTTAATTTCCAGTATAATGGTTACTTATTTATTTGATAGTTGACCAAGGAGAATTTCCATGAAATTCTATTATTTATTTGATACTTGGAAAGTTATCCCGTTGCAAAAGGGTTTAAACACCAAAACTTAATTCTTTAATTATTTTAATGAATACTAACTCAGTCTATATTTTAATTATTTATTTCAAGGAGTAATAAATAATTAATAATAATAATTTATAGGTAATCTTTTGTAACAATTAAATAAAAAATATATATTTTTCTATCAAATAAACCTCTTAGACTTTTTTTTTTTTTGGTTTCAATAAGTTTAGATTGGGGGAAGGCACGCCCTCTTGCAAGGTCAGGGAATATCACAAACCTCAACGAGAATTTAGAGTGGAATTTACTTATTGCCTAGGGAAGATCTAGGAATCGAACCCAAGTTACAACTAGTGTGAACGGAAGGCTTGACAAGATGTGTCAACCCCTTTTGGCTTGCTTAGACTTATTTTAAATAGTTAATGTAACACCCTCTACCCCGCATATATATAAAGGCGATAAAAGATAAGATAATTATAGAAACATGCCTCATTTATTTAATAATAAAAAACAATGGGTAGAGAATATCACATTGTATCAAGTTCAAACGCGGAAATAAAGTAAACATAACATAGGTTCCAAAAGGAAAACATAACATGTAAAGCGAAACCCAACCCTTTATGTCACATACAGAGTTGGTATAACCAAATCCGGAATGATATCCTCGGATACAAACTGAACAAACTAAACTAACAAAACTGGAAATCCTAACTACTAGTCGCGGCTCCTCAGAGTCACTTCTCAACTGGCTGCTCACCGTCCTCTGCATAAAAGATACATACAACAAAACACAAAACACAGCAATGGGGAGTAAGAAACATGAATATGAATATAATGGCAAGGAAGTAGTTAGCAAGACGAACATACATCACAACAATCATGTTATCACAGCAACATCATATAACATAAACAATAAATAACATCATACATTAACGTATGTTATGCGATGCAATGCTACTCCATTACTCCCTTATGCACTTGGATCCAATCTACCTCAGAATGTCAACTTCGGAGTTACATACCCACATTGACCAATAAGCACCAACGCCGGGGCAATCTACCTTACCTTGGGTGGACCCCTAGGATAGCCGACGCACCTTACTCTCGGATGCGCCACCGCGGGGCCACACGATTCACCTAACTCTCGGATGAATCACCGTGGACGGCCAGATCACCTTACTCTCGGACGACCTCCCCTATGTTGAACGTCCCCCACTAACATCTCTGATGCGTGAATGCATGATTAACACAACACACAATCACAACCACCACCTCCGCTTGGGCCACTAGGCTACCCAAGTTTTATCACCATCAACACCTCGGCCACTTGGCTATCGAGGATTATCGTTATCGTTTCATCGTTTAGTCTTTCAACACTCTGGTCGTTCTGCACCGGAGATTACCACCTCGACCTCTCGGCTATCGAGGCCCCCTTGGCCACTAGGCTACCAAGGTACATCATCATCTTTAATTAACACTCTGGCCATTAAGCACCAGAGATTACCACCTTGACTATTATGGATTAAGGCCCCCTTGGCCACTCGGCTACCAAGGTACAACATCTTATCACTTGTCTTTTGTCTTCATGTTCGCTTGGTGTCTTATTTGATTGTTTTAAACTTTTAAGGGTAAAACACCCCTATTTCAGCATTCTAGTTTCTATTTTGGTCAAATGAGCACGGGCGTGCTGGACTTTCTGTCAAGCACGACCGTGCTGCCTATCGAACACGGGCGTGCATAGGCAGCGCGCCCTGTTTGAAATTTGAATTGGAGCACGGGCGTGTTCCTTATTAAGCACAACCGTGCTACCTGGAGTAGGGCCGTACTGATCTGGGCAGAAAGGGTCAGCTACCCTTTGCCAAATCCCTTGGGGTAATTCATGGATTAAACCTATTAACTTTTACTAAGTCTTTGAACATTAATTCGTTATTTTCAATTTAATCTTCATGTCTTATTGTCAAAGGGGAATTAGTCCTTTAATCTCAGTTTCATTTTAATTGTCCCTAAACACTCATAGTTTAATCCCTAGGGTCCTTGACTAAAACCTTTTGGCACAAAACCTCGCCCCTCATTACTATCATTAAGTCTTATGAACAAAAAGGGAAGAACCTCCCTTAACATCATTAACAGTTTCATCATCTTATCATTAATGCATTCACAACGTCAACCAATAAACCAATAACATCATAAATCATCCAATCATGTCATTATCGCATCATCATGTTCATATCAGCAACATATTATCAATTAAACAATAGTAAACATGCCAAGCATCAATATCATAAACAATTAGGCATCAAACAACAAACAGGCATGTAAACATGTTATCAAACAATAGGGTCATGGGTAACCCTTCGTCTTACGCTACCCCCAGGCCTACATACTCAAACTATTCCTTCTCCCCTTACCTGATATGAAGATTTCCATTTTAACCAATGAAAGCTCTAACCGGTTCCCTCGAACGGCTCGACGAACGATTCAATTCTTGGCTAACACAAAAAGGTTAACCAATTAGTTCCCAATTCAAGAAAAGGAAAAGGAAAAGGAAACAGAAGAAGGAAGAACCATTACCTTTGTTAATTGGCACTAACGCGTGATTGACTCTCCCAGACAGAGCAAGAACACCAAAAACTGATTGGGTTCATAGGGGAAGAGAGGGAGAGGTTATTGTCACACTTAGGGTTCCCTAAAGTGCCAATTTTGAGGGTTTTACTCGTAACCCTCGTTGTTTGGCCTATATTTATAGATTCTGACCCAAGCACGGCCGTGCACCCCACTAAGCACGGTTGTGCTTACATCAACGTCAACGAGACGCGGTTCCTATTGAGCACGGCCGTGCTTGTGCCTCAGGCAGTCGCAAGACACGTGCCTCAAGCACGGGCGTGCTGGATATGAGCACGACCGTGCTCATGTACCAGAAAGGGATTTTAAGCCTAGAAATCCCACTTAGCCCTTCAATCACAACTCTAAACTAAGTCCTAAAGACTTAGCCAACAAACAAGCATAGAAGCGCTTAACGAAAAACGGGGTGTTACAGTTAATAATGCTAAGATTAAAATCTAGTTTATATTATATAAAAAGAAACAGTTAGTGATTACTAATTGGTATTAAAAATTCTTTTAAAAAAATGGTATTAAAAAATTATATTATATAGAAATCTTATATTCATTATTAAATTTTGGTAACTGAAACTCACATTTTTTTAATAGTGGTTGTGAACTTATATAAGTATGTAATTACACATTAACTAAAATAAAGATAAGGGATCAAAATACTAATTTAGCCAATATTAGGCCAAATTAGTATTTTGGTCCCTTATCTTTATTTTAGTTTTCAGTTTGGTCCCTTATCTTTTTTTTTCCATTTTGGTCCCTTATCTTTTAACCATTAGCCTATTTTGGTCTCTTCCGTCGCCGTAAGTCGCCGGAAACCACCGCAGTCAATCGCCAGAATCGATGGCAACTCACGGCTGATACCTAACGCCGTCAGTGCAAATCTGACGGAAGGGACCAAAATGAAAACTAAAAAAAAGATAAGGGACCAAAACGGAAAAAAATAAAGATAAGGGACCAAAATGAAAACTAAAATAAAGATAAGGGACCAAAATACTAATTTAGCCAATATTATTTTACTCAACACAAATTTGGTCCAATTTTTTTTCAATGGTAAGATGGAAGCTAATTTAATTTTCCAATTTAATGATGAATTTAATGATAAACGATATCTACTGTTGAATAATCCATCGTTAATTCCATTGTTATATTTGTTTTAAATTTAACAATGGAATAAGTCACAAATTGTTTAGAGATGAAATATATCCTTCAATAATTCTGTCGTTAAATTTAAATAAAACATTAACAACGAACTTGGCGATAGAAAATTTAGCGACATCGTATGTCTCGCAGTAATTTTGTTGTTAAATTCAAATAAAATAATTTGTTACAGATTTAACGACGAAGTGTTTAGCAAGGAAAGCTCTTTATTGCTAATTTGGCCTCTAAATTAAAATGATAATATTTTTACGAGGTTTTCAATGATGGGACGGGCATACTCTGTCACTAAATTCATTGCTAAATAGCGAATAGCCAAATATCATAAACCAGAATAAAATCCGTCCCTAAATCCATCACAATTTGTAATAGATGCTCAAATTCTAGGGTGAGTGACTTTGACATGTCGCTCAGCGTGAGATACCCCATTTTACCGACTACAGAAGGTAACTCATCTCACTCCCGGTGACACCTTTTTTCGATCATTCCTCTCACTCCACCGAGTTCCCCTTCCGCGTTTGCCACCCCACCCCCTTGCCTTGTTCGCCGTCGGCTCCAATGTGCACAACGTCGAACGACATCTCGAGGAAGTTTTCGCACACCACCTCGCAAAGCAAGTCGAGCCTTGCCATTTTGTTGTGCTATCTGGCTTGGTTCACCTGATAGCTGTAACACCTCAACTCTTAATCCTTTGTAATTATTAACTGATTAAATACTATTAAATTGTTAAGTAGCGCTAGGAAAATTTTTCTCTCGAAGATCCTTAACAATTATATCTTAACTAGGGCCAGCCTTATTATTCTATATTACCAATTTATTTTGTTAACTGCTATCATACTTTAAATAAAGTACTTTCTGTAACACCCCCCTTGGGCATTACTATGTAAACACGTGCGGAAATAAATTAAAAAGAATTTTGCTGGTTGCTTTCGAAAATTGATCTATTTTGATGTCGGACAATCTGGGTATAAAATTTTTTCTTATGCGAAAAGCTCTAGAAAACCAGGATTCACACACATTAAAACAGTAAATCCTATGCATAACAAAGTCGCCACGACATACAATTCTTCTCAAAAGTTTCAGTTTTCAAAAAGAGAGAAATTAAACCAAAGACTAAAGTATAACACCACATTCACCGACCTTTTCAAACATATAACCCATAGAAAATCCTAAGCTGGTCGCTCTACAAGACACTCACTGATAAGACCTCGTGATCATCCCTATGATCACACATCTCTTTCTGCAATCCAAACTTAAGTCTCCAAATGACATAAGGAACTCTTCTGCAACATCTGCATTCGTGTACCAAGGTACAACAGCTAAGCAGGAGAACATGTATATGCAAGGGTGAGTTCCAATATATGGATTTTAAAACGACAACCATATGCACGACACACAAATAACATTTAACATGTATAATCAACAATAAACAATCTATTTATCAAAGGGTTTCATACCCGACAATCTACGTTGCTTTAAAAATCATGACACTTCAATATTCATCAACTAACTTTTGTACCTAATCTCCGGAGCTTCCAAACACCAAATAAATGAGCTGATCAGGCTCTCATTGCCGAATAAGGTAGAATCAATGCCAAAAAGGCAGAATTGTTGCCAGATAAGGCAGAGTTCAAATTAACCATATCACTGTCCAAAACGAGGCATAATGAATACTATTCATAGTATATGGTTTCGTGGTCATATATCCATCAAGGCACAGTGATGCAAACTTCATGAATACTTGCCATCAAGCATTCAAGTCCTATGCAGAGGCATGTCTGCCCAAAAATGCATGTAAAACGTTTTGTTCACGCCATTTTCTTTGTGTTCATTCTTTCCTTGTCGAGGCTTAAAGGCTCACGACCAATCCATGGTTTAAACATTTAAGTTAAACAACCATTCCAATAAAAAGGATTCCAAGTCCAAACCAATCAAACAGACTCCAAGTCAAAAATGTACAAATCACGAAATCTAGACCCGTGCACCAAATTTAGATTCGTAGATTTTGGCGCACAAAAATCAATATAGATTTTTATAGGACATATAATCTATAACTTCACCTTTCGGACCCCGGGTCCATATCATAGAACACTAGACACCGACATCTCGACAACTAGGTTCATCTTTCAATTTTAACAACATTTTCGCTCCGTGAAACACAAATTCAAAAACAAAGTTTCCTCAACTTATCCAAGTTGTCGGAAATAACCCGTTATATAGATCCACTTTACCAAAAATCCCTTTACGTTGGAAATTCGTTTTATAAAATCATCAAAATCATTTAAAATTCATTTTCTTTCAAAAATCAATATTTTGAACCTGAAAATATTGAGACAAATTCTCTGTTTTAACTAATATTTCCGTTTTTAATAATCCTACTGTAATTATTGTCGGAATTATCCGACATTTGACGTTTTAAAAACGTTTTAAATCCAAACATGACTTTTCTAGTAAAATGATTTTTCCAACACCATAATAAAATTATTTTTGAAACTTATTTTCTTAAAATAACATTTTCTAATATTTAGAGATTTCTTACGTATAATTTAGCAGTACTAGAATATTTTCACGATTACGTCCTCACCGCGACTCATAAAACACTCTTACACCGTTAAATCATTAAAATAATATTATTTTTCACTATTACCCATTTTCACCAAACAAAACATTAAGTAATAATATATTACTATTTTTCACTAATTAAAACTCATTATTTTATGAAAAGCTTATTAACGCTTTTAACCTCGTAATTAATTGAGCACTGACCACTGTCAGGCTTTCCAATCCACAATCAACACCAAAAATCATTTCATGCCAATAATATAGCAAATAGCAATTAATGGCATGCAGCAACATATAATCATAATTAAATGCAGATAATTAAATAATTAGAGGCTGAGAAATCTAATTACGTAAAACAATACATACACCAAATAATATATACAGACCACAAACAATTTACATACAGCTATTGGAAAAATCCCTCAGGTACTCCCCTTACCTCTTGAAGACTTTTCCTTCTAATTTTAAGTTCCGTCCGATCTCCGCAAAATACGTACACAATTCATACAACAATTTATCCTTCAACAAAACACAACAAATAATTATCAATCAAACACTAAATACACCTATGCTCTTATATGATAGGTTCGGCCAAGAGGTTTTTAAGTTGGCTAGACATGATACAATTTTGCAAGTTTTTAGATTAAAGATCCTTAAGCAAGATTAAGACATAAACAAAGCTTACTTAACAAAAATTGAAGACAGGGTCCGGGCACGACGGGGCTTTCACCCTCTCCGGCGCCCCCTTCCAGGGGACTTGGGCCCGGTCCGCCACTGAGGACGCTTCTCCATACTACAATTCAGATGCCGAGGGCGACCGATTCTCATGGTGGGCTCTTCCCGGTTCGCTCGCCGTTACTAAGGGAATCCTTGTTAGTTTCTTTTCCTTCGCTTATTGATATGCTTAAACTCAGCGGGTAGCCCCGCCTGACCTGAGGTCCCGTCTTGGGCAGCCAACGGCCGCTCATGGGTCAAAGAGTCCCAAATCCGGTAGGGGTGACACACACGATCGGTCTCGAGCTTTACCCTCCCTGTAAATATGAGTACAACCAAATCTCATTCTTTGAGTCAAGTATAAGCAGTTCTTCCATCTATTTCGAAGTCTCCAAGGAACCACTTTTAAAGAGGGTCTCTCTATTCAGGGATTTTATTGGTGGAACTATTTGCCTAGATTTATTAGTGAAGATTTTGTTCGTAATAGGATTGGTATGCCATCCTATAGATTTAAATAATGTTTGCATAGGTTTTGGTTGATGTCCCCCTATGCTTGTTTTTCCTTTTTATTTTTTAATAAATTGAGGTCGTGCTGCAGATGATTGGTAGTCTATGGGGTGCCAACCTAGTTGGGATGCTTGTGATCATTGTGATGCTTTTGCATGCCTATTTTTTGATTAAAAAAAAAAACCACAAAGTTAAGATTTTCGGCCATATATAGAATTTTGGGTTAAAGTATGATTTGATCTTCTAAAAATGGATTAGAGCTCTTAAGTACTTGGAATACATGATTAAGGATCAAAACACAAAGATTGAAATAAAATACTCCAATACTTCAAGAACACTAATTTTGGCCATAAATAAAAATTTGGGTTAAAGATTTTATTTGGATTCAACGTCATGGATTTAAGACATACATATACTAAAAAGATTGAATAAAACATGATTGGCCAAAAAATTGAACAAAGTTCCTCCCCCCCACTTGAGTTAGGATTCGGCCTCAACAAGAACAATAGGCAAGAAATTTTAGTTTGATGCATCCTCTTGGATCTTAGATATAGAGAGGATACTAAGATCATGGAAATTGGTTTCATGTTCAAAGGATTTTTCTATGATTTTCTATGAATTTTCAAAGTTCTAAATCTAGGAATTGAAAAAGATGATCAAGGCTTTAAAACATAAAACTAAACGAAGAACATGATGATGATTGAGTGAGAGAAGCATGGTATACCTCTTGGAAATGAAAAATGAGCTAAGAATCACTTGGTTGCTTCACAAAACAAGGCTATGGAAACTTAGAGTTTTTAAGAAAAATGGAGGAAAGTTAAGGAAGAAGATGATACATGCCTTAAATAGAATTGAAATGGGCTCATTTGGAGGAGTTTGGGCCGTGGGTTTTGGGGGCAAAAGGGTCCAAAGCATAAATTTTTAGGGACAAAAGAGTAATCTTACACAATGGCAATTTTGTGATATAAAGATGACTTAAGGACAAAATGGTAATTTTGCCTAGAGTAATCATGAAAATTATGTGGTTGAGGTTGAAGGAGAGGTGGCTGATTTGTGTCCACAAATTGTGGGGCAAATTTGTCATTTCAATGAAAGTCCAAGGGTAAAATAGTCCAAGGGCGAAATGGCATTTACACTAATTTGAAGAAATATCTAGATTTTTGTTTAAATGTAATCATGACCATGGTGACTCACCCATATGACTCACCACCCTAGGTGGCAAGATGTCTCAGCATCCAATGTCAGGTTTTGTCTCTGCACGTCCGTTCTCGACTCCGTCGATTACCCGATTTAGGGTTTTTACGTCCGAATCAAGTATAAAACCTAATTATTTTGAAAAATTTCAAAATAACCTATATCGTTGAAAATGAGATATAAAATCTATTCATTTCGTCCTCGGGTCAAAATTAGGTTTTCTGGTCAGTAAAATCTTACTGTCAGCAAAAACGCAATCCAGGTTCCGTTTGAATTTTCAACCGAAAATTTAACTGTATATTTATAAAAATAAGTATAATATGAATATGACTTTGGTTTTCCCAAAATCATTTTCTAAGTTTCAGATAAAAATATAAACGTTTATTTATATTTATACCGAACTTAGAAAGCAGAAAAATCGGGGTGTTACACTTTCATTAATCGAATGTTGGGATGCTACATAACTATTACACAACTCTATCCTTTCACAAGAAGGATTACAAAATACCAAGCCAGTCTCAAGTAAAAATATCAAAAGCTACCTATGTCCATTGTGGACACTACCAATCGTCTTCCTCTGGATCCTCTTCATCTTCATTAGGATCTTCTTCTTCATCTTCGTTGGGATTTTCTTATTCATCCTCACTAGGATCTTCTTCTTCTAGGTCCCTCACCATCCATCCGGTATGCTCTATAGTCGGGAGTTCCATCGGTGAAAAATCAGATACTCATACCTTTACCATTCCACAAAACCCGACATACCTACACTACAAGAAATCAGTCTTTTAGAGACTGCAAAATCGGTCTCTAAATAGATCAGATCGGTCTCTAAAATGGTCAGCGACCGATTTAGTGACCACCTCAGAGTGGCGACTAAAACATTGGTCACAATCTAATTTAGAGACCGATTGGATGGTGGTCGCTATTTAGAGACCGAAACACTAGTCGCCAAATCCGTCACTAAATGTGGTCAGCATGCATGTTATGGGACCAGATTAGAGACCGATTTGTTTATTTTAGGGACGGAAGATTCGGTCTCTATTTCTTGTAACGGCCATATTTTTAGTGACCCAATATGTGGTCCCTAATTCTAACGGCTAGTAAATAGCGACCAATGATGTGGTCACTAATGCGGTCTCTAGTTATCAATTATTTTTTTAAAAAATAATATATAATAAAAAAAATTTAAAAATTAAATTAAAATTAAAATAAAATACAGATTTTAACTAACAACTAAAACAAAACAAAATGGAGAATAATAAGTAAGCCAAATAATAAAAAAACTGAGAACACAAATTATATATATAATCCAAAGTTATAACACATTGTCTAATCCATAATATAACAAAATACCACAGAAGAACATCATCCCAATATATATAATCCAAAGTTATAACGGATTGTCTAATCCATAGAGTATAGCAAAAAACATCAAAAGAACAACATCCTGGTCATGAGGGACAACACATTGTCTAATCCATAAAGTATAGCAAAAAACCTCAAAAGAACAACATCCTGGTCATGAGGGACAACACATTGTCTAATCCATAAAGTATAGCAATAAACCTCAAAAGAACAACATCCTGGTCATGAGGGACAACACATTGTCTAATCCATAACCACAAGGAAATAGCATCCTACTAATCATGAGTGGGGGAGGGTAACGGGCTAATAAAATCATCAGCATTCTCATCGTCTGCGTCCTCATCAACAACTGCATCATCCTGCTCCTGGTGGCTTGAACCCGAACCCGAACCACTCGCCTGCAACATCTTGAAAAGCCTATCAATCTTAGCATCTTGTGCATCCATTCGAGTCCTCATCGTCTGAACCTCATCAATCTTCGCATGCAGCTCCTCATTCAGCTTCTGGATGACCTCTCGGCAATCCACAGTAGCAATAGGGGAAGGTTCAGACTGAGTACGTGCCATTGTTGAGGCCACAAAGTCATCTGACATCCGCCCTAATCCATAAACATAGCCTTTCTTATTTTTCCCTCCAGCTGCTTTCAAGAAGAGGGTGTTGTCAAAGGAAGTAGAATGCTCCTGTCCCTGGCTGTCAGCCTCTTCTCGAAGGCGATGAAATGTCCCCTGCATAATATTACAGTAATTAGAATTTACAACTACTAAAAATAATAAAACAAAATAATTTGAATGAAACAAAATAATACTTACAGCAACTCCAGCAGACTTGTCATTAATCCACACCCCATTCTTAGTTTTCTTGGTCTTCTCCATGATCTCATACGCAGTGGGGTCTCTTTGAAAATCATGCTTCTGCATATATAAAAGTAACACTTAATGTTTGTAGTATTAAAGAAGAGTGCAATAAGAAAACAAAAGGAAACAAAAATAAAGGGACCAGCCAAATGCACCATAGCATAATCCAACCAAGGACAAATGCAAAAGGAATATAAATATAAATCATTAATTGACAAACATCTATTTTTTAATATAAAAATTACCTAAGTGGAGTCATTATCACTCTCACTCTCACTATCACTATCCTCACCGTCAGATGAGATACTTGTATCCTCGCTTTCTTCGTCCAAATCATATTGACTCAGTAATGCTGTGTCAACTACCTCGTCGACACCCCCAAAATCCACAAGAATATCATTGTAATCATCGGGATCAATATGTAGCATTACTTGTAACTCATCAATTTCATTAACCTCTTGGTATTGAGCCTCTGTCTCAGGCTTGCTAACTACATTATCCGTGATCGCACTACGTGCCTTTATCTTAATAACACCCAACCAGTCTTGATGCCCCTCGGGATATTGTGTGTAATAAACCTGCTCCGCTTGTTGTGCAAATATGAATGGGTCATACACCTGATATCTTCGTGACTGTTTGACTTCAACAATCCCAAACTTATTGTCTACTTTTGTGCCCCTATTGCGAGTATTGTCGAACCATTCACACTTAAATAGGACTAACTTTTTTGTGCGATGACCATAGTACTGTACTTCAATAATATCAGTCAATATCCCAAAAAAATCATTCTCTAATTGACCATCGGTCCCTCGTACACAGACACCGTAATTATAAGTATTCAAGCCTTGACCTCGTGCCCTTGTTTGAAACTTATAGCCATTTATAATGTAAGTTTCATATGTTTGGACTATTCTAAGTGGGCCCCATGCCAAATCTCTTAAGAGCGGATCTTGAATTTGACTTGTGGTATCTTGAACCTACATAATGAATATGAAATTGAGTTTGAGTATAACACATGATGTTACAAGGACAAAGTCAATAACTTACGTGATTTTTGAACCACGTAGGAAAATGGCTAGCAATGTCCTGTCGAATATGTAACTCTGATTTGTCAACATCAATCTCTCTTAGCCATTCGGTATATTGACTATATCATAATAAAAAGAAAAGGTTTAAACAAAGTACGTACAAAAGAGTATAAATACATAAAAATTGTTATGGACGCCAACTTACTTTAGATATGGCTCCACCTCTTCGCAATTTAGAAGCACGTACAACTCAGCAACTTTAGCATCACGTGCACTCAAGTATGCTGTACCGGATGCGCCACACGCACGACCCGGATAATTGAAAATTGATATTTGAGGACTAGATGATGGACCTTCTCCTACATCAATATTACGTGGTATTCTAGTCCTCTTTGTTTCTATGTCGGATGGATAGTAAAAAGAAGCAAAAGTAGAGGCCTCCTCCACTAAATATGCTTCACAAATAGAACCTTCTATCCTAGCCTTATTTTTCACTTTTCCTTTCAACGAGTGCAAGAACCTGAGAAAGAAGATTGTTTAAGGAGATGCTAATTGATGAAAGCATATATTAATTGAAATAGCCATAAAAAAGATATATACCTCTCGAAGGGATACATCCAACGATATTGTACTGGACCGCCAAGTCTTGCTTCATATGGTAAGTGGATAGGAAGATGTTCCATTGCATCAAAGAAGCTTGGAGGGAATATTTGTTCCAGCTTACATAACAAGATAGGGACCTCGCGTTCCATGACCAACAATTGTTCAACATTTAAGGTTATGGAAGTTAGTACACTGAAAAATTGACTGAGCTCAACAAGCGGCTTCCATATATCATCCGGTAAAGAGGCGAATGCAATGGGGAGCAACCGCTGCATGAATACGTGACAATCATGACTTTTCATACCATGCAACTTTCCTTCCTTAATGTTGACACATCTTGATAAGTTGGAGGCATACCCATCGGGTAACTTAAGCTGTTTAACCCATTCACAAACAGCTACCCTTTGGGGTTTACTCAATACATATTTAGCCTTCGGTTTTTGAAGTTTGCCACCCCCGATGTCCTTCAACTCAAGCTCTCGCCTTTTACATATTTCTGCTATATCCAATCGAGCCCGAGATGTATCCTTCGTCTTACCAGCAACATCCATCACTGTGTCAAACACATTCATAAACACATTTCGCTCAGTGTGCATAACATCAATGTTATGACGAAGCATCTGCGTTTTCCAATACGGCAAGCTCCAAAATATACTCTTTTTTGTCCAATTATGATCATTTCCATATCCAAAGATTTGTTCTCCTCCAGATTCATAGATGAATGGAAATGACTCAATTTGGTGCCAGATCTCTTCACCAGATAAACGTGGGGGAGAGGGAGCAGTCTCAACACGTCCTTTCTTGAATGCGGTTTTATTCCTCCTATAAGGATGGTCTAGCTCAAGGAATTGACGGTGAACATCAAAATATGAAGTCTTGCGACTATGTTTAAGAGTGAAACCCTTTGGTCGGCCCATACAACAAGGGCAACCAAGCCTCCCTGCAGTCATCCAACCAGACAACATCCCATATGCTGGAAAGTCGTTGATTGTCCACATCAAAGCTGCCTTCATCATGAAATTTTGTCTCAATGATACATCATATGTTACGGCTCCATAATTCCACAAATGGGTCAACTCTTCTATCAGAGGCTGCATGTACACATCAATCTTACTTTTTGGATTTGACGGACCTGGAATTATGATTGTCAAGAACATAACCTCTCTCTTCATGCACATCCCCGGCGGGAGATTATATGGAGTCAAAATAATTGGCCAACACGAGTAAGTTTTACCGTACTGACCGAAAGGATTGAAGCCATCCGTACATAACCCCAATCTCACATTCCGAACCTCTTGAGAAAACTCTGGATATGACCTATCAAAATGCTTCCATGCTTCTCCATCCGATGGATGACACAAGACACTACGATCCCTCTGATTGTTATTGTGCCATCGCATATGAGATGCAGTGGCCATTGAAGAGTACATCCTTTGAAGTCTAGGAGTAATAGGGAAGTACCACATTTTTTTTTAATGCAGTTTTTTTTTGTTTGCCCTTTCTAGTGGTTTTGATCTTGTATCGGTCAGCACCACAAAATCTACAACTATCAAAAGTCTCATCCGCATATTCATTACGATACAGCATGCATCCATTCTGGCAACACTCAATTTTCTCAACACCTAAACCCAATTTTGCCACCGACTTCTTTGCTTCATAAAGATTACAAAACATTCGGTTGTCAGGTGGCAAGGCATCTTCCATAAAGCCAAAAAAACGATTGAAACAACCTTCCGCCATATTGTAGTCCGACTTTATGCTAAGAGCAATCAGAGAAGCCGACAATTCTGAGTATTTATGACATCCATCCCACAAAGGAGATTGTGCAGCTTGCAACATCTCATAAAATTTTTGTGCATCAGAATTTGGATCCTCCTCTATTTGTTGGTCTAGCGTTGCACCTTCCTGTTGAATGGCCTGACCAACTTCTGGGCCTGCATGATCCATAATAATCTGCTCAAAAGGATTGAATTGTTCCCTCTGCTCACCAATACCATAATATGCATCATCCACCTCAATCGGGGGAAGCGGTGGCAAGGATTCACCATGGCTAGTCCAGTAATAGTAATTAGGCATGAACCCCCTCATGTAGAGATGTGTCATCACATCGTCCCCATAGTGGAGGCGTCCACATTGACATTTCTTACAAGGACACCTCATTTTTGGGTTTTCTTGTATTAGAAAGTTCGGGTCGTTGCGAGCAAACGTAACAAACTCCAACACTCCCACCATGAACTCTGTGGTCACTGATCCATCTTCCAACCTTTTATCCATCCACCTCCGATGCTCAGGAGCTTCCATTACTGCTAACCAAAACAACAATACTTAGTCCAGGATGTACCTTGTGGAGTGATGTACCTCTTTCAATTCACATAATAATGTTGTTAAGATTACTGGGGCTAGATAGCATTAAACTATCAAGTCTCTTCTGGAAGTGGTTGATATTTTATTCATAAAAGGCTAGTCACCTAATACTTGTATTAGTCTTTCTTTGATGGACACATTTGTGCTATGCAACATAATGGAATGCCTAAATCAAGCAAAGCAGGAGAGTTTTAAGAGGTGGCCAATCAATCATGATAAAAACACCCATGAGGCCACCGTGCAGTGTGTCAGAGAACTTGTGAGAAGCACATTTAAAACCACTTTAGACAACACGACATTTACCAAAATGCAGGCCATGCACAGCTAGGGCCAAACATAGTCCAAATAAACATGCATATTTCTACTAAAACATCAAAACAGAAGTGTATTTCAAAAAATTCCTCACTGAACAGCTAAACATTAAGTAGCAGCCACAAACATAATGGGTTTTTTTTAAAACCAAAATCAAAACAATCTGAATTAACTTAAGCTTGTCTTTTAGTAACCAAAACCAACAGAAGTGTATCAACCAATATTAAGCTTGTCTTTTAGTAACTATACTGTTCATAATTCATAGCCTCATATTTAAATAATTTCAAGTGAATTAACTTAATCGCACGTGCAATATTAGAGCTAATCTTTAAAAATATGGCGCTGTCTCTAAACACACAGTAATGGTCATTTGTACCAAAAAATAATGATAATAACTCTGTCTCTATCAGCTAAGGGGAAGAAAATCACTTTGACAGAAGAGGTCCTATCTTTGATTTAAAAATATAATCTTATAATTAGTAACAAAAATATACTTAACATCTTATCAAATTTCAGTATAAAAAATAACTTAAGTACTACAAAAGAAAATCATTACAAGGCAAATTCTCGAAGGCATCATTTAATAGAGCCTGCCATAAAACTAAAATTCAGAAAATCATCACAAGGCAAATTCTCGAAGGCATCATTTAATAGAGCCTGCCATAAAACTAAAATTCAGATATTCTATCATAAGTCCGAATGATAAACCAGAATAATACCAACATTCAAGTATGCTTTATAAACCAGAAAAATACAAGATTTGTATAGTCTATTGATTCGGGTGTGCTAATTATGGATTTTGGCAGCAGAAATGGTATGTCATGTTATGTGTCAACACCTACTTCCCTCCAACAATTTAGAACAGAACAGTTCTGTGTCAGTAAATTCTGTCACTGATTAATCCATATTCCTACACTCATTTATAGAAGCTTCGCTACAAACCTATAATCTAGGAAGCTTCAAGTTGTTTTTACAGGGCTACTTATTGGAACCTGGCTACAGGGTGAAAGAGGATGGAACTGTAACAGAAAACTATTGGGAGCTAATTGAAGACGAAGAACCTGAACAGGTTGGAGGCAAAAGGAGAAAACCATAAAGAATAGAGTTGGTTGGAGTAGTATGCAATGCTTACCTTGCAGTTGTTAGAGGCATAAGGTAGGGTCAATATGAATCTTTCCACTTGACAATCATACTCAACAATCACAATCTTCCAGTGAAAATGGATTCCACTTGGAAATTAACAGCTAAATTTGAGTGTCAACAGGAGAGCTATCATGTGTAGAATTGCAGTAAGAGTAAATCACAATGCGCACATATTGCAAGTGCACACATTTTCTATGGAGATAAAATCATAACTGATTCCTTTCCACTCTGGAATGGCAAAAACAAAATTGCTGGAATTATTAAAGGAAATAGGATCTAGAGAAGCTCATGGAGATTAAATGGTCTGTATAATTCCCTTTTTCCTTTTTAAAATTTATTTTTGTTCCTTCCTATTTTGGATTTGGCCCACATCGTGTGCCACTACTAGATTTCCATCTCTTACTACATATCATTATATCAGATATAAAGAATAGTAAGTCAAAAAATGTCATGGTATATATTCATAATAAAGGCATGAAAGAATACCTCTTGAGATGAGAAAATTGAGGAAGACTCATTTAAAGTGAGATTACTTTTAAAATGAGAAAGTAAGAATGGAAACATATCACTGAGGAATTTGTTCAGAACTAACCAGTGGCTTCCACATCAAAAACTCATTCTCCACTAACTTAGCAGGAACCCCATCAAAAACTCAAGACCAACAGCAGTAAAGAAATGAAAGAAATGGGTCACAGAGACAGCAGCTAACTCAAGACCAACCCCATTCAACCCTAACTCAATGCTTAAAAAAGAGGAGAGAAGGGTTTTTTTTTTTACCAAAACAGAGAGACAGCAGCAGAGGTTTTTCTTCACTCAAGAGGACGCCGGAGCAGAGGACGGTGGTGGCCTCCTTGGTGGTTCCTGAGAAGACGAAAATACTGAGTTTTAGAGAAAATGGCAAACAATAAGAAGAGATAGAGAGGGGAAGTTTGGAAAGGAAGAGAGACAATGAGAAGAGCTTACCCTTGTTCGATGTTGAGAGGGTCAGCGGCGGAGAGCGGTGGAGAACGGCGGAGAGCGGTGGAGAGAGCTGGTCAGCGAAAGGGGAAGGGAAGGCAAAAATAAAAGAACGATTGAGGCAAGGGAACGAGACTGAGAGCAGCGGTGTAGAGGGAAAGGGTTAAAGCCAAAAATAAAAGGCCCGCGCAAAAATTAGGGATTGGTCACAGTGACTAGCAAATCAGTCGCTATGGTAGCGCCTAAAATTTCACTACTTAATTAGAGACCGATTAAAATTCGGTCCCTAAAAAATGTGAGTTAATCAGTCGCAGAAATGGTCCCTAAAGGAGTCAATTTTTTACCCATCCTTTTTTATGATTTTAGTGACTGAAATAGAGACTGATTATCAGAGACCGCAACTTCGGTCTCTAATTCGGTCTCTAAATATATTTCTATGACCAATTTCTTTAAACAGTCAAGTCGTCTCTATTTCAGTCCTTGTTAGAGACCGAATTTAAGTAGTCTCTAAATTCGGTCTCTAAAAGGCGCTTTTCTTGTAGTGCTACTTTCCAGACTATAGGTCCATCTACCGATACACATTTATATGTCCACTAGCATTGTGATATTCGCGTCCATTGATCAAGGGTATCTAAGAGAATAGAAAAGAAAGAAGAGAAAAAACATCATAGAAAATGGAGTGAGAATCTTTGCTGATTTGTCAGTAAGGTGGAACCCTCGGCATGCTTTGTCCTCACTCACACGCCATCAATCACAAACAAATACAAGCTGTAACACCCTGATTTTTTTATAAGGGTATATGTTACTATGGATGCCTAGTTGTTATTGTTATTGTTATTATTATTATTATTATTATTATTATTATTATTATTATTATTATTATTATCGTTACTTTATATATATATATATATATATATATATAATATGCATATTGATACAAATATGTATAAGTTAATATATAATAAGTGATTTTATTAATAGTATTTGATCTTATAATTGATTCTGAATGATAGTACGAAATATTGTAGGATTTAGTATTTAAATCAAGATAGCGTAACTCTAAGACTTTAGTTTCTAAATAAATTAGACTTAATAGTTGTTATAATTAATATAGGATAATACTCTCCTTAGTTATCCCTTAATATCTTATCATAATCTTATAGGGATCCTATCTAGAAATAACTACCAAATATCTCTCTAAACTTATATCGCACTTTTGACCATGTTGGAGTCTAATTTAGGATTTTATTGTGAAACATTAAATTGTAGATATTTCTCTAAGCTTTCTAACGACACCAAGAAAGCCTCTATCATACACTCTTAGCTCAAGATATGTATAAAATACCGATCTGTACGCAGTTTGGACTGAAATAGAAGCTCGTTACGCCCTAACTCGTTTTTATACCATAATACTAGACCTAAACCCTATTTCCCACGATTCAAGACTCATAAAAGCTGACTCTCTTCATCTATTAGGTTTTTCCTTAGTTTCTCTTAAGAATTCTTGAAGGAAATTGTTCTCGTTCATCGTTCTTTGCCGTTTTTGGCCAGAAGGACATCGCTGATGATACAGGCTTCTTTTAGTCTCGATTTTATCTTTTTGTTTCTGAATTTTGGGCTGCAAATAAGGTAAATTTTGTGTTCCATGTTCTCCTTATTTTTTCCCTTGAGTTTCTTGATTTAGAAGCTTAATCCATGTGTTTTCGTAGTGGTTCTTGAGGAAGTGATCAAGCGTTTGTGAGACGAGATGCAAACGAACCTTTTCTCCTCTTCTCGTTTCTATTCTTTAGAGTTAAATCTTAAGGTAAGCCATACCTCTTGTTCCATTTTCGATTCTCTCTTGGGTTTGGGAGTTGTGGTCATCTTTGTGAACTTTTCATTTTTATAATGGTAGGAACCAGCCAAGGAGGCTTTGATTCGACACTCTCATCCCTTTGAGGCTTGCGAATTTGATTGAGGTATGGGGAGAAGGAATTAGTATGAACATATAGGTTTTGGGGTAGCGTAAGATGAGGGTTAACCCATGACCTTTTTGTACGCTATGTGTTTAATTGATATTTGAATGTTTAATTGCTATTATCGATATTTTAATGAATATGTTTGTCTACATGATTTTTATGGCGTATGTGTAATGTTGATGATGATGATGATTGCACGACATGATTAAATATGTTAGTGCTTCCATGCCTTTATATGATGAACTATTATGATGAGCTATTTTGACGAGTTGCTATGATGAGCAGTTATTGTGATTAAAACATGATAATTAAAGACGTAGGAATGTTAGTGTTGAACCTAAGACTGAAAATCAGTTATTAATATTCATAAGACACAAAGATATCAAAGAGGGGTGAGGTTAATGCCGAATGGAATAGTAAAGGATATTTAGGGATGATCTCGAGTGCTTTAGAAGAACTTGTGAGGTTCCCTAGAACAAATAGATGAGACAGTGACAAAGATAAAAACAAGAGTGATAGTCCAATATTCAATTAATGTTATAAACCTTAATGAACACATTTAATGATGAAAAGGCTAATGTTGGTTAAGACGATAACGATGAGTTATCGCACGTTAATGCTGTTAGACTTTGATGCTTATTGGTCAAAGTTGTTAAATCATGGTTAATGATGTTGTTAAACTTTGATGTTATGCTTATTGGTCAAAGTTGACTTTGATGCTTATTCGTCAAAGTTGTTAGGCCATAATTAATGGTGTTAATGGAGGTGATGGTTAATGTTTGGCTGTGTGTTAGCATACATGCATTCATGCTTGAAGTTTTTTAGGGGAAGTTACGATGACAGGGGAATTCGCCTGAGAGTATGGTGAATTGGTCGTCCGTGGTGATCTATCCGAGAGTTAGGTGGGTTGTGGCCCTATGTGGTGATTCGTCCGAGAGTAAGGTGCATCAGCTATCCAAGGAGTTCACCCATGGTTCGGTGGACTGTCGACGCTGGTGCTTATTGGCCAATGTGGACATGTAACTCCGAAGTCATCTTCTCGAGTTAGTTATGACACATGTATATGGAGTAGTGAAGTAATGCTGAATTACATAACATATTTTAATTGATATGATGTATTGAGACTGGATATGTTAAATGCGGTCATGCCGTGTTATTTATATGTTGTGTGAACATCTTACCTCCTATTCCATTACTATTTTTGTTTATACGAATGATTTCGTACTCCCTATTTGTTATTGTTTCTTTGCATGTACCTTAGTTTATGCAAAGGATGATGAGCAGCTTGTCGAGAAGTGATCCCAAGGAGATCGATTGCTCGTAGTTTAGGACTTTATTTTAGTTGTTTTTCCAATATAATTTTGAATTGGTTACCAGCTCTGATATGTGACATCGGGTTTCGGGTTTATGTTTTATGTTTTGATTTATGTTCTTCTCCGCAGTTGTTAGTTATACTTATTTGGTTATATTTGGATCATGTGATACCTACTACCTTTTTATAATAAACTAATTATTTATCTATTTAATATGATTTATTTTATATTAAAAATATGCGGGATAGAAGGTGTCACACAAGCAAATAAAGACAATAACAAACAATAGTCACACCACATCCCTTGTTTTGACCATCACAAGGTCATGCATCTACATGTATGCATGTGGGCCCAAAATCTTCGCATCCCAATGCGGAATCAATAGGCACTCACCCTTACAGGTGGCCTCTTCGCATCCCAGTGCAGCATCACATCACATCCCAATGTGAGATAATGAAAATATATGCATGTATGCACACAAGGCCACAATCAAAATTTCAGTCGTAGCCAAAATTTTCATTACTATCATAGCCACATAGGTTTTCATCGTTAGTATTGCCACACAAGCTTTCAATACCATCAATATAATATTATACAAAAGTATTAATACGATAGTCACATTCAATGGCCAATGCATCATTCATTTCATCATCCAATCATACAGTTCATACAAGGCATTCACACAACAGGCAACATTCTATCATTTGAGCATGTCTTGTTTACTTGGTCAACTTATTTGGTCATGAATATTTTCATATTTTATTTATCACCCACGATTATGACTTGATTTCCCTTAGGTTTACCCACCTTTACCACCACTAATTTTCGAGGTTAAACTCTTGTCTATTCTCATATTAGTTTCGGAGGTACCCAAACCTAGCTCATCTTTTTAATCTCATTCGTTGATTGTGTTGCTCGCGTTTTAAAATTTCGATGTTTGTACTTTTATTTATCCTCTTTAGGGAATTAATAATAATAATAATAATAATAATAATAATAATAATAATATTGATGAGGGTATTAAGCACATCTATGCATGCATATTAAACACTCATAATAGTTTGAAAAGTATTTGGTAGGTACTAAATCGATATGTATTTTCTAAAATAATGTTAAGTAATGAGTGAGATAGTATTTCTATCTTTAATCGTTAATT
This sequence comes from Echinosophora koreensis, assembly GCA_035048595.1. Lineage (NCBI taxonomy): Eukaryota > Viridiplantae > Streptophyta > Magnoliopsida > Fabales > Fabaceae > Echinosophora > Echinosophora koreensis. Next base: position 1,303,820 of record JAPCYP010000025.1, on the reverse strand, counting down.
GTCAAATAAAATTTATTGTTAACCCATGATTACCGTCCAAATAAGATAGTTTTAACTTTGAAAAGTACATTTAATTAGTACTATGAAAATAGTTAATTAAATCTTTCCCCTTTCTTCTGTTTCATGAATCAATGTCAAAAATGTAGGAAACTCATTTTCATAGTTTAAATCATATATTACAATAATAATAATTATTATTATTATTTTAGAAAATATCTTTGTCGTTGGGTATTCTTTACCCGTGGTATCTCTATAAAACGTTATTATTATACTATATCTCTCGTCTATCCATCACTTATATGTCTAATAAACATACAATATGTATTTTGTATTCTTTAACCCGACTTACATTTTTACTTAATGTACACTTTACATGTTATTTATATTCACCATGTTTTCTCCTTCCTTAATCCTTTTTTATCCTATATTTTCTTTAAATTCCTTAATGTATGCCTTTTAACTTATACTTTCTCTTAAAACATTATTCTAGATAATTCCTCTAGATGGTTACATTATTTTATCCACTCATGCAATTTTATCTCATTTCTTGGCCTATTACCACATGGCCACACCATTCATAAATCAATTTCATATAACTTTTCCACCAATCAAATTTTCTCCACTTACACAAGTGAGTCAGCCACCCTTGCAGCCATGCTCCTCTCCTTCTTCATCTCCTAGCTGACGTGAGTAGCCCCAAAACTAGCTCCACCCTCATGCTTGCTTTTTCATGCACCACAAGCAAGCTCTTCTATTGGTCCTTCTTTTGGCTACTCTACCTCTACTTCACTTTTCTTACTATATTTATTTTTATCTTTTGATTACTAACACCTAGTCCCCTCTTTAGGACACATGCTCATATCTAGAGCTCGTGTTTTGATGGATTTTATATGAACTTTGTGAAGTTCTTCATGTTCCACACGTTTTTCCAATAACTTGCTGGAATCAACTTGTCCAGATTCAGAGCTGTTTTGCAACACAGTTTTATATACATTATAAAAAACTTTTTTCACAATTTTTTATATCAATTTAAATATTTACGTATCTTATTTCTAGAGGTTTCTTCAGATTTTTAAACAAAAATCTATAAAAATTCTTGGAATGGCCAAGGGTTAGACCAAAAAACTGATTTTTGCAGCCAACACATGTCTGACTTTGTGTTAAAATTTGATCTATTAATTTTCCACCAAAATTAACGATCTTTATATCAAAATTGAAGCCCCAGAAATGAGAATTTAAATATGTAACCAGTTCTCTCTGATTTGTTTTCTTTTAGAAGTTACATCTTTAAAATTAAAAATATGTCAAGCTGAGGTAATACTTTAGAGCACATGCATCCATGTCATTCACTCATTCAACTCATAATAGACATATTTCAACGTCAAATTTGCATGAACCACACATATCAAACAAAAAATCCAAGGAGTAAACAACATGCAAACATGTTTTCCAGTACCCAAGAACTTGAAGGGAAGGCTCCATATCACATGCAAGAGAGTCTTCTGACTCCTCCCTTACCTCACATCCAAGCTTATTCGGAACTGTAAAAGAGGAATGAAGATCAAAGACTCCTTCTTTCTAAAAGATGCTTAGCTTCTCTTGTAGCCCTTGCTATCCAAAACATGGCAGAAGAGGGGGGAAGAGGTGATGGATGATCTTGATTTTTAGTTTACCGAAAAGATCTTGGGGATGAGAACAATTTCTCTAACTGTGGCACTTTGAGATGAGAACTCTAAGGTCACCATGCAAGCTCTCAAAGTTTCATCCATGGCGTCTTTGCCATTTCCTCTCCCTCTCTCTTTATCTCACGTATTCTCTCTCTCACTCTCTCATGACTCTCTCTTTCTCCTTCTCTATCTACTTCTCCCTCCTTCCTTAAATTATATCTCCTTCTCTCTTTTCCTCACACTTCACGATACACACACACTCATACTCACCACTTACTTTCTTTCTTTCTTTGTCGTTTTCCTTTTGTTTTTAACACCACCACACACATACATTCCTCCTTTATGACTCTTGTATCACATGCTCCTTTACACTTCACTCACATGCACTTAATTTAGTGTCACCTCTGCACATTACCACTTGTCTCCTTCTTACTAGACATGTGTCATATTCTCCTTCCCACTATTTAATTAATCTAATTTAAGACCAAATGATGCCCATCCTCTTCACTATAAGAAAATCAGATTTTAGAGTAGGCCAAAAGCCCAAGTTAAACAGGAAAAGCCGATGCTACAGGGCATTCAAGCGTCAGGGTTGTGACGCCCACGTGGTCGACACTATTTTGACCGACTCTACCGTTGACGCTAAATCCATTTGAACGAAGTAAGAAAATGGCCAACGCTAATTTATGTCCAACGAAGTCATGGTGTTCAATGTCGACTAGCCTACGCTAATATTAGCATCGACCTACAGCCCATGCAAGTTAGTTTCGGTTTTGCCAACTCTGGTGGTGTTTGTATTTTTCTGTTTAGCGTCGGTCGATGCTACTTTTTTTCTTTTTTTGTTTTTGGTTGTTGACACTACATGAACATTAATATTCAAAAAGCCTAATACAAACTATGAAGTCTAATCAATAACTTTACCGCATACAAACTCAATGATGTATTCCAATAATAGCAAAAAAAAACCCAAAACACAAAATATAATCCTTTTTAACAGACATTGCCAGCATCTCAAGTCGAATATCCATTTTGTTATATCTACCACAAGAGAAAAGTATCATAGTGAAATATCTAAATGGAAAATATCTAAATATAGTGAAATACGAAATCAACGACAACGACGACGACGTCAACCAACTGGTGAGGCCTCAGCCATGAAATGGTCATTAATATCATCGTAATCAGGATGACGACGAGGCTGACTTGCACCATAGGAAGCACTGCTTGACTTGCGTATGTCTGGGGCAGATGAGTTTTTTGAGGATTTTATAATTGTGACAGTTGAAGACAAAGTAGATCCTAATGTTGAAATTTTAAGAAGGGAGATTTAATCAGCTAGAAGTGTTCCATATAGGCTTGCCACCAGCAAGCTCTCTGATTCTCGTTGGAATAATATACATAAATAGGCATAGCACCAGTGTTTTAAAAATCGAACCGGACCGGTCGGTTCAACCGGTTGAATGGGGAACTGGGTGTGTCTATGGTTCGGTTGAGTGTCAAGAACCGGAAGTCCTATCAAACCACCAAAAAACCGTTCAAACTGGAGGGAACCGGTTTGGACCACCTAAACCATTGAACCGGGAGCGGTTTTGAAAAACCGGATGGTTCAACTAGTTGCTGGCTTCTTTGCATTTTACCGAATGCCGAATGGGTTGTATTCCTTGCCTTCAGCCATCCGGACACCACGGAAAATCACCATAGCAGTATTACCAGTTTCTTCAGCATCTCTTCCATGATCTCTTTGGGCTTCATTATCTTTTTCCCTCTGGATTTCGCTTCAACAGCTGCAAAACGATGACCCTTCCTCCATGATCTCTCTGGCTTCCTTATCTTTTTCCTCTGAATTTCGCTTCCGCTGCTGAGAAACGACGACACTCTCTTCAACAATTATTATTCTCCGTCGGTTGTTTGAAGTCTGGACACATAGTTAAGTGGCGGACATGAATCAAAATTTGATTCCATTTTTTTGTACTATATATGATATAATAAAATAGGCAAGACACTTGTCAATGTGACTCAGACGAGACATAATGGCCTATGTGGGCTAAAGGATGTTAGGAATATGTGAGCTGAGTGATTTAGTCCATAGGCTAGTACAGAATGTAAGTGATAAAAAAAAAAGAGTCTTCACATATTTTAAAAAGTATTTAAATATTTTTTATACACAAATATTTTTATTCATATATATATATAAATATATTTATTATATATTTTATTTATTTATTAATCAACCGGTTCAACCATTGGTTGAACCGGTTGAACAAATTCAACTATGACCCGAGAGTCTCGCCGGTTCGATCTCTGGTTTGGTTTTTAAACATTGCCTAGTACAATTGGTGAGCAAGAAACACATTGGAATTCTTGAGCTTGTGATACTTAGTACCCGAAGTTTGCTACCTATGAAAGCCAAGGAAGGTAAGACTACTGTAATTGCCCTAGTCATTTGCTGCCTTTGTTCACCATATGGCACATCACGTGAAAATTGGGAAAACTGAAAGAACTTGTACAACCTTAAGGACAAGGTTGGTCTTGATGGAGTCGGGAATGATACTAATTGGCCTTTTGTTAGGAATATTCTAGATCTAGCAAGGCAATATGTTGCCAAGAGTCTGTTAGTTATTTTGTCATTTAGCTTTTGCTTTAACAAGTTATTATGCCAGGTGTTTTTTATTCCTGTGTTTTAGGAAACAGAAAAATAATGTAAGAATTGATATAAAAAGAGTAGATGGGATGAATGAAATCAACTAGAAAGTTAAGCAAAAACCCTCTCTCCCTAATTTCTAAGGAGGTTATCCTTGCCTTCCATAATAAGGAAACCCTATCCCTAAACCTTGCACCTATCATAGACCCTCCAAAATGTCATGAAAGATGACATGAAAATATGAGAATGCTAACATCTTTCCTTTTTAGGGAAATAAAATGTCCCCATGAAAGGAAGACTACTATAGGAGACGAAGCACCCAAGAAATGAAAAGGGAATACTCAATCACTTTTGTACGACTCTAATCATATGAGGATTATCAAGAAGATAGAGATATACACGATGTCCACATGAGCCACTATTTTCAAAACTTCTAGCCGTATGGAGGTAATTTCTGCCTACCTTTCTATGCTATTTCAACGAAGACCATTTCAAGTGGCAAATCTTTCTGCTTGTCCTTTAGAAACCCAAGAAATAGGATAATCAAGAAGCTTTGGCTATATGCGATTGAACGGGAGTATGCAAGTTTCTGTTGAACTAAAACACCAGTAACCAGAGAAGGTTGCTCGAACACCTGATTCTTTCTCCAATTAACGGTCTTTTGTTTCTATTATCTTGTGCGGTCTCAATATGCTGCCTTAACACATACGTTGTAGAAAGAATCAACAATGTATTCAATTTTTTGTTGTCACTGTAAATTCTAAGATCATGTATGTATGAATTTTAAACATGATAAATAAAATAGAAATTGCATTCTTTGAATTCTCTTTTATTTGATTTCAACATATTGATGTACAATCGTTATCCCTTCAATTTTTTGTCACTATAAACCCAAACTCATGCATTAAATAGTTAACCAGATAATTATCCAAATATTATGAACTTAAAAATAAAAATATAAAAATATTTTAAAAATCTAAAATATCTCGTGCATCGCACGGGTACCAGTGCTAGTAAGGTGAAAACGTATGATGAATATATAAGTATGAGATGGGTTTTGGAGGGGAACTAATTAACTAGGTAATTATCAAAGGCATGTTATACATGATAAAAAAGTGATGTTTATAAGAACTTGTGGGGAATATCCTAATTGGACATGTGTTTATTGAATTATGGATATCATAAAAATGTTTATGGATCTTGCTATTACAAATAAGGAACACGGGTGCCAAGCATTTTTATATATGATAATATATTGGTTGAGTCTTCCAAACAGTTGTGGTGAACATAATGATGTTTATGGTGGACTCCATCTGCAGTCATTATTATTTTCATATTGGACACCATGAAATTATTGTGTTGTTGATGAGCTTTTGAAGTATGATGTGATTTTAGGTAATTGGTATTTTGGATTGTGACCATGGAGTTGTGGTTGTGATAGTAAATAAAATATGTTTTTTTTTCTTATGATGTGCCTTGATTTTGTTGACTGGAGAATGAAGAGAGAAATGATGAATGGATTGCTCAAAAGCCATTGCAGATGTTTTCAATATGTTTAAAATGATGAGTTCTTATTTTGACTTCGTAATTATTGGCTTATTTGTTATGATGTTGAATATCCAGAATCGTCTTAGGGTTAGGGTTATGATTAATATCGGAATGATGAAATCTCTATAATTTTGGATATTTAATATCCTTGGTGAAACTGTAACATCCCGATTTTTCGACTTTCTAATATCGGTAATAATTATATAAATGATTATATTCTTATCCGAGATTTAGAAAATGACTTTGGATAAACTAAGGTCATTTCCTTGTCATACTTATTTTTATAAGGTTACGGGAAGTTTTGAAATGAAAATTCAGACGGAAACCGGTCTGCGTTTTCTGCATTTTCACTGACAGTAAGTTTTTACTGATCAGAAACCCTAATTTTAATTCGCGAACGAAACACTTAAGGTTTTTATTTTATTTCCTACGATTGTGCATTTTTAGAATTATTTCACAAAACGTGAAATAATATACGTTTTACGGACGTTACGTTCAATCGGGTAAACGAAGGAGCTGATTACTGGAGTTTTGAGACTCGATAAGTGGACAAAACCTATATTCTCTTAGGAATAGGTCATCCATGTGAGAGGTTTAATGTGGCTTAGGGTTATGTTAGCAATTTTTAATAATTGCATTTTTATCCTTAAACTTTCTCTTAATTGCATTTTGGTCCCTAAACTAATTTCTTTGATACACTAAGTGAAGTGGGCCAAATTCTTGCCATTCAAACCCATTAAGGGCTGCACCCAAAAGGCTCAATCTCATGTCCAAGGATTCATTTCCATGAAGCAATTCTAGTCTTAACTTTTCCTATGTTTTCATTATGCCTTAAATGATTTTCAAGTGCAAAATTAATTGGGCTTGGGCTTTCTAGGCCCAAAATTTCGAAAGCCCATGGCCTTGGAGGCTTGCTCTTCAAATTCTAGAGCTCCCTTGGTGACTCTAGCTCATTCTACACTCTTCTCAACTATTCCTTCATCTTCTCCATTCTTCTTTTTCCTTAAGCTTCCATAAGTTTGATTTGTGAAGCAACTTGGAGATTCTTGCACTTTTCTTCAATTCCAAGAGGTAATCTATGATCCTCATCATCATTAAGCACTATGTTCTTCATGTATTTTCATGTTTCAATGCCATGTTCATCATTTTCAATTCCTAGATCTAGAAACTTTGAAATTGTCTAGAAAATTCTAGAAAAATCCTAAAAATGTGAAACCAATTTCTATGAGTTAGTTATCATCTCTACTATCATAATCCAAGAGTTTGTTGCAAACAAAGTTTTCCTCCCCATTTAATTTGTCAAAACCGAATTCTATAAAAAAAAATGGGTGGAGGAACTTTTGTTCAATTTTTAGAAAATGATCTTATATACTATCCTTCTAGTATGTCTACATGCTTTAATCCATGTTAGTCTATCAAAATAAAAATTCAAACCCTAAATCCTTGTATTGGCCGAACCTAAGTAGGTGAGGTTTGATGAGTTTTTGTTCAAATTTTTCCTAAATGATCTTGGTTATCATCCTATTAGTATGTATGTTTATTGAATCCAAGTTGATTTGTCAAACTAAAAACCCTAACCTCATGATCAAGTCTTGACCGAATTCTAGGGTAGGTGAGTTAGGAATTTTTAATTCTTAACCTAGTTGTTTAGTTACTAATCTATGATCTTAAGTAGTTAAGGATCATTAATCCATGACTTAGGCAATTCTAGAAATTTTTAGCCACTAAACCTAAGGGAGGCCGTGACCTATTATAGAGAATTAGGAGATTTTAATTGTTTGATTAGTGATTAGTTGATTGTGGTTGATGAAGGTTTAGCAAGTTCGTTGTGTACGCGAACCCGGACTTCCGACAAGTTACGTATTACACCGCGGAGAAGTCTTCGAGAGGTAAGGGGAGCTTACCTGAGGGATTTTTCCCAATACCTATGTGTGTGACTAATGTGTGGTCTGTAATTATTTATTTGTTGGTGGTTGTTTAAGTGTTCAAGTTGTGTTATTTTTATCCGTGTTGTTTATCTGCTTATAATTGGTTATCTGCAGTTGTTTATTTTAATGCTGTGATGCATGATTTGTCTGGAAATATTATTGTGATAATGTTGTGGATGTTGTTTGAGAAGCCTGACAGTGGTCAGTGCCCAATTAACTAATTAGATAAAAGCTTTGAAAAGCTTCGTAAATTATATTCAATGTTTTAACGGTAAAATATTGGAATATAATATTAAGGGAAAATATTTATTTGGGAAAAATCAAGAGTTTTGGAAAATATCATTATTTTAATGATTTATCGCTGTAAGAGTGATTAATGAGTCATAGTGAGGACGAAACCGTGAAAATATTTTTGTACTGCTGATTTTTACGTAATAAATTCTGGAATATTATAAAAAGTTATTTTATGAAATCAATTTTCGAAAATAACTTAATAATGATTTTAGAAAAATATTTAAGTGAAATAGGCTAAAATTTGGCTTAAATGGCTAATTTGACGGCAACTTGGAAAAATACCGACGGCAAGAAATCCTAAAGCGGCAGTACGTAGTTTAAACAACTTTGAGCCTCAAGTGACCATCTTTTATAAAAACTTAAAGTTTTAACTTACGGTTTTATTTCCCATTTGAAATGATTTTCCGAAAAACAAGTTGAACCCAACTGTGTTAAAGAGGTGTTGAACTTAGTAACCGAGACGTCGGGGTACTAAGGTTCTTGTTGTGTTATGGACTTGGGGTCCTTTGGACTTTGAGGTCCTGTAGACTTGGTGTCTACTGTAGACTTGGTGTCTACTGAGTTAAAAACATTTAAGATGTTTTCTATTACCACGAACCTATGGCTGGTGCATCGGTCTAGGGGTGTCGTGATTGAGCACTCGGACTTTGAGGTCCTGTGTTGTTAATAAAGTTTTAAAGATGTTTAAAACTATGGTTAGTCGTAAGCCATTTTGAGCTTCGGCAAAAGGAGATTGAACATAAAGAAAAGTGTCAAGAACAAAGTGTTTTGTTGCATGCATTTGGCAGACGTGCCCCGGTTTATGTGTGAGTACCTTGCGGCGTCAGGTGTCTCATGCTACGATTTTCTTCATTGTGCCAGGGTTGGACAATGAAACCCCATTTACGTTGTTATCACTGTGCCTCGGGTTTGGACAGTGTGCAATGGGTTTTGGCTGCGTGCCAATGGCTGCGTGCCTGTTTGCCTAGTGTGGCAATTGAGCCTGATCAACTTACTACGGTTGGGATATCTCATGAGATTAAGTGTGAAGTTAGACGATGTATTGGAAGTGTTCATGCATAAGTTTTCAAACGATGATGTTTGAGGTGTGAAACCCATTGATTAACTACTGTCTTGTTATGAACGCTTCTATTTTTTTATGAAAATGTATATGTGTATGTGTTGTTGTGTTATGTCTCACATGTAGCTATTGTGTTAAATCCATATATTGGCGTCTCACCCTTACAAACATATCAGGTTTTCTGGTTTGGCTTTTGTGTCTTGGTACACGAAAGTAGATGGTGCAGAAAAGTCCTTAGTTTCACTCGGGAACTTTGGTCCTGAAGGTTGAAGAGATGTTAGAGTGTGGGAATGACCACGGGGTCTTTCCAGTAGATGTTTTGTAAGACGACCAGCTTAGGACTTTCTTTGGGTTGGGTATTTTGGGAAAGTTGTTATAAATGGTTTGAAACACCTTGTAAGGTGTATGAAAAACAATTTCAGAAAAGCTTATATGTTGCAATGTTTTGGTTTACGAATAAATGTAAGTTTAAAGTAATTTTACTATTGTGATGTTTATATATCTTTGTTTTAAGTATTTCGCAGAAAGAACAAAAAAAATTTATCACCATATTTTGAAAGCATAAGTGTTGAGAAATTAATATTTTCCGAAAGCAACCAGCGAAATTATAATTTTATTTTCCGCATTTGGGTAACTATGTGATGACCCCAGAAAGGGTGTCGCAGAAACCATTAAAGGACTTAATTCAAAAAAGAAAAATCATTGATTATTTTGAAAGTAACTAAAAGTAAGAGTGAAAATATGTGATGTAAATGAAAGATGTGATGTGGGTAATGTAAACATTAATGCATTGATGGGAATAATTGTATAGTTGAAATGGGATATCGTCTTGAGGAATGGAGTGAAAATCAACATCACAATATGATGACCCGCGATGGAAAAACATTAATGATACATATGATTTATGATTTGATAAGTTTATTTTTTATCAAACATTATTGTACATATTATAAATTGCATGATATTCTGTTTATATCTTATGAAACCCTTCTGAGTATATCATATGAAGCTTTATGAGTTTATTTAATTAGCTCACTCCTCCTTAGTGTCCTAATAATGCAGGTGTGAAAGTTGTTGGATTATCCCGAGTTGTCTGACCCCCTTGTTGTGGGTTTAGTGCCTTGCTTCAGATATATATCGACATCCCAATTAATAACATAGGCATCAGATTGTCATTGCAAGTACATTCCCGATCATTCACCAGATCGACCAACCGAAAAATGAAGCACCAAGACTGGTGCTCAGCCAGACCAAGAACAAGTCATAACCCTTCTCAGCTATAGAAGACCAGCTGATCTAGAGTCACTACTACAGAAAAAGGGCTTTAATAGCGCCTTTTTTTTTTACCTTTAGTAGCGCTTCCAAGCACTATCTATTCACCCGCTACTGAAGGTGGGAGAGATTCAATAATGCTTAAAAAGTGCTACTGAAAGTGAAAATAGGTAGTGCTTCCTTCAGAAAGCGCTGTCTAAAGTTAGAAATAAGAGAATCTATTGAACAACAGAGAGAGTTGATTGAGGGAGGTGCCTGAGAGAATCCAAAATTGTTTGTTTCGTTCTTTCTCCCTAAAAGAAATACCAATATGAAATAGCAAGACCTACTCAAGTAAGCTACCTGAGAGACGAAGCAACCAATCACCCCAACAAATTTGCTCAAATCAAGCAAACACCAAGATGGGTGTACTGGATAAAGGAAGCGTTTCAATATCAGTAATAGAAATTCCTTGAAAAACATTCATAACTTAAAACAAAAGGTACCCTACATATTTGACAGCAAAGGTAGTGTGCTTAGTAAAAAAAATTGCCCAAAATTTATACTAGGAAAAGGAAAAGAGCCCCCCCCCCCCCCCCCCCCCCCCCCCACCCCAAAGAAAACTGTTAAGAGTCCTGCCATTATTTAGTTGCATAACAATCCCGCTTAATTCATATTAAGACATCTATCCTCTTCTCACATATTCTCTTCCAACTTAAATTTCATAAACAAATTCAAAGTTACTGACATGCACACTTAGATACAATAATGCAACCACCCTTCCATGGATCAATAGAAAGTTAGAAGCACATATTTTATAAACACAAGCTGGAGGGAACATTGTCATTAACTAATCCATCAACCATAATTTACAAATTCAATTATAGAGAGGAGAGGTTTGAAACTCAGTTAAATCCTCATACACAATTAAACAGCAACAAAGAGTTGAGTTTGTTAACTTACTCAGTATGCAAACTATGATGATGAAAAAGCTATATTTTTTTTGTATCAAGTTAACATAAGATGATAAGCTCTCACTTGGGGTTATTTATTGCATCACAGAATACAATTCCCCCTAACAATGAACTTCTCTAGACTCTTCAGTTAATAGTCAAAGAGAATGTATGAATAGATTTTGAAGGTTATTCTTTAACACATGACACTAGTCATCAGAATCCAATATACCAATAATAGATCAAATAATTTTTAGGCCATAACTTATAGTAGTTGAACTATTCATCCAGAAGATGTGGATAATTATATAATCACTAGAGATTTCAAAGAATTCGGTTAATGGCCGTTTTCTGATGAAAATCTTTCAAGATTCACTTGACTTTATTAAGATATAAATTAACTTGAATTATTCTAGCATCTTAAGGCATTAGATTGTGGTCATGATAAATTCAATTAAATGGCGATCAGGAGAAAATTCTCATTTAGGTCATCAACAAAATTTAACATAGTCTGCTTGGCCCCTCCCTATTTGTTTCAAATATCACATACTCTAGTGAATAGCTCAAATAGTCATAAAATGTAATATGATAAAAAAAGGGATAATTTAATTAAAAATGTACCTTAAAAGCATAAACCAGACAGGTACACGTATTGAATTACCAGAAGACCACAGATTATACTAAACAAAAATAGAATTGGCATTGAAGAATGATACAAATATCACCCTAGTCTGACATAGCAATTAACGTATCTAAGTAGAACCTTCAGCAAACTTAGATATTTATCATCAAAATTAGGGGAAATTTTTCTTTGTACTCTGCATGTTGGTCAGCTACAATATAGTGCTAATGTGCTATTAAGATCATGGAATTCAATAATGAACAATGCATAATTAGAGATTGTATAAGTAACAGACTTTTATAGATGTGTAGATGCTCAATATCATAGGGATAATTAAGGGTAATTATAGGTTATAGTTAATGCAATCAACTGCACAGATGAATTTCTGACATCGTAAGAGAAAAAAATGTTGACAATACCATGACTGATATATCTTCAACACCTTTATTCCTTTTCATTGTTTGTCTTTCCTGTTGCCCTTATTTTGTTCATAGATGAACAGAGAAAATAAAGCCACAAGAATAGCTCCTTGAACTATTCCAAATGTCAGCAGGCCAATCTTTGAATTGCAATATAAATTCACTAGAAGATTGTAATATACTTGCTCTCATTTTAGGTCAACTGAAAATGGGTATTTAATGGTTTGAATTGCAAAGTATAACACATACAAAACCAAAATCCAAAATTGCAAAGCAAGTAGATTATCCACTGAAGCAAGCTAGAACAAGAGAGCTTTTGAGGGATAGAAAGCATAGCTTACCTGAGGGATTTCACGAAGTCGAAATAGAGAGTGCAGTGGTGGCGGCGGCGACGTACGAGTGAATGGAGTGGAAGGCGCGGTGGAGGGAGACACAGTCGCAGTGGAAGGCACGATGGAGGGAGACACAGTCGCAAGCAGTGGAAGGAGCGGCGAAGGGAGGCAAAGTTGCAGTGGAAGGCACGGAGCAGGGAGACACAGGCGGCACAGTGGAAGGCACGGCGGAGGGATACACAGAGCATGGTGGAGGGAGACACAGAGCAGTGACCTAGCGAGGTTTTGAGTGTGGGTGCGTAAAGGGAATACCTAAAAGGGACGAAGGTGCGCGAATTTGAGAGTATGAGGGAAAATTTTGCGTGGGAGGGAACATTTTATTTTTACTGGGTAATGGAATAGATAACATTTTCTAAAAGAAGTGCTGTCTATTCTTATACCTAAGATAGCGTTTTTTTTTTTTTTGATGAGAAGGAGAAAGAAACTAAACCACACGAGGTAGGAAACCACCTCTTACATCAAATTGCAGAAAAAAACTAAGCATAGGGAAACTCCTATCAATGATAACGCCCTCATAGGAAGAGGAATGTCCTTTTCTAGCCAACAAATCAGCACATTGGTTGGCCTCTCGATAAACATGAGACACTGTTGTAGTCCAATCTGGGAGACGGAGGAGAGAGATGACCTCTTGGAGAAGTTGGAGAAGAGGTTGGATGAAGGAAATATTTGTAGAACCCTGGTTGACCATGTCAACAATGACTTTGGAGTCCATTTCAAACATAACCCAATTAAGGCCTAAATTTCTGGCCAGGCTGATCCCCTTTCTCAAGCCCCAAAGTTCAGCCCAAGAAGCGTTACATGCCCCCACTTTGCAGTAAAAACCTTTCATGAACCGGCCCTGGGAGTCCTTAGCAACACCCCCACACGCAGCACTACCTGTATTAGGGATGCAAGACCCATCAACGTTAATTTTAACACAACCATCTGGGGGACCCTGCCAGGAAACATCAATGATTTTCTTATTTCTTTCCACACCATTGGCGGCAACAACTTGCTGTTGAAGGATAAAATTCATTTGGGCCGAAATTTGGAGGAATAGGTGTCTCCCTAGATGAGAAGAGCTAGCAAACACCAAAGAATTCCTGTCCCTCCAAACCTCATTTAGAGCAATCCCAAAGAAAATAGGCCAGTATAAAGAGGCACCTCCCACCTTTTCTGAAGTCAAATTCCAATCAAGCCAATTGTTTAGACCACAACTAAAAAATTTACTCCAGTAGTCCGGGTCAATAATATTGGACCACCAATCCTTTACATCCTGGCAATCTCTAAGCATATGCATAATAGATTCAGAGTAGGAATTGCAACGGGGACACATATCACAAGATGTCATACCTCTCTTCCTTCGTTCTTCATTTTTCATCAACTTGGCATGAACAAGCTTCCAAAGGAAAGCTTTCACTCTACTAGGGCCACACCAACTCCAGACTTTTTTAAACAAAGGATTCTAAGTCACAGGCTCATCATCATGCTGCCTTACAAGAGACTCATAAGCCGTTTTGAGGGGGAAAAAAAACCATCAGAAGATAATCTCCAACAGGGAAAATCACAAGCACCAGGTGAAGGAGGAGCTATAGAAGCAATCCTATCACAAATCTCGGAGGGGACATGCTGCTGAATGATAGACCAGTTCCAAGAGCCATTTGAGGTATAGTGAAGCACATGGAAATTTATTTCATCATCAGGGCATAATTCACCAAGAATATCCAAGAGAGAGCCATACCCCGGAATCCAGCAATCTTTCCAAAATCTGACATCGTGACCATTTTTAATGATCCAAGTAACATTCTTCTTGACTACCTCCCAAGAGTTTACAATAGCTTTCCAGGTACTCGTGGAAGATGACCTGTGATTGAAAACAGGGACAGTGTTAAGCCCACAAGAGTACTTAGCTTTCATAACTCTAACCCACAGTTTATTTGAATCAACAAGCATACTCCAACATAGCTTCATCATGTGAGCCTTATTAAGCATTTGCAAGCTTCTAAACCCCAAGCCACCCTCTTCCTTTGGGCAACAAAGTTTATTCCAAGAGGTCAAATGACACTTTCGCAAATCAGCAGTTGAGCCCCAAATGAAATCTCTACATATTTTTTCAGCTTCCAGGCATACCGAAACAGGGATATTAGAGGACTGAAACACATAACCTGGAATGTTTAGAAGGGAAGCTTGAGCTAGAGTAACCCTTCCAGCAAAAGAGAGGGACTTTGCCTTCCAACCATTTAACTTTTTCCTCATTTTGTCAAGGATGAAAGAGAAACAATTTTTGGACATTCTTTGGTGAATCAGAGGCACGCCAAGATAATGTCCCAAATCCTTGGTGGCTTGCACACCAATAGCTTGACTGAGAGCTTCAACTTGATGATCGGCTACATTATGAGAAAAGAAGACTTGAGATTTATCAAGATTAATCTTTTGACCTGATGCATCACAGAAGCCATTGATGATGTTCATAATACAAGCAGCCTGAGGAAGAGAGGCCTCAGCAACCAAGATAAGATCATCCGCAAAACACAGATGAGATATCTTGGGACTGTCTCCTCTACCAAAACTGTAAGGGATCCAATCACCACCTACGATAGCATCCTTGATTTTGTGACTCAGTCTCTCAAGGCAAAGGACAAATAGATATGGAGAAATCGGGTCTCCTTGCCTAAGGCCCCTAGAAGAATTGAAAGAATCAGTCACATTTCCATTCCAATTGACACTCATGGACGCAGAGGAAATACAACTATAAATGATGGACTGAATGTCAGTAGGAATCCCCAAACATTGCAAAGTTTCCATAACAAAAATCCACTCTAAGCGGTCATAAGCTTTCTCTAAGGCCAGCTTTAGAATCATATACCCCTTCTTGCCCTTTAGCAGCTTAAACGAATGTATCATCTCTTGCAGAACAAGAACATTATCAACTGTTGACCTTCCATGAATGAAGCTGCTCTGAGTATCAGAAACCAGATAGGGCATGATCATTCTCAACCTCTGGGCTAGAACCTTAGATATTACCTTATAAACCACATTACATAATGCAATGGGTCTAAATTGGGCAACCTTGGAAGGGTCATCACATTTTGGAATAAGGGTGATAAGAGTTTGATTCACCTTACTAACTAAGCTGGGATTAAGGAAGCACTCATAGATGAACCTGTAAAGGGAGGGGCCAATAGTGTTCCATTGAGATTTAAAAAATAGAGGATGGTACCCGTCGGGACCTGGAGCCTTAAGATTCTTCATGCTAAAGAGTGCTTTTTTTGTCTCTTCCATAGATACCATACTACTGATCATGGATGCATCACAGTCTTCAATTGAGGGAAAATTGGTTCTAGTTGGGAAAAAAGGAGAGGTCATCCCAGTAGAGGAATATAGGCCTTGGAAGAAATCAGTGACCATGCCCTGGAGCTCATTATCCTCATAGACCCAATCCCCTGCATTATTGATCAGAGCAACAATACGGTTTTTTCTTCTTCTAATGATGGCATATTGATGGAAAAAATTTGTATTATTATCACCTTGAGAAAGCCACTTGCATTTGGCTTGGTGAAGCCAATACAGCTCTTCTTGATTGACAATTGAATTATACTCCTTCCAGAGCTCACTTCTAAGATTCACTAGCCTGACATTATCTTCAGACATGAGTTTGTTGTTGATCCCCTCCAACCGTCTGATGATCCTCTCTTTTTTTCTGAAAATATTCCCAAAAACATGAGTGTTCCACTGTTTCGGTTAGAAGTCAACCTAGAAATGTTGTTACACCACTCATCAGAAGGCACCCAAGAGGAGGACACTTGGTTACCAAAGTCTTCATGTTCAATCCGGGGACTAAGAAACTTGAAATAATTACTCCTCTGAGAAAATGAATCAGGAGACAGGCGTAGCCAAAGGGCACAGTGGTCCGAGAAGGAGATGGGGATATGGGTAACAGAACTATTTGGAAATAATTGCTGCCAACAGGAGCTGCATAAAACCCTGTCTAATCTCTCCCGCAGGTTGCCTTTCTTCCAAGTAAAAGGCTGACCCTTGAAGCCCAAATCCAAAAGATGACAAGAGCCAATACAAGACGCGAAATCTGAGCTGTTTACAGTGTTAATCGGACCTCCACCCTGTTTTTCCCAGTCATAAAGAACCTGGTTGAAGTCACCAGCGAGACACCAAGGAGCAGTTAAAGAGGCTTTGAAATCTAAGAGCTCTTTCCAAACTTCAAGTCTCTGGTAGCTACTAGGACTAGCATATATGATAGAAAGGAACCATCGATCAGGAGAGTTGGGGTTAACAATCAAATGAACACAGAATCTGGAAGTGGAATGAACCGAGATAGGAGGGCAAGAACTCTTCCAGAGGCACCAAATTCCCCCAGAGAAGCCTTGGGCATCCACTTTGGCAACATTGGCAAAACCAATTTTCCTAATAACCTTATCTGCAGTTTGACCACTAATTCTAGGTTCCATAATAGCAACAAAATCCAAATGGTAAATTCTGGAAATATCTTTAATCAAAGATGGAAACTCCTTACCTCCAGCCCCTCTGCAATTCCAAATGAGGCAGTTCATTGGGAACATTTATCAAATAGCTGAGACGCAGTCCCTGGGCAGCTTGGATGCATACCAGCATCATTGACGACTTCAATCTCCATATCTCCTTTTGAGAGATCAAGAAGAGACGAACATCCCTTTTCTGGGCTACCAGTAACAGGATCGGAATTTGGAAGGGGTTCCAAATCCATATTACTCGTAGCCAGAGAATTCTCACCATTTTTACTAGCACCTGAAACGATACTTTTGCCCTTGAGAGCACGCTGCCTCTCCGCAAAGGCTAAAGTTTCTTCGTCAGGTCCGATTTCAACTTCCTTACACGGATTTCCCCAGTTGAGGCACGCACTCAGAGTCTCACTTTGCTGTCTCTGGATGATTCTACGGAAGTTCTCAAACTCCAAGTCAAAACTGGTACTTTTCTTTGGGCCAGCAGTAGAAGGCTTTGGATCTTTTTTAGAAGTAGTCATTTTCTTGGAATCAATCAAAGGGCCTTTATTTTTTAAAGGAGGTTTGGGCTTTGGTTTAACACCAAAATTTATACCCTTAGCATTGGCCTGAGGATTCTTACCCCCAAAAGAGTTACGCACTTTTTGGACTTTGTGGGTCCGATTTGGTACAGTATTAAATGCAAAATCAGCTCCCTCTCTGATTGGGTCTTGCTGATTGGCGTTATTGTCATTGACATTACTGAGGATTGAAAAACGAGATCCTTGGGATTCGGGCCCTCTCCCATGATTAGAAGCAGCATTATCTTTAGCACTATCTTTAATACCACCCTTAACTGCCTTCGGAACTTCTTTCCCTTTCTTATACGAATTCCATTTCAAATTTTCTCTTCCTACAATCGGTTTCTGATTTTGCTGATTCTTTGGCCTAAAATTTCGTTGAGCAAAATTCCAGGGACCAAACTTTGTCCTATTATTTGTTTCCGAGATTTCAGCGCCAGACAGATTTGACTGATTGTCATCAACTTCTCTCTCCACGTCAGCCCTTTCTCTGATCACCGTACCAAGCCTCTCCGCCGTCACAGTTTCCTTTGGATCTTGCGCCATACTAGATGAATCAGAAGACTTATACGAATTATGATCATCAGCTTTGGGGGGAGGATTAGAGCAATCTCCAACCTTGACAGGGATCTCCTCATGATAAAGTATTTCCTGACACTGATCCGCTTTATGGCCATAACGACCACAACGAAAACATATCTGGTGTAAGCCCTCATATTCTATAACAAGATTATGACCTCTTATGGTGATATGCGAGGGTAGAGGGTTCGCAAGGTCCATCTCTACACAGATGCGACCAAACTTCCCACGCGAATGGACTGATGTTAATCTGTCCACTTTCAGCATGTTGCCCAGTGTAGATCCAATGCGCCAAAGAAACTGGGCATGATATAACTCAAAGGGGAGTTTGGGGATCCTCAACCAGATAGCCACCTTGCTTGATACTTCTGCACTCTGCAGAAAAAACGGGCGCCATCGTTGAACAATTAGATAATGATCTGCAACTTTCCAAGGGCCTTCAAAGAGAGCCCATTTATAGTCATCTTCTGAAGAAAAATGCACCAGATAGAACCCATCCTCCATATCTACTAGGGAGATTTTACCTTTCTTGACCCAGTTTCTACGTAAATAGGTATCAAGGATCTTGAAACTAATCTTCTTTCCCAAGAGTTTCACTACCAAGGATTTTTTCCAAGGGAGGGACCAGGATTCCCATTCCTCATCAGAGAGATGAATTTCAGGAATAGAACCTGGAACTGTAATTCTCTCCTTCTCATTTGTCGAATCATCTATCTTAAAGCGTTCTTTCATATACTTCGCATCAAGTTTTTCTGGAACTTCCTCCCCAAAAAGGTTGAGCAACTTTTCCTTATAGGAAGTTGAGGGAGGTTGTTTTACATTGCATGCAGTCTGATCAACAGAATCAACATGATCATCTTCTTCCCAACAGCGAACTTTCTTTTTACTGCGTTTGATGAGATCTTCTTCTTCAACACTTTTTTCTTGGTCCAGCGAGGGAGGCTCGGAAACCCTAGCAGAGACCCTAGCGGAACCCATGGTCTAGAATTAAGATAGCGTTTTTTTTAAGAAAGCGCTATCTATTCCTACCCATCAGGAATAAATAGCGCTTGCTTAAGAAAGCGTTATCTTAGGGTGAACCTAAGATAGCTCTTTTTTAAGGAAGCGTTATTAAAGGTCTTCCGCCTCCTTTTAAATAGCGTTTCCATTAAAACACTATGGAAAGTGTGCTATTTATTGTATTTTCTGTAGTAGTGAGTTGAGAATATTTACAACACAGCCCTAGCTAATTTTTGAGTTAATGTTTCCATAGTTCAGATTTAGATAATGATGATAGAATAAACAGAAATCATTTTGTATTTTTTTTCTTTCTTGAAAATAAACAAAAAGCATCTTCAAACATAGTTTTTCTTTTTTATGAACTTCAAACACAGAGTTACTCATCACTTTATCTAATATAATTAAATATATTGTTTATTAATTATCATTATGTCATATCTACAACTATTTCTCATCTCTCTTCTGGAAGATAACATATTATATAAAACCTGTACACAGCAAAATAGAGGGTATCCTCCATATGTATGGTTCTGCATTTGTCTTTTCTACTAGCCACATATGTACATCAGAAATGTTTTTTGTACAACCCAAGTTGACAACTATACGGGACAACCCGTATAGTTGCACAGTGTAGCGCTACTGTGCTGCACTGTGCGGCACTGTAGAGCTACACTGTTCACTTTTTTTTTTTTTTTTTTAAATTTTAAAATTTCGAAATTAAAAAAAACATTTTTTTTTTGTTCTAACATTTTTTAAGTATGTGCAAATATCTGGTTAATCAGGTACAAATATCTGGTGAATTCGGTTCATTATCTGGTTAATGGGTTTTTTTTGAGAAATAAAATTTTTGGTTAAGTAAGTGCAAATATCTGGTTAATCAGGTATAAATATCCGGTGAATCACGTTCATTATCTGGTTAATGGGTTTTTTTTAGAAATAAAATTTTTGGTTAAGTATGTACAAATATCTGGTTAATCAGGTACAAATATCTGGTGAATCACGTTCATTATCTGGTTAATGGGTTTTTTTAGAAATAAAATTTTTGGTTAAGTATGTACAAATATCTGGTTAATCTGGTACAAATATCTGGTGAATTCAGTTCATTATCTGGTTAATGAGTTTTTTTGATAAATAAAATTTTGGTTAAGTATGTGCAAATATCTGGTTAATCGGGTACAAATATCTGGTGAATTCGGCTCATTATCTGGTTAATGGGTTTTTTGGAGAAATAAATTTTTTGGTTAAGTATGTGCAAATATCTGGTTAATCGGGTACAAATATCTGGTGAATTCGGTTCATTATCTGGTTAATGGGTTTTTTTTTAGAAATAAATTTTGGTTAAGTATGTGCAAATATCTGGTTAATCGGGTACAAATATCTGGTGAATTCGGCTCATTATCTGGTTAATGGGTTTTTTTGGAGAAATAAATTTTTTGGTTAAGTATGTGCAAATATCTGGTTAATCTGGTACAAATATCTGGTGAATTCGGTTCATTATCTGGTTAATGAGTTTTTTTTATAAATAAAATTTTGGTTAAGTATGTGCAAATATCTGGTTAATCGGGTACAAATATCTGGTGAATTCGGCTCATTATCTGGTTAATGGGTTTTTTGGAGAAATAAATTTTTTGGTTAAGTATGTGCAAATATCTGGTTAATCGTGTACAAATATCTGGTGAATTCGGTTCATTATCTGGTTAATGGGTTTTTTTTAGAAATAAATTTTTTGGTTAAGTATGTGCAAATATCTGGTTAATCGGGTACAAATATCTGGTGAATTCGGCTCATTATCTGGTTAATGGGTTTTTTTGAGAAATAAATTTTTTGGTTAAGTATGTGCAAATATCTGGTTAATCGGGTACAAATATCTGGTGAATTCGGCTCATTATCTGGTTAATGGGTTTTTTTGGTTAAGTATGTGTAAATATCTGGTTAATCTGGTACAAATATCTGGTGAATTTAGTTCATTATCTGGTTAATGGGTTTTTTTTAGAAATCGAATTTTTAAAAAAAAGTCAACATTTGTAAATAAAAAAAAAAAAAAAAAAAGAAGCACTGCTATAGCGCTACAGTAGCGCTACAGTGCACTACAGGACAAAAAGTTGTCCCGTAGAGTTGTCTGGCCGGGTTGTTCAAATATCACGTCTGTATATACATATATGCATATTTTTGCAGACGAAGCCATCTTTCAAAATTTAAACTTTGTGGAAGTAATTTCGTCTCACGAATGAAATTTTAGACAAGGATACTCTATTCCACATGGCAAGAAGAAAAAGGAAGATAGAGAAGAAAATAAACTAAGTATTCTACCAAATATACAGGCGATAATTAATTATACGTTACGATTGGACTCACATGTGGATGTCACATTCACATCGTATGCACGTTGAGCCATCATGTTTGAAGTGGTCCAAAATTTCGACGTAATTATTATATTGAGGAAAAAACAATCAGCTTATAACAGTCACAAAACGATTTTCTACGCAATGTGACCCATATATATTATTTTTGTCCACCTTTATTGTTATCGTTGGAGACTCGCATATATCTGAAGTTTGAGTTTTATTTAAGTTTTCAAATTGGATAAGAAAGACAACGATCAGTGACCAACGTGTCCATCTTATATATATTTACACTTGACGACGATATAGATCTTAATCGTCTACGTGTAGCGGCAAAGAAAACATGTAGAACGTTCAAAATCCTTTTTGGAATTAGTTGGTATATAATGATAATGTAAAAAAAATTTATACTGTCAACCAATCAAAAATTGACACATTATTATAAATGTTTGATTCTTATCCTAACAATTTTAAAAGTAATTAATTTCATGATTTCTGATTGATTGTATGTATAAATATTTTTACACTGATAATGTATAAATTAAACTCATTGTTTTTTTGTCTTTCTAATATAATTTATTAAACAAAAATGATATAATAGTGATTTGTACAGCTGGATGCTGATTTTCTTCTATTTATTTATTTAACTCGTGCAATAACAAGGGAGAGACAAAGAAATCTCGTTGGTAGAATTTTATTATTTAAACACTTAGTGACCATGTATATTGAATGCGTGAAAATCATGGTTAGTGACGTTTAAAATTGTGGTTAATTATATTCAGGGGATGATTAGTGATCCACTGAACATAATTAATCAGGTATTTAAACTGCATTAACATCTAAATTGTTGTAAAAAATTGTCTCATTTTTGTGTTTAAATAATACAACTGTATTATTTAAACACTTAATGAATTAAATAATATTTAAATAAAAATTTGCTTATATTTACAAGATATTTATTTTAATTTTCTATATAATAATATATAGAAAGAGTGAATATCTTAGATAAATATATATTTTAAATGTTAAAAAAATATTTTTACTGTTAGAGTATGTTTGGGAAAGCTGAAATTTTTCCATTTCAGTTGTTTTATCCCCAAAAAGAAGTTTTTAAAATAATCTAATATGTTTGGCCGGCACTCTTTTATTATCAAAACACTCTTCCATATTTATCTCTACAAAACTAACTTCTAAACAGATATTATTAAATTATACAAATAACTTTATACTATTTTTTGTAATTTATTATATAAAATGATTTTTTTGTACCATCCAAACAAAATAGATTATCTTAAAAATATTTTTAACAAATAGACTTAAATAAAAATAGATTCTGTTTATAATCGATTTTCAAGTATCATGTTTTTTTTTTAACTTTCTCAAACATACTTTTAGTACTGGCAATGGAGGAATGTAGCCCAAAAAGGGACTCTTAACATGGGATACTGGGATAGGAAAGTGGAAGACCACCCTGTTGAATCAATTAATTGTTTAAAATAATAAATAATTAGATTTTAAGAAAAATAATTAAATGGATGCGACATTGATTTCAAGTTTTAATCTTGAAATGAATAAATGATTTTGAATAATTTATTATCTTATCAGATCCTTCATTTTAAATATTTTAAACAAAAAACTATAAAAAAAAATAATGCTGACTGTGTCGACACATCACTCATTATTGTTCTAGTTAAGAAATCTATTTCTGGATAAATTGTAAAAAACTTTATATTGAAAAAATGTAAATAGATATTAAAATAATATAATTTTATATATACATAAATTTCAAATTTATGTTTTTATAATTAATATTAAAAAAATAAATTTAATTTAATTCTGTTTGATTTCTGACAATTATTAGCATACAATCAAATTAACGTAATCTCTTCTCAGTAATTATTAATATATTTTTTGGTTTGGTACTCACCCTAATTAGTCATTGGTATCGAGTGAACCTTCGAAGTATCCCACGACTTAGATCCTTAGAACTCGCTATGGGACTAATCTCCGAGTCGACGGCGCGGTTAGTAAAGTCTGACCAAGGTTTGTTGCATATCCAATGATCGAACTCGGGCACGATTCGTCCTTAAGTAGCAGTGAGTTAACCACTTGCACTCAACCACTTGTTTAATTATTAGCGTGTTTAACTGTTTTAATTATATGGTAATAGATCATTAATTAATAAGATAAAAAATTTCACTTATTTGAAATCAATAAATTAAAGAACTTTTAGGAAATGTTTTAAATGATTTTATATTTCTTAATAACGAATTGAAATCAAAGAAGGCCACTCTAGAACTAACATGTGATTGGTTCCTTTAAATATGTGGTTAGGGCTCTGTCATATATGCTTTAATTTTAATAATTAAGAGAGAGAAATGATAATAATGATGATTTGTCATGATATTCTTGGATGTCTGTGTAAAAATCATTTACACTAATAGTGCATAAAAATTAAACTATTAAACTTATTATAATATATATGATAATTTTTATATTATTAAATGTAAATATATTTTTTTTTTACTGTATCAACATTAATTTTTTTTTCCACTTGGTTATATGTTTCTATTGACAATTACTAATTATATATAAATATTGTTTTCTACGTTATTGAATTTAAATGGTCAACTTTGGGGGTTAACACTAAAAAAAAAAAAAAATTGGAAACATGTTTTAAATTTTTTTAATGGCTAACCAAATTACGATAAATGCACATCTGAATACAAACAATAAGAAAAAAAGAGATATCCCTAAAAGCCTGCTAACCCGAGGAGTAAACACTATGATGTCCAAAGAACGTGTAACTAGTTGTCTGATTAATAGATTCTCAATTTAAAAAAAAAAAAAAAAAACATGAATGTAATATAAAGATGAACTAAAGATGAAAGTAATGAAATACCAAAAAAATAGTTCCTTTCGCGTTCTCGTGGTGTTGAACGTGAGTGGGTTAGTGGGTGACAGAGTAAGAGGTTTTAGGTTTTTCCTGTGGGTACGTAGTTACCTATATTGTTGTGTTGTTAATAATTAGCCATATGATCTTACATGATGTAAAATGAGAGTTAGTGGACTAAGAACATGGCAGATATATAGTGGTAGTGTAGGTTAATCGAGTAGTTTAAAGTTTATAAATACAAGTTGTGCAACTTAGGTTAGACACATCCAATTATTCAAACACAAGTTTTTACATTTATATTTATTTTAGGTTGTCATTTTCCATTATCGGTTTTTTTTTTTTTAATTTTATTTTACATTATGCAAAATTAGGAAAGCTAGGAGTTTTATGAAGTAGCCTAGGAATCTATAACTGAGAAATATAGTCTCTTTCTCAATGTATCACTGGAACAAAGGGAATGAATATAATTATGAGTTAATTGAACGCAATCGACTAATAAGTTAAGCAATCTGCTAATAAGTTAAGCAATAAGCTAAGCACCAAATTCGCACAATACAATGACAATATAATATACCTAAAACCCTCAATTTAAGTTTGGAAAGTTAAACCGTAACACACTAACACCAGACTTGATATAAAAGATACGCAGCATTATGCAATCTTAGCCATTATTTCTTAATTTGGCCAATTACAAAGGTTGGCCAATAAATTGAGTAACTGGAAGAGTTCAAGACTCAAATTGATATGAAGCTGGATTAGGATGGACTGAGAACTTGATAGTCTCAAGTTGGAGTAAGATAAAAGACTCAACTATGTTATCGCTTATTCCTTATTGGAATCTATATATAATTTCTATTTAATTGTCTAATTATATCATAACCTGAGTTCAGTGGTGGTCCTAAGCACGATTAAGATGAGCGACCGCCTAGGACCATATATTTTGAGGGGCACAACATTTTTTTCTTAGGAATATACATAAACATTAAGATAAAAATTTATATATTTAAAATTATATAAAAAAATTTATTACAAAAAATTAAACAAAAACAGTAATTTAATAAGTTAAAATCGATAAAAGCAATTAAACAAGTTCCTAAAACCAAGCCAACTAATGGGTGACTAATAATGAGTGACGTTCCATTTTCTCTTGTATCAACAAGAATACACCCACCATCTTGGACATTGAAATAGTGATAATTATTTAGGCGCAAAAATTGGGGTCTCAACGAAAAAAAGGAGGGTCTGTATAAGTGTTTGATGATGGTCCATTTCTCTCAATTTTTCTAGTCGCATATCTTTTTCCCTCATTCCCTGTTATCTCTGATCTTGCTGTTCGTTTGAACCTTCCTCTCTTTCCCCCTAATTTCTCAATCTCTCTCTCTCTCTCTCTCTAATCTCTCCATGCCATCGAAAAAACATGGGTCCTCCATCATCTTCCCCTTCTCGTCGCACACCGGTCACCTTCACAAACCTACTTGCAAGTTGTCATAGCCATCGAGAGACACCCACTTCCCAGCCACAGTAAGTCTCCGTCACATCTTGAAATTATGTTGCAAACATCTTGAAACTTATCTAAAATAAGATAATTCTTATCATCTTGATGGTGAAACTCTATTTGAAGAATTAAAAGTGATTAGAGATGTTTTAAGAGTACGTTGAATCAAAATCAAGCTTTATGATATTGAGTTCTATGAAGATGTTTAATTGTTTTTCTAATGTATGCACAACTTATAAAATAATTTTAACTATCCTTGTTACTTTTGCATCTACCAATACAATTTTTCTAAAATAAAATTGTTAAAATCTTATTTGCGATCTACTATATCACGAATTAGAATAAATAGTTTTTCTTTAATTTTTATTGAAAATGAGTTTTTAAAGAATCTTAATTATTAATAAATTAATAATGATTTTGGGCTTTGAAAAGGAGCGTGCCTTCCCCCAATTAAACTTTTTTATATATAAAAAAAAATATAATGAAATATTAATTTGGACTAACACGCAACGCAGCAAACTCCACAAACTTCAAGATCGAGCAGGTGAAAATAATCCACATATATTAAATTGGTATGCTAACAACCCTACTTTCATGTTCCTACGAGATTGTACCAATTTTACAAACTTATTCATCACGTTTCCACCCCAAGTCAACATGATTTAATTAAGATCGCGATTTAGACAAGCATCGAGAACCATTTATCATTATACTCGGAAAGAAATCAAACATGCCAATCACAAGGAAAGCATGGTAGTAGAAAAAGGTTTCTTCCAAGTTTCAACTTTCGAGTCTCAACCTCGGATCCACTCCCACGACACTCGTTCAATTTTGTCGGTTTTGCAAGGGTAACATTATTTATACATATTACTGTTTTTGGGTAAATTACACCATTTTTTTTTTTAAACAAAAGTTTAGATTGGAGGAAGGCACGTCTCTTGTAAGGTCAGGGAATACTACCAATCTCAGAGAGGATTTATAGTGAAATTTACATATTACCTACTAACATGAGAGATCTAGAGGTAAATTACACTTTACGTGCATATGGTTTGGCTTAAAATACATTATCCCATGTACTATATAAACTTCCACAGTTTACCCCTTTGTGCTTTTAGGGGTTATAATTAAGATTGGATTGGCCGATTGGGGTTGGGACGAGGGAGTTAAGAAGTGAAGTGATAAAGAGGTTGAGGGTTCAAACTGAACCCACTAACAAAATTCTAACATTAATACTAATTAATATTTGCCTATCAAAAAACATATTTTTCTTCTATTTGTGAACAGAGGCAGAGATGGAATAATTTTCATCTCTAAAAAGATAGAGTAGTTGAACACATGGAACCAACAGTGTATTGAGTAATCTGTTTCTACAATTTTTTATAAATTAAATTTTTTCAGATGTGAATAAATCCAAACAATGATATATTCTTGCTTCATTTTGTTTTACAGTTATTTTTTACACTTTAAATAATTATATCACTTTTGCCTTGGAATATATGACTAAGATTACGTAAAAAATGCCATTATGAACATTTTTTTTGAATAAATTCAATACAAAAAATAAAATAAAATAATATCATAAACTAAACATTTTTAAGTAAAAAGATATCATTATTCATTTGTGAATTAAAAGTAAATAAGTGTTAGTGACGAAAAAAGACTCGGTCTATATTAACAAAAAATAATTTTCGAGTTAAATATAATTCTGTCTTTCAGAGAATAGGTATTATATGAAAGAGACGAATTATTTTTTAGCTTTCAAACTCATTTGTTAAATAGATAAAAAAAAATTAATTACTAAATATCATTTATCTACTTTATATTAAAAAGAGATAAATATTTTTTTAATATTTTTTTTTAAAAAAAAAGTCTAAGATGTGAAAACTATTTTTTATTTTTTAGTTTATTCACATTTAAATAAATTTAGATATAAAAAGTAGAGATGGATTAGAATTTCCATTTCTAACTAAGGCTGCTAAGCACAGACCTATGAAAAGTCCCGTGTTTTCAGCTCCTCTTAGATATGGAAGTTATTCTGTCCCTAAATCAATACATGAAAAATTGATATTTTGGCCCTCGGAAACAGTTGAAATTCGTCGCAAAAATGGTGATTTCTGACGGACTTGTGATGATTTTGGATCCATAATTAATATGCTCATCGCAAATTTTTTCCAGCGGATTTTTTAAAAGGCAGTCGCTAAATTTCGATAGTTCCGAGGGACGAAGCCGTTGCAAATGTGTGACGGCCTAAGCCGTTGCAAATTTTGTTCAATTGCCAATGGCTAAGCAGCCGCAAATTATTATTTTTTATTTATATTACTAAATATTATTATTATATCGACGGCTAGGTCATCGCAAATATATATATATAAATTAAATAGTTTAGTTTAATTAAATTTTAATTAAATAATTAAAATTTAATATAAAATTCATAATTAATTATAATTATGAATTTTATAATATGAAAAATCAATAATAATTTTAAATGATAAATAAAATTTGTAACTAAATAAAGCAAAATGATTTTACAGAGTACGTACATGATACAAAATGAAATATCATGCTAGAAAAATTAATAAAATCCTCTCTATAGCCATGCAACAAATCATCGAAGGATTGGTCCCACTCATCCCCTGTATGCTGATGACCCTCAGGCTGGGACGATGGCGGTTGCGGTTGAGGGGGTGCGGTGTAGTTGCTGGTCCTTCATAGGTTGCGACTGTGGCTGAAGCACAATGGGTCCAAAACGCATCATCAACTTTCTTTACTGTGCCGCCATCATCTGCATCTCCTGCATAATCCGGTGCTCACGCTCGGCTATCTCTGTGATGTCTCTCCTCCTGAGCTGCCAACTTTGCCTCAACTCGATCATCTTCGTAGACTCCTAAGATTGGCGGCCCTTATTGGACGATACTCGACTCTGCTTAATGAAGATGCTGGATCACCCGCATCGATAGTTGCTGATGAGGTCTCCCATAGGATAAATGTGACCCTTCTTCTTGCCGCCAACAACCTCCACCGATGTCTGCAACTCCACTCAAGCCTCCGCCTCTGGGTCAAGTGTGGTGGTAGAGGAAGAGGAGGCTGCCTGAGACAGAGCATGAGATAGCTTAGCCTCGCATTCCTCCTGTTATTAACAATAACACTCATCATCACACGATATTACCATAATTCTTTAGTCTAAAATAAAAATAATTATCGACAAAGAGACATATAAATCACCTGATTGCGGTGGAGAGGAAATGGATGAGTGGGTGGAGGGCAGTAGAATGCGATGGTGACAAAAGACGGGCGGTGGAGAGAGTAGACGTGGTGGTGGCGAACGGAGGATGGTGGCGGGTAATCGTGGAGAGGAAAGGAGAGGGTAGGGAAGAGAGGTGGAGAGGCAGAATGAAATGGGGGTGACGAACAAAGCATGTGTTAAGTAATAACTTTGAGACGGACTTCCGACAGTTTACGCCAAAGTAAACTACTGACGGCCAGGCCATCACAAAATATGTACCTCGTAACTCATGGATTAGTTACTGAAGGCCGAGCGGTCCCAAATCATTCTTTATGTACCGGCACCAGCGGCCATCGCAAATGCTTCTTACGTACTAACGTTTTGGTCGTTGCTAAGGGTCTAAACTGTGGGAATTTTGGTGCTCAAAATTTCGCGAAAAAGAGCGCAATATGTTGCAACGGATTTTCTGACTACTACATAAAAAGCTGCCAGTATAGTAAAGAAATCAGTCGTTTCATTTTTCAACAACAAAATCTGTTGGTACTCTTTAATTTTCCGACCGCCACGTGCCTATCGGAAAAAGGTCGATTGAACTCGCACATATTCTTGTAGTGAATTAGTCTCTTCCTCCATCCAAAAAATGGATGGAAGATAAATGAAGGGAGGTGTGAGATAATGGTGAAAAGCATATGGATCACACCAAAGGGGCATGGGCGGAGTCAAGATTTTGATTTAGGGGGGGTCAAGACCAAAGAGTCAATTTCTTATTAGCAAAGAAAATTTTAAATATTATAATGAAACTGATGATTATTCCAACAAAGTTTAAGATAAAATCACGGAAAATATAAATGTGCGGTTCCTTTGAAAGGGGGATAAATTGTAATTTACACTTATTTTTTATCATCTATGTACGTGAAGTTAATTTTATATTATATATTGTATACATTTAATATTTAATCCTATCACTTAAACGAACATTTTTTTTTACTGAATCACTTAAACAAACATAAAATATATATGAAATTACTAAAAACAAATGTACAAATTTATTTATTTGTTTGCAACGAAGCGGGGCGGTATCATCAAAGTTGCCCGCTAATTATCTTCAAATGTTTTTCTGACACCGACTTTGACAATTATATGTGACAATTTGTATATGTGATCAGTGATTCGACCCCTTTTTTAAATATAATTTTTTTAAAATATTTAGTTTTTTTAGTATTAACATTTTTGGTTAATTTGGTGAAAATATTTGGTTAATCATGTGTCAATATTTGGTTAATTCAGTTCATTTTATGGTTAATGAGTCATCCTGAAACTTACAATCATTTTCCACAATCACGTAAATATTTGGTTAATCATATATAAATATTTGGTTAATCCAGTTTATTATATGGTTAATGGGTTATCCTGAAGCTTATATTTGCACTGAATTAACCAAATTTTTGCACGCGATTAACCAAATATTTACATGGTTGTGAAAAATGATTGTAAGCTTAGGATGACCCATTAACCATATGTTGAGTTGAATTAATTAAATATTTGCACGTGAATTAACCAAATATTTATATGGTTGTGGAAAATGATTGTATGCTTCAGGATGACCAATTAGCCATATAATGAACTAAATTAACCAAATATTTACATGTGATTAACCAAATATTTGTATGTAATTACCAAAAATGTTAGTACTAAAAAAAGCTAAATATTTTTTTTAAATGGTCAAAATTACGAAAATGCCACTGTTATAGTACTGCTACAATACCGCTACAGTTGAGTTGTCCAGTATGGTTGTCGAACTCAGTTGTTAGAATAACATTACTGATTATCTTCTTTATAATGTTTATAGAGAAAAGATTCTTGAACACCATAATACGGTGTCCTTTTTTTTACAATGTATATTTTTGAAATACATGTATACAAGAACTGCAGGACCGGCTCAAGAACAAATGAGGTCTAAAACAAATTTTGAAAGAGGCTTTTTATTTTAAGTGAGGGAGTCTATTTGGATCAAGTTGTACCCTAATTTAGACCCTTTTATTAGTATGTATGACCTTTTTCCTTTATAAAATTTAAGAGTAAATAATTTTTTTTTTTGCTATTGGGCTTAAAGCTAGGGCTTTAGTAGCTTCACCCTTGGGCCGGCCATGACAAGAAGATAAAAAATAAGTGAGAGATAGATATAAAAATATACGGTATCATATATGGTATCCAAATTTTGATATTCAAATAACATAGCAATTGTTTATATTATATATTATTATTATTTAAAAAAAAAAAAAAACAATCAAACTAACCCAACACCATAGACAAGACGCCGCATATTTAACCATATCCCCGAAAACAAAATCTGTCTAAATCCATCTACTTAAATTCTTACTATCATGTCAGAAAAGAAAATCTTAATGTAAATGCGTGTACAAAAGAATATTAAATAGTGTCCTTAGATAATATTAAGGAATAAAAAACAGATTTTTACTATGAAGTGATATATTTAGGGCCCATTAGGCAAAAACACACTATCACCAGTAAATTGAGTTAGCTTCAGCAAATTCAAAGAATAATAAAATGTATTTATATTTTTGTGAGTTTATTATTCTATACTAAATTATTAAATACTTGTGATTATCCATGACTATCCATCTCACTTGCAGAAATCATAAATAAATATACATAATGGATCAAGAGAAATACTATTGCCCTTCTCTATGGATATTTTTATACGGATATATATAAGTAATTTCCATATAAAATATGTAAATAAAAAATTAAAAAAAATATTTAAATAAAAAGAGATTTTGGTGGAAATTATTTTCATTAAATGACTATCTATGGAGTGATTATTCTTTTAAGTAATAGTAATAGATATTATTTTAATTAATACCTTGACATCTTTGTTGTTGAAGAAATTATATTTACTTTCCTTATGTTATTATTATATCATTTGAGAAATAATTTCTCAATCAAGATAAGCACTAGTATTAGGTATTATTACGCCAAATCTAAAAGAGAAATATAATTAAATTTAATTACCTTTTTTAACTATGATTTGACATATAATATTTTGTATTCGAATTAATAATATGTAATTATGCGACAAGTAAGACCCACAGCTTAGGATAATCGTTAATCAAAACAATAATGAGCTTGCAAACGTTGCTACTCTTATCACATTCCATGCCCTCACCGCTGTTCACAAAATAGATTGGATTAGGATTTGTTGGTATAGTGGGGTTGGATCAAATTATTGCACACACTGACGTGGATCCATGCTGTATCACCAAAACTACATAAATGCCCCGATCCCTATCAACCAATAACAACCTTCCACCTATGCCGCTAGAATTCAGCCTCACATGCAATGTGCGCGGCGATTTGAGATTGTTCCACTAGCTTCATTGTTTTTGGGTATAAAAAGACATCCATTCATTACACATAACATAATCCACACCACCACACCAATATTTGTTCCTTGTGTGAGTCAAAAAACAAAGACCATGTTTTTTGTTGGGTCAATCTAGCTAACACTTATCCATGGGTGCAACCTCTATGGCTCGAGGAGGAGCCACCCCCAGATTCCTACCCGGTTTCGGCAGGGAACTGGGGAGTGATCAACGTGACACGAATTTTGGTGATGTAGAGTTTGAATTTCTTGAATATGATGGTGAGATGTTACCATTGGCTCAAAGTGCTAGTAGCGATGAGTGTCACCCAAATGAAATGGAGTTAGATGAAGATGATGGTGAGAAGGTTGATTCTAATGATCGAAGCTTTTGGGATAACCAACACCAGATTTTGCAGGTAATTAAAGGGTACCCTCTCGATTAATATGACCATAGTGTACAATTGTTTCTTTGTTTTCACTTTTTGTTCATTATAATCATATAACGTTGCGATCTCAATTGTAATTTCGGACCCAGATTTAAAACTCTGATCATACTATACACACAATTGAAAGTAATTAAGTAAATTGTAATTGCAACTTCTTCAATCTCATCTCATGTGTCTCAATGGAATTTCAAATTGGGATCTGTAAAATTAACATGCTCAGGTGTTTGTTTTCTTCCTTTTGATTAGCATATGCTATATGTTAGCTTTGATTTTATCCATTTTCTCTTTTGTCTAAACAAAGCTTAGTTGGCTTCTTGAGCTTAATTTTTAGGCTTTTTTGTTGTGACCAAATTGGTTTTTTATTTAGTGCAGGCCAGCCTATGCAGGACTAGTTCCCTAGAATCAAGGATAAGGAATGCGACCAAAGAAGCGGTTCGGGAGATACAGCAAAGAGCAGAAACAGTGTGCAGTTGCAGTAGACAGATGGCTGCAGCCAGCTCCTGTCGAAACTGCTTCATGAGAGAAGTCTCTAGGAGGCTTCAGAATGCTGGTTTTGACAGCGCTATTTGCAAAACAAAATGGAGAAACTCACTGAATATTCCATCAGGTAAATAACATATTGCAACATATTTCAATTCAAGAAAATACATTCCAAACAGCGTTTTAAATTTGGGTCCACAATCACAATTAAGGTTACCAACATTACGATTTTAGTAAAAGCCCAGATTCATAACCGTAATTAAGATCGTAACCTTGTGATTTTGCAATTATGGTTACCGACATTACGATTTTAGTAAAAGCCATCACAATCCAGGTTACCAACATTACGATTTTAGTAAAAGCCTAGATTCGTAACTGCAATTAAGATCATAACCTTATGATTTTGCAATTATGGTTACCGACATTACGATTTTAGTAAAAGCCTAAATTCGCAACTGTAATTAAGATCATAACGTTATGATTTTAATAGTCTTCTCTTCATCATATTTTTTTTCATAATTATCTACAATAATAAAAAAACGTAAAGCGATCGCAATTTAAAACATGATTTCAACAAATTAAATGCATCTGTTTTTTTCCCCTCTTTTGTTGGCATTTGTTTCACTTATTCTATATTTTTGTTTTTACAAAATGAAAAGAGACCTTCTTAGTGGGTATAAGATAAGACAGAACCTAGCTAATAGCTATAATTAACTACGTTATCCGTTTTTTTTTTTAACCTCAACAATTAGTCCCTTTCAAGACACTAGGCTGTTGTCATTTTCCAGTAGGCTATTTTTATAACATTTGGATCATTAGCTGTATTGATTAAATTAGGCGTTAGGTCCATGTTGAAAAACGATTACTTTTTTCTCTTAAACTTTACTTTATAAAAGTAAAATATAATAAAGTAAAAGTGTATTCTAACCTGAACTTTCAAGAGCAACTTGTTCTAGTTCTAGTTAAAAATTGCTGTATCAAGTGCAAATAATTTAAAAATTTATTCTTTCACTATTGCACTATGTAATAACTTAGGAAAAATAAACTTCAAGAAAGTTATATATCAAAAGCTAACTACGATCAATACTGTACACAGGGGAGCACACTTTTCTGGATGTAATAGATACCACAAGCTCAAAGAAAGGAGATGTTATAAGGGTGATCATAGAACTCAACTTCCGAGCAGAGTTTGAGATGGCGAGGGCAAGCGAGGACTATAAC
Organism: Echinosophora koreensis; assembly: GCA_035048595.1. Classification (NCBI taxonomy): domain Eukaryota; kingdom Viridiplantae; phylum Streptophyta; class Magnoliopsida; order Fabales; family Fabaceae; genus Echinosophora; species Echinosophora koreensis. The sequence goes on along the minus strand of JAPCYP010000025.1, from coordinate 1,268,947 downwards.
CGCCTCGTCTGGAGGCTGCCGGAGGTGTTTGTGGGAAAAGTAGAGAGATTGAGCAACCTGATCAAGATCTTGTGCATGGCAGCCAAAAGGTGCATGAAGGAAAACAAAATGCACATGGGGCCATGGAGGAAACATAGGTACATGCAAGCTAAGTGGCTAGGCCCACATGAAAGGAACACTTCAACAACTTCACTTTCAATGGGATATTCTGAGAGGATGCCAAAGCCAAAGCCTAAGCTGAAGGCATCAATGTTAACAGTAGATCTGCTAGAGAAGCTTCCCAATATGCACTGTACAACTGTTGAAGTTGTGTAACATGTAATTAGGCAGAAGCTTGTCTAGTTTTTAATAAACCTACATTTCTTTTTTTCCTTTTTTTTTTTCCTTTTCCCTCACTCTTTCCTTGGGGAAAAGGGTGTAATCCAAATACATAGTTACATAAAAATATACATGGGCATGCTCTTGAAGGCTGCTCTGAATTTTCTAGATCCTTTTAACATGGAGTACCTTTTTTCATTGATTGATACATTGCTTTACATATAAACTCGCCGTGGGTGACACAATTAGGTTAAAATATCCTATTTTTCCAAATGCATGAAAAGATCTACCTACCATCTTTTGTTTTTTCCCCTTTGGTTGGCTAGTTTAATTAATTAGTTAATTAATCTAATAACGTAAGTGGTTTGTTTTGGTGGATATTTAATGACCATAATTAGTTCAATGCATACTTCCATGATCATTTTATCACGGTGATGGATAATATGTTTGTCCACTAAAACTTGTCACAAATACGATTGGCTTAAAAGGTACAAGATTAGGATAAGTTACAGAACTTCATGAATTTTCGTTTTCCGAATAGAACAAGAGAATAATTTATTAATCCAACATTATAACGATGATAATACAAACAAGTGGCTTTATTTTATTTGAACTGGATTAAAACAAGTGTCATTTTATTTTAGGGTTTAATAACTATACACTGATAGTGTAAAAAAGTTTTACAATGACGTCTAATCATATTTTACCATGATGCCACTTTGTTATATTAATTCATAAAACATCTCCATAAATATATGTGGTGAAATATGATTGGATGACTGTGTAAAACTTTTTTACATTGTTAGTACATATGCATTAAATCCTTTACATGAGATTTTAATTAAATGGTATAACCTTGTAATTACCTAATTATTATCCAAAACAATTATCAATTGTTGTATAAGCCTTCTCCTTTTTTCTAGAAACTATAGAATGTGATACGAATCACAGAGCCACAAATGAACCAAGCTCTATAGTGGTTGAGTCACCACAAATTCTAGAACATTCCTATTCTGTTAATTTATATTTTGTTGTTAAATTCCCTTTATATTCTATTATGCACCAAACATTGTGATTAGTCACTTGGCTCATGATCCACACTTGTAGGAATCTCTTGTAACTATAAATAGTACTGTTAGTAATGAAAGAAGGCAGAGAAGAATTAATCCAATTTTAGTTTTCATTTCACTCTTTCTCCCTCAACTTCTTGGAGCTTCCCCTTGCTCGAAAAGGGTTCCTATCATTTGGTGCTTTCAATTTCGATATCATTCCTGCTGAATCGAGGTTGGAGATAGAGATTTTGATGTTTGATTGGAGAAGAAGATGCCTACTGGTGGGTGCTTTGCACCGAGAAATTCTTCGAAGAGTGCGGCACACCAGAGGAGACGAAGGTAACAGCGGCTGTGACGACACTGAGAGGTCGTCTGCTACACTGGTGGCACTGGTGGTCTCACTGCCACCCAGAGCCCAACTGGGATGCCTTCACCACCGTCTTTCTGTGGCGTTTCAAGCCTGAATGGCGACACCTTTTACTGGTATCGGATGCCGAAGATGAGCCAAAACAGGAATCACTAATCGATTCTGAGGCAGTGGAAGGAATATCTGAAGCAGTGATGATGTCTTTGAATCATACCTCGAAGTCTCTGGAGTCATCGACAGATCTAGTCCCGTCGCCTCATCGCACCTTCTCACTCGAACCTTCACTTAATTCCTAACCGAGGACCTCATGGCGGAAAGATCCACAGCGTGAGGGACAAATTGCTGCTCTGTTTCCTCCGGCAACCACCATGGAGGAAGATGCAGACGAAGGGGGGATGAAGGTCAAGCACACTCAATTCGATGGAAAGACTGTGGCGGAGGCTTCCGCCGGACCCTGATCCTCTTGCGATAACAACTGGTAAAAAGGAGGTAGCAGTCGTGCCTCAATTCAGTAATGCTACCGTAAAGAAGGGACCAGCGGCGTTGAGGCATGAAGACCCAATCTAGCCGCCGTCGCCACCGGAAACGCCAGACCTTGTTGTCGTTCCGCCACCACCGGTCGTAACACCAGAACCACCTGACGGGGCTATCGTTCCGCCGCTGTCGCCACCTAAACCTCCAGATCTCAGTTTCGTGCGACCCAATTCCACCATGCCTCCACCACCGCCGGAGCCCTGTAGACGCCAACCCAACTCTGGCCCCACCGTTGAAACCACCTTGAGCACCACCGCTTCTACTTCCAACTAATGTACCCACGGCTTTCCGCGTGGCAATGGAGGAAGGTGGTTTCGCCCAGACTATGGAAAAGACACGGCCGGCCAGACCACCATTAGAGCTGCCAGAGCAGCCGGACCGTGCTCTTCATACGGCTGTCGAAGTGGCATGGGCGGCTGACACAGGGGGATGCACATATGATGTAGGGAAGTGTTTCAAGGTCAGAGTAGAATTTCATAAGGACACTTTTATGACCTAATGGGCCAGGCCCAATATTTTCAAATTATAAAATTCTACTGCTGGAACTCATCCCTTGACTTATTGGGCCAAAACCCAAACTGTGAGGAAAAATGCACAAAAGCTTTGCAAACATAAAATGGTCAATACTTGGCAAAGGAAATGGAACAGGTATTTCCCTTACTTATTGCACAATTCTCTCTTGTGGAACGAGCACCCTTAATTTGGCAGCTTCTTTGTAGTGTCCCTGTGAATATGATGATCAAATTTCCTTCATGGCTTTCAACATCTCTATCACATGCTTTACAAAATTGTTTAATCAAGATTGTGCCAAAGGAAACTTCTTTTCTCAGTGGTGTTAGTGTTGAATATGAGGGCAATGGAAATGTTTTCGTCTTGTATACAACAGTGGCTGAGGTTTTCTCTAAAGTTGTAGTTCAGCAGCACCTAAAAATTTACACTCATGTTAGGGGCGTCAATGAACTAGCATTTTTTCACCCAAACCAGCAAATGTGTGCCAAGTTGTGGTACAATTCATGTACCATACCTTCTCAGTTTCGCCTATGCAGAACATACGAGATTGATTGCTACACTTAATGCAAAGTCTTTTCTACAAATGGTAGGTAGTTCCAATGTTAAAGGGTGGTCACTAGTAGCCCGAATTTTAATGGCTCAACAAAAGTTGTTGGATACTGACTCTATTATTATTGCTACTTTGGATTGGACTGCGAAATGGGATCAAGGTGCACTGTTGCGAACACAGACTAATATTCCATTGGTACAGGACCCGTTAAGCAATGCCATCGGTTTGATATTTGGAAGAATGAATAAGAATTTGTGGAGGTTGGTATGGTTTGTCATCATTTGGTCTTTATGGTTACATAGAAATGCAATCATCTTCAACCAAGAAATTCTAAATTTTGACAAGGTTACTGAACTTATCAAAATGGTGACTTACAAGCTATCCCATTATTCTTCAGCAAAGTACATGCTATGAATGATCCTAATAGGAAGAACTACACCCCACTATTGAAAGCAGTAATGGGAGAAAATGAAACCATGTGTGCATTTCTAATTTCTTGCTATGCTCATTTCAAACAGTGGGACCCTGGGGGATGTTTTCTTCTTCACCGGGAAGGTCAACTTGAATGGGAGATCATTTAGCTAAATGAAATTGAGTTTTTGGAGGCTTGCCACAACCACAACCTTGAGGACAAGGTTGATTTCGAAGAGTGGGGTAATGATACGCATCACAGAGCCACAAATGAACCAAGCTCTATAGTGGTTGAGTCACCACAAATTCTAGAACATTCCTATTATGTTAGGACACTGGAAATTTATATTTTTTTTGTTAAATTCCCTTTATATTCTATTATGCACCAAACATTGTGATATAGCCACTTGGCTCATGATCCACACTTGTAGGAATCTCTTGTAACTATAAATAGTACTGTTAGTAATGAAAGAAGGTAGAGAAGAATTAATCCAATTTTAGTTTTCATTTCACTCTTTCTCCCTCAACTTCATAGAGCTTCCCCTTGCTCGAAAAGGGCTCCTATCAGAATGTGTCCCCTTAATCAGATTCCATCAAATAGACTTTGAATACTAAGATCTCATCAAAATGACTTATTATACTCCAACTACATATTTAACGTGTACAATATATATAGATAAAACTTAAATACAAGCTAATATTTAGTTTACATGGATTATGGTCCAAACAGCAGGAATTGGGGGTTTAGCCTCTTGTAGTAAATGCTATGGAATCATGGCAAACAAATGGACTTCCAGGCCAACAGTTTTCTCCATCTCATTGTTGAGAATTCAGATATATATGGGAAGCTATTGTTAAATTTCAATCTCCCATATTGGCATATTGAAGTGGATGAAGGTAAACTCCCCCACATAACATCACAAATAATACAATTACTATATACTTATAGACATTTTTCCATCACATAAACTTTGTGTAGGGTTCTCTAGATATTCTCTAGATTTTATTTTATTTTTCATTTTCTACATAGTCCTATTGACTTATTAGTTCTTCTTAATTTATTATTATTTTGTTTATATTTCTTTCTTTTGCCAATCCTAGAAGCTTTTGGTATGCTTGTATCTTGTCTTTATTCTTGTTACTTCTTCAAATACAACACGTGCTTGAATTCTCTAGAAATGTACAACACTTTTCCATATGGACAAAACTTACCTACAGTTCTTTACGTGCTTGCCATACTGTTCTCCAATCATAAATGAATATGTGTAAAAAATTTCCAGCTCATCACTCCCTTCTAACTTATCACGATTAACACCGTCAAGTTACCTTTCTTCATCCCTTCCTCTTTCCACGCTCAACTTTTTCTTCTACTTCTTGACTCTGCCTTTCCAAACTCTACACTCCAAGGCCCCTACTCAATGACCCCCATATCATTTGAAATCAACCCCATGACCCACATTTCGAATATCAACGATAGTTTCCTTCATCACCACCCACAAGCCTACAGTCACCACCATCATCTATTGTCGTCGACATCAAAGTCACCACTGCTCCTAAGCCTCCCCATCTAATCAAAGATGTACTTAATAATATGTATCCTTCTGCCTTTTCCAGAAGTTGATTTTGAATATGCTATAATATATATCCCCTATTCTATTTTATTTTATTAATCCCTCTTCTCATATGGATTTCAGAAATTTGTTCAAAACTGATGATGTAAACCACTGTCTGTGATTCTTTAATGGAAGAAAACATCAAAATTGCTCGCTCTGCTATTCAATAAATGTTCATAGACATGTGAATAGAGTGTGGTCATATATATTCAAATAATAAAGTTAAACGATATTTGCTTCAATGCGGGAATGCTTCTGGTTGTTCTCAACCGGTCCACAACCAACTTTTCAAAAAATTCACAGTAGCAAAAATAAAGGGAGATTATATGGAGCGACAGTAGACCATTGTCTCAGGGATGTTAGGGAGAAGGAAAGGCAGAGTCAATATAAAGAGGTGAAGGTTGAACGTGGGAAAGAGGAAGGGATAGGAAAAAAGGAAACTTGTGGAGGTTAACGGTGTCAAATTAGTAGTGATTGATGAGGTGGAAAAAATTACACATGTTCAACTATGATAGGATAACAGTAAGACAAGCACATAAGGCATTGTATATAAGTTTTGTCCTTTTCATATACCTTCTGTCTTGATCTTGGGAAATAAAACAACTAAATATTTTCAAATTTAGATTCATTGAATGGTTTTGGATTTCATTCTCTTCAATATATATTAATTGTCATATGATTAGTCTTACAAAAGATATAATTCACCTACGCCAACGAAAATCAAACACACACACTTAATGAGTTAAATAAAATCTCATTTATTAAAGAGCTATAGGTAAATAAAACTATAGTGGATTTTATAGCAGATCAGCTGCACTACAACAATCAATAAAACATAGTCTTTAGGGTTGAGAAATTGATATCAAGTTTGACTTATTTAACTCACTAAACAATTCTATAGAAGAGAGTCTCATCCAATCCAAATATTTATAAATTGGGATTGAGACTTGATCAAATTGATAACAGAGGGATACTTAGGTGGACTTAAGTAACATGGCATAGTAGAGTGATGTGGACATCATACTTTGAAGGCAAAAGGAATGTATATTGTCCATCCTAACAGTTTTTCTAAAGGAACCCTAAGTTAAAGACCTGATTAAAAAAATTATATGACCAGGGACCTAGTTACAAGCTTTTAAAATTTAGGGGCCTACTTGAAAATTCTCAAATATTTTAGGGACCTACAGAATAATTAAACCTTTATTTAATGAAGAATGAAATAAATTCTTAATCAAATTTTAATTAATAAATTAATAAGCAGTCTAGAATTAATATTAATACAATTAAGATATTACAATGTAGTATTATCATTAGTACAGATAAAAGTTTAGGGTGAGGGGATGATGCCCTAGTCCAAAGCAGGGAAAACATTTAAGCTCTATGAAATACTTATAAAGGGATTTACATTTACCTCCCCCAAGGAGGCTAGTGGGGGCTCGAACCTGCGGCCTATCAGATACGAGGCTCTGTCATGCTCCACTAGACTAACCCTTTGGGATTCCAAATGTAGTATTATCGTTAGTGAATTAGGTTATCTAAATTGAATAAAACTAGATTTTTACCCCATGCATTGCGCGATAGCTAGTGATAGAGTATATTAGGACTCACAGTAAGGAGATACAGTGTCACACACTGTATCCCTCACTCTAGTTGGTTAGTACTGTTGAAACTAATTAACCGAATCAGTTATCAGCCTCTGCTATAAATTGAAATCTCCCTGTACAATTCAATCAAGAAATGAAATGAAAGATTCAAATCTATCTCTCTCTCTCTCCCTATCTCTCTTATAGAAAATTAACATGGTTTCTCAGAGCTAGGAGAAGCTCTAATGGCTTCTATCGATCCTGAAACAACTCCTCATCCTCCTCCGCCACCTACGCCGCCGCCGCCGCCGTCCCTTAATATTCCGGCGGTTCCAACTTCGGCTTTCTCTCTGACGATCTTGGAAAAGCTCACTAAGGATAATTTTCTGCTATGGAAACAACAGATTAAACCTATCATTAAAGCGCACCAGCTTCATCGCTATCTGGTGTTGCCATCGATCCCTCTCCGATATGCGTCTGAATCCGATCGTCTCGCCGAAACCCTAAGTCCAAAGTATCAGCCTTGGGAACTTCAAGATTCACTAATCTTGTCATGGCTTCAATCCTCTGTTACCTCTCTGATCCTCACGGGACTCATACGATGTGTCCATTCGTGGCAGCTTTGGGAGAAGCTGCATCACCACTTCCAATCAAAGACTCATGCTCGAGCAAGGACACTGAGAATGGAGTTTCGTAACACCAAAAAGGATGATCGTATGATTTCAGAGTTCATTCTTCGCATAAAATCCCTAGTCAATTTGCTTTACTCGATTGATGATCCTGTGTCGCCTCAAGAACAAATTGATGTAATCTTGGAAGGTTTGCCAGAAGAATATGATTCTTTGATCAATCTTGTAAGCACAAGATATGATTCTCCAGATCTTGATGAATTAGAAGCCATGCTCCTTTTGCAAGAGGTTCGACTCGATCGCTACAAGCAGAATGCACCACGATCTGCAGCCACAATCAATGTTGCAAATGTGGCTGCATCTGCCACTGACACCACTCCACAAGCAAATCTTGCTCAAAATCAACAGTTGTACTCAGCCTCTTCTTCTCAGAACTATCGTGGTGGTGGTGGTCGTCATGGACATGGCAGGGGCCGCGGTGGTCGTGGAAGAGGCCGCGGTGGCCGAAGTTCAATTCAGTGCCAATTGTGTCGCAAATTCAGTCATGATGCCTTTCAGTGCTGGCACAGGTTTGATCAGCAATTTTCCCAACCTCCACAATCCCAACCCCTACCAAACACCTATCATCAGCAACCACACTATAACAACCTTCCACCCTGGTGGAATCAACCTCAATCTGCCCAACCTTCAGCCTCTCCCCAAGCATTCCTAGCCTCCAATAACCCTGGGTTCAATCAGCAATACTCCAATCAGTGGTACCCTGATTCGGGTGCTTCTGTCACTCCAGACATGCACAACATTCAACAGCCAACCACTTTTGATCACTCAGATCACATCCTTGTTGGTAATGGTCAAGGTCTGCCAATTTCTTCATCTGGTTCATCTTATTTTTCCTCTCCACTTAACTCCAATGTTCAATTAGTTTTTCACAATCTCTTACATGTTCCACATATCACCAAAAATCTAGTTAATGTTAGTAAATTTGCAAAGGATAATAATGTTTACTTAGAGTTCCATCCTGATGTTTGTTTTGTGAAATCTCAGGGTTCCAATGAGGTTCTGATACGAGGGGATGTTGGAGCTGATGGACTATACAAGTTCACGGATCTTCAGCTTCTCTCTTGGCATTGTCAGTCTCCTAGTAATTCTGTAATTCCATCATGTAAAGTTTCCCATTTTCCTGTTGTTAATACTGCACATGTATCACCAAACACATGGCATTTACGTTTAGGACATCCCAACAAAGACACTATGAAACTTGTATTAAGCATTGTAATCTTTCCATTGGAAATAAAATGAGTATTGATTTCTGCTCTTCTTACTGTCTTGGCAAGGTTCATCGCCTGCCTTCTCATAGTTCTACTACAGTTTACAGCAATCCTTTTGAACTTGTTTTCAGTGACCTATGGGGACCTGCCCCAATGACTTCTTCACGTGGTTTTCAATATTACATTTCGTTTGTTGATGCCCATACAAGATTTTCTTGGATATTCCTCCTCAAAACAAAATCAGAAGCTCTCCCCACTTTTCTTAATTTTAAAACAATGGTTGAGCTTCAGTTTAATACTAAGATAAAAGCTATACAAACGGATTGGGGTGGTGAGTTTTGCTCCTTCCCCAAACTTCTTCAAGAATTTGGAATCCTACATCGGGTCATTTGTCCACACACACACCACCAAAATGGTGTTGTGGAGTGTAAGCACAGGCATATAGTTGAACTAGGTCTCACTCTACTTGTTCGTGCGTCTCTTCCCCTCTGACAAAGGCTACAAATGCCTTTCCCCTACTGGTAGGATCTTTATCTCTAAGGATGTTACTTTTAATGAACTGAGATTCCCTTATCATGAGCTCTTTGATTCCAAACCTACTCCCTCCCAGCATACTGGCCACAACTTGCCTCCCATTCCCTTACTCCAACACTCAGTCCCACCCACATTACCCTCTATCCAAAATCCAACTTCACCTTCCTTGCCTACCATATCTTCTTCCCAAAATCAAACACCAACCTCCCTGCCCACTCCTCCACATCAGCCACACCCACCTTCCTCAACCCATTCTCAACCCTCCCATCATACCTCAAGCCCAAACTCCACTGCCATAGACATTCCTCGTACCCTACTTCCTTATCCAACCTCTACCTCTGCTACTGGACCAATAAACACTCACCCTATGACAACTAGGTCCAAAAATGGCATAGTTAAACCATGTCTTAACCCTACTATTCTCCTAACCCATTCTGAACCAAAGACTATGAAAGCTGCACTTGCTGATCAAAACTGGTTTGCAGCCATGAAGGCTGAATATGATGCATTGCTACTGAATTCTACTTGGTCCCTTGTCCCTCTTCTACCCCACAGGCAGGCCATTAGCTGCAAGTGGGTGTTTCGTATCAAGGAGAATCCGGATGGTACCATAAACAAATACGAAGCCCGCTTGGTAGCAAAAGGCTTTCACCAACAGCCTGGGTTCGATTATACTGAGACTTTCTCACCAGTTGCGAAGCCCACCACCATACGTATCATTCTCACATTAGCATTGACTAATGGCTAGCCACTTCAACAGCTGGATGTGAATAACGCCTTTCTTAATGGCGATCTAGATGAGGAAGTATATATGGAACAACCTCCGGGTTTCACATATGAGAACTCTACACTAGTGTGCATGCTGCATAAGGCTCTTTGTAACACCCCGATTTTCGCATAAGGTTATTTGTTATTATGGATGCCTAATTGTTGTTGTTGTTGATGATGTTGTTGTTGTTCTTATTATTATTATTATTATTATTATTATTATTATTATTATTATTATTATATTATTATTATTATTAATGAAGTTAGTATGTTCATGAATATAATTAATAATGTAATTATGATTAGTGTTGTAGTATTTTATATGTGTAGATATTTCTCTAAGCTTTCTAACGACACCAAGAACGCCCCAATCGGACACTCGTAGCTCAAGTTATGTGCAAACTACCGAACCATATGCAGTTTGGGCTGAAATAGGAGCCCGTTACGCCCTAACTCTTTTTGTATACCACAAGACTCGACCAAAACCCTATTTCCCATGAATAAATACTCAGAAAAGCTGCCTCTCCTCATCTCTTTTGTTTTCCCTTGGTTCCTCTCAATAGTTCTTGAAGGAAATTTGCTCGCGTTCATCATCCTTCACCATCTTCTGCCATGAGAACATTGATGTTGCTATGGAGTCATCTTGCTAGTGTTTTATTCATTCCTTTCAGTCTCCATAGGTCTCAAATAAAGGTAATAATCATTCTTTATGTTCTTCTTACTTCTCCTTTGAGTTTTCTTGAAATAATGATTGATTCTGGGTGTTTCTCGTTGTTGTTTTCATGCAGCGGTGAAGAAGCATTCAAACGAAATTGTGGAACATCCCTTCTCCTCTTTTCAATGTGCTGCAAAATCCAATTGATAAATCCAAAATGTCCTTATCTAAACTAACAATAGATATTTAATAATAGAAATTATATTTTCTCATATTGCCATAGCGAATTATATAGTTAATTGTACTTGATAAAAATCAATCTCTTGTGAACATTACCCAATAAAAATGTCCAAAAATACTCAACATTATATGCACAACATCATCATGATTTTCATCAATAATATCCACACTTTTCAATTTTCATGCTTAACATAGACAACATCTTCCAATCTAACTCTATCTCAATCATCATTATATGAAAATAAGGTGGATGCATCTCTCCAAAATTTACTATTTACTATATGGGAATGGAAGTCCTCTTTTATCAAAATATTATATATATCAAATATCAATTTGGGCAAGGTGACGTTTCAAGGGGGACTAGGTGATTCCAAAAGCTTATTTCATATTACAAAAAAAAATGCTTACTTGATGCTGACATCACAAGACAATAACACCTTGTAAGCTACTTGTAAAGAATCACTGCAATCAATATTCACATTAGGCGCTACTCGGAAAAGGACCAGGAAGGCAGCATGTGCTGGTTTGGGGAGTAAAGTTGGCAGCGGTGCTGCCCGTAAGTAGGAAAATAAAAATTTCAATAAGTGTTGCCCATAAACTATAATGAAAGAATGTATCTCTTGTATGTAATTTTTATCATTTAAGTGTGCTATCAGCCCACTTCAACATTCAATATATTCAACACCATAAACAAGATTTGGCTAAGAGAATATTTTCAAACATATTTTCCCAAATCTCACAAATTTCAGGCATCCCAAAAGAAAAGAAGAAGAAGGAAAATACAATGTTCAACTCAAGACTAGATATTTGAAAGAGTAGGGGGTTAAGATCCTTACCTCTAGTTAAACCAAGTCTAGATTAGAGAGAGAGTGAGAAGTACATTCTTGAAGCCCCCTTCAAGCTCCTTCTTCTTCTACACAAGGATAGAGAAGAAGAGCATGAGATCTATGACTTTTTTGAAAATAAAAGATGAGAAAGGTGAAGGAGAAAGCTTACCCCCTTTCCTCTCCACCTACAACCCTAGTTCACAATTTCTCCTATCTTCTAATCACGTGGGGAAAAGAATGAGGGGAGTAGCTCCCTTCCCCTTCTTAACTCAAACTTCTTGATATCGCATTTAAGTCCCTAGTTAGACAAGGAGATTAATTCGCTGGCCTCGTTCCTTTTCCCTATTGTGGTTGAAGGTCCAAGTGGTTTGATGTCAAAGTGGAAAATTTAAAGGGTTTGAATATAACAAGTTGAGTTGCTTCTCCCTCCTACAATATGCGGGTGATATGATGTTGGTAGGGAAAGCATCCTATGACAATTTGTGGACCCTTAAGGCAGTTCTTAGAAGTTTCGAAATGATTACAGTTCTAAAGGTTAATTTTCATAAAAGTTATATCTATGGTGTCAATGTTGGAGAAGTTTTCCTTCAAGCCGGATCTAATTTCTTGTGTTGTAACACGGTGAGTTGCCTTTTGTTTATCTGGGTCATCCAATAGGTGCAAACCCAAAGAGATCAAGAGCTTGGCAATCGGTGGTGGATTAAATGAGGAAAAAGCTTGCAAGATGGAAGGGTAAGTACCTCTCTTTAAGGGGAAGGATTGTATTATTAAAGTCCATTTTATCAATATTCCTCTACATTATCTATCCTTATTCAGGTTGCCATGGAAAGTTCTTAAGACTTTGGTGGGAATTCAAAGAGCGGCTTTTTCTTGTCTAGGGGTGGAGGATGGTGGGAATTCAAGCAAATGGTGGACTAGGAGTTAAGGATTTGGATATTTTCAACTTGTCTCTATTAAGGAAATGAAGGTGGTGTTTTCTTGTGGATAAAGTTGCATGTTGGTATAATATACTTCTCTCAAGGTATGGGGATCTTAGTTCGTCCTCCAACTTGCAGTTGTGGAATCCTAAAAACTCTTCTCGGTGGTGGAGGGACTTGAGTGCTATTGAATCTATAAACAATGCTCCGGCTAGATGGTTCTCTATTGGGACAAAGGAAAAGATTGGCAATGGTGTAAATATTTTATTCTGGCACGATGTTTGGTTTGGAGATCAGTGTCTTAAAGAGGTTTTCCCGGTACTTTACTCTATATCTCTAGATAAATCTTCAGTTGTGGGAAATATGGGTTGGTGGGACAGTTCTTTTTGGAGGTGGAGCTGGAAGTGGAGAAAAGCGTTCTTTTCATGGGAGGTGGATCAATTGGAGATCTTCTATGCAACCATGGAAGGAGCCTATTTCTGTCAACACTTGGAGGATATGTGGACTTGGAAATTAGACTCAACCAAGGTATATTCTGTAAGGTCGGCATATGACTACTTAATCTCTCAATCTTTGGTTGTCAATTTACAAATGGGGTCGATAAATGTGCTTTGCAAGTTATGGGCAAGCTGTGCCCCAAGAAAGGTAGCAGTTTTTTCTTGGCAACTTGTTCTAGATCGGCTGCCCACACGGTTGATTCTTTTTCAGAGGAAAGTTATTAATGATGTTCATTTGTGTTCCTGTGTTCTTTGTGGCCTTGCACAAGAGTCCTCTCTTCATTTGTTCCAATGCTGCTCGTTTACAATTCAGATTTGGGAGTGGTTATTTTTGTGGCTAGGGGTGGATGAAGCAGTTCCTCAAGATATTGAAAGCCATTTTCTTATACACTTACATGTGTTTAGGAGAAAAGGTAAGAAGTTCAGGAGCCTATTTTGGCATGTTACAGTCTTGACAATCTGGTTGATAAGAAATGACATTATTTTTAACAATGAAAAACTTGATTTCTTAAATACAACTGAGTTGATTAGACATAGATCCTGGTCCTGGTTTATGGGAGCAATCGGAAAGTCTGATTATTCTTACTCTGCATGTTGCATCTGTCCTGTATCCTGCTTACCGTGACCTCCTCTTTTACTAGCCTCCTCTGTGATCTCCAGCCATATCTTATGAGTGATATGCACGTGAGGTGATGTGTGAGTTTGTGATGGTGTGAAATAGAGATTCAAACAGCTTTTGAGTGGCTTTGTGAAGATGTGAAACAGAGATTGAAACACGTGAGGTACCAAAATCGAAACACTTGGAGAGAGTGTGAGCAGTATTGAGTCTTCATGGTGTCTGGTCGATACTCTTTTTGGTTTTACTAACAAAAGTTCCTTTTTCAAAATGTATTTTTCTGTGTGTTTATCTGTGCAGGTGACCTTTCTAGTTTGGCATTTGTGACTACAAAAGCTTCGTTTTTTTGGTGATGGGGGTGTGTGCGAGTGAAACATATTCGTGAAGGGGTTAAGGGACTATAAAATTCAGTGAGAGTGGAACACTTGTGAGGTTGGACTTCGGCGTGTGTTTGGTGGTAGCTGCTAGATTGGTTAGGAGAGGGGGTGGGTCTGTGAGTGAAACACTTTTGATAGGTTTTTTGGGCTAAATACACTGTGAGAGAGTGAAACAATTTTGTGTATTTGTTCAGGAAAAATCTTTGTTTTCTGTGCTTTTTATCAATTTTCTATCTCTGCCTAGTTGTTGGATATCTCCACAGTAGTTTATGGTCTCCCTCACATCAGTTTGGATCGTGTCTTCTAGAGCTGTCAAATCGGGCGGCCCAGCGAGCCATAATGCAGAAATGGGCCAGGTCGAGCCAGCCCAGATTTCTATCGGGCTATGAATTCTGTAGCCTAGCCTAGCTCGGTATCGGGCTGGCGGGCCAAGGGGCCAAAACAGCCTGCTTATAAATATATTATAAATATTATAAATAAATAAATATAGGAGAAAACAAGTAATTGAAAAGAATTTTTTTTTTTATTTTTTTTTTGATTTTTTTAGGGATGGATCTATCAGGCTGATCCAACAACTATATATTAGTATCAGCCCAAATACTACCAAGCTAAAAATGTAATCCACTAAGAGATAAATAAAATAAATAACAAAAGAAAATAAAAGCAAATCAAATAAGGACGTTTCACAATGCCATATGCAGAGCTGAACAGAGGGAAAAAGGAGAACTGGATAGTGTTCAACAAGGGTACGATGGTGGTGTGGCAGGCAGCACGGCGGACAGCGAACTCGTGTGGCTGAGCGGATGCGGGTAGACTCGCGATGGGCATTGACAGGCTCTGCTGCTGCGCATTGCGGAAGGAACGAGGCATAATAGTGGTGATGTCGGGCCAGTGGAGACGAACGACCAGAGGCGGCGCCGGCGTGAGAGGATGACGAGGAGGTGAGTCGACGACTCGGTGTTAAGGGACGAAGATGGAGGTGAGGAAGGGGCATTTCCAGTTTTGTGCGATGGATCTGGTGGTGGAGCAGACAGTGGGGGAGTTGTTAGAGTGAGAGGCGGAGAGGGTGGCATGGACGGAGGAGATTGCGGCGGAGAGGGAGAGGAGGTAGGAAGGGAGAGAGAAGAGGGCTTTAGTGCGGAGGAGGGAGAGGGGGTCATGGCGGGATTCTTTCCAGATGTGGCGGGCTACCAAGTTGGTGGAGGAGTGGTGGGAGAGGGCTTCCAGGTAGTGGATTTGGGTGGTTGGGGGATGGATGGAGATAGATAGGAAGAGGAAGGAAGTGAGGAAGTGAAATTTTTTTAACCCTAGCATCAGTAGAGAGTCGATCGAGACGGATAGCAAGAAGAAAAAAGAGGAAATTGGGTCAAGACATCAAGGAAGTGTAGTTTTTTTTTTTTTAACGAGTCATGGACCAAATTTACTGGATTGGATAGTAACAAAAAAATTGAATGGAACATACGCAATCAATACATTCTGGGCGCTAGTTAACCTAACCTGAGTGTTGTTATCGGGCTAGCCCCACCCGATCGAGATAATCAGCCTGGGCCAAAACGACCCATTTTTTTGGGCCTTTTTTTTGTAGCCCGGCTCAGCCTAAAATGTGGACCATTCAGGTTAGCCCATTGGGCCGAGCCAAAATTGACAGCTCTAGTGTCTTCTATTTTTAAGGGCTGCTCTGTGTTTTCAAATGTGTAACAATAGTTTTTTAGGAGAGCTTGTGCTTTTGACATGCCAATTGGCTTCTACCAGGTGGTGGTTCTCTTGGGATTATATTGGTCCCTCTTTTTGTTGGAACTTTCAAGTGGATATATTGGTTCTTTTGGCTTTCTACATGGTGCTGTCTTGCAAGTGAGGCCAGCTTGCTATGTCTCAGAATTTATTCAAGTGCAGCAGTATTGCTTCTACTGGATTAGTTTTTGCTGCTGCTGGGGTTTTTTTCACTGGAGAGTTTTCTTGTTATGGGGTGTATTACCTTATCTGTAAAGCATTTAGGTCCCTTGTGATGGTCAAGCTCTGTGCTGAATCAATAATGGCAGATCTATTGGGTCTGTTATCCTGGTTTTGCATTGGTAGCTACTGATAGAAGGTGTGTTAATATGAGCTTCTCTATGGCATGCTGAAAATGTTTAAAAGAAGCTTGTCCAACATGATCTTCAATTCTTCATATGCTTTTCTAATGTAGCATTTCTACTGCCTATCATGTGCTCGCGCCAGTATGTTAGTGGCTTTTATCGGTGGGAGTATTGGTGCTCCAGTAAGGAAACAAAACTATTGGGTATAGTACAAAACATAAGTGTTATGGGTTCTTTTTTTTTTTTTTAAGGGTGTGGTTCCTTTGTATCACTAGCTTGGGTTTTGTTTCAGGTGGTAGTAACTAAAAGTGGTCTAGTTCTCTTTTTGGGCTTTAACAGATTCTATTCATTTGGGCTATTTTGTTTTACGTGGTTTTAGTATTCTGGTGATTTTAGTTTTGTCTTCTAGCTTTCATGTGGCTTTGGCTTAGATGTTATAGCTGATGAGACTCATTTTAGGTGGTGTTGGATATTAAGTTACTTGCTCAATCTTGTAGTTAATCTTGCTCTACGTTGAACTTGTACCTTGGTTCCTTTTTTCTTTCTTCTCCTCTTCTCTATTGTATATGGGTTCTAGTACCCCTTATACTCATATTTATATATTCTATTGTTTATCAATATATATATATATATATATATATATATATATATATATATATATATATATCTGTGTGTGTGTGTGTGTATTTGCTCCTTCCTCCCCATTATATCTATTTAGTCATTGGATTCAAAAATAACATTTATTCTTTAAGTGTTTTTTTTTTTTTTTTTTGGATTTTTTATTTGTCTAGGGTAAAAGTCAAATTTCCACTACCTTACACAAAAGGGATGGGTTTCACATATATGCCATGCATGGTGAAATTGGTTCCTTGTTATAAAATAATTAGGATATTAGTCTTGTAGTTAACATAAACTGTGATGAGTTGTTTTAAGTTTGGATTTTGACTACTTGTTTGCCATGTTTATGATACAAATAAATATAGTGGTGTCGAAACTTTAAATGGAAATGATTTTTAATTTGTTGCAACTTACCTTTCTTTGATGTCCAAAAATTCTGGATGTTCCAAGAAATAATAATTTACAATTGCATAAAATAAAATCATTAAGGGAGAGTATGCTTAAATAAATTTGCATTGCCTTATAATTTGAATTTATGCCTTCTCTCATTGATGCAATTTTTGAGTAATGTGTTTTAGAAAGGGAGAGATTTATCTCACGCTATAGCTGTACATATAACTCTGACACTACATTACTCCGGTAAGTAGGTAAGGTTTGTCATAATCAAAAAAGAGGAGAATGTAATTACACATTTATACATTTTGATGAATGACAAACACTAATAAAAGGTTTTTTTAATGATGAAAAGCAAAACATATTTTTCTAAATCTATCTAAAAATATTTTATCAACGGTTTTTCTAACCTATGCAATGTTGCATAGGATAAGACTCATTAATGTTGCAAAATCAGCTCATTGTTAATTAATTATATGACAAGCTCATTAAATATGATTTTTACAAAATAAATAAATTATCTTTCTCCTATTTATTTGTTGGATTCACCTTCCTATATTAATATCTCTTCCCACAAAAAATTAATAATCATTTTTGGATTTTGATTGAAAATATTTTTATTTATTTTATAACAACAGTTTTTGTATAATTTTTTTTTTATAATCCTACACTTTTTCTTGGTAGAATAAACCTGCAATTTTTTTACCATAACTATAATACAAAAGAACGAAGTGGAATATGATACAATCATATTCAGAATCCAAAAAACTATTTAGAAAATATTTTATTTAGAAAGTTATAAAATAAAAAAATATTTTCAATCAAAAGCGAAATTTTTTTTTATCAAATTTGAAAAACAACAAAAAAGAAGCACAAAAAAAAATTGTATTTATAAAATAAAATAAAAATGATTATCAATCAAAATCCAAAAGTGGTTATTAATATTTGGTGGGAAGAGATATTGAGTAATTAATTTTTTTGTGAGAAGAGATATTGATATAGGAAGCTGAATCCAAACAAATAAATAGGAGAGAGATAATTAATTTTTTTGCTAAATTACATTTTTGGTCCCCAAATTGTTTTTCAATGTTCAATTTGGTCCCCAAGTTTTTAAAATGTTCATTTTGGTCCCTAAGTTCCTAAAACTTATTCAATCGAGTCCTTCCGTCAAGTTGACTAACGAACATGGACGTTGAACCCAAAATAATGGTCCCCAAATTGTTTTTCAATGTTTAATTTGATCCCCAAATTGTTTTTCAATGTTCAATTTGGTCCCAAGTTGTTTTTGAATGTTCAATTTGGTCCCCAATTCCGGCGGACCAGACGGGGTCAACGTCCATGTCCGTTAGTCAATATGACGAAAGGACTTGATTGAATAAATTTTAGGAACTTAGGGCTCGTTTGGTGGTTAGGATATGATAGGGACGGGTAGGTTAAGTTAGCAGGATAAGAATAGGATAGGATATGAGCAGGATAAGCTGTTATCTTATCCGACGTTTGGTGTCCACCAGATAACCAACTGAATAACATTGTAATTTTAGTTTGAAAATTTTAAAATTTTCATTTTTGTTCTGAATGTTTTCATCTTTTATTAGAATTTTGTTTTTTTTTAATAATTTTCATTTCTTAAGATTATATAAAAAGACAAAATTGTCCTTGTGATAATATTACATATAATATTTAAAAATTTAAAATATTGTTTAACTTAAATTAAATTTTTTATCATTTTAAATATTCATTTTTAGTTTTTACTTTACAGTTAAATTAAATTATTAGAATATTTTTATTTATTTTTCAGTTTTTTTAAATAATATAAAGTAACAAAATTAGCCTCACGAGAAAAAAATAATTTTTAAAAATAATTATTAATATTTTTATTATTTTATGTTATATTATACCTTTTTTTGTAACCATATAATATTTTATTATACTTTAATTATTTTATGTATAAAATATTTTTATACTTTATTATACTTTAAATCACCTTATCCTATCATGTTGAGTTCTAACCCAGCTCCATCCTCAGGATAGAATTTTAACTAGATGAACATGATAGGATATGAGACAGGATGGGTTTATCCTATCCTGCTGGCTCACCAAACAATAGTTTCAGATTAGATATGATAGTTTATCACATCCTGTCTCTCTTATCCTGACCAAATTGAACATTGAAAAACAATTTGGGGACCAAAAGTGTAATTTAGCCTAATTTAAAAAAAATCATAATTAATGAACTTGTTATAATTAATTAACAATGGGTTGATTATGCACAATTAATGAGTCTTATCCTATATAATATTGCATATGTTAGAAAAATCGTTTTATCAAATCAATTTCTGAAATTTCTAGTATTATCAAAAGATGAAATCATATATTAATTTGGCATTTTAGTAAGACCCATTTCAGCTTTATTTGTCACACGTTTTTTTTCATGGAATTAAGCCTCTTAATAGAAACAATTTTATATTGAATGCAAATTAATATCAAATCATAGCATGCTTGTTTTTTGGCATTTAACGGTCATATTTTGGTCCCATGTGAACCATGCCTATTTACTCTGATATAATGAAATTGTTGGACTTTCAATAAGCACGTGTATTTTTATTTGGCATTCATTTTTTAATTGCAAAAAGATTTGAATTGAAAGTAAATATATGATCAGACCTTCACTTTGATTGCCTCACTCAAGCTTAGTCTTCAAAGTTAAAATATATTCTTGCCCAGCCTTCCATGTTTCAATTCAAAGGAACTTAAGTGTTTTAAATAGCAAAATTATTTGTGTTAAATGCAATGATCAGATCAAAGCTTTTAATGTTCACAACGTTCAAATTTTATATTGATATATATAGAATGGTGGTTCCTTTGTCTGATACACGTACGTACATGAGCAATAAGCAAAAAGAAAAAGACGTGCGTTAAATTTTTTATTACTCAAATCAAGAGCTTTTGCACAATAATTTTGAAAATACTTTGAGCCATCATTAGTACCTTCTTGATCAATCTCATAGGACTTCAATTTGTAATATCTGCACTAGTTAGAGTGCTTCACATTTCTTCTACTCCTTGTATCAACTTTATAGGGTGAGGTATCTCTATGTTGAGGGTGAGGTATCCCTCTATTTAGAAGGTGAGGTATCCTTCTATTGCAAAGGGTGGGGCATCCCTTGGGTGTGTGACTCTAGACTCAGAAGCGTGGGTGAGGTATCCCAGAGGCGCGAGAGAGAGTGCTAGAGTTTGTTGAGGCTCTTACACGTAGTGGTGAAGTATCCCAGAAGACATGGTTAGAGTGCTCTATTTTATACAAAGGTTGCAAGCACCAGTTTATAAGCTTGTTTATTAGTGGAAGAAAATCTCACAAGTGGAGTGGCGACTGGACATAGGTCACTGGCGGTGGGTGCCTGAACCAGGATAAAATCAGCGTGCAAGTATTCTCTTTCCTTACTTTTAAATTATTTATTTTATATATTCGTTTACGTGATTAATTTTGTTAAAGAAAATATTTTTTGAAAAATTACAAAGAAATTTGTGGACTCAATTCACCCCTCTTCTCTTGAGTCGAAGCCACATATTCCACAAGTGGCATCAGTGCTAGACTCTTGCATAAAGAGCTTAGCAGCTTCTGTTAGAACCAAAGTGGTTTTGGATTAAATAATTTTTTAAGTTTTGAAGTTAACAAAATGTTTAAATTTGTATGGCAAAGTGTTGTCAAAGATCTAACTTGTTTGTTATAGATTGCACGACTGTTTGATTTTATACTAGTCAGAGGAACTTAAAATAATCATCTTGATCCTCTAGACGAGCTCGCAACTCTTGGTAATATATCTGAGTCTGTTAAAATTTTGTGTTTAGACGAGGTCTTAAAATTGACTAACGTAAACGTATAACTAAGTCAAACAAAAGTCAAATAGACGAGACCATATAATATAATTTCAGAATTATAGAAAGTCCATAGATTTGATAGACAATTAGTCTCTCTAGACGCCACGTCAGTAGACGAGTTATTGATTATAGCAAGTTTTGATAAATAGACAAGTAATTTCACTAGTTACCACATCAGTAGACGAGCTCGTGAAAAATAGCATGTCCAACCCTTGGAACTTGACAACGATGTATAGATGCAGTATTAATAGACGAGCCCATCTCTCTGATAAGTTACTGTTGCACATTCAAAGATCTACGCGTCTACTAGCTTTTAAGAAGTAAACCCGTCTAAGCTTGAATGTATTTGTTTCAAATTATTGTCTATTTAATTCAAAAGAATACATGTCTCATTACTCTTGCTGCTTATATTGTTAACCCTTTGTCTCTTGGATAAAAGAACATAGTACCATCAAAAGTATAAAACTTTGTACTCTGTCACCTACTTTGCTGAAAAGATCAAATCAAATACAAAGAAGGAAAGTCAGAAATCAACTTTCGGTATAAGAGGGAAGTGACAGCTCTACTTTGAGTATTCCTCTGATAAACAAGAGCACTTCTCCATGAAGCATATCAAGTTATCAGACTCAACGGATCTCATGCATTAAATGCTATTTCTAAACGGGAAGTTTATTCATGACCGTTGAAGTTTTTCAAGAGAAGATGAAGCTCACTATAAATAGACAACCATGTCTATTTTGAAGAACAACTTTTGCCAATCTACAATCAACATTCTAATAAACTGTCAAGTGCAATAGTTTGAGTTCTTCTCTAGGTTGAATATCTCTGTAAAATTCATTTGATCTAAAACTTTCATATTCTCACACTTAGTGAGTTCTTAGATCAAGATCTTAAATCTCTTTGTTAGAGTTGGAGCCTGAAGAGGCTTGGTAGAGAAAGAATACTTATAGCTTGAAAAGGTGTTGAATACTTGTAATCTATTTGGAGAATATTGGATAAAACCTTCAGGTAGAAGGGACTGGACGTAGCTCTTGGTTGGAAGAGAGTGAACCAGGATAAAACACGTGTGTGATTTTTCTAAACCCTTATCTTTTACAGTTTTTGTTTATACTAACTGTGGGGATTTGAACTTGAGACTGTTAATCTTTTAAAGATCACTTTTTGTGTGCTTGCTTAGTTCATTTCTGCTTGAGAAAACTATTTGAAAAAAGTTGTTTTCGAAAATTATTAACAAACACAATTCAACCCCCCTTCTTGTGTTTGCATGTGTCAACTTCAGTTGGTATCAGAGCTCAGCCTCAAAAGGGTTGAGCATCTAACAAGTGCTGAGGGAGTACGATCCAACAAGCATGGATATAGAAGGACAAGCAATCAACAGACCTCCTCTCTTTGATGGTAGTGATTATGACTACTGGAAAAAGAGAATGATGGCTTTTCTCGATGCAAAAAATGTGGACATCTAGGAGCTGATTGAAACTGGCTACACTGAGCCAAGAGGTGATGATGGAGCTGTTATTCCTAGAGCTCAATGGACTCCAGAACAGAAAACTCAACATCAACTCAATCTGAAAGCCAAGCACTACTTGATGTGTGCTATCACCAGATCTGAGCATGATGAAGTCCATAGTTGTAACACTGCTAAGGAAATAAGGGATACTCTTGCCCTAGCTCATGAAGGGTCATCCCAAGTCAAGGAGTCAAAGATAAGCATGTTGGTTCACCAGTATGAGTTATTCAAAATGGGTGATCATGAAACCATAGATCAAATGTTTGGAAGATTCCAAACAATCACCAACAGTCTTAGATCTCTTGGAAAAACCTATGAGAATAGAGATCATGTCAGAAAAATTTTGAGGAGCTTACACAAACAATGGAGACCTAAGGTCACTGCCATTCAGGAAGCTAAAAACCTTAATACTCTCACTTTGGAGGAACTTCTTGGATCTTTGAAGGTTCATGAGCTTGAGCTCAATGAAGAAGATAACTCCAGAAAAGGAAAATCTATTGCTCTAAAGGCAAAGAAGGCTAGCTCATCAAAAGTTCTTAAAGCTGAGGAATCCTCAGATGAAGCAGACCCTTCAGATAGTGATGAAGGATCTGATGAGGATGAACTGTCTTTCATCTCCAGAAAGATTCAACATATGTGTAGAAAGAAAGGTGGTTTAGAAGGAAGCAGTTCAACAAAAAGTTCTTCAAAGAAAAATCTGACTCCAAAGAAAAAGGTCTACCTCTGTGCTTCGAATGCAAAAAGTCTGGTCATTTCAAAGCTGGCTGCCCTAATCTGAAGGACAAGAAGAAGTTCTTCAAAAAGAAGAAGGGTTTGATGGCTACTTGGGAGGATCTGGATCTGTCTTCATCTGAAGAAGAAGATGAAGCTGAGGAAGAGGCAAATATTTGTCTCATGGCTAATACATCATCATAAAATGAAGACATCGATGCTGAGGTAATGGATTCTGACTCATTTATCTTTCAAGATGCATTTGATGAATTATTGCACAACTCATCAATTATGTCTCATGAGTATAGAAGTCTCAAAAAGAAATTTTCAAAACTATCTAAACAATATGATAGGGTTTGCATGGAAAAACTAAGTGTTGTAAATGAGAATAATAACCTTAAATCTGAGAATGTGAGTTTAACTGACAAACTCAAGTGTGAGCCCATTGTTTCTTGTGTAGTTTCAAAACTGAAACAAGATGTGACATACCTGACAGACACTCTGTCTAAATTTGTAGGTGGCTCAAATAAACTAAGTTTAATTTTAAGGTACTCTAGGTCACCACATGATAAGTCTAGCCTTGGATACGACAAAGAGAAACATGAAGCATATCATAAAAAGTCAAAACTACATATGCATGATAGAGCTTCAAAAGCTCAAACACAGCATGTTAAAACTAGAATAAGCTTGTCCAACACTTATTGTAAAGTGTGTGGAAAAAGTGGTCATGTAACATCTAGATGCATACATCATAAACACATCAAACATGCTCGTCCTGTGACTACTAACAAGAAAGGACCCAAGTCAATTTGGGTACCTAAAAACAAGATCATCCTTGTTGCAGATTTGCTTAACAACAGGAAAGAACATGCATCTTGGTACTTGGGCAGTGGCTGCTCACGTCACATGACGGGAGAAAGGTGTATGTTCCAAGACCTTAGACACAAAGATAGTGGCTGGGTTACTTTTGAAGGTAACCAAAAAGGAAAGATCATTGGAATAGGTAAAATTGGTAAACATCATTTTCCCTCCATTGATAATTTTCTTTTAGTTAATGGATTAAAACACAATCTGCTAAGCATAAGTCAATTATATGATAGTGGGTTTGTTGTTTCTTTTGACAAGAACATGTGTAATGTCAAGAAGACTTATGGATCGCTCTTATTTACTGCCAAGAGGTAAAACAATCTGTATAAGATTAACTTGGAGGATCTCACAAATCAAAGTGTCTCATGTCTAGTGTCCATTGAAGATGAGCGATGGATTTGGCACAAAAGGCTAGGTCATGCAAGCTTGAAATTAATTTCAAAGATAAATAAGCATAACCTTGTGAGAGGATTACCAACCTTAGGTTCAAATCTGATGCTCCCTGTGATGCATGTCAAAAAAGAAAATAAGTCAAGGGTTCTTTTGAATCTAAGAATGTTGTTAGTACCAATAGACCACTAGAGTTGTTACACCTTGATCTGTTTGGACCAACAAGGACTGCCACTGTCAGTGGGAAGAAATATGGTCTAGTCATAGTAGACGACTACGCTAGATGGACATAGGTTATGTTCCTAACTCACAAGGATAAGTCATTCAGGGTCTTCTCTGTATTCTGCAAGCGTGTACAGAATGAAAAAGGCATGTGTATCACTTCAATCAGAAGTGACCATGGGGGAGAGTTTGAAAATAAGCTATTCCAAAAGTTCTGTGAAGAAAGTCGAATACTTCACAACTTCTCAATACCTAGAACACCACAGCAAAATGGTGTGGTAGAGAGAAAGAACAATGCTCAATGATAACAATGGCTAGAACAATGCTCAATGATAACTCTGTCCCTAGACACTTATGGGATGAAGCTATTAATACTGCCTGCTACATTCAGAACAGAATATACATTAGACCAATCTTGAATAAGACTCCTTATGAATTGTAGAAAGGACGAAAACCCAACATATCTTACTTTCATTCTTTTGGTTGTAAATGTTTCATATTGAATACTAAAGACCAACTTGGTAAATTTGATGCTAAAGTAGATAATGGAATTTTGCTAGGATATTCCGAATCATCAAAAGGGTTTAGAGTTTATAATTCTAGAACTTTAGTTGTAAAAGAATGTATACATGTTAAATTTGATGACAAGCAGCCTAATAAGAAATTATCAGAGCTTGATGAAGCTATTACAAAGAAATTTTTGGACTCAATTCACCACTCCCCTCTTGAGTCGAAGCCACCTATTCCAATAGTAGGTTAATGTAAATCATTGTACTTGAAGTTGGGTTGATTGAGCACTCATCTATATATAACCAAATTATTTAGAATATGGGTGTATGGGCATTTTTTTTCCTGTGTGAAGTAATTTTTTTTTTTTGTATAGGCAAATGGTAGTTGTTAGCTTGTTATGTTAGTAGGGGTAAGATTCGAACCTTGTATCTTATAACTCCCAACACCTTTGTCCCACACCCTAAACCATCTGACCACCTTATGACTCCTTGTGTGAAGTATGGTACCTTTGAATTATTTAATGATGGTGGAGGTGTCACAATAGCCTTTGGTCCTTCTTTGTGGTTCTTCATTGCTTGCTAAAGCTCTGTGTTGATGTTTCTCCATAATGAAACCTTCACTAATTCATTCCCGAGGTAGTAAAATGTTGATTTCCATGTGATTTTTTTAATGATATTTTCACTACAAAAAAAAGTCTCGTTTAGCCACCGAAAATAGCGACCGACCATGGGTAGTTGCTATTTGTGACCAACTTTGCGACTGGTTAACTGGTTTTTACAAAATTTCAGGATCAAGTTTTTAGTGACCGAATTAGCGACCTCCACCTATGATCACAATTATTATCGGTCGCTTATTCGGTCTCTAAACATATAAGTTTGAAAATCAACTTAATTGACTAGTTAGCAACCGAATTAGCGACTACTTATAAGCTATAACAGACTTTTTAGCGACCGATGTAATTTCGGTCGCTAAAACGCGAAGATGAAAAGGTTCAGGGACTAAATAGTGACCGATACTAAATTTTACTGTTTGTGATCGTTTTATCAACCGAACATTTCGATCGCTAAAACTTAAAATCCTTAAAACCCGAATTGTTTCTTTTCTTCCTCATTTCATTCAGATCACTCTCTATCTCTCTCAGAACTCTGTCTCCCTCCCTCTCTTTCTCTTAGAACCACCTCCGACCACTCCCTCCGCCAACCACCACACTGTAAGCACCTCTCTTTCTCTCACGTCCCCCCCCATCTCTCCCTCTCATTCTCTCTGGTCTCACTCTCTCCTTCTCTTTCATAGCCATCTCTCTATCGCTCGACTCTCTCTAAGTCGCAATTCTCTCCATCTCAGGTAAGGGGTTTTGGACTTTTTTTTAGTTTCTTTTTTAGGCTAGTAATTTATGTGTTTTCTTGACAACTATTATGAGTTTTGTTTGATGAAAGGTCTTAGTGTAGGATATGATTTCTGAGTCTGTAGGATCTTGATTTTGATTGGTTTTATGGTTTTATACAGATCTACTTGCATTAGAATTAAAAGGGTATTAGAATTTTGTTGAAGATTGTTTTGTCTGAAGCCTTTCTGGGAAACTTAGGTGTATGCTACTGTAATTGTAGGATATTATCATATGTACAATGACGTCTGTGTCATGTAAAAATAAGTGGTATTTTTATTATGAAGTAGCTAGAATATAGGCTTAGCACTGCATAGTTGTCTTTGTACTTTTACATTTCCATCGACTGATATTATGTTATGGATGTTTATTTATGTTACAAACTTTTATTTTATTAATACAGTAACTTGTTTCTCTTTCTTTAGTTAGGTTACAATTTTATCTAAATGCAATATTAATTATTGTTTAAATAATATTATACCATCATTAGAATAATTAGAACTAGAATATTACAATATTAATAAAATAATTTTCATAAAATAAATTTAATAATAGTTAATATAGTATTGAATCATTTATTATAATTTAAAACATTTTTAAAAAAAATACTATAGCGGCTGAAATAGCCACTACTATATCGGTCACCAATGATGACTAGGATAAATGGAAAACAACGCTACAGCCCACGTTTTAGAAATTATATAATATAAATAGATAAGACATTAATTATAGTTTAGAAATTAATCGAGAAGGCTTTAAAATTTTTTTATTGTGATTTACAAATGAATCAAAGTTTAACAATGGAGCAAAGAATTTTTTATTTTTTCAAGAATCAATATTGTAATTTGAAATTATTTTTTATTTTTTATATTTTCTCGGAAAAACAAGGGGCTGGGCTTTCAATATTTTTTGTTTGGGTCATTCTCATATTCTCTAAAGCACAGTGATAATTGATAGCTTGATCCCTTTTTGTTGCCGATTCTGGGGTTTTAAAACAAAGCAAGGTAATGCCGTAATGGGCTAGAGCAAGAATCGGTCTACAATATATAGGGACGGGCACATGATTTTTAATTTTTTTTTTTTACCTTGCTTTTTCAAAAATACCCTTCACTCACCAACTGAGGTTGGCATGAGTGGTTAAAGGCCTCTCGCCCCTTAACCAATGGTCTCGGGTTCGAGCCTTGGGTATGGAAAAAATCTCAGCTGGGAGGGATGCCACCCATCGAGGTGCCAAACAAACTCCCGCAGGAGATTAGTCCCCGTCTCAGGTTGGCGGTGAGATACTCCTCGAAGTAGATCTAAAAAAAAAAAATACCCTTCACTCATAATAGATTTCGGATGATGATTTTATACATATGAAAATTAAATGATCATTTTACATATTCAAAAATTAAATTCCGATAACTAAAAAAATACGAAATGTCATTTTACACACCCGAAAGTTAAATTTCGGATGTGTAAAATTTTACACTTTAGATTTCGGTAACTCTAAAAACATACGGATTCCTATTTTACACATCTTTGAAAATTAAATTTCAGATGTGTAAAACTTTACATGTCCGGAAATTAAATTTTGGATGTGTAAAATTTTACACGTCCGGAAATTAAATTCCGATAACTCTAAAATCATACGGATAGCCATTTTATACATCTGGATTTTAATTTCCAGAGACCATTTTACACGTTCAGAGATTAATTTTAGGAAGCTTTCCTGAAAACATATTTCAGACAATATAAACGTAAACAAAACAACGAGAAACTCCCCTAGTCACAAATGATATGCATGACAACGTCTCTCCCCCATTTTTGCTGTGTGAGTGATGATGCCAATGGTGGGGGGTGTGAGAATGGTGAAGGAGGTATGAGAAATAGTGATAGAGGTGTGAAAAAATGGTGCTGGAGATGTGATGTTATCATGGGCGAAGGGCATTTTTGGAAAAGAAAAGTTAAAAAAAAAAAAATTAACACAAGATGTATGAAGAAAAAATCAGGTGCCAAAACCAAAAGTAAATCCCTAAAGAGACCCATGAAGTAAAGCAGCATAAGGCCCTTATGCTGCTTTTCTGACAAACTAAGCCCAAATAGACCAAGCTTCTCTTCGTTCGTGGCCTTTTTGGCCCATTGAGCAGGGCTGTTGTACTTTAATAATGGGCTGCATAATGTGCGTGTTTGTGGTCCTTGGTTAGTTAGTTAATCCTTCGGCATTTCATTTCATTTCCTTTTTTATTCTCTATATATAGGAAAGGAAAAGTAAAGGTCATTATCAAAAAAAAAAAAAAAAGTAAAGGTACAAGAGTTGTATACATTTGTACCTTTGCTGCGGAACCTGGTTCTAAAGGCAGAAAGCAAAGGGATTGGAGAGAATACGCGGAGGCCGTATGGTATATCCGTGCTAAAAGTACCAAACCAACCCAGCTTGCTTTGTCCAATTTTTATTGATCTTGTATAGTGTTTTTGTAGATTAATTTTTTCAGAGATTTTAATTTATTATACATTATTAGTGTACACAATTTACATTATCAATCTATCAATCAATCTTAAATTGATACACTATTATTAAAAATATTTAATTTTATAATAATTATCTTAAAACTCCTACGTTCAATAATTCATGATTGATTCTCTCAAAATTAAAATCTCTTAAATATAATAGGATATTTAAAAGAGAACTTTTATTAACATTTTTATACAAATAAATTCTAAAATTAAAATCAGATTTAAAAGATTTAATTTTCTTTTACACAAACCAAAACACATTAATTGCTTTGTCAAAATTATATTCCCTCTCGTCCTATATATAAGAAGCAAAACCCTAAAACACACAGATCAAGGAAATGCATTAAAATAAGTTATTTGTAATTAATATTCATATAAATTTACAAATTTAACCCTTCAATAATTAATGAACAAACCTACTTGTATTGAAATTTATACTGTCTCGTAAATATAAACCCTATTATAAATAAGGGTAAAATTGAAAATGAGCATTTAATATTTGTCAAAATACATGCATGTCTCTTATATTTTGGACCAAAAAAAAGTAATCATTTATCTCTTATAATAAGGACCGGAGGGAGTATTTCACAACGTTAAACACAATATCATCGTAAATTCTGTCAAAAAAAAAAAATCTTCATAAACGAATTTCTCATCCTACAACCAAAAAATTTAAATCTCATCCGTACCTCATTCTCTCCGATCGTGACACTTGGATTCCTCCACTCACGAGCACTTTCATCATCTCATCTCATCTCATCTCATCTCATCTCATTCAAAACACACCAAAAACACACACCCACACCCACACCCACACAAGCGAAGAATCTGTTTCTCTCCGTTTCTTTTGACTTTTTCTCCTCTTTTATTTTGAACAAATTAGCCTATTTTTAGTTGGTTTCCACCACCCACCCCTGCTCTCCTTCCAAATCTTTAGAAGAATTTTTTAATCAATTATTAATAATGCTAACATATAACTAGTGTCAGATAATATTTTTTACCTTATATAAATTAGGATTTAATTGTTTTTTATATTGTTCTTTTTTATATAAAGACTTTTTTATATATTATTATGCGTCAACAAATTATAAATTATCACCCAATAAAAAAAATCATAAATTATTGTATCATTAAAAATATTTAATTTTACAACCATTTTCTTAAAAGTTATGTATAAGATGATTTCTAGTTTGATGACAACGTAGAATATCTCGATAATATATCAAAATATATTTTTGGTCTTTTATCTTTTGGTCAGAATTCATTTTGATCATTTATCTTTTAAAAGATTTATTTTAGTTCTTTATCTCTCTAAGGTTACACAAATTGATTCTTTCTGTCAACTTTGTTACAACAAACGTTAGTTGAGCTGAGGTGACCGTTAACTCTCTCCTAACCTATGACATGTCAAAGTAGTGTGACATGTCATCACGCGTGGTTTTTACCGTTGGAAAAATATGTATTCATCTCCAAATTATAAAAGCTATCTTCATCCCATGTATTAGAAAGACACCGTCATTCTTAGAAGAGAGAAAAAAGATATTGTTTTTGCAGAACTTATTAAGCTACATCAGGAGATGGTTGAAGTTGTTCATTGTTGAAGGTGTTGAAGCTGTCACATTAGAAGTTTTTGTTAATAGATGTAGCAGAGTTTAAAAAAAAAAAAAGGACCAGTTTGTATAACGTTAGAAAAATAAAAAACCAAAATGAATCGTTTAAAAGATAAATGATCAAAATGAATCTGATTAAGAGATAAATGATCAAAAGTATATGGACAACCAAGAAAATGAAAGAATTTATTGGAAAACAAAAAATTCAAATTTCTAAAATATTAATTTCACCGTTTCCTTATAAAAACAAACCCTTTTGATTTCTTAATTAATGTCGTAAGAGTATTGGCTAGCGATCACCAGGCACATACAATAATAATCTCGTATATTTAAGACTGCTTTTCATTGTGTGTCCACCAGCACTGATTTAACTTTTAATCCTAACCATCCATGTATGGTTGTATGGCCCAGAGTTATCTCTCTCACTCTTATATAAGAAAAGCCCTCTCACTAGATATGCCCCTATATATATATATATAAGTCAGGATCCATTGACACCAGGTGTCAAACTTTTTTGTTACACCAATTTTCAACCATTGATTTTGGTTTGATCTAATGGCTTAAATTAACCATCTTTATTGAAGAGAGAGAATAATTAAAAGAAACATAAATGTGAAGAGAAAAAATATAATTTATTTAATGAAGAATGATTTTAAGTATCTTGAATTTTATTAAATAAAAATGGACGTAAGAATAATTTGCTAATGATACAAATCTAGTTTTTTTTTAATAACAAGACTATTTTGCTTAAAATTATAATGTCTTGCATTTTTATTAAAAATACTATATATATATATATATATATATATATATTTTTTTTTTAAAATTATAGTATTTTATTTATGCTCTTCTTAATAATTGTTAATATTAAATATAGTTTTGTTAAAATATTTTAAATAGTTGTTAATAATTGTTAATATTAAATATTATAACCATCTTCATTCATTAAATATATTTAATAATTATAAAATTTAAATATTTTAAATATATTAAATATTTATAATTTTAATTTTTAAGATGATTTTTATTAGTAAAACATTTTTATTTATTTTTTATTTGTATTATATATATACATATAAGATTGTATTTAATTTTATTATTTATCAAATTAAAAAATATTGCATAAAAATAAAAAATTAGAAAATATTATTAAATTTTAAATGCGGGAAGAATATTATAAAAAGTTCAGTTAAATAGTATGCATTTAAAAAAAAAAAAACACAAATTTGCACGTAAAAAAATATATACATTTTTAATCAAATATTCTTCAATCCATTTTTAGTTAATATTATAATAACCATTATCTATTTAAATAAAAATGCAAGACGTTATAGTTTTAAGCATAATAGTCTTTCGGCAAAAAACAAAATAGTCTTGTGATTAAAAAAAAAATTAATTTGTATCATTAGCAAATTATTCTTTTATCAATTTTTAGCTAATAGTATAATTTATGATTTTAATAAAATTCAAGATACTTTAAATCTTTCTTCATTAAATACATTATATTTTTTCTCTTCATATTTATGTTACTTTTAATAATTCTTTCTCTTCAATAAAGATAGTAAGTTTAAGCCGTTGGATCAAACTAAAATCAATAGTTGAAAATTGGTGTAAGAGAAAAGTTTGACACATGGTATCAACGGATCCTGACTATATATATATATATATAAGATCGTATGGTATTTCCAATTTGATGTAAAAAAAAAAAAAACATCATTGTTATCGAATATACACATCGTAGAGTAATACTCCCTCCGGTCCAAAATATAAGCAAAAATTTCTAAATTTTTTGGTCTAAAATATAAGTAAATTTCAACTATTTTCTTCTTATTTAATAAAATTATTATCAAAATACCCTTAATTTAATACAAATTTTGTTTTACAATAACTCTTTTTATTGTCAATAACACAAGCTTAATAAATAAGAGGAAGGGTAATTTAGATAATAAAATCAATCTTTTATTCTCAATAACTCTTTTAAATAAGATCAACTAACTATCTTAATATGTATGTCTGATTTAATTTTTGTTTATAACAGACAGGGGAGGAAGTAATGTATTAACTCTCTTGTGGACGTAACAGCGAACACATGTACTCCCCAACGCCCCCAACCTACGCTACCCGGCTACTTCGCACCCCACCAGAGGGCAAACCTAATCA
This sequence comes from Echinosophora koreensis, assembly GCA_035048595.1. Lineage (NCBI taxonomy): Eukaryota > Viridiplantae > Streptophyta > Magnoliopsida > Fabales > Fabaceae > Echinosophora > Echinosophora koreensis. Next base: position 1,235,859 of record JAPCYP010000025.1, on the reverse strand, counting down.
TCACCGTTTCAAATCCGGAACATGCTGTCCATATTGGACCTATCTACGGTCACTGTTACCTGCGTATATGACACGTACTACAGTGTTCTACATTTTTTTTTTGACACACAATGTTCAACATTATTATTATTATTATTATTAAGCCAATTATTATTATTATTCTATCTATTCCTATTCTTTATTAGTCAACTATATTTTTCAAATTAAATTCTTTTGACTGGTATTTTGTAGGTTTAATTGCATTTTTCATCTCTCATGAATTATGCAATTGATCAATTTTTTTAAGTGTGCGAATTTAGTTCCTCAAAAATTTTAATTGCACATTTAATCAGCTAATTTATTGAATTATGCAAAATCAATCCTTCTGTCCATGACTAATCAACATATAGTAAGAATTGATTTTGCACAATTTAACAAATTAGATGACTAAATATGCAATCAAATTTTTTAGGGATCAAAATAGGATAATTGAAAAAGTTTAGAGATAAAAGGTACAATTAAGCCTATTTTTAAAATAAAATCATTTTTTTAAAGAGTATAAATTTTTTATATTACCGATCAATCATAAATTATTATTATTATTATATATATAATTTTTAAGATAGATATGATATGAGTAATGATAAGATAATTCAAGATTAGTTCAGGGTTAAAAAATATTATATCGATCATTCATCCTAAATAAATCATTCAAATAAATTTATAATTAGTATAATAAAGGATTTAATTGTTATATACTGATTTACTCGAAAAAAATAATAATTGGTATATAGGATACCCAAAAAAAAAATTTGGTATATACTGACAGTATAAAGTTTTTTTTACATTATCAACTGATCAGAAATTGACACATCATTACGAATGTTTAATTCTTATCCTAATCATATTAAAAGTCATCAATTCCATGATTTCTAATTGATTGTCAATATAAAGTATAAAAATCTTTACAGTAACGTGCTTATAAATTAAACTCGTAATAAATAAATATAAAAGGTGTGGTTAATTAATCTCCCAATAGATAGAGCCATTGACTCTTCCAAAATTATATAAAAAGTATTTAGCAAAAAAAAAATGAAAGAGTTTTTCTCTATCTGTAACTCTTCCTCTCTGTGGAAAATGGAATTAGGTGCAGCAGGAATTTTCTGGCCTCGCGAACGCATAAAAAGGAAACAGAAATATCCCTTCCTTTTAGCACGCCAATTTGAATTGAATTTTCCACCTTGGTGAAATGAAACCCTTATAACAACCAACCCTTTCAGGTAATAATGCTTTATTAGTATTTTAGTAACATCCTTCTCTTCTTTATATTTTCCTTTCTGTGACGTGATTTGTTTTGTTCTGTATCTGGGTCTTCTTCTTCTACTAATAGTTTAATACTCTTTTTATTATAATTATAATTATAATATTTAATATGAGTGTAGTCAATGGGGGATTGAATCATGCCTGTTTCTTCATTATCAATATATATAAATAATTTATTTCGTTTTTGTTTTCTGGTGATTTTATTCAAAGTTGATATTTTATGAGATATATTAGTTTATTGGGTCATCTGTGTTGATTTCCAGGCTTTTACGGAAGGTGGGGATTTGACTTTGATGGTAAAAAAGTATCAGCTGTAGAGGTTCATTGAAGGTCAAGTGGTCATGATTTGAATATTGATCAGATTTTTTGTTACCTCTACATCTGTGCATGTTTATTGGCTTTTAATTGAGATTTTTTTTAGGCTTCCTTATCCTAATGGAATTGGATCTTTCATCTAAGATCAATTCATTATTTCATGAATGGATTTCTCATTTTCTGTGGAAAAAATTTGATTTTTCATGATTCCAACCAGCAATTGTTGTTGATGGGTCTGAGGATATCTTCTCTAATCTGTCATAGAAAATTGTTGGAGGACTATTACTACCACCCTTTTGGTTTTGAACCTTGTTTCCAAATAGTGGATAAAGTGATTTATAGCTGCTAGATATTTTGGTTTTTTTTTTTTTTTTTTGAAAGAATTGTTGGGATATAATGGATGAAAATAGCAGCAATTCTTGGATAAGGAGGGCAAAATTCTCTCACACAGTGTGTCATCGATTGGATTATTCCAGATTGGGCTCTCTTCCTATCAGCATTCATCAGTCAGAGAGGAATTCAGGTCTGAAATCTAGGCCACCAGAAGCAGCTCCTTGTAATCCAAACCCTGTTTCTATGGCTCCACAGGTTCAGAAAAATCCCATAATAAACAAGCAGAGATCTTTATCCCCTTTATCTGAAACCTTTGTTTCTGAAACCTTTAAGGAGGCCAGACATGAACAGAAGAGGTTCTCAACACCAGGTCCACAGAGGAAAGACCAGGATAAGAGGATTATGGGGAAGTTGCTGAACAAGGATTCTCAGGAAGCTAAGGTTTCGATTTCAAAATCGCCAATTAGGCACTTTGCTTCGATGAAATTAGGAGACAAGTCGAAGAACCGCAAGGAATCAGCATGGGCAAAGTATTTTGATCATGGTGGAGGAAGGGTTACTGCTGTGGAAACAGCTGAAGAATGTACTGTTGACCTCTCCAAGCTGTTTCTGGGCCTTAGGTTTGCTTATGGGGCGCACAGTCGGCTTTACCATGGTATGTATAAGGATGAAGCTGTTGCTGTCAAAATTATCAGGGTGCCAGATGATGACGAAAATGGAACTTTGGCTTCTCGATTAGAGAAACAGTTCATTGGAGAAGTCACGCTTTTATCGCGTCTCCACCATCAAAATGTTATAAAGGTAATCAAATCAAATCCAATTCTTTCCCTTCTTTTGTGTATGCTGTTTGCAAACTTTATTTTCTTGCTGCTAATACTATCTGTTATTCAATTATTCTTATTAAATACAAGGTCAGCATATCCATTATTTTGTACTAATTACATGACTTGAACCTTTAGTCATGTTGAAATAATCAGCTGTATTAATAAGGATGCTACTTTTTACATCCTTTCTTGTACATTTTGTGTGATTCTGCAGTTCATATCATGTTGAGAGAATTTACTTTAATAACAAGGCTGGTACTTTTTCAACATGTCTAATATATTTTGTTCTGATAACACAGTTTGTAGCAGCTTGCAGAAAGCCTCCTGTTTATTGTGTTATCACAGAATATTTACCAGAAGGTTCCTTAAGGGCATATTTGCATAAGTTGGAGAGAAAAACTCTTTCTCTACAAAAGTTAATTGCTTTTGCTCTGGATATTGCTCGTGGAATGGAATATATACACTCTCAAGGTGTCATCCATCGAGACCTTAAACCAGAGAATGTCCTTATTAATGAACACTTTAACCTTAGGATAGCTGATTTTGGCATTGCTTGTGAGGATGCATACTGCGACTTATTAGCTGATGATCCCGGTACCTACCGCTGGATGGCACCAGAGATGATCAAACGTAAATCTTATGGGAGAAAGGTTGATGTTTACAGTTTTGGGCTTATCTTATTTGAAATGTTGACTGGAAAAATACCATATGAGGATATGACTCCCATCCAGGCTGCTTTTGCGGTAGTAAACAAGGTATGCTCCTTTGTAACCAAGTCAGATGGATATGTAATGTGAATATCACTACCTCTTTAATATTTATAACCTCATTTTATTTGCCAGTACCCTATATAAAGTTCCTCAAGTCTCCTGATCTTTCATGGTTTGTATTTTGGGTACCCTGCATTGGAATCTTGTCAAATAATATGAAAAAATCCACAGCCCCTTTTTTCGGCCCAATCCCCATTCTTCTATGATTTTGGATCTCTTTGAATGACAAGCATATAAGTGTAATACAAACTGGACATGTGTCAAGTAAATGATTCCCTTGGCTTGCAGTTAGACAATGCATCATTCATTAACTAATTGTTTTGCGAAAAATGAATCTATTTTATGAAAGTGACCACTATTCTCACACATAGCAGGGTTTTAGTCTTGTTTTACTCCTGAAATGCTTTAATTGAGAGGACATTTTTTCTTTTTGAAAAGCTTTATATCACGATTGTATCTACTCTTTTCATCCATTTTTTTGGGGTTATGTTTCTTTAAGTTTTTCTTCCAATATGTCGAGTGATGATTGGCAACGGAGGCCTCTTTCTCCTGGCTGTTTGCTTTTTAAGGAAATCAATCATAATGCCACTGTAAAATGCAAGCAAGTTTATAGCCCATGATGCCATGAAAGTACACTATTTTATAGCCTTGGTTAGGTATACCTCCTTTGCTTTTACAACAATGGTGGAGTAATAGAAATTAAGGGCCTGTTTGGTTTATTTCATATTTCGTGTTTTCATTTCCTGATTTCAAGAATGATTATAATAAGAATAATTACAAAATTATTACTTTGTTTTCATTCTGTTTCCAATTTTCAAAGATTTGTATAGGAAATAATGAAAACAAATAAAAAGTTGTTTCCAGTGTTTCCTGTACAAACTTTTGGAAACAGGAAACGGAATGAAAACAAAGCAATAATTTTGTATTTAAATTTATTGTAATTATTCTTAAAATTATGAAATAAAAACAGGAAACAAGAGGTAAACTAAACAGGCATCATCCACACATGGCATGTTTGGCCAACTGATTCAAAAAGAAAATATATCGCTGTATAAATTTATTTCCTTCAGTGATGTAGCATCGTAGCTGATAGATTACTAAGAATGGAGCTTATTGAATTCTTATTATCATCAAATATTGGGTGATTGTGGGAAAGATCGTTTAGTGAACTGTTTCTTTCTTTCTAATTTGTTTTGCTAGCTAACTGAATTTGAAGAAAAGTGAAGTTGGTCAACCATCTTGTTTGCATTATTTCTTCTCTATTATTGTGAAACTCAAATGACAAGGTCTACCTATGCAATTCTAATACTTCTGTGATGTTGTATTGTATTTCTTCAGAATTCAAGGCCTGTTATTCCTTCAAACTGCCAACCTGCTATGCGAGCGTTAATTGAGCAATGCTGGTCCTTGAACCCGGACAAGAGGCCCGAGTTCTGGCAGATTGTTAAGGTATTAGAGCAATTTGAATCTTCTTTTGCCCGTGATGGAACCCTGACTCTTGTGCAAAACCCTTGTTGCCAAGATCATAAAAAAGGACTTCTTCATTTGATTCAAAAGCTTAGTCCTGTGCATCAAAATGTTGGCCCTGTGCCTAAACCTAAATTCTCCTGAATCTTCAAAGTGACCTGGCTTTTGTAGCACACCAGGTCCATTGTAATTAAAGAAAGGTTTGAAATGCCAAAAGAAAAACAAATGAAAGGTTTGTTTTTTAAGTTTCTCTGGTTGTGACTCCCTCCCGTAGACATGTACATTGAGGTGAAAAGCATCTTTTATTGGCGCTGTTGTGCATACACTAATTATATTTAAGTTATGGCATTAGGTTAGGAATAGTTTTTCTTCTGGGCCAAGTTTCCTGTTTTTTTTTTTTTTTTTTTTTTTTGTTATTCAAGGTACTTGTATTTGTAGTTTATCTAGTGAAAGTTTTAGTTCTACATTTTTATGTGCCATGTTTATTTATTTATTGATGCCATGGACTATGCATCCCCGACCACCTGTGAGAGAGAGTTACTTTTTTGCTTTTTTTGTACTCTACTTTAGTCTTTTGCATCATGAAATTGAATTTTAAGTACTATCTTCAGAAGCCTGCCATAGAATCAGGCAGAATATCAGAATCAACTGTAGATATAAAACTTGATGGTTAACACTTGAAAGTTGAAGCTTTTATAAAACTTAATGATGAGAATGGCACAGTTCCGCTAGGGTAGCAATTTTTAATTGGGAATTGAAGAGGCTGAAAAGGAGGAAAAAAATATGAAATAGATTATAGATGTATGTTGAAGAAAAAGTCATGATGGCCATGGCATTGTGATTTGTGGGTGAAATAATAATGTTTTAAACCAGCAAGATTCAGTACAGTTGATAGATAGCTTAGTTTCTTAAGCATGATGTTAAAGGTTCGATTCATGTCGTGTATGGAAAAAGCTTTATTGAGAATGGCAAAATCCATTTCGGTTCTCTCAACGTCTTGAAACAATAATGTCTTAAGGTTGTTTAAATGATATAAGTAATTATTTAGTTTTGGTTAAAAAAAAAAATTGATTTATATACCTGATATGGATTAAGACTTTTGATTGTAGATTTTCTTTTTTCTATCTGATGATCTCAGCATTCAGTAACTCAATGCACTTGTAGGTTTCTGCATGCATGTGACATTAATCTCATGAATTTTTGCTTTTGGTATATATTATCCTCTGCCTCGGATTACTTGTGGCTTCAACTACCTTTTTGCACCATGTTATTCTGTCAATAAAAGCAAAAATATCAGAAGATTTATTATTTGATCGCTGTTCGTTGAACATTGTGAACAAGTCACATTCACCATAAATGACATTAAATGACATTGTACAAGCAATTTATGCTTGTGTTGTCAAGTTATTGGATTTCAACACTTTATAGCTCAACTTCCTGGTCTTCCGGTCACGCTACTTTAGTTCCGTACATAATATAAGTATGTGCAATGAATCTCTAGGAGATTGCATGTGACTTCTTAAATTCTATTGAACGTGTTCAGAACTTCGAGTTGTGCTTTTCTTTTAGGAAATGAATGACCATTATGTAGAGAAAGGTGAACTTGTTTGTTTATATACTGTTATTCATGTGTACTTATATACATGGTACTTAATATTTCTATTTTTATTTTTTTAATTACAATTGATTTAAATTTCTGCGTACTTTTAATCTGATTCTACTATCAATATTCGATGTAGGTTATTTGCATCATAAGATGTGTACCAGTCAATATTTAGACGCCATGTAACAGATTAATTCAGCATGTTAGGTTTAATTTTAAACCAAATGTAGCTGATGTAGTTTGATGATAGGATATGTCAATATCATGGCTCACATTTGACTATTCTCTTGTTTTGTCGAATTGGTCTGTGCTAACCTCTGCCCTCGGTCAAGGGGCCTTGCAATGTTATCACGTTATACAGAACATTGAGCAAATACCCAATTTGGTTACTGAAGTAATATCAATTTGATCCTTGAAATTATCGAAATTCCAAAAGCGTTCCTGAATGGTAAGTTAGTATCAATTTAGTCTCTTATTTTACTCACTTAATATCAATTAAGTCCTTGACATTGTAAATTTAATATCAATTTAGTTCATATGATTTTTAACGAAAGGACTAAGTAGATCACTGTCTTAGAATTTCAGGGAATAATTTGGAATTTCAATAATTTCCAAGGGATCAGGTTGATATTACTTCACAATTTCAGGGACCAAATTGGGTGTTTACTCGGATTGAGAGACTTTGGGCCTTGCAATATGAATAGAGGAAGACCATACCTGAATTTCAGAGAGTCTAAGCTCTTATTCTAAATTATATGAACAAGATTTTGATCACCTTAAAGCTTCGGGCAAATAGATGGATATCTATAGATATTATGAAGCAATCCTCATTAGGAGAAAAGTTTAGACAGGTGTCACGATGCGAATGAAAGCTTCTTAAGGAAGTCTCTATTAGACTTATCTAGTCTGGGATTAAAAATTATATTTTTCTAGCTAAAAAATATTTTAAAAAATCAAAAATAGTTTTTAAGCATTTGACTTAAATGTTCAAATTCAAATAACTTTATTGTTCCAATAAATTGTGACTATTTTCAATGAATTGATTTTCTTAATTTATTTCTTTTAAAATGTTTTAATTGATTTATTCCAACTCCCAAAAAACCATAAATCTAAGTTAATTCCAACCTACCATGACATCCAATAAAATAATATATATTTTCTTATATTCTTTTTTCTTTATTTTCAATTCCGATACCACATTCGTTTCTACTTTCTTCCATAATCATACGTATATATTCCCAAAATACTTTCTGACTTCTTTCTCCATTCAACCACTTGAAATCCTTTCTAATTCTTCGTTCCATCATCTTTCATTTTCTCCCCCAAAATACCAAGCCTACAACCTTCTTTCTTCATGATAATATGATAGATATATTGCAAAAAATGGTCAACTTAAACAACGAAAAGATGAGAAGTAAATCAAATAGATTCTCAAAAGAGAAGAATAAATATATCAAAATAAATGTATATTCTAGAAGTGATTTACTTGCATGCCAAAAGAGGAGAAACAAATCAAATAGATTTTTAAGTGAAAACAAAAAAATGATATGATTGATTATATATTTTCTATGATTGATAATATATTTTCTAAAATTGGTTAATTTTTATAGGAAAAGGAAAAATAAAATAAAATATATTTTAAGTAGAGAAGACAAAAACAATATGAAAGATAATTATATTTTCTAAAAATGATTAACTTGCACGAAGAAAAAAGAAGAAACAAATAAAAAATTCAAAATAGTATAAATAGTAATATCATAACTAAATATATTTTTTAAAAATGGTTAGCTTTCACGGGAAAAAGAGGTGACGTAAATCAAATAAATTTTCAATAGAGAATAAAAATAATAATATGATAGATAAATATATTTACTAAAAATGGTTAATTTGTGTTGGAAGAGAGGTGAAATAAATCAAATAAAATGATAGGCAAATATATTTGTGAGGACCAAATAAAAATGATTATCTCACGCTACTATTGTATTTATGGATGTCTAAATTATTTTTTAGGTAATATTATTATCCTTGAATTAAATATTGATGTCTGTAGTTCATATTTATATCATCTCATTGTTTATGAGTGTGCTTGCAGGTTCTCATTAAAAGTTGATGTTTGGATACTCAATGGAAGTACTCAATATGCTTATCGATTTACATGTGTCTTTTTTAGTTTGAACTTTGGAAGTATTAGAGATCAAGTTTATAATTGGAATAGAGAGAATTAAATAATAATTTACATTATTTGTATTTACTTTCGGTTTAGCGTTTGATATTGAAGATTGAACAATTATTTATGCAAGAAAAATTATAACCAGATCTTTTCTAGATTTTTAGATTTTAGATTAATATGTTTTCTATAAATTGTTAACTTACAATAGAAAATGAGGAAAAACAAATCAAATAGATTTTCAAAAGATAATACAAAATAATATGGCAGGGCATTATATTTTCTAAAAAATAATTAACTTGCAAAGAAAAAGAAGTGAAGCAAATCAAATAGTTTTTTATGATATAATAATATGATAAATATAACAATGAAAAGATGAGAAATAAATCAAATAAATTCTCAAAAGAGAAGAATAAACATGTCAAAATAAATGTATTTTCTAGAAGTGATTTATTCGCATGTGAAAAGAGAAGAAACAAATCAAATAGATTTTGAAGCGAAAAAAAAAATGATATGATTGATAATATATTTTCTAAAATTGGTTAATTTTTATAGGAAAAGGAAAATTAAAATCTAATATATTTTAAGGAGAGAAGACAAAAACAATATGAAAGATAATTATATTTTCTAAAAATGATTAACTTGCACGAAGAAAAAAGAAGAAACAAATAAAAAAATTCAAAATAGAATAAATAGTGATATAATAGATAAATACATTTTTTAAAAATGGTTAACTTTCACGGGGAAAAGAGGTGAAATAAATCAAATAGATTTTCAACACAGAATAAAAAAATAATACGATAGATAAATATATTTGCTAAAAATGGTTAATTTGCATTTTAGCATGTTTGTCTCTTCTTTGACATGATCTTTTTCCTTGCACAATGATTCAAGTATGTCCTCCTTTGGGTTTTGCTTTGCCTCGTCTTGCTTTCTATATACACTTTTATCTACACTATCATTGTTAACAAGATAAATAGTATCAAGCATATTCATTATATCCTTTGCACAAGAGCAATCCTTAATTCTAGCATATGCTTCATCATTCAAACTATTTCTAAAAATTCGCATTGCTTTAATATTTAAGGAAATTTTTTTTTTTATCAAATTCATTCTATTGTGATTTGGGTTTGGAAATGAAACCATTAAGCCCAATTTCTCACAAATCAAAATCTATTGCTTGCATAAATATTCCTATCCTATCATTCCAATCACTAAGCCAGATTTGGGTTTTAAAAGCGCACACTTAATAACAACTTTGACAGAGGCGTTCTGAGAAACTGTGAGAAAGTATTTTATAGCGTTGACCAATAGAAATACTACTAAATTATAATCCTTTAATAGCAGTTCATCGAGAAAATGATATCTCTACCCCCAGGGCCGTGTAATGCACAAGGCCATTAAGGCCCCAGCCTTAGGCCCCAATTTTTTTTTTTTAACTTTTTAGTATATGATATTATTAATTAGTATCTTAAGGATATTGTTTAAGGAATATAAATAAGATAAGTATTCAATAAAAACTAAATATATTAATTCTCAATGTATTGATTACACCACTTTTCATGTAAACTTACCTATTTAGGTTCCTTCAATAATGCTCTTAGGGGACTCGTTAGCATTTGTCTTTAGAAATTATAAAATTTTAGTATTTTCACTTCAATATTTTTTTCATCTCTCATTGCAATTATCTCTCTTTTTTTTATTCACCTTCATATATTTTTTTTTGAAGAGACCTTCATATTCTTTTTAACATTAGAATATTGTAGAAGTATTCAATTATATCGAAACATTAGATTCTTTTCCAATTGTTTATGTTACTTATAGAATATTATTGACAATACCTGTAACGATTGCTATAGTTGAAATAAGTTTTATCAAAATTAAAATTACTTAAATTATATCTAAGATCAACAATGTTGCAAGATAGATATAGATTATTCATTTTATTTATTGAGAGTGAAATGTTAGAATTAATTGATTATAAAAAAAAATATGCTCACTTGAATACAAAACTTTGATATTTTAAAAAACTAGAAGATTAATATAAAAATTAATAATTTATATAATATTAAATTTCTTTAAAAGTTTTGCCTTAGACCTTAGAATTCCTTTACACGGCCCTGTCTACCCCATAACATATTTTGGAAGGAAAAAAAAAAGTTATTTACTCCATGCACTATTAATAATGCGTAACCTGAGAAGCGCTATCATTATAGACAATTTTAATAGTGTTTATTGGGACAAACGCTATGGAAGTTGTAACTATGATAGCGCTTGAATGGAGAAACATTATCTTTTCCTCGAATTACAACTACACTTTCTAGGTGACCAATTCTCTGCTCGCAGTCGTTGGCCGTTGGCACAGTTCATGGAACTAGTGGAAGTACAATAAACTCTCTACACAAAAGGCCCGATATTCAACCTTCAATGCATAAAAAACTTTCTCTAATCAATTTCGTCTTAATAGCTATTGAACAAATGCTCTGAAACCTAAACCAACTTCTCCTATAAATAACCCTCTTATGTGTTCTTATCCCACACTTCAAATTTTCTAAAATCTCCTCATGTATTCTTCTGTGTTCTTAATTATCATTTCAGAAGAGGACGATACTCTCATATCTTTTTGTTATGTGTCATGACTGATGTCTAAAAGAGGCCAATCCTAAGTGTTTAGAAAGGTGAGAAAGGAAAAAAAAAGGAAAATTTGAAAAAGAAGGTGCAACGAAAAACATTCAAGGTAGATGATATCACTCTGATACCATGTTTGGAAACATGGTAGAGCTTAAGAAGAAGAATATTTGAGAGAGAAAATGAATATTCTGAGAATTGTTGAATGACATGAGGAAACTTACTACAATGAGTGTACAATAATCCTTTTATACAATGACAATCAAACTAACTCTAATAATAATTAAAGGCTTAAATGAGTTTTTGGTCCCTGAAAAGTTCCCGTTTTTTTATTTTAGTCCTCTTACTTTTTTTTCATAGGTTTTCATCCTTACTTTTTCCAAAGTTTAGGAATTAGTCCCCGCCATCATCTCCCCTCCGTTATATGCTGACGTGGCTAACGGAGGCCACGTCAGTAAAGCCACGTCATCCACATGGCTTTAAGTTTGTCACATCATCAGGGACTATTTCCAAAAAAATTGCAAATATAGGGACTAAAACCAAAATTTGTGAACTTTGGAGGGACTAAAAACTTATTTTAACAAAAAAACTATTTTCCAGCCATTTTTCACACCAAGTCGTACATGGACATGAAACTACCTCGATATCCCTGAATATTCTCTTAAAGCTATTTTAAGAAACTTATACTCAGTTTCCTCGTCTAGCTATACTTAGGACAATTCTGCAAGCTAGAATAGACGAGTTAATCCTTTAACACAATTTTACCATACAAATTTAACCTTTTTGTTAACATCAAAACTTAAGAGATTGTTTAACCAAAACCACTTTGGTTCCAACAAAATATATGATTTGTTTCTATTTTCTAGCCAAGTTTTGTCATGGTTTAAATTGTCAAATTCCTTCATCTGGTATGATTTTTAGATACCGAACTAATTTCCTTTTCCTGCAAGACTTGCTATGAAATTTAGCAAGCAAATAAAAACAAATTCATACATTATGGACCACAAGGTTAAAATTGCTAAATTCCTTCATTTTGTATGATATATTTAGTACTGAAGGGTACTGAGGTAATTTCTTTTTTTTGTCTGACTTGCTCCAATATTTGGCTAGAAAATAGAAAGAAATCATATATTAGGGCTACAAGTTTCAAATCGACAAATCCCTTCATCTGGTATGATTTCTAGTACTCAAGGGTATCAAGGTAATTTCTTATTCCAGATTGATTGCTCTGAGAATAGTTTTTTTTGTTAAAATAAGTTTTTAGTCCTTCCAAAATTCACAAATTTTGGTTTTAGTCCCTGTATTTTCAATTTTTTTTGGAAATAGTCCCTGCTGACGTGGCAAACTTAACGCCACGTGGATGACGTGACATTGCTGATGTGGCATTCCGTTAGCCACGTCAGCAGAAAACGGAACAGGTTGACGGTGGGGACTAATTCCTAAACTTTGGAAAAAGTGGGGATGAAAACCAATAAAAAAAAAAAGAGGACTATAACAAAAAAATCGGAACATTTCAGGGACCAAAAGTTTATATTAAAACACCTTTCTTTTCACGGCATGGCATTGGCAGTATATACTCTCATTTCTCAGCCTCCTTATCTTGTTCAGAAATGTTTTTTGGACAATCCACTCTGACAACTATACGGGACAACCCGTATAGTTGCACAGTATAGCGTTATTGTGCTACACTATAGCGCTATACTGTTCACTTTTTTTTAAAAAATAAATTTTGAAATTTAAAAAAAAATGCATTTTTTTTTGTTCTAACATTTTTTAAGTATGTGCAAATATCTGGTTAATCAGGTACAAATATCTGGTGAATTCAGTTCATTATCTGGTTAATGGGTTTTTTTTTTAGAAATAAAATTTTGGTTAAGTATGTGCAGATATCTGGTGAATCAGGTACAAATATCTGGTGAATTCGGTTCATTATCTGGTTAATGGGTTTTTTTTACAAATAAAATTTTTGGTTAAGTAAGTACAAATATCTGGTTAATCAGGTACAAATATCCGGTGAATCATGTTCATTATCTGGTTAATGGGTTTTTTTTACAAATAAAATTTTTGGTTAAGTAAGTACAAATATCTGGTTAATCAGGTACAAATATCCGGTGAATCATGTTCATTATCTGGTTAATGGGTTTTTTTGAAAAATAAAAATTTTGGTTAAGTATGTACAAATATCTGGTTAATCTGGTACAAATATCTTGTGAATTCAGTTCATTATCTGGTTAATGGGTTTTTTTGATAAATAAAATTTTGGTTAAGTATGTGCAAATATCTGGTTAATCGGGTACAAATATCTGGTGAATTCGGTTCATTATCTGGTTAATGGGTTTTGTTGAGAAATAAAATTTTTGGTTAAGTATGTGCAAATATCTGGTTAATCGGATGCAAATATCTGGTGAATTCGGTTCATTATCTGGTTAATGGGTTTTGTTGAGAAATTTTTTTGATTAAGTATGTGCAAATATCTGATTAATCAGGTACAAATATCTGATTAATTCCGTTCATTATCTGGTTAATAGGTCTTTTTGAGAAAATAAAATTTTTATTTTTTTTAAAAAAAAGTCAAAATTTGGAAAAAAAAAACAAAAAAACTAGAGTAGCGCTACAGAGCGCTACAGTAGCAAGTTGTCCAGGTTGCCCCGTATTTGGGTTGTCCAAATAACAGCTCTGTATCTTGTTCCATCCGTGTTCTACTTTCATGTGGTGCCTTTAAGGTTCCGTTTGCTTTAGATTTTGATAGAATTGATTTTGAAAGAATTGATTTTGGAAGAATTAATTTTAAAAAATTGAGTTTGAAAAAATTGATTTATGTTTGGGAATGATATTTTAAAAGTCAGTTTAGAAAAATTGATTTTGTTTGGATGATAAAGTAAAATCACTTTTGAGGTGTAAATATGTAGAATTTTGTGGGTCCTACATCCAGAATCAATTATTCTCAACGGAAAAGCTAAAATTTTTTGCTTCCACAAAACTCAGTTTTGACCCATCAGGAATCAATTATTTCCAACGGAGTTTCGTAAACAAACGCATGAACAATACCCAAATATATGAACAGTAATCCCAAACGGAAAAAAAGTGCCGTTTGTGTTAGGAATAATCCTAGCCAAACGGGCACTAAGTCATCCATTTTTTTTTGTTTGACCAATTATAAGTGCCATTATAATTGCCCAAAACAAATTGCTGAGGTAAGACTTTGTGTAATAAAAAAACAGAGTGATATTACCGATGACCTTGGAAACTTCTGCATCTGCCTTGCAAGAAGTGCAAAATTCCAAAAATTGGATAACTAGCACCTATGCATGTGCAATCACTCTGCTATTTGTCTGACCAAGCATGCATTTTTTACTTCTCTTTCTTCCCTACGTTATAACATTTGAGAATTATATATTTTCCTAACAGTATTATAATTCTTTTGATTATCTGCAGATTTTTTTACGAATTTTGTTCAAAAATTCGTAAAAAATAAATTTCATACTAATTTTTTTACAGATTTCTATATCTAGATAATACATTCGTTGATAATTTTTTTCTATGAATTTTAAAATTCATAGGAAATTTCCAATAAATTTTCTTGCAAAAAATTTAAATCCACAGTAAATGTCTAAATTTTATACAAATTTAAATCTACATGGCAAAACACCTTATTTTTGAAAAAATTACATCAAAATTTACAAGAAATTCCTACGTATCTAAGAAGGGAATCAAAGCTAACGTAGTTCTTTATTCCATCTTAGGTGTCTTCCCCCTTTGGGGTTGTCTTCTATTTATAATCATCTTTGTAACTTACTGATAAGATACTTTATTTTGATAAGACTTATCTCTTGCTAGTTAGGTTTAGATATAAGTGTTATCTTATATATTTTAATGACAATGATCATTATCTGTTTATATTAATCTTTAGTTAAATCAGTTATATTGGTTAAAGATATTTATCTTGATCCATATGTTATATGTACTAATCTGTTAATAAGCTCGGCAATCGATCTAAAGATCTCGACCGATACACAGTACATAACGCTAGTTCTATTGAATCATTCCAAGCCCTATTAGGTATATGCATCAATGGTTGGCAGAAAGGAAAGTGGGAAAAGGAAAGTGGTGAGTATGAATGACTATAGGTAGAATAGGTAGGTCTGGTACTATAGTATCCATATATATCCGCATGGTTATGAATTTTAATACTGTACCTATATTTTTGTTAGGTACTTGTAATTATTATGAAAAAGGGTTTAAATGTTTCTCTCCCTGTGAGAAGTGGTGTTATCTCTCCCTGTGAGATGCCGTGAGTTTATTCTCTCCCTATGAGAAGTGGTATCTTCTTTCTTTTTTGTTCTTTCCTTTGACAACTCGTTACGATGGTGGACGTAAGGATGAGGGGATTTTTCTTTTCTTTCTTTCTGTTTTGCTTTGCTTGTGGATATCTAGACCATGAATAGCAAAAGTGTGATGTTCTGTTTGCATTGGAGGTTGATGATGGTGTTCGGGGTTGTAGTGTGGAATTACGTGCTGAGCCGTGGCGGAAGGGAAGTGATGGCGGACGGTGGCTGAGGGAGGAGAGAGAGATGAACCAAAACACTGACAGTCAACCAGAGTCCATGAGCACAAATCAAGGAGGCCATTTTGAAGATAGCATTAATAGCTATAATAAAGGATTTCATGATTCTAGAGCAGCATCCCTTACTAATGATAAGGCAATGTGCATGCAAGAGAATAGGGATTTGATTGCTATCAATACTGTGGGTCCAGGAATGATTTGTGAATCCATGAGCACAAATCAAGGAGGCCGTTTTGAAGATAGCATTAATAGCTATAACAAAGGATTTCATGATTCTGGAGCAGCATCTGTTACTAATGATAAGGCAACGTGCATGCAAGAGAATAGGGATTTGATTGCTATCAATATTGTAGGTCCAGCAATGATTTGTGAAAATAATAGCTATATCAATAAGGAGCCGCAAGATATGGGGATCGTTTCGCTGATTGAAAAGAAACGTAGAAGATTTGAAGTTGTTGACTATACGCATGGAATAGCTGGCACAAGTGTTGCACCTAGTGGTAAGCAAAAGGAGCATTTTTTTATTGGCAGGCATTGGTTCCCAGGCCTGCTAGAAGTTGGAACTGCCAAGGGCTGGGTAACCTGCGTGCAGTTCCTATCTATAAATACACCGTTCGGTGTTATTGGTCCTATGCGTTTTATCATTTTTTTCTTTTTACTTTTGGAATTTTTAGTTTATGCAAATAAAGTTGAGGACAATTGGTTGTGCATTGAGCCTTTCTTACAGGTAGTTCGAAGCATCGACTTCGGTCTCACTTTAAGTGATGAAGGAGGATATTTCTTCAAAGCTAAATTTTATAGTTACTCGCCCAGAATCCATGTGCAAAAAGAGGAAGTCCTAGGTCTCCTTCAAGAGGACCAAGCTAATTATAGGGCTGATATTTCAAATTGTAGGAGTCTTCTATCATCATATGTTAACAACTCTTCGATAGAGTTTGATAGGAGGAAAGTCCATGTAGTTGCTTACTCTTTGTTAGGGGTGACTACATATATTACTATTCTCCAAATTTGTAATGATGTTACCGGATGTATTGCGTTCTCCATTATTAATGAAATTGCTTAACTTTTCTTTTGTCAAAACAAAAAAAGGTACTCGTATTTATTGTCCGAACTTTAATTAAATATAAAAAATCAATCAATAAAAAATAACAGTGATTAACAATATAACTGTAACTCAATTGAAAACTATTCAAAGAGCATTTAAACCTAATTAATTAATCATAAACATTACAAACACTACAAGAAAAATTACCTTAAGAGATTGAGAGAATATGTTCGCTAAAGTGAGAACATTGGTCGCTAAATATTAGTAATAGAATTAGAGACCGATTCATTGTAGTCACTAAATCATTAGTCACTTATATGTAGCTACTGATTTAGCGAACAATTTTTCAGAGACTGGTTTAGAGAAAGATTTCATAGACGAATATAAAGACCAATTTTATTGATTTAGAGACCAATATCAAAAAATAACTTTAATATCCATACCCACATGAGTATCCATACCCACATGGCTCATGAGAGTGTCATAGGATAGAAAAGGAAAAGGAAAGAAAGATAGCTAGGTTTAGATCACTTTTTTTTTTAATTTAATAATGCGCAACACGAATATGACGAGTGTGCGTGTGCGGATATGAAAAAAGATGGATACTAAAATTCCCACATTTATCCCTATTAATTTTTGCAGGTATTAATTCTCTTTCATAGTTTACCGATGAAAAAGAAATAAGTTAACAGGGGAGACGAAATTTAATATTCTAATTTTATTCACATTCTTTAGTAATAATTTGATGATTTATAAGTTTTGGAAATTAATAAAGCAATTCGATATTTATTATGATTTAAGGGATTTATGATATATATATATAGTTTTTTTTTGTTACATATATTTTTAGTTTTTATTAAACAAATAAAATTTTTACATTTTTTATATGAAATAACACCAAATAAAGAGAGTAATTACTGATATATTTTTTCCTAACATTTTTCTTTATTAATTTTTTTTTCCCTCTAAGCGAAAGAGAGACCCTCAATACCAACTCACCCATTTCCCAGGTCTCACTTTCTCATCGTCTCTGTCTCACATAGCCCTTTCCCCAGGGGTGAGCATCGGGCGGGTTCGGGCGGGTTCGGGCGAGATATTCGGGTTCGGGCGGATTCAATGCAAGAAAAATTAAACCCATTTCCGCCCGTTACATACAACGGGTTAGGCGGGTGCGGGTTGGGCGGGTGGGCGGGTGGATTCGTTCGGGTCCATGATTATTTTATTATTTTATTTATTATTTAAAAAAATTAAAAAGAAAAAAGAAAAAAATGCAAGACCAAGAGGTCAAGAACAGAGTCAGAGCAACTGAGCAACATCAGAGACTGAGAGACAGACGGGAACGCTTCACATCAGATTCAGTCGAACAGATCTGAGGAAGACCCGCCGCCGTCGATCGCCGCATCCCTGTAGCCGTGGTTCGCCGCTCACTCCGCTCTCTCTCGGTCTCTCCGCTCCGCCCCCCGACTACCTCCCGGCTACGGCTTCAGATCTGTGTCGTAGCACGAGTGCCGCCTCTCGTCTGCCGCGGGAGCACCGCCTCACGTCTGCCGCGCGAGAGCTCCTAGCGTCTGTCGCGCCTCAAGATCTAGGGGAAGAGAGCTCCGGCGACCGGCGGCGTCTGGGGAAGGAGAAGACCACCCCACGAGTCAGATTTGTCACAGATCTGGACATCTCGTGGTCGCGCGGGTTGGGGGAAGGAGAAGACCACCGGCAAGGGAGGGAGGAGGTGCGGTTCTGGGTGGTGGTTGTCAGGGAGGAGGTGAGGGAGCTGGTGATTTGGGGTTGGGACATGGTGACTTGGTGGTGTGGGTCTGTGCTATGGAACGAGGGGAACGAGGAGAATATGAAATTTTCAAAATTTTCCATAGTGTTCGGTCGGGTTCGGTTACCGATGGGTTGCATTATACGAAACCGAACCCGACCGATGGAACCCATTCTTATCCTATTTTTTTACCCGATCAACCCGCCGTCCCGACCAAACCCACCCATTTCAAAAAAATTACAATCCGTTAGCTCGGGTTTGGACGGGTCACGGGTTGATGATCAGCCCTACCTTTCCCTAGTTTCCACTCTCTTCCCAGGCCTATTTAATGGCGCACCAGTGCACTTAACTTTTGACCTGCTATGGCAAGTTAGTTTTGTACTATTTAATAAATTAACAGGTTGTAAGGTGTTATTTGCAAATAGTACATTCTTTAGCTATCTGCACTCCATGTCTTTTTTTTTTTTTTGCTTTATTTGATTTTAACCCCAAATCCTTTTTTTTTTAACCATGATATACACATAGGTACGAAGTATCCATCACCGTTAGCAGTGACTAATCTCCGTCGGGAAACCTGTCGGACACACAAGGTGAGTTCTCCCCACCTAATCAGGTTTTCTCTATACACAAGAGTCAGAATTCGAACCTCCTGACCACTTGCTTAAGGTGTCCAAGTCATTTACCACTTGAACCAACCACATGTTGGTAAATCGATTTTTATTTAATATTTTTTTAGTTAGCTTCTCATTCAATCCTCTTTTATTTTTAATACAAACTTTATTACTTTCATGTCATTCAATCCATGTCTTTGAAACCAGATCTGCGAGGGAGCCTACCGCAAAACACATACCTTCAGCGAGGTCGGTGATACTATCATGCACTGCAGCCTCAAATAGCAGGAGAACCACAAGCTGTAAAGAACAACTCCATGTTTGCAACCTTTTGAAAGTTACATCCCAGGAACATAGAAATCAACACAACTCTTAAATATCTCTCGCGAACGCAGGTACTTTTCTCTCCCCGATAGCAACAAATTAAGTAAGAAACAAATTAAGTTCATGTAAAAAAAAAAATTTGAAGTAAACCTAAACCCTAAACGTCCATCCATGATGTGAATTTGAAAAACAACCCCATATGTGCATCTAAGTTGAAAATCAAATTGCAAAGAATACTCCTTTCAAAAGCAACCCCATGTTTGAAGCAGATAACATGAGCGAATTCTAAGCCAAAATGGAAAAAAATCCATACTTCAAAGCAAACACCATGAAAAAAGCGATAAGGCGGCTTGGGTTCCTTAATGTAGTCCTGGGTTCGATCCCTGGATTCGTGTGTATGAAAAAAAATCTTTGGGAGGGGTCGTTCGTTTAGACGAGTCACAATATCCAGGGAGATTAGTCTCTCACATATCGGATGGAAGAACACTCTGGGAAACCAAGAAAATGCCATGAACAAGGCATAAACTAACACATGGATTGTTACAACTAATTTACCAAAAGAATGAAGCATCAACATGTAAATATCTGGTGGACTGAAAATTAAATATGTAATTTTATTTTAGGGACTTATAAATAAATTTTATATTTTATAACTTCCTCTTTTATAAAATATAAAAAGGATTTATAATTAAATCTTAACTAAAAATATTTACCAGTTTAGCAAGTTACAAATACTCATATTTTAACCATTGATTGTATTTTCGAGATGATCAAATGGTTAGAAATAAGGTGTACCGAGTGCACCATAAAATGCGTACTCTTCCCATGATAGAGATTCATGCCTTATTTTGTTGTATCATTTCCTGTCCTACTAATAATATATTATCACATAAATTAAAATTTTATATAATATTAAAAATATAAAATATGTGATAATATATTATTGGTGAGAAGGTGAAGTGGTACACCGAAATGAATCAGGTCATTCCTATTTCTCTTCCCAACCTTTATCCGGCCAGGTCCAACTCTTGCCAGCGAAGGGTGGGAGACAATTTTCTTTACCATTTGTTTTTTGTTTATCATATATATGAACAAAAACCGCAGAGAATCTCGGCATCATTCCCTATAAATTCCAGACCCACATAATACCAACATCACCACCCTCTCTCACTCTCACTCCTTAGAACAATGGCATTAGTCCTTCTCTTACTCCTAGCAACCTCCTTCACAGTGTTTGCTGAAGAGCTTGAGACTCTTCCACCCACTTCTCCACTTCATCCCCCAACTCATTCTCCTATTCACCCACCACATCACCACTACCACCACCACCACCCACCAGCTCCTGCTCCTTCTCCAGCTAAACCCCATCCTCCTGCCCATTCCCCAGCTAAGCCCCCTACACCTGTTAAGCCACCAGTCCCACTCCACCCTTCTCCTCCTCCTCCTTCTCACCCACCAATGCATCCCTTACATAGAACATTTGTAGCTGTTCAAGGTGTTGTTTATGCCAAGTCCTGCAAGTATGCTGGGGTTGACACCCTCTTGGGAGCCACACCTGTACTTGGTTTGTCTCAACCCCTCCATACCTCTCCCACTTTGTTTCTCTTTCTGCTTGAAATAAATAGTCTCTTTACCCTGTTAAGCATTATGTTCAATCAAAGTGCTTTTTTCAACTCTTCCACTTTATATAAACTTAAGTTCTTTTTCTCTTTTTGTTCTATGCTGTTTCTATATCACTCTGCATTTAACTTTTTATTAATGCTAGTGTACTTAAAAGCTACATACATAAATTAGTTTCATTCCACTTTTATCATTGTTTATATTTCATTTTATTTTATTTTATTTTATTTCTCCTTCAAATATTTTGGCTTGCATGTAAATTGATCTACAATTTTTTCTTGTTTAGGTAGTACACGATTTGTCCCCACACTTCTAAATATGAGATTAATCTTGGTTGGTGCTCAAAAAGTGTGTTTTATACAATATTTTTAGACAAAATTAAAGATAATATTTGATTTACTTGTAAGTGAATATCAAAATATTACGTCTTTCGAGATAAAATAGAGAGATGTATACAAATAAAAATCATTATTTGAAATATTTAGATTTAGAGTAAATACTCAATTTGGTTTATGAAATTGTAAAGTGGTACAACCTGGTCCCTGACATTGTTGAAATTTCAAATTAGTCACTGAAATTGTAAAACGGTACTTAGTCCCTCCGTTGAAAATCATATCGACTAAGTTGATTTTAAGTTAGCAGTATCAGAGACTTAATTGATATTAAGTGAGTAAAATGAGGGACCAATTTGATACTAACTTATCATTCAGGGACGCTTTTAGAATAATTTCGATAATTTCAAGGACCAAATTGATACTACTTCACAATTTTAGGGACCAAATTGGTTATTTACTTTATTATACAAATAACATAACTAACCTTGCTCAAGCCCAGAAATACATTTTTTCCTTTCAATATTAATAATTCACACATATTTATATTATTTTATTAAATAAGAAAGTAAGAAAAATAATTTCCTAAAACATACTTTTTTCCAATGTATAATTTTTTAACAAGAAAAGTCTAATATATTTATTTATCAAAAAGAAAATGGTGGAGCTTCTACACACATTGAAGCAAGAAGCAAAACCTGCTTTGAACCTTTGACCAAAGTAGACTGTACATTCTTGTATTATCTATGATTGAAGAGGAAACAGTGCATGTGAGAGAGAGGGAAAGGGAAAGAGAGAAAAGGTAGTGTAGCAGCACAGAAGCTGTAAGCTAAAGATGCTTTTGTCGTTTTATTAAATCTGCATGGTTACTGAGAGTAGGACATATATTGTTGTTGGGACTTTTGCATCACTGAAATGACAACGTTACAATTAACTTTCTGAAATTATTATTATAGGTGCCATTGTGAAGCTTAAATGCAACAATACCAAATACAAGTTGGCCCAAACAGCCAAGACTGACAAGAATGGCTATTTCTTCGTTGAAGCTCCTAAGACCATCACCACCTATGGAGCTCACAAGTGCAACGTGGTTTTGGTCAGTGCACCCACTGGACTAAGGCCCTCTAATCTCCATGGTGGTGTCACCGGTGCTACCCTCAGGCCTGAGAAGCCATACGTGTCCCAGAAGCTCCCTTTCATGCTCTACACTGTTGGACCTCTTGCATTTGAGCCCAAATGCCCACATTAAAAGAATATTATAATAAATAATATTCTACTTATATGGGACTATGTTATTTGTATTTTTGCTTGTTTCCATTCTCTAGTGTTCCGTGGGATTAGAATCTGTTTATGCCCCTAAAGTTGTAGTCTTGTAGTTTACTTCTGAGTTTGAATCTTTATCATACAATAAAGATGGGCAGTAATAGATGGTTCTCGTAATAAATAATTTAAGGTAAAAAATGTTGTTTATGGATTTTGTTTAATTTGCTACCACTTCTAATTTATATTTGTGTTTTATCTTTTATGCCTAGCTAGAATCTTAGAAGTTTCTTAGACGAATATTTCCAGTGGCGCTATTTTCTTCGTGGTCAAAGGTGAAGGAAATAAAGAGAAACATAGCAGAGAAGTAAAACATGCAAAATATTTTAAAAAACTTTTAATTTGTCGTTTAAAAGCTTTTGTTTTAGTTTTGCCCGCGGTAGGAATGGGAGTATTACTTATTCTCATACTTGCGTTTTAAAAAAATTACTTGTAGCTAGATTTATATAGTGTGGGTAGTAATTTTAATACTCGTATCTTAATTGTTGGGAACCTAACTTATTACCTGCGCTTTAATTAAATAAAAAAATTTTGACTAGAAATATAATTATAACTCAATAACTCAATTGAAAACCTATTCATAGATCATCTAAATCTAATTATAAAACATTACAAACAAAACTATTTAACTAAATTAAAGGTTTAAATAAGCTTTTAGTCCCTTAAAAGTTCATCAATTTTGGTTTAAGTCCTTGTAAAAAAAATTCTTAGGATTTCGTCCCTATATTTTCGAAAGTTTTGTAAATAGTCCCTATTGTTACCCCTGAATAGTAAAAACCATACTAGATGAAAAAATTTGTCAATTATAACCCTACGGCCCTAATGTATGATTTTATTTATACTTTCTAGCCAAATTTTGGAGCAAGTCGGACAAGAACGAGAAATTACCTCGATACCCCCTGAGTACTAGATATCATACAAAATGAAGGAATTTAGCAATTTTAAGCTTATTCCCTAATGTATGATTTTGTTTTTATTTTATGGCCAAATTTTACAGCAAGTCGGACAGTAAAATAAAACTACCTCGATACCCATCAGTATTAGATAACGGAAAAAGATGATGGTAGGGACTATTTGCAATTTTTTTGAAATTATAGGGATGAAAACCTAATAAAATATTTCACAGGGACCAAAACCAAATTTGATAAACTTTGTAGGGACCAAAAACTTATTTAAACCTAAATTAAAATACAATATAATAAGATTATCAAATATAGGTTAAGGTTATGGTGCACTACCCACATGGTGCGCCACCCATTATACCACTCACATGTCAAGAGCTTTATCAATCCTTTTGTATACGTGGCCATTTGACTTTTTGGGTTTGAAATTTTGATCAACCCATGTGACAATTTCATTGGCCCAAAACTTGTCACATGGGTGGTGTAGTGAGTGGTGCACCTTAGCTCAAACCTCAAATATAATGCATAATATTAAGTTGAACATTGAGAAAATGTTATAATATACTTCCAAAACAACTAATTCATAAACTTGCAAGTCTTAAGTTGATACTCTCCAAAACTTGCTAAAAATAATATATTACACTAATTAGTTGTACTAGTAAAGTCATAATTAATTACACGAATTGTTAGGTTATTTTACTTCATCATTAAAAATAGAGACTCCAAAAGACTAAAAAGGTAATTCAAGAACACATAATAACTTACCAAGTATTATTTTCTACCACAATCAGAGAACTCATGCATCATAATAGAAGAGGAGAACTTAATATTTTATTCACTCAAATCCTTGATACATACGAAACCAACGTACAAAGCATATTAGAACCATATATAGTGATGATGGTTTTTGACCGCCTCAAGTTTTGATGTTAACAAAATTATAAAATTAAGTTGAACAATGCATGTTTCATTAGTGCAGGAAGCACTTGTAACATCGTGTTAAAATTGTCTTATAACGTCGGTTTCGAAGGCAACGTTATTTTAGTCGATGTTACAAGTTTATCTTTTAATGTCGGTTTTTAACCGCTAAAATTCATAGATACACACAGAAGCATCCAGATGCATACATACAACCCTAAGATCATCCAGAATTCAGACAAAATGGCAGAATCAATATATATATATATATATATATATATATATACACACACACACACATCTTACAACAAGAAATCATATATACAACCAAAATTGATCAAGCTAACTAAGTCATGATCTATTACATACACAAATTAATAATATATATTTAAGTACCTAAAACATATATCTATGCATCGGGCTCTACGTCTATATCGACACTTCCACAAGTCTGTGAATTCTGCCAAAGTCATGCTAGATTGATTGCGGTCGAAAGCCTGCACAAGTTCAAATAAATTCAACATTAATTAAATTAAGTCATCAACAAAAACAAAATATAATTAATTAACATGGATACCTAAAAATAAATAAATAAAATCATGTATAAAATAAAATAAAATAAAATAAAATAAAATAACTTACACTACGGTCAAGTTTAGATCAATATTCCTTCATTATGATCATCACGAGTGGCAAGTAGATCGTCCACTACATTTTCCTCTATGAAAGCAGGCATCCATGATGAGAAAGAAGGAGTCTCATGTATATCAAGAGTTGAATCTTGATTTTTTATCACTACCATTATGCATGCTTTTTCCTTGGAAAACCACTGACCACCTTTTGTTAGAAGGATCATTGATATAAAACACTTGTTTTGCTTGTGAAGCCATCATGAAAGGTTCTTCCGTATGACTTAAGGTCTACCAATGTAAATCCTAATTCATCGGTTTGCACACCACTTTTACTGTCAACCCACATACATTTAAAAACTGCCACTGTAAATTTAGTGTAAACGACCTCCCAAATCTCTTTAATGACTCCAAAATAAGAGTCGGGTACCATAATGGAGTTTGTATCTTTTGAACTAGAGAAGTGCAGGACTCAGCCACGATCATAACCCAACTATTTTGCATGGTACTCTTCTCAACCTGGGACTTTGCATAAAAGGAAAACTTATGGATGTCGTAACCCTTCCAACATATGACATTAAAGTTAGGCCCACGTGCTAGCCATTTTAATGTATCAGAAGCAGTACTACCATCCTTCATAATTTCTTCTTTAAACTATTGTAAGAAAGACATGTTATGCTTGTTCAATAACCACTTTTCATTCATTCGAGAGTCTTCTTCCTTGACTTTCCTTTTGTGCTCACATAAGTAATGTTGAACTTCATCAGTGTTATTCAATATATACAAATGTGCTTGAAGCACTTCCTCCCGATCCTTGCCCGTAATAGTTTCACCTCGTGTACCCTTACCTGCACATCTTCCCTCATGACGAGACTTAGGAATCCCTATAGGTCCTGTTTCAGAAAGGTAGTCAAAACAAAACTCAATAACTTCTTTTGCAACGTACCTTTGAACAATAGATGCTTCTGGATGTTGTGGATTATTCACATACCCTTTCAAGATCTTCATGATCGCTCAACTGGGTATACCCACCTTAAATAAATAGGGCCACACAATCTCCCTCACTAGGTGAACAATTAAGTGAACAATGATGTCAAAAAATGAATGAGGAAAATACATCTCCAATTGGACCAAGATAATGGCAGCCTCTTTTTCTAACTCATCCAACTTCCCAGGATCAATAACTTTGCTACATATAGCATTGAAGAATAAGCACAACCTAGTTATGACATGTCTAACATTTCTAGGAGCACAATCACGAATAGCCACAGGTAGTAGTTGTTGCATCAAGATATGGCAATCATGAGACTTTAAGCCAACTAATTTCAGATCGCTCATTGAGACAAGCCTCTTGACATTTGAATAGTAACCCTATGGCATTTTGATGTCCTGTAGACACTCACAAAAACTCCTTCTCTCATTTTTTGACAAAGTATGACATGCTGGAGGAAAATATGTCCGCTTACCATCCTTTGACTGTGGAGCTAACTGCTCTCGTATACCCATCGCAACCAAATCTAGACGAGCATTACATCAATACAATGTCTAACATCAAGTTTGCACCAGTATGGAAGATCAAAGAATATAGACCTCTTCTTCCATATGTTTTCTCAATAGCCTTCTTTTGGGTCTTTCCGAAGATAACATTGATGTTCTTCACCCGTTGATAAACTTGTTCTCCATTTAAGGCCAGTGGAGCAGGTTTATTCTCCTGGCATCCGTTAAAAGCTTTTTTTCAATCTACGATATGGGTGATCATGTATAATAAATATCTGATGCCCAAGGTAAACTGTCTTCCTCCCAGTTGATAGGAGGAAAGTCCATGTAGTTGCTTACTCTTTGTTAGAGGTGGCTACATATATTATTATTCTCCAAATTTGTGATGATGTTACTGAATGTATTGCGTACTCCATTATTAATGAAATTACTTAACTTTTCTTTTGTCAAAACAAAAAAAGGTACTCGTATTTATTGTCCGAACTTTAATTAAATATAAAAAATCAATCAATAAAAAATAACAGTGATTAACAATATAACTGTACAGTCAAAAAAAAAAAAAACAATATAACTGTAACTCAATTGAAAACTATTCAATGAGCATTTATACCTAATTAATTAATTATAAAACATTACAAACACTACAAGAAAAATTACCTTAAGAGATTGAGAGAATCTGTTCGGTAAAATGAGAACATTGGTCGCTAAATATTAGTAATAGAATTAGAGACCGATTCATTGTAGTCACTAAATCATTGGTCGCTTATATGTAGCTACTGATTTAGCAAACGATTTTTCAGAGACGGGTTTAGAGAAAGATTTTATAGACGAATATAAAGACCAATTTTATCGATTTAAAGACCAATATCAAAAAATAACTTTAATATCCATACCCCCGCATGGCTGATTAGAGTGTCATAGGATAGAAAAGAAAAGATAGCTAGGTTTAGATCACTTTTTTTTTTTAAAAGAAAAAATTTAATAATGCGCAACAAGAATATGACGTGTGTGCATGTGCGGATATGAAGAAAGATGAATACTAAAATTCCTACACTTATCCCTATTAATTTTTGCAGGTATTAATTCTCTTTCATAGTTTATCGATGAAAAAGAAATAAGTTTACAGGGGAGACGAAATTTAATATTCTAATTTTATTCACATTCTTTAGTAATAATTTGATGATTTATAAGTTTTGGAAATTAATAAAGCAATTCGATATTTATTATGATTTAAGGGATTTATGATATATATATATATATATATATATATATATATATATAGTTTTTTTTTTGGTTAAATATATTTTTAGTTTTTATTAAACTAAATAATTTTTTTATATTTTTATATGAAATAACACCAAATAAAGAGAGTAATTACTGATATCTTTTTTCCTAACATTTTTCTTTATTATTATTTTTTACCTCTAAGCGAAAGAGAGACCCTCAATACCAACTCACCCATTTCCCAGTTCTCGCTTTCTCATCGTCTCTGTCTCACATAGCCCTTTCCCTAGTTTCCACTCTCTTCCCAGGCCAATTTTATGGCGCACCAGTGCACTTAACTTTTGACCTGCTATGGCAAGTGAGTTTTGTACTATTTAATGAATTAACAGGTTGTAAGGTGTTATTTTCAAATAGTACATTCTTTAGCTATCTGCACTTCATGCCTTTTTTTTTTTTGGCTTTATTTGATTTTAACCCCAAATCCATATATTTTTTTTTAACCATGACATAGGTACGAAGTATCCATCATCGTTAGCAGTGACTAATCTTCGTCGGGAAACCTGTCGGAGACACAAGGTGGGTTCTCCCCTCCCAATCAGGTTTTCTCCATATACAAGAGTCAGGATTTGAACCCCTCACTACTTGCTTAAGGTATCTAAGTACTTTATCACTTGAACCAACCACATGTTGGTAAATCGATTTTTGTTTAATATTTTTTTGTTAGCTTCTCATTCAGTCCTGTCTAAATATAAACTTTATTACTTTCATCTCATTCAATCCATGTCTTTGAAACCAGATCTGCGAGGGAGCCTGCCGCAAAACACATACCTTCAGCGAGGTCAGTGATACTATCATGCAGTGCAGCCTCAAATAGCAGGAGAACCATAAGCTGTAAAGAACAACTCCATGTTTGCAACCTTTTGAAAGAAACATCCCAGTAAACCTAAACCCAAAACGTCCAGCCATGATGTGAATTCGAAAAACAACCCCATGTGTGCATCTAAGTTGAAAATCAAATTGCGAAGAATACTCCTTTCAAAAGCAACCCCATGCGTGTATCTTCTTATACTTCATACCCATCGGACACAGTACCTTCTTCGCCTCATATTTATGATCAGGTAATGTGTTGCCTTCTGGAAGCATGTTCTGCAACAACTCAAGCAATTCAGTGAAGCTTTTATCACTCCACCCATTTCTCGCCTTCACACTGAACAATTTTAACACCGCCGACAATCGTGTATAAGTAGTGCACCTCGGATATAAAAGCTTCTCCGCATCACTGCACAAAGTATCATACACGTGTGCTCGCTGAAAAGACATTTGTCCAATATCAAGGATCATGTCCTCTAGTCGATCGTCCTCCATATCTATGTAAACTTCCTCACTCGGGACACACTTGACATGTTTAACAAGACATCACCATGCCATATCCATCTTGTATAATTCTTCCAAATCCCTTCACAAATAAGATGAGTATGTATTTCCTTAACTTCACATTTCCTCATATTCACACATTTGACACAAGGACAACAAAACTTTCCATTACTATCAGGAAAATTTCTTTGAGCAAATTCTAGAAACTCTTCCACTCTCTTCCAATACTCATCACTTGTGCGTCTACTAACCATCCAACTACGATCCATAGCTACGTTCTGTAAATATGCACACAACTACGATTAAGTTAAGGGGCTAAAATAAGATGGACTCTAATGATATTTCCTTGCATCAATGATCAATACATTTCACAGGGCGACATCTAAACCTAACAAACTATATTATCATCACTTTTGCAAATAAACAACCATCAGCATGAGCATGACCACTGATCACTTAAATATTCTAACAGCAAAACAACAGCCATAACAATAGTTTACAATTCATTTTATCAAGTAATCCAAGCAAACCATACAATAGTTCATGCAGTTTATCAAACAACTTATATGCCACAAAAAAAAAAAACCAAACTATAGTGTACTAGAGGCCAACTTCATTAAACCATTTGCCTCCTACTAAGATGATCATAAGGCAAAAAGAGTATCTATATGAAATACAAAATCAAAAGAGAGAAACAAAAATGCACAGAACAAACCACAAAAAATAATGAAACCCAAAAACCCTAGTCTTTAAGAGGATTAAGTGGCGTGAAAGGGAAAGAGAAGCTTACAAATGATGAAGAAGCAGCAACTGGAAAGAGTAGCTTATGAATGAGAAACAAAGCGTTGTCGAGGATGAAGTGGCGTGAGTGAGGGAGGACGAAGGAACAATGGTGGTCCTTCACGGTGGTGTGAGTGAGTGTTAGGGCGCGGGAGGACGAAGGAACAGGGGTTGCAAGAGAGACTTGATTGTTAGGTCGCGGGAGTGAATAGCTAGACTTGAGTTTTCATATGTTAATATAAAGACATATAACTTCGTTTGCTTGGCCAACCACTGTTACATGTCACTTGTAACAGTGACTGTGAAATAGCACAACCGTTGTTACAAGTTTTTCCCTCCACCAAGGCTTTTAAGAATTGCTCACTTGTAATAGCGGTTGTGTCACAACCGCTGTTACAAGTCACTTGTAACATCGGTTTTCATACAACCGCTGTTACAAGTAATGAACTGAATATTTATGATACTGCCACCGCTTTTTTTATAACATCGGTTTTAAATTAACCGATGTTATATCTAGTCGTTACAGGCATATTTTCCACTAGTGTTTGTTCAAGTTTGATATATAGTCCAATGCTTGTTGACGTTAAAGTCTATTACAAATGTCTATCGAACTTTGGCTAATTTGACAATGCAAAATGCTAAAAGGTACGAAGCCTTTTTTGTAAAACATCACACAGAGATATTTGCGCTACAGATGTAATATGCCTTTTGACCAGCAATTACTGTTTGACTTTTTCAACACTTCTCTATGATGGGTTTCCTGTTTTTGCCACTGTGCGAATTCGAACTAAATAGCACTCCTGTTTGATAAAAGGTCCACAAACATTATAATTTGTCTTTATTCGAATTGAACCCAGACGCATCTTTAAAACACTACAAAAAAAATTGCATTTTAGTAACCAAGCTTTTAGCGACCACACTTAATCGGTCGCTAAATATGGAATTTGGTCGTTAAATATAAAAATTCGGTAGCTAAATCAGTTGCTAAATGGTTTAGTAACCAATTTAGTGACCACCACACGGTTTAGTGACTAGCCAATCTGCTACCACATTCATTGGTCGCTAAATCGGTCGCTAAATGGTTTAACGACCGAATTTACGTAGTGGTCGTAAAATACCTTTTTTTTTTTTTTTGTAGTGAAATGGTTATGTTTTTATTATGCATCCATGTGACTTTCTTTGATTCCATCAGAGATCAATGGACACATTTATATGTTTAGCTTATCATACCGAGTGTCCAATTGAACTTCAAGTTCTATTCGTTATACTTCTGGACTGAGATATGTTTTAATACTCTTATATACGCGTCCAATGTTATGCTCTATCAAAAATTCTTTTGGACCGTCCATTTAGACTCTTTATGCAATCTGTCTTTTTAAATGTTTCATCCGATCCTGGTTTTGAATATCATATCATATGAAGCATTTGTGAGGTAAAGACAAATAAAGTGCAATTAGGTACGCATCGAGCCAATGAAATATAGTCACATTCTGGATATGCTTTCCTGAAACCCCAATTCCACGCCATCTCCAAACCTTTGAAAATTCCTCCAAGTTCTGCAGTGAAGGCCGAGCAATCCCCTGTATGACAGATGAATCCAACAATCGAGTGACCTTCGGCATTTCTGATCAGTCCGCCACTGAATTTTTTAATAACAGTGTAGTATATGTACTTATTAAAGATTAAAGACGTAGATTTTATCATTTTAGTAGTACACTTAACGTTATTGTCACTTTGTCAGGACAACTTGCTTTATTGTCAACTATATTTTTTAAGATCTTGGATCCTTATAATCTCTTAGAATTTAGCAACGGCAATAGTTGACCCCGTTTTATCGTAGCTTGTTTTGTTTTGTTTTGTTTATGGTTAATCGTAGTTACGCTTTTAAAAAATTTATTTTGAAATTAAACTATGTTATTTGTACAACTTTGTCGACACCTAAGTGACACTCACACTCATAATTGTTTACTATATATCTATTCTATCTTCTATCTCAAAATACAATATATCTTCATCCCGTTCACACTCACATCAATCTACAGTGTTTATACTGGTGTCCAAATACAACTGTAAAAAAAAAAAAATTAAGTGTTTGAATATTTTGAGCCCCTTTTCCTTTTAGGACAGAAGTCTACCCGTTCACATCACTGCTTCCTAATTTATACTGTCCATTTGATTATATTTCATCATATTTTAATTTTTCTATATATTTTTATTCTAATTTATTACATAAATAAATACGTAATACACATCACTTTAAATCAATATACACTTGATTTATCCATAGTCATGATATGGTTATCTCCAATTTACGTCAAGAAATTATAAATGGCAAAACATGTACGAGAGTAATGATTTATGTTTGCGATTAATCTTATCCTTCGTGGTTCGTGCAAGGAAAGAAGCTCGTATGGCAGACAAATCTAAAATCTTTCTTGCATATGCAGTAATTGTGGTGGACACAGTTCATATAATTTGTACACCTAACATTGATTTTATTATATGCTTCAGATCCAAACGGATCTGGTGCAGGGTCCCTGGTAGACTCTGTAATCCTATCTTGCAGCAGGCTTCCTCGATTCTCATAAACCATTGGATTCCTGAAGGGCTAGGAATTTTCTACCAAACCATAGATTGTGTGCCTCAGTGAATCCTGGAGATGTATATGACTATGGATTATGGTTTATGGACAAGGTTTTTGGGCTCTGGATGATTACAGATTTTAAGATGATCCTAATGACACATGCATTTGTGTACTCTAGTCAGTGATAAATGAAAAGGGCAATATCACCACGCTAAAATATGATTTTCTGGATCCCCCATAACCTAAATTATACGAGAGAATTTCATTATAATAAAGAGCTCGTCATGTTGTATGGTGATTACTAATTATCTTGTCATGTCCTATACTCAGTTTTGAAGTGTCTGCCTGCCATCATCACTCCTAATTTCTTTTACCCTTTGTTTGTATAAGGAGAGAAGTACGAGGGAAGAAATAGAAGAGAGAGAAGTAAAAAAAGGAGAGAAAATGAGTAAAAAATGAGGAGATTTTGATGTTGTTTGGATTGAAAGAGAAGGAAAAGAGAAAGAAAAGTTGAGTTTTCTCTCCACTCATTTGGTTGGGTAGAAAAGTAGAGAGAAATAAAATGAGTTTTTGTTGTAATGACAAATTTGCCCCTCATGATTTTTTTGATAAAATAATCATAAATGACCTTTTTTTTTATTGAGAATCATAGTGAAATTAAATTAATAAATTTTTTATTATCTTTATTTGTCAATTTTTTTTATCTTTAATAGATCAAAAAATATTAATTAAATTATTAAATTCGACCTTTATCAGTTTATAGCATAAGCTTCATCTTCTTCTTTTATTTTTTATAAAAAAAATAAAACAATTTAGTTGGCTAATTGCCAATCAAGTACCACCCACGATACTTCCACCACATAGAAATCCTTCCCATAGTATTAAGTACTTTCATAAGTTTTTTATCCTCTGTTTGAAATAGGAAAAGGGTAGCTCTCTCTGTTTTTTTTTTTTTTTTAATAAACAAAAGAAGTCTCCTCTGTACTAGGGAGAACCATCCTGCGCAAACTAACTCATAGTCGCAGCAGCCAACAACCACAAAAACGAACATGAAAATATACCTCTTACACGGCGATAGCGAACACGAAAACGGTGGCGGCGACGGCAACCTCGGTGGCAGCGACTTCAGTGGCGTGGTGATGTGGGTTGCTGGTGTTGTGGGGTTTGAGGGAGGAAGTCTGAAACAAACCCTTCATGAATAGAAGCAAATTATATAAAACGAATTTGATACATAATTAGGATTTAATTAGTATGTGTATTGTCAGTGTAAATTTTTTTTACACTGTCAACCAATCGTAAATTGACGTATCATAAAAAATATTTGACTCTTATCCTAACTTCTTTGAAAAGTCATCTAAACCATAATTTCTGATTAGTTTTTCATTATCGTGTCCTCACACGCCAGAGCAAAATGGTCTTGCTGAACGAAAACATCGACATGTCGTTGAAACAGGATTAACTTTACTTTTTCATGCCAATATTCCCTAAAAATTCTGGGGTGATGCTTTCTTAACCGCAGTTTATCTTATTAATCATCTACCTCTCTCATCCATTGGTAAGGAAATTCCATACTTTAAACTCTTTGGTAAACACCCTGATTACTCCGGACTAAGAATTTTTGGATGTCAATGTTTTCCGTATCTAAAGACTCAAGGATTACATAAATTTTCTAGAAAAACAGCTTCTTGTGTCTTTTTAGGATGTAGTCCACTTCATAAAGGATATCGTTGTCTTGACCCACACACTCATCGTGTTTATAATCACGTCATGTAGTGTTTAATGAAAATTATTTTCCTTATTTATCTCACACAAATTCCACACACTCACAATCTTTTGATTCATCTATTACTACTTTTCCTAACTCTGATGAATGGTTTTCAGGAAGTGTGAATGATACCTCATCACTTGACGATTCCTCAATTGTGCCCTCTCAACCTTTGGTCTTGGATCCGGTTGAACCCTCTTCACCTACCTCAATTTCACCAACATTACCATCCACCACTCCAAACATCATTAACCCCAACTTTGAGGGAAGCACTTCTTCACCACCCTCTCATTCATCTCCTTCACTGGTTGATTCACCTTCACTCAATAATGTACCCCCTTTGCCTACTATTCATGTTAACACTCTCCCTACAACTAGTCGACCAATTAGGGATAAACGCCCTCCACTTTATCTAAAAGACTATGATTGCTCAACTGTTAAAAACCCTTTAAGCTCCCATGATGCCCTTATCGTCTCCTTTGAAGAGCCCAAAACCTATAAATCTGCTCTCAAATACACAAATTGGATGACAGCCATGCAAGATGAAATTATGCCCTTCATCGCAACCACACTTGGTCACTCGTTCCTAGCCCACCCGATGCTAATGTTGTAGGTTCTAAATGGATCTTTCGAACTAAAATTAAAGACGATGGCACTATTGACAGGTTTAAAGCTCGCTTGGTAGCTAAAGGTTATGCACAAATTCCTGGCCTTGAGTTTGGGGAAACTTTCAGTCCAGTTGTTAAAGCTCCAACCATTCAAGTTATCCTCTCTTTGGCTATACGTTTCAAGTGGCCTCTCAAACAATTAGATGTGAAGAATGCCTTCTTGCATAGCACACTCAATGACCGTGTCTACATGGAACAACCACCCGGCTTTGTACATTCACAATTTCCTAATCATGTTTGTCTTCTCCACAAATCTCTTTATGGCCTCAAACAAGCACCTCGTGCCTGGTTTGCTAAATTATCTACTTGTCTTATTTTTATAGGTTTTAAATGTAGTAAGGCAGATTCATCACTTTTTATTTATCGTCATGACACTATCTTCACTCTTCTCCTTGTCTATGTAGATGATGTTATCATTACAGGCAACAGTTCAACCTTCATCTCTGACGTTACCCAATGTCTCAACAAGGAATTTGCTCTCAAAGACTTAGGCCAACTTCATTATTTCCTGGGACTTGAAGTTCGATATTTCTCTGGCGGTCTTATAATTTCTCAAACAAAATATGCATGAGATCTTCTAGCTAAAGCCAACATGCTTGAAGCCTCAAAGATCAACACTCCAATTACACCCAAAGCAGCCGAACTATCGGACGAAAATGACCCTTTGGATCCTACCGAATATCGTCGCTTATGTGGCTCTCTTCAGTATCTTACCTTCACAAGGCCGGATATCACGCATGCTGTCAATCTTGTGTGCCAACATTTTCAAAATCCAACTAAAAAGGATCTACGTGCAGCCAAGCGTATTTTACGTTATATCAAAGGAACTTTGACTCATGACCTTCGCTATTTATCTCAAAGCTCTCTAAATCTTAATGCCTTTTGTGATGCCGATTGGGCAGGGTGTCCAACTACTAGAAGAAGCACAACTGGTTACTGCATCTTCCTTGGATCAAATTGTGTCACTTGGGCTTCAAAGAAACAACCTACCGTCTCTCGTTCGAGCACTGAAGCTGAATATCGGCCTTTAGCAACCATAACTGCTGAACTTACATGGCTTCAACATCTTTTTCATGACCTCAGCATCAAACTTGAACGTCGTCCACTCCTTTTTTGTGACAACAAAAGTGCCACTCACTTGTCTCACAATCCAGTTCTTCATGCTCGAACCAAGCACATTGAAATTCACTATCATTTCATTCGAGAAAAAGTTAACACGGGTGATATTCGACTTCAATACTTGCCTACAACTCAACAAATAGCAGATGTGTTCACTAAAGCATTGCGCAAAGATTCCTTTGCCACTTTTCGTTACAAGCTTGGCGTTCATCCTTCCCCACTGCCAACCTTGAGGGGGGTGTAAAGAATAATAAAGATCCCTCAATTGAATGCAATTCAAATAGACCGTTGGAAGGAAATCTCAATGAATGCACTGCCTTGACTCATGGAATCAAATCAACCAATAGTCATAATAGTCATAAAGTCCCTTGATACTATTTCCATATACACACATTATACCTTTACATATATAGATACAAAAGGTAACGGTATAATGTGTGTATATGGAAATAGTATCAAGGGACTTTATGACTATTATGACTATTGGTTGATTTGATTCAATGAGTCAAGGCAATGCATTCATTGAGATTTCCTTCCAACGGTCTATTTGAATTGCATTCAATTGAGGGATCTTTATTATTCTTTACAGGTATAAAGTAAACAGTTTACACTGACAATACGTATCAATAAAACTAATAATTAACAACTTAAAATACTATAAATTACTCAAACATTTTCATAGCCAACTTAATACATACATTTGCTTCTTAGTTTCTAATATGGAATTGGTAACTATTTGGAGTTAGATATATAAAAAATTGGACTCAGACAAATTTATAATATATATATATATATATATATATATATATATATATATATATATATATATCATAAAGTTGAAAATTTGGGGAAGGCCATGACAACCTTAGGCCTCCCCCTCCCTCCGCCCCAGCAAGAGAGCAAACCACCAAAAAATAGTCCCCCACTATTAATTACATTGGATAGCCTAGTAAACCCCAATATTTTCCTAACATGAAATTTCATTATAGGACTATCCGGAAATCTCATTAAAAACCCTTCCATTAGACTCAGAAAATAAGTCCTAAACCTTAACAAATAGCATCATATCACTTAAAATTAAGGTGAAAAGGAAAAATACCTTTTATAAACAAGTAATTGAGGTTACAAAGCCCAATACGTGTTAACTAAGTGGTCTATGTGGTGTCAACTCTTTTCTTCCTTTTATTTTTATTTTTTAAAGTCAGTTTGCGTTATGTTTGTTATTAAAAAATAATAATAAATGTATAAAATAAAAATATATAAAAAGAAAATTGAACCCTTCTCTCACGCTCTCTCTCTACGGATCTCTTTTAGGGTCTGGGAGTGTTGTTTGCTTCAAGTAATAAGTTTCTTATTTAAAAAATAATAATATCCTTTTAAAAGATAATTAAAAAAAAAACAAAAAATCCTTTTCAAAAATAAAAAAAAATATTTAACTCACAAATTGGGATGACAATAGGTAGGGTATGGGTAATGTACAATAGTACCCATCCCCGTCCCCACATTTAAAAAAAAATCTGTACCCGTACCCATATCCATATGAATAGCAACTTTAATATCTTTACTTTTACCTACTGGGTACCTAAGTATCAATATTTGCACTAACTATGCGCACTTTAATTAATTATGAAAAATCAATAAATTAAAAAAGTATATTGATTGAAGATATCCATGACATCCAATCAAATAATTTTTTTATTAATTAAAATTTAAAATTTAAAATAAAAGAATGAGTTGTTATTAGCTGTCAAAACATTCCTCCAGAATGAGTTGTAGATATATATAGTTAAAAATTCGAAATTCGAAATAAAAATTAAATAAAATAAATATTGGAATTCTACTTGTCATTAATTACAATCTTGAGAAGTAACATGGAAAGAAAGAGAAATGACACACTTACACATTTCAAGGCATAAATTAATAAATATATATTTTAATTATAATAAATATGAAACAACTAAAATTCGAAATTTGAAATAAATTTTGAATTAAAATTAAAAATAAAAGAATGAAAAGGAAGAGTCATGGGGTTGGGTGAAAGATAATTAACCATGTTTTGAAAGAATTCAAAATTAAAATAAAAAATTATTGGAACAAGAAATATTGAAATTCTACTTGCCATTAATTATACTCCTGGGAAGTAACCTGGAAAGAAAGAGAAATGACACACTTACACATTCCAAGACATAAATTAATAAATACACATTTTAATTATAATAAATATGCCTTGGAAACAACTAAGAAGAAAAGGCAAGAAGTAGAGAATCACATTGAATATGTTGAATTGGGCGGTGATGTCAGTAATTTTTTTGAAAACTGAAAATATTGGAAAATAAAGCAAATTATTACTATTATCTAATTTAATTTGTTTATCATTTATCATTATATATTATTTAAAATTGATTCATTAAATATTTCGAAATAGAAACAGGAAATTCATTGATTAAATATAAATACTTATCAATGCTTATCAATATTAATTATGAATTTATCATTCATCAATTATTTCTCTAAAAAAAGGCATAATCATTCCCAAAGTAAAAGTTAAATTTGATAAGTAGTCTCCTCCGAATCACACAATGATAATAATATACTCCCTCCGGTCCATAATATAAGAAACAAATGAGTCATTTTTCTTGGTCCAAAATATAAGAGAAACATGTATTAATTTTCACACATATTAAACACTAATTTCCAATATTGCCCTTATTAATTATTGTCATTAATTATAGGCCATTAGAATATTAATTAAAATTAGAAGGGTGCTTTTGGAATTTTATATGAGTATTAATTACAATTTACTTATTCTAATACATTTCCTTGGTATATGTGTTTTAGGCTTTTGTTTATTATATTGTGGACCGGAGGGAGTAGTAAATGGGGAAAAGAAAAAAAAGAAGAATGTCAATGAGGCAAGACATTTTCCAAAAAAAAACACAATTTAGAAAAAGGCCATGCATCATAGGCAAGACATTTCAAGATTAAAATCCTTCATTCAAAAACTCTAGAATGAGTTATATATATATATATATATATATATATATATATATATATATATAGTTAAAAATTCGAATTTCAAAATATAAATTAAAATAAAAGAATATTGGAATTCTACTTGTCATTAATTACATTTTTGGGAAGTAACCTGGAAAAAAGAGAATTAACACACTTAATATGAGAATCTACAAAGTTTGTATTGGAATTAGATGTGCAATTAATATGAACAATTAAACTCTTAATAAAATGTCTTGATAAAAATTAAAAAAATGTCTTAACAAAGTTTATGTTGTCTTGAACCCTCTCAACCATAAATCCTAAATATCTCTGC
This sequence comes from Echinosophora koreensis, assembly GCA_035048595.1. Taxonomy (NCBI): domain Eukaryota; kingdom Viridiplantae; phylum Streptophyta; class Magnoliopsida; order Fabales; family Fabaceae; genus Echinosophora; species Echinosophora koreensis. The sequence continues at coordinate 1,196,084 of JAPCYP010000025.1, read as the reverse complement.
CCATGACAATTCAGTTGCTACAAAATATATATTGACAATAAGCAATATGAAAAAAACCAAATAAAAATCCCAATACTAAAAAAGGTAAAAAAAAAAAAAGGAAAAAAAAAAACAAAAGATGAATTAGTAGGCTTGCGTTTGTGGCGAGAAGATGGATGTCGCCCCATGAGTTTTTCTTCATCATCTTTATTGGAGCCTTCATGTATAAATCCCTAAACTTGCATCACTTTAAGATATAGTTGAGGAGTATGATTGACAAATTAAATTAAAAATAAAAATAGAGAAAGAGAAAGAATAAATTGAAAATGATAAAAATAGACTCTTTACATGTGGTTCAAGTGCTTTCAAATTTTTGTCATGGATATCCTCTTATTTCTGTGTTTGTCCATCATATATATCAAGTAAAGAAAAGAAAAAAAAGCAAGGAAAGGTTGGGTGGTGGAGGGAAAAATATGACAGAAATAAAAGGGAGAAAATAAAGGAAGAAGGAAAAAGAAAGGAAGAAACAAAGAAACAAAACCTAAAAAACACAATCAACATAAATCAAACATTTCATTTTTCATAAAAATAATCAATTTAAAAAAGAAAAATAGGAAGAAATTCAAAAGAAAGATACACAAAAGTATAAACAAAACATACCCATAAATGATTTTAAGGAGAATGATACCCTATGCCACGAATTAAACGAAGAAGAAAGCTTCTCCAATTCTGTGTCATAAAAAAAAATGAAATCCAAGAAAATATATGTAAGAAAGTTCATAAAAATTAATGAGAAATGGAGATAAAAAACTCACCATTGTGCACATGGTTGGGTGGTCACAATGTACAGAAAAGACGTAAGACGGTATCCTTATAATGACGGCAATCTACTGTCATCAACGGCGATTTTGTGGTGATAGGAAGACCTGAATAGAGAATAACCTGTAAAGGAAGAGAGAAATGAAATGAGAAGACAAAGATGATGGGGAAGAGTCATGGGATGAAGGAATTCGAAATGAGAAGAGAGTGAGAGAAATGAATTAAAATTAAAGTGCATTGAAAACCATTTATTTATATTAAATATTTCAGATTTCAAATTCTAAATAAAGGAGGAAGGATTAGATGACATTTTATTTACTAAAATATTTGAATTATATAATTGTTTTTTCATGACACTGGGCGAACCAGTGAAGAGCATTTTTCAGAGACTCTCTTTCTTTCCTTTAAATATACCTATACTTCTTTCATCTTCATACTATGAAAATTATAAATATCATATAACAATACATCTACTACATCATGGACTTAACGAATTCAAACCAACAAAGGTTCCATAATGTATCACTAGTTTAAAATTCTGAGAGACTAATCCGATACTTTCGTTTTGTCGGGAACTAAAACCTACCCGAATGTTTTCCCGTGTGATAAAAAAGCCGAGTCCATGCAAAACGATAGCTTGAGGATCGTTACCTATTACGCGATTGGAGCGACGCCGCAGCAACAAAGGTGAAAACTTTCCCATGTCCCACCTCTCATTATTCCCAATTCCTAATCCATAGTCGCATCTTCTATATTTGACATACCCACTTGCCTAGTTGCCTCCAATTCACTTCACTCCTCATTTTTTTTTTTTTTTTGCTCTTCACTTCTGCAATTGAAATTTACAATTTTGGTTTATCTATGATACACTCACTTCAAATCTTTTCATTATTATTACTGCTTATTCATCGTTTCCTATTTGCATTGAATTTATTAAATTATTTGAAGGTTCAATCAGATTTTCACTTTGATTATAGCAAAATGTCCCCTTTTGGATTTACATAACACCTTCAAAATTGTGCGGTTGTTTTCAGATGGAACCTGGAAAATTTGACCCAAGGCACTCTGGAGAGTTATTGAAGTACAATTCCCTTCTACTTGTGGTTTTCACCATTTGATTTAGCTGCTGCTGCTTCTTTTCATTGAACTGATTTTGAATTGATTCTGTTTCTATGTTTCTGGTGAACAGGCATATGGACAAGCAGAATGAGGTCCTTATAAAAGCACATAGATCAATGCTTCATGAATTGCAAAAACTTCAGGTTGTTATATTTTGCCTTAATTACTCAATCTTTTACTAGAGTATTAGGCTTTGAAGTCTTACATAACCTGCTGTCTATATTTGCTTTATGCTTGCTTTGTTCTGCTGCCAATTTTGGAGAAAGCAATTCTTTGATTCTGCTAATAATGACAACACAAAATGTGAATGATGCTTTTAAGAGGGGAAAATAATTTGTCCGTGTTGTATGGGCGGCATTATTTTGTGATGGTAAATTCACTAAACCATAATTTTGGCTCATTTGATTTCAATCTCTTGCAGCATAATAATCCTGCCTATTGATTTATCAGCTCTTTGTCTGATTTATCTTCTGCATGCGATGCTTATATCACAATGTAGACGGCTCCTTTGTCTTTGCCATGTGAACTAATCTTTGATGGTAAATTCATTATCCCATGAACCTAGACCATTTGATTTCAGAATCTTGCATAAAAATATTCTCACCTATTGATTTATCAACTCTGTGTCCGATTTATCTTCTTCATGATGTGTTTATAGTACACTTTAGATTGTTTGCCGGGAACCTCGTGTGATTATGAGTTATGACATCATTTGTGTTCTTTCAGTTGCCTTAATTACTAACATGTTTATTCAATGTAGGCAGAGAAGAAAACCATTAAAAATTGGGTGTTTTGTAGCTCTACTTCTAAACTAACTCATACTCATGAATTTTGTGATTTGGCAATCTGTCTATGTCCAAGTAGAGTTTATCCCCCCTCTTGATGTTGTTGACCATCATGACTCATTTGTACAAGATGGTTCTGGTTTTATTGTTTCTTAATATTTAAGACATAATTAAGTAATGTCAAACTTTCCTTTGGTGAGCATTATTGAACACAAATTCATGTGACCATATCTACCAGAACTTGACTCCTAAATTTCGGAGTTCTGGTTGTCAGGTAGAAGAAGAAATGCTCATGCGTAAGCTTTATGAAGTTATGTCGGCTCATGGTCTCACTAAACAGGTATGCCAAATCTGCCTTAACTTTTTTTTTTGGTTGATAAAACATCGATCTACTTTATCTCATTTACCATCCCATTAAGATAATATTCCTCATATTTGTCGAAAAGATTAAAGTAATTTTGTGTACACCTTTTTAATTTCTGGTATGTTTGGTATTTGTATTGGTTTTCTTAAAATGCAGTAATATTCACTAGAAAGGATGCTTTTTCTATATCTTCGTTACCTATAAAACGAATGATCGTAGATTGTTATAGTATTGAATATTGGATGGTAGTCTATACTAGCACCCTTTATGGGGGACAGGGTCTCTTTATCCAAACTTAATTCTGTCAGTGTCACCTATAGCTATATGTAAATTACAAAAAACTATAGGATGCAGCAGATTGGACCGCTTCAATTCAAATTGCAGAAATCATTAAAAGCCCTGTTTGTAACTCTGTATACTGGTAGAAAACTTGGCAGAGCCCCAGAAGAAATAATTGAGAGAAAACTGAGAAGTGTGATTGATTGAAAACTATGAAGCACGACTCTGACAGACTAATGTCCAAAACACAGGACACCGGGACGCCGCTTATATATATATATATACCTTCTAAAAACAAAGTTGTTAAAGTTTACAATTTTCATATGATAATGACCCTTACAAAAAAGAATATTAAGACTAGAGGAGTCATTTCACAATGCAATCCTTACAAAAATAATACCAAGATAAGAAGATGAATTGGAAAAAGTGTTATTCTTTACTTTTTTTATTATTTAAAAGTTTTAATTTATCTTTTATTTTAAAAAAAATAATTGAGATGTGCCATTGAGGTGTCCAAGGCACATATAGAAGTGTCGGCAAAGTGTCCTAGCCAAAAAAAATAATTTTTAAATTGGACACCTGATAAGAAGTGTCGGATACATGTCGTGTCGGTGTCGCACGAGTGTCGGTGTCGGAAACGTGTCCGACACTTGAACACCCCAAAAGTTAGGAGTGTCCGTGCTTCATAGAAAATGACAAATTTGATATAATGAGGGTATAGTAGTCCTTATATACTATATAGGTTAGCTAACCAATCAACTAACCTCTAAGCAATCTATAACTATCCCTAACTGACTCTACAATGAGTGTATAGTAGTCCTTACAAAAGTATCTAAGACCTAATAGTTTACCCATTTAGTCCTTTGGTCTTGATACTTGAATTTCTAGAACTTCAAAATAATTTGAATTTTGTGTACTATACCTGCATGCCATAAGAGAAATTCTTTTACCTTTTATTAGCATTTGTCATTCATCAAAATATATAAATATTTAATTACATACTCCATTTTTATTATGGCAAACCTTACATTCTTACCTAAATAATGTAGTGTCAGAGTCATATATGTAGCTTATGAGCATTGGATGGATCTTCTCCTTTCTAAAACACATTACTCAATAAATACATTAGTTAATTTCAGAAGGCATAATTTTTTTTTTTATTTAAGTAAAATGGCATGCAAAAAGCACACCATAAATTCAAATTAATAAGCAATGCAAATATCATAAGCATGCTCCACATGAATGGTTCAATTTTATATAATTTATGCAATGTTAATATTCCAAATTTTCTCCCCCTTTTGGCATGATAAGAAAGAAAGTGCATGGAGAAGTGTATGAAAAATAAAAGGATAACAACCTTTGCATGTTTGACAAAATAATGTTTTGGGAAATAATGGCTTTTTTTTTTTTTTTGAAAGATTTAATTTCTAACAAAGCTTTTGATTATAAGTTCTTGTGAATACAAAATAAGCTAATCCAAACACACACTTAGTAATGTTTATGTAGTGTGGCTTCCCTCATAGAAGACACATCATCACCACCCTCCTTTTCCCCTATCTTTTTCTCGTTCTCATTTTTCCTTTCTCATCAAGGTCTGTCCTGGATTCTGCAAAACTCCTGTGCACTGTGCAGAAATAATTTCTGCAAGTAACATTTTCGCCTCACTTGTGAATAAAAAAAGAAGGGGTCAGGAAAGTTTTGGGATAAATTTAGTTTCAAGTGGGCTATTTAGGTTGCTTTGGCAACTATACTGATGTTTCGGTTTTCTGCAGAATGACTGCTATTCCAACTCTAATAATAGTGCAGGAGCTGAACACTCTAATAAGAAAGTCAATGCAGCGCATGAGGAACAGAAAGGGCATAATTTTGGTTGATTCACTCAGATTCTGGCTTAAGACCAAACCGTCTTAGGGAAGATTAAATAGAGCCTTTTATCCCATTTTTCTTTGATTGTAATTTGTAAATAAAACTATTTTTCCCCCCTCAGTGAAATGCACCCAGTTATTATACATACTATACATTAGATCTCATCAGAATATAAGGAATGAGGTGGTTTCTTGTGGAGATGTTCTAACCTTCTTGGCCAACTTGGGGGCAGACATTCCGAAAGTAGGCTCCATCGTTTATGAAAATATGTTATCGTGGGAAGCAGTCGAAATAAAGAACTTGTTTCTTGTTTAGGCTATCAAAATTCCATCTACATCAATTAGTCATGCAAATAACTTGGTCTCATATCTAAACCTGGAAGCTACAAAGGGTAAGTGGATCTCATGTTGCAACCCGAGATGCACCAGGAAGGCTAAATCATATTTGCCTTCTTCGTATAAGCTACAAATTCCAAAATAAATAAATAATGTTCCAACTATTACCAAAAGTAACTTGATAACATGATTTGCATGGAAAGCATGCCCCGATTCTTGGGGGGCAAAGAAGATTATCCAAAGCTGTACTTCACAATTCAATGTATTGAGCATCTACTGCTAAGGTTCCAATCAGGTGTGCGTTAAATCTTTAACCGGAAAACATTACTAATATTTTTTTTCTTCTTTTGGGTTAAGGAACATGGCTGTGATTCTGATGTTTTGTTTGACAAAAATAACTGATAAATTAGCTTATAGCTGTTAAGCTAATTTTTAGCTAATAGTTGAAAAGCTAGTTGATTGAATTTGAAGTGTTTGATAAAATTAGTGGTTGAACTAGCTTATAGATGTAAAATGATGTAAAAGGATATCTATTTCAGTCAAACAAGCTTATAAACTAGTCAAATAAGTTATAAGATTGAGTGGTTATCAGTTAGAGCTCCATGCTTGAGATCTCAAAAGGCAATAAGAGATTTACCGAAAAGATTCTATCAAGATACTTACTCAAAAGGTTTTCACCACGTGAGCTTATTGGCCAAGAGGAAATTGGTATATGTATGCTTAGGGAGAAGAAACTCTAAGGTGCCTTTACAGAATTTCAGCCACGCTTTTTTTCCCCGTGTTTTTCTTTTTGCCAGTTTTGCTTATGGATCTTCTACAATGTTGAAATATTCAAAACCTTTATAATTTAAAAGATTTTTTATTTGAAGTATCATATGGCCATGGTTTATTCAATAGAATTTGTACTGAATTGCATTTGATTGAATTTGAACTGAAACTGATACAAAGTGTGTTATATATACACAAGTTATGGATCATTCTACAGTGCTATTAGATAGGCTTAGATGTCATGTCACCTTCCCCGGTTGTTGAAGAAAAAGTAGATTTCTCGGGTTAGTCTTGATTAAGTTTTTTTGTTTTTTGTTTTTAAAGCAAGGTGATCTTGGATTATTATTATTATTATATTTTTTTTGTATGGGCAAGTAATTGAATGTTTTGTCATTATATTATACTAATTAATATTTTTGTTTTTTGTTTTTATGGCAAGTGGTGAATCAAATATTTGATGGGGAAAAATAAGTAGAGCATAATGATAGAGGGTTACTGGTTGATGAGTGCATGTTTAAACAACATTAACACAAAAAAAAGGGGTGGCTCCTAAGTGAAGCACACAAGATTTATTTACAATAGCGATTATGAGTTTCTGGAAGAAGTAGAAGTAGAGCATTGTGCTGAGAATGAATCTGCTTTTTTGTCTAACATTTTCCATTTGAAGGTTCTTTGGTGTTTCAAGGGTATATACGTGATTTCAATCATCAAACGTATAAAAGTTGATGGTGTTATGAATAGGAGATGCCACTAGAATTGGACTTGAGCCTAATAGACTAAGGCCCATGAGTATGAAGCACAGAAAAGGTCTTCTAGAAGTATTTTATACAAGTAGCCGAGATGATCCTCGGAAGAACATCCCAGTCATATTAAAGTAGGGATGGCAATTTGGACCCTATCCATTGGGTATCTGCAAAAAATACCCACGATGGGTAGGCTAAATATCCTCTTTACAGGTATGGGTGTTGGTATAGATAATTACCCGCAAATAAGAGAGGGCATGAGTGCAGGTACGGGTACTCTAGTATCCATTCCGCCCTGGACCCGTATATATATATATATATATAGGGGACATATCAAGTGAGAGGGCCATATTTATATGAGAGTGAGAGGATTATATCATAGCCATTGGATCAAACTTTAAACGGTCAAGATTAAACCACGAAGTCATGTGACTTTTATATATATATATATATATATATATATATATATATATATATATATATATATAATGATATGGCATTTTTTATGTGAGAGTGAGAGAGTTATATCACAGTCATTTGATCAAACTTTAAACTGCCAAGATTAAACCACAAAATCATGTGATTTTTTTAAGTGGTCATGTGACATTTTAAAACCATTAAATAACTTTTAATCTCAACCATCCATGTATGATTGTATGGGCCCCAGATTTACTCCTCTCACTCTCATATAAAAAAGATGCTCTCACTAGATACATCATATCATATCATATATATATATATATATATATATATATATATGATATTAAACTCTTTCAATTGTTGTGAAGTGACACCATTATAAATGTAGGAACCAGCAAATCCAATTCAAGTTCCATCATAGCGTTGCCATAGTTTCTCGAATTTGATAAACAAAGACAAGAGTAATCAACTATAATTCCTGTTGGAAATGTTTACCCCATCCTACGTTCCACATACCTATGAAGATTTGGAGACAAAATATCAATCAAAGGAGACTCCAGAATCACACCTCCTCCTTCACATCCCTGATGGTTTGTTTTGTTTACTTATTTCTGATCAACCTCATATTCTTGATTTTCTTTTATCCTTGCATTGCTTTTCAGAGTTCTCATCAAAAGGGTTTTACTTTTCCACTTTTAAATTCTACTATACTTTCAATGTATTTTTCTAGCTTTAGCAATAGATTTAAGAAAGCTATATATTAAATAGTTTTAATTGTGATATTTAAGTTACGAATTTATTGCTTTGGAAGTTTATTGTAATATTTACTCGTTTTGAATGTTTTTATTTAGTTTAATATTTTGGTTTTTAATTTTTCATAAGTAGATTCGAAAGATCTTTGGAGGTTTTCAATTGAGTTATCATTTTTTTTGTTATTTATTGATTTTTCTTATTTAAAATGCGGGTAACGGGTGCGGGTAACGGTACTTAGGAACCCAGAGGGTACTGGTAAGGGTACTAAAGTTACTACCTACGCGGGTATGGGTTCGGGTATGGGTATTTTTAAAAAACGTGGGTACTATAGTACCCTACCCAGACCCTAGCCATTGCCATCCCTATCTAGAAGAAACCCGACTTGTTTAGACAAGACTTGGTAAATTGTTACCTCAGAGACGACATGGAGATTATCATAACTGACTGGGTATTAAGCCGACCTCCCACTCGAGGACTAAGCCTGAGATCCCAACACGAAAGTGAAGGAGAGAATCTTTCCCTGGCCATGCGTATGACTCGAACAACATCACGTGATTCTTAACAGGGCGGTATATTCGGGACATATGGAAGGAATAATGCGCCTTTGAGGCATAGGGACACATCATAGGGACATGTCAACCTTCTGGTAGGAGCTTGTGATGATTAGAGAGAGAATGAGAATTTGCCCCATGCGTTCGTGAATCATGCTCCAACGGCCTGTGGGACCCACTCGGTGTAACCAACTCACGTGACACGCACATGTGGAGGGAGCTATATAAGGCTGTCGTCATCTTCATTAGAACACACTGTACTATTCACCCACTCTATTACTTAGAGAGAATTCCATGTCATGACACTAAAACCCTACTTTGTACTTGTATTTTGATTAATACAACTATCCCTTCTTATATATTAGAGTTATTGTTCAGCCCGGAAATATAAGGAAAATATCCAGTATTATCTTGAAAAACTTCAAAGGAGTTTGTAATCTAACTAACTATAATAATGTATAAGAGTAGTACGAAATGGATCATGTCAGCAAAAGAACTTCGCGTTTTCATAATACGTGAGGGCTTGTCAGTTCATTTGAATCAAGATTGTGGAAAAACGTGTTGAGTGCCGTGGCTACGTCTAGCACTGTCCAAACACAAATGGAGTCCATTTCTATGATTAGAGCACCTCGATTTATGCTAATAAGTGTTGCACCTAGATTGTGGTCCCTTCCTTTCCCTCACCATTTTGTAAGCCTATTAGCTTTAGTTTATATAAATGAAAATGACTTGGGGGATTGGATTCACCACTCACTTTTGCTTCTTCTTGCTCTTCTCTTATTTTATAGCTTAGGATTGGAAAATGGGATTACTCCCTTCATTCCTTATCTTTGGTATTTTTAGCTATTTGTTTTTATTTCAAAACAATAGGTGTTTTTATAAATTCAAGGTATAATTGACCAATTTTTTTCCATGTATACCCTTATATAGAACTAAGCTGATTTACTTTGAAAATACACAAAACCATCCATACTTAAATTCAATCATAAATGATGCATGGTCCAAAACAAAAGTGGCACAAATATACACAAATTAATGGTAGAAATAATGGTATTTTTGTACAAATATAAATGTTGTAGTTGGATATGCACAAATAAATACTGCAGTTGGAATTTATAAACAATTAATTGTAGAAATAAGGTATTCTGGTACAAATATTCTCAAATTAATGATTTTTTAATTTATGTGCAGAAACCTTAAAACATCAAAGATAAGGAACTAGGGGTGTAAGCGGATCCAATCCGATCCGCGAATCCGATGGATCCGAACTGATTTTGGCGGATTGGTTCGGATCATCGGATAAGATCGGATTTAAAAAACACTATTTCGAACTAGGTCGGTTCGGGTCTCGAATCCTATAAATAAATATTTACTTTTTTAATTATTTTATATACATATATATAATGTTAATATATTATTATATATATTTAATATAATTAATGATTAAATATGTATATTTTATTTTATTTTTCTATTTTTTTTTATTAATTTTGAAGCTTAAATAAAAAATAAAAAATAATGATTAATCCGATGATGTTCTACTTGATCATCAATCTTGATGTTTTCTTGATTTTCAGAATCCTTGAGATTGAAATCTACAAAAGTTTCATCAAGCTCTGATAATTTCTTATTAGGCTGCTTATCATCAAGTTTAACATATATACATTCTTCTATTACTAAGGTTCTAGAATTGTAAACTCTAAATCCTTTAGATGATTCAGAATATCCTAATAGAATTCCATTATCTACTTTAGCATCAAACTTACCAAGTTGATCTTTAGTATTTAATATAAAACATTTACAACCAAAAGGATGCAAGTATGATATGTTGGGTTTTCATCCTTTCCACAATTCATAATGAGTCTTATTCAAGATTGGTCTTATGTATATTCTGTTCTGAATGTAGCAGGCAGTATTTACAGCTTCAGCTCAGAAGTGTCTAGGGATAGAGTTGTCATTGAGCATTGTTATAGCCATCTCTTGAAGAGATCTATTCTTTCTCTCTACCACACCATTTTGTTGTGGTGTTCTAGGTATTGAGAAGTTGTGAAGTATACCACTTTCTTCACAGAACTTTTGAAATAACTTATTTTCAAACTCTCCTCCATGGTCACTTCTGATTGAAGTGATACACATGCCTTCTTTATTCTATACACATTTGCAGAATACAGAGAAGACCCTGAATGACTCATCCTTATGAGTTAGGAACATAACCCATGTCCATCTAGGGTAGTCGTCTACTATGACTAGACCATTTTTCTTTCACTGACGGAGGCAGTTCTTGTTGGTCCAAACAGATCAAGGTGTAGCAACTCTATGGTCTATTGGTACTCACAATATTCTTATATTCAAAGGAACCTTTGACTTGTTTTCCCTTTTGACATACATCACAGAGAGCATCAGATTTGAACTTAAGGTTTGGTAAGCCTCTTACGAGGTTATGCATATTTAGCTTTGAAATTAATTTCAAGCTTGCATGACCTAGCCTTTTGTGCCGAATCTATCACTCATCTTCAATGGACACTAGACATGAGACACTTTGATTTGTGAGGTCCTCCAAGTCAATCTTATATAGACTGTTTTGCCTCTTGGCAGTAAATAAGAGCGATCTATCAGTCTTCTTGACATTACACATGTTCTTGTCAAAACAAATAGCAAACCCACTATCACATAATTGACTTATGCTTAGCAGATTGTGTTTTAAACCATCAACTAGAAGAACATTATCCATGGAGGGAAAAAGATGTTTATCAATTTTACCTACTTCAATGATCTTTCTTTTCTGGTTACCTCCAAAAGTAACCCAGCCACCATCTTTGTGTTTAAGGTCTTGGAACATATACCTTTCTCCCATCATGTGACGTGAGCAACCACTGTCCAAGTACCAAGATGCGTATTTCTTTCCTGTTGTTAAGCAAATCTGCAACATGTATCTTTAGGTACGCAGATTGACTTGGGTCCTTTTTTGTTAGTAGTTACTAGACAAGCATGTTTGATATGCTTGTGATGTATGCATCTAGATGTTACATGACCACCTTTTCCACATACTTTACAGTAGGTGGTGGATGAGCTAGATTTTGTGTTAACATGCTGTGCTTTGGTTTTATGATGAGCATGAGACTTTGATACTATGTGAGATGCTTTATGCTTGTCACTTTCATAGCCTAAACCAGACTTATCATGAGGTGACCTAGAGTACCTCAGTATCAAGCTTAACTTTTCTGAGCCTCCTATGAATTTAGACAGTGTCTGTCAGATATGTCACATCTTGTTTCAGTTTTGCAACTTCACAAGGGACATCAGGATCAACCTTGAGTTTGTCAGTTAGACTGACATTCTCTGATTCAAGCTTATTGTTTTCATATTCAAGAGCTTGCCTTTCCATGCAAACTTTATCATATTCTTTAGCCAACCATGAAAATTTCTTTTTGAGAATTTTATATTCATGTGACAGAATGGACGAGTTGTGTAACAAATCATCAAATGCTTCTTGTAAAGTAAATGAATCAGATTCCATCACCTCAGCATCAGTGTATTCACTTTCTGAAGAAGTGCCAGCCATGAGACAGATGTTTGCCTCTTCCTCAGCTTCATCATCTTCTTCAGATGTTGATAGATCAAGATCCTCCCAAGTAGCCATTAAACCCTTTTTCTTTTTGAAGAACTTCTTTTTGTCCTTCAGTTCTGGGCAGTCAGCTTTGAAGTGGCCAGGCTTTTGGCACTTGAAGCATAGAGGTGAACCTTTTTTCTTTGGAGTCTGACTTTTCTTTGAAGAACTTTTTGTTGAACTGCTTCCTTCTGCAACCACGTTTCTTTCTCCACATATGTTGAATCTTTCTGGATATGAAAGACAGTTCATCCTCATCAGATCCTTCATCACTGTCAGAAGGGCCTACTTCATCTGAGGATCCCTAAGCTTTGAGAACTTTAGATGAGCTAGCTTTTTTTGCCTTTAGGGCAACATACTTTCCTTTTCTGGAACTTTCTTCTTCATTGAGCTCAAGCTCATGAACTTTCAGAGATCCAAGAAGTTCCTCCAAAGTGAGAGTATTGAGGTTCTTTGCTTCTTGAATAGCAGTGACCTTAGGTCTCCACTGTTTATGTAGACTTCTCAAAATTTTTCTAACATGATCTCTATTCTCATAGGTCTTTCCAAGAGATCTAAGACTGTTGGTGATAGTTTGAAATCTTCCAAACATTTGATCTATGGTTTCATATTCAGCCATTTTGAATAGTTCATACTGGTGAACCAGCATGCTTATTTTTGATTCCTTGACTTGTGATGACCCTTCATGAGCTAGGGCAAGAGTATCCCATATTTCCTTAGCAGTGTTACAGCTATGGACCTTATTATGCTCAGATCGGGTGATAGCACACATTAGGTAGTGCTTGGCTTTTAGATTGAGTTGATGTTGAGTTTTTTTACTTTGGAGTCCATTGAGCTCTAGGAATAGCAGCTCCAACATCACCTCTTGGCTCAGTGTAGCCAGTTTCAATCAGCTCCCAGATGTCCACATTTTGTGCATCAAGAAAAGTTATCATTCTCTTTTTCCAGTAGTCATAATCACTACCATCAAAGAGAGGAGGTCTGTTGATTGCCTGTCCTTCTGTATCCATGCTTATTGGATTGTACTCCCTCAGCACTTGTTAGATGCTCAACCCTTTCGAGGCTGAGCTCTGATACCAACTGAAGTTGACACAGGGAAATACAAGAAGGGGGTTGAATTATGTTTCTTAACAGTTTTTCGAAAAAGTCTTTTCTCATACCTTTTTGCAAGCAAAGCAAAATAAGCAACACACAAACAAGAAAACCTTTTTAAGAAGTTAACAAACTCAGATTCAGATCGCCACAATTAGTATAAATAAATACTATAAAAGATTAGGGATAGAAGATTCACACGAGTGATTTATCCTGGTTCACTCTCTTCCAACCGAGAGCTACGTCCAGTCCCTTCTACCTGAAGGTTCTATTCTCCAAATAGATTACAAGTATTTAACACCTCTTCAGGCTACAAGTACTCTTTCTCTACCAAGCCTCTTCATGCTCTAACTCTAACAAAGAGATTTACAGATTTGATCTAAGAACTCACTAAGTGTGAGAGTATGAAAGTTGAAGATCGGTTAGGATTACAAGTAAACTATTTCAATAAAATTTCAGCAGAGTTTTTGGGACTTTTGATATTTCGAGTCTCTACATCTTCACCTAGGTTCATTCAGTATTTATAGATGCAGTGCTTTGCTGTCTTGAAATTCTTCAATGGTCTTCAAATTGTATCCGTTTGGACATGGCATTAAATGCTTGGATCCGTTGAGACTGATAACTTGATATGCTTCATGGAGAAATGCTCTTGTTTATCATAGGAATGCTCAAAGTAGAGCTGTCACTTCCCTATTGTACAGAAGGTTGCATTCTGACTTTCCTTCTTTGTACTTGGTTTAAACTTTACAACAATATAGGTGATAGAGTACAAAGGTTTATGTTCTCGATGGTACTATGTTTCTAATCTCAAGAAACAAAGAGTTAACAAATGAAGCAGTAAGAGAAAGAGACATATATTCCTTTGAATTAAATATACAATCATTTGAAATAAATACGCTTATAGAAGACGGTTCAGTTTTAGTAGCTAGTAGACACGCAAGACTTTGGTCGTGCAAAAATATCTTAGCAGTAAAGCGGGCTCGTCTACTGATACTGCGTTTATAAGACTCTTGTCTAATTCCAAGTCCTTGGACTCACTATTCTTAATAGCTCGCCTACTGATGTGGCGTCTAGTATGACTTCTAGTCTATTATCAAGTCTCTGGACTTGCTATATTCACTAGAATATTTTCATTTACTCGTCTCTTACTCTTTTCTTAGACTTAGATACTCGTCTAGCATTTATTACTTTGGCCCATTTTTTATGGCCTCGTCTAGCGACAACTTCATAGACTCAGAATTTTACCATTGTTTTGAAGACTCATCTAGAGCTTGAGAAATAGACCCGATACTGCAATTGTATATATATATTTCCGCTTCTTATCACAACTTAGAAATCCTGCAAGCCTTCAATTAAGCAAGTTAGATCTTTGACAAAACTTTGCCATACAAATTTAACCTTTTTGTTAACATCAAAACTTAATAGATTATTTAAGCCAAAACCACTTTGGTTTTAACAGAAGGGAGGGCAAATTGTCAAAACACTTGTTGGACATCAAAGGAATTCATAAAATGATCAAAGGGTATTTTGGTCATTTCGCAAGGATATTAAGATAATTTGTATTGAAGTCATGATGACTAGGTGACTTATGTGTGGCTAGGAGGGCGAATTTTATGGACCATGGAGCAAGAGGAAGAGAATTTGAACACAAACTCTTAACATGTGCAAGATAATGATTCACTACTTTTCATTTATGACTTTGGTGATTCACCGTATTTCATTTATGGTCATTTATGACTAGGGTGACTCACTAAGTGAGTCATGCAGGTGGGTTGTCCAAGTTGAATCATCTTTCCTATTCTCTGACATATTTCTGCAGATCCGAATCCGGCCCCGTTGTTTACCCGATTAGGTTTTCCGCCCGTTTTTCTTTAAAATTTCACCCGGTAAAGTAAAATATTTTATTTTTGAGTAGAAATTCTTGAAATATACTTTGTCCACAACAAGTGGCAACATTTTGAAATTTTTCATTTTTGGGCCGAAATTAGGGTTTTCGGGCAATACAGAATTGTATTGCCCGTAAAAATGCAGATCGGGCTCCGTCTGAGTTTTTAACCCAAAATTTAACCGTAACTTCCTTCGATATAGAAGGTCTCAAATATGAATTTGTTTTCCTCAAAATCATTTTCTAGATTCCCAGTAATAATATAAAATATAATTACTGATCAAGACGCGAGAAAATGGGGTGTTACATAGGGAGCTTAACAGTTTGAAAAACAATTCCACAAAGCCATCAGCCTCAGACACAAAAGTTTCTATGCAATTCCAAAGCCCCGCAAACTCCCAGCATGTAATCGCATAAGTACAACCAAAAAACACATGTCATTCATTCTCCACATGAGACTCACAAAGAGGACATATACAAGAAACACTCACACCTTTTGATAGAAGTTTTTCACATGCAGGGAGACATCCTCGAGCAATCCTCCATCAGAATAGCTTCACATTTTGAGGGACCTTTGAGCTGCCAAATACTAGCCCACTCTCTTAGCATTTTAAGGTGAGAGTTATCAATGATAAAATAGTATGCAGATTTAATTGAGTACTTACGTAGCATAGCCAAATTGAAACCATATAAATGACGAAAACCCATGCCTCCATGTTCTTTCCTCACTGTCAGTTTATCCCAACTAAGCCAATTGATTCCTCTTCCAGCACCTCTGTTATAACCCCACAAAAAAGAATTAATCATTCTTGGCATCTCCTCACCGAGAGAAACAAGAATCATAAAAGTGCTCATAAAGTAGGTGGGGGTTGCTTGACCCACGAACTTTATAAGGACTTCTCTACCCACCTTTGAGAGATGCTTAGCAGACCACAACTGGATTTTCCTCCAAATTATATCCTTCAAGTAACCAAATAGAGCCTTTTTCTTCCTACCTATCATAGAAGGAAGTCCTAGGTATTTCCCAATGCCTATGCATTCAGTTACCCCCAAAATTGTAGTTACCAGATCACACTTGATATATGGAGTGTTTTTACCGAAAAAAATTTCGTACTTTTGCATGTTGATAGCTTGACCTGAGGCCATCTCATAAACTGACAAAATCTCCTTCATGTGCCTGCTTTATCTATCATCTGCTTTGAAGAATAAGAAGCAGTCATCTGCAAAAAACAAATGAGAGAGAATATGGGCTCATCTACAAACTTTGACCCCATGAATATCACCCTTAGCCTTAGCTCTCTTTTTGAGTGTGGTAAGACCTTCTGCGCATAAAATAAAAAGATAAGGGTGACAAAGGATCACCTTGTCACAGTCCTCTACCAGGAATCACAAGACCTACACCATCTCCATTTATCATAACTGAATATTGCACCGACTTTAGACACATAGACATCCAATTTACCCATTTCTGGTGAAAACCCATCTTCAACATCATTCCCTTCAAGAAACCCTAATCAACTCTGTCATACGCCTTATTGATATCAATTTTAAGAGCCACTTCACCCACTTTGCCACTGGTCTTGCACTTCATGTGGTGGATAATTTCAATAGCAACCAACACATTATCCAAAACTGACCTATTTTCCACAAAGGTTGATTGTTCCTGCGAGATACAACTAGGAAGAAGAGGCTTCATTCTATTGGCAAGAAATTTTGAAATAATCTTATAAACCACATTACATAAAGATATTGGTCTAAGATCTCTCATAGAAATAGGATTTTCTTTTTTTTGGAATAAGTACAATATTAGTATCATTGGGACGAGGGGGAATGCACCTTTTTCCAACCAAGAGAGGTCCGCTTGATAGATTTCAACATCACAAAGATCCCAATTTTTTTTTATAGAGAATGCTGGATTTAGGCCATCCAGTCCCGGGGCTTTGTTATAATGCATTTAGAAGAGAGCTTTCTTAAATTCAACCATTCTGAAAGGCTTCAAAAGATTGAAATTATCTTCATCCGAGACCTTTACATTCACATGATTAAGAGCTGGATCATAATTACGCTGACCTTGTTGGAAAAGAGTGTCGAAATACCTTTTTGCAACATCACACATGCCTTCCTAATCCTCTACCACATTGCCATCATCTTTCTCAAGCTTTAACACTGCATTGTGCTTCTTTCTAGAACTAGCCATGGCATGAAATTTTTTTGAGTCTGTGTCCTCGTCTCGGAGCCAGTAAAATTTTGCTCGTTGTTTCCAAAAAGCCTCATCTTGGGCAAGGAGAGTGCCCATTTTATTCTTGAGATCGTTCATATAACATCCCTGGCTGCTCTATAGATTGACGACTGTCCCCACAGACCAACACGGGTCTTTTCAGCGTGCTTTGTCCTCACTCACACGTTTCCTGGGAAAACTTCCGAAAGAAGATGCATCTTGTTAGTATAGGTAGTACCAATCAATTCATATAAGCCTTCCTCAACTGTATAGTCCCATACCTACACAGTCTCAGGATCCCTCTCATTCGGGTGTGTAATCGGTTCATTCAGGTGTCCCTCCGCCTAGAAGCCTACCAGAAGCTGCTCCTTGTCCGCGCCTTCTTGCACCGGCGACCACTCCCCGCCCTCGTCGACCCCGGGTGTCACAGTTCACATGTTGTATGGACGCAACATCATTACCTTCTTTGACCAAGCAATCTCATGCCTGCATGCATCTATTCCTGCACGATATCTTGTTCTCAATTTCCTGCCCCACATATTCACCTCGTCAATATAATGTTGGAGTCGTGTAAGGAGCTCCCCTGACACTTCCTTCTCCCATCCAACAAGGGTCGTTCCAGGGGCAACTGTTACGGTCCAAGATACCAAGGCACAAGGCCCTCCAATCTTTGACCCAATAAGGGCTCGACCTGATGAAAACCTACGAACATAAGGCCAAGCAAATTGCTCCTACCTGCTCCCAAACACGTCAGGGTGGAAGGCAACCCCTCCCCTCCTGACACACGTAATCACCTGCTAATCATCATCACAGACACCCTTAATGGCAAAACGTGAGGAAAAGAAACATGGCAAGCAGTATGAGGTACCTTACTCCCAGCCATCATGCTAAATTCAACATAACAAGTATATATATAAACCTCCACCAGGAAAAGAAGGTATGCTTTTTACAACTTGAGAAACACAACACACTATCTGCTACTCCTTTGCTGACTTAAGCATCAGAGTGTCTTCACAGGTACCCCATCGGTTCACGAAGAGGAAGAAAGAGAAGGAAGATCCAATACTAGTGTTCAACATTTTTCCAAGTCAGCTCAGACCCAATTCATAGGAGTACTGTTTGAGTTCTAGGTTTCCTCCGAAACATTACCAAAGCACCATGTCATGTCCCGCTCTACACTTTGATATTAATGAATATTATATTTAACTTACTTATTAATTGAGTTGATTATATTATTAATTTAATACTAATTTTAAATATATTTTTAATATATATAAAGTGAATAGAGGTTTGAAACTGTGATTAAATTTATATAGATTTAGTATAAAATATTCATAAATATATGGTAGAATTGAACCCTGCAAATTTTACTATTTTTCTTACCCGATGGATATGAATTTTGATCTTAGAATTCCATAATGAGGTAGGACTCACAAAACCTGCCTTATTACAATACATATTAATGGAACTTTTTTCCATCAAGAGTATCTTTTGACCGATAGCTAAAGACTAATCTCTTCCGCGACATAGAGATTATCGAAGTAAATTTTGCTTCTTCCAAAAAAACATTTTTCATACACACGACATGAATCAAACTTCTGACATCATTCTTAGCAAACTACCAACTATGATATTTGTTGGTGAGAAACTGAGAACTAATGAAATTTGAGCCTTCTTATAGTTATCAATTTCCTTAAGGTAAGAAATAGTCCATTGTTTCATCTCTAAAGAAAAAAACAAAGGGTCGATTGCGAAGTAATCATTATTAATTATTAGAAGGAAAAGTATTTCTAATACTGTTGTAATACTAGAAAAGTGAATGCTACTAGCATTAATATTTTAACACGTAAAAACAAACTCAGACCTCCTCCTTTGCAAGACCTTAACATGGAAGGATCAACAAAGACACTTGTCTAATATAATCTTTATGAATCTTGATTTGGAAAAGTTTTAAATTTTTATCCCAATTTCTAACTTTTTTCATCCTTACCAAACAAAACCAGATATGGCATTGTTTGCAAACTTTAGTAACTAAATTATCATCTAGATATCATAGGGGAGGCTGGGGACATTAAAGTCTAAGAATATGACCAGTGGCAATCTAAGACCCTGGAGTAGTGAGGGTAACATATTTTCAAAGTTAATTTTTTTTTTTTTTTATAAATCAAAAGAGTATTATATATAAAGAGTAATAGGAGTACTCCAATCTTTTTACAAAGCCCCAAATTGGAGCCACCAACCATCAATGTACAACTAGAACAACCAATGTATCCCAAAAATTCTCAGTGCAGTCTAGTTACAATGAAGCACCAAATACAAAAAGCCCCCATTAGAAATAAGCCCAACTAATATAAAATCATAGGCTGCAGCAAAGAAACCCAGCACAGCTCTTTGAGAAAACCCTGCACTTGATAGAACCAATCAAAAAGCAAAGAGGAAAGTTCCTACCCCCACCCAGCCAAGCCAAGCCACTACGAAAAACATAAAAATGATGGCATAAAAACAAGAGCTAAAAGGACCTGCCCCCACAAAGCTGTTTTATGCCATCTAGTTTTTTCTATCTTAAGATTGTTGTGATTTGATTATTTTTCATTCTCAAAACTCTCTTTCTTGTTTACCCATACAAAATTAACTTCTAAACAAATATTATTAGATTATACAAATAAATTCATACCCTTTTCGTAATTTATTATATAAAAGTGATTTTTTTTTCATCACCCAAAGGAAACAGATTATCTTAAAATCGCTTTTCAGCAAACAGACCCAAACAAAAACAGATTCTGATTATAATCGATTATCACAATAATCGATTATTCAAAAATTGATCATCAGCATAATCTTTTTTTTCCAGTTTTCCCAAACACGCTTTAAAGCTCAAATAGAGGGTGGGGTCTTTATTGGATCTTTACAAAGGGTTTTTTTTTTTATTTTTATATATGCAAATGTTAGTGTTAATGTTATAAGGAAATTATAAAAAAAATAGGTGAAATCTATGGGTTTTGTTTTTGTTTTGTTTTGTTTTTTACAGTAAAATAATTTCATTCGATAGAAAAACCAGGGAACATTACAAACTGATTGAAGCAAATGTGTTGGGGCATTCCCCGTCCACAAAGTAGAAAAACCTCTAAAACTTAAGCCTACAGAGACATGAGCGTCAATATACATAGGTTGTTTGGGAGCCAACGGAGCATGATCAAGCCAATATCTAAATTCAAGCTGCCAGTCTATCAATATCTTCCGACCCCAGTCAAAGATGACAAAGAAGTGAGAATCCACAATCTTTTTTTTTATCCAGTTACGGATCAAATTTTTAGCTTCTGCAAGCACATTTCAACTACAAGTGATCTCAGGATTGTACACAATGGGACCTACTTTGGTAGACGATTGAAAACTGGAGAGGACGCAGACATTGTCATCAGACACAAATGGTCCTGCACACACCATGTTCATCCAAAAAGCCCATCTCTGTTGTTGGAGCCTTCCATCAAACACCAGGGGTGCGATCTTTCTCCTACTAATCTGAAGACCCAACCTAAACAAAAGGGAACAACCAGAGGCATCATTAACAGCATCACTACCAAGATCAGATTTTGAAACTACATCCGACGGCTTCCGTGGGGGGAGTTTGGGGCCGAGGTCTAGAGGCGGAGGGCCGGGTGCGGGTTGCTTCAAAAAGGAAGCTTGAAGAGATCCCGAAGTTCCGTTTAGGGTCAGCAGTTTGCCAAACGACGGTGGCTCAGGTGGGGGACGCACCACCAAAACTGAAGCCGAGCCAGTTGTGGGACAGAAACGGTAAGGAGGTGAGGTTGGTGAGGAGGCTGATTGCTGGATGATTGGCTTGGGGAGGAAAATATGAGTTCTGGTTGGCGACGCTGGGAGAGGAGGTAGTGGTAGGGTGGGGGCCGAAAAGAAGGGGCGGTGGTGGCGAGCTTCTGGCATTGGAGGTGGTGGAGGAGGGAGATGCAACAAAGAGGGAACCCCAATCGGTGGGGAGGAGAGGCCTCCACAAGGGAGGGAAAAAAACTCCAAACTAGTGGAGGGGAAAGCCCTCATAGCGGCGGCCATAGGGAGGGAGAAGAGAGAAGGCAGAGCCTCTCTCTCTAAATTAGGGTTTGAACAAACCTGTCTTTGGAGTTTGAAATCTATGGTACTTATGAAGATTTTGGAGTAACTTTTACATTGACTAGGTGGCCCAACAAGATTGTGCCATCTAAATTATAATGTGGACCTTCATTTTTTGTTTTTACAAGTCATTACTATTTATTTAAAAATCATTTCAATTTTCTTATTTAATTTTAAATCCAAAAGACCTATTTGTCCCTTTCTCTTCCACTACTTTCATCCACCATAGCCCATCACCACCACCACTTCCAGCTGCGACTCTGACCGTCCACCTCCGCCATTCGCCTCAAATCCACATGGAACCACCGTCTGGAACTACTATTTCGCCCATTCTCCATTTCTTCTTCCTTTGCTCATTCTTGTTGCCTTCAACTGCAATCATAGAAAAGAGTTCAAAATCTTTCTATTTTTCCAATCATCCTTGTTGGCTTCAACTCAATTCATCAGGTTAGCTTCTTCAACTCTCTCTCTCTCTCTAGCTCACTTATTTGATTAATTGAAAATCTTCAAACTCTAGCTTCGTTCAACGATCTTATCACTGAGCAGTGTTTTCTGAAAATTTTCAGTTAACAATCTCATCTTCTCCAATAACCCGTACTTCTTTTCTCTGGCAATGACCACCGTCACCATCATCGCACCGTGTTGTCAGTCATGGTTATTTTGTTGAATCATATCATTGTAATTATTTCCTTTAATTTATTAGAAATAGTTTCATGAATAACATGTTAACTGCTATGTCTTTGACCTGGAACCACCGCAAAGTAGTTCTTTTAAAGTAAAGTAGTTCCAGGCGGATCTGAGGCGACCGGCGAAGGAGAAGCGCGATGCACGGAGGGGCAGAGCAGACACACTGGTGGTGAATGGCCAAAGTTGCAGCTGTGCTTGGCTTGGTTAGTGAGGTGGTTTGGAAGTGGTGGTGGTGCTTGCTGATTGATGGTTATGGTGGATGAAAATGGTGGAAGAGAAAAGGGCAAATAGGTCTTTTGGATTTAAAATTAAATAAGAATATTGAAATGATTTTTAAAGAAATAGTAATGATTTGTAAAAACAGAAAATGTGGGGTCCACATTATAATTGAGATGGCACAATCTTGTTGGACCACCTAACCAATGTAAAAGTTACATCGAAATCTTCATAAGTATCGAAGATTTACACACCCTCATCACAATGTAGGTCTGCCTCCGCATATATCAGTACTACTTGTTAGGGGTAAAGGTGGAATTATAATCCTTATTTAAAAGGGTAATCGGATTATTATAAGAATGGATTTTTGATGTTTGACATAGGAATGAATAGGATGAATCAAATCAAAATATAATATGGTTATACAGTTTCCTGATTTGTATAGCAAGAGTTGTTAGCAAAAGTGGGATGATAATATAAGTCGTCCCAAACAAGGCACAAGGATGTGTTGCCTTCGGTTTGTCGTAGTCAGACTCATCTTGTCATGGGTTCTTTCTTAGAGTCAATGCCAAATATTAAACTCTTTTCGACGCTTTCTGTTTTTTTATTTATTATTTTTTTATGTTATTATAATAATAACATGACAACGGCCCTACTCATGTTTGTCTAAAATTCCAAAAATTACCATTGCAACCTTACCACTTGGAATCCGTAATCCAAACCCACTCTCTTTCTATGCGCGCGTTTAAGTTCTTGCAAAAAAAATTTTTATTTATTTATTTTTTTTTTTTATAGCTTTCTTTCGTTTTATCATTTTATTCTTATTCTCAGGGATCATTTTAGTTGATGTTCTAAAATAAATTTTTTTAAAATCATTTAAAAATAAAAGTTATTTTATGTTTAAATGTAATATTAAAGAAATATATTTTTAAATGTTTGAACAAAAATCTAGCTAGGAAACAAAATACCTTTGGCTTAATTGCACTTTTAATTATTCTATTATTGATTTTGTACGATTTTGGTTCCTATAATTTTTTTTTGTAAACATTTGGTCCTTTTTTTTTCATTGTTGTAAATTTGGTCATTCTGAACCTTTGGTTGAGGTTCTCCCTCCCATGGCTCTTCTATTCAACATGATTCAATGATTCCTCTCTGCTGTCTACTATTCTGTCTCTCCTTTCGGGACTTTTTTCTGGTTCCATCACATGATCCTTTAAAACAGAAGCTCAACTAGAAGTTCTATGTGGTTAGAGCAGTGGTTCCTATCTATTAATCATGGAAAAGTTGATGGACATTGGATGAGATGACCAAATTTGCAACATTGAAAAAATAAGAGGCCCCAAATGTGCATAAAAAAACTTTAGGAACCAAAATCACACAATATCAATATATAGTAGGATAATCAAAAGTTGACTCCCGTGATTTTACTTTTTCATTAAAAATAAGTCATCCAAAAGATATATCTATCACAACTTGATTTTTTTTTGGTGTACAACGAAATTAAAAGGCAAAAGCACGAACAAAACAAAACAAAGAGAACCAAGACTATACTGGATTCACCACACAGGGAGCATCCTTCAGGGTTAGAGCGATGACTTCAGGTGGAGCTTCATTCCAAACTATCAGGCCATTTTGAGAATTAAAACCCAAACTAGCCAACTTATCAGCTGAAGTGTTGGCTTCTCTAAAAATGTGGGTAACCTCTACACACCACCTTCGATCCAAAGGGTCTACGATATCCTTCGCAGTCGGAGCATGAGTATAGAAAAAAAGTGTGTACCTTCTCTGCTTGAGTAAAGAAACAACCTCTTGGGAGTCACTCTCTGAAACAGTTACCAAATTCGCGCTACTCTTCGGTACGGGTTCGGGTATGCGGTACGCAGTATGTTACTTGTAAAGAATACGATACGTGAGGAGTATACATAGTCGGTATGCTTGGTACGCTAAGATAAATATTATAAATAAAAATTAATTCAAATATTAAAACATACTCCCTCTGATCCTATATATAAGAGGCAAAACCCTAAAGCACACAGACCAAGGAAATACATTGAAATAAGCTATTTGTAATTAATATTCATATAAATTTACAAATTTAACCATTCAATAATTAATGAACAAACCTACTTGTATTGAAAGTTGCACTGTCTCGTAAATATAAACCCTATTATAAATAAGGGTAAAATTGGAAATGAGCATTTAATATTTGTCAAAATACATGCATGTCTCTTATATTTTGGACAAAAAAAAAAGTAGCCATTTGTCTCTTATAATAAGGACCGGAGGGAGTATATAGTATTCATATCAACCTACTTAAAGTAAATATAAAAAATATAAACCAAAAAAAAAAAAACATAAAATGAATTCCAAAGATGCTAATAATTGTTTTTAACTTCCTCATAAATTAGTCTCGTAATTAATGTCTTCATAGTATAATTAGATTTCATCTTATTTATTTGTGATAGTTTATTCAAATTTTTATCGTCTATTGTTTTAATAAATATATAATTATTAGATTGATTAACTTCTTCATTGTTTTTATTAAAAAACGTAGTTTAATTTAATCTTAGAAGTGAAGGGATTTCATCATTTTCAAAATTAAACATTTATTATTTTAATTATATTTAGGTATGTTTTAGACTTTTACCAAGAAGCTAATTAATAGACCCACTCACACTTTTACCAAGAAGCTAACTAATAGACCCACTTCTTCTCTTTCCTACTCAGTCACCCACAGACTATTCGTCTTCCGTCTTCTTCCTTCATGCTCCCTGGGAACAGAGAAGCTAAATGATTCATATTTGTTCGGTTCGTTGTTTTTTGCGACTTCAACAAGAATTAGGGTGAACCGGTACGAAAAAGTACCGCGAACCGGTAAGGACGTACTAATTCGCGGTTCTCTGGTGAGTAGAGCGAATTATGTAACTATGCTCTAAAATAACCTTTTTGACGCCATCCCTTTAACCCAAACAGAAGGGTCATTAGAGGAGAGAAACAATCGGGGCTGTAGCAAACTGATTCTTAGCCAAACTTCACGAGAATGGGGACAGTCCCGAAGGCAGTGAATTATATATACTTTCCATAGCCGCAGAGCAAGGAGGACAGGAACACGATGGAGAATCTGCCAAACTAGGAATTGGATTTTTGCAGGGACCTCAAGTTTCCAAACCCAACCCCATTCCTGGCTAGAATTCCAGTTACGATTCCTGTTAAGCAACCAAGAGTAGCTCGAAGAAACTGAATAGGTACCAATCTTGTTTTCCTTCCAAAGCCAAGTATCCGTTAAGGTTATCATTGGCAACCGCAGGAACACTAACTTGAAAAATAGTATCTCTGATGTGGGAGGGAATAATAGTAGCCATGCAATTTAAGTTCCCCGTACCATTAACCCAAACATCTCTAAGTCTCATCTCTGTATCAGTAGTATATCAATTTAAGTTCCACGTACCATTAACCCATGCAATGTTTCTCTAAGTCTTGTGTGCAGGGAACCCCAATTCCTGTTATTTTACAAAACTAAAACAATTCTTAAAATAAGGCAAAATTTGAAAGCAACAAATACTCAAATAGTCATTATCACCATTTCCAAGAAAATAAAGTAGAAAACATGGTGGGATGGCAACTTCATTACTACAATTAAAAAAAATATCAACCAGATACGTTTTCTAAAATTTGAAAATCGACAAAATGAAAACTTGCCATTAAAATGAAAATATAAAAATGTTTCCTCAAACCAAACAGACACCCTATTCTTAAATTAGTATACTTGTGATTGCATGTAGATTACATATCAAAACTAAAGCTTTGATACAGATCTACCATCTTGTATACAATGCATTTGGGCATTTTCATTCATCAAAACACTTATATATGGCCTCCAAAGGGAAAGGTTAATTTTATTACAAAAAATGTTCTATAACTGCTGCATCTAGGGTGAGCAACCTAGACAAGTTGCTCACGGTGAATGAGCCATTTTTTAAATAAAAATATTTATTTTTGAGTCTATGAATTATTACAATGAAAAAAGTTATCCCATCCTTTCTCTGTCACTCCCTCTCTCCGCCGCCCAACCCCACCCCACCCCACCCCACCGTCCACGAGAAAAGTCCCTACAACTATTAGATCCCATAAGTCTTGCTAGCCCCAAGCAAAGTCTGTCAAAGTACCACATACAGAGAGGATGCTGACTGGAGGATTTGGTATGGAATCCTCCCCACATAGTACAACCCCAGGCAACATAGTATATAGAGGATGACAAGAGGGTCTAGTTATGAAAAAAAGGCAAAAAGTGGGGGCAGAGGATTCGACTTCATTGACAGTGGCAATGTCCAGACCCAATTCAGAAATTGGGAATCAAATCGAGGTGAAAGTTGAATTCCTTTCTATGAATCATCAACAAATCTGTAATTTTTAAGATTTGGTTTCACCTAGACTAAATCATCAAATTAAACAATCTAACCCATTCTTCTCCGACCAGATCTGGGGAGGAGAGTCATCGTCCGCATTGCCAAACCCACGGTGGAGTCGTCCTGTCATGAACCAGCCCATCGTATTGCAGCACCACCTGCGAACCAGGCAACAACCATTGCAAGTTTGAACTTCGGCCGCCGCCATTTACAACCGTCGTGCAAACCAGAGTTTGGGGCCACGCCGTAGAGATCATGATGGTGAAGAAAACAAGGTTGGTTTGGCGAGGAAAGGGGGGGAGTGAGAAAGAAGGAGAAGGGGTGATTTTTTTTTTTTTTTTTTTGCAAGAGGGGGTCTCTGGTTGCTCACATTAGTCGCAGCCATTCTATAACTGCATACTTGACACCATTTTATGTGAAACAAATCGTAGATATTTGGCAATCTTTACCATATATGTTGGGAATCATTTAACTTTATATTTCAAAACAACATTTGGAACGAAATGATTTATAAATTCTATCAAAACTAGTAAGATCAAGATTTAGATCATGAGATATCATCATGCATGCAATGATCGATTTCAACACATATTGAATCCTCAAAACTAAGTCCATTCCAAATAATAACAAGAAATAAATTCTTTTATTTGAAATACTCCATACACGAGGTTAGCAGTCAACTACAAAAACAACATTCTAAGACAAATGTAAATAATAAAGAAAGATTCCTCAATGTTTTTTTGTTTTGTTTGCAGAACTTCATGGCATGACTGCTCTAAATTAAAATCAATCAAATTTCCATTGCAATCAAATTCATTATAAGATCCTAATTGACAGGTAAAATAATTTCGAAGAAATTCAAGTAGATTAACGAAGACTTTAAAAGCTAGTTACCTTTGAGAGCAATGATGAGAGTGAGGTGTGACTCTTTTCAAGGACAAACACAAAGGGTTCGTCTTTGTAAGACAAGCTAAAGTTAATGAGATCGTAGCATTTGTGAACGGTTCAAATATCATCCATGTTCCACTGCTTCATGATGATCTTATCGTGAGACAACGATAAAGGTTGAGATGGAGATAGGGTTTGCAAATACAGTGGTGTTTCTTTGGATGCAAGTGGAGGCCAACACAATGGTGATTCTAATGAAGGTTGTAGTACTTTTGCTTCTTCAGAGGCTTCAAAACTTGGTCCATGGCTAGTGATGACTCAGACATAATCAAATAGCAGATTGCATTGTCATGGAGAGTGATGGTGAAGGGATGGATTAAGGCTTTGCCATTTTGTCCAGTTTCAAATATGGTTTTTATGAAATTACCTTTATGTACAAGAACTTGTTGAAATATTCAGTGTCTAATCGTAAGTGTAAAATACACTTTTATTCATTTCATGCCTTTTGGAATGTTTGTTTTAAAATAAATAATGATTTCATCCTGAATCATATTACAAAAAGTTTATCAACAAAAATAAAATATTTTAAGAGTAAATTGAGGAAAATAAAAGTTAAAGCTCCATAGGTTAAATGAAAGTGTACTTTACCCAAAATTCGATGGTGATTATTTCTCCAAGTTCTTGGACTGAAAGTTAATTTCATGAGCACTGCATTTGAATTTGGACAAAATGACAACCGAAATTCATCTCTTGTTCCCATGACTCCCTAATGAAATGACTGTTTTTAAGTTGGGCAAGCTATGAAACCTCGAAAAACACAAAAGTACTACAAACCTTCATAAAAATCACCACCGTCTTTGCCTCGCCGGCATACGAAACAACATCAATCACTCCACAAACCCTAACTACACCTCAAACTCAATCGTAGCCTCCAATGAACCTTCACCAAAATGATTGTTGCCTTCACCATTGCAATTAATGGTTTAAAAAAATTGAACTTTCAGATTCGACCGAGACCCTCCAACATTGTGAAACTACATGTCAAAAAGAAAATAATTTAAAACCAATTAATTATCGATACAAAGGTTTAAGGCAATTGTAGGTAACAGAGAAATATTTGTTATCTGTCCTTTTCTGTAGAATTTGATGGCAACATTATTCTCCAGTAAAATGAATCACATTTACATTACATTCGAATGCACTATGAGATCCTAATCGATTGATAGTTAAATCATATATGAAGATATTTATTCTTGTTGATCAACAAAGAGTCAAAGTGTCGAAAAGCAGTGATGAGAGCGAGATAACTGTTTTGAAGGTCAGGCATTATGGATCTCCTCATGAGACGACGACGGAGGTATGGTTTGAGGCAGAAACGGTGAGAATTAGGGTGTTGCTTCGAATGATTAAGGGTTCTGGTGTTTTTGCTACTTGGGAGGCTGCCTAGTGAATGTGTGTATACCTAGAGGGGTTTGTGTTTATTTATAGGATATTTTAGAAATAATATTTGGTTATAGTTTAAAAAAGTTGAAATTTTTAATAAATAAATAAATAAATAAATATATATATATATATATATATATATTTATCTTTATCTTTATATCTTTATATATACGTTTGTTTGTCAAAAAAAAAAAAAAAACTATCTTTGTAAATTGCCTTTATTGTTGCTTTCAAAAGTGGCCATGTGAAGGAACGAAAATTAAGGGAGGTTTATACAAAAAAAAGGTTAAAAAGGTAATATAAAATTAATTATATAATAATTAATTAAATCATTTAATTTAAATAATTTAATAATCTAAATAGGCATTTCTAATTCAAGGAAGTTTATCTAAAATCATTTAATTGAAATAATTTATAAATTTAATAGTATCTATATATAAAGGATTTTTTTTCGTGAATTCTATAATTAAAGGATAATTAGCAAACAAGTTAACAGAAAATTTAATAAAAAATCAATTATTGAACTAATTTAGGGAGGTTCGTTAAAAAGTTAACGGGAAATTTAATATAAAATCAAATTTATATTGATAGGCATTGGTAATTTAGGTAGATTTATAAAAAATAGTTAAGAAATAATTTAATGTAAATAAATTCTTTTTAATTGAAGTAATTTACTAACTTAAATAGGCCTTGGAAATTTAGGGAGGTTTATCGAAAAATTTAATATAAATCGTTTAATTGGATCATTTTATATAACATACTTTAATTGGTATATATAATCATCGTATTATTTTTTACATTGTCAACTAATCACAAATAATTATAGTTATTACTTTTAAGAAAAATAGGAAAAAAGTTAAACATTCTTAATTATGTGGTATATTTATGGTTGATTGAAAGTACATACCAATTAAATCCTAATATAAAATCATTAAATTGAACCATTAAATATAAAATCATTTGATATAAAATAGATTCTACAATAATTGATTAAAGCATTAAATTGAAATAATTTGATAATTTAAATCGACAATATGCTTGCAATGTTCCCCAACTTGATGCCTGCTGATTACATTGGGATTATTTGTGATTAAATTGCCTTCATTATTGATTTTAGAAGTGTCTATGCGAGGGAATGAAATCAGAGAGGTTTATAAAAAAAAAAAAGTTAACAAAAAATTTAATATAAAATCAATTTTACAATAATTAATTAAATCATTTGATGAAGTAATTTACTAATATAAATAGGCATTGGTAATTTAAGGGGTTTATCTTAAATCATTTTATTGAAATAATTTACTACTTCAAATAGCCATCGTTATGTAAAATCAATTAATTGAACTAACTTAGGGATGTTTATAAAAAAAAGTTAATAGAAAACTTAATATAAAATCAACTCTATAATATAGGCATTGGCAATTTAGGGAGATTTATAAAATAAAATAAAATAAAAACAAAACATTTTTTTTTAATATAAATCAATTCTACTTAATTGAAATAATTTAATAAGAAATCAACTCAATAATATAGACAATGATAATTAGGTGAGATTTATATAAAAAAAAACATAACAAAAATATTAATATAAATCAATTCTACATAATTGAAATAATTTACTAACTTAAATGGGAATTGATAATTTAGGGAGGTTTATCCAAAAAATGTTAACAAAAAATCTAATGTAAAATCATTTAATATCATATCATATAGTCTAATTGGTATGTACTCACTGGCGGACCTTGGTAGTGGCAGGGGGGGAGCAACGGCTCCCCCCAAAAAAAAAACAATTTAACTTTTTTTATAATATAGATTTTTTTTAAGGCACCCCTCAAAACATGTATATTATATTGTGTATGTTGTTTAATTGAGACCCTAAGTGCAGTTTTCATCTATTCTGTGTATGTGCTCATCATATTGAACAGTGTGAAAATGGAAAACCCCTATCCCTAAGCATGTGTTGTTTAACTTTTGATAAATGGATTAATGTATTAATATATTGATGTACCGTGAAATGTATTAATGTGTATATTGCTGCTAATGGTGCACTGTTGTTGGAATAAATTAGTGTAATGTATTAGTGTTTTTAATTTTATGTAACTAATTTCATTTTTTAGGAGTTGTATAATTTTCTTGAGAAGAAACAATGATAAAATATAAAAAAATTGGTGCCGTTTTCAAGTGAAAAACTTCCAATGGAAACTTATAAAATTATATGCAATTCATATAAATTTTAGGGAGAATGCTAAATTTTGAAAAGTGTTACACTTGGTTTCTCAATACAAACTTTCTTTTTATGGATTTCTAAATCAATGTCCTTGGGGCACTCGTTAGCAAAACCCAAATTTAATTTTATTATTTTAATTAGTATCTTGTGGCTCCTCCCAAATTTTTAGCCAAGGTCCCTGTAAGTGTATTTTTTATATTGTCAACTATCCTCCCCCAAGAAGCTATTCTCATCATTTCAAATTTGAGAATGTGTGGCTTCAGGAGCCATCTATTAATGAGGTTGTTGCTTCCGGTTGGTCCCTACCTCGCACGGAAGGTGTTACTCAGAAAATCAAGTCCTGTTGCGATTTATGACTGGGGCAAAAGCATCAATTCTTGTTTTAGAGATGAGATTTTGTGGCGTAAGCGCAGGTTGGAGTCTTTGCGTGATAGTTCTGATCCAGCGGACATCAACTCTTTTCTCTCTCTAAAAGATGAGCCTGCATCTCTTTTAGTGAAGGAAGAGACTTATTGGAAGCAAAAATCCAAAACATTTTGGTTACGTGATGGAGATGCCAATACCAAATTCTTCCATGCTACTGCTTCAGTTCGCAAGAAACGTAACTTTCTGGAGAAGCTCTCAGCCGAGGATGGTACTGTTATTGAGGGTCAAGATGGTATTAACAATCTGGCTTTTGATTACTTTAATGATCTTTTTAAAGAGGTTCCTTGTGACTTTGACTTTTAGCATTGTTCCTGCGCGTCTCGCGGCTGAAGCTAATATCTTGTTAACTGCGCCCTTCCAGGAAGTTGAATTTAAGAAAGCTTTATTCCATATGCACCTGGACAAAACTCCGGGGCCTGATGTCTTGAACCCGGCTTTCTATCGTCGCTTATGGGATATTTGTGGTAAGGATGTTTTTCTTGCTTGTTGTCACTGGCTTGATTCTGGTTCTATCCCTCCTTCTATCTCTGCAACAAATATTGTGCTTATTCCCAAATGTGACCACCCTTCTTCTATGCATGATCTTAGACCAATTTCTCTTTGTAATGTTATCTACAAAATCTTGGCTAAGGTTCTCACTCACTGGCTTTCCTTTGTTATTGATAAATGTATTTCAGATAAACAGTCAGTTTTCATTGTAGGTAGATTTATTACAGATAATGCTCTTATTGCCACTGAGATTATTCATTATATGAAATGTAAGACTAAGGGGAATAAAGGTGTAGCAGCTTTAAAGATTGACAATAGCAAAGCTTTTGATAGAGTTAGCTGCTGTTATGCTTAAACTGGGATTTGATTCTAAATTTGTTCATTGCATCGACTTGTGTATTTCCTCTGCCTCTCTGTCTGTTTTGGTGAATAATGATGTTGTGTGCCCTATTTATCTTGGTAGAGGCATTCGCCATGGTGATCCACTCTCTCCCCTTCTCTTTTTGTGCTGAAGGTTTATTAGCTTTAATTAAGGACTGTGTTGGTAGAGGTGATTTGCATGGTACTAAAATGTGTCCCTGTGCAACCACTATCTCTGTAACACCCCGTTTTCTCACGTCTTGACCGGTAATTATATTTTATATTATTACCGGGGATCTAGAAAATGATTTTTAGGAAAACAAAATTATAGTTGAGACCTTCTATATTGAAGGAAGTTACGATTAAATTTTGGGTTTAAAACTCAGACAGAAATTGGTCTGCGTTTTTACTAACAGTATAATTTTATACTGGTAGAAAACCCTAATTTCGGCCCGAAAACGAAAAATTTAAAAAATGTTGCCACTTGTTGGGGACAATATATATTTCAAGAATTTCTACCCAAAAAATAAAATATTCTATTTGATCGGGTAAAATTTTAGCCAAAAACGGTCGAAAACTCTAATCGGGTAAATCGACGGAGCTGGAAACGGATCTGCAGAGGTGTGTCAGAGGATAGGAGTGATGACTCAACTTGGACAACTCACCCTAGTGAGTCATCTAGTGACTCACCACTTGTCATTATGACTTTAGATATTTTACAAAATATCTATATGTGAAAAAGTCCATAATACCCTTAAGTTCCTAACTAATTCCCAATGTGTCCCCAAGATATTTTTAGACCCAAAATTCCTCTCTAATTTCGTGCGGCCCCTCCACTAAACCAAACTCATTTCATTTTGCTTTTATTTCATCATTTTTCTCTCAAAAACCCTAATCGGGTAAACAACGGAATCAGACACGGATGCACAGAGATACACCGGGAGACAGGACGGCGTGTCATCCATGATGACTCATAGGGGATGAGTCACCATGGTGAGTCATGGTAGTGACTCACCTCCCTCATCAATGTTCATAAATGGTAAGCCAAAAATATCTAGATATTTTGCTTACTAACCTCACCGAGCTTTGGTAAGCTTCAACCATAGTTGCCATTTAAGATTAAACAAAGCAAAATACTCTCCTCACTCCCACATGTTCACGGCAGCCCCTCCCCAAAACTCCATTCATTTCATTTCATGTCTTTTACCAAATCTTACACAAAAAACCTAAAGAACACCCTCGATGATCTTGCAAATGTCTTCAACTTCTTTCACTTCTTTCATTACCTAGAGGTAAATCCTCATTAGTTATGATCATGACCACCTTCTATTAGCCAATTTCGTGCAACCTTTTCCTCCTCCAATACCACTCTTCATATCATTTCATTTCTTACACTTTCCTACACACAAAAACTCTAAGTTCTTTCTCTTGATTTTCAAAGGAAGTCTAAGATCTTGTTCATTTCTTCCAATTCCAAAGGTATAGCCTTATGATCCATGATCACAACTTCACTTCTCATCACAAGTTTTCTTCTTAAATCCATGTTTTCTTTAAGTTCAAATTCCTAGATCTAGTTTTTCAAATAATTCTAGAAAATCATAGAAAAATCATTTTAATGTGAGATCAATTTCTATTATCTCCATATGACTTCTATATTCATCATGCAAGAGCTAGAAAAATTTAGAGATCCCTAGCTATTTCTTTCTAACTTGGCCGAACCTATGTGCAAGTGAGTTAGGATGATTTTTCTTCATTCTTTAACTTGTTTTCTTGTTGGTTGTTCATGGCTAGGTTTTGTTGGTTCAAAACCGTGAGGCTTAGGTGAACAACATCCTTCTATTACTTGACTATCCAAGTTATCTACAAGAGGTAAGGGGGGAGATTACTACTATCCTACCTTAATGTAGATATGTATGTGGTTTAAAATATTTATATGTTGTTTTTCAAATCCTAAGTGTTATGGTTATGTATTATAGTTTATGGTTGTGTGATCCTCTTGGAGGATTTGATTTGATGCTTGGATGTGGTATGATATGCCATATGGTTGTTTTGGTTCCAATGACCTTAAGTTGGAACCATGATTGTTGTTTGCTTGATTTGTTAAGAACAATGCTTAATATAATTATTTGAGGCCATTCGGCCATAACTGTTTCAGTGAGTTCCATGATGCTTTAATTTGTTTGGATAATTTTTATAAGAGTATATAAGAGTATAGAATGGTTTGGATTGATTTGGATATGTATGTTAAAAGATATGAATTTATGAGTCTTTAGGGACTTTTATGCAATTTCTGGAAAATTGTGGGACTGAACTATAAATATAAAATTATGTCTTGAAGTGGAAGTGAATGATAAGATAAGACTATAGAAATTGGTTTGATATTAATTGGATTAATACATAAAAAGTTATAAGCTTTTGAGTAAACAAGGACCTTTTTGCAAATATTGTAAAATATGGGACAGAAATGTAATTTCTGGAAAGTTTTATGGTGACTGAACAATATTTCTATAGAAGTTGGTTTGGTGTGATTTGAAGTTATAAATAAAAAGTTATACGGTTTTAAGTGAATAAGGATCTTTTAGCAATTGATGAAAGTTTAGGAGTTAAATTGAAATTTTCGAAAATATATTTAACTGGACAGGGAGAGACTGTTTTTCATACCTATTTAACTATTCTAAAACTCCAAAAATGAGTTTTGGACTATTAGAGTTTAAAATCGTTGAAAAATGATTTATGCGATTTACAAACTTAACGACGTTCGATCAAATTTTTAGGAATTTCGTACATGGAAAGGAAACTGAAAAATAAGTGTTTCAACATCCTAATATGAGTACTATAACCTAGATGAGTAATAGATTTGAGGTGAAGAACCATATTTTCAATAGTATGGCTTTTGGGCCTAAATTCATTAAAAAGTGGCAAAACCGTCGCAAGTGTTTTTAAAGATTTTTTAGAAAACCAAGATGTAAAGTTTGAAATCAGTATTTTAATACTTTAACATAATTATGGTAACTTAGGAAAGTGAAGGATTGAAGAAAAATGATTATATTTGTGAAAATATGGTATTTAGGTTGAAATACAGTAAAAAGCGGTTAAAACGGTATTTTAAGAGTTTCGACGTTTTTCAAGAAACTATTTTGAGGAACTTAGTACTTATGTACTTTGATTGAATCTGATTTCAAAATGGTTTGGTTTTAAGACAAAAGAGGATTTTAGTCTTCAAAGACTAGTATTTACATTAAAGAGAAAAACCTAAGCCATGAATGACTTAGTGAAAATATGAACTTAATAATTTACGACTTATGGTAAAGCAAGACCATTTCTTGTAAAATGAGGATAATTCAATATCCATGCCTCCGTAAGAATTAATGGACTAAGAGTTACTTGATTTCTTGGAAGCCAAGAGAGGCTCAACTAGAAAAGTGTAAAGAAATAAATGATTGGATTGTTGATCCAATTTCATAATATGTTAGGACTTGTAAGCAAGTGCCTTAAAACATCTTTACACAAACATGACAAGTTTGTTTGAGAACTGTGGATTAATGTTAGCCAATGGCTGGTGGATTAACCATAGCAAGAGCTAATGGTTGAGATGAAGTCTTAGCAGACTCAGCATCTTGCTTAGAAACACAGACCTCAGCAGACTGCTCAGCTTGTACAGATGGAGGTTCAACAGAAGCAGGTTGAGAAGACATTTCAGCATTCAGTTCAGGGCCTTCTACAATTAACTCCTCAGCTATAGGTTCAGAGGATGAGGTTGTTGGAGAGGCAGTGGCAGCTTTTACAGATTTCTTAGGGACATCCTTTGCCCAGTGGATAGGAGTAATTTCCTCCACATCCCTGCTGGTAATGGGAAGTGCCCACAGATCTTTGTAGATCATGTGCCTTAGCTTGGAGAGTCCACACTTTCCTCTGATCTTGGGAATTTCTTGCTTCTCTTCCTGAGATAGGCCAGAAGATGAAGCTTCCCTGGTGCAGTGGATTATGTGAGACTTCTAGTAGTCAGCAGCTATCATCTCTCCTATATTCCTCACATCCTCCATATACAGATAGTATTCAAGCTTGGAGTAATCAAAAGTTTTTTTAGATACATCCAGCATAGCAGAGTGAGCTTCAGGCATAACTCCTTTATTTCTTATGCACTTCCTATCTTTGTCCTTGTTGAGATCTATCATGCCAAGCCTAGGACAGATAGGGTAGGGAGCAATGCCTACACGTGTTTCCTTATTATGCCTAAGCCAGGTGAGAGGAACACAATGTGCAGCTCTATCTACTTGGAAGTAGCTGAACTCCCATTTCAGTATATTATAGAAAAGCTGATCTGTGAAGGGGTCAGATGCTCTTCCATAGATGCTGGGATGTTCGAATTTCATCCATTTAGTGTTGCCATCCAGTATGATTGGATTGTGCTCAGAAGATCTGGCTCTTTTCTCTGGAATGGTAGGCAGCTTGTTCCTTTTAGAGTCAGTCTCCCATACTGGAATGATGTGCCTTTCTACTCCATCAGTATGAGGAATCAGAGGTGGGGTTTTTGTGAGGTTGGGGTAAATTTTTCTTTGTGGGAAATGCTTAAGGGGTAGGTGAGTAAGGAGAGGTCCATGTTGGTTGTTCATTTCAGAGGGAAAGGGTCCTTTGGGAGGCTGAGAGTTTGGATATCTGGTGGTCCAAGGGTAGTCCTCATAAGGTTCAAAGTCATATTCAGCATATGGATACCACCTGGTAAGAGCAGTGTTAGGGTCAATCTCAGGGTCTGGTTGGTGAGTGTGAAACAGAACTCTTCAATCTCTCTTGATCTGAGCCCAATTCTCAGATTTATTGGCAAAGAGAGTGGATGAGGGTATAAGGGGTGGAAAGAGTTCTCTAAGGGGTTTAGGGAAAGGGGCACCTGGACAAATTCCATCATCCTTTTGATGAAACCAGGGGTCAAAATCAGGTATTATTGGTGGAAAGATGGTTTTGATTGGTGAAGGTTGTGGTATGGTCAATTGGTTTGGGGTGCTTTGTTGTGAGGATGGGGTTGTGGTTTGGTCAGTCTGGGATTTTTGTGGTGATGGTTGGGGTGTGGGTAAAGTAGGTCTATATACATCATCAAAGAAACCTACTTCAAGAGTAGGGACACTATCACTCACAGTATTTACATTAGGAACATCTTCTGCTATATTTACAGGGGTTTCATTAGAGATGTTTACCTCAGAGGCTGCAAAGGTTCTTGCTTTCCTTGTAGGTTGCCTCCTCTTGGTAGGCACAGCAGCAGCACTTGCTTTCCTCTTCAAGGCTGTTCCCAGAGGAACATTATCATCTTCATCATCCTCATCTTGAGGCAACACCAACTTCTTTGCTCTCTTGGGAGCAGGTTGAGGATCAGGTTGAGGAGCCTCAGCTCTGGGCTCATTAATCACAATGCCTCGGGTAGGCCTTTTAGGGTTAGGTTTCCTGATGGCCATTGTCTTCCTCTTGGTTCCTTTCTTGAGACCAAGGGTTGCAGCAGTGTTAGCCTCAACTAATTATTCTTTAATCTTCATTTTCTCCTCATGCTTGGCCATTTCAACTTGCTTGTAAGTATCAAGTTGCATGCCACTAAGATTGCTTCTCCCAAAAACAACAGCTTGCATTCCTTTCTCACGAAGGATTCTTTCCTGTTCATCCTGAGGCTTTGCATTTAGATCATTATACAAGCCTTGCTGCTTAAATATTTTTGACAGAAGGTGAGTGAAGGTGATGTGAGAGGCTGTTTCCTTGTCGGTAATGGCATCCTTGAAGCGATGAAATAGGATCCACGCAAGTTTATCTTTGTCTCAAAGATCAAATTGCAAAGACGGAATTTGTGAAGAGCTGATAGGTTGTCCTTAGACCCTATCTTATGTAGCACCACCTTGTTCAGGATTTGGTGAAGAATCCTGATGTGATCCTTCATCTTAGATGATTTCCATGAGTGAGTTCTCACGGTGTCTTGCCTCATCAGTGTAACGGCAATGGTCTCTGTACCGCCTAGGTCTTCTTCCCAGTTCTCTGTGAAGACCAAACCCTCTTGAGCACAAACAATAGCGTCAAAGATGGTTTTCTCGGATACTGTTATCTTCTTTCCCAGTACAAACCCTACTACATCTGTTTCAGAAATCTTCGGTCTTCTCCAGAATTCCCTTATCAAATCGGGATATATTGAGACCTTTTCCAGAAATATTCCATCCCAACCAGCAGCGTTGATAAACTTACTCACATCCAAGTTGTATTCACTTAGAATTTCAAAATCGAAATGATGTTCCACAGCAATAGTCATGATGTCGGTTGCAAAAGCAGGCACGGGAGTAGAGGTTGAAGCCATTGTTGAGTAAAAGAGTTAAGGTTTGGAAGAATAGAGAGTTCGAAAATTTCAGAGAGACGTTGACAGGGATGAAGAGTAGCGAAAGGCTTTTCAGAGGGAAAGAGGTTACTTTTAAAGAGTTCCGAATACCAACAGTTTTCAAAGAAAATTCAAAAGGAAATAATTGACAAGACATGTCTTTAGAGAAAAACGGCGTTGGTATATTGGGACCGTAAAAAGTTATGATGGGATTGATGGAAGTAGCTGACTCAGCAAGGAAATAATTAAAACCAAACGTTTTAAAATAAATATGTCCAGAGACAAATTAATGCAATAAATTTTTTTTTATGCATAGACGAGTCCACACAAGATTGAGAGTGGACGCGTAGAAACATATGTAGTGGACGCGGCACCCAACAGTAGTGGACGCATAGACTACACGTGATCTGGACGCCAAGACTAGTGGACGTGCAGTGAAAACATGCAATCAACAAATATACTAAATCAAACCACATACAACATGTTTAAATGCTTTCTTATAAAGATAAATCTGTCCTCAGCAAGAGGTTTAGTAAAGATATCTGCCCATTGATGGTCAGTATCTAAAAATTGAATATCAAAAACACCTTTTTGTACATAGTCTCTAATAAAATGATGCTTGATTTCTATATGTTTAGCTCAAGAATGCAGAATTGGATTTTTAGATAAATTGATTGCAGCAGTATTATCACACATAAGTGGAATACTACTTACAAACACATTGTAGTCCTCCAATTGGTGTTTGATCCAGAGAAGTTGTGAGCAACAACTTGTAGCTGATATGTATTCTGCTTTAGCAGTTGATAGAGCAATGGTACTCTGTCTTTTGCTTGACCATGATACTAGGTTAGCTCCAATGAAGTGACATCCTCCACTGGTGCTTTTTCTTTCAATTCTATCTCCAGCATAGTCAGCATCACAAAAGCCAACTAATCTGTAATCTTCATCTTTCTTAAAGCACAGACCAAGATTAGCAGTACCTTTTAAATATCTAAAAATTCTTTTAACTGCTGATAAATGAGATTCTCTAGGATCATATTGAAATCGAGCACATAAGCAAACATTGAACATAATATCAGGCCTAGAAGCAGTTAGATATAAGAGAGATCCAATCATACCTCTGTATACCTTCTGATCTACCTTTTTCTCTTTATCATCTTTGTTCAGTATGGACGTGAGATGCATAGGAGTGTTCATAGGTTTACAGTCATCCATCTTAAACTTTTTGAGTAATTCCTTTGTATATTTAGTTTGATCGATGTACACCTCATCCATAGACTGTTTAACTTGAAGTCCAAGGAAGAATTTGAGTTCTCCCATCATGCTCATTTCAAACTCTTTCTGCATTAACTTTGAAAATTCTTTGCACAAAGATTCATTAGTAGCACCAAATATAATATCATCTACATAAATCTGTACTACTATGAAGTTGGATTTAATTGACTTTCTAAATAAGGTTGTATCAACCTTTGCTCTATTAAAGCCATTATCCATCAGAAAAGAAGTTAGCCTATCATACCAAGCTCTTGGGGCTTGTTTTAGGACGTATAAAGCTTTCTTAAGCTTGTATACATGTTCAGGTTGGGTTTCACTCTCAAAACCCGGAGGTTGCATAACATAAACTTCTTCATTGATAAAACCATTTAGAAAAGCACTTTTTACATCCATTTGGAAAAGCATAATATTATGATGTGCAGCAAATGAAAGTAAAATTATGATTGCTTCTAATCTAGCAACAGGTTCAAAGGTTTCAGTATAATCTATACCTTCTTCTTGAGAGTAACCTTGTGCAACTAATCTTGCTTTATTTCTTATAACCTTACCATTCTCATCAAGCTTGTTTCTGTAAACCCATTTTGTTCCTATAACAGATTTATCTTTAGGTAGGGTTACCAGAGTCCAGACATCACTCCTTTCAAACTGGTTTAGTTCTTCTTACATTGCTAAAGTCCAACCATTGTCCAATAGAGCCTCGTCTACTGTCTTTGGTTCCAATTCAGAGACTAATGCAGAATCTTCTTGCTCTCTGAAGGTTGATCTGGTTCTTAGCTTATCACTTGGATTTCCAATGATTTGATCCGGATGATGATAATTCTTGAAATGCCAAGTTCTCTGGATATTGTCTTGTTGAGAGGTGGATGTTTTTGGTTGATGAGAAATGTCTTCAACTTGATCATCAGCTTTAACTTCTGTTGACTCTCCTGAGATGTTTAAGTCAAGACCTGCAAAACTTTCATCTAGATCTGATAATTTCTTATCAGGCTGTTTGTCATCAAATCTAACATGTATAAACTCTTCTACTATTAAAGTTCTTGAGTTATCCACTCTAAATCCTTTTGAGGTTTCAGAAAATCCTAGTAGAATTCCATTATCTACTTTTGCATCAAACTTACCAAGTTGATCTTTTGTATTCAAAATATAACATTTACATCCAAAAGGATGAAAATAAGATATGTTGGGTTTTCTACCCTTCTACAATTCATAGGGAGTCCTTATTCAGAATAGGTCTAATGTATATTCTGTTCTAAATGTAGCAGGCAGTGTTCACAGCTTCAGCCCAGAAGTGCTTAGGGACAGAACTGTGATTGAGCATAGTCCTAGCCATCTCTTGAAGAGATCTATTCTTTCTCTCTATCACACCATTTTGCTGTGGTGTTCTTGGTATTGAGAAGTTGTGTAGAATACCACTTTATTCAAAAAACTCATGGAATAACTCATTGACAAATTCTCCCCCATGATCACTTCTAATTGAAGCTATACACATGCCTTTTTCATTCTGTACACGTTTGCAGAATACAGAAAAGACCTTGAAGGACTATTCCTTGTGAGCAAGGAACAAAACCCATGTCCATCCAGTATAGTCATCTACAATGACTAGACCATATTTCTTACCACTGATAGAAGCAGTACTTGTTGGACCAAAAAGATCAAGGTGTAGCAGTTCTAGTGGTCTCTTGGTACTAACAATATTCTTAGATTCAAAAGAACCTTTGACTTGTTTTCCCTTCTGACATGCATCACAGAGAGCATCAGATTTGAACTTAAGGTTTGGTAATCCTTTCACGAGGTTATGCTTATTTAGCTTTGAGATTAATCTCAAGCTTGCATGACCTAGCCTTTTATGCCAAATCCATCGCTCATCTTCAATGGACACTAAACATGAGACACTCTGATTTGAGAGGTCCTCCAAGTCAATTTTGTACAAATTATTTTGCCTCTTAGTAGTGAATAAGATTGATCCATCATTCTTCTTGACATAACACATGTTCTTATTAAAAGAGACATCATATCCACTGTCACATAATTGACTTATGCTAGGTAGATTATGTTTTAAACCATTCACTAAAAGAACATTATTAATGGAGGGAAAATGATGTTTACCAATTTTATCTATACCAGTGATATTTCCTTTCTGGTTTCCTCCAAATGTCACCCAGCCACCATCCTTATGTCTAAGGTCTTGGAACATATACTTTTCTCCCGTCATGTGACGTGAGCATCCACTGTCCAAGTACCAGGACGTTTGTTTCTTTCCTGTTGTTAAGCAAATCTGCAACAGGTATTATCTTGTCCTTAGGTACCCAAACAGACTTGGATCCTTTCATGTTAGTTTTCTTTGGACGAGAATATTTAGTATTTCTGTTATGTATGCATCTAGATGTAGAATGCCCACTTTTTCCACACACTTTACAAAAGGTGTTGGATGGGCCTGATTTGGCTTTAGCATACCTAGCTGGAGCTTTTGAAGCTCTTTGCTGCATAGGTGGTTTTGACTTAATGTAAGATGCCTCATGCTTCTTATTGTCATAACCAAGGCCAGATTTATCAAAAGGTGACCTAGAATACCTTAGGATAAGACTAAGCTTATCTGAGCCTCCTACAAATTTTGACAGAGTGTCTGTCAAGTATGTTACATCTTGTTCCAGTTTTGCAACTTCACAAGAATTGTCAGGCTCACATTCAGATTTGTCAGTTAGACTGACATTCTCTGATTTCAGCTTATCATTTTCTTGAACTAAACTTTGTTTTTCAATGCAGACTCTATCATATTCTTTAGTTAATTTTGCAAACTTCTTTTTAAGACTTTTGTATTCATGAGATAGTATGGATGAGTCATGCAGTAATTCGTCAAAGGCATTTTTGAGAGTAGAAGGTTCAAAATCTGTTACCTCAGCATCATCAGTGTACTCATTTTCTGATGATGTGTCAGCCATGAGGCAAATGTTTGCCTCTTCCTCTGCTTCCTCTTCCTCATCTGATGAGGATAAGTCCAAGTCCTCCCATGTAGCCATTAAGCCCTTTTTTTTCGTGAAGAACTTCTTCTTCTCTTTTAAGTCAGGACAGTCAGCTTTGAAATGGCCTGGCTTTTTGCATTCAAAGCACAGAGGTGGACCTTTTTCTTTGGAGTCTGATTTCTCCTTAGAAAATTTCTTGTTGAACGGCTTTCTCTTGAAGTTACCTTTCCTTCTCCACATATGTTGTATCTTTTTGGAGATGAAAGATAATTCATCTTCATCTGATCCTTCATCACTGTCTGAAGGTTCAGCATCATCTGAAGACTCAGCAGCTTTGAGGACTTTTGAAGAGCTTGCTTTCTTTGCCTTTAAAGTAATGGATTTTCCCTTTCTGGAATTGTCTTCTTCATGTAGTTCAAGCTCATGAACTTTCAATGACCCTAGAAGTTCTTCCAGAGAGAGAGTGTTCAGATTCTTAGCTTCATGAATGGCAGTGACCTTTGGTCTCCACTGCTTGGAGAGACTTCTCAGAATCTTTCTGATATGATCTCTATTCTCATATATTTTTCCCAGAGATCTGAGACTATTTGTTGTTGTTTGAAATCTTCCAAACATCTGATCTATAGTCTCATGATCAGTCATCTTGAAGAGTTCATACTAGTGAACCAGCATGCTTATCTTTGACTCCTTCACTTGTGA
Source organism: Echinosophora koreensis (assembly GCA_035048595.1). Classification (NCBI taxonomy): domain Eukaryota; kingdom Viridiplantae; phylum Streptophyta; class Magnoliopsida; order Fabales; family Fabaceae; genus Echinosophora; species Echinosophora koreensis. Next base: position 1,151,966 of record JAPCYP010000025.1, on the reverse strand, counting down.
TGAGCCTTCATGAGCAAGAGCCAGTGTATCCCAGATTTCCTTTGCTGTGTTGCAGCTGTGAACTTTATCATGTTCTGATCTGGTAATGGCACACATCAAGTAATGTTTGGCCTTGAGATTTAGTTGATGTTTGACCTTTTGATCAACACTCCAATCTGCTCTAACCAAGACTGCTTCATTTTCACCACTTGGCTCAGAATAGCCATTCTCAATTAGTTCCCAGATGTCTAAGTTCTGCGCATCTAGGAAGGCCATCATTCTCTTCTTCCAATAGTCATAATCAGTTCCATCAAAGAGTGGAGGTCTGTTAATAGCTTGTCCTTCTGCATCCATGGTTGTAGGATCGTACTTCCTCAGCACTTGTTAGATGCTCAACCCTTTCGAGGCTGAGCTCTGATACCAACTGAAGTTGACACAGGCAAACACAAGAAGGGGGGGGGGGGGGGTTGAATTGTGTTTGTTAATATTTTTCGAAAACAACCTTTTCAAGAATAGTTTTCTCACACAAAGATAGAGAGGCAGAATCAAGCACACAGAAAAACAAACTTTTGAAAGAATAACAAATTTATGTTCAAATCCCCACAATTAGTATAAACACGTAAAACTAAAGAGATGAGGGATTAGAAGATTCACGCAAGTTGTTTTATCCTGGTTCACTCTCTTCCAACCAAGAGCTACGTCCAGTCCCTTCTACTTGAAGGTTTTCTCCACTATTCTCCAAATAGATTACAGCAAGTATTCAACACCTCTTCAGGCTCACAAGTATTCCTTTCTTACCAAGCCTCTTCAGGCTCTACCTCTAACAAAGAGTTTTTGGTTTCTTTGATCTTCTAACTCACTATGTGTGAGAATATGAAAGTTTAAGATCAGATGAATATTATATCAATATTCAAACTAAGATATTACAAACTTTTGCTTTCTGAAAGAATAAAAGAATGTTTGCTCGCAAGAGATTTCTTGAGATTTCTGTATATGCGCAAAAGTTCTTTCTTCAAAAGTCTTGGTCTTCTATTTATAGAGACCTTGCTCTAGTCTTCAAAATCATCAACGGTTGTATTTGAATTTTCCGTTTAGGGATAGAATCAACAATGTAATATCCGTTGTGACTCAGCTTGCTCGTGGCCTTTGTACTATATGACAATATTCTTGTATGAAATGGGCACACCTCTGAGCAAATGCAACTTGAAAAACTGTCTTGCCTTCCTTGTACAAATTCCAGCTATTCCAGCGTAAAAGGTGACAGGGTACAAGTCGTGTTGCATTGTACTATATTGCTTTTTGCAATTCCTTATATGTACTATGTCTCTCTCATAGAAACAAGACAATAAAACCGTTAATAGCAAATGAGAAGGACCATTATATATTTGAAATAAATATCAATCATATGAAATAAATTCACTATGGTTCAGATTGCATTAAGTAAGATATTAATGCTCAAATTCTTCGTCCATTGAAACAATTGTAAAGCAAGGTCAATTAAGAATTCTTTAAAGGCTTCGTCCATTGACGTGGCCAGAATTCTACGTCTACTGAAATTATTGGTCTTTCTAGAACTTGAGTTGTTTAAGATCTCCGTCCAGTGACGTGGCACTTATATAAATGTTTTTATTGGAGAGCAACTCGCGTCTACTTAAAAGGGATTTCTCCGTCTACTTAGTATGCATTCAAGCAAGCGCTCGTCCACTGACGTGGCACTTGAGTTAAAGGAAATCCTTCCAGTGGTAGAGTGGACTCGACCACTCAGGGAATCTTTTCAAATAACAAATAAAATAATATATGGACGCGGATTGCAAAGTAAATAGACTTAACATTTTAACTTATATAAAATCAGAGATCCTTCAAGGGTGAAGGCACTTGTTAGATTACTGCTAACACTTTGCTTATACAAATTTAATCCTTTTTGTTAACATCAAAACTTATAGATTATTTAATCCAAATTACTTTGGTTCCAACATGCCTTATGTGTAAGATAAATGGAAATCTCAACTCTTTATTTTTTATTGCCTATGTCGGCTGGTGTCTTCTGTATTCTTTTGAGAAGATTGTGACTTCAAGATGTCGCTTGGCTGACGCATTGTAGAAGTTGAGGTCCGAGCATGCGGTTGATATGTCAGAGTTTCTGGTGGAAGTCTTCCATATTGTTGATGGTTCGTAGATCATGTTTTCCCCCTTGGAATAGGAAAGGGCTTAGTTCGAGAGTTACTATTGTAGTAACTCCAGTAGTGTCTTTTACGACGACGTCGGTAGTGGACTCAAATAAAGCCACTAGATCTCATCAGTTGGGTTTATCCTTCTCACGATGTACGAGAAATGATTGTCTTTTCTATTTTAGTTTGGCCAGCTGGGTATGTTTGGGAGTTAATGTTAACGTTTATGGAGCTGCGACTCCAAGTATCTTGTATTTTAGGAGCTGCGCCTCCATATCTTTATGTTGAGTCTGTACATTTCTATGATTTTTGTTTATGAGTCGGGTTGGGTATTATGTAAATGATTTTCGAACTCACCTTAATTATGATAATGGAATATTTTATTGTCCATTCCTTTAAATCAAAGTAGTTATATTTATGACTTAAGAAAAAGAAAAAAAATTACCCTATTCTTTTATAGCCAATTTTAATTAACCTACTCTTCGGTCTTAAAATGTCACATACGATGTAGCGCTCGAGAAGGGTGTTACAATCTCCCATCTTCTTTTCGCAGATGACAACTTTCTCTTCCTCCTTGGTAATGACAAGGAATTCACGGTCATGAAAAATCTTCTCCTTCTTTATGAAAAAGCATCGGGTCAGGCCATTGATTTCCAGAAGTCAGATATTTTTTTTTCCGTAGGAATGTTCACCCGGACTCACAGGAATCTCTCTATAATCTTTTGGGAGTCTGTCTTTGTTTAGGCATGGGTAAGTTTTTGGGTCTTCCTTCTATGATTGGTCGCAGTAAAAAATCCACATTTACCTTTATCAAGGACCGAATTTGGAAGAAGATTAATTCTTGGAATAGCCGTACTCTCTCCATGGCTGGTAGGGAGGTCCTAATTAAATCTGTTGCTCAAGCAATCCATCATACTGCATGAGTATTTACTCTATTCCTCCTTCTTTAGTAGATGACATCCAGAAGATGTTAAACTTGTTTTGGTGGGGCTCTAGCAAGAATAGTAACCATGGTATTAACCGGTTGTCTTGGGAAAAACTTTGTATCCACAAGAAAGCTAGTGGCTTGGGTTTTCGTGATCTTTATGGCTTCAATATTGCGATGCTTGGGAAGCAGGCATGGAAATTCATTACATGCCAAGATGCTCTTGTTTCTCGTATCTTCAAATCTAAATATTACCCCAAGAGGGGACTTTACGGATGCAGTGATTGGTCACAATCCGTCCTTTACATGGCGTAGTATCTTATCTTCTCAAGTACTGTTAAATGAAGGTATTAGATGGAAAATTGGCCCTGGCGAAAATATCAAAGTCTGGAATTCATCATGGCTTCATAATACCTCTCAACCAAGAATCCCTTATGACCCCGCGAGTAACCTTCCTAATATTTTGGTCAAAGATCTCTGGCTCTCCAACTTGAAGACCTCGTGACCTAGTGCAGGATATTTTTCCCATTGATATCGCTGCCAGTATTTTGAAAGTTCCTTTATTTCCTTCGGCCAGTAAAGATGAACTCACCTGGCCCCTGAACCGTAATGGCATATACTTGGTCCAGTCTGGTTATCATATTCTAATGAATAAAGTGGCAAATCACGACCATTTGTTCGTGCAAGGAGATTGGGATTTCATTTGGCTCTTACATGTTCCTCCTAGAGTCAAAATCCACCTTTGGAAAGCTTGCAGAAATGCCCTCAATCGTCTTCAACTCCAGAAGAAAGGTGTTGATTGTCCTAGTTCTTGTGTTCTATGCAATGAGGATTTTGAGAACAATTGCCATCTCTTCCTCTCTTGTCCTCTTAGCATCCATTGTTGGGATCTTCAAGGCTTGTGGCCTTTTATAAATGCCCATCTCTTATCATCCGACTCATTTGCCGATTTATGCTTCAAAGTCCTTGCTTCTTTAGATGCCCCTCAGCATGCCAAATTTGCTATGACTATCTGGGGTATTTGGAAGCGTAGGAATGAGAAACTTTGGGATGATAAGGATGTAACTTCCTCACAAATTGTTGCCTGCATAACCACCTTTTATGGAGACTGGATCAGAATCAAGAACCTCGCCTCTCCATCCCCTTCAATTCCGCAGCGCCATCCTTCTTCTTCGTCCCCTCCTCCTCATGATTTCCTCGAATGCAATGTTGATGCATCTTTTGCGGCAGATCTGGATCGTAGAGGGATAGGCATGTGCTTGAGGAATGAAACTGGTGCTTTTTATCAAGCCAAAACTGTTTGGATGGATCCTATGGTCTCGGTTCCTGTGGGCAAAGATGTCGACCTCTTGCAAGCTCTCTCTTAGGCTGTTGAGTTGGGTTTGGACAATGTCATATTTGAGCTTGATTGCAAAATTGTGGTTGATAATATTCTTGATCCCAAGCCTAACATTTCAGAATTTGGGTCTATTATCTCGGATCACTCTCTCTTTAGAGTTGAGTTTGTTAGGAGACAAGCTAATGAAGTTACCCATTGCCTTGCAAAAGTGGCTCCATTTAAGTCTTGTTCTCATAGTTTTTATCAAGTTCCCACTTGTATTACTTCTTTGATTGTTAATAAAATGTCTTAAGTTTGTTTGCTTCAAAAGAAAAAGAAAAAGAAAAAACTAATAGCAAATCTCTATATCTAATACTTTCAGGATAGCTAGGATAAACGTTAAGGATTTAATTGATATACATTGATAGTGTAAAGATTTTTTTACACTGTCAACCTATCAGAATTTCACATCTCATTAATTTTTTTTGACTCTTATCCTAACCACCTTAAAAGTCATTTATACATTGATTTTTGATTGGTTGATGGTGTAAAAAACTTTACACTGACAGTGTATATAAATTAAACTCAAAAATTAAACATTCTTAATAATGTGATAATTTATGATTGATTAACATCATAAAAAATATCTACACTAATAGTTCATATCAATTAAATCCTAATATAAAATCAATTCAATTGAATCATTTAATGTAAAATCATTTGATATTAGTATATTCTACAATAATTGATTAAAGCAATTAATTGAATTTTTTTTTTTCAATTTATATCGGCATTATGCTTGCAATTTTCTACAAGATGATGCCTGCGTGATTAAATTTGCATTATTTATAATTAAATTTCCTTCATTGTTGCTTTTAAAGTGGCCATGTGAAAGAACAAAAATTAAGGGAGGTTTATAAAATAAAAATAAAAATTAACAGTAACTTTTTTGGTTAATTCTTTTTTAAATTGGTGAATAAATTAACAGTAAATTTAATATAGAATTAATTCTAAAATAACTAATTAAATCATTTAATTGAAATAATTTACTAATATAATTAGGCATTGGTAATTTAGGAAGGTTTATCTTAAATTATTTAATGGAAATAATTTACTAATTTAAATAGGCATCGATAACTTAGGGAGGTTTATCAAAAAAGTTTTAAAAACATTAATATAAAATCAATTAACTGAAGTAATTTATGGAAGTTAATTAAAAAACTTAACATAAAAGTTAATATAAAATCAATTCTATAATACATGCATTGATAATTTAGGGAGATTTATAAAAAAATTAACAATTTTTTTTAATACAAATCAATTCTAATTAATTAAATTAATTTACTAACTTAAATAGGCCATGGTAACTTAGGAAGGTTTATCAAAAAAGTTAACAGAAAATTTTATATAAAATCATTAGTTGAATCATTTAACATAACATATATAGTTTAATTGATAAATATTATTAGTGTAATGTTATTTACACTGTCAACTAATCACAAATTATTATATGTATTACTTTTATGATATTTAGGATAAAAGTTAAGCATCCGTAATGATGAGATAATTTATGATTGGTTGACAGCGTGATTTTTTTTCCACACTGACAGTACATACAAATTAAATCATAATATAAACTCATTCACAGCGTTCATGATCGGACAGGGCTAAGGTTGTTTACCTAGCCCAAAGCCAGCATCAACCTTTACTTGGAAACTTCTTCCGCAATTATATCACGACACTAGGTGCTAACTTACATAAATTTCCAAAATGATTCACAAGATCCTTTATATACATCAGAGTTGTTCTCTTCCAATAAGGGAAAATTCTTTCAACAATACATAAATCACATAAACACTTAAATCATAACTAGTAAATAAATTCCTATGACAGCACAACTTCAAATAAAGATCCTCTAGAGCAACAACCGTGCATCCTTGAATTATTTCATTTCAGAAGGACCTGTGGCTAAAAGGTCAAAACAAAAGGATGAGTATGAAACTCAGTGAGGGATAACCCTTCTAAAACAGAAACAAAAAATCAATAGGGAAAATATCAATTAACAATATATCAAAAACATAATATCTAGATAAGAAACTTACATGGCCTAAAGTCTGATAGCTTATACATTTAACCACGAGGGTTTCTCATTGGAAATTGTTATATTTTCCATCATAAGTCAATTATTTCCATTATCCTCATGTGGCTGAAGCCCACAACATTTTCCTTTTCATAACCATGGCATCATGTCACCATCATGCCACTTTCACACTCTGGGGATACTTTATCCATTCAATAAGCCCTCCAAAAGTTATATCATTTCACAATGCAAACATTTCCAATGAGGAACACATATCAACAATTACATACGCAACAAAATCTTCACAAATTTCAATCACTACAAGAAAAACTGGTTTTAGCGACCGAATTTAGCGACCGATTTAATCCGTTGCTATCAGCGACCGAATTTCCGACCGAATTTACCTTTTTCTAGGATTGGTCACTTAATATATTCAGCGACCGAATTAGCGACCGATTTTATTAGTCGCAAAATATTCAGTCGCTAATTCGGTCGCTAAAACAAAGCATGGAAGATGTAATCTTATTACCCAATTTGCGACCGAATTAGCGACCGATTATTTTTTAAATTTAGCGACCGAATTGGTTTCGGTCGCTGAACATAGAGTTAATGATTTGCGACCGAATTAGCGACCGATTATTTTTAAATTTAGCGACCGATTTATTTTCGGTCGCTGAACATTGAATTAATGATTTGCGACCGATTTTGCGACCGAAAATTTTTTCCCCAAATTTTTCAGCTTTCACGCGTGAATGCCTTCTTCTTTCCCTCTTTCTTTCTTTTTTTATTTTCTCCTTTCTCCTTCTATTTCCTTTCAGAACACCACAAACCCCACCCTACTTCTTCTCTCTCCCTCACATCATCTTCTTCCTCCTTCACTCAGTCCAGCCAACTGCCCCGCCAACCGCCACTGTCCCTGCCGTCGCGCCGCCTGCAAGCGCCGCTGTGGCTGTCCCTAGCGTCGCCGTTCTGTTCATATCAGTGGACATTGAGCACCACTGCAGGTGCAGTGGTTCGGCAGCTGCTCGAGCTCCACCGCGAGCTCCACCGCGAGCACCACGCGAGCACCACGCGAGCACCACCGCGAGCACCACTGCGAGCACCACGCGTCGTCCTCAGCCACGATTCGCCATTCTCCAGCCGCGGTAAGCTTCTAAGCTGCCATTAATGGTGATTTTCGAACTTTTGAGTTCAAGTTGTTTTGTTCTTCTCCTTGAACTTACACTCCCTTTTGGTTCTTGAATGCTCTAGAAACGAACCGCAGCTATCCGCCGCCATCGCCGCCATAGCACCACCTTGAGTTCATCTCCTTTGTTGGGTGAGTGGTTTTCCACTTTCCTTTGTTCCTTTTCAAGAAATTTTCTCCAATCTCAAACCCTAAACCTAGCAATTTGATTTCAGTTTCAAAGTATGAAATTGGTTATGTTTTTATGCAATTAGGGTAGTGAATTAATGTTTCCCTAGATTAATTTCATTATTCTTTGGTTAGATTAATTTTTCCCCAAATTGCGTTATGAACCCAAAACCCCCGAATCTATTTTGATTTAAATTAATGTGAGTTTTGAAAGATTAAATATGATTAGTGAGTTATATTTATAGTGTTGATGTTGAGAAATTGATTTGGTGATTTGTCTGGTTGTTTCTATGCTTGAATCGTCTTCCTGGGATATTTTGCATGTTCGTGCTTGCTCTGGGGAAGTAGGAATTGCTTTCTGGGAAATTATATGGGGGATAGTTATTATATAATTGACCTGTGGTTCTTTAATGTTAAGTTAGGCTTTATCATCATTATTTTTTTTAATTTGGCTATTTGATTTATTAGTACACATAGTCTGAGTCTTATCAAACTAGAAAGGATGTGCTCAGTTTCAGTTTTAACAACATATGCCCTATCAAACTATGCTTAGTCATAAGGAATTTGGATAGGATGAAACTCATACATATGGTTGTGGCTGATGATAAAGTATGGGACAATAATATTATGTTAAGTAACTCTCTGCTAAGCATATGTTTAATGTATCAAAAATCAAAATTCGTTCCAACTTAATGCTGTTAATGATAATGCCTTTTTCAGTATTTCATTTCATGTCAATAAATTGTAGACAATGGAGGAGTACATATCTTGTTATGCAACATCTGCCATTCTGCTTGAGATAGATTCGTGCCTAGTTTGGTAGATAATATTATGCACTCGCTAAGCTGTTTAAATGGGCTTTCCTTATATATTATGTAATATGTATTGATTGATTGATGGTTGCTTTTCATTGTCGAATGATTTTAAATCCTCATGCCCCCTCCTCTGTTTAAGGGACATTAAAAGGAATGCAGAATGGTGTGAAGTAGAGATCATACTATTTGTGCATGGCTTTCTGTGTTGTTTCTATGGGACTTGCTTCCTTTTTTTATATGGGGATGTTTTTATGATGTTCTTTTGGAGGGGTTTCTGGTTCTTTGTATAGGTGTTGTTCTATTAGTTAGGGTGGTGGATTTATGTAAGGCCTTTGTCCATTTTTGTTAAACTTTGATTTATGAAGTTACACTATTAGTATGTTACAGTGAGTAGCTTCTCTGAAAAAGCAATTCATGGAGAGTGTGGATTGGGCTTTTTTTCCTTTTGAAATGTTCTTACACTCTTTCCTCTTTAAGTATGATTGTATATATTTAAACCCCATTTTCATTTTGTTTTCTATTTTTTTTTACAGATTCTAGTGTCTTGTTTTGTCAAGACATCACATTTTGAAGAATATTTGTGTGTTAAGGTAAGAGTACTTCCTTATTTATCTAGAATATGTCTTGTCATGTGATGCTTCCCTCACAATCATATTTCACAAATGAGAAATAGAACAGCAAAAACATTTGCATGATTTACTTCCTTATATTTATTTGAAGCATCTATCATGTAATTACACTGGTGAACATTGCTTTGAAGATGATGATATTCTTTTAATGTATGTTTCTCCTCAAACTGGTTGTCAAGATGATTGCAGAATCAAGAGTGTATATGATTTGTTAAGTTAACAAAATGCACAATCTTCATTCCCGTAGTAGAATTGACTCGTGTGTTTGTTTTGTATTTTGATGCTCTTTATTCCATTGCATTGATGATTATGCTTGTGATGTGTATGTTTCAGGTTTCTGTATTCTGTCCCACACTTCGAAGTTCGTATTCCCCTTCTTAGCCTTAACTCTCGGTGAGGTAAGTCAATAGTCCCCTTCTTGTTTGTTAGTGGAGAGCAAAGCTCAATAAGTTGTTGGACGTGTGCTGATAAATTTAGTCAATTGCTTGGTATTTGTCTCATTTCTGTTTTCTTTGTTAGTGGAGAGCGGAGCTCAATAGGTTTGATATTGTATGAGATGCATGACTGCTTGTGTGCTGTTACTTTAAAAACTATGCATGTGTTTGTCAACTTGGTTTGATGTTTGTTTGTAGAGAGCGGAGCTCAATAGGTTGTGATGTTGTTTGAGATGCATGGCTGGTTGTGTGCTGATAATTTAGAAAAGTTTCATGTGTTTGTCTATTTGATTTGTTGTTTGTTTGTAGAGAGCGGAGCTCAATAGGTTGTGATGTTGTTGTTTGAGATGCATGGCTGGTTGTGTGCTGATAATTTAGAAAAGTTTCATGTGTTTGTCTATTTGATTTGTTGTTTGTTAGTAGAGAGCGGAGCTCAATAGGTTGTGATGTTGTTGTTTGAGATGCATGGCTGGTTGTGTGCTGATAATTTAGAAAAGTTTCATGTGTTTGTCTATTTGATTTGCTGTTTGTTAGTAGAGAGCGGAGCTCAATAGGTTGTGATGTTGTTGTTTGAGATGCATGGCTGGTTGTGTGCTGATAATTTAGAAAAGTTTCATGTGTTTGTCTATTTGATTTGCTGTTTGTTAGTAGAGAGCGGAGCTCAATAGGTTGTGATGTTGTTGTTTGAGATGCATGGCTGGTTGTGTGCTGATAATTTAGAAAAGTTTCATGTGTTTGTCTATTTGATTTGCTGTTTGTTAGTAGAGAGCGGAGCTCAATAGGTTGTGATGTTGTTGTTTGAGATGCATGGCTGGTTGTGTGCTGATAATTTAGAAAAGTTTCATGTGTTTGTCTATTTGATTTGCTGTTTGTTAGTAGAGAGCGGAGCTCAATAGGTTGTGATGTTGTTGTTTGAGATGCATGGCTGGTTGTGTGCTGATAATTTAGAAAAGTTTCATGTGTTTGTCTATTTGATTTGTTGTTTGTTAGTAGAGAGCAGAGCTCAATAGGTTGTGATGTTGTTGTTTTAGTTACCAGTCATGGAAGCTCCTGAGCATCGGAGGTGGATGGATAGAAGGAAGGAACAAGGTGGAGTGACAGATGAGTTCATCGAGGGAGTGAATGAATTCATGGAGTTTGCTCGCAACTCTGAGGAATATCTTAGACAAGAAAAACCAAAGATGAGGTGTCCTTGTAAGAGATGTAAGTGCAAACGGTATCATTATGGGGACGACGTGATGGCACATCTCTATGAGAAGGGGTTTATGCCTAATTACTACTACTGGACCAGTCACGGTGAGAGATTGCCCCCGTTTCCGCCGGTTGTGGTGGACGATGCATACTATGGGGCTAGTGAGCATAGAGAAGACTACAATCCGTTCGAGCAGATGATTATGGATCATGCTGGCCCTGAAGTTGGTAGGGGCATTCAACTGGACAGTGTGATGGGGTCTCAACACATAGAGGAGGATCCTAACCCAGAGTCACAAAGATTTTTTGACATGTTGAGAGCCGCGCAAGCTCCTTTGTGGGATGGTTGTCAGGATTACTCCGAACTATCGGCTTCGTTGGTTGCTCTTAGCCTCAAGTCCGAAGGTAATATGACTGAACATGATTTCGATCGGTGGGTTCAATTTATGGGTGGGGCAATGCCGAGCGACAATCGAATGCCTAGAAATTTCTATCAAGCTAAGAAATCAGTGGCAAACTTGGGTCTGGGTGTTGAGAAGATTGAGTGTTGCCCGAATGGTTGCATGTTGTATCGTAATGAATATTCGGATGAGAGAGTTGATACTTGTAGATTTTGCGGTGCTGATCGTTACAAGATAAGAACTGATAGAAAGGGAGTTATTAAAAAAACCCCTCTAAAAAAGATGTGGTACTTCCCGATTACTCCTAGACTCCAAAGAATGTATTCTTCGATGGCCACTGCAGCTCACATGCGATGGCATCATAACAATCAGAGGGATTCTAGTGTGTTGTGTCATCCATCAGATGGAGAAGCATGGAAACATTTTGATAGGATGTATCCGGAGTTTTCCATAGAATCTCGGAATGTCAGATTGGGGTTATGTACAGATGGATTTAATCCGTTCGGTCAATATGGTAAAGCTTACTCATGTTGGCCAGTTATTCTAACTCCATATAACCTTCCGCCTGGGATGTGCATGAAGAGGGAATTTATGTTCCTTACAATAATAATTCCAGGACCTTCGAATCCGAAAAGTAAGGTTGATGTGTACATGCAACCTCTCATAGAGGAGTTGACTCATTTGTGGAATGTTGGAGTCTTAACATATGATGTGTCATTGAGGCAGAATTTTATACTGAAGGCAGCTTTGATGTGGACAATCAATGACTTTCCAGCGTATGGGATGTTGTCGGGTTGGATGACAGCAGGTAGGATTGGTTGTCCTTGTTGTATGGGGCAGTCGAAGGCATTCACTCTTACCCACAGTCGCAAGACTTCTTATTTTGATTGTCATCGTCAATTCCTTCCCCAAGACCATCCTTACAGGAAGAATAGAAATGCATTCAAAAAGGGTAAAATTGAGAAAACTCCTCCACCCCGACATTTAACTGGAGAAGAGATTTGGCAGATGATTAGGACGTTCCCATTCATTCATGAATCTGGAGGAGTACAAATACCTGGTTATGGCACAGAACATAATTGGACAAAAAAAAGTATTTTTTGGAGCTTGCCCTATTGGAAAACACATCTCATCCGGCATAACATTGATGTGATGCACACTGAGCGAAATGTATTTATGAATGTGTTTGACACGGTGATGGATGTCAATGGTAAGACAAAGGATACATATAAGGCTCGATTAGATATAGCGGACATATGTAAAAGAAAAGAGCTTGAGTTGATGGACATTGGTGGTGGTAAGATGCGAAAACCGAAGGCAAAATATGTGTTGAGTAAACCCCAAAGGGTAGCTGTTTGTGAATGGGTTAAACAACTAAAGTTACCAGACGGGTATGCTTCGAACTTATCAAGATGTGTCAACTCTAAGGAAGGAAAGTTGCATGGAATGAAAAGTCATGACTGTCACGTATTCATGCAACGATTGCTTCCGATTGCATTCTCATCTTTGCCGAATGATATTTGGAAGCCGCTTGTTGAGCTCAGTCAGTTTTTCAGAGTCTTGACATCCACAACATTAAAGGTTGATCAACTAAAGGCTATGGAACGTGATATCCCTGTTTTATTATGTAAATTGGAACAAATATTTCCTCCGAGCTTCTTTGATGCGATGGAACATCTTCCCATCCATTTACCATACGAGGCAAAAGTAGGTGGCCCGGTTCAATATCGTTGGATGTATCCATTTGAGAGGTATATATATATATTTTTAAACTATAATCATAATGTTATTTAAATATTTATATATAATCATAAAATCTTGTAACATCTCCTAGGTTCTTACGTTCGTTGAAAGAAAAGGTAAAAAACAAGGCTCGGATAGAAGGTTCTATTTGTGAAGCGTATTTAGTTGAGGAGGCCTCCACGTTTGCTTCTTTTTATTATCCATCTGACATAGAAACAAGGAGGACTAGGATCCCGCGTAATGTCGACAGTGGTGAAGGTTGTTCATATAGTCCTCAGCTATCAATTTTTAATTATCCTGGTCGTGCATGTGGTGCCTACAAAACATGTTGGTTGGAAGAACATGATGAAAAAGTTGCTGAGTTGTACGTGCTTCAGAATTGTGAAGAGGTCGAGCCATATATAGAGTAAGTCATCTATATATTGCATGACCATATTTTTTTATTAATATTTATCCTAGTACGTAATTTGATGACATACTTTATTAACCCCATGAATGCAGAATATATAGCAATTTGCTAAGAGAGCTCAATGCCGACATTTCAGAGTTGCAAATTCATCAGGAGATTGCCAACCATTTTCCAAAGTGGTTCAAAAAATATGTAAATTAATTACTAACTTATCAACATTCTAATTTGACTGCATAACATGATTTTTATATCTGCAATTCTGTGTTATTCATCATGTAGGTTCTAGATCAAGCTAACCAAATTAATGACTCCCTCTTGATAGCTTTGGCATGGGGTCCAAAAAGAAGGGTTCGAACATGCGAAATCTATATTATAAACGGGTATAAGTTCCACACAAGGTCATGGGGTCAAGGGATGAAATCTTCTAACTCTGGTGTTTGTGTGCGTGCGATCAATGGTGGATTAGAGGACGACTTTTATGGAATATTGACTGACATTATTGAATTAGAGTATTATGGTCATCCTCACAAAACGTTAGTGTTGTTCAAATGTGAATGGTTCGATAATACTCCCGATAGGGGTACAAAAGTAGACAACAAATATGGAATTGTTGAGGTCAGGCAGTCACGGAGATATCAAGTGTATGACCCGTTCATCTTTGCACAGCAAGCGGAGCAAGTTTATTACACATCGTATCCCGAGGGACATCAAGATTGGTTGGGTGTTATTAAGATAAAGGCAAGAAGTGCAATCACAGATAATGTAGTTAGTCAGGGAGAGACAGAGACTCCGTATCAAGATATTCATGAAATTAATGGAATTCAGATAAACTTGCAGTTTGAGCCGGAAGATTTTAATGATCTTGCGGATCCTGCGGGTGTTGATGAGGTAGTTGACACTGTATTACTGGATCAATATGAATTGAATGAATCTAGCGAGGATATTGAATATATATCATCTGATGATGAGGAGAGTGAAAGTGAATTTAGTGACCGAGACTCCAGCTAGGTAAGTTGTATATAAAAATAACAGATTTGTGTTATTTGTTATTTGTTGTATAATGTACCATTTAGTTAATTGCTATTATTCTTGTTATTGTAAACAGATGACGAATGACACGGGTCGGGGACGTGGCTGTCGTGGTTCTGGCACCTCTCGCGGTGGTCGTGTAAGGGGTCGTGGTGGGAGAGGTGCTTCCACCCGCCCATCAACTTCGGATCAGGCACCGACGAGTATTGTTGGCTCTCATGGGTTACATGCTGATGATATTCCGCCTCCAGCAGCAGCATCAGCCTCACCAGCTACATAGCCCTCACCCACGAGCCACCCTACATCATCCACACGACCTACACCATCCTCACGAGCCACAGCATCCACGCCCGCCACACCGGCCACACCAGCCACACAGGGGTCTGCTGCCGAGTCCGGGATTCACAGTTGGGCCGGGACAAGAGATCCCACGGATGGGAGGATATGGCTTCGCCCTGCGGCGAAGTTAGAGTAAGTTATTTATTAATTGTTGTTGTTTTCTATCATTATAATTATACTTGTACATATTTATTAAATACGTTTATTGATAAAATTTATGCATTATTTGTTGTTAATAGCTTTTACCCTGCATACGGGCCTCAGAAGCAGATCTCTCAGTGTATCAAGGGAAAGTATAGTGAGGCCTGGCCATCGTGGAAGAAGATTGATAAGGATGTGCGTGATATGTGGTTTAGGGATGACTTCGGGGTAACAAATAAATTTATTATTGTGTTAAGTATATGTCTACAATATTATTATTTATTAATTTTGTTTCTTGATATTTTACTCTTTCTTGTTAGGCACACTATAAGTGGTTGCCAGCGGATGCAGATCAGATACGTAAGGCCTTTGAGTCGAGAGGCGCAAAGTTGGTTAAGTGGGCAATGGGTAGGATTAGGGATGGTTCAGATGATGGGAGTTGGCTTCGACCTGATGTGCTGGAACGCCTCCGTCAATATTGGGCTAGTGATGAGAAGTTCCTGATAAAGAGCGAGATCGGAAAGCAGAATCGGGCTTCTGACACTGGCGCTCCACTATACACCGGTGGCTCAATTACCATTCATGAGCATTTTGATAGGATGGTAATAAGTCAACATGAATTTTATTGTTTTTTAATTTAGTGCTTTATATATGTCCTTATTAATAAAAATTGTCTTTTTTTGCTTCTATATATGTAGTCGAAAGAGCAGCAGAGAAAACCTACTGCAATTGAGATCGTGCATAAGACCAAGAAGACTAAGCGTGGGGAGTGGGTTAGCCCGAAGGTTCGGGACCTTGTTGTAAGTACTCTTAACTCACCAATTCATTTTCAATATATTAATTACTTTCATTCTTCTTAATATATAATTACAAATGATAATATCTGACATATTTTGCAGGACGAATTCCATCGCCTCAAAGACGATGCCAGTAGTCAGGGGCAGGAGCCGTCTCCCGAGTCTGACAATGCCCTTTACTTAAAGGTGGTTGGCGGGAAAAATAAGAAGGGCCATGTATTTGGCCTCGGTCAGCTTGGGGATCAGTTCGTGGCCATATCAGTGCCATGCGGACATTCTGGCACTGATTCCAACCCAGATGTCAGAGAGGCCATCATGAACATGAATGCTGAACTTGCGGCGAAGGATAACGAGATACATGAGTTGCGGGAGCACGCACGACAGCAAGACAGTCGCATACGAGAGCAGGATAATCGTATGGAGGAGTTGTTTAGGTACTTGGGATTCCGACCCAGCAGTTCCGGATCTGGCGGTGCCCACGTCGAGGCTACTACTGCGGATGTCGCTACTGCTGATGCCGCCGCTGTTACTAATGCTGCTGCTATTGATGACGCTACTGCTGCTGTCACTGCCTCGGATCACCCTGGCATCAGTCCACTCCCTTCACCCCCTCGTCACATAGATTAGTTTTCTCATCTTTGTATGACACATTGACTATTACATTTGTATTTCTCCTGGTCTTTTATATATTTTGTGTGAATATTTATCGAATTATCTGCTTTAATATGATTGATATTTAATTTTATTTGCTTTATGTTTATGTTTGCTAATTTTAATTTAATTAAATCTTATTTTAATATTTTGTAGCTTCAAAAAAAAAATTTAATAATAAATCAGCGACCGAATTTTTTGGGTCGCTATTTTAAAAATACAGTGTATTATTAGCGACCGAATTAGCGACCATTTTTGTTATCGAAATATTTAAATGCAAAGTTTAGCGACCGAATTAGCGACCGTTTTTGTTATCGAAATATTTAAATGCAAAGTTTAGCGACCGAATTAGCGACCGATTTTCTTAAATTAGCGACCGAATTAGCGACCGATTTTTCGGACGCGATATTTAAATATAACCGTTGATTAGCGACTGATAATTCGGTCGCAACATTCAAAAAATCGGTCGCTAAAATCGGTCATTTTATAATGAAACGACCAAGTTAAACGACCAAATGACTTCCATTTTGCGACCGAAAATTCGGTCGCTAATCTGAAAATTCGGTCGCTAATTAGCGACCGAAAAAAAGTCGGTCGCTAAATAATTAGCGACCAAGGTTTTGGCAACCGTATGAAATCGGTCGCTAATTCGGTCGCTGACTGAATTAGCGACCGAAAAGCATTAAATAGCGACCGAATAATTCGGTCGCTAAAAGCCTTTTTTTTTGTAGTGAATATAGACATTTCAACGATTGGCAATTTAATTCATGATGATTGTTTCATATTCCAACATCAGCACATATTTTAGCATCACATTCAATATAAGGTCCAGACCTTAACTGTCTCAATATGCAAGTGCTTTTGCAACCTCATAACCAACATTAACCTCATTTATAACTCTCTAGCATAAGAATCAAATATGTCATTTCACACAATCCATGGATACTTCTCATGTCCAATATAATTTGCAACCATTCACATTCATGTTTAAAACATAAATCATTAATCCAAATAATAACACAAGTTGATTAATATATATACATATATGCTTGTTTGTGTGTATATATAATATATAATATAATTCATCTCTTGGCAAACATAACAAATATCTCAAATTGTCTATTGTCATTCTCTCTTTGCACAGCAAAGACATACGAGAGATTTACAAATTTATAAAGTATGTAAACCAAACATTTTCCAATCATGACCATAACTGCCCACAGTTTATTCCTCATTCACAATTTTCAGAAGTCATATTCCAACCAATAGAGTATTACATCCCTTTTTGTACCAAGCTCAAATTTTTTTATCCCAAGGGGAGATCAATTCAAGTCTTCACCCATAGAGAACTAAGTTCCAATTCAAGAATCACTTAGCAAAATGGTAAACTTAGTACTTTACTAAAATGGAGGTGAACAGTAATCCAACACGCCAAAAATAACCGATCAATTAATGAAACAACATGTATGATCCCCTACACATGAATATGTTTATCCTAGAAGACTTGTTCCAAACGTGCCCCATTGCACCAAACATTAGATACAAGGTTTATTTAAACTATACCTTCAGGCTAACACCAACTTGTGATAGGGAGTTCCTACTGACATGGGGTATGCATCATTGGAAAGATAAGTCATCAAGATACTCTCATTTAAAATATCAATAATTGTAGGTCATTAGAAAATTTCCAGTTTTATTTGCAATCACGCCTTGCTCCACATAATTCTTGCAGAATAGGAAGTTTTTGACAACTGTTATAACTCCATAGACAGACCTCCAAATCATACGCTGTTTGTTTCATTGAAATATAAAACACACGTTTAAATGAAACGATAATTTTAGAATTTTTGGAATTGTACATCAATACCGCTTTTGTTTCAAAGTTGACAATCGTGCTGCAGAATTCACTTCTGATAGCCTAACTATACTATCAACACTTTCTGCACAGTAGGCTTTGTAGCAACAACACAACCAAGATTTGGAAGCACATCAACCATGCAAGATACATGGAGAGGAGCTAGTGGTTCAAGAATTGGGATAAGGAGGGAAACATTCACATGGATAGGTAATCCTGTGTAAATCAGCAAAAACTGCAACAAGCTTTGCAAATAGGGTAAGGACAACTTCAATGCAGCCAAGAATCTATGAATGCAAACAAGAAATCTGCAGAGGCATTAATTGATAGGATACCTAGTTTTATTTATACGCAACACTCATATTACTTAAAAGGCAAATAATAACTTCCTTTGGAAATAGAATCATTCATTTAACAATAATGCCATAGAAAGGTAAAATCTAGCCAAGCGAGCTCAAGCTTTGAACTTGGATCCATTATTTATAGAAGACATGACCTCAAGTCAACAACACTTATACATGCACAACTGTTGTTAAGACAATTATTAGCAATCATTAACTATAGGTAACGATATAAGTGCAATTCTTTCAAGGGGACAATTACACATTAAAAGAACCACAGTCTTCTTTGCTACAAAAGTAATATCCAGAATAGATCAATAATAAAATTCAAAATCGATGCGACGAGCATGGAATTAAATAGACTAAAATAAATATTACATGATATCCACACAAAAAGATTACAATTATGAAGTATTACCAGAATGAACAAGCAGTTAATTGGAACAGATGAATAACCCTGAGAGACATTGTTGTCATCGGTTATAATTTCCTCACCGCCCACACTGCCTCAATTGTCTAACCTGGTAGAACCTTTACATGATTTAGTCTATCACCTAAGCTATCCAAAAGTTGATCTGCATCATTATTATCTATCATGCTAGTCACCAGGTTCAGAAATTGTTGTCCTCCTACACAAGCTTCCACTTTTGTAGAAGAGCCTAAGAGCTCCAAACAGGCTGCAAGCACATCTTTTGGACAAGAGAAGAAAATCCAAAATAGACATAATGCATGGAATTCGGACAGTTTAGTCAATGAAGATTTATCTAAGAAATAAGACTATTAGAGTAGGTTGTTTTATTAAAATGTACTCTAAGCAATAAGATTAAAACTACTTAGAATACCATTAAAATGCATGATTTCTCTAAGTCTTGTATGCAGGGAACCCCAATTGCTGCTATTTTACAAAAATAAAACAATTCTTAAAATAAGACAAAATTTGAAAGCAACAGATACTCAAATATTTATTATCACCATTTCCAAGAAAATAAAGTAGAAACATGGTGGGATGGAAACTTCATTACTACAGTAAAAAAATATCAACCAGATATATTTTCTAAAATTTGGAAATCGGAAAAATTAAACTTTTCATTAAAATGAAAATATAAAAATGTTTCCTCAAACCAAACAGACACCCCATTCTTAAATTAGTATACTTGTGATTGCATGTGGATTACATTTTAAAACTAAAGCTTTGATACAGATATACCATTCTGTATACAACGTATTCGGTTATTTTCATTAATCAAAACACTCACGACCTACAAAGGGAAAAGTTAATTTTATTAAAAAAAATGTTTTATAATAGCTGCGTCTAGGGTGAGCAACCTAGACAAGTTGCTCATCGTGAAAGAGCCCTTTTTTTAAATTAAAATATTTATTTTTGAGTCTATGAATTATTACAATGAAAAAAGTTATCCCATCCCTTCTCTGTCACTCCCTCTCTCCCCCGCCTTGCCCCTCCCCCACCCCACCATCCACGAGAGAAGTCCCCACAACTATTAGATTCCGTAAGTCTTGCTAGCTCAAAGCAAAGTCTTTCAAAGTACCATATACAACCCCAAGCAGCATAGTATAGAGAGGATGACAAGAGGGTATGGTCAGGAAGAAGAGACAAAAAGTGGGGGCAGAGGATTCGACTTCATTGACGGTGGCAATTTCAAGACCCGATTCAGAAATGGGGAATCAAATCGAGTTGAAAATTGAAATCCTTTCTATGAATCATCAACAAATCCGTAACTTTTAAGATTTGGTTTCACCTAGACTAAAGCATCAAATTAAATAATCTAACCCCTTCTTCTCCGACCAGATCTGGGGAGGAGAGTCGTCGTCCACGTTGCCAAACCCACGGTGGCGTCGTCCTACCATGAACCAGCCTATCGTATTGCAGCACCACCTACAAACCACACAACAACCACTGCAAGTTTGAACTTCAACCACCACCATTTATAACCATTGTGCAAACCAGAGTTTGGAGCCACGTCGGAGAGATCATGATGGTGAAGAAAAAAAAGCTTGGTTTGGCGAGGAGAGGGGGGAGTGAGAAAGAAGGAGAAGGGGTGGATTTTTTTTTTTGTTTCCCCAAAAAGGAGGTCTCTCATGGTGAGCAACTTGTCTAGGCCTACCTTAGACGCAGCCATTCTATAACTACATACTTGACACCATTTTATGTGAAACAAATCGTAGATATTTGGCAACCTTCACCATATATGTTGGGAATCATTTAACTTTACAATTCAAAACAACATTTGGAACGGAATGATTCATAAATTCTATCAAAACTAGTAAGATCAAGATTTAGATCATGAGATATCATCATGCATGCATTGATTTCAACACATATTGAATCCTCAAAACTAAGTCCATTCCAAATAATAACAAGAAATAAATTCTTTTATTTGAAATACTCCATACACGAGGTTAGCAGTCAACTACAAAAACAACATTTTAAGACAAATGTAAATAATAAAGAAAGATTCCTCAATGTTTTTTTTTTTGTTTGCAGAACGTCATGGCATGACTGCTCTAAATTAAAATCAATCAAATTTCCATTGCAATCAAATTCATTATAAGATCCTAATTGACAGGTAAAATAATTTCGAAGAAATTCAAGTAGATTAACGAAGACTTTAAAAGTTGGTTACCTTTGAGAGCAATGATGAGAGTGAGGAGTGACTCTTTTCAAGGACAAACACAAAAGGTTCGTCTTTCTAATACAAGCTAAATTTAATCAGCTCTTAGCGTTTGTGAATAGTTCAAATTTCATCCATGTTCCACTGCTTCATGATGATCTTCTCGTGAGACAACGATAGAGGTTAAGATGGAGATAGGATTTGCAAATACAGTGGTGTTGCTTTGGATGCCAGCCGAGGCCAACACAATGGTGATTCTAATGAAGGTTGTAGTACTTTTGCTTCTTCGGAGGCTGCACAACTTGGTCCATGGCTGGTGAAGGGATGGATTGAGGTTTTGCCATTTTGTCCGGTTTCAAATATGGTTTTTATGAAATTACCTTTATGTACAAGAACTTGTTGGAATATTCCGTGTCTAATCTTAAGGGTAAAATACACTTTTATTCATTTCATGCCTTTTGGAATGTTTGTTTTAAAATAAATAATGATTTCATCCTGAATCATATTACAAAAAGTTTATCAACAAAAATAAAATATTTTAATAGTAAATTGAGGAAAATAAAAGTTAAAACTCCATAGATTAAATGAAAGTGTATTTTACCCAAAATTCGATAGTGATTATTTCTCCAAGTTCTTGGATTGAAAGTTAATTTCATGAGCACTGCATTTGAATTAGAACAAAATGACAACCTAAATTCATCTCTTATTCCCATGACTTCCTAATGAAATGACTGTTTTTAAGTTGGGCAAGCTATGAAACCTCGAAAAACAAAGTACTACAAACCTTCATCAAAATCACCACAACACCACTCACTCCACAAACCCTAACTACACCTCAAACTCTATCGTAGCCTCCAATGAACCTTCACCAAAATGATCGTTGCCTTCGCCATTGCAATTAATGGTTTTAAAAAATTGAACTTTCAGATTCGACGTGAAATCCTCCAACATTGTGAAACTACATGTCAAAAAGAAAATAATTTAAAACCAATTAATTATCGATACAAAGGTTTAAGGCAATTGCAGGTAACAAAGAAATATTTGTTATCTGTCCTTTTCTGTAGAATTTGATGGCAACATTATTCTCCAGTAAAACCAATCACATTTACATTACATTCAAATGCACTATGAGATCCTAATCGATTGATAGTTAAATCATATATGAAGATATTTATTCTTGTTGATCAACAAAGAGTCAAAGTGTCGAAAGGCGATTACCTATGGAAGCAGTGATGAGAGCGAGATAACTGTTTGGAAGGTCAGGCATTAAGGATCTCCTCATGAGGCTTCGACAGATGTAGGGTTTGAGGCAGAGTGGTGAGACTTAGGGTGTTGCTTCGAATGACTAAGGGTTCTGGTGTTTTTGCTACTTGGGAGGCTGCCTAGTGAATGTGTGTTTACCTAGAGGGGTTTGTGTTTATTTATAGGATATTTTAGAAATAATATTTGGTTAGAGTTTAAAAAATTTGAATTTTTATATATATATATATATAAATAGTCTTGTTTATCTTTACCTTTATATCTTTATATATCTTTGTTTGTAAAAAAAAAAATCTTTGTAAAAAAAGTGGCCATGTGAGGGAACGAAAATTAAGGGAGGTTTATACAAAAAAATTTAAAAAGGTAATATAAAATTAATTATATAATAATTACTTAAATCATTTAATAATCTAAATAGGCATTTCTAATTCCGGGAAGTTTATCTAAAATCATTTAATTGAAATAATTTATAAATTTAATAGAATCTATATTTAAAGGATTGTTTTGGTGAATAATATAATTAAAGGATATTTAGCAAACAAGTTAACAGAAAATTTAATAAAAAATCAATTATTGAATTAATTTAGGTAGGTTCGTTAAAAAGTTAACGGGAAATTTAATATAAAATCGACTTTATATTGATAGGCATTGGTAATTTAGGTAGATTTATAAAATAAAAAAAGTTAAGAAATAATTTAATGTAAATAAATTCTTTTTAATTGAAATAATTTACTAACTTAAATAGGCCTTGGAAATTTAGGGAGGTTTATCGAAAAATTTAATATAAAATCGTTTAATTGAATCATTTTATATAACATACTTTAATTGGTATATATAGTCGTTATATTATTTTTTATATTGTCAACTAATCATAAATCATGATTTTAATTACTTTTAAGATAGTTAAGATAAAAGTTATATATTCTTAATTATGTGGTATATTTATGGTTGACTGAAAGTACATATCAATTAAATCCTAATATAAAATCATTAAATTGAATCATTTAATATAAATCATTTGATATAAAATAGATTCTACAATAATTGATTAAAGCATTAAATTGAAATAATTTGATAATTTAAATCGACAATATGCTTGCAATGTTCCCCAACTTGATGCCTGCTGATTACATTGGCATTATTATTTGTGATTAAATTGCCTTCATTATTGATTTTAAAAGTCTCTATGTGAGGGAATGAAATCAGAGAGGTTTATAAAAAAAAAAAAGTTAACAGAAAATTTAATATAAAATCAATTTTACAATAATTAATTAAATCATTTAATTGAAGTAATTTACTAATATAAATAGGCATTGGTAATTTAAGGGGTTTATCTTAAATCATTTTATTGAAATAATTTACTACTTCAAATAGCCATCGTAATATAAAATCAATTAATTGAACTAACTTAGGGATGTTTATAAAAAAAAAAGTTAATAGAAAACTTAATATAAAATCAAATCTATAATATAGGCATTGTTAATTTAGAGAGATTTATAAAACGAAATAAAAACATAACAAATTTTCTTATATAAGTCAATTCTACTTAATTGAAATAATTTAATATGAAATCAACTCTATGATATGGACATTGATAATTTATCGAAAAACATAACAATTTTTTTAATATAAATCAATTATACTTAATTGAAATAATTTACTTACTTAAATGAGAATTGCTAATTTAGGGAGGTTTATCCAAAAAAAGTTAACAAAAAATCTAATGTAAAATCATTTAATATCATATCATATAGTCTAAGGTATGCATTGTAAGTGTACTATTTTTTATACTGTCAACTAATAGCAAATCTTATCTAATACTTTCAAGATAATTAGGGTAAAAGTTAAGGATTTAATTTTTAACATCCGTGTTTTTACGGCATTGTATATACGTTTAATGACCATGTTTAACACCTTGATTATATGTCAAATATACATGTTTAGGCATCGGGAACCTTGCATGGAAAGTGCAACACCCCCCTTGGGTGCTACATGGTTAACACGTTGTGGAAAAACAAAATTATAATTGCTGGTTACTTTTGGAAAATAAAATTTTCTATTTTCTTAACCTTATTCAAAAATGGTTATGAAATTTTTTTCTTCCTCCATACACGCAAACACCATAAACATATATACATTATCATATTTATACATAAGCATCATCACTGTTTCTACATCAGGACCTTTATAAGTAGAGGTCATTTATAAGGATCACAACATAAGAAAATAAAAACAACATAACTATAACATAGTGGTAAGTCTGGAACCACAACTCAAAAATGATGGCTCTCAGTAGCCAGATATACAGACAGTCAAAAAGTATCGCTACCTCAAAAATGGAATCAAAAACCCTATAGCTGGTCAACACTAGTGGAACCCATTGGGGAGACCACCATGGTCATCCCCACCTTTAAGAGGAGTATCCGGTGAGGACACTAGTAGTGCTCCCACTCCATCACTAGGAACAACACCATCATCTAAAGGGTGATACTTAGGAGCCTCCTCCACATCCTCCGAAGGGTCCTCCTCTATCTCCTTGTCCACCTCATGAACAAGTACAATCGGCGATGGAGGTATAAGCGGTGCTGCTCCCGGTAATGGCTGGACGTGTGGGAGATGATGCACCAGATCCCTGTGCCACCAGGGTATCCAAAAGTAGCCGCATGGGTGGTAATGGCACCTCTATAGTCTTGAAGCTGTGCGTGCGTCTCTGTGGTCCGGCCTCCAGTGTACCCTTCGTAGTACACACTGGCCCCGTATAGGTGGCGCTACGAACTCCTGGGTTTATCACTCAGGCGCCACCCTCGTCCCCGTCCTCAAAAGCCATGGACCTAATCCCCGAGTAGCACAGATTCCCCTTGTGGTTCATCTGTACTCATATATAAAGATACCGCAGAAGAAAACCCAACAAGAAATAACGCAAGGATGAGATACCGATAATTGAGTTTTCAATATGATAACCACATGCACGACACACAATAAATCATATACATATATCCACAACATATGAAAATTCTCCAAAACAAACAGAATAATTTATCAATGGGATTCATACCCGACAGTCATCGCAATTTATAAAAAATGCATGACACTTCAATATTCATCATCTAACTTTGATATCTATTCTCCGAAGATCCCGACTTCCTTTCATTGAGCAGATCAGGCTCGATAATACATGGCACATTGTCCTACAAGGCACAATGGTCAACAATACATGGCACATTGTCCACATCAAGGCACAATGGTCAACAATACATGGGACATTGTCCAAATCAAGGCACAATGGTCAACACATGCACGTCTGCCAAATAATGCATGTAAAACATTTATTTACGACACTTTTCTTTTTCGTTCATTTTTTCTTTCGAGGCTCAAAGGCTCACTACCATTCTTAATTAAACATTAAGTCTTTTCATCCTTAACACAGGACCCGAGTGCTCAATCACGAAGCCCTAGACCGATGCACCAGTCTTAGGTTCACAGATATCGAACATAAAGTTCACCACATCATTTACAGAACATAAAGTACACAACATCTTTTACAGGACATAAAGTCCACACCAACTAACACAGATCATTGATCTTCGTGTCTTTCTTACAGAACACTAGACTCCCGACGTCTCGGTTACTAGGTTCACTTTTCTTCTTCAACATCGTTTTTCATTATGTGAAACAACAAAATCAAAACAAAACTCCAAAAACTTATCCAAGCTTATCGGAAAGGTTTTCGCTGACTTAAAACTCTTTTGCAGGAAAATTCTTTTCCACTAAAGTGAGTTTATAAAACATTAAATCACAACGTAGTTCAATTTTTCTTAAACTCATTTCCTTTTGAAATCTTTTTTCCGAAAACACATCAATTCGTTGAAAATTTATTTTCTAACACGTTTTTATCCAAAATGATAAAATATTCCTCATAGATTCCCTACAAATCGCTTTTCTAAATTATTGTACGTTTTGGAACAAATCTTCTTGTAAAATCAAAATGACTTTGTCTTTGACAAAAGTTTTTCCCTGTCCATAGTAAAATTATTTTTGGAACGAAATATATCGTAATTACTAATTATATTATTTTTTAATTTATTTCGGAAAAATCAGTAAGTGAAATTTTTTCACGGCTTTGTCCTCATTGTCACTCATTGACTTATTCTTTCACCAAAACATCATTAAAACATTATTTTTCACTTTTTCTTGCACTTCCATAAATTAAACACTTAAGTTTTTCCCTTAAACTTTTTGAAGTTTTTAACCTCAATATACTTGAGCACTGACCACTTTCAGGCTTTCAGCCAATCATTCAAACAACAGTTAATCCATACATCATAGTTATAATAGATATCACAGTTATAACACACATCTCAGTTATAACATACATCACATAAGCCACAAAAACCACATAACTCATATAAACTACATAAAATCAACACGTAATAAATAAATCAAATAACATGATATCACTACAAATAATTATACATACAACCCATAAATAGCATATAGCTATCAAAAACCCCTCAAGTAAACTCTCCTTACATCTTGAAGCTTATGTTTCCTCCTCGAAGTGTCTCCTTGATTTTCCGGTTCCTCCTCACAACTCAACACGACAACTAACAACTTATCCTTCACAACAAAATCACAACACAAGTTACAAAATGAAACAGAAATCAATCTAACTCACATAAGCTAGGGTTCGGCCACATAAAAAAAAAATAGGTTAGAGATTTCTAAATTTTTCAAGCTTTTGGATTTATGATCCTAGGGCATTAGAAAGACAAGATCAAGTGCCACATGACAAAGATTGAAACAAAAACCCATTTGACCCATATGGTTAGGGTTTCGGCCAACACAATTTTTAGGCTAGGGATTTCAAATATTCTCAAGCTTCTAGATCTAGCAACTAGAAGTATTAGAGAGACTAAATCAAGTGTCATATTTCAAAAATTGAAATAAAACTCATTTACCCCACAAGACTGGCGTTTCGGCCATCATAAGAAAAAATAGGGAGGAAATTTTCTTTGCACTCATGCTTTTCGATAATCAATATAGAAGCATTAGAGAGTTCATAGAAATTATTATCACATCAAAATGATTTTTCTACGATTTTCTAGAATTAAAAGAAGAAAATCCATGACAATGAGAAATTGATGTTCTTGACATGAATCACATGAAATAAATGAAGAGAGATGGCAACAATGATCATGATAGATGAGGGTTTACCTCTTGTTGATGAAGAAAAGTGAAGAATTGATCAAGTTTTCTCAAGAACAACTATGAAGTTTCCTTTGTATTTTGAGAGAAAAAGGCTTAAGGATGAAGATGAATGAACAAGAAAATGCCTATGTGTGGTAAATGGGGTGGGGGCAATTTGGTCCAAAATTAATTAGGACAAGCTTGTGATTTCACATAAGGACTAAGGGCAAAATGGTCTTTTCCCTTACAAAAATATCTAGATATTTCCTAAAGTCATCATGACTTGATAAAGTAGCTTTTAATGCTCGTCATGTCAGTCACTTCAGTCACCTCAGCTCTGTATCCCACTCCATCGTTTACCCGACTTAGATTTTCCGCAAGATTTCTTCTAAGATTTCACCCGAATAAAATATAATATTTTATTTTTACACAAAAATTTCCAAAAAACAAATATCTTTGAAAATATGATATAAACCTAAACCGTTTGGTTCACGAGTCAAAATTAAGTTTTCTGATCAGTAAACTTTTACTGTCAGTGAAAACACAGACTGGGTTCCGTCTGAATTTTCAACCCAAAATTTAATTGTAACATTCTACTATCAATTAGAGTCTAAATATAACTTTGGTTTATCCAAAATCATTTTTTAAATCTCTGATAAAAATATAAACACACACACACACACAGACACACACACACACAAATATATATATATATATATATATATATATATATATATATATATATATATATATATATATATATATATATTACCGATATTAGAAAGCAATACAAATCAGGGTGTTATAGAAAGAATGCAATCAATCGGCTTCGGAATGAATGAGAAATGAAACTAGGGTTTCTGTCCAACACAGCACGCTGAAGCATCGCTGTGCTTGCGCTTGAGTGCAGGCCCGCTCAAGCCTGCCATTTCCTACGCTCAAGCGTGTCTTGTCAGAACACAGGGACTGAGTTTGACCTCCACATGGCAAGTTCTTATTGGACACGTGAATCCAATCCAGAAGGAAGCACCACACTCAAGCTTGGGTAGCCGGGCGCTCGAGCGTGGACACGCTTAAGCGTGGCCAACCTCACGGTCGAGCGTAGGTAGGTAACTTGGAAAAAAAAAGGGTCAGCAGGGGTGAAAGTCTCAGACTTTCACCCTACGAAAACCAGAGAGAAAAATAGACAAAAAGAGAGTAAGAGAGTTAGAGAGAAAGTTGAGCTTCCAGCTTAGTGTCCAGCTCGATCGTTCGTGCTAACGCAATTCCGACAACACCGTTGTGATCGTGGCACCAACGTCTTCTTAACGCTAGCCTTATTTATTTGCTTTGGCTAAGGTAAACCTATGCCCTTATTATGCCGAAATACCATCGGTGACGATATTGAGGTTTTCTCTTAATCCGTCTATCGATTTTCAATTCCGTCTTCATATTAAGGTTATATGTAATGTACACTACGTGTGCATTTATTCAGGTGAATTTTTGGAGGCCCGGAGGCCCTACTTCCTTGCCTGGCAGATTTGAAAGGGGAGGAGAGTTCTTGTTTCGTTGCTTCCAAGCTAGCCTAAGACACTTCAGGTGGGAGAAAGAAGCCACCTATAGTCGGAAATGGCTAAGTAACATATTTTACAATAATGGCGTAGGACGACCTAAACCCTACTAGTGGGTGAATAATTGACAATGTCAATATCACATTGGCGACTACTTAATGGTACCAATGATGATATGGAGATTGTGGATTTATCGCTGTTAGGTTAATTTTATGATATTTGAGGTGGTATGATTTTACTGCATTTGAGCTGCTTGCTAAGTGTTGATTGTGATAATATGCTTTATGTGACTTTTTATGATATTGGAATATTTTAATATTATTTCAATATGTATAGTATGCTTTGTCTGATAACCTGCAATACTTGTCGAAGTATGCTTAGTTGGCATCTAGGTAATGATATATGTTGTTTTAGAGCGATGCATGTTGGGGAGTGTATGACGTATGACTTAGTCGTGCCTAACCTAATTAAATAAATTGATATTTTATTTATGATGAGATTAATGATATGATGTGATTTGAGTTATTATATGAGATGATGATGAAAGGTTGAGGCACTAGGTTATAACCCGATACGAGTCGGCGAGACCCATATAGATGCATGGTGTGATCACAGCCGTGTGGGTGGAACACACGCGGTCAGAGTATCTGATCACGGATACCGGTGTCACAGGAGAGTGCCTTGCGGACGATGAGGTTCGAGGAAGGGTACCGTGATATTAACGTAGTCCTTGCCGAGCCTTCCCATATTTATATTGTGCAGCTATAGTGTCATGCTTTGCATGAGCACCCTAGCGGGAACTAAGGTGTGCACCGACGTGTACTGTGCAGCTGTAATGTCGTTGCTTTGCATGAGTGCCCTAACGGGAATGGGGGTGTGCACCGACATTTAGGGACAAGCCGCTTGGACGACTAACTAATATCCTAGATCAAATGAGGGATGTGTGACAGGATTGTGGTGGCCACGTTAGCATACAGGATCGATTGCATGAGGGCGAAGGGTAGATGATCATAATTTATCTCGAGGATGCTTGTTATATTCATATATGATTAATATGTGATGCATGTCTGTGTGCTATTATTGTTCATATGCTATGCACCCTTTTCCATATATGATGGTAGTTAGTTTCTTATCTCCCTTTTTCTTTCTATGTATGTATTTCCTGTATATCATATCGCGAGCAGACTCAGTCATCCACGATGCCACACCTAGACCACCCATATTTGAGGTGGTATGATTTTACTGCATTTGAGCTGCTTGCTAAGTGTTGACTGTGATAACATGCGTTATGTGACTTTTTGTCATATTGTAATATTTTAATATTATTTTAATATGTATAGTATGCTTTGTCTGATAACCTGCAATACTTGTCGAAGTATGCTTAGTTGGCATCTAGGTAATGATCTATGTTGTTTTGGAGCGGTGCATGTTGGGGAGTGTATGACGTATGACTTAGTCGTGCCTAACCTAATTAAATAAATTAATATTTTATTTATGATGAGATTAATGATATGATGTGATTTGAGATACTATATGAGATGGTGATGAATGGTTGAGGCACTAGGTTATGACCCGATACGAGTCGACGAGACCCATATAGATGCATGGTGTGATCACAGCCGTGTGGGTGGAACACACGAGGTTAGAATATCCGATCACGGATACCGGAATCATTGGTGAGTGCCCTGCTGACGATGAGGTTCGAGAAAGACTACCGTGATATTTCCGTAGTCCTTGCTAAGCCTTCCCGTATTTATATTATCCAGTTATAGTGTCATACTTTGCATCAGCACCCTAGCGATAACTGGGTGGCTTGTGGACCCAGTTACCCGTTTTGTAGTATACACGGGTCTAGTTTCAGTGATCGTCAGGATGGGAGACGAGCCTCATTTTGGATTTGTCAGGACCTTCCTGTTGGTATAAGCCCTAGTGGACAATCTATTTTGAATAGATCATTATTTGTATCATGAATTTAATTATATATTTGATTTGATAAATGAATAAGGCATTCATTTATTATGTTATTAGTTTATAGCATAATAAAGTCCTTAGAATAGGGAGTTCATTCAATGAGATATTAAGTACGTGACTTAATCGTGAGACCTCATTGAATAATAGAACACTATTCTTAAATATCCGTAGTCAATTATTATTGTTAATTGGGACAACAATAATACATAGAGACTATTGTGTGAGTAGACTGATGACCACATCTCACGGGTCATGGATATGTGATATTAAGTCAACACACATGTATAAATATTAGGAGTAATATTTATACCGGATGACCCACTATGAGGATACTTTTTTTTTTGTCAAAAGAAGAGCCTCATTAAAACCTTATGATGTAAAACCCTCCTTAGGGATCTTTTTTTAAACAATGAAAGGCATGCAAAAGCATCACTGTGTCAACTAACATCCCAACTAGGTTGGCACCTTCGAAAACACCAATCATCTGTAGCACACCCAAAAATTTATTCCAATAAAAAAAAAAAACAAGAAACATGGGGGGGCATATACCAAAACCCATGAGAAACATTATTTAAATCTATAGGAAAGAAGACCATTCCTATTACGGCAAAAATCCTCACTCACCAAACTAGGAATACTTTCCCACCAATGAAAATCCTGGATCAAAAAACCTTGGGAGGCAATTTTGTCCGCACAACTATTTCCCTCCCTAAAGATATGGGTATAAACAAAATTCATACTCTGAGTTAAATGAATACAATTATTCCATCTATTCCTTAACTTCCAAGGAACCACATTTAAAGATTTGAAAGCCTGAATGACTAGCTGAGAGTTACATTCTAGCCAGAGGTTGTGCCAACCGTTTTTAAAAGCAATCTCTATGGCAAACATAGCTCCAATTAATTCAGCAAACAAGGCATAGCTAATTCCAATGTTGACTGCAAAACAACCCAAGGCAGCAATCAGATTCTTTGCAGCTTGGAGAGAAACATGTCTATTATCGAAACGAATCTTGTTTCTACAATGCCATATCATCCAAACTGAATAAATAATGCAAGCAGAAACCACTTCCTTAGCCTGAGAAGACCAATTTCTGTTACAAACAGAAAGCAAACCATTAAAAGAGGAGTGATCCACTCTGCAGTTCAGAACACCACTTAGCCATCTCCAAATTTCTGATGCAAAAGAGCAGTGACAAAATAAATGCTCAGAAGATTCAGCTGCTTTATTGCACAAGCAACAAATAGAAACAACAACACAGCCCCTCAACCAAAGATTTTCATCAGTAGGTAACTTGTTGTGCATAAGCCTCCAGAAGATGAAGGATTTCGAAGGAGGAATATTCCTAAGCCAAATTAATTTGCACCAAGGAACTACTTGGCTAGGCTGCTGAAATGACAGGAAAGCTTCCTTTAGAGACAGCATTCCTGTAGCCGAATTTTTCCACACTAACTGATCCTCACTGCTGTGAACTGGAATGGTTAAATTCTGTAATTCTGCAGCCAAGAAGGGAATTCTATCCAACAAAAATTCTGGCACAGACCAACAACCATCACGAATGAAATCCTTTACTCTAGCATCCAGCTGATCAATGACATTCTCAGAACAATTCAGCCTATCCACTATAGGAGAGGAAAGCCAATTGTCTTTCCAAAAATTTACCTTGTGACCATCTCCAATAAGCCATGAAGAGTTTTACATAACTGTAGACACAAAATGCTTAATACCAGCCCAAATAGAAGAAGAGACATGGTAAGAAACATACACATTGTTCTTGAAAAATCTAGCTTTCAACAAAGTAGACCATTGAGATTCAGTAGTCATAAACTCCCAACACAGTTTCAACATGCCAGCTTTGTTAATATCTCTAAAAGACCTGATTCCCAATCCTCCTTCCATGATTGGCCTGCAAATTTTGTGCCAAGCCACAGTAACTACTTTCTTAGTGTTAACATTTCCAGACCAAATAAAATTCCTGGCCCATTTGTCAATAGTTTTTATTAGATTCACTGGCCAAGCATAAACCATGAAGCTGTGGACAAGCATACCTTGGATGATAGAGTTAACTAATTGAACTCTTCCAGAAATTGACAACATAGAGGCTTTCCAAGCTGAAAGTTTCAACCTAATTCTGTCTGCAATGGGCATTAGGTGAGCTCTCTTTGGTTTACCTCTAAAAATGGGAATTCCAAGATAAGTGAAAGGAGTTTTGCCAATTGAAAAACCAAGCATATCAGTTATAAGCTGCAGCCTTCTAGAAGATGATATACCAGTATAGAAGGTAGACTTTGAGTGATTAATAACCTGGCCAGAGGTGACTTCATACTTAGCAAACAGGTTTTTCAAATTCAGCATATTTTGTTTGGAAGCTTTACAAAAGACCATTACATCATCTGCATATAAGACATGAGATGGAACCTTCATTCCTCTAGCCCCTGTCATCAATTGCAGCTTGTCCTCACTGACCAATTTAGACAAGCCTCTACTTAAGACTTCCTTAGCAAGACAAACAAAAGAGGGGACAAGGGATCCCCTTGTCTAACACCTCTATTACAAGAAAAGTAGCCTTCTGCCTTCCCATTTACAGCAATTGATAACTTAGCCGAGTGATGTATAGCATTGATCCAATTACAAAATTTGGAATCAAAACTAAAAGAATGCAACACTTTCAACAAGAAACTCCAATTTAAGGTGTCAAAAGCTTTTCTTATGTCTATCTTCATAGCAAGGTTGCCTCCAAAAGTCTTTTTCTCCAAGAGGTTAATTGCTTCCGATGTAAGGCAGATGCAGTCACCAATGTGCCTACCTTTAATAAAGCCCCTCTGATTTTCAGAAACCAAACTAGGAGCAATCTTTGCTAATCTATCAGCCAGCACTTTAGAAATGATTTTGAACTTAAAGTTAGCAAGAGCAATAGGTCTATATTGCTCAATTCTGTCAGCCTCAGGGACTTTAGGAATCAACACAACCAAGTTTGAGTTAAGATTTGGGAGAAGACAACCCTGCTTGAAAAACTGAACTACAACCTGAAAAACATCTTCTGACACAATTTCCCAGTAGTGTTGAAAGAAATAAGCACCAAAACCATCAGGTCCTGGAGCTGAATCTGGATTCATGGAGAAAACTGCCAGCTTGACCTCCTCTCTAGTAGGCATGATGGTTAACATTGAGTTATCATGATCAGAAACAAGCCTAGGAAAAACTTCCTCAATTAAACCATTATCCTCATAAACCATATCAGACCTGAAGAGTTTTTCATAGTACTCAACAACATGCCTTTCAATTTCTGCAGCTTCACTCAAAACAGCATCATCATGCTTGAGAAGACTGATCTGCTTAGTGACATTTCTTATCTTAGTCATCATGTGGAAATACCTTGTGTTTCTATCGCCCTTTGTATGCCACTGAACCCGAGCCTTTTCCTGCCAAAACACTTCCTGGTCATTGAGAGCCTTTTCAAGGGATATCTGAGCACTCTTTTCCTGATCAACCAAAAACTCAGTATAGCCATCATCACTGATCTGGCCCTGAATAAGATCTAACTGCCTCATTGCTTCATTCACATTCTCATGAACATTGCCAAAAACATTTCTATTCCAGTCTTTGAGCTTAATCTTCACTGTTGTTAATTTTTGAGATAACACATACATTGGACAACCCACCACACTTTCCTTCCACACATCTGCTATAATCTGCTTGCACTCTGAATTAGAAGACCACATTGTCATGAATTTGAAAGAGGAGCTGAACCTTATATTCCCTTTCTGCAGATCTAACAAGATAGGAAAATGGTCCGATCTGCATCTAGTAAGAGTGCAACTAGAGACACTAGTCCAATAACTGAAACTCGCCTCATTGCAAACCACTCTATCAAGTCTCTTTTCAGTCAAGGCAATGCCTCTTCTACCATTTGACCAGGTGAAATTTGCACCTCTGGTCACCAAATGAGTCAAATTATTAACATTAGTCCAATCTAAAGTCCTCACTAGCAATTTATAAAGGTCTTCCCCTACCTCTATATTAATGAGATCCCAAGATGACATTTAAGGGAGCATAAACCTTTGCTGTAAACTATTAAGATCCTGCCAAAGTTTCCTTCTATGTAAGTAGGATGTTGATGCATATATAGCAGAAAAGCAAACAATCTGAGCTTCATGAACAATTGAAAAAGCAACATGTTGATCAGAACTTTCAATAACTGTGGGGTTGAGAGATTCAGCACAAGCACACCAAAGATTAGGATTAAAAGTATCTCTATTGTTAACAGCAAACAATTTCATATTTAAACCTTTCCAAAAACCTGCAGGAAGTTGTTCTGGCAGGATCCAAGGCTCCGAAATGAACAAAAAATCTGGCTTATGCATTGCACAAAGCTTCTTAACAACTAACCTTGAAGGCGAGTTAGCTATACCTCTAATGTTCCAATAGAGGCACTTCATCAAGCAAAATTTTTAGGACCAGCCCTATGCCAGGCATTAACATTTGCAGTTACACCACCTTTCTTAGCTTTTTGTTTAAGTTTCTTCTTTTAAGACATAGACAAAACAACCTCAAATTCAGTGTCAACTGTTTCAATTTCCTCATCAGGCTCCTCATCAACCTGGTCACTCCAGAACTTAGAGAAAATTCTAATGTCCTTCTTCACAACTTCAGGAACATTTTCATTTGTAACTATCTGCACAATTTGTCTGCCATCCATACAGAGGGCAACAGAAGGACTGTTATAGATAGGATCACTATTTATGGAATTTCCTGGGGATTTAGAAGAGGATCCCTCCCCATCCACCCCTTGACTATAACTGTCACCAGTTCTAGTTGTATTATCCTGAGTCTCAGAAACATAAGAGACTGAATTTTGCTCGGCCAGCACCAAACTCTGCTTGACATTAATTTGATCCAAAAAGTGATCACCCTCCTGATGCATAAATCCCTCAGGATTTGCTAATTGCTGGCCCTCAAGATCATTATTTACAAATCCAAGAATAGGATTGATTTCTTTAGAAGGCTCCCCTATCTTAGTAGAAATCGGAACATCCTGAATGTCAATCACCGTGTTATCTCTATCAGGAGTGTCTTGAACCATAGCATTAGTCTCATGAAGAGAAATTGAATTATCATTATCATTATTACTAACAGCCCGAGCATTAGCCTCAGGCTTATCTTGATCGTTGACCACCTCCTTATTCTTAGAAACCAGTTTAGGAACATACTTTTGAACCACTGAAGAATTACCCTTTTTGGGGATCTTGGATTGCCCTCCTTTCTTGCTACAATTTTCAGTGGAATGGCCAATGCTTTGACAGAGATCACAAAAGTTTGGAAATTTTTTCATATTCAATTTCCACATAGAAGGCAAACTTTTCCCTTTCAACCATGATCTGATATGGCAGATTCTTTGAAAGATCAAGATCAACAAGAATTCTGACATAATGGCCATACATTCTTTTTCGAGTTATGTCATCTATAGAGATTAAAGTACCAACAGCTGATGCAATTTCAAAGAGGATTCTTGGTCTCCAATACTCTTGAGGCAAATCATATACCCTAATCCAACATTGAGAATGTGTTTGCTTCTGGTTTTTAGGATTGAAATCTGCAGTCCATTGAGACAATCTTAACAAACCAGGTTTTAAACTCCAAGTGCCTACAGACCATACGCTCCTCAAATCTTCGTGAGATGAAAAACCAAATTCAAAATATCCTTTGCCAAGAGAAGTCATTCTCCATTGACCAATAGGTTTCCAAAGGGCAGATAGCTTATCCCTCAAGTCATTGAATTTCAAAGGGGTATCACCCTTGGATAGCAATAGACGGCCATGTAAGTTCAACTTGTAGGCATCAATTCCTTTGTGATACTCATCCTCTGAGATCCTAATTGACACAGCATCTCCTATGATGCAAGGCCGCGGCAGTTGCGATAAAGAAACTTCCAGCGAGTTGTTTAAAGCTTGAGCGAACATCTTTCTCTGAGAGAAAGGATTAGTGGACAGAGAAGGGTGGGAAGGAGAAGAAGGGGGAGATGCTAGAAAGTCCCAGGGGAAAATCGAAGGACGTGTAGCCTCCGTCATGAGAGCCATGCAGCAAAACCCTAGAAGTTTACGTGAAAGCAAACCCTAGCAGAGCCCCCTCCTTAGGGATAAAAACATCAATAAGGAAAAAGAGTACCCTTCCTATATTTATTAAAAAACAGAAAAAGAGAGTCAAGAACAAACACATGGGGACCTAGAATAACTAAGGTGTATGTGAGGAGAAAGAGAGGTACAATGTAGGGGATTATGAGCAGATGCAACTAACTGCCTAGCTGGCAGTAGCTGTGAGGTGTGTGAGTGTGAGTGCTGGTGTATGAGAGAGAATGTAAGCACAAGGGAGGGGAGGAAAATGGTAGCTAGAATTTGGGACTTGGGACTTTTGGGAGAGACTAGGCACTCTCCAATTTTCCTAGGCTACCTTTCTTTTTCTTTGTATTTTCTCTTTACAGAACACTCAGGCTCTGATATCCCACTGATACATACATGTTTTGTTCCATTTCAATACTATAATACAAGTTTTATTCATCATAATTTCCGGGTTCCTAACAATGGTATCAAAGCTCTCGGTCCCAACAGCTTGGATGGTCAGTATGCGCAGCGCAATGGGATCCAGAGTTGAGAATTTGTAGCGTAACCGACAGAGACGGAGAACTGAAAACCAGTTTCTGCTGAATGAGATCAAGTAGCCCTTGAGAGAACAAGACCGAAGGTGCCGAGAACAATCTCGAGGTCGACAAACTCGGGAAGGGAGTCGCCCTCCATCTACGATTTAGGAGGAAGGAAGCTCGAAATTCCAGTATTCGACGGAGAATAAGACGCCTACGGGTGGGTGATTAGCCTTGAGTATCACTTCTTGGAGAAGGGAACACTAGAGAAGGAGAAGTTGATGAAGGCTGTGATAGAACTAAGAGGTGGTGCTCTCAAATGGTGGCAAGGGTGGGATCGAAGCCATCGATGGGCGAGATGGCTAACGTTCATGGTTGCATTACTCTGGCATTTTAAGCTGGAGTACAGGGACGTTATGCCGCACTCGGATGGGGATGAACAAGAAGAACCACAATTGTTGGAATCTGAGTTTACATAATATAAGAAGGATATGGGGGAGAAAGATGAAGAAAAAAGGGGGTGAGGAAGGTTTGAGTGGGGCGGATAAAACCAAGCATTGGAGGGAGATGGCTGTTGAACCAGTACGATACAATAGTGCATGGAAGGAGAAGGCACAAGAGATGGCCCATCGTGGTGGCTCAGGCAGTGACCGTGACAGAAGCGATGAGGGCGGAGGCCAAGGTGGTTGGGTGGAGATGTTGGTCAATGGTGAGCGTGCACCGCCACCGGAACCATTGGAACTGTCGGATCGGGATGTACCCGTGGATAAGGGTTGGACGCCGCCAACCTGTCGCTTACTGCCACCGGAACCGCCGGATCTGGACGTGCTTGGGGAGAAGGGTGGGACGCCGACGACTTCTTGGTTACAACCGCCAGAGCCGCCGTATCAGAACGCAACCGTGGAGGAGATCGGGATGTCCCACAGATTGGTCAAATTGTTACTGTCACCTACAGCTGAGACAACCCACACAAGTGAGAGGGAGAAGGGGGCTAGGGCAGCAGTGGAGAAAGTGGGTCAAAATTTTGACCTAATGGGCCAGGTCCAAAATTTTTCTTTTAATAAGAGTGATGCTGAAGAAAAACCAAGGTCTCAGCAAGTGCTTTAAAATATAATTGTGGGCAAACTTAGTGAAAACGAAGAGTGGGCCTTAGAGGAAGCAAAGGAACTAACAATCACTAATACAAAAAATAAGGCATTGGTCTGGACCTCCACACTCCAAGGTTTGCTTAACTTTATATATGATAAAGGAAGGAGTTGCAGTGGGATTCAGGAAGTGAAACGAGCCCAACTGAATGAAGAAAATGGGGTGCTAGAGGAAAAAGGGATTGAGCTTTTATGGATTGAGAGAGTTGCTCTAAATTTCAGCTTGATTACCACAGACCTGCATCCCTGCAAATACATCTGTGTTGGAGACAGTGTTGATGGTCTTACATGCTGGTGGAATTTTGGTGGAGCCAACAGTGGCGACTATGGTTGAGGCTGTTAGGTTTATTTGTTAATGCATTGTCTGATGTGATGGGGGTAACAATTAGGCATAATGGATTGGAATACAAACAAAAGTATTCTCGTGGGAAACAAGAAACAATTCTGACATGCCATGTGCTTCAAGTTGAAGAGAAACATCGTCAAGGGACATGTACCAGATTTTGGCCAGACAAACAAGTATTCACCACTGTTATTCAGTTTGATAACAAGTTGACAACACAATAGTTGGGTGCATTAGGGAGTTGGCTTCCCTTAACCCAAAGCTTACTATTACTCGTAGAAAAGAAGACCATGCTTTAGAAGTTGAGAGACAACTTGCTGTTACAGATGATGGAGTCTTAGAGAAACCAAATGCTTCTGAGGAGCAACCAATGTTTAATCATGAGGAGGTTGGTCTCGATGATCCCAACAATTCAAAGCTACCCTATGATCAAGCACCAAACATCGCTTTAGAAGTTACCCTATTGGATTATGCCTGGGGCAATGGGGGCGCAAATTGTTCTGCAATTCAACCTGGTGGAGGCTGTTACAACCCATATTCTATCTGTGACCATGTTTTTTATGCCTTCAACCAGTATCATCAGAAGAATCCTGCTCCAAATAGCTGCAATTTTGGTAAGACTGTTGTCATCCCTAACACAAACCCAATAAATGGGACTGAATTGTATTTAGATGAGTGTTTCTCCTT
Organism: Echinosophora koreensis; assembly: GCA_035048595.1. Lineage (NCBI taxonomy): Eukaryota > Viridiplantae > Streptophyta > Magnoliopsida > Fabales > Fabaceae > Echinosophora > Echinosophora koreensis. The sequence continues at coordinate 1,111,960 of JAPCYP010000025.1, read as the reverse complement.
CCAACAATATTCTGCACCATGTTTTGTGTTTCTTTATCAAGGTGGTGATGTTAATGATGTAGACAAAATTGCAACCATTTTGGTTGACAAAATCTGCCAAGTTCTGTTAAAGGAGGAGTATATAGAAACAATTATTGCTAAAGCGGAACCTGCTGGTGCGAGGGAAGGTTCAAGACCTACTGCATATAGCAATGCAAGAGGGGCTGCCAAAGATTTGGAAACTTGGCCATTATGCTTCAAGCAATGGGACCCAGGTGGAAGTTTACTGTTGCAATTGCAAGATCCTTCACAAGGCCTTCACCTTGAGGTCAAGGTGTGTCTTGAGGAGGGGAGAGTTGATAGGGACCTAGAATAACTGAGGTGTATGTGAGGAGAAAGAGAGGTGCAATGTAGGGGATTATGACCAGATGCAACTAACTGCCTAGCAGGCAGTAGCTGTGAGGTGTGTGAGTGTGAGCTTGGTGTATGAGAGAATATAAGCATAAGGGAGGGGAGGAAAAAGGTAGGCTAGAATTTGGGACTTGGGACTTTTGGGAGAGACTAGGCACTCTTCAATTTGCCTAGGCTACCTTTCTTTTTCTCTGTATTTTCTCTTTACAGAACACTCAGGCTCTGATATCCCACTGATACAGACCTATTTTGTTCCATTTCAATACTGTAATAGAAGTTTTATTCATCATAATTTATGGGTTCCTAGCAGGACAGTTTTAGAAACCCCAAATTTCCCAATTAGACTGTTTCAATTTTAATTATATATTTATTCAAATCTGAAAATTATATTGGATGATTTTTGTATTGATTTGATTTTGATTTGGTGTATGAATATAATTTGTTGCTTGTATATTTGTTGTGACCATGACTCTATAGGCTTGGAGATGCTGGTTTCATGTTTTTGAAGCTGCTGCGGAGTTGCCTACACGTGTTAGGAAGTGCCAAAGGAACTCAGGGCGTCAATGCCAGGTGGGGGGAAGATAATACATTAGGTGAAGTTTGGGTTTAAATGCAGTTTAGTATATTTGCTTAGAAAATTGCATGGGGGTTATTGATATAAACTACTTAGTTATAATTGCATAAATTATTTGTATGGATTGTGTAACTAGTATCTTATCTGATGCTACGTGTGGACCATTTTAAATAGTAATAGTTTGATGCTATATTTTGAATTGTGAATTTTTGGGGAAGGTTCGAATCCGAGAACCTTAGCTATTCTTGAATTTCCAGATGTTGAGCGTCAATTTGGCCTCAATGTTATCAATTGTTTATCAGGTATTATTTTGATATCATGCAATGTTCCAAATTTAAAGAGGTTATTTTGAAAATATTCTGAAAATCCTTATTTTATTAAATTAATTAGTCTTAATTAAAATATGATGTTACACACCTAGTAAAAGCCTATGACATAAAGGTGGCATCATGACATAAAGATGACATTTATTTTTATCATGTTCCCTTAGGGGACTTTGTAGACAAAATCTACTTGAAACTTGGTTCATGAGATGGAGACAAATTTGGATCATAATCTGAATCATCTCCTAAGCTGTCTTGGACTCCTGAGCTATCTTGGATATGTTTCCCAAAACATTTGTTGAACTATTCATCTAATGTTTACAAGCTCATTGGGGTCCCGAGAATCTTGCATGATATCATCATGAACAGTGTTCGTAGTGCCACTTGTTCCTGCTTGGTGCATTGGCTTTGGGACCATGTATATAACCACTTGGCCATTTGGTATGTCTATTTCTGGCATGCTGGGTTCTCTTGGAATGAACTCTCTTGGATATGGTCCAAGTGAATTGCAAATGACATTTGTATTTGGATCATAATTATTCAATTTACATAGAAACATTTTTACTGCAGATATTGTGGTTTGCTTATGGAATGTGGAATCTAGGAAAGTATGATATTCTCATGCATGGTCTCTTGACAAGAGTTCTCTTTTTGCATTTTCCCAGTAAGGTTTATGGATAATGAAAAGGGATGAAACCCCGTGCATGTCTGAGGCTTGGATATTCCACATGGTGTATTTTTGTGTAATGTGCTGGAGTTCTTTTCTCCACCAGTATAATGGAGAGTACCACTGACAAAAATTCCATAAATTTAATTTGACTCTCTGTTGGCTTCATTGCAGAGATAATGGTACATTGTGAGGGGTTGGAATTCTATGGATATGGCATAGAGGACTAAGAGACTCCATATGAACCACATTGTGTCTTCTAGAAGATAAGGGTGGATTTGGATTATGTTTAGGAATGGTACTCCCTCCGGTCCACAATATAAGCAAAAGTTTCAAAAGTTTTTGGTCCAAAATATAAGCAAATTTCAACTACTTCCATCTTATTTAATGAAGTTATTCTCAAAATACCCTTCATTTAATACAAATTTTGTTTTCCAATGACTCTTTTTATTCTCATTAACACAAACTTAATAAATAAGAGGAACGATAATTTAGGTAATCAACCTAATTTTTTATTTTCAATGACTCTTTTAAATGAGATCAACCAACCACCTTAATATGTGTGTTTTATTCAATTTTTGCTTACAATAGAGACCGGAGGGAGTACTTCAAAGTTGAAGACACCAGGGATTAGAGTTGATTATTATTTCTGAAAGAAATGGTGAAGGCTGTTTTGGGCTAGGTCTTGGACTTTTGCTGGAGTGGTTGCTTTTTTAGGACATGGAGGAAATTCTTTCGAGTTCAAGGCTATGGTGGTGGTTGGAAGGGGAAGTTTGTGAGCCATAAAGATGAGAACAAGTTTCAATGGGGTAATGAGGTGGACAGGCTTGGTTCTAGATAGTAAGTCTGCTATGATGTTTTTTGCCAAGCTAATGTGTTGGACTGTGAATTTATAGCGAGAGAACCATATTTTCCATCTGAGTAAGGATCTGGGAGAATCTTGTTTTTTGATTCTAATACTTTTGGAAAAGACGAGTTGTCAATCTGCACTGGGAACTCATGTGCGCTGAGATGAAATTCAAACTTTTGAATTCCATATTTGATTGCTAGAATTTCCTTGTAAATGGTGTGATAATTTTTTTCTGACTAGATCCTTGAATTGTTCGCTTGCATTCCCACAGTAATATTATTTTTTCTTCTATCAGCACTGTGCCCCAGAAGTAGTTACTAGCATTAGTCTATAGGATTCTTTTGCCTTTGTCAGGAATCTTGAGTGGCGGAGGGTTTTGAGCCACTTCTTTTAAATGCCACTTGAGCCACTTGAGCGTTGGTCGCTAAGTATAAAAATTTGGTCGCTAAATCGGTCGCTAAACCATTTAGCAACCGATTTAGCGATCACTTAACGGTTTAGCGACTAGGCAATCCGCTACCACGTTTAGTGGTCTTTAAATGGTTTAGCGATCGAATTTCCATATTTAGCGACCAAATTTGATAGTCGCTAAACACAATTTGTTTTTTTTTTTTTTTGTAGTGATTGTTAAAATAAAATTTGCAAAAATAACTGCAGATAGATTTTTTCCCCATTAATTATCTTCAACAATAATTATGGAAAAGTATATGGAAGCCACTAACCTTAAAAAAAGTTTTAACTCAGTTAGGTAATAAATCGTATCTGCATGAAATGAATAATATATATTTGTTTTATGACATTACCAAATCTGATTGTATTATAGATTTTTGTGTCCAAAACAGCATTACGACAATTAATAGTTTTTTCAAAAAGTAAAAGGTCTCTAGAAACTCATTAAATAAATAAATAAATATATAACACAATTAATGTACCCAGATTTTATAAAATATATGTATCTGGCAGGCAAATAAAATTTTCCTTGATTTTTTTCCATGTTTGTCTACCCGACTACCCCTATGAGATACTGCAGATCCACACACTGCCTATAAAGCGCGTAGGAATTGGCCTCAAGTTTCAACATTGAAGTAAGACTGAAAGGGCCCTACGAATACATTTCTTACCGAACCAAACAAAGTCTTATCCCATCTTCCCTCACCCTTCCTCACTCTTTCTCTTTTTCTTCTCTCTCAACCAGTCACCAATGGATTCCACATCCCCAAGAAGATCCCAAAACCAAAACCAAACCCTTCTCCCATCACCTCCTCACAACACTACTCACAGCTCCAACAGCAACAGTAGCAGCAGCAGCAGCAGCAGCAACACCAACGGCAATGCACTCCATAACAACAACAACACTCATCAACAATTGCCACCCTTGTCACCAACAACAACAACAACTGGATCCGAATCCACCCCAACATTATACCCTACAACCTTTGTCCAAGCTGACTCATCCTCGTTCAAGCAAGTTGTCCAAATGCTCACTGGATCCTCCGAGACATCAAGGAGAGCCACCTCATCTTACTGTAATAATAATCCCTCCTCCATCATCACCCAACCTAGTAACTACTACAACCCAACATCCTCAGAAAACATCAACATGGGACCCTCCAAGAACCACCACATGATCCCACCCATCCAAACCATGCCCACAAAGCCACACCACCAATACAGGCTCTATCAGCGTAGGAACAACCTCAACATCAACCCTTTGCAACCATCACCACTTTTCTCATCATCGAATCCTTCTTCTTCAAGGTTGTCTCCTCGGAACCATGCTGATGTTCCATCTCCCAGCATCCTCGGCTTCCCCTCTCTTGTTCTCAGCCCCGTCACCCCTCTCTTGCCCGACCCGTTTGGAAGATCCGGGCCGGGTGTTGCTACCGGGTACCATTACTACCGTGGGAATGGGAATCCTATTTTGGATACTGTGGCTGAAGAAAACGCTATCGAAGAGAAGGGCTTTTTCTTGCACCCTTCGCCGCGGGCACCTACTCCTACTCCTAGGGACACTGAACCCCGTTTGCTCCCTCTCTTCCCTACAACTTCTCCAAAAGCTGAAGTTGCCGAATCATCATCGTCTTGAATTATTTCCTTTTGTTTTTTTTTTTTCCCTTAAGATTTTCGCCAAGATTCTTATATTTATAAATGGCATTGAATAATGAAATGAAGAGAAGTGAGATAAATTTGTAATGAGCTATAAATTTCAAGGAATGGAAGATTCTTGCTTCAATTATATGTTAAATTATGCTTCATCCCCACCCCCTTTTTTCTTTTTGGTTTTTCTCCTCTGCTTCTTTCTTTGTGACTTTTTTTATCGTTCTCTAATGCTGCTAATTATTGAACTTGTGGAAAAAAGCAAGTTTGATTTGAAAATGTGAATCTTAATTAAATTGCTCAATTATTAGGAGCCAAACCGATCAGGGTATCGCGATGTATGGGAATTTAATGAGAAAAAGTTTCTAACCATAAATTTAGCTTCAAGCTGGCCCTTGTTTTTTAATGTAGTTCCTGCAGCGTCGCTGTGAATTTCTCAGGAATTTACTTCCATTTCCTACACTGTTAAATCCGTTCATTAATGCTGCATTTGAATTCTGTGACCCAATTCAGTTGCTTCAACTTGAGGGCATTAATAATTAATATATCATTTAATAATAATAATAATGAATGTTATACCAGAGAGTGCAGTACTTGCAGAGATGGTAGGGAAGGGAAGAAGAAACTGGTATATGAAAATTTGTTTTGGTTTGCATATATCAATTGCATAAGCAAGGAGGTTTGGGCTAGCTGTCAAACAAAGAGTAGAAGAATGGGCAAGGAAGGAATCTTGACCCTTTTGTTGTCTTTCTGAGAGTCAGGGGAAGATGCCAAGGGAAGAGGTGCAGGCTGCTAGGCGTTTTTGTGCTTGCAATGTGAAAGCATCCACTGGTTTTAATATACTGCGTACTTTGTACCTGTGTTCCCAAAGCACCCACAGGCTCACACCGGGTTCTGAATTATGAACCACATCAAGTGATGCAGTTGCAATATTGCAGTTTTGATCTCTATTACAATCGCATCACAATCACATCGTGGCAACAGAGAACCACGACATGCCCCAACGGGTTGCAACAGGTTACAATCAAAGTTTTTAATTGTGGTCGTAGTTTTGGCCATGGCTGTGTTGCATTTTTTGTTATTACGGACAATTGTGAAAAATATGATTGATGTGATCGCAGTTGTGGCCGTGATGCGATTCCGGAGAGTAACAAGATCGGAATGTCACGATCTCCATTACGGTTGTGGATCCAAATTTAAAACATTGGCTTTAACAAATTGTAATAGTTTCAAAAATAAATCTTGAGTCATAAAAAATTTCATGCTACAATAGTCGCAATTCGCATCACAACTACTGTAATGCCCGCTACCATGACTGCAACTGCATTTAAACCATGCCAACATCAATAAGATAAATATTCCAAAAATGAGTTTTCTTGAAGAGATTCTATAGTGCTCATAAAAAAGACAAAGTATGGATACTCACAATTGTTTACAAGAAATCAATTGTTTTATTTTTTTCCCATTAAGTCTCATCTTTTAACTCAAACTTTTATTTTTATTACATAAAGACCCCTCGCTGTAACCTTCTTCTGGCAACCCACTAGCGAACCAAGGAGAGCCAACACGAAAACACTTTCGACCAAAATTGCACCGTCGAGAGCTGGGGGACCTTCCAATCAATGAATTGTTGTCAAAAGACCAGGGGAGTTGGCACCTTCACCACCATCACGCTAAACTTCACAGCAACGAGAATGTCATCATTGTTAAGTCTGACAACGAAGAATAAGAAATCTGCATTGGAGATGGAAGAATGGTCGAAGATCGATGATGGCACAGACTTAGTAGGGACCAACTTTGTCGTCATTAGCCATTGTTGTTCCTTCAACAGCAAATCTCAGCAACACTTGAAAGATAATAGATTTTGCATTTTTCAAGTTGTCTAAAATGTACAATGCATAGAATACAATACAATCACCAACAAAGAAACAAAACATCACATGGAAAATTCAAACCTCAAGAAGATGAAGAACCCTTAAAATAAAAGTCTTGAAGCAAAAATAGATAAAAAAAAATACCTAAAATGAGAAGAGAGTATTTTTAATGTTCGATTTGGTGTGAAATGCAATAATAGGAAAAGAACAAAACATTGTATCATATACATATCTCAAAATGTTTTTGATTTCACTAGTTAGGGTTACAAAACCTCATAAAAATTGAGATCTTGTTTGAAATTTTGTTATTGATAATACATTATTGAATTTCACTCAATCCATCAAAGTCACTGGATGAAGAAATGAAGATTGAAGCTCTGAAAACCCTATCACAAGCACGATGGAGGAAGAAGACAGTAGCATAAGCAATGTCTTAAACACATTGTTCTACTTGTATTTTCTGCCATCTTTTAACAACTTGCAAGGAGATTGGAACCGCTCGACGTGTGATATTCAAGAAAAACTCAATTTCATGGGAATTTTAAAAAGGGAGGTTTGGTTAGGGTTGATTGATAAGATAACAAATAAGAGAAAGAGGGAAGAATAAAATAAAAGAGGCACGAAAATTAAGTGTTCCAGCAAATGGGCAATTGGGTTCTCACAATATAGTGTCCACCATGTCGATTTAACTTTAAATTCAAAGTAGCATCGGTTAGACCGATGATAAATGTCACAAAATAGCATCGGCCTGGCTCACGTAAAAGATGGTTAACAATATTGCGTTCATTTTGTGTCGTCCTGACCAATATTATTAGCGTCGGAATCGTGGCTGACACTAATTTTCCGATGCTAAATCGTGAATTTCTTGTAGTGGCTGCAAAAAGATAATGGAAATCCTAAATAGGTTTTTGGTAAAAATATCAACCCTTCAACCTTTTTTTTTATAACAATTCAATGACCTGCCTTTTTGTAGATGCATACTCCACCGGGTTTTATAACTACTTAAGAAAATATTATGAAAATGTAAGAAAATAATTTACCTTGTATAATATATAAGGTTGTTCCTCAACATGTTTATTATTATATGATGCTTCCAACCACCCTTTATATTTGCCTTTTAAGATTTTTGTAAAAGGATTAAAGTTACTATTAAATACGCTTGAATAAAGAAAAATATATGATTTGATATCAATATTTTATTAATTTTCTTGTTGCATTAATATTTTCTCTTTCCTCAATAACAACTAGTATGTGTAGTTAATGAGTTTACTTGAGATATATATATAATAAATTATGCAAACAAAAGTGAAAAAAAAATAATCAACTTGATATGGTTTTCCAAACTTCCTCAAAGATCCATCCCCAATTTCGCGGAATTCGCCACTAAATTTAGTACTTAGTTCATCTTCAATCGAGCACATCAGAAGACGTCGGCTAACCTTGTTAACTTTAAGCAAGGTCAGTTGGAGTCATTGAAGAATTTCATGACCATGTTGTTTTTTTTTTCCTTGACCTCGACCACGAATATCCCCCGACGTCGGAAGCGGTGACTAATCGCCTGCGGGGGAATGAATGACAACTGAAAGCGGCAAATCCCCTCCCAGCGGAAATTCGCTCCATACGCAAGAGCTGAGATTCAAACCCCAGCTACTTGGTTAAGGGACACAAGTTCACCATAACTTGTGCCAACCTCCATTGGTTTCATGACCATGTTTAGAATTGACCGGGTTCAATAAATTTTTAATCACAATTCAGATTATATATTCAACGTGATAATTCATCTTCTTTATATAAATAAACTTTGAAAGTTGTCGCAAACTAACTTATTAATGTTCTGATTTGAGTAATGAAATCTATTCCCTGATGGTATAAACTGCGAATAGTAAAGTACAATATATAAGACTGAAATTTTCTATCTTATTTTGATGAATTCACCACTAAATTTAGTACTTAGTTCATCATCAGTTGAGCACATCAAAACACGTCGGCTAACCTAGTTTACTTTAGGGAAGGTCAATTCGAGTCATTAAAGAATTTTATGTCCATATTCAATATGGAGACGAGTTTTGATAAATTTTTTCACAATTCAAATTAATCAACGTCACTACAAGAAAAACCCAGTTTAGCGTCCAACATATAGCGTCGGCCCCGACACCGACGCTATTAGCGTCGGCTAAGTCGACGCTAGACCGTCGCTATAATGTTAATTAGTGTTTTTATTTTTATTTTTTTATTTATGATTTAATTTTGCATCGGCTGGCCAACGCTATATTGCTGATGCGAAGTTGAATTTTGCATTTAGCGTTTGCCTTTCTAACTTCACGCATGATATTGGTTTCTAACTTAGCAAATTTCACTGTATCCCTGGTACAATGTTCCTTTTCACTTCTTACATCAGATTCGTGAACCTTAGCAGTCCACTGCCGTCGTTCATCTCATCCGTTGCCGGCGTCGCTACCCTCTGCCAGAAGACTCGTCTCCCCTCCATAGTTTGCCTCCCTCTCACTCCATCGAAGTCGCATGTAGCCGTCTGTAACATCCATGTTTTGGAACCTGGGTTATGTGTTTAAGATATATGTTTAAGTGTTTGAAAGCTTGTTTTAAAAATACGCGATCGATCGGCTCAGAATCAGACAAGTACGCGAAATTAGGGTTTGTTGTTTTGAGCAGCACGCTCAAGCGTGCAGGGGGCCACGCTAGAGCGTGCTGGCTGCCCAATACACATGTCAACACGTGTCAAAACCAGACGAAAGGAAGGATGCATGGCGAGCTTTCTTCAGCACAAAGTTTTAGTCAACCTTCCACACTCAAGCGTGGGGGACTCCACGCTAGAGCGTGGGCACGGTCAAGGGTGGGAGTCCAGAACGCTATAGCGTGCGTGTCAGGATGGAGAAAAAAATAATAACCTAAATATTATTGGTAACTTAAGTTACCATTTCGAAGAAAGAAATAAAGAAACAGAGAAAGAAGGACAGAGAGTTGAGAGGACTGGAGAAGAAGAGGAGAGGTTCCAAGGTCAAGTGCGATCCAACCGAACATCGTTACGCGATTCCGACTACACCGTTATGCTCTTGGCGATGGCGTCTTCTTAACCCTATCTTCTGTTTCTTGCTAGGGCTAAGGTAAGCCTATGCTCTTTTCATACTGACATGTCGTCGATGACGGTGTTGAGGTTTTCTCTTCATACGGTTATCGGTTTTACATTCCGTTTTCGAATTAGGGTTACTGACGTTGTCTGCTTCGTGTACATGTATCCAGGTGAATTTTTGGAGCATCGGAGGTGCTTAGACCAGGCATGGTAGATTTGAATAGTTCGGGGAGTGTCTATTTTGTGGTCTTGGAGCTAGCTATATACACCCCAGGTGGGAGAAAGAAGCATCCTATCGTTGGAAACGACTAAGTAGTGTAACGTACAATAATTGTTGTAGAGCGACCTAAACCCTACTAGTGACCGAGTAATCGACAATACCAAATTCACCATGGCGACTACCCTGTAGTACCAATAGTGATTTGCGGATTGTAGATTTGTCACCGTTAAGTTAATTTTACGATACTTGAGGATGTCTGATTTTATCATCGTTGAGCTGCTTGATTTGTGCTGATTGTTTTAATGTGCTTTATGTGACTTTTTGTGATACATGAATATTTTGTTATTATTTTAATGTGTATAACATGCTTTATCTGATAACATGTGATATCTGCTATTATATGTTTAATTGGTCATTAGGCTATAAAATACGTTGTTTCGGAGAGATGCATGTTGGGGAGAGTATAACATGAGACTTAGATGTACCTTGCCTAATAAAATATTATTTTATATGTGATGAGCTTATGTGATGTGATCCGAGGACTTATATGAGTTTGTGGTGACAGGTTGAGGCACTAGGTTATGACCCAATACGAGTCGGTAACACTCATATAGAATGCATGGTGTTGTTCACAGCCGTGTGGGTGGAACATACGAGGTCAGAGTGTTAAGTCTCTAAAATGTCTGCGTGCATTTTCCTAAGTTTTGATGAAAACTAAACATTGGGTAATGATTTAATTAACCTATTTTGTGGTTGCTAACCTGTCTACTTAGTGTACAGATCAGAAGATTACAAAACTCACCTGTCTGTCTACCTAAGTCTCACCTGTCTGTAGTAGCCAAGAAGTCAACCTGTCTGCTGACTAGGATTGTTGATTATGTGCAAACTGTTTTTACAACCTGTCTACCCTTCAACTTACCTAAGGTTCTTCGTTAAAGGAACTCGAAGTACAGGAAGCTTTTGCAAGCTGTCCCCTCATGAAGAATACTCTGAGAACTTTCTCACGCTTATCAAGAAACTCAGAAATGCTCTCTCTCAAGCAAACAAGGAAGTCAGAGATAAACTTCCAGTTAAAGAACATTTCCAACATGCTTTATTCCCTAGTACTTTCAGTCATTACACAAAAAGGGAAATGTACTCTGCAAAAGTACAAAAGCACTCTGCACAACTCTGAGTTGGCGTCTACACGATACATAAAGCTATTATCCCTCATGTTAGAGTACAACCAACGTCTTCATTGCATTAATGGCTGCCCAGAACGACTATATTGCATTTAATGAAGCTCTGCCTGAAGCCATAGTTACAAGGAATGTCTCTAACGGATATTAAATGTTTGAAGGCTATAAATACAGAAGTCATTGAAGATGAACATAATCAGAGTTTTTACAAAGCATTAAAGAGCCATTACTCTGTTCATTTATTCATTCTGTATTCTTCAATCATTTGAAGTTATTACGCAGACTTTCCTAAAGCCTTATATTTAAACCACTCTCTGAGTGTTAGTGAAAGGTCTGTAAGTGTATTTATTACAAACAAAACTCTCAAACAAATTTGTGTTGGAGCCTGAAGAGGCTAGGTGTGCAAAGAATACTTGTGTTGGAGCCTGAAGAGGCTAGGTGTGCAAACAATACTTGGAGTCTGTAACCTGATCAGTTATAGTGGATAAATCTTGGTGCTGCCAAGGACTGGACGTAGCTCTTTGTGTTAAAGAGTGAACCAGGATAAATCTCCGTGTTAATCTCTCTTCCCTTAATCTCTTTAGTTGTTTAGATTATATATCATCTGCTTTCTAACTAAGGGGTTAAAACTGCTTTTATCAAGACTGTTTCTGTTTTATACGTGTGTTGTTTTCTGCGTAAACTACAACAGACAGGTGACCTGTCTGTGTAACCTTTTACACCCGTCTGTGCTTGGCTTCTGCATGCAAAAGTTTTTAACTTTATTTTAATTTCTGATAAACACAATTCAACCCCCCTTCTCGTGTTTATAGCTGTCTATTTCAGTTGGTATCAGAGCTCAGCCTCTGGGTTGAGCATCTAACAGTGTTGAGGTAAAAGATCCTGAAGAATAGACATGACTGCTGGAGCTAGTGGAAGTAACCAGACCGAAGGAGCCTCCTTAACCAGACCTCCATTCTTCAATGGAGAAAACTACAACTATTGGAAAGATAGATTTCAATGGTTCATTCTATCTACAAACTCAGACCTCTGGGATGTCATCACAGATGGTCCTTTCATCCCTAAAAATGATGACAACACTGACAAACCAAAAGCTCAGTGGACCCCTGCAGAAAAGGCAAAATGGGAGCTGAATCACAAAGCCAGATACAACATCATTTGTGCACTCAGTCCTGATGAGTTTGAGAAGGTCTGTGCCTGTGATTCTGCCAAAGAAATATGGGATACCTTAGCTGTCACACATGAAGGAACCGCCAAGGTCAAAGAATCAAAAATTGCCATACTTGTCAGAAAGTATGAACTATTTCTCATGGAAGAAGGAGAATCTGTTGCTCAAATGATTGGGAGATTTCAAACTATCATTAATGGTCTAAAATCTCTTGGCAAAGTTTACTCCAATGCTGAGAAGGTTGGAAAGATACTTAGGAGTCTACCTAAGCAGTGGAGACCTCTGGTAACTGCTATCTCTCAAGCCAAAGATCTTTCCACTTTGACTATGGATGAACTCCTTGGAACACTTACTGTTCATGAGCAAGAACTTGGAGATGAAATCTCAACGAAGAAGGGCAAGTCAATTGCTTTGAAGGCTGATCAAAAGTCTTCCAAAGCCTCTAAAGCTTTAAAGGCAGACGAGTCATCTAGTGATGCTGACCTGTCTGAATCTGAGGATTCTGAAAGTGATGAAGAACTATCTCTCCTAACCAGAAAGATAAAGCTTCTCCTACAGAAAAAGAAGTTCAGAAGGGATAAGCCATTCAGAAGATTCAACAAGGACAAAAATTTCAAGGATTCCACCTCAACAGACAAAAACTCAATTGTCTGCTATGAGTGCAAGAAACCAGGACACATCAAAGCAGAATGTCCTGAACTCAAGAAAGCCCCATTTAAGAAGTTCTTCAAAAAGAAGAAGAAAGGAATGATGGCCACTTGGGAAGATCTAGAGTCAACATCTACTGATGAGGAGACAGAGGAAGAAGCAAATCTCTGTCTAATGGCTAACACTGACTCTGATTCAGATAATGAGGTAAATTCTAATTATGAGGAATTACTTGATGCCTATGAAGAATTGTTGGAGGAATCCAACTGTTTGTCTAAGGCTCTCAAATCTCTCAAGAGAGATCATGTTAAGCTCCTTAGTGAGCATAAACAGAAATCTCTAGAGTGTGAGAAATTTGCCAAGGAGAACAGTGAGCTGAAGACTGAAAAGTCTAATGAAGCTAAGATCTCTAGTGATACATCACAGTCTGAAGAAGTTGAAAAACTTCAACAGAAAGTGGAAGAGCTCACTTCTGATCTTGCCAAATTTGTTAATGGTAGAGATAATCTGACAAAGCTGCTTGGCTGTCAGAGGCACTCCCTTAACAAAGAAGGTATAGGATATGTCCATCAGATACATCATAAAGTATCAACTAAGCACTCTAAAGTGTCTGCTACATCTATTTCTATTAAATCCATACCTGTCTGTAACTTCTGTGGAAAGACTGGACATGTTATGTCTAAGTGTCTCCACAAGAAAAGAAGGAAGTCTTCACAGACTCCTAGAACTAACAGAAAAGGACCCAGAAAACTATGGGTACCTAAAGATCAAATAATCTCTGTTGCAGATGTCCTCAACAGCACAAAGAAAACACCACTGCTGGTACCTGGACAGTGGCTGCTCGCGACACATGACAGGAGAAAGGTCTATGTTCCTAGACCTCCAACTTAAGAAAGGAGGACATGTGGCATTTGGTGGAAATCAGAAAGGGAAGGTTATAGGAATTGGTACTATTGGTGGTAAACCTCCTCTTCCCTCTATATCAAACGTTCTTATGGTTAAAGGATTAAAACACAATTTGCTTAGCATAAGTCAATTATGTGACAGTGGATTTGATGTCTCCTTTACCAAAGATTTCTGTATAGTTAAAGATCTTAGTAGCAAAACCCTCTTTTCAGCCAAAAGGCAACAAAATCTGTATAAGATTGAACTGACTGATCTCTCAGATCAAAGTGTAACATGTCTGATGTCTAAAGAGGATGAAAGATGGTTGTGGCATAAGAAACTAGGACATGCTAGTATGAAATTAATTTCAAAACTAAAAAGAGATAACCTTGTGAGAGGATTGCCTGATATTAGCTTTAAGAAAGATATTTTGTGTGATGCATGTCAGAGAGGTAAACAGATAAAATCAAGTTTCAAATCTAAAAACCAAATATCAACCTCTAGACCTCTTCAGTTGTTGCACATGGATCTGTTTGGACCAGTTAGTGTTGCTAGCTTGGGTGGAAGGAAATATGGATTTGTCATAGTTGATGACTATTCTAGATTTACATGGGTACTCTTCTTAACCCACAAGGATGAGTCTTTTAAGGCTTTCTCAGTATTCTGTAAAAGAGTACAAAATGAGCAGGGTTTCTGCATTTCTACTCTAAGAAGTGACCATGGGGGAGAATTTGAAAATGAGCAGTTTAGTCAGTTCTGTGAGGAGAATGGGATCTCTCACAATTTCTCTGCACCTAGAACTCCTCAACAAAATGGAGTGGTTGAGAGAAAGAACAGATCTCTGCAAGAGATGGCTAGATCTATGCTCAATGAAAATAATCTCCCTAAGTACTTCTGGGCAGAAGCAGTAAACACAGCTTGTTATGTACAAAACAGAATACTCATTAGGCCTTTTCTAAAGAAGACTCCTTATGAACTGTGGAAAGGAAAAAGCCCCAACATCTCTTACTTTCATGCATTTGGTTGTGAATGCTACATATTAAATACCAAGGATCAACTTGGAAAATTTGACTCTAAGACTGACAAAGGTATCTTTTTGGGATACTCTGAAATGTCTAAAGCTTTTAGAATTTACAATTCTAGAACATCTGTTATTGAAGAATCTGTTCATGTCAAATTTAATGATAACTTAAAGACTGATAAGGAATTGTCAGATCTAGAAGATGATCTTGCAGGTCTTGATATAAACAAGTCAGAAGATCAACAACCTGACTTAACCAAACCAGAACCTGAAGCTGAACCAGACAGACCAGTGGAACAGACAAGTCAACAGACACAGACAAGTCAAAGTCCTATTGAAAGAGACTGGAAATTCAAAACTCATCATCCTAAGGATCTCATCATTGGTCATCCCTCAGAAGGAGTAAGAACCAGATCTACCTTAAGAGAATCAAGCAATGTGGCCTTTTTGTCAGAAATAGAGCCAAAACACATTGAAGAAGCTCTTGATGATGAAAGCTGGATTCTTGCTATGCAAGAAGAACTCAACCAGTTCATCAGAAATGATGTCTGGACACTTGTCTCCAAACCCAAAAACAAGTCTGTCATAGGAACAAGATGGGTCTTCAGAAACAAGTTAGATGAAGATGGCAAAGTTGTCAGAAATAAGGCAAGGTTAGTAGCTCAAGGCTATAACCAACAAGAAGGTATTGACTATACTGAAACATTTGCACCTGTAGCTAGAATAGAAGCTATTCGCATACTAATGTCATATGCTGCACAACACCAAATCACTCTTTTTCAAATGGATGTGAAAAGTGCTTTTCTCAATGGAATAATTGAAGAAGAAGTTGATGTTAAACAACCCCCTGGTTTTGAAGATACTGATAAACCAGATCATGTTTTTAAACTTAAAAGGGCATTATATGGTTTAAAGCAAGCACCTAGGGCATGGTATGATAGACTAAGCTCTTTTCTCATGCATAACGGCTTTACAAGAGGTCAAGTAGATACTACTCTGTTTAAGAAAAGCTATAAAGAAAATTTCATTGTAGTCCAAATATATGTTGATGATATTATTTTTGGAGCAACTAATGAAAAGCTGTGCAAGGATTTTTCAAAGATGATGCAAGCAGAATTTGAGATGAGCATGATGGGAGAATTGAAGTTCTTCCTTGGTCTACAAATCAAATAGACAAGTGATGGAATCTACATCCATCAACAAAAGTATATCAAGGAAATGCTCAAGAAATACAAAATGGAAAATGCTAAACTTATGAAAACTCCCATGGAAACCAATGCAAAACTCAGTAAAGATGATGAAGGTAAAAAGGTAGACCAAACTGTCTACAGAGGTATGATTGGATCTTTGCTGTACTTAACTTCAAGCAGACCTGATATTCAGTTTAGTGTCTGTATGTGTGCTAGATTTCAATCTGACCCAAGAGAATCTCATCTTAAAGCTGTTAAGAGAATATTTAGATATTTGCTTGGTACTACTAATCTTGGTTTGCTATATTTAAGAACTAATGAATACAGATTAGTGGGATTCTGTGATGCTGACTTTGCTGGAGACAAAATAGAAAGAAAGAGCACCAGTGGAGGATGCCACTTCATTGGAGCAAACTTGGTCTCTTGGTCAAGCAAAAGACAAACAACTATAGCTCTATCTACAGCTGAAGCAGAATATATCTCAGCTGCCAGTTGTTGCTCTCAGCTTTTATGGGTAAAATATCAACTTGAGGATTACTCTATTTTTGAGCATAATATATCTGTATGGTGTGATAATTCTAGTGCTATCTGCTTAACTAAAAATCCAATTCAGCATTCTAAAGCTAAGCATATAGAAATCAAACATCATTTCATTAGAGATTATGTTCAGAAAGGTATTTTTGATATTAAGTTTGTTAAAACTGAAAATCAATGGGCTGATATCTTCACTAAGCCCTTAGCAGAAGAAAGATTTTTATTTATTAGAGATAATTTAAACATGCATTGTATTGTTGATTGACATGTCTGAGTTTTTTTAAAACTGTCTGTGATCACCTGTCTGACTCTGCTGAGTCACTATGCTGAAACCCAACAGTTTTTATTAAAATGGTTATTATTTATTCATTTATTTAAATACCATTTGTTAATCTGAAGCTAATCATAAACACGGCAGTTTCTACCTCGAAACCATGTTTTCATTATGTCTAAGTGGGCGCTACAGTTCCCCACACAAATCGTGCCATTCTTAATTAAAAATGTCTCTTTTCTCTCTCCTGCTTTCACTTCTTTAAAAGGCAAATCTTCAGAAAGTTTTAAACTTTATCCTTCTCAAAAGCCCTAAGTCTTTTCGTCTTCGTCTTCCTCTCGTTCAAACCCTTCTCCCTTCCAAAACTTTCACTTTCTCTCTTTTCTGAAAAATGGCATCTTCAAAACGCCTGTCTCCAAAAGAGATTGCTGAGAAATACGAGATGAGACTAACTGATGTAGAGAAGATTCTACCTGGAAAGACTGTTGATCTTCAACAGATGAAGAAATGGGGAATGGATGTCACTGAGGAGTTGGAATACTCTAAGTGGACACCCTTCTTTGATATCAAGGAGCTGGTCCATCCAAAGCTTGTCAGAGATTTCTGGAGGAATGCTGTGGTCATCACCAATGTGGTTGATGGAACCAAGAGCTTCAAGGCTCAAATGTCAGCTGATGTAACTCTTCTGTTCCCTATAAGCTCTCTGGAACTGGCAACCAGATGTCCAAGAATTGGAACTGCCTTCAGACCTGACTGGGAAGATCAGGTGGGAACTGAGAATATCAATATTGCTGTTTATGGTGTTCCCAACCCTGAGAACAAGAAGCCTGTCTGCATGGTGCCCAAGTGCAGGTTCTTGCACAAGCTGCTTCTGGAGTGTGTGATGCCCAGAAGAGGGTCAAGAGACAATGTGACCAAGTTGGACAGATTTGCTCTGTACCACTTGATTCACAAAATCAAGATAGACATCAATGACCTCATCTACATGTATCTTGAGTCTCTGATCAGAAGGACGAATATGCCTACCTACCCTTATGGAATGCTGCTGACAAGGGTTTTTAGGAACAAGATATTTGTTCCAACTGATGTCCACTTTGTGGACATGGCTCTGCCCATAGACAAGAAGGTCCTGTCTATGATGGGGATTGAAGGAATCCCTCTGGAGGATGAGGAAGAAGAAAAGAAGAAGAAGAAGAAGCCTGCTGTTGAGCAGAAACTGAAGCAAATAGCAGAGGAGCCTGCTGATTCCACTGGTGAATCAGAGTATCCTATCTCTGAAAGAATTTGGAAAGCTGCTGGAAAGGTTGCCAGACAGGATCAAAGGCCTGAGGAACCCACAGCTTCTGAAGCATCTGCTGAGACAGTAGAGCCTCTCAGATTCAAGCTGAAGAAACCCTCTCCCAAGAGGAAGACCAGTGAGGCTGAAAAATCAGGTGTGGTTTCTGCACAACCCACCAAGAGAAGAAGACTGGTGAAGACCTTTGCCAAGGACAGACAAGTGAAGTCTGTGCCTAGTAAAAAGGAAGCACCTGCTCAGGGGGAGCAGACTTCTCCTCCTGCTGAAGAGCTTAGGGAGATCAAATCTCTTAATCTGGGCTTCATTCCTAGAAAGAGAAGGACAGGGTACCCTATGCCTGTTATGGCTGCTGCTGAAAGGGAAGCTGTCCCTGCAGAAGAACCTACTGCTGCTACTGCTTCTGCACCCTCCACTGACCTGTCTGCTGGAACACAGACAGTTGGTCATCTTGAAGAAGCTTCTCTGTCTCCTTCAAGGAAGAAAGCAAGGCTTTTTGAAGAACCACTCTTCACCTTTCCTTCTGCACCATCCTCTCCCCTTCATCTAGGTATTCCAGATTCTGTTGTCTCTTCCCCTTCTGCTCTCTGTGTCAACCCCTTATCTGTTGCCTCCCCTCTTCACTCACCTGTCTCCTCTCTCCCCTCTCCACCATCTTTTGATGTCCTGTCTGATGTATGTCAATACACAGTTGTTCACAGGGACTCAACTCCCAGAGAACAATCTGGCATATCATCTAGACTGTTTGTGAGTGATTTGCAATCTCTGATGACTGCAAGTATATCTCACTTATCTGTCATCCCTCCTCCACCACCTCATATTCTGAACCCATGTAGGGAAATCTTCTTTTATCCCCCTATTGTGTTGTTCATTAGAACACTGGAAGGATCTCACTATCCTGCCTCTGTTGTAATGTTACCCTCTAGGTCTAGATTTTTCTTTCTTTTGATCACAGGGTCTAATTCGTTCTTTTCCCACATAGACTCCCTCCTACCCCTACCTCCATCTGTCTTAGCCCAACAACCTCTTCCCCTCCTATTCCAATAAGAGTCACTCGACTGTCTCTTTGTGAAAGACTCTCTTATGTCTTTCCCTCTCCTGATTTTGACATAGTCAAAATCACCCCTCTATTTAAAATAGTTTTTCTTCCTTTATTTTATTTCAGAACCATCCATCAACTTTTCTTTCCCCGTGTCTCCTCACCCTTCTCTGTACCTAAGGCACCCCCAGTTTTAGCCTTACCCTGGTATCCATCTCTGTCTGCTGCTTCAACCAGCTTGTCTGCAGAAGTCTCCTCCTCTCAAATGGTGGATTTAGTGAGCTTCAAACTCCTTAAGACTGAGCTAGAAGAAGTCAGAAGACAATTGGATGCGGAAAGGCATGCTAGGCTGCTGTTAGAACAGAAAGTTGACTCCCTGTATCTTCTTTTTAATCAGCCTAGATGAGTAGTTGTAGGAACTGCCCTGTAATCGAAATGCTTATGATGAATACAACTCTTTTTGCCTTATCTTTTTCTTTTTGTCTCTTTTTCTCTCCACTGTTATATCTTTACACTTTTTGTTGCTGACAAAAGGGGGAGAAAAATGTTAAGATGTTTAATGAATGAATGTTTAAACAATATATGCTAAGTGTTATGATAAGTGTTCGTTCTCTAATATACTCTGATTCTATGAACTTAAACCTGCTGCATATTACTCTGATGCTCTTATTTGAACTCTAATGCATCTGTCTGCACATATAGAAAATATCAACTTGTCTACTGTCTGTACCTCTATACTCTGATATTTTCAAAGGTTCATTAAATCATCTGAATGTTTGTCATCATCAAAAAGGGGGAGATTGTTAAGTCTCTAAAATGTCTGCGTGCATTTTCCTAAGTTTTGATGAAAACTAAACATTGGGTAATGATTTAATTAACCTATTTTGTGGTTGCTAACCTGTCTACTTAGTGTACAGATCAGAAGATTACAAAACTCACCTGTCTGTCTACCTAAGTCTCACCTGTCTGTAGTAGCCAATAAGTCAACCTGTCTGCTGACTAGGATTGTTGATTATGTGCAAACTGTTTTTACAACCTGTCTACCCTTCAACTTACCTAAGGTTCTTCGTTAAAGGAACTCGAAGTACAGGAAGCTTTTGCAAGCTGTCCCCTCATGAAGAATACTCTGAGAACTTTCTCATGCTTATCAAGAAACTCAGAAATGCTCTCTCTCAAGCAAACAAGGAAGTCAGAGATAAACTTCCAGTTAAAGAACATTTCCAACATGCTTTATTCCCTAGTACTTTCAGTCATTACACAAAAAGGGAAATGTACTCTGCAAAAGTACAAAAGCACTCTGCACAACTCTGAGTTGGCGTCTACACGATACATAAAGCTATTATCCCTCATGTTAGAGTACAACCAACGTCTTCATTGCATTAATGGCTGCCCAGAACGACTATATTGCATTTAATGAAGCTCTGCCTGAAGCCATAGTTACAAGGAATGTCTCTAACGGATATTAAATGTTTGAAGGCTATAAATACAGAAGTCATTGAAGATGAACATAATCAGAGTTTTTACAAAGCATTAAAGAGCCATTACTCTGTTCATTTATTCATTCTGTATTCTTCAATCATTTGAAGTTATTACGCAGACTTTCCTAAAGCCTTATATTTAAACCACTCTCTGAGTGTTAGTGAAAGGTCTGTAAGTGTATTTATTACAAACAAAACTCTCAAACAAATTTGTGTTGGAGCCTGAAGAGGCTAGGTGTGCAAAGAATACTTGTGTTGGAGCCTGAAGAGGCTAGGTGTGCAAACAATACTTGGAGTCTGTAACCTGATCAGTTATAGTGGATAAATCTTGGTGCTGCCAAGGACTGGACGTAGCTCTTTGTGTTAAAGAGTGAACCAGGATAAATCTCCGTGTTAATCTCTCTTCCCTTAATCTCTTTAGTTGTTTAGATTATATATCATCTGCTTTCTAACTAAGGGGTTAAAACTGCTTTTATCAAGACTGTTTCTGTTTTATACGTGTGTTGTTTTCTGCGTAAACTACAACAGACAGGTGACCTGTCTGTGTAACCTTTTACACCCGTCTGTGCTTGGCTTCTGCATGCAAAAGTTTTTAACTTTATTTTAATTTCTGATAAACACAATTCAACCCCCCTTCTCGTGTTTATAGCTGTCTATTTCACAGAGTATCCGATTACAGATACGAGATGTCACGAGCCAATTCCCTAACGGGAATGGGGGAAACTACCGTGATACTCTTATAGTCCTTGCCAAGCCATCCCATATTCTAACGGGAATGGGGTTACCTTTATATTATGCATCGCACCAATTCCCTAATGGGAATGGGGTTACCTTTATATTATGCACCGGACCAATTCCCTAACGGGAATGGGGGAATAGTGTCATTCTTTGAATGAACGCCCTAACAGAAATGGGGGTGTGCACAGACGTTTATGGACGAGCCACTAGGACGACTGACTAACATCCTTAACGAGAATAGGGGATGGCGACAGGATTGTAGGTGGCCACGTCAGCATACAGGCTTAGCTGCATGAGTGTAAAGGGTAGAGGATGATACCATGTTTCGAGGATGATTGCTACCTATTTGTGCTGCATGTCTTTGTTATTATTGTATCTTATGCTATGTATTCATTTTCCATATATGATGATAGATTAGTTTCTTATCTCCCTATCATTTTCCCTGTATGTTTTGTCATCGATCATGGAGCAAATTTAGTTTCTTAGGATGCAAGTCAGGAGCCATCCGTGGATGACGGGACCACCGAGGGTCTCGGTTATGGGCACTTTTGAGTTCAAGATTAATGATGATCGGGGCTGGAAGATTGACCTGGCAACGTTCCTTTCAGTATGTATCGGGACAGTCGTTATGTATATCCGTTTTGGTGAAGCTCCGACACCTTTTTTCATTTTAGTGTTCGGCTAGGGATGAGGCTCCCTCTGCATGAGTTTTGGCATCCGCCGGTGAGACAACATCCGCACCCATGGGACCTATCCCAGAGTTCAGAGGTGATAGACCCAGTAGCAGTGATCCCCAGTGGCGATGTTTGCCATAGTTCTCACTATCGACGATTGTTCCAGTGTCGTCATCGGGTGTTTATATCCAGTGGCAGTGAGGCGACACTGTCGGCAGCACCGCCACACCAACGTCCATGGAGAGTCTACAAACACAGACATGGAGAGATTCAGGGTAGTAGTAGATATCCACGTTAGTGATCGTGAAGGCCAGAGCATCTGATGTATATAGGTTGTGGGTGGTGAGTTATTTTGATATATTTTGATAGGGGATGGGCTATGTGTTGAGTGTGGTGAGGATGATGTTTGCGTTAGACTTTTTATGTATTTTCTTACGTTTTATTAGTTTGGACCAGAGGGACCCTACTGATGGGGTACCCTAGACAGTGTAAGTATTATGTTTTTATGTTTTATGTTTACATTTTTCAATATCTTCATCTTTTCTGTTATGTATGTTTGACGTTTATATCGCGATTAAGGTTTAGTTAATTAGATTTTTATTTAATGGGACATTGGGGTGTCTCACCGCCGTCGTTCTCGCAGGCTCTATTTCTCTCTCTCTCTCTCTCTCCCCCCCTCTGTGTGTATTCAATGGTTACTCTGAATTTAACCAACGATGCATAGAAAGGGAACTTCACCAGAGATGAGAACGACTGGGCGAAATGCTCTTGGACTTCACCATCTTCAAACCAAGCCTTCGAAGGTACACAAGAACACAGAGCACTTTGTCTACTCACTTGTTTTTTTAGGTAATTATAGAATTTAAATAATTAGGTAAATACATCTAATTAGAGGTTGGACTCAATAAATAAGTAGCAACCCCAACTTTAAAACAATGCGATTATGATAGCAAATTAAATTAATCTGGTGGGGAGGGGATTGCTTCTCTGTGTGGCATTCTTGTGGTGCTTTCTTGATTTTTTATGTCCACTGGTGCTGCTGCTAGTTGTAAATTTGGTCAAGTTCTTTTTTTTACTCACTGATATGCTGCATTTCCTAGGTACAACAGCTGCTATTTGGACTTTTTCTTTTGTGGGGCAATGGATGTTCTGATGTGTACTATGAATATATGGGTCCTCTATGATTGTTTGGTTGTTTGTGTATGTAACACCCCGATTTTCACTACTTTCTAATATCGGTAATAAATATATAAATGTTTATATTTTTATCCAAGATTTAGAAAATGATTTTGGGAAAAACAAAGTCATATTTATATTATACTTATTTTTATAAGGTTACGATTAAATTTTGGGTTAAAAATTCAGACAGAACCCGGTCTGCGTTTTCACTGACAGCAAGATTTTACTGATCAGAAGACCTAATATTGTCTCGTGAACGAAACGATTAGTGTGTTTATCTTTTTTTTAATGATAGTGATTATTTTGAAATTTTTCAAAATAAATAGGTTATTATACTTGATTCGGGCGTAAAACCTAAATCGGGTAATCGATGGAGTCGAGAACGGACGTGCAGAGACAAAACCCGACACCGAATGAGGAGACATCTTGCCACCTAGGGTGGTGAGTCATAGGGGTGATTCACCTAGCATTTAAGTCATGTAATGATGGGGTTTAAGTGTGAAAAGACCAAAATACCCCTAACCTAACCTACCTTAGTTAAATATTAACCATGGTTAAGGTAAGACAAGTTCAAATTGACTTCTTCCTCTTGTTTTTGTGGTAAAAAATCAGCCACACCTCCAACAATTCCTCATCACAGGTTTGTCATGATTACGTTAGGGTTAAGTTACTAATTTGCCCTTAAGTCCTAAATTAATCACAGTTTTGCCTAAGTACAAATGACTAAGTTGTCCCTAACAATGACAAATTCATACCCTAACTACCCTTGAAACCCCACGGCCCAAACCCATTACCTTCACCTAATTACTTCCATTTTCTCACTTCATTAAAAGCTTCATCTAACTTAACAAGTTTTCTCTCAAAATTTCTAAGTTTCCTACAACCAAAATTGTGAAGCAACTACTTGATCTTTTGATTTTTTTCAAATTCCAAGAGGTATACCTTGCTCATCTCACTCATTCATCTCTATGTTCTTCAATTATTTTCATGATTCAAGGCCATGATCATCATGTTTCATTTTAGGGTTTTCATGTTAAAAAATCTCTAGAAAATCATAGAAAAATCCTATGATCATGAAACCAATTTCTATCAACTTGTTATCATCTCTATGTTTATAATCCAAGAGTATGAATCAAGCAAAAATTTCTTGTCTATTTTCCCTCTCAAGGCTGAAACCCTAATTTGGTGGGTGGAGGAGTTTTGTTCAATTTTTCTTTAAAGTGATGTTTGATTTCATCCTTTTAGTTCATATAAGTGTTGAATCCAAAGGATTGAATAAAAATGACATCTCTAGCCTATTTTTTTTTTATGGAAGGTCGAATTCAAGTTCTTGAGAACTTGGATGATTTTGTTTTATTTTTCAACTTATGATCATTGTTTTTAACTCTATACTACTCTAGGATCATGGATCTAAGAGTATGTGAAATTTTGAGATCCCTAGCCTAATTTCTTAGCTTTGGCCGAATCCACACTCATGATGAGTTAGATGATTTGGTTTTGATTTTTGAGTTATGATCATAGATCTTGTCTTTCAAATACTTAAGGATCATTAATCCAAGAGTTTGTGAAAATTAAAAATCTCTAGCCTATTTTGTGACCTAAGGCCGAAAATCCCTAACCTTGGTGTTAGAGGATTTTATTTCAATTTCAAGTCATGATCATTGATTATGTAATCTCTAATGCTTAAGGATCCCAAATCCAAGAGCATGTGGATTTTAGAAATTCCTAACCATTTTTACTAGGCATGGCCGAACCCTAGCCATAGAATTTAGGTGTTGTAATTGTTTGTTGATTGATTATTTGGTTGTGGTTTGTTGAAGGTTAAGTTATTGTGTGAATCGTGTACGAGTTTTACGGGAATCGGATGTTTGGCGGAATTTATTTCGGGAGGAAAATTCATATTTGAGGTAAGGAGAGTACCTGAGGGATTTTTTCGATAGCTATATGCTATTAGTATGTGGTCTGTATAATGTATTTAAGTGTGTTTGTGGTGTTTTTAAATTAGCTTGCGTAGTTAATTTACTTGCTGTTATTATCTGCTTTTAATTGTTTATCTGTAGTTAGTTGTTATAGCATTTTAATGCATATCATAAACTGTGCTATTTGCTATAGTGTTGACATGAAATTATTATGGATGCTGCTTGTTGATTGAAAAGCCTGACAGTGGCCAGTGCTCAATTAATTACGAAGATAAAAGTGTTAAATAGCTTTATGAGAAAAAATTGTATTTTTAATTGGTGGAACATAATAATATAATATTACTTAATTATTTGATTGGTTAGAAATGTGGAATAGTTGAAAATACTATTATTTTAATGATTTATCGATGTAAGAGTGATCTAAGGGTCACAGTGAGGGCATAACCGTAAAAATATTTTAGTACTGCTAATTTTTACGTAAGAAATTACGAAATAATATAAAGGAATTTCTCTATGTTTTGGCGCTTTATAAATGAGTTTCAAATGAAAAAGATTTTCAGTAAAAGAGGTTTACTAAGAGGAACATAAGTCCGATAACTTGGATAAGTTGAAGAGGTTTTGTTTTCGATTTCTGTTTCACAGAATGACAATGATTTTAAAGTTGAAAAACGAACCTAGTGGCCGAGACGTCGGGGTGCTAGTGTTCTATAGTGTGGACAGTATGTCCTAAAGGTGAAGTTATGGACTATTTTGTCCTATAAAAGTTGTGTAAGTTTTGTGCTTTATATTCTACGAACCTAAGGCTGAATGCATTGGTCTAGTGTTTCGTGATTTGCACATTCGGACTTGGAGTCCTAGTGTTGAAATTGAAAGACAAACTTAAATGTTTAAAAGTTGAGTTGGTTGTGAGCCTTTGAGCTTAGACAAGGAAAGAATGAACACAGAGAAAAGTAACGAAAACAAAATGTTTTACATGCACTATTCGGCAGACGTGCCTAAAGATTTTATGCATGGTACCTTGGTAGGTATTCATGTAATGACGTATCACTGAGCCTTGATGGACAATGCAAAATCATTCAAGATGTTATCACTGTGCCTAGTTTTGGACAGTGTGCTATGGTTAAAAGGTATTCCTTAGTTGGCAATCGAGCTTGATCAACTCATTTTCACGACGTTAGGATATCTTTGGAGATTAAGTACAAAAGTTTAGATGACGAATATTGAAGTGTCATGCATCTGTTTTAAAAATGATGATCACTGTCGGGTATGAAACCCTTTGACAAACTATTTGTTTATTTTTGAACATCCATGTTGTTATAACTATGCATGTTATATGATGTTTGTGTGTCGAGCATGTAGTTATCATTTTAAAATCCATATATTGGTTCTCATCCTTGCATATATCTGTTTTTCTGGTTTAGTCGTTGTACCTTGGTACACGAGTACAGATGTTGCAGAAGAGTTCCCTAAGTCAATCAGGGACTTAAGTTCCGAAGTTGAAAGTAGTGTTTGATCATGGGAGATGACCACGGGGTCTTGCCAAGAGAATGTATTGTAGAACGACCAGCTTAGGTTTGTGTTTGAGGATGTATGTTTTGGGAAGTTTAGTATATGGGTCTTGATAATTTTTATATAGTTTATAAGAAAAGACTTTTAAGAAAAAGAATTGTACGCTGTGAAATGTTAGTTTATAAACAAAATTGGTATATGTGTGACATCAAGTATAGGGGAAATGTAGTATTGTGTTGTGTGTATCACATTCTTCCGAAGGGTTAAGGAGAAAAAATTTAACACCCAGATTTTCCTACTTAAAGTAAATCAATTTCCGAAAGCAACCAGCAAATTTCTTTTAATTTATTTCCGCATGTGTTCGCGAGGTAATGCCCAAAGGGGGTGTTACAGTGTATGAGTTTGGATACCATTTGTACACTGTTAATATAATTCTCTTTTGCTTTTCAAAAAAAGAAAAAGAAATACATAGTGTGAGTAGAATTCACATAATAATAGTTAATGCAAGTTCATAACGTATGTGACAACACATTTTTATCACTACTAATAGAAAACAGGTTTAGTATTATGTAGATCCAACTGTATTCACTCTCTAAATATTGTCAAAGTACACCAAAAATGGTCAGCTCTGTAAAGTAAATGGGGAAGTGGAAAGTCCTACATTACAAAGACAGCATCATAATGTTGTTGCTATTAGCAACTTTGAAATTTGGAAAGAAACTCACTGCAAAATCAAAGGGAGAGACATGAAGGACTGTGAACTATTAGCTAAGATAAATCATTCTCATAACACTTATTATTGACTGTAATGATGATATGTTTATTTTACAAGAGATATTGCATAGAAAGGCTGCCGTTTCCTCAACTTGTTTGTCATCTCTCACATCACAGTTGTGGTACTCACTTTGTCTAAGCCAATTGAAGGTGGCTCCCCCAGTGACAATAGCCACCTTATCCTGCAACCTAAAAACCATACCCCAAAACAAAACTTCATACAATCAAAACAAGTTTGAGAAAAACCATTGTTGCTTCAACAAAATGAAACATATTTTAGACGAAAAATTGTTGGCAAAAGTATAGAGATTTTGGAAGTATTATTGTCCATCTGGATGAATGAAGTAGAAGGTCAAGAGATTTTTAGGGAATGATAATAATATTTACCGAAATAAATTTGGTGCTTCATTGATTTGATATAAGAGACTCCATGATATTCTTATTCCACATCATTGTCCTCCTCTTCTTCCCCTTCTACTTCATAGTCATTCAGCATTGATGTTTGCTGATAAATGGAGATTCTTGTAGTGCTCTGTAAATTATTATCTAAGCATCGAATTAAGATTACTTTGATATATAGGCGAATTGTCTTATAGTAAGTGGGGTGGTTTCGTAGTAGCATATGTTGTGTCATCAATGACCAAGTGCACGTGTAAATTTTTTTACATGGAATTATATTTTTTAAACTCGCCTACACCAATGTAGAAAGTTGTTAACCACATTTGGTAGTTAAATTATTTATTTTTTCTGCAAGTGGAATGGTTTTTATTTTATCACAAAAAATGGAAGAAATTCATTAATGGATGAAATTAATTACTCTACATTAAATTGTTAATTTTTTTTTGCTACAATGAATTTACTTGTTAAATTAAAAAAAGTGCATGTGTCCCTCATTATACAACAAATTAATGTAAGATTTTCTATTTCCAGTTTAAGTATTGGTGCCTCGTGTTATTTAAGAGTTAATTTAAATTTATTTATTTATAAATGGCTATACAATTAAGTATGATTGAAATAAAGGAAGTATAACCATAATGGCAATAAATAAATATATTAGATTATAATTGTGAGTTGATATTGAAAATTTTCTTATTATGTTTTAATTAGATATATTTTTTTTTATTTTTGACAAAAGGAAACTACTTCATTTCATTCATAATCAAAGAAGCAATACATGTAGGGATATCAGAGAAACAATGAGGACTAGCATGATCAATGGCCACCCTTGCTAGATTATGATCAACCATATTAGCTAACCTCCTAGAGAATTCAACATGAGAGTTTGGTAAATAAGATAAAAGAAGAGACTTGCAAGAAGAAATTGTGACACCCTTCTATCCCGCAAGTTATAAGGCATTTAAAAAATAAAACAAATAATAAGAAAAACATGCATTTAACTGAATTAAATTAAAACAGTTGTCTAGGGGTAGAAAAGTCCCACATGAACTCGTTTACAACGCGGAAAATAGCAGAATAAGTCTAATCAAATGAAAACATAGTCAAATAAACAACCCAACCCCGATGTCACAATTCAGAGCTGGTATAACCGTTCCGGAAATAAATCCTCGGAATACAACTGGAAACAACTATCTAAACTAAAACAACCCTACTATGAGTGGCGGCTCCTCAGAGTCACTCCTCTCCGGGCTGCTCGTCATCCTCTGCAAATGCCAATCAGGCCAAACACAAACAATACAGGGAGTAAGATTCATGTAATCATTTAAACAGCAGGGGAATAGTACGTAAGGTAAACATACACATAAGCATACATCAACATCCATCAGTAACATAACAACCAAGTATGCTATGCTATGCAATGCATCAACTACTCCGCTACTCCAACTATGCATGTGGATCCAAACTAACTCAGGATGAACGACTTTGGAGTTACATATCCGTATTGGCCATAAAAGCACCAACACCGGCAGTTCACCAAACCTTGGGTGAACCCCATGGATAGCCAACGCATCAAACCATGGATGCCTCATCACGGGGGGCCTCGGTCACCAAACCTTGGGTGACCTACCGTGGATGGCCAGATCACCGTACTCTCGGGCGATCTCCCCTTTGTCGAACCTCCCCCATCAACTACTCCAATGCTTTATGCAAATGGCACAACAACAAACAATCTCAACCACCTCCTTGCTTGGGCCATGAAGCTCCTAAGACTTTCAATATCAACTCAACGTAACCTTAGACCCAAACCGTGGGGTCAAGGCTCCCTTGGCCAATAAGCACCAAGGTTCAACTCAACGTACTTGGGTCCATAAGCACCCAAGACTTCAACTTATCAACGTGCGGTAACCCAACGGATACCGACTTAACATTTGATTATCTAATTATCTTATATAATTAATAACCAAGTTGTCTAATCTTTACCTTTGATTAATTATCTCAACTTATCATCATAGGGGAATGGGGTTTTAAAACCCCTTAAGTCCTTTAATTGTATCACTGTCCAGGGGGTCAGCACGGTCGTGCTTAGACCCTAGCACGGTCGTGCTTGGACACGTGAGGGCGTGCTGCCCTTTTAAGTGAAGCACGGTCGTGCTTCACACTCAGCACGGTCGTGCTCAGTAGCACGATCGTGCTGTTCAACCTGCTTGGCCGTGCTGAGCAGCGCGGCCATTTTCCAGAATTTGAGTGGGAGCACGGTCGTGCTCCCTGTTCAGCACGGTCGTGCTCAATGCACGACTGCACTGTTCTGGGCAGGAACAGTAACCGAATATTAACCAAAACATGTAGGGATTTAATACCTAGACTTAATACGTTTATTACACCTAATTATTCAATTACACAGTTTTATCAACACACTAATCATTACTATCACAACGTCAATCAACCAACATCACATTAATATCAATAGTCAACATATCATCATACTCATTAACCAACCAACATGAACATAGAGTACATATCATGAACATATAACCAGAAAACATACATTTATCAATCATGACTCGTAAGCATACAACGACACCGAGGTCATGGGTAACCCCGTTACCTTACACTAACCCACTACTTAATGAATACAAGCCCTTCTCCCCATACCTGGATTGAAGGTTGCTCTACTGACGGTTCCCAACGGTAATCCGATCCCGAATCCTCAAACGGCTCCCTCCGGTACTAGGCCTTGATTGATCAGAAATACAAACAGTCAATATCTCTCATTAAAATGAAAGGAAACTGACAGAGGAAGAGGGACCATTACCTTAACACCAACCCAAACGCACTAAGCTTCCCAACTAGCTTCCACCAGTCCACTATGGCAATGAACGAAGAGGAATCAGGGAAAAAAGGTCTCTCTGGCCGAACTAGTGACGGCTGCCAAAACAGAAATAGGGTTTTACGTCACCCTCGGATTCTGCAACGTTTATAAACCTCGGACTTGAGCACGGTCGTGCTTCTCCTTAAGCACGGTCGTGCTCCACTTAGCGTCAGCGAGACGCGGTCCACGCATTGAGCACGGGCGTGCTCACTATTGAGCACGGGCGTGCTCACTATTGAGCACGGGCGTGCTCAACTTAAAATCAGAAACACGCTTCTGACTTTAAGCACGGGCTTGCTGGCTGATGAGCACGAGTGTGCTCATGTACCAGAAAGGGACTTTTAGGCTAAAATCCACTTAGCCCTTAACCAACAAATTAAAATAAATAAACTAGCTTGAGAAAACATTTTTAAGAAAAACAGGGTGTTACAGAAATAGTCACACCAAATTCAGAGACATCAACAGAACTAGAATTCAAAATATTAACCCTGACTTTGGAATCTAACTCGAAAATAACCTTGTCATAACCAAGCTCAATCACCCAGTTAATGGCGAAAAAGAGACCAGCAGCTTCACCCATGAGGACATTCGAAATAGGTTGAAACCAGTGAGTTTTGGCACCCAAAAAAATACCAAGCTCATCTCTAAGGCACATACCAATTCGCACTATGTTTCTGTCATTAAAAAACGCTGCATCCACATTGCACTTTAAGAAACCACTAGGAAGTTTTGCCCACCCTGAGGTCGTAGCAACCTCACTGGCATGAGGAAAAGAGGGATTACCATGATCTCTGGCTCTAAACCATTCATCCAGCATGTTAAAGCCATGAAGGACAATGGTCTCGACGCTCTCATTCACATTGTCCCAACACAACTGGTTGCAGCTCCTCCATAAGCTCCAAAGGGACATAGCATACATGCTTCTATTCTCCTTAGACAAAACACCAATAACTGAGAAGAAGTGCTCACCAAAATTATCAGTAACCTCCAAAAATGAGGATATTGTATCCCATAGACCCACCTTCTTCCA
The DNA here is from genome assembly GCA_035048595.1 of Echinosophora koreensis. NCBI lineage: Eukaryota > Viridiplantae > Streptophyta > Magnoliopsida > Fabales > Fabaceae > Echinosophora > Echinosophora koreensis. The sequence continues at coordinate 1,080,080 of JAPCYP010000025.1, read as the reverse complement.
AGCACCTTCACTCTTTGAGCAAGATAATAACACATGCCAAAAGTTCTCAGTATTGGAGTCACACCAGGAACATAAAGCTGGACAAAAGACTCCCCGAGTTTGAAGGTTGGCTCTGGTGGGAAGACACTCGCGAACTGCTCTCCAAAGACTATTCCAGTCACCACTAATCTTCAAACGCTCCAACTCCAAGATGTGGTTGATGCACAACCAATAAGCGCTTCTGACTGTAAAAATACCTTTTCGGTCTGGCCACCAAATAATGCTATCCTGACTCGAAAAGAGGGGTATGCAACACTGCATTCGTAAAAAACTGGTCCATCACCGCATGGACTTTGGGCGCACTCCAGCACTTCCTGCCCGGCTCCCAAAGGTCACGCACCATGATGGGAGGATCGGGCACTATATTACCATTAGGAGGAATGATTAAATCCTTAGTCCACACATCCGACCAAACCCAGATACTACTCCCATCCCGAATCCTCCATCTAATGCCCTTTTTTAGAACAACACGAGCATTACAAATACTACACCAAACATATATCGAATTATTGCCAATATTAGCTTCCAGAAAATCACAATGTGGAAAATATTTGGCTTTGAATAGCTTGGCTACTAGAGAATCCGGCTCTGACATAAGCCTCCATCCTTGTTTGCCTAAAAGCGCCACATTAAAAGCATACGGATTTCTGAAACCCATACCTCCATCCAACTTATGCATGGCTAGGTTGTCCCAAGAAAGCCATCTAACCAACTAGAAGTAGCCATAGCTAGTTAGTGTATTTAGTGTATTTAATTGATCATTTAACGAATATAATTAATTAGCCATAAAATTTTACTGAATACACTAATTAGCCATACAATCCCCTTCAGTTGCTGCACGGACCCGAGGAGAGTAGAGAAGAAACACTCAAAGAAAGTGAAGCCATTGTTGGTTTGGGGAGCTTAGTTGGAGTGGTCACTTTGAAATCGTCACTGTATATTCTTCAACCGTTGGATCATGCATAAATTTAATATGAAGGTTCAAGATTTGTAGTTATTATTATCCAACGGTTGGAATTTATAAATAACTCTCAGTGTGTGAGATATTCAACTCAGGAGATCGAGAGAAACTCAACTCGTCCAGCTTGTAACCTGTCACCATAGAAGGACCATCCGAGGTTCGTTCACCGTTGGATCGGCCTGAAATTTTTGGAGGAGGTCTAGGACAAGTAGTTGTTTATTCTCAATGTTCAAATTTTTAAACAAATGTCTGGACTGTGAGATATGGAGCCCGAACAGTGGCCATGTTTTAGGTCTTTTCTACAGATTTTAAATTCCTTACAATGCGTCATTTACAATGTGATACTTAGGTAGAATTTCGGAGACTCGGAGACCTTATTCCGTGCTAGGCAGATTCGAGATGAGTTGAGAATGAGTGGTTTCGTAGCATTCCGGTGGTCATACAACTTTCAGGTGGGGCAAAGAAATCATTTAACATTGGAAACAGTGCAGTTGCATTTAATTCGATAATGGTGTAGGGCAACCTAAACCCTACATGAGAGCGAGTAACGGACAATGTCCATATTACATTGGGGACTACCTAGTGGTACCAATGATGATATGGAAATTGTGCATTTATCGTCGTTACGATAAATATATATTATTTTATTACTTGATGATTGCCTGCTTGACTGACTGATTTGACTGGTTTATTTTAATTTGGTATTTGATGGGTGATATTATGAGTGTTGGAGTTATTTTGAATATGTTTATAATTATTAATATTATGTTTTGGAAATGATTATATGAATGGTGATATTATGACATGATGGTAATGATGATGATTTTGATAACATGATGACATGATGGTATGATGTGATGAGTGTTATGATTATGCTTAGAGGTTGAGTAAGTGATAAGTTAAGTTGAGACATGATGATGTATTGGGGAATTCATATTATATATGTGTTAATAGTGTGTGCCTAACAGAGATGATTACTGTGATATGATGATGAGATTGATGAGACGAGATTATTATTGAGGTTATCTATGAGATAATGATGAGCGGTTAGGGCACTAGGGGGTGACCTGAAACATGGTCTGTGATATGGTTGACCTGAAACATGGTCCGGTGGACCTGAAACATGGTCGTTGGGGTCTATTCCTCGGAGGGAGAATTCCCGGGGTTTAGGCTAACGGCGGACCGTCCTAGACATTATTTCATTTTAGTTGCAGCTATAGTTCTGAAGTTGACACAGGCAAACACGCGGGGGGGGGGGGGGGGGGGGGTGCAAACACACAGATAAACAGACTTTAGAAACGCTTAACAAAATCAAGTTCAAATCGCCACAGTTAGTATAAATAAATAATACTTAAGAGATAAGGGATTAGAAGATTCACGCAAGTCGTTTTATCCTTGTTCACTCTCTTCCAACCAAGAGCTACATCCAGTCCCTTCTACTTGAAGGTTTTTCTCCACTATCTTCCAAATAGATTACAATAAGTATTCAACACCTCTCCAGGCTACAAGTATTCTTTTTTTACCAAGCCTCTTCAGGCTCTGCCTCTAACAAAGAGATTTGGTTTCTTTTGATCTTCTAACTCACTATGTGTGAGGATATGAAAGTTTAAGATCAGTTGAATATTATAGCAATATTCAAACTAATGTATTATAGACTTTTGCCTTTTGAAAGAATAAAAGAATTGAGCTTGTAAGAGATTTTCTTGCAAGAATTCTGTATGCGTAAAAGTTCTTTCTTCAAAAGACTAGGTCTTCTATTTATAGAGACTTTGCTCTTCTCTTCAAATTCTTCAACGGTCCTTTTTTATTTTTCCCGTTTAGGGATAGAATCAAATGTGTAATATCCGTTGTGACTCAGCTTGCTCGTGGCCATTGTACTATATGTCAACATTCTTGCACAAAACGGGCACACCTCTGAGCAAATGCAACTTGAAAAACTGTCTTGCCTTCCTTGTAACAATTCCAGCTATTCCAGCGTTAAAGGTGACAGGGTACAAGTCGTTATGCATTGTACTATTTTGCTTTTGCAATTCCTCATTTGTACTATGTCTCTCTCAAAGAAACAAGGCAACCAAACCGTTAAACAAATAAGAAGGACCCACATATACTTGAAATAAATATCAATCATTTGAAATAAGTTCTTCTATGTGGTCGAGATAGTTAATCTGATTATATCAAGGATTTCCAGTGAAGAGGAGCTCGTCTACTTAAAATAGTGCGTCTATACGCTCATAGCTAAAAACTTTTTTTAGCTCGTCCAGTGACGTAGCAAATTCTACCCGTCTACTATCAAGTCTTTGGACTTGCTATAAATCGGTGAGTAATTCAGATCTGCGTCTGCTGACGTGGCACACAAGCTCGTCTAATCATTTTAGTTAAGAGCTCCTCTATTCATGTTAGTTAAAATCTAGTCTACTAGTACTGTTCTATATTCCATCTAGTTAAACATATTTTCATAATTAAATATACCATTTATTTTGAATAGCTCGTCTACTCGGTTAGACGCGGATATTCACTTTTTCGATGTTTCCTTAACATATAAAATTTCGAATACCATGTAAGACTAGATAAAACATGTTAGAACTTAACTAACACTTTGCCATACAAATTTAATCCTTTTTGTTAACATCAAAACTTAGAGATTATTTAATCCAAATTACTTTGGTTCCAACAATATCCCCCTTTTTGATGATGACAAAAACTAATTAAATTTGAGTGTGCAAAGTCTAAGAAAGCTTACAAAGCTCCCCCTAAGACAAAGCATTCAAACTTAACAGGAATAGAACAGAGAAACATATAAGAATATATTACATATTACTTATCATATTAGTAGAGCTACTTATCAGACAAAAAATAGCATCAGAGCATCTAAATTAAATAACTATGCAATCATATAAGACAAGTAACACACATGCATATGCAGACAAAAGAGTATTTTCAAAAAACTGACTTTCATATATATAAAATTTAATTCTCTCTCCATTTCTCCCCCTTTTTTGTCATTAGACAACAAGGTAGGAAAGTGGACCATCATTGTCAGTAAAAAAAAAAATCAAACGAAAGGCTTTAAGAAGATGGAGGAGGTGGAGGAGGTGGGTTTGGATTTGGATTTGGATTTGGTGGAGGGGCGTGTTGGCAGATTCTGGCTTTGTTGGAAGCTTAGCATTATACTCATCATTTGGTTCATCATGGCATTGATGGGAGCCAAAGCTTCTGCAACTTGTTCCTTCACTTGGTCTTTCACCTCAACTTTTACTCTCTCCTCTATAATTCTGCCAATAATTTCTTCAAAGTTTGGAGGCAGTGAGAGTGTTGGTCTTGAGCTTTCAGCACTTTCCTGAGCATGAGCTTGACTGAGAAGAGTGTCAAGAGCTCTTGAAGTCTGAGGTTTCTCTGGATGAATTACAGTTATTGCCAATGGTTGAGATGATGACTTTCCAGTAGTGCTTGGTCTAGAATCAGATTCAGCAATGATTTCTTCTTCAGTGTGCTCGGAAGGTGGTGAAGGTGGAGGAGAGTCAGTGATTTGCAGAACAGGTGGGGGCAGCTCTTTAGCCCACTGGACTTCTTCTTCTACACAGATTGGAGTGATGGTAGGAACACCTAAAATGTCCTTGTAGATGAAGTGTCTGAAGTTTGAAAATCCACACTTGCCTCTGACCTTAGGTATGAACCTTTTCTGTTCTGAAGATAAGCCAGATGTAGATGCTTCTGCTGTGCATTTCACAATGTGTTTTTGCCAGATATCAACTGCCACATCTTCTCTAATGATCTCAATTGGTTGTGCCATCCAGAAGTCTATGATGTTCTGATCTATATCCTTAACATCATCAGGCTTAATCATGCAGGACTCTGGAAAGGGCATTTTTCCAGTGAACCTTTCCTTCTTCCTGTCCTTGTCCTTGTTGAGATCTATCATTGGCAGTCTTGGACATATCATTCGAGGCTGGAGTCCAATCTTGGTATCCTTCAAGGAATGTCTCAAACAAGTTATAGTTACAAAGTTGGCAGCCCTTACAACCCTGAAGAGTTCGAATTTTGACTTTAGCATGGCATACATGTTATGGTCAATGATGTCAGATGCCTTGCCATATTCACTTGGATGGACGAAAGTCTTCCACTTTGTCTTGTTATCCATGATGATGGGAACATGTCTGTAGGATCTAGACCTTTTGTATATTACATCTTGCAGGTCTTTCTTGGCAGGATCCTTAGACCAGTCAGTAATTATGTGCCTCTCTACACCATTAGTGAAGTGTTTGAAGGGAGAGTATTTTACAAGGTTTGGATAGATTTTTCTGGGTGGAAATTTGTTTTGTGGTAGGTGAGTGACTAGGGGTCCATGTCTGTTGAACATTTTGGATGGAGGAGGGCCTTTGGGAATGTCAGGATGAGGTTTGTATCAGGGTTTTACAATTACTTCAGGTTCATACTCATATTCAGGCAAGGGGTACCAGGGTTTGTTTGAAACAGGTTCTGGTTTATGAGTATGGTATAAGATCCTCCAGTCCCTCTTAACTTTGGCTAGTGATTCAGACATGCCATTATACAGTTCAGAAGGAGGAGTGTATGGAAATGGTATCTTTTTCATTTTGGGGAAAGGGGCACCAAGGATAATTCCATCATCTGGTTGATTAAACCAGGGATCATCCTCAGAGATCAAAGGTAGGAATTATTGCTGTTGTGGTGAGGCTGTTTGTGGTTGTGGTGGTGAGGCTATTTGTGGTGAGGGTGGTGAGGGGATATATACATTATCAAAATTATCAGGTTGATTTACAGACACTTCTGGTGCAGAGACTATGTCCATTCTATCCTCTAGACTAGAAACTAAGGCATCTACTGCTAATTGAACAGGATCATTAGCAGGAAGAGTTACCTTAGTAGCCATGGCAGTCTTGGCTCTTCTTTGAGGTTGTTGTCTTCTAGTTGGAACAGCAGCACTGACAGCCTTTTGTTTCTTTAGGATAGCACTGATAGGAACTCTGTCCTCATCATCATCCTCATTGTGAGATAGGATCAAATTTCTTGTCCTTTTCTGAGCTCTTGCAGGTTGAAGGACCACTGCAGTAGGTTCCCTAATAACAATGCCAGCTGCAGGCTTTTTAGGAGCTCTTGTCCTAATAGCTACAGTCTTACTCCTGAATGTTCTCTTCATTCCTAAAACCTTAGCATTGTTTTGCTCAATTTGTTCCTCTTTCACCTTGAGCATTTCTTCTTGTTTGGCTAGGGCAATGGCAGTGTAAGTGCTTAAATTCATATTGGCAATGTTCATTATGCCAAAAATAGCAGTTGACATGCTCTTCTCTGGCAAAATTCTTTCTTGCTCTTCAGTCGGCTTAGCAGAAATAAAATCATACAGCTTCTAAGACTTGAAGATTTTTTAAAAGATGACAGTAAGGAATTCCAGAAATCTTCTTGCTTGTGACCGCTGCATCTCTGAATCTTCCATAAAGAATTCTTGGAAGGTTGATTTTTGTCTCTGTAATAAGATGGCAGAGGCAAAACTTATGTAGGGCAGACAGATTATCCTTTGACCCCACTTTATGAAGAACAACCTTATTCAACATTTGATGAAGGATACGGACTTCATCCTTCATTTCTACAGATTTCCATGAGTGATTTCTTACTGTGTCTTGTCTCATTAACAACGCGGCTATTACTTCGGAACCACCAAGGTCCTTCTCCCAAGTTTCTGTGATAACCTTGAGAGCAATTAATTGCATCAGCGATGGTATTTTCAGAGACCACTATTCTTCTCCCAACTACAGTAGCAGAAATTTCAGTGACTGTCACCTGAGGGTTCCTCCAAAACGCCCTAATCAGGTCTGGGTAAATAGAAACCCTTTCAATGAACATGCCGTCCCAACCAGCGGCAGTAATAAACTGGCTCACATCCAAGTTGTAATCTTTCAGAATCCCAAAGTCGAAGTGATGTTCAATGGCAAGTTTCAATTTTTCAACATTGAAAATCTCGGATGAGGAGGCCATAGTTGAAGAAAGAAGGTTAGGGTTTTACAAGTCAGAAAACAGAGAGTTGTTTTGCGAGTTTGAAGACGAAGGTTAACGTAAAGTTTTCTCAAAGGGAAGGGTTTCGTTTTAAAGGTTTTGAATTTCGAAGGGATTTTCTTTTGGAAATAAATTAAAAAGTTTAAAAAGAAATATTGACTCAGCAGAGAGAATATAAAGTAAATTTGTCTTTTAGACAAAATAAATGCAGTTAAAAAAAAATGTATGTGTAGACGGGTTCAAGCAATAAGCAAGCATAGACGCGGCATACAATGGACGCGGTTCAAAAACAGTGGACGCGGTATGCAATAGACGCTCATTTAAAACTTGTAACAAACTTATAATGCTTACATACATCAATAACAGAATTTCTCAAGCATGAATAACACAATTAATCCACATATAGCATGTTAAGATGTTTTCTAATAAAAATAAATCTATCCTCAGCAAGAGGTTTAGTAAAGATATCTGCCCATTGATGGTCAGTATCTACAAATTGAATATCAAAAATACCTTTTTGCACATAATATCTTATAAAATGATGTTTGATCTCTATGTGCTTAGCTCTAGAATGCAGTATTGGATTCTTAGATAGATTAATTGCAGCAGTATTATCACACATAAGTGGAATACTACTTACAAATACATTGTAGTCCTCTAATTGGTGTTTGATCCATAGAAGTTATGAGCAGTAACTAGCAGCTGAAATATACTCAGCTTCAATAGTTGATAATGCAATGGTACTTTGTCTTTTGCTTGACCATGAGACAAGATTAGCTCCAATGAAGTGACATCCCCCACTGTTACTTTTTCTTTCAATTCTGTCTCCAGCATAGTCAGCATCACAAAAGCCAACCAATCTGTAATCTTCATTTTTCTTAAAGCACAAACCCAAATTAGTAGTACCTTTCAAATATCTAAATATTCTTTTAAATGCTGATAAGTGAGATTCTCTAGGATCAGATTGAAATCGAGCACATAAACAAACACTAAACATAATATCAGGTCTGGACGCAGTAAAATATAGAAGAGATCCTATCATACCTCTATATACCTTTTGGTCTACCTTTAACTCTTTATCATCTTTGTTCAGTATGGACGTAGGGTGCATAGGAGTATTCATTGGTTTGCAATCATCCATCTTGAACTTCTTTAGGAGTTCCTTTGTATACTTGGTTTGATGGATGTACACCTCGTCCATAGTTTATTTAACTTGAAGTCCAAGAAAGTACTTGAGTTCTCCCATCATGCTCATTTCAAATTCTTTCTGCATTAACTTTGAGAATTCTTTGCACAGAGATTCATTAGTAGCACCAAATATAATATCATCAGCATAGATTTGTACTATTATGAAATTGGATTTAATTGACTTTCTAAACAAGGCTGTATCATCCTTTCCTCTATTAAAGCCATTATCCATTAAAAATGAACTTAGCCTATCATACCAAGCTCTTGGGTCTTGTTTTAGGTCATATAAAGCTTTCTTAAGCTTATATACATGTTCAGGTTGGGTTTCACTTTCAAAACCTAGAGGTTGCATTACATATACTTCTTCATTAATAAATCCATTAAGGGAAGCACTTTTTACATCCATTTGAAAAAGCATTATATTATAATGTGCAGCAAAGGAGCAAAGGAAAGTAAAATCTTAATTGCTTCTAATCTAGCAATAGGTGCAAAGGTTTCAGTGTAATCTATACCTTCTTCTTAAGAATAATCTTGTGCAACTAATCTTGCTTTATTTCTGACAACCTTACCATTTTCATCAAGCTTGTTTCTGTAAACCCATTTTGTACCTATAACAGATTTATCTTTTGGTAAGGGTACCAGAGTCCAGACATCATTTCTCTCAAACTGATTTAGTTCTTCTTGCATAGCTAGAATCCAGCCATTGTCCAGCAAAGCCTCGTCTACTATCTTTGGTTCCAACTCAGAGACTAGTACAGTATCTTCCTGCTCTCTGAAAGTTGATCTAGTTCTTAGCTTAGCACTGTGATTTCCAATGATTTGATCTGGTGGATGATAATTCTTGAAATGCCAAGATCTCTGAACATTGTCTTATTGAGAGGTGGATGTTTCTGGTTGTTGAGGAGGGTCTTCAACTTGATCATTAGCTTTTACCTCTGTTGTCTCTCCTGAGATGTTTAAATCAAGATCTGCAAAAGCTTCATCTAGCTCTGATAATTTCTTATCAGGCTGCTTGTCATCAAATTTAACATCTATACTTTCTTCTACTACAAGAGTTCTAGAATTATATACTCTAAAGCCTTTTGATGTTTCAGAAAATCCTAACAGTATTCCATTGTCTACTTTTGCATCAAACTTACCAAGTTGATCTTTAGTGTTAAGAATATAGCATTTACAGCCGAAAGGATGAAAATATGAAATGTTGGTTTTTCGTTCCTTCCACAATTCATAAGGAGTCTTATTCAAGATTGGTCTAATGTATATTCTGTTCTGAATGTAACAGGCAGTATTAACAGCTTCAGCTCAGAAGTGTCTAGGGACAGAGTTGTCATTGAGCATGGTTCTAGCCATCTCTTGAAGAGATCTGTTCTTTCTCTCTACCACACCATTTTACTGTGGTGTTCTAGGTATTGAGAAATTGTGAAGAATACTACTATCTTCACAGAACTTAAGAAATAGCTCATTTTCAAACTCTTCCCTATGGTTACTTCTGATTGAAGTGATACAAATGCCTTTTTCATTCTGTACACGTTTGCAGAATACAGAAAATACCTTGAAGGACTCATCCTTGTGAGCTAGGAACATAACCATGTCCATCTTGTGTAGTCATCTACAATGACTAGAACATATTTCTTACCACTGATAGACGCAGTCCTTGTTGGACCAAAAAGATCAAGGTGTAACAGTTCTAGTGGTCTCTTGGTACTAACAACATTCTTAGATTCAAAAGAACCTTTGACTTGTTTTCCCTTTTGACATGCATCACAGAGAGCATCAGATTTGTACTTAAGGTTTGGTAATCCTATCACGAGGTTATTCTTATTTGGCTTTGAGATTAATCTCAAGCTTGCATGACCTAGCCTTTTATGCCAAATCCATCGCTCATCCTCAATGGACACCAAACATGAAACACTTTGATTGGAGAGGTCCTCCAAGTCAATTTTATACAAATTGTTTTGCCTCTTAGCAGTGAATAAGATTGATCCATCATTTTTCTTGACATTATACATGTTCTTATTAAAAGAAACATCATATCCACTATCACATAATTGACTTATGCTCAGTAGATTATGTTTTAAACCATTCACTATAAGAACATTATCAATGGAGGGAAAAGGATGTTTACCAATTTTACCTATACCAGTGATCTTTCCTGTCTGGTTTCCTCCAAATGTCACCTAGCCACCATCCTTATGTCTTAGGTCTTGGAACATATACTTTTCTCCCGTCATGTGACGTGAGCACCCACTGTCTAAGTACCAGGATGTTTGTTTCTTTCCTGTTGTTAAGCAAATCTGCAACAGGTATTATCTTGTCCTTAGGTACCCAAAATGACTTGGTCCTTTCTTGTTAGTTTTCATTAGACGTGAATTTCTAGCATGCTTATTATGTATGCATCTATATGTAGCATGCCCACTTTTTCCACACACTTTGCAAAAGGTGTTGGACGGGTCTGACTTGGCTTTAGCATACTTAGCTGGAGCTTTTGAAGCTCTTTGTTGCATAAGTGGTTTTGACTTATTGTGAGATGCCTCATGCTTCTCCTTGTCATAACCAAGGCCAGATTTATCATATGGCGACCTAGAGTATCTTAGAATAAGACTTAACTTATCTGAGCCTCCTTTGACAGAGTGTCTGTCAAGTATGTTACATCTTGTTTTAGTTTTGCAACTTCACAAGAGTTATCAGGCTCACATTCAGGTTTGTCAGTTAAACTGACATTCTCTGATCTTAGCTTATCATTTTCTTGAGCTAAACTTTGTTTTTCAATGCAGACTCTATCATACTCTTTTGTTAATTTTGCAAACTTCTTTTTAAGACTTTTATATTCATGTGACAGTATGGATGAGTCATGCAGTAATTCATCAAAAGCATTTTTTAGAGTGGACGAGTTAGAATCCATTACCTCATCATCATCAGTGTATTCATTTTCTGATGATGTGTCAGCCATGAGGCAGATGTTTGCCTCTTCTTTAGCTTCATCTTCCTCATCTGATGAGGATAAGTTTAAGTCCTCCCATGTTGCCATCAAGCCCTTCATTTTCTTGAAACACTTCTTTTTCTCTTTTAATTCAGGGCAGTCAGCTTTGAAATGACCTGGCTTCTTGAAGGAGGAATTGTTAACATGTGGCGGGATAACGAGGAACGTCAATTTCAGAATTCCAGTGATAACCCAGGTGGGGGAAAGAATCAACCTATCCTCGGAATCGATAAGTAGTAGATTATATGATAATTGTGTAGGGCGACCTAAACCCTACTAGTAGTCGAGTAATCGACAAGACCAATATCACAGGAAACCTTTTCTGTAAAACCAATGGTGATTCAGGGATTGTAGGCTTATCGACGTTAGGATGATTTTATCTTATCTGAGGTTGACTGAATTTATTATTGTTATTGAATTTACTATGATCCGCTGGTTGAGGTATTCCACCTACATGTGACGTATTATTTTGGTGTTTGAATATTTTCTGATGTTATGTTATGCATGATCTGCCTAGTTGTTAATATTGTGCTTAGTGGATTTTAAGCAAAGATATATATGTTGTTCAAGAGATAGTTGTTTGTTTTGGGTGTGAGGATAATGGTGACTTAGAGGTGCCTAACCTAGATGATGTCTTTTAATGAGGTGTGGTGACCTAGAATATGAGTTGAGTTCTAGTAGAAGGTTAAGGCACTAGGATGTTGTTAAAATGGGTTGGTGAGATTCACGTGTGTTGGTAATATAATACACGAGGTCGGTGTTGTTATTCACAACCGTGTATTGGTAAAATAATACACGAGGTCAAGAGTTCTCGCTAGACCGTTCCACCTTAGAAATAGGTTGTGCAGCTATAGTGTCATTGAATTTCATTGAGCACCCTCGGAAGTGGACGGGGTGTGCACCGGGAGCATCGTGCAGCTATAGTATCATGCTTAGCGTGAGAGTTCTCACCATAGAAAAGAATGTGCACCGGGAATTTGGAACATGTCGCTTGAACATCTGAGTGACATTCCCCGAGAGGAATGCGTGAAAGGAATCAGTAGTGGCCACGTCAGTATGAAAGTCTAGTTGTACGATATTGGGGTAGAGGATGATACTTGAATTTGAGGATGTTGTGCTAGTTAGGTGTTGAATGATGATTTGTCTGTGACAATTACTGTACAATTTACTATTACTCTTTTTCGCTTTTTGATGATAAAACTGCTTCTTATCCCCTATATTTCTGTATTTTTGTGGGTTACTTTACTTACATTGGAAGACCCAATGGAGGATTATGTTGCTGAGGAGCTGGATGGAGCTCTGTATGAAACAGAGGTTGTTGAGGAGTTGGATGGAACCCCTTACGAACCAGACGCTGGAGGTCGAGCTGTGACCCATGGTGATTAGAGAATAGACACTATGACCAGTGTGTATAAGAAGTATTTTTATATGTTTCCGCTAAGTATGAATTTTATTTAAGTTTATGCCTGTGAGGGATCCTCCTGAGAGGATACCCTCAACAGTGTTTTGGTATTGTAATGAATAAATAGGTGTGTATTTATATATGTTAACGTTGGTGTGTTTTAAATTTGCAGAAATTTTATGTTAATTAAATAAGTTTTAATTTTTACGTATCTTTTTTACTCTAAGCGCGCAATTAATAAATGAATTAAGAAGGATATTAATCTAATAAAACACAGGGGCACAACGGGGTGTCTCAACAACCTCACACACTTGGGTAAATTTTCGTGCAGCCCCTCATTCCACACCAAGGCTCACTTGTTTATCACACTTCTCCATTTTCCTACACCAAAACACTTAGTTCATCATCAAAGTTTCCATTTGAGCTACAAGCTCTTGCTTCTTTCTTCAATTTCTAGAGGTATATCCTCCATCTCCATGACCTAACCATTCTTTCCTTCCATGAAATTTATGTTCATCCACTTGTTTTCCACAAGTTCAAGTTTCTACCCATTTTCTTGAGAAATTTCTAGAAAATCATAGAAAAATGGTTTTGATCTTGTGATAATTTTTATGAACTCTCTAAGACCTCTAAACTCTAGATCCAAAAGGTTGAGAGCAAAAGAAATTTCTACCCTAATTTTCTAGAGTTCGCCGAAACTCTCACAAATGGGTCAAGTGGTTTCTTCATTCTTTAACTTGTATTGTTGTTTGATTGTGAAGGTGATTGTTAGTTGGTTGAAATATTTTGTGTGGAGGAAGGAAACAAGGACAATGACTTAGATCAAAAGGAAATTAAGTTCTTCAAAGGTAAGGGGGAGCTTACCTGAGAAGTTTTGGTAGTCATATAACATGTTGTCTGGTGTGTGTAAACTACTTATAGTTATTATGTGATATTTATTTGATGATCTTGTGATATTTGAGTTGTTGATTGATAAGTTTGAGAATGATATTTGATTTTTGATGAATATATGATTTAAAGTTTGTCCATGTATGTTTATTCATGTGACTTTGTGTGGGATTATGTTGATCGAAAAACATGACAATGGTCATGGCTTGAATAATGAGAATTAAGTCACTAAAAATCCTAAACAAAGAATTTAAGGACTTTCAAATTCTCGTAAGTGGAAGAATATTAAGAAAATGAGAAATAATTATACTCTTGAAAAAAAAGAAATGACAAATTTGAGAAAAATCAAGATGATTTGAAAATAATGCTTAAGAAGTTAGTGAGGACAAATTGTGAAAAGTTGTATTATATTTATTTTTCAAAATAAAATAGTTTCAATAAAGAAAAGATCAAAAATATTTTGACATCGTTCATTAAAAATTCTTTTAGATAGAAAAGTCGTTGATTTGTGAAAAGTTTGTTTTTAGATGAAAATATTTAAGAAAATGCCTTAATGGCGGAAATTGCTATTGAGATTTTTTTTATGGTTTAATCAAAAGTTTTTAAAAATGATTCTAAACGATTTGGCGTTTTCGGAAATGAATTTCAAAAGAAAATGATTTCTGAAAAATGTTGTTAAAAAGAGTGAAAATATCCTTTTTGACAAGAGTTGTTAAACTCTTGTATTTGGATTTTCAGATGAGTTTTCACTGAACGAAAATCTGTATTTGAATGTTTTTGGAACCTAGCTAACGAGACTAGAATTCCTATGAATGTTTTTGAAAGATAAGGACCTAGCAACCGAGACGTCGAACTAGAGTTCCTGTGAGTAAAGTATTGTGGTCAAGGATTAAAAATCCTACGTTGGCGACTTGACTTCAAGTCAAAGTATGGACGAACCTAGGATCGGTGCATCGGCCTAAGGTTTCGTAAATGAGTACTTGGACTACGTGTCCTGTGTTGAGAATAATTGGGCTTTATGCCTTTAGTCGTGTGCTTTAAGCCTCGACAAGAAAGAACGAACGAAAAAGAAAACAACAAAATAATTGTTTTACATGCATGAAAAGCTGGCAGACGTGCCATTGTGTTACGAGCATACCATTCCATAATTGGACTGACAAATTGGGTAAGATCGGACCAGCGGGCTTTAGGGACATCTGGGTTCGAATGCCACAAAAGGCCGGGGCCTCGCGACCCTGAGTCGTGGTAATCGTCTTCCATACACGGATGTGCTCAATCAGGAATTGTTCAGTATTACGTAGGTTTTGACGTGATACCCTTGAAAAATTGGAGCTCGGACCTCAATTAATAGGCCAACCTCATGGAAACAATTGTGTTATGGGGATATTGCGGCCTATATTGCTCAACGTGAGAAGTTATGATCTCCGGAGATTACGAAATAGATAGTGATATTGAAGTGTCATGCATTTTTACAATTCACGATGGTTGTCGGGTATGAATCCCCTTGTTCATATGTCATTATTGTTGATGATTTATTTTACCATTATATATGTTGTAATTATATATTGTTGTATGTGTGTTGCGTATGTGACTATCGCGATAAAACTTGCATGTCGGTATCTCACCCTTGCGATATATCTGTTTTTGATTTTGTTGTTGTACCTTGGTACACGAGTACAGATGGTGCAGAGGAGTTTCCTGCTTCACTCGGGGATATTAGTCCCGATCTTTGAAGAGGTCGATGATAGTGGGGAGGATCATGGGAGTCTTCATAGTGGATATCTTTTAGAGTGACTAGCTTATGATTTATTTGGGTTGTTTGTTTTTAGAATGTCTGTACATGTGGCTTGAGAACCTTCATTTTTTCTTGATTTCAGTTTTGCATATTGAAACATTTTCCGGAAAACTTGTACGCTGTGGCGAACTTGTTATGTATATGACCGGGATATGTATTTTGATATGTACAATGTGGTTTTACAGCTTATTGACGAGTGCTTAAGTTTTCCCTATTGAGAAGAAAAATACTTTTTACACCCGTTTCTCTGACTTATAAAAAAAAAACGTATGTGAATCATTTTCCGAAAGCAACCAGCAATTTTTTTTATTTAATATGTTTTCCGCAATTGAGTTAGACATGTAGCACCGAGGGGGTGTTACAGCTGACTCATCGATCCAATCCTTTGGCCTATCTTCGCAGTTCTGTATCCAACTCCTTCATTTTCCCAATTTCGGTTTTTCAAGCAATTTCTTCGAAAATTCGCTCAAATAAAATATAATATATTTTTTTTTTTTTGTGACATTTTTTGAAATAGACCATATCACTAAAATAGTGATAAAAACTAAGATTTTTTAGTTTCAGGTTGAATTAGGGTTTTCTGACAGGTACAAAATTGTACTGTCAGCGAAAATGCAGACCAGGTTCCGTCTGAATTTTAAACCCCAAAGTTTAACCATAACCCCCTAAATAGTAGGTTCTAGATAAGATTTTATTTTCTCCAAAATCAATTTTTCTGGGTCATAGGTAAAAATATAAGCAGATATATTATTACCGGCAACACAACGTAGACAAAAAGCAGGATGTATATGAATATTGGGATAAAAACTCCTTTGAACTAAGTAAAAGTGTAAAATGAAAAAATTAAGGGTATATCCATCTTTAATTAACCAAAGTGCATTGAGATATCAATTCACTTTAACTAATCAAAGATTGACACATCTTTACTTTTTCACTTTATACCTTTGTTTATTTTAGAGTAGCTTAATCCTGAATATCCTGAGAAATCAGTTGATAGTCAACTAGTCAAGAGAGAGATTTCTATCATAGAAAAAACAGAAAGAAAGAAAATTTACTGGTAATATTTAGAAATATTACTCGATAGAGATGAATATTATCTTGGAAAGAATAATAAAAACAGGAAAATTATATGAACTTTTTTCAATACAATGATGATGCATCATATATACAATTCAAACTTCATAAAGTATAACCCAATAGTACGTCACCAGTGGGAATTTCAGAGCATTGGTTCAGCCAAGCAAAATCATAACATCCTTAATTCCCTATAAATAAATAAATAAAAACTCTGATTTTGGCCGAACCAATACCAGAGTTCATGTATAGCTAAATTTATGCTAGTTTCTTATGCCCCCTCCATCAATATCAATAAACTTAAAAACATGATTAGCATATCAATTGAAGGTTAACCACTCGTTTGTGTATTTGGTGATAGCATACCAATTTGTTTTCAGTAAACCTTTTTGCAAAAAGAGGGGAAAGTTTTGACATTGTCCACTAGCACTTTTCTGTTGACGTACGTGGAGTTTGGCTTTAATTAGACCCATTGCATTCCGATTAATTTTAAAATAAACCCATTTAGCTTCAACTGCCCTGGATCACCGGGGGGTCTTGTGATCAGGGGTCAAATAATCAATCATGATTGCTAGATTTTATGGCATTAATATTCTATTTTGTGGACTATGGTTACACCACAATGGAATGTATTTCAAAATGGGGGTTTTGATTTGATTCAAATTGATTTGATTAAAGTTTGTAGTTAGTTATGGTTTTCCTCTAAGATTTGTGGATTCAACTTGTTATTTTTAAACTAGTGTATTATCCTTTAGATTGTATCATCAATGTTTTAAATTTGGGTCCGCAACGATAATGGAGATCGTGACATTGTGATAATGGTAGTCTCCGAAAATGTATTGTGATCGTATTTGTATACGGCTGCATTTTTCTACAACAGAAATGTTTTTCTGACTCCTCACTTGCGACAACTACCCAACAACTACGGTACTGTAGCGCTACTGTAGTGCTACAGTACCGTATCTTTTTTTTTTTTTTTTTAATACAAATTTTGACTTTTTAAAAATAAATAAAAAATTTAGTTTTTTTGAATACTGACATTTTTGGTTAATTACGTGTAAATAAATGGTTAATTCAGTTCATTATATGGTTAATGGGTCATTCTAAAGCTTACAATTATTTTCCACAACCATGTAAATATTTGGTTAATCCTTTGAAAGTGGATGGTTAATTTAGTTATATAAATGGTTAATTCAGCATCCTGATACTTCTAAGTTTTTAAACATCACTTAAAAATATTTGGTTAATCCTTTGAAAATGGATGGTTAATTCAGTTATATAAATGGTTAATTCAGTTATATAACCATTTAAAAACTTGGATGTTTAAAAACTTGGAAGTATCAGGATGCTGAATTAACCATTTATATAACTGAATTAACCATCCATTTTCAAAGGATTAACCAAATATTTTTAAGTGATGTTTAAAAACTTGGAAGTGTCAGGATGCTGAATTAACCATTTATATAGCTGAATTAACCATCCATTTTCAAAGGATTAACCAAATATTTTTAAGTGATGTTTAAAAATTTGAAAGTGTCAAGATGCTGAATTAACCATTTACATAACTGAATTAACCATCCATTTTCAAAGGATTAACCAAATATTTACATGGTTGTGGAAAATAATTGTAAGCTTTAGAATGACCCATTAACCATATAATGAACTGAATTAACCATTTATTTACACGTAATTAACCAAAAATGTCAGTATTCAAAAAAGCTAAATTTTTTATTTATTTTTAAAAAGTCAAAATTTGTAAAAAAAAAAAATAAATAAAAAAAGTTAAGGTACTGTAGCGCTACAGTAGCGCTATAGTACCGTAGATGTCCAATAGATGTCAAAAAGCAGATGTTAGAATAACATTGCTCTTTCTACAATTATGCATAACACAATGTTACCGCAATCACAATCGCAATTTTAAACCTAGAATTGTATAAAGCAATGAACTTCATTTAAATTGTAAAATTAAGGATTAATTTGAGTTTATCCTTTATACTCTCTTTCAATAAATTTGGCTAATAAAAATAAAAATAAAAACTCATTTGGGTCAACAGTTTAGGGCTTGTACAGACACGGTGGACTTAAATATAATAATTTCCTTAAACAAAGTGGCGGTGCTGTGATGGCTAAATAAATAAGGTTAAAATAACTTTTTGGTCCCTATACGTGTCCCTGATTGTCAATTTGGTCCCTATACGTAAAAAACTTGCAAATCAGTCCCCATACGTGACTGCCGTTATCACTTTAGTCCCTACCGTAACCCACCGTTAGTAACCGTTATCACTTTGGTCCCTATATGTGCCCCTGATTGTCAACTTGGTCCCTATACGTGTCTCTGATTGTCAATTTGGTATCTATACGTAAAAAATTTGCAAATCAGTCCCCATACGTGACTACCGTTATCACTTTAGTCCCTCTCACTCTCGGCTCACACCGCCCGTTAAACCTTTAACCCTTATAACAGAGACATACTATTTCCAGCTATAGCAAAAAAAAACTAGAAACTTGTCCCCTGTCTGTTAAACCTTTAACTCTCTAATTACATAATGCACCTTAATTTACTTTTGACCATCCCAAAAAGATCTCCATGTCTTAACAAGCTCCATTGTTCCAGTGCAAATAAAATGGTCAGGGATGGAAGCTCCCCACCACACATCAACCTGCAAAGCATAGCAACAGAATAGCAACACCACCAACAATACAACACAAGCCATCATTCTTTCCTTAACTTTCCTTTGAATAATCCTCTGTATTGCAAAAAATGTTGTGATAGCTTTAGTTAGTATAGGTCAAGCAAGCATATTGCTCTGATCAATGTCTTCTCTTTCAAGCTCTTCCTTTTGCACGAATATAGGTACTTAAGGATTAACCCATCTTTTCCAATAACCCAGTTATACTTCGCAACATCACCGAATGTCATCCTTGGTCTTGGGTGTGCAAACTATAGATGTTGAATGTCATCATTACAATTAAAAAATAATATACAGTCATTGGCACTATCAAAGGATATGAATTCAAAGGCATAATTACATGGATCCAATGAGGTTGAAAGGAAGAGGCCAACGTAAGCAAATTTGGGTTTTTCTCTGAGTTAACCACCTTACGTTGTCGAAGCGTCGTCGACGGCGGCGGGCGGCGTAAGCCAAGAGCAAGAGGGACTAAAGTGATAACGGTAGTCACGTACGGGGACTAATTTGCAAATTTTTTATGTATAGGGACTAAATTGACAATCAGGGACACGTATAGGGACCAAGTTGACAAACAGGGACACATATAGGGACCAAAATGATAACGGTTACTAACGGTGGGTTACGGTAGGGACTAAAGTGATAACGATAGTCATGTATGGGGACTGATTTGCAAGTTTTTTACGCATAGGGACCAAATTGATAATCAAGGACACGTATAAGGACCAAAAAGTTATTTTAACCAATAAATAATAATCAATATAGTTCTGAATTTGATACCAATATAATATAATGGAAGTTATATTCCTGTTGACCAATAAAGAAGTATAATGCACGTAATGTAATACTTGTACTTTAAGCCGCAAGAGGACAACCACATTTTACAAGTTGCCAACCATAGTTAGGAAGGTACAATGAAATTTTAGATTGGATTGATGCTGACGATTACTTTGAAAACCAGTAGCCAACTTGGTTAGTCTTTATCTGCCGCCAAAGAAGTTTTTCCACTTTTCAGATGCACGGCATGGGCGAACTAAAAGGAAAGGGACAATACATAACTTGATGTGCGATAAATGCAAGAAATAATAAACTCTTTTTTCCCCTGTACGATGTTACTAGTGACTTGATTCACCTTGCAATAATAATCAGAAATGATATTTGAACACCCGGGTGGGACACCCGTGTGCGACACCTACACTGTAGCGCTACTGTAGCGCTACAGTAATTATACTGTAGCGCTACTGTAGCGCCTTTTTTTTTTTTTTTCCTTTTCAAATTTTGACTTTTTTAAAAAAAAATAAAAGTTTAACTTTTTTAAATACTAACATTTTTGGTTAACTACGTGCAAATATCTGGTTAATTCAGTTCATTATATGGTTAATGGGTTATCCTGAAGCTTACAATTATTTTTCACAACCATGTAAATATTTGGTTAATCACATACAAATTGATGGTTAATTCAGTTTATTATATGGTTAATGGGTCTTTTTTTTTTTGGTCGACTTTTTTTAAAACAAAAACACGTGGTTAATCCTTTGAAAATGGTTGGTTAATTCAGTGTATTATATGGTTAATCGGTAACTCTGATGCTTCAACCATTCTATATGGTTAATCACGTGCAAATATTTGGTTAATTCAGTTCATTATATGGTTAATGGGTTATCCTGAAGCTTACAATCATTTTTCACAATCATGTAAATATTTGGTTAATCACATGCAAATTTCTGGTTAATTCAGTTCATTATATGGTTAATTTGTGTGGAAAATTATTGTAAGTTTCAGGATGACCCATTAACCATATAATGAATTGAATTAACTAGATATTTGCACTGGATTAACAAAAAATGTTAGTATTTAAAAAAAACTAATTTTTTTTTATAAAAAAAAGCCAGAATTTTTTTTTTAAAAAAAAAAAAAAAAACTATAACGCTACAGTAGCGCTACAGTACCCGGGTGTCGCACCCGGGTGTTCATATATCATATCTGATAATAATTAGAAAATGGTAGCGGTCAGATTAAATTTTTTATACATAAATTCATATTAAATTTAATAGTTAATTTGACGCTTATGAAACAAGGAGTGTTCTATATAGGACCATGGCCTACCATGATATAAAAATAGGTTTAATTACTCTGTAGGTCCCTATACTTTTTGGGAATTTTCAAATAGGTCCCTATACTTTTAAAATTTGTAATTAGGTCCCTGAACTATTATTTCATTTGTAATTAGGTCCCTATACTAAAAAAATTTGTAATTGGGTCCTCGAACTTTTATAAAGTTTTCAATTGGGTCCCTGAACTAAAAAAGCTTTTAATTGGGTCCCTGAACTTATATAAAATTTTCAATAGAGTCCCTGAGGTAGGATTCCGTGAAAAGGTCTTTAAGTCTGCTGATGTTAAACGTGACCTGGAATTCCCCCAAATTTGTATTTAGGGTTGCAGGAGACCAAAATGTTGAGTCAGAGAACTAAAACTTGACCTGTGATTGCTTTTCCTCCATCTGAACAAATAGTTCATTCCTTCACCGATTTATGTTTTACGGTTGTGTATCTTTTCCTTGAAATAATTTCATCCAAAATAGTTTCTTTACTTGCAACTTATTATATCCACTTCATCTTGTTACATCTTGCTATATTTTATTGTGATAATATCTCAAGGTTCATCTTCCACCTAAACTACTCTTAAATAGCCGGCTTGGATGAAATCAGTTATATTCCGTCCAATTTAACATATCACTAACGAATTTTATAATTTAGGGACCCCATTGAAAATTTTATATAAGTTCAGGGACCCAATTAAAAACTTTTTTAGTTCAGGGACCCAATTGAAAACTTTATAAAAGTTTAAGGACCCAATTACAAATTTTTTTAATATAGGGACCTAATTACAAATGAAATAATAGTTCAGGGACCTAATTACAAATTTTAAAAGTATAAGGACCTATTTGAAAATTCCCAAAAAGTATAGGGACCTACAGAGTAATTAAACCATAAAAATATTTTCCAAGAATAAAATATAGGTTATCCATTTCAAATTTGATTTATGTATAAATTACTCCGAAAATCTCAACTTTCGAAATACCTAATTTACCCTATGTGCTACTAAACTGCGCTGTTGAAGTAACCGCAATTTTTGACATTGCATTTGTTTGGCTAACAGATAAAACGTCACGCATCTCACGTGCATCAGTTTTCATTACTTTCCTCCACTCGCAATATTTTATGTCTGAGTTATCACTTCCCAGCAATTTGGCCTATTTGATAAAAAAAAAAAAAAAGCAATTTGGCCTATTGACCAAACTAATGCTTATCCCCGCGAGGAATGAGCAATATCATCATGGGCTATATTGCTCTAGTCGCAACTTTGGTTAGAGCCCAGAGAACAAGCCTTGTGCAATGAATTTGGAGCGAATATGAGCTCACCCTACCACTGATTATATGTTTTATTTAAGAGTTTAATTTTGAAATAATGTTGAGGTAAGTTTTACCCTATCAATCAATTACAAATAATTTTATGTTAATTTTTAATGTAATTATGATAAGATTTAAATATCTTTAATAATGTGATAATTTATAATTAACTGATGGTATGAAAAATATTTACATGACAGTCAAAGACAAACCTATGATGTAAACTATGGGGGATAACTGCCTCCACAAAGTAAAAAAAAAAAAAAACATATTAAGTGTTAATTAAAATAATAGTTTTGCCCTCGTTAAAGAATAAAATTTGCCCCAATTGTCTCACATCTCTATTCAACATAACACTTTTTCATTTCTCATTATACAACTTAAAAAATAATTTTAACGAGAATGCAATTTTCAAAAAGAGAAAAGGAGATATAGAGAGAAAGATGGTGGAGAAATCATATTTGTGATATGAAAATTCAACAAGGCAAAACCCAAAGTTTTCAATTTTCAAATTCCAAAAAGAGGCAAAACCCAAAAGTCATATTTCAACTATGCTTCCTCTCTTCTTTAGGTCCTACGAGAGACAGCCTTCATTGTCAATAGAAAATAGCCCATAGTGATTGAGCAAACTAGCAAGTAACACTCTAACAGTAATAAGATAAAAATTACTTCAAATCTCCAACTCCAATATTTGTTGTTATATGCATTGCACATATTAATCGTGTAAAATTTCTCTTTTGTTTATTTATTTCTTATATGTATATTCCTTTTGCACAAATTCTTGTGCTTTTGCCCCTTGAATTGATTCCTTGGCATCTAAAAAACGTGTGGAGAAATTGTCTTTAAATGTCCAAGCAAATGGAATTTATCGTTTCTCACGTATATAGGGAAGGAAACATGTGTGCTGATAAATTGGCAAATTATGGTGTCAATAGTTTTTGTTTTACTTGGTGGGATTTACCCCCTTCTATTATTTGTGAAGACTTTAATCGTAATAGATTTAAGTGATTCTTTATTCTTCACATGAGTTTTGGTTGATGTCCCCCTCCCCCCTCCCCCCATGTTTTGTATTTTTCCCTTTTTTATTATTAATAAATTGGTGTGCTACAGATGATTGGTAGGGTTTAAGGTGTCAACCTGATTAGGATCTTTCTCTCTATTATGATGCATTTGCATGCCTTCTTGTTGCTAAAAAAAAAAGTTGAATCCCCCGTGTGTTGCATTGGTGTGTAAAAGTAAACTAAATATTATTCTAATTTTTGTTTATAAATTTAATTTTAGTAAATGGAAGTTATCTCATTAATATGTAAAATTTAAAATGATTATATTAATTATAATGCCATGGTAGATTATCAAGAAAAAAATCAAAAAAATAAAAAAGCATAAAAATGAAAAAGGGAAAATGATGTGCACTTATCTCTCTAACAAATTATTCCCACATAAATAAACTATTCACTTGATGAGAAATCAAGCTCCTTCCCCCTCAACCTCTTGTATAAAGAGTTGATTATCAAGTGTTTAGAACACATTCAAAATATGTACCAAAAGAAAAAAAGAAAACAATTAGAAATCATTACATTTGAGGTTTAATAGTAATACTATGTATAAGGCCTATAGACTCTAGTAAAGAATTTGGTTTCTAATGCTCGGGTTTAATACTAAAGTATAAAGCCTGAGCATTGTAATAGAAAAAAATTGGTGGGCTAAGCACGTGGACTCTAAGCTTCTAAGCATCTTGAAAGGGGAGATTACGTGGGCAAAACAAGTAGAGACTTTTGCTCATATCTAAGAGGTAATTAGTTGTCAGCACCTAATTTTGTCTAGGTTATTATTTTATTTTATTTTTTGTTTTTAAATCTCTAATTTTTATTTTAAAATTTGGAAAACTTAAAAAAAAAAGAAAAAAAAGAAAAAAAAAAAAGGAAAAAAATCCTAAAAAAGAAGAAGGGAAGGATGTGCACTTGTCTCTTTAACAAATATAATCTCACATAGGTAAGTTATCATTTGATTAAAGTCACATTGGAGAAAGCAAGCCTTTCCCCCTCCCGACCTCCTTTATAAAGAGTGATCCTCAAGTGTTTAGAGCACATTCAGAAATCATTACACTTAGGTTTAATACTATGTATACGGCCTGTGGACTCTAATAAATAATTTAGTTTTCGACGCTTGGGCTTAATACTTAAGTATAGAGCCTGAGCAATTTAGTAAAAATAAAATAAAATTGGTGGGCTAAGCACATAAACTCTAAGCTTCTACACATATTGGAAGGGAGGTTAGGTTGGCCAAGAACGTAGGGACTTTTGCGTCTGTATTTTAGAGGTAAATTTTTTTTTTTTTTGCCTTTCTTTCTCTATTTTTATTTTCTATCTTAATAGATTTATTTTTTTTAGTTTTATTCAGAACTAGTTGGATAATTTGATTCCTGTCCAAACCCCCTATGATGTTGCACCTCTCCCCCCACCAGAACCTATCATCGTCACCCATCCTTCTCTCTATACTCGTCTTTCATCTCTCTGAGCATCTCTTGAAGAAGACTCTATAAGACTCAGACCTGTCTTTCATAGGTTTGCCTTCTTACCCCTTATCTTCTACAGGAACATCCATTAGTCTTTCTTCCCCCGCATCTCTGAACCCTTCTTTGTACTTCAACCCCTCCTGTCTACTCCCTTACTTGGTGCTCTGAGGAATCTGAACTTGAAGCTAACAACTCCATTACAGTTGACAGAAGAGAGTTTCAAGCCTTGCAGTATGAAGTGGCTACCCTTAGAGCTTCATTGGAGGTTGCTCATAGAGAGTTGGCTGAAGAAAGAAGAGCTAATACAGCCTTAGAGGATATAGTAGATTCTCTTTTTGTCCTTTTTAGTACATATCTATAGTTTTCTATGTAAAGAACTATGGCCAGCGAATGATGAATAATAATATCAGAAGTTTATGTTCACCTATTCTTTATCTTTTTCTGCTATCTGTTCTTCCTTTTCGTTGATACCAAAAAGGGGGGAAAATAAAGAGAAAATCAAGAAATTTATTAAAATGAACTCTGCATATTTATCTGGAATGTTAACTTGTCTTAACATAAAATTGAACTTTGATTATTACATGTTGGA
Organism: Echinosophora koreensis; assembly: GCA_035048595.1. Lineage (NCBI taxonomy): Eukaryota > Viridiplantae > Streptophyta > Magnoliopsida > Fabales > Fabaceae > Echinosophora > Echinosophora koreensis. The sequence goes on along the minus strand of JAPCYP010000025.1, from coordinate 1,054,546 downwards.
CAAAATATCTCTGTTATATGTTTGCAATGCAAACTTTTTTGTTAAACAAGCTTTGATACTTGTCTATATAACATGTTCTGTTGCTCTGATACCTGTCTGTATGAGAAAATCTTGCAAAGTTCTGATACATGTTTGTCTTGGTTAATCTAGTAAGTTTTTAAGTTCATTAAATCAATTAAATGTTTGTCATTATCGAAAAGGTGGAGATTGTTGAGTCTCCAAATATATGATGTTCATTTGCCCTAAGTTTTGATGAAAACTAAACATTTGTTCGATGATTTGATTGAACTATTTGTTGTTTACCTACTTCTCTACTTAGTATGCCGATTAATATCTTAAGTATTTTTATTTCACTCATATGCTCTAAGTTTAAATGGTCAAAGTGAGAGATCACTTGTCTTATGAAGAAATCTGACTTGTCTGATGAAGTTGTCTCACTCGTTTGAAAGAGTTTCTGAAGTCTTTGACTTTGAAGAAAAGTCAACCCGTCTAATGACAGTATCTTCACCTATCTGATGACACTCTGTGAAGAACAAACTAAAGCCTGAAGGCTTTTGTGAGTTGTCCCCTCAAGTCAGAATATGTTGAAGATCTCTCTTACAAGGATCAAGGTTTCAGAAGATCAAATATTTAAAAGAAACCTTGTAACTCAGAAAAGGAGTGCTAACTAAAGTTACACGAAAAGGGAAATATGCACGAAAAGGGAAATATGCATAGCAAAGTACAAAAGCAACCTGAAGAACTCTGATTTGGCTCCTGCAGAAAGCATAAAGCACTGAACTTCTCTCATTAGAGTACAAGCAACATTCCAAAGCATTAATGGAGCTCAACTTGAGGTCAAAAGTCTGAAGGAATGTCTCTAACGGATTTAAATTTATTGAAGGGTATAAATAGAGAAGACCATGAAGATGAAGAACATATATATGGAAGAAGTCCAAGCAGTTCTAATGTCCAAGGAGTTAGCCAAGAAATCAGAAACAAAAGAGGGCAATACTGGTGAAAATCTTTCAGTCAGAGGTCGAAGTGACAAGAAATATGGGAAAGGGAAGAATCGTTCAAGATCCAAATACAAGAGAAAATTGAAGTGTTTTCTTTGTCATAAAGAAGGCCACTTCAAATGAAATTGTCCAGAGAAAGGGTCTAAGAAGAAGCACAATTTTGAAGATAAAGGAGATGCATTAGTGGCCTCAGAAGGTTATGAGAGTGTAGATGTTCTAGTAGCTGCAACATGCCAAGGTGAATATGAATGGGTTATGGACTCTGGTTGTTCTTTCTAGATGTGCCCACATAAGCAATGGTTTGATGATTACAAAGCATTCACAGGGGGCCAAGTTATAATGAGAAACATTGCAACTTGTAAAGTTGTTGGCATTGGCATCATAAAACTGAGACTCATTGATGGCACTAATAAAATCATGACCAATGTGAGGCAAATTCCTGATCTCAAAAGAAATTTGATTTCATTAGAATCTTTGGAAGAAACTGGAGTTAGTTTTAAGGCTGAGAACTCTATGTTGAAGGTTCTAAAAGGCTCTCAGGATATCATGAAGGGAGAAAGAAAGAATGGCCTATATGTGTTTAAAGGAAATGTCATATGTGGTGTCTCTGCTGTAGCTGTAAACTCAAGCATCAATAAAGGCATCTTGTGGCATCAAAGACTAGGACACATCAGTGAGAAGGGCCTACAAGAATTGGAGAAACAGGGATTACTTTGTAGAGATAAACCGGATGCTCTTGAATTCTGTGAGCATTGTGTTTTTGGAAAGCAAACAAGGGTCAAATTCACCACAGGGATCCATAAGACAAAGGGAAGGGTTGACTACATCTATTCTGATATATGGGGATCTTCAAGAACCCCAACACATAGAGGTAATAGATACTTCATTACTTTTATTGATGATTACAGTAGAAAGGTATGACTTTATCTATTAAAGAGTAAGGATGAGGCTTTCAAAACCCTTGTACAATGGAAAAATCGTGTTGAAAATCAGTGTGATAGTAAGATAAAAACCTTAAGGACTGGTAATGGTTTATAATTCTGCTGTCATGTGTTTAACAATTTTTGTAAGGAGCATGGAATATATAGGAACAATACTGTTAGGAAGACTCCTCAACAGAATGAACTTGCAGTAAGAATGAATAATGTTGTTTTGGCTTCAAAGACTCAAGAGGAGGGGTGAATTGAGTTTTTAAAAATTCTTCCTTTTCAAAAACTTACTTTTCAAAACAGATTTGCCTCAGGATCTTTAACAGATTAAGAAAGGACTTTTTAAGATTCAGAACAGATAATACAGGGATTAGGTACAGGCCTTAATCAGTCAGCAACTGAAGTTACAATATATCAGTTTCAGTTTCAGTTTCAGTTTTAATCAACTCAGTTTTGAACAATTAATAACTCAAGATTGATTGCAATAATACTTCTGGTTTCAATTCAAATTAAACAGATCAAGTTCTCAACTTTAACAATCAGGTTCTATAGCATACAATTCAATCTTTAAGAAACAAGAACATATTGTATATGAATGAGTTTTAAGCCTTGCAATTTAAGAACAGTTATATGCAATTCAGTTCAGATATTGAGTCTTTAAGATTAGATCTGAACAACACAAATTAGATTGCAGTTTGCACAATGTTCAATCACTGATTTCAGATTATAACAGAAACAGTATATACAATGTATATCAAAAACTCAGTTTTATGCGCAAGACAGAAATTAAAGAGCTTTGAGTTTAGGAATACCACACAACCAGATTTATCCTGGTTCAGTCACCACCACTGTGACCTACATCCAGTCCCCACTCCACATGTGGGATTTCACACACTAACACAGCAAGCTTTAGCCAGGTAGCTTGAAAAACCTTTACACCACAGAGCACTTCTTTCACTTCTAGGATACCACACCTCTTGTGAAAAAGCCTCAATGTTCTTCCTTAGGATTCCTCACCCTAATCACACAGAGAGACTCCCTCTCTCTTACAATGTAATAGAATAGAAAAATTGATTTCTAACTCTCAAAAGTTGAATACACAAATTGAAGCTCTAACAAGATGAAATCACTCTTCTCACAATAAGCTCAAGAAAGATGATGAATGATTTTCACAATTGATCTCTCAAATTGATTTCGTGTGTTTCTGATTTTTGATATCAGTATTCTATTGATCCCACTTTATATAGAAAACAAGTTGTAACCGTTTGGGATCAGTCCAAACAGATTTGGGTCTGATAGCAGAATCAGCTGTACTGATTCAAGTTCTTGGACAGGGGTTGTGTACAGGGATGTATTAACCATTTTACATACTGAAAGTTTCTGTACACCTGTGTAATACATGGCTGTACGAGTTCTTTTAAAAACTTGATCTTGGTTAATCCATCAGTACCATCAGTACACCCATTCAGTACATCTATGTATTAATGAACATCAGATTTTTCCAGAAACTTGAATACACGAGTACATAGCATATGTACAGGCCTGTATTCAATTAACCATTTATAACTGATCTGATTTCATGTTATTCATAGGTGTAGTACATCTATGTACTGAATATTAAGAACTTTATATTCACTTGTCAGTTACAGGAAAGGATATACATCCATTGAATACATGGCTGTACTGACAGAGAATTTACTTAACTTCCAAAAATCATTTTCATTAAAACTTATTCCTTTTTAATGCAGGTTATGAAAATTGATTTTCTTCATGCATCATTTTAACTGAGCTATTTGTGAATAAGAGATTTCTTCTCTTACAAATCATCTAAGACTTAAATCTAAATCTCCTTTAAGCTCTTGTCTTGATGACTCCTTGATGTTTGTCCTTGCTTGTTACTCCTTGAGCTCTTCAAGTTCTTCTTTGGATATTCTCCTTTAATTGCTTACAGAGCTTGATACTTTACAGCTTGATACCTGTCTTTGCAATTTGATACTAAAACACTTGCACACACATTAAATTGTATATTTGTCATATATCAAAATCTCTATGTCATTGAGTCTTACAAACTCCCCCTTTTTGATTATGACAAACCTTTTAACAAATTCTTAAATCAGAGTGTAAGTATAGCAGAAGCTAAGTGTTTTTGTCAATTCATAAATCATGGTATCAAAACATTCAATAGCAAAAGGTATCAAAGCATATCAGAATATTTATATATATGATAACTCCCCCTGAATCATATAAGCTCCCCCTCAACATATGCATTAATTTGTTTCCTTTCTCTATATATATATTTTTTTCCTCCCCCTTTTGGCATTATCAAAAAGGTAAAGAAATAACCATTCAAATCAGTAGAAAAGAAATTCAACCATAGCATAGCATTTTAAACAAAACAGGTTCACAATAGAGGGATTGTGCAGAAGAATTAAGAACAGAATCCAACAAATCATTACAGACCAAGGCATTTAGCCTTTCAAAAACAAATCAAAATAAGTTCTAAGTCCTAAGAACTCCTAGAACTAATTGTCTCCTTGGCCTTGAAGTGATGGTTCAGCAGATGTGTCTTCATTTTGTTGCTCAGCTTCCTCCACAGCAGCTCTTGCTAGTTCAGCAATGTTGAAGTTTTCTGGTTCAGGTGCAGGAGGTGCAGGGTTAGAAAATTCAATTCCTAATGATACTTTGATCTGATCAACACTCTTTTCCAGCTTAGTCATCCTCGTGTTCAGACTTGTCAATGCATTCAGTTGCACTGTGTGTCTCTTGATTTGTCTGCCATCCATGTTTCTCAGCATAACTAATATCTGTTGAGCAAATTCAGATGCAGCATTTCCTTGTGCATCAGATGGTTCAGATGTAGTTGCTGCCTTGTTTCCAGTTTTCCTTATCCATCTTCCATCTTCCCTTTTCAGTCTCATCTTACTCACAATTTCTTCACCAAACTTGTGAGTTCCTTTTCTTCCAATTTTCTTTTCTTCTCCATCAAAAGAAACATTGAAGTGAGCTAGGATTTTGAATACCAGTGTAGGGTATGCAAGCATCATCTTGCTTTTCCTGCATTCTAGCATGTGAGCAGCAACACAATATCCCCAACTTATTTGTTTTTCATTCAGCATTGCCCACATTAGCATCAAATCATAATTCTGCAGTAGGGAGTGATTTCCTCCTCTTGGAATCAGAATTCTGCAAACCACATAATGCAGAAGCCTATCCTCTACACTCATCATACTAGTGTAGGTAACTCTACCTTCAGGTTCATCAGAGAGAACTAAGTCTACTCTAGCCATTTCCCTATCATAATCATCATACCATTCAGCTTGTGGACCATTTCCAGCAATGCTAGGTCCATAAAAAGGTAGATTTGCAAGGTTACTAAATTCCTCTAGTGACATTTTGATCTTTATTCCTTTAACTTCAGAGCTAATTCCATTAGCATTCATCTCAAAATTTGAGTAAAAGATCTTAACCAAAAATGGATAGTAATCAACTTGTGTTTCTAGAAATTCCTTGACTTTTTGACAGATTAGAATCTCAGTGAAATTGAAAGCATTATCATCAAAATACTTAAAGTCCATTATCCAAGGTTCTAGGATTCCTCTATCTTTGAAATTTTGTCTAAAGAACTCTTTCTGATTATCAGTGAGGGAATACCTTTGGAGAAGAACATCATTTTCCATGAAAGATGTAGGAGCCCCATTCTCTGCAACTTCTGTCTCAACGTGAGACTCAACTTCCTTTCCTTTGCTCTTCTTTGCAGCTTTGGAAGTCCCTACTTCCTTTTTCTTCTTTTCAGCCTTCTTTGGGGTTTCCATCCCTTTTCTCTTCTTCTCAGGGGTCTTAGAGGTTTCTGCTCCCCTCTTCTTCTCAGCTGATTTCCACATCTCCATTTCTTTTCTCTTCTTTTCAGCAGCTTTTGAGGGTGATGGACCAGTATTCTTGGTTCTTGCCATGTTAGGGTTTTAGAAAGGGGAGAAGAAATGTCTGAGGTTTAGCTCTGCTAGGGTTACGAATTAAGTGAAGAGAGAGTGGATTTGAGAGATTTTGAAATTTTGAAATAAAATGGAATTCAGATACCAGGCTTTATAACGTTTGCGTACAGGGGTGTGATACACCCAAGTATTTAAGATTTGTATTCTGACTTTCTCAGATTTAACAAACATGCCTGTAGTACACCTCAGTATACTTATGACATTCAGGAATTGTGTTTCAGTGTTTTTAATACATCTGTGTATCACAGGGATGTATCAGACCAAAGCACAGGGGATTCATTCCTGATCCTTTATACAGCTATTGATCACACCCATGTATAAAACAAATTTCCAGTTTTTTATACACGTACATGGGTTAAGTACATAGATGTACCTGATCAATCTGATTTTAGCTGAAACTCTCTTCTAACCATACACAGATAGATCATTCTAGAGACAGATCATACAATCACAAGGCATATTTACACAGAGATTTAAGCAAACAAACACTTTCAACAGAGATCAGATATAGGATTGGTCAATTATGCCTAATTCTCTTCTAATGAAAAAGAAGCTTTCCTTGTTCAAAGGCTTAGTAAAAATATCAGCAAGTTGCTTTGTTGTATCAACATATTCAATCACAATTTCTCCACTTTGAACATGATCTCTAATGAAATGATGTCTAATTTCTATGTGTTTGGTTCTAGAGTGCATTATGGGATTCTTAGTTAGGTTAATTGCACTTGTGTTATCACATTTAATGAGAACTTGGTCTAGTTGCACACCATAATCAACTAATTGTTGTTTCATCCATAAAACCTATGCACAACAGCTACCAGCTGCTACATATTCAGTCTCAGCAGTGGATAGAGCCACACTAGATTGCTTTTTACTAAACCATGATACTAATGAATTCCCTAGTAAATGGCATGTTCCACTTGTACTCCTTCTGTCTAGTTTACAACCAGCAAAATCAGAGTCTGAGTAACCAATTAAAGTACATGTAGCTCCCTTAGGATACCATAATCCCATGTCTTTTGTTCCTAACAGGTATTTAATTATCCTTTTAACTGCTGTTAGATGTGATTCTTTAGGATTTGCTTGATACCTAGCACACATGCATACACTTAACATGATATCTGGCCTACTAGCAGTAAGATAAAGTAATGAGCCTATCATACCTCTGTATTTTGACATATCAACAGGTTTACCTTGTTCATCCTTGTCCAGATAACAGGCAGTACTCATTGGAGTTGCCATCTCCTTAGCATTTTCCATGCCAAACTTCTTGATCAACTCTTTGCAATACTTGGTTTGGCTAATGAAGATTCCATTTTCTGTTTGCTTTATTTGTAGTCCAAGGAAAAAGTTCAGTTCACCCATCATTGACATCTCAAACTCATTCTGCATAAGACTTGCAAACTCATTGCACAAATGCTCATTAGTAGCACCAAAAATTATGTCATCCACATAAATTTGTACAAGTAAAATGCTGTGTGCCTTTTTCTTAGTAAACAAAGTTGTGTCAACTTTACCACTTTTGAAACCTTTTTCAATTAGAAAATTGCTTAACCTTTCATACCAAGCTCTAGGAGCTTGTTTTAAGCCATACAAAGCTTTAGACAGTTTATAAACATGGTTAGGCAAATCATTATTCTCAAAACCAGGTGGTTGATTAACATATACCTCTTATTGAATCAATCCATTTAAGAAAGCACTCTTTACATCCATTTGATACAATTTAAATCCCATTATGCAAGCATAAGCAAGTAGCATTCTTATAGCTTCTAATCTTGCTACTGGTGCATATGTTTCATCATAATCTATGCCTTCCTCTTGATTATACCCTTTGGCTACCAACCTAGCTTTGTTTCTCACAATTATGCCATTTTCATCTAGTTTATTCCTAAAAACCCATTTTGTACCTATTACTTGACTATTCTTGGGTTTAGGCACTAGGTTCCATACTTGATTTCTCTCAAACTGGTTTAATTCATCATGCATAGCCATCATCCAATGTTCATCAGTTATAGCATCATCTATATTCTTAGGTTCTACTTGAGACACAAATGCCATATGATTACATGCATTTCTAAGAGATTGTCTAGTAGTTACCCCCTTTGTAATTTCACCAATGATGTTATCAATTGGATGATTTCTGACATTCCTCCATTCCTTTGGTAAGTCAGGCTGCTGTTCTGTTTGTTCCTGCTGCAGCATCTCTCCTTTGGAGCTTTCATTTCCTTCATTGCCTTGTTGCTCTTCCAAGACAGTTTTCTCAATTGAATCTGCAAGATCATCAATAACAACATCCTTTCCCAACCTTTTGGGGTTAGACTCATCAAATGTAACATGTACAGATTCCTCAATGGTTTCAGTTCTCTTATTATAGATTCTAAATGCTTTACTAGTTAGAGAATAGCCTAGGAAAATTCCTTCATCAGCTTTTGCATCAAACTTTCCAAGGTTATCCTTTCCATTATTAAGTACAAAGCACTTACAACCAAAGACATGAAGATGTGCAATGTGTGGTTTTCTTCCTCTATAAAGTTCATAAGGGGTTTTCTTTAAAATAGGCCTTATCAAAACTCTATTTAAAACATAGCAGGTTGTGTTCACAGCATCTGCCCAAAATTGTTTTGGTAGGCTAGAGTCATTCAACATAGTTCTAGCAATCTCCTCTAATGATCTATTCTTTCTTTCCACTACTCCATTTTGTTGTGGAGTTCTAGGAGCTGAAAAATTATGTTGAATGCCATGTTCATCATCACAAAAGTTTTCAAACACTTCATTTTGAAACTCTCCCCCATGATCACTTCTTATAGAGACAATTTTCATGTCTTTTTCATTTTGCACAATTTTAGCCATTCTTTTAAATGCAGCAAATGCATTACTCTTATGAGATAGAAAGTATGTCCATGTGTATCTAGAGTAATCATCTACTATTACTAAGGCATACAAGTTTCCACCAAAGCTTTTGGTTCTTGATGGACCAAATAAATCCATGTGCAAAAGTTGCAAGGGTCTGTTTGTTGAAACAATGTTTTTAGGTTTGAAAGAGACCTTAACTTGCTTTCCTTTTTGGCATGCATCACATAATCCATCTTTCACAAATTTCAGTTTAGGCAAACCAATTACAAGATCTTTAGAAATCAGTTTATTCAAGTGGTTCATGTGAATGTGTGCAATTTTTCTATGCCAAAGCCAATTCTCTTCTTCTTTTGAAATAAGACAGCATGCAGTGTTTGAAGAGATATTATCTAAATCAAGCATGTAGATGTTATCTATCCTATTTCCAATCAATTTCAGATTTGCATCATTCTGATTTTCTATCAAGCAACTATTGGAATTGAATTTTACCTTAAAGCCTTTGTCACATAGTTGACTTATACTTAGAAGGTTGTGTTTCAGTCCCTCAACATAAAGTACATCCTCAATGATTGTTGTTGAGTCACTTCCAATGTTGCCAATGCCAAGTATCCTTCCTTTATTGTTGTCTCCATAGGTAACACTTCCACTTGATTTTGGAGTGAGTGTGATGAACTTGCTTTTGTCTCCTGTCATGTGTTTGGAACAGCCACTATCAAGGTACCATTTCACATTTTTGGCCTTCCAACACACCTCACTTTCTGAATCACTGTCATTGCTGGCCATCAAGCACAAGTTTACCTCCTCAGATTCAGATTCATTAGTGGAATCTACATCATTATCATCCCAAGCAATATAGGCCTTTCTTGGCTTTCTCCACTTCTTGTCCTTTGAGTCAAACTTTTCAGTTTTGTCCTTCTTTTGTAGTTTTGGACAGTCAACCTTTATGTGGCCAGCCTTTCCACATTCATAGCATGTGATATTGTTGGAAGAGTTGTCACCTTTGCTGAAGTTTCTTTTGGGAAAGGTGGATGACTTTCTTTTGAAGTTGCCTTTCTTCTTTAGGAACTTTTTAAACTTTCTGACTAGCATTCCCATTTCTTCTTCAGATTCTACCTCTTGTACTGAGTCATCATCATCACTGTCTTCTACTTCTCTGGCTTGTGATTTCAGAGCCAATCCCTTTTTCTTTTTTATCAGTTTCTTCACTTTCATTCAATCTGTTCAGCTCTAGTTCATGTTCTTGCAGCTTGCCAAACAGTGTTGCAATTGTCATTGAAGACAGATCTCTTGATTCTGAAATTGCAGTGACTTTAGGCTGCCATTCTCTACTTAGACATCTCATTACTTTGTTGATTTGATCCTCATTTGATATAGCTTTACCAAGACCAGCAAGTTGATTGACAATATGTGCGAATCTCTTTTGCATTTCACTCATTGGTTCTCCTTGCTTCATTCTGAACAGCTCATACTCATGTGTGAGAGTGTTCATTCTTGCTCTTTTGACATCAGTGGTTCCTTCATGTGTTACTTGCAATGTGTCCCACATCTCCTTTGCTGTCTTGCAATTTGAAACCCTGAAAAACTCATCACGGCTCAAAGCAGATGTTATAATGTTCTTAGCACGTGCATTATATTGAATTCTTTTCTTATCATCCTCATTCCATTCAACTTTAGGCTTATTTCTTGGAGCACCATTAGCATCCACAGTAGAGGGGACAAATGGTCCATTTTCTACTGCATCCCATATGTCAACACCAGCTGCCTCAAGAAAGATTACCATTCTTTCCTTCCAATAGATATACTCAGATCCATTGAAGGCAGGAGGGCGTGCAAGGGAAGCCCCTTCATTTAAGCAGTCATTGGAAGCCATACACTTAAAGCTGTTAAGCCAAACTTAAGAGTTTAGCTCCGATGCCAATTGTTGTTTTGGCTTCAAAGACTCAAGAGGGGGGGTGAATTGAGTTTTTAAAAATTCTTCCTTTTCAAAAACTTACTTTTCAAAACAGATTTGCCTCAGGATCTTTAACAGATTAAGAAAGGACTTTTTAAGATTCAGAACAGATAATACAGGGATTCGGTACAGGCCTTAATCAGTCAGCAACTGAAGTTACAATATATCAGTTTCAGTTTCAGTTTCAGTTTTAATCAACTCAGTTTTGAACAATTAATAACTCAAGATTGATTGCAATAATACTTCTGGTTTCAATTCAAATTAAACAGATCAAGTTCTCAACTTTAACAATCAGGTTCTATAGCATACAATTCAATCTTTAAGAAACAAGAACATATTGTATATGAATGAGTTTTAAGCCTTGCAATTTAAGAACAGTTATATGCAATTCAGTTTAGATATTGAGTCTTTAAGATTAGATCTGAACAACACAAATTAGATTGCAGTTTGCACAATGTTCAATCACTGATTTCAGATTATAACAGAAACAGTATATACAATGTAAATCAAAAACTCAGTTTTATGCGCAAGACAGAAATTAAAGAGCTTTGAGTTTAGGAATACCACACAACCAGATTTATCCTGGTTCAGTCACCACCACTGTGACCTACATCCAGTCCCCACTCCACATGTGGGATTTCACACACTAACACAGCAAGCTTTAGCCAGGTAGCTTGAAAAACCTTTACACCACAGAGCTCTTCTTTCACTTCTAGGATACCACACCTCTTGTGAAAAAGCCTCAATGTTCTTCCTTAGGATTCCTCACCCTAATCACACATAGAGACTCCCTCTCTCTTACAATGTAATAGAACAGACAAATTGATTTCTAACTCTCAAAAGTTGAATACACAAATTGAAGCTCTAACAAGATGAAATCACTCTTCTCACAATAAGCTCAAGAAAGATGATGAATGATTTTCACAATTGATCTCTCAAATTGATTTCGTGTGTTTCTGATTTTTGATATCAGTATTCTATTGATCCCACTTTATATAGAAAACAAGTTGTAACCGTTTGGGATCAGTCCAAACAGATTTGGGTCTGATAGCAGAATCAGCTGTACTGATTCAAGTTCTTGGACAGGGGTTGTGTACAGGGATGTATTAACCATTTTACATACTGAAAGTTTCTGTACACCTGTGTAATACATGGCTGTACGAGTTGTTTTAAAAACTTGATCTTGGTTAATCCATCAATACCATCAGTACACCCATTCAGTACATCTATGTATTAATGAACATCAGATTTTTCCAGAAACTTGAATACACGAGTACATAGCATATGTACAGGCCTGTATTCAATTAACCATTTATAACTGATCTGATTTCATGTTATTCATAGGTGTAGTACATCTATGTACTGAATATTAAGAACTTTATATTCACTTGTCAGTTACAGGAAAGGATATACATCCATTGAATACATGGCTGTACTGACAGAGAATTTACTTAACTTCCAAAAATCATTTTCATTAAAACTTATTCCTTTTTAATGCAGGTTATGAAAATTGATTTTCTTCATGCATCATTTTAACTGAGCTATTTGTGAATAAGAGATTTCTTCTCTTACAAAACATCTAAGACTTAAATCTAAATCTCCTTTAAGCTCTTGTCTTGATGACTCCTTGATGTTTGTCCTTGCTTGTTACTCCTTGAGCTCTTCAAGTTCTTCTTTGGATATTCTCCTTTAATTGCTTACAGAGCTTGATACTTTACAGCTTGATACCTGTCTTTGCAATTTGATACTAAAACACTTGCACACACATTAAATTGTATATTTGTCATATATCAAAATCTCTATGTCATTGAGTCTTACAAATAAAACTCTTCTTGAGAGGGTTAGATACATGTTGCCACATGCAAACTTGTCCAAGCACTTTTGGGGAGAATCTGTCCACACAGCATGCTTTCTCATAAATAGAAGCCCATTTGTAGCTCTTGAGTTTAAAACTCCTCAAGAAATATGGAATGGCAGTCCAGCAGATTATGGAAACCTCAAAATATTTGGTTGTCCAGCCTACTATCATGTGAATGAAGGAAAGCTTGAACCAAGGTCAGAGAGGGGTTTGTTTATGGGATACCTTAAGGGCGTTAAAGGATACAGAATCTGGTCACCTGATGAAAAGAAGTGCATCATAAGCAGGGATGTGATATTCAAGGAGGCAGACTTGTTCAAAAACAAATCCTCTGGTAAAGACATGGATATGTCAGAAATCAATGAAGAATCACAGCTTGAGGTGGAGTTTGAAGCAAGAAATCATTATGAGTAGGTTACTAAAGATCAAGAGCTGCTGGAGCAAACAACAGAAGACAATCTTGAAGATGTTCCTAATGATCATATTGATCAGGACTACTCCCTATGCAAAGATGGATAAAGAAGGAAAATCAAACCTCATCAATGGTTTGGATATGCTGACATGATTGCATATGCACTAAATGCTGTTGAGCTAGTCACTAATGAAGAACCAAGGTCATACAAGGAAGCCATGGAGAGCAAAGATCATCAAAGGTGGCAGCTTGCAATCGAAGAAGAGATGAAATCTCTTTATAAAAATCAAACTTGGAAATTAGTGGAAAAGCCAAATGGAACAAAGTTGGTAGGCAGCAAGTGGATCTTTAAAAGGAAAGAAGGCATTCCTAGATCAGAACCTCCTCACTACAAAGCTAGATTAGTAGCTAAGGGGTTCACTCAAAGGGAAAGGATTTCAATGAAATCTTCTCTCCTGTTGTGAAGCATTGTTCAATAAGGCTGCTCCTTTCTCTGGTATCACAGTTCAACCTACACCTTGAACAGATGGATGTTAAAATGGCTTTCTTACATGGTGAGCTAGAGGAGAACATATTCATGAAACAACCTGAAGGTTTTGAGAAAGGCAAGGAAATTTGGGTCTGTCATCTGCAAAAATCATTGTATGGCTTAAAACTGTCTCCAAGACAATGGTATGAGAGATTTGATAGTTTTATCATAAGCATCAAGTATAAGAGGAGCAATTTTGATAGTTGTGTCTACTACAAAAAAAACTAGACTGCAACAACTACATATATCTCCTCTTGTATGTTGATGATATGTTGGTAGCAAGCAAGAGCTTGCCTGAAATTCAAAATCTGAAAGGAATGTTACAAACTGAATTCGAAATGAAGGATTTGGGGCTAGCAATAAGTATTCTTGGCATGGAAATCACTAGACAACTAGACACAGACATTCTCACAGTCACACAGAAACGCTACCTTGAGAAAATCCTAGACAGATTCAACATGAAAGATGCAAAACCAGTAAGCATCCCAATTGCTTCTCACTTCAAGCTATCACTTGAAGACAGTCCTAAAACTATACAGGAACAAAGAGAAATGGACAAAGTACCTTATGCAAGTGCTGTAGGCAGCCTGATGTATGCTATCGTATGCACTCGACCTGACATAGCTTATGCAGTCAGCCTTGTAAGCAGATTTATGGGAAATCCTGACATTCAGCACTGGCTGGCAGTAAAACAGATTCTAAGGTATTTGAAGGGTTCAGTAAATACTGGTTTGGTGTATAGGGGAGATGATAAGTATTCAGGTGGAGCACAAGGCTTTGTGGACTCTAATTTTGCTGGTGACCGAGACAAAAGAAGATCCTTGATAGGATATGTCTTCACACTGTTTGGTACACTGTAAGGTGGAAAGCATCTCTGCAGCATATGGTGGCTTTATCTACAACTGAAGCTGAGTACATTAGTGTTACTGAAGCTGTCAAGGAGGCATTGTGGTTGAAGGGTGTGATTAATGAACTTGGTTTTGTTCAAGAGAACATTAATGTATTCTGTGACAATCAAAGTGCGATTCATTTGTGTAAGAATCATACTTATCATGAAAGGACAAAACATATCGACATCAGGCTATACTGGATCATAGATATCATTTCAGATGGCAGGGTGCAGCTCAAGAAAGTTCACACATCTAAAAATCCTCCAGATTTAATCACAAAGGTTGTTCCTTTGAGCAAGTTCAGGCATTGCCTGAACTTGTTGAAGATTGGAGATTGTTGATCAAGTTTGGGCAAGGATAGTACTTCTTAATTATAGTCTTGTTAAGGGTCAATTACATATGGCAAGGTGGAGATTGTTGATAATATGGCATATCCACAGTTAGTTATTCAGTTGTAACAGATTTGTTTTTTCTGTTATTAGTATGTTGTATATATAAAGCATTCCAGCTAGTTGGTATGGGATGATCGATCAAGTCTTAGTCACAAAGAGTTACATAAAAGTTTGAGAGAGGAAAACTAGTTCTGCTAGGTGAATTTGGGTGTAATTGGGGCTAAGGGATCATAGTGATTAATTGAGAGCTACAAAGAAGAACTTCTTCCATCTTGTAATTGGATTGACTCTTGAATAGTCTGCATGCTGTTTTTGGTTGTTTTCTGGTTTTTCAAGGGTGTGCTACTATAACATGCTGCCCCTCGTTCATTTTCCTTTCTTAATTTCTCAGTTCAATTAAGAAGACATGAGAGATTTTGGCAGAGAAAAAAGGAAGCTCAGTCTGTACTATTGTAGAGAGAGAAAAAGTGGGTAGACTAACTTTGAAAAATGAAAATGCCCATTGTGAGGATGAGCTTAGTGAGGTGAGGCTTTGGAGTTTTGAGTGAGGGGGTGTTGCAACTGCATAATTTGGTGTTTTGACTTCTAATTTTTTTTTTTTTTTTTATTTAGAGGTTGACCCAATAGCCAACCCTCCCTAAAATAGGGATTTACCATTTCAACCCATATTCGAGAAAAGAGCGTCATCCACCCCTTTTTGGTGGATTAGTGGCCAATACCAATAGAGCAAGATTTGACAAGACAGGCCAACTTTACCATCTCTAATTATGGCTAATAACTACTAAATAGACAATAAAATTGGACTGAAAAAGATAGAAATGAAAACGAAATATAAGCCATCATTAATCATTCGCATTCCATTATAAAGTCAAAAAATAGTAAATAGTAGGAAAACTGATTCTTAAATCTTCCACAATTGAACATGATTGGACAGTTTTTATCCATTATACCTTCTCAACCATTTTGCCCGCCTGATCTTCGTTGCTATCTCATTTTTTATTGCTGTCACTTCAATTCATAGCAAGATGCTAAAGAGTACCAAGTAGTTCGTAAAACGGTGAACGAAGCAAAATAAACTCTTACGTTTTGTCTGCGAGCATTAAGATTTTCTCTCCTCCTTATTTCTATCTGCTTTTTGATTGGCTGACTTTCCTTTCATAGCACATTTTAAGTAAAAATTTATGTACTATGTAGCATTGCTGCAATTCATATACATAGAAATAACAGTGCCTGTATAATATTCGTGAGAAAAAAAATTTGAATGAATAGGGTCGCTGCTACGTCAATTCGTGTGGTATTCCTGAAAAGAGTAGCTGTAATGCGAAAAAGCTTTAACAAAATGAATTTCATCATTCTCGAATCTCTAATTATGTTTCTTTCCAATTTTGTATAAACTTGAACTTCAATACAATACCGCTACATAAGACAACTTTAAAGTGGAACAGAAAAAACTGAAAAGGAAGATACGAAACGTTTATATCAAAGGGGGGTAAAACTTGGGGAAATTTCTATTTCCTCCATACATATCTATATAATAGAAGGAAGAGAAGAATAATCCACAGGCTACATAAACAAACAAGAAATGACCAATTTGCTCCCATGTCACATTGGCACCACACGAAACTCAATTAATTATAAGTAACACCTCAACGAATAAAATAAAATGACCATATTTAAATGTATGTTGTTTCAACTTTGGCAAGTAACCATGTTATTCAAGAATCTCAATTCATCATTGAAGAACAAAAACCCGCCACGTACTTACCATATTTATTATATTATAAGAAGAGCTAACAACATACTCTTTTGAACACTTCGTTTGTTCATTTAATTAGTGTTTCTGGCACAATGTGTAATGGCAGTGCAACCACGGCGATAAGGGTTGGCCCTACCCCTCTGTTGGCAATTGTAGTAGGATCTTCCACGTCGACCACATGGGACTCTGTTGGCCCTAAGAGCTCTATAGCCAATGTACCTTCCTCGCCCCCTAAGGGTGCGGCGATTGGCCTCCGAATCCATCAACATTTCATTATCATCTCCAATGAGATCACCCACAGTAGTGATATGATGAAAGCTTAAGTCATTAACTTTAGAAGCTTCAGCCACCATGGCCATGGCCAAGGCCAAGAGGAGTAAAACAAGGCAAGGATTGAATTTCATTATCGGTTATATGGGCAAGGTAAGTGATTCTTTGTAGGGTTGGAAAAATGTCAGCGAGAAAAGGCTCTTGATTAAAGTTGCCTTTATCCTTGCCCTTCCTTGTAGAGGAGGGGAAGAGGAGAATATAGGCGAATGAAAAGGTATAGATAGTTTCTAGGGATAAAAAAAGGATAGAGTTTAGAAATAATGAAGGGTATGGGTTCTTAATTGTGTGGTTGTGCTAATTGTGATTTAACATGATTTTGGGCAGTGCCCGTTTCTTGCTCCTCTTTTTTCTCTTCTTTTGGTGACTGTGAATGCTAAATTGAGATAGGTCTGGTCTTTTCATTTTCAATGCTAAGGTTTCTAGTTCAAATGCATGACTGCCATGCACTTGCTATAAATTGAAAGCTCTTTCTCTATCTGAGATAATAACTAAATTTTATATTTAAGATACTAAAATTGACCTTTTGACTCCTAAGGTCCTGTGCTCCTATATACTAAAAGAATAAATTATTCTCTTCATTTAAAGAGGATATTAGCTCTTGGATGCATGTGACTTCCATAGTCAAATCCATATATATAACAAATGAAATTTAATTGTGGATATTCTTCTAAAGAATTTTTCATTAGAGTATTCAAGTATTTGTCCACTCAGAGTCAAAGGCCATCAAATCATTTATAAGACTAGAGACCTTGTTCAGTGACTGCGCAAATTTTGGACCATGGTCAATTGGGCTTTTCCTCCATGGGGAATGTAAATCGAAGGCCCTTAGCTGCTTCCTTTTTGTTGTACATATAAATGTGTTACCTTTTCTATAGTTATAGTCATGAACAAATCTTGGTACCCCAATGTCATTTTTTATTTCTTCTTTGGTTAAAAAGAAAAGTTCCATGGGGATTTGAGTCACTACTTGTCCTCACGAAGGTTCTCTATAGACTACAAACATTTTTTTTTCTTTATAGGAACAATTAAAATTGTAGTCATAATAAAGAAAAATGTAGCCTAAAGTTTTCAGCAACAATTCTCTGCGATGCCTAAGGTTTTTGGCAACAGTTCCTTCTGTTGCCTATTTGACCATTACCTGTTATGCAAGGCAGCTATTTTTTTTTTACCTTCTAGCCACACTTTTCGCAATGTTGTTGCCTATACAATAGGAATAGGCAACAATTATTAACAAAAAGTGTTGGCTAAAACATAGATTGTATGGCAACAGTTCTAAAATGTTGCCAAAAAAAAGGTACTTTTTGGCAACACTTTTCACCTATTGGATAAGAAAAGTGTTACCAAAAACAAAAAATGTTGTAGTTAAGATTTGCAAATTTTCAACATTAGTTGGTTCCAGACTCATTTCATTAACCCGTCGAGACCAAAGTAAATGCAAGGGGTTTGAGTTTTAGAAATTAAACCTGGTGTGTTTTCAGATTGGGTAGTTTTATTTTAGCTTGTTCCAACCTGACTCGATGTCCTATATTCTTTTAGATTTTATATCTTTTTTATAACTAGGTACAAGTAATGATAAGACCTCTTAACTTATATCAATAGTATATATATATATATATATATATATTATGAAATATACCTTAATCTTAGTCTCTTACTTACCCAACTTCTTTAATCAAACGACATAGTCCAAAAAATTAGCTAACAACACCCATCCTTAACAAACAGAAAACTCTCCAACTCATTAAACTAAGACCTTTATGATTAAAAAAAATTAAAAACAATTTCATAATCCAATTACAATCGCCGCAACAATATTACGATTTGGTTAGTTTCCACAACCACATTGCGGCTGCATCCACCACATTTTTATGCAATTATGCCGGTAAACTTAGCATAACCACAACCACAACCATGTTCACAATGTACTTTGACGAACCTTAAAAAATAGAAAGAGAATTGAAGTTGAAGAAGCATACCTATAATCTCAAAGGCATTGAGCTAGCCTGGGAAAAAGGAATATGTAACCTTGTTATGGAATCAGGCTCTGCAACTATAATCTCTTTGTTAAACAAGAATGATTCCAGTACTAGCTTTCACAATTTGTTGTCTCGCATCAGAGCAGGGTGGATAGCTAAGGATTGGAATGTGGTTTTTATGAATACTTTCAGGTGTGTTTGGTTCAAAGGAGGGGAGGGATTTTGACTTAAGAGGGATTTTGCTCCCCTCCCCTCCCCTCCAAAAGTTGAACCAAACATAAAGATTTAAAAAAAAAAACCCTCCCCTCCCCCTCCAATTCACTCCAACCAAACACCATGCTAGAGAGGGAAACTTTCCTACGGATTGGATTGCCACTTAGAGTGTCTCACTTCTGTTAGGAATGCATGTCATAAAAAAAAATCATCCAGTAGAGCTAGCTAGGCTTATTTCTAATGATATTTTGGGGTCTCCATACCCTAATATTCTGTCTTTTTTTAATTTTTGTTTGTTTGGCCGGTAGGCCCATCAATTTATACACACAAAAAACTACTAAATACCCAAATCCCTCCACATTGTCCTTGTGCCTCCACAATAGTTGTGGGAGAAAAGAAGCAGCTTAACAGGTTACTAGTTCAAGAAGAAAAATATTGGAAACAAAGGGCTAAGGTTCGTTGGATGTGTGACAGTGACCAAAACACTCGTTACTTTCATGCGTCGACTTCAGCCAGGAAGCAGAAGAATGAATTAAATAACTTAAAGGATAGTAATGGTGTTCTGGTCGCAAGTCAAAGTGGCCTTGGTGAGCTTGCTTGTGAATATTTTAGTGATCTTTTAGTGAGCAATATACTAAAATTGATCAGGTGGTGAGTCTTGTGCCACCACGGATTGACTCGATGGATAACATGGCTCGTTTGGCTCCTTTCTCGGATGATGAGTTTAGGGTGGTTGCTTTTCATATGCACCCGGATAAATCACTGGGTCCGGACGGGCTCAATCCAGGCTTTATAAGCATTTCTGGAATATTTGTGGAGAGGCCATGATTAAAGCTTGTTGTTCTTGGCTCTTAGACACATCTCTCTCTTTGTAACGTGGCTTACAAAATTTTAGTGAAGGAACTTGTTATCAGGTTAGCTAAGGCAATCTCAAAGCATGTGTTTGAGGAGCAGTCAGCTTTTGTTTCAAGTAGATCTATTATTGATAATGCTTTGATCCTCAGAAATAGTTCACTATCTGAAGTGTAAGCGTGGGGTTCAAAATTTGAAGCAGCTCTGAAGATTGATATCAGTTAGGCTTATGATAGAGTCAGTTAGGATTATCTTCAGACCATTATACTCAAGATGGGTTTTGATAACAGATGGGTAGAATGGATTATTATGTGTTTGAAATCAGTGCAGTACACAGTCTAGGTCAATGATGATGAAGTGGGCCCGATTAAGCCAGGTAGAGGTTTTAGACAAGGTGATATGCTCTCACCTTATCTTTTTATTCTTTGTGCTGAGGGGCTGACCTCTCTCATAAAGAAAGCGGAAGTGGCTGGTATTATTCACGCCGTGAGTATTTGCAGAAGAGCACCAGTTGTGTCCCATCTGTTATTTGCGGATGACAGTTTTCTCTTTATGAGGGCTACGGATAGAGAGTTCCTAACTATGAAGGAGAATTTAGCAGAGTATGAGAAAGCTTCCGGTCAATCCATTAATC
Organism: Echinosophora koreensis; assembly: GCA_035048595.1. NCBI lineage: Eukaryota > Viridiplantae > Streptophyta > Magnoliopsida > Fabales > Fabaceae > Echinosophora > Echinosophora koreensis. The sequence goes on along the minus strand of JAPCYP010000025.1, from coordinate 1,033,987 downwards.
TCCAAAAATCCGAGGTAATTTTTAGCACAAATGTTTCTCAATCTTCTCGTGACTCCCTTGCTAATATTTTAGGGGTTACTCAGACATTAGGTGCTGATAAATATCTCGGTCTCCCCTCTTTTGTTGGTAGAAACAGGAAATCCACTTTCAGTTTCATCAAAGATAGAGTCTGGAAAAAGATTAGTTCTTGGAAGAGCAAAACATTGTCTATGGCGGGTAGAGAAGTGCTTATCAAATCAGTGGGCCAGTCTATTCCATCTTACTGCATGAGCGTGTATCTTATTCCCCCTTCTCATGGTGATGAAATTCAACATATGATGAACTCTTTCTTTTGCGGCAGTGGTATGGAGTATTTGGCAATCAAGAAACTCAAAGCTTTGGGATAATGAAGACCATAGCTATCTCCTCACATGTAGCAAAGCTAATTCTTTTCTCTCTGATTGGAAGCAAGCTTGAGTGGAATATCAAGATGCTAGAAATCTGCATAATGATAATCATGTTCAGTACTGGTCAGTTCCTCCTGCAGGGTTCCTCACATGTAAGGGTGGCAAATGGATGGATCGGATGGATTTTGATTCGAATTGTAATGGATCGGACCAAAATAATCCATCAATCCATTTCGGTCCATTAAAAATATATTTAAAAAATCCAATCCGTCCATGATCCGTTTAATAAAAAACCATCCAACCCATCCATTAGTCAATTCCCCCTTCTCATGGTGATGAAATTCAACATATGATGAACTCTTTCTTTTGCGGCAGTGGTATGGAGTATTTGGCAATCAAGAAACTCAAAGCTTTGGGATAATGAAGACCATAGCTATCTCCTCACATGTAGCAAAGCTAATTCTTTTCTCTCTGATTGGAAGCAAGCTAGAGTGGAATATCAAGATGCTAGAAATCTGCATAATGATAATCATGTTCAGTACTGGTCAGTTCCTCCTGCAGGGTTCCTCACATGTAAGGGTGGCAAATGGATGGATCGGATGGATTTTGATTCGAATTGTAATGGATCGGACCAAAATAATCCATCAATCCATTTCGGTCCATTAAAAATATATTTAAAAAATCCAATCCGTCCATGATCCGTTTAATAAAAAACCATCCAACCCATCCATTAGTCATTTTTATATGGATGGATATCCAACCCATCCATTTAAAAGTATTTTTTACACCAAAATTTTATTTTAACAATTTTTACATACTAAATATTTTATCTACTATACTAAAAAAATATTAAATATTTTTTCTTTCTCTAAAATTTTTAGAACATTACTTAAATACATGAATTTTAGACTAAGCCACCTTAAGAAGAAATTAACAAATTTTCGCTGCCCCCTCTTTATTCACCTTCCAACGGTTTTCCTTTTGTTACGTTGCAATTCCAATTAGCCATTAGGATGAAAGACTCCTTGCACGTGGGCCCCTATTTTCACGTTGAACCTCTCTCAAATTTCACTTGAGATTCCAATTCATAATTCACTCTTGATTTTGAATGTCAACTGGCACTTCCAGATGCTATCCATTCTTCATTATTTCCCACTAAGGTAAACAAGTAGAAAAATTATTAGATTAATAATAAAAATATGAAATTAAACTAACAAAATATAAAACTCTATTAGGAACTCAACTAACTAAACTTAGGGACAAAACTCAAGCAATTATCATAATTAGGAGCAAAAACCCATCAAATAAGCACACATAAATCACATAATCTAGCGGATCATCACCTGTGCTGTGATTCGTGAAAACCTTTTCAGTTTGGACAAAAAAAATAATTTTTGAATGGATCATAAATGATCCATTTCCTTTTTTTTTTTTGGTTTGATCCAATGGATTAAAAAATATACCGGATGGATCATTAACCATCCATTAATAAAAACAATCCAACCCATTCAATCCATTTAGTATTTTTTTTATTATTGGATGGATTGGATGGATTTTACTATGGATGGACCGGATGGATAATTGGTCCGCAGATCCTTTTGCCAGGCCTACTCACATGTAATGTCGATGCATCCTTTTCTATTAATAATAATACCACAGGCTGGGGTCTTTGTTTAAGGTGAACTTGGTGAATTTGTAGCTGCAAAAACAGCTTGGAGTACGCCATGCATGCAGGTGGCTGAAAGAGAAGCGCAGGGTATTCTGATTGCCTTAGAATGGATCACTAGTCTTGGCCTAAACATGGTCATTATTGAATCTGATTGCAAGAAGGCAGTAGATATATAGTATCAATTGTTCCAGAGTAGATGATTCAGAATTTGGCTCCATTATCAAAGATTCCTCTATGTTTTTAGTTTCTTTTCGTAACCTTAGTGTGAGGTTTATTAAGAGGCAAGTTAATGGAGTTGCCCATTATTTGGCAAAGGTGGCTCCTACTATACCTAGCCCCAAAGATTTTCGACATGTTCCACATTGTATCTCTTTTCTTATTACAAGTGAAATAAATTGAGTTGGTTCTTTTCAAAAAACAAACAAAAAAAAAACAAAAACAAAAACAAAACCAACGAGCATCACTAAACTGACTGTGACTCTAGATAACAATACAGAGATCATGGTAATATTGCCTAATATGCTCTTCAACATGATGTTTTCCTGAACCTTTATTTCTCCCCTAATATTCCAGGAGATGAAAGAATGGTTAGACTCAATCATTAAAAAGAAACAAAGTCAAATAAGAGCTTTATGTTGTGTTTGGTTGTGAAAAGAAAGTGAGAAGAGAAAAAATTGAGAAAGAGTGTGAGAAGAGAAAAATAGATATGAATTAAAGTAGATTTGATGTATTGTTTGGTATAAAAGAAAAATGAAACAAATAGAGAAGAAAGAATTGTTGATTATTCTTTAAAGTACAAAAATGCCCCTAGATTAAATAAAACTTCCAATCAAAATTAATTTAATTTTTTATTTGAATTCAATTCATTAATTTATTAAATTACTTAACTTCAATTTTTTATTGATTAAATTAATTAATTGTAAATTTAAATGATTTAAGATGATTAATTTAATTATTAACTAAATTAATTAATTAAAATAATATATTCGAATTGCTCTTCTTTTATTCCATAATATATTCTTCAGATGATCCAAATCCCACCTAAAAGGAAATAATCAGTTAATTGCTTAAATAAAAGGAGAAAAAACAAATTTACAAGAAAAAAATGTCCCCATCAAAAGACATTGAAGCCATCTAACCTCTTTCTCCTCTTTCTTCACAATTTTGAGGAGAAAAAAAGAGATGAAGCCCCATATTGATTTAGTCTCTCTCCTCTCTTTCTTTGATGTACCAAACTAAAGAAATGTGGTTTTTTTTATCAAAAAAAACAAAGAAAGAAAGAAATGTGGTATTTATCTGCTCTTTCTCTTTGCTCTTTCTCGCATAACAAATGGGCCATTGGTGTCGATCCCCTGGGTTTTCTATGTTTGTTCAAACAGTTGCCCAACATGGTGGAAATTATCAAATGGGCCTTGCTTTTGACACCTGATTTTTTGCTCCACACACCTAGTATGAATTTTTTTTTTCATTTCCCAAAAATGCCCTTTATCCGACGATGGAATCACACCTGGTTTGTTTACGTTTGTACTGTCCGGATGTGTAAAATGACAATCCGCATGTTTTAGGGTTACCGGAAAATAAGTTCCAGACATGTAAAATTTTACACATCAAAAATTAATTTCTGGACCTGTAGAATTTTACACATCCGGATTTTATTTTCTAGATGTGTAAAATGGCCTTTCATAAAAATTTATATATCCAGAATTTAATTTCCAAACGTGTAAAATGGCCCTTCGTAAAATATTACACATCCGGAATTTAATTTCCGGATTTGTAAAATATTACACATCCGGAATTTAATTTCCAGAGGCGTAAAATATCCATTATCATGGTGTAAAATGTCCATTATGCGAAGGGTAATCTAAGGATAACCAATATAGAAAAAAGGGATTCAAGGTGTAATAAGAAGAAAAAAATCAAGGTACGTATAGTTGGCTGTTATGGTTAAGAATGAGGAGGGTGACACATCAAGGAGACACGTGGAGATTGACCCGAACAAAAAGGATGACATGCACAAGTCTGTTAGAGGAGCAACAGAATTCACAAAGTGCCTACACTTTTGGGGACTGATGGAATTATATATATTTGAGGTTGAGGGTAGAATATGGTATGGAATATGTGTGCTGTGATTCTATTCTCTCTGTTATCCCTTTCTCTCTATCTCGTTTATCATCTTCTTCCTTAGTACTGATGTTTCTTTTGCTCATCATTGTGCTTCCTTCCTGCTACTATAGTGAAGTAGTTTATTATAGTGAAATTCAATAATACATTCCTTATTCAGTATCTCTCTTTTATTAGCCTCATTACATTGGTGCTTTCATTGTCACCATGGCAAAGCACACTAATTGGGAAGCCATACTTCAGAAATAAAATGTAGCACAGAGCTCTTTCCAAGGTGCTGTGAGCTCAATTCTCGAGACTCCGAGACAACCATTTCAGTCGCACTTCATTTCTTCCATGGCGGAATCGTCTAAAAACTATAATCAGAGTATGGCTGAATATTCATGAGAAATCAAGCTGTCGTGTACAAGAATCATCGACTTGTTGCAAGAAGAAATCGATGCTTCAGAATCGTTGAACGACATTCTTTCGGCTTCTGATGAGTTTCTTCCCTCCATGGAACCGATTGTGGCATCTTCTGTCAGTGAAGAGAATTCGATAATGGAGGTGGACCACTTTGCTCTCTTCCAGCTGCTTGCTACAGAGATTCACCAAACCTTAGAAGTGATGAAGTCGACTGGTAATCTCAATAACGAATTTAGGGATCCACCGGCGCCATCCGATGGAGTGGCAGTTCCGGCTATGCTGCCAATCATGGCAGCAACGAGAGAAGAATGGCAACGAGATTCTGATATTGAATGGGCTTGGTACCAGTGGAACCACCGTCCCGTGCTAATGGGCCAACCCCAGCCCAATAGTAACAAGAGTTGGGCCTCTAAGAAGTGTGCAATAAAATGTTCAGAGGAAATGAATGTTGTAGAATACAGGGACGATGCCGCCGCTCGGGTCACCGTCCCCAAGGTCGTGCCACCACAGCTCAAAGTTGTCGTCATCTCCGGCGATGCGCTCCAGCAAAAAGGTGTCGAGGAGATCGACCCACACGCTCTAAAGCTCGGGCAGCTCTCTTCGGGTTTTGCTCCACCACCACCGAAACCCCCCGACTTGACGTATTGTACAGTGGCCACTCCGCCACCACCACCTGAGCCACCAGATCTGAGTTGCTCCAAGGTAGCTTATGACGACTTTAGCCACACAAGCAAGAGGAAGATCGATCCTTCTGTAATCGCTTGGTGACGGGATGAGGTGTTGTTCAGGCAAGATGGTAACCGAATGAGAGTGGTGGCAACTGGTAATGTGTCACAAGCAAGCCCGCATATTCTGCTTACTCTAACAGGTTTTCTTTTTTACCCTACTAAATGTAGTATACTGAAATTGCAAGACAAACAAAGATTAGTCCGTGAGATTGCTAGAAAGTCAAAAAATGCTCCAAATGTGCTTTGTTCGTTTACACACAGAATTCCTAGCAATTATTTGTGTGGAATTAGGTAAAAAGAAGAAATACACAGGACATACTAAGAGTCAAATGATAGAATATCTTTTTGAGATAATTTCTAAGAAATCCAAGTTGTACATCATCCCAAATATTGTTGGCCATTCTCCTGTTACAAGTTGCATTGGATCTCAAGGAAAAATTGGATTTCCATCTCATGATTTACAATGTGATCCTCTGAGGATTAGTAAAGAGGAACCAATGAAAATCTTATTGTGTCAGAATGTTGCACACACAGCTACATCTAGTTTGTGGTTGACCTGCCACACTGATTTGCCCAATCAGGAGTCATTTAGACTGTTCTGCCAATTGCAATGTGCTTTGAGTAATCAAATGTATGACACTTTGAAAGGCAATTGTGGTATAAGGTTGAATGGATACTTCTCTTGTGTTTCTTTTGGGAAAATTATTGCATTAATGAGGACATGGAGAAAGCAACTATTGGTTGCCAAAGACGCAAGACGAATGGATATACTCTTTTTGCGAATATCCTTGGCTCACAAAATTCTTATAGGAATAGAAGTGTACACAGAAGTCCATAAGATTGTAGAAAGTGCTCTAAAGTTACTTGGCAGTGATGTTCATAGCTACATGATGTTAGGCAATTCAAGTGATATTTTTACTTTGTTGAATTTCCTTAATGGTAATGGATATGACATGATTGTAGCAGAGGAAAGTGAAATAACCAAAGTGAACACAAGAAGGGGGGTTGAATTGTGTTTACCAACTTTTTCGGTTACTTAAAAGGATTTTCGCAGGCACAGCAAGCAAGGTTTGAATAAGAGAGGTTTAGACGAGTGACACGTCTAATATTTTAAAACAGAATGGCACACACACAAACAGAGAAGGTTTTAAAAGAGTTTGATAATCACAGAGTTAACTCCCCAAATTAAAAGCTAGAACAGAAATAATATTTTAAGTAAATTAAAAGATAAAGAGAGTAGAGATATCACTCAGGAGATTTATACTGGTTCACCCCAAAATTCACAGGGCTACGTCCAGTTTCTTGGCAGCATCAAGCTTCCACTATAACTGAGTAAATTACAGTACAAGTATTCTTTGCACACCTAGCCTCTTCAGGCTCAACACTCAAACAAGTATTCTTTTCTCACCTAGCCTCTTCAGGCTCAAAAACAGTAAGAGATAAAAAGTTGTGTAGTTAATACAACTTGCAAGTCTTTCAGATCACACTCAGAGAGTGGAATAAATATGAAGTATGAAAGACTGCGAATTTATATCAAATGATTGAATATGTATTCAATGAAGGAATGAAGAAGTTAATGAAGGGAGTAAATGCTTCTGTGTAGAGTTCTTTTGATATTCAACTTCTTAGCTTCATCTTCATTGTTTGATCTATTTAAGGGCTTCAATCAAGAGATCCGTTTTGACACAGCTTCAGAAAATGTTTGCTTCTGTCTTGAGCTTTCTGAGATACATTTAATGCCAAAGAGTCGTTCTGAGTATTCATTAAATGCTTGAAAACGTTGAGCATTGTCAAGAGTGTCCAAGAGTACACTTTAGACTGAGCAGCTGTTCTTTCAGAGTATATGGCAGCAGGTTTCTTGTACTTGTTGCAGAGAGCTTTCCTTTTTCAGTGCAACATCAGTTTACTTTTCCATAAAGTACTTTTTACTTTGTACTAGAATAGGCAAAAGGTTACTGCAGTGGTGCAGAGATAGCGTGTTTATTCCTTAAAACCTTGAAACAACGTTTTTTATTCTTTGTCCTTCGAGCTATTGTCCAGAGGTCTTCGAGATCCTTAAGAATGGCATATAATTTGAATATGGTGACTTGGACTTGATTTCTGACATACTGACTTGGTGTCAGTGATGAGAATTTTAGACGGGTGAAAGTCATTAGACGAGTGAAAGCTTGTTCTAAAGCTTAGACGGGTGAATGCGTATTCCAAAGTTAGACGGGTGGTCAGCTGAGCTAAACTTAGACGCATGCTTCTTGCCACGTCATCAAGTGAACTTGGTCTTTCTTGAGCGTTGACTTTCTTTGACTAACTTTTTAGACGAGTGGAAACTTAGATGAGTCACTGCTGAGCTTCTAAAAAGTAGACGAGTCAAAATTAGACGAGTGACCTCAAGTCTATTTTCCTGCACACTTATCAAATATATCAGTAATTTCATTTGGTTCAATATTACCATACTTGAACTATTTGGAATCATCAAAACATAGAGGATTTACACTTTGAATGTGTTTTAGACTTATGAGGTCTCAACAGAAAGAAGATCCATCTGGTATTGTGAAAATTGTAATTTTCTTAGCAAGATTACTGATGAGAATATAGTTGATCAATTGTAAAATGATGTTGTTACACATATTATCCTTGGCCTTGAACTGACATTGGATGCATCTCTTGGTCATTAGGGTTTTACAGCAATTTATGAGAGCAGCAAGGGAATGGTATCTGATTTTATTGTGATAGTCTTGCACTTATTGGTGATAGCTTTGATTTCAAAATTTGTGCCAATCACCATCATTAAGAGACTGAATATAAGCAATGCTGATATAGGACCCACAGTTATGATTTCATCTATTCTTAGTTTTATCCCACTGCTGTGGAAGGGAAATTATAATGGTGGAAAGCTATATGACATCGTGGGGTGTATTGATGATGGCTTTGATTCAGTTGCACTTATTGTTGTTCTTTCATTTGTTGATGTTCCTTTATGGCTATGGGCATGCCATGAGCGTGGCAAAGGACAGACACCACATCTATTATAATGAGGATTGTATTTTGCTTTGCACGGTTACACTACATGTCCCTAACTTGCCTGATGATGATATTGCTGATCAATTGGCGGAAGTCACTAGCATGGGATCTGATTTTTTTGGATCATATGTTGAATCATCCTATGCTGGTCTTATTGTTGCTTCCATTTATTTGGGCATGAACTATAAGTTACCTTTTATGTCCTACGTTAGTGACATCAGATCACTGGCTCTTGGCCGCAAAGGTTTCTCAGCAACCTGCAACGTGGGCAAGGGAATTACGTGTGGCTTTACAATGAGAGTGCACTTATTTTGTGTCCTTGTTTGTTGGCCAAATTCCATAGTTGAGATCTTGACTACTCCTACTTTCATTGAATCAATAGTTCAGCTCCTTTCTTACACAATACTTACACGTTTAGTTGCCTTATTTTCATTGGAGACTTCCCCCTTTCTGCATATATACTTCCGTAGCCATGACCTTGAGGACAAGGTCAATTTGGGTGGTAATGTTATGGTTAAGAATGAGGAGGGTGACACATCAAGGAGACACGTGGAGATTGACCCGAACAAAAAGGATGACATGCACAAGTCTGTTAGAGGAGCAACAGAATTCACAAAGTGCCTACACTTTTGGGGACTGATGGAATTATATATATTTGAGGTTAAGGGTAGAATATGGTATGGAATATGTGTGCTGTGATTCTATTCTCTCTGTTATCCCTTTCTCTCTATCTCGTTTATCATCTTCTTCCTTAGTACTGATGTTTCTTTTGCTCATCATTGTGCTTCCTTCCTGCTACTATAGTGAAGTAGTTTATTATAGTGAAATTCAATAATACATTCCTTATTCAGTATCTCTCTTTTATTAGTCTCATTACATTGGCCCTGTTCAAATCTTCGTTAGTAACACATTGGTCCACGAATCACATTGGAGCGCAGTAGCACTTTTGCCACATTCGCTTGGGCTAGGAGGATTAGCATCTAGATTACCCCCGCAAATTGGAAATACGTTGATGGAGCTGTCCTATGTTGCAAGAAAACATCTTAGGCCTCTTGCCCATTAGATGTTCCTCCAACATTAGGTTGAGGAATTTGGCGTGGATGAGGAGAATATCTTTCCAAATTTCTATAATCGAATGTGCTCAAACCTTATCATTAATTTGACTCATTTCCTTGTCAACATTTAATATTTTGAAAGAGTTTCCTTAGGAAGTAAGTTTAATGCTTTTCTTTTCACCGTAAGAAATGATCAGTTGAATGTTGAGTGTGTTTGATTTAAACGTGGATAGGGGATATGAGGGATTTAAATATATGGGAAGAGAAGGGAGAGGAGGAATTTTAATTAGATATTATGTTTGATTGAGAGGAGGGAAAGGGAAAATAAAACTTTCATATTTTGTTCAGAAAGGGAAGGATTAGACTTCAAAATAAAAATACTTTTAAACCCTTATAATTTTTTATTTCAAATACACAAGTAAGAATATTTTAGTCAATGCATATAAAATATTTTAAAATCCCTCTCATCCCCTCAAGTCTCCCAAATATTAGAGGGGAGCCAAAATTGAGTTAGGAAGGATTTTGTTCCCCTCCCCTCTCCTCCAAAAAATAAATCAAACATGAAAGATTTAAAAAATGCATCCCCTCCTCCGCTCCCCTCCAACCAAACATTATAACTTATTTGTCAGCCAAAACAGGTTTCAAAGTGAAATTTTAAGAAAATAGTGTTCATTTAAATTATCATTTCATTGAATCATACCTTCATTGAACTCTTAGAAGGCTCAAAGGTAGGATTCATACAATCCTCTTCCAACTAAAGGTAGAATGTTACATATAAAGATGAGAGAAGAAATCCACCTGACATGATTAGATTTCCATAATCCAAATTGAAAGGAGTGTACGATTTAGCTGACGCATAACTTTTCTAGACACAACAATGCTGAAAGGCACGCAAACAACGATAAGTACAAATCAAAGATGCAAGTGAAGAATATCTTCAATTTTGATACAAATTGAACAACTAGCTTTTTGAAGAAATTGTTTCATCCATAAAACTTTCAACAAATGCGGTTCCACCGTTTCAATTTCATGCCAAGGGAGGAACTGAGGAACCAGTTATAAAACACAAAGGTTGAGGTATAAAAATCATATAGGCTTTGCACCCCAAAAAAAAAACTCACATAGGCTTCGGAGATTTCATTACTTCCATAGTTCTTCCATTGGGATCCCGCGCTGCTCAGCAACCTCACGGAACTGCCTCATTTTCTGCACAGCAACTACAGTTGCCCTGGCATTGTTGAGTGCATTGTTACTCCCTAGTTGCTTTCCTAAAGCATTCTCAACGCCTGCCATTTCGAGAACAATTCTCACAGCCCCACCGGCAATAACTCCTGTACCAGGAGAAGCAGGTCTGAGCATCACCTTTGCAGCTCCATAATCTCCGTCGGCTCTGGAAAACATTATGATAAAATTAGTAGCAGCTATCTAGAATTAGAGCAATTTATACTTTGTAAATTGTAACACATAATATATAAATATCATGCTAGCCTCTCAGAACAGGAGGCCAATCAATCTGAATTGGAGAATGTCATAGCCACTGACAGGCTTCTATATTCTGAAATGAAGGTTCCAACTCTCGTCAAGAAAAAAAAAACTCAGCTCTTCAATTCCTGTTTGACTTAGGGAACTTCCTTAACAAAGTTTATTTGGTTATAATCAGACATGACACGATACAAGATCCTATTGCTTAAGTTGATCATAGTACTAAGTTCCTTAGACCACCTTCAGACGCCTTTTGATTTATTGGCAATCGAAGACTGGACTCAATAAAATACTCTTTCAACGGAAAGAGCTACATCCATGAGCTTTCACAAATGGCACCCAATCTGTATGTAACAATTTATGACAGGAGACTGACAGTAGAAAATGCATGATCTTTTCAGTACTTTAAAGGTGGTAAGCAACTTAAACAGGCAGAACCATGCACAATATTCTCTTTGAAGGGGTGTGGGGATGAAAAGGAAAAGTAGACACTTCAATTCTTCAAATGTAAAAGTGGGGGCCTCTAAATCATATGAAGTTAATAGCAACTACATGTCCAAATTTCCACCTATTCAATATTAGTTTCTATTTTTCCTTTTCTTAAATGGTTGACAGGCAGTGCGCAGTGACATGTCAAACATACAATTCCAACGTAGTGAAGCATCCATATAACAATTTGAGACACAAGACCACATCTGATAGGTTTGGCTTCAATTGTGCTCAAGAAAAATTAGCTTTGCGTTTACTTGTATACCACAATGCTCAAGGTCACAAAGTAACTAGAATCAAGTCTCACGAATGCTTCATAATACTGCGAAATGATTTTCTAATATTGAATTGAGGACCACAACAACTTCTATATACACAGAAAGCAAAACGTCAAGGCAGAATCTCAATTATGCGTCTTACATAGGACTGTCATCTATGAGATTTTGCCCAACTAAACTTAGGTAACTTGACACATGGTATCTGACATGTGTTTCATTGATCACCCTAAACTGGGCCATCAAATATTGGTAGACACCATGCAACAGAATACCTGTTACATCAACTTCAAGGGCACCGTTATTGGTATCCCTTGAAATTTCAGGGATAAGATGGCAAGTGGAGAAGAGAAATAGAGACAGAGCAGAAGAAAGTAAAATTTATCAAGGTCAAATACAAGTACAGCAAAAATAATACCATCCCAGTTCAACAGCATTCACAATTTACTAATATAATAAAGCTCAACTCCATAATACTATTTAAAATAGAAATTCCAAGAAAGTGAGAACTTTTCTTGCTTTCTTCTTTTTCTCCTTTGGTGATAAGACATAAAACATGGAGTTTGACTGATATGCAGAAGGCATGAGAAATATCTGCATCCATTTTGAACTTCTAAGATTTTGTCACTGGTTAAAATAGCAATTGGAAGAATAGAAGCAGCTTTTAAGTAAATTAAAATTGAATTATTTTAACAAGAATCTAGCGAAATTCCTAACTTGTGGCCAGAACTACTCACATTACCAGAATGAAAAATATTCATCACATTATCCAAATAAAAATAACATCATATTTGATGACATGATCAGCTCAAGCATCATCATCTTTCAGGCATCCTTCACAAAACAGAAAACTCTCGTACTCATTAAACTAAGACCTCCATGATTTAAAAAAGTCAAATTCACAATCAAAATTTTATGTTACGGTCCCCAACTGCAATTGTGGTGACAATATTGTGATTTTGCGTCTTTCAATCCCAACTCCTTTAATCAAACGACAAAGTCCAAATCCAGCCAACAACACTCATCCTTCACAAACAGAAAACTCCCCTACTCATTACACTAAGACCTCCATGATTTGCAATCATCAAGGTTTTAATTACAGCCCACAATTGCAATTTTGTTAGTCTCCACAATCGCATTGCATCTGTATCCACCGCATTTTTCTGCAGTTATGCTTGTATACACAACATAACCACAACCACAACCATATTCACAAACAGAAAACTCTCCTACTCGTTAAACCAAGACATCCAAGATTAAGAAAAATTCAATTTCACAATCTAATCGCAATCTGTGGCGGCAATATTGCAATTTTGTTAGTTTCCACAACTGCACAACTGCATTGTGGCTGCATCCACCACATTTTTTCTGCAATTACTCCGGTAAACGCAACATAACCACAACCACAACTTGAAACCATGTTAACAATGTACCTTCTTCAAACTTACATAATCAAAAGAGAGTTGAAGCATACCTATGTGGAAAAGTGGAGTACTTGGTCATAGGCACAGTGATGATATTCCTCCTCGCATTAACAGCAGACTTCTGAACCGCCGCAACAACTTCCTTAGCCTTACCAACTCCAACCCCAACCTGACCCTTCTTATCACCAACAACCACAACAGCCCTGAACCTCAATTGCTTCCCTCCCTTCACCACTTTCGTCACCCTCCTAACCTGAACCACCCTCTCCTCGAACCCATCCCTTATCTTCTCCTTCTTCGTCTTCGAACCGAACCCGGTCTCCTTCACCTTCGAGTCCATCACGTGTATGTCGTTCCCGAGAACGCTGACGCCGCTGTACGCGGGGCCGTAGAGCTCCTCGTACGCGGCGGCGATCTCGTCCTCGGTCTCCAGGGGGCCTTCGTCGATGGAAGGAGGGGGGACGAAGCCTTCTGGGGGTTGTGGGGGGTCGAAGGGAAGGTCCTGTTCGGGGTTGAAGGTGTCGAATAAGGAAGTGTCGATGTCGTTGTCTTCGGAGGGTTTGGCTTTGGTGGTGAAGGAGAGGGTTAGTGGGGTTTGTGAAGTTTTGGGGAGGAGAGAGGAGGTGAGTTTGTGGGTTGTGGGGAAAAGGGTGAAGCGGGAAATGGTGTGGAGGGAGAGAGAAGAGAGGGAATTGAGAGGTGAAGGTGAAAGTGAAGCCATGGAGGAATGAGGATTATCCTGAAAGCTGCTTGAGGATAGAGCACTTTGGGGAGGGAGGGAGTGTTGGTGGTGGTGACGTGGGTGGGAAAGTAAAAGAGAAAATGGAAATTAAACTTTTGTGGGAAAAATCATTTATACAAAGTAATGGACTGGACAAGAAATGATGCATGGATGCACCAAGTAATTTGAACCGTTGGTTTTCATAGATTTAATAAAATAAAATAAAATCAAATTAACGGTTTACACTAAAATGGGTAACGGTTAGGTAACTAAAGAAACAAACAAGAAAGACCCAAATTAATTCCTAAAAAAAAATATTGAGACATATTTGGTTATACTAAAAAAAAAAAAAAGATTTAATTGATATATACAGATTGAGTAAAGTTTTTTTATACTATCAACTAATCAGAAATTAATATATCATTGTAAATACTTGATTCTTATCCTAATCACCTTAAAAGTCATCAATTTCATGATTTCTAATTGGTTGTCAGTGTAAAAATCTTTACACTGACATGGCACACAAATTAAAATATCGATTTGAGATATTTTAATCTCCAAAAATTTTAAAATAATGTTTAAAATTGTCCCTAGTAAAATATTCATAAAATTTATCGATAAAAGGTCTATTTCGAACGTTATTTAAAATTTTTGGGGACTAAAATGTCCCAACTTGGTATATTTCATTTCTTGAGATCAAATATGTCTCTGTGTTTTTTAACAGGAACCAATTTAGATCTTTACTCAAAAAGAGATTTACAATTATTTCCTTATTCTCATCTCACCCACCGCCACCTGAACGTCCGTAGTTGCATCACCCAACCAGTCACCATGACGAAACTAGAACAACAGTCTAAAAATAACATATTACCCTCAACCAGAAATGAGAAATTTGAAGTTACAATCAACATGTTTGGGCACACTTGTATAGCAAATATAAACTCAAATCATTTGAAATAACATATCCAAAAAAATGAAAGAATTGAAGGAAAAACATGAAACTCCTTAGAGTGTGCCTTCTTTTCCAATTTTTTTGTTGGTTTTCCACCCAAGTTTCAAATCCAGTGAACACGAAGGATCCCAAAGTTTCATACTTTTCAAAGTGGTTCGAGGGGGCTGGCGGCGAATGATGGTTGTTCGACTAAGTGGGGACTGATGGTGAGGGGAAAATGGTGAAACCATGAACCACCATCAATGTTTCAGATCTTCCTTCTTTCTATCTTCCAATTTGCACTTGTCAACTTGGTAGCTGGGGGTGTGATAACTCTTAGAAATGAGAGTTATCTACTCTTTCTTAGCTTAAGTTTTTGTATACTTTGAGTATTTTATGTGGATGTTTTACGTGTTTTAAGTTAGTTTAGTGTAATATGTGTCATTTTATAAATTTTGTTTAATTTTATGTTTTTGGGTGTCTAGGAATATGCTTAATGTGTTTCTTGCTTTTTTGTTAGGTTTTTGTAGAAGTTTAGACAAGCAGCTGGAAAATGCTCTGGGCATTCTGCAACATATGGGCGCGACCTCCTTTTTCAGAAAAGGACAAAAGCTGAGCACCTTTTCTCTCTCCTGCCAGGCTGTCTTAAAAGTTGAAGACGTTCTTGCTGATTTCCTAGGGTTTTCTGCTGGTACAATTAATGAAATGGGCCCAGGTCTTTATTTTAATATTAGTTTGATGGCCCAAAAGAAAGAAAAAGAAGAACGGGCCTTTCCAAAACCCTAAAAAGGGGAATATTCTCTTATTTTAAGAGGGGGCTGCCTCATATCAGAGAGGGGGGAGCGAAGACAGCAGCTGGAGGGTCTTCTTCCTCCTCTCCATTATTCATTTTCGTGCTCCCATTGTAATGGCTTCTTCTTCCATTTTTTATTTCATTTCCAAATTTTGTAAGCTCGGTATGAGCTAATTTGCTGCAGCGTACTGGTATGCTGAACTTGTAATGAATGTTAGTTGATGTTATGTGATGCTTTGCTTTGGCATTTTCTCTTAATCTGTGTTTATATGCTGTTTTATTTAAGCTTGGCCATCTTAAGTAGAACTTTAACTTGCTGAACTTGAAAAAGTAAAGTTAAGTGGATTTGGTTAAGAGATAAGGGTTAAGTCTCTAATTGGAAAATTAGGATATGTTGAATGGATTAGGAATAATCATTCAAGTCCTTAAGCTAGCTGGAACATGCTTATTAATAAGAGGGTATAATTAATATGAATCTAGGAATAGAAGGCAAACAATGAACCTTATCTTTCAAGTGTTGGAAAACACAACTTTAATTTCCTGGAGCTAAATGCTACAGCATTGCGAAGCATAACTGAAGCTAATTTGAAATTACAAGGGATTCATACTAGTAGTTGTTTTACCATTTATGTTCACAAACCCTTTTTATTATCTTGTTCACTTATTATTGTCTTTTAATATAATCCTTTTTAATATTTGAACATCAACACTTTCACATACTATTTGGTTACCCATTAATCTTAACTACCAATAACAATTAATCTGAATTTTGGTAATTGCTACAGCATTCTAATCCTCGTGGGAACGATCTCTTACTTACTCTTTATTACTTGTTACGATTGTGTATACTTGCACATTGCACTTTTTGAGCAACAGGGTGTCAATCGGAGATGGAATCGCAGTGGTGTGAAATTTGGCCGCCGTGGTTGTAGGGTGGAGAGAAGGGCCAACTTTATGATAAATGTTTAAAAAAATATATACCCCAGTTATTGATGATATTGGGTAAAAATTGGTTGCATAGGTGCATCTTCCTAAGGAATGAGCATAGCGGCACCTAAAAGGTAGTAAGAGTGGACACATCATCTATCATTTTTCAACATATTCTTTTTGAGAAAAAAATGTTGAGACCTCATAAGTCTGGAACATATTTGATGTGTAAATTCTCTAAGTTTTGATGATGTGGATATATGCCTTGACAGGTACATATGTTTTGATGATGAACAAAAGGAATTATTCAAGTCCAAGGACTTATTTGTAAAAAGCGTGAAAAGGACTAACAAGCAAATATTTTGGTGGAAAGGACCAACAAGCAAATGCAAAGGGTTAAGGGAAATTTTCTTTTACTGTATTGCTTGTTTTAGAAGTTATGTAAATGGTAGTGTGTCTCTCTTAAGGTTAAAATCAATCACACACACATTTAAAATCTGACTTGAAAAAGAAACTTAAAAGGTCTTTAAACTGGAATTTATTATAATATCTTTTGACCTTTAAAGTTTTTCAAAAACCCTTTTATACGTGGAATAATCGATTATAGTAATCAATTATGCAGCTCTTAATTATGCTTAAATGAGTCTTTAAATATCAGAGCTGTTAGGTTTTTGAAATTCAAAATTCAAAGATAATAATCGATTATGCCTATTTGAACACGTTTTAAACTCAGTTTTAAAATGGCTTTAATGTGCATTAAAATAGTATTAATCATCCATTAAGCCATTGAATTTGAATTCAAAATGATATAATCAATTATGGGTTTCAAAGATCGATTATTGCTTTTTAACCAAAAGTCAGAGAGTTCATAATCGATTATGCTTATTTGATTCAGTCTAAGCTTTCAAACAGAAACCAAGTAATCGATTAGTGTAATCGATTATGACCTTACTGTTTCAATATGGGCTTTGTGAAAATGCTTAAAATAATCGATTATGCTTTTTCGATAATCGATTACTGCGCGAGAAAAATCAGTTTTCTAGAGCTTTTGACCTAATTTCACATGGCTTATTTAAAAGGTCTTTTGTGAGAAATCAAATACAGAACACACACGAACTGAGCTATCATATTCTGAATTTCTCCTCTCTTGAACTATTCTATATCACTCTCATTTCTCTTACACTTGCATAACAAAAACCTTGAGAGACATACTCACCATATAGGTGTTGTTGTAGTGCTTCAATTTGTTTCATTATCTGCACTTGTGAGTGCTTTCTTATTGTAAACTTGATTCTGATTTTTCTTTGTGAGTGTAATCTCACATAAACACTTTTGAGGCTCTTGCACAAGGGATAGTACGTCCTGAGATTTGTGTTAAGAGTTCTCTGTTTTGTAAAGGTTCTAGTTGATCCTGTTAAAAACTAGAGTTGATTGGAAACCCTTGGTCGTATTGCCTTGGGGGCTGGACGTAGGCCACGTGGGTAGTTTGTGGCCGAATCAGGATATTTCACTTGTGGTCATCTTCTAAAATC
This sequence comes from Echinosophora koreensis, assembly GCA_035048595.1. NCBI lineage: Eukaryota > Viridiplantae > Streptophyta > Magnoliopsida > Fabales > Fabaceae > Echinosophora > Echinosophora koreensis. The sequence goes on along the minus strand of JAPCYP010000025.1, from coordinate 1,016,031 downwards.
TTATCTCTTTTACTTCCGCTTTACAGCTTTAAAACGATTTTTATTTGTACGCGTTCTTACAAAAAGATTTTCTGAATTTTTTGAAAGCTAAAGTTTTTATTTTATCAAATTTTTTGAAAAACACAATTCACCCCCCTCTTGTGTTTGAAGTCACTTGTCAACAAGTGGCATCAGAGCTTAACTCTTGGATATAAAGGACGAAACTGTCTCAAGAGGAAAGATGACTTCAAACAATGTTTGTAACGAGGGTAGTTCTGTAAACAGACCCCCATTGTTCAATGGTGAAGGGTATGGATACTGGAAAGAAAGAATGCAAATATTTTTAGAAGCTTCTGATATTGATATTTGGGATGCTGTGGAAAACGGTCCATTTGTCCCCAAGCACGAAGTTGATGGTGCTTCGGTGGATAAACCAAAAACCTTCTGGACCGACGAAGAAAAGAAAAAGGTCCAATACAATCTGAAAGCTAGGAACATCATCACCTCAACTTTAAGCTACGATGAGTTCTATAGGGTCTCAAATTGTAGGACTGCGAAAGAAATGTGTGACACCCTTCAATTGACCCATAAAGGTACTACCGAGGTCAAAAGGGCTAGGATGAACACATTGACCCATGAGTATGAGCTATTTAGGATGAAACAGGGCGAAAGCATACAAGATATGCAAAAATGTTTCACTCATATAATTAATCATCTTAGGGCTCTTGGGAAAACGTTTTCAAACGAAAAAGAAAGTGAACTTGCAAGAACATGAACTTAAGCTAAACCGCCTCATTGAAAGTGAGGAAAGCGACAAGAAAAAGAAAGGCATTGCTCTTAAGGCTAGTATGAATGAGATAGTGGAAGAAGACAGTGAATTTGATGAGTTTGAAGGACTCGATGATGAAGATGAAAACTTAAGCATAATGGTTCGTAAGTTCAAAAGCTTTCTAAGAAACAAAGTGAAAGCTCGTCAAAACTTCACTCCTCAAAAGAAGTTTGAAGAAGAAACAACTTCCTACGTACCTACTTGCTTCAATTGCAAAAAGAAGGGTCATATTCGTCCCGAATGTCCTCAAGTCCAAAAGAAAAATGATAAGATGGAAAAGAGGCCACAAAATGATAAATGGGGAAGAAAGGCTTACATCGCATGGGAAGACAATGACATGGACTCCTCAGATGAATCCGATAACGAAGAAGCCAACCTTTGTCTCATGGTCAATCACGAGGAGATTGATGATGAGGTAATAGATGATGAAACTATTGAATTATCTTATGATGAATTACTTGTTGCATGTGAAGAATTGAATGATGAAAACATGCGTCTTAGAAAAACAAATCATGCTTCTAAGAAAACCATTTCTAGTCTTGAACTAAAAATTGATTCCTTAAATAAAGAAATGGAGGAAATAAAAGCAAAACAAGCTTTGTTGAAAACTTCATCATGCCTATCTCATGGAAACAAAGTTTCAAACTATAGTGAATGCAAGTTTTTAAAAGTTAAAATTGAAGATCTATATGATACTCTTGCTAAGTTCACTAGTGGAAAGGATAATCTAAATATTTTATTAGGCAATCAAAAGGGAACCTACGATAAAGCTGGTTTGGGCTATCATCCTAAATTACATGAAAAATATTTTAAGAGGTTCTTTAGCCCAACAAACAAATTTAGTAGTCCTTTTGTAAAATGCTTCTATTGTGGTAGAAAAGGACACATTGCCTCTATTTGTAATGCTAGAAAGAATAAGAATTTGAATAGGAAGAAAGTATGGGTACAAAAGGACAATGCGCCCAAGGCTAACTCTCATGGACCCAACATGATTTGGGTACCAAAAGTTAAAACCTAAATCTGTTTTGTAGGTGTGCTTGAAAGCAAAGAACTCAAACTGGTATCTCGATAGCAGATGCTCCAAGCACATGACGGGAGACAAAAACAAGTTCTCCTCCCTCACACCCAAAAAGGGTGACTTTGTCTTCTATGGTGACAACAATAAAGGTAGAATCTTAGGATTGGGACTATTGGTAAGAGTCCTAACCCCACCATAGAAAATGTTCTATATGTTGAGGGTTTGAAACACAATTTCTTAAGTATAAGCCAATTGTGTGATAAAGGATATAATGTTGTGTTTGATAATTCTAAATGCACGATCATGGATTCTAACAAACAAACTAAATTAATTGGTTAAAGAATTGGAAATATCTATATGGTTTGCTTGGATGACCTACATTCAAATGATGTATGCTGTCTAATAAGTAAAGAGATGAAACTTGGTTACGACATAGGAGGATGGCTCATATTCACATGAACCATCTTAATAAGTTGGTTCACAAGGACCTAGTAATTGGTTTACCAAAGCTCCGTTTTGAAAGATAAGATGTGTGATGCTTGTCAAAAGGGAAAACAAGTAAAGGCCTCTTTTAATTCTAAAAACGTTGTTTCTACAAACCGGCCTTTACAGCTTTTACATATGGATTTGTTTGGTCCATCTAGAACCATGAGCTTTGGTGGCAATTACTATGCGCTTGTTATTGTGGATGACTATTCTTGTTATACATGGACTTTGTTTCTTCCTCATAAAAATGACGCTTTCGGTGCCTTTCGTAAACTTGCCAAGGTTATTCAAAACGAGATGGGATTAAACGTTGTAACTATCCGAAGTGATCATGGTGGTGAGTTCCAAAATGAGGCATTTGAGGTCTTTTGTACTGAAAATGGAATCAGGCATAATTTTTCCTCACCTAGAACTCCCCAACAAAATAAGGTGGTGGAAAGGAAAAATCGGTCTCTAGTAGAGCTAGCGAGGACAATGCTCAATAACCCTCCTAAGTATTTATTGGCAGACGCGGTAAGCACCGCATGCTATGTGATGAATAGAGTCCTCATAAGACCTATTATGAAACAAACGCCTTATGAAATTTACAAGGGAAGGAGCCTAACATCTCCCACTTTCACATATTCGGATGTAAGTGCTTTGTTTTAAGTAATGGTAAAGAAAACCATGGTAAATTCAATGCTAAAGCTGATGAAGGTATATTTCTTGGATATTCCAATTCTAGTCAAGCTTTTCGAATCTATAATAAAAGAACTATGACCATTGAAGAATCTGTGCATGTGTCTTTTGATGAGACTAACCCTAAAATTGTAGTAGAGGAAAGTGTTGATGATGTTGCAAAAATTTTGGGAAACACCTATCTTGAGGAGAAAATCATTCAAAAGAAGGACATCATTGATCAAACACATTGAAATAGACAACTATAAACACGAGAAGGGGGGTTGAATTGTGTTTATCAGAAATTAAAATAAAGTTAAAAACTTTTTGCATGCAGAAGCTAAGCTCGGACAGGTGTAAAAAGGTTACACAGACAGGTCACCTGTCTGTTGTAGTTTTCTCAGAAAACAACACACGTATAGATGAAAAACAGGCTTGATAAAAACAGTTTTAACCCCTTAGTTAGAAAGCAGATGATATATAATCAAAACAACTAAAGAGATTAAGGGAAGAGAGATTAACACAGAGATTTATCCTGGTTCACTCTTTAACACAAAGAGCTACGTCCAGTCCTTGGCAGCACCAAGATTTATCCACTATAACTGATCAGGTTACAGACTCCAAGTATTGTTTGCACACCTAGCCTCTTCAGGCTCCAACACAAGTATTCTTTGCACACCTAGCCTCTTCAGGCTCACTCAGATTTGTTTGAGAGTTTGGTTTGTAATAAATACACTTACAGACAGACAGATCTTTCACTAACACTCAGAGAGTGGTTTAAATGTAAAGCTTAGGAAAGTCTGTGTAATAACTTCAAATGATTGAAGAATATAGAGTGAATAAATGAACAGAGTAATGGCTCTTTAATGCTTTGTAAACTCTGATGTGTTCATCTTCAATGACTTCTGTATTTATAGCCTTCAAACATTTAATATCCGTTAGAGACATTCCTTGCAACGATGGCTTCAAGCAGAGCTTCATTAAATGCAATATAGTCGTTCTGGGCCGCCATTAATGCAATGGAGACGTTGGTTGTACTCTAACATGAAGGATAATAGCTTTATGCATCGTGTAGACGCCAACTCAGAGTTGTGCAGAGTGCTTTTGTACTTTTGCATAGTACATTTCCCTTTCTGTGTAATAACTGAAAGTACTAGGGAATAAAGCATGTTGGAAACATTCTTTAACTGGAAGTTTGTCTCTGACTTCCTAGGTTGCTTGAGAGAGAGCACTTCTGAGTTTCTTGATAAGCATGAGAGAGAGTTCTCAGAGTATTCTTCATGAGGGGACAGCTTGCAAAAGCTTCCTGTACTTCGAGTTCTTTAACAAAGAACCATAGACAAGTTGAAGTGTTAGAGTAGAGACAGGTTGTAAACCAGTTTGCACATAGTCAACAATCCTAATCAGCAGACAGGTTGACTTTTTGGCTTATATGGACAGGTTGGTGCTTAGGTAGACAGACAGGTGAGTTTTGTAATCTTCTGATCTGTACACTAAGTAGATAGGTTAGCAACCACAAAGTAGGTTAATTAAATCATTAACCAATGTTTAGTTTTCATCAAAACTTAGGGAAATGCACACAGACATTTTAGAGACTTAACAATCTCCCCCTTTTTGATGATGACAAACATTCAGATGATTTAATGAACCTTTGAAAATATCATCTTACAGAATAATAGAAAGTAGACAGGTTGATATTTTCTATATGTGCAGACAGATGCATTTGTGTTCAATAAATAGTATCAGAGCAATATGCAGCAGGTTTAAGTTCAAAATATCAGAGTATATCAGAGAATTAAAATTTTTACCAATTGTTATATTCTCCAGAACACTTAGCATATAACCATCACATAATTTTCTCCAATCATTTTACATTAATCATCTTACACTTTTCTCCCCCTTTTGTCAGCAACAAAAAGAGTAAACAGATAACAGTGGAGAGAAAAAGAGACAATAAAGAGAAAATAAGAAAGATAAAGTAATATTGATTTGTATTCATCATAAGCATTTCATTTACAAGGCAGTTCCTACAACTACTTATCTGGGCTGATTAAAAAGAAGAAACAAGGAATCAACTTTCTGTTCTAACAGCAGCCTAGCATGCCTCTCTGCATCCAATTGTCTTCTGACTTCTTGTAGCTCAGTCTGAAGAAGATTGAAGCTATCTAAACCCACCATCTGAGAGAAGGAGGCTTCTGTAGACAGACTGGTTGAAGCAGCAGACAGGGATGGATACCAGGGTAAGGCTAAAACTGGGGGTGCCTTAGGTACAGAGAAAGGTGAGGAGACACGGGGAAAGAAAAGCTGATGGATGGTTCTGAAATAGAATAAAGGAAGAAATGCTATCTTAAACAGAGGAGTGATTCTGACTGGGTCAAAATCAGGAGAGGGAAAGACACAGGAGAGTCTTTCACAAAGAGACAGACGAGTGACTCTTATTTGAATAGGAGGGGGAAGAGGTTGATTGGCTAAGACAGATGGAGGTAGGGGTAAGAGAGAGTCTATGTGAGAAAAGAATGAATTAGATCCTGTGACTAAAAGAAAAAAGTATCTAGACCTAGAGGGTAACATTACAACAGAGGCAGGATAGTGAGATCCTTCCAATGTTCTAATGAACAAAACAATAGGGGGATAAAAGAAAATCTCCCTACAAGGGTTCAGAATGTGAGGTGGAGGAGAAGGGATGACAGATAAGTGAGATATACTTGCAGTCATCAGAGATTGCAAATCACTCACAAACAGTCTAGATGATATGCCAGATTGTTCTCTGGGATTTGAGTCCCTGTGAACAACTGTGTACTGACATACATCAGACACGACATCAAAAGATGTTTGGGTGGGGTGAGAGGAGACAGGTGAATGAAAAGGGGAGGCAACAGATAAAGGTTTGACAAAAAGAGCAGAGGGGGAAGAAACATCAGAATCTTGAATACCTAGGTGAAGGGGAGAGGATGGTGCAGAAGGAAAGGTGAAGAACTGATCTTCAAAGTGTCTTGCTTTCTTCCTTGAAGGGAACAGAGAAGCATCTTCATAAGGACCAACTGTCTGTGTTCCAGCAGACAGGGCAGCAGTGGTTGCAGTAGCAGCAACAGCAGCAGGCTCTTCTGCAGGGACTTCCCTTTCAGCAACAACCACCACAGGCATAGGGTAGCCTGACCTTCTTTTTCTGGGAATGAATCCCAGATCAAGAGGTTTGATCTCCCTAGGCTTTTCTGAGGGTGGAGATGTCTGCTCCCCCTGAGCAGGTGCTTCCTCTTTACTAGGCTCAGACTCCACCTGTCTGACCTTGGTAAAGGTCTTCACCAGTCTTCTCCTCTTGGTGGGTTGGGCAGAAACCACACCAGATTTTCCAGCCTCACTGGTCTTCCTCTTGGGAGAGGGTTTCTTCAGCTTGAATCTGAGAGGCTCAACTGTCTCAGCAGATCCTTCAGAAGCTGTGGATTTCTCAGGCCTCTGATCCTGTCTGGCCACCTTTCCAGCAGGTTTCCATATTCTCTCAGAGATTGGAAACTCTGATTCACCAGTGGAATCAGCTGGTTCTTCTGCTTTTTCCTTCTGCTTCTGCTCAGCAGCAGGCTTCTTCTTTTTCTTCTTATCTTCTTCTTCATCCTCCAGAGGGATTCCTTCAATCCCCATCATAGACAAGACCTTCTTGTCTATGGGCAGAGCCATGTCCACAAAATGGACATCAGTTGGAACAAATATCTTGTTCCTAAAAACCCTTGTCAGCAGCATTCCATAGGGGTAGGTAGGCATGTTTGTCCTTCTGATCAGAGACTCAAGATACATGTAGATGAGATCATTGATATCTATCTTGATTTTGTGAATCAAGTGGTACAGAGCAAATCTGTCCAACTTGGTCACATTGTCTCGTGATCCTTTTCTGGGCATCACACACTCCAGAAGCAGCTTGTGCAAGAACCTGCACTTGGGCACCATGCAGACAGGCTTCTTGTTCTCAGGGTTGGGAACTCCATATATAGCAATGTTGATATTTTCAGTTCCTACCTGATCTTCCCAGTCAGGTCTGAAGGCAGTTCCAATCCTTGGGCATCTAGTTGCCAATTCCAGAGAGCTGATAGGAAACTGGAGAGTCACATCAGCTGACATTTGAGCCTTGAAGCTCTTGGTTCCATCAACCACATTGGTGATGACCACAGCATTTCTCCAGAAGTCTCTGACAAGCTTGGGATGGACCAGCTCCTTGATATCAAAGAAGGCTGTCCATTTAGAGTATTCCAACTCTTCAGTGACATCCATTCCCCATTTCTTCATCTATTGGAGATCAACAGTCTTTCCTGGTAGAATCTTGTCAACGTCAGCTATTCTAATTTCATATTTCTCAGCAATCTCTTTTGGAGACAAACGCTTTGAAGATGCCATTTTTCAGAGAAGAGAGAATGAGAGTTTTGGAAGAGAGAAGGGTTTGAACGAGAGAAAGACGAAGATGAAAAGACTTAGGGCTTTTGAGAAGGATAAAGTTTGAAACTTTCTGAAGATTACCTTTTAAAGCAGTAAAAACAGGAGAGAGAAAAAAGACATTTTTAATTAAGAATGACACGATTTATGTGGGGAACTGTAGCGCCCACTTAAGACATAATGAAAACATGGTTTCGAGGTAAAAACTGCCATGTCCATGATTAGCTTCAGATTAACAAATGGTATTAAATAAATAAATAAATAATAATCATTTTAATAAAACTGTTGAGTTTCAGCATAGTGACTCAGCAGAGTCAGACAGGTGATCACAGACAGTTCAAAAGTCAGACATTTCATTCAACAATACAATGCATGTTTAAATTATCTCTAATAAATAAAAATCTTTCTTCTGCTAAAGGCTTAGTGAAGATATCATCCCATTGATTTTCAGTTTTAACAAACTTAATTTCAAAGATACCTTTCTGAACATAATCTCTAATGAAGTGATGTTTGATTTCTATATGCTTAGCCTTAGAATGCTGAATTGGATTTTTAGTTAAGTAGATAGCACTAGAATTATCACACCATACAGATATATTATGCTAAAAAATGGAGTAATCCTCAAGTTGATGTTTTACCCATAAGAGTTGAGAACAACAACTAGCAACTGAGATATATTCTGCTTCAGCAGTAGATAGAGCAATAGTTGTCTGCCTTTTGCTTGACCAAGAGACTAAATTTGCTCCAATGAAGTGGCATCCTCCACTGGTGCTTTTTCTTTCTATTCTGTCTCCAGCAAAGTCAGCATCACAGAATCTCACTAATCTGTATTCTTTAGTTCTTAAATACAGCAAACCAAGATTAGTAGTACCAAGCAAATATCTAAATATTCTCTTAACAGCTTTAAGATGAGATTCTCTTGGGTCAGATTGAAATCTAGCACACATGCAGACACTAAATTGAATATCAGGTCTGCTTGAGGTTAAGTACAGTAAAGATCCAATCATACCTCTGTAGACAGTTTGGTCTACCTTTTTACCTTCATCATCTTTACTTAGTTTTGCATTGGTTTCCATGGGAGTTTTCATAAGTTTAGCACTTTCCATTTTGTATTTCTTGAGCATTTCCTTGATATACTTTTGTTGATGGATGTAGATTCCATCACTTGTCTGTTTGATTTGTAGACCAAGAAAGAACTTCAATTCTCCCATCATGCTCATCTCAAATTCTGCTTGCATCAGCTTTGAAAAATCCTTGCACAGCTTTTCATTAGTTGCTCCAAAAATAATATCATCAACATATATTTGGACTATAATGAAATTTTCTTTAGAGCTTTTCTTAAACAGAGTAGTATCTACTTGACCTCTTGTAAAACCATTATGCATGAGAAAAGAGCTTAGTCTATCATACCATGCCCTAGGTGCTTGCTTCAAACCATATAGTGCCTTTTTAAGTTTGAAAACATGATCTGGTTTATCAGTATCTTCAAAACCAGGGGGTTGTTTAACATAAACTTCTTCTTCAATTATTCCATTGAGAAAAGCCCTTTTCACATCCATTTGAAAAAGAGTGATTTGGTGTTGTGCAGCATATGACATCAGTATGCGAATAGCTTCTATTCTAGCTACAGGTGCAAAGGTTTCAGTATAGTCAATACCTTCTTGTTGGTTGTAGCCTTGAGCTACTAATCTTGCCTTGTTTCTGACAACTTTGCCATCTTCATCTAACTTGTTTCTGAAGACCCATCTTGTTCCAATGACAGACTTGTTCTTGGGTTTGGAGACAAGTGTCCAGACATCATTTCTGGTGAACTGATTGGGTTCTTCTTGCATAGTAAGAATCCAGCTTTCATCATCAAGAGCTTCTTTAATGTGTTTTGGCTCTATTTCTGACATAAAGGTCACATTGCTTGATTCTCTTAAGGTAGATCTGGTTCTCACTCCTTCTGAGGGATGTCCAATAATGAGATCCTTAGGATGATGAGTTTTGAATTTCCAGTCTCTTTCAAGAGGATCTTGACTTGTCTGTTGACTTGTCAGCTCCACTTGTCTGTCTGGTTCTGCTTCAGGTTCTGATTTGGTTAAGTCAGGCTGTTGATCTTCTGACTTGTTTATATCAAGACCTGCAAGATCATCTTCTAGATCTGACAATTCCTTATCAGTCTTTAAGTTATCATTAAATTTGACATGAACAGATTCTTCAATAACAGATGTTCTAGAATTGTAAATTCTAAAAGCTTTAGACATTTCAGAGTATCCCAAAAAGATACCTTTGTCTGTCTTAGAGTCAAACTTTCCAAGTTGATTCTTGGTATTTAAGATGAAGCATTCACAACCAAATGCATGAAAGTAAGAAATGTTGGGGCTTTTTCCTTTCCACAGTTCATAGGGTGTCTTCTTTAGAAAAGGCCTAATGAGTATTCTGTTTTGTACATAACAGGCTGTGTTTACTGCTTCTGCCCAGAAGTACTTAGGGAGATTATTCTCATTGAGCATAGATCTAGCCATCTCTTGCAGAGATCTGTTCTTTCTCTCAACCACTCCATTTTGTTGAGGAGTTCTAGGTGCAGAGAAATTGTGAGAGATCCCATTCTCCTCATAGAACTGACTAAACTGCTCATTTTCAAATTCTCCCCCATGGTCACTTCTAAGAGTAGAAATGTAGAAACCCTGCTCATTTTGTACTCTTTTACAGAATACTGAGAAAGCCTTAAAAGACTCATCCTTGTGGGTTAAGAAGTGTACCCATGTATATCTAGAATAGTCATCAACTATGACAAATCCATATTTCCTTCCAGCTAAGCTAGCAACACTAACTGGTCCAAACAGATCCATGTGTAACAACTGAAGAGGTCTAGAGGTTGATACTTGGTTTTTAGATTTGAAACTTGATTTTATTTGTTTACCTCTCTGACATGCATCACACAAAACATCTTTCTTAAAACTAATATCAGGCAATCCTCTCACAAGGTTATCCCTTTTTAGTTTTGAAATTAATTTCATACTAGCATGTCCTAGTTTCTTGTGCCACAACCATCTTTCATCATCTTTAGACATCAGACAGGTTACACTTTGATCTGAGAGATCAGTCAGTTCAATCTTATACAGATTTTGTTGCCTTTTAGCTGAAAAGAGGGTTTTGCCACTTAGATCTTTAACTATACAGAAATCTTTGGTAAAGGAGACATCAAATCCACTGTCACATAATTGACTTATGCTAAGCAAATTGTGTTTTAATCCTTTAACCATAAGAACATTTGATATAGAGGGAAGAGGAGGTTTACCACCAATAGTACCAATTCCTATAACCTTCCCTTTCTGATTTCCACCAAATGCCACATGTCCTCCTTTCTTAAGTTGGAGGTCTAGGAACATAGACCTTTCTCCTGTCATGTGTCGCGAGCAGCCACTGTCCAGGTACCAGCAGTGGTGTTTTCTTTGTGCTGTTGAGGACATCTACAATAGAGATTATTTGATCTTAAGGTACCCATAGTTTTCTGGGTCCTTTTCTGTTAGTTCTAGGAGTCTGTGAAGACTTCCTTCTTTTCTTATGAAGACACTTAGACATAACATGTCTAGTCTTTCCACAGAAATTACAGACAGGTATGGATTTAATAGAAGTAGATGTAGTAGACACTTTAGAGTGCTTAGTTGATACTTTATGATGTATCTGATGGACATATCCTATACCTTCTTTGTTAAGGGAGTGCCTCTGACAACCAAGCAGCTTGGTCAGATTTTCTCTACCATTAACAAATTTGGCCAGATCAGAAGTGAGCTCTTCCACTTTCTGTTGAAGTTTTTCAACTTCTTCAGACTGTGATGTATCACTAGAGATCTTAGCTTCATTAGACTTTTCAGTCTTCAGCTCACTGTTCTCCTTGGCAAATTTCTCACACTCTAGAGATTTCTGTTTATGCTCACTGAGGAGCTTAACATGATCTCTCTTGAGAGATTTGAAAGCCTTAGATAAACAGTTGGATTCCTCCAACAATTCTTCATAGGCATCAAGTAATTCCTCATAATCAGAATTTGCCTCATTATCTAAATCAGAGTCAGTGTTAGCCATTAGACAGAGATTTGCTTCTTCCTCTGTCTCCTCATCAGAAGATGTTGACTCTAGATCTTCCCAAGTAGCCATCATTCCTTTCTTCTTCTTTTTGAAGAACTTCTTAAACGGGGCTTTCTTGAGTTGAGGACATTCTGCTTTGATGTGACCTGGTTTTTTGCACTCATAGCAGACAATTGAGTTCTTGTCTGTTGAAGTGGAATCTTTGAAGTTCTTGTCCTTGTTGAATCTTCTGAATGGCTTATCTTTTCTGAACTTCTTTTTCTGTAAGAGAAGCTTTATCTTTCTGGTTAGGAGAGATAGTTCTTCATCACTTTCAGAATCCTCAGGTTCAGACAGGTCAGCATCACTGGATGACTCGTCTGCTTTCAAAGCTTTAGAAGCTTTGGAAGACTTTTGATCAGCCTTCAGAGCAATTGACTTGCCCTTCTTTGTTGAGACTTCATCTCCAAGTTCTTGCTCATGAACAGTAAGTGTTCCAAGGAGTTCATCCATAGTCAAGGTGGTAAGATCTTTGGCTTGAGAGATAGCAGTTACCAGAGGTCTCCACTGCTTAGGCAGGCTCCTAAGTATCTTTCCAACCTTCTCAGCATTAGAGTAAACTTTGCCAAGAGACTTTAGACCATTGATGATAGTTTGGAATCTCCCTATCATTTGAGCAACAGATTCTCCTTCCTCCATGAGAAACAGTTCATACTTTCTGACAAGTATGGCAATTTTTGATTCTTTGACTTTGGCTGTTCCTCCATGTGTGACAGCTAAGGTGTCCCATATTTCTTTGGCAGAATCACAGGCACAGACCTTTTCAAACTCATCAGGACTGAGAGCACAAATAATGTTGTATCTGGCTTTGTGATTCAGCTCCCACTTTGCCTTTTCTGCAGGAGTCCACTGAGCTTTTGGCTTGTCAGTGTTGTCATCATTCTTAGGAATGAAAGGACCATCTGTGATGACATCCCAAAGATCAGAGTTTGTAGATAGAATGAACCATTGAAATCTATCTTTCCAATAGTTGTAGTTTTCTCCATTGAAGAATGGAGGTCTGGTTAAGGAGGCTCCTTCAGTCTGGTGACTTCCACTAGCTCCAGCAGTCATGTCTATTCTTCAGGATCTTTTACCTCTACACTGTTAGATGCTCAACCCAGAGGCTGAGCTCTGATACCAACTGAAATAGACAACTATAAACACGAGAAGGGGGTTGAGTTGTGTTTATCAGAAATTAAAATAAAGTTAAAAACTTTTTGCATGCAGAAGCTAAGCTCGGACAGGTGTAAAAAGGTTACACAGACAGGTCACCTGTCTGTTGTAGTTTTCTCAGAAAACAACACACGTATAGATGAAAAACAGGCTTGATAAAAACAGTTTTAACCCCTTAGTTAGAAAGCAGATGATATATAATCAAAACAACTAAAGAGATTAAGGGAAGAGAGATTAACACAGAGATTTATCCTGGTTCACTCTTTAACACAAAGAGCTACGTCCAGTCCTTGGCAGCACCAAGATTTATCCACTATAACTGATCAGGTTACAGACTCCAAGTATTGTTTGCACACCTAGCCTCTTCAGGCTCCGACACAAGTATTCTTTGCACACCTAGCCTCTTCAGGCTCACTCAGATTTGTTTGAGATTTTGGTTTGTAACAAATACACTTACAGACAGACAGATCTTTCACTAACACTCAGAGAGTGGTTTAAATGTAAAGCTTAGGAAAGTCTGTGTAATAACTTCAAATGATTGAAGAATATAGAGTGAATAAATGAACAGAGTAATGGCTCTTTAATGCTTTGTAAACTCTGATGTGTTCATCTTCAATGACTTCTGTATTTATAGCCTTCAAACATTTAATATCCGTTAGAGACATTCCTTGCGACGATGGCTTCAAGCAGAGCTTCATTAAATGCAATATAGTCGTTCTGGGCAGCCATTAATGCAATGGAGACATTGGTTGTACTCTAACATGAAGGATAATAGCTTTATGCATTGTGTAGACGCCAACTCAGAGTTGTGCAGAGTGCTTTTGTACTTTTGCAGAGTACATTTCCCTTTCTGTGTAATAACTGAAAGTACTAGGGAATAAAGCATGTTGGAAACATTCTTTAACTAGAAGTTTGTCTCTGACTTCCTAGGTTGCTTGAGAGAGAGCACTTCTGAGTTTCTTGATAAGCGTGAGAGAGAGTTCTCAGAGTATTCTTCATGAGGGGACAGCTTGCAAAAGCTTCCTGTACTTCGAGTACTTTAACAAAGAACCATACACAAGTTGAAGTGTTAGAGCAGAGACAGGTTGTAAACCAGTTTGCACATAGTCAACAATCCTAGTCAGCAGACAGGTTGAGTTTTTGGCTTATACGGACAGGTTGGTGCTTAGGTAGCCAGACAGGTGAGTTTTGTAATCTTCTGATCTGTACACTAAGTAGATAGGTTAGCAACCACAAAGTAGGTTAATTAAATCATTAACCAATGTTTAGTTTTCATCAAAACTTAGGGAAATGCATACAGACATTTTAGAGACTTAACACACCTCCACAAGAAGAAGAGACACCCCAATCCGATCTTCCAAGAGAATGGAGAACATCTAGATACCATCCTCTTGACAACATAATAGGTGATATATCAAAGGGGGTAACAACTCGAAACTATCTTAATCAAATATGTCATTACATGGCTTTCGTTTCTCAAATTGTACCTAAGAATGTTGATGAAGCCATAGTAGATGAACATTGATCACTTGCCATGCAAGAAGAATTAAACCAATTTGAAAGAAATGATGTTTGGGAATTAGTCCCTAAACCCAAAAACCATTTAGTAATTGGAACTAAGTGGGTTTTTCGTAACAAGCTAGATGAAACTGGAATAATAACTAGAAACAAAGCTAGCCTTGTTGCTAAGGGATATAACCAACAAGAGGGGATAGACTTTGGTGAAACCTATGCTCCCGTAGTTAGACTAGAGGCTATCCGTATGCTTCTTGCTTTTGCTTGCATCATGAATTTCAAACTTTTTCAAATGGATGTCAAAAGTGCCTTCTTAAACGGTTTTATTCAATAAGAGGTTTATGTGGATCAACTCCTGGTTTTACAAATTTTGAATTTCCAAACCATGTTTTCAAACTGAAAAAGGCCTTGTATGGTTTAAAGCAAGCCCCTAGGGCTTGGTATGAACGCCTAAGTAAATTCTTACTTGAAAATGGTTTTCAAAGAGGAAAAGTTGATACCACACTATTTATTAAAAACAAAAAGCATGACATTTTACTTGTGCAAATATATGTGGACAATATAATTTTTGGTGCCACTAACGAAGCTTTGTGTAAGGATTTTTCAAAAATAATGCAAAGCGAATTTGAGATGTCAATGATGGGGGAGCTCAATTACTTTCTTGGGTTGCAAATCAAGCAATCAGAGGAAAGAATTTTCATCAACCAATCCAAATATTACAAAGAGCTTCTCAAGAAGTTTGGGATGAATAACTCAAAGGAGCTTTCAACTCCCATGAGCACATCTTGTTATCTTGACAAAGATGAAAATGGTAAATCCATCGACGTAAGTAAGTATAGAGGTATGATAGGCTCTCTCCTTTATCTTACTGCTAGTCGCCCTGACATCATGTTTAGATACCTCATTGGCACACAAAACATAGGTTTATGGTACCTTAAAGGGGCTGGCTGCACCCTGATTGGATATTCGGATTCTGATTTTGCTGGTTGCAAATTAGACCGAAAGAGCACTAGTGGAACTTACCACTTATTAGGAAATGCTTTAGTTTCTTGGCATAGCAAGAAACAAGCAAGTGTGGCTTTATCCACCGCCGAAGCAGAATATGTTGCGGCGGGTAGTTGTTGTGCACAATTCATTTGGATGAAGCAACGGTTAAATGATTATGGAATTAGTCTTAACACTGTTCCCATAAAATGCGACAACACAAGTGCCATAAACCTCACTAAAAATCCTGTGTATCACTCAAGGACTAAATACATTGAAATTAGACACCATTTTATTAGGGATCATGTTCAAAAAGGGGATTGCATGATTGAATTTGTTGAAACATCTAAACAACTCGCAGACATTTTTGCAAAACCCCTACCGAAAGAAAATTTCTTTTTCATAAGAACTGAATTAGGGATTTTGAACCAATCATGTATCAATTAATTTCTTCATAACACACATTGTTATTTGCTAATGTGTTTATCAAGTGTGCAGGCAGAAAGAGCATAATCAATTAGAATAATCGATTATGCAAAAATAAAAATTTCAGTCCACAACACAGAGAGATCATAATCGATTATAATAATCGATTATGTCTTCACTGACTTTTTTGGGCAACGTGGACAGAAGAGTGGTAATCGATCAGTGTCTTCACTAACATTGAAGATGAAGAATACACACAGCATTAAAGAGCCATTACTGTTCGCATTTATTTCTTCATTCTTTCAATCTGTATTCTTCAATCCTTTGAAGTTATTACGCAGTCTTTCCTAAGCTTACATTTAATCCACTCTCTGAGTGTTAGTGAAAGAAGTGTATGTCTGATTGTATTTATCAAAAACAAACTTCTCAAACAAACCTATGTGAGCCTGAAGAGGCTAGGCGAGCAAAGAATACTTGTCTTGGAGCCTGAAGAGACCAGGTGTGCAAACAATACTTGGAGTCGGTAACCTGATCAGTTAAAGTGGATAAATTTGGTGCTGCCAAGGACTGGACGTAGCTCTTTGTGTTAAAGAGTAAACCAGGATTAATAGCTGTGTTAATCTTTCCTCCCTTAAACTCTTTAGTTGCTTTAATTATATTATTTGCTTTCTAACTAAAGGGGTTAAAGTATGAATATCAAACTTGTTTTCAATTTGTATGCTTGTGTGTTTTTCTGTTAAAATCACATCAGACAGGTCACCTGTCTGTGTAGTGCTTTCACATTTGTCTGAACCTAGCTTCTGTGTGTGAAAAGATTTCAACTTTATTTTAATTTCTGATAAACACACAATTCAACCCCTTCTCGTGTTTATAGTTGTCTATTTCAGATTACATTTACTGGAAAGAAAAAATGAAGTGGTTTTTACAATCCACTAACTCTGATATTTGGGATATTATTGAAGAAAGCCCCTACATTCCTAAGGATGACAAAGGAACAGAAATTCCAAAGGCAAGCATGACCTCAGAACAAAAGACAAAATGGCAGCTCAATGCCAAAGCCAAATATGCAATCATGTGTGCTTTGAGCAGAGAGGAGTTTGAGAAAGTTTGTGTTTGTAAGTCTGCAAAAGAAATGTGGGAGTCACTAGCTGTTGCTCATGAAGGAACTAACAAGGTGAAGGAGACCAAAGTCAGCATGTTGGTGAGAAAATATGAATTGTTCAAAATGGAAAAAGGAGAAACCATTGGCCAAATGAATGGGAGATTTCAAACTATAACTGAGACACCTCGTTGTGCCCCGTTGTGCCATTAATTATTTATTTACCTTTTACACCCGTACTTAACGTTAAACATAACCCGAAAATACGAAGAAATTACAAACTTAAATACAACACATACACTTCTTAAAGTTAAACACACCATCGTTATATTATATAAACACACCCATGTTTATCCATTACAATACCAAAACACTGTTTGAGGTATCCTATCAGTAGGATCCCTCACAGGTACTTAATTATACAAACTGTTTACTTAGCAAAAAAAAAAACATCTAACAAGATGCACTGGCCTGATACACTAAACTATATTACTAGAATCCACTGCTCCCTCTCCCACATCAGGTTCATACGGAGTTCCATCCAACTCCTCAGCAACTAATTCTTCCATATGGTCTTCTCATCGAATAAAGTAAACATACACAAAATACAGAAATAAGGATATAAGAAACAGTTCTATCATCATAAGCGGAAAAGAATCATAGCATATATATAATAACGGCCAAAGAGAAGCATCACTCCTCGCTAACAACCAGCTTTAAATCACGATATCTTCCTCTACCTTCAATCTCATGCAACTAAACCTTTATGCTGATGTGGCCATCTTTATTCCTATCATGTTAGTTAGTAGTCTAGAATGGTGCAGTGCAAAGAACTTAGTGCCAGAAACTTAGTACGCCACTATTCCCCCATTGGAAATAGCGCATTATGCCATCGTGCCAAAATACGTATACGGTCGTGCCAAGATACATGGTATCTCTATCCCAGATAGAATACTCAGCACGACGCGTCCAGGACTAAAGAATATTACGGTAGTCTACCTCGGTCTCAACATCCGTAGGGCACTCACCCGCAATATCCGGTATCCAAAATAAAATATCCTGACCTCATGTGTTCCACTCACACGGTTGTGAATAACAATGCATCTATATGAATCTCACTAACCCACATCGGATGCTACCTAGTGCCTCAACCTTCCATCACAATCTCAACACACATTCCATGTTACATCTCATTTATTAAACACTTTAATTAGGCTAGGCACCTCGAAGTTACATCCATTCTCTCACCCACACGAATATCACCCAAATAACACATATCCTTGCCTAAAAGCCGACTAAGCATATTATCAAACCAGGCAGATCATACATAATACAATAATCATAAAATACTCAAACCAGATAAAACATCACACATAGTAGAATACCTCAACCAGCGCATCACAAACAGTTCAATAATATTAAAGTCATACATCATCGAATATTCTAAAATTATCCTACGGCGATAAACCTACAATCCCCAAATCATCATGGTACTACAAAGTAGTTTCCAATACGATTTTGGTATTGTCGATTACTCGACCACTAGTAGGGTTTAGTCTTAAGGGAATCTGGGTTGCATGGTCCGTAGTTGTTTGAATATTCTTGAACCAATATATTTTGACAAAAGAATAATCTCTATTGACATTACGACTTTTTGTGAAGGATGACACTGGAACAACAACCATTAAAACTTTGGAACTTGATGCATATCTTGGAGGACGAACAGTGTAGCACAGGGAAATCAAAGAGCATGAATATGACACAATAGGTTGTTCATTCTGCAATCGACATTTTATTGACTGGAGGACATAATTCTGTCTACCGTATATGGGCTCTATTAATATAGTTAATTTATGTTTATTCTCTATTTAGCTAAACATCTTTAAAAAATTATTAAATTTAAAACCTTGCTCATTCCCCAATTTTCTACCAACAAAACCTTGGTCAAGGTATCCTTGTTTTTGAAATAAGGCTGACAGATCAAAACTTGAAAGACGGGTTACAAAACTACACATAAAGACTTTCGTCCCAAATAATATTCTACAGAATCAAGTAATCCACAAACCCATCAACTAGGTAAATCAATTTAGACATATTTTCAAACTAAATTTTTTTTAACACTATATCTTCTTATAATAAAATCAACTACTAATATCCTTTTTCTTACTACAACAAAGAATCCAAAACACAAATCATAACAAACAACAACATCCAAAGAAAAAAAAAGAAGCTGCAGGAAAAGAAAAAGAAGAAGAAGAAGAAGAAGAAGAAGAGAGACACTACTTAAAGGTAAACTAAAGAGACAACCAACCGTTCAAATTTTCTGCTTAACATCCTCAGATGAAGAACCAAGTATCAAGTGCAAGACAAACATAAATTCAATAAAAGAAATGCATGAGAAAACATCCTCTGATTAGCAACCAAACCCTATAGAAATCTTAAGAAGAAAGAGAGAGGATAAAACAGAAGCTAGAAGCAACAATAGCGAGGCCAAGAGAAAAACACTAAAAAATGATGAAATCAAAAGCAATAAGTATCATTGAATGATGTTCCTTCCAAAATCCGACTTACCGGACTCTAGCCGGAGTGCGTGTAACCGAGGGTGAAGACCAAGGTTGTTTTAGATTATAGCTTGACAGAATGTTGGATTCCGGTCCTACGTATCCCAAAGGGAATCAAAACTAACGTAGTTCTCTTTTTAACCCTCGGTCCTATGGTGATCTCGATCCCTTAATTTTGTATATTGTGAACACCGGTGAACAAGGACTCTTTTGTAGTCTCTTGGTTCGGCTGGTTCCACAAGTACGCTTAAGGGAGATTCACCTAGGTTAGTTAAAAGTGTCCTCCTCATAGGGTTCTCACTCCTTTTATAGTTGAGTCGTTCGATCCTCTTTCTTAGGATCAGGTCTATCTCCTTCTCACTTATCTCCTTTACCAATATCCAACTAACAGCCTTCTTCTTATCTGATAAGATCTTAGTCTTATACTGAGATAAGGTTATTAGTTAGGTTTAGATAAGTGTTGTTACTAGTGAGAACGGTTCCAAGCTCGGTGGTCAAGCTTATCACCTCGGCCAGTACAAATGACATTTCCAAATACGTAATAAAATCATTTGTATTTACAATATTTCGAAACAAGTATTCTATTATATTTCATTGTTTTACATAAATATTGTCCTTTATTGCCATCTTACTTATTGTTAATTTATTCTCAATTTAAAACTACACAATTTTAAAAGAAAATTGCAACCACGCAACGCGCAGGTCACAATCTAGTTGCCATTTAAGTCAATGCAGCTAGAAATTTGAAGAAGAAAAAAGCATGTTTCCTTTGGAAAATAGGTGTAGAAGAAGGGTTGCAATGAAGTCAGATTACGATGGAAGCTAACAGTAAATCAAAGTATGAGGTTGTGTATGTAGGTCTCAAATAGAAGAAATGAGGCAAAGGAAATGTCTGCATTCTCTATTGTAGTTTATTTATGCCTTATATATAAGGAATAGAAGATGGAAAGCAGTTAGATCTACAGTTGTGTCTTGTCATTATGCCCTCTTTTTGGGCAGATTTTAGGGAAGAATAGGCAAAAAAAGTAAATAAGATACATATTGTCGCAACCACATCGCGACTGGAGCGGCGAACAAAAATTAATTAATTTGTAAAAATGGAGTCGCCACTAAAGTTTATTTATTTAGGGAAACATTGGAAAAACCCCTTTTTAATTGAATAGTCTTCGAAAACAGATTTAGGGTTCGGGAGTCAATTATGCATAGGGAATGTATTAGCACCCTACGACATCCATTGAAAAATGGTTACCTCTAGTTAATTATGCAAAATTATGTTAACTTCAAAAATATTCATTTCACCCTTTTTATTAAAACAATAATTTAAAATATAATTACAAACAATAAATAAACCATAAAAGATTTTATTTTATTATTTTTCAAGAGAAGAAAATGAATATTGATGAGAAATTAAAAAGGATTTTATGAAAATTTATTTTTGGGCTTGACAGGATTAAATCCTGCTCCTACGTATCCCTGGGTGCAATAGGGAATTCAAAGCTACGTAGTTCTTTCAAAAAAATATATCTTGGTTTGGTTGATTTTAATTATTTTTTATTTTCAGAAATTTAGGCTATCACGACAACCAGACAGGAAGAAGATCCAAAATGGTCATCCTAACGACCTGTTTTAATTGTTTTTTAAATTTAATTGCGATAACCAAATAGGAAGAAGATCCAAAGTGGCTACCATTAAAACTTATATTTTAATTTTTAGAATGCAAGATGCCTTCGATAATCAAATAGGAAGCAGATCCAAAGTGACTATCGTTGACAATTTAATTTTATCTTAAAAAGGAATTGCCCACGATAACCAAATAGGAAGATGATCCAAAGTGGTAACCGTTAGCAACTTAATTTTAATTTTTAGAAAACGAGATGCCTTCGATAATCAAATAGGAAGCAGATCCAAAGTGACTATCGTTGACAATTTAATTCTTACTTTTTGGAAATTAAAAGATGCTCACGGTAACCAAACAGGAAGAAGATCCAAAGTGGCTACCCTAACAACATAATTTTAGGTTTAAGAAATTAAAAGGTGCTCATGATAATCAAACAGGAATAAGATCCATAGTGACTATCACTAACAACCTATTTTTATATTTTAAAGACTTAGGATCACCAAGTTGTCACAACTCAGGTGTCCTAAAAAACATGTATAAGGATTAACAAGATGTCACATCTCAGCTAACCCTTTTATAATATTCTATGTAATTTGATAAAAATATATTTAAATTAATTTGATATATTGTTATGAAGAAGTATTTCTATTTTAAGAAACAAGTATATTTGTAACAAGGTTATTCAAGTATTTCACCAAATCATTACGTGTATTTACCCTTTGTTTTTTTGTTCAAATCAATATATATATGTGAATTAGAATACAATCACCATCTAAACCAAGAAACGGACGAAAGAACAGAAGGCAAAAAAATAATTACATGCACATGGACATTAGTGGGGTTAAGCCCAAATAAACAATAACAAGAAATAAAGAAAAAAAAAAATTTAAGAAAAAGGGTAGGGGCTATTAAGCCCCTGATTCCCAAAATATGAAACTGCTGCACGAAGCAGCTCAGAAAAAAAAAAACGCTGCACAGCAGCAAAAGAATGAAAGAGGGGCGGCTCACTCAAGGGCGATGGTATGACTGTACGAGGACAACAGCGCTACGCAGAGCAGTGCGGTGGAGGACAGCACGGCGGAGCAGGACTGCTGTAGGTGGTGGTCAGAGGAGCGGCAGGATTATAGGCGGCACGGTGACAGTTTCTGGTTGCGCTTGGTTGTGCAGCAATGGCGAGACGAACAGCGGACGGAGCAGCGGCTAGAGATGCGGTGAGTTTGTGGGTAACGGACACAGTGGTGACTTTAGGAGACAAGATGTTACTTGTGTGGCGGCATGAGTGAGTGAGGGAAAATGAGAGTATTGGGAAAACGATCAGTGCATGATGAAAGATCAGTGGTGAAGAAATCAGAATATTATCCTTATCCCTCCAAGAAGAACACCCCCCCTTCCGTTGTTCCAGCCTCCCTTTATACTGATAAAACCTTTTGAACTCATACCTCAGTTACAAGACTCTCCAATTCAGAAATTACATACTGACAATGATTCCTTTTCAGTTACATTTTGATAATGGAAAAAAAAATCAATGATATCCGGCGAAGCTTGAAACAAAATATTAAAAGAAGCTTGCGGAGTCGGGGTATCCGCCGAAGCTTGAAACGAAAGAGAGAAGCTTGCGAAGTCGGGGTATCCGCCGAAGCTTGAAAAGAAAGATTAAAAGAGAAGCTTGCGGAGTCGGGGTATCCGCCGAAGCTTGAAATGAAAGATTATCCGCCGAAGCTTGAAATGAAAGATTAAAAGAAGCTTGCGGAGTCGGGGTATCCGCCGAAGCTTGGAAAGAAAGAAAAAAGAAGCTTGCGGAGTCGGGTATCTGCCGAAGCTTGAAAATGAAAAGAAGCTTGCGGAGTCATGGTATCCGCCGAAGCTTGCAACAAAATATAAAAAGAAGCTTGCGGAGTCGGGGTATCCGCCGAAGCTTGAAAAGAAAGAAAAAGAAACTTGCGGAGTCGGGGTATCCGCCAAAGCTTGAAACGAAAGATAAAAAGAAGCTTGCGGAGTCGGGTATCCGCCGAAGCTTGAAATGAAAGATAAAAATAAGCTTGCGGAGCCGGGTATCCGCCAAAGCTCTGAAATTAAATGAAAAGAAGCTTGCGGAGTCGGGTATCCGCCGAAGCTTGAAAATGAAAAGAAAAGAATAAGCTTGCGGAGCCGGGTATCCGCCAAAGCTTTGAAATTAAATGAAAAGAAGCTTGCGGAGTCGGGTATCCGCCAAAGCTTTGAAGAAAGATTAAAATAAGCTTGCGGAGCTGAGTATCCGCCGAAGCTTGAAAAGAAAGATTAAAAGAAGCTTGCGGAGTCGGGGTATCCGTCGAAGCTTGCAACAAAATATAAAAAGAAGCTTGCGGAGTCGGGGTATCCGCCGAAGCTTGAAAAGAAAGATAAAAAGAAGCTTGCGGAGTCGAGTATCCGCCGAAGCTTGAAAATAAAATGATAAAAAGAAGCTTGCGAAGCTGTGTATCCGCCGAAGCTTGAAATAAAGATAAAAAGAAGCTTGCGGAGCCGGGTATCCGCCGAAGCTTGAAAATGAAAAGAAAAGAAGCTTGCGGAGCTGTGTATCCGCCGAAGCTTGAAATAAAGATAAAAAGAAACCTATAGAGGCCATATGCCTACTAAGCTAGCAAAGTCACGACTTATGAGCCATGTGCCTGTCAGAACTGAACAAAGCAATGATTAAGTAGACCAGTATGATCAAACGGTGCATGAAATGGTATGGCAATGCGTGATGCATAAGCGCATAAACAAGATGCATGATTTTTCAATGCATGATGCAGACAATAACATGTGATGAAGAATGCTTCTGGTGATTCGAAATCACAAAGTATGTTTATTTATTTATTTTTGCCATTTTAATTCAATCCTTATGGTTTCAAGTGCCCTGGGGTTCAAGGCTGAACAAGAGCTTGAATGAAACCCCCATTTTGGTTCATCTCTTTCTTCAGATATTTGATGAAAATGTCTCTTGAAAATCATGTTTATTATTTTGAAGTGCCAATAGGTTCGTACCCAAGCTGAGCTGGTCATATAGGATTCATCATGCTTCCCATAATTTTTGAAACCCTCACAATAATCATGATGCTTTCAGGTGTTGTCACAAATTTATGCTTCAGTACAGATTATCAAAAGAATAATACTTTGAACCAACAAGGAGTTGCATAGAAAGATGAAATATTTTATTATCTGAAGAAGGAAAATATTTATACATAGACAAGATTGGTATGAAAGCAGAAAGAGATCACAAAGAGAACAAAAATGAGAATCAAACTAAAAGGTTCACTGGAAAAAGGTGAAGCAATGGACTTCGACTCCTCAAGTGATGTCTTCTGGAATGAACAATGCTAGTTTCCCATGTCTATAACTTTAAAAACTCATCAATCAGCTTCCGAGGACGTTGACTGCCCCAGTTTCCATGCCTTAAATTTCTCAATTGCTCCAGTTTGAAGTCTGAACTCCCTTTGTTGCTTCTGATGCAATCCTCTCTTATTCTTTTTTGTCTTTTTTTTCTTTTTTCTTTTTATGACCCTAATTTTTGCCTGAGCCGCTCTTTCGAGTTTTCAGCCCACCAGGTCGCTCTAACTTTTGCCTAGGCCGCCTTTTCAGGTTTTCAACCTAGCGAGCTTTTCTTTATTTTTTATTTTTCCTTCTTATTTTTTAAGCATAATATTTTTTGACTGCATCAGAATTTATTGGAAGTGGGAGGTCTTCACCATCCATCCTTGTGAGGATTAAAGCTCCTCCAGAGAAAGCTTTCTTCACAACATAGGGTCCTTCATAATTTGGGGTCCATTTACCACGATAATCCTTTTGGATGGGCAACATCTTCTTCAGCACTAGTTCTCCTTCATGGAATTCTCGAGGACGAACCTTTTTCTCGTAGGCTTTCTTCAATCTCTTTTGATACAACTGACCATGGCACAGAGAAATCAATCTCTTTTCTTCAATCAAGTTCAATTGATCAAACCGAGCTTGAACCCATTCAGCTTCTTCTAATTTTGCCTCCATTAGTACTCTTAGCGAAGGGATCTCCACTTCAATGGGTAGCACCGCTTCCATTCCATATACCAGGGAAAATGGGGTCGCCCCTGTTGAAGTACGAATAGAAGTGCGGTAACCATGCAAGGCAAAAGGCAACATTTCATGCCAATCTTTATATGTCACCACCATCTTTTGGACAATCTTCTTAATATTTTTATTTGCTGCTTCAACCGCTCCATTCATCTTTGGACAATATGGTGAGGAATTATGGTGCTGAATTTTGAAGCTATCACACAGCTCTTTCATCATCTTATTGTTCAAATTAGTTGCATTGTTTGTGATGATCTTGCTCGGCAAACCATAACGACAGATTAGTTCCCTTTTGATGAACTTGACTACTACATTCCTAGTCACATGGGCATATGATGCAGCTTCAACCCACTTTGTGAAGTAATCAATGGCAACTAGGATGAATCGATGTCCATTTGAAGCCTTGGGTTCAATAGGTCCTATGACGTCCATTCCCCACATTGAAAATGGCCACGGTGCCGCTAAGACATTCAGAGTTGTTGGCGGTGCATGAATATTATTAGCATATATTTGGCATTTGTGACATTTCTTTACATAGTTAAAATAGTCAGACTCCATGGTTAACCAATAATGACCTTCTCTCAAAATCTTTCTTGCCATTGCATGCCCATTTGCATGAGTTCCAAATGAACCTTCATGGACATCTTGCATAATCTTTTTTGCTTCGGTTGCATCAACACACCTGATAAGCACCATATCATGACTCCTCTTGTAAAGCACATTACCATCTAGGTAAAAACCCATTGCCAATCTCCTCAAGGTCCTCTTATCATTTTCCGTGGCACCAAGTGGATATTCTCGCTTTTGGATATAGCTCTTAATATCAAAGTACCATGGCTTTCCATCCAACTCTTCTTCTATTGTTTGGCAGTATGCAGGTTGATCTTGACTTTGTATCTTTATAAGCGGCATATCTCTCTCATAACTTATTGCAAACATTGACGACAATGTAGCCAAGGCATCAGCTAACTGGTTATGTTCACGAGGAATGTGCTGAAAAGTCACTTTGTCAAACTGTTCTATCAACCCCTTAATGTAAGCATGGTAAGGAGCCAACTTCGCATTTCGAGTCTCCCATTCTCCTTTTAACTGATGAATGACTAGAGCTGAGTCTCCATATACCTCAAGAACTCTAGCCTTCGATTCAATAGCTGCTTTGATTCCCATCACACAGGCCTCATATTCTACGACATTATTGGTACAATCGAAACATAGTCTGGCTGTGAACGGAATAAATTGACTCTTTGGAGAGATCAAAACAGCTCCGATCCCATGCCCCAGTGCATTGGAAGCTCCATCAAACAACAAAGTCCACTTTTCTTCACTTGAAGATTCTTCTTCCCCAAACAAAGCCATTATGTATTCATCCGGAAATTCACATTGCATTGACTGGTAATCTTCTATGGGTTGGTGAGCCAAATATTCTGCTAAAGCACTGCCTTTAATTGCCTTTTGAGTGACATATACAATATCATATTCTGATAATAACACTTGCCAACGAGCAATTCTCCCAGTTAGAGCAGGCTTTTCAAATATATACTTAATTGGATCCATTTTAGACACCAACCAAGTAGTATGACACAACATATATTGTCTTAACCGATGAGCGGCCCAAGCCAAAGCACAACATGTTCGCTCCAACAGAGAGTATCTCGCTTCACAACTTGTGAACTTCTTGCTTAGATAATAGATGGCATGTTCCTTCCTACCAGACTCATTATGTTGCCCCAGTACACAACCCATTGACTCGTCAAGCACTGTCAAATACATAATGAGAGGTCTCTCAGGCACTGGAGGCACTAAGACTGGAGGCTCTTGTAGATATTGCTTGATCTTTTCAAAAGCTTTTTGACAATCCTCATTCCATTCAACTGTTTGATTTTTCCGCAGCAATTTGAAAATTGGCTCACAAGTCGCTGTTAACTGGGATATGAATCTAGCGATGTAATTTAGTCTCCCCAAAAATCCACGGACTTCTTTTTCTGTACGAGGAACTGGCATTTCCAAGATTGCTCGCACCTTGTCTGGGTGAACCTCTATCCCTTTTTGACTAACCACAAACCCCAACAACTTGCCTGATCTTACACCAAATGTGCATTTAGCAGGATTCAACCGGAGTTTATACTTCCTTAGACGTTCAAATAACTTCCTTAAATTGACAACATGATCCTCCTCTGTCCTAGACTTTGCAATCATATCATCAACATATACTTCTATCTCTTTATGCATCATGTCATGGAACAAAGTCACCATTGCCCTTTGGTAAGTTGCCCCTGCATTCTTCAGTCCAAACGGCATCACCTTATAACAAAAAGTTCCCCACAATGTGATGAAGGTAGTTTTCTCCATATCCTCAAGAGCCATCTTAATCTGATTATACCCGGAGAAACCATCCATAAAGGAAAAGAAAGAATGTTGAGCAGTATTATCCACTAGGACATCTATGTGAGGTAGTGGAAAATCATCTTTAGGGCTAGCTCGATTCAAGTCTCTATAGTCAACACACATTCGAACCTTCCCGTCTTTCTTAGGAACTGGAACAATGTTGGTAACCCATTGAGGGTACTTTGCAACTGCCAGGAAACCAGCATCAAATTGCTTCTTAACTTCTTCTTTAATCTTCAATGACATCTCTGGCTTCATTCGCCTTAACTTTTGCTTGACCGGGGGACATTCAGGCTTTAGTGGTAACTTGTGCTCAACTATACTAGTATCTAGTCCAGGCATGTCCTGATATGACCATGCGAAGACATCAACATAGTCAAACAAAAGCTTAACCAACTTGTCTCGCTCACTTTCCTTCATACAAGTGCCAACTTTAACCTCCTTTTTATCATTCTCAGTCCCCAAATTGATCATTTCAGTTACTTCCTCATGAGGTTGAATCATTTTTGCTTCTTGTTCAATTAATCTCATTAGTTCAGGAGAAGGTTCCAAATTATCATCTTCATCCTCATCGGCATGATTAATAGGGTAATCAAAATCATATGATGGGATCCTAGCATTGTCATTTTCAAAAGGACCACTTTTGGATCTGCATTATTTGAGAATGAATAATGAACAAAGTATGCAAGGTAGAGAACAAAAGAATGAACAAGCATATGAAGGTTGGAAGATGAAAGAATAACTGGAAAATTCAAAGTGCATTTTATTGATAAAAGATACTGAAGCAAAACATGTGAGCCCTTATTAATGAGTTATCCTAAAGCCTTGGGCAGAGCAATAGGATTTGCATTACATAATTACTTTGAAAGTGAATCAAAAACCACAGGAAGCTCGACGATCTCCCAGTTGCCAAGCTCTTCATTTGGAGGACAAGGGTAAACCAGATTAATATCTTCAGTATCATGATCATCTTCAGCAGCAGCCACTTGATCTGTATATATAAACCCCGCACGTCGGAAGCTTTGCCGAATATCACAGATGGGAACTCCCTCAGCCTTTGGCTCCCGATTTTCCAAGCGAGCCAGCCTCTTCTCTTTTTTATCTCCTGTGATTCTCCTCTTATCAGCCTTGGATGGTTTGTATCCCAACCCAAACTTGTCTTTATTTTCCCATAGCTTCAGCAATTTTCCAAGTTTTTTCCAGAGTCCTCCTTCAAGCATAACTTTAGCACTCATCATAGATGCCCCAGATAACTGTGGTTTAATAATTGGGGTCCCTTCACCCACAAAGGTAGCATTAGCAATCTCAAGTGCTTGGAAGGAGGTTTCAAGTGCCTCTTCCGCCGCTTCAATGTAGCGAGTTGATGACGGTTGACTCACCAATAAATCTTCTTCTGCTAAAATAATAACCAACTTATTATCCACAATGAACTTCAACTTCTGATGTAATGTGGAAGGCATAGCTCCAGCAGGATGAATCCATGGTCTTCCTAGGAGGCAACTATAAGCTGGTGTGATATCCATCACTTGGAAAACCACTTCAAACGTATAGGGGCCAATTTGAATTGGCAACTCAATCTCCCCAATGACTTCTCTTCTCGATCCATCGAAAGCTCTCACTATCATGGTGCTAGGCTTCATGTATGACCCATCAATAGGCAATTTCATGAGAGTCGACTTAGGCATGATGTTCAAAGAAGAACCATTATCAATGAGCACTCTAGCAAGGATATAATCCTGGCATTTTACAGAAATGTGTAGTGCTTTATTATGCCCCATTCCCTCAGCTGGTATTTCTTCATCAGTAAAAGTAAGGTGATTATTGGCAGTAATGTTACCAATAATACCATCAAACTGGTTGACTGTGATATCTTGAGTGACATGAGCTTCATTCAATACTTTCATCAATGCCTTCCTATGTGGTTCAGAGTTCAACAATAAAGACAAGACAGATATCTTTGCAGGTGTATGATTCAACTGATCCACCACTTTGTACTCACTCTGCATGATAAACCTCAGAAATTCACCTGCCTCATCATCAGACACTGTCTTCTTATATTCCTCTTTTTTTCTCGCTTTATTCATCAAGGTCCCATCTACTTCCTTCTCCTTCCCTTTGTCTTTTCTAAGCTCTTCCGGGGTATAAATTCGACCGCTTCGGGTCATCCCTCCTGGCCCAGAAATATTGGTAACGGATGAAGTTCCCGATTTCAATTGATCTTCTTTAGAATTTCCCACATGGATTTTCACATCATACCTCCATGGCACTGCCTTAGTATCTTTATAAGGGAAAGAAGTTGGCACTTGAATAGTAATCGGCTTTGGTGCACCAGGAATTTCCATCGAGGATTTCTTGGTATAACGAATTTCCAATGGTTTTGGAACAAGAGTTGGCATACCAGAAACTTCATTCTTGGTACTTTTAGTATAATGAATTTCCAATGGCCTTGGAAAAGGGGTTAGCACACAAGACCCTTCAGTTGAGGCATTCTTGGTATAATGAATTTCCAATGGCTTTGGAAAAGAAGTATTCTTCTCATCGTCCGACTGAAGTGTTAACACATCCTCGCCACTCTTCGTACAACCTATCTGGACCAAGTGCATCTCCATCAAATTTTGCAGAACTTGCCTGAATTCATCGCACTCTTCTGTGGTGTGTTCGGAACTTGGATGAAAGCCACATGTTTCTTCCTCCTTATAGCTCATTTCAATCATACCCAACCTATAAAGCTGTGCGAAGATGATCCTCATGGGGGTTCTGATCTCTTCCACCTTCCTCACCAAATGTTGGTCTACCAGTCCTTCAATTGCATTGACAGATGAACTCTCATGGCCAGGCAAAGGGTTTTTGCTAACATTGGGACTATCTTCCGTGAAACTCAACCATTTGGCATTAATCAAACCTTGCACTTTGAACTTCAAGCCTTTGCAATTTTCAGTTGAATGTCCCACTGCCCCTGCATGGTACTCACATTTAGCATTCGGGTCATATCCCTTTGGGAAAGGAGGTTCAAGGGGTTTCATTGGAATGGGGGAAATCAATTTATTGCGGAGAAGGTCATGAAACAACTCCGTATATGACATGGGAATGGGGTCAAATTGAACTGGTTTCCTTTCTTGGTTGTTTGGTGGTCTTTGTTGATTGGGTTGGGAAGCTGCAATAGGTGGCCTTTGTGATTGGTTAGGTTGAGAGTATTGAATTTGAGAAGTTGTGGAAGTGTGTGGGTATGTCATATAAGGGACTTGGATTGGTTGCTGGAAATTGGCATGAAAGTGGTGGGGTTTTCCTTGGGTATATCCTCCTTGACCCGACATAACAGCGTGAGTTTCACCTTCCTTTTTCTTTGTAAACCCCATGGGGGGTTTCTTTGCATTAGTTGATCCGGTAGAATTATAAGCAATCTTTCCACTCCTCATTCCACCTTCAACTCTTTCACCAATGATGACCATATCCGAAAAGTTTGACGACACACTCCCAATCATCCTATCATAGAAGGGTGACTGAAGAGTGTCTATGAACATGGCAACCATTTCCTTTTCAGACAGGGGTGGTTCTACTTGTGCTGCCAATCCCCTCCATCTTTGGGCATACTCCTTGAACGTCTCATTGTCCCTTTTCACCATATTTTGTAATTGCATTCTGTCGGGTGCCATATCAATATTGTACTTGTACTGCTTTAGGAAAGCATCTGCCAAATCCTTCCAACAGCGAACATGAGTGCGGTCAAGGTGTGTATACCAACTCGAGGCTGCCCCGGTCAGACTATCCTGGAAAAAGTGAATCAGAAGTTTTTCATCATGTGCATATGCTACCATTTTCCTGCAATACATGGTCAAGTGACTTTGTGGACATGTAGTCCCCTTATACTTATCAAAGTCTGGCACTTTAAACTTGGCTGGTATGACCACATTTGGAACAAGACAGAGATCTGAAGCATCACCAAGACCATAATAACCTCCTCCTTCCACAGCCCTCAATCTCTCCTCAAGAATTTGCAACTTTGCTTTAGATTGAGGATTTTCAGCTGAGAAATTATGCATGGTATTTGCATAAGGATGCATTGGCAAAATAAAAGGGTATGGATTTGGTGAGTTTCCTTGGGCATTATGGTGAAGAACTTGTGGTTGGGTAGGATTTTGGGAATTGGTGCCTTGGGGCGGATTATAACCAGGTGGAAGGCCATGTGTCATGAAAACAGGAGATGGAATTTGAACCTGTGGGGTTTCAGTGCTTGCATCAGGGCCCGGTGGTTGGGTTGAATTCTGCGTAGCAGCAACAGGGGTTTGGAGATTATTCTCTGAAGAGTTGGTGGCGAATGGTGGTGTGTAGCCAAACGGAAGACCGTAAAGTAGGAACTGTGGTGTTTGGGTGTCTTGAGGGTTGGTGCTTGGTGGTTGTGTGGGACCCTGTTGGTACATTGGAACCAACATTCCTTGAGAATTAAGACCATAATGCGGAGGCGCCAGACTGAAACCAGGCGGATGAGAAGGCGTGGCTTGTTGATCTTCGTTCACTGCTGAGGAGGCCCCATCTATGTTCTTGTTCTTTTCAAGAGACTGGAGCATTTCTAGAACCTTGGACATCTGCTCCTTCAGTTGGGTGACATCATCTTTCAGCTCTAGTTCAGCCATGATCCTTGATTGAGAGCGTGTCTGAACCAGTTTGTTTATTTTTTCAAGATAATAAAAGTGATATGAGTATGCAAAGAGAAAATGAATGAATGAATGAATGAATGAATGAATGAATGAAGATGCAATATTTTTTATTTTTATTAAGATGTGGGAATGCTAGAGAATCACAGTGTCTGCCCAGGTGTGGGTAATTCTAAAACACTAAAACATATGGAATCAAGCAACAAAACTTTTATTAATTATCAAAATCAAGTACACTGTATCCAGACTTTTACACGGCCTTCTAGTACAGCCCTTTGTTTCATCTTTTCTATCAACTCCTTGCAATATTCAATAAATTCAGAAATTTCAACTGATGGAGAAAACGGACTCATCATCCCTTCAGCCCTCCTTAATAATCTTGGCACATCCTCAATTGCTTGGTTGGTTAACCATGCTAACTTTGTATAACGATCCTTCCAAAACATGCTTTCATTATTGAGCCCTTTGATGATCCTCGCATGATCTTCCACATGATTATCCAACTCTGTGAATCGGTTTCTCCAATACATTCCTTCGTTCTTGAGCTCATTGATGATATTATCTTGATCTCTTATGTGAGCTTTCAACTTACATACATCTCCTTGTTCCTTCTTCAGTCCCTTTTGATACACGGTCGCTATTTGCTCCACTTCTTCCCGATGTTGCCTTTCATTGTTGACCCTATTCTCATACTCAGCTACCACATTTTCTAACTGTTGTTTCAAATCCCCGAGTTGCCTTTGCACACTCATCTCAGTCATCTTGGATTTCTTGTACAATTCTTTCAACTGTGTGGCATAATCCAAAGCTTTATCTCTTTCTTTTCCACGCAGCTCTAACTCCTTATTTGCAGCCCTCAAGCAATCTTGTGTCTTGAACTTGCATTCTTCTTCAACTCTTGCTCTTTTATTGGTCTTCTCAAGACTTTGTCCTTTTTGGATGCTTTCTAGTTGCAAGGCCTTGTTTTCTCGAAGAGCTTCTTCTAACTTCTCTTCCAGTCTTTTCTTCTCTTCTTCTGACTTGAGCAATGCTGCTTTAAGGTTCTCTACCTCTTCGATGCTAATTGGAGGTGTCTCATCAACAATTTCCTTGGCAGCTGGAATTGAGCCTTGAAAAGGTAACCCGACTTTCTGAACCCTATCCCTTAGCCATTGACGATAACTCTCTTTTGCATCACAACTCCTTTTCCCAAGCTCTTTACTTTTTCGAATGACACGATCCCAGGCTTGGCGGATTCTTCTAAGCATTTCAGTGTCCTTCATATCCTTCTCATAAAGAACAAAAGGAACTATCATTTATTCAGTTGGTGGGTCTTTCATATGATAACCAAGTTGCCTTAAAACCAAAGAGGGATTATAATTAATGCACCCTCTTGTTCCCATGAGTGGTACATTAGGAAAATTCCAACATTGATAGATCACCTCCTGTACCTCCTGCCACTGTGGGTACCATCGAACTGTCTTTTCATTAAGATCAACAAGATTTTGAGCCCATTCGTGATTATTCTTAACATTCACATCACACATCTTGAAATCTCCAATCGGACATGACACATTGCATTTATTACTAAATATGTGAGTGACGAGCCAAACATAAATTGTAGGCAAGCAACATAATATCCTTCCTCTCTTTTCATGACAATGATTAAAGGTACAATATGTGTCTGCAAGTACAGCTGTTACCGGACTTTCTCCTTTATCCCGTAGGGCCAGGAAAACATCAATTGCTGCAAAATCTATATACTCATCAATATGTGGGAATATAACAATCCCATAGATAGTCAGAGCCAACACATCTATGAACGAAGTCCAATCCTCAATTTTTGCTAGATATTTCATTCTTTCTTCCAAATACTTCTGTGTAAATCCTTCAAAGCCATTTCGGTTTCGCTTCTTGTCTTGCAACTCCTTCACCTGAACTTTCAAAACTCCAGCAATTGTCTGCAAGGATGGATAATGTCTCAAGTATTGGTAAGGCTTGATATTTTCCAATGGATATCCCAAGATTTGTGCAAATTCCTCCAATGTAGGGGCCATTTGGAAATCTTGAAAAGTGAAGCACCTCATGGGAGGATCATAGAATTGAATCAACGCAGTAATAGCCTCCACTTGCACATCCACCTCTAGCAACGCAAGAATCTTTCCATACTTTCTGTCAAAGGTGAGACGTTGGATTTTTGTCATCATGCCAGCACAAGCTTTTAGACTCTCAACCTCAGGCTTCTTTATTTTTGGATGTATGAGCTTCTTCATCATGATTGGGGTTGTCTCACTGCTTGATCCCATATTATCTCAATGAAACTACTCACAACGAGCTTTGAACACCCACGATTCTCTGACATACCCAAATGAAATGAGAAAGAGTGACTTTACAAAATTATCATTTTTTTTTTTTTGTTTGTTTTTGAAATATGAATTCAAATGCATGATGATGCACCATGTCCATTGCAATACAAGAAGAAATTATCATGCTAGATTTTTTTTGAAGCCTTGTATCGTGTGAAATCTCTCTTAGGTGGCTCTATAATCTCGCTGACCTTGGTCTCTAGAGCTAAAGTCTCTTTCAGAATAACCACAACGATAGGTAAACTACCAGGTGTGGAACATCCATGAAAGAGCACACTCTAGATGAGATTCTCGTGATAACCAGACAGGAAGTAGATCCAAAATGGTTACCACTAACAACCTCCTCTCATCCTATGCTTCACACAGGCCCGGGTATAGGGTCCCACTCATAAGTGTGCAAAAGTGTAAGTGTAGTGTGTGAACCAAGCATCATAATAAATAATTTACAACTTGCACATATAAGCAAAAAGCAAAGTGGGTGAAATACATAAAGAAGAAGAAAAACAATTTTGCACAAATAACTAGGTTAGGTTTGACTCTCTTTAAAGAATTCCCCAGTGGAGTCGCCATCTGTCGCAACCACATCGCGATTGGAGCGGCGAACAAAAATTAATTAATTTGTAAAAATGGAGTCGCCACCAAAGTTTATTTATTTAGGGAAACATTGGAAAAACCC
Source organism: Echinosophora koreensis (assembly GCA_035048595.1). NCBI lineage: Eukaryota > Viridiplantae > Streptophyta > Magnoliopsida > Fabales > Fabaceae > Echinosophora > Echinosophora koreensis. The sequence goes on along the minus strand of JAPCYP010000025.1, from coordinate 981,055 downwards.
CTTTTTAATTGAATAGTCTTCGAAAACAGATTTAGGGTTCGGGAGTCAATTATGCATAGGGAAGGTATTAGCACCCTACGACATCCATTGAAAAATGGTTACCTCTAGTTAATTGTGCAAAATTATGTTAACTTCAAAAATATTCATTTCACCCTTTTTATTAAAACAATAATTTAAAATATAATTACAAACAATAAATAAACCATAAAAGATTTTATTTTATTATTTTTCAAGAGAAGAAAATGAATATTGATGAGAAATTAAAAAGGATTTTATGAAAATTTATTTTTGGGCTTGACAGGATTAAATCCTGCTCCTACGTATCCCTGGGTGCAATAGGGAATTCAAAGCTACGTAGTTCTTTCAAAAAAATATATGTTGGTTTGGTTGATTTTAATTATTTTTTATTTTCAGAAATTTAGGCTATCACGACAACCAGACAGGAAGAAGATCCAAAATGGTCATCCTAACGACCTGTTTTAATTGTTTTTTAAATTTAATTGCGATAACCAAATAGGAAGAAGATCCAAAGTGGCTACCATTAAAACTTATATTTTAATTTTTAGAATGCAAGATGCCTTCGATAATCAAATAGGAAGCAGATCCAAAGTGACTATCGTTGACAATTTAATTTTATCTTAAAAAGGAATTGCCCACGATAACCAAATAGGAAGATGATCCAAAGTGGTAACCGTTAGCAACTTAATTTTAATTTTTAGAAAACGAGATGCCTTCGATAATCAAATAGGAAGCAGATCCAAAGTGACTATCGTTGACAATTTAATTCTTACTTTTTGGAAATTAAAAGATGCTCACGGTAACCAAACAGGAAGAAGATCCAAAGTGGCTACCCTAACAACATAATTTTAGGTTTAAGAAATTAAAAGGTGCTCATGATAATCAAACAGGAATAAGATCCATAGTGACTATCACTAACAACCTATTTTTATATTTTAAAGACTTAGGATCACCAAATTGTCACAACTCAGGTGTCCTAAAAAACATGTATAAGGATTAACAAGATGTCACATCTCAGCTAACCCTTTTATAATATTCTATGTAATTTGATAAAAATATATTTAAATTAATTTGATATATTGTTATGAAGAAGTATTTCTATTTTAAGAAACAAGTATATTTGTAACAAGGTTATTCAAGTATTTCACCAAATCATTACGTGTATTTACCCTTTGTTTTTTTGTTCAAATCAATATATATATATGTGAATTAGAATACAATCACCATCTAAACCAAGAAACGGACGAAAGAACAGAAGGCAAAAAAATAATTACATGCACATGGACATTAGTGGGGTTAAGCCCAAATAAACAATAACAAGAAATAAAGAAAAAAAAAATTTAAGAAAAAGGGTAGGGGCTATTAAGCCCCTGATTCCCAAAATATGAAACTGCTGCACGAAGCAGCTCAGAAAAAAAAAACGCTGCACAGCAGCAAAAGAATGAAAGAGGGGCGGCTCACTCAAGGGCGATGGTATGACTGTACGAGGACAACAGCGCTACGCAGAGCAGTGCGTGGAGGACAGCACGGCGGAGCAGGACTGCTGTAGGTGGTGGTCAGAGGAGCGGCAGGATTATAGGCGGCACGGTGACAGTTTCTGGTTGCGCTTGGTTGTGCAGCAATGGCGAGACGAACAGCGGACGGAGCAGCGGCTAGAGATGCGGTGAGTTTGTGGGTAACGGACACAGTGGTGACTTTAGGAGACAAGATGTTACTTGTGTGGCGGCATGAGTGAGTGAGGGAAAATGAGAGTATTGGGAAAACGATCAGTGCATGATGAAAGATCAGTGGTGAAGAAATCAGAATATTATCCTTATCCCTCCAAGAAGAACACCCCCCCTTCCGTTGTTCCAGCATCCCTTTATACTGATAAAACCTTTTGAACTCATACCTCAGTTACAAGACTCTCCAATTCAGAAATTACATACTGACAATGATTCCTTTTCAGTTACATTTTGATAATGGAAAAAAAAATCAATGATAAGTAAAAGCATTTGAATGCCATATGTTACACAACTCAACCATTTATGCTCATTTATTTTTTTTTATTTTTTTATTTTTATTTTATTATATTATGTAAAAGGGAGGACAAAATATGGTGTTCACACATATAAGCCCAAATATTGGCCTGAAGGATTATCAACTTGTGTATCTCTTCCCTTACACTTTCTAATCAGTTTTCAAGGTAACAGTTTGTTCATAAACATTTATTTGCGATATTTTATTAAATGAATTAGTAGTTCCATCTAATGAACAACTACAGACTCATTATGTAGGGTCACCCATCTAATGAGAAGGTACAAGGTTAGTGCCTCATTAGGTAAGGCTACCCATCTAATGAAAAACTACAAAATAAGTAGCCTCATTAGGATTTTGTTATTAAATGAAATTGTGGACCCATTTAATGATTGACACATTTACATGCGTACAAATTTATATGATTAAAAATTTGCATGCTACAAGACACATTTAACACCTAAAATAGTACACAAATTTTTGGTATGCTTAGACTAATTAATTGTAATCTGTCAGGTGATCGAAAGAAGAAAGAATGATTATTACACCCAACTTCGAAAATACTACCAAGTTACCCATTGACATCATCAAAAATGTTTCGTTGGTCATTATCTTTCATTGTGGTCTTGCCCATAGAGGATGGCACCGTAGCTTCTATTTTTCCATGCTTAGCTACTTGGCTTGATGTTGCTTCCATATTATTGTTGAGCAAAGAATTTTATTCTATTTTGAAGTATTCTGTTCCATTTGAATAACCTCCATCATTGCACATGGCCAGAAGACTATTCGCAGCTTCTTCTTCCCCTTCATGGCTAAGCTCTTTTATCAATAAAGCCAAAGATGCTTCTTCTTCTTCATCATTAGCTTGGTGTGTATGATAAGGTGTATGCATGTAGCTATAGTTGTATGTTCCATGTGTTTGTAGCATGTCAATGCTTGATGAGGGATTAGGTTCTTCTGGGTTTTGCTCCATTTTTGTCAACACATACTGCTTAGAATAGATAATGAGTCTTTTGTACACGAACCAAGATAATAGTAAAAAGCTTACTGAGTTCCAGTGTTTCTTAGAAAATTCTAAGAGCATAATGTCTTGTCTAGTGTCTACAACAAAAAGAGAATGATTTTACCAAATTGTGTAACAAGGTAGTAAAACTAACCAGATTTTTAAATTCGTCCTCATAAAGGGTTACAGAATCTCCCATTCGTAGTTCATAATGGTTAACAAAATCCACTGGTACATTGAGAAAAACAAGTGGTTATGAAGCCAAAATCATGCAAACTGAAGTGATAATTAACGACAAATAAGAAGATGGGTTTTACCTGTATTTTCGAGAATATACATTCTACTTTTGTTATTAGACCAGTACCTAGAAAATTAACAGCCAACACTCAGCATCTTAGAATACTACAAGAATATATCTAACAAAGAAAAATGCATAAACTATAGAAGATTCATTTACTTACTTGTATTTCAATCTCCATTGCATGTTAGAATATACATCCTTAAGTAGAACATTTATTCCTTCCTTGTCCCGTAGGGCCGGAAGCATTAACTCAGCATCCCTCTATCATAATATGTAACGACTTTGTTATAAGCATATTATGTATTACTTTTTAACAAGTACAAGGTAAAAGTGAACATATTTAATATAAACTGATTTTGAAAAATATTCATTACAACAATGATGATATTTTTTATTTTTTTTGCATAGTAGTGGGACAGAATTGATTATGATTGAAAAGTGAACCATTCCTTTACTTTTATTTTGTGATAAAATCGTTATGTCGAGAAGGAATTAATTCTTCGACAGCCTGGATTGCAAAGTAAGTCATGGTTAACGTATGAGCATATCAAATTAAAGGGCCACCTTCACTCCAATATTTCTTGTTTTCTTGGAAGAAAAAAATGGTGGGAACAAAAATCCAAAACAGGCAAATAGAGTTAACAGTTCAAAGTAACAAATGTGCTTCTAGAGCACACTCATTGATGAAGGAAAAAAACTTCACCTTTGGGAGAACAATACGGCCAAGGGAGTCAACGTCACTGTTTTTTAACTTCTTTGTCAAAATTTCTCTGAGCATCTATTATCAAACATTAAAAAAAAACAATCAAAGACTTAAATCAAAATGACAAAATTTAATGTCAAGTATAGGAAAAACTATAGGGACTGTTAACGAAATAAAGTGCTGTAAATAGCAAAGTAACAATTTTATTTTAATCTACAAAATATTGGCATTGCCAGAAATCACGATAGAATCCAACCAAAATGTAGAAACCGTTATAGCACATTACTATTTATGGGAAGTGTACGAACAAAATTCACTCCAAATATCATTTCTCTTAACGGAAAATGCAACTAACAATATAAAATTAATGGAAAGGACCAATTAAAAATTCCAAATATGGTTATTGTAAAAATTTATTCATCCTTCGTAATTAATTTTATAACTTTGTAATGTTAGTTTTTTTCATTAAATTTCCTAAAATTGATATCAAGAAAGACAATCACCTTCCCATCTAGAGCGCAGAAAACATGAGTGTTTCTGTTTTGGGTGTCTGTGACTTGCATATTTGACTCTCCTTTAGTAACAGGATATTGTCCACTTATTGTCCCCTCTGAAATTGAAGGGCCTCCAGCTACAAAACTTCTACCCTTTTGTCTTGCTTGTTTCCTTTTGTCCCTAGCAATCTTACTCATCCTTGCATCCTCCACCTTCCTATCTTTTTCCCTTGTCTGGAACAAACTTTGAGGCTGATGATTGGGCATTCTAACACCGCTTTGCCCACTTGAAAAAGAATATGTAGGATAACCACCAAGTGGCTGACTCATGTGCATATTTGGGAACTCCGAGTTTTGGTTATATGGTGGTACATAATAAGGTGGTGGAACGCAGAACTGTGGGGGAGATAGACTTGTAGGAAAGCCAAGTGGTTCGTTGTTATCGAGAAAGAGAACATTTTGGGGATGACCTATGTTTTGTAGTGAATGGTTCAAGTTTGAGGAGGTTGAAGATGATGAGGTAGTGATGGTTGTGGTGGTTGTTGGGTTGCAAAAAGGTGTAGAAAACATATCCATTGTGGGAAAGAAGCAGGGTTTGAGGTTTTGTTATGGAGTGAAGTGAGAGTGATGTATATGAAGGTGGTGTGAGAAGGATATTTGACGCATTGGAACAAGCACAAATGTAGGGAAAGTAAGACAAACGTGTCAAAAGAAATAGATGGGCGGTGAAAAGAGTGAGAGTGAGTGTGTGAGAGAGGGGAATGAACAAATCGAGAGGGAAAGAGAAGAGTATGAGAGTGGACCGGGGTGGGGTGGGTGACAGGTGGATGGAGGATTGTTGCAGAGGGTTGTTTCATTGGGATACACAACTGAATTGTAAAGTAATGCAATCAAAATAAAAAACACAAACTCGTGAAGTTTCAAAATAAAAAAATCAAAATCTCCTAGAGGAAGATATAGAAGAAAACAAGAATGAAAGATCATTCATGGTTATCCATTGCAGTTGAAGTGAGCGTTATCGTATGAGAAAGTTGTCACTAGATTCCCCTGCAACGGATATCTGGAAGGTGCCAGCTGATTATTGTCTTTATCTAAGGGCATAAGAGAAATCTAGAACATAGACTATGTGTGCCCCATGTGTTTGTATGATACCCAACACAACAACACCGGAAATTCAGCTAAGGAGAGAGGATGAGAGGAAAAGGAATGGTGGCAAGTTGGAAAGAGAGTTGAAAATTGTTGAGTTTTTGCCATGACATTGTAGGATGTGAGTTTTCATGTATGTTTGCAAGACTAGGAAAAGATGGTGTTTTAGGAGGGAAACTTGAAAATGAGGCCATCCTACCCATGTTAGTACAAAAAAAAAATGAGGGACAAGTCAAAGATTATCTGAGATAAAACCTATGTATTGCACGAAAAAAATTTCAAATTTTTGAGTATTTTGTTTTAATCATGACCATTTATGATTGGATCTAATGGCTATGATTTGCTCCTCTTACTCTCACATAAATAAAGCCCTATCACTTGATATGTTCCATATATATATATATATAGAGAGAGAGAGAGAGGTTCTATTGATATCAAGTATCAAACAATATTACTGTTATACCAAATTTATCCATTGATTTATTTTTATCTATTGACTTAAGCTTATCATTTTTTTTAAGACAAAGAAGAATTAAAAGCAACTTTAATAGCAACTTGCCCCCATAAGGAGGAGGACCTAGGGAACCCGAGTTCGAATCCTTGTGGAGTCACTCTCATTGGGAGTCTGAGAACTAAGAGGAAAAACTTTGCTCAACCAGCAGAACCAAAGATTAGTCCCATAGCGGGGCCGAAGGGCCTAAGCTGTGGGATTCTTTGGTGGACCTACTCGGCTCAAAGGGCTAATTAGATTGGTTCCGAACAAAAAAAAAACTTTAATAAGGAGGTAAAAATAGAATATAATTAATTGAAAAATAAACACTTGACTTTCCATTAAATTTATAACATTTATTTAATAAATATTTATATGAATTCAAAAGTCTTTATTATTGGATAATATTTTACAAGATCCATTGACACTTTAATAAAAGGAATATAGTGTACTTTATCGTAAAAAATTTATATCCATATTAATATTTATTTATAATAAATATTAACCTACAGATTTTTAGAGTAAAAATATAATTCTCAGAATTACAATTTTTTTGACAAATAATTTAATTAGATAAAATACATATGTTTTCAAATAACTATCTTTCATTAACATGTTATTATGTATTTCATCGTATAATTATTTTAATAACGATATAAAAACATATTATAGAAAAAACTAAAGAAATAATAAATATTGATAAATTAAGATATAAATATTTAGTATAATGAATATTTATGACATATCAATTCATCTAAATATTTAATATATTTAATTCGTTGATATTTATTGTTTATTTAATTGCTTTTGTAGTCTTTTTCTCTCTTTATTAAAATAATTATAAGACAAATATATATTATTAATTCTTTATGTATTCGTTGAATCTATTAATAATATATATATATATAGGGACGGACCTACTAAGGGTGATATGGGGGCATTTGCCCCCACTAAGCAATTTTTTTTTACATTAATATGTTTAGTAAATTTTATTTTGTCCCCATAAAAATTTAGATGTTGTCCTCATATATCAAATTATCACCAATTTTTTAGAGAAAGTGAAAATTATTTTTATAATTTCTCATATTTTGCTAAGTAAATTGCTTCTTATTTCTCATTTACAGATATAGGTTTTCACATTGAAATGGAGTCACATTATATCTTGTGTATTTTATATTATTTTTTATAGCTTGTGTTTATTTATTATATTTTTATATGATAAAATTATTTATAAACAAATTTTTGCCCCCACTAACAAAAAATTCTGGGTCCGTCACTATTATATATATATATATATATAGGACATATATAGTGAGAATGGTTTTTTTATGTGAGAGTGAGAGGGATTGATTTTAGCCATTGGATAAAAATTAAAGACTAGGATTAAAAAAAGGCCCTCTTACTTGATATGTGCCCTCTCACGAAAAAGTCATGTGACTTTTTTAAGTTGGCATGTGACTTTTTAATCTTTTAACTAACTTTTACTCCTGACTATTCATGATTGGATCCAATGGCTATGATTTGCTTATCTCACTCTCACATAAATAAGGCCCTCTCACTTAATATGTTTCCATATATATATATATATATATTGGAATTTTTAAATAAGAACTTAATGCTCATCGTATAATAAATTTAATAAAGATATAAAAAAAAATTACAAAGGTAATTCGGTAAACAATAACTTTGATGAACCGAGCATATAACATATTTATCAAATGTTTATATTTATTATAAATTAAAATAAAAAAGGTAAATAATGTCAAGTATTTAATAAACATTTTATATTTTGATTGATCAGTATTTATTATTCAATTCATTATATTTGTAATAGTTTTTTTGCAATGTTATTAAACTCGGATCGGACTGACTGTATCAGACCGCTTAAGCAACTGAACCAGAGCTGACGTCACTAAACCGCGATTGAACCTGCTTGACTCGGCTGGCTAGGTTGGTTGAACCGGGAACCAGACTAGGCTAGTCCATCACGCCCTCCAGTCACGCGCCTGACACTTGAAATTTCGCTGTCGGTCCCACACATGCTCCACTCAAGCACACTGCGAAAATTCCATTTAGCACAAAACGACATCAAGGGGGAATCGAGCTTTGGAAAATATATTATATATACATAACGTATAATAAATTATAAATTTGATATAAACTGGTTCATCCGGTTCAACCAATGACACACTGATTCGACCACTGATCCATTGATCCAATGCCTCAACCGAGTCGATGACCGGTCCGATTTTAATAACACCGGTTTTTTGTTTGTTTATTAAAATAAGTATATGATAAAATATATATTAAATTAATTCTTTACATATTGATGAAAGATAGGTATTAGAAAGATTTATTGACCACAAAATTAGTATCTTGAGAATTAAATTTTACCTAAAATTGTTGTTGCTCAATATATATATATATATATATATATATATATATATATATATATATATATATTTAATATAAATTTAGAATTATAAATTATCTAATAATGGTTATGGTACGTTATAAATATTTATTGAATAAATATCATATTTTTAATGAAAATCAATATATTTAGTATCTTTTTTTTATTAAATAAATCATTTTTTATTTCCTTTTAAATTTATTTTTAATTATTCTCTCTCTTCAATAAAAATGATAACTGATATTAAGCTATTAGATTAGATTAAAATCAATGGATAAAATTTGGTATAATAGTAAAGTTTGACTTAGGGTGTCAATGGATCTCCTCTCATATATGAGTGTGTGGATTTAGAATAACTCTTTTATAATTACTCTTGGAGTAACTTGATTCACACATATGTGTACTTTCTTTGCGAGGATTAATTCTTATGTTGGAAAATTGATTAGAAATAAAATATTGGTGTAAGGCAAAATTATTGAAAGTGTCTTAAATTTTATTTTGATCTAATTAGTTTTTGGTCTTTATAATTTATAAGAATTTTTAATTTGGCACTTAGACTTCCATTTTGAAAATGAGTCTTTATAATTGTAAAAGTAATTGTAAAAGTTTTTAATTATATTTCTCTATGTTACTCCTAAGCATAACATTGTAACCTACGTTTGCTTGGCAAATATTTGAGTGATGTGAAACGTAGTTATACTCTATGTCAAATGTCAAAAGTATACTAATCTATGTTACATTTATCACCCAAATCCACCTATCTAAGACCTAAAAGCTATGAATGGTGAAGCGTCCATGTGAGTCAACACAATTGACAATGGCTCAAAAATCAACCTGTCAAAACATGTGTCCGTAGACGTTATTATTAGGAAATATGGCATCCATTGAAGGAGAAGAGAAATTAAGAGGATCTGAATACGCTATATTAACTAACTATTTCTAATAGCCCCCGCAAGCTCGAAGTGCTCCTTAGCAAACCCAGCTTGGGATGAACAACACAATAAGAGTGAAAAGGAAAGATCAATCATCAATGAAAATTACAAAAGTATAAACCGTAATTACATCGACTAATCAAAAAAAAATCTAGCAATGATATAATTACATTGACTAATCAAGAAAGAATCTAGTAATGATATACGTAACGGCCAAAGTTCGTAGATCTGAGAAGTCTTTGACCTTCTTTTGGGCCTCTTAGAACTTCTTCCGTCATCTCCACGACTCTCGTTCCAAAAACAAATGAATTTGTTTTTTAAGGTAAGGTGACCCTATGTCACCATAATTTATTGAAAAAAAAAAAGAAAAACAAAAGAAAATAAAAGCATGGGTGGTGGTGGGGAGGGGGGGGGGTGTTGGGTTTTCTTGAGATAATCCTTTTAAAATCATATCTCAAGGCGGAAGAAAACCATTGCCATGGATCGCGTATTACAAACATAAATCACAGAAAGACTATTGTGTTTACCTCTTGAAGCGTGCTTTCCTTTTTGGATCACTAGTACCACGAAGGGGCGGCACCTCTACTCAGTCCACGCGAGCAAATGAGCGTCGGAGCTATGCGTCGTGTGCTAGCTGACGGCTACGGGGAGGCACAGTTAGCCAGACCAGGTTAGAGGGGAGAGCACTTACCTTTTATAAGTTGGCAGCTCCCTTTAACCTAATTGCTTACCCTATTGGGCTTTGTACACTACAAGCCCAATTGTCCTTTAAATCAATTAAATCATATTTAATTAATTTAACTGCTCCGCATTTGCTCTATGCGTGTGACCCTATAGGCTCCCACTAAGTTGGCAATAATATTAATATTATAATAATATCAAATATTAATTATAATATTAAATATTATAAATAATGAGTGGCATCTAGCAATGCATCATTACTACCCAATTAGCGAGAGTATCGGTGATCCGATTTTAGCCTTACCGCGACCAAAATTTACCGTGTAGTAAATGTCCCTTCGTCCATATGTCTTAATTGAACACAAGGCATAAGAGTGTCATCCTTGTTAAGTTCAATTGTTTGTTCCTCGATCCCCAAGTAGACGTGTAATCACAAATGGGCCCAATATCACATATTGGCCCACTTCCGCGTGGCCACGCATATTTCACGTCTCACTCTATCGAGGGGCCCAAGACATTACCCCTGTTATGTAGGAGGGACGAATCCTGTCTACATCGCTCACACTCCTCAACATGATTTATTGCAGGCCCAATAACTACCTTTATGATCACCCTGTTACGCATGACGTTTGATAGCATTAAAGCCTACAACTCCTCATGTAGGAATCGTAGTGACTTCAAGTCGAAGGACTACTTCACTATGGTCGCCATGAGAATACTTATGACACTTACATAACTATTATGAAGTATTCTCATAGTGGGTCATCCGGTATAAATATTACTCCTAATATTTATACATGTGTGCCGACTTGATATCACATATCCATGACCCGTGAGATGTGGTCATCAGTCTACTCACACAATAGTCTCTATGTATTATTGTCGTCCTAATTAACAATAATACTTGACTACGGATATTTAAGAATAGTGTTCTATTATTCAATGAGGTCTCATGATTAAGTCACGTACTTAATATCTCATTGAATGAACTGCCTATTCTAAGGACTTTATTATGCTATAAATTAATAACATAATAAATTAATGCCTTATTCATTTATCAAATATATGATCAAATTCATGATATAAATAATGATCTATTCAAAATAGATTGGCCACTAGGGCTTACACCAACAGGAGGGGCATAAACCAAAACCCATGCAAAATCAATCATTTAAACCTAAGATTAGGTTTTCTATTCCTCCCCAGGTTATATTTCTAAGACTTGGACAATACCACCGTGAAATCAGAATCAACTTCAGCAGCATTATCATTATTTAACTTCTTTACTGAGAGAGAGTTATTATCTAGGTCATCCTCATCCTTATTTCCCAAAAACTTGGCAAGTATTCTCATATAATGAGCAACATTAGGATGCATAGCGACTGAATTAGACTCAGGAGTCTGAAGATTCTTACCACTAACTGTTAAATCACAGATAGCTATGGAATGTTCGGGCGCCAGAGTATCCTTGACTGTAGAGTAAACATTAGTTGCAACAGAAGTTAAGATCTTCTCTATAGAGCCATTGACAGCATTGGTTGCAACAGAAGATAAGTCTGTGGAATGGAATTTGAGACATTATCAGGAGATAAACGTTCCTCATATATGGTCTCAACCGATTCATTGTCACTCAATTTTTCACCCGACGATGTATCAGTCTGCCCATTATCTTTAATTGGTTTTTGCTCTCGAACCTTAGGGACATTTTAACACCCCTTTTTTGTGTTAAGCCTCTAATGCTTATATGTGTGCTTTATGTCTTGCATGTTGTTAAAGTTTGACCTTAGGAATGTTGTGAGGGGCTAAGTGGGATTTTAAAGCTGAAAATCCCTTTCTAGTACATGAGCACAGCCATGCTCATGTCCAGCAAGCCCGTACTTAAAGCATGTGCTTTGTGGCTACTTGACCCACAAGCACGACCGTGCTCAGGGGGAGCACGGCCATGTCGGAAACGCATGTTTGTGACGTTGATCTTGCGAGCCCGCGCTTAGTTAAGCACACCTGTGCCCACGTTAAGCACGCCCGTGCTTAGTGGGAGCATAGTCGTGCTCGGGCCTGAAGTTTATAAATAAGAGAGTTATGTGAGGGTTGCGGTGAAAACCCTCATTTTGACACTTTTAACAATCCTAGTGTGATAAAAACCTCTCCCTTTTCCCTTCCCTTGAACCCTTTGAAAGTTTTTGGAGTTCTTAAGTCCGTTTGGAAGAGAAGTCACGCACGCCAGTGTCGATTAAGGTAACGTGGTCATCCTTTTGTTAATCTCCTATTCTTGTTTAATTGAATTTGATATAAATGTTTACCCTTTTATGTTGGCCAAGGCTTAAGGAACTAATCGAGCCGCTCGAGGGAACGGGAATAGTTTGCTTGTGTTGTTGTAGTTGGGATCTTCATACCAGGTTTGGGAAGAAGGGATAGTATGAACATGTAGACATTGGGGGTAGCGTAAAATGAAGGGTTAACCTATGCCTTGCTTGTTAATTGCGTAAATGTTTATCTTGCTATATGTTCAATTATGATTTATGTATGATTAACATGTCTGTTGTTAGTAATTGATTATGATGATGTTTATGCCATGGATGAATGATGATGATAATGTTGTCATGTTGTGAATGAGTGTTTGGTTGTTAAGGTTGTTAATGTAACGTTAATGTTAATAAGACATTAAAGAATGTTAATAAAGATGAATGGAATTAAGGGATGATATCACAATGTTCATAAGACTTGAATTATAATAATGAGAGGCAAGGTTATTGCTTAATGGTATAGTTAAGACCCTAGGATTGATTCATGAGTGTTTTAGGGACATTAATAAGGTAACAGGAATTAAAGGAATAATTCCCAATAATTATAAGACATGAAGATTAAACAAGAATAATGAGACTGATATTTGATGGCGAAGTTAAAGACCAATAAGATTGATCTTTGAATGCCCTAGGAAGCTTAGCAAGGGTTCCCAACCCTTTTTACCCAGAAATAGTACGGTCACGCTCCAGTAAACACGGCCGTGCTCAACTGACAGCACGACCATGCTGAACTTAAAGTCCAGCACGCCCGTGCTGGGGGCAGCACGACCGTGCTCCCCTAAACAAAACTGATGTTGATTTAGGAACAAGGGTGGTTCCAACCAGAATGTTCCCTATGATGTAATAAGACACCAATCGAAGTAAAGACAGATATACAACTTAAAGAAGATAATTAATCACAAATGTTAAGACGATAACGATGGGTTACCGTACGTTGTTATGCTTTGGTGTTTTTTTGGCCAAAGTAGCCTTGATGCTTATTGGTTGAGGTGTTGTTGTTGAACCTTGGTGCTTATTGGCCAAGGGGACCTTGATGCTTATTGGTCAAGGTGTTGATGATGATAAAACTTGGATGCTTATTGGCCCAAGTGGAGGTGGCGGTTGCTTGTTTGTTAATGTTGTTGCTTATGCATTCACGCATTGGAGTTGTTAGTGGGGGAAGTTCAACATAGAGGAGGTCATCCAAGAGTAAGGTGATCGAGCCGTCCGTGGTGATTCATCTGAGAGTTAGGTGAATCGTGGTCCCCCGTGGTGGCGCATCCTAGAGTACGGTGCATCGGCTATCCAAGGGGTTCACCTATGGTTTGGTGAACTGTCGGCGTTGGTGCTTATTGGCCAATGTGGATATGTAACTCCGACGTTGTCTTCCTGAGATAGTTTGGATCTAAGTGCATAATGGAGTAGTGGAGTTGCGCTGCATCTCATAGCATACTTTGTTTGAGATGATGTGAATGACATTGGTGTACTAGATGTTGTTATGTTTTATATATATATATATATATATTTGTGTGTGTGTGTGTGTGTGTGTGTGTGTGTGATGCATGTGTGACACCCTTCTACCCCATACGTTAATATAAAACATTTACTTACAAGAGGAACTATAAAAACATGCATTTATTTGATAAAATAAAAACTGGTAGAAAGATATCACATTGTAACATAACAAAGCGGAAATAACATAGTTTTAAAAAGATAAACATAAACGAAACAACTAATAAACATAACCCCACCTCGATGTCACATACAGAGCTGGTATAACCGTTCCGAAATTAAATCCACGGAATACAACAAAACCGGAAATAAACTAACAACTAAAAACAAAGCATCCTAACTAGAGTCGCGGCTCCTCAGAGTCACTCCTCCACTGGCTGCTCACCGTCCTCTGCATAAAGAGATACATGCAACAATAGAAACAGGAAACCAGGGAGTAAGAAATCATGTAAACACAACGGCATGGGAATAGGGAATAAGATGAACATACATCATATCAGGCATAGCAACAACATCATACAACATCATTTACATAATACAAGTCAACAGTCAATAGATGCTATGCGGTGCAACACTACTCCGCTACTCCATTATGCATGTGGATCCAATTATCTTAGGAAGTCAACTTCGAAGTTACATATCCACATTGGCCATAAAAGCACCAACACCGGCAGTTCACCAAATCATGGGTGATCCCCTTGGATAGCCGACGTATCATAACTGGATACGCCACCTCGGGGGTGCACGGCTCACCAAACCTTGGGTGAACCACCCGAGACTTGGGCCAGATCATCATAACTTGGACGACCTCCCCTATGTTGAACATCCCCCACTAATCAACTTCAATGTATGAATGCATGAGCAAACGTCACACAAGGCAACCACCTCCTTTGCTTCGACCAATAAGCACCCAAGACTTATCATCATCATCAACATCAACGTCTTGGCCAAAAAGCACCAAGGTTCAGCTCATCAACGCCTCGATCAAAAAGTATCGAGGGCACTTTGGCCAAAAAGCACCAAAGTGTAACAACGTGCGGTAACCCAACGGGTGCCGGCTTAACCAATTTATTATTCTTTATTATCTTAGTTACCCTTTGATTAAGTTATCTAACTCATCAATATTTGATTGGTGTTTTATCACATTATTGGGGGCATTTGGGGTGAAACACCCCTTAATTCCTTTAATCTCAGGTTCTAACCAGTAAGGGGAGCACGGGTGTGCTCACCCCAGCAGGGTCGTGCTGTCACTTAAGTGGAGCACGGCCGTGTTCACTGTCCTGCACGGCCGTACTCAATGTACAGCCTACCTTCCAGAATTTAACTGGGAGCACGGTCGTGCTCCCTGTTCAGCACGACCTTGCTCCTGGGCCAACCGTACTGTTCTGGGAAAAATCAATTATGTTCTTGGAGTTCTTGGCTCCCTAACGCTTTCAAATCATATCCTAGGGTCTAGTCAAGGACCATCAACCAATAGCTCACCTCTCATTTATATCAAATCCATATTTTATAACATTTTGGGGAATTAAGTCCTTTAATTCTCATGTTCATTAAGAATCCTAATTTAGCCAATTAGGGTCTTATTAACCGTTTCAACGTAACAACAACATCATCGCTCAAACAACAGCATATTCAGCCAACACATTCAACATAATCCATATCATAACAACAACGTTCATAACATAGGTATTCATACCAATTCAACTAAAACTCATGGCATAAGACGGTTTAATAGGCATACCACATCATGAACAACTCAACGATTATAACAGATAGGCATACCAATTAATCCAATTAAACATATAAACAATTAAATCATACAACCAGGCAGATCATGGCATTAACGACAGTTAAACGTAACAGTTATAACAACAATAAAATGGGGTTATGGGAACCCCTCATCTTACGCTACTCCCTAGCCTAGTGTACTCATTATTCTTCTCCCATACCTGGTATAAAGAATCTAGTAGCGATCACTCAAACAGTAACCCACGCGTTCCTCGAGTGGCTCAGTTAACTCTCCAAGCCTTGGTCAAACAAAATATTAACCAATTAGTTTCCCAAATCTAATAATAGAAAAAGGAAACTCTAAGAGGAAGGAACCGTTACCTATAGTGATCAACACTGACGAACTAGATGCTCCCAAGGGTCTCCACTGCTCCAATAATGGAAAATAGGGAAGGAAAGGGTTGCAGCCGCACTGGGGAAGCTGCTACTGACAAAATAGGGTTTATGACGTAAACCCTCGATTACCGTTCCATATTTAAAGGCACAGACTTGAGCACGGTCGTGCTCCTCCTTGAGCACGGCCTTGCTCAACTTAGCTTGCAAAGCGCGTCCTACCATTGAGCACGGGCGTGCTCGCTGTTGAGCACGGGCGTGCTCGCTGTTGAGCACGGGCGTGCTCGCTGTTGAGCACGGGCGTGCTCGCTGTTGAGCACGGGCGTGCTCAACTCAGCGTCAGCGAGACGCTCACTCACAACGAGCACGGTCGTGCTCCTTAACAAGCACGATCGTGCTTGTGACTCGGAAAGTCACAAGGCACAAGCCTAAGAGAAGAGATTTCAAGCCTAGAAGTCCCACTTAGCCTTCAAGCTAAGTCTTAAGGCTTAACCAACCAAATAAGCAAACAAAAGCACTTAACGAAAAAACAGGGTGTTACAGCATGCTCATCTTGCTAACTGTTTCCTTTGCTATTATGTTTTATACATGTTTCTTACTCCCTGTTTTTTGTTGTTTGCTTTGCATGTACCTTCTTGGTATGCAGAGGACGGTGAGCAACCTGTTGAGGAGTGACTTTGAGGA
The DNA here is from genome assembly GCA_035048595.1 of Echinosophora koreensis. Taxonomy (NCBI): domain Eukaryota; kingdom Viridiplantae; phylum Streptophyta; class Magnoliopsida; order Fabales; family Fabaceae; genus Echinosophora; species Echinosophora koreensis. The sequence goes on along the minus strand of JAPCYP010000025.1, from coordinate 964,259 downwards.
GCCGCTACTCGTAGTTAGGATTTATCTTTAGTTTATGTTGTTGTCCGATGTGTTTCCGGATTTTAGTTATACCAGCTCTGTAATGTGACATACGGGTTGGGTTTATGCTTTCATGTTATGTTCTTTTATGACTTGCTTCTTTATGCGTTGAGACGTTTTGGTTCATGTGGTATCTTCTACCCATGGTTTTTATTATTAATAAACAATATGCAAGTGTTTCTTTTATTTTCTTTTATTTCTTCTATGTTACGCCTTTATAAAAGCATGCGAGGTAGAAGGTGTCACAGACATAACCTTGCTTAGTCTTCCGCAGCAATGGTGGATCCTTATGCACCAGCTTCTCCTTGTCAAATTTACAAATCGAATCCAAGTGTCCAATTGATTTACAATGAGAACAAAAAGAAGGAAGCTTTTCATATTCGATACCGACAGAAAATGCAAAACCTTCACGTTCAACCATAATCTCCTTAAACAACTTCCCTGTTAGATCAACATCCACTAAAACTCGAGCATAGTGACCATATGCCCTAGTACAGGTAGCTTCGTCCAAACTTATTGGAGTACCTAAACCGCCTGCAATTTCAAATAATAATTTCGAGCGTCAATATTCCTACGACAGGTCATAAATTCTAATTCAGCATTGAGCATGTGATTGTTTCTGCTTATTAGGAATAAAATTTGGAGACCACTGAAAAATACGTAATAGCCCTGGTTGAAGATTCCAAACCCCAACACCCAAGACACTACGTAAATCCTTTTGAGAAGCAAAACTGAATTCATTGAATCCCTTTTCTAATGGAATCATTCTCCATTGACCCACCCAAAGGCTTCCATAGCTTTGAGAGTTTGTCACGTAAGTCGGAGATATTTACAGGGATATCACCCTTCAACAACAACAGGTGGCCATGAAGGTTGTTTTTGCAATATTCCAACCCCCTTTGATATTCATCCTCAGATATTTTGATACAGACAGAGTCTCACTTCACACACGGTCGAGTAAGCTGACTAACTAGGATGTCAAATGACCCATTCAAAGCCTAAGCAAAAGATTTTCGCTGTGGAAAATGTGAATCTTTCGAAGGAGATTCCGGATCTAGAAACACCCAAGAACAAGCCATGAAATCAGACAAACAGAGAACCCGTCAATGAGAAGTCTTCTCACTTCTTTCTCCTATAGCTGCGACCCAGAGCAGATCCGTCGCATTGAGGGCGGGAGCCGTAGAGAGCAGTCGTGCCCGATTGGAGAACAAGGGTGGCCGAATCCGCACCGGAGTTTGTTGCTAAGCCTACAACCCAGAATGCGAGATTCAAACAGATTGAAGGCACGCGGGAGACGAAGTCTAGAGGAGACCAACCAGGCCGTCCAGGAAAGAGACAACTCCGCAGTGACTGCCAAAGCAGCGCGGAAGGTGGCGGCGGCTAGGGAGTCAAGGGTCGTTTTCTGTAAGGAACGGCTAGGGTTCCTTTAAAATAAAAACAAATGAATTTTGCCAGAATGAACATTGGAAAAAATCAATCTTTATATGAAATGAGTCGATTCGCTGGAATTAACATCGTTCGAAAGTCACTCGAAATTTGCCTCTATATGCCTCCAAATATCATTGTCAATTTTAAGCAAACACTTAACCATTATCATGAGCAAAAGCAAGTAACAATTATCAATGCTTAACCACAAAGGCTTGCTTGCAGCAATATTGAAAATGTGAAAATGTGACAAACAAGTCACTTGACAAATATTCATGAGATCAACCATTCAACAAGAAATGCCATAAAGAAAATGCATTATTCAAGACACTGACATTTAGTGGTGAAACTTGAACAAAAGATCTGAGTCAAGATCTGGCACAATAAAGGAAAACAATGTATTTGCCTTACTTCAAAAGGAGGGGTTGCTCTAAATCTGATCTCTGTAAATGGACTCATCACTCTACGAACCTGGGAACCAAAATTATGTGCTAGCATATTCATCTCTAAGCCAAAAGGGCATCAATTGAAACAAGGCCATAATGATATCACCAAATGAAATCCATGAATCAGCCAACAAGATGGCACAAGATCAACAAGAGCTTTGGTCCTTCAAAATGCATCTTCCAAATAGAAATTGAGATGGGGCCCTACACCTTACTTTGAAGGCACAAAGAATGAAGGGAAAATAGAAACCCTTATTGCCCAGAGGCATTTATAATTTTTTTTTACGACAAGCTATAATCCTCACTCTGTGTTGCAGTTTTTCACAGTGTGAGCCAATTTCAATATCAAGTCCTCCACCACGATTTGATCATTTCAATTTGCTATAAAAAATGAACTAAGAAATGCTAAGAAAATGAGGCAAAAGGAAGGAAAATAATTGGTCTTGACTAGGGCTGGCAAAATAATCCATGGATACATTATGCATCCAGTCCATCCATGAGAAAATCCACCCAATCCATCCATTTATAAAAAATAATATAAATGGATTGGATTATTTTTTTAATGGATGGTTTATGATCCATCTAATATTTTTTAAAATCCATTGGACCAACAACCAAAAAAGTAATGGATCAACTTTTATCCACTCCAAAACCAATTTATTTTTTTCATATCATTTTCCACCAAATAAAAAAAACCTCCATCTGTAACCCGAAAAAAGAAAAACCTCCATCTTTTCTCTTTTGTTCCCTATTATTTTTTCTTCACTATTTTTAATTTTATTTATCTTCTTTTTTTGTTGTATTAAGTATTAACTAATTAATTGTTTTCAAGCACTAGCGGTAGTTCACGTTATCACGTATGTTTTCCTTTTTCCTTGCTATTTTATTTTATTTTTTTTGCTGAGAAACTTCAAAAAAAAAAAAATATTAACTGATTGAAAGCGCTGAAAGTCGTATCAAGTTTCGTAAAACAAGGTCATGGAATGTTGTGGTAAAACAGCCTCTATGTAGATGCACATAATCAAGAACTCCCATATTAATAGAAAAATGGTCGTGATACAAAATGGTCGTGAGATAGAGTGGAGAGAGAGTAAAGACAGAGAGGAGAGAGATAGTAGAAAAAGAGAGGGAGAGGGAGAGGGAGAGGGAGAGTGAGAGAGAAAGGGTAGAGAGAGGGTGGGATAGAGAGAATATTTTAATTTTTTTTACAATTTTTTTTTTTTTGTAAACCAGGGTATCCTCCGGCCTAGAGCCATAGACTAATTAATCCCATGAGGTACTGAGATCCATTTAAGGGGTTGACCTCTCCCAACAGATGCTCTTCCATACGCATGAGCCAGGAATTGAACCCCTGACCATATGCTTAAGGGCCCCAGTTATTTACCAACTGTGCCGCACTATGTTGGTTTTTTTACAAATTATTTAATTTTTAAAAATAATTTTTTATTTAATTTTATTTTGAATTCTGTTTCTAATGTTGATTAGTTCTCGCCTGTGATACAATATATTTGGATCTGTTGCAACGTGGTTTTTCATTTTCTTATTTTGTGGAGAGAGATAAAAGAGAGTGGGAGAAGGAGACAAGGGGAGAGAACAGAGAGAAAAAATATTTTAAAAGATGTAAAAATAATTTAATTTCAAAAATATTTTTTGTGGATAAATGAAAGAGATAATATTTTGAAATAGTTATAAAAATTATTTAATTTTTTAAAATATTTTTAATGGATGTGTCGGATATCCATCCATATAAAAATGACTAATGGATGAATTGGATGGTTTTTTATTAAATGGGTCATGGATGGATTGAATTATTTTAATATATTTTTAGCGGATCGAAATGGATTGATGAATTATTTTTATCCGATCCATTATAATCCGAATTAAAATCCATCCAATCCATCCGTTTGCCACCCTTAGTCTCGATGAAAAAAGGACTTTGTTCTAGACCAAGAAACAACGAAGGAAAATGCCAAAAGAAACTCACAGATTTGTTATCTGAATTGCACATCTAAAAGAAAAAGAATTGTGCTTGGAGGGAGAGAAAATGATAGAAAATGAAGAGGAATTTAAAGAAAGGAAAGAAAAAGGAGAAGAGTACATAGCGAAAATCAAGAAATTCAAGGAGGATGATATCACTTTGATACCATATTAGAAAATATGGCATTCATTGAAGGAGAAGAGAAATTTAGAGAATCAGAATATGTCATTCTTGATTGAATTAGAAAGAGACGAATTACATTGAGCCAACCATATGGCTTATATAGAAGATTAAAAAACTGACCAACTTATAACTAACATTAACTAACTATCTCTAATAGTTATCCTAAGTTAAGCATGACCTATACATTCAACTCATGACATAAATTCAAAATACCGACCCTTTTATGTTTGACCGGAGACAGGAATTAAACTCTTGAAAACAAATACTTAGTTGTTGCCTTAGTCTTTCTATATATCCTTTAGATTGCAATGATACTCAAGAAATAGCAATGTGTGTAATCTTGTTTAGAATATGATGAATATAAAAGAAAGAAAACTAGGCATGCCATTTATTAACAATTATTGAAAATTGATGATTGAGATAAACTTGAAAAGTAGACTAATAACGTCATTCCAAGGACAAGCTAATATTATGCTTATGAAAAAATATATGCTATGAGCTAGAACCTACTCTACCCTCATTCTCATGTTGGAGGTGAGGAGTGAAGAGTGTCCTGCATAAGCTTTTGCAATATTACTAGAACTTCCTATCTTTAGATAAAATGAGTAACCAATCATGGCATCCAACAATCATGCAGTAACCTATGCTTGTTGAGATTGTGTCGTCTATCCTCGGCAGTTTTTTCCTGTTCTTTATCAGCGCATTACTCCTTGGATGTGTCTTCATGTTGAACTTTATGAGTCCAAATGAAAGTGATGGACATAACTTCTCCATCGTGGGTTCATGGATGTGTCTTCATGGAAGGTCACTTTCTTGTAAGGTCCGCTTTTAGGGTTTAGGACTGATCGATGCTGTTGAATGATTGATGTTGGAGAACTTCTCGTCAACAACATCAGTATGGTTGCTACGTAACATTATAAATCAAATTGCTACCTACAAACACAACTAGAACCCAGATGCCATCAACTAATAAAAAAAGACATACAAGGAAGACTGAAAGATAGAGAAGAATTTGGCCTGTTTTTCATCCATAAAATTAGCTTTCCACAGAGAGTAATCTTGAAAACACAAGCTGAAGAGGTATAAAGGAACAAAGATGAAATTGAATATTGTAAGTCATAGGCATTATTAGCGGAGGTTGTTGAAATTGATGGTGGAGATGAAAAAGAGCTTGCATTTCTAATAAATGGGTAGTGATCTTCATACCAGTTTTGCTTACCGACAATGAATTTTGCTGGTCAAACTTTAGACTCATATTGACAAGTTTTATTAGATTTCCATTTTCATAATTTATTATGCTATAACTTAAAGACCTGTCCAATTGATTTTAGCAGTGTTAGATTTTAGGAAAATAGTAGGCACAATCTTCCTTTAAATAAAAAACAAGGAAAAAACTATTGCTAAGAGAATAGTCAAACACTGTAATCTTCAACTATAAATATGAATTTTCTTGCTTTTAGGTCATATGTTGAATATATTATCTGCTTTGAGGGATTCTAGACCTAACTTCTTCATGTAGAGGGATTGAAATATGGAGGTTTCAGAATTTTCAGACAGTTCCATCGCCCAAATCTAAGTGCATCAAATTCTACACGGGAGATAATTGCATCGTCTTGCAGGTGTGAACTATATCCAGTATTTCCTTAAATGTGTTTATATATGGCTATACTTTGTGTCACTGTGTCGTGACACTAAGAGCTGAATGTTCTGGGATCAGTTCATCTTTGAGTGTTTAGGTTGTTCTCAATACTCTGATTTGCTTTTTTAGTACTTGTGGTTGAAACAGACAACATCATGTCATTATCGTATTGCAACTCTAGAATCTAGATGAAAGCACATAAACAGCAAAATAGAAAAATAAACTTCAATTCACATGAGTCTAAAAAGTGTGACCAATGTCGACTTATAATTCTAGCAGAATGGCACATCTTATACATGATATCTAAGTTAACTAAGGAAAGCTTTAAACACGATATCTACTGTTATGAAAATATAGATGAAAATCTTTGATAATATTCCAGTATTAAGCGCGAGATAAGATTTCTACTTTTTGTTAAAATAATTGGGAGTTAATTTCATGTGTATGTGCAGACAACACAAGGCATGCAAAGGAGGCACTTATTTTTATGATATTCACTTTTGGAATGGAAAGGATACAAGTTTGGTAATTATCGACTTAAGCTTCCCCTATCTCCAGTCCAGCCTGGCTCTTGCCTCCTTCAGTTTTTTTTTTTTTTTTCCCCTTGTAGAATGAAGAGGTGACTACAATGCTAAATCTTGCAAGATTATGTGTTTATAGTAAATTTATTGTTTCAAGTTTTGTCTTTTTGTTTGTTTCTAGCTTCACTACTTTTCCCTTTTAAAGTTATTTTTATCCAACCTTTTCTCTTGAGGGAATCTGGGTTGCATGGTCCATAGTTGTTTGAATATTCTTGAACCAATATATTTTGACAAAAGAATAATCTCTATTGACATTGCGACTTTTCCTAAAGGATGACACTGGAACAACAACCATTAAAACTTTGGAACTTGATGCATCTCTTGGAGGTCGTATAGTGTAGCATGTAACACCATTCTCGGGTGCTATATTGTAAATGACATTTTAAGGCCGAAAAATAGGTTAATTAAAATTGGCTTAAAGGAATAGGGTAAGTTTTTTTCCTTTTTCATAAGTCGTAAATATAACTACTTTGATTTAAATGAATGAACAATAAAATATTCCATTATCACAATTGGGGTCATAAGTTCATAAATCATTTACATAATACCCAACCCGACTCAAACAGAAATCATAAAAGTATACAGACTCAACATAAAGATATGGAGATGCAGCTCCTAAAATATAAGATACTTAGAGTCGCAGCTTCATAAAGAGTAACACTAACTCCTAACCATACTCAGTTGGCCAAACTAAAATAGAAAAGACAATTCATTTTTGTACATCGTGAGAAGGACAAACCCAACTGACGAGATCTAGTGGAAACTCTATTTAAGTCCACTACCGACGTCGTCACAAAAGACACTACTGGAGTCACTACATAAGTAACTCTCTAACTAAGCCTATTCCCCTTCTAAGAGGAATAACGTTGGTCTACGAACCATCGACGGTCATGCCCATCTCAAGAAAAGAAAAGTCAGGCATGACAGAAAACAAACACTATCGTCTTAGACCATCTGAAGGCTGGAAGATGTCCACTAGCAACTCCAACATATCGTCCGCATACTCGAACCTCAACCTCTATGATGAATCAGTCAAGGGACATCTTGACGTCTCAATCTTCTCAGAAGAATACAAAAGGCACATAGCCAGCCGACATAGGTAATATAAAAATAAGGAGGTGAGATTTCCATTTATCTTATACATAAGGCAGACATGCATTGGTATGACTCTCAGGTACTGTAACACCCCGACTTTTCGCTACTTTCTAATATCGAAAATTATATAAATATGTTTATATTTTTACTCGAAATTTAGAAAATGATTTTTGGAAAACCAAAGTCATATTCATATTATACTTATTTTTATAAGTATACGGTGAAATTTTGGGTTTAAAACTCAGACGGAAACCGGTCTGCGTTTTTACTGACAGTATAATTTTATACCGGCAGAAAACACTAATTTGACCCGAAACTTAAATTTGTAGATTTTTTTTATTTTGTCCGTGAGGAATTTTACTTTCCAAATTTCTGATCAGAAATGAAATATTATGTTTAGTCGGATGAATTTTGGTAAAAGTTCAGATGGAAAACAGTCGGTGATTTCACTAACAGTAAGATTTTAATGATCAGAAAACTTAATTTTGACTCGTGAACGAAATTGATTATGTTTAAAAACATACTTCCAATGAGTTTGGTTGTTTCGAGAATTTTCGATCGAAAATCAGACGGAAACCCTAATCGGGTAATCGACGGAGCAGAGAACGGACGTGCAGAGACAAAACCCGACATCGGATGCTGAGATAACTTGCCACCTAGGGTGGTGAGTCATATGGATGACTCACTCATGTCATGATTGCCTTTAGATAAAAATCTAGATATTTCTTTAAAATAGTATAAAGACTATTTTACCCTTGGACGATTTTACCCTTGAACTTTCATCGAAATGACAAGTTTGCCCCACAATTTGTGGACACAAATCAGCCACATCCTCACTCATTTCTCACCACATGTTGGTCATGATTACTTTAGGCAAAATTACCGTTTTGTCCTTAAGTTGCCATTTAATCACAAAATTGCCTTAAGTGAAATTACACCTTTGTCCTTAAATTTTTATGCCATGGACCCTTTTTCCCCCAAGAGGCCACGACCCTAGGCAGCCAAGAGGCCCATTTTCACTTCTATTTAAGGCAATGTTCATCTTCTCCATCAAGCTTTGCGATTTTTGCCATTAAAGCTCTAAGTACCATAGCTTGATGTTATGAAGGAAGTAGGTGATTCCTTGCCCATTTTTCATTTCCAAGAGGTATACCATGCTTCTCTCACTCAATCATCATCATGTTCTTCATTCATTTTTATGTTTTAAAGCCTTGATCATATTTTTCAATTCTTAGATCTAGAAACTTTGAAATTCTCTAGAAAATCATAGAAAAATCCTAAAAATGTGAAACCAATTTCTATACTCCTATTATCACCTCTATATTCTAGATATAGAAGCTTGCATCAAACAAAAATTTCTAGCCCTTTAAACCCCATGAGGCCGAACCTAGGATTTAGTTTGTTGGGGGGGGGGGGGGGGGGGGGGGGGGGGGTTGTCTTTGCATGATTCAATATTATAAATGATATATGTATTGAATCTATGTTGTTTGAATGAAATCAAGGTCTCTAAGCCACTGTTTTATTCATGGCCGAAATTCATTTTTGAAGGGTTGGAATATTTGATTTCAATCTTTGTATGTTAACCTTTGTTTTAGGGTTTTAAGTGATTAAGAATCACTAATCCAAAAGTTTAGGAATTTTAGAAATTTTTGGTCTTAAAAACAGCCCTAAGCCGAAACCAACATGTAGGAGTTTAGGTGTTTTTAAGTTGTTTGATTGTTGATTAGTTGTTGTCTTTGTTGAAGGATAACTTAGTTATCGTGTACGCGTGTTACCGACACTTGGATTGCGACAAATTCTCAATCGGAGGAAAATCTTCAAGAGGTAAGAGGGGATTGCCTGAGGGATTTTCCGATAGCTATATGCTATTTGTTTGTTGTCTGTATAATTTAGTTGGTGTGTTAATTGTTTTCTATAGTTTGAAATTATCTGTTTTCAATTATCTGCTTTTAAATATTTATTTATCTGCATTTAATTATTCTTATGTGTTGTTGCATGTCATTAATTGTGCTATATGCTATATTATTGACATGATTGTTGTTGATGTTGTTTGTGGATTGAAAAGCCTGACAGTGGTCAGTGCTTAGTTAATAATGCGTTTAAAAGTGTTGAGGAGTTTTTACGGGATGATGAGTTTTAAATTGATTAGAAATAGTAATATAATATTACTTAGGATTTAGTTAGTGGAATGAGAAAAAGTTGGAAATAATATTATTTTAAGGATTTTACGGCGTAAGAGTATTTTATGAGTTACAGTGAGGACGTAACCGTGAAAATATTTCAGCACTGCTAATTTTCACATAAGGAATTTCTAAATATTAGAAAATGATGTTTTAAAAGAAAAAGTTTCAAAAATAATGTTATTACAGCGTTGGAAAAATTGTTTTACGACATAAAGTGATATTTTGACCTGAAAACGTTTTAAAACGGCAAACGACGGACAATTCCGTCAATATTTACGAATGTTTTTTTTTTAAAGGGTACAAGTAAGTAATACTGAGAATTAGTCTTAAATGAGGTTTCCAAGTTCAAATTAATGAGTTTTGAACAAAATGAGTTTTAAGGCAATTTTAACAAGTTTACAAAACGAAAAATGGTGTGCTAGTATTCTTAAGGCGTTATGAACATAGTGTTCTTTAGATTTGGTATTCTGAATAAGGTTTTAGGAGCAAAAGATTTTACATGCATTTATTTGGTAGACATGTCTAAGGTGTGAATCTGGATATCTTAAGAGAGAAGATATTCCAGAAGTCGAATCTGAATAGCTGAATGGAAAGGTATTCAAGAAGGCGAAGGCGAAGGCGAAGGCGAATCTGGGTATCTTAGTAGATAAGGTATTCATGAAGTCGAATCTGAATAGCTTAAAGGGTAAGGTATTCAAGAAGGCGAAGGCGAAGGCGAATCTGGGTATCTTAGTAGACAAGGTATTCCAGAAGGCGAACCTGGATATCTTAATGGAAAGGTATTCACGAAGGCGTTAAGGCGTTCCTTATTTGGTAATCGAGCCTGATCAGCTCATTGATTTGGTGTTTGAAGTTCCAAAGATTAAGTAGTGAATGTAGATGAGGTATATGAGGTGTTCATGCATAGTTTTTAAATGATGACGTTTGGGGTGTGAAACCCATGGATGAATTATTTGCTTTGATATGAATGTTTATGTTGTTATAATCATGTATATGTTTATCTGTTTTCTTTTGTGTCGGGCATGTAGTTGTCATGTTAAATCCAGATATTGGAATCTCACTCTTGCACATTTTCTTGTTGGTCTCTCTACGTGTGGATTATATTCTATCTGAGTATAGGTGGACCTGGAGATGCCCCTGGCACGTTCGAGGATCTTTCGGCCTGACCTTTAAAAGCAACGGTGGATCTTAAGAATAACCTTTGGAGTCTTCTTAGTAGGTGTCGTATAGAGTGACCAGCTCAACTAGGGTATTAGATGGGTGTCTAATATGTATGTCTGGCTTTGAAGAGCCATACTTTTGAAGTGAGAAGTTTTATGTTTTCAATAATGTATAACGATATTTTATGTTGTTTCTTTCCCTAAAAGGCCTATATGGATAAAGGTCTAGTTGGATGATGTTTTCTATATATAAATACATGGTTATATATTTGTGACAGGGTTATGTATGTCGAAGAAAAGAAAAATTTTTACCACCATTTTTGTATTAAACAAAGTATCATAAACGATTATTTTCCGAAAGTAACCAGCAATTATAATTTTATTTTCCGCATTTGGGTAACTATGTGATGACCCCAAGGAGGGGTGTCGCAGGTACGTACAATTAACAACATACAATCATATCATCACTCATATCACAACAAAAATGTTTCACAGAAATATGACCCCAGCACAACGTTTTTCCTAGATAGTAGACATCTAAGACTTGAGGAATGACCTCTGAATTCCTATACCATGGTTTTACGAATAGTCGGAGAGCGTGGTTCGGAGGATTGTTCCGGAGGTACCAGCCTAGGGTAATAAAATGTGTCAACAGTAGCAGCGCGCACGTCATAGGCTTTTTTGGGAACATCCTACACTACCAGAAAACATGTAGCATCTAGTCGAGCATGTCAGTGCATTGCAAGATTACCATGCCACAGAGGAGCAACCAACTGGGCCTAAAGGAGTATTTCATACCCCAACATCCCCAAGCATCAATAAATCGTCACTACGGAATTAGCACCTACATTAAAGTGTTAGCTCAATCTCCTAGGCACAACGGCCTTACAGAACATAGTTTCACTATGTGTTTAGGCAAAATTGCCGGAAATGCGTTCTTCTTGTATATCCACCAGATGACATCTTGATTCCATCGGAATCCTTTCAACGTGCTTTCTCAGATGCTAGATGTTCTTAAGTCCGCATTACTGGTACTTAACATCGAGCTAAATTTCTCAAGTAACCTTTCATCTTTGTGCAATATATCTTAAAGAATTGGATTACAAGTCCTAGCACATTATGAGATTGGATCACAAGTCCAATTGTTTATTTCTCTGCACTTTTCTAGTTGAGCATTTCTCTTGGCTTCCAAGAAAAACAAACAAATCTTAGTCCATTAAATCTTATGGAGATATGGATATTGAATTATCCATACTTTATGACATAAGGTCTTGTTCCACCCTACATCATAAGTTATTATGTTCGTATTTTCACTAAGTCTCGTTTTTTACTTAGGTTTTTGCATTTTACCGTAAATACTCTTCCTCAAGGACTAAAATCCTTTTTGTCTCAAAACCAAAACCTTTGGTTAAAATCAAACCATTTTGAAATCTGATTCCATCAAAGTACCTAAGTACCGAATTCCTCAAAACATTTTTCTTCTAAAATATTTAAAAACGCTTAACGATGGTTTCGCCGCTTTTTAATGAATTTAGCCCTAAAAGCCTTACTGTTGAAAATATGGTTCTTCACCTCAAATTTATTACTTTCCTAGGTTATAATACTCGTAGTAAGATGTTGAAACATTGATTTTACATTGTTCTATCCATTTATACGAAATTCCTAAAAATTGACCGAGCATCATTACGTTCGAAAATCACGTAATTTCTTTTTCAACGATTTTAAACTCTAAGGGTCCAAAACTCATTTTGGAGTTTTAGAATACTTAGATAGGTAGGAAAAACAGTCTTTAACTGTCCAATTACATTTATTTTCGAAAATTACAGTTTAGTCCCTAAACTTTCATTAATTGTAAAAAGGTCCTTATTCACTTAAAACCTTATAACTTTTTATTTATAACTTCAAATCACACCAAACCAAATTCTATAGAAATATTTTTCAGTTACCATGAAATTTTCCAAAAATTACATTTCTGCCCCATATTTTACAATATTTGCAAAAAGGTCCTTGTTTACTAAAAAGCTTATATCTTTTTATGTATTAATCCAAATAACATCAAACCAATTTCCATGGTCTCATCTCAACAAGGACTACAATCTTAACACACAAGAATATGAATTTCAGAAACAGCCACTGAAATTCTCAGAAATTGTATATTAGTCCTTATAGACTCATAAATTCATATCTTTTCACACACATATCCAAATCAATCCAAACCAATTTCTATATTCTTATATACTCATTCAATCCTTATAAAAGTATCCAAACAAATTAAATCATCATGGAACTCACTTAATTAGTTATGGCCGAATGGCCTTAAATAATCATGTTAGGCATTTTTTTTTTAACAAATCATTCAAACAACAACCAAGGCTCCAATTAGAGATCATTAGAATCAAAACCAACATATAGCATACCATATCATAACCAATTGTAACACCCCGATTTTTACTGCTTTCTAAATATCGGTAATAATTACAGGATATTCATAATGTCCATAACGAGTTCTGAACGCAGTCTTTGGAATATCTGCAATTTTTACCCCAATCTGATGATAACCCGTCCTCAAGTCAATCTTTGAGAACACAACAGCTCCTCGCAGTTGATCCATCAAATCATCGATACATGGTAAAGGGTACTTATTCTTAATCGTCACTTTGTTAAGTTGTCGAAAATCCACGCAAAGTCTCGAACCTCCGTCTTTCTTTCTCACTAGAAAGACTGGTGCTCCCCAGGGAGAAACACTTGGTCGAATGAACTGTTTTGACAAAAGGTCCTCCAATTGAGTTTTCAATTCAACCAACTCGGTAGGTGCCATTCGATACGTGGTAAATGATTATATTTTTATTACCGATATTTAGAAAGCAGTAAAAATTGGGGTGTTACATTAATCATCAAATCAAATCCTCCAAGAGAATCACACACATATGCAATAAAATATACAACTTTCATACTTAGGAATTACAAGACTTTATAGACACTAAATAAACCATCAACATATCTACATTAAGGTAAGATAGTGGTAATCTCCCCCATACCTCTTGAAGACAAACGATTATTTTCTTGGATCTTAGTCCCTCGTTTCCTTCCTCCACACAAGAAATCACACAACTAACAAACACCTTCTAATCAAACAACAAATACAAGTTAAAGGATGAAGGAAATCTTCTTGACCCATTTTAGAGCGGTTTCGGCCAAGAAAAAAAATTAGACTAGGAATTTATTTTGATCTCAACCTCTTGGATCTAGAGTGTAGAGGTCTTAGAGAGTTCATATAAATTATCATAACCTCAAAATCATTTTCCTATGATTTTTCATGAATTTCTAAAGAAAAGAGCATGAAATATGATCTTGAGAAAAACTTAATGAAATCAACAATTTTCAAAAGGGGAATGGAAGAATAGATCATGGAGAAGGAGGTTATACCTCTAGAGGATGAAGAAATGACCAAGATCTTGGAGTTTCAATGAAAAACCTTGGGTTGAACTTAGGGTTTTGTGTAGGATTTTGTGAGGAAATGAAGTAAAATGGAGAGTGGTATTGGAGGGGGGAAAGGGCTGCCTGAATTTGGCTAATAGAAGGTGGCCATGATCATAACTAATGAGGATTTACCTCTAGATGATGAAAGAAGTGAAGGAAGTTGAAGAAATTTGCAAGATCATCAAGGGTGTTCTTTAGGTTTTTTTGTGTAAGATTTGGTAAAAGACATGAAATGAAATGAATGGAGTGTTGGGGGAGGGGCTGCCGTGAACATGTGGGAGTGAGGAGGATATTTTGCTTTGTTTAATATTAAATGACAACTATGGTTGAAGCTTACCAAAGCTTGGTTAGGTTAGTAAGCAAAATATCTAGATATTTTAGTATTGGCATTTATGAGCATTGATGAGGGAGGTAGTCACTACCACGACTCACCATGGTGACTCATCCCCTATGAGTCATCATGGATGACTCGCCATTCTGTATCCCGGTGTATCTCTGCGCATCCATGTCCGGTTCCGTTGTTTACCCGATTAAGGTTTTTGAGAGAAAGATGATGAAATGAAAGTAAAATGAAATGAGTTTGGTTTAGTGGAGGGGCTGCACGAAATTAGAGAGGAATTTGGGGTCTAAAAAAATCTTGGGACACATTGGGAATTAGTTAGGAACTTAAGGGTATTATGGACTTTTCCACGTATAGATATTTTGTAAAATATCTAAAGTCATGATGACAAGTGGTGAGTCACTAGATGACTCACTAGGGTGAGTTGTCTAAGTTGAGTTATTACTCCTATCCTCTGGCACACCTCTGCAGATCCGTTTCCATCTCCGTCGATTTACCCGATTAGGATTTCCGATCGTTTTTCGCTAAAATTTCACCCGATAAAATAAAATATTTTATTTTTGGGTAGAAATTCTTGAAATACATTTTATCCCCAACAAGTGGCAACATTTTGAAATTTTTTGTTTTCGGGCCAAAATTAGGGTTTTCTGCCGGTATAAAATTATACCGTCAGTGAAAACGCAGACCGGTTTCTGTCTGAGTTTTAAACCCAAAATTTAACCGTAACTTTCTTCGATATAGAATATCTCAACTATGATTTTGTTTTCCTCAAAATCATTTTCTAGATCCTCGGTAATAATATAAAATATAATTACCGGTCAGGATGCGAGAAAACGGGGTGTTACATAGCACAGGGAAATCAAAGAGCATGAATATGACACAATAAGTTGTTCATCCTACAATTGACATTTTATTGATTGGAGGACATAATTCTGTCTACCGTATATGGGCTCTATTAATATAGTTAATTTATGTTTATTGTCTATTTAGCTGAACACCTTAAAAAATTTATTAAATTTAAAACCTTGCTCATTCCCCAATTTTCTACCAACAAAACCTTGGTCAAGGTATCCTTATTTTTGAAATAAGGTTGGCGGATCAAAACTTGAAAGATGGGTTACAAAACTACACATAAAGATTTTCGTCCCAAATAACATTCTACAGAATCAAGCAATCCACAAAACAATCAACTAGGTAAAGCAATTTAGACATATTTTTAAACTAAATTTTTTTAACACTGTATCTTCTTATAATAAAATCAACTACTAATATCCTTTTTCTTACTACAACAAAGAATCCAAAACACAAATCACAACAAACAGCAACATCCAAATAAATAAAATAAAAGCTGTAGAGACACTATTTAAAAGGAAACTCAAGAGACAACTAACCAATCAAAGTTTCTGCATAACATCCTCAGATGAAGAACCAAGTATCAAATGCAAGACAAACATAAATTCAATAAAAGAAATGCATGAGAAAACATCCTATGATTAGCAACAAATCCCCATGGAAATCTTAAGAAGAATAAAAAGAGGATAAAACAAAAGCTAGAAGCAACAATAGCGAGGCCAAGAGAAAAAACTAAAAAATGATGAAATCAAAAGCAATAAGCATCATTGAATGACATTTCCAAATATGTAATAAAATCATTTATATTTACAATAATTCAAAACAAGTCTTGTATTATTTTTCATTGCTTTACATAAATATTGTCCTTTATTACCATCTTACTTATTGTTAATTTATTCTCAATTTAAAACTATAAAATTTTAAAATAAAATTGCAACCGCGCAACGTGCGGGTCACAATCTAGTTGCCATTTAAGTCAATGCAACTAGAAATTGGAAGAATAAAAAAAAACATGTTTTCTTTGGAGAAATAGGTGTAGAAGAGGGGTTGCAATGAAGTCAGATGACGATGGAAGCTAACAGTAAATCAAAGTATGAGGTTGTGTATGCAGGTCTCAAATAGAAGAAATTAGGCAATGGAAATGTCTGCATTCTCTATTGTAGTTTATTTATGCCTTATATATAAGGAATAGAAGATGCAAAGCAGTTAGATCTACAGTTGTTTCTTGTCATTATGCCCTCTTTTTGGGCAGATTTTAGGGAAGAATAGGCAACAAAAGTATATAAGATACATATAAGCCCAAACATTGGCTTGAAGGATTATCAACTTGTGTATCCCTTCCTTTACACTTTCTAATCAGTTTTCAAGGTAACAGTTTGTTCATAAACATTTCTTTGCGATTTTTTGTTAAATGAATTAGTAGTTCCATCTAATGAACAACTACGGATTCATTATGTTAGGGTCACCCATCTAATGAACAACTACAAGGTTAGCGGCCCCATTTAATGAGAAGGTACAAGGTTAGCGCCTCATTAGGTAAGGCTACCCATCTAATGAATAACTACAAAATAAGTAGCCTCATTAGGAATTTTGTTATTAAATGAAATTGTGGACCCATTTAGTGATTGATACATTTTCATGTGTACAAATTTATATGATTAAAATTTTGCATGCTACAAGACACATTTAACACCTAAAATAGTACACAAATTTTTGGTATGCTTAGAAAAATTAATTGTAATTTGCCAGGTGATTGAAAGAAGAAAGAATGATTATTACACCCAACTTCGAAAATATTACCAAGTTACCCACAGACATCATCAAAGATGTTTCGTCGATCATGATGGCACTGTAGCTTCTATTTTTCCTTGTTTAGATACTTGGCTTGATGTTGCTTCCATATTATTGTTGAGCAAAGAATTTTATTCTATTTTGAAGTATTATGTTCCATTTGAATAACCTCCTTCGTTTCACATGGTCAGAAGACTATTAGCAGCTTCTTCCCCTTCATGGCTAAGCTCTTTTATCAATAAAGCCAAAGATGCTTCTTCTTCTTTATCATTAGCTTGGTACGTATGATAAGGTGCATGCATGTAGCTATAGTTGTATGTACTATGTGTTTGTAGCACATCTATGCTTGATGAGGGATTAGGTTCTTCTGGGTTTTGCTTCTTTTT
Source organism: Echinosophora koreensis (assembly GCA_035048595.1). Taxonomy (NCBI): domain Eukaryota; kingdom Viridiplantae; phylum Streptophyta; class Magnoliopsida; order Fabales; family Fabaceae; genus Echinosophora; species Echinosophora koreensis. The sequence goes on along the minus strand of JAPCYP010000025.1, from coordinate 946,681 downwards.
TGTCAACACATACTGCTTAGAATAGATAATGAGTCTTTTGTACACGAACCAAGATAATAGTAAAAAGCTTAGTAAGTTGTAGTGTTTCTTAGAAAATTCTAAGAGCATAATGTCCTGTCTAGTGTCTACAATAGAAAGAGAATGATTTTAACAAATTGTGTAACAAGGTAATAAAACTAACCAGATTTTTAAATTCATCCTCATAAAGGGTTATAGAATCTCCCGTTCGTAGTTCATAATGGTTAACAAAATCCACTGGTACATTGAGAAAAAGAAGTGGTTATGAAGCCAAAATCATGCAAACTAAAGTGATCATTAACAACAAATAAGAAGATGGGTTTTACCTGTATTTTCGAGAATATACATTCTACTTTTGTTATTAGACCAATACCTGGAAAATTAACAGCCAATACTCAGCATCTTAGAATACTACAAGAATATATCCAATAAAAAAAAATGTATAATAGAAGATTAATTTTCTTACTTGTATTTCAATCTCCATTGCATGTTAGAATATACATCCTTAAGTAGAATACTTATTCCTTCCTTGTCCCGTAGGGCCGGAAGCATTAACTCAGTGTCCCTCTATCATAATATATAAGCATATTATGTATTACTTTTTGACATGTACAAGGTAAAAGTGAACATATTTAAAATAAATTGATTTTAAAAAATATTCATTACAACAATGACGATTTTTTTTTTTTGCATAGTAGTGGGACAAAAATGATTATGATTGAAAAGCGAACCATTCCTTTCCTTTTATTTTGTGATAAAATCGTTATGTCGAGAAGGAATTAGTTCTTCGGCAGCCTGGATTGCAAAGCATGTCACGGTTGTCAATATGAGCATATCAAATTAAAGGGCCACCTTCACTCCAATATTTCTTGTTTTCTTGAAGAAAAAAATGATGGGAACCAAAAACCAAAACAAGTAAATAGAGTTAACAGTTCAAAGTAACAAATGTGCTTCTAGATCACACTCATTGATGAAGGAAAAAAAAACCTCACCTTTGGGAGAACAATACGACCAAGGGAGTCAACGTCACTGTTTTTTAACTTCTTTGTCAAAATTTCTCTGAGTATCTATTCTCAAACATTAAAAAAACAATCAAAGACTCAAATCAAATTAAGAAAATTTAACGTCAAGTAAAGGAAAAAACTATAGGAAAATTTAATGCTGAGTATAGAAAATTTAACGTCAAGTATAGGAAAATTTAACGTCAATTTTATTTTAATCTATAAAATATTGCCATTTCCGGAAATCACGATAGAATCCAATCAAAATGGAGAAACCGTTATAGCACATTACTATTTGTGGGAAGTGTACGAAAAAAATTCACTCCAAATATCGTTTCTCTTAACGGAAAATGGAACTAACAATATAAAATTAATGGAAAGTACCAATTGACAATTCCAATTCCAGATATGGTTATTACTCTGGTGAAAATTTATTGGTCCTCCACAATTAATTTTATAATTTTGTAATGTTAGTTTTTTTTCAAAAAATTTCCTAAAACTGGTATCAAGAAAGCCAATCACCTTCCTATCCGGAGCATAGAAAACATGAGTGTTTCTGTTTTGGGTGTCTGTGACTTGCTCATTTGACTCTCCTCTACTAACAGGATGTTGTCCGCTTATTGTCCCCTCTGAAATTGAAGGGGCTCCAGCAACAAAACTTCTACCCCTTGCTCTTGCTTGTTTCCTTTTGTCCCTAGCAATCTTACTCATCCATGCTTCCTTCACCTTCCTATCTTTTTCCCTTGTATGGAACAAACTTTGAGGCTGATGATTGGGCATTCTAACACCGCTTTGCCCACTTGGAAAAGAATACGTAGGATAGCCACCAAGTGGCTGACTCATTTGCATATATGGGAACTCCGAGTTTTGGTTATATGGTGGTACAAAATAAGGTGGTGGAACGCAGAACTGTGGGGGAGATAGACTTGCAGGAAAGCCAAGTGGTTCGCTGTTATCGAGAAAGTGAACATTTTGGGGATGACCCATGTTTTGTAGTGAATGGTTCAAGTTTGAGGAGGTTGAAGATGATGAGGCAGTGATGGTTATGGTGGTTGTTGGGTTGCAAAACGGTGTAGAAAACATATCCATTGTGGGAACGAAGCAGGGTTTGAGGTTTTGTTATTGAGTGAAGTGAGAGTGATATATATGAAGGTGGTGTGAGAAGGGATATTTGAGGCATTGGAATAAGCACAAATGTAGGGAAAGTAAGACAAACGTGTCAAAAGAAATAGATGGGCGGTGAAAAGAGTGAGAGTGAGAGTGAGTGTGAGAGAGGGGGGAATGAACAAATCGAGAGGGAAAGAGAAGAGTACGGGAGTGGGCCGGGGTGGGGTGGGTGACAGGTGGATTGAGGGTTGGTGCAGAGGGTTGTTTCATTGGGATACACAACTGAGTTGTAAACTAATGCAATCAAAATAAAAAACACCAACACATGAAGTTTCAAAATAAAAAAAAAATCAAAAACTTCTAGAGGAAGATATAGAAGAAAACAAGAATGAAAGATCATTCATGGTTATCCATTGCAGTTGAAGTGAATGGTATGAGAAAGTTGTCACTTGATTCCCCTGCAAAGGATATATGGAAGGTGTCAGTTGGTTATTGTCTTCATCTAAGGGCATAAGAGAAATCTAGAACATAGACTATGTGTGCCCCATGTGTTTGTATGATACCCAACACAGCAAGACCGAAAATTCAGCTAAGGAGAGAGGATGAGAGGAAAGGGAATGGTGGCAAGTTGGAAAGAGAATTGAAAATTGTTGAGTTTTTGCCATGACATTGTAGGATGCGGATTTTCATGGTATGTTTGCAAGACTAGGAAAAGATGGTGTTTTAGGAGGGAAACTTGAAAATGAGGCCATACTACCCCTGTTAGTACAAAAAAATGAGGGACATGTCAAAGATTATCGGAGATAAAACCTATGTATTACACGAAAAATTTTAAATTTTTTGAGTATTTTGTTTTAATCTTGACCATTCATGATTGGATCTAATGGCTATTATTTGCTCCTCTCACATAAATAAAGTCCTCTCGCTTGATATGTTCCACACACACATACATACATATATATATATATATATATATATATCAAGTATCAAACAACATTACTGTTATACCAAATTTATCCATTGATTTATTTTTATCTATTGACTTAAGCTTATCATTTTTTTAAGACAATGAAGAACTAAAAGTAACTTTAATAGCAACTTGCCCCCATAAGGAGGAGGACCTGGGGAACCCGAGTTCGAATCCTTGCGGAGTCACTCCCATTGGGAGATTGAGAACCAAGGGGTAAAACTCTGCTCAATCAGCCAAACCAGAGATTAGTCCCATAATGGGCTCGAAGGGCCTAAGCTGTGGGGATAATTTGGTGGACCTACTCGACCCAAAGGGCTAATTAGGGTGGATTCAGAAACAAAAAAAAAAAAAAAGCTTTAATAAGGAGGTAAAAATAGAATATAATTAATTAAAAAATAAATGCTAAATATGTTGACTTTCCATTAAATTTATAACATTTATTTAATAAATATTTTATATATGAATTCAAAAGTCTTTATTATTGGATAATATTTTATAAGATCCATTGACACTTTTATAAAAGGAATATAGTGTACTTTATCGTAAAAAATTTATATTCATATTTAATAAATACTAATAAAATATTAATATTTATTTATAATAAATATTAACCTACAGAATTTTGGAGTAAAAATATAATTCTCAAAATTACAAATTTTTTGACAAGTATTTTAATTAGATAAAATACATATCTTTTCAAACAACTATCTTTCATTAATATGTTATTATGTATTTAATCGTATAATTATTTTAATAACGATATAAAAACATATTATAGAAAAAATAAAATAAAAGAAATAATAAATATTGATAAATTAAGATATAAATTTTAAGTATATAATAATTGAAAATGAATATTTATGACATATCAATTCATCTAAATATTATTATTCTCTTTCAGAAACAAGTCCTCCTTTATATAAGACATTGTATATTATGGCTCGACCTTTTGAATTCTCTGCAAGCGCAGACGTGGGTATGACGGAGAACCACGATCCGCCAGATAAAGGTGGTGGAGCAGCGGAGAATTGTGATCAGAAAAAGAAACTCTCTTTTAGAGACATGGTTATGGGGAAGAAGGAGGCTGTGCAGGCTAGGCCTAAGGTGAACTTGATTAAAGAGAAACTTGCTAAGATTGAATTTGAAGATGGCAATCCTTTAAAACCTATGGTTCATATTGCACCATCGGTGTTGGAAGGCCTCAGTGCACCATGGAAGGATGCCTTAGTGATCAATTTGTTGGGCAAAGGGATTGGTTACAGAACCTTGAAGGAAAGATTGACTCGGCTGTGGAGGCTTGTGGCTGACTTTGAGATCATGGACATAGGAAATGGTTATTTCATGGTGAAATTTGATAATGAAAATGATAGGCAGAAGGTGATGGAGGAAGGCCCGTGGATGATTTTTTATCATTATCTAACAGTGCAATGCTGGACTCCAGAGTTCCTTTCCCCCACAGCAAAAATAGAGAGGACTATGGTCTGGATACGCTTTCCGGGTCTTAACTTGTATTACTATGATGAGAGTATTCTTATGACCCTAGCTTCAGCAGTGGGGAACCCCATCAAGGTTGATAGCAATACTCTGGATGTGAAGAGGGGGCGCTTCGCCCGGGTTTGTGTAGAGATTGACCTGAGCAAACCTGTTATAGGTAAGGTCTGGATGAATGGTCATTGGTACTGTGTTGCATATGAGGGGTTACATCGTATTTGCACTGGTTGTGGTTATTATGGTCATCTGACTAAGGATTGTAAAAAGAAATCAGTCACAACACAACAAGCTCCTCGGCAAAATATGGAACATGTGCCTGTGCATGGTACGATGCCGTCAACCCCAGTGGTCCCTCCTCCAGTGGCGGCGGCCGCCGCCAATAGGGTTTCAATAGTTAACAACAAGGAGGATATCAGTCAAGAGCCAGTCGAGCCGCAATCCTTGGGATCCGCTGATGGGATAATTAATGATGCCAATCAAGAGCAACTGCATGGGGATTGGATTGTTGTTAATAAAAAACAACGGAAACCACGTGCAGATATTAAGGCGAAGGTACTGAAAGATCAAAAAGATTCTAGGGGGAAATATGTTGCGGGCTATTTAAATGCTAAGGATAAGGCCCGTTTAGCAAAAAATGGCCTTGGGCCTACTGCTAACAAGGGACCGGTTATTCATTCCACTGGGGGTTCAGTTCAAAGAAACAAATTGCATGCCTCGGGTCCCACTTATGCCAAAAATAAGCGCATAAGGAAGGTTCCAGATCTAACAGTTGAACAACTCTTTCAGAATGTTACTAAAACTGGGGATTCTCTGTTGAAAGCTGGTCCTTCAAAGATCTCTACAAAGCAGAAAGGGGCGAAGCATCCCGCTGTCCGCGACCTGGGCAATGGAGCCAAGACGGCGTTCCATCTACAACCCATCTCGGATTCGCACTACCAGTTGTTTCTCGAGGAAGAGGAGAAAGAGGTTGAAATTGAGATGGAAATTGGGAACCAACAGAATCAGTTTGAGGTGAGTCAACTGATTGTCCCTGAAACGCAGTTGAACTCATGATGATTGGGTCTCTGCTGTTTTTCCTTTCTTTTGTTGTTTTTATGGATTTGTTTCAAGATTTGAATATTATTTCCTGGAACATTCGTGGTGCTCTGGGTCAGAGTGCCAAGCGCCATGTCCGTGACTTAGTTAATTTGCACCATCCTTCTCTGTTCTTCCTTTACGAGACTCATGGTGTTTTTGCTAAAGTTGAAAGATTTTGGTTAACCTTGGGGTATAATTTGCTTTTTTTACAAGAAGCTCGTGGGCACTCGGGTGGAATCTGGGTGCTTTCTTGCAGAAATGACATCAAGTTCTCTTTGGTTTCCAGCTTTAGTCAAGCTATCACGTTTTCTATTAAGAAAGGTGCAGTCGAATGGTTCTGCTCTGCTTGTTATGGTTCCCCTGTGTTTTCTGTCAGGAACAGTTTGTGGGAGCATCTGATTTCCTTGAGGAGCATTATCTCTGGTCCTTGGATTTTACTTGGGGATTTCAATGATATAAAGTCTCCTTCGGAAGTCTCTGGGGGATCTTTCAGTTTTTCCAGAGCTAATATCTTTTCTAATATGATGAATTCTTGTGATATCATGGACTTGGACAGCATTGGTGGTTTATTTACTTGGAGAAAGAATACTCAGTTTGGTGGTCATGTTAGGAAAAAGCTTGACAGATGTATGGCTGATGTTAACTGGAGGCTTCTTTTTCTGCATGCCCTCTTGGAAATCCTTCCTCCTCATGGTTCTGATCATAACCCTTTGCTTCTTAGTTGTATGAAGGCCCGCAGCAGAAAGTTGAATTATTTCCATTTCCAAGCTGCTTGGATTTCTCATCCGGACTATGAACCTTTGGTAGATCAAACTTGGAAGTCCTCCTATGGTAATGCTGTCAATAGACTTGGTTTGGTTAAGGATAAGTCGATCACCTTCAACAAAGAGGTTTTTGGCAATATCTTCAGAAACAAGAGAATCATTGAAGGCCGTCTTAGAGGTATTCATCAACAACTGGATATTTTCCCTTATTCTGATTTAATTAGATTAGAAAAAGAGCTGCAGGCTGATTATAACAGAATTTTAGCTCAAGAGGAGATGCTGTGGTACCAAAAGTCAAGGGAGAAATGGGTCAAGTTTGGTAATAAAAACACAAAAAAATTTCACACTCAGGCCGTTATTAGAAGAAGGAGAAATAAGGTAGTTGGCTTGAATATAGATGGGACATGGTGTTCTGATGAGGAGACTTTGAAAAGAGAAGCTCAATCTTTTTTTAAGAATCTTTTTCAGACTAATGATCCTTGCAACCCCAGTTGTTTGTCTTTGAGAGCTATGCCTCGGATTTGTGGTGATCTGTTTGATGACTTATTGAAGCCTGTGACTATGATTGAAGTGAGAGATGCAGTCTTCTCCATGCATTCTTATAAGGCTCCGGGACCCGATGGATTCCAACCGATTTTCTTCAAGACCTATTGGCACATTGTGGGGAATGAGGTTTGGGAGCTGGTTTCTAATGCTTTTGCTTCAGGAAATATTGACCCTAGACTTGCTGAAACTCTTATCGTTCCTATCTCCAAGGTTAATGACCCTACTAGCCTCAGAGATTTTAGACCCATCAGTCTTTGCAATGTCTTGCTTAAGGTCATTTCAAAGGTGTTGGTCAGGAGGATAAGACCTTACTTGGATATGTTTATTGGACCTCTTCAGAGCAGTTTTATTCCGAATCGGGGCACCTCAGATAATGCTATTATTGCCCAAGAGATCGTTCATTTCATGCATAAGAAGAAAGGGAAGAAAGGTTTCCTTATGTTTAAGATTGACTTTGAAAAAGCTTACGACCGTGTTGACTGGGATTTTCTTAGGCTCACTTTAAATGACTTTGGCTTTCCTCCCCTCATTATTAACCTCATCATGTGCTGCATTACCTCTTCCTCTCTATCAGTGAAATGGAATAATGAGATTATGGAGAGTTTTACTCCGAGGAGGGGACTCAGACAAGGCGATCCAATGTCCCCCTATCTGTTTGTCATGTGTATGGAAAAATTGGCTTTACTCATTCAAGAAAAGGTTCAAGACAAGAAGTGGCTCCCCGTTAAAATCTCCAAGGATGGCCCGCCTTTTTCTCACTTGTTTTTCGCTGATGATTGCCTTCTTTTCACTGAAGCTAAAAATTCCCAGGCTAATTTAGTGAAAGAGGTTCTTCACACTTTTTGTCAAGCTTCGGGTTTGAAAGTTAGTGTGCAAAAATCCAGATTTTTCCCCTCAGCTAATATTCCTAGAACTAAAGTTGCTAGATTGGAATCAATTGTTTGTTTTCAGCACACTACTCAGTTAGGTAAGTACCTTGGCTTTCCTTTACTTACGGGTAGAGTAAAAAGGTCAGATTTTGCTTTCATTTTGGACAGAATCAATGGGAGGCTTGCTGGGTGGAAAAGCAACCTTTTGAGTAGAGCAGGGCGTGTTACCTTGGCTAACTCTGTTTTAGCAGCAATTCCTATTTATTCTATGCAGAATCTCTGGTTGCCAGAAAGTATTTGTGACTCCCTTGATGCGTCTGTCAGGAAATTCATTTGGGGGAGGAACTCTTGTCATTGGGTCAACTGGGATACTATTGTGCAGCCCAAGATCAAGGGTGGCCTGGGAATTCGGACAGCTAGAAATTCCAACATTTCTCTTCTTGGGAAGCATATCTGGGACCTTTTACATGATTCTGGAAAACTTAGGGTTCAGCTCTTATCTTCTAAATACTTAAAGCACTCCAACATTCTAGATGCTGTCATTCCTGCAGGGAGCTCCTATACTTGGAGATCTATTTGTAAAGCAGTAGATAGCCTTAGAAGTGGTTTCCAGTTCAGAGTGGGTGAAGGGGCAGTCTCCTTATGGTATGATAGATGGGATGATAATGATTATCTGTGCAACCTTGTTCCGTTTGTGGATATTCAGGACATTCATTTGCAGCTTAAGGACATTTTTATAGAAGGGAAGTGGAATTTTCATAGTCTGGCTACTCAACTCCCTCTAGAGGTCAAGTGCAACTTCAGAAGCATTTTGCTTGATGGTGTTTCAGAGGACCTCTTAATCTGGGGTAGCTCAGCAGATGGTGTTTATTCTTCTAAGGCTGGTTATCACTGGTTGCTTTCATCTACAAATGATAATTCATCCATGCATGAGAGTTGGTCTTGGCTGTGGAAATTAAGGATTCCAGAAAATGTTAAACTCTTTCTTTGGTTTATTTTACATGACTCTCTGCCTACTAATGCGCTTAGAGTGGCTAGGCACATTGCCCAAAATTCTTTATGTCCTAGGTGCGGTGGGGCTGTGGAAAATACTCTGCATACTCTCAGAGATTGTTTTAAAGCTAGAAGAATTTGGAATTCCTTTTCGCTTTCTCAGTCCTCTTCCTTCAATTCTGTTTGTTGCATTAATTGGATTAAGACTAATGCTTTAAGTCCTGATGGCCTTCTTTTTGTCACCACATGCTGGTCCATTTGGAGAGCTAGGAATGAGGAAGTGTTTCAAAGTGTTTGCTGGAAGGATTGGTATCATTTGAATTTTATTCACACGTCCCATGCTTTATTTCTTGAATCTTTTCCTACTGCTGTCTGCTCTGTTGGTATCCGTGAAGTTGCTTGGATTCCTCCTGCTGGGAACTATGTGAAGATTAATGTGGATGGTAGCTCTTTTGGTAATCCTGGTAGAGCGGGCTTTGGTGGGATCATTCGTAACAACATTGGGGAATGGATCTCGGGATTTTCTGGGAACTGTGGTTTGGCTACAAACCTTTATGCGGAACTAACAGCTATTTTTAATGGTCTGTTGTTTGCTTGGAATGCGGGTTTTAGGAGCATTATTCTTGAATCTGATTCCAAATGCTCTCTGGATCTCATTGCTGATGGAGTGACCAGATTCCATCCTCTAGCTCCTTTGGTTAATAAGATTATTGGGTTCAAAGATAAAAACTGGTCTTTGATTTTCCAACACACATTGCGCGAGGGTAATGACTGTGCCGATTGGCTTGCAAAGTTTGGTGCCTCGTCGGATGAAGATTTTAAGAGCTGGAATTCTTGTCCTATGCAGATGGCTAATTTGGTCCTTGCTGATGCTCTAGGGACCATTAGATTGAGACTGTAATCTTCTCTTTTGTGTTGTTTTCTTCTTTCCCTTTGATCAAAAAAAAAATTCATCTAAATATTTAATTCATTGATATTTATTGTTTATTTAATTACTTTTGTTGTCTTTTTCTCTCTTTATTAAAATAATTATAAGACAAATATATATTATTAATTCTTTATGTATTCATTGAATCTATTAATAAAATATCAATAATATATATATATATATATATATATATATTGGAATTTTTAAATTTTTAAATAAGAACTTAATGCTCATCGTATAATAATTTTAATAAAGATATAAAAAAAATTACAAATGTAATTCAGTAAACAATAATTTTGATGAACCGAGCATATAAAATATTTATATTTTAGGGAGTTGCTATGTGACCATTGAAAAACGGAGGGGTTTGAAACCCCCTTCATTATTTTCTCTCTCCTCCTTTTCTTTTAAAAAAAGATCTTTAGAATATTTCTCATTATTCTATCCATGATTCTATTTTAATAATTATTACTTTTATTAATTCTATTTCTCTATCATATTCTTTACAATCACAATATTCATAATGATATTTCATATATCAATTACGTACTTCTGTAGCTTCATCTTTTAATTCTTGTACTAAATCTCTTGAATAATTTTGATTAGTTAAATCTAACATACTTAATTTACATAAAATAAAATACGTAAATAATGTCAAGTATTTAATAAACATTTAATATTTTGATAGATCAATATTTATTATTCAATTCACTATATTTATAATAGTTTTTTGCAATGTTATAGAACTCGGATCAGACCAACCGGAAATGGGACCTATGTCCGGTGCGAGTAGCGTATCAGACGGCTTAAGCAACTAAACCGGAGTTAATGTCACTAAACCGCTGTTGAACATGCTTGACTCAGCTACCTAAGTTGGTTGAACTGGGAACCAGACTCGGCCGGTCCATCACACCCTCCAGTCACGCGCCTGACGCTTGAAATTTCGCTGTCGGTCCCACACATGCTCCACTCAAGCGCGCTGCGAAAATTCCATTTAGCACAAAATGTGCATCAAGCGGGAATCTAGCTTTGGCTTGTTGACAGAGTGTGAGCCAGGCTTGCCACTAAGCCAGCGATGTTTGTTGTAGTATTATTGGAAAATATATTATATATACATAACATATTATAGATTTGATATAAACCAATTCATCTGGTTCAACCAATGACTCACTGGTTCGACCACTGACCCATTGACCAATGCCTCGACCGAGTCGATGATCGGCCCGGTTTTAATAACACTGGTTTTTTGTTTGTTTATTAAATTAAGTATATGATAAAATATATATTAAATTAATTCTTTACTTATTGATGAAAGATAGGTATTAGAAAGATTTATTGACCACAAAATTAGTATCTTGAGAATTAAATTTTACCTAAAATTGTTGTAGCTCAATATTTATTTTATATATATATATATTAATATTTATTTAATATAAATATAGAATTATACATTAGCTAATAATGGTTATGGTACGTTATAAATATTTATTGAATAAATATCATATTTTTAATGAAAATCAATATATTTACTATCTTTTTTTATTAAATAAATCATTTTTTTTCCTTTTAAAGTTGTTTTTAATTATTCTCTCTCTTCAATAAAAATGATAACTGATAATTTTCAGCTATTAGATTAGATTAAAATCAACGAATAAAATTTGGTATAATAGTAAAGTTTGACTTACGGTATCAATGGATCCTATCTCATATAAGAGTGTGTGGATTTAGAGTAACTCTTTTATAATTACTCTTGGAGTAACTTGATTCACATATATGTGTACTTTCTTTGCAAGGATTAATTCTTATGTTGGAAAAATGATGAGAATTAAAATATTGGTGTAAGGCAAAATTATTGAAGTGTCTTAAATTTTATTTTGATCGAATTAGTTTTTGGTCTTTATAATTTATAAGAATTTTTTAATTTGGCAGTTACACTTCTACTTTGAAAATGAGTCTTTATAATTGTAAAAATTTTAATTATATTTCTCTCTGTTACTCCTAAGCATAACATTGTAACCTATGTTGGCTTGGCAAATATTTGAGTGATGTGAAATGTAGTTATACTCTATGTCAAATGTCAAAAGTATACTAATCTGTGTTACATTTATCACCCAAATCCACCTATCTAAGACCTAAAAGCTATGAATGGTGAAGCGTCCATGTGAGTCGACACAATTGACATTGGCTCAAAATCAACCTTCCAAAAACATGTGCCGTAGACATTATTATTAGGAAACATGGCATCCATTGAAGGAGAAGGGAAATTAAGAAGATCTGAATATGATGTTCTTGATTGAATGAGAAAGAAATGAATTACATTGAGTCAGCCATGTGGCCTATATAGAAGGTAAAAAATTAACCAACTTATAACTAACATTAACTAACTATCCCCCGCAAGCTGGAAGTGCTCCTTAGCAAGTCCAGTTTGGGATGAACAACACAATAAGAGTGAAAAAGGAAAGATCAATCATCAAAGAAAATTACAAATGTATAAACCATAATTACATTGGCTAATCAAGAAAAAAAAATAGCAATGATATAATTACATTGACTAATGAAGAAAAAATCTAGCAATGTTATACGTAACAGCCGAAGTTATCAAAAGGGAAAAGACTAAAAGCAGAAAGCAGAAAAAGCTGAGCGAACAGTCTAACTTATAGGAAAACAAGGTTTCACTTTAAACAATTATTAGAAAAAGTGGTTTTTTTTTTAATATATTTTAAAATTATTTCAATATAAAAACAATTATTATAATTTATTAAAAATATGAACTAATTCTAACATAACGTATCTAGCCTAGGAGAACTAGTTTCAGTCTATACGTATGCATCTCGAGACTACAAAATCTATCTACTATCTAATTACACTAGGCTAACTTAGTTACCCCTTTTTTTTTATCAAAAGGGAAAAGACTAAAAGCATAAAGCAGAAAAAAGTGGGAGTACAGTCTAACCTATAGGAAAACAAGGTTTCACTTTAAACAATTATTTTATTTTTGAATATATTTTAAAATTATTTCAATATAAAAACAATTATTATAATTTATTTAAAAATATGAACTAATTCTAACATAACCTAGCTAACCTAGGAAAACTAGTTTCAGTCTATACGTATGCATCCCGAGACTACAGAATCTATCTACTATCTAATTACACTAGGCTAACTTAGTTAACCCCGTTTTTTTTTTTATCAAAAGGGAAAAGACTAAAAGCAGAAAGAAGAAAAAGCTGGGCGAACAGTCTAACCATTAGGAAAACAAGGTTTCACTTTAAACAATTATTCGAAAAAGTGTTTATTTTTTTAATATATTTTAAAATTAAATCAATATAAAAACAATTATTATAATTTATTTAAAAATAAGAACTAATTCTAACATAACCTAGCTAACCTGGGAAAACTAGTTTTAGTCTATACGTATGCATCTCGAGACTACAGAAACTATCTACTATCTAATTACACTAGGCTAACTTAGTTAACCCTTTTTTTTTTATCAAAAGGTAAAAAACTAAAGTTGGGCGAACAGTCTAACCTATAGGAAAACAAAGTTTCACTTTAAACAATAATTAGAAAAAGTGTTTATTTTTTTAATATATTTTAAATTATTTCACTATAAAAACAATTATTATAATTTATTTAAAAATATGAACTAATTCTAACAAAACCTAGCTAACCTGGGAAAACTAGTTTCAGTCTATACGTATGTATCTCGAGACTACAGAAACTATCTACTATCGAATTACACAAGGCTAACTTAGTTAACCCTTTTTTTTATCAAAAGGTAAAAGACTAAAAGCAGAAAGCAGAAAAAGCAGGGAGAACAGTCTAACCATTAGGAAAACAAGGTTTCACTTTAAACAATTATTAGAAAAAGTGTTTATTTTTTTAATATATTTTAAAATTATCTCAATATAAAAACAATTATTATAATTTATTAAAAATATGAACTAATTCTAACAAAACCTAGCTAACCTAGGAAAACTAGTTTCAGTCTATACGTATGCATCTCGAGACTACAGAAACTATCTACTATCTAATTACACTAGGCTAACTTAGTTAACCCTTCTTTTTTTTTTATCAAAAGGTAAAAAACTAAAAGCAGAAAGCAGAAAAAGCTGGGCGAACAGTCTAACCTATAGGAAAACAAGGTTTCACTTTAAACAATTATTAGAAAAAGTGTTTATTTTTTTAATATATTTTAAAATTATTTCAATATAAAAACAATTATTATAATTTATTTATAAATATGAACTAATTCTAACATAACCTAGCTAATCTAGGAAAACTAGTTCCAGTCTATATGTATGCATCTCGAGACTACAGAATCTATCTACTATCTAGTTACCCTAGGCTAACTTTATTAACCCTTTTTTTTATCAAAAGGGAAAAGACTAAAAGCAGAAAGCAGAAAAAGCTGGGCGAACCCTCTAACCTATCGGAAAACAAGGTTTCACTTTAAACAATTATTAGAAAAAGTGTTTATTTTTTTAATATATTTTAAAATTATTTCAATATAAAAACAATTATTATAATTTATTAAAAATATGAACTAATTCTAACATAACCAAGCTAACCTAGGAAAACTAGTTTTAGTCTATACGTATGCATCTCGAGACTACAGAATCTGTCTACTATCTAATTACACTAGGCTAACTTAGTTAACCCTTTTTTTTATCAAAAGGGAAAAGACTAAAAGCAGAAAGCAGAAAAAAGTGGGAGTACAGTCTAACCTATAGGAAAACAAGGTTTCACATTAAACAATTATTAGAAAAAGTGTTTATTTTTTAATATATTTTAAAATTACTTCAATATAAAAACAATTATTATAATTTATTTTAAAATTTGAACTAAATCTAACATAACCTAGCTAACCTAGGAAAACTAGTTTCAGTCTATACGTATGCATCTCGAGACTACAGAATCAATCTACTATCTAATTGCACTAGGCTAACTTAGTTAACCCCTTTTTTTTTATCAAAAGGGAAAAGACTAAAAGCAGAAAGCAGAAAAAGCTGGGCGAACAGTCTAACCATTAGGAAAACAAGGTTTCACTTTAAACAATTATTAGAAAAAGTGTTTATTTTTTTAATATATTTTAAAATTATCTCAATATAAAAACAATTATTGTAATTTATTAAAAATATGAACTAATTCTAACATAACCTAGCTAACCTAGGAAAACTAGTTTCAGTCTATACGTATGCATCTCGAGACTACAGAAACTATCTACTATCTAATTACACAAGGCTAACTTAGTTAACCCTTTTTTTTTATCAAAAGGTAAAAAACTAAAAGCCGAAAGCAGAAAAAGCTGGGCAAACAGTCTAACCTATAGGAAAACAAGGTTTCACTTTAAACAATTATTAGAAAAAGTGTTTGTTTTTTTAATATATTTTAAAATTATTTCAATATAAAAACAATTATTATAATTTATTTATAAATATGAACTAATTCTAACATAACCTAGCTAACCTAGGAAAACTAGTTCCAGTCTATATGTATGCATCTCGAGACTACAGAATCTATCTACTATCTAGTTACCCTAGGCTAACTTAGTTAACCCTTTTTTTTTTTCAAAAGGGAAAAGACTAAAAGCAGAAAGCAGAAAAAGCTGGGCGAACACTCTAACCTATCAGAAAACAAGGTTTCACTTTAAACAATTATTAGAAAAAGTGTTTATTTTTTTAATATATTTTAAAATTATTTCAATATAAAAACAATTATTATAATTTATTTATAAATATGAACTAATTCTAACATAACCTAGCTAACCTAGGAAAACTAGTTCCAGTCTATATGTATGCATCTCGAGACTACAGAATCTATCTACTATCTAGTTACCCTAGGCTAACTTAATTAACCCTTTTTTTTTATCAAAAGGGAAAAGACTAAAAGCAGAAAGCAGAAAAAGCTGGGCGAACACTCTAACCTATCGGAAAACAAGGTTTCACTTTAAACAATTATTAGAAAAAGTGTTTATTTTTTTAATATATTTTAAAAATAAATCAATATAAAAAAAGTTATTATAATTTATTAAAAATATGAACTAATTCTAACATAACCAAGCTAACCTAGGAAAACTAGTTTTAGTCTATTCGTATGCATCTCGAGACTACAGAATCTGTCTACTATCTAATTACACTAGGCTAACTTAGTTACCCTTTTTTTTTATCAAAAGGGAAAAGACTAAAAGCAGAAAGCAGAAAAAAGTGGGAGTACAGTCTAACCTATAGGAAAACAAGGTTTCACATTAAACAATTATTAGAAAAAGTGTTTATTTTTTAATATATTTTAAAATTATTTCAATATAAAAACAATTATTATAATTTATTTTAAAATTTGAACTAAATCTAACATAACCTAGCTAACCTAGGAAAACTAGTTTCAGTCTATACGTATGCATCTCGAGACTACAGAATCTATCTACTATCTAATTGCACTAGGCTAACTTAGTTAACCCCTTTTTTTTTATCAAAAGGGAAAAGACTAAAAGCAGAAAGCAGAAAAAGCTGGGCGAACAGTCTAACCTTTAGGAAAACAAGGTTTCACTTTAAACAATTATTAGAAAAAGTTGTTGTTTTTTTAATATATCTTAAAATTATTTCAATATAAAAACAATTATTATAATTTATTAAAAATATTAACTAATTCTAACATAACCTAGTTAACCTTGGAAAACTAGTTTCAGTCTATACATATGCATCTCGAGACTACAGAATCTATCTACTATCTAATTACACAAGGCTAACTTAGTTAACCCTTTTTTTTTATCAAGAGGGAAAAGACTAAAAGCAGAAAGCAGAAAAAGCTGGGCGAACAGTCTAACCATTAGGAAAACAAGGTTTCACTTTAAACAATTATTAGAAAAAGTGTTTATTTTTTTAATATATTTTAAAATTATTTCAATATAAAAACAATTATTATAATTTATTAAAATTATGAACTAATTCTAACATAACCTAGCTAACCTAGGAAAACTAGTTTCAGTCTATACGTATGCATCTCGAGACTACAGAATCTATCTACTATCTAATTACACAAGGCTAACTTAGTTAACCCTTTTTTTTTATCAAGAGGGAAAAGACTAAAAGCCGAAAGCAGAAAAAGCTGGGCGAACAGTCTAACCATTAGGAAAACAAGGTTTCACTTTAAACAATTATTAGAAAAAGTGTTTATTTTTTTAATATATTTTAAAATTATTTCAATATAAAAACAATTATTATAATTTATTAAAATTATGAACTAATTCTAACATAACCTAGCTAACCTAGGAAAACTAGTTTCAGTCTATACGTATGCATCTCAAGACTACAGAATTTATCTACTATCTAATTACTAGAGCTGTCAAAGTGAGCCAACCCGGCTCACCCGGGTTGGCTCACCACGGGTTGAGCGAAAAGTGGGCCGAGCCGGGTTGGCTCACTTTTTCAGTGAGCCAAGAAATAGTCAACCCGGCTCGACCCACCACGGGTTGGTGGGTTACACGGGTTGGCTCACTTAGAATTAAGAAAATTAAAAAAAAAAAAAAGCAAAAAAAAAAAAACATAATTCAACAAGAGCAATTTAATAGGAGCAATAAGGGGGCCAAGGAGAATAGTGGAAGTAGCGGCGGTGCGGTGGAGACGAGCAGCATAGATAGCGATGAGGCAGAGGACGCGAACGACAACTTATTTTGCTATCAGTGACTAAGTTAGGGACTTAGGGTTGGGTGAGTTGAGAAAGGGTTGGGGAAAGAAAGGTTGAGAAAGTAGGTTGGGCTGCAACTTACTTGGGCTTCAACTTCTGTATTACTTTGGACTTTGGTTGTATGGTAAAAATATTTATTAAAAAAAAAAAAAAAAAAAAACGTGTGGCTCACGGGTCAGCCCGGCTCACCGCGGGTTCAACCCGGCTAACCCGCGGGTTAGTGAGCCAGGCCAAAATGACCCGGGATCTAAACGAGCCTGTTTTTTTACAACCCAACCCACCAGTGAGCCGGGTTGAGCCGGGCTGACTCACGGGTCACAACCCATATTGACAGCTCTACTAATTACAGTAGGCTAACTTAGTTAACCCCCTTTTTTTTTTGTCCAACCTTTAGGAAAACAAGGTGTCACTATAAACAATTATTAGAAAAAGTGTTTATTTTTTTAATATATTTTAAAATTATTTCAATATAAAAACAATTATTATAATTTATTTAAAAATATGAACTAATTCTAACATAACCTAGCTAACCTAGGAAAACTAGTTTCAGTCTATACGTATGCATCTCGAGACTACAGAATCTATCTACTATCTAATTACACTAGGCTAACTTAGTTAACCCATTTTTTTTATCAAAAGGGAAAAGACTAAAAGCAGAAAGCAGAAAAAGCTGGGCGAACAGTCTAACCTATAGGAAAACAAGGTTTCACTTTAAACAATTTAGATGCAAGAGAAATGGTTCAAGTAGGATTTGAACAAAACCCTTGTGAGCATCTTAGTAGAGCAAACAAGGTTGGTTCAGAGGTTACAGCTACGAGGTATTAGGAGTTGGCATGAAAGACTCAAGTGTGACACCCGGGGCTGACGAGGACGGGGAGTGATTGCCGGTGCAAGAAGGTACGGACAAGGAGCGGCTCCTAACAGGCTTCTAGACGAAGGGACACATGAATGAACCGATTATACACCAGAATGAGAGGGATCCTAAGATTGTGTAGGTTTGGGACTATACAGTTGAGGATGGCTTATATGAATTGATTGGTACTACCTATACCAACAAGATGCATCTTCTTTTGGGTAATCCATCACTTAAGAACTCCACAATTAAGCGTGCTTGACTTAGAGCAATTCTGAGATGGGTGACCTCCTGGGAAGTTTTCAAGGAAAGCGTGTGAGTGAGGATAAAGCACGCTGAAAAGACCCATGTTAGTTTGTGGGGACAGTCGTTCATCCATAAATCAGTCGCGGATGTTACAAATGGTATCAGAGCGGCACCTCTCCCAGTACGGTGTGGTTTGGGGATGGACCAAGCGGAAGCTGGTGGGCATGTGACACCCGGGGCTGACGAGGGCGGGGAGTGGTCGCCGGTGCAAGAAGGCACGGACAAAGAGCGGCTCCTAGCAGACTTCTAGGTGGAGGGACACATGAATGAACCGATTATACATCGGAATGAGAGGGATCCTAAGACTGTGTAGGTATGGGACTATACAGTTGAGGATGGCTTATAAGAATTTGTTGGTACTACCTATACCAACAAGATGCATCTTCTTTTCGTTAGCCCATCACTTAAGAACTCCATAGTTAAGCGTACTTGACTTGGAACAATTCTGGGATGGGTGACCTCCTGGGAAGTTTTCTCGGGAAGCGTGTGAGTGAGGACAAAGCACGCTGAAAAGACCGTGTTGGTTTGTGGGGACAATCATCCATTCATAAAGCAGTTAGGGATATTACAAACAAGGCAATCGATAGCTAGACAATAAGTCCCACATCACGAGCTAGATGAAGCAGTGGGAAATGAAAGGTTCGGTCCGGTTTTGACTACCTTTGTTATCGACGTTGTTACACATGTCATCTGAAAACTCTCTCTGACGTGGCAGATACCATATCTCCAAAAAAGGTAGCCTCTGTGCAATCTGGAATGGGACAAGAAGTGAAAAGTAGGGACCTCCTCCATACAACATGTATATGCTAATCGGGCCGACGTAGACCATGAAGAACTGCGAGTGGTCAACCTGCCACCCGCCAGGGTCATGATATACGATCTCCAGATCACTCAAGATCGGGGTCCTGATGAGTGGTATACTCTATAGGTAGTGTCGTGGCCTGTAATCCTGCCAGATTACCATCCCTGTCCGTTTGGAGATGCTCATTTACCTAACAAATACATATATAGAAAGATAGAGAAGAAGATAGATAAACAACGCATACAACATCATAAAATGGGGAAAGGGACACATAGGATAGCATGTTTCACACCAAACATACAATACAATCAACAGTCATCTTTCAAGTCACACCAACACAATTCATCCTCAAACTTTAACTCTCAGATCAATCCTCTAAGGAGTCACACTCCTATGCATGGCGGCCAATATCTCTCACACGAGGCTCACTCCCTAGGACATTCTCCTTCACGAGCCTCACTGCTCGGAGAAAGTCAATTAGTTTGTCCAAACAACCCTTCCGCTCGCCATACCAATAAGAGTGCATCCCCTATGAGCTCAACTCTAATAGTTAATATGTTGCTTTTCTTCAGATTGTTTTAAAAAATTATTATTGATATTGAAGTTTATCTATACTTGATGTCAAGGATTATTAAATAATTTGTCAATTGCAAGAATCTTCCTTTTTTCTATGTCACAGTATTGTTTTTAACAAAAATATGTTTCAACTTAAAATCAAGATTTTCTTAACCAATTATATTTCATTAAATCACAAAAGGTTTCTTTCGATTCTTTGGATTTTGAGTTAAAAAAGATGTCATTGTTCTTACAAGTACTTATGTAAGAAAAAAAATTTTAAAAAAAATGTTATTTATTGAATATGAAATATGTCACTTCCGTATATCTCAAATTCACTTCACAAACCTAGGTATGCATTATTAAACATGTAATTGGTTATTTTCTTAAACCATATATCAATATTTGTTATGCTTTTGTGTCAATTTAGATACTTAAATCATGGAATGAATCCAAGTGTAATCTTATGTTTTTTACATTTATTGGAATTCAAATTAATATACTTTAAATTTTTAATTTAATTTAATTTATTTATTGAAATAACAAGTAATTTGATCTGATATGTACGTCACTCGCATCGCACGAGTAAACATGCTAGTCATAATAATTACAATATTCCTTATAAGGAAAGACAAAGTTATGTCGATCGACCTTTATTTTTTTTTATTTAAGAAAAATTATCAAATTAATTCATTATCATTTTTCTTATAAGAAAATAAAAGTGTCAAATCAACATTAATATATTCTTTTTTTCAATTCAAGAAAAAAAAGGTCACATCACCATTAATAAATATTTTCTCATAATAACTAGTTTTTTTATCAGAAAAGAAACCAGTTATGTCGACTTAACAAATAAATTGTTTTTATAAGAAAATATATACTTAATCAAATTCATGAAGTTTTTTTTTAAAGAAAAGATCAAAATAATTGTTTAACTTTCTTGTAGGAAAAACCAATGTTCATGTTAAAAATTATTAAGTTATGTGTAGAATTGATAACTATAATAAAAAAAAATGAAAACAACAGTACTTAATTACTACCAATAATTTTAGAAATACTCTTGTAAAAATTTAAAATAATTTTGTTTCATGTCGAAGTTGTGCTCTTAAAATTCCAGTGTTTCACTAGTGATGGGAGTAAATGTTACCTTTCCAATTGAATTTGTTTCACCTAAAAAGAAGATCTATGCCTCAAGATGTCAAATTTTGAGTAATCATTGTCAAGCTAAGCTCAAGATATATATATACACTTTAAGAGTATGTAAATTTAACTATGCAAAATTTCCAAACGAAAAAGACCTAATTACTTGTTGGCTCTTATTGAGATGTTGTTGTTAAGTCTCTAAAAAGTCTGATGTGCTTTTGTCCAAAGTGTTGATGAAAACTAAACATTTATCAATGATTTAATTGAACTTCATTTTAGTTGCTGACCTATCTATCTAATGTACAGATTATTAAGTGAAAAATCATTTAACGCCTGTTTTCCCATAGACACTCTTAATCCTTTATGAAGATCACTTGTCTAATGAGTTAAAGTCAACCTGTCTGCTGACTAGTTTGTTGGCTGTCTGCGTTGAAGATTCAACCTGTCTGGAAGAGCTCTCACTTGTCTATGGTCCTTCAATAAGAAACACAAGGACAAATGAACTTTTAGGAGCTGTCCCCTCGAGCAGAAGTCACTGAAGCTTTCTCTTTCACGAGTATCAAGAAAATCAGAAGGTCAAACACTCAAGCAACCAAGGAACTCAGAAAAAGAGTGCTTCTAATATGCTTCATTCCATAGTACAACTAAGAGTTACACGAAAAGGAAAATGTGCTCAGCAAAGTACAAAAGCAACATGCACAACTCTGATTTGGATGTTGCATAAAGCATAAAACACTCGACTTACGTGTTAGAGTACAACCAACGTTCCTATGGCATTAAATGGCGGCCCAGAACGACTCTATTGCATTTAATGGAGCTCAACTCAAAGCCAAAATCTGAAGGAATGTCTCTAATGGATTTAATATGATTGAAGCCTATAAATACAAAAGCCATTGAAGATGAAGATAGAGAACACACAGCATTAAAGAACCATTGCTCTGTGAATTTATTCCTTCATTCTCTCAATCTGTATTTTTCAATCATTTGAAGTTATTACGCAGTCTTTCTAAACCTTCACATTTAATTCACTCCTCTGAGTGTTAGTGAAAGACTTGCAAGTTGTATTTATTATAATCTTTTCTCAAACAAACTTGAGTGGGCCTGAAAAGGCTAGGTGAGCAAACAATACTTGTTTTGGAGCCTGGAAAGGCTAGGTGTGTAAAGAATACTTGGAGTCTGTAACCTGATCAGTTATAGTGAAAGAAACTTGGTGCTGCCAAGGACTGAACGTAACCCTAGTTGTTAAGAGGTGAACCAGGATAAATAGTCGTGTCAATCTCTGTATCCTTATCTCTTTAGTTGCTTTGATTATCTTATCTGTTAACTAACTAAAGGGGTTTAAGTGTGAATATCAAACAAGTTTTACTTTTGCATGTTTGTGTGTTTTTCTATTGAAACTGATCAGACAAGTCACCTGTCGGTGCTTTGTGAAAACACTTGTCTGTTCCTAGCTTTTATATGCGAAAAGTTTCTAGCTTTGTTTTAAAGTTTGATAAACACAATTCAACCCCCTCTCGTGTTTATAGTTGTCTATTTCAGTTGTAGGGGAAATAATAACCAGGAATGGGGAGAAAAGGGTTGGGTTTCATTAATGATGATGGTGAAGAGGGGAATGAGGAGGGTAGTGTGGTATAGTGAAGAGGGGAAGGGTATTTTGGGAAAAAAATTAAAATAGATGCGGCCGGGGGGGGGGGGGGGGATAGGGTGTGAAAAGAAAAAAAAGGGCTATGAAAGTCCATTTTCGAAGTCATACATCAAGTGAGACAATTATTATTATTTTTAAATATTATGAAACTCATTAGTCTGCCAAAAAAACAAAAAACAAAAATACCCATTAGTCATATCTTTCTATACATGCAGAGGCTCACCTTGTCCAATACCGCAAAAGAGAGATAGTGCAAGCAGAGGCAAACCCACACCGTCGTGCCCAGCTTTGGTTATCTCTTTCATGCGCATTCGTCTCTGCACACATTTTTTTTTTATCTCAACAAGCAACCTCCTCCTCCTCCTCTGCCCTCCTCTTTCTTCTTCTTATTCTTCTTACAGATATACGGTTCTTCTTTTCTGGTTGTTCGTTTCATCCCCCACCTATGTGTTTACTCTTTTTGAGTTGTGAGCGAGTTGAGCAATCGAGTTTACCTGTCTATTTCAGTTCAAGGCTGGTTTAATGATGCCAGCATCTGTTTGAATGCATAACCGATCGGATGACTTAATCGAACCAGCTATGGGTTTGGTTCCCGATTGAACCGATCCAACCAGTTTTTATAATACCGGTTTCAATTTTTAAACTTTTTTAATTTTTTGTTCCAAAAGTTGATAATTAGCTAAATCCTTTATATTATTTACAAAATATTAGAAAATTATCAAACCAAAAATAATTATAAAATTGAATATTATAATATATATTTAACTTTATAAAAATATATGTAATCATTTTAAATTATATAATTTTGCCATTTTACTTAAAAAATAATTTAATTTTTATTATTTTAATATAAAGAGTAGAGTCATTTTTTAATTAAATATTGTTTTTAACTATTATTTTTATTTATTAAAAATATGTTATATATATATATATATATATATAATAATATATATATATATATATATATATATATATATAAGGCAATTGAGAAATTGAAGAGGTGGAAGATGGCTCTGCTAGGGTTTTCCTAGGGTTTATCTTTTTCGTGCTCCTTCTTCAAGAGTTTCATGGCTCGTGATCCGATTGTGCCGTGGAGTTTCCTTGCCTCCCAACCTTCCCCCCCTCACTCGAACGTCAACAATTCTTCTATCAAGAAGTCTTTTGCTCAGGCGGTTTCAAATTCTTTTGATATCTCCCTATCGCAGCTTCCAAAACCATGTCTAAAAGCAAATGAATGGGCCATCAAGATTAGTGAATCAGAATACCAGGCAGGAGATCTTGAATGCAGGAACATCCTCCATGGTTGGCTTATTCTTTCTAAAGGTGACTCTCCCCTAAAGATTAGTGATTTGCGTTCCAAGCTACTGAAACTTTGGAAACGTGTTGGTTCTTGGACTATGGTGTCTCTAGGCAAAGGCTTTTACGAATTTAATTTTTCATCCCTAGATGATCAGAGAAGGATCAGATCTGCTGGTTCTTGGAGGGTAAATCCTGGTGTAATTTGTTTATCTTCCTGGACACCAGATTTCAACCCAAAAAACATTCGTCAAACTCATGCACAATGCTGGGTTCGGTTCCACGGTCTAGCAAGAGAATACTGGCGCCCGAAAATTCTTTTTGAGATTGGCAGTGGTATTGGATCACCTATTGCTCTTGATGAAGCCACTATGAAAAGATCTTTTGGACACTTTGCACGGATTCTTATTGAAATTGATCTTACTAAAGATTTGAAGGATAAAATTATGGTGGAGCGTGAAGAATTTGCCTTTTTGGTGGAGATTGAGTATGAAAGGATCCCCTTATTTTGTTCTACTTGTCAATCTATAGGTCATTCTGACTCTAGTTGCAAGAAGAACAATGACTTGGATAATAATGCTACAGGTGGGGAGGTGCAACAGGTCCCTAAGAATAAGGTTGCGATGTATGTTCCTAAGAATAAGCAAGTTGTAGTAGATGATATTGAGGACATGCATGCGAATAATGCGATGAAAGCTACTGTGGAGAAAGGTAAACTCATTGTTATTGATGATTCCCTCCAAAAAGAAATTGGTCCAAGCAAGCCAACTTTTGTTGAAACAATTGAAAATCCTCAAGATTTTAGAGGGGTAAATAATGTTCCAATGGACAATCCTGAAGCCAGAGCTTCTGCTGGCCCTCTTCTGGGATTTATAAATGAGGCGGGTAATGTGCCTAGCCAGCTTCCTGACACTGATCAACACTCTCCAACTCCAGTCACTCCTATTCATGGAGTTGTTATTTGCAATGAGCCTGTGATGTTGCATGTTGCTGATTCTCCTATTCAGGAAGCGCATGACTCTGATTCTAATGGCTCTTTTGTGGCTGATTCTCAAGAACCTTTTCCAGGTAATCTAGAAGCAGATGATAATAATATTGTGGATAACTTAAACACTGCTCTCATTTTAAGGAAAAACACTATAGTGGTTTCTTCTGATAAGGTTGTTACCAATCATAGAGTTGCCTCTGATATGCATCTGGTTAGTCCTTTCTGGAGCCAAGGTGAGGATGAAGAGTCCTCAGATGATGATAGAGGAGATCCTCCTACTATGTCCAAATCTGCTGATCCTAGTAGATATTTACAGTCTGCTACTGATACTAACAAGTCTAATTTTGCACCTATTATTTCCAAGTCCAAGAAGAAGAAACTTAGGCAGAAAGCTGCAAGAGTTGCTCAAATGGAGAAAAATAATGCCCGTGCAAGGGGTGGTCCTCAACAGTTTGCCTAATGAAAGCTATTTATTGGAATTGTAGGGGGTTTGGAAACCTTGAAACAAGGTCTGTTCTGAAAAATTTTTGTGTTACTCATAAACCTGATTTTGTTTTCTTATCTGAGCCTTGGATTGAAGTTACTGATGTTCCTGCTTCATTTTGGAACCAGCTAAATCTAAAGTTGTTTTTCACTAATGATAGAGGTGATCAAAGGCCTAACCTCTGGGGTTTGTGTAACCCTTTAATCAATCCTACCATTATTGCTAATTTCTCTCAGCATTGTTCTTTTTTTGTCAGTATGGAAGGTACAACTCTTTTATCTCTGCCATCTATGCTAGCACTTCATACTTGCAAAGAAGACTTCTTTGGAATGAGTTGCTTACCCTTCAAGGCAACAATGTTGGTCCCTGGTGCTTGTTGGGGGATTTTAACACTGTTCTTGGCTCTCACGAAATTAGAAGCTCATCCAGTCCTCTTAGGACTGCCTGTGCAGACTTTAGAAACTTTTCTGACATTGGCAATCTGATTCACCTACCAACCAGAGGTGCTAACTTCACTTGGAGTAATAGAAGAAGAGGGTTGGCCCTAACTGAGAAAAGGTTAGACAGAAGTCTCTGTAATGAGTCCTGGCTAGATCTTTGGAGCTCCTCTACATGCTGCACACTGACTAGAAGTCACTCTGATCATTTTCCTCTCCTGCTGAGTTGTTCTAGGAATCTGCAAACCTTTCCTTCCTCCTTCAAATTCCACAAGATGTGGATTGAGCATTCTGATTGTCGTAGGCTCATTGAAGATGTTTGGAACAAGCCTTGCTATGGTTGTCCTATGTCCATCCTATCTCAGAAACTGAAAGCTCTCAAGTTGGAATTGAAAACTTGGAACAATCTAGTTTTTGGCAACATTCATCTGAGAGTTAAGAATGCTTTAGCTGCTGTGGATTGTGCAGCAACAACTAGACACATCTGGCTCTACTGATGAATTGTTGGAGCAGGAAACTCTAGCTCGGATTGAGTTACAGCAAGCTCTAAATTTTGAAGAGGCTTATTAGAAAGAAAAATCTAGGATAAAGTGGCACTGTCAAGGGGATAGAAATACAAGCTTCTTCCATAAAGTTGCCACGGTGAGACATGCTGCAAAGTCTATGTCTATTCTCAGGCAGGGAGACACTTTTTTTGATGATCATAGCAGTATGGCCAATCATGTCATTCATTATTTTACTGGCCTGTATGCTGTCCCTAACATTTGCCAGCCAAATGAGCTTATTAGCAAAGTTGTCACTGAAGCAGTTTCTACTGAGGACAACATTCTTTTGACTAGGCTTCCCTCTAATGCAGAAATCAAGGATGCTGTCTTTGCTATGAATAAGGAAGGTGCTCCTGGCCTTGATGGTTTTGGAGGCTGTTTTTACCAAGCCTTTTGGGATATTATTGGCCAGGATGTCTGCAAATCTGTGTCTAAATTTTTCTCACAGAACTGGCTGCTTCCTAACTTGAACTCTAATGTTGTGGTGCTCATTCCAAAGGTTCCTCATGCTGATAAAATTGAGGACTATAGACCCATTGCTCTAGCCAATTTTCAATTTAAGATCATTACAAAGGTGTTAACAGATAGACTTGCACTCATTGCTCCTAAAATTGTCTCTCCACAACAAAGAGGCTTCATCAAGGGAAGAAATATCACATATTGCATTTGTGTGGCATCTGAGTCTGCCAACCTCCTAGATCATAGGTCTTTTGGTGGTAACTTGGCCTTGAAACTGGATATAAGGAAGGCTTTTGACACCTTAGATTGGAACTTTCTTCTGTCAGTCTTGAAAGCTTTTGGATTCAACAACACCTTCTGCAATTGGATCAGTACCATCCTTCATTCTGCAAAACTGTCATTTCTGGTTAATGGTAAGGCTGAGGGTTTTTTTGCTTGTAAAAGAGGGGTTAGGCAGGGAGATCCACTCTCTCCTCTTCTTTTCTGCTTAGCTGAAGATGTTCTCAGCAGAGGTATATCCTTGCTAGTGGATTCTGGCCTCCTGCAAACCATTTCAGGTCCTAGAAACTTACAAACCCCAAGTCATGTCCTTTATGCTGATGATGTGCTGATTTTTTGCAAAGGGGTCAAGAAGGGGCTTGAATCTCTTATGAATTTGTTGCATTCTTATGGTGAGGCTTCTGGTCAGAAGCTTAGCCTTAACAAATGTAAGTTTTACTCAGGCAATCTCACTCCTTCTAGATCTAGCAGGATTGCTAGTATCCTTGGCTTCACAGGTGGATCCTTGCCTTTTAACTATCTAGGTGTTCCAATCTTTAAAGGCAAACCAAGGAAAGCTGTCCTCCAACCTATTGCAGACAGGATTCTCTCTAAATTCTCCTTTTGGAAGGGAAGGTCTCTCTCAATCATGGGGAGAGTTGAGCTTGTTAAGTCTGTTATTCAAAGTATGCTTTTATATAGTTTCCATGTCTACTTGTGGCCTTCATCTCTGCTCAAAATTCTGGACAAGAGAATCAGAAATTTCATTTGGTCAGGTGACCCAAGTGTGAAGAAACTCTGCACTGTGGCTTGGTCCAAGGTTTGTTTGCCCACCATTGAGGGTGGCCTTGGCATTAAGTCTCTCAAATGCCTTAATGATGCAGCCCTGCTCAAGCTCTCTTTTGAATTGATTGCTTCTTCTAATGATTGGGCTTGTCTGCTTAGAAGCAGGTTTCTGCAGCATAGAAGGCCTGCCTCCTCCTATATCAAGTCTTCTCTTTGGCCAGGCATAAAAACTCATCTCCACTCAGTTTTCTCTAACTCTGTTTGGCAAATTAGAGATGGTAAGTCAGTAAACTTTTGGCTGGACAAATGGCTCTCTACCCCTCTAGTTGATCTAATGGACATCCCTCCTAGAGTGCATGGTAATCTCTCAGCTACTGTGGCCGATTTCATCTCTGATAATGATTGGTTGATTCCATCTGTCATGTTGGACAAGTTTCCTAATATGGAGCCTGAGTTAGCTAGCACTATCATTCCTCACTTCTCTGCTCCTGACAAATTCATTTGGCAGCCTTCATCTTCGGGTGAGTTATACTTTAAGGATGCTTATTTATTCTTTAGTCAAGCTGCCTCTCTTTGTTCTTGGTCCAAATTAATTTGGAATATGGCCATCCCCCCTTCCAAGTCTTTTGTCACTTGGAGACTTATCCACAATAAGCTTCCTACTGAGGAGCAATTGCAGAAAAGAGGGTGCATTACTGTCTCCATCTGCTGTCTCTGTTATGCAGCTGCAGAATCTACAAATCATCTGTTTTTCTGTTGCCCTTTTGCCAAGCAACTTTGGGATTGGTTTGGTTCTATTTCTGGGCTGCAGCTGGATCACTCCTCTATTCTCTTTATCTTTCATGCTTGTAATAGAGGCTGGAGCTCGCAATTAAAAGTCATCATCTCTGCTATCATTATTAATATTGTGTGGATCATCTGGATTGCCAGAAACAAGCTTAAGTTTGATAGTAAGAAGACTTCTCTCAACGCAGCTATTAATTATGTGAAATCAGTTGTTTCGGTTACAGGTAAAGTGTCTAAGGCCTTTATGTACTCTAATGCTGAGGAGCTTAGAATTCTCAGATTGCTTGGCATTTCTGGCCAGCATAGCAAGGCTCCAATAATTCTCAGAGTTGATTGGATTCCTCCAGCTATTGGTTGGATCAAAGTTAATACTGATGGTGCCTCTAAGGGTTCTTCTGGTCTTGCTGGGGGAGGTGCAATTTTTAGAGATAAATGTGGAGCTGTCCTTGGCTGCTTTGCAGAGTTTTATGGCCAAGCAGACTCCTTTACAGCTGAGCTCTATGCAGCTATGTCTGCTATT
Source organism: Echinosophora koreensis (assembly GCA_035048595.1). Taxonomy (NCBI): domain Eukaryota; kingdom Viridiplantae; phylum Streptophyta; class Magnoliopsida; order Fabales; family Fabaceae; genus Echinosophora; species Echinosophora koreensis. Next base: position 917,371 of record JAPCYP010000025.1, on the reverse strand, counting down.
CATGTGGCTAATGATAAAGGTTGGCATAACCTTTGGTTGGAATGTGATTCTTCTCTGGTGGTGCGTGCTTTCCACAAACCTGACATTGTTCCTTGGATCTTAAGAGTCAAATGGAAAAACTGCATTACCATGACTGCTAGATTTAATTTTAAGATTTCTCATATTTTTAGAGAAGCTAACCATTGTACTGACAAGTTAGCTAATTTTGGTGTTGCTTCCAAGTGCTTCTCTTGGTGGAATTTAATCTCTGTCTTCATTAGGACTGATTTCTTTTGTAATAGGTGGGGTATTCCCACCTATAGATTTGCTTAGTTTTTCTCTTCATGGGTTTTGGTCTATGTCCCCCCATGTTTTCCTTTTCTTTATCTTGTTTTTTCTTCTTTTTTAATAAAATGGGTGCTCTTTTTCCTTCATGGTGCTTTTTCCCTAAGGAGGGTTTTGCATCATAAGGTTTTAATGAGGCCCTTTATTTAAAATATATATATATATATATATATATATATATATATATATAAAAAAGTCACATAGCAACTTAAAAAAGTCACATGACTTTTTTGTTTTAATATTCTTGACCATTCATGATTGGATATAATGATTATGATTTCCTCCTCTCACTCTCACGTAAATAAAGTCCTCTCACTTGATATGTCCATATATATATAGACAGACACGCGAAAGTTAGAAGGCTTTTCTTATAGACAAAACAGGTAGATTGATCTTATACATTTATTTTATTTTTCATATTGGTCCTATAAGTTTTTTATTTTTTAAATCGCTCCTACACATTACATTCCATTTCTAAGTTAGTCATTCCGTCAATTTCGACCTTACGAAGTCAGATCAAAAGCCATGTGTCAGACTAAGCTGATAGCCACGTCAGATTAAAACTGACGGCGTTAGGTCAATATTGACGGAAATGGCTAATGTGGAAATGGAATGTAACGTGTAGGACCAATCTGAAAAATAAAAACTTATAGGACCAATATAAAAAATAAAATAAACGTATAGGACCAATATACATATTTTGCCTTTTCTTATATGAGAGAGAGAGGGGGACAAATCTTGGCCATACAACTATACATAGATTGTTAAAACTTAAGATTAAAAGTTATTTAATGATTTTAAAATGTCACATGACCACTTAAAAAATTCACATGACTTTGTATTTTAATCTTAATCATTTAAAGTTTAATCCAATGACTATGATTTAATTCTCTCACTTTCGTATAAACAAGACCTTCTCACTTAATTAATCAGATTATATATATATATATATATATATATATATATATATATATATATATATATGGGATTTGCTAACATACACCCACCCATTTTTTATAAGATGTATATTAGCAAGTTACACCTTCGAGTATATTTTTCATTTTTTTTAGTTATAGCTTGCTAACGTACTCTTTCTAAAAAAGCAAGCTACACCGTCGAATATATTTTTTATTTTTTTAATTATAGCTTGCTAATATATACCTTCTAAAAAATTGGATAGGTGTAGCCCCTGAATGACTGTTCACTGATAAAGGATACATCCCACCCCATCGACTTTATTGACTGTTAACTATGTTAACATATTCCAATGGAATATTCCTTTTAACCTTCCTAACTTCGAATTAACTTGATGGAATGGTTGACAAAAAAATTTAATTTTAAATAAAAATTATATAAAATTTTATTAGTGAGTGAAAACTTAATTGAAGAATTATATAAAACAAAAAATATATAAAATTTTTAAGCTTTCTGTTGTGGCTTGAAATAATCAATTATATGACATTGTTTTCAAAAAATCATTACGAGGAAGAGAAAAAGTTGGAATTATATATGATATTGCTGTCGAGTTATGAGTTATCCCACTCCGGTGACACTCCTGATAATAATGTATAACATTTATATGATTTGTGATTAGAAAATGAAATATTTGTTTATAAATTAGAATTAGAAAGCACCAAACTAGAACCACAAATAAATTAGACCATTAAAATGCAGTTGACAAAAACTTATATTTGGAATTACAAAATATCATAATAAGGACATAAGTATTTCCATTATAACAAAAATACTAGTTGAATTAGGACGTTAAAACTCAGTTTAAAATTGAGAAAAAAAGATGGAATGAAAGTGACGAGAAAAAGTGAACAGAAGATGACAATATTAAAGACCAGTTTTTTAAAATATTTTGTCAATATTTGAAAGGAGAAATACTAAATGTTAGGAAACGAAACATAAGCGATTGATTTGTTTTCTTTTTTTTATATATAACAAAAAATTTAGGTGAGTTGGATCCCGGAGGCTCACCAGGGTCAGGACAGACCTCATGGTTCAAAGAACTCTTACAGAGGTACTTATAGATTACCCACCAACGAGATCCTCATATCGATAGTGAGATTCGAACTCACGACCTTATAGGTTATAAGCTGTATCCTTACCAATTTGATCAACCTTCGTTGGTTATGATTTGTTTTCTTTTAATTGGTTAAAAACCAACTCTACATTGAATAAAAGACTGCATTTATTTCACTTGCTATTGAATATAATAAGGCTTTCATATCTTTTCGTATGATGATAGGTTTTGTATCATTTAGCACAGCTCATTTGAGGACTCGTTTGATGGTTAGGATGTAATAAGGGCGTGCAAGATAAGAGATTATATATCATATGAGCATGATAAGTTGTTATCATATCCGACTTTTAATATCCACTTGATAACCAACTGGATAGCATTATAATTTTAATATGAATTTTAAAATTTTTCATTTTAAATTCTAATTTTGTGCATATTTTATTAGATTTTAATTTTTTTAATTTTCAACTTTTTAAATTATATAAAAAGATAAAATTATATATAAATTTTAAAATATTGTTTAACTTAAATTAAATTTTTCTTTTATAAGTTTAAATATTCATCGTTAGTTTTCACTTTAAATATAAATAAATTATTAGAATACTTTTTATATTTTCCAGTTTTTTCTTTAATAATATTTTTATTTATTTAAATTAATTTTATATTTTTATATTAATATTTAATTTTAATTTCTATTTTATTTACTTTTATACTTTATTATATTTTCAAGTATTATTTTTTTACATTTTTATTTTTAAAATTTTTTATATTATTTAAAATGACAAATTTAGCCTTGTTATAAAATTACGTATAATTTCTAAAGTTTAGTTTTTATTTTTTTAGATATTTCTTTTAATTGAAATTTATTTTTATATTTTATAATTTTGAATATTAACTTTTTTTTTAGTTTTTATTTTTAACATGTTTATATTTATTATACTTGAAATTATTAATTTATTATAATTTAATTATTCATATATAAAATATTTTATATTTTATTATACTTTAAATCACACGATCATATCTTGTTGATTTCTAACTCGGCCTTTCAACAGGATAAAATTTTAACTATATTGACATGATATGATAGGTGACATGATTGATTTATCCTATCCTACCGGCTCGCCGAACAATTTAAGATGGGATATGATAGTTTATCCTATCATGTATCTCTTATCCTGACCACTAAAAAGGTCCTGAAAGTTTTCAAATGTCTTCTTTTCAATTTCTCTATTAGAAAAGAACCAATATTTGGCAATAAGTGTGGTTGGCGAGGGTTATAAATAGGCATTTTGCTTAAAATGAGACTTATTAAAAATTTATTTAATTTTTATTTATAAAATTTAATTTTTTTTTTTAACCTTTCTATCTAGCTAGTTCAAACTCAACAAGGTTAGAAAGAATATTATGTTAACATAGTTAAAAGTCTATCGGGTCAATGAGGTGGGATGCATTGTTTTAAGTAAGTTTGAGGTAGCAAAACTTCAAGGGGTGGGAGAGATGTAATTTACTTTAAAAAATAGTCTAACTAAAATATTAGACCTGGGTATATGGACCTGAGTCCACGGACAGTGCTTTTAATCCGTAGCTCATGTGGTTCTGGACAAGGTAAAACACAAGTCCATTTAAATATAATAAGCCATTTTCAGTCAGGTCCATTTAACCCACAGGTTAAATGGATTTGGTCCACGGATTTGTGGACTAGTCCATGGACAAGTACAAATTTTTATTAAAAAAATAGCGACCTTGGGCCATATATTCGTAGGTAGAAAGGACTTAAAGAAGGCAGCCCATACCCATTTATCATTTTGTACTATTGTTACTCTTTATAGTTGTTTGAGGTGGAAATCGTAGGATATTTATGTGCAATATTAGGGCCAGTTTTGTTTATTTCTTATTTTTATTTTCTAATTTTAAAGATAATTTTAACAAAAATAATTATAAAGTTGTTACTTTGTTTTTATTCTATTTCCTATTCCAATAATTTATACATGAAATAGTGAAAACAAACAAAAAATTGTTTTTTAGTATTTCCTGTACAAATTTTTGGAAACATAATATGTTTGACACTTTACTTAAATTTATAAGAAAAAGCTTTTTTAAGAGAAAAAAACTGTTTTATGCCATCTAATGATGTTTGGGAAAGATGTTTTTTGTGAGTTTCAGCTGTTTTACTCATAAAAGGTTGTTTTGTGAAAAAAATTATAATGTTTGGATATAAAAGATTATTTGATAAAAAAAAAAGCGTTTTATCCAACATTTCAGCTGTTTTGCATAAGCTACTAGAAAAAATTATTTTCCAATCTGAACCAACATGGTATAAATAAAAAACCCCAGCGTATACCCCTCTGGAGCCTTCTATGAGAAGATTTTTGCAAAGAGCCCATGACGCACAGTGAGCGACTATATTTTTTTAGGGAGAGCGTGAGCGACTATTTATTTGGCATAACATATTGATTATTTATTTAATTAATATTATTTATTTATTTATTTATTTTGGTTATTTATTTTGTTAAAAAATTAAATATTTTAACAAGCTTCAATGTTAAAAAAGGTTGAATAATAATAAAAATAAATAACTTCGTATCCTTTTTCGTAATTTATTATATAAAAGTGATTTGTTTTGCATCACTCAAACGAAATAGATTATCTTAAAGTTGCTTTTCAGCAAACATATCCAAACAAAAATAGATTCTGATTATAATCGATTATAACAATAATCGATTATTTGAAAACAGATTATTAGCATAATCTTTTTTTTTCCAACTTTCCCAAACACACTCTAATTTGTATTAGCTTAAGATTGTTGTGATTTGATTATTTTTCATTCTCAAAACTCTCTTCCCTGTTTATCCCTACAAAACTAACTTCTAAACAAATATTATTAAATTATGCAAATAATTTCATACCCTTTTTTTTCTTTTCATAATTTACTATATAAAATGATTTTTTTTGCACCACCCAAACGAAATAGATTATCTTGAAATCGTTTTTCAGCAAATAGACCCAAACAAAGTAGATTCTGGTTATAATTGGTTATCACAACAATCGATTATATAAAAATCGATTATCAGCATAATCATTTTTTCCCAGCTTTCCCAAACACACTCTAAATGGGATGCTTGTCAAGAAGAATGATGCCGAATTTTTAAATTTTACATCAATTTTGTGATGCTTGATATTGGTTGCTAAAAAATATATTTATTAAGGAGTCTATGGACTAGCCCGTTTAACCCGCGAATTTTGCAGACTAAACATGGACTATATATATCTTAGGTCCATTTATTTTGCGGACTAGTTCAGTCCAGTCCGTTTAAGTGTGGACTAATGCGAACCAGGCTTAAACAGATTGGGCTAGCCCGTATACCCACCTCTATAAAATATAGTAGACAGCTATATTTTTTGGAGAAAAAAAAAAGTAAGCTTCTAATTGTACAAAAAATGTAATAACAATGTAAGGGTGCTGCTTTTTACACCAAAGTAAACTTTCATACACATTTTTTCAAAAATCTTTTTAATATTCCTAAAATACGCAACATTTCACTTACCTCTCCACTCCCATTTTTGGTGCCGTTTCTTCCACACTCATTTCCAGTCCCCTCTTCTCCTTCTCTTCCTTCTACCATTTTCGGTTCCCTCTTTTCCTTCCCTTCCTTCTATCGTTTCCAGTTTTCTTCTCATTCCCATTCTCCTCCCTCAGTCCTTTCTCAACCAACCTGCGGTCTGCAACTTTCTTCTGCATCAAGTACGTATAGTTCTTTTTTTTTTTTAAATGGCTTCTGCCTGGAACTTCTTGTCCGGTATCTCTATATTGAATTGGAAACCGGATTCGTAGATCCGGTATGTGTTTATAATCTTCGTGTCCGGTATGTCTATATTGAATTGGAAACCGGATTCGTAGATCCGGTATGTGTTTATAGTTCAGGTATTAGCTACCGGATCTGAATTTCCGGTATTGAATACGGCATGTAACTATGTAAGTACTTACCGGAAGTATATATCTGGTACATGTATTTGGTTACCATTTTAGAAACCGGATGTATAAATCCGGTACTGTATATCATATCTAAATACACCACTTTCTAAGCATTCCACATGGCCACCTATGTATGTTTCACTCTTAAGAAGATGACTGTTATAAAACTTCGCTGGATCAGATTGGTATTTGTTAGGACAGATGACATTAGCCTTGTATGCTTGTAACATATGCGTGAAACTAGAGGCCTCAAAACGAGAAAATTTAAGAGAAAATTTCAACTTCAATAAATATATGCATAAGAGCCCACCTGGACCATGAGCAACATTTCACAGAGGGTCTACTACCTTTGCGCAAAACCTCATTTGGTGCCATGGGTATAATAGTCGCAAGTGAGAAAATAAAGGTGAGGGCGAGTGGGAGAAGAGGAAAGAGGAAGAAGATGGGAGTTTGGAGTGGTGTATTTCTGAAATAAGTTTCGGTGTGTTTAAGATGATTGGGGTATTTTAGGAATATTTTAAAAAAATTATGGTGTATGAGAGTTACTAGTATTTTTGCACCCGTGCAATGCACGGGTCATCAATTATTATTATTAGTGATATCATTATTATCATTAATAACTTGAATTGTGCCTCTATATGTACCAAACTTTTTCTTTCCTTTATGTCAAATTAAGTCCACTATGTCAAATATTTTCTTTACTTATTTCACACTTTGTTTTCAATATTTCCTTCCCACCGATAATGGTGGTACTCATTCATCTCAAAGGCTTTTTATTTATAGACAGAAGTGATCAGCAAAAACCTTGAAACAATTTTATCTATAATTTGAGTGCAAAGAATTGAATATTATTTTTATTTTAAAATGATATTAGAATACGTAATGTACACTATGTGTTAAGTGTTCCTCTTTCATTATTATTGATGATCAACTAATCCTTTTAAATCATGTGGTGCTGACACATGTCCCTTTATTAGAAAATCAATAATTCCCCTTATTAATTAGTAAAGATATAGATTTATTATTTAAAATAGAAGAAACAAAGACAAGGATGTAGAAAAAAATAGATTAGAAAATATGAATAGCTCTGCCTCTATTTATATCAATTCAGAGATTGTCGTGTTTGACTCCCAAAACATTGTACCTTTACCGGTTTGTAAATATTTTAAAACAAAAAAAAATATAAATTTTAGAAAATAAAAAAAAATAAAAAAATTTCATCAGTTGACATGTGGCTTGCACCACTGTGATACACTAAAATCAGCATTTCCCCTTATTAATTAGTATAGATATAGATTTATTATTTAAATATAAAAAACAAAGGCAAGGATGTAGCAAAAAAAAATACAAAATATGAATAGCTCTGCCTCTCTTTATGTCAATACAGAGATTGCCGTGTTTGACTCCCAAAACAATGTACCTTTACTGGTTTGTAAATATTTTAAAACAAAAAATATATAAATTTTAGAAAATTAATAAAATAATAATAAAAATATCTCATAACTTTACATTTGGCTTGCACTATTGTGCTACACAAAAATCAGAATTTCCCCTCAACAAATAGTATAGATATAGATTTATTATTTAAAATAGAAAAAATAACGGCAATGATGTAGCTTTAAAAAAAATTATTAAAAGAAAAAAAATTAGAAAAAATATATATTTAAAAAATATTAACAAAAAAAATTAGGAAAAAAGGTAATTAGGAAAAAATTATTTTAAAAAAATTAGGAAAAAAAGTAATTATAAAAAAATATTTAAAATAATTAGAAAATTTTATTTAAAAAAATTTAAAAGTAAGAAAAATGAAGAAAAAATAATTCAAAAAATATATATTTAAAAAAAAGGTAAAAGTAATCTTTTGATCCTTATAGGTGACACTGATTTTCAATTTGGTTCAAGTCTTACGACCCTAAACTTTTTCGAAGAACACGGTAGCTTTGCTATCTTTCTTAGTTAAAAATATTTAAAAACAAAAAAAATTATAAATTTTAAAAAGTCAATAACAATATCCGAACCAATTAAAATTGGTTTGGTTTGATTCTATTCGAACCGGAAAATATTAAAATATATATATATGTATATAAATAAAAAATATAAAACATTAAATTTTAAACTATTAAATTATATATACATTAAAATATAAGTATATAAAATTTTTCAAATTCATCGAATTATTGGTTCGAGTCTTACGACCCTAAACTTTTCCGAAAAAGCTAAAAATATTCAAAAACGAAAAAAAATTATAAATTTTAAAAAGTCAATAACAATATCCGAACTAATTAAAATTGTTTTGGTTTGATTCGGTTCAAACCGGAAAATATTAATATATATATATATATATAAATATAAAATATAAAATTTCAAACTATTAAGTTATATATACATCAAAATATAAGTATACAAAAATTAAAACATCAAGAGTATGACAACTCTATTGATTCGCTGACAGTATAAAAAAATTTACATTGTCAGTATATACAAATAAATTAAAAAAAAAGTATTAACAAAACAAATTATCGGAAATTTTTTTAAAAAATTAAGGAAAACGTAAAAAAATTTTTTTTTAAAAATTTAAATTAAAAAAACGTAAATTTTTTTTTTAAAAGTAAAAAAAAGATTATTTTTTTTTCAGTAAAAGTAAAAAAATGTATAGCAAAAACCTTGAAACAATTTTATCTATAATTTGAGTGCAAAGAATTGAATATTATTTTTATTTTAAAATGATATTACAATAAGTAATGTACACTATTCCCCCACCTCCTTCGTAACCCCATCACCCTCCCCACCTACCTTAAACCCTTATAACACCCCTTCCCCACTTTATAAAATATATATAAATTATAAAAAGTAACTAATAAAATAACAGTAAAAAATCTATAACTTGCCAAGTGGATGGTACAATAAAAAAAAAAGATTAACATTTTTTTTAAAAAAGTAAAAAAAATTAATTTTTTAAAAAAATTAAAAACAAAACAAAAAATCTTGGTGCTGATACGTGTACGTATAGTAAAATTGGCTCTCCACCTTTTATATTAGTATAGATTTGATTTGAGAGAAATATGTGAGAAAATGATAAGGAAGAAGTTGAGAGAAATTTTTTAAAAAGATGATGATGAATATGCAAAATGACATAAGTACCCCTAATTAAAAAAGTAACATATTATTTGTATTTTATATATTTTTTTAAAAAAAAGTAATATATAATTTTTATTTTATATTTTATAATTAAATATATTATAAAAATATTTTTATATATAATAAATATTAATAAATATTATTTTTATTTCCCACCTTTTTTACCTATTCCCCCACCCCCTTCGTAACCCTATCACCCTCCCCATCTAAGCCTCTCCACCTACCCGAAACCCTTATAACACCCCTTCCCCACTTTATAAAATATATATAAATTATAAAAAGTAACTAATAAAATAATAGTAAAAATCTATAACTTGCCAAGTGGATGTACAGCAAAAAAAAACGTAATTTTTTTTTAAAAGTAAAAAAAAGATTATTTTTTTTTTCAAAAAAAGTAAAAAAATGATTAGCAAAAACCTTGAAACAATTTTATCTATAATTTGAGTGCAAAGAATTGAATATTATTTTTATTTTAAAATGATATTACAATAAGTAATGTACACTATTCCCCCACCTCCTTCCTAACCCCATTACCCTCCCCACCTACCTTAAACCCATATAACACCCCTTCCCCACTTTATAAAATATATATAAATTATAAAAAGTAACTAAAAAAATAATAGTAAAAAATCTATAACTTGCCAAGTGGATGGTACAATAAAAAAAAGATTAACATTTCTTTTAAAAAAAGTAAAAAAAATTAATTTTTTAAAAAATTAAAAACAAAACAAAAAATCTTGGTGCTGATACGTGTACGTATAGTAAAATTGGCTCTCCACCTTTTATATTAGTATAGATTTGATTTGAGAGAAATATGTGAGAAAATGATAAGGAAGAAGTTGAGAGAAATTTTTTAAAAAGATGATGATGAATATGCAAAATGACATAAGTACCCCTAATTAAAAAAGTAACATATTATTTGTATTTTATATATTTTTAAAAAAAAAAGTAATATATAATTTTTATTTTATATTTTATAATTAAATATATTATAAAAATATTTTTATATATAATAAATATTAATAAATATTATTTTATTTTCCCACCTTTTTTACCTATTCCCCCACCCCCTTCGTAACCCTATCACCCTCCCCATCTAAGCCTCTCCACCTACCCGAAACCCTTATAACACCCCTTCCCCACTTTATAAAATATATATAAATTATAAAAAGTAACTAATAAAATAATAGTAAAAAATCTATAACTTGCCAAGTGGATGTACAGTAAAATAAACCTCTCCACCTTTTATATTAGTATAGATTTGTGGTGTAAAAAGCAGGGGCCATAATGCAATGTAATATGTCCACGTTATTTGCGCTGGCTTGGGGTGGTCCGGCCCATTTCGGTAGCCCAAAATACTTAATGAGGTTACTCTATAAAAGGCCCACAAAGTGTTGAACCCTAGTTCTTTCTGTTTCTGAGCTCAGCCGCATGTTCTAAGTTTCGAACGCACAGGCAGAGTTCGCCGCGGCTGGAAAGGGACGAAATTGCAAAATGAAGGTTTTTTTTCGAAACCCTAATTCCTTATGTGCTTTGGTTTTTCTTGAATTTGTTGCTGAAGCATTTTGGACTTTTTCTGCAGTTCAACATCGCAAATCCCACCACTGGATGCCAGAAGAAGCTGGAAATTGATGACGATCTGAAGCTGTAATTTTTATTTATTTTTCTCTTTTATTTATTTTTCATTTTAAGTATCTTGTGCTATGAATGCTTTAGTATTGCTTTTGTGTTCTTTATGTTCGGGACTCCATTCATTTTGATTTGGAATGTGCAAAATGGATTTTTAGTATGAGCGCTATTTATGTCTGTTACATGCTTTCTAATTTTTTTTAGATTCAAATTTGATAGCTTTATAATTACTCTGTCCCATAACTGTAGTGCAAATCTGATGCTTTTTTTTCATACATTTATTGGTATTAGTGGGACACTGAACACTTAGCGAATTTGATTTGAACTATTATTCAGTGTAGTTGCTATGGGGAATTCCTATATCTGATGTTAGTTTTTTGAGGGTACTAGTATGTGATTTGTTTTTCTGTTATAATAATAATATTATTATTATTCTACTTTATATTTTAGTCGGGCGTTTTGGGACAAGAGGATCTCACAGGAGGTGCTTGGCGATGCTCTGGGAGAGGTATGTTCTTTTGCTGTGGAAACCTTTAAGTGTCTGCTCCAGTTTTTAGAGCATTAGTAGGTGATCTATTCACCTTTATAATTGTGCTACTCACAGGAATTTAAAGGCTATGTCTTCAAAATCACTGGTGGCTGTGACAAGCAAGGATTCCCAATGAAGCAGGGAGTCCTGACCCCTGGTCGTGTCCGTCTCTTGCTTCATAGAGGTAGGATTATTCTAAAGCTTCAATTTTTTTGGTTTTTTGGTTGATTATAAATAGATTATAATTATATTTGGTGTTGGCTGTGCATAGCATTGTCCAACTGCCATGTCCTACATTTGGCAGTTGTCTTGTTTTTTGGACACTATTCCTCTTTGTGTCATGCTTCTTTCTTTAGCAAGTTTTGTTGTCTTAGCAAATGCAATACTTATAGACATAGACATGGTTGTTCTGTAGGATGCCTGTCTCTTTATGCAATCAATTTTGGGTTTCCCTAGAAGCTTATGTGTTGGCAGGAGTCAGGATTCTCATATTAAGTTTGTTTCCAGACTTAGCTTATGGTATTTGAATTATGAACCTTGGCAGGAACCCCTTGCTTCCGTGGATATGGAAGGCGCAATGGAGAGCGTAGGAGAAAGTCTGTTCGTGGGTGCATTGTCAGCCCAGACCTTTCTGTTTTGAACTTGGTGATTGTGAAGAAAGGTGAAAATGATTTACCTGGCTTGACTGATGTTGAGAAGCCAAGGATGAGGGGTCCAAAGAGAGCATCCAAAATCCGCAAGCTGTTCAACCTCTCAAAGGAGGATGATGTGAGGAAGTATGTTAACACATACCGTAGAACCTTTACAACCAAAAATGGTAAGTTTCTGTTGCCAGTGCCCACAAGTTATCTAACAGTCTCTTTATACTTCCATTCAGAAGAGTGGGCTTGATGAAGAAAAATTTTGGTAATGAATAACTGCTGAAGTAACTCATTCCTATAATGTGTTAACTTCCTAGTTCTAAGTTTGAATTTATTCATTTGTTTGATTGTGATTCCAACCACAAAGCTCATATTTTTTCTACTGTGGCAGTGCAATTTTTATAGGATTAGGATCTCCTCCTGTTATTTTCTCCTTTTTTCTATCATGTTATGAGAGAGATACAAAAGCAAGTTTTGGTGGACTCTATATACAAAAGTAAATTGGACTGTGTCTTCCTCTCTCTAACATGAGAGGAAAAAGCAGAGAATAAAAGTAGAGGATCCAAATCCATTTTTATATTTATATATAAAGCAAAATGACTTTAATTAATGACATTTCTTGGAAAACTTGACAATATAACATGTGCTGTTAAGAAATAAATATGACATTGAGGCATGCATAATTATCATGTAGATTGGATTGGAGACTCGAGGATTCATTTGAATGGAAAAGTTGTTTTAGCCATAATTTGTGCTGCGACTTCAGGGATATTCAATTAATTAAATTGAGGACAGATGCAGGCTTAATTTGTTATTAGTTGTTGTATGAGAAGTGGATGTTTGGTTGCAGGGAAAAAAGTGAGCAAAGCTCCAAAGATACAGCGACTGGTCACTCCTTTGACACTCCAAAGGAAGCGAGCAAGGATCGCAGATAAGAAGAAGAGAATTGCTAAGGCAAAATCTGAAGCTGCAGAGTATCAGAAACTGCTTGCTTCAAGGTTGAAGGAGCAAAGAGAACGCCGCAGCGAGAGTTTGGCAAAGAAGAGATCCAGACTTTCTAGTGCTTCCAAGCCAACTGTCACGGCATAGCCTTCTTTTAGTGATAGAGAGAGACATGAAGTTTAAACTGCAACCTGTTTTTTGGTAGTAGTCTTATTCCATGAGGGTGGTTATGATTATCATTCATGGTTTTGCTATTTAAGTACATTGAGTTTCTTGAAGTATTTCTTAAACTTGTGTTTGGGAGTTTAATCGAGTTGAAGGATTTTTGCTTAGCTGGAATTTTTATCCAATTGATATGTTGTCTGTCGGTACCCCTAGCCTGCATTTTATGTCATTTATTGAATCTCTTGATTAACATGACCAAACCTTTTAATGTAGAGTTTGTATTTGGATTAACTAACCAAGACTTTTTCGCTAAAATATTATTTTTGTTTAAAAGTTGAAAGTTTTTAATTTTTAACCTAGAGTTCGTTGATGTTTTGTTTTGATTATTTTATATTCCAAGCTTTTTCTTATTAAATTTTCTCATGATCTTTCTCATTAGGTGAGTTTCTAAAAAAGAAAACAAATCCAAACATCTCTTTCAATTTAAGGTTTATTGAATTTAACAGTTAAAAAGTGTTTAAATTCAAATCTGAGATACAAGTAATTTACAATCACAATTTCTTCGTCTATGAAGTACTGATGTGGGTCGAGCTTTAGGGACGTTTGTAGTTCGATTTGGATAAATCTTAAAATGGAAAAGATATTTGATTCAAATATGAAAATAAATTGTGGCTTAAATTAGATTCGATGATTCAATCTTTTGATTTTTCTTTTTTGTTTTTATTTTGCTATTTAAAATATAAATTTAACACATTAAAATGTATTATCTCATAAGTGAAAACATAGATAACGACAGGCACATTATAATTTCAAGAAAGTATCATGACTATTATTGTAGTGATGTCATTTTTTTTTTTTTTTAAGTACCCTCACATATGATACACAAGAATGTAATCTTTCGTTGTAGTGTCATCCGCCTAAGTGAGATTTTTTTTTTTAAATTATTTTTATGTATATGTATCTAGGAATCGAATTCAGAACTATATGTTTAAGGAACTCAAACATTTTCTACTTGAACCAACACACATTGATAAATACTATTGTATTTTTATATCCATGCGATTTGTTTTGAATTAGATCGATTATATAAGTAAAAAAAAAAAAAAACCATACCCATCCAAAGAAAAACTTTTGGTTTTTCGATTCGATTTTAGTCTTTCGGATAGGATTTGAACATCCTTCAAGATCTTGTTGCACTTTTAGTTGCTCCCTTTTAGTTACATTTTTTTTTTTATCTAACCATGTTTATTGGATAGTACTTTTACATACAAAATCACTTTTTAAAGTAAAATCACTTTTCACATTTCACTTCTCAATATTACATACAAACAACTTAAAATCACTTTTTAAAGTAAAATCACTTTTCACATTTCACTTCTCAATATTACATACAAACAACTTAAAATCACTTTTTAAAGTAAAATCACTTTTCACCGACTACAAAATAGCTTCTAATTTTTCATCTTAATTTTTTTGCTTTAGGTTGATATCTTTATTTTCCCCCTGTGGAATGTATCTTTGGGTTATGTATACAGATTCGGGTACCTTTAGTACTTGTTTTAATATATTTTGGCTAAAAAAAAAAAAAAAGCTTCTAATTGTACATAAATCATCAGTTTTGCCACACACTTCTATGAAAAATCGTGTGTGTATAGTTGCAAAATAAGCAGCAAAATAAGTTGGTTCTTAATAAACACAAGATGAGTTTTAGGCAACTATAAATAAATGGGAATTGAATTCTCTCGTATAACATAATGGTCATGTTAGAGATATATATACACATCTTTTAATATACATGGATCTACCATGATTCGTTATAGGTCCCATTTGTTACAATTTTAAAATTTTGTTTCTTTCTCTCTCCAACAGGAGAGAATCCTATTTTATGTAAATAAGAGAGAATCCAAATCCAAATAAATGAATCTTTGAATATAGGCAAAATAGGTAAATTGGTCCTATACGTTTATTTTATTTTTCATATTGGTTCTACAAGTTACGTTCCATTTTCACATTAGTCATTTCCGTCAATTTTGACCTAATATCGTCAATTTTGATGTCACGTGTCGGACTAAGGTAATAGCCACGTCAGATCAAAATTGACGACGTTAGTTCAATATTGATGGAAATGACTAATGAGAAAACGGAACGTAACGTGTAGGACCAATTTGAAAAATAAAAAACTTATAGTACCAATATAAAAAATAAAATAAACGTATAGAACCAATTTACCTATTTTGCCTTGAATATACTATCTTAGCATATCCACAATATCAAATTAATCATCATGTTCAAATTATAGATGGCAGCGGCCAACGTGCCACTCTCGCAAGGAAATCTGAAAATTTGTTTTTAGATCAATATATTCAAGCACTTCAAAGGAAGGGTCAAACATGTCAAGTGTCCCGTTCCTGTTCCCACCTGTGAGAAGGAGAGAGCTCCACAAAAACGTATCAAAGATGACAATGAAGCTGCGTGGCAAACTGTATCCCACGCGTCAAACAACTTGTCTGCCACCTTCTCTTTCTAATTCTAACATGCAGCTGTACTTGGAAAACGGTGCTAGACCACTCAAGCTTTAAACTGCAAAAATTCACTAAAATAGAACCAAACCAAATAATCCACGGGAGAAAAGTATGGCAGCCATGTTCATAACCAGAAACGCCCTCTTTTTTCGCTTCTCAAAGTCATTGCCTGACGCCCCTTCACTGCTCCTCAGGTCTTCTCACAAACCCTCCAGGCTCGTTTTCGCCAATACTTCAAACTATTCAGATGTATGTATAGCTCATCATTCTCACGATTTATTTTTTCTTCATATATACATTAAGATATTAAACTACTGTTCTAAATACTTATACTAGGCTTTCAATCACAATTAGGACTGCAACATTATGATTTTTATAGTTTTTGCAATCGTATCATCACTGCAATATAGTGGTCGCATTGATTGATTTTTTTTTTTTTTATTTTCCCAAAATTATTTACCATTGTAGTAAACACAATGTAACAACAAGTGCAACCTCCTTATACTATAAAAACTTTAGAAACTTATACTGTATAAATTTTACGAAATCATATGGTTCTTATAACTTTGAGGATTAATATAACAATTTAATTTTGATACACTCTAATCAATCAAACATCTTCTCACTCACGTTGTAACAAGTGTTACTTCTTATGTCAATCATTTCTATATGACATAATAACATATGATTAATTCATAATTTAAAAAAAAATTAAATTGCGCACATTATAAGTAAATCCTTAATAGGAGGAGGATGTTTTCTCTGAGTTATTACTTTGGTCCTTTTGAAGGGTTTTTGGCTTTGAACTTTGTAATATGAATACTTCCCGAAGATGATTTAGTATTTTAGTTACAGATGTTTATCCTTAGGCTACTTCTTGTATATGGGTTGGAGTATCTCTTATACTCCTCATCAATATATTTTAGCTTATCAAAAAAAAAAAAAATGTAAATCCTTAATATAATTATGTTTACAGTTATTTCATAGATTAAAATGATAAATTTTTTAACCATGGACTAATGTAAAACGGTTTTTGACAATATATTTCAGTGGAGAAATGCAGCACAAGGAACAAGCGAGCCACGAACCGACTGGTATGATTCTACAAGATCCAACCATGAAGCAGAGAACAAAGACTATGATGGTTCCGAGAGAGCCAAGGAAACAATGAGGGAAGGCATTGACGAGGCCAAAGAGAGAGCACAAGAAATGAAAGACAACGCCAAAGACTATGCACACGACACAAAGGAGAATGCCAAGGATGCTGCAGGGACAGTGGCTGATATGACAAAGGAAGGGGCTAACAGAGCGGCGGAGACTGCATATGGGGCGAAGGATAGGACGGAGGAGGTTGCGGCATCGGCGACGGAGAAGACGGCGGAGACAGTGAAGAATGTAGGGGAGAAGGCGAAGGAGACAGTGCAAGGGGGGTGGGATATGGCAAAGGATACAACGCAAAAGGTGAAGGAGACGGTTGTTGGAAAGGATGATGATAGTGAGGGGAATGACAAGGATGAGAGGGGTGTGAACATGGATGAGGATGTTGTACGTTGAACTGAGAAAAAGAGCTGGGGAGGTTTATGATGAGAGGAAGGGTTAGTAGAGGAAGAATTGTTGAAATTAGAATCCTGCTTCTAGTGTTTGCCTTTTACTTTTCAGAAATCTTAATAAATTGGAGATAGCTTGTTAATTAGTTTGTAGAGTCTAAATAAATTGGAGATAGTTTTAGGGTATCGTCTAAGTTGCACCAGCAAGAGTGCTGGTGCAACCTTACTCTCCTTTGACTTACCAATAGGATTTGTTCATTTTACACATCAGCATTTATGGTCAACCATGTATAATACTTATATTTCTTATGTATTCCACTGTATCTGAATCATTGATGGTGTATTGTAGCTAAACGAAGTTACGTATTTGTACACCCGTATTTGGACCGTATTTCGTCAGAAATTTTTTTTTGAAAACCAAATAAGGTTCAGCTTTGTTCTTCGTTTTGGTTGAACAAGTCCCTGTATCCGTCTTATGAAGGAAATAGGTAAGCAAGGGTCCTTTTTGTGCTCCGTCCATGTATCGCCTACTTGCTTCTGTACTGATCCCTCGCTGTTTCGTTTTGGGCGTCGATGGCAGGGCTCTTCGTCTCGAAGATGAGACGCTCCACCACCGGTCCTTGCCACAAGGTCGGCCACTGCTGTCCCTCCCTAGTCCGGAAGGGCCACATCCCACAGCCGCCTATCCCCAGCTTTTTTGGGCGTCAATGGCAGATGATTTCCGGGTAGGGAAGATGCTACGTGGGTGCGACATCGGGTCATCAGTACCTGGACCGGAAAACCCTTTTTTTGTTTTCTGGGTCATTTAGCAGATGGAAATGCGTTTATTTTCTGGGCCATGTAACAGTAATTCCGAAAATTGGGTTATTTACTTGCTTTGAATTAAAAAATTGATGGCCTATTTTTTGAAATATTGAGGCCCATTTTTCAAATCTGGTTAGGATAAGGTGGGCTGAACAATGGGATGATTGAGAAGGGTCCAACAGCATCCCATTAGGGTTAGGGTTAGTGTTAGGGTAAGTGGCATAATTTTTAAAGATAATATTTGTATTGTTATATTTAAAAAAAGAACATATATTTGGCATATAATACTATTCTATTTAAATTTAAAGATAAACTCATATAAATTTAAATTAACTACTGTTGGCTTTATCAAGTGAATTTTTCTTTTGTTAATGTTTATGTTGATATTAAACAGGTAAAATAAATTGAAACCAATAGTGTAATACTACTATTTAAAATCTTACTGTTTAGTTTTAAAAAAAAATAAAAACACATGACCCATGATATAACCAATGCTATTAAGTTTCCTTTGGAATGTATTGTGTTTCTAGAAAAGGTTGGTGTGTACCATATTTTTAATTTTTTCTTACTAATGTTATGGCAAGATGCACATCACTCCATATTTGAACGTTCATATTGTAGTTGTTAAGAATGTTGATGAGATTATTCAATTTTTCCACTTGTTAATGTCATCCTAACAATGATAAGGTTTCTCATCTAGATGTCCCTCCTATGCTTTCTAAAAATCTTCATGAGATTATTAATTTATTTATCTTTCGAAGATTCTTCATTAGATGATTTATATTTTTTGTTTTTACTAAGATTTGTTACAAATGTTATCATAAGAATTGTAAGGTTCCTTATATGGATATTCCTCTTTTTGCTTCTAAGAATCTGGATTTTCCTCGTCTGGATGTTCGTCTTGTGCCAGCTAAGAATCATAATGAGTTGCACCAATTTTTTTTCCTAATTTTGTCACTAATCTCATCACAATAAGCATATATTGTTTTATATATGATTTATCCTTTGTTATAAAAAAAAAAAAAACGATGTCTCATTGGAATTTTTTTTTTAATTATGTGCTTAAGTTATCATGAGAAGCATGACATTCCTAATCTGGATGTTTGTGAGAGACATCGGTGTTGAGCTTGAAAGCATTATTTGGTGGTGAGATCCACTTGATATGCATAACTTGCTTATTTACCTCAACAAGAGAAGCTGTAGACTTGAAAATCTCCCCGTGAATAAATTCCACATTGTCTCAAAACGGCTGCAATGGAAGAATCCAAACTTCGTGAAGATAAGATGATTTCGCTCCTGCCAGAAAGTTTGCTCCGCTCCACTTGGTTAACGCATTTAAGATTAATATATCTACTCCAAGTCGGTGTTATTCTTACTCTGTCCCCTGATGGGACTCTTCGCTCGGTTTGTAACAATTGGCCCAGTTAGTGATACTGGCCTAGTTAGGATGAATGGATCAGATCCAAGTTAGTGTTAGTCGAACTATGTCCTAGAATGTCACAGTGTGCCTAGTTTAGATGACTTACCTAGGTTGGTCATATTTGACTTAGTTCAACTTAAGGTCAATCGATTTTAGTAAGTGATTTAGGCCAAAAACTTGACACGATTCGGCAAGTATACCCAGTCGATAACAAGTAATACGGTGGTGAGACCGGATATCATTATCAGGGATCGCGGACAAGTACCACTTCTCAAATTGAACCACTATTTAGACGATCGTTTGGAAGGAAGGGAGCTCAATTAACATGTAACAAGAAAACAAGAGTAAAATGTTTTTGGTATTTTCTTAATTAATTAAATATCAACAACAACTTAGAAAAGAGAGATAAACAAGATAAACGGCGCTAGGGATCCGATTTCGTCCAATTATGCATTTGGGTTCTTCATAGACAAGGAATTCTTTGAATTGCTAAAACCCTAATTATCCTAATTCCTATTGGTTGGTTGAAGGTCCAATTCCCTAAGTTAACTAACCCCTAATTCCTTAGGTGATTAATTCTATCAAACTTCACTAATTACCCTAATTCCTTAGGTCTAATTAATTAAGTCGATGATTAAGCTCCATGAAATTGTTTGAAAAACCACACTAATCAAATAACCTATTCCTAGATTACTCAACTAATGTATTAATTACAAGAGGCAAACATCATCAATCACTATTCCTAGCATATCAATGAATCCCCAAAACACAAGAATGGTAGCTAAGCATCAACATAAATGAACTACATCATCTCCCTAGCTAAGAGGAATTTAGCTAGACATGCTAAACCCTAGAAAAGAGGAAAAGAGAAGAGAAAAGGGATAGAACTCCATGAAGTAGAAGGTAGATGATGAAGGATTCCTCCTCCTTATCCTCTTCAACTCCAAGAATTTGCCAAATTAGGGTTGGAAGCAGAGATTTTCGTGTGTGGCTACTGATGGGTCTGTCCAAAATGAGAAATGAGGGTGTTTAAATACCCTATCAGGAAAATGAGGCGCTCAACGCCAGAAGCACAGAAAGCAGTTTTCCCTTGACCTGCTAGCGTTGAACGCAGGATTTCTGGCATCCAGCGCTAGCTTGACTGATGCTAGTCTTCACAAAATTAATTCTCTTTCCAGATTCTTTCATTCTCACATAAGCTCCACTTCCTTGATCAATTCCACTTCTCTTCAAGCTTTTCCACATTTATTGAATTCTAAAATGATAGAAAACATACCTAAGTTAGATTGCAATGAAAGGGAACAAAACTACTAAAAATTAACCTTAACTACAAGAATTATTAAAAACACTCACAACAACTAACAAAGACTCGACTAATTAAAAATGGGGATAGAACAAGGATAAAACCATGCATTTGGGAGTAAAATACCCTCAAGAAAGACATAATTACTTGATAAATTAGCGAATTATCAGTTGACCATAATGTCATTTGGTTAAATTTAAGTTGATCGGTTGATCATGGTTCAAGACCATATGTGAGTAGCATTTGTCTTTAAATATAAATCAGTTTCGCTTATGGCCAAGATATAAAAAAATATTGAAATATTAAATTGTGGTCGATAATTCATTTTTTTAACATATTGTTGAATTTAAGTTGATTAGGTTGATCATGGATGTAGATGACATGGTTGGGTTATAGTTTACCAAGCTCAACATAGGGTCAAAGGGTTAGCCAGTTAGTGATTAATTTGAACTAATGCCAAATTGTTAAATCTAAGTCGAATAGGTTGATCATGGACCAAGATCACATGTTTGGGTTTTAGTTGACTAAGTTCAACTTCGGCTCAAAGGGTTAGGAACTAAGATATATTAATTTAACCTAATGCCAAATTGTTGAAGGTAACTTGATAAGGTTGATCATGGATCAAATCACATGGTTGGGTTATAGTTTACTAACTTCAACTTAAGGTCAAAGTGTTTATAGGTAACTGATATAGTTGACCTATTGTCACCTTGTTAAATCGAAGTTGATTAAGTTTATCTGGATGTACTATTTTTATCTTAAGAATTGTGTTACTCATCTAAACGTTCATGCTGTGGTTTGTAAGATTCAGATGTCGAATTCTGGAAACTTATTTTTTTTTGTTAGTTAAAGTTTATAAACAAAACTAGGCGTGTGCTAGTTTGGTTCGATCTGGTTTGGTTTTTACTCGAAAATTATAAAATCTGCATATAAACAATATATACATTAAACACCAAATATATATTAGTAAAATATATATTAAAAGTTAAATATAAAAAATAAATTGCCACATCATTGAAAATGTTGGATTGTTATATGAATCACCTTAAGGGCTCGTTTGATGATCAAGATAAGAGAGACACGATAGGATAAGCTTTCATATCTGTCTGAAACTATTGTTCTGTGAGCCAGCATGATATGATAAGTCAATAATGTCACCTACCCAATGTTGTCCATCTAGTTTAAAATGTACCCTGAGGTTAGGGCTGGCTTAGAATTCAACAGGATAGGGTAAATTGATTCAAAGTTTACTAAAAAATAAACATATTTTATATATAAAATATTTAAAGTATAATAAATAATAATAATTAATAATTTGAAGTATAATAAAATATAAAATGGTTACCCAGAAAAGGTGTAATAAAATAAAAAAATATTTAAAATAAAAAATATTAATAAATATTTATATGTTGTTAGAAGCCTAATTTTTAATTGTTTATTATTTTTAATAATTGAAAATATAAAAAATGAGTCTATTAGAGCATCTCCAACTATAGAACCCAAATTGGGTTCTTAACTCTCCTTTTGTTGGACCCTACAATGCCACAAAGGATTTAAGAACATTTATTAGTTTTCACTGTAATGGTAGAACTCAACTTTGGTTCTTAACATACTTTTAGTGGGTCTATTTTCTCCTATTTTCTTTCCCCCTCTTGCCTTTTTCCTTTTTTTAATGGTTAAGAACCAGTTCTTCTACAAGAACCGTTCTCCATCCTGGCTGCCAAATCAGCCAACTCCAATGACAAAAAATTTAAGAACCAGTTCTTAGCCATAAGAACCTTAGGAAGAACCACCTTTAAAGATGGTCTTAATTCAACTAAATTTAATTGCCAAAGAGCAAATCCAGCGGGGCGGTTTAACCCGTTCCTTAAAATTTAAGAGCCGCCCCTTATATATTTTAGCGTTGGAGCAAACCAACGTGGCGTTCCTTATTAACAGCCATTCGCTATATAAGTAACGGGTCCTTAAGAATAAAAAAACATTTTCACACCTTACTTTTGCAACAGAAACCGAGATATGGGGAGGGTGAGGGGAGACGAGGAGAGCAGAGAACGAGGAGTGGAGTAGGGAGAGTGAGAAATGCAAGGAAGGTTCCAGAGTTCATTGGAAAGAAACATTTGTAAAATAAAAACTGTAGAAAGGTCAAGGGATGTAAATTTCATACGTGTAGTGTAAATGTCGAAGGAAAATTAAAATATTTTGCTTTTAAAAATAAATATGTATCTTTTTGGTACAGATTTTGTGTATAAAAATATAAATATACATATAAATTAATAATTTAATTTTAAATATCTAGTAAAAATTTGAAATAAAAATAAATTTAAATATATATAGATTAATATTTAATTCAAAATAAAAATAAGTTAACTAGAAATATAAAGATCTGGGACCCACTAAAAGTAAGTTAAGAACCAATGAGTGGTTTTTTGCATTGGAGCAAAAAATGGTAGGTGTTCCTTAAACCCTATGTAGCATATTTGGACCCACTTAAAAGAAGTTAAGAACCAAAGAGTGGTTCTTGTTTTGGAGATACTCTAAGTGTACAAGGGGTGAAGGTTTTTTTTTGTACCGTACCTGTGGTTGATGTAACTGTCATATACCGTGTGATTGTGACATGAGAAGCAATTTTAGTTAAAGTACATCTTGAGAGATCCATTTTTCTAAGAAACTTATAGTATATATGATGGGTACTGTATCACATTATATAGTTCTAAAAAATTACAAATGAATTATCCATATAATAAAATAAAATTATAATGTCCACTGCCCAACTTTAGTTATACTCGTACGTACACATTTGTCCTTGGAGTCGTAAGAGATATTTTTACAAAAAAAAAAACAATAAATAATATACAAACGTACATCCCATGAAATAAAATGTAGAAGTGCATGAAATACAAACGTACATGTGAGAGAAATCAAAACGTACTAATACATACATCCTCGTTAGCTAATTTATTTAGTCCTGTCTTTCATTCCTTGTATCTCTTCCTTAAGCATTTCATTTTCAAATGCCAAACTACAATTCTCTTGTTCAATGTCCAGTAGGCGGTCTTGTAACAATTTAACATTGTAGTGGTTGAAATCCAAAATAGGCCTTCTAGTTGCCGCTATGATTCGACGCAACATTAACAATGCTGCATCCTCGCGTGCTAGATAATCTGTTGCCGCATACCGACCTATACATACTGGCGGGGAACCTAACAAGTTAGTGTTGACCAACACAAAATATCGTTTATAATGCTTCCCATTTTGAGTAATTTCACCATGTTGTGTATAATTTGGATCACAGTTTAACAACGATTGTGTGGCGTCAGTCAACCACTTTTGCATGCTAAATATCACTATATTCGGAGTATCTTCATCATTTATGATAAAATTTGTTTTTGGTAGAGCTCTTTGACCTGTGAAAGTGAAGGCAAAAGTTGATGTAAATCATCCTTAAATATACAGTATTGAAATTGAGTTGGATTATTTTAAAAAAATTAAATAAATCATTAAATAAATACCTTGGGTCACCCCGTTTAAGATATAATCATTTAAAGCATATCGTGCGGCTGAAAGAGTAGAGTAAAAATTGTAGCGTGCCCCAATGAAACCTTCCAATTGTGTGTGACAATCAAGCCACCTAGTGTATATTCCTGGTTGGAAACCTGAAAAAACAACGTAGTATATGTTTTGGCTTGTAGTGTCCATGTTATAGATCGCAATGGGGATGGAAGTGGGTGTAGTAATACTCCCAACAAGGGTAGCTATATATATAGTGGATGATACCACAAATTCTCATTCGATGCAAATGTGCCATTTAATAAGGAGGATGAGTAGTTGACCTATTTAGCAAGGGTAGGTCATAATTTACACAAATGGATTAAAGGGACAAAATTAGTCACTATTTTGATATATATAAAAATGAAACTGACGTTTAAGAATTTACACAAATGTATTAAAAAATACATTATATCATTAAATTAAATGCTATTATGTTATTTTATTAAATCAATTGTTTGGACGCATGCATGGACAATAAGTTTTTTTCCTTCATATCCTTTAATCATTGAAATTTGATTTTGTCATTTTGAAAAATGCAGTCCGTTGTGACAATAAATTGAATATTCTTTAATAAATGACACATTAACTTCATTTGAAGGGATTGGAATGAACCAACGGGAGAAAAGAATATATAAAGGAAAAAGTTGGTTGCACAAGCTTTTAGGTGTTCAGATGATGTCTTTGCACCGCTTGAGTATGTGTCTTAAAAGGGCACTATCATAGCCAGCTGTCAATAATGTACAACTACAATGCACAGGCCTTGTTACTTTGGAGATCTAATTTAGTTGAAACGTAAATGTTTAGCCCAAAAGCAAGTCATCTTCTCTGTGACAAGTGGAGCATGTAGTTGAATGTGGCAATATATGATGGCGCCTCAGAGAGCTACCCAAACTATGTCATCTGCTCTTTCTTCAACCTACAAGACCTCAAAACCTACTTTAAAAGGCGCCCCAAAGAGCTACCATAAATAGAGTGATTTTTCACGTTCTCTATATAAGAAATCGTGTGTAAGGGATTACAATCAGTTCCTTTAAAGAGTACTAAGAATAGGGAAGTGGAGTTTTTCATGTTTGCTTGGCCAGCCTTGAGCCATTCAATGGGCTGTGTCACAAATATGTGAAACTTGGCTGCACTTCTGTACGGCTTCTGGAAAGGGTAGTACTTTGCCCAACAGAAACAAACTAATACTCTGACATTTATGGGATTGTGGGTCAAGTTATTAGCTGCACACAATCAAGGACATACTCTGTGAAGGCAATTACAACTATATCATGAAGGCCGAACCAGAACCTTCTTAATCTGGCAAAATGTTAGTGCAAAAAATGAGATCAACCTCACTGGTTTGTTCCATAAATGGTGATATAGTTGATAAAATAAACTTACAACTAAATACATCATCAGTTCCCCATAACCATTGGGAGTCTCGATACTTTACCACTATTATAGTATCTGAACATAATTGATTTGTCCATAACATGCTAAATTAATGAAATTGTAGACTGAAAATTGTCTAAAGCAATCCATCACAGTGCAGAAACACATCATGTCAACCTAAACTATTGTTTATTACAACAATTCACTAGAAATAGACTTGTCTGATTTCCCATCCAATATTGACTCTCCAGAGACAAAACCTTGGTTGTTTTCAATTAAACTCTCCAAGACTTTCCACTGAGCGTTAGAACTTAGAGTACACCATGGAGGATGAAGGAAACCTCACCAACTTACAGTAAGTTCATTCAATGTTGCTTGTTCCTGCATTATTGTTGAAAAAGTTAGTGTTTGAAAGTATAGTTATTAATGCATCATCCGTTTCTTACTTGTAATCAGACAGAAGAAGAGGATCGAATTTAATGCAGACAAGTCACCTCAAGGGATGTTTAATTCAAACAACACACCCAACCAACAAGGAATTGCTACACTCGACAGAATACTAGTGCTCATGGAGGTATATTATTTAAAACTATTGCAACGATGTAAGCAAGTCTCTGTGTGCATATTTAATACTAGTGCAAGTATGTTTAGAAAAGTTCACATGCACTTCAAGTGAGCCCAAACATTAGCATGCAGTATAGAATTTAATTTAGGCGTCTTGATGTGCTTGCTTCTATCTATAAGAATATAAAAGTTGTTGGAACAATTAGAACTAGAGTGGTTTCATCTTGGGTATATCTAAAGTCATGGAAGCTGCACCCTTTTTTTCCCCCTAATGTTATAATCATCGAAGTACTGTAACCAGGGTTGGTGAGCCCAAACATTAGCAGGCAGTATAAATTTTAATTTAGGCGTCTTGATGTGCTTGCTTCTATCTATAAGAATATAAAAGTTGTTGGAACAATTAGAACTAAGTGGTTTCATCTTGGGCATATCTAAAGTCATGGAAGCTGCACCCTTTTTTTCCCCCTAATGTTATAATCATCGAAGTACTGTAACCAAGGTTGGTGAGCCCAAACATTAGCAGGCAGTATAAATTTTAATTTAGGCGTCTTGATGTGCTTGCTTCTATCTATTAGAATATAAAAGTTGTTGGAACAATTAGAACTAAGTGGTTTCATCTTGGGCATATCTAAAGTCATGGAAGCTGCACCCTTTTTTTCCCCCTAATGTTATAATCATCGAAGTACTGTAACCAGGGTTGGTGAGCCCAAACATTAGCAGGCAGTATAAATTTTAATTTAGGTGTCTTGATGTGCTTGCTTCTATCTATTAGAATATAAAAGTTGTTGGAACAATTAGAACTAAGTGGTTTCATCTTGGGTATATCTAATGTCATGGAAGCTGCACCCTTTTTTTCCCCCTAATGTTATAATCATCGAAGTACTGTAACCAGGGTTGGTGAGCCCAAACATTAGCAGGCAGTATAAATTTTAATTTAGGCGTCTTGATGTGCTTGCTTCTATCTATTAGAATATAAAAGTTGTTGGAACAATAAGAACTAGAGTGGTTTCATCTTGGGCATATCTAATGTCATGGAAGCTGCACCCTTTTTTTCCCCCTAATGTTATAATCATCGAAGTACTGTAACCAGGGTTGGTGAGCCTAAACATTGGCAGGCAGTATAAATTTTAATTTAGGCGTCTTGATGTGCTTGCTTGTGAGCTACACTAGTATAATAAATACTGGATTTTATTCAGTATCAAACAATAACCAATTAGACTTTGTGTTGCATCATGAATGGGTTGGGCACACTGCACATTCTCCTTTAATGCCCAGTTTACAATTATTTAAAGCGCACTTTTTAATTTTATGTCACAAACATGTATACTAACACAATTAGACTGTGTGTTGTAGAGGATTGAGAGTCGACAAAGCGCACAAGAGGCGTTTAATCAAGACATCAAGTCTAGTATGCTACTTGTAGAAGAGTTTATGACAAAATATATTTTGTCACCAGCTGGGAATGTTAACAGTGAAAAACCAACACAAAATGAGAAAGGTAAGGGGAAAATGGTGGAAGAGACAACCGTTCGTAGTGAGAAAACTACAAAGAAAACCTGTGACAAAAATGCTAGCATGATTGGCAGCTTGCCAAGGAGTGATTACAAGAGGAAACCCATGACCAATACCAATGTTAGCAAGGTAATATATGTCACTGTATTTCTTTCCAAAAGTAACTATTACTATGATTATTAACTATAGATCCTCTCTCTTGTGTCATACCTAAAGGCACTAGGAATCAGTCTAGGAAAAGAGACAATTCCCATTTCCAAGCAGCTTTTTCAAAGTCCCACAACAATCAGAAAGTCACCTACGACATCGAAAGGCATGAGTAAGCGCCAGAAGTATGCGGTAGAATGTGACGTAACAAATCCTAGCCCCATGGTCCACACATGTCAATCCCTTAACCGTATCACTCCCAACAAAGGTCACAAACATTACATCCCAAAGGTGAGGCACGCTGTTGTGTTATGGATTCCTAATTCATAGTTATTGAAAGCAAGTTAGAAATATGTTGACTTAGGATCATTGTTGTTGGTTGCTAATAATTGATAAATGGCCTTGCAGAAATTTAAATCACATTTCTTCCCCACCCCTGAGATGGGGCTAAATAAGGTGGAACATGAGATAGCGCTTTATGTCTATGGTACAAAATATGACGACAGGTTTGCTACTAAAAAACAAGACCTCTTATTCTCTTTTCCATCAAGGCTGTCAACTATGATTTATATATTTAACCATTTAGCATTGTCAACAGTGAGTTGGTTTTCAAGTGTGGAGATGTGTTAAAGAAGAGGAAGGATTTTTTTGCACTATGCCCTGGAAAGACTATTCCTATAGATGTTAGTTTTTTTGAAGGCACTTCTAATTACTATGTAGTATACCAATACCACTTTCACAATGAACTTATGGTACATTTGCTGTTTTGCAGATTGAACTGTTGGCAATGACGGCTACAATGTCAAAGTGTATGTATGCTCATCCAAAAACATGGGTACTCCCCCCATCTTTCACGGTACGTTTAAATATAAAATGCTAAGCACTTTGACAACTCAATTGACTCAATTGAATCATAATAACTTGATGCTGCTCCATAACTCATTTGTCTTGTAATTCAAATTTAGGATGACATTCTGAAAGGGATGGGAGTTGATGTTGCATTGAATACATATAAGGACCCATGGATGCCTAATTCTGGTGATTTGCGATATGTAATACATCTAAAACTTCCTGTTACAATGACTCTGACTTGTATATAATTTTTTATGTATTTGGGTGGTCTGACTAGGACAATGATAATTACAGATATATATCCCCATTTGTGAAGATGGGTCCCATTGGCATTTAATGGTGGTTGCATTCATGGAGAAGGCTGTTTATTATTTGGATACTTATAAGAAGCCTAGTGAGATGAACACGAGGTGGATCAATCTAACTTTTGTGGTAAGCACCCTTTTAAGTACCAAACATTTAATAGTCTACACAATATGACCATCACTATGATAGAAAGAATGGTCTCCCTAACTTGGACATTGTTATTGCATTACTGTAGAAGAATTTTATGAGGAATGTTATTCTCAACTTGGAAGCAGCCAACGCCTGGGAAAATGGGTGGCCTGACATTGTAGATTGGCAGTTACTGGATGCTGAGGGGATTCCAAACTGCGGCCATAGGTAATCACGCCAATACATAAAGATCTATTCTAGGGTATCTTTATTGCTTGACAATATAAATGGATTCAACATGACTATCATTATATGTTGTTCCATACAGCAAGGACTCAGCAATTTGGCTCATGGATTGGATGTCTATGGAAGATCATTTCACATCGAACCTTTTAGGAAAGGTATCTACATTTATGATCACTGTTCTACGATAATTAGAATTAATATAGTTTACTAATGGCTTACATTTAGGATCAATGTTCTACCCTGTTACTCCCCGTTCCTATCTAAGTAGGATCAAAAGGATAGTTACATCCTTCTATAATTATTCTTAAAAAATACTATGAACACCAAGCAGACACAAAGATTAATAGCTGCATACCTTCTGTCAGTCAACTGCCAAGCTGGTATAGCTAGAATGGACTGCTGTTCACTTTTTTCATTCGAGACTTCTGACCAATTCATTGCCTGTTCAGTATATGAAGTATCGTTAGACACATCTATGGTATTGGGCAGCAAGATAGTTTTCCTTAAAATGATGCCACAAGCAATGATTGTTCAAATAATGACTGCATATGTTGACCAGCCCTAAACCAATACACTTATCCGTGTCCGTAGAAAAATCTGGTTATGTAGTAAATGATGAAAATTCTTAAAATTATTAAGTGAATTGGCATTGTAGAAAATTATTAAGATTTTCAAATGCTTCGTTTCAGATTGATGAAGACACAGTTCGAATGAGGACAATGCTGAACCTGGTGATGGCTAAGTGTAATTCAAAGTGGGATCAAGTGAAGGCTTTTGCTGGCAATGAGATGAGGAAGCTATATCCTTCAACGATATAGCTCGTGGCCACTTGACTAAGCACATTTTGACCAGCCATAACTGATTCAGTATATGTTATGGGTTTCTAGTTACAATGTTTGTTTTGCGATATGTTTGTTGAGTATCCAATGAAGGATGTTTACCTTTCTTTGGAGGATCAACAAACATTTCAGTTCGGGTTATTTACTAAGTTAGCTATTTCACCTACATTGACCACTATTTGATCTTGTAACTACTATGACTAGGCCATTTTTGGTGATCTTCAAAGCAAAGATATATGTCGTTGTTTTGAGGACCACATGACTATCCATGTAAGCTATATTCACTTATAATGCCATCATATCTACATTTGCAAGTGCATGAACTTTGACACCATCATACTTCATATTATCCAATCTTTGGTTGCAAGTACTAACTACCATGCACTTGAAAGTAAAAATTATTACCAACAGAGAATGAAATATATATTCTCTGTGCTTCTCCAGTGGATACACATAATGGGAAGGATACTCACATGTATGATATGATTTTTTTCAACTTATCCTTGCTGAGTCAATTAGGTCGCACTTCATGTTGCTTGTCCTCAATATAGAGTAAATGATAGCACATGCATAACGACCTGCACCAAAATAACCAACAAACCAAACTAACTTAGGTACTCCATCATCTGCCACTTCCTTTTATAAGGAATAAACAAATGAGCGAATTAATGAGACACTGACCTTGCATCCCAAAGTGAAAGAACCGAAAAGGGTCCAACAGATTTCTTGTGCATATTTCACACAAATGAATGTTGCTTTTACATGCATTAAATGCATTATTGGTCTTAAGGGACTGAACACCACTAATATCCAAAACCTTCAAAGTCTCCGACAAAAGGGACTGATGAAATGCAGTAAAATACCCAGTTCAATGACTTGATGATCCTTATGCCTTGATGCTTTGCAGTAGAATGCTTGGTCTCCACACACATGCTCTGCACAAACCTTTAAATCGCAGCTGAGTCAAATGTATTCTAAAGGTAACGAATGCAATGTAACCAAATTCCAGCATTATACGAAGTTTGCCAAGGAATGATCATATTAGCTATTTCATTCGGTAAATAAGTTTGCCAAATTAATCTGAAATCCATTGCTTAGATTACAAACATTATACGAATATAAGTAATACATATTTCTTTTCCAGATGGTAATGCATTTCCAATAATGATATAGCGAGATCAGGAAACGCACAATAATGATGTCTAAATATAAGGTAAATATAAATAACTCGCCTACAGAGAGTGTGTGCGTGAGTTGAATGCTTTATACAGATTCAAATGCAAGCACATATTAAATCCGTAGATTCTAAAAAAATAAAAACATGGGTAACTTCTAATACAAAGCGAATAATGGTTGCCAAATCAAAATAAGAAAATCAACAATGATCACTAGGACAAATCAACCTATCCCTCAAAAGCCCTCAAAAGCAAAGCTGCTCCAATCCACCGTGAATGGTATTCACTGTTCAGCAGATGACAAAGTAAAGCAATCAACTTTTCAATTTAATACATATTAAATAAATCGGGTAAACAAATAGAATTACTAATGAATGCCACTAACCTCACTGTCACTGTCTTCTACCTCGGCACCATCATTACCTAATCCAGACGCATCTTCATCCTCCTCGGAGTCTTCAAACACTGCACTATGTCCAGCTTCATTATCCTGGGACTCCGGACACCTCCTCTTGTTGTGTCCTTCGGAGCGACATGTCGTACAACGTCGCGGTTTCTTCGACGAGCGATCCCGTGCTAGACCGGAGGGACCGCATCCTTTGGTCCGAACACGTACAGGGTCTCCAACATTTTCTTCACAATCAATACCAGAGGTACTTCCGAGACCTCCAACTGAGGCACCCTTCTTTAGGAGGAGGTCTATTTCAGCATTTACCTTTTCACGCACTTGATTAAAATCTTCGAGGGACCTACAAGCAACACTGCACAGCCGCCTACATTGGTGTTGGAGTGCTGCAAACCTAGTATTTTTGTTGCTAGCATTGCAAGTGTTGCCCATGTCGTCTTTTTGCTCCAGCCCCTCTTTGGCATTCTTGCACCACCTTCTTAAGATTAAGCTTTTGGGTAATTCATGAATGTGAAGATGTACAATGACAGCAAGCATATGAACACAAGGGATGCCGAACGACTCCATCCCCTTGCAGGAGCACCTCCACTCATTATCAGTCGGATAGTACAACACATGCCACTCCTTGATAACTGGGGCGTTTCTGTACTTGCTCACGACGTAAATCACACTACTAGCAGTTTGTCTATTGCCCATCACCCTCACAGATGCTAGTTCCCACAGTTTTTTACGAAACAGTACAAAAATGTCCCTGGAATATATATTGGCAGCAGACATTTCTAAGGATGGAAGGCTAGTTTGCATGACAGGATCCCCGAAACATGACCTAAAATCAGCCTCTACCTCATTGTTGCGGATATAACTCAAACAACGTTCAAAGTGCTGAATGAATTCATAAAGGCTATCTCCGGATCCAACATATTTCCCAATCTGAGTGTGCAAGCCCTCACAACGCGACGTTGTCCTGAGTCCAGCAAAGAACTTTCCCTTCATATGTGCGGCAGCCCACATATTCTTCTTCGCATATATATCCCGAACCCAAGTCACACCTTCAACACCATTTGCAACGACAACTTCTCTCCACTTCTGTTCAAACTCCTCAACTTCATAATTGTAGAACATGCACTTTTTAAAGCCCCTTGTGAAGTCCTTTTTGCCTACATTGGTGGTTGCATTCCGGAAAAGATGCCACCCGCATAATCTGTGATGGGCAGCTGGGAAGACATGCGCTATGGCATTCCTCATTGCCATGTCGCCGTCTGTGATCACTGTTTTGGGATGCTTGCCCTCCATCGCAACCAAAAAATGCTCCAACATCCACACATATGTTTGTTCCGTCTCATCAGATACAATTGCACAAGCAAAAACTACTGTCTGTCGATGGTGGTTCACCCCTGAGAAAACAACAACAGGACACTTGTACTTGTTGCGTCCGTACGTTGCATCAAATGACAACACATCTCCAAAGACTCCATAATCAACAACTGCATCGCCATCACACCAGAAAAGTTGACGGAGCTTTCCCTCGACATCAACCTCATGACTCCAGTACATCTTTGGTTCTGTACTAGCTTTTTTAGTAAGATGGATAATTGCCGCTCTAGCATCACCATTCCGAAGTTTCCGTTCCTTGGAAAGTTCATTATACATCTTCTTTTTGTTGAACCTAACATTGCCATACCCACCAGACTGTTGAGCAAATGCACCAAATATTTTCGGTGTGCTAATCCCAACTTTTCTCATACTATTCATCTCAGCAACATCAGCATCTGTCATCCTACGATGTGAGGGTAGCCTACCAACAAACTTATCTATCATCAGTTCATGATTGTGCTCAACATTCAATAACGACACATACCACCTACTGCCATCTTCACCAATGTGAACCTTGTACTCAGCTTTGCAATCGCACCGAGTATTAGAACGAGCCTCCCTCTGTCGGTTTGGATTGTTGATAAATTTTTCATCCCTTAGCCCTTCCCTTGAACAAACAAAACTCCTCCATAGTATGGCACCGTCCGTTCTCCAGCGCCCAACCTTATTTTTTCTTAGGCTAAATCCTATTGCCTTAGCATACTCGTTGA
The DNA here is from genome assembly GCA_035048595.1 of Echinosophora koreensis. NCBI lineage: Eukaryota > Viridiplantae > Streptophyta > Magnoliopsida > Fabales > Fabaceae > Echinosophora > Echinosophora koreensis. The sequence goes on along the minus strand of JAPCYP010000025.1, from coordinate 883,219 downwards.
AAAAATCGTATGCTATTTCATGGCTAGCAAAATTATAGCTCCAAATTTCTTCCTGGGTTAACTCTTGAAACACAATACATCCAAAATCCTCCACCGTATCAACACGGTAAACTTGTTCCAACCCAACTCTACCCGCCTCTTGGTTGTTGACCTCTTCGTTATCACTTTGTCCAATTGACAACGATTCCAAACCCTGTGCACATTGTACATTTTTCTATTAGGACAAATGTACAAACAAATGTGTAATACATCAAGCTAATTTCAAATACTCTTTTTCAACCTACCTGAGAAACAACGTCTTCGCTATTGTTTGGATTAGAAAAATCAGATGTTTCAGCCATCTACAATCCTACAAATCAAATCAAACCTCATTAACTACAAAAAAATAATAATAAGAAACTCATAAATGCAACATAAACAGGTTCAGAAACTTGAATGCAGAAAACTATCTGAAATAAGAAAAATATGCACAATCATGTTTAAACATTGCAACATAAACAGGTCTAGAAAATTCAGTAGAAAACCAGCCTCAGAATGCAGGATAAAAGCATGATGATCGTAAATATGTTTAAGATCACATGTACAAGTAAAACTGCTCCAAGTGGAAGCTTTCATCTTGCAGATATAGCTTAGAGATAGAGGTTATGGAGAAAGGATAACCAGAAAATTCATGACTTAATCTGAAGACAACCAAAAAGTGGTTAGGTTCTTATGTACATAATCCATAAATTATGGGGCTACAGCCGAACTTACTATAATTGGCTTCAATGCAAAAATACGAAGAGTAATCAATAGACAACCATCGAGTAACACGTAACTTGATCAAAAGTAAGTAAATTGCCTTGATAACTATACAAACTACTTATATTGAATCTTGATTCAGTGAGCTTAACAATTGGAAATTAATCCAATCCTATGATATTAGAAAAATCTCAGATTTAATAAATATCTGGTCTTCAAAACTACTATAAACTGAGATTCAAAATTCTAATATATAGAACTGAAATTTCATGACTTCCACAAATGAATTCAAAATCATCCATCAAATTGACTAGTTTTTTTTTATAAATAAAAAATGTATTAATAGGAGTACTAGTAGTATATGAACCCATTTACAACACCAAAATCATTTGACTATGTACAGTGATACAAATGCAAAAGCGCCCAACTACATTTCGACCCATTCTGCCCCAAACAGCCAAGATCACCCACGCCCATAAGCACCATCTACACCCCAGGTACACTGATGCATTTATTTTAACCAAGTGCAAGCAACCATGTAAACCAAAAATGCTGGACATGGAACCATAGAACAGCAGAAAAAATAGCTGAACATGAGCCCCGCACATCAGAAAAACCAGACCCAGTTCTGCAACCAGTACAGGAAAATAACAGATCACCCCAAAAACACTTTCCATCTAGAACCTAACTAGTTGAAGTTAAATAACCTCGTACTCTGTTATTGTTACTACAAAATTGGGTACAAGATGTAACCTAACTAACAACATGTCAACACAGTACTCTATTAAAAATAAACAACACAGACTTACGAGGGGAGGAGCGATGGAGCTAATGAGTTCAAAACGAGACAATCCGGAGCGTCGGGGTAGGTTGTTGCGGAGGACCTCGATTTGGTGGGTTTGTTTCGGGTTCAGATCTGTCAATTACAACACGCGACGACACGGAGCGTAGTGGTGGAGCTCTCGCAGGTGGGTTGCAATGTTGGTTCAGAGCGGCGGCAACCAGAAAGACACAAGCCACAAGTCGGGGACGAGCTCGTGCGGGTGGGTTATTCTGGAGCTAGCTCGCGAAATGGGGAAAGGGTTTCAACCGGGAGTGAGCTCCGCCATGGGGTCAGCGCACAGATGGGGAAGATGGCGGCTTGGGGTGTTGGCGATGGTGAAGATGGCGGAACCCAGGGAGCTGTAGAAATGCGGGTCGGGATAGATTTGGGGATGAGGGTAATTTGAAATTAGTAAACGTATTTTTTTTATTTCCGGAGTATTTAGCCAGAATACAGTAGTAGAGGAAAGTAAATACATGTATACCTTTGACCACTATCAGACAAAATGTTAAAGTAGATGGTACCGTGGCACAATTATTGGTTCATAGTTGTTGGTCAACAGGGAGTAACCTTACTCCAACTTAGGTGATGGAGCAAGGTAGAAGGCACCTAGTTTTAGTTAGTTTATACTGGCGAATAAGATATGAAAAGAAAATTTCCAAAAAAAAAAAAAAAAAAAAAGATATGAAAAGAATTTATGCAATATTTCAGTTATATCTATACAGTAACAAGGCATGTCTTATGTGGAGTATAATGTTAGTTCGTGCATTTTGACTGCTCAAGAGAGTTCAATAGATAGTAAAGTTGACGAAGGTAAAGTATACTAACAAATAAGAGTGCAGTGAACATGCAGTAAGATGTTAACTTAATAGTATATGTTTACTTTAACATTTTGTTTTATTCCTTTAGTCTGAAACATATTTTTCAACTTTTGACTTCGCGGCTCAAACTTCAATTTTTTTTCTTGTTTAAAACAAAAATTATTTGAAGGAAGTATCTAAAAATAGAACGGCAGGTTCAATAATTAGTTTATAATTTATTTAACTATAAAAAAAATGAGATAATTAGTAAATAATCTTTTTTTTATAAGCTAAAATTGTGTTGATATAAAATATAAGATATATTAATTATAATCTATATAGAAGAATGAGCCCAACAAAAGGACAAATAAATGTAAATAAAATATTGTTATATGTCTGTTAACACCAATGTTATTAAAATCGAGCCGGTGATCGACTCGGTTAGGGCATTAGGTTAATGGGTCACTGGTTTAACCGGGTTCAATCAGGGGTCACTGGTTGACTCGGTTTGAATCGGTATACATTAAAAAATTCATATATATGACAACATAATTTAATGTCTATACTCCAAATTCAAAATCATTAACATAAAAAAGTATCTAATTAACAAATACTCCCTCCGGTCCTTATTATAAGAGGCAAATTACTATTTTTTTTTGGTCCAAAATATAAGAGACATGCATGTATTTTGACAAATATTAAATGCTCATTTCCAATTTTACCCTTATTTATAATAGGTTTTATATTTACAAGACAGTGTAACTTTCAATACAAGTAGGTTTGTTCATTAATTATTGAAGGGTTAAATTTGTAAATTTATATGAATATTAATTACAAATAGCTTATTTCAATGCATTTCCTTGGTCTGTGTGTTTTAGGGTTTTGCCTCTTATATATAGGACCAGAGGGAGTACCAATCAAGGTCACTAGTTGAACCGGATGAACCAGTATATATTAAATATATAAATTATTATGATTGACTTATGTATATATATGGTGTTGGAACCAAAATAATTTGGATTAAATAATCTCTAGGTTTTGATGTTAACAATAAGAATTAAATTTGTGTAGCAAAGTGTCAATGCTTTAAATCTAACAAGTGCCTTTAGTCTTAAAGAATCTCTGTTGTTATAAGCTAAAACGTTAAGTCTATTCTCCTTGGAAATCCGCGTCCATATGTCTTATATTGAATATCTTATGCTGAAAGAGTGGTCGAGTCCACTCTATCAAGGATCTCCCTTTTAACTCAAGTGCCACGTCAGTGGACGAGCGCTTGAATGCTTTTAGTGGACGGAGAATTTCTCTTGGTGTAGACGAGAGCTTCTCTCTAATAATAACCTTAGTCTGCTATTGCCACGTCACTGGACGGAGATTTTAGATATCTCAGGTACTGGCAAGACCGTTGTTTTGAGTAGACGAAGTTTTGGTTGCCACGTCAGTGGACGAAGCCTTAAAACTCTTTTTGCTTATCTTGCCTTTACGCTAGTTTGCTGGACGAAGATTTTTTTAAGCTTTTATACCAATCTGAACCAAAGCGAATTTATTTCTTTTAATTAATAATGGTTCTTCTCTTTTTGTATTAACGGTTCGCATTGCCTTGTTTCATTGAGAGAAACATAGTACAAATAAGGACTTGCAAAGAAAGCAGAATAGTACAATGCAAAACGATTGTACCCTGTCACCTTTTACGCTGATATAGTTGGAACTTGTACAAAGGAGGCAAAACTGTTTTCAAGCTGCTTTTGCTCAGAGGTGTGCTTTTTCATGCAAGAATTTGTCTCACAGTACAAAGGCCTTGAGCAAGCTGAGTCACAACGGATATTTACCTAGTTGACTCTATTACTAAACGGGAATTTCAAATACAACCGTTGAAGACTCTGAAGAGAAGATCAAGGACCCTATAAATAGAAGACTAAAGCTTTTGAAGAAATAACTTTTGCGCATACAAAGAAATATCAAGAAATCTCTTGCGAAGCAAATATTTTCTTATTCATTCAAAAAGCAAAAGTCTGTAATATTATAGTTTGAATTCTTGCTATTTGTCTGATCTTAAACTTTCATACTCTCACATATAGTGAGTTAGAAGATCAAAGAAATCAAAACTCTTTATTAGAGGTAGAGCCTGAAGAGGCTTGGTAAGAAAGAAATACTTGTGAGCCTGGAGAGGTGTTGAATACTTGGTGTAATCTATTTGAAAATAGTGAAAAAAATCCTTCAAGTAGAAGGGACTGGACGTAGCTCTTGGTTGGAAGAGAGTGAACCAGGATAAAACATCTTGTGTAAATCTTCTTATCCCTTATCTCTTTGGTTTTACGTATTTATACTAACTGTGGGGATTTGAACTTGAATTTGTTAATCCTTCAAAAGACTTCTTTTCTGTGTGCTTTATTCTGTCTCCTTAATTTTGTGTGAGAAAATCTTTTTGAAAAGGCTGTTTTCGAAAAATATTAACAAACACAATTCAACCCCCCCTTCTTGTGTTTGCCTGTGTCAACTTCAGTTGGTATCAGAGCTCAGCCTCGAAAGGGTTGAGCATCTAACAAGTGCTGAGGAAGTACGATCCTATCACTATGGATGCAGAAGGACAAGCTATCAACAGACCTCCACTCTTTGATGGAACAGATTACGACTATTGGAAGAAGAGAATGATGGCCTTCCTAGATGCACAGAATCTAGACATCTGGGAACTGATAGAGAATGGCTACACTGAGCCAAGAAGTGAAAATCAAGTTGTACTGGCTAGAGCAGATTGGAGTGTTGATCAAAAAGCCAAACATCAACTAAATCTCAAAGCCAAACATTACTTGATGTGTGCTATTACCAGATCAGAACATGATAAAGTTCACAGCTGCAACACAGCAAAAGAAATCTGGGATACACTGGCTCTCGCTCATGAAGGCTCATCACAAGTGAAGGAGTCAAAGATAAGCATGCTGGTTCACCAGTATGAACTCTTCAAGATGACTGATCATGAGTCTATAGATCAGATGTTTGGAAGATTTCAAACAATAACAAACAGTCTCAGATCTCTGGGAAAGGTATATGAGAATAGAGATCATATCAGAAAGATTCTGAGAAGTCTCTCCAAACAGTGGAGACCAAAGGTCACTGCTATTCAAGAAGCTAAGAATTTGAATACTCTCTCTCTGGAAGAACTTCTAGGATCATTAAAAGTTCATGAACTTGAACTAAATGAGGAAGACAATTCCAGAAAGGGAAAGTCCATTGCTTTAAAGGCAAAGAAAGCAAGTTCTTCAAAAGTTCTCAAAGCTGCTGAGTCTTCAGATGATGCTGAACCTTCAGACAGTGATGAAGGATCAGATGAAGATGAACTATCTTTCATCTCCAGAAAGATACAACACATGTGGAGAAGAAAAAATAATTTCAAGAGAAAGCCATTCAACAAGAAATTTTCTAAGGAGAAATCAGACTCCAAAGAAAAAGGTCCACCTTTGTGCTTTGAGTGCAAAAAGCCTGGACATTTCAAAGCCGACTGCCCTGACCTAAAAGAGAAGAAGAAGTTCTTTAAGAAAAAGAAGGGCTTAATGGCTACATGGGAAGACTTGGACTTATCCTCATCAGATGAGGAAGAGGAAGCAGAGGAAGAGGCAAACATTTGCCTCATGGCAGACACATCATCAGAGAATGAGTACACTGATGATGATGAGGTAACAGATTCTGAACCTTCAACTCTCAAAAATGCCTTTGATGAATTACTGCATGACTCATCCATATTATCTCATGAATACAAAAGTCTTAAAAAGAAGTTTGCAAAATTAACCAAAGAATATGATAGAGTTTGCATGGAAAAACAAAGTTTGTTTCAAGAAAATGATAAGCTGAAATCAGAGAATGTCAGTCTAACTGACAAATCTGAATGTGAGCCTGACAATTCTTGTGAAGTTGCAAAACTAAAACAAGATGTAAAATACTTGACAGACTCTCTGTCAAAACTGGTAGGAGGCTCAGATAAGCTTAGTCTTATCCTAAGGTATTCTAGGTCACCCTTTGATAAATCTGGCCTTGGTTATGACAATAAGAAGTATGAGGCATCTTACATTAAGTCAAAACCACCTATGCAGCAAAGAGCTTCAAAAGCTCCAGCTAGGTATGCAAAAACCAAATCTGGCCCGTCCAACACCTTTTGTAAAGTGTGTGGAAAAAGTGGGCACTCTACATCTAGATGCATACATAATAGGCATACTAAATATTCTCGTCCAAAGAAAACTAACATGAAAGGACCCAAGTCAGTTTGGGTACCTAAGAACAAGATAATACCTGTTGCAGATCTGCTTAACAACAGGAAAGAAACAAACATCTTGGTACTTGGACAGTGGATGCTCACGTCACATGACGGGAGAAAAGTATATGTTCCAAGACCTTAAACATAAGGATGGTGGCTGGGTGACATTTGGAGGAAATCAGAAAGGAAAGATCACTGGTATAGGTAAAATCGGTATACATCCTTTTCCCTCCATTGATAATGTTCTTTTGGTGAATGGTTTAAAACATAATCTACTGAGCATAAGTCAATTATGTGACAGTGGATATGATGTTTCTTTTAATAAGAACATGTGTTATGTCAAGAAAAATGATGGATCAATTTTATTCACTGCTAAGAGGCAAAACAATTTATACAAATTTGACTTGGAGGACCTCTCAAATCAAAGTGTCTCATGCTTAGTGTCCATTGAAGATGAACGTTGGATTTGGCATAAAAGGCTAGGTCATGCAAGCTTGAGATTAATCTCAAAGCTAAATAAGCATAACCTCGTGAGAGGATTACCAAACCTTAAATACAAATCTGATGCTCTCTGTGATGCATGTCAGAAGGGAAAACAAGTCAAAGGTTCTTTTGAATCTAAGAATATTGTAAGTACCAAGAGACCACTAGAACTGCTACACCTTGATCTTTTTGGTCCAACAAGGACTGCTTCTATCAGTGGTAAGAAATATGGTCTAGTCATTGTGGATGACTACACTAGATGGACATGGGTTATGTTCCTTGCTCACAAAGATGAGTCTTTCAAGGTCTTTTCTGTATTCTGCAAACGTGTACAGAATGAAAAAGGGATGTGTATAGCTTCAATTAGAAGTGACCATGGGGGAGAATTTGTCAATGAGCTATTCAATGAGTTTTGTGAAGAAAATGGAATTCAACACAACTTCTCAATACCAAGAACACCACAGCAAAATGGTGTGGTAGAGAGAAAGAACAGATCTCTTCAAGAGATGGCTAGGACTATGCTCAATGACAATTCTGTCCCTAAGCACTTCTGGGTTGAAGCTGTGAACACTGACTGCTACATTCAGAACAGAATATACATTAGACCTATTCTGAGTAAGACTCCCTATGAATTGTGGAAAGGCAGAAAACCCAACATATCTTACTTTCATCCTTTTGGATGTAAATGTTTTATTTTAAATACAAAAGATCAACTTGGTAAGTTTGATGCTAAGGTAGACAATGGAATTCTTCTAGGATTTTCTGAAACCTCAAAAGGATTTAGAGTGTACAACTCAAGAACTTTAATAGTAGAAGAATCTATACATGTTAGATTTGATGACAAACAGCCTGATAAGAAACTATCAGAGCTAGATGAAAGTTTTGCAGATCTTAACTTAAACATCCCAGGAGAAACAAAAGAAGTTAAAACTGATGATCCAGTTGAAGACCCTTCTCATCAACCAGAAGCATCCACCTCTCAACAAGACAATGCTCAAAGAACTTGGCATTTCAAGAATTATCATCCACCGGATCAAATCATAGGAAATCCAAGCGATAAGCTAAGAACCAGATCAACCTTCAGAGAGCAAGAAGACTCTGCATTGGTGTCTGAATTGGAACCAAAAACTGTAGACGAGGCTCTGCTGGACAATGGTTGGATTTTGGCAATGCAAGAAGAGCTGAATCAGTTTGAGAGGAATGAAGTTTGTACTCTGGTAACCCTACCTAAGAATAAATCTGTTATAGGAACAAAATGGGTTTACCGAAACAAGCTTGACGAAAATGGTAAGGTTATAAGAAATAAAGCAAGATTGGTTGCACAAGGTTATTCTCAAGAAGAAGGTATAGACTATACTGAAACCTTTGCACCTGTTGCAAGATTGGAAGCAATCAGAATTTTACTCTCATTTGCTGCACATCATAATATTATGCTTTTTCAAATGGATGTAAAAAGTGCTTTTTTAAATGGTTTTATCAATGAAGAAGTTTATGTTATGCAACCACCGGGTTTTGAGAATGAAACCCAACCTGAACATGTATACAAGCTTAAGAAAGCTTTATACGGCCTAAAACAAGCCCCAAGAGCTTGGTATGATAGGCTAAGTTCTTTTCTAATGGATAATGGTTTTGTCAGAGGAAAGGTAGACACCACCTTGTTTAGAAAATCAATTAATTCCAACTTCATTGTAGTACAGATCTATGTAGATGATATTATTTTTGGTGCTACTAATGAATCTTTGTGCAAAGAATTCTCAAAGCTAATGCAGAAAGAGTTTGAAATGAGCATGATGGGAGAACTCAAATTCTTTCTTGGACTTCAAGTCAAACAATCTATGGACGGGGTGTTCATCCATCAAACTAAGTACACAAAGGAACTTCTCAAAAAGTTTAAGATGGATGATTGCAAACCTATGAACACACCTATGCATCCCACGTCCACACTGAACATAGATGATAAAGAGAAAAAGGTAGATCAGAAGGTATACAGAGGTATGATTGGATCTCTCTTATATCTAACTGCTTCTAGGCCTGATATAATGTTCAGTGTTTGCTTATGTGCTCGTTTTCAATCTGATCCTAGAGAATCTCATTTATCAGCAGTTAAAAGAATTTTTAGATATTTAAAAGGTACTACTAATCTTGGTCTGCGCTTTAAGAAAGATGGAGACTACAGATTAGTTGGCTTTTGTGATGCTGACTATGCTGGAGATAGAATTGAAAGAAAAAGCACCAGTGGGGGATGTCACTTCATTGGAGCTAATCTAGTATCGTGGTCAAGCAAAAGGCAGAGTACCATTGCCCTATCAACCGCTGAAGCAGAATATATATCAGCTGCAAACTGCTGCTCACAACTTCTCTGGATCAAACACCAATTGGAGGACTACAATGTGTTTGTAAGTAGCATTCCACTAATGTGTGATAATACTGCTGCAATTAATCTGTCTAAGAATCCAATTCTTCATTCTAGGGCTAAGCATATAGAAATCAAACATCACTTTATCAGAGACTATGTGCAAAAGGGCGTTTTTGATGTACAATTTGTAGATACTGACCATCAATGGGCAGATATCTTTACTAAACCTCTTGCTGAGGACAGATTTATTTTTATCAGAAAACATCTTAACATGTTGTATGTGGTTTAATATGGTATATGTATTGATTGCATGTTTTATCTGTGCGTCCATTAGTTTTTTTTTGGCGTCCAGAACTTGTGTAGTCTACGCGTCCACTACTGTTGGTGTGCCGCGTCCACTACTTATGTTTTTGTGCGTCCACCCTCAATCTTATGTGGACCCAATCTTACATACATTTGTCTTTTAAATTTTTTTTGAACTCAGTCATACTAAAACGTTTGATTTTAATCATTTCCTTGCTGAGTCAGCGACTTCCATCAATCCCATCGTAACCTTTTTACGGTCCCAATATACCAACGCCGTTTTTTCACTAAAGTCTTGTCTAATCAATTTTTTTTTAATTTCCCTTGAAAACTGTTGGTATTCGGAAACCCTTTAAAGGTAACTCCTTTCCCTCTGAAAAACTTTTCGATACTCTTCATCCTTGATAACCTCTCTCTGAAAATTTTCAAACTCTCCTTCAAACCTAAACCTTTACTCAAGAACTCAACAATGGCTTCAACCTCAACTCCCGAGCCTGCCTATGTTACTGACATCCTCAAAATCGCTGCTGAACATCATTTCAACTTTGAAATTCTGTGTGAGTATAACTTGGATGTAAGCAAGTACATCAACGCTGCTGGTTGGGATGGTTTGTTTCTGGAAAAGGTCTCGATTTACCCAGACTTAATAAGAGATTTCTGGAGGAAACCAAAGATTACTAAAACTGAGGTAGTAGGGTTTGTTCAAGGAAAGAAGATATCTGTCTCTGAGAAGACTAATTCTGATGCAATCGTATGTGCCCAAGAGGGTTTAATCATGACAGAAAACTGGGAAGAAGATCTTGGTGGTATAGAAACCATCGCGGTTACACTGATGCGAGATGACACAGTAAGGACTCACTCATGGAAGTCATCTGAAATGAAGGATCACATCAGGATTCTTCATCAGATTCTGAACAAGACAGTGCTTCACAAGGCAGGGTCTAAGGACAACCTCTCTGCCCTTCACAAGTTTTGTCTCTGCAACTTGGTCTATGAGACTAAAATAAACCTTCCATGGATCCTGTTTCATCGCTTCAAGGATGCCATTGCAAACAGAGAAACCGCCTCCCACATCACCTACTCTCATCTTCTATCAAAAGTCTTCAAGCAGCAAGGCTTGTATGATTACTTAGATGCAAAGCCTCAAGAAGAACAAGACAAGATCTTTCGTTCAAAGGGGATGCAAGCTGCCATCTTTGGAAAGAGCAACCTAAGTAGCATGCACCTTAACACATACAAGCTTGTTGAAATGTCAAAGCAAGAAGAGAAAATGAAGATTAAGGAAGAAGCAGTTGAGGCCAACAATGCAGCTATTCTTGGTCTCAAGAGAGGAACTAGAAGGAAAACTGTGGCTGTCAGAAAGCCTGCTCCCAGAAGGCCTACCAGAGGCATTGTTATCAATGAGCCTGGGAATGAGGCCCCTCAACCTGTTCCTCAACCTGCTCCCAAGAGAGCTAGAAAGCTGGTTCTGCCTCAAGATGATGATGAAGATGATAATGTTCCACTGGGAACAGTTTTAAAGAGGAAAGCAGCTGTTGCTGTTGATGCTGCTGTGCCTACCAAGAGGAGGCAACCTGCAAGGAAAGCAAGAACCTTTACAGCCTCTGAGGTAAACACATCTTCTGATGTCCCTACTGATGCTGTGAGTGATGATGTCCCTACTCCTAGTGTAGGATTTTTTGATAATGTATATAGACCCTCTTTACCCTCACCCCAACCCTCACCACAAAGAGGACAACCTGACCAAACCTCAAATCCATCTTCACCACAAAATAGCCCAACTACACCTCAACCTACACCACTCAAAACCCTCTTTCCACCCATTATTCCTGATTCAGATCCTTGGTTTCATCAAGAGGATGATGGAATCTGCAGAGGTGCCCCCTTCCCTAAACAACTAAGAAAACTTTTTCCACCAATCATACCTTCTTCCACTATTTTTGCCAATAGGTCCGAGAACTGGGCTCAGGTCAAAAGAAATTGGAAAATTCTGTTCCATACTCACCAACCTGACCCTGAACTTAACCTTGAAACTCCTCTGACCAGGTGGTACTCCCATCCTGAGTATGACTATGAACCTTATGAGGAATACCCCTGGACCACCAAATACCCAAACTCTCAGCCCCCAAAAGGTCCCTTTCCATCAGAGATGAACACCCACCATGGCCCTCTCCTCACCCATCTACCCCTCAACCGTTTCCCTCCAAGAAAAATTTACCCCAACCTACAAAAAACCCCACCTCTGATTCCTCACACTCAAGGAGTAGCACGGCACATCATTCCCGTATGGGAAACTGATCCTAAAAGGAACCATCTGCCTACCTTACCTGAGAAGAGAGCTCGATCATCTAGGCACGTTCCAATTATTCTGGATGCAAACACACAATGGATGAAATTTGAGCATCCCAGCATCTATGGAAGTGCTTCAGACCCCTTCGCAGATCAACTGATCTACAACATTCTGAAGTGGGAGTTCAGCTACTTCCAGATTGAAAGAGCTGCACGATGGGTTCCTATCACTTGGCTGAGACACCATAAGGAAACTCGAGTAGGCATTGCTCCCTACCCCATCTGTCCAAGGCTTGGCATGATAGACCTCAACAAAGACAAAGACATGAGGTGCAGAAGAAATAAAGGGGTCATGCCTGAAGCTCACTCTGCCATTCTGGACTTGTCTCAGGAACTCTTTGATCACTCCGAGCTTGACTTCTATCTATATATGGAGGATGTGCAGAAAATTGGAGAGATGAAGGCTGCAGACTTCTGGTTATCTCACATCATCCACTGCACCAGGGAAGCTTCTTCTTCTGGTTTGACTCAAGAAGAGAAGAAGGAAATTCCTAAGTACAGAGGAAAATGTGGCCTATCCAAAGTAAGGCACATGATCTACAAAGATCTGTGGGGACTTCCTATTACCAGCAGGGATGTGGAGGAAATCATTCCTATCCACTGGGCAAAGGATTTACCTCAGAAACCTATTAAAGTTGCCACTGCACCTCCAGCAACATCTTCCTCAGATCAGGCAGCCCAAGAATTGATTGTAGAAGGCCCTGAACTTGATGAGCAACAATCTTCTCAGCCTACTTCAGTTGAAACTCCATCTGCACAGGATAAGCAGCCTGCTGAGGCTGGTGTCTCTAAGCAAGGAGCTGAGTCTGCTAAGACTTCTTCTCAACCATTAGCTCTTGCTATGGTCAGAACAGCAGCCCAAGTTCAAGACACTGTCTCTGACACTGCTGAGAGCTCAAGACAACTTACCTTGCCACCCAATCTTGAAGACATCATTGGGAAAATTGTTGATGATAAGGCTGGCAAGATAGTTGAGGAAAAGACTGAGCAGATGGCTCAACAGCTTGAAGAAAGGGTGCAGAAACAAGTTCAAGACTCTCTGGCCCCTACAAATGCTGTAATGAATCAAATGCTGGCTCTGATTTTGGAATTTCAAAGGAATCAAAATCCACAGCCTAACCAACCACCTCCTCCACCACCTCCTTCCACCTAAATTTTTTTTTTTCTCTCTCTGTTTCTCTTATCCTTTTGTGTTGTTTTGTTCGCTGACAATGATGGTCCACTCCCTTTTGCCTTTTTGTCTGATGACAAAAAAGGGGGAGAAAGGAAAGATTAAATTTTATAATTAATACAGAGATTTTTTTTAAAAGTACATAGTTGTCTGCATATGCATAAATATATACTCATCTTGCTGATACCATGCTTTGACTTCATGTTTATGCTTCAATACTGCTTTGAACTCTAATGTTTTATAGGATGCTATCTTGATTTGTTAATCAATGTTATTGCAAATGAGACTTGACTTATTATGCCTTAACAGCATTTATCTGTTGACTGCCTTGTCTTAGGGGGAGCCTTGTAAGCTCTCTTAAACTTTGCAAAATAAATTTAATTAGTTTTTGTCATCATCAAAAAGGGGGAGATTGTTGGAACCAAAATAATTTGGATTAAATAATCTCTAGGTTTTGATGTTAACAATAAGAATTAAATTTGTGTAGCAAAGTGTCAATGCTTTAAATCTAACAAGTGCCTTTAGTCTTAAAGAATCTCTGTTGTTATAAGCTAAAACGTTAAGTCTATTCTCCTTGGATGCCACTAACCTCACTGTCACTGTCTTCTACCTCGGCACCATCATTACCTAATCCAGACGCATCTTCATCCTCCTCGGAGTCTTCAAACACTGCACTATGTCCAGCTTCATTATCCTGGGACTCCGGACACCTCCTCTTGTTGTGTCCTTCGGAGCGACATGTCGTACAACGTCGCGGTTTCTTCGACGAGCGATCCCGTGCTAGACCGGAGGGACCGCATCCTTTGGTCCGAACACGTACAGGGTCTCCAACATTTTCTTCACAATCAATACCAGAGGTACTTCCGAGACCTCCAACTGAGGCACCCTTCTTTAGGAGGAGGTCTATTTCAGCATTTACCTTTTCACGCACTTGATTAAAATCTTCGAGGGACCTACAAGCAACACTGCACAGCCGCCTACATTGGTGTTGGAGTGCTGCAAACCTAGTATTTTTGTTGCTAGCATTGCAAGTGTTGCCCATGTCGTCTTTTTGCTCCAGCCCCTCTTTGGCATTCTTGCACCACCTTCTTAAGATTAAGCTTTTGGGTAATTCATGAATGTGAAGATGTACAATGACAGCAAGCATATGAACACAAGGGATGCCGAACGACTCCATCCCCTTGCAGGAGCACCTCCACTCATTATCAGTCGGATAGTACAACACATGCCACTCCTTGATAACTGGGGCGTTTCTGTACTTGCTCACGACGTAAATCACACTACTAGCAGTTTGTCTATTGCCCATCACCCTCACAGATGCTAGTTCCCACAGTTTTTTACGAAACAGTACAAAAATGTCCCTGGAATATATATTGGCAGCAGACATTTCTAAGGATGGAAGGCTAGTTTGCATGACAGGATCCCCGAAACATGACCTAAAATCAGCCTCTACCTCATTGTTGCGGATATAACTCAAACAACGTTCAAAGTGCTGAATGAATTCATAAAGGCTATCTCCGGATCCAACATATTTCCCAATCTGAGTGTGCAAGCCCTCACAACGCGACGTTGTCCTGAGTCCAGCAAAGAACTTTCCCTTCATATGTGCGGCAGCCCACATATTCTTCTTCGCATATATATCCCGAACCCAAGTCACACCTTCAACACCATTTGCAACGACAACTTCTCTCCACTTCTGTTCAAACTCCTCAACTTCATAATTGTAGAACATGCACTTTTTAAAGCCCCTTGTGAAGTCCTTTTTGCCTACATTGGTGGTTGCATTCCGGAAAAGATGCCACCCGCATAATCTGTGATGGGCAGCTGGGAAGACATGCGCTATGGCATTCCTCATTGCCATGTCGCCGTCTGTGATCACTGTTTTGGGATGCTTGCCCTCCATCGCAACCAAAAAATGCTCCAACATCCACACATATGTTTGTTCCGTCTCATCAGATACAATTGCACAAGCAAAAACTACTGTCTGTCGATGGTGGTTCACCCCTGAGAAAACAACAACAGGACACTTGTACTTGTTGCGTCCGTACGTTGCATCAAATGACAACACATCTCCAAAGACTCCATAATCAACAACTGCATCGCCATCACACCAGAAAAGTTGACGGAGCTTTCCCTCGACATCAACCTCATGACTCCAGTACATCTTTGGTTCTGTACTAGCTTTTTTAGTAAGATGGATAATTGCCGCTCTAGCATCACCATTCCGAAGTTTCCGTTCCTTGGAAAGTTCATTATACATCTTCTTTTTGTTGAACCTAACATTGCCATACCCACCAGACTGTTGAGCAAATGCACCAAATATTTTCGGTGTGCTAATCCCAACTTTTCTCATACTATTCATCTCAGCAACATCAGCATCTGTCATCCTACGATGTGAGGGTAGCCTACCAACAAACTTATCTATCATCAGTTCATGATTGTGCTCAACATTCAATAACGACACATACCACCTACTGCCATCTTCACCAATGTGAACCTTGTACTCAGCTTTGCAATCGCACCGAGTATTAGAACGAGCCTCCCTCTGTCGGTTTGGATTGTTGATAAATTTTTCATCCCTTAGCCCTTCCCTTGAACAAACAAAACTCCTCCATAGTATGGCACCGTCCGTTCTCCAGCGCCCAACCTTATTTTTTCTTAGGCTAAATCCTATTGCCTTAGCATACTCGTTGAAAAAATCGTATGCTATTTCATGGCTAGCAAAATTATAGCTCCAAATTTCTTCCTGGGTTAACTCTTGAAACACAATACATCCAAAATCCTCCACCGTATCAACACGGTAAACTTGTTCCAACCCAACTCTACCCGCCTCTTGGTTGTTGACCTCTTCGTTATCACTTTGTCCAATTGACAACGATTCCAAACCCTGTGCACATTGTACATTTTTCTATTAGGACAAATGTACAAACAAATGTGTAATACATCAAGCTAATTTCAAATACTCTTTTTCAACCTACCTGAGAAACAACGTCTTCGCTATTGTTTGGATTAGAAAAATCAGATGTTTCAGCCATCTACAATCCTACAAATCAAATCAAACCTCATTAACTACAAAAAAATAATAATAAGAAACTCATAAATGCAACATAAACAGGTTCAGAAACTTGAATGCAGAAAACTATCTGAAATAAGAAAAATATGCACAATCATGTTTAAACATTGCAACATAAACAGGTCTAGAAAATTCAGTAGAAAACCAGCCTCAGAATGCAGGATAAAAGCATGATGATCGTAAATATGTTTAAGATCACATGTACAAGTAAAACTGCTCCAAGTGGAAGCTTTCATCTTGCAGATATAGCTTAGAGATAGAGGTTATGGAGAAAGGATAACCAGAAAATTCATGACTTAATCTGAAGACAACCAAAAAGTGGTTAGGTTCTTATGTACATAATCCATAAATTATGGGGCTACAGCCGAACTTACTATAATTGGCTTCAATGCAAAAATACGAAGAGTAATCAATAGACAACCATCGAGTAACACGTAACTTGATCAAAAGTAAGTAAATTGCCTTGATAACTATACAAACTACTTATATTGAATCTTGATTCAGTGAGCTTAACAATTGGAAATTAATCCAATCCTATGATATTAGAAAAATCTCAGATTTAATAAATATCTGGTCTTCAAAACTACTATAAACTGAGATTCAAAATTCTAATATATAGAACTGAAATTTCATGACTTCCACAAATGAATTCAAAATCATCCATCAAATTGACTAGTTTTTTTTTATAAATAAAAAATGTATTAATAGGAGTACTAGTAGTATATGAACCCATTTACAACACCAAAATCATTTGACTATGTACAGTGATACAAATGCAAAAGCGCCCAACTACATTTCGACCCATTCTGCCCCAAACAGCCAAGATCACCCACGCCCATAAGCACCATCTACACCCCAGGTACACTGATGCATTTATTTTAACCAAGTGCAAGCAACCATGTAAACCAAAAATGCTGGACATGGAACCATAGAACAGCAGAAAAAATAGCTGAACATGAGCCCCGCACATCAGAAAAACCAGACCCAGTTCTGCAACCAGTACAGGAAAATAACAGATCACCCCAAAAACACTTTCCATCTAGAACCTAACTAGTTGAAGTTAAATAACCTCGTACTCTGTTATTGTTACTACAAAATTGGGTACAAGATGTAACCTAACTAACAACATGTCAACACAGTACTCTATTAAAAATAAACAACACAGACTTACGAGGGGAGGAGCGATGGAGCTAATGAGTTCAAAACGAGACAATCCGGAGCGTCGGGGTAGGTTGTTGCGGAGGACCTCGATTTGGTGGGTTTGTTTCGGGTTCAGATCTGTCAATTACAACACGCGACGACACGGAGCGTAGTGGTGGAGCTCTCGCAGGTGGGTTGCAATGTTGGTTCAGAGCGGCGGCAACCAGAAAGACACAAGCCACAAGTCAGGGACGAGCTCGTGCGGGTGGGTTATTCTAGAGCTAGCTCGCGAAATGGGGAAAGGGTTTCAACCGGGAGTGAGCTCCGCCATGGGGTCAGCGCACAGATGGGGAAGATGGCGGCTTGGGGTGTTGGCGATGGTGAAGATGGCGGAACCCAGGGAGCTGTAGAAATGCGGGTCGGGATAGATTTGGGGATGAGGGTAATTTGAAATTAGTAAACGTATTTTTTTTATTTCCGGAGTATTTAGCCAGAATACAGTAGTAGAGGAAAGTAAATACATGTATACCTTTGACCACTATCAGACAAAATGTTAAAGTAGATGGTACCGTGGCACAATTATTGGTTCATAGTTGTTGGTCAACAGGGAGTAACCTTACTCCAACTTAGGTGATGGAGCAAGGTAGAAGGCACCTAGTTTTAGTTAGTTTATACTGGCGAATAAGATATGAAAAGAAAATTTCCAAAAAAAAAAAAAAAAAAAAGATATGAAAAGAATTTATGCAATATTTCAGTTATATCTATACAGTAACAAGGCATGTCTTATGTGGAGTATAATGTTAGTTCGTGCATTTTGACTGCTCAAGAGAGTTCAATAGATAGTAAAGTTGACGAAGGTAAAGTATACTAACAAATAAGAGTGCAGTGAACATGCAGTAAGATGTTAACTTAATAGTATATGTTTACTTTAACATTTTGTTTTATTCCTTTAGTCTGAAACATATTTTTCAACTTTTGACTTCGCGGCTCAAACTTCAATTTTTTTTCTTGTTTAAAACAAAAATTATTTGAAGGAAGTATCTAAAAATAGAACGGCAGGTTCAATAATTAGTTTATAATTTATTTAACTATAAAAAAAATGAGATAATTAGTAAATAATCTTTTTTTTATAAGCTAAAATTGTGTTGATATAAAATATAAGATATATTAATTATAATCTATATAGAAGAATGAGCCCAACAAAAGGACAAATAAATGTAAATAAAATATTGTTATATGTCTGTTAACACCAATGTTATTAAAATCGAGCCGGTGATCGACTCGGTTAGGGCATTAGGTTAATGGGTCACTGGTTTAACCGGGTTCAATCAGGGGTCACTGGTTGACTCGGTTTGAATCGGTATACATTAAAAAATTCATATATATGACAACATAATTTAATGTCTATACTCCAAATTCAAAATCATTAACATAAAAAAGTATCTAATTAACAAATACTCCCTCCGGTCCTTATTATAAGAGGCAAATTACTATTTTTTTTTGGTCCAAAATATAAGAGACATGCATGTATTTTGACAAATATTAAATGCTCATTTCCAATTTTACCCTTATTTATAATAGGTTTTATATTTACAAGACAGTGTAACTTTCAATACAAGTAGGTTTGTTCATTAATTATTGAAGGGTTAAATTTGTAAATTTATATGAATATTAATTACAAATAGCTTATTTCAATGCATTTCCTTGGTCTGTGTGTTTTAGGGTTTTGCCTCTTATATATAGGACCAGAGGGAGTACCAATCAAGGTCACTAGTTGAACCGGATGAACCAGTATATATTAAATATATAAATTATTATGATTGACTTATGTATATATATGGTGTTGGAACCAAAATAATTTGGATTAAATAATCTCTAGGTTTTGATGTTAACAATAAGAATTAAATTTGTGTAGCAAAGTGTCAATGCTTTAAATCTAACAAGTGCCTTTAGTCTTAAAGAATCTCTGTTGTTATAAGCTAAAACGTTAAGTCTATTCTCCTTGGAAATCCGCGTCCATATGTCTTATATTGAATATCTTATGCTGAAAGAGTGGTCGAGTCAACTCTATCAAGGATCTCCCTTTTAACTCAAGTGCCACGTCAGTGGACGAGCGCTTGAATGCTTTTAGTGGACGGAGAATTTCTCTTGGTGTAGACGAGAGCTTCTCTCTAATAATAACCTTAGTCTGCTATTGCCACGTCACTGGACGGAGATTTTAGATATCTCAGGTACTGGCAAGACCGTTGTTTTGAGTAGACGAAGTTTTGGTTGCCACGTCAGTGGACGAAGCCTTAAAACTCTTTTTGCTTATCTTGCCTTTACGCTAGTTTGCTGGACGAAGATTTTTTTAAGCTTTTATACCAATCTGAACCAAAGCGAATTTATTTCTTTTAATTAATAATGGTTCTTCTCTTTTTGTATTAACGGTTCGCATTGCCTTGTTTCATTGAGAGAAACATAGTACAAATAAGGACTTGCAAAGAAAGCAGAATAGTACAATGCAAAACGATTGTACCCTGTCACCTTTTACGCTGATATAGTTGGAACTTGTACAAAGGAGGCAAAACTGTTTTCAAGCTGCTTTTGCTCAGAGGTGTGCTTTTTCATGCAAGAATTTGTCTCACAGTACAAAGGCCTTGAGCAAGCTGAGTCACAACGGATATTTACCTAGTTGACTCTATTACTAAACGGGAATTTCAAATACAACCGTTGAAGACTCTGAAGAGAAGATCAAGGACCCTATAAATAGAAGACTAAAGCTTTTGAAGAAATAACTTTTGCGCATACAAAGAAATATCAAGAAATCTCTTGCGAAGCAAATATTTTCTTATTCATTCAAAAAGCAAAAGTCTGTAATATTATAGTTTGAATTCTTGCTATTTGTCTGATCTTAAACTTTCATACTCTCACATATAGTGAGTTAGAAGATCAAAGAAATCAAAACTCTTTATTAGAGGTAGAGCCTGAAGAGGCTTGGTAAGAAAGAAATACTTGTGAGCCTGGAGAGGTGTTGAATACTTGGTGTAATCTATTTGAAAATAGTGAAAAAAATCCTTCAAGTAGAAGGGACTGGACGTAGCTCTTGGTTGGAAGAGAGTGAACCAGGATAAAACATCTTGTGTAAATCTTCTTATCCCTTATCTCTTTGGTTTTACGTATTTATACTAACTGTGGGGATTTGAACTTGAATTTGTTAATCCTTCAAAAGACTTCTTTTCTGTGTGCTTTATTCTGTCTCCTTAATTTTGTGTGAGAAAATCTTTTTGAAAAGGCTGTTTTCGAAAAATATTAACAAACACAATTCAACCCCCCCTTCTTGTGTTTGCCTGTGTCAACTTCATATGGTATTTGGCAAGAGTTGACTCGGTATACATTAATTTTTTTTAAAATATTCATACATAGACCAACATAATTTAACATGTTCAGATTCAGTATAAGACATCTCTGACTAAAAAACAATTCAATATTATGGAGAGTAATATTGAGTATAGTATAGTGTCAGTATTATGTCTGTTCAAGTCAGTATCAATATATTACTTGAATATTATTAGTATCATAAATCAATATAACATTGTATCATTATAATATAAATACAGTTCAAAAAAATAAAAAAAATAAAAAATAAAAACCTGTCGGGTCAACCGGTTTTTTCCGGCTGGGTCAATCAAGTCTCACAAAAAACCGACCGGGTCAACCGGGTGAATCCGGTAGATGTCTTAAAAGGTTCGATGACTTAAACGGACCAGCTTGGTGACCGGTTCCCGGTCTAACCGGTCGAACCGGTCGAACCGACAGGTCCGAGCCGGGTTTTATAACATTGATTAACAGTATTAGTTTTATAAATGTCATTGCCTACCATTAGGGGTGGGAATAAGCAGGTCAATCGCCAGAGGCTTACGACCTAGCCTATTTAAGATCTATTTTGACTTAGCCTATTTTACAAAAAGGTCAGGTTAGCCTATAGCTAAAAAAGTTAGACTAAAATTTTAAAAAAAAGCTTACTAAGCCTAGGAATGGCAACTGGGCCGGACAGGCACGGGTTGCACCATCCCAGGCCCCGCCCGCGACGGATAAATCTGTGCCCATCCCCGCCCGCCACCCGTGCGGGTACCCGCTGGACGAGTATTTAGCGGGTATCACAGATATCCGCGGGCAGGACGGGTCTCCACAGATATTTATCAATAATTATGTTTTTCTAAAAAAACACTGATTTTTTAAACAATTATGAAAAATTTGCAACAAAATGCAAAATGTCAAATAAACATTTTGGAATCCACGCTTAAACGTCATTGCTATTATTTGATCTATTTTCAGATCTGGAAACAATCAAACATTCATATTGTTTCACACAGATAGATCCCAAGCAATAGAACCAAACGACTACACTGAGACATCAATATATAACCATAAATCTGCTAATCCTGCATAAGAAAGGTCACCAATTTCCAACCGACTACTGAAGCAAAGATTTCCACCACAACAACAGAACAGCAGGAACGAGACGTCTGAGCAGAACCGGAAACTTGTGCAGAACCACAACAAAAAAGAGACTTGTGCAGAACCAACCAATATCAGAGACGTTTGGGTTGCGCGCGGTGGTCTTCACTGGTCCGTGACGACGCTACGACGGGAGGGAAAGTTGGAGCTTGGGTTGCGCACGGTGGTTAGCGGTGGTCCTCTAGTTCGCAGTGGTCTTCACTGTTGGACGGAGCTCGCGGTGGGGAGAAGCAATTGGGTAGCGCACGACAGGAAGGGAGGGTGGCGCCCGGAAGGGCGACGCGACGGTGGCGAGGAGAAGGAAGGTACGATGGTTTGCTAGGAAGGGAAAGGATGAGATGGAATGAAATAAAACATAATAAAACTGACCAAAAATGAATGGAATGGAATAAAAATTTTATTCTATCGTTTAGATATTTAATAATATAACGGAACAAAGTTTCCATTCTATCGTTTGGAAAGCAGGTGGAATGGGATGATTATAACTTTTTTTTATTCCTATATTTTACTATTACTTTATTTATTATTAAATAATACTAAATTTTTATAGTTTGGCTCTTGCGTCATCCATATAAGAATCAGAGGAGCGTGAGTTGCAGAACTTGCTGCAAGTTGAGAAAGCTGCACTAGGCTGCTCTGGGTAATAAGGAATAGGGTTGTGAAAGACGTATTAGGACAAAAACAAAATGGTCATTTTAAAATTTTATAAAAATCTGATTTTTAGTTCTATTCCATTCCATCCAAATTAGGAGGAAACAAAAGTGCCGGTAGATAATGAAATATGATGGGATGAGTTTCATCCTCTTCCATCCTTTTTTATGTAATCCAAAATATGGAACAAATAGATAACAGAATATGATGGAATGAGATTCATCCTCTTCCATCCTTCTTTATATAATCCAAATAATGAAACAACGTACCATTTCCTTTCATTCCATCCCCTTCCATAAGGTAAATGTATAGTAACTCAATATCCTAATGATCCACTATAGAAATACTCATTTATGTTGTTCACCCTCAAAGTCCTGTGAGGACCCTAATATGTTATATTAGAGAATTCTCTAATACGTTGTCAAAATACCCAAGTTTGGTCACTGTTACTATATATGGAACCCACTTCCGCAGTCAAAATGCACGAAGTAACATTATATTCCAAATATAATTGACATGCCTTATCTAATCTAAATTATCTAAATTATAATACAAAACCCAATAATATCACTGTAGATTTCCACTGTAGAATACAACTGTGATTTTAATAACCCATGACTTGTCAGCCTCATAAGCCTTCTCTCAAATTCTCTCTCTCTTTTTTTACCCTTTATTTATTACCATTTCATCTATTACTATATTACTACCTCCGGTCCTTATTATAAGAGGCAAATAGCTACTTTTTTTTGGTCCAAAATATAAGATACATACATGTATTTTGACAAATATTAAATGCTCATTTCCAATTTTACCCTTATTTATAATAGGGTTTATATTTACGAGACAGTGCAACTTTCAGTACAAGTAGGTTTGTTCATTAATTATTGAAAGGGTTAAATTTGTAAATTTATATGAATATTAATTACAAATAACTTATTTCAATGCATTTCTTTGGTCTGTGTGTTTTAGGGTTTTGCCTCTTATATATAGGACCAGAGGGAGTATAATTTTAGAATACTTTTCTACAGTAATCCCATCCAAAAAATTCGACCTTTTTTATTATTATTATCCATATACTCCATTCCATGTTATACATACACATGTCACGCTACAGTCTCAACTTTTGTTTTTTTTAAAAATAAAATATATTCCCGTTCAAGTTCAACAATAGAAGAAGCTTCTGGATGTAGTGTCGTCATTTTCTCCACCTGATTTCTTCTTCTCGCTCAACATCTATTCTATAATGAATAAACACTCAATTTGATTATTGAAATTGTGAAGTAGTATTAATATGATTCCTAAAATTATTGAAATTATTATTGAATTAGTCCATGAAATTGTAACACGATAATCAACTTAATCCCTTCGTTGAAAATCATATGGACTAAGTTGATTTTGAGTTAGCAGTGTCAGGGACTTAATTGATATTAAGTGAGTAAAATGGGAGACTAAATCGATACTAACTTATTATTTAGAGACGCTCGATAATTTTAAGGACCATATTGATACTACTTCACAATTTAGGGACCAAATAAGGTATTTACGTGTTTACTCATTCTACTATCTACTTAAGAAAAATGTTTCAACTTCTGGCAACTCTATTTCCTACTGAAGTTTTCGCTCATGAGTGGAGAAAACCTTTCTCCTCTCTATTAGCTTAAACTTTTTAGCATAGGTCGTATTTTTTTTATCTATTATTTATTTTTGTGATGACTACTATTCAAACTTCAAAGGCTCTCTCACTCTATAAATAAGATAATCAAGGACATGAGAGTTAGTACGTTGTCTTTGGTCCCTTAATTATGCAAAGGAATAATAAAGATGACAAACAAAATCACAATTGAAGGTTTTATCGGTTATAATTGAATATCATTTTTGCATCTCACGTCTTGATGTTATATTACCAATGAATTTATTTGTAGATAAAAAATAGATAAATCTTTAATATCTAACATCACAATTAACATTAAATATTAATATTGGCTTATAAAAAAAAAATCTTTATATCTACATACCGTGTTTACATATTAGCTTATTAGTATGTAATAGTGGTAAATAAGATGAATTAATGAATATAATATACACAACCTGAATGATAAATATATAGGCTGCTTTCTAACATACGGGAAAAAAAATGCACAGGTACTGTTCTAGTTATTGTATAGATAACTGAAATATTGCATAAATTCTTTTTATATCTTATTCTGCAATACAAACTATCTCCCATTTATTTAGACTCCAGAACTAATTAAGAAACTATATCCAATTTGTTTAGATTTTTTGAAAATTAAAAGGAGACACTAGAAGCAGGATTCCACTTTCTACAGTGTCTTTCCCTACTAACCCTTCCAGTCATCATAAACCTCCCCATCTCTTTTTGTCAATTCAACAACATCCTCATCCTCATCCCCTCATTTGATTTCATCAACCTTTTCAACCACTGTCTCCTTAATCTTTTGCGCTGCATCATTGGCCTTCTCCCCTACATTCTTCACTGTCTCCTTTGCCTTCTCCCCTACATTTTTCACTGTCTCCGCCGTCTTCTCTGTCGCGGATGCCGCAACCTCCTCTATCTTATCCTTCGCCTCATATGCGCTCTCCGCCACTTTGTTAGCCCCTTCCTTCGTCGTATCAGCCGCACTGTTGGCACCTTCCTTGGTATTATCAGCCACTGTCCCTGCAGCATCCTTGACATCCTCCTTTGTATTGTTTGCATGGTCTATGACCTTGTCTTCTATTTCTTGTGCTCTCTCTTTGGCCTCATCAATGCCTTCGCTCGTTTTTCCTTGTGCTGCATTTCGAATTTGGATTCTCTGCATTCACATATTCACAAAATTACAAAACATACCATTAAATTAAGTTTGTTTCACTTTTTTAATTTTTTTTAATATACATTCAAATATATTTAAAGGTATATATAAGCGAATGCGTGGACACCTTGTGAATGCAGAGAATCTAAATCCCTGTATTTCTCCACTGAAATATATGTCAAAACTGTTTTACATTGATCGTTAATAAAAAATTTATCATATTTTTTTGGTAAAAAAAAATTATCATTCTAACCTATGAAGTTGCAAATATAATTAATTATATTAAGAGCAACTCCGTAGCAAATTCCTAAAAATAAAAAGAGGTTTTTTCTGGCTTGTTAAGACGATGTGGTACCCCAAAAACGTAACTCAATAAAAAGGAGAAAAAGTAATAGAAAATAAATTTAAATAAACATGCAGGTAACTGTAAGATGCAATTGATGAAGTTTTTATATTTACACCATTAGAATATAGAGTTACTTAAAGTAATATAAAATAAAAAATGATGAAATAATATGGTAAGACCCAGAAAAGATTGGAGTTAAACAATTGAATTGCATCATTGAAGATGATCGAAAAATTTAATTATAATGTATTCATGCCATTGCCAATCAATCAAATATTACAACGTCAATAAGAATAATTAATTTTTGCAATAACTACTTTGAAATCCGCACGTGCCATACATGAGAAGATGTAATTTATACTAGCAATGTCCTTAAAATATAACATAGGATCCTAAAATTTATATAGTATAAGGATATATGTGACGGATAAAAGTATAAAATAAAAAAATAAGAATATATTTATCATTGATTAGTTAAAGTGAATTAAAATCTCAACTCTTTTTAATAAATTAATTCAATTGTGAATTATCCTTATTCACTTTACTCACCGTAGAGGAACTTAAATCGTATAAAACCAACAAATTATAATTGTACATATTAATATAACTAACATTTACAATTTTAGAAACTAAAATCATAATTTTTTAAAATTAAAAACTTTTACTATCTTAATGTACGAAGAAAAAATAAATTGTGAGAAATGATGAGCTATACATACATTTGAATGGTTTGAAGTATTGGCGAAGACGAGCCTGGATGGTTTGTAAGAAGATCTGAGGAAGAGTGAAGGGGCGTCAGGCAAAGACTTTGAGAAGCTAAAAAAGACGACGTTTGTGGTCATGATCACTGATGCCATACTTTTCTCCTGTGGATTATTTGGTTTGGTTACTAAGTTAGTTCTATTTAGTGAATTTTTGCAGTTTAAAAGCTTGAATGGTTTAGCACCGTTTTCCAAGTACATTTATTAAGAAGGCGGCATACAAGGTCTTTGACATGCATGTGGGATACAGTTTGCCACGTGTGCTTATCTACGTTGCCATGCTCGCTAAAACATAATTTTCTGTCGGTAATATATAGTAGTATACATGCTTGCTTATAAATAAATAAAAAGTAGTATAAGTACATGCTTAATTTTCAACTATAAAAATCTATTGTGTTGTAACAAAAAATAGTACCTTGTTTGTCAGGAACGGGAAACGTTGACATGTCTCATTGTAAGCTGGCCAATGCTATTATTGACCCTTCAATTGAAGTGCTTGAATAATTTGGTCCCTACAATGCTAAAACATAATTTTCTGTCGGTAATAGTAACATACACGCTTTCTTATTTTAAAAAAAAAGAGTACTATACATGCTTATTTTTCAACTATCGAAAAACTATTGTTGTAATTAAAAGTAGTTCCTTGTTTGACAGGAACGTGAAACGTTGACATGTCTCGTTGTAATTTAAGCTAAGGCTATTATTGACCCTTCAATTGAAGTGATTGAATAATTTGGTCGCTGCCATGCTAAAATATAATTTTCTGTCGGTAATAGTAGCATACATGCTTGCTTATCACAAAATAAAAAAAAAATAGTATACATGCTTATTTTTCAACTATCAAAAAACTATTGTTGTAATAAAAAGTGATTTATGTAAAATCAAAAGTTATTTTATGTTTGATTAAAAGTTGAAAAGTGATTTTAAGTTGTTTAAAAGTAATATTGAAAAACTGATTTTTTTTTTCTTTTTTTATGAAATTACAATGGAGGTTAAAAAATACTTTCCATAATTTGCTTTTTTTGTTGTTGTTTTTGGTTCAATAAATTTATTTAGTCTGATTATTTACCTCCTTAATCTCATCATATGGCTTGTCCTTAACTTCTTGCAAGTGACAACCATTTAACAAACGAAATGGAAACGATCAGGTCAGGACCAAAGGGAAGCAAGGAAAAAAGTAAACTTCTAGCAGTCATGTCGTCACTTGGGGTTCTAATTTCATATTGTACTGCTCCTTCCTTATTCACCATTTGCCCATGCATGTTGTTCCAATTATTATCAAGGTAATATGGTTCCATTCACAATATAAAAAAAAAATTGCTTCCATTTGAACTGGTTTTTTTAGGAGGACTAATTTGACTAATCATAAGGACTAATATGATCGATGTTTATACTTTCAGAACTAAAATGACAGTTTACTGGCAAATAGCGATAGGTGTATCACACTTGGGCACTTTTATTTTTCAAGAGTAATAATATACACACACCATTTTATTATACTACATATTCTTCCATCACTTCATTTTTAGATGATACGAAATGAGAAGCACCATCCATTTTAAAACGGTCATTTCCTATTTTCTTTTATCTAACTAATGCACACTTCCACTCACATCGCCTTACATGTACACGGCTCCCACACTATGATCATACCTGGTCCTATCTCATTTTCTGCAAACCTCTATTCAAATTCTACAGCGTAAGCAAATGTAAAATACCCATCTTTCGCTGTTATGTATATCAAGTTTTTTTTTTTAAAAAAATTAATCTTGGGTGGTGCTATTTGCAGCGCAGGTTCTCCATAGCATTCTTGCATCACTTCCCTTTTAGATAACAAACAAGAAAAACTTCCCTACACACTTTTCTTTTTCTTTTTCTTTTCCCAAACGAAGCAGGTGAAACTGAGAAGTATAGAAACATGATGTGCAAAGATCACTACCCTTTAATCTTTTCTGTTAGATCATGTATTTATTGTAATTAGAATTAGAATTAGAATAATTAGGATTCTTGTATTCATGACTAATGTCTATATAATCAAACATCCATTGTGTATTATGACATACGATTTCAGCATGTCATGCCTCTACGTTTTCTCCCTTTCAACATGGTATCTAGAGCCAGACAGAGGTAACCCTAAAATCGTGCTACCCGGTGGACCCACTGTCCTCCGGTGAGAAAGTTTCTTGGCAAACTGTGTTCCTCCTCCAATTTGCCCCTTCTCCACTGTCGTGTCTTCATGTTGGTCTTTTTTGGTCGTTTTTGTCCTTTGTCGCCGTAAGCTGCCACCTTTTCCGGCCGACCACCCCACCATCAGAACTGCAGAAACATGATGTGCAAAGATCACTACCCTTTAATCTTTTCTGTTAGATCATGTATTTATTGTAATTAGAATTAGAATTAGAATTAGAATAATTAGGATTCTTATATTCATGACTAATGTCTATATAATCAAACATCCGTCGTGTATTATGACATACGATTTCAGCATGTCATGCCTCTACGTTTTCTCCCTTTCAACATGGTATCTAGAGCCAGACAGAGGTAACCCTAAAATCGTGCTACCCGCTGGACCCACTGTCCTCCGGTGAGAAAGTTTCTTGGCAAACTGTGTTCCTCCTCCAATTTGCCCCTTCTCCACTGTCGTGTCTTCATGTTGGTCTTTTTTGGTCGTTTTTGTCCTTTGTCGCCGTAAGCTGCCACCTTTTCCGGCCGACCACCCCACCATCAGAACTGCATCGTCCTGCATGACCAAACCCCCAAGACCCAAGAATCAGCGAGCAACTCTTTTCGTCGGTGCATGGCGGCACGTGACACCTCTGTTCCGGGCGATTTTTCCGACATGACAGACGACTTCCTTTGGCAGTCCAACGCCGGTCCTCCCATCCAATTTGGAGCACGTTTGCTACTGACGCACTGTGCAGTTTGTGCTTGAGCGTCGTTTCAGGATTTTTGATATCTTGTGGTTATGTTTCATGGTCTTTTTATATTTGATATTTGATATATGGCTTCCTCTAGTTCTATAGATCCTCCTAAGACCATGGATCTTCCTAAGGCCTCTCCAGCTAATTATGAAGATTTTCTCCCGTGGTTTGAGCATCGACAGTCCTCTGAATCCACTGCTTTGGTTGCACATACTGGTAATTCATCTGCTTGCATATCTCAGTCACCCTTTGGTCCTTGAGTTCTTGACTCTGGTGCGTCTGACCATATCTCTGATAATAAGGCCCTTTTCTCCTCTCTTTCTGCATCAGGTTATTTAGCTATTGTCACTTTAGCTAATGGTTCCCAAACCCAATCCCAAAGGATTGGAACTGTCCATCCATTTCCTTCCCTGTCAGTTGATTGTGTCCGTGAGTGTCCCTTTAATTTACTCTCTGTTAGTCATTTAACTCGTTCTTATGATTGTTTGATTACCTTTACTACAGACACTGTTATCCTACAGGACCAAAGTTTGGGACAGATGATTGGCAGCGGATGAGTCTCATAGCCTTAGCTCTCCACTCCCTCCCAGGTTTGCTCTGCCACCGATTCCCCTCTTACCATACATGCTCAGTTGGGTCATCTCGGTCTCCCCAAACTCCAGAAATTGGTGCAAAGCCTCTCCAAATTATCTAGTTTGCATTGTGAGTTGTGTCAACTTGGGAAACACACTCGTAGTCAGTTTCCCACTCGAGTCAATAAACGAACTTCGACCCCTTTAGCTGTAGTTCACTCAGATGTATGGGGTCTTTGTTGTACTAATTCTACTTATGGGTCCAAATACTTTGGTACATTTATTGATGATTTTTCAAGGTATACAGGGTTATTTTTAATTAAAAACAGGTCTGAATTATTTTCAATTTTTCAGCAGTTTTATCATGAGATTAAAGCTTAGTTTGGTGTCTCCATCCGCTCTTTATGTAGCGATAATGCCCGAGAATATTTGTCCCAATAATTTCAAACTTTTATGCTTCTAATGACATTCTTCACCAAACCTCCTGTGCTCATACACCTCAACAAAATGCGGTTGTCGAACACAAAAATCGACACCTCATTGAAACCACTCGGACCCTTCTTCTTCATGGCAAATGTTCCATTTTGGTTTTGGGGGATGCTGTTTTAACAGCATGCTATCTTATAAACCGCATGCCTTCCTCAGTTCTTGATGATCAAGTACCTCACTCGGTCCTTTTTCCACATATCCCTTTCCATTCACTTCCGCCATGTGTCTCCGGGTCCACATGGTTTGTCCACAATCTCGCTCCTGGTCTTGACAAACTTTTGACTCGATCACTCAAGTGTGTCTTCCTTGGTTATCATCGGACCCACCCAAAAAGGCTATCGTTATTTTTCCCCTACTCTTGGATGCTACCTTATATCGGCCAATGTTACCTTTTTCGAGTTTGTTCCTTACTTTGAGTCAACTCCTTCACCACCCCAGCAGCTTTCTATAGTCGTTCATGTTCCTTCGACTATTGTACCTCTCGAGTCTGTCCCACCGGCGACTCAACCTATGAAGCCCCCGACTGCTCGGCCACTGCAGACTTGTAATCGTCGCCCACCACCCACTTTAGTGCACGTCCCTACCGCTTCTCCTACTGTTGAGGCCATGATGGACTCCTCCCAGCACCAACACCGGATCCAGCCCCGCCGCCTGAACCCGACCTTCCCATTGCTCTCTGTAAAGGCATACGTTCTACTCGTAACATGTCTCCCCATTATATTGCTTTGAGTTATCAACTATCTCCTTTGCATTATGCTTGTCTTTCTTCTTTGTTGTCAGTCTCTATTCCTAAATCCAGGCGAAGCTTTATCTCCCCTTGAATAAAGGCAAGCAATGATTAATGAGATGTGTGCTGGTTGTTGCCTGGGAATAGACCCCTCTACCTCCTAGGAAGTCTTTAGTTGGCTATCGCTGGCTTATACGGTGAAGGTGGATCCTAATGGTAAGATTGATCGGTTTAAGCCCGTTTGGTGTCCAAAGGCTATACTTAGATATTTGGGCTTGATTATGGTGATACTTTCTCTCCTGTGTCCAAAATGATCTATGTTCGACATCTCCTCTCCATTGCTGCAATCCGCCACTAGCCTCTTCATCAACTTGACATTAAGAATGTATTCTTGCATGGTGATATCAAAGAGGAAATCTATATGGAGCAATTACCTGGGTTTGTTACTGGTGGGGGGTGGGGGGTGGGGGGTGGGGGGGTCCTCTACCATAGTCTGTAGACTTCACAGGTCTCTTTATGGTCTTAAACTACCTCCTCTTACTTGGTTCAGCAAATTCAGCACTATAGGGCAACACTTTGGTATGATTCATAGCAAAACTGACCACTATGTATTCTATCACCATTCGGCCCAAGGATGCATTTATCTGATTTTTTATGTGGATGATATTGTTATAGCTGGTAGTGATCAGCATGGTATACAAGTTAAACATCTCTCTCCTCAGTTTAAGACTAAAGACCTAGGTAAACTCCATTATATCTTGGGTACGAGGTCGCTCAATCTAAGTATGGGCTAGCGATTTCTCAAAGGAAATATGCTATGGACATTCTTGAGGAGACAAGATTATTGAATATCAAACTAGTTGACACTCCTATGGATCCAAACCTCAAACTTCTTCCTAATTATGGAGAGCCACTATCAGATCCAGGGAGATATAGGAGATTTATTAGAAAATTAAATTACCTCAGTCACCCGTCTAGACATTTCTTTTGCAGTTAGTGTGGTAAGCAAATTCTTAAATTCTCCTTGTTAGGATCATTCGGATGCTATGATACGGATTCTGAAATACATTAAAGGTGGTCCAGGAAAAGGTCCCATTTATGAAGACAGAGGACATACTTAGATAGTTGGTTACTCATATGCCAATTGGGTAGGCTCACCCATTGACAGGCGATCTACTTCCAGGTATTGTGCACTTATTGGAGGAAACCTGATATCCTGGAAAAGTATGAAACAAGACGTAATTGCAAGATCCAGTGCAGAAATCGAATACAGGGTCATGGCATTAGTGACTTGCAAACTCATTTGGTTGAAACAGTTGCTCAACGAACTTCATTTTGAAGAGACTATGCAAATGATGCTAATCTATGATAATCAAGCAACATTGCATATTGTCTTTAATCATGTTTTCCATGAGAGGACAAAACATATTAAGGTAGATTGTCATTTCGTCAGGGAGAAGATCCAATCAGGGGACATCACCACTAGCTTTGTCAACTCCAATGATCAGCTGACAGATGCCTTCACGAAAAGTCCTCGTATTAGTTATCTATGTAACAAGCTGGGTGGATATGATCTATACTCTCCAACTTGAGGGAGAGTGTTATATTGTAATTAGTGTATAGCTGTCAATTAGTATCAGTTAGCATCATGTATTTATTGTAATTTATTGTAATTAGAATAATTAGGATTCTTGTATTCATGACTGACTATCTATATATTCAATCATCTGTTGTATATTACGACACAGTTTCAGCATCTCATGCCTCCGTGTTTTCTCTCTTCAACATTTTCAATTAGTGCCAGTTTGCCAGATAGATGTATAACTCAGCTAATTGAAGGGCAATTTTGGTGCAACGGTTGAGATTGTTGTCATGTAGAATTGACCTCTTGCAAATGTAAGGTAAGAATGCCTACTACAAACCCACACAATGGATCCAACCTTTCACCGGTAAGAATGCTTACTACAGACCCACACAATGGATCCAACCTTTGCCTGGACCCTACGCAAAGCGGGACTGCACCAGTATGCACTTTTTACACCTTTTCAGCTAGTTATGCTTAACTGGCAGTATTATCTTTCCTTCAATTTGGACACTTATACTTGTTAAAAGACATTAAAGTTCTTGGAGGAATTGCCTCCATAGATCAACCTCCATCACACACAGATGCACGTACAGTAAAGAGTTGAATCAGCAAAATATTGGAGATTTGGAATAAAGCAGATGGGAATCCCTTGGATACCCTGCATCAATTCTGTTGGCTAAACTGCAGGCTGGTACTTTATTTCAAAAAAAAAAAAAAAAATGAAATATAGGATAGAAAGTTGGCAACAGAAACAGGCATGTTCATTATGTCTGATTTAAGATAGGGATTTTATAATGGTAAGGGTATAGTGCAAGGATTCTAAAACTGGTACACCTGTTTGACAAGGGAAAACAGCTTTCACTACTTTATGCATGTCAAAACATTTCCCCATGTTTTATAAAAAATTACACAAATCCACTGGCAGACACATCATGCATACTCAAGTCTGATACAGGAAAGGAACACTGCAAGAGCCAATGTTAAACTACTGCAAAATTCTATCTGAATTCATAGGGAATCATATATAGATCATAAATTCAAACTCAGCACCAGATTACTCAAGCCATATTTGGTCCTAGCATAAATATAATAAAGATACAACAATGCCCCTAGCTTATCAATCCAAAACTGTTAAGTGACAATAACAAAACCATTGTTCTGGGGAGCAAGAATTGAGCACACTAAACATTATGCAGCTACTATCAAAAGCAACAAGAACAATCGAATGGACAGAGTGGGGTACCTCCAGCATCCGCTTTATTAAGACCTAGCTCCTCTTCAGTGTAGATGGTAAGTCCATTGTTTGTTTTTGTTCTTGGTCGAGAAGGCCCATCTACAAACTCACCATCATCCGGCCCTTTGGTTTTCTTATTCTTCTTCTTCTTTGTTTGATTGGTTCTCTTAGTTACATCATCATGTTTTCTAGTCTTTCCCAATTCAGGTTTCTTCCTCTTTTTTACAGCAAATATTTCATCAATTTCACTACCTGATTTTTTAGGAGCCGAAGAGGGGTTTTCCTCTTCCACAACAGTACTTTCCTGCAACTTTCTTGGGGTCATTTTAGAACTCTTCTTCGTCATTGGATAGAAAATAAAGCTGCCTGTCATATTACAGGTTACAACCTTAATGAGAACTGAAATGATCAATAAATATAAGGAATGAAAGCATTACACTTTGAAAGTTTACTAAACCTCCTTTGTAGCCCTAGAGAACAAAATAATAAAACAGCAGCAATCACAGTCTGCGGGTAATGGTTGGATGAGGTAACTATCATTTACCCCAAAAATTTTAAAAAACAAACTTTTTAAAATTAATTTTTTGAAAACATGATAAATTCTTTAACTTGCCCTGTATTAAGTATTGCTCAATTTTAATCTTCTCAATAAAAATCTTCTAGCTCCGCCCATGGCAGCAATAATGCATCTAATCTAAAACTTCAACAAATAAGTTCCAGTTAAAAAGGTAATATTCCACAACTAAGAAATACTGAATCATATATGGTTCCTTTTGGGCTAGAATTCGTAAACCCCAGAATTCAAAATTACATGACATCCTCCACACAAGCCCTCTTACTCCATTCTTCTCATCAAATTCTAAAATAAAGCATTACACTTTGAAAGTTTACTAGACCTCCTTTGTAGCCTAGCGAACAATAACAAAACAGCAGCATTCACAGTCTGCGGGTAATGGTTGGATGAGGTAACTATCATTACCCCAAAAATTTTGAAAGTCAAACTTATTGTATATAATATTTTTGAAAAATTAATAAATTCTTTAACTTCCTCTAAATTAAGAACTGTTCTATTTTAATCTCCTCAATAAAAATCTTCTAGCTCCGCCCTTGGCAGCAATATGCATGTAATCTAAAACTTCAACATATAAGTTCCAGTTAAAAAGGTAATATTCCACAAGTGAAGCAATACTGAATCAAATTTGGTTCCTTTTGAGGTAGAATTCGTAAAACCCAGAATTCAAAATTACATGACATCCTCCACACAAGCCTTCTTACACCATTCTTCTCATCAAATTAGAGCTGTCAATTAGGGCCAAAGCCCATGGGACACACATTAGGTGGGTTAGGGTGGGGTTGTGCCAAGGTCAGCCCCTCTCTCAAATTCACTTAAGTTTCCATTAGAGCTGTCAAAAGAATTTTTTTTGGTAGGGTGGGAAGTCCATAGTTACCTGGAACGCTACCTCCCTCGCTCGAGAACCACGAACTGGTTCTAGTTCGCTGTGGTGCGCGCACTGGGACGGTGTAATCGGCGAACCGAAACGGAAGACGTAGCAAGCGCGCAACAGCACTTAACAGCGCTCAACTTCAAGCTGCGTCGAGGGGACGAGGGGACGGCGCCGTCTTCTTCTCCGTCGGGGGTAGATCGATCGCGTTAGGAAGAAAGAAGATGACAGATGAGTGGGGGGGGGGGGGGGGGGGGGGGGATGAGTGGTAGAGGCGGCAGCTGAAAACGAGCTACTGAGTAGGGTTGCTTTCCTTCTCCTTTTCAAAAACGAGATGTCCAACCCAGATTTCTTTTCGAAGCAAAATGGGCTTAAATAAGCCCAAATTAAGCTTTGTTTTTTATTTTATTTTTTCTGATAATTGGATTAAAAACATATAAGAAAGCTTCTTTTTACATTTGTAGGAGCAAATACAAAAATTATTTTTATAAACTTCAACATAAAATGTAAAAATATTTTATATTGTTTAAAATATATGAGGTTTTAAAATTTATATTAGTACTTAACATGTCATATTAAATTTTTAAAAAAATATCATTTAATTGTTACGATTCAACCATGGTTGGATCTTTGAACCTTGAACCGGTACTTTCACCGGTTCAATGACCGGCCCGATTTTGAAAACATTGAGAGCAACAGACTATCAATGTAGGTGGATTTAAAATTCCAAAGAATGCAAGCTAATTTTATATTTTATTAAATTAAATTTATTTTACAATTTACATCAGCATTTCAATTAATATAGTCTTACAAATTTTTTTTTTGAGAGCTAACATAGTCTTACATAATATATATATATATACTAGAACTAAGACCCGTGCGATGCACGGGTTATTCTAGTATTTTGAATAAATATAACTGTAATTTTATATTATCTTTGTGAATATATACAATTTTTTTTTGGTTTAACGTGAACTTTTTTTTTTGATAAATGGTCTATTATGAATTTATTTGTTTAATAACATGAATAGGTACTTATGTATCGTTTGTTTGTAATGATTTTGAAAAAAAAAAATTGTTAAAGAAGGAAATCGTGTGTTTGTAATGTTTTTGAAGAAAAAAATTGTTAAAGAAGGAAGTATCAGAAAAATTCAGAATAAGTAGTACTTGAAGTGAAATGTTTGAAATTATTATTGTGACATGAATTAAGTAAATCATATTGTTTAAAAAGGTAAACCTCCTGGACAGTTATAATTTGGCATGTAATATGGTTTTGTGAAGTCCCTATAAAAGTGAAAGTGAACTAATAAGAGTATGCTTTATACTTAAGCATCCAATAAATTTAATAATTTTAGAGTAACTCGCCTGGATTAGATTCTGATAGACTTTTTTATAAACCACATTTATAGCAACGTTTGAATTTTGGCCTTCGTGGTCACATATTAGTATCTTTAATCCACTACGGGAGATAACTCTTGATATTCCGATATACAACTACCCATGTGAAAAAACTGGTTCCGGAAGAAACAAAAATTGCGAATTTCCTCTGTTGAAATTTGGATGAAATTATGTTATCAGAAAGTGTAATCAGTGACTATCTGGGAATAAATATCCTTTGGCCACTATTGCTTCCTAAAATGACTCTTCCTTCTAGAACATAACTTCCCATTTGAGTAATTATAAGTCGAGTATGAACAGGATTCGTTGTATCAATATCTGCATTTATCATGCAAGTTCTGTCAGAACTCAGATTAGTTTTTTCATCCCTGGGAACCAAGGACATCATGTCATCATTCAACATGTCAACAATTTCATTTCTTGGTACGAAAATTGACCTATGTTGGTAAAATGTTGTGTCACTCATGTTTTCCAAATAAGTTATTTTTTTTTTAATGAGTAGATCGTCTTATATTTCGATTCCTCCATCTTCCCGATCGTTTTGACTAATCTTTCCATCCCCAATTTTTAACAACCACTCTGAGAAATTATTGATGTTATCAACATTAGAATATGAAATCCCACTCTGAAGTCTCATGTTTTTAGTCAAGGTTAAGACTTGACAATATTGCCATAAATATGATGCATTAATGTTTGCACGAACAATATCTTGTCTTGTCCATTGTTGAAAAAGTCACTTGGAATGCAATAAGGATGCTTGGTCGATTTTTCTCAGTTGATTTCTATAAGCAAATAACTCTCTCATGTCACTTCTTGTCTCTTGTTGGATGATGTCACTCGAACCCTTACTTAATGGAATATTCTTTCGATATCTATCTTCCTCTTGTGAAAACAACAATATATATTGTTTGGATTGATAAGGAGTTTTGTTCCTTGATAGGCATTTGAGATGCTTATTTTCATTAATAATAAATAAGATCATCGAATATTAAATCAAATCTAAAATTATGTTAATTAGAATTTGCTTAAATAATTTAGTAAGCAAAAAATACATTATATACAATTTTAAAATAAATTTATTCCCAATCTTGACCATATTTTATATCATAATATAATAAACATGTAAATTCAATATACTTTGTTTTTACAGGTAAATTCAATATACTACTATTTCTATTATTTAGCTTTAAATTTTGAAGTATTGTGTTTTTTTTTTTTTGGTGCCTTTGTCATACCTATGTTTAGCACTATGTGCTAATATATGGCATAAAGAGATTGTAAAAGAACTCCACAGGGTGCTAATCGTTTTGGAGCATTTCTATACCATTTACCCAATCCAATTCAATGGAAATTAAATATTGTTAAAAAGGTTGACTGTAACTTAACCCATGGTTGATTGCAATCAATTTGAAAGTTATAAATTGAAAAATATGAAAAGGTAGCAGTTTACCAAAGAGAAAAAGAAAAGGCAGCAGGTCCGTTAAAACATTTTTGGCATAGGATCATTGCTCCATAATAATTCATGTTTAATAGACTTTAATTTAAGTTAAAAAAAATAGAATTTAAATGAAATTAAAAATGTGACAATTTTAATGTTGATTTATATTAATAATATTTTAAGGCTTAAAGTTTGTCTACTTTAAATTTTTTTTTTTTATAAAAATGATAAGTTATTAATAATAATTGTTGTTGAATTTACTAAATAAAAATTATTGTGTTTGTTTTTGTAAATCTGTTTTAATCTGGTGCTTTGGAAATATAAAACCTATGCAAATATGAATATATGACTATTTTTTTTTGTTGTAAATATAAAATTTAAATATGAAGTTCTCTCTATTATATATGACTATAGCAACTTTATGAACAAATTTTATTATATAAGGCTTGAAATTTATAAATAAATTAGAAAAGGATTCGAATTTTGTCAATTAAGACTGTCTAAAACAGTGTAGTTAATTGCATTTATAGTAATAAATTATCATTTCCAGTTTTGTTTTTATTAAAACTGCTAGCATGGAACTAAATGACAATTCCTATAATAGAGAAGATTAATCAAAAGCACTAATAGAGAAGATTAATCAAAAGCACTAATGAATAATTAATTTAATACCTCAAACCTTGACACTGACTCTCTAATAATGTTTGTTTAATAGACTTTAAGTTCAGTTAAAAAAATAGAATTTAAATCAAAATTCGTTGAAATATAAAATTTGTCTACTTTAATTTTTTTTTTTAAATTATAAGTTATTAATAATAATTGTTGTTGAATTTAC
The DNA here is from genome assembly GCA_035048595.1 of Echinosophora koreensis. NCBI lineage: Eukaryota > Viridiplantae > Streptophyta > Magnoliopsida > Fabales > Fabaceae > Echinosophora > Echinosophora koreensis. The sequence continues at coordinate 844,028 of JAPCYP010000025.1, read as the reverse complement.
CAAATTAAAATTATTGTCTTTCTTTTTGTAGATCTGTTTTAATTTAAAATCTGGTGCTTTGGAAATATAAAACCTATCCAAAGATGAATATATGGCTATAATTTTTTTTTTGTAAATATAAAATTTTAATATGAAGGTTCTCTCTATTATATATGACTATAACAACTTTATGAGCAAATTTTATATTGTCCCGTCCCTTACCCCTTTTTTGTCATGTCCCCTGACCACTTTTCAAATCCAATAAGGATCAAAAAATTTAGTTCTGTCCGGTCCCCTGAATTTTTGCAAATCAAACGCACCCTAAACCTTGTAACGGACTCTCTAGTGGAAAAACGGAAAAGATGGCAGGCAATGTAAACTTTAACTGAATATGTATTTTAAATGATGCGAAAAACTGTAAGTGAATAATAAAATCAATTTGGAATAAATTCTCAGTTGTGTTTTTACTAAGGTTGCTAACATGAAACTAAATGTCATTTAAGACAATAAAGAGCAATAAAAAGAACTAATGGAAAATTTTTAAAATAGTAAACTTCACCATGACCAATTGAGTTTGCGGCAAAACTTATTCATCTGCATCAAGAGTTTCGTGTTCCTTATTGTAGCCTTGATTTATATAATGAAAAATGATAATTAACCTATTGCAAGATAACTTGAATAGCAATAAAATAGCAATCTAAGTCACTCAGTTTTGCAGTCATGATTTAATCCCCACTCTATACAGATTGAATAATAAAGATTAAATCAGCAAAAAATATCATAGTATAAAAACTATCTACCAAACTCACTACAATAACGTCAAGTTCTTATGTGGTTAATAGTAAAACACTCCAATGTAACAATAATATCTGAACCAAAATCCTCAGCTCCTACTGTATCTTCAACACCACCATTGTCCTCGTCATCGTCATCATTATTGGGACCTTTTTTCTCAGATTCTAATCCATTGTTGTCAACATCTTCTGACCCTTTTGAAGAATTTGATGGTGGATGTGTCTTGAAAATTTTTATGCCACTAATTTTACAGGGCAATATTATGTGAATTTCAATGGCATCTTCCAACTCCCTTACAAAGAAAACTTTTGGAGTTTCCTCCCGGTCTTCAACTGTGACATCGGTATACTTTGGATAGTGTTTAGGTTTATATAGCCTTACCTTGAGCTTATATATACTGCAAATCCGTCCATTTCTCTAACTATTCTCATTTCTCTTTCTCTATTTTTCATCTTCATAATTTTTCAGGACCTTCCAAATTCCAACCCGTTTCTCAATTTTATCTGTATGGCCTCTTTATCAAATTACCCTTAGAAAAGTTTTTTAAATGAAAAATAGACAAAAGAAACTTCAAGTGATGTTACAAAAATAGCCTTTAAATGGAAAAAAAGACAAAAGAAACTCTCCAAGTGATTTTACAAATATGCCCCCAATCACTTCCTTCCTTTTAATAATAATAAAGAAAGATATATATATATATATATATCATAATATGAAGAACGTCCCAAACAACAATTTTATACGTATCACGTCCCGAAATAGCGTACCAAGTCTACCCCCTACATACCACATATTCAACCAAGCGGCGTACCACGTTCCCGAACCCGTACCACGATCCAAAGCGTACCGCGTTCCTGGTAACTATGGTGGGGACAAGAGAGAAGAGAACCAAAACTAGTGTACTGTTGATGAAAAGTGAGTTCTCATTATCCACGTTCAATTAGAGGCAGAGCAACTACTTGAGATCACAAGAAGAGCCAAGAAACTTAGACAAAAAACATTTATTATATTTAATATCTTTAAAAAGGATTATAAAATGTAGCATGATCAGAAATAAAAAAATAAAAAAATCTCAGTATTGACTTAATCATAAAGAACAGATGCTCATCATATTCTACATGCATTTTCAATTTTCAATAAGAGAAGCTTTAATTCAACAGCACAATAACAGGAAATCCACAGCTTCATCATATTTCAATCATGCCACAAAAACTAATAAACACGCAATATTTCAATCAAGCATATCTTCATTATATTGTCACTATCATAGATGTTAATCCAGACTTACTAAAATCCACAGCTTCCATCAGTTAAATAAACATTAACCAGATCTATTCATTAGTAACCAACAAAACCTCCTAAAATCAAACATGCAATTTCTTTTCACAAATATAGATTCCAATGCAACATAAATACAAACCCCAAAATCAAAATTAACTCTATTTTGGTACAAAGATAAAAATAAATTAAAAATTGCTTTCAAGATACTTCAATGGAACACATGTCGATTGAAAGAAAACATAGCACATAAGAAGACATAGTAACAGAACCCACCTACAGGAAGTTGAGAAAAAACCCTTGCTACAATGCAACAGAGAGAGTAACGACGGCGATGGTGAACAACGGTGGTGGTGGATAACGGCTCTGGTGGTAGTGAACAATATTAGTGGTTCTTGAAATTCGAATAGAAAAAAATGGGACGACTCGGGTCAGATCACAGATACATGGAAGGTAGGTGGTGGTGGTTGTTATGTTGTTTTATTGTACAAGTAAGATTTGTAAGGGTTGGGTGCCAGATTTGCGTGATAACGGCAGTTTCTCGGTTTATGAATTTTGAATTGAATGACTATTCATTTGCGCAAGATATATAATATAATGGGACGAGAGGGAGGTACCGTCGAGGGTTAAAGTTAGAGGCTTTGGGTGGAAATGAGAAAACTTGAGAATATGAAGGTAACGAAGGTCAGAGAGATGGGTCTTGGAGGCTGCTTGATACAACCCAAATAGCTGCAGCAACTACAGCCCAAATGAGAAGCCCAAAAGCGTTATAATTAAACCCAATGAAAGACTTTTAGTTGTAACCCTTTTAATTATACAATCCTTTTATTTTAAAGTTGTTAGTAGTGTTATGCTGATGCTTCTAGAACACCAGGTGGCTAGAGCAACCACCTCTTTTGTAACTAATTCCTTTATATAAGGAATGATGAAATGAATGAAGGACAGAATAGAATATTCAGAAATTTCCTAGCTTATTTCTTATTTTCTGGAGAGCTGATTCCTCTCTCGAATAGGAACCCCTTTTGCGATTGAATGCCTGTCATTGGTGCTTTCATTCTCGATCTCATTCCCGCTGAACCGAGGTCGGCAATGCAAATATCAGTGTTTTTGGGGTGTTTGAAATGCCTCCACTCTTTGAACTTGAGTTCCATTGTGGGCCAACTTAGGCTAGACAGATTAGGCTTATAAGCATATCCTCATTGGCCCAAATAATACCACTTGAACGTAGAAAAAAAAATCCTCTCCATCTTTTATCACTCTATTTCTATCTGCTAGATTGATGGACCCGTGCCATGCACGCACGAGGAATAGCTAAGTTTTTAGGATTTTATTTTTAAATATATAATTGTTGAATTCATGTTTTGATGGATTACCAATGTCGAAAAGATTAGAGTTCTAATAAAGTTGTAAAATGTGAAGAGGGTTATTAATCGTCATTCCGATAACCTCAAGTATCCCCCTCTTCACACCAATCTTCTTTCCAAATTTAAAATTTGGCTAACCTGTGATGGCGTGAACCGTAGTCATAATTAATAGGGATTTAGAATAATTAACTAAAATCAAGCAAATCTAGATTTGTGATAGAAGAAAAAATATATCACAGAGATATAGAATAAAATAAAATACAAACTTTGGCGAGGTGAGCAATATACCTGACCAATGAAGCAGCTAAAAATGAAAAGCAACAAGGAGAGAATCATTTCTGAAGCAGCATACGGAAATGGAAAACCCAAAGCAAAAACCTACATACTAAACAAAAAACAACCACCAATATGGAGAAGATTAAGGCTTACCAACTAATCTCTCAATTTGAATAAAGAATGTATTAATCATTGTGAGCACGAAGGAGAAAGAAAGAAAATAATGTAGAGAGCAAAAAAGAAAAGAGGACATGTGGCAATGAGAAGAGAGGGTAGCATGTTGTTTTGAATCCCAATGTGAGAAAAAAGTTTGGTTAATTGTACCAAGAAATTGTATAATTTATTTAAGCATTAAATTGATTTCATATTAATATTAATTTATTTGGTAGAGTTTTCAATGCGTTTGATACGTTTAAAAATTGCAATATTATATCGGTCGTCCATCATAATGAGGTCTCGTATAAATTTGAAAATTGTGTATTGTTGCTATAGTGTACCGTTTTTAAAATTATATATTTTGAATGCATTTAATATTGTAATATTTTCTTATATCATACGTGAAATTTTCTAAAATTTTAAAGTGTATTAAAAGTGAATTCAGACTATCATTGGAGACATTAAAATTCGAATCAAATCTCTTGTGACTCAAATTTGGATATTTAATAATTTCATTTGATAATATGATATCATATACATATTTAAGAAGATTTTAATTAAATGATGTTTTTCTCATAGGCTGACATGTGGAAGAGCATTCAATGAGATTATTCCTAAATGTATATAAATATAATATAATATATTTTTTTTGAACGCCTAAATGTGTATGGTATGGATAGATTGGGTGCATCAAAATTCGAATCAAATCTCTTGTGACTCATATTTGGATATTTAATATATTTCATTTGATAATTTGATATCAGGTGTATTTAAGAAGATTTGAATTAAATGATGTTTTTCATAGAGGCTGACATGTGGAAGAGCATTCAATAAGATTATTCCTAAATGTATATAGTATAGATAGATTTCCAAAGTGAAAATAAATATCCCCAATAAAAAAATGTGAAAATAAATATAAATAAATGTGTATTTTATATATGTGCATATGTGCATGTGGCCTCTCCATGCATTTGTTATCCTCAAAACTTTAGAAATGGACATCAACATTTCTTATAAGAAATGGAGAGGATCTCTACTGTTAAATATATTACTCCATCTCTTTCTTGTCCCTGATATCTGCTGGAAAATACTTCTCCAGAAACCTCTGCCTGAACACAGCCCAAGTCACCGCTGTGCCCTCTGCCTGCATCCTCTGTCTGCAGTTATCCCACCAGTGCTCCGCCTCTTCAGTCAACATGAAGGTGGCGAAGAAGAGCTTCTGCTGATCATTGCAGTCCACCGCACGAAAGATCTTCTCTGTCTCCCTCAGCCACAACAATGCTCCCTCTGGGTCGTACGCTCCCTTGAACAACGGAGGGTTGTTCCTCTGGAACTTATCCAGTCCATGGAACTCAGCTGGCCCACCGTTGTTAGGGTTGACCTGACCAATCGCGTTGGCCAGAAGTGCCAATACGTCAGCAATTGCCTGATCGTTGCGTCCTCTACCGGCCATTAGTTCCTGTACATACCCAAAACAACCTTTAATACAGAAACTTAGCGAGTAAAAGCTACAGGCAACTAACTTAAAGCATCATTATCTATACTATGTATAGACAATCCAAACAAGAGTCACACAACAGACTCATACCACGTCCGAACAAGGTCGAACTGCTCTGATACCACTAAATGTGACACCCTTCTACCCCGCACGTTATAAGCCATTTAATTTAAAAACAATTAAAGGAAAACATGCAATTATTATGGAAATAAATAAAACAATTGTCCATGGGTAGAAAAGTCCCACATGAACCGTTTACAACGCGGAAAATGAAATAAGTTTTAAACAATAAAAACATAACAACCAATAAAAAAATATCTGAACCTCGATGTCACCTATAGAGCTGGTATAACCGTTCCAGGATAAACACCCACGGAATTACAACTGAAAACTAACATAACACAAACTAGCCCTACTATGAGTGGCGGCTCCTCAGAGTCACTTCTCTCCGGGCTGCTCGTCATCCTCTGCAAGGTGCCAATCAGGCCAAACACAAACAAACATGGGGAGTAAGTTCATGTAATCATATACAGCAAGAAGTAGGACGTAAAGTAAACAGTAAACACAGCAACATTACACCAAACATCAACATCATCATTATGCTATGCAGTGCAATGCAGTCCTACTCCGCTAAACCAACAATGTATGTGGATCCACTAAACTCGGGATGAACGACTTCGGAGTTAAATATCCACATTGAGAATCTACTTAACGCCGGAGAATCTACTCCTTGGATAGCCAACGCATCAAACCAACGAATGCCTCGTCAGGGGGCGCTAGGAGAATCTACTCCAACCGTGGATGACCAGATCGCCGTACTCTAGGACGATCTCCCCTATGTCGAACATCCCTAATCAACAACTCCGATGCTATGCGTATGCAACACAACAACAACGACAACCCCACCTCCATAACTCCAACGGAATCGACCGAAGATAACAGCGGAATCAACCGCAACACTTGCCTCGCGGAATCTACCTGAGGACTTGAGCGGAATCAACCGCAGTACCTAGGGCAAACTCTCGACCACCAAGGTACACAGCAACATCAACACCTTAACCCAAACCACGGGGTTAAGGCTCCCTTGGCCAAAAAGCACCAAGGCACAGCTCATCGGCTTGCGGCATCTAAAAAGGTATCGACTTAACACCTCACCATCTCATTATCTTTAATTATCTTTAATATCATCAACCAGATTGTCTAATCCATTAATCATCATTGGGAAATGGGGTTTAAAACCCCTTAAGTCCTTTAATTCGATTCTGTCTCAGTGGGTTGAGCACGGTCGTGCTCGTAACCCAGCACGATCGTGCTTAAGCACGTGAGGGGCGTGCTCCCCTTTAAGTGAAGCACGGTCGTGCTTCTCATTGAGCACGGTCATGCTTGGCAGCACGGGCGTGCTCTTTGTCCTGCACGGCCGTGCTGAACAGCGCGATCATTTACCCAGAATTCAACTGGGAGCACGGTCGTGCTCCCTGTTCAGCATGGTCGTGCTCATCGCGCGACAGTGCTGTTCTGGGCAGGAACAGTAACCGTGTTTAACCAAATTCAAGGGATAAAATCTGTTAATTATCCTAAATCCATTATTAGCACGTTTTAAGGGTTAAACCCATCGATAATAACAGCATCAACTCAAGTATGGTATCAACCATTCAGCCAATAACACATGCCAAAACAACCATCAAATATTAACATGTTCATAGCAAAGCAACCAACATAAACTCAACCAACCATGAACATAAACATAACATATTTTCAATCATTATCATGTTATCAACTAACCAACAAGTATACATGCTTATACAGATTATCATATAAACAAAACCGGGGCTATGGGGACCCCTTTACTCTACTCTAACCCCGAGCCTATGATCACACTACCCTTCTCCCCATACCTGGATTGAAGGTAGCTCTTTCGGTGTCCTAAACAACGAACCGGTTCCTCCCTTTACAGCAACTCACACCGAAACGAACCTTGGATCAACAGAATAGCAAAGATTAGTCCCTATTCACAACAACGGAAAAAGGAACTTAGACAGGGAAGAAACGTTACCTATGCAATAATCACAACTATGCTAGCGGTCTCCCACGGCCTCTAAAGCTCCCAAAACTGAACAAGAGGAAGGGAGGAGGAAGTGGGTTCGTTCTGGCCGTACTATGGCTGCTGCAACTCACAAAAATAGGGTTAACACGTTAAACCCTCGATTCTGCTCACGTATATAACTTTCGGACCTGAGCACGGTCGTGCTCAACTTAACATTACGAGACGCGATCAACACGTTGAGCACGGGCGTGCTCACTGTTGAGCATGGTCGTGCTCAACTTAAAATCAGAAACACGCTTCTGATTTTAAGCACGGGCTTGCTGGCTAATGAGCACGGGCGTGCTCATGTATCAGAGAGGGACTTTTAGCCAAAAATCCCACTATGCCCTTGAACGATAAATCCAACTTAATAAACTCAGCTTAATAAAATTAATTCCGAAAAACAGGGTGTTACAATTCCACCCCCCTTATAAAAAAATTTCGTCCTCGAAATTTACACGTACCTCAAGGGAAAAGATGCGGGTACGCTTCCATTATCTTGCTCTCCAGCTCCCAGGTAGCACTTTCCTCAATTGTCCCACTCCAAACCACTTTAACCAAAGGAATTTCCTTGCCTCTTAGCTGCTTCACCCTTCTATCCTCGACTCGAAGAGGTAACACCTCAAACGTCAGGTTCTCTTTCAACTGTATAGCGTCGGGTACTATCACATGACTAGGGTCATGAATATACTTCCTGAGTTGTGACACATGAAAAACATTGTGGAGGTTTGACAAGAACGGGGGTAAGGCTATCTGGTAGGCGATTTCGCCGACTCTTTTGAGGATTTGGTAAGGACCAATGAACCTCGGAGTAAGTTTCCTCGCCTTCATCACTCTACCAACCCCAGTCGTCGGGGTAACTCTCAAGAATACATGATCGCCTTCCTGGAATTCCAGCGCCTTCCTCCTTTTATCATGGCAGCTCTTTTGCCTACTCTATGCAACTCTCATCTTTTCCTGAACCAACTTAATCTTTTCTGTTGTTTCCTGGACTAACTCTGGCCCTAGCACCACACTATCGCTAGGTTCACTCCAACACAAGGGTGTCCTACATCTCCTCCCATACAGAGCCTCATGAGGTGCCATTCCAATGCTGGAATGGAAGCTGTTGTTGTAGGTGAACTCTATCAGGGGCAAAAACTTGTCCCAACTTCCTGACTGTTCTAACACACAAGCCCTCAACAAGTCCTCTAAGGGTAGGGGTGTAAATGAGCTGAGCTATTCGTGAACTACCCGAGCTCGGCTCGTTAAATGCTCGATAAAGCTCGTTTGTTTAATTAAATAAACAAACTCAAGCTTGAGAGTGAGCTCAATTATTTAAATGAGCCAAGCCCAAGCCTTATAGGCTCGACATTAAGGGCTCGCGAATAGCTCGTATATATATATATATATATAAATTTTTTAAATGATATATAATAATATGACCAAAAAAATTATATATAATAATATTTTATATATACTAATACTATCATGTTTTTCATTAGTTTCCTCTTTCTTAACGAATTGCTGATGGAAGGACTTCCCTTTCATATAACTAAAAACTTTCAAAATTAATGGTTAGGTCCCAACCAACCTTATTGTAGTCCAAATATCTTTTGGACCAATAGTTAAACTCACTCCCAATACTTTTTTGTTATTATCCTAATGAAAAGTCTTTCCAACGCCTACTCGTAAATCTCTAATATAAAGAAAATCATTTGTATCCTACTATAATACTAAGTTACTAACCTACGACCACAAGCAACAAAAAAAGGCACTAAAATGCACCATTTGAATTTTTGTGTACTTAGGTGGACAACATTTTGAAGGAGATTATTCTACCAATTACGAACTCGATTCATATGTTTCCACTTTCCATTCCTTAACATTTCGATTAGTAGGCGTAATCGATGATAATGATTTTAGTAGTTTTCGTTATTTACATTATGGAAATATGTAGAACTTTAATGAGTGTTAAAAATTACTTTTGAAGTTTCTTTTTTGTTAAAATCTTAATTAAGTATTAAATACAAAAATTTCATATTATGGAGCTATGCATGGTTTTTTGTTAAGGAAAATTTTCATAAATGCAAAAATAAATAAGTTATGAATGAGCTACACAAGCCAAGCTCAAGCTTTACATTTTTGTAACAAGCCAAGCTCAAACTTTTAGTTAGGCTCGTTTAAATAAATGAGCCAAGCTTGAGCTTCGCATTTTTTTCGCAAGCCAAGCTCAAGCTTTAAGTGCTCGGCTCGGCTCGACTCGTTTACACCCCTACTGGATGGTCCGCTCAGACTGCCCATCAGTCTGTGGGTGGTAAGCTGAACTAAGCCTAAGCTTTGTTCCTAAAGCCTCTTGCAAACTATTCCAAAACCTAGAGGTAAACCTCGGGTCTCTATCTGAAACTATGCTAGAGGGTACACCATGAAGCCTAACTATCTCTTTGATGTACAGCTTAGCCAACTTCTCTAAAGGATACTCCATGTTCATCAGAATGAAATGGGAAGACTTCGTCAGCTTATCCACAACAATCCAAATCGCCTCAAAACCAGCTGGAGTCCAGACACAAAATCCATGGAGATACTATCCCATTTCCATTCTGGGACACTTAAAGGTTGCAACTTACCCGAAGGCCTCTGATGCTCTATCTTAGCCTTCTGACAAACTAAGCACACATAAACAAACTCAGCTACATCCTTTTTCGTCCTAGGCCACCAAAACATTCTCTTAAGGTCCTGATACATCTTAGTGGCACATGGGTGCACACTCAGTCCACTCCTATGACCTTCTTCTAAGATCAACTTCCTAAGCTCAAGAACATCTGGCACACAAACTCTATCCTTAAACCTCAAGATACCATCACTGCCATCCTTAAAACTTAGGTCTCTACCCTGAGCGAGCAACTCTCGCTGGTCTAAGAGAAACTTATCTAACTTCTGACCCTCTCTAATCTGATCCATCAGACTATTGGTAACCTTCAAGGTACCAAGCCTAATGCTCGTAGGGGTAAACTCACAAGCTAGACTAAGGTCTCTAAATTCCTCAATCAGATCCATCTCCCTAACCATCAAAGCGGAGACATGCAGGGTTTTCCTACTCAAGGCATCGGCCACCACATTAGCCTTTCCTGGGTGGTAGCTCAACTCGAAGTCATAATCCTTTAAGAACTCCATCCACCTACGCTGCCTCATGTTCAACTCCTTTTGATCAAAGAGATACTTCAAACTTTTATGATCACTAAAAACCTCAAACCTCGCTCCATACAGGTAATGCCTCCAGATCTTTAAGGCAAATACCACAGCTCCTAGCTCTAGGTCATGGGTAGGGTAGTTCTTCTCGTGGGTTTTCAACTTCCTAGAAGCGTAAGCAACTACCTTACCATTTTGCATCAGCACTCCACCTAACCCTTGCTTAGAAGCATCGCAGTAAACTACGAAGGGTTCACTCGGATCTGGCAAAACTAACACTGGTGCTGATGTCAACCTATTCTTAAGGGTTTGGAAACCCTCTTCACACTTAGAGTCCCACACAAACAACTGTCCCTTTTTGGTGAGACGGGTTAAGGGTAACGCTATCTTAGAGAAACCTTCTATAAACCGTCTATAGTACCCGGCTAACCCCAAGAAACTCCTAATATTGGTCACAGACTTTGGCGCTTCCCACTGGAGCACCGTCTCTACTTTAGCTGGGTCCACTGCTATGCCACCCTTAGAGATGACATGTCCTAAGAAGCTCACTTCCTCTAACCAGAACTCACACTTAGACAACTTAGCATACAACTGCTTTTCCTTAAGGGTCTGCAAGACAACCCTCAGGTGTTCCTCATGTTCCTCCTTACTCTTGGAGTACACTAAGATGTCATCTATGAACACTACCATAAACTTATCCAAGTAGGGGTGAAAGGTCTTGTTCATGTAGTCCATGAAGACCGCATGAGCATTGGTCACACCGAAGGGCATAACCAAGTACTCATAGTGACCATATCGCATCCTAAATGCTGTCTTCGGGATGTCCTCAGACTTAACCCGAATCTGATGGTACCCTGACCTCAAATCTATCTTTGAAAAGACGCAAGCGCCCATCAACTGGTCCATAAGATCATCAATCCTAGGGAGGGGATACCGATTCTTTATGGTCACCTTGTTGAGCTGTCGAAAGTCGACACACAACCTCATACTACCATCCTTCTTCTTCACCAACAACACAGGTGCTCCCCACGGAGACACACTCGGCCTAATGAACTTCTTTTTCATCAGGTCCTCCAACTGATCCTTCAACTTAGCTAGTTCTAGAGGAGACATTCTATAGGGTGCTATGGATATTGGCCCGGTGCCAGGCACTAAATCTATGGTAAACTCAACATCTCTTTCTGTGGGTAAGTTATAAACATCCCCCGGAAATACTTCAGGAAATTCCCGCACAACAGGCAAGCTGGCGACATCAGGAGGGCTGCTCTCTACATCCAGGGAAGCTAACATCATGTACACTTGGGCTTCATCTCTCATCGAAGCTCGTACTTGGCTGGCAGAGAGAAGGTCTGGATTCTTAGACTCCTTTGGAGTTCCAAAAATCAAGGTTTTATCAAAACAGTTTAGAAGGACATGGTTGGAAGATAACCAGTCTATACCTAGAATAATGTCCAGGTCTTTCAAAGGTAAGCATACAAGATCGGCAACAAAAGTTTTATCATTTATAACAATATGACAGTTCTTGCATGCATATGAAGTGGAAACAGGTTTATTTGTAGGTGTAGAAACCAACAAATCAAACTTAAGGAAAGTAACAGGCAATTTAAGACTCTTGACCCTATCATGCGATATAAACGAGTGAGTAGCACTCTAATCATACAATACAGTCAATTGAGTTCCATCAATTAAACACGTACCTTGGATCAAGTCATCAGACTCGGAGGCTTCAGCTCCATTAAGAGTAAAGACTCTCCTAGTGGTCTTCAGTCTGTTGGCATGAGACTTCTGATTCTTGCTAGCGCTGGGAGGCTCGGCCTTAGCTCCATCACACTCGCGACTGATGTGTCCTGGCTTGCCACACTTGAAGCAGATGACCTGTGTTTCCTTGCACTGTGACGAATAGTGGTCCTGTGCTCCACACTTTCCACACCTTATAGCTCTAGGGGCATCAGAAAACCCACCCCTAAAGCTACTCTGATGAAACTGGGGCTTCCTGCCACTTTGCTTGAAATCCTTGCCCGTAGGGGCATACCGCTGCTTGCCCTTATCTCTCTGATCAGTCCTCCTGCCGCTCTGATTGTCCGGTCCTCTGGAACTGGCAGCTCTGAACTGATTAGCATCCTCGTAAATCCGACACTTGTTGACTAGAATCGGAAAGACTCGGATCTCCTGATAACTGATGGCCTGTTTGATCTCAGGCCGGAGTCCCGCTTCAAACTTCACACACTTGGAGCGATCGTCCGTCTCATGCTGGTAAGGAGTGTAGTACCTAGTCAACTCCGTAAACTTAGCCGCATAGTCACCGACTGACAGCGACCCCTGCCTCAAGGACAAGAACTCCATCTCTTTCTTGTCCCTGATATCTGCTGGAAAATACTTCTCCAGAAACCTCTGCCTGAACACAGCCCAAGTCACCGCTGTGCCCTCTGCCTGCATCCTCTGTCTGCAGTTATCCCACCAGTGCTCCGCCTCTTCAGTCAACATGAAGGTGGCGAAGAAGAACTTCTGCTGATCATTGCAGTCCACCGCACGGAAGATCTTCTCTGTCTCCCTCAGCCACAACAATGCTCCCTCTGGGTCGTACGCTCCCTTTGAACAACGGAGGGTTGTTCCTCTGGAACTTATCCAGTCCCTGGAACTCAGCTGGCCCACCGTTGTTAGGGTTGACCTGACCAATCGCGTTGGCCAGAAGTGCCAATGCGTCAGCAATTGCTTGATCGTTGCGTCCTCTACCGGCCATTAGTTCCTGTACATACCCAAAACAACCTTTAATACAGAAACTTAGCGAGTAAAAGCTACAGGCAACTAACTTAAAGCATCATTATCTATACTAAGTATAGACAATCCAAACAAGAGTCACACAACAGACTCATACCACGTCCGAACAAGGTCGAACTGCTCTGATACCACTAAATGTGACACCCTTCTACCCCGCACGTTATAAGCCATTTAATTTAAAAACAATTAAAGGAAAACATGCAATTATTATGGAAATAAATAAGACAATTGTCCATGGGTAGAAAAGTCCCACATGAACCGTTTACAACGCGGAAAATGAAATAAGTTTTAAACAATAAAAACATAACAACCAATAAAAAAATATCCGAACCCCGATGTCACCTACAGAGCTGGTATAACCGTTCCGGGATAAACACCCACAGAATTACAACTGAAAACTAACATAACACAAACTAGCCCTACTATGAGTGGCGGCTCCTCAGAGTCACTTCTCTCCGGGCTGCTCGTCATCCTCTGCAAGGTGCCAATCAGGCCAAACACAAACAAACATGGGGAGTAAGTTCATGTAATCATATACAGCAAGAAATAGGAAGTAAAGTAAACAGTAAACACAGCAACATTACACCAAACATCACCATCATCATTATGTATGCAGTGCAATGCAGTCCTACTCCGCTAAACCAACAATGCATGTGGATCCACTAAACTCGGGATGAACGACTTCGGAGTTAAATATCCACATTGAGAATCTACTCAACGCCGGAGAATCTACTCCTTGGATAGCCAACGCATCAAACCAACGAATGCCTCGTCACGGGGGCGCTAGGAGAATCTACTCCAACCGTGGATGGCCAGATCGCCGTACTCTAGGACAATCTCCCCTATGTCGAACATCCCTAATCAACAACTCTGATGCTATGCGTATGCAACACAACAACAACGGCAACCCCACCTCCATAACTCCAACGGAATCGACCGAAGATAACAGCGGAATCAACCGCAACACTTGCCTCGCGGAATCTACCTAAGGACTTGAGCGGAATCAACCGCAGTACCTGGGGTAAACTCTCGGCCACCAAGGTACACAGCAACATCAACACCTTAACCCAAACTACGGGGTTAAGGCTGCCTTGGCCAAAAAGCACCAAGGCACAGCTCATCAGCTTGCGGCATCCAAAAGGGTATCGACTTAACACCTCCCCATCTCATTATCTTTAATTATCTTTAATATCATCAACCAGATTGTCTAATCCATTAATCATCATTGGGAAATGGGGTTTAAAACCCCTTAAGTTCTTTAATTCGATTCTGTCTCAGTGGGTTGAGCACGGTCGTGCTCGTAACCCAGCACGGTCGTGCTCCCCTTTAAGTGAAGCACGGTCGTGCTTCTCATTGAGCACGGTCGTGCTCTTTGTCCTACACGGCCGTGCTGAACAGCGCGACCATTTACCCAGAATTCAACTGGGAGCACGGTCGTGCTCCCTGTTCAGCACGGTCATGCTCATCGCGTGACAGTGCTGTTCTGGGCAGGAACAGTAACCGTGTTTAACCAAATTCAAGGGATAAAATCTGTTAATTATCCTAAATCCATTATTAGCACGTTTTAAGGGTTAAACCCATCGATAATAACAGCATCAACTCAAGTATGGTATCAACCATTCAGCCAATAACACATGCCAAAACAACCATCAAATATTAACATGTTCATAGCAATGCAACCAACATAAACTCAACCAACCATGAACATAAACATAACATATTTTCAATCATTATCATGTTATCAACTAACCAACAAGTATACATGCATAAACAGATTATCATATAAACAAAACCGGGGCTATGGGGACCCCTTTACTCTACTCTAACCCCGAGCCTATGATCACACTACCCTTCTCCCCATACCTGGATTGAGGGTAGCTCTTTCGGTGTCCTAAACAACGAACCGGTTCCTCCATTTACAGCGACTCACACCGAAACGAACCTTAGATCAACAGAATATCAAAGATTAGTCCCTATTCACAACAATGGAAAAAGGAACTTAGACAGGGAAGAAACGTTACCTATGCAATAATCACAACTATGCTAGCAGTCTCCTACAGCCTCTAAAGCTCCCAAAACTGAACAAGAGGAAGGGAGGAGGAAGAGGGTTCGTTCTGGCCGCACTATGGCTGCTGCAACTCACAAAAATAGGGTTAACACGTTAAACCCTCGATTCTGCTCACGTATATAACTTTCGGACCTGAGCACGGTTGTGCTCATCCTTGAGCACGGTCGTGCTCAACTTAAAGTTACGAGACGCAGTCAACACGTTGAGTACGGGCGTGCTCACTGTTGAGCACGGTCGTGCTCAACTTAAAATCAGAAACACGCTTCTGACTTTAAGCACGGGCTTGCTGGCTAATGAGCATGGGCGTGCTCATGTATCAGAGAGGGACTTTTAGTCAAAAATCCCACTATGCCCTTGAACGATAAATCCAACTTAATAAACTCAGCTTAATAAAATTAATTCCGAAAAACAGGGTGTTATAGAGAGTGACGATGCTAAGGGATGAAGATGAAGATGAAAGAGGTACCAAGGAGAGAGTGAGGGTATCGACAAAGGAAGAGGATGAAGTATGGATTTTTTTAATAGAATAATGGCAAATTGAATATTCTGATTTATTTTTATTAATTTTTTAATAATTTATTATTCATTTATTTAAATGATTTATTATTTGGTATTAATGCATTATCTATGTAAATATGTATTTTTTTTTTTAAAAAAATTTGGATGGGGTGTTTGGAGATTATTTCTTTTCTTAAGACACTTCCATTTTTTTCTCTTCATTTTTATTCAAAAGTCAAATGGTGCCAATTAGAAACAAATTCTCACTTTGGTTTTCCTTTTACCACAAGATATTACTTTATTCTTAGTCAGAGCTGATAGACAAAGATAGAGTCAGCCAAACAAGTTTGAGGTGTGTAGTGTGTTTCCCTCAAATGTACCAGATTTTCTATGCAATTCGGAATCAATTCCTGGATATCATGACATACAAAATAACCTATTCATACTTCATAATATTTTGCAGTGCAAAAGAAGTTTTATAATTATATGATAAGAGGCAGCTTCTATGGTGGGAGACTATGTCATGTCTCCCACCGTGAGAGACATATTAAGCCTTTCTTTGCCAAAAAAAAATTTTGTTGTTTACCCCTTCCTCCGCTTTCTCTCTCTTCCGCCACCGCCATCCTACCCCTCTCTCCTTTGCCACCTCCTTCCTCCTTCATCCTAACCTTCACCCCCACCCCCTCTCTCCTCCATCCCCACACCCTCCTTCCTATGCCACCCCACCCCTGTTAAAGCCAAAACAATAATATAGTTCAACCCCTCAAAGTCTTAATGATTAACAAAATTATATAATTTCTTAAGGTCAAAAGACATTTATCTTATGTTTGATTGCAGACAAAATCAACTTATGGTCATAAGCACTTTGTTCGTCCAACCTTTGTTGAGACCAAATATTTATGGACGCAATCCTTATGTCTCTCAAGGACCATTTTCTACAGTGACTAGACCAAACATGCTCATAACCAATCTTCGTCCGTCCAAGCTTTTGGTCAAAGGACAAAAATGTTGTTTCGCCCGACCAATGTCTTTATATTATACTTTCGTCCACTAACATTATTTTTGCAAATAATGATGATATGGCACAGTAGTCCTTATTCACTGGTTTAAATGAAATATCCCTTGGATAAAAGATAAAAGAAGGTAAGTTGTACACATTGAGCCGTGCAAATCAAAAGCAAATTGCAGCCAAAAGTATATTAGCCCTGTTGCACCTGTTGTATACCAAAAAAGAAGATGTGCTTGTCATCCATACAGAGAGAAAGGACACCTATGCACAGTGGACAACTTGCATTAAAATGTGTCTAACGGAAAATAAACATGTCTAAACGGACATATTTGTTACCCCTTTGAAAGAAGAAGATGAAGAGCCTATATAAAGAGTGAAGAGCAAGGATTTGTCCTTAAAAGAATACTTGGGGCCTGGAGAGATGTAGAAAACTTGGAGCTGTATTAGTCAGGATTGACTAGGAAACAACTTGTAACTGTGCTAAGTGATTTAGTGGATAAACCTTCATATCGAAAGTACTGGACGTAGCTCTTTGTTGGATAAGAGTGAACCAGGATACATCTCTTCGTGAATATCTCTATCCCTTATCTTTGTCAAGTTTATTTATTTACTAACTTGGGGTTTAATGATTGAAGATTCTTAACCTTTTAAGAAAACTTGTTTTCTGTGTGTTTTACCTTTATTGCCTGCGAAAATAGTTTTTGAAAAAGATTTTCAAAAAAGCTTAAGAAACACAATTCAACCCCCCTTCTGTGTTTTCCTGTTTGCACTTTCAACCCTCTCTCTCCTTCCTCCAAACTTGTTAGAAACAAATAAGAATAAAACAAGAAAAAACAAGGAATAGGGAAAAACCAAAGTGAAGGGCGGTCAGACGTGGCAGGGAGCGACTGCACAGATACTCGTGGCGGCGGTTCGTGGTGGGGCTTTGCGGCAGCAGTTCATATTGATCCGTGGGGTGCCGCGAACGCGGAGTACAGCGGCGGAGCAGAGGATCTGCTTGCTGTTGATGGTCGATGGTCCTGCAAAGGGGAGGCTTCTTCCTGGATCTGCTAGCCACTAGTGAAGGCAGAGGACAGAGAAAGCGGATGAAAGAAAGAAAGCAGTGAGAGAGAGAGAAGAATGAATTTTAAATTTGAAAAAGTGGGCCTGCTCATGGTGGGAGACAAGACATGGTCTCCCACCCTAGCAAAAGCCTATGATAAGAAATGATAAGTCACTTACACCTTGAAAGAGCTTATATATAATTTATTTAATTTCATGAAACTAACTTATGAAAATAGTCTTTAACATTTATATAAGAGGTCTTTTTAGTTTATTTCAATAGTCAAAGAAATATATGAAAATAAGTTCTTTCTAAGTTATGTCAAATTCTTTTTTTTTTTGATAAGCAAATAATTGTATTAAAAATTGAGTACAAGGTGTATCCAACCCATTTACAATGCAACCTAAAGAGGACAATTGTAATTAGAATACAAGATGAGATTAAGAACTACATTTGTATGCTTGATACACTGTCCTACCAAAAGAAAGATTGCAGCTCTAATTCACATTGGCAAAACTGAAAATAAAAACCAACCAACTGACCCAAATAGAGCCAATGAAGTAAAGATACAACCCCTGCCTGCAATGCCAACCCAAAGGCTAATGACCACTTGCATATAAGTAGACAGCACTATCATTTTACAGCAAGATTTACCGGAACAGCTTCAAACCAGAACACATAGCAGTAGCTGCATATACCGTTTTGCACCAGGGACTAGATGTACTCAACCAACCAGATTAGCAGCAACACCAACATATATTATTTTGCCTAAACAGCCTCATAACCACAACAACATCAACGTTACCCGGCTTCCAGGTTAGCTAGGAACATGTAGATGCAGAGGAAGACGCTAACCCCATCAAAATGTGATCTGCACCTATTTCCTTTTGCAAGACTCCAAGCATATCAACGGATTACTGCACCAATAGGTGAAGGAATATGACGAATCCTCCCCTTTAACAAAACACCAGTTCCTTGCTCTCAATCTGATAAGATCAAACATCTTAACATGATATGCACCACAGCCTTTGAAAATGATTTCGTTTCGGAGGAGCCAAAGGGACCAAATTACCGAAAACCAAACCAGTTGCCAGCAGCTTTTAGGAATCCTGTTATGCAACAGCCCATCATGCTGAAGAAAATGAGATTTTAAATCTAATGGGATGACCACATTCACACCAATCCATTTGTAAATTAGCATTCACAATGTAACACCCCGGTTTTTACTGTTCTTCAATAACAGTAAATATATATATGTTTATATTATTTTAATGGGAAAGATTAATTTTCTGGATGTTTAACTTTGTTTATTTTAAGGGGTTAGTTTGAGTAATTTTAATTACTCATTTTAAAATCATTTTATTAAGTGTGTCAGCACTGCCTTATTCCAGTATAAGTATATTCACTAGACAATAATGTTATGTTATTGTCACTATTAGTATTTGTTTAGAAAAATATTTTAAATGATATGATTAAAATAAAATTATTTTCATATTTCACTCAATTTATTTTAGATTTGAAAATAAATTGGTTTGACATTAATCGGAGATTAAATGTTGGACCGTGGATTTTCTTAGTTGATCAATTCAACTATCAATCTCTATTTTATTTCAAATTTTGAAAGGATATAATTGTCACCCTTTATTTTTAGATTCAAAACCTAAAAACGTGTTTATTTTTAAGCTTAATATTTATCACTCATTTTTGTATCTACTTATTAAGGAAATGAATTTCCTCCTTATATCCCCCTCTCTCCCTCGACATTTCTCTCTCCCCCCTCACTCTTTTCTTTCTTCCTTCCCTGTTACTTTCTTCTTCTTCCTCTCATCTCTTCCTTCTCACTTCCAATCTTCTTCCCTCCACCAGACCAGCCGCACGACCACCGCCCCTGCACCACCGCCGGCCGCCGTTCGCCAGCACAAGGGAGGAGACGCGTGCCGTTCGCGTCCCTACACGCTCCGGTCGTTGCTCCACCGCACGGAACGCCGCTCTCCGCCACTTTCAGACCGGTAAGCTGCCACTCCAATGGTGGTTTTCCACCATTTGAGCTCACCTAGTTCTCCTTTCTTCTTCCCTTGAACTTTCTCTCACTTTTGGGTCCATGGTTACTCCAGAAAACGCCATCACCGTCGCTGAACGTCGTGTCGCCGCCGTCCACCGCCGCAAGGAGCATCACAACACCACCACCAGTTCATCTTCCTTGTGGGTGAGTGATTCCTCACCTTATCAAGTTGAGTTTCAAAAACCCCCAAATTTTGAAAACCCTAACCCAAGGATTTTTGGTTTCAAGCCTTAATTGTGAAATTGACTCTATTTCCATTCAATTGGGACTATAAATTAGTGTCTTTCAAAGCTAATTTATCACTCTATTGTTAAATCAGATTTTCCCCAATTTCACTTGAAAACCCCAATTTTGCATCTTGCTCTAATTATGAAATTAAATAGGGTTTTGTTAAATTAAATATCTAGTTTCCTCTGATTTTACATTTTGAGGATAATTAATTTATGATTATGTCGTTTGATTGATTGAATGTGCTTGGACGCTCTGTTGGATGTTGATCGTGATTGCGCTGGTTTAGAGGAAACATGAAATTCATGTTAAGAAATTGTTCTGAGTTACTTGGTGTGTTACAAGGCTTCAAGTTGTTGGTGGGCGTCTAGTCTTGTGAAGTTTCGTTGGACATAGAGTAAGTTGTGGAATCCGAGATAAAGAATCTTTTCTAGTCTTAAAAGGTAAAGGGAGTAAGCCTGAGGAGTTCCTAGTAGTTATATACTTAATGTTATGAACTGCATGTGATGAATTATAATATGTTGATACTATGTTGATTGACTGTGGAAACACACACACACATATATATAAATATGTATAAATATAGTATATGATGCTGAGATATTTAAACTATGTATATCTGATGAATATATATATATATGTATGTATATGTTGTTGTCTGTGTTGTTGAATTATTGAGACTGGTTGAATCATGATGTTAGTCATGTCTTATGAACGAAAAATTTTACTAAAAACGTAGGAACACAGAAAAACTGAAAAGTGATTTTGGCTTTCTTCGGAAAGTGGAAAAGAGATGAAAACAGAAAGGACCTAGTTTTACCGTGTCGAGATTCGGGCCGGATTTGGATTGCCGAGAGATCGGGCTAGATTCGGATTGTCGAGAAGCCGGGCTAGAGTTCCTATTTTGAAAGAGAAAAAGGGAAAGGACCTAGATTGCCGAGCTATAAACCCGGGCTGGATTCGGATGGCCCAGGCGTCGGGCTGGATTCGGAGTGCCGGTAAAGCCGGGCTAGTGTTCCTACTACGAAGAACCTAGATTTCTGAGACGTCGGACTAGTGTTCGTTTGGGAAAAAGATTTAAAAGTCTTTGATAATATCTTTAAAACTCTAAATTGATCTTAAAAGATAAAATGTTATTTGAAATATGTTTCTGGCAGACGTGCCGTCGAGCTACAGTTTCACATGGGGTGAACTGACAAATTTGATAGTTACGGACCAAAGGCATGTTCTTGGGCTTTTGGGTCTTTAGGGACATTCGGGCTCGAACTCCACGTAATGCTTGGGGCTTTGCAACCTCTTGTCGTGGAAATCGATTACCCTGCACGGATGTACTCAATAGGGAACTATCCAAATATTATTTAGGTGAGATGCTATACCCTAGAACAATTGGGGATCGGACCCAAGAGAGGCCAACCCAACGCGAAACAATTGTGTTATAGGCATTATCGCGATCCTATCATGCTCGAAGAAAGGAAGTTAGGATCTCCGGAGATTGTGTTAGAAAGTGGATATTGAAATGTTAACAGAAAACTTACGAATAAAGTCTTAAATCGGAACAATCTTATGATATGAATATTATTATTTTTATATGAGTTGTTACTTTGGTATTTTTGTTAGTGCTGTTTATGATGTTAAATATATGACTGCTATGTTTAAACTCATATATTGGTAACTCACCTTTGCAATATATTTGTGTGGTCTTGTGTCGTACCTTGGTACGTGACTGCAGATGATGCTGAGGTGTTCTCTATCCCAGATCGGAGGGATTAGTCTCGACTTTTAAAGAAGGTTGAGTAACTGGAATGACCATGGAGGTCTTTTCCCAGTAAGAGTCTCATAGTGCGACCGGCTTAGTTTATCGAGTTAATTTTTATTTGGAGAAGGTCATAGTTATATGTATTATTACTCTGAGGGTCTTTTATTGGATTCCTGTTATGTTTATGAATGTCTTTTAGAACGACCAGCTTAGGTTTTTTTGAGATATTATTGATTTATGATAGTATATGTTCATGGCTCGGAGAGCCTTTATTTTAAATGGATTGTTTATGTCTATGACAGCTTTTCTTTTGGATGGAAATTTAAGATTTTCTTTTAGTCATGTATAGCTTATTGATTTAAATATTTTCATAATATTACTATTTTGATGTATTTTATATGATTGGAATTTCTGGGTTGAAAATATAAGTATTTCAGCAGGTGTTTTCATTCTGGGATGTTGGAATTACAGAGGAGACTCTGTCGAAATTTTTGTAAAAATTCTAGATTTGTATTTAAGTATTTTCTAAATAAATAGTTTTGAAGGGAAAACTTTGATGTAATTATTATGATGATGTATATATAAATATATGGATAAGAGAAAATTTATTTTCCGAAAGCAACCACCAGCTTTCCTTTTTATTTAGTATGTTTTAAAGAATTTGAGTTAGAAATGTAACGCCCAAGGGGGGTGTTACACATTCCATGAGAGAAAGGACAGTGAAGAAGTGTGTGTGCAGTCTCATCCGGTGCAGGGTTACAGAAACTACAATTAGGATTTAAGGATGCAAAATTTACTCCCCTCTTTGAAGATTACTTGCTGTTGGAATCCTGTCAAGTAAAGCTTTCCAGGTAAATGCCGCCACTCTCAAAGGTGTGACATTGTTCCACAAAGCTTTGTAAAGATTTCTGTCCACCATAGGATCATTTTCTATAATCACCCTGTATGTAGATTGGACCGAGAAAATTCCAGATGTATGACCCAACCACACCCATGAGTCACCACCATCATCTTGTACTTGTGAATTATTAAGAATGTTTAATAATGACTCCAGAAAGCCCTGTTCCCAGATAAATAGGTCCCTGCGCCATTCAAAATTCCAATACCAGGTTCCATCCCTCCATACACCCATGTCGAAATTTTTTGTTTCTTTAGAGACTGACATATTGTACAACCTGGGGAATAAAATGCTGAGTTTTTCATCCCCAACCCAGAACTCATTCCAAAACATGATATCCCTCCCATTTCCTAACCTTCTAATAATCCCCTTTGATAACCAACCCTCCTTTGGTGAGTTGCTTCCATCTAATGGACCCAAGTCCCTCCACCAAGTAGAATCTTGGCCTCTAGCTTCCCTAAAAACCGAACCCGCCGCATACATAATCTTTAGCACTTTGAACCACAACCCCCTCCCTTCAAATAGAACTCTCCATCTCCATTTTCCCAAAAGTGCCAAATTAAAACTGTGAAGGTTTTTTTTACCTCAAGACCTCCCTCCACTCTCGATTTAGATCCCAATTAACCCATGGTATTTTCCTATTCTCCTCACTCCCGCCCAAAAGTTGTTGTAATATATTGATAAAATAACAATATTGAGTACAAGAAATAGCCTGAGACGTGTCCAGGGACACTGTCCTTAAGGATTATTCCACTCACGAAAATCAATTACAAAATGTGAAACTCCTCCCAGGATATAACAGGCTCTTCTGGCACAAAGACCAGGACCAGAACAGCAAGATCAAATACACTCAGAATTTTCTTTCTATCTTTTTTTCTTGCATTCGTCTGAAAGAACTTTTATTGCACATATATATTGATAAGCTTGTGCCTTTTCTTTTCCTGTTGAAAAACCTGATAAAAAGCTGTCCAAAATAAATAAGATTAATGGCAAAATATTTCCCATTCAAAGCAAAGTGGCACGTTGGCCAACGGACAACAAAAGTTATTAGCCATTAAATGGCCATTTGCTTTCAAATAGCATTGTAACGTAAATCCCTTCCTTAAGAATAGTGCACGTTGCCAAATGCACTCATCAATTACATTAATAATTTGTTTTTAAAAGCAAATTGATTATTACAAATCAAAGAATTAAATTTTATATATTGCACATGTCATAATTTGAAAGGTAATCTGATAGGTATTAAAAATAGGTAAAACCAATAAAAGGAGATTAATAATATTAATGAGGCAGTTTCAAAATTAAATAATAAAATTTAAATAATTTTAAATTCATATTTCAAAATTAAATTTTTGAAATAAAATGAATATACAACAATCCCCCACATATTTCAAAAATTTGAAGATAAAATTCTGAGTTAGGAAACATCATGTGTAAATGCTTCGGACCTGGTGTCTCTTGGACTATGAACCAGACCTAGACTGATAGGCCAATTACCTACAATGTATTGGTGAAGTTTTAAACTTCTATGAACCAATACACTTTATGTAAGTAGGAATCCTACCACTCACTTTACACCCCCACAGATCTTGCTGTTACGCTGTTTGGCGCCTTTCGGCCATGCGCATGCCTGGTTATTCATGAGTGCTCTAGAAATTATGCCACAATTTCATAGGAGCGGCCCCACTCCACACTCATATAGGTGATTTCATCAAGTGTATACTGCAATTTATACACCTCCCATAAGGGATATGAAACTCATTAAAAGCTTTCAGCTTAACCTCCAAAAATGCAGTCTAGCACTTCTTACACCATAGGAAGAGACAAAATTAAGTGTGCTACCAGAACTAACAAGTGACTTGTTATTACCCATATGAACCTTCTTCATGGGATCTCCAATCACAAAGGTTGGGTTACCATCACCGTTAATTTAACATTGGCTTAAGTCCCATTCCCCTCGATGTTTCATTTATTAATTTCTTTCCCAAAGGCTTTGTCAGAGGATCGGCCAAATTCACTTCTGACTTCACATAATTAATGGACATAATTCCATCTTTCAGCAGCTGCTTAACAACATCATGTCTCAATCGAATATGTCTATTCTTGCCATTGTAAGACTTATTCTTTGCAATGGCTATTGCCGATTGGCTATCACAATGCATAGACACAGGAGGAGTTGGTTTAACTCCTAATGGAATATTTGCTAAGAGGTTTCTCAACCACTCAGCCTCATTACCAGCCAACTCTAGGGCAATAAACTCTGATTCCATGGTAGATTTAGCAATAATAGTTTGTTTGGCTGATTTCCAAGTAATTGCACCACCACCAAGGGTGAACACATAACCACTAGTGGATTTTGTCTCATCCGAATCTGAGATCCAATTAGCATCACTGTATCCTTCCAATACAGCGGGAAATCCACTATATAGAATACCATAACTCATGGTACCTCTCAAATATTTCATTAGTCTGACTAATGCATCCCAATGTTCATTATTGGGATTATGTGTGTATCTGCTCAATCTGCCCACAGCATATGCTATGTCAGGTCTAGAAAAATTCATTAAATGCAACAGACTCCCAATAATCTGTGCATACTCAGATTGAGCAACAGGGTTTCCTCTATTTTTCTTCAGTTGAGTGTTAGCATCATAAGGGGTGCTTATTGGTTTAACTTCAAAGTACCCAAACTTCTTTAGAAGTTTCTCAACATAATGTTCTTGGGATAGCAATTATACTATCACCCTTCCTTATGATTTTAACACCCAATATTACATTTGCTTCACCCATGTCTTTCATGTCAAACTTTGAAGCAAGAAATTCTTTAGTTTTATTTACTATATCATGACAAGTACCAAAAATAAGCATGTCATCCACATATAAGCAAATAATTACACATTCATCATTTACTGTTTTTGTATACACACACTTATCTACTTCAAGAGATAAAAATCCATCATCAATCAAAACTTGATCAAATTTTTCATGCCATTGTTTTGGTGCTTGTTTCAAACCATACAAAGATTTAATAAGTTTGCAAACTTTATTTTCTTGTCCAGAAACAACACAACCCTCAGGTTGTGTCATATATATTTCTTCTTCCAAATCTCCATTTAGAAAAGCTGTTTTAACATCCATTTGATGAATATCAAGTTTATAAATTGATGCTAAAGCAATTAAAACTCGAATGGATGAAATTCTACTCACAGGAGCAAAAGTATCAAAATAATCAACATTTTCTTTTTGGGTAAAACCTTTTGCAACCAATCTAGCTTTATACTTATCAATAGAACCATCAGGATTATATTTCCTTTTAAAAATCCATTTGCACCCAATAGGTTTAGCTCCTGGTGGTAAATCTACTAAAACCCACGTATTACAATTTGTAATAGAATCAATTTCAGATTTAATAGCTTCTTTCCAAAGATGTGCATCGGAAGAATTAATTGCATCATAAAAACTCAAAGGGTCATTTTCCACAAGATATGTATAAAAATCATTTCCAAAAGAAGTCTATTTTCTTTGCCTTTTACTTCTTCTCAGATCCTCATGTGTGTTTTCAAAATTATTTTGTAAAGATTCATTTGAAACACTAATATTTTGAAAAGGTGAAGGAGACAATCTTTCAAATTTTAAAGGAAAAACGTGTTCTAAAAATTCAGCATTTTTAGTTTCTAAAATAGTATTGCAATCAAGCACGTCACTTTTCAAAACAAGAAATCTATAGGCAGCACTGTGTTCTGCATATCCAATAAACATACAATCAGAAGTTTTAGAACCAATTTTCCTTTTCTTAGGATCAGGTAGCATTACCTTAGCAAGACACCCCCACACTTTTAAATATTTAAGGTTAGGCTTATAACCTTTCCATAACTCATAAGGTGTCATACCAGTTTTCTTATAAGGAATTCTATTTTGTAAATGACATGCAGTTAATAATGCTTCACCCCAAAGATTATCAGGTGCAGAAGAACTAACAAGTAAAGCATTCATCATTTCTTTTAAAGTCCTATTTCTCCTTTCTGCAACTCCATTAGATTCAGGAGAATAAGGGGGAGTAGTTTCATGAATTATACCTTTCTTTTCACAAAAATCATTAAACAAAATATATTCTCCACCCCTATCCGATCTAACTCTTTTAATCCTTTTATTTAATTGATTTTCTACTTCTGCTTTATAAATAAGAAACATATCAAAGGCCTCATCCTTGGTTTTAAGTAAATATACCTTAGTGAAACGTGAAAAATCATCTATAAAAGTAACATAATATTTTTTACCACCTCTAGTCATGGTTTGCTTTAAATCACCAAGATCAGTATGAATTAAATTAAGTAATTCAGTTTCTCTTTGAATAGAATGACAAGATTTTTTAGTTAATTTAGATTCCATACAAATCTCACATTTATTCATACATGTATTACTAAAACCGGAAATCAAACCAAGATCATGCATCTTTTTAATATAAGAAATACTAACATGTCCTAATCTAGCATGCCACATATCAACCGAATCAATCAAGTAAGCAGAAGAAGATGCATTTTCATTAATAATTTCAGCAACATTGAGTACAAAGAGTCCCTGATCACAGTATCCTTTGCCCACAAACATATTATTTTTTGTCATTACAATCTTATCAGATTCAAATGACACTTTAACCCCAACTTTACTCAAAAGTGCTACAGAAATCAAATTTGCCCTAATACTGGGCACATGAAGCACTTCATTCAAGGCCAAGGTCTTGCCAGATGTGAGCTTTAGAAGAACTTTTCCCTTCCCAAGAACTGCAGCAGTTCGGGAATCTCCAAGATACACAAGTTCTTCCCCATCCCCTACAGAAGTGTAGGAGGTAAACACATTTTTATTAGCACAAATGTGCCTGGTAGCCCCAGAGTCTACCACCCATTGCTTCACATTGGCCACTAGATAGGCTTGAGAAATGACCGCAGCAATTACATCATCTCCTTCAACCAAATTTGCTTTTGGCTTAGGAGGATTGTCATTTCTCTTCCTAAATATGCACTGATTAGCAAAATGACCTGGCTTTCCACAAATAAAACAACTTCCTTTTTTCTTGAAAGTGGGGTTAGAAGCAACTTTAGGCACAAAGGAAACATGAT
Source organism: Echinosophora koreensis (assembly GCA_035048595.1). Lineage (NCBI taxonomy): Eukaryota > Viridiplantae > Streptophyta > Magnoliopsida > Fabales > Fabaceae > Echinosophora > Echinosophora koreensis. The sequence continues at coordinate 815,975 of JAPCYP010000025.1, read as the reverse complement.
CAGATTTTTTATTTTCATACCTCTTTTTGTTTTGTATAAGATTTGCCCTTGAGGCCAATGCTTTTGCCCTTGCTTCCTTCAGTTCATTCCTGTTGGTATCTTCGATAATTATGTGTGTGATCAATTCTGCAAGTGATAGCTGCTTATGCTTGTGTTTTAATTGTTGTTTGTAATCCTTCCACGATTCTGGCAGCTTCTCAATCAACAGACCTGCAACGAACTCATCCTGCAAAGTGATGTTTTCAGCTTTAAGGTCTTCAAGTAGCTTGTGGTACTCGTTGATATGCGATTTGATGTCCTTCTCATCAGTCATCTCCCATTTGTAATAGTTTCCAATGACGAACTTCTGTTTCCCGACGTCCTCAGCAGTGTACTTCAAATTCATGGACTCCCAAATCTCCTTGGCTTCCTTGTAAGAACAATAGACATCGAACAAATCATTAGTTAATGTACTAATAATCGTATGCCTACATACCTTATTAGCATATGTCCAAGTTTCAATCTGTTTGGGGTCAACAGCTGGTGGAGGTTTAGGATCCGTCAGTGCAGCAGCAACACCATGCATATCCAGGATAGAGAAAATGCGCTCTTGCCATCTTCTATAGTTTTGGCCTCCAAACATCTCAATTTTTGAGATATCTGGAAACGGTTTGGCGTAGGCGACAGCAGAAGCAACCGGTTGAGGGACGGCATTGACGACAGCAGGAGAGACAATGGAATTGTCAGCATTCACAACATTGTTTGCGGCGTCAGAGTTGTTGTTCTCCATTATAATCCTTAAGATTGTTGTAATATATTGATAAAATAACAATGTTGAGTACAAGAAATAGCCTGAGACGTGTCCAGGGACACTGTCCTTAAGGATTATTCCACTCACGAAAATCAATTACAAAATGTGAAACTCCTCCCAGGATATAACAGGCTCTTCTGGCACAAAGACCAGGACCAGAACAGCAAGATCAAATACACTCAGAATTTTCTTTCTATCTTTTTTTCTTGCATTCGTCTGAAAGAACTTTTATTGCACATATATATTGATAAGCTTGTGCCTTTTCTTTTCCTGTTGAAAAACCTGATAAAAAGCTGTCCAAAATAAATAAGATTAATGGCAAAATATTTCCCATTCAAAGCAAAGTGGCACGTTGGCCAACGGACAACAAAAGTTATTAGCCATTAAATGGCCATTTGCTTTCAAATAGCATTGTAACGTAAATCCCTTCCTTAAGAATAGTGCACGTTGCCAAATGCACTCATCAATTACATTAATAATTTGTTTTTAAAAGCAAATTGATTATTACAAATCAAAGAATTAAATTTTATATATTGCACATGTCATAATTTGAAAGGTAATCTGATAGGTATTAAAAATAGGTAAAACCAATAAAAGGAGATTAATAATATTAATGAGGCAGTTTCAAAATTAAATAATAAAATTTAAATAATTTTAAATTCATATTTCAAAATTAAATTTTTGAAATAAAATGAATATACAACAAAAGGAACCATCTTTGAATTTGAATTAGAGAGTGGATTACCTTTTTTGGTGCCTTATAAAATGAGAGATAATACACCGGGAGACAACTTAGCACGGCGTTTATTAGTATGATTCGCCCGCCAAGAGAAAGGAACTTGTTTTTCCACCCAATTAGCCTTGACTTGATAGAATTGATCACCGCATTCCAAGTACTTGCTTTCCTCGGATCAGCACCAACAAGCACTCCAAGGAATTTGAAAGGTAACTCCCCCACCTTACAATTTAGATGGTTTGCTGCTTGGACAGTGAAACTTTCGCTTTCCTTAATACCCATGACATAGCTTTTGTGAAAATTGACTTTCAATCTAGAAGCCAACTCAAAACACCTTAGGATGCACTTCATACCCAACACATTTTCAGCCGTCATAGTGCCCATGATTATCTTGTCATTGGCATACTGTAAATGTGAAATAGCCACCTCGCCCTCATTAGACTTAATAGTGTAACTCTCGAAGATTCCCAAGTTGACTGCATTTCTAATAAGGCCACTCAATCCCTCCGCCACAATAAGGAAAAGAAAAGGAGCGATTGGGTCAGCTTGCCAAAGCCCTTTTGAAACGCTGAATTCCCTAGTCGGGCTCCCATTAACCAACACAGAAACTGAAGAGGATTTGAGGCATTCGTTGATCCCGAATCTCCATTTCACGCTGAAGCCCAACTTCCTGAACATGTAGTCCAAAAACTCCCAAGGCACTGAGTCATATGCTTTCTGGAAGTCCACTTTATGCAACAAGCATGGATCCCCTTTCTTCTTAGCGTAGTCTATCAACTCATTTACCACCACTACACCATCTAAAATGTTACTTCCCTGCATAAAAGTTGTTTGGTTTTCCGAGATGATTGATTTCATTACCTTGCTCAAACGGCCAGCAAATAACTTAGCTAAAATCTTGTAACAGCAACCCACTAATGAAATCGGTCGATACTCATCTAAATTATTAGGACACTCCTTTTTCGGGATGAGAACAAGGAATGAGGCATTACAACCTCTCGGTAACCTCCCGTTGCGGTGAAAATCAGCAAACATCTTGCAGAAATCCTCTTTGATTAAAGGCCAGAACTTCTTAATGAATGCGAAATTATACCCGTCCGGACTCGGGGACTTGTTACTGTCATAGCTCGACACCGCCTCCTCTATCTCCAGATGAGAAAACTCGGCCTGCAACATGGTATTTTATGTCTCTGAAATCTGGTTGAGCAGAACGCCATCTAAAGTTCTGCAATGTGATTTTATGAAACTAACTTATGAAAATTGTCTTTAAAATTTATATAAGAGGCCTTTTTAGTTTATTTTAATAGTCAACGAAATATATGAAATTAAGTTCTTTTTAACTTATTTAAAAAAATTATTTAATAAATACTTAATAAATTGTTTACATACAATTAACCGTCTAAAGTTCTGCAACGTGATATTTTCATGTTTCTCTCCTTTAGGGAGCGTTTGTTTTAAGGTTTAAATTTACATATCCAAGAATCATATACTCGGGAATGCTATTACCAGAAATGTTACTGCTGGATATTTTGTAAAACATAAACTTGTTAGCAATTAAAATTCCTAGGAATCTTTCTTGAAATTCTTTGGAATAATTAAAAGCTTGTTTAGCTCATAATATATATTCTTGAGAATAAATGTTTTAATTATCATAATATTACTGCTATACAAAATTTTATTTAAATATTATTTTTTATTGTAATTGACAAGAAATGAAATAAAAATATAAAATCAAGGTGATTATCATACTATATTATAAAAAATATTTTTAATATTTTACTAATATTTAGTAAATTTTAAAATATATTTTATTATTAATATGTTATAATTATGGTTGTTTACTTAATGACATAGGTACAATATTAGTTTTAAAGTTAATAAAATAATAAAAATTGGGATTACAAATTATGAAAACATAAGATGGACATATTTATTTTCTGAGAATAATTGATTCCTATAAATGTTTTTTTAAAAATTAAAACAATGGTAAAAATGTTACATTCCCAACCCGAATATCTTAAGATAACTTGAAACAAACGTCCCTACATGTTTCTTCAATTTAAAGCTGAAAAAAAAAAGCTCAACGCTTTTTAGTGCATTATTATTGTGTCATTTTTATTTCCTCTCAGTTGTTGAGAGAAGGGATAGTAACGGCTTTTTTATCCAACTAGTGTAATTTGGTTGCATAATTACATGAATGATGTATTTTTTTAAAAATTTATGTAAGTAGAGTAAGTCGTATCCGGGAGGGACGACATCAGATATAAAAGTTGTATCCCCCATTCACGATTCATTTTTATATTTATAAAAAATAAATAAATAACAGAGTCGTATACTTCAAATACGACTTATATTTTTTATTAATTTTTCATTATAAGTCGTACGTAAAGAATACTACTTCAATTTTATATAATATTTTATTTATTTATTACAAGTCGTATCTAATAGATACAACTTCAAAGTTTCTTTATTAGAGCTCCTGATTTCCGTATATGCAGTATATCTATTCCCACTTCAATATTTTTAATATATTATTATTTTTATTCATTTTTCAATTATTAAATATTTATTAAACATATTGAAATAATTATTAATATGATTATTAAATCATCTAATAATAAAGTGGTGTTGGAGGGAGTAATTTAGGGGTGTTCATATCCAAGCCGAAAACAAATCAAAAAAATCGAAAACCGAACAAAATGATCTCTATTGAATTTTTTTGGATATTGTTTTGTGAAAATCGTTCGGATCGGATCAGATTTTGCATCTTTTTTTGAAATCGAATCAATCCAAACCAATCCGCATATATAAACTTTAATATATGTTTATTCTATTTTTTTGCGCTATTAATTTTTTATTTGTTGGTTTTTTCTAATAATACTTTACTAGTTGTATTTGGCGTAATTTTTTATTATTTCTAATGGTCCAAATAGAAATAAAAGATGTTATGAAACTAGATGATGATGATATTTATTTATTGGCAAATGCTAACTAGTGCCCTTTGGGCATTGATTAAGGAATTAGAAATAAAAACTATGTCTTGAAAAATGGTGTATTTAATACTTAAAAAATTTAAAAGCTACACTTTTCAATATGTTTTTTTTTCCTATTTTTTGGAATCCTTAACCAATACCTTTGGGACACTGGTTAGCAAGACCCTTATTTATTTTATATATATTTTATGAAATACTTTTACATGAATGTATCAACAAGTATATATAGGTTTGAGATTTTGTTCAATTTAGCTTGTAATTTTGATTTTTTGATGTAATATAAATATGTTATGATGTGTCGGTAAAAATCGAATCAACCGATCCAATCCAAACGGCATTTAATTGGATCAGATCGAATTTTTTTAAGGAAGCAATCCAAACTAAACCGAAATACGTGTTGTTTTAATTTTTGGATCGGATGACTTTTTGCTTCGCAAAACTAATCAAAACCGATCCACGAACACTCTCGGAGTATGGTAAAGAATGTATTACTAACATTATCCTAATTAGAATATTGTAAATTTTGCTTGAGGGCTCACACGTTTTACTTTTTGAGTCAATTTTTATTTTCTAATTGTAAAATCATTAAATGAATCATTTTTATACTAATATCCTGCCTTGTCTTTATATTTTCATGGGATGAAGTCGTATCTATTGGCTATGGCTTGTAATAAATAATAAAAAAATTATATAAGATCGAAATCGTGTTTTTTACATATGACTTATAAGGAAAAATTAATAAAAAAATATAAGTCATATGTGAGGTATACAACTCCCTGTATAAAAGTGAATTGTTAACGGAGGATACGACTTTAATATCTGATGTCGTTTCCCATGATTACGACTTACTCTACATATGTAAATATTTTAAAAAGTACACCATTCACGTAATTGTACAACCAAGTTGCACTACAAAAGTAAAAAAGCCGACAGTAACCCATTTATTTATTTTTACCATATCCTCATATATCTCTTACCGATTCCATAAACCAAGTTCCCTTTAAAACTCTTTCTCTCCCTCCCCCACCTCAGATTGAGACAATTCCTTTTGGACTTTGTCCACGTTGCACCTCAATCCGCCATCACACAGAGTCGCATAAACAGTTTTTTATCCTTTCCTATCTTTCTCACCTGGTATAATAAAATCTCCAGCCCTCTAAAATTTATTGAACATGAGATTAATTTTGAGAATCCACTGAGATTTAGTAGGGTCCTAGTGAATTAATATCAATACTTAGCTTCAGATACGCTCATAATGATTTTTTCAAATTTGGAAGAAACTTTGGGTCTTTTTTGGTATATTGTGGATAGATGGTAAAAAGATGCACACGGTAATGATAGCCGTGGTTTTGATCAGTGTAGAAGAATCTCAAAGGAATTTCACAGCCACGTAGAACCATTTAGCAGCCCCTCAAATCTCAAACTCAGATACTTTCTTAAATATGTGCATGAATATGATCCAAACCAAGGCACCAATCCACCAATATAAATACAAAGCAACCCCTACCCACAAGAAAATACACAATCAGAGGCAAATCGGCATATAGATATAGATATATGGAGCAAGTAGGAGAAGGTAGAGGAGGTGGAGAATTAGGAGGAGGCGAGGATGAACAACCTCATCCTCGGCCTCCACCACAACAACAATGTCCACGTTGTGAGTCACTGAACACCAAGTTTTGCTATTTCAACAATTATAGCTTGTTACAACCTCGATACTTCTGCAAAGCATGTAAGAGGTCCTGGACACAAGGTGGAACCTTGAGGAACATACCCATTGGTGGAACCCGTAGAGGGAAGCGCTTCAAAAGTTCTTCATCTTCCACCATGAGTTCTTTCCAACCGCAAATGCAACTGCACCTGCAACCACAACCTCAACTACAAGTGCAACCTCAAACGCAACTGCAGCCGCGACCGCAAACATCAATACAAGAGGTGGTTCAAAACCATCCAAACTTGACAACGCAAACTCAACTACAAGTTCAACCTCAAATGCAACTGCAGCTGCGACCACAGCCAGCAATACAAGGGGTGGTTCAAAACCAACCAAACTTGACAACGGTGATGAGGCATACTCCACCCACGATAGTTCAATCAACTAGTCCTTATTTCCAAGGTAGTGGAGTTGATGGTGGTGGGTATTTTTCTTCTCTGGTAGCGGTTCATTCACCGAATCCATCACCACAACCTTTCAATCAGTCTCTGAATGTTGGGGTTGGTGATGTTGTAGCTTCTTCTAATTCAGGTCATCTATCTGGCTTCAATATTGCTGCTTCTCTTGGCTCACAACACAACTACCGTAGCCAAATTCGCCCTCCGCAGTTCAATCAAATTGGTCACAGAGATAGGGAGGTCGAATCTATGCTTCGTGCAGAACAAGGTTACAATATTCCACCAAACATGGCAAACAACAATGTTGCTCCTTACTCTGATCATTGGCCACAAAGCTTCGTCGGTGATGCTAACCATAGGGCTTCTGATGCCTCTTTGTGGAGTACTATCAGCACAACTTCTAGTGGTGGTAACACTCAGAACAATATCGGAGCTGGTTCTTTTTCTTTAATGCAAAACCATTTGCCTAATCTTCCAGCGTATGGGTATCATCAGTAGTCCTATTGAGTTGTTGCACCCTGAAATTATACAGAGATGGAAGGCATAGTCCTCAACAATTAATCAATTTGGCTTGTTAGAAGTTTAGTCTGTTTCATTTTCTTCTAGTATCATAATAGATTCTTAGCAGGTTATGTATATCTATTGATTAGGGAATTTTGTGATGTGGGTGTCCAATGTATGGAGAATTAGCATAATATAATTAATCTTATTTGTGAATTGAATAAAAAACCTTAATTCATGGTATTTTATGAAATTTCAATTAAAAATAATTAAAAATATATATGAATAAATAATTGAAAGTGATATATCACTATAAACATCATCTGCTATATCCCCAAAAGTGGTTGGTCGCTGTGGAAGTGGCTGTGTGTTGGACAAACTTTATGTGCAAGGTCACATGTTCGAATCCTAGATTCATCACTTTGGGAGGACTTTACCTAACTACCGCCTGACTCGAGAGTTAGTGTCACAACTTTGTTTATGGGGCTAACCAGTTAAGGAAGGACTAGTTATAAAATTTTGAGTTAATGGAAGGACTAATTTCATTAATAGCTGGAGTTTGAGGATTAATTAGGAAGAATTAATAGTTGGATGTGTCTATTTACAAACAGGTAAAAGTTTAGGGAGTCTGTATATACTTTTCCCTTTTGTAATTCCAAGGAATTGTCATATAATATTATGATTCTATTTTTTTTTTTTGACGGAATATTATGTTTGTAATTTGAAAAGGCTTACAAACAAAAATTAGAATTCCAAGATCCAATTTCAATTTCATAGTCAAAGAGTGATCTAATACTTCACCAAAATGTTAATAAGGGTCTCTTATTTTATCAAATAAATTAATTTATAAATACTACTCATGAATTATATATTAATTATATATGTTTATTTATATATTTTTTTAAATTAATCCCAAATGTGAAAGGATCGAAATAAATATATATAGTTAATATAGTCAACTTTGACCTCCAGTTCATATTAGACTTTCAGGTGGCGTTTAGTACTAGGAATGTTTTATTGTCAGGAAAATTATATTCGGGGAATAAGATTCCCAGGAATAGGGAATGATATTCCCAAGAATATTAAGAAAACACACTTGGTTGACCTGCCGTAAACAGGGTGGGGCGGCTCGAGCCCATTTAGAGTGCCAAAAAAATAACAAAAATTAAAAAAACAATGAACAAATAAAATTACTAATATACAGATATCATCTAAAATATCACAAGATACAAATAATTATTTTTCAGTAGTAGACTAACTAATATATAAATATATTAGTGATTGGGATTGACTGCGCACACACACACACGCACACACACATACACACACACACACACACATAGTTATAATGGGTGAGTAATTGTAAACTAAAAGTATATAAATATAAATATAAATATATATACAAATAATTACTAAACGGGATAGACTAACTAATGGTCTTATGTGTTTAAAAAATAATAATAATAGTCTTATGGGTGGATAAACTAAAAAATAATTTTTAAAAAAAATAAAAACAAGGGTTGGTGGGGCAACTGTTCCCGCCCCGTCACAAACTTGTTTTCTTGGTGGTTTAGGTGGGGTGGATCAAAACGGGTTGGTGGGTTGGAGACCTCAACCACTACAACAGATTTAGGATTTAATAGCGTTTAATTTCGACATTTAATAATGCTTTCGGCGCTATCTATGTTGGCGCTACCGAAGATGACAATCTTAGATAGCTCTTTCGAAACATTATCAAAGATTACTCTACAACAGCGCATTTTCATAGAGACGCTGTCTTATTATGTGAAAGAACACAACACTTCGTCTTGGAACCGCTATCTTAGTTTTGGGCCTAATGTAGCACCTTTACAAGGAGACACTATCTAAGTGTTGAATATGACATAGTGGTACGTAATGAAACACCATCTATTTTTGTGCACTAAGATAGCGCTTCCTTTAAAAGAAAAAAAAAACACTGTCTTAAGTCACACAATTTTTTTTAGCAATTTGAGATTCTCGTTGCAAACATTCAGAGCCTATACTTAATTATTTATAAAATAAATTGTTTACATAAATGCCAAGATAGACTGTTTACCAAAAAAAATTACAAAGCTACTAAAATTTACTGGCCCCTCTCTTTACTTTTGTTTCATCAACTTTATTACATACCCACACCACTCTTCCCTGATTTCATTATACTTGGAGTCTGAGTAAGAAGCACACTTGAACTCAGAGAAGTACTGCAAAATAAAACATCGAAATAAAATGAACTGAGAATTGAACTACATTTGAATAGTCAAATTTAAGAACTTTGCATTGTAAATCTGAACTAGCTAGATAAATGACATACCGCTGTAGGGATACTAGTTTGCTTTTGTAGAATGATCTCCTTCATGAACCTCATGACGTAGTAGCCACATTCTGTATTGTCTGGTTGGCGGGGGCAATATAAAAGTAAAAACATAAAGTTAAATTAATGTATCTTTTCCTAAACTCTTCGATGAAGGTAGACCAAATACCTTTATCTGTTGCCCCTTGATGGCAGCAGATATATTTTTGTTCGTCCTACTATGGCTTAAACCACGGTACAACAAAATACCTTAACAAAATCAAATGAACTTCATAAGACTAAATATTTTGGAATTTGAATCATGACAGACATAATAATGTTGAAAATAAACACATATCTTACTCATCGAATTCTTTTCTCAGCGTCGGGCGATTCTCCAAATCACCACCGGGCGCTGGATCCATATACTAAACACTCTCATTATAGACATTGATGACGACCAAGACCAAATGTCCACTGGAGAAAATTATGAGTTAGCAAATTCTAAGCAACATTTCATGGAATTCATTATCGTAAATTAAGTTTACAAATAGGGACTCAAGAAACATTGACAGATACCATAATCAACCTCTGTTGCTTGTTGCATCTTCCGAGAACATCAGATATATATTTTGATCTGGCATCAATATTGCACCCTCTATGTATGAAAGTCGGTTGCAAGAATGGGAATCTCGCTTTATGAGTTGCGTACATCACTTCATTCCACAAGTAACTTAAATTGAAAAAAAATACAAATGTAGATTACCAAAAACATCAATGTTTAAATAAAATGAATAAAATACATTGTCCACTTATAGGGGTTTGAAGATAGAGTAAAGATATTTGGACACACAATTTGGAGAGAGAAGAAAACAATAAATAAGTAGCAAGGAGTACTTTTATACAGTGTTGGATACCATTTTATGTCCAAATATCATTACTCTTGAAGAGATACCTGATGTATGTTACTAAGACTGGTTCCTCTAGATCATTGTTGTTAAGAACATCCTTAATCTGATACCCACTAAGGAATGCAAAAGTATCCTTGATTGAGAATATTGGATATTCAATACTTAACTCCAAGATAATATCATTCGAGCCAGTCTTCTCCACGATTTCCTTAAGAGCGTCACAATATGAAAGTTTGGCACGATAGACACTTGCTGCACCATCTATAGTGGTGGATGACTGACCTCTCTTCCCTTAGGACACAACTGATAGCTTTGTGTTCCCTAACTTTTTGGTTTGAACCCCCTTTGTATTTTGCAGGTTGCTGAACCTATATATCGCAGTTCAGTGAAATAGTTAGCGATCAACTAATGAAATAAATATGCAACAATACATGAAGATGATTCATATGTGTTGACATACCAAAGTAGTGCCTACTTGAATAAGCTGTGCTGGCCATGCCAGAAAAGTACCTATTGCATCACCTACTTTCATCGTGTCATTGCCATGAATAGGTACCGGCAATGGTGCATTCCCCTCTTGTGCATCCTCAACCGTAACTCTAACATGGTTGGCGGGAAGCGGTTTGTTGTGTAGTGTTTGATCAGGTTCATTGTAGAGCTTTCCCTTTCCAACCACGCGACAAGTAGGGGTTGCCAAATAAAGTTCGCATGTAGAGATGCCCTAAAGGGATTATGTGTCAACAAACTTGGGAGACGCCCTAAGATAATTAAATGTAATTGTAGTATAACAAAATGAAATAATTAACTTAGGAAAGGTCTGCGATGCAAGCATGCAACTATCCTTACAACTATGGCAATGAGCATCAGGCTACCCATGAACCGCTGCTTCTTTGGCCTCCGTGGCCTGATGCTCTGTCAACTCTTGTTGAATGTCTAGTATTTGGGATGATAGTTCTAGGTACTTCGCTCTAAGCTCCCGGAGTTCATCATTGTCTAGCCTTGGGCGCTTTCGATGTGGGAAATAGTTTTTAAGAGTGACCCCGAATCCAACACCCCTAATAGGACCGGGGTACTATGGATCTTTTAATACTTGAGCAAGTAGGTCCTCTCGGCCAAATCCTTGGTTCTCCCCCACACCAGACTATGATAGGGCATCTTGACACAGATAAATGCAAAAAATTGTTATTCATCATAATAATCGCAAGGCAAACACGAATGAAAATCACAAAATAAAATGCTATCATACTTACAATTTGGTCGGTCACACGGGTTGCCCTCCACAACTTATGGCGTGGTGCTTGTTATGCTTGTGTACCTCTGATTGTGAAGGAAGTTGCTCATCCTCTTTATGTTATTGCTGCTGCTGGTGGTCTTGTTGCTGCTGTGTTGTCTGCTTGAGCATGTCTTGCTCAATGCCTTTATACCCCTTAAGGGATGCTATATATGGATACTTGGGATTTTTAGCTCTTCCCAGATTTTCTGTGCTTACTCTCTGGTCGTAGAAACATAGTTGAAAATTCGCTATATAAAAAATATAAGAACTACTGTGAAATTGTACATATAAGTAGTGACACTACTTGAAATTCGTTATCTTCTATATACTAAGTTACAAAAGCTCTCTAGTCACCTTTATTTATGTTACTTGGCGATGTTGGAGGTTCCGCAATGAGCTTCCCTTCTTCATCTTTTAAAAGCTTTGTAAGATTGGTTCCATTTTGGACTTTATTATGCCTCATCAGAAAGAGGTTGGAAACCAGTCATTAGCCTTCCCTTTCTCAGCATTGTGCCTTACATTGAAGCATTTACGGACATCCTCGTAAGAGGAAAGAGGTTGAAAACCAGCAATTTATCTTCCAGATCCTCATCTTATATTCTTATAGCCAATCCTTTGAAACATTATGCCTTACATTGAGGCATTTGAGGAAGGAAGAGTATAGAGAAAGATCTGAGGATGAGAAGGAAAGCGTCCATTTTTACTCTAACAGAGAGTTAGGGTTCCTTTTTTTATGAACAAACCCACATTTTGGACTTCATCGTGCCTTACATCCTCTCTTTTGGACTTCATCGTGCCTTACATCCTCTCTTTTGGACTTCATTGTGCCTTACAGCCACATTCTGGATTTTATTGGGTTAGATTTCTTCCATCTTTTCCATACAAGAAAGGGAACTCCGGAAATGAAGAACATGAAGGATTGAGAAATATTTGGAGTGTGGAGGATAAGAACACAAGGGATAATTATTTATAGGAGAGTTTGGTTCAAGAGAGTTATTATTTATTAAGGCAGAATTGATTAGGAATAATTTTTTATGCGTTGAAGGTTGAATATGTGGAGTGTTTATTGTACGTTCAAGAACTGTGTCAACTAACGAGTAGAGAGTTGGTCACCCAGAATATCGTTTTGGTTTTAATACGGGGGAGATATATTATTTCATCAATATTTTTAATAGTGCTTTTGTTCTAAGTGCTATAAAAGGTGATGGAGGGCTACTTTTAAAATTTTCAATGTGGTACAAATAGCATTTCTTTTGGGAGACGCTATTATAGGTGCATAATAATTTTTTTTGGTGCTTATAATAATTTTTTATGAGCAATAGGATATGTATAAGAGAGTACAAGGGAAAGGTGCAATGGTGCATATTAAATTAGTAGTATCATTAAAAAAATAAATATATGAACCAAATTTTCATTCATCATTATTGCAATCAAGAGTAACAATTTGCTACACAAGAATTGCAAAGTTACAAAATTTATTGACAACAAAATTCAGAGTTACAATGTAGAAACTTGCAATATAAAATTACAGAATCTCATTTCTTGTGGTCCTTTAAAGGAAAAATTGAAATGAAAAATCTTCCAAGTCTCAATCCTTTGACATTCACTTCCAGCTCCAGCTCAAACTCCAATTCAATCCCTTGACATTAAACTCCAACTCACATTTGGGAGATGAAAAGTAAGAAAAGTAAATTGATGAACGGAGCTTAGAATGCAGAGAGAGCGGCAGCTTCTTGATGACGCATTTGTAACGTTAAAAGAGGTACCACTCTTGTTTCTTGGGTGCCTCCACTGCCCATATATTTTTGTCATCTGTCGTGACTTTTAGTTTGAAGGGATTGCCCTCTTTTAGATTATAGTGTGACTCATAACTCATAATTTGAAGAAATGAAGAATGTAGAGACGGAGAGTTTATAAAATTTGCAGTGTGGGATTATAACTTATACGAACACACAAGAGAGTTATTTATAGGAGAAATTGGCTTAGGGTTCAATGAGTTATTAAGGTCGAATTGATTAGGGATAGTTTTCGATGAGTTGAATATCGGGTTTTTTTATGAGCGTTCATGAAGACAACAAACGGGCAAAAGAGTTTGAATACAAAGAATGATAGCACTTCCTCAGTCATGCTCTATTATGTTTGACTTTCAATAGCGTTTGTCTATATAAATGCTATTAAAGGTGTATATTATGATAAAACTTTTATGATAAAGCGCTAACAATGTTTGACGCATTTTTTTTCCAAAACAGGGTATGGGGTAAAGACAGTGTTTTCATCTGAAAAAGCGCAAAGGTATAATTTTTAATAGCGTGTCTCTGGGAGAGCCATTTTAAATACCTCCGCACATTTTTTTAAAGCGGTGCATCCCGAAATCGTTGTTAAGTGTGCATTATTAAATCCCAAATCTGACATAATGAACCCAACTCGCCAAAAATGATGTGCTAAACCCGGCTCAACCCATTTTGCTATCTTTACTCCTTCCAACGTGTAAGATGCTTCTACAATTTTGTTTCTCCCAAAATTTTCCCACCCTTAATTTGCAGCACCCCTTCCTTACAATAGAGTGTAGACCACTGTAACCCAACCCCAATCTCCAACCTTTCACCCCCCTCTCCTCCCCACACCAAAACAATTATCCAGGCAGCAACCCATTCCAATGTTTTCCCACTCATATCTGCAATCAAGCCTCCAACCATAGTAGATCGAAAGGGGGGGCATAACGGCACAAATGAGGGCATGAGGCAGAGAGTTATGGGCAGTAGATCTACAAGTTAGAAGGGCGAGATTGAAGAAAAGTGATAAGGGTACAAATTTTCCAGATATGAATGCATTTTGGGGTCTGAAATTTTTAGTTTTGAATGAAAAGGGATTGGGAATCGTGTTGCGGTCGTTTCGGTGTCCTGTTGCTGGTGTAATGTGGTTCTGCTGCGGCCGTTATTCATGAATGCAAATCTCTCCACAATTGTGGCTTGATGCGGATGCGGGCACCGGCACAACAGCAATATTGCGGCCGCATCAAGTATTGCGGTCCACAATTAAGAACTTTGATTATATTCTCATAGTTATTGATGTTGTGCCACTTCAATGTATCTCTAGACAATGGACATAGGGTGTTCCCATTCCAGTTTTATATCATCAACAGTCTATAGAACCTCTTGTGAATGAAGAGATAATTGATCATATCAAGAGTAACAGGCATTGTATTACTATTATAAAGGACATTATATGTTTGATGAAAGTTCTAACAGAATGTTGGTAAAATAAGGCATTTCACATTCTCATTTTTTTCTTATATTCATATATGTAAAAAAATTTGCTGTTGGCCTCATTTTGAGTTTGGTAATGTTAAGCATGATGCTACTGTGCCCTCATTTTGAATTTGGATATTATAGCTTTGAACACACTTATGAAGGTCAAGGTTGTATGTTAGTGGTGAGTTCATTAAAGTTTTAGACTTTCATGTTGAGCTAGTTGGGAAAGGAGGGAAAACAAGAGCTGCAATTCAGATGATGAAAGAAGACTCAAAATGGACCAAGAGCTACGTCATCAATTAATTAAATTCAGGTAAAACTTTGTTTATTGGATTGCATCTTAAAATAAGAGGAATAAATGTGTCATTCTTTGCTAAAATATGGAAGCCAATTTGCAAAGGATTGCTGGTTGAGAAAACATAATTATCAAAGTTTATGCTTAGATGTAAAATGTAATTATCAAATGGAGAGATGTAGTCCAAAAGCATATAACGGATAATGAAAATATCATAATGAAACCTTTTCGGCTATTCTTCTGAATCCCCACTATCTGTTGTTGTATTTGGTATATATAAAATTTAACATTTCCAATTGCTTGTATGTGTTTGATCAATGGGTATAATCCTCTAGCAGTCAATTGATCACTTTTGGATAATTCTTTTACAAGAGAGAGATTTTGGTAGCTCTGGAGATAGCTTCACTGGTACTGAACTGGATCTCAACCCAATCAAAACAGGTTTGTCAAAGGCTGGTGATCTCTTCCAAAATAGCAGTGGATTTGGTCTTGATGTTGAGATTGATGATTTATGAACTGTAATTAACAACAAATACGAAATAAGAGTGTCCCAATTTTGAGGAGTTTAATGCAAACACTGTAATGAAAAGTAAAAAAGGAAACTCCTAAGCAGAAAATTATTGTGATTTGGAATAGGAAGAATGTCACTTAGCTGCTATAGAGAGGGTAAATAAGAACTTTTGTAATTTTTAGTTAGAGTTGATTACAGCTAAAACAATTGTACTGCTGAATAATATTTGCAATGAGGATATGAAATTTCTGTTGACATTAACTTATCAAGTATTGCTGAGTCTCCCATTATCAAAAGGCTAGGGGGATCATGGGGATCATTCTATTTTTTTGATATAATGTCACTGACAAATACAAAAAAGTAATATGTTGTAATAAATAGTCATTTTTGTTGGTTTTAATAATAATTAATATTGTCATTGGTTGACCTGTTGTTTGTAATCTGATTCTTCTGCTTCAAAACATCATATTATTTTATAAAGCTTGAAGAGGCTAGCCAAAATAATATTTACTGGAGCTCGGAGAAGCTAGGTATGAAAGTAATAATCATCGTTATTGGAGCCTGGAAAGACTAGCTAGGTATAAAAAAATACTTGTTTGTAACCTTGATCAGTTGTAATGGAAAATCTTAGTTTAGCCAAGGACCGAACATAGATCAAAAGTTGTGGGACAAGAATAACATGTGGAATATATTTCTCTATCCCTGAAGCTTTTAATATTGCTTTATTATTCATCTATGACTAACCTCCGGGATTGACTTTGCATACTCAAATATTCTTTTGAGAAATAGTTTGTGTTGTTCAATTTGCTTTATCTGTTCAGACACTTGTTCAAATATTAGCTTCTTGTTATTTCCGCATTTTCAAAATATGCCTTTCGAAAACTAAAATTTGGATAAATATAATTCAACCCCTTTCTAGTATTTAATTTTACTCTTTCAGTTAGTATCAAAGCTCAGCAGGGTTGAGCACCCAACAAATGTAGAGGAAAGATTTTGGAGAAACATGAGAAATTTCTTTAATGAAGGATTATTCATAAGCAGGCCTCCCTTGCTCAATGGCAATGACCATATCGTACTGGAAGAATAAATGAGATTATTCATTGAATCTACAGATGCAGAACTGTAGGATATAATCTCTTGTGGACCTTTATATATATCTATCGAATATGTTTATTTATTGATTATGTGAGAATAAAATATAGAAATTACTTTCCAAATTCAAATATTTATTTTCCGAAAGTAATATAAATACTAGCTACTTATAACAACATGTGGTTGATCCAAGTGATACGGGACTTAGATACATTAAGCACGTGGTCAGGAGTTCGAATCCTGACTCTTGTGTATGGAGAAAACCTAGTTAGGAGGGGAGAACCCACCTTATGTGCCCAATAGGTTCCCCGATGGAGATTAGTCACTGCTACCAATGGTGGATACTTCATACCTATGTCATGATTACCAAAAAAATAAAAATAAATTATACTAGCTACTTATTGTAGTAAAGAAGAATTTCACCAAAATAACTTTAATGATTTTTGTTTTTCTATTTCTTTCAGTTTTAAATTTTAAAAAAAAAACCAATTTACCCTTTAACTTGTTAGCCTATGAGGACTCTTTTTTTATAAGCAAAATATATTGATAAGAGTACTAGGTGTAGTCAAACTCATATCACTACTAGAAAACTTGCCTATAGAAACCGAAAAACCAGTCACTAAGTTGAGAAAATCAATCACTAAATGATTTAGTGACCAAATTAGAGACCTTTTTTTATTTTTTATTTTTTTCAGTCTTTAAATCATGGGTATCTAATATGCTACGACCAATTTAGTAACCGAATTTTCAGAGATTGATTTAGTGAATGATTTTAGACTCTGATTTAGAGACCGCTTTTAGTGACCGATTTAGTGATTGATTTCAGACACCGATTTAGAGACCGATTATAGACACCGATTTAGAGACCAATCTTAATGACCCATACAGTGATTGATTTGTTGTATGGATTAGCAACGAATTTAAAAACTACTTTTAGTGATTGATTTAGTGACCGATTTTTTTTTTGTAATAAATCAATCACTAATTCGATCGTTATTTTGTGTTTTGATTAAAAAAAAGTTAATTATAAATCTATTAAATATTTTTTTTGAACCTAATAGACCACATATATCAAGTACATTTTGTAAAGCATAAAAAAAAATCATTTCATTAAAAACTTCAATGTGAATGATATTTGAATTTTACAGATAGATTCACTATTTTAAAACTAAATCCTAGATAATAGAGTTAAGATATTTAAACATACAATTTGGACATCTTATATAGACACCATAGAGCTTATGAGTGTTTCGAGAATGATAAAATACATGATGAGAGAGAAGAAAATAATAAATAAGTGGAGATGAGTACTTTTATACAGTGTTGGACACCTTTTTTGTGTCCAAATATCATTAATCTAAATAATATAGTAAGTACAAAAGGTTTCTCGGTCATTACAAATATGGCAAAACAATACATTTTGGAAGCGGATTCGCTCCAGCCTGCATCCCTGCTGCTGGGCTCCTGCTGGCGAATCTGGACCGTCCGTCCAGATCGGACGGTCCATATTAATTTGCCTTTTAAAAAAAAAAAACAGAATTTGTGTTTTCAAAATCCCGAAACCCCCCACCCACACTCTGACCCAGACGCGCCCCACCCCCACCCTTTCACCTATCTCCGCCGCCCGCCGTTCGTCACCGCCATCAACCACCATAGCGCCGCCCTTCTCTCCGCGCGTCACCCCCACCCCTTCACCTATCTCTGCCTTGCTGTATTCACTCCGCCTCTGCTTCACCGTCGAGTACTGAAGCCCACCGCCGCTGTCGCTGCGCCATCCACGAGCATCCGACGCCGCCGCTGTAACTGGTTCCATCATCCTATTTCTGCTTGTAAAAGGGTTTGCTTCTTTTTCTCCTCAATTACTACCCTTTACACTCTTCCTGGGTAGTCAAATTGAGAAAATTAGAAGGAACTTTCAATTTCAATGTTGACTTGCATTCATATTATATAATTTACTATTACTATTAATTTGTTCTTTTGGTATGTTGTGCTTTTCTATAATTTACTATTAATTTGTTCTTTTCTCCTTCAAGGCTTGAACTGCAATATGGAGATCATGTCAAATTGATGCTTTGCTTAATCTCCATGTTAGATGTCTATCTATTCTTTAGTTTGTTTAGTTTGGAGGATTTCTTGTGATGCTGCCCGCTACATGTAACCTGGCTATGTGCATTATTTGCTGTTGAATGCTTGATCCATTCTCCTCAATTAAAAGCTCATGTTGCAGGAACTTACAGCAGTGGTTGGATTTAGATGATCTAGTTGTGGTTTAGCTGCTGTTATTATTGTGTAGGTAGTCAGTATTACTATGACTTCTCAGCTTTGGTTTATGTAAAAGAAGGCGAAAATTGCTTATGTAGGAAAGAAAGGAAGGGAGAGAGATGGACGGAGGTTGCCGGACCGCCGTTGGGATGGGCGGCGCGATGGTGACCGAAGGCGGCGCCGATCTCCACTGCGGCGGAAAGGTGAAAGGGTGGGGGTGGGGCGCGTCTGGGTCAGAGTGTGGGTGGGGGGTTTCGGGATTTTGAAAACAAAATTCTGTTTTTTTTTTTTTTTAAGGCCAATTAATATGGACCGTCCGATCTGGACGGACGGTCCAGATTCGCCAGCAGGAGCCCAGCAACAGGGACATAGTCTGGAGCGAATCCGCTTCCATAAATTTTCACTTTTCTGCACTTGGTGGCTGTGTCTCATCTCCATCCTCAGTTTCCTCTATACTTTATGGCCTGGGTTGACGGTTCATGTTGTCCATCAGTGTTCACATCCATTTGTTGTTTCGCTCAAGTGCACTCTCAACATTTGCAATTTTATTCCTCAGCTCATTTCTTTCTGATCTAATTTCTTCCATCTCTTTTCGCAATTCTTCAAGCTCTTGTCATCCAATTACGGTTACGACGTATGTCCATATTCTGTCATATAATCAAACAAAATGTATACATTACAATTCACATATTTTACAACACATCCCGCACTTCTACAAACAAAGGCAGCAACAACTAACCTCTCACGAGAGCGCCAAGAACATCTCGTCTGATGAAGCTTTTAACTTGTTGCTCCTGTTCCCAAAATAACAACATAGATAAGGTATAGCATATTACAACGGTATCAAAGTGGCAAAAATGGTTATGATTTCTTTGTTGATCAAGTACAACTTATATACATGACTGAATGCTAACTGTAACTATATGGCTATCTTTCTCTCCAATTGTCTAACCTTTGCTAACTGTAACTAAATCACTAACAGCTGTAATTGACTACAATAAATAAAGTGAGGGGACTATGGTGAAGAAAACAAAGATAATTAAGCCTTAGGTGAAGAAAACAAAGGTAATCAAGAGACAATTAAGCCTGGAAATCTCTCAAGTCTGAATCAACAAAGTTTTATTAAGGGATATCAAATTAAAAATCAGCAAACATTCAATATTATTAAAACAGAGCATTAACAAAAATCAGTATTGTGAACATAGCTTTGATTCTAACCCACGAGCAGTAAGCATTCTACCCATGATCAGTATAAAAATATCAGTAAATATTCAATAACCATTGCATATGAACAAAAAAGACAGCAAATAGATTTACACCAAAGAAGAATTACAACTACAGATTATCGTGATCAGTTGACTGGTGAGTACAGCTAGATGATTGGTCTTCAGCTAGAAAAACAAGGGAAAGGTAGAAGGGAGAAGGGTAGGGATCATATCAGTAAATAAAAAAACACAGCAAATGTCAAGGGAGAAGGGCAGGGTTCAGACGTCAAAACATTGTGAGAAGGGAAAAGAGAAAGGGACATGGTTCAGCTCAATAAAAATGTAAGAAGGCAAAAGGGAGAGGGAAAGAAAAGAACCTTGCCAGAAGGGGGCGGCGGACGGCGGACGCAATTGCGGACGACGGACGGAGGACGCAGACACAGACGACGTAAGAAGGAGGCAGACGCAAACGCAGTAAGTGGGTGGACGACGGCGGTCTCCTTGGCAAGGTGGACGGAGGACGGCTGCTCTCACACTCTCTGCTAGGGTTTGTTAAAGCGGAAATGAAACGTGGTGAGTGATGAGTGTTGAGCAACAAAACAGAAGAAAAGAAATAAAAAAAGAAAGAAAGAGGTGGAGGTTGCAGGTCGGTAGACTAAGAGATAGAAGCCGATATTATGTAGGTTGCAGGTCGTCTATTAACAGATCGTCTAGCGACTATCGATAAGTTCTTCGACTTCCTTTATTAGACTAGCAAACGATTGGTGGACTAGTAAGCTCGTCTAGTAATATTATAGACTAATTTAAAATGTGTTCTTTAGACTGGTGCCTTTGTCTAGCGAAGTATATTTACTCCTGCATACTCAATTTAGACGAGTTATTTAATAAACTTAATTTTGTCATATAAATTCAATCTTTTTGTTAATATTAAAATTTTAGAGATTATTTACCATAATCACTTTGGTTCCAACATATTTTGGTCACTAAAAATTAATTGCTACCGATTTAGAGACCAAATAGTTTATTGTAAAAATATATGAATTCGGTCTCTAAATTGGTATCTATAGTGACCGATTATTTTCATACTCTAAAATCAATAACTAAATTCCTAATTTCTTGTAGTGTATACAAAGATAAAACTCTGATGCTTAGGAAGAGCAAGGTAAGTGTTCACCTTATATTTTACAAGATTAACTATAGTTTTTTTAATTTTTTTTAACCATGTAATAGATATGAAGTATTCACCATCGTTAGCAGTGACTAATCTCCATTGAGGAACCCGTTGGGCACACAAGGTCGGTTCTCCCCTCCCAACTAGGTTTTCTCCATACATAAGAGTTAGGATTCAAACCCCTGACTACTTGTTTAAGGTGTTCAAGTCTCTTATTACTTGGATCAACCACATGTTGGTTAAAATGGTTGAATACGTAACTTTTTTTTTTTTTTTTTTGATGGGATTGAATAGCTAACTTGACCCCAACCACAAAGTAAAAATTATCTTCCTAATAATTGCCCTGATACTATATATCACACCTATACTTAGACATTTAGACATTTTCTCTTTATCACCAAAATGACAGTAATTAAGGATAAGTTACTTCAACATTATTCATTAACAGTAAAAATTTAAGAATCCCTTCAAGGGAGCTAGCCTGTTGCTTGATCTCACAAAAATTTATAATTTTTGTACATTGTTACTTAATCTTAACTGAATAGCTTATAGCGGATGAGAAAACTTTTTTCTTTCTTTCTTTTTTTATTGGTGCACAAAGTTTGAACTTTAAACTTTGATGATAGAGTAACCAGTACTTAACCACTCAAAATCTCTTGACCATGGCATCAAAATATTAATTACTAGTTAGTAAATTTCTGTATTGGTTGTCACTTTTTCTTTCTCTTTCTTTCTCTTTATTTTTTTTTTCAAAGGAGGCTCATAGAAGGCTTTACATGAGAGGGAAAACGGGAGAGAAAAGGAATGAGAAGGGTGGAATTTATTACTCGGATGTAAACCCATGTATTCACAGTTCATGTTACAGAGCTTAATCAATTAAACTGATTCAAAGATTCACTTTCTAATTAATAGTGGTGTTAGAGAATGGATGAGGCCTAAATTTCTTCTTCAAAACATGAGAATGGCCCACCCATAACAAGATTTTGGCCACTTGGATTCGGTCGCCACTTGTTAAGTTGAATCATGACGAGGTAACATAATATGAGTCCTATTATATATATATATATATATATATATATATATATATATATATATATATATGCACACGAGTCCTGAAAGTCTGAAACTGATCATCACTTGACAAATTACCCATATATTCCTCTGCTATTCAGGTCAAATATGATATATAGTAAAATAAAGTCTAAATTATACTTTTGATATCTTATTTTTATTTTAGATTTCAATTTGGTCCCTCTATTATTATTTTATTCCAAAATGGTTACTTATTTTACAAAGTTATACTAATATGATCTCTCTTTTATTTTTTGTTCTGAAATATTCCCTATTTTATTTTTTTTGTTTCGAAATGGTTTCTTATTTTGAAAAATCTATGTTAATATGGTCCTTTGCATATCACAATTCAAACGAGAAAGACCACATTGAAATCTAAAATAAAAATAAGGGATAAAAAATATAATTTAACTTTTGGTGATTTGTCTGGGCCTCATTATTGTTTCCGTTGAATTCTAGTTTCTTTTGTTTTGTTGGGCTTAGCCCCTTCTTGTTACCAAAAAAAACATCTATCTTTTTTTTTTGGTTGAAAAAAAGCTATCTTTTTTTTCCCTCACACTATCACATCCAGTAATAATCACATCAATTTCCCTCACACTATCACATACTATTGTTTAAATTTACACGTAGATATTATATATCCAGATATATTTTCTTTTAAACTGTTTTAGTTCTTTTATAATTATATGTTAGTTTATAAAAAAAATATTAATAATTTAATGGTTTAGAATTTAGATCTTTTTTCACTCTAAAAAAAATTTAGATCTTTTACTTATGTGCTTTCCAAAACTGTGATAGTGAAGTTGAGGCTCACATATAGTAAGCAATAACTTACAAAAGTGAAGGCATCCTATAAAATCCAAAGGGAAAAGAAAGATTGCATGGGTATATACATGTGGTGGCCTGGTGGGGGGACTTATTCATCCCTTTTCTTTAGGCTGAAGAAGAAGGCATATTATTCCTCCACACACATTTAGCCTTGTTTTAACTTGGTTCAAGCTAAACATGTTCAAACATATCTCTTGCTTGTTGTGTACTGTGTGATTCCTTGTAGCTGAAGGTTTGTTTAGTTTAACGCTATATATCCTACCAACAAATTTACAATGCTTCATACACGCATGCACACTTTGCCACACCCTTGTTTACTTCTTGTCTGCTAGAGAAAAAGGATATATTTCTGACGAAATCTGTCCTCTAGTAACCACACAATTGCTCGTGTCTGGTTTGGGGCTAGTTGTCATCATTCTATTTGGTCACTGTGAAATAAAATAATGCTTAACCGAAATGTTGTCAATGGTATTTGGTGGGTGTGACAAACGTCAATGACTAAAATTTCCTAGGCAGGGTAGTTGAGGGAAAATATATATTATTATAGAATATAGACTCTCGTTTTCAATAGCGGTTTATTATTGATTTTGCGTAGGGGTGGACATCGGTCGGGTATGGTCGGTTTCGGGTGAAACATTTCGGGTTTGGTCGGTTTTGGACACCAGAATTCGTGACCCATTCCCGTCTGATTGATGCTTCGGTTTGAGCGGGTTCGGATTAGGCGGGTTGACGGTTAGAACGGGTCGGTTGTATCGGTTTTGAATAAAAAAAATGGCAACCAGAAACATAGAACCAGAAAAGAGACGAGAGAACCAGAAGCACATGGAAGACCAACAAAAATATAAATTTTGGAAAAAAAACCCAAAAAAGGGTTGAAACATCAAACATTACAGATCTGATTTAAAGGTAAAAACTTGAACATATTATAGATCTGGGTGAAAGAAGGGATCGCGGTATACAGCGTCGCAGCGGCTGGAAGATGCTGGTGCGGTGGAGTGGAGGTCGTGCGTCGGCCGTCGGGTTTGGTTGAGCAGAGGTAGTGCGTCAGGTTCGGTGGAGCGGCGGAGCAACACTTACTTGGGTCAGCCTTCGATCTCTTCCTCTCCTCCGAAATCTCAGCCTTCGATCTCTTCTCAGAGAACGGCATCATCTCGAAAGGCTTTGCATCACCGGAAACATGTAAGTGTCGGGCTACAATATTGAAGGCAGACGAGACGAAGTGACGAACAAAGGAAAACCATTTTGGCAGATCTGCACGAGCAATGATGCGAAGAAGAAGGTTTTTTTTTTGGTTAAGAAGAAGAAGGGTTTTAGAGAAGAAAAGAAGAGAAGAAGAATGGTTTCAGAATGGAAAGAAGGTTTCAGCAAACTGAGCAAAGAAAATAACTAAAGAATGGTAGTGGGATGGGGAAATGGAGATTGAGTTGGGTATATGTAAAAAAATAAATGCAATTGAATGTTGATGATAGATGTGCATCTTTTTTAATTATGATAGATGGCTGATAGAAATTAGAAAGTCATAGAGACGTGCACATATTGTTGGGAAGTGGGATGACACTATGGAGAGAGAAAGGATTAAAAAATTGAAGTTCCCAACGTGAAAGACAGAGAGAGACTGAAGGGACGGTGCACAGGAACGTGTAACGATGCAAAATTAGACTCTGTGCATTGATATTCGGTCGGGTTCGGGTACCGATGGATTTATTTTTTCACACTCGGACCCGACCGTAACAACCCGTATGAACCTGAATTTTTCACCCGTCACACCCGTTAACCTGCCCAGACCCGCCCGCATCCTATTTTTTTTTACGGATACCTCGGGTTCCGGTCGGGTCGGGCAAATTTGTCCAGCCCTAATTTTGCATTATCATGTTTGATTGTGTTGGGTTGAAAACAATGGAATGAAGCTGAAGCTATTCACAATTAAGTCAAAAGCGGAAATTAATAAGAGAATTTCTATGGTACGTTAAAAAAATTCAACTGTTTTGGAAAGTTATTTTTGGTTCAATAGATGAGTAGCCATATATTTAATGCAATCAAGTTAAATATTTAGCTTTTAACCAGGAAACTTTTGCTTTTTGCATATTAGTCCCTAATAATTAAATAAGTTTTTTACCTTTTAAATTTTAAATTCTTATTATTTAAAAATTAAATAATATGATAATTTTTATAAAAAAAACATTTTTTTGTCTTCTTGTAGCAACAGTTCCCTCGCCGAACTGAATCCTCTTTTCGGCGGAGAAATTCCTACCGGAGTTTGGTCTCTTGAAGGATGGCTCTACGATGGCGGAATCGCCATTGCCGCCGTGGTCGTGGTTGGCGCATTTTGTGGACATGGAGTTAGTGTTATGGGTGGGAGGGGTGGAGGGGCTAAACTTTGAAGCACGATCGGTGAGGAGTGAGAAGCGAGAAAATCCTGAGAGAATTGGAAGCTTTGGAGGAAACTTTTGGGGGAAAAGGACCAAAACTGAGAGGGGAAAGACAACTATAAGTTTGTGCAGATAGAGAGAGGATGTGCAGAAGAGACAGATAGTGTTTGCATTTGGTGAGAGAGACAATTTCATTTTTGATGAGGAAATTTGAGAGAGAAATAAAGATAATAAAAGGGGACAGAAAATGTGATGACTTTGTTCATTTTTGTATTCGTTTATTGGTTTGTTTCTCTAGTCAATCTCAAAGCTGTTACTAACAAAATTAACCGAGGGACTAGAATGGAAAACAAAAAATAAATGTATTAAATAATAAATCAGATAAAAATGACTTCATTAAATGCAACTAAGTCATCTATTAGTTCAAAAAACAATTGTTCCAAAACAATTGAATCTTTTAAGATACCCTAGCAGCTCCCAATTAATAAATGAATATTAATATATGACAGCCATGCATGCCCATTAATTAAGTCGGTTATTAACTCCGAAATCTAAACTAATTAAAAATAGTTTAGTCGTAAATTTCTTTTGGAAGCAACTCACTTATTCTCATTATTAAGTAAATTATTTGGACCCGGATTCGCTCCAGCGGCAGGACGCTCCTGCCGCTCCTCTCAACCGTTGGATCATCCCTACACACATCCCAACACCTGCTCCCTCCCTCCAAACAGCAGCCTCACCATCGGATTCCGCAGGAGCAGCGCAGGAGCAGCCCTTGAGCAGGAGCGGATCCATTCTGAAATTATTTCTACAAATTTTATAAAATTTAAGAATTATTTGTTCCTTCATCGTATAATTTGATTTAAAATATTAATAAATGTCGACATAAAGATTATATACCAGTGAAAATCAAATTTATCAAAAAGTCGGTATGTATGGCCATTGAAATAATATCATATGCTAACGGTTGAATGTATTAAATTTAAAATATAGAAAAAGTTGTTAAAAGAAGTATCCAAGACTTATTCATGTAGTGAGTGGTTATCCCTTCCCATTTTTTTTGTAAAGTTTTATAGATTTTTATTCAATTATTTATTATTATATAATTATTAAAAAATATTAATTGTTAAGAATTTATTTCATAATGACTATAAAGTCCATTAAAATTTGTAAGAAAATATTACTTATCAACATTGGCAACATTTTATCGAGTATTGTATTTGAATAGTGTTGTGAAAAGTAGTTAGCATTTTTTTTTGTATCTTCAATCACATTTAATAAACTTTATTATATGTGCTCTTTGTAACATTTATTTAATAAATAAACATTTTTAAATATTTAGCTATATGTTAAAAACTAGAGTTTGATCTCATGCCCGCACATGGGTAAATGATAGGTATTTTTCTTTATTTATTTATGTCAGTTAGGAATGTATTGAACATATAAAATCATAAATTTTAATTTATGAGGTAGCATAATTAAATTATTTAAGATATTTTAATTTAAAATAGGGTTTAATATTTTTTTACCCTCATTTTTTACATTAACTCGGTTTTAGTCCCTCATTTGAAAAATGTACTTTTTTTTAGTCCCTCATTTTTTAAAATGTATCATAAATGATTCCTACACCACACTTCCATTTGAAAAATGGGAGACTTAAACCAAATTTTTAAAAAAAATAAGGGATTAAAAATGTGTTGTTGTAAAAAATGAGGGACTAAAAAATGTGGTGTAGGGACAACTTCTGACACATTTTAAAAAATGGAGGACTAAAAAAATACGTTTTCCAAACGGGAGACTAAAACCGAATTTTTATAAAAAAATACGAGACTAAAAACATATTTTACCCTTTAAAATATAAAAGATATTTCTTCTTATAATCTTAAATTATCTACAGCATGCCAGAATATTAATAAAAATGAAAAATGACTACAAAAAACCTGGGGAACTAACCAAAACCCATGATAGAGACACAAGAATCATTTAAATCTAAAGTAATGAAGATCTAATCTATTACGATTAAAGTCTTCGGCTATAAAGCTAGGGACTGAATCCCACCATACAAAACCATGATTCAAGACACCATGGTATCAATTACATGGTATGTTTCATATTCTTAATTAATAAATAAATAGTCCCCCCAATAACTTCCTAAATTTTGCATATTCCCTTAAGAAGTTAAATAATACATGGTTGGTATGTTAAGGCAAGCTGATACAATCTCTCTATTATTATCATTCAATTCTTTTAACTCTCTCTATTTTCATTAATAAATGCATTTATATTATCACTCGAATTTATGGGCCAATTTGAAAGTCATATATTGCTTTAATTGGTCATTAAATACTTTTTTATCAATCAAATATCCTTTAATTAACTTTTATTTTGTATTGTTTATAATCATGATAACAATTGGATTTCAATTGTTACAATAGTGAAATTTGAATTTAAATTAAAATTAGATATCTGACTTTAAAAAGTACAATTTCTTTTTTTATATCATTCAATTATTTTAACTCTCTTTATTTCCTTTAATACATGCAATAACATTATTTATATTAATTTGAATTTCGGGTCCAATTTGAACGTGCTAGATTACTTTTATTGGTCAATAAATGCTTTTCTTATTAACCAATTATCCTTTAATTAACTTCCTTTTTTATTTTTTATAATTATTAACAATTAGTTATCAATTGTTAACAATTATTTATATTATCATTTGTGTAACATCCCAAATATTGGCTATCAGTTAATTTGATAGGAATTAGATTATTAAAATTATTATATTTAAAGTTTGAAGTGGTTAAAATATCGTGAGTGGCTCAAAAGAAGTTAAATAGATAGTTTTGAGTGTTTTGGGCCCAATTTCGCATAATGGACTTCATATGACCCGATATTCATCTTATCTTTCATAGTCAAAACGAACTCTTTTGGACTCGATATGTCTTCATAATAAATATAGCTCTGTCTCTTAGCTTTCCGTAGACACCAAATTCGTCCATATTGGATTCTTGTAACTCAAGTTACATAATGTTCAGGTTCCAATGCCAACACCTTCTAACTTTTATCACTGTTTTAACCATTTAAACGTCTGTTTCAGATTTTGTGATCTTCATAAAAGTTGTAGATATTTGTATTATCTTTCCAATGATATAAAATTAATAATTGTTGGATATCTATAACTTAAGATATGTGTAAAATACTACGTCAGATGCTGGATAAATAGGTCATGACTCATTTTAATGTGTTTTGGGCTTTGGGAGACCTTCACATACGAATATAATGTGCATTAGTAGCATTTTTTTGGAACCTTAATCACGTTAGAAACTCAGGAAAACACTAGAGAAGATAGATTTCATGGTTTGGGAAGAAAGAAGGAAGAAGGAGTCTAGGAAGAGAATGACGAGGAGAACTCTTGGTAAACGTTAGGATTCGTCGTAGAAATC
Source organism: Echinosophora koreensis (assembly GCA_035048595.1). Lineage (NCBI taxonomy): Eukaryota > Viridiplantae > Streptophyta > Magnoliopsida > Fabales > Fabaceae > Echinosophora > Echinosophora koreensis. Next base: position 786,847 of record JAPCYP010000025.1, on the reverse strand, counting down.
GCTTGGAGCTACATTGAGGTCTTCAAGAGGTGAGTAAAACCACATTTTCTCACCCTTCCAAGGTATTTCAAAAGGGGTTTTGTGTTCTTTTAATTGATATTGAGATCTGGGGTGATTTGATTGGGAAAAATTGGGTTTTTGACATAATAGGGTCCAAGAACGTTAAATTGATTTGAGGGTTTTCAATAATTAACAAATTGATGTAATATTGGTTGTCTGCAGGGTTTGGTCATATGTTCTAAGACTTGTTTGATGATTTTCAATCATAATATATATGCTAGACATGATTTGGAATGCCTATGAGTTGTTTTGGTATGAGTTATGGTTGTCGTGACATGCTCTGCTATGTAATATAATGTTAGAGTGTTGCCGTGACATGCTATGTTATGTTATATGATGTTATAGTGTTGTTGTGACATGCTCTATCATGTTAAATGATGTTATAGTGTGTCGTGACATGATATTTTATCATTGTTAATATTGGAATGAGCCATATATCGTGTCCTAGAGTCATGACATATGCTCTTATATTATTTAGAATTATTATTGATGCATGATGAGATACCTCCTCGTTAGAGGGGAAGACAGATACATCCTTCTGGGAAGGGGATGACAGATACCTATCGTTAGAGGGGAAGACAGATACCTCATTCTCGGAAGGGGATAACAGATACTTCCTTGTTAAAGGGGAAGACAAATATCTCTTTCTGGGAAGGGGAAGACCCATTATATATACCTCCTTCTGGGAATGGGAAGACTGTGGGACGCCATTGCATTTGTCATGAGCTCATAGACTAAAATTGGGTAATTAAATAAAAGAGACTTCGATGATAAATTGAGATTATTTGTACACAAGAGATGTCCTTTGTATGATTTTATTTATGTTATGCGTACTTTTAGTGATGGATTATATCTATGGATGATGCTATGACTTGTGCATGAATTTCGTGAGATTGGATTAATTATCCTTAATTTATAGAAAATATTTGAAGTTATATTATTTTGAAAATAAGCGGATACCATGGATGTTTTTCCGGTTACCACAACGACTGAGAATAACACTATTTACGAACTTTTTATTTAAATTGTTTTTATTCATTGAGATTATAAATCTCATTAAAAGTATTGTTTTCAGAGCACGAGGACGTTGTCACTGAAACTAAGGAGACTTGAAGACTTAGTTCTTGAGTTTAGATATTTATTATATTTGGTTAGTATTATGTTTAATAAGGAGCCGTTTGTGGATAGAACCATGTTATTTTATTTTATCGGGTTATTTTTATTAGACACCTGAGTTTTGAGGTAATTAATTTTATTCATGTAAGGATTATGTTACCAATATTTATTTTAAATTTATTGAGATATTTTCATACATATATAATTTATGGAAATTTTGTTGGAGTTTTATGCCTTATTAATTTTCTTAAAGTATATTATTACATCTTTTTGGATTATTAATATAACGAAGGGCGTTATAATTTGAATTTATGGTCCAATTTGAACGTGTTATATTACCAATCAACTATCCTTTAATTAACTTCCATTGTTTATTATTTATAATTGTTAAAAAATTTCGTTATCAATTGTTACAATAGTGAAATTCGGATTTTATAGGTATCAATATTCTTTTGCATGGTAGCGAGAATGCAGAATAAGGTATTAACCTTATAAGTTATTAACCTTTAGATGTATCAATTAAACATTTTATTATATATATATATATATATATATATATATATATATATATATATATATATATATATATATATATATATATATATATCTTTATTATTAAAAGAAAGGAAGTGATTGGGGGCATATCTGTAAAATCACTTAAGAATAAGGAAGGGAGTGTTTATGGACATATTTGTAAAATCACTTCTATATAAAATATAAAATTCTTTTAAAATAAAATTGTAATTAAGTGTAACATTATCTCTCATTCAATACATTTTTTTCTTCTATTTTTTTTCACTCTGAAGTACATTGAACTGATTCAACTGAACAGTCATTTGGAATTTTTCATCCTTTTTTTTTTCTATTTTTTAATCTCTCTCTCTCTCTCTGCCATTCAAAGCGAGTTTTGTGTTTACAATTTCTTGATTATTAAAAGGAAGGAAGTGATTGGGGGCATATCTGTAAAATCACTTAAGAATAAGGAAGGGAGTGTTTATGGACTTATTTGTAAAATCACTTCTATATAAAATATAAAATTCTTTTAAAATAAAATTGTAATTAAGTGTAGCATTATCTCTCTCATTCAATTCATTTTTTTCTTTTATTTTTTTCACTCTGAAGTACATTGAACTGATTCAACTGAACAGTCATTTGGAAATTTTCATCCTTTTTTTTTCTTCTATTTTTTAATCTCTCTCTCTCTCTGCCATTCAAAGCGAGTTTTGTGTTTACAATTTCTTGATTAGTGGTTACAATTTCCTTTCAGACTCAAAGATTAACTGGAGCATTGCATAAGAGCGAGAGGAGATAATTGGCTTGGGCATAAAGGTAAAAGAGTTTTTATCTCAAGTAATAGGGAGAAGATGACAGACATGGTTTTGTTATGGACCGTACACTATTCTATCCGCAAGGAAGGGGTCAGCCGGCAGACACTGGCTTCCTACACAATCATGGATGTCTCATGATGTTCCATCCAAAGACGGAATTGTAAGTTTTGAAGAATAAGAATACATTTCTTTTTTGTGGAAAAAAAATTAACACTCTGCTCATCCTTGAATGTTTCAGCCTATTGTTTGGTTGAGAATCTGGCACGGGAGTTTCAGCCCACACTCTAGAAAGGGAAGGACCTTACGCCATTTGTTGACGAGGCCAAGCGAAAACTAAATTCCAGGTAGAATGAGGTTCCCCTTTCCTTTTAGAATGAGTTTCAGAAATATATGTGCTCGAAAGCAAATTCAAAATCTCATGTTTGAAACTTTAGAAGTTGGAGTGTCAAAAGAGCATAGCAAGAATTGGAAAATATTCTACAATTAAGATAGATTAGAGAAAAAGTCACCTACTGGAAACAATTATTTCTTAATAGAAATATTATTGGACTTCTTATGTGTTTTTAGGGTTGTTTTGGGTTATTATTATTTTATAATATCAAATGAGACATTTACAAAACTCTTTGCTCTTTTCTTGGATGAAACAATAACCTATTCATGTGCAGAGTTTAAGGCAAGAACAATGACTTCCTCATTCTTGGGTGCAAACTTCATGTAAAAGATATTCTCCTTCAAATTATACTGTAGCACTGATTAACATTTTTCTTGGTTTGTTTGTTAAATTATGATGGAGACTTGAAAGATGTACAAACGAGAAAAATATAAAGTGAGTGTCTTTGATTGCTAATATTTGTTGTATGATTTTTCTTTATATGAATCAAGGCTAGAATAGATAAGACACATGAAATTATTGAGATTACAAGTGGGGAAGTTTAGCCACTAGCTGCATTTGTGATGGGCAAATTTACTATTTTATTTATTATTCATTAGTGTTTTTTATTGGTCTTCTTTATGTCTTAATTGTCATTTAGTTCCATGCTAATTTTTTTTTTATATAGTATAATATATTATTGAGAGTACTTGGGTACTCTAACCCATTTACAAAAGACAAAAACCAAAAGAGTACATGAAAAGATGTTAGATTTCAACCAGGGGAACATAACATCCTATCCGGTTGAGAGCCAACTTACACCCCTGAAAAAAAACCAAAATAATCAATTCATATAGAACAGCCCAAATCCATAAACTAAAGTATGTTGCAGCACTGATTGATATTTTCCTTGGTTTGTTTGATAAATTATCTGATAGAATAAATATATATGTTTTTTCTTTATATGAATCAATTCTAGAATAGATAAGAAACATGAAATTATTTAGATTTGAAATTAGTTAGCCACTAACTACATTTGTAATGAAAGTTTACAATTTTATTTATTATTCATCAGTGTTTTTATTGGTCTTCTTTATTGTCTTAATTGCCTTTTAGTTTCATGGTAGCAACCTTAGTAAAAACAAAACTGATAATTTATTATTATAATAACAATTAACTATAACTATTATGGACAATCTTAATTGATAAAATTTGAAGGGTTTTCTAATTTGTTCATGGCATTTAGTTTCATGGTAGCAACCTTAGTAAAAACAAAACTGATAATTTATTATTATAATAACAATTAACTATAACTATTATGGGTAATCTTAATTGACAAAATTTGAAGGGTTTTCTAATTTGTTCATACATTTTACCATAAGAAATTTTATCGTTCAGAGATGTGTAACTTTTTAAATTATTAAAAAATGATGCGTCCTGATATTTTTAAATTAAATATTTAAAATGGTGTAAAAAAATTTAAATAGATGGAATTCAAACATCAACCAGTAATATGACAAAGATTATGGAAACTAAAATAAAAAAAATTCAATAGTGCTTTTGATTGGTCTTCTTTAGTGTTTTCATTGTCATTTAGTTCCATGCTAGTAGCTTCAATAAAAACAAAATTGATATTCTTTTTTTTTTTGGGTGTAAACTGATAATTTATTTTTATAGCAACAATTAACTACAATTGTTACGGGCAGCCTTAATTGACAAAATTTAAAGGATTTTCTAATTTGTTTCTAAATTTCACTATAAAAAATTTAAGATTATAAGAAATTTTACCATTCGAAGATGTGTAACTTATTAAATTATTAAAAATGGTGCATCTTCATGTTTTTTAAGAATTGATTTAAATTTAAAGATTTTATATTCAATTAATAACTATCCTGAATTTATATTAAATGAAATTAGTACCTATCTTGATTTTATAGTCAATTAAATGATTTAATTTTTTATTATAGATTTCAATTTATATTAAATATTTTGTTAACCTTTTTTAATAATCCTCCCTAAATTACCAATAACTTTTTAAATTAGTAATATTATCTTATTGATAAATATAGCCTCACATCAGAGAAAACAAGTTCGCTCTCATTTTTGATAACTCTAAAGGGATGGTGTATAGCCGCACCACTTTTTGGGTGGTGCAACTTAGATAACACCTGGAACTCATACATAAAATTATTATTCCATTTGCATATATTTGGAATTTCGAAATATAAATTACAGAAATATTATTCATATTCAAGAAGCAATATTGGTCATAGGGTATTTATTTCGATATTGTCATTGACTACGTCCGATGAAAGGATTATATTGAAATTTCAACATACGCAATTTTCTATTGGTGTTTCTTTTGCAATGAATATGAATAAAAGTCAAAAACAAATCTCTTTGGCGCATGAAAAATTATCTTCCACAACCCATGTATTAAGGTACTTATATGTAATAATTAAGATCAAAATTCATACATTACTTCAAATGTTGTTTATACAGAAGTCTTCCATAAGTTAAACTAAGTAAGTTACTCATAAATTATTATATTAGTTATCATTTTCTTTTTCAGGGATTTCAACGACCAAATTTACATTTAAATTTAAACATGTCCCACATGTATTACTTTTTAAACTAAATAATTGATCTAGAACATGTAAATAAATCAATTTAATTTCTTTTTATTTTTTAGTGATTTCAACGACCAAATTTACATTTTAATTTAAACATATCCCATATTACTTTTTAAACTAAACAATTTATCTAGAACATGTAAATAAATCAATTTATTTTTTTTTTACTTAAAATAAAATTCTTACATAAAGCCGTTATTCAGATAATTAAGCAAATATTTTGAAACAAAGTATATTAAAACCCAAGAATACTCCGTGCGTCGCACGGGTACAAGTTCTAGTGTATATATATATCAACAAATTTTTCATACGATATAATGTGCATTATCGTAAGAAATAAATTTTGACCACAAATTAACTATTGCATTGACTTGCATAGTCATAAGTTCCCTAAACAACTCCAAGAAAACCCCAAAATAAGTTTCAGCCTACCATAATTTGCCACAAAAAACAAATATCATAACTAAAAATGGATTCCACCAAGAATTTTCAATCCTTCTCATACTTTTTCAACACTGTGTTCATGGTACTGTTTGCAGACAAGTCATTAATTACAATATTGGATATCCTCTTTAAGGGGTAAACTCTTGCATTTACTCAATAATGCAATCCATGTTCGAATCGTCTCTAATGCATTTGAATCTATCCTCAACTAATGATTTTGTGAAGATATCAGCCTATTGGTGTTCAGTTTTAACAAATTTGATATTAAACACACCTTTTTAGTACATAATCTCTAATAGAAAGATACTGAATTTCTATGTGCTTAACTTTAGAATGCTTATTAGGATTTTTGGATAAACTAATTGCACTAGAATTTTCACAGCAAACAGAGATGTCATGCTCAAATATAAAATAGTCCTCGAGCTGATATTTTACTCATAATAGTTGTGAGCAACAACTTGCAACAAAGATATATTCTGCTTATGTAGTTGACAATGCAATTGTGCTTTTCCTTTTACTTGTCCAAGAGCCTGAATTTGCTCTAATGAAGTGACATCCTCCACTTGTTCTTCTCCTTTCTAATCTGTCTCCAGCAAAGTCAGCATCACAGAATCCTACGAACTTGAAATCTTTAGATCTTATATATAACAAACCAATGTTAGTGGTCACAAGCAAATATCTAAATATATGTTTGAGAGCCTTAAGATGAGATTCTCTAGGGACATATTTGAATCTAGCACATAGACAGACACTAAATTGAATATCAGGTCTGCTAGAAGTTAAATAAAGCAGTGATCCAGTCATATCTCTGTAGACAGTTTGGTCTACCATTTTACCTTCATCATGTTTGCTTAGGATTACATTAGGATGCATAGGAGTGTTCATGGGCTTTGAGCTTTCCATCTTATACTTCTTTAGAAGCTCCTTGGTAAATTTTTGCTGATGGATGTATATTCCATAATTTGTTTGCTTGATTTGCAGTCCAACGAAGAACTTCAATTCTCCCATCATGCTCATCTCAAATTCTGTTTGCATCAACTTAGAATTTTTTTTTCAAAGCTTTTCATTAACTAGTAGTGCCAGAAATGATATCATCAACATAAAATTGCACTATTAGGAAAATTTCTTTTGAGCATTTCTTAAATAAGGTTGTGTACTACTGACGGAATATTACCTACAGGTGCAATGGTTTCAATGAAGTCAATACCTTCTTGTTGGTTAAAGCCTTAATCTACCAACCTTGCCTTAATTCTAACAACTTTTCCATCTTCATCTAGCTTATTTCTAAAAACCCATCTAGTTCCAAGTGTCCAAACATCATTCCATTTGAACTGATTAAGTTCTTTTTGCATGACAAGAATCTAGCTGTCATGTTCAAGAGCTTCTTCAATATGCTTTGGTTCTATCTCAGATAGAAAAGTCATGTTGCTTGACTCTCTCGAGAAGATCTGGTTGTCACACCTTCAAAGGGACTTCCTATGATTAAGTCCTTGGGATGATATGTCTTGAACTTCCAGTCTCTTATCAGGTTTTCTCCTTCAAGCATTTGTTGACTTGTCTGTGTGTTTGATATACGAGACACTTCAACAAGTTCAGTTTGTAACACGTGTGGTTGCTGGTCTTCTTGTCTGTTGAGATCAAAACCTGCAAGAACATCTCCAAGATCTGATAATTCCTTATTACTCTTTAGCCCATCATTAAACTTTACATGAATAGATTCCTAAAAAAACTGAGATTCTAGAGTTATAGACTCTATAAGCCTTTGACATTTCAGAATATCCATTGAAGATTCCTTTATCAACTTTGGAATCAAACTTTCCAATTTGATCCTTAATGTTTAGGGAAAAACACTCACATTCAAATGCTTGGAAATAAGATAAGTTGATTTTCTTTCCTTTCCACAACTTATAGGGAGTCTTTTCACTACAAGGAAAAATGTTACTACCGATGGGAAAAGACGTCAAAAACCCAAATATCTGTCGTTAATTGCGAATTACCGACGGGCTTGTGTCGGTCGAAAAATAGGTGTCGGTTAATGCTGGTAATTACCTATGGGCTCCCCCTAGGTAATTATAGACGATCATGACCCTAGGTAATTATCGATGACCTAGCACCTAGGTAATTACCTACGGCTTTGCCAATGTGTTTTTTTTAAATAAATTTTTTTGTTCAACAAAAAAAATAGCCATCTATTCATTCGAAAAAATAGTGATACTCAAACTCCAAACCAAATATTCGCTAAATTAAAATTGACTTGAAAGAAATTGTATAAGACTGAAATTATTTTTCAGAACATAGTCATATACAATCAAAGGTTTCCCATTTGAGGGAAACGTTTCCCAGGGCCTATATAGTGGGAAATTTCCCAAAGGAGTAACCACGAGTAATTTCCCACATCCTTTTCATTTTACCAGTGGGAAATAGTTTTCGACGCCTTTTATTCCGACGAATATGAAGTCGTGAGTGATCCATGGGAAATGTGCATTTTCCCACGGATTTTTGGACTTTCCCAGGGGTTTTGGCTTTGGGAAACAACTAGAATTCTTGTAGTGATAGTAATGCAAACAGTATAATAGTAGATAGGAGCCATATACAATCAAAAAAATAATCAGGTATTCCAAATAGAAGAAAGAAGGATGAGAGTTAAATACCAATTTGTAGTTGTATGCAGTAGAGAAACCCAGAAATTACCAAAGGGAAAGACACCAAATTATAAAGTAGGAAAAAGGAAAAATAAAAAGAAATTACAGAGGTACCCCAAAAATCTACAATTTTCGGATCTTTAAGTTACAGAGGTTACCAAAATATAATTTGAAACCCCAATATAGAGGCACCCCTCTTTTGGAACCTCGGGAAAACCTAATCATATCTTTTCATTTGTTGTCACAAGCTTGATAGTGGTGGTGGCTCCCTAAAGTGGTGGTGGCGATGGGTTGCTGGAACAAAGGGAGAGAGAACCGAGATAGAGAGATCTGAGTTGCTAGATAACAATGGTTAGTGCGACAGTGGTAGATAATTGGTTTTAGATTTGAAACTTGATTTTACTTGTTTACCTCTCTGACATGCATCACACAAAACATCTTTTTTGAAACTAATTTTAGGCAATCCTATCATAAAGTTATCTTTCTTTAATTTTGAAATTAATTTCATACTACACTTTGATCTGTCAGTTCATCAGTTCAATTTTATTAAGATTTTGTTGTATGTTATCTATGAAGTGGGTCTTGCCACTCTTGTCTTTGACTATACAAGCATTTTTAGTCAAGGAGACATCATATCCACTGTCACATAATTGACTTATACTCAGTAAATTATGTCTTAATCCTTCAATTATTAAAACAATGAAGGTAGAGGGAATAGGGGGTTTATCACCAATTGCACCAATACCTACTACCTTTCCCTTTTGATTGCCTCCAACTGCAACATTTCCACCTTTCTTAGGTTGTAGGTCTATGAACATAGGCATTTCTCTCGTCATATGTCGCGAGCAGCCACTATCCAAGTAATAGCAAGGGAGTTTTCTTTGTCCTGTTAAGGACATTTTTTAACAGGAATTATTCTATCTTTAGGTACCTGCATTGAATAACTAAAAAATAAACCAAAAGATTCTAAAAGTCAAAAGTAAGGTTAGAAAAAGTCTAGGAATGAGTTGCCTCCCATGAAACACTTATTTTAAGTCTTGAGCTTGATGGTGAGCTTCTTAAGCTGGTTCAAAGCCTTTGGAGGTTTTAAGTCCCCATTGGTTCACGAAAGAGTAATCGCCAGATGAGATCATTGATTGGACAGATTTTTTATAATTCTCTTTCTGTTGGCCCTTATCCAATTGTCGTGGAAGCTTACTTGATCTTTTAGAAGCCCATTTTTCTTAAATCGTTTTATGATTTTTAAGAGTTACAACGTTAATTGGAGCAAAAAGGTCCGATGTATCTAGTGATTGTTCGAACATCTTGATGACGACTTGGTCACCATCAACGCTCAACATTAATTCACCTCTTGGCACATCAATTACAACTCCAACAGTGGCCAAGAATGGTCTTCCTAAAATAAGAGGGATATTTTGGCCTCATCTTTATCCACAACAATGAAGTCCATAGGAAATATGAACTGATCAACCTTAACCAAAACATCTTCAATCAATCCCCATAGATAAATTAACAATCGGTCCGCCAATTGCAAGCAAATCATAGTTGGTTTAGGATCTCCCGACCGCAATTGCTTGTACATAGAGAGTGTTGGAACCAAAGTGTTTTTGGCTTTATAATCTCTTAAGTTTTGATGATAACAAAAGATTAAATTTGTATAAGCAAAGTATTGTTTGAGATTTAACTTGTTTGTTCTAGCTTGCAGGTTTGTTAAAGTATTGCTAGATGAGGAAACCTATATGTAGTTTCTTAGTTTTGCTAAGAAATAGTATCGAGTTTAAGTTTTCAATTGCTAGACGAACCTTCAAAAGAACATGGTAAACTTCTAAATCTATAAAATATCACTAGACGAGGTATTAAAAGTTAGCTATGATAAAAGCAACTAGACGAGTACCTTAGTCTATCTGAAACACAAAAAGTAGATGAGCCTTTAAAGTTCTATCAGCAAAATAGCAAGTCCAAAGACTTGACTCTAGACGAGAAGTTAACTAGACGCAACATCAGTAGACGACCCTGTTGCGCGTCCACTGGTCACTAAAACTGAACCCGTCTAGTCAAAATGAATATATTTCAAATGATTGTTTATTTAATACGAAAGAATGTTTGTCTCTTTCCTATGCTTTTATATTGTTTAATACTTTATTTCTTGGCAAGAGAAACATAGTACCATTGAGTATACAAAACTTTGTATTCTGACACCTTTGCTGTTGTAAAGCTGGGATGAACACAAAGAAGGAAAGTCAGATATCAACTTTCGATGGACTCAGAGATGTGACACTCTACTTTGAGTAATTCTGATAACCAAGAGCACATTTCACAGAAAGCATATCAAGCTATCAGTCTCAACGGATCTCAGCATTAAAAGCTATCTCTAAACGGATTTTTACTCAAGACCGTTGAAGAAAAGCTAAAGATGTCTATATATAGTAGATGACCCCAAGAGAAGAAATAACTTGATGCTGTGAAATTTTCAATCTGATCAAATTTCATTTGAATATTTTCAGTTGTATTCTACCTTATCTTAAACTTTCATATTCTCACACATAGTGAGTTCATAGATTAAAATCTTAAATCTCTTTGTTAGAGTTAGTGCCTGAAGAGGCTTGGTAGAGAACGAATACTTGTAGCCTAAAGAGGTGTTGAATACTTGTAATCTATTTGGAGAATAGTGGAGAAAACCTTCAGGTAGAAGGGACTGGACGTAGCTCTCGGTTGGAAGAGAGTGAACCAAGATAAATTACTCGTGTGAATCTTCTATCCCTAACTTTTACAGTTTTTTTTTTATACTAACTTTGGGGATTTGAACTTAAGCTTGTTAACCTTTCTTAAAGTATTTCAAGTGTGTGTTTATATCTGCTTTGCTTGTGAAAAGTTTTTAAGAAAAGGCTTTTCGAAAAACTGTTAACAAACACAATTCAACCCCCTTCTTATGTTTGCCTGTGTCAACTTCAGTTGGTATTAGAGTTCATCCTCGAAAGGGTTGAGCATCTAACAAGTGCCGAGGGAGTACGATCCAAACATGCATGGATAAAGAAGGACAAACAATCAACATACCTCCTCTTTTTGATGGCACAGATTATGACTATTGGAAAAAGAGAATGATGCCTTTTGTTGATGCACAAAGTGTGGACATCTGGGAGCTGATTGAAACTGGTTACACTGAGCTTAGAGGTGTTGATGGAGCTGCTGTTGCTAGAGCAGATTGGACTGCAGATATAAAGACCAAGCACCAGCTTAATATCAAAGCTATACACTATCTGATGTGTTTTATCACCAGATCTGAGCATGACAAGGTTCACGGCTGCAAGACTACTAAAGAAATCTAGGATACTCTTGTCCTAGCTCATGAACGTTCATCCCAAGTCAAGGAATCAAAGATAAGCATGCTGGTTCACCAGTATAAGCTTTTCAAAATGGCTGATCATGAAACTATTGATCAGATGTTTAGAAGGTTTCAAACCATCACTAACAGTCTCAGATCTCTTGGAAAAACCTATGAGAACAAGGATAATGTCAGAAAGATCTTAAGAAGCCTACCCAAGTAGTGGAGACATAAAGTCACTGCTATTCAGAAGCTAAAAATCTTAATACTCTAACTTTGGAGGAGCTTCTTAGATCTCTTAAAGTTCATGAGCTTGAGCTAAATGAAGAAGATAACACACCAGAAAAGGAAAATCTCTTACCTTAAAGTCAAAGAATGCTAGCTCATCAAAAGTTCTCAAAGCTGAAGAATCCTCAGATGAAGCAGGCCCTTCTGACAATGATGAAGGATCTGATGAGGATGAACTGTCTTTCATCTCTAGAAAGATTCAACATATGTGGAGAAAGAAAGGTGGCTTTAGAAGGAAGCAGTTCAATTAAAAATTCTCTAAGGGGAAATCAAACTCCAGAGAAAAAGGTCCACCTTTGTGTTTCAATTGCAAAAACCCTGGTCACTTCAAAGCTGACTGTCCAAAACTGAGGAAGAGGCAAATATCTGTCTCATGGCTTGAACATTCTCAGAAAGTGAATACACTGATACAGAGGTAATGGAATCTGACCCGTCTACTCTTCAAGAAGCATTTGATGAGTTATTACATAACTCGTCCATTCTGTCTCATGAATATAGAAATCTTAAAAAGAAATTTTCAAAATTAACCAAGGAGTATGATAGGGTTTGCATGGAAAACAAGCTCTTATTAGTGAAAACAAGAAGCTTGAGTCAGAGAATGTCAGTCTAACTGACAAACTTGAGTGTGAGCCTGATGTCTCATGCACAATTGCAAAATGAAACAAGATGTAACATATCTGACAGACACCCTGTCTAAGTTTGTATGTGTCTCAGAAAAATTGAGCTTGATACTGAGGTACTCTAGGTCACCTCATGATAAATCAGGTTTTGACTATGACAGGAGAAGCATGAAGCATCTCATAAAATGTCAAAACATCATGCACATAACAGAGTTTCTAAAACTCCAACTCAACATGCTAGGAGAAAATCAAGCTCGTCCAGCACCTTTTGTAAAGTGTGTGGAAAAAGTGGACATATAACGTCTAGATGCATACATAGAAAACATGTTAAACATGCTCGTCCAATGATCACTAACAAGAAAGGACCCAAGTCAATCTGGGTACCTAAAGATAAGATTATCCCTGTTAGGGATGGCAATGGGTAGGGTACTATAGTACCCGTCCCTATACTCGCATTTGAAAAAATTACCCGTACCCTGACACGTACCCTCATGGGTAGCAACTTTAGTACCCTTACCCATACCTTCTGGGTACCTAAGTACCCGTACCCGCACCTGTTACCCATACTTTAATAGTGAAAAAACAATAAATAACAAAAGAAAGTTATAACAATTAAAAAACGATTCAAAGGTCTTTTAAATCTGCTAATAAATATTACAAATAAAAATATTTAAATAAATAAAAACATCCAAAAAGGAATTATAGATGCAACTAGGTTTAGAATGTTAAGAATCTTTAGATTAATTTTGGTTTTAAAATTTGTATCATAGTTAAAATTATATATATTAATAATATAAATAAATAAATAAATAAATAAATAATTATATACATATACATATGTGCGGGTATGGGGCGGGGTGAGTACCATAGTACCCGTACCCGTACCCACACCCGTAGCCATTCAAATTTACGGATAATTATCCGTACCCGGACCCTTACCCACTATGCGGGTAATTATCCTACCCATTGTGGGGTAATTTTTGCGGGTACCCAATGGGTAGGGTACAAATTGCCATCCCTAATCCCTGTTACAGATTTGCTTAACAACAGGAAAGAAACATGCGTCTTGGTACTTGGACAGTGGATGCTCACGTCACATGACGGGAGAAAGGTGTATGTTCCAAGACCTTAGACACAAAGATGGTGGATGGGTTACTTTTGGTGGTAATTAGAAAGGAAAGATCATTGGAGTAGGTAAAATTGGTAAATATCTTTTTTCCTCCATTGATAATGTTTTTTAGTTGATGGTTTAAAACACAATCTGTTGAGCATAAGTCAATTATGTGACAGTGGGTTCGCTTTTTCTTTTGGATAAGAACATATGTAATGTCAAGAAGGTTGATGGATCACTCTTATTCACTTCTAAGAGGCAAAACAAACTGTATAAGATTGACTTAGAGGACCTCACAAATCAAAGTATCTCATGTCTAGTATTCATTGAAGATGAGCGATGGATTTGGCACAAAAGGCTAGGTCATGTAAGCTTGAATAAATAAGCATAACCTCGTGAGAGGATTACTAAACCTTAAGTTCAAATCTAATGCTCTCTGTGATGCATGTCAAAAGGGAAAACAAGTCAAAGTTTCCTTTGAATCTAAGAATGTTGTTAGTACCAACAGACCACTAGAGTTGCCACACCTTGATCTCTTTGGTCCAATGAGGATTGCCTCTGTTAGTGGTAAGAAATATGGTCTAGTCACAGTGGACGACTACACTAGATGGACATGGGTTATGTTCCTAGCTCACAAGGATGAGCCATTCAGTGTCTTCTCTGTATTCTGCAAATGTGTACAGAATGAAAAAGGCATGTGTATCACTTCAATCAGAAGTGACCATGGGGAAGAGTTTGAAAATGATCTATTTCAAAAGTTATGTGAAGAAAGTGGTATACTTCACAATATCACAATACCTAGAACACCACAGCAAAATAGTATGGTAGAGAGAAAGAACATATCTCTTTAAGAGATGGCTAGAACTATGTGTAACACCCCGTTTTTCATAAATGTTTTTTAAAGCTAGTTGTTTTATTTTAAAAGTGTTGGCTAAGGGCTAAGTGGGATTTTAGCCTAAAAGTCCCTTTCTGGTACATGAGCACGCCCGTGCTCATCAACCAGTACGCCCGTACTTGAAGTCAGGAGCGTGTTTCTGATTTTAAGTTGAGCACGACCGTGCTCAATAGTGAGCACGCCCGTGCTCAATGCGCTGACCGTGTCTCGGTGACGCTAAGTTGAGAACGACCGTGCTCAATGGTGAGCACGACCGTGCTCAGGTGCAGCCTTTATAAAGTTGGCACAAAAACCGAGGGTGACGTGAAAACCCTACTTTTGTTGGCAGCCATCACCAGTTTCGGCCAGAGCTATCTCATTCCCTATTTCCTCTCCATTCCTTGCTATAGTAGAGTTTTGGAAGCCGTTTGGGAAGCTAGTTTGGCTGTGGTAGTCTAGAGGTAACGTTCCCTTCCTTTGTGTTTTCCTTTTCATAATGGTTTGAATAGGAAACTAATGGATCTGTGTTTCGGTTTGGCTAAGGTTGTGTTGAGTTGAGCAGTTTTGGGAACCCTGACCGATTGCTTTAGGAGCTTACGTTGGAGCGACCTTCAATCCAGGTATGGGGAGAAGGGATTGTATTCATTAAGCAGTGGGGTAGTGTAAGGTAAAGGGGTTCCCCATGACCCCTGAGTCATTATATGAATAATCATGATAATTGTCTGACTGTGGTGGCAATGTGTTTTGATGTTAATTGATGTTTCATGAGTTATGTTCATAATATGCTTTATGTTATATTGTTGTGATTGATATGAGCATGATATTATGATGATAATGTTGGATGTTGGTTGAAGTGATGGTTTGATGTGTTGAGATTATAAGTTCAGATTATATCTGGTAAAAATTAGGTTGAAAATGTGATAGATTAATCGGATAACGATCCTTAAAATCTGGTTAAGAAACTGACTTGAAGTCTGCCCAGAACAGCACTGTCGCGCGATGAACACAACCGTGCTGAACAGGGAGCACGACCGTGCTCCCATTTAAATTCTGGAAAAATGGCCGCGCTGTTCAGCACGGCCGTGCTGAGTGTGAAGCAC
Source organism: Echinosophora koreensis (assembly GCA_035048595.1). Taxonomy (NCBI): domain Eukaryota; kingdom Viridiplantae; phylum Streptophyta; class Magnoliopsida; order Fabales; family Fabaceae; genus Echinosophora; species Echinosophora koreensis. Next base: position 770,939 of record JAPCYP010000025.1, on the reverse strand, counting down.
GACTGTGCTTCACTTAAAAGGGCAGCACGCCCTCACGTGTCCAAGCACGACCGTGCTGGGGTTTAAGCACGACCGTGATGACCCCTCCTGGATAGAATTGCAATTAAAGGACTTAAGGGGTTTTAAACCCCATTCCCCAATGTTGATATGTTAAGATAACTAATCAAAAAGAAATATTAGACAACCTGGTTAATAATTACTTAAGATAATTAAGATAACAAGATGGTAAGTCGGTATCCGTTGGTTTACCGCATGTTGATAAGTTGAAAGTCTTAGGTGCTTATTGACCCAAGCACGTTGAGTTGAACCTTGGTGCTTATTGGCCAAGGGAGCCTTGACCTCATGGTTTGGGTCTAAGGTTACGTTGAATGTTGATGTTGAAGTCTTGGGAGCTTCATGGCCCAAGCAAGGAGGTGGTTGAGATTGTTTGTTGTTGTACCATTGGCATAGAGCATTGGAGTTGTTGATGGGGGAGGTTCGACAAAGGGGAGATCACCCGAGAGTACGGTGATCTGGCCATCCACTGTAGGTCATCCAATGTTTGGTGACCGAGGCCCCCCGTGATGAGGCATCCACGGTTTGATGCGTTGGCTATCCATGGGGTTCACCCAAGGTTTGGTGAACTGCCGGTGTTGGTGCTTTTATGGCCAATACGGATATGTAACTCCAAAGTCGTTCATCGTGAGTTAGTTTGGATCTACATGCATAGTTGGAATAGCGGAGTAGTTGATGCATTGCATAGCATAGCATACTTGGTTGATATAGTATTGTTGAATGTTGATGTATGCCTATGTTGTATGTTTACCTTGCGTACTATTCCCATGCTATATATGTTTACATGAATCTTACTCCCTGTTATTTGTTTGTGTTTGGCCTGATCGGCATTTGCTGAGGATGACGAGCAGCCCGAAGAGGAGTGACTCTGAGGAGCTGCCACTCATTGTAGGGTTGTTCTCAAGTTAGTTTGTTTGTTTTTCAGTTGTATTCCGAGGATGTATTTTTCCGGAACGGTTATACCAGCTCTGAGTTGTGACATCGGGGTTGGGTAGCTGTTATTATGTTTATTTGTTTTAAACTTGATTTATATTTTCTGTGGTTGTGAACTGATTCATGTGGGACTTTTCTACCCATGGACAATTGTTTATTTTTATTCAATAATTGCATGTTTTATTTTTAATTTCCTTTATAATAATTGCCTTATAACATGCTAGGTAGAAGGGTGTCACACTATGCTCAATGACAACTCTGTCCCTAGACACTTCTGGGCTGAGGCTGTTAACACTGCCTGCTACATTCAGAACAAAATATACATTAGACCAATTCTGAATAAGATTCCCTATGAATTGTGGAAAGGACGTAAACCCAACATATCCTACTTTCATCCTTTTGGATGTAAATGCATTATATTAAATACTAGAGATCAACTTGGTAAGTTTGATGCTAAGGTAGATAATGGTATCCTGTTAGGATATTCTGAGTTTTCCAAAGGCTTTAGAGTATATAATTCTAGAACTTTAATAGTTGAGGAATGTATATATGTCAAATTTGATGACAAGCAGGCAAATAAGAAATTATCAGAGCTTGAGGAAGCTTTTGCAGATCTTGATCTCAATAACTTAGGAAATCCAGTAAATATAAAACTAATGATCAAGTGGACGACCCTCGACAACCTGAGTCAGAAACTTCAACTTCTCAACAAGAAAATATTCAGAGATCTTGGTACTTCAAGAACTATCATCCTCAAGATCAAATTATTGAAAATCCCAATGATAGGCTAAGAACCAGATCAACATTCAGAGAGCAAGCTGATTCTGCTTTAGTCTCTGACTTGGAACCTAAGATAGTAGACGAGGCTCTACTAGACGAGGGCTGGATTCTGGCAATGTAAGAAGAACTGAACCAGTTTTAAAGGAGTGAAGTCTGGAATCTTGTGCCTTTGCCAAAGAACAAATCAGTTGTTGGAACCAAATGGGTTTACAGAAAAAAGCTTGATGAAAATGGTAAAGTCGTAAGAAAAAAGCAAGACTTGTTGCTCAAGGTTACTCACAGGAATAAGGTATAGACTACACTGAAACTTTTGCTCATGTTGCTAGACTAGAAGCAATTCGCATGTTATTATCATTTGTTGCACATCATAATATCATGCTATATCAAAAGGATGTAAAGAGTGCATTTTTTAGTGGCTTTATAAATGAGGAAGTATATGTTATGCAGCCTCTGGGTTTTGAAAGTGAAACCCAACCTGGACATGTATATAAGCTAAAGAAGGCTTTATATGGCCTGAAGCAAGCTCCTAGAGCTTGGTATGAAAGGTTAAGTTCATTCTTAATGGACAACGGGTTTAGTAGAGGAAAGGTTGATACAACCTTGATTAGAAAATCCAATAAATCTAGTTTTATAATTGTTCAAATATAGGTTGATGACATATCTTTGGTGCTGCTAATGAATCTCTATGCAAAGAGTTTTCTATGCTAATGCAGAAAGAGTTTGAAATGAGCATGATGGGAGAACTCAAAATTCTTCCTTGACTTCAAGTTAAACAAACAGTGGAAGAGGTGTACATCCATCAAACTAAGTTCACAAAGGAACTTCTAAAGAAATTCAAAATGGATGATTGCAAACCAATGAACACTCCTATGCATCTCACATCCATACTGAACAAAGATAACAAAGATAAAAAGGTAGACCAAAAGGTATATAGAGGTATGATAGGATCTCTTCTATATCTTACTGCGTCTAGACCTGATATTATGTTCAGTGTATGTTTGTGTGCTTGTTTTCAATCTGATTCTAGAGAATCGCCTCTATCAGCAGTTAAGAGAATATTTAGGTATTTGAAAGGTACTACTAATTTGGGTTTGTGCTTTAAGAAAAATGATGATTACAGATTAGTTGGTTTTTGTGACGCTGACTATGCTGGAGATAGAATTGAAAGAAAAAGTATCAGTGGAGGATGTCACTTCATTGGAGCTAACCTAGTCTCATGGTCAATCAAAAGACAAAGTACCATTGCATTATCAACTGCTAAAGCTGAGTATATTTCAGTTGCAAGTTGCTGCTCGTAACTTCTATGGATCAAAATCAATTGGAGGACTACAATGTATTTGTAAGTAGTATTCCACTCATGTGTGATAATATTGCTACAATAAATCTATCTAAGAATCCAATCTTGCATTCTAGAGCTAAGCACATAGAGATTAAACATCATTTTATTAGAGATTATGTGCAAAAAGGTGTGTTTGATATACAATTTGTAGATACTAACCATCAATGGACAGATATCTTTACTAAACCTCTTGCTGAGGACAGATTTATTTTCATCAGAAAGCATCTTAACATGATATGTGTGGATTGATAAGTCATCCAGTGATAGGCGTCTATTGTCTGATGAATGCGCGTCTAATGCTTACCGTGTCTATTGTATGCATGTCTAGTTCTTCCCATGTCCAATGCCTGTTTGCATTCTTATATTTGACCCATCCATACGTTTTAGTTATTATTTGCATTTATTATGACTCAAAGACATATTTAATTGAAATTCTCTCCATTGAGTTAGTTATTTCCATCAATTCCATCACTTGCTTTTTATAGTTTCGAAAAACTTGCGCTGTGTCAGCATTTAATGCATGTCTCTTCACACGTCTATCCTTTTTTTTCTTTTTGAATTATTTTCAAAGAAAAACTCTTCACATTTTGAAAACTTTTTAAGCAAGTCTTTTCCTCTGAAAAACCTTTCACTCTCTCTGATCCTGAAATCCCTTGCAAAAAACTCTCTGTTTCCCCTGCTTCTCAAACCCTAACCTTCAAACCTCAACAATGGCTTCTTCATCTTCTGTTTCAACCTTCGATGTCAACAAGCTAAACATCGGTATTGAATACCATTTCGATTTTGGGATTCTAAAAGAGTACAACGTTGATGTAAGCAAATACATCACGACTGCTGGATGGGAAGGTCTCTTCATTGAGAATATCTCGGTGTACCCAGACCTAATTAGGGCCTTCTGGAGGAATCCCTGTGTGACTAACACTGAAATCTCTGCTGAAGTTTTGGGAACTAGGGTGGTTGTATCTGAAGCAACCATTGATGCTGCTGTTCATTGTGCCCAGGAAGGGCTCGTTATCACAGAGAAATGGGAACAAGAAATGGGAGGACTAGAGGTCATTTATGCATTTCTGATGAGGCCAGACACAGTGAGGAATCACTCTTGGAAGGCTGTGGAGATGAAGGATGAGGTTCGTATCCTTCACCAGACATTGAACATGACTTTCTTGCACAAAGCTGGGTCTAAAGACAATAAATCTGCCTTGCACAAGTTTTGTCTCTGCCACCTGATCACAGAGACCAAAATCAACCTTGCCTCACATACTTTTTGGAAGATTCAAAGAATGTATAGTTAACTGGGAAAAGGCAATTGCAATCCCCTTTTGCCACTTGCTATCAAAAATCTTCAAGGCTCAACAGGTTTATGCTACTCTGGAGGCTAAGACTCCTAAGGAACAAGCTGAAATCCTCAAGGAGAAGGGTATGTCGGCCTTAGTATTTGGCAAGGTGAACTTGACCAACATGAAGCTCAGTACTGTGGCTCAGGTAGAGCTGGCAAAGAAAGAGGAAATGCTAAAAATAAAAGAGGAACATATAGAGCTCAATGAAGCTGAGACCCTTGGCATGAAGAAAAAGACAGTTGGATGACGGGCCAAATCAACTCGTCTAGCTGCTTCAAGGAAGCATGCTGCTGGAGTGGTCATAAGGGAAACAAGGTCTGATGTGCCACAGACTGTTCCAAGACAGAAGAGGACTAGGAAGGTGATCTTGTCCCACAATGAAGATGATGATGAGGACAATGTCCCCATAGGTTCAGTTCTGAAGAAACAGAAGCAAGCTGCTGCTGCTGCTCCAACAAAATCTAGGCAGAAGCCCTCAAGAAAAGCAAAGTCAGTTGTAACTTCTGAGGTAAGCATCCCTGCTAATGATCCTGTGCAATTAGTAGTAGATGCCTTAGTTGAAAGCTTTAATAATACTGTCAACACATCTGCACCATCACAATCACCACCCCACCCTGACACAAAAGTCCAAACACTTCCACCTCAGCCTACAGATGAACCATAACCCTCTCCATAACATGCAGCCTCACCCCAATATTCACCAGTCCATTCACAAATCCAAACATCCCCAATCATACCTCAATTCCAACCAATTATGCCTGTTGATGATCCCTGGTTTAATCAATCAGATGATGTAAGGATTAACCCTGGAGCACCCTTTTCTAAAATCCCCAAAGTTAATTTTCCTCTCACTGACCCTTCAATCTTATTTGTTGGCAAAGTTGAAAGCTTAGCCAAAGTTAAGAGAGCTTGGAGAATCCTCTACCACACTCACCAACCTGAACCTGAATCCACCAGACCTTTCTATCCCCCATATGAATATGAATATGAACCTGAACCCACATACTATCCATGGCATGTACCTATACCCTATGAAGGAGATGGTCCCATTCCATCTGCTCTGTATAATGCCCATGGACCTCTCCTCACTCACCTGCCTCAACAAAAATTCCCACCAAGAAGATCTACCCTAGCCTCACCAAATATCCACCCTTCAAACCCACACAGACGGTGTAGACAGGCATATCATTCCTGTATGGTGGACAATTCCATACAAAGTTGCTTCTTAGTATATTAAATGCCAAAGATCCATAACATATGGGAGAGAAAAGTTCATTTTGGATAGGAACACCAAATCGAAGCAATTTGTGCATCCTAGGGAGTATGGGAGTGCTGCTGATGTGTGTGATCACATCATGTATACACATCTCAAGGCAGAGTTTGAGCTTCCAAGACAGATCAGAGCTGCCAATTTTTTTCCTCTTACTTGGTTGTTTCACACTCTCAGGGACACAAAAGTTGGCATGCAACCTCCCAGAATTTGTCCAAGACTACCAATGATAGATCTTAACAAGGACAAAGATGCTAATAAGCAAAGAAATACAAATAAGATGCCTGTTGATGGTTCTTGTATGCTGAAGCACTGCCCTCATCCTTGGGCTGATAAACACATGATGGAATTCTTGCTGTCAGAACCAGAACGAAAGAGGACTAATCATGATGCAAGAGGCTTCTGGGCTTGCCACTTAAAGATCTGCACCAGAGAAGCATCTTCCTCTAGACTCAGTGAAGATGACAAGAGAACCATTCCAACTGTAAGAGGAAAGTTTGGTTTCTCTCATGTCAGATACTACATTCATGAGGACACTCTTGGTATACCTTTGATCAGTCCAGTCTTTGAGGAAGATCTAATCCACTGGGCCCCATACTTGCCTAACCCCTGCACCCTCTTTACAAGCTTTTGCAGCATCATCTGAGCACATTGAGGAGATAATTGTTGAAGGTACTGATATGAATAGGGAAGCTGTTCAAACTGAGGCTATGAATGAAGAAGTTGCTGAATCAGTTAGCAGACAAGGCACTTCTGGCAAGCATTCTTCACAACCTTTAGCTCTGGCAGTTGTGCATCCTCATGACCAACCTCAACACTCTCAGGCTTTAAGCATTTTACAAGGACAATGGATTATGAATGCTATTGCTGAAAGCTCCAGATCTTCTCTGCCACCAGACATGGATGAAATCATAAGCGCGAAGGTTGAAGGTCAAGTAGAGAAGCAACTGAAGCCTACCAATATTGCTCTACTTCATCAAATGCTTCATTTCCACTCCAACTTCCAACAGACTCAAGGTCAACAAGCTCCACCTCCTACACCTCCTCAAAATCAAAACCAACCTCCTCCTCCTCCTCCACCCTTTAATCCTTAGCCTTTATTTTTTTTTCTCTTTTTAAATAGCAATGATGGTCCACTCCTATTTCCTTTTTGTCTGATGACAAAAAAAGGGGAAGAAAGGACAATAGAGAATTAAATTTTATAAATTCAGTTTTGATCTAAGTGTTTTCTGTATATCTGTTTTTAATTGCTCTTTATCTGATATGATGCATGCTTATGTGCTTTTCTGATTAAACATATGGTCTAATACTATGTTTGCTCTGATACTATGATTTAGTACTCATTGATATGCTTTGTTGCTTATTTTCCTAATGATAAAACTCATTAAGTTCTGTATGCTTTGTCTTAGGGGGAGCCCTGTAGCCCTCTTAGACTTTGCTCACTCAAAAGAACATGGTAAACTTCCGAATCTATAAAATATCACTGGACGAGATATTAAAAGTTAATTATGATAAAAGCAACTAGACGAGTACCTTAGTCTATCTGAAAAACAAAAAGTAAACGAGCCTTTGAAGTTTTATCAGGAAAATAGCAAGTCCAAAGACTTGACTCTAGACGAGAAGTTAACTAGACGCAACATCAGTAGACGACCCTACTTATTTGCTTAATTGAAAATTGCACGTCCACTGGTCACTAAAACTGAAGCCGTCTAGTCAAATTGAATTTATTTTAAATGATTGTATATTTAATTCGAAAAAATGTTTGTCTCTTTCATATGCTTTTATATTGTTTAATACTTTGTTTCTTGGTAAGAGAAACATAACACCATTGAGAATACAAAACTTTGTACTCTGACACCTTTGCTGCTGCAAAGCTGTGATGAACACAAAGAAGGAAAGTCAGATATCAACTTTCGGTGGACTCAGAGATGTGACACTCTACTTCAAGTAATTCTGATAACCAAGAGCAAATTTCGCAGAAAGAATATCAAGCTATCAGTCTCAACGGATCTCAACATTAAATGCTATCTCTAAACAGATTTTCACTCAAGACCGTAGAAGAAAAGCTAAAGATGTCTATATATAGTAGATGACCCCAAGAGAAGAAATAACTTGATGCTGTGAAATTTTCAAAGTGCCAAAATCTTAAACTTTCATATTCTCACACATAGTGAGTTCATAGATCAAAATCTTAAATCTCTTTGTTAGAGTTAGAGCCTGAAGAGGCATAGTAGAGAAAGAATACTTGTAGCCTGAAGAGGTGTTGAATACTTGTAATCTATTTGGAGAATAGTGGAGAAAACCTTCAGGTAGAAGGGACTGGACGTAGCTCTCGATTGGAAGAGAGTGAACCAGGATAAATCACTCATGTGAATCTTCTATCCCTAACTTTTACAGTTTTTTATTTATACTAACTATGGGGATTTGAACTTAAGCTTGTTAACCTTTTTTAAAGTATTTCAAGTGTGTGTTTATATCTGTTTTTCTTGTGAAAAGTTTTTATGAAAAGGCTTTTCCAAAAAACTGTTAATAAACACAATTTGACCCTCCTTCTTGTGTTTGCCTTTGTCAACTTCAGAGAATGGCATCAAGTTGACATTGACGCACAAATCACGTATGGTTATCCCAAAATATTGGGAACCAATTAAACATAACACACTGAAATTTCTCCGATCCTTGAACTTTTGTGGAAGCTCTCTTCTAAATCTTGAAATGCGCTCTTCAGTGTTACCTTCTCATCCTCATCATATTTTTCTTCTTTTTGAAAGCAATTGCTTCATGTATTTAGCATACAAAGGTATTTGTTCAAGGGAATCTGCAAATGTTTATGTTTATGTCTAGGTCTCTCCCCTTTTCTGGTGTAATAGGAAGTGCTTGAGATCCTGCCTTCTTTTCTTTCTCATGTGATGATGGTACCTCAACTACCTTAACAGTAGCATCCTTAATGGCACCCTTTTTCTTCTGCTTTAGTTGGGGCTCAATCACTTTCCCTCTCCTGCTTGTTATGGACATGCATTATCACTTTCCCTTAGGATTAAGGAAGGTGTCACTTGGTAGAGAGCCAGGAGATCTTTCCGAAAGTTGTCTTGCAAGTTGGCCCACTTGAGTCTTCAGGTTTTTGACAGATGTATCTTGATGATTAAGGCTTGCTTTGGTTTCATCCATAAAATAATTAATCTTCGGAAAAAAGATGAAGTCTGCATAGTTAATTTCTCAAGTTCTAACTCCAGTGAAGCCTCCTTATCACCATATGAAGGTTGAGATGATGAACTGCCTTGTTGCCTCTGAGGAGCTTTGTTACCCTGATCCCTGCAAGAGATATTCGGGTATTTCTCCATCTAGGATTATATGCATTGGAGTATAGATTGTTCTACTGCCTCGGAGTATTGTTGACATAGTTAACTTGCTCCTTGTTTTCTGGTGAAGTAAAAGAGGCATCACAATCAATATTACTATTAACTCCTCCACAGAAATAACATCTTGGGGTAACTGCTTTCACTGCATTAACCTTCATGCTCCTAGGATTGTTCATGGGTCCGGGTCAACCCAGCAAACCCGAAAATTCGACCCAGAATCATTCATTTGGTTCGAAATTCATTGTTGTTTTCTACCTCAACTGACCCAAATAAATCCGAACTTGTATGGTTCTGGTAACAATTTTATAAATTTGACACCCAGAACCCGACCACCTGACCTGTCCAAACAAAATTTTTTAAACAACAAAAAATCTAATTGTCTTACTGTTATTGCCTTCTTCTTTTATCTTTGCTTTTCGGTTCTGAACAGATTTCATTATATCACCGTTCAAACAGACTTAAACAGTGTCTTCATCCGCTGACTCGGCCTTCTCCTCCGTGCTCTCTCCTCCACCGCATGCGGCTTGCTCGAGCAGACTTCTGTCATCGTTCTCATATCATCTCCACAGTGTCGTTGTTCTGTCATTTTCTCTTCATTTCTACATCCTCTCTGTCGACCATCTTCTCTCAATCATCGTCTGTCGTCTATGCATCGTTTTTCCATCATCTCTGTCATTTCTCCCCTTGCTAACTCATCGTTCAGCCAGTGTGCGGCCACGATAATCAGATCTAACCTCCTCCCTGTTGAGCATGGTGTTGCTGATACATAACTAGTGGCCCAACGCAGCCACCTCACTAGCACAATGAGCAACTTCATTGCTAGGGTTTTGGTTGGCTGGTTAGTTTTCTCATGTAGTCGGGTTAGGCCATTGCTTTGGGATTCTATAGTTTTTCTTTATTTTGACTAAAGTTTAACAAGCTTAATAAAGTATGTGACTCGATGAACCAACCTAAGCCAACCCAGTTTTGGTCGGGTTGGTTTGCGCTTCAGAAGAAAAATTATATAAACCGACCCGATCCAAACTGTGCTAAATTGATTGGTTTAGGTAACTAGTTTGACCAAATCTGACCCAACCCACCCATGTCCACCCCTAGATGCTCCCCATTTGTTAAACCAAGGTTACTATCTACCATCCCATAGCCTATTTTTGTGCCATAATAGCATCCAAAGTGCCCACCTCTATTACTCATGTCCTTGGTTGTCTATCAAACTGGGTTCTAATACTATTTTCAGCCTTGGACTCCATTATCTCAAAGGCTTCTTCAAGTGTCATTGAATCAAATGAACCCTCACATGCTACATTATGATCACCTTGGTGTTAGGGATTAATCCACCATAGAAAGTTTAAGATAAGAGCCACTTTGGAAGTGAATAGTGGGGACATTTTCTAAGAAGTCCCTTAAACCTTTGCCAAGCATCTGAGAGAGTCTCACCTTCCTGCTTAGTAAAATCGGTGATCTCATTCCTCAATTTAATAGAGGTGGAAGAATTTATTCACAAACTTGCTGCCCAGATACTCCCAAGTTGCTATGCTACCCTGATTCTGAGCTTGGAGCCAGCCTTGGCTTTATCCCTTAAGGAGAAAGGAAAAAAGTCTCAAGCGGATGGCCTCATCACTAACCCTTTTGGATCATCTGTGTATCACATAGTTGGACGAAGGTCTCCAAGTGTTGATTAAGATCCTCAGGTGGTAAATCGGAGAATTGATTCTGTATGATAACATGCACCTAGCTTGTATGTTTCACAATGCTTCGATATACCCATTAGCATTGGACATCAAGTAATCTCTTATCATCCTCCTCTGGTTGTTGTTATTCTCAGTTATGGTGACTTCTGAAATCTCACACATAGTCTCAACTAATGAAAAATTTCCTTCTCTTTGTGTGTCCCTTGCTTCTATCTTTCTTTCTTGGGTTCTTTGTCCATTCCTTCTTGCGGTGCGTTCAACTTTCGGATTGTAAACAAGCTCACTTGGGTTTATTTTACATAGCATAAAAGGAAAAGAAGTGGATGAGAGATAGGACTAAATGCAACAAGCACAAATTAAGGTTTTATGAACATATATTTGACATACTAATTGAACCTCACATTTAGTGTGCTAACCACCATTTGTGCTTAATTGATGGGCCTAAGGTGCATTTTATAACTTTGGGTTTAATTTGGGCCTAAGTGCATTTTTTAGCATTGTTGGCATTTTGACATTGCTTCTGTATTTTGCTCATAACTTGGGTTGTAGATATTGAAAAATTATGATCCTTATATTGCATGAAATCCAAGAGAAATATCTAAAACTTCCATAAGAGCTCAAGAGCTAACTAGGGTGATTGGAGGGCCAATTCAGAGGTGGAAGTCAGAATAGGGGTGTTGTTGCAAAATCCTGAACAAGGAACAATGTCGCAGCAAGATTCAATCAATAGAAATAGCAAAGAAGAGCATTAGTATTGGGTTTCATTGACTTCACTTGAAGTATCTGAAATAGGGTTACCATTAATGAATTTCTTGTCTTGTCTACTGGATTCACTATATTATTCAAAGTCTAATTCCTTAGGTAGGTGAATCTTTATTCCTAATTAAAAACCTTAATTCCTTAGATGAATTCAAAGATGGAAATGCATAAAAATAACAATTTGTTTGGCAGCAGGCATTCAATAACTATTCCTAGCCTAGAAAATAATTAGATTCACACTCTCATAGCTTGCCCATGTATCAAATTTCCATTCTGAAATGGCACAAAACAACATTAGAAGGGGGTTGAATACTGTTTTTACAAATCAGATTTTTCAAGCACAAAACAAAATTCACTGCAGATAAGACGTTTAGAGACAGAAGCCTGTTTTAGCAAACTGAATAAAAAAGGTTTAGCTATGAACACTCCCCAAATAATTAGTAACACAGATAAATAACTTAAGAGAAAAGTAAAGAGTTTAGGGAAGAGAGTACTCAGAGATTTATCCCGGTTCACCCACAACCTTTGGGTTACATCCAGTCCTTGGCTTCACGAAGTTTTAACACTATAACTGATCAAGGTTACAGACGAGTATTATTTGCACACCTAGCCTCTCCAAGCTCAAACACAAGTATTGTTTGCACACCTAGCCTCTTCAAGCTCAACAAGTATTCTTGAAACAAGCCTCTTGAGGCTCAGGGGGTTTGAATGTTTGTTTGAAGCATAGCTTCAATGTTACAATAGCAATTCAACCAAATAACACTTTAGAGAGTGAATATAGAATTAAGATCTGGTGAGTTGCAGACGAGTTTTTCTCTAGATGATTTGTAGTTTGAGAGAAGATGATGAGACTGATCAATGCTATCAGCTTGTAGAGATTTCAGTATGTATACTTTCCTTCGTAAAGGAATGCTTTCAGAGTATGTTGTATATTGTAGCTCTTCTAGTTGTTCATCTCTCTTTCGTGTTCTCTACATTTTCTTCAGGTCAATGACTTCTTCAATTTATACTTCATCATAATAGATATGTTGAGGTATGATCAGAGGTCTTCTACTTTATCCTCTGGATAATAGCCATTCTGACTTGGCAATTAATGTTTGAGAACGTTGGAGGTCCTTTGTTGACCACAGAGCATAGCAAATATGCTTTCTTTGCTTTGGACAACGTTTCTTTCCTTATTTGTGCAACACTTAGAAAAGATCAGATAAAGGTGCTTTTCTCTTTGTCGCATAAGAGACATTTTGCAGCATTGCCCTTTGTCTTTTCTCCTTTTTGTACTCGATTAAAGACAAGGAATAAAGTAATATACTTCCGTGAATATTTTAATTCCTTTCTTTAATGCAAACACTTTCATTCTGATTCCAAGCAATTTCTTCATAAAGCATTTTCTCCTTTTGAACGTTATTTCAGCCACGAGAGATAAAATGTAACTTCATACTTTAATGCTTCACTTCTTCCATTCGGGAGATATGAACTTGATCATCCTTCAGGTTCTTCAAGTAGTTCTGACAATAGTGAAGTTCTTGATTCTGTTAGAAGTCCAGATCTTATGAATAATCAGACGCTTCTTGATGCGAGTCTTTCTGGATGATTTAGTCTGTAAACTTGATCCATCTTCTTTCAATTTTCTTTAGAAGATTGTGTTTGTACTCTTTGTTGCTTCGAAGAGTGTTTGATCAGTGTATAGCTTTAGATGACTTCTTGATCTTTCTTCTTTCACACTGAGAGATGAAAAAGAGAACTTGAGTTAATCATTCTTCATTCTTTGACATAGTCTTCTCGCGAACAACTGAGTGATTAGATGATGCATTATCTTCATCTTTCAATCTTGAAGATGCTAGATGCTTGATTCAGTAACAACTTTGTCTTCTTGCTTCTAGCTGCTTTCTTCATAAACAAGGAGTATGAGATAAGACGTTTGGCCTTAGAGCTTCATAGCTTGAATCTCTCCTCAAACGCATTACTCTTCATCATGTATTCAGCATCCAAAGATCATATGCATATACTATGCTTTGATCTTTTAGTTGAGTTGATCTGCTAAGATTATTTTCTCTTTCTGCAGATCTCAAGTAGATGATTAGAAATACTCAGATAGTTCAATTAAAATCATTTGCTTAATGTTTGGGTTCATCAAAATATACAAGGGCTAAGTGGAGTGTGAGTCAGTCGCATGACAGAGTCAGACGCTTTGTGACTTAACACATTCAACATGCAAGCCAAAGCTTTTCCTAAGGCTGATCAAGTCTTAGCAAACATTAAGAGAAGAAGGGATGAACATAAAATAAAAAAATTAATTAACACTAATAAAACATGTCAAATATAAGCAAGATTCATCAAGATTCACCCAACCCCAACAACGAAAGCAAAAACTACAACAAGGGAAATAAACTCCATGAATATTCAAAGAAATGAGGATATTCTATTCTTTGCATCTTATTCTAGCCAAAAACTCTACAAATTGATGTTTAGAAGGTACTGAGACTCTAAAACAACCTAAAGATCCAAAGTACGATGCTCTAGGTCATCAAAAGAGGTTCCCTGATGTGAAAACAGACTAAATTGTGAATGGGCCTACGACAGGTGCCACCTCGGCGACCAACGATGGGAGGTCAAAGGAGAACTTGGAAAAATTGGGGACTGACCACAAGCTGATGGCCTGGAGGCAGCAAATACTTCTTCATTTCTCCGCTGCTGTGAACTCTTGATGTCTGATAGTAGTGCTAGCTCTTCTGTTGGTTATATTCTTCATGGTTGTCGAGTCCCAATCTTCTTTAATCAAAGCAAACAATATATTATGAATGAGATCCCAAAAACACTAGGAATTATAACCATACTCAAGCAGATTTATCAGTTTAAGCAAAGCATGCTACCATCATCTATTCTGAGTTAATTGAGGTAAAACAATGTTAAAAACTGGGTATAATTAAATGGTTAAATCCTCATTAAAAAAAGCATTAAAAAATAGATAATTTGCAGGATTATCATATTTATTTTTATATAGTTTTGATATGTGACAAAAAAATATTAAAGTTAACCTTGTATGAAAATTTTGGATATTGTGCAAATAGGTTCTTAAGTAATCAAATGAAAATTGGGTTATAAGAAACTTGTTCGTATGTTACACGGGAACATCAAGACAAAGCTTAAAGAAGAAATTAGTTTTAAAGTCTTAGATATGTATATGGAAAATGTTCACTATTGTTAATCCATGTATAAGAGAAGTAAGAAGCAGTGTTAAAATGGAAAACCGAGTATACATTGATGTATCCAAGAACTATATCGATGTTCACTGTTCAAAGTGAAATTCATACTCTCCGACTTAGCTTATATATCAATGTAATGAACTTAAATCGATGTACTGTCATAAATCATGAAACACTCTCTTTGAGATTAAATATACATCGATGCAAAGTATCTATACAACGATGTAAACATGCTGAAAGTGTTGATTATTTGTTTAAAAGATCGATGAACAAGAACGTGAATCGATGTACAAGACTTTATAACTTAAAAACTGACTTCCCTAAGTTTAGGAAATTTGTTATAACCAATCCTAACGTTCTTTTTTATTTAACACATTATATGTAAGGATTGGTTGGTAATATTCTCACATAAAAATCATATCACAAACTTCACATCAAAGAGTTTTGATTCATTGAGCTATCTTGAAAGAGAGAGTTTTCTCATAGAGCTGCTAGTTGCAACTCCAACTTTAAGTGTTTTATTGCAAATTTCATCAATTCTTTCTGAGAAAGAGTGAGGTAACTCTTTGTTATTCCTAGTGTGAGGTATCCTTTGAATACTAGAGATTGTATTGAGGCTTATTTATAAGGGTGAGACATCCTATCAGTGAAAAGTGCTCTTTCATGCAAAGGTTTTCAAGCACCTGGTCGAAGCTAGAGTTTTAGTGGACAAATCTCACAATGGCGTGATGAATAGATATAGGTCACTTGTGGTTTGATGGATGAACCAGGATAACCTGGTTTGTGTGTTCTTCTCTCTCTTAAAGCTCTTTAATTTTTGTGATTGTGCATTTATAACTAGTTTGTTGAATTTGTTATGTGATATTTGTAATTGTTACACTTACATAATTCATTTTCAGTCTTCATAAAGATTATTGTTTAAATTGTTTTTCCTAATAGTTTTCAAAAAAGTTTTTGAAAACTCAATCCACTTCCCTCTTGAGTTTGAAACCACAACCAACAATAGCTGGTAAGGGAGAGGTAGACATGACGTCGTTTAGGGTTGGTAATACTTCTATTTGGTCTCTTACTTTTGATTTCATTTTCAATTTGATAAAAAAACCATAAACCTTTTCTACACCGCAACCCTGCCACAATATGCTTCTATATAGCCACAACACACCACAACCTTCATCCCTGACCCTACCATATCGATTTTTGCACAAAGTGCCAAAACACTTTAAACTCCAATAGCTATAACCGACATCCTAAGCCACACCAATGCAAAAGAGTCACCACTTATTCCCTTAATGTATCTTCCCCATCCATGGCATCAAAATGTCAAACACCATATTCATTTTTTTTTCTATTTCTAAACCATCAAATCACCCATCTCATCCTTAACAATTAAACCTAACAATAACCCTAAATCAAACAACTTCCCCATGCAACTCGACATCACTAAAATCGTATGCTTTATCTTCTCAAGCAGAAATATAAATCGTTAAACATAGGCATTCAATAGAATCACCTTCATGTACATTACAACTCCTTAAGATATTTGAGTCATGACCCCTCACTTGAGCAATTATTCATATAGATCTCTCACCCGAAATTTCAAACCCTGATGAAAAGGAAGAAAAGAATTTGCAGGAGGATGACATAACCAAAAACTGTACTATTTTTCATTAGTTCATGGAAAGAAAATGTAATAAATATGGAGGAAAAAAGTGGGTTTTGGTGTCTTAACTATTTTTTTGTCCTCTTATTGGCCATGTCAGTGCCAAATCATCATGTTAGTACTATGTTCTAACTTTCATTAGTTGGTCGGGAAACATAAATGCAATGGGAGAGCAAAGGGTCTCCATGGTAATGGACATCTCCATCTTTTACCATTTCTCATTAGAAATGAAGAAGATCTTTTCTCATAGAAAATCATATTGATTGATGATTTTCCACATAAGGAAAAAAAAGTTACATGACCAAATTACAAAAAAAAAAGTACTTAATTTAGGAGATCAAAATACCTTTTTACCTATAGAATTGAATTATGAAGAAATATCATGGTTCATGTTAGTGGGCTCATTACGACATGAAATGTATCATTCAGTTCTACAAATTTTTAGTGTATATAGTATTACACTCATAGCGTTTTGAGAGGAATTAGTTCTATGCAAACATTTAGAACACTTCAAAAGTTTGACTTGAAAGTTACAAAATTTATTCCTGTACTTGATTTTTTACATCCTTATTCCTCGCCTCCCTATATTGAAAAAATAAAAATAAAAAAATAAATAAAGAGGGAGGGAATTTGTTTTTTCATTTTTCTCATAAAAAAAGTGTAAAAGAAAAAGATAAAAACTAAAGTATAGAAATAACATTGTCAACAAATAGGTGATGGTTAGCATGAAGTAACATATTAGGTACTACATGTCTACATCCATGTACCACCAAATAGCCATGTTAAAACCCAACTCTACCATCATCATCAACACATTCTCCCTAACCTTCACCACCACCCATTGACCTCCCCAACCAACACGCATGCACCCCACCAGATCTGGGCACCTCCTAAACCATGCCTCCTTCGCCACCATTCTCCACCCTTTTCTTTTTTGACATCAGAGAGGGGAACACACAAGAAATACCTTTCACCACTGCCCCATCAGATTCAGCCACTTCACGACCACCCCCGCCAGATCTGGCCATCGCACGACTCTGCCTCCTCCGTCGCCCCTCTTCAACAAGGTGGAACGGGTCGGGTCTTGCCCAAAAGCAACCACATGTTTCCTATTCTATGAGTTAAGTCTAAGAAGATAAAACACTTTTTCCTACCTTCTCTTTGTCGCTGGAGGATGTGATTATTGAGGTTCCTCAAAGGACAAGCAAGGGTTCGGTTTGCGACTTGTCGTCGACTCAGTCTTCATCGTTTTCGATGAATCGAATGGTAACACCTCGGTCGACTCAGTCGCCATCAACTTAGTCTTCATCTTCGTTCATTTTCAGTATTCATAAGGGGTGATTGTGGATTCGCCCTCCATATTCATAACTTTTGTTCAGGTGTTACCATCTGGTCGGAGAAGACAACCTGGACACGGTGGCTCTGGTGGTGGTCGTCGATTCACTGGAATCTAGGTACAATGGGCGGACGGCTAGGTGGGAGGGATGAAGGGTAAAAGGATCATATCCATTTGTTTTTGTTAAATATTTTATGACCAAACAAATCTAGACCATCGATTAAACTAACCATAAATCCTACGACTTAAAGTTGTGCTTCATCTGTATATCATATGAAAAAGTGCTTTATGCTAGTCATCACTTAACAAATAAAATAAAAACTTGTCTACCTGTTGAAAACTTACTTCATATAAATTATGTTACGGGTGTGCACGTCCGCAACTATGCGTGAGATCCACACAGATGATGATACTCGGAATATGGACGTTTATTTCCATACTTGAGTTCTAAATTAAATGGAGAAATTAGTACTAAACTATAAAACGTTAATTTTAACTGAGATTAGCTAGACGCAGTGGTTGACGTGGTGGATACAAATTTTTTTTTTGGTAGATGAAGGTAAAAAACAAAAAATTTATAGCCTAGCAAAGGCTAGAGACATAGAATCAGTAAGCAACAACTGAGAGACATCAGCGGGTGGGCTATCCAAAAGAAGACAAACATGAGAATTCTTGGCACCCATCTTGGTGAGAAAATCAGTGACTTGATTGGCTTCACGAAGAGTATGTCTGATCTCCACTTGCCAATCAAACTCTAGCAACCTCCTAATATCCATAATAATCCCAGCATAGGAATGAAGTCTCAGATCTGCTATCTCAATAAGCTCAACAGCTTCCAAGGAATTAGATTCACATATGATTTTCCTCTCTCCAAACTTCTACCCCAGTTGAAGACCATGCTTGACTGCCTATAATTCAACAAGGAGATTAGTTCCAAAGCCTCCCATAAAACCAGACTTTCATTGCCCAAGGTGATCACAAAAAAACACCACCAAAGTCGGCACTCCCGTGGTTGCCAAAACTACTTCCATCCACATTAATCTTGGTCTGGCCAAAGATGGAGCTAAGCCAACTAACCCACCTCACTTCTTTAATCACATCAGGTTTATCCAGAAGAAACACAGTTCTGCAAGTCTTCTCCAAAGCACGAACTCTATCGTATACCCCCATGCTCTGAATTTTATTGCCACTTAAGACTTTCTCATTTCTAGCACTCCAAATCCACCATAATATGCAGGGAAACCGTACGGAATGAGAGCTAGAACCACTACGGGGCAAAGATGGGAAAGCAGCCTAGAACTCATATCGTTGCTCCTGAAATCCATATTATCACCAAAGCCAAAATAATTCCAGAATTGTAGAGGTTGCACACAGTCACGAAAACAGTGAAGGGCACTCTCATCCATGGCCATACACTTATTACAATTTGCGTTTCACGCTAAGTGTCTATGATGGCGAAGAGAATTAGTAGGAACCGCATTGTGCATCAAGAGCCAAATCAACATCTTTATCTTCTCTGGCATATTAAATTTCCAAATCTATTTCCATCTCCCTTCCTATCTCTACTGAATCTCACACAAGGAAAGCCATTTATAACCAGAGGAAGTTATATAAACCCCACTATTTCACCACCCCAGGTAATCTGATCCTGAAACCCTCCAAACTGAGAATATGGAGTAGCTCGAATCTCCTGAATAATGTTGCTAGGGACGAGGCCCTCTAATATGCCAGTATTCGATTCCTAATTATAAATCAAATGTTGCACTATAAGATGAGCTATGGTAGGGAGGACAACGCCAATACAATAGTGAAAAAGATAGGCCCAAGATCGAGCCACCTGTCATACCAAAGGGAAATGGCAACACCATCCCCAACCCACCAACGCCAGCCATTCCACAAAAAATCAGAGGCCTTGCAGATAGAACGCCAACCATAAGAGGCATCAACCGGACAATCATGCTGCAAGATGTTACCTTGGTCCCCAAGATATTTCTGAGTTATAAGTTTCACCCAAAACTTCTCCTTGTTCTATAATAAATCCCAGGTAAGCTTTCTGATAAACTGTCGTTTTGTATACTTTATTGTTAGGAAATTAGGTGTAATTTATTGTTTATTTGGAAATTATTGTGGATACTCACCTGATTCCCTATGTATGTTGTAGGATACATCAACATGGTAGCGGATCATTAAAACTTGGAGCAAAATGGATAAATCTGGAAGGTTTTTGAAGAAAAATGCTGAGTTCCGAAGATTTCAGAGGAACATGGTCGTGCTCAACATTAAGCACGATTGTGCTCATTAGAAGAGCCCATGCTGATCAACACGTCCTTGCTTGCTTGCAACTGTCGACGTCGTTTTTAAGCACGGCCGTGCTCATCAATAAGCACGGCTGTGCTCATCAGCAAGGCCATGCTGACTTTCTCATTTTTAGCACGGTTTGATGCCATTTTTGCCAAGAAAGATCGTACTCAACATTAAGCACGGCCGTGCTCATGTATCAGAGGCCCAATCACTTAGGTTTTCTGAGTTGTCTATTAAAGGAAGTGGTTGGGGCAGAGATTAAAAAAAGCTGGTGATGTAGAGAGAAACAGAGTCGTCAAGCGAAAGATTGTCTCCCTGTTTATTCGAAGGCTGTTTTGCATCAAAAGAGTGTTAGGGTTTTAGTTTCCTAATTCTCTTTTATGGATTGTTACATGTTTGTGATTTGTATAGTGATTTTTACGACTATGCTTATCTAAACTTATTCCTAGGGTAGTGGTGGATCTTATGTTTTGATACCTTTGATGTTTTCCCAATTTTAATATGATTTAGTGTTTCGTTTAATTGATTGGTTTAATCCTTGCGTTTGAATTTCTAAAAGGTTTGATCGTCCTTTATCAAGTTAATTAATTGACTGGCGACCGTACCACAATTAGTTGACGGAACTCTAGGATTAACCGGATTTGGGGTTGCGTGGACCAAACACAATCCCTTGTTTTCAATCAGTTATTGATTTAACAAACTTGCCAATTCTTTGTGCTTCTTTTGGCTGTTTACCTTGCATGACTATTGGGGTAACTGATTAGAAGAAAGAATATTAATATTGCATGACCATTGAGTATTAATAGTTTTAGAGCGAGTGATTGGCAATCAATAAGGAATACATATTATTGAGAAATTGGGTAATATCATAGGTATTAACATAAGTGAAACCTTGCACCCTAGGCTTTCCATAATTGAACCTTTGCCCGCTATTCTTTGCTTTTCTTGGTTTACACCATCTTCTTGTTTTCAATTACTTGTTTACAAACTGATCGATTATCTGGACAATATAAGGACTTAATTAATATAGTAATTGTCACCAATTCCTATGGATTCGATACTTGGAGTCCTAGATACTCCTATATTACTTTTGCGATAGGGTGCACTTGCCCTTAAGTGCAGTTTTAGCGCAACAAGTTTTTGGCATCGTTGCCGGGGATTGTTTTTGACAATATTAGAGAGATTGATTCCTAGTTAATTTAGACTTTTTTTATTTTATTTTTATTTTCTTTATTTGTTTATGTGCAATTGATCATTGGTGAGAGGGGAACTCTTGAAGATTATCTCATACCCACTACGGAGCCGGTAGGCAATCGTTGGATTGAATATGAGAGCCAGTCCAACTGGGGCCAATATGATTCTTATTGGGATAATGTCTACGAGCTACCTTACTTGCAAAATCAGTGGCCAGAACCAGAGAAGCAAGAGCCAGACCTAGAGGAGACCTTGGCTAAATTCATGGAGTGGACTGATAACCGATTCAAAGCTTTCGAGACTCAAATCTCCACCCTTTTTACATTGATATCTCAGCAAGTCCAAGAATCACTCCCCACTCAAGCTAAGTCAAATCTAGAGGTAAAGGCTCAAGTTATCACTTTTAGGAGTGATAAAGAGTTTAATGAAGAGCTCAAGCACGACGCACAAGTTTCCACAGAGAGGGATGAAGCTCTCACTGATGGGAGCATTTATGAGGAAAATATGAAAACCTTGTGATTCTAGACATTAAGAAAAAGGAGGAAGTCCCAATTATTTTAGGGCAGACTCTCTTAGCCATTGGTGATGCTGTAATTGAGGTTCACAAGGAAAATGTAACTTTAAGATGTGGTAAGGAAGAGGACATTTTAAAGGTTTTAAATTCTAACAAATACCCTTCTCCTTTTATTTCTTCCTATTTTATTATTGATGTGGTTGTTTCTAACAATTTTGGTGATCCAAGGATACAAGATCCTATGAAAAAAATTCTTACTTTTCAGGATCCAAATATATTGGTGGGTGGCGAGGAAGCAAAAATGTCATCATCTTTTGAAGCCCATCCACCACATGGGAAACGGAAAAAACCAATTGAACCACATGGTTAGAAAATTGAGAAGGGGCAATGCCTTAAAGGAAAAATTTGCACTTGGAGAGCCCCCTGATTGATCACTATTGAGGTACCATCAGGCTCAAGACGTTAAACAAGCACTTCACAGGAGGCAACCTGTGGTGTTTTCCATTTAGTTTTTATTTTATTTTGGTTTATTTTGTTTTTCTTTTTTTTTTTTCCCCTTTTAGCAAAGGAGCTCAAACTGCAAGCTGTCTCAGGGAAGTTCTCTTTAATCTCTTTCCCAGTTACTTTTATGCTTTAATTGTAGCATTGTGAACAATGCTTGGTTTTAAGTGTGGGGAGGGGAAATTCAATCTTTCTCTATTAGGTGCACATGTTTTCACTTAACTTATCTGTCACATGCACTTAGCTGATTGACTGAGATGATTGTATTGTGTTTTGAGTGATGATTCTATACCATTCTTTTTGTAGAAATTAGAGATCTATATCACTAGGGGACCCAATTTAAAATTCTTGCTTTGACAGACATATGACCAAAAATTGAATTGGAATTATTGTTTGAAAGCTTAAAATTATCATGAGGTTCCTTGTTTGATTGCTTTTCATTGAATTGAGCTACTAAATGTGAGACTTGAACCATTATAGGGGTATTTGCTAAACCATGAATATTCACCCCTCTCTTTGTTTGTATGATGTTCCCCAAGTTTGTGTATTCTAGAACTTGTTTTGTGACCATTTCAAGGCGAATTTGATTTGCGTGCATGTTGAATATGATTGAGGCAATTGTAGGTATTTTTCTGGCCTTCAGATGTATTGTTTTACCATGTTCATTAGTTGCCCATTTTGAGACTTAGAAAAAAATTATTTTCCTTGGTATCCAAGTATAAATTTAAAAATTGTTTGGCGGTAACCTCTTGGAAACATAAATGGAGCAATTAGATTTGGAATGCATTAATGAGATATTGCTTATGTATGGGCGGCAAAAATTATTGTTAGGAATTTCTCTCTCTTTGATGTGAAAATAAAAATTAATTTTTTTTTAAACAAAGGCATGCAAAAGCATCACAATAGAACTAGCCATCCCAACTAGGTTGGCACCACTAGCTCTACCAATCATATGCAGCACACCCAAATATCATTAAAAAAAAGAAAAAAGAATACAAAGAAAACCATGAGGGGGCATGAACCTAACCCATGGGAGAATTAAGAGAACCTATAATTAGGAAGACTTATCCTGTTATGGAAAAAGTCCTCCTTAATAAAAGTGGGGATGGAATTCCACCAAATAAAACCATTAGCCAAAATGCCAAATGATGCCAACTTATCCGCACAAGTGTTGGCCTCTCTATAAACATGAGAAACAATGAATTGCATTTGCTTAGTAAATCTACAGCAGTTATCCCATCTATTTCTAAGCTTCCAAGGCATTATTGAGTGGTTTTGAAACGCAGAGACCACAAGCTTGGAATCACTTTCTAACCAAAGGTGATGCCAACCTTTTTTATAAGCAATCTCAATGGCTAGCATGGCTCCAATAAGCTCAGCTTGCAAAGAAGTTTTTGTGACCAAGATTGGCTGCAAAGCAGCCTAATATAGCAGCACTTTTGTCTCTAAAAAGCCCTCTTCAAGCAGCTTGACCCGTAACACCCCTAGAAGCCCCATCAGTGTTGCACTTGATGGTGTTATAGGAAGGAGGCTGCCAAATGACTTGCTTGATGCAAGGTGCACGACCAGGATGAGCAGACACATTGAATTTTCTCAGCAACTTGTTTTCAATTGTGGTTGAAAAAGAGTAGCCAGAGCTGAAATTTCCTGAGAATGTGATACTGGAAGCAATCATGCTGATGGCTGTTTGAACTGGAATAAGCTTGTCATCAAACCTTACCTTGTTTCTGCAATGCCATATGTACCAAAATATGTAGATGATTCCTGAAGCTATAACATCTTGCACTTGCCTGCTCCAATCCGAGCTGCAAAGAGAAAGAATTGATTGAAAGCTAGAGCAGTCAACTGAAGAATCAATCAAACTAGCAAACCAGTTCCAAATTTGAATGGCAAAACTACATTCCAAGAAAAGATGACTTGTGGTTTCTGCAGCTCTATAACAGAGATTACAAATAGAGACCACTGTGCAACCACTATTCCAAACATTCTCATTAGTTGGCATTCTGTTGTGCAATATTCTCCACAAAACAAAAGACTTAGAGGGGGGGAATGCAACTCTTCCAGAAGACTTTTGACCAAGTGACAGCCTGACCAAGAGGATTATTGAAATGAAAAGCTTCTTTGAGAGTGAGAAGACCTGAATCCGAACATGACCAAACCAAGTAATCATTTCTGTCTTGGTTTGGAATAGAGACATCCTGAATTTCAGCTTTAAGAGCAGGATAATGATTGAGCAAAGATGAAGGGATGCACCAGTTGCCATTCTGTATGAAATCACAAACTCTGGCTTCTAGAGATGAATGCAATGTGCTCAACATCTCCACAATAGGCCTAGACAGCCATAAATCTGTCCAAAACCGAATAGTAAGGCCATTGCCCACCTGCCAAGCTGAGTTCTCCTTGATTGAATCAAAACAGGATCTTATGCCTGAACAAATAGAAGAAGTTATGTGATACCTGACCATGGAATTGCTTCTGAAGGTTCTGGCTTTAAGCAGATTTTACCAATCACTGTTTGCAGCATAAAATTCCCAACCAAGCTTCAACAGACCTGCTGCATTAATAGCTTTGATAGACCTTAATCCTAATCCCCCTATTGAAATAGGTTTGCAAACCTTGCTCCAAGACACAGTGACCAATTTCCTTTGATTTATATCACTTGACCACACAAAGTTCCTAATCCATTTATTCAATATATTAAGAAGGCTTGCAGGCCAAGCATATATTTGAAAGCTGTAAGCCAACATACTAGAGATGATAGATTTGACAAGCTCAACCCTTCCCATTAATGAGAGGAGAGTACCTTTCCAAGAAGCAAGTTTAGCTTTAATTCTGTCTGCAATAGGCATTAGGTGCAACTTCCTTGGCTTGCCTCTAAAAAGAGGCACCCCCAAATAAGTAAAAGGCAAACAACCTTTAGAAAAACCAAGCAGAGAGCAAATACTGGCTAATCTAGAAGCAGAGACAAAGCCTGCATAAAATTTGGACTTCTCAACACTTATCACCTGACCTGAAGCTTGCTCATACTTCCTGAAAAGTGTTAGCAGGCTTTGAAGACTTGTTTTTGAAGCTCTACAAAAAATCATTATGTCATCTGCATATAACACATGACTAGGCATTCTAGCCCCTCTTGGACCACTCATCAGCTGCAGATTACCATCTTCTACAGGCTTATTGATGCCTCTGCTCAAGACCTCTTCTGCTAGGCAAAAAAGAAGAGGAGACAAAGGATCTCCTTGCCTGACCCCTCTACTGCAAGAAAAGAAACCAACAGCCTTGCCATTTACTGAAATTGAAAGCTTTGCAGAATGAAGTATAGTAGTAATCCAATCACAAAACTTTCTGTCAAATCCAAAAGAATGCAGAACCTTTAGTAAGAAACCCCAGTCAACAGTATCAAAGGCCTTCTTGATATCAATTTTCATTGCTAGTTGACCTAAATGAAAATAAAAATTGAAAAGAAAGAAAGATGAAAATAAGTGTGAATTGAATTGAAAAAAAATATATAGAAAAGAAAGAAAGAAGAAGAAAAAGGAAAAATAATGTAAAATGCAAAATTCTTTAGAAGGGATAAATGGTGTTATTCAGTGATTCATATATAACGCTCCATTTATGCTTTAAGGGTTATTTTGCTTAATACTTGATTTCCTTTAGTCATTTGCATATCCCTTTTCTTTCTTTTTCCTATCTGATATCATTCCCATGGCGACGTTACAACTCATGAAAGACCTCTTGATTCTAGATGCATGTAAACTTTTAGTAGAGATTTGGTCTGTAAACAAGCATATGGTAATGTGCTTTCTTTTGGGAACTTGAGTGATAATTATCTTTACCCTTATATACTTGGGAGTTGGGAGAAGAGTGACTCCTTATTCATTGAAAAGTTTGATTTCAGGAAACCTAATCCTCTAATTGGGCAATCTCTTGATTTTTCCATATAAAAATTTGAAGTTAAATTATCTGTCATTGCTTGTTGAAGATTTAGGGTCACTTGATGTTTGGTTCTTTGATTTTCTCAGTTTTCTTTTAAGCCAGGATTATTGCTTGAGGACAAGCAATCCATAAGTGTAGGGAGGTTGATAAACTGTCGTTTGTATACTTTATTGTTGGGAAATTGGGTGTAATTTATTGTTTATTTGGAAATTATTGTGGATACTCACCCGATTTCCTGTGTATATTGTAGGATACTTCAACATGGCAGTGGATCATTAAAACTTGGAGCAAAATGGATAAATCTGGAAGGTTTTTGAAGAAAAAGGCTGAGTTCTGAAGATTTCAGAGGAGCACGAACGTTCTCAACATTAAGCACGACCGTGCTCATTAGAAGAGCCCTTGCTAATCAGCACGCCCTTGCTTGCTTGCTAGTGTTGACGTCGTTTTTAAGCATGGTCGTGCTCATCAATAAGCACGGCCGTGCTCATTAGTAAGGCCATGCTGACTTTCTCATTTTAGCACGGTTTGACGCCGTTTTTGCCAAGAACTGTTAAGTCTCTAAAATATCTGTGTGCATTTCCCTAAGTTTTGATGAAAACTAAACATTGGGTAATGATTTAATTAACCTATTTTGTGGTTGCTAACCTATCTACTTAGTGTACAGATCAGAAGATTACAAAACTCACCTGTCTGTCTACCTAAGTCTCACCTGTCCGTATAAGCCAAGAAGTCAACCTGTCTGCTGACTAGGATTGTTGACTATGTGCAAACTGGTTTTACAACCTGTCTCTACTCTTCAACTTGTCTAAGGTTCTTCGTTAAAGAACTCGAAGTACAGGAAGCTTTTGCAAGCTGTCCCCTCATGAAGAATACTCTGAGAACTCTCTCACGCTTATCAAGAAACTCAGAAGTGCTCTCTCTCAAGCAAACTAGGAAGTCAGAGATAAACTTCCAGTTAAAGAACATTTCCAACATGCTTTATTCCCTAGTACTTTTAGTCATTACACAGAAAGGGAAATGTACTCTGCAAAAGTACAAAAGCACTCTGCACAACTCTGAGTTGGCGTCTACACGATGCATAAAGCTATTATCCCTCATGTTAGAGTACAACCAACGTCTTCATTGCATTAATGGCTGCCCAGAACGACTATATTGCATTTAATGAAGCTCTGCTTGAAGCCATAGTTGCAAGGAATGTCTCTAACGGATATTAAATGTTTGAAGGCTATAAATACAGAAGTCATTGAAGATGAACAGAATCAGAGTTTTACAAAGCATTAAAGAGCCATTACTCTGTTCATTTATTCATTCTGTATTCTTCAATCATTTGAAGTTATTACACAGACTTTCCTAAAGCTTTAAATTTAAACCACTCTCTGAGTGTTAGTGAAAGGTCTGTAAGTGTATTTATTACAAACCAAACTCTCAAACAAATCTGAGTGAGCCTGAAGAGGCTAGGTGTGCAAAGAATACTTGTGTTAGAGCCTGAAGAGGCTAGGTGTGCAAACAATACTTGGAGTCTGTAACCTGATCAATTATAGTGGATAAATCTTGGTGCTGCCAAGGACTGGACGTAGCTTTTTGTGTTAAAGAGTGAACCAGGATAAATCTCTGTGTTAATCTCTCTTCCCTTAATCTCTTTAGTTACTTTGATTATATATATCATCTGCTTTCTAACAAAGGGGTTAAAACTGTTTCTGTCAAGTCTATTTTCTTATCTCTACGTGTGTTGTTTTTCTGAGAAAACTACAACAGACAGGTGACCTGTCTGTGTATCTTCTTACACCCGTCTGTGCTTGGCTTCTGCATGCAAAAAGTTTTTAACTTTATTTTAAATTCTAATAAACACAATTCAACCCCCCTTCTCGTGTTTATAGTTGTCTATTTCAGTTGGTATCAGAGCTCAGCCTCTGGGTTGAGCATCTAACAGTGTTGAGGTAAAAGATCCTGAAGAATAGACATGACTGCTGGAGCTAGTGGAAGTAACCAGACTGAAGGAGCCTCCTTAACCAGACCTCCATTCTTCAATGGAGAAAACTACAACTATTGGAAAGATAGATTTCAATGGTTCATTCTATCTACAAACTCTGATCTCTGGGATGTCATCACAGATGGTCCTTTCATCCCTAAAAATGATGACAACACTGACAAGCCAAAAGCTCAGTGGACCCCTGCAGAAAAGGCAAAATGGGAGCTGAATCACAAAGCCAGATACAACATTATTTGTGCGCTCAGTCCTGATGAGTTTGAGAAGGTCTGTGCCTGTGACTCTGCCAAAGAAATATGGGACACCTTAGCTGTCACACATGAATGAACCGCCAAGGTCAAAGAATCAAAAATTGCCATACTTGTCAGAAAGTATGAACTATTTCTCATGGAAGAAGGAGAATCTGTTGCTCAAATGATTGGGAGATTTCAAACTATCATCAATGGTCTAAAGTATCTTGGCAAAGTTTACTCCAATGCTGAGAAGGTTGGAAAGATACTTAGGAGCCTACCTAAGCAGTGGAGACCTCTGGTAACTGCTATCTCTCAAGCCAAAGATCTTACCACCTTGACTATGGATGAACTCCTTGGAACACTTACTGTTCATGAGCAAGAACTTGGAGATGAAGTCTCAACAAAGAAGGGCAAGTCAATTGCTCTGAAGGCTGATCAAAAGTCTTCCAAAGCCTCTAAAGCTTTAAAGGCAGACGAGTCATCCAGTGATGCTGACCTGTCTGAATCTGAGGATTCTGAAAGTGATGAAGAACTATCTCTCCTAACCAGAAAGATAAAGCTTCTCCTACAGAAAAAGAAGTTCAGAAAGGATAAGCCATTCAGAAGATTCAACAAGGACAAGAATTTCAAGGACTCCACTTCAACAGACAAAAACTCAATTGTCTGCTATGAGTGCAAGAAACTAGGACACATCAAAGCAGAATGTCCTCAACTCAAGAAAGCCCCATTTAAGAAGTTCTTCAAAAAGAAGAAGAAAGGAATGATGGCCACTTGGGAAGATCTAGAGTCAACATCTACTGATGAGGAGACAGAGGAAGAAGCAAATCTCTGTCTAATGGCTAACACTGACTCTGATTCAGATAATGAGGTAAATTCTGATTATGAGGAATTACTTGATGCCTATGAAGAATTGTTGGAGGAATCCAACTGTTTGTCTAAGGCTTTCAAATCTCTCAAGAGAGATCATGTTAAGCTCCTCAGTGAGCATAAACAGAAATCTCTAGAGTGTGAGAAATTTGCCAAAGAACAGTGAGCTGAAGACTGAAAAGTCTAATGAAGCTAAGATCTCTAGTGATACATCACAGTCTGAAGAAGTTGAAAAACTTCAACAGAAAGTGGAAGAGCTCACTTCTGATCTTGCCAAATTTGTTAATGGTAGAGATAATCTGACAAAGCTGCTTGGCTGTCAGAGGCACTCCCTTAACAAAGAAGGTATAGGATATGTCCATCAGATACATCATAAAGTATCAACTAAGCACTCTAAAGTGTCTGCTACATCTACTTCTATTAAATCCATACCTGTCTGTAATTTCTGTGGAAAGACTGGACATGTTATGTCTAAGTGTCTCCATAAGAAAAGAAGGAAGTCTTCACAGACTCCTAGAACTAACAGAAAAGGACCCAGAAAACTATGGGTACCTAAAGATCAAATAATCTCTGTTGCAGATGTCCTCAACAGCACAAAGAAAACACCACTGCTGGTACCTGGACAGTGGCTGCTCGCGACACATGACAGGAGAAAGGTCTATGTTCCTAGACCTCCAACTTAAGAAAGGAGGACATGTGGCATTTGGTGGAAATCAGAAAGGGAAGGTTATAGGAATTGGTACTATTGGTGGTAAACCTCCTCTTCCCTCTATATCAAATGTTCTTATGGTTAAAGGATTAAAACACAATTTGCTTAGCATAAGTCAATTATGTGACAGTGGATTTGATGTCTCCTTTACCAAAGATTTCTGTATAGTTAAAGATCTTAGTGGCAAAACCCTCTTTTCAGCTAAAAGGCAACAAAATCTGTATAAGATTGAACTGACTGATCTCTCAGATCAAAGTGTAACATGTCTGATGTCTAAAGAGGATGAAAGATGGTTGTGGCATAAGAAACTAGGACATGCTAGTATGAAATTAATTTCAAAACTAAAAAGGGATAACCTTGTGAGAGGATTGCCTGATATTAGTTTTAAGAAAGATATTTTGTGTGATGCATGTCAGAGAGGTAAACAGATAAAATCAAGTTTCAAATCTAAAAACCAAATATCAACCTCTAGACCTCTTCAGTTGTTACACATGGATCTGTTTGGACCAGTTAGTGTTGCTAGCTTGGCTGGAAGGAAATATGGATTTGTCATAGTTGATGACTATTCTAGATATACATGGGTACTCTTCTTAACCCACAAGGATGAGTCTTTTAAGGCTTTCTCAGTATTCTGTAAAAGAGTACAAAATGAGCAGGGTTTCTGCATTTCTACTCTAAGAAGTGACCATGGGGGAGAATTTGAAAATGAGCAGTTTAGTCAGTTCTGTGAGGAGAATGGGATCTCTCACAATTTCTCTGTACCTAGAACTCCTCAACAAAATGGAGTGGTTGAGAGAAAGAACAGATCTCTGCAAGAGATGGCTAGATCTATGCTCAATGAGAATAATCTCCCTAAGTACTTCTGGGCAGAAGCAGTAAACACAGCTTGTTATGTACAAAACAGAATACTCATTAGGCCTTTTCTAAAGAAGACTCCCTATGAACTGTGGAAAGGAAAAAGCCCCAACATTTCTTACTTTCATGCATTTGGTTGTGAATGCTACATATTAAATACCAAGGATCAACTTGGAAAATTTGACTCTAAGACAGACAAAGGTATCTTTTTGGGATACTCTGAAATGTCTAAAGCTTTTAGAATTTACAATTCTAGAACATCTGTTATTGAAGAATCTGTTCATGTTAAATTTAATGATAACTTAAAGACTGATAAGGAATTGTCAGATCTAGAAGATGATCTTGCAGGTCTTGATATAAACAAGTCAGAAGACCAACAACCTGACTTAACCAAACCAGAACCTGAAGCAGAACTAGACAGACAAGTGGAACAAACAAGTCAGCAGACACAGACAAGTCAAGGTCCTCTTGAAAGAGACTGGAAATTCAAAACTCATCATCCTAAGGATCTCATCATTGGTCATCCCTCAGAAGGAGTAAGAACCAGATCTACCTTAAGAGAATCAAGCAATGTGGCCTTTTTGTCAGAAATAGAGCCAAAGCAAATTGAAGAAGCTCTTGATGATGAAAGCTGGATTCTTGCTATGCAAGAAGAACTCAACCAGTTCACTAGAAATGATGTCTGGACACTTGTCTCCAAGCCCAAAAACAAGTCTGTCATTGGAACAAGGTGGGTCTTCAGAAACAAGTTAGATGAAGATGGCAAAGTTGTCAGAAACAAGGCAAGGTTAGTAGCTCAAGGCTATAACCAACAAGAAGGTATTGACTATACTGAAACATTTGCACCTGTAGCTAGAATAGAAGCTATTCGCATACTAATGTCATATGCTGCACAACACCAAATCACTCTTTTTCAAATGGATGTGAAAAGTGCTTTTCTCAATGGAATAATTGAAGAAGAAGTTTATGTTAAACAACCCCCTGGTTTTGAAGATACTGATAAACCAGATCATATTTTTAAACTTAAAAGGGCATTATATGGTTTAAAGCAAGCACCTAGGGCATGGTATGATAGACTAAGCTCTTTTCTCATGCATAATGGCTTTACAAGAGGTCAAGTAGATACTACTCTGTTTAAGAAAAGCTATAAAGAAAATTTCATTGTAGTCCAAATATATGTTGATGATATTATTTTTGGAGCAACTAATGAAAAGCTGTGCAAGGATTTTTCAAAGCTGATGCAAGCAGAATTTGAGATGAGCATGATGGGAGAATTGAAGTTCTTCCTTGGTCTACAAATCAAACAGACAAGTGATGGAATCTACATCCATCAACAAAAGTATATCAAGGAAATGCTCAAGAAATACAAAATGGAAAATGCTAAACTTATGAAAACTCCCATGGAAACCAATGCAAAACTCAGTAAAGATGATGAAGGTAAAAAGGTAGACCAAACTGTCTACAGAGGTATGATTGGATCTTTGTTGTACTTAACTTCGAGCAGACCTGACATTCAGTTTAGTGTCTGTATGTGTGCTAGATTTCAATCTGACCCAAGAGAATCTCATCTTAAAGCTGTTAAGAGAATATTTAGATATTTGCTTGGTACTACTAATCTTGGTTTGCTATATTTAAGAACTAATGAATACAGATTAGTGGGATTCTGTGATGCTGACTTTGCTGGAGACAGAATAGAAAGAAAAAGCACCAGTGGAGGATGCCACTTCATTGGAGCAAACTTGGTCTCTTGGTCAAGCAAAAGACAGACAACTATAGCTCTATCTACAGCTGAAGCAGAATATATCTCAGCTGCTAGTTGTTGCTCTCAGCTTCTATGGGTAAAACATCAACTTGAGGATTACTCTATTTTTGAGCATAATATATCTGTATGGTGTGATAATTCTAGTGCTATCTGCTTAACTAAAAATCCAATTCAGCATTCTAAGGCTAAGCATATAGAAATCAAACATCACTTCATTAGAGATTATGTTCATAAAGGTATTTTTGATATTAAGTTTGTTAAAACTGAAAATCAATGGGCTGATATCTTCACTAAGCCCTTAGCAGAAGAAAGATTTTTATTTATTAGAGATAATTTAAACATGCATTGTATTGTTGAATGACATGTCTGAGTTTTTAAAACTGTCTGTGATCACCTGTCTGACTCTGCTGAGTCACTATGCTGAAACCCAACAGTTTTATTGAAATGGTTATTATTTATTCATTTATTTAAATACCATTTGTTCATCTGAAGCTAATCATGAACACGGCAGTTTTTACCTCGAAACCATGTTTTCTTTATGTCTAAGTGGGCGCTACAGTTCCCCACATAAATCGTGCCATTCTTAATTAAAAATGTCTTTTTTCTCTCTCCTGCTTTTACTTCTTTAAAAGACAAATCTTCAGAAAGTTTCAAACTTTATCCTTCTCAAAAAGCCCTAAGTCTTTTCGTCTTCGTCTCGTTCAAACCCTTCTCTCTTCCAAAACCTTCACCTTCTCTCTTTTCTGAAAAATGGCATCTTCAAAGCGCCTGTCTCCAAAAGAGATTGCTGAGAAATACGAGATGAGATTAACTGATGTAGAGAATATTCTACCTGGAAAGACTGTTGATCTTCAACAGATGAAGAAATGGGGAATGGATGTCACTGAGGAGTTGGAATACTCTAAGTGGACAGCCTTCTTTGATATCAAGGAGCTGGTCCATCCCAAGCTTGTCAGAGATTTCTGGAGGAATGCTGTGGTCATCACCAATGTGGTTGATGGAACCAAGAGCTTCAAGGCTCAAATGTCAGCTGATGTAACTCTTCAGTTCCCTATAAGCTCTCTGGAACTGGCAACCAGATGTCCAAGGATTGGAACTGCCTTCAGACCTGACTGGGAAGATCAGGTGGGAACTGAAAATATCAATATTGCTGTTTATGGTGTTCCCAACCCTGAGAACAAGAAGCCTGTCTGCATGGTGCCTAAGTGCAGATTCTTGCACAAGCTGCTTCTGGAGTGTGTGATGCCCAGAAGAGGGTCAAGAGACAATGTGACCAAGTTGGACAGATTTGCTCTGTACCACTTGATTCACAAAATCAAGATAGACATCAATGATCTCATCTACATGTATCTTGAGTCTCTGATCAGAAGGACAAATATGCCTACCTACCCTTATGGAATGTTGCTGACAAGGGTGTTTAGGAACAAGATATTTGTTCCAACTGATGTCCACTTTGTGGACATGGCTCTGCCCATAGACAAGAAGGTCTTGTCTATGATGGGGATTGAAGGAATCCCTCTGGAGGATGAGGAAGAAGAGAAGAAGAAGAAGAAGAAGCCTGCTGTTGAGCAGAAACTGAAGGAAATAGCAGAGGAGCCTGCTGATTCCACTGGTGAATCAGAGTATCCTATCTCTGAAAGGATTTGGAAAGCTGCTGGAAAGGTTGCTAGACAGGATCAAAGGCCTGAGGAACCCACAGCTTCTGAAGGATCTGCTGAGACAGTAGAGCCTCTCAGATTCAAGCTGAAGAAGCCCTCTCCCAAGAGGAAGACCAGTGAGGCTGGAAAATCAGGTGTGGTTTCTACACAACCCACCAAAAGAAGAAGATTGGTGAAGACCTTTACCAAGGACAGACAAGTGAAGTCTCTGCCTAGTAAAGAGGAAGCACCTGCTCAGGGGGAGCAGACTTCTCCACCTACAGAAGAGCCTAGGGAGATCAAATCTCTTGATCTGGGTTTCATTCCCAGAAAAAGAAGGTCAAGCTACCCTATGCCTGTAGTGGCGGTTGCTGAAAGGGAAGCTGTCCCTGCAGAAGAGCCTGCTGCTGCTGCTACTGCTTCTGCACCCTCCACTGACCTGTCTGCTGGAACACAGACAGTTGGTCATCATGAAGAAGCTTCTCTGTCTCCTTCAAGGAAGAAAGCAAGGCTTTTTGAAGAACCACTCTTCACCTTCCCTTCTGCACCATCCTCTCCCCTTCATCTAGGTATTCCAGATTCTGCTGTCTCTTCCCCCTCTGCTCTCTGTGTCAACCCTTTATCTGTTGCCTCCCCTTTTCACTCACCTGTCTCCTCTCACCCCTCTCAACCATCTTTTGATGTCGTGTCTGATATATGTCAATACACAGTTGTTCACAGGAACTCAACTCCCAGAGAACAATCTGGCATATCATCTAGACTGTTTGTGAGTGATTTGCAATCTCTGATGACTGCAAGTATATCTCACTTATCTGTCATCCCTTCTCCACCACCTCACATTCTGAACCCATGTAGGGAGATCTTCTTTTATCCCCCTATTGTGTTGTTCATTAGAACATTGGAAGGATCTAACTATCCTGCCTCTATTGTAATGTTACCCTCTAGGTCTAGATATTTCTTTCTTTTAGTCACAGGGTCTAATTCGTTCTTTTCCCACATAGACTCTCTCCTACCCCTACCTCCATCTGTCTTAGCCAATCAACCTCTTCCCCCTCCTATTCCAATAAGAGTCACTCGACTGTCTCTTTGTGAAAGACTCTCTTATGTCTTTCCCTCTCCTGATTTTGACATAGTCAGAATCACCCCTCTGTTTAAAATAGCGTTTCTTCCTTTATTTTATTTCAGAACCATTCATCAACTTTTCTTTCCCCGTGTTTCCTCACCTTTCTCTGTACCTAAGGCACCCCCAGTTTTAGCCTTACCCTGGTATCCATCCCTGTCTGCTGCTTCAACCAGCTTGTCTGCAGAAGTCTCCTCCTCTCAGATGGTGGATTCAGATAGCTTCAATCTTCTTAAGACTGAGCTAGAAGAAGTCAGAAGACAATTGGATGCAGAGAGGCATGCTAGGCTGCTGTTAGAACAGAAAGTTGATTCCCTGTATCTTATGTTT
Organism: Echinosophora koreensis; assembly: GCA_035048595.1. NCBI lineage: Eukaryota > Viridiplantae > Streptophyta > Magnoliopsida > Fabales > Fabaceae > Echinosophora > Echinosophora koreensis. The sequence continues at coordinate 735,281 of JAPCYP010000025.1, read as the reverse complement.
AATCAGCCTAAATAAGTAGTTGTAGGAACTGCCTTGTAATTGAATTGCTTATGATGAATACAAATCAAATTTTACTTTATTATTCTTTTTCGTTTTTCTTTTTCTCTCCACTGTTATCTATTTAACTCTTTTTGTTGCTGACAAAAGGGGGAGAAAAATGTTAAGATGTTTAATGTAAACAATATATGCTAAGTGTTCATTCTCTGATATACTCTGATACTATGAACTTAAACCTGCTGCATATTACTCTGATGCTCTTTATTGAACACTAATGCATCTGTCTGCACATATAGAAAATATCAACTTATCTACTGTCTGTACTTCTGTACTCTGATATTTTCAAAGGTTCATTAAATCATCTGAATGTTTGTCATCATCAAAAAGGGGGAGATTGTTAAGTCTCTAAAATGTCTGTGTGCATTTCCCTAAGTTTTGATGAAAACTAAACATTGGGTAATGATTTAATTAACCTATTTTGTGGTTGCTAACCTGTCTACTTAGTGTACAAATCAGAAGATTACAAAACTCACCTGTCTGTCTACCTAAGTCTCACCTGTCCGTATAAGCCAAGAAGTCAACCTGTCTGCTGACTAGGATTGTTGACTATGTGCAAACTGGTTTTACAACCTGTCTCTACTCTTCAACTTGTCTAAGGTTCTTCGTTAAAGAACTCGAAGTATAGGAAGCTTTTGCAAGCTGTCCCCTCATGAAGAATACTCTGAGAACTCTCTCACGCTTATCAAGAAACTCAGAAGTGCTCTCTCTCAAGCAAACTAGGAAGTCAGAGATAAACTTCCAGTTAAAGAACATTTCCAACATGCTTTATTCCCTAGTACTTTCAGTCATTACACAGAAAGGGAAATGTACTCTGCAAAAGTACAAAAGCACTCTGCACAACTCTGAGTTGGCGTCTACACGATGCATAAAGCTATTATCCCTCATGTTAGAGTACAACCAACGTCTTCATTGCATTAATGGCTGCCCAGAACGACTATATTGCATTTAATGAAGCTCTGCTTGAAGCCATAGTTGCAAGGAATGTCTCTAACGGATATTAAATGTTTGAAGGCTATAAATACAGAAGTCATTGAAGATGAACAGAATCAGAGTTTTACAAAGCATTAAAGAGCCATTACTCTGTTCATTTATTCATTCTGTATTCTTCAATCATTTGAAGTTATTACGCAGACTTTCCTAAAGCTTTAAATTTAAACCACTCTCTGAGTGTTAGTGAAAGGTCTGTAAGTGTATTTATTACAAACCAAACTCTCAAACAAATCTGAGTGAGCCTGAAGAGGCTAGGTGTGCAAAGAATACTTGTGTTGGAGCCTGAAGAGGCTAGGTGTGCAAACAATACTTGGAGTCTGTAACCTGATCAGTTATAGTGGATAAATCTTGGTGCTGCCAAGGACTGGACGTAGCTCTTTGTGTTAAAGAGTGAACCAGGATAAATCTCTGTGTTAATTTCTCTTCCCTTAATCTCTTTAGTTACTTTGATTATATATATCATCTGCTTTCTAACAAAGGGGTTAAAACTGTTTCTGTCAAGTCTGTTTTCTTATCTCTACGTGTGTTGTTTTTCTGAGAAAACTACAACAGACAAGTGACCTGTCTGTGTATCTTCTTACACCCGTCTGTGCTTGGGTTCTGCATGCAAAAAGTTTTTAACTTTATTTTAAATTCTAATAAACACAATTCAACCCCCCTTCTCGTGTTTATAGTTGTCTATTTCAAGAACGACCGTACTCAACATTAAGCATGGCCGTGCTCGTGTATCAGAGGCCCAATCACTTAGGTTTTCTTAGTTGTCTATAAAAGGAAGTGGTTGGGGCAGAGATTAAAAAAAGCTGGTGATGCAGAGAGAAACAGAGCCGTCAAGCAAAAGATCGTCTCCCTGTTGATTCGAAGGCTGTTTGCATCAAAAGAGTGTTCGGGTTTTAGTTTCCTAATTCTCTTTTATGGATTGTTACATGTTTGTGATCTGTATAATGATTTTTATGACTATGCTTAGCTAAACTTATTCCTAGGATAGTGGTGGATCTTATGTTTTGATACTTTTGATGTTTTCCCAATTTTAATATGATTTAGTGTTTCATTTAATTGATTGGTTTAATCCTTGCATTTGAATTTTAAAAGATTTGATCGTCCTTTACCAAGTTAATTAATTGACTAGCGACCGTACCATAATTAGTTAATGGAACTCTAGGATTAACCGGATTTGGGGTTGCGGGGACCAACGCAATACCCAGTTTTCAATCAGTTAGTGATTTAACAAACTTGCTAGTTCTTTGTGCTTCTTTTAATTGTTTGCCTTGCATTACCATTGGGGGTAACTGATTAGAAGAAAGAATATTAATATTGCATGACTATTGGGTATTAATAGTTTTAGAGCGAGTGATTGGCAATCAATAAGGAACACATATCATTGAGAAATTGGGTAATATTATAGGTATTGACATAAGTGAAACCTGGCACCCTAGACTTTCCATAATTGAACATTTGCCTGTGATTCTTTGCTTTTCTTGGTTTATACCATCTTCTTGTTTTCAATTACTTGTTTACAAACTGATTGATTGTCTGGATAACATAAGAACTTAATTAATCTAGTAATTGTCACCAATCCCTGTGGGTTCGATACTTGGAGTCCAAAATACTTCTATATTACTTTTGCGATAGGGTGCACTTGCCCTTAAGTGCAGTTTTAGCGCAACACTTTCCAAGCAAAGCGACATTAGCTTCACGGGTGGGACAAATACCAAGACCCCCATATTTCCTAGACCGCACACTGTCCCAATTAACCAAGTGAAGACCACGACCCTCATTACCCTTCCAATAAATCTCTTGACTAACATATCAATATTAGTACACACGAATTGAGGGATCCACATAGTATGCATGCTATAGTTAGGTAAAGCCTTGAGAATAGACCTAGCTAAAGAGACACACCTGCCCTAGTCAAGATTTTGTTCTTCCAACTAGAGAGCTTTTGAGAAAGTTTATTTGTATTAAAAGCAAAGTCTCTCATAGTGAATCACCCAATGCAGAAGGGGGAGTCCAGATATTTCTCAAACTTAGGTGTTAGCTGAATAATAGAGATATTCCTAATCTGTCTCCCCCTCCTAGGTGGCATACCTTGAGAACACACGGCTTTTGACTTCAAAAGATTCACCTTTAATCCCGATGCACGACAAAACTCATTAATGGTCATATTAACTACATAGACTTGCGAGTTAGTGGCAGCAGTAAGCCAGTGAAGAGAAAAAGATCATCTGCAAAGAGCAAATGAGAAACGGCAGGCCCGACTCTACCACATTTCAAGGGATTCCACTCACCACGATTAACTTTCTTATTAATAAGAAGAGAGAGTTTCTCAATACATAACATGAATAGATAGGGAGAAATATGGTCCCCTTGCCTCAAACATCTCTTAGGGTTAAATAGGGGAAGCTTGGACCCATTCCATAGGAGAGAGAGGGAATGCCATGGCACCCTTCTTGCTTTTAGTCTTGTGAATGTAGTGCATAATCTCCTGAGCAACAAGAATGTTGTCATGAGCACCTCTACCCGAGATGAAGCTACTTTGCAAAGGACTAATAAAGTCCATAAGGAACGGGTGAATACGGTTAACCAAGCCTTTCATGATAATTTTATAAACCACATTACAATGGCTTACAAGTCTGAATTGAGTAATATTTGTAGGATTATCTTCATTTGGAATGAGTACTATTAAAGTTTCTCACAAGGAGACATTAACCACCCCTTCCCTGGAAGCTCTTCTCACAACATCAAACACCTTATCACCCACAATATGCCAAAAGTGCTTAAAGAAGGGTTGAAACCCATCTGGACAAGGATCTTTAAAAGATTTCATACTATTAAGAGCTTGCCAAACTACATTCTTCGTGACCTTTCTACTCAGCTCCACTACACTCTCATAATTGATCTTCTTTTCTGACTCAAAAATCAGGGGGGCTCAGATTAATATTCTCGGTGGTAGCAAATAAGTTTTTTTTAAAAATCACAACCTCCTGCTGAATACTCACTACATCTATTGACCAACTTTCATCTATAAAAAAACAAACCCTCAACCTCATTTCTTTTGCGGTGCACAGTCTGAGAATGGAAGAATTTCGGGTTGCCATCACCAAATCTAACCCACTTCTCGCGAAAATTTCGAAAGTGGTGTGCTTGTGCTGGAAAATATTGCCAAAGGTGTCTCTATTGAATTTTAAAGAAGCAGACCCGACCTCATCAAGATACTCAACCACATTACCCTCCTTCGGGAACCAAACCTCCTTAGCAATATCATCATACCCAGGATGAGAAGTCCAAGACCACTTTGAAGCGGAACGGTCGAGGGCCCAACCTAGGGCTAGATAAACGCAAGCTGATAAACAATGGGTTGTGATCAGAATACATGCGATTGAGATGAATATAACAAGCTTCTGGGAAAGTAGTGTGCAGTGGATACGACCTTTTGAATACTAACTACATTTGTTGAGTAACTTCCATCTGTAAGAAACAAACCCTCAACCACATTTCTTTTGCGGTGCACTATAGTTTGAGCACGAAAGAATTTAAAATTGCCATTGCCAAATCTAACCCACTTCTCGCGAAATTTTCGAAACCAATGAACCTTCTTTTGCCACTTAATATGATCAAGATCCTTTCTCAACTCAGCTTCAACTCGGGAAAGATTAGTCGAATCCACAAACTCCGTGGCCTTTTGAATACCACTGAGCCAGTTAAAAATGGTGTGCTTGCATTGGAAAATATTGCCAAAAGTGTCTTTATTGAATTTTAAATAAGCAGACCCGACCTAGTCAAGACACTCAACCACATTACCCTCCTTCTAAAACCAAGCCTCCTTAACAATATCATCATACCCAGGATGAGAAGTCCAAGCCACTTTGAAGCGGAATTGTCGAGGGCCCAACCTAGGGCTAGATAAATGCAAGTCGATAAACATGGGTTGTGATCAGATTACATGCGATGGAGATGAGTGCGTGGTGTATACGACCTTTTTGAATACTTATCCATCTGTTGAGCAACTTCCATCTGTAAGAAATAAACCCTCAACCTCATTTCTTTTGCGGCGCACTATAGTTTGAGCATGGAAGAATTTCAAGTTGTCATCGCCAAATCTAACTCATTTCTCGTGAAATTTTCGAAATCAATGAACATTCTCTTGCCATATAATATGATCAAGCTCCTTTCTCAACTCAGCTTCAACTCGAGAAAGATTTGTCGAATCCACAAACTCCATGGCCTTTTGAATGCCATTGAGCCTTTAATAATGGTGCGCTTGCACCGGATAATATTGCCAAAATTGTCTTTATTGAATTTTAAAGAAGCAGACCCGACCTAATCAAAACAATCAACCACATTACCCTCCTTCTGAAACTAAACCTCCTTAACAATATCATCATACCCAGAAGTCCAAGCCACTTTGAAGCGAAACAGTCGAGGGCCCATCCTAGTGCTAGATAAATGCAAGCCGATAAACAATGGGTTGTGATCAGATTACATGCGATGGAGATGAATACAAGAAGCTTCTAGGAAAGTAGTGCGTCGTGGATACGATTAGAGACAAATATTCAAGGTGAAATAGCGATTACATTTATGATCAAAAAATGGAAGGAAAGATTTGGAATGGAGGAGCATGATGCGAATGCGGATGCGGATGTGGGGATCCTCATCGTGTTAAAGATAATTAACAAAATGAAAGTTGGACATAATTTAATCAGCAAAATTAGTGGTTGGTCTTAAATAATATTAAGTGGTAAAGATTACTAATATTCAAGAATGAATTAACATATTAGCTATTTTAATAAATAAATTTCTGACAAAAAAATATAGTTTTGTGGTATAATACTATAATATGCTCGCTAAGAACGCAGGAGAAATTTCTTGGTACTGAGGAAGTTGACAACAACTAGTGTGACTGAAATGTAGTGTGTAGTTTGAAAACATCTCAACTGGCTATTTAGCCTAGCTATCACTAGGTTCTAGACACCTGGAAATGATAAATGGAAGAAATATCCCCCTGTCACTATTGAAGGACAACATAGGAGTTCGAGTCCTGCTTGATTTCCTCTGTGCATTGTGCGCTACAGTTTGAAGCCAGACTACCTACCCTACTTTTACAGTTGAAAAATGTCGTGTGTTTTTTCTGGCCATATCTTTGGGGATACGGATACGGGTTTAAGTGGGTTTTTTTTCTTTTGCAGCTCATGAAAATCAAACGGACCACATGTTTAAAGAATTAATTGAAGTTTCTTTTACTTGAACCCAACACGGGGAGAAGAGAAATACTTTCACTTTTCTTATCTCCTTCTCCTTTTCATGTTAGAAAGAGAAAAATGCGAAAATAAGTTTGCTTTCATATATGATTCACTAAAATTTGTTTAACTTATATTATTTGAACACGTGAATTTGACATTTCATGTGACATCACACTCACAATTATATTATATATATATATATATATATATATATATATATATATATATATATATTCTATTTTAAAATACTATATTCACCCACACTCATATCAATGTACGGTGTTTATACGAGATGTCAAATTCAAGTGTACAAATAACACAACTCATTTGTTTTTGTGTCTTTATCTCTCCTAATATGAGAGAAAAAAGGAGAGAAGAAAAGGAAAAAATGTATTACGAGAGTTTGAACTTACGTCCATACAAAATTCATGTCTCACAATTTAATCGAGTTGCAAGAGGATTGAGGCATATCATATACAATATAAATAAAGGCAAAATTACACTTTTAGTCCCTTAAATTATTTGTTTTATTCAAATTGATCCCTTAAGTTTTTTTTTTTACAAACTAGACCCTTAAATTAGGTTCGGGTGACAAATTGGTCCCTTAAGTTTTTTTTTTTTGTGACAAACTAGACCTTAAGTTATGTTCGTGTAACAAATTGATCCTTTAAGACAATAAAAATAATAAATTAAGAGTCTAATTTATTGGTCCCTTCGACAAATTAAGGGACCAATATGTCACCCGAACATAACTTAAGGGTCTAATTTGTCACAAAAAAACTTAAAGGGTCAATTTGTCACACGAACCTAACTTAAGGGTCTAGTTTGCCACATAAAGAACTTAAGGAACCAATTTGAACAAAACAAATAACTTAAAAAGATTAAAAATGTAATTTTGCCTATAAATAAACTATGGTATGTAAAAAACGGACTTGGATCTGCTCCAGCGGCAAGATGCTCCTGCCGATCATCCAAGCCGTCCAATCGTGGACCCACACACCAGAACAACTGGTCCGACCCTCCAACAACAACCCGGAGCCGTTGGATTTGTGCAGGAGCGGCGCCGGACGGATTTCAGCAGGAGCAAATCCTGGCTCGTAAAAAACGCCAACCATTCCAGGATGATTGATGGTTTTTAAAGTGAATTATACAAATAATATATATAAATAATATATAATATATAAAATAGCAATACTCTTTGCATGGACCAAATTAGTTTCTTACAAGAATCCCGTTGAGTAGACACTTAATACATATGACAATTGGATTTGGATATGGCCATAGAGCAGAAAGTCATTTATATAATATACCATCATACATAATAAGTTGCATTCGTATGGTATGGAATCTCATGAACATGAATCATGCAGGTATATATCTTAATAGTAGATATTTAAAAAACATTTATACAACATTTGTATTGACATTGTCTGAAAAAATGAGTGTAGATGGGTGTCCAAATATACCCTATTCTGAATTGAAATAAACGTACTTAACATGGATATGAGAAAGATATGTGCCATTTGTTCTAAAACATTCAAATATCGAGATTGCATACATTAACCACCCAAATCCAAGTAAATTATCTGCGTCTCTTCAATAATACTATTATTATACCCCCAATAATCTCGAATTCCCCCAATTCCAAAACAAATGTAGAGAAAGTTAACAAAAATGAAACCAATATTAGTACCAGCAGCACATATACCAAGTAAATCAATCCCCCATCCCATCTAACTGATAACAATACATTAAGAAACTAGGTAAAAAAAGGACATGTCATAGCATATATACATTACAAAATTAATGAAAGACCAAACTTACTCAACTATGGAGAACATGCACCATAAAGGATCTCCTTCAATCTCCATAGGGAACAACACTGTGCAGAACGATGGTGATGAAAGAAGAGGATCCGAGGTTCCTCTCAGCGCAATGTATAAGCAATTCTCAACCATGACACATAAAACTAACAGGCTGAAGAGTTATATATTTGCAGCTGACATGATCACTCCGATCCCAAACTCCTATCATCTATATCTTTCCCATTTTTCTTATAATTAAGTATCTTTTTTCTTTTTCTTTTTCAATGTAAAATAAACCCAAAACCCACTTTGACCCAAAAGAGAAAAAAATAAAAAGTAGCAGCAATAAAGAGAAGCTAAAGAAAAAGACCTTAAACAAGGGGGCGAGAGAGTCAGACAGATTTGCAAACAGTGATGCTTCATCTTTCTAGATCAGAGAACTGACTGAAGGATTTATATTAGGTTGATCACTCCAAGGACCCATAGTTGTTGCTGTGTTCCAATAAAGTGAAGGATCATTCAACAACCCCATATGCTGATCCATCTGATTTTGGCAAGAACCACCATTATTATTATTATTCCACTGATCCAGTCTGTTTTGTCCTTCAACTTTCACTTCTTTTGAACCCATATTCACCCCTCTCTCACAACTATTACCTTCCATTTGCATCTCTTCTACAGGTACTAAGCCCTGAAAATTGTTGCTACTAGGACCATCTTTCATGCCACTACTGTTCATGAATTTTTGTTGCAGTAGTAGGGAAGCCATAACTGGAGTAGAGGGTGTAGTACTTGAAGAAGAACCAAAGATGGAACTATAAGTGGAAAAAAGAGTACTGTTACTTGAAATAAACCCATTTCTGTAACCATTATCACTAGCATGATCACTAGATATAACCCCAGATGAAAAACCTAATCCAAGGGCATTATTCATCTGAGGCTGAAGATTATCATAACCAGAACTTAACCTTGGGAATTGAAGACTCATGACATCACAGGTGTTACTAGGTACTAACCCATAAAACAAAGGGTTGATTATATGATTTGAGGTTATTGTTGAAGTAACAATATTATCCATGTGGGGTTGTGAAGGAGGGTTTGAATTTGCAGTGCTAGGAGTAGTGGAAGAAGGAGAAGGTGAAGACGAAGTAGCAGTATCAATATTTGGTCTTTTCACACGCTTGTTCTTTCTGCACCCACCACCAACAGGAACATTCCTGAGAGTTCCACCTCTTGTCCAGTAACGCTTGCAGGCTTTGCAGAAGTGCCTTGGTTGTGAGAGGCTGTAGTTGTTGTAGTAGCAGAACTTGGTGTTTGATGAGTCACAACGAGGGCACTTTAGGGCTTGTTGTTGCTGCTGAAGAAGCTCTTGGCCTGGTTTTTCCATAACCCTACTACCAGATGAAGCCATCATCGAGACCTTGTTGTGATCTTCTATGTGATCTTCATGAGTCTACACGAGATAAGAGAAGAAAAAAAATAATGAAGAAAATGAAAGAGTATAATTATGGTGGTGTATCTTCTAGGGTAAAAATAACAATACAGTGTTGATATTCTCTTCCAAAAGGAAAGCAACAAAATTGGGGTGGTCATGTATTTGTCTAATAATTGAGAGAGAGAGAGATAGAGATGTAGAGAGAGAGATGAACCTGTGTCCATTCGTTAGTTGTTGGTGGAGGGATTAGTACCATTTTCTCACAGTTACTTGACATTTTGATGTCTCCAATGAAAAGTTGAACCAAGAAAGAGTAGAGAGACCAAGTGGAGCTTGATGGGTTTGAAATGGCTGTGGCTATGTTCCAGTGCAGGACAGTGTGTGAATTGTTGTAGATAAACAGAGTTAGGGAGTGAGAGACAAAGAAAGGGAAAGGGTTGTTACTTGTTAGCATGATAAGATGAACATGGTTAATTATTAATTAATCACCTAGTAATAATATATGTTAAAACTCAATTGCATAGTTTCACGTGATGGGTATAGTCCAAGATCAAATTTGGATGATTAATATAATGGGATTGGAATAATGAAAAGGAGTATAATAAAGAACATTCGAAATCCAAGAAGAGGACATAGAGATAAAGCAGAATTGGGGATGAATCTTGAGTGGTTCAAGAAAGAAAAGAAAAGAGAGAACCTACATAAATATAATATATTAATATTAATATTAATTAATAAGGAGACTAGTCCCGCCCATCGCTTGTCACTAGGTAACATTCCTTTGAGCACAGAGAGAATCAGATAGACGAGTATTATTCTCTATTATACAAAATTACATTTATTTATTTATTTATTTTTCTCTTTCCTTATTTTATTTTAACCATAAAAACCAACATCTATATTTCCCAGATAGATAACTACATAGAGGGAATCCCCATAAGAGCCCAATGCCCAAAGCAGAAATCTATTAGAGCAAATCCCACTTTCAATTTGCTCTAATTATTACTTAGTATAGTAATCCTAGAGGATAATACTACAATTTAGTTTAATTTCATAGATTACTCTTTTTCTTCTATTTGGTCAAGAAATTAATTGGGTTCAAATCTTAACATGAACAAAAATAGCATAGAATTTGACATTTGCATGAACCATGTACAGATAAATAAGTCCATATAGCGTAACTATATTAGACAAAATAGATGCTTTCTCTTTTTTGCTGGGATTTATTAAAGCATAGACAAATTAAGAAAGTATAACATGGTAAGGAACAGACTAGTAAGAGAGAATTGAGGACCGCATAAATGTTTTACGGACTAAAAGTTCCAAATGAAAGGGACAAAAAGCCACGATGTGGATATTTACATCTCAAGACTCGAACATAATAAGACCACGCTTTGCATTTAAGAGCCTCTTGGTTGTGGCTCTTGTTCTTTCTTCTCTCATCCCTATTGACCAAGATAATTTTGGTCTTGCTTTAATTACTTTAATCAAAGAAAATAAACTGTTAATATTGGAGTGTGAGAGTGTCAGAGAATGAAGGAGGGAGAGTGATGCCCTTGAGGTGCAAAACCATGTGGCGGGCAGCTCAGCTCCTAAGGAAAAAGAATAAAAGAAAGAAAAAGCAAAACACAGATATGGGGGAACAAACGGATTTTGTAGTCCCCCAAGGGATTTTCTCCTCCTCCCTACTTCCCATCATTATTCTTCAGCAGTTCATTTCTGTGTACTGTGTTAAACCTATATATTTTTTTTAACTAAAATATTAGTCTTGATCTTAGTTAATATATAAATTCAATATATAATGTTATCAAAAATAAAAATAAAAATTCCAATATGTAAAACAATACTAAATATACCATTATCAATAATAAAGTGAGAGATAACCAGAGTATAAAATGTTAGTTATATATTTTATATAAAAATTTGGTTTAATTACCTTGTTGGTCCTAAATTATTTGAAAATTTCTAAACAAGTTCCTGAATTTTAACATTTTGTAATTTGATCCCTAAACTTACAAATAATTTGCAAGTGGGTCCTATGTATGTAATTAAGTCCCTGTAAAAATGATTTGTAATTAGGTCAGAAATCCTACCTCATACACCTATTTACAAATTATTTACAAATTCAAGGACCCAATTACATACATAGGACTCAATTACAAATTATTTATAAATTTAGGGACTCAATTATAAATTTTTTAAATTAAGAAACCTATTTAGAAACCTGCGGAGTAATTGAACCAAAAAATTTTAGTATGATCCGATGCCTATTTGCTTTAGATTTTGAAAGGGCATACGAATCGTTTTGAAAGAAAGTTACTCTCACATAGCCTTCAAAATAATTGTCTCAGTCAAAAAGATGTACGTTCTATAAGTACAACAAGAGGTACAAAGTTGTGGTTCTTAGTTCGATCCTTGGATTATATGAAAAAATATTAGTAGGAGGGGTCTCTGTGTACACGTCTGACCATATCTCGGGATGATAGTTTCACACCTATCGGATGAGAGAATACTTTAAAAAATTAGAGATGCAAAGTTGTTACATAAAAAATTATTAATATTTACTATCAAAATGATGAATTGGATTTGAAATATTCAATACTACAATACTAATTCAGATAAGTCACTGAGTCATGATTTAAGTAATATATTCATGTGGGTGAAAGATAATTTAACCCACCTAATCAATGGTTACTATGACACAACATGACAAACATCTTGCTGTTAGACTCTTAATTAATTCCTTAAATTTAGGTTTGAAAAACTTTTGGATTTAGGACAATCAGTGTTAGTGTAGAAAATGAGTGGCAGTGTGTTTATTATGAGAGTTATGTTATTTGAACACAAATTTTGGATACCATATATGATATTGTATGTATTTGTTTTTATCTCTCATTTTTTATCTTCTTTATATATACACTTCTAGAAATATACTTAAAAAATAAAAAAAAAACACCTTATAATATTTTTATTTTTATTTCATGTACAAAAATCATTCGATATGAAAGTAACAAGAAACAAAGCACGCTAGACTAGAGAGGGAATGACACTGGTCAATTTAGAGGCAGAGGTACAATGTGGAGGTGGAGGTGGGTCCTGCCTACCCACACATTAGTCACTCACGACCCCATCACCAGCGGACAAGAGATTCCAATTTAGCAAGCATGAAAGAAACCCAACGCGCACGTTAAAGGGAAGCCTGTAAGAGAGAGATTAGGGGACCAATGCATCAAACCCAAGCCAACTGTACCCATCGAAAGGTGACCACAATGCAGCCGAAACTATGTGCAGACATAGATCTCATTCTCCATTAGATATTCAGTATATTTGATTCAAAAATGCAAATTACACATTATTTATTCACACACTTCTTTTATATTAGTTAAAGTAATTTCAAAATTAGAATATGTGTACACAAATTAAGTAAATAATGCTCGGATGAGATGATATAGATTTCTTTCAGTTTAACTAGTAGTTTCAATTTGAATTCGAGCTCTTTCTCAGCAATGCTAAGATTTTTAGACAGAGTTTTATTATTCTTGTGATCCTATCCGACTGAGAAATTAATCTTTACAATTATGTGCGGATACCTTAAAAACCAAAAAATTAAGTAGGTTCAGTTATAATTATAGATTATATGCATGTGTACGTAACATCATTGTATTTGAGCCATTTGGACACCCACTTTGTTGGGGATTTTTCATGTCCGCAGATGAAAAGACTTTGCAGCCCTCCTTTTCTGTTATCTTTTTTTGCAAGGATTTTACAAAATTGACTATTCCCCTATGATGACAGTCATGTGCTTCTGTATAAGGTGCCCAAATCACTCTTATTTTCCCAATTAGTACATATTTTATGCTTAAAGGATTTAAATTTGATGATAGTCTAAGAGAGAATATGAATGGATTTTTGCTAAGTTCTCATATTTTATATGGTGGACTCATACATCACGTACCTCCTGTACTGCATAGACGGTGATGTCTGTCTTGCAATAGTCCAAAACAATTTTGTTATTTCTACACCTTAAACTCATGAACTTACTCTTACACTTATTATTTTTAGACTAAAATATTAATCTCCTTCACTTCCTTCCATCTTCTCTCACTCTCTTTTTCTAAAAAATAGTAGGCTTATATAGAGGGAGATGTTGTTAGAAAAATATGTATAAAAATGATAAATTAAATTATATGTAACAAAAAAGAAGAATACTGATAATTGTTTATAGTTTGATATGTGTAAAAGATACTATTTTTAAGAATTAGTTTGTTACAATGATGATGATGATGATGATGATGATGATATTTCTCAATATTTGTCAATCTCCAAGAATAACAATATTATTCACAATAAGAATAATATCAACTTTCTCACACCTTAATAAAAATACAAGAGAGAAATGTTATCTTTAAAAATTAAAAGTCAAACTTCATGGCCAAATTTTATAAAACAAAACGAAACAAGAGACAATGCACATTGTCATTTTAACCAAATAAACATTTGATTTAGTGACTTTTAAAAATTCGCTAAAATTATTTCATTGCCATAAAATGTTAAATGAAAATAACCAAGTGGTTGAGTGCAAGTGATTAACGCACTGTTATTTAAGGACGAATCATTCGGGCTCTACCCGAGTTCGATATTTGGGTATGCAACAACCTTTGGCCAGGCTTTACTAATCGCGCGCGACCGACTCAGATTAGTCCCATAGCGGGTCCTGAGAATTTAAGCCGTGAGGATACTTCGAGGACTCACTCGGTCCCAAGGACTAATTAGGGTAAGTACCAAACAAAAAAAAAATGTTAAATGAAAACGTGTTGGGATTAATAATCTTTTTAAAGACTCATAGTTATTTTTATTCTTTTAAAACAATGGACAAAATACTAAAAGGTATTAAAAAGCAATAGAAAGTACGGGCCAAAGTTTTCTCTCTAAGAATGAGCAATTTTGTTTTCTCTGCGAAGGCTATGCAAACTCATAACATGGAAGGAAAACCACCGGACAAAGGTGGTGGTGACTCAAATGTTAACCTTCAACCAAAAGTCTCCTTCAAGGATATGGTGATGGGAAAGAAAGAAGTGTCAGAAGCAAGGCCAAGGGTTGATTTATTCAAAGAAAAGCTTGCCAAAATTGAGTATGAGGATGGTAATCCTTTGAAACCAATGGTTCATATTGCACCTTCTATTCTTGAAGGGCTATGTGCACCATGGCAGGATGCCCTAGTCGTTAAAACGCTAGGAAAAATATCGGTTTTCATACTTTGCAAGAAAGACTAACAAAGATTTAGAAACTGGTGGCAGGTTTTGAACTTATGGAGATTAGCCATGGTTTCTTCATGGTGAAATTTGTTAATGAAGTTGATCGTGCCTTAGTAATGGATGGCGGGCCATGGATGATATTTGATCATTACTTAATAGTGCAAACTTGGTCACCACATTTTGTTTCTCCTGCTGCGAAGATTGATAGGACGATGGTTTGGATTAGATTTTTAGGGCTGAATCTATATTTTTATGATGAAAGGATTCTACTAGCACTAGCTGCTGCAGTAGGGAAGCCAGTTAAAGTTGACAGTAACACTCTAGATGTGAAAAGAGGCAGTTTTGCACGAGTT
Source organism: Echinosophora koreensis (assembly GCA_035048595.1). Taxonomy (NCBI): domain Eukaryota; kingdom Viridiplantae; phylum Streptophyta; class Magnoliopsida; order Fabales; family Fabaceae; genus Echinosophora; species Echinosophora koreensis. Next base: position 720,149 of record JAPCYP010000025.1, on the reverse strand, counting down.
TGTGTTGAAGTCGATTTAAGCAAACCAGTAGTAGGCAAGGTTTTGGTTGAATGGTTTCTGGTATAAAGTGGAGTATGAAGGACTCCGTCGTATTTGCACCAAATGTGGATTCTATAGCCTCCTAGCTCGAGATTGCAAAGCAGGCACTGAAGTGGTTGCTTAGGCTGACGTACAGTTGGTTCTTGCCCAAGCTAAGGTGATTGCCAATCCAGGGGGTGGTGATCTGGTGAATTTGAATGGCCCTGCAATACTGGAGCAAAAAAAGCCTGGTTATTCGGCCACAATAAAAGAGACCGTTATAGCAATATTGGCAGATAACTTGGTTTTCCTCTCTTGGTTGGTAGGGTAACCAAGACATATTTTTCTTAATTTTGGACAGGATAAATAATAGATTGACTGGTTGGAAGGCTAAACTCTTGAGTAGAGTTGGTAGAGTTACTCTTGCAAAGTCAGTCTTGTGCTCAATGCCTATATATACTATGCAGAATCTTTGGTTGTCTGAGGGAGTCTGTGATAACATTGATTCTTGCATCAGGAGGTTTATTTGGGGGAGTAAAACAGGTCCTTGGTATTCATAGAACTCGAGCATCTAATATTTCTCTCCTTGGGAAACATGTTTGGAGTTTGCTGCATCACCATGACAGATTATGGGTCAAATTGCTGTCATCTAAGTACCTTAATGACACTGATATCCTTCATTGCCCTTCTGTCAAGGGTGCATCCTATACTTAGAAATCGATTTTAAAGGCATGTGGGAGTCTCCATGCTGGTTTTATTGCTAGAATTGGTAAAGGTAATTTGTCTTTGGTATGATAAATGGATGGACAAGGGTTGTTGATGTGGGCATGGACACACAAAGCCAAGGACCTAGCATTGAAGACTTGCATGGACCTATGACAAGGGCAAGGCTTAGAAGAGTCCAAGACACACTCAAGAATATGGTGGTCAATCACTTGTCTTTATAGGCAACTTCATGAAGAGGGCATCACTTTGAACCTCTTATGCATTGAGCCATTGACCACCTAGTTATGGATAGGACCTAGGACCTTTGTATAGATTAGACTTCATGTAATAAATATAGGAACTAGGACCTTTGTATAGATTAGACTTCATGTAATAGAAGTGCTTATTCATAAAAGCAATTAGGACTAGTCTAGGATTTCGGCCTATTGGGCCATAGCATAATAGTAGAAGGCATTAGGCCCAAAACAAAGCCCACACTTGGTTAGAAGGAGGCTAGGGGCGCTACTTGTGGCTCAAGTTATAGTAGCTTGCACTTCAAGTTAGTCTAACTTGCACCTTAAGTAAGATGAGCCTATAAATAGGCTTCATTTAATTCATTTTATAAGTTTGAATACATTTGAGTTTTCTCACACTTGAGAATTCTAGAGAGAGTTGAGAGCTCTCCTCTTCTTGGTTCTTGGATTGAACCTTTGATTCTTATCTTGAATATCCTTATTCAAGTGGTGAATCCTCCTTTGGCTTATCAATTCAATCTTCATCTCAATGAAGCATTGATTGTGGCACCTTCTTCTTCTTCTCTACCTCTTCCATTTTCTATTTTGTATTCTTTAATTCTTGCAATTTAAATTCTGCACTTTAATTCTTGTTCTTGTCATTTCAATTCATATATAATTGTGCTCTTCTACTCTTTTTTGTTTCTCTTGATTCTCACTTGAGAATCAAGCTTCATTCTATTGTTCTAGTTTGTGTTTGATCTTGAATTCTTAGTGCTTGAAATCAAAGAAAGATCCTCAAATGTTTAGTGATCAATCCTTGATCATATCATGTGGTATCTAGAGCTAGTTCTTTGATCTTCAATTGTTTTGAATTTTTTATCAAAATTTTTTCAAATTCAATGATGAACTATGAATTGGCGCCATTATCATAATCAATTTCATTTGAATTAGGCACCATTTGTCACTAGATTTGGATAATGAAATTCAAATTGAGTCCAAAAGTGATCATAGATCTAGAATTTGAAAAGAGTTTGAATTGATCTTGCTTGAATTTTTGGTGAAATTTTTTTTTCCCCTCCACATTTTCACTTTCAATTTTTGGCTCCAATTCTTGCATGTGTTCTTCCATCACATGTGATTTTGGTTGCTTCTTGAAAATTCAAGCATAGATCTATTTGCCTTACTTTGTGATTTTGAACAAATTGAAAATTCAAATTCAAATTTCAATTCACAATAGTAAGATTAATTCAAATTTTAATCAAAAGTGCTTCAATAATTTCTTATTATTAGAACCTCATAGATCTTCATGAAATTCAAATTGTGGAAATGATGTGTTTATCATCCACTTGAATGAAAGATGTAGGTCTCTAATCTCTTGATTTGTGCTTCATTACTTGGAAATTTATTTTACATTACTCTAATTGTTCATATTTCCAAGTATTACGCCAATGTTGTTCAAGTTTGTTCTTGCTTGAAGGATCTCTTTTGTATTTCGAAATTTTCATTGTAATTGTTATGGAAGTGTAATTAGGAAAAGTCAAGTGGCTGCAATTAAAAAAAAAAATCTGGTGTAAAAAGAAAAAGTGTGTCAAAACCGTAAATATACAAAGTTTTAGGGCAAAAGTACAAAATCTAAAAAAAATTCAGCAAAGGTAAAAGACTTGCCACTATTCCACTTGCTTATATTTGTATTGATCCTTCATATATTAGTGTAGCACAATTCATTTTGATAATTACTTGTTCACAAACATTTTGATTAAAATTGAATTACACTTTGTTGAACTCTTTCAACTTGTCTTCTTCACATCAATTTGAGTGTGCAATTCTTCTTGAACCTTTTCTTGCTTGTCTTTTAAACTCCATTAGTTTTGTATTAGTTGTTTTCCACTTTCTTGACCTCTTTAAATTGATTTGCTTATTGGTTGCTTTATCACTTGTTTGTGGACTAATAGTTGAGAATCTTATTTCACTTTGTAGATCCCTTGAGGAGGAAACTCTTGAGTGGAAAGAGACAAGAGTGAAATCATCTTGTAAAAGTCTACTTGAGTGATATACACGAGTGACCATCTTTGAGTGAATGGTGAGTGAGTCGTGAGGTCCTTGTACTTTCATTTTTCTTGTAATTCTTTGTTCTTTAAGTGTAATTGTCACTAGTTTGGTTTGTACTTAATTCTTTTGATTTTTTTGGTGATGTAATTGTTCTCATTGGTGTAATCTTCATTTGTTTTGTGTAATTTTTCATTTGCTGGATTTTATATGTAATTTTTGAATTTGTAAGTGCACCATGACTTCCGTACATGAAGAAGACATTGAAGATTCTCCTACATCATCACCAAGAACAAGGAACTTGAATCGGAAGTTGGATAGAGTGACAAACAACATGGAAAGATTGTTTGAAAGATTGGAAATACTTGAGAACAAACAAGGATCAAGGCATACCAACTCTCATAGAAGTTCATCACATTCCAAAGACAACCATGAGGAAAGACCTAGATTTGATAGATGGAGACCTAGACATGAACATAGAGGAAGAAGGCACGAGAAAGATGACAAGTTGCATAATGTGAATGTGAAGATCCCTAGCTTCCATGAGAAGAGTGATCCCGATGCTTATTTGGAATGGGAGACCAAATTAGAACATATATTTTCTTGTTACAACTATAGTGAAGAGAAAAAAAAGTAAAAGTAGCAAGTTTAGAATTTCATGATTATGCTTTAATTTGGTGTGATCAATTATATAAAGAAAGAAAAAGGTATGATGAGGAACCAATTAGTACTTGGAGAGAGATGAAGAGGGTTTTGAGAAAAAGATATGTGCCTTCAAGTTACACTAGAGACCTACACCATAGGCTTCAAAGGTTGAGACAAGGAAGTATGAGTGTAGAAGAATATTACAAAGAGTTGGAGGTCATCTTGATTAGAGCAAACATAGAAGAAGATAGAGAGGCAACTATATCTAGGTTCTTGGGAGGACTCAACCAAGAAATCCAAGATGTGGTAGAGCTTTACAACTATATTGAATTGGAGGATTTGGTGCACCATGCAATCAAGGTTGAAGCTCAAGTCAAGAGAAAGAAGTCTTTCAAGAAACCATTCTTCAACAACAACAACTCATCTTGGAAGGATCATTCCAAGAAGAAGGGTGACTCATCAAAACAACTTGAAGTTGTTGGTAAAAGTGGATCAAAGGCCACATTCCCTAACTCTAAACCATCCACTTCTAGAGATATTAAATGCTTTAAATGTTTGGGTAAAGGACATACTGCTTCTCAATGTCCCAATAAAAGAACAATGATCTCTAGAACTAATGAGGATATAGAGGTAACAAGTGCCTCTTTCAATGAGTCTTCTAATGAGAGTGGGGAAGATGAAGTTCTCCCACTTGAAGGAGACTTGTTAATGGTGAGCAGACTCTTAGGAGTCAAGGTTAAATAAGAGGATGAGAGCCAAAGAGAGAATATTTTTCACACTAGATGAATGGTGAATGGAAAGTTGTGTGCATTAATCATAGATGGAGGATCTTGTACCAATGTGGCTAGTCATGTAACACCCTGTTTTTCAGAATTAATTTGATTAAGCTGGTTGTATTAAGTTGGATTTATTGTTTAAGGGCTTAGTGGGATTTTTGGCTAAAAATCCCTTTCTGGTACATGAGCACACCCGTGCTCATCAGTCAGCAAGCCCGTGCTTAAAGTCAGAAGCGTGATTCTGATTTTAAGTTGAGCACGACCGTGCTCAACAGGGAGCACGCCCGTGCTCAATGCGTGGACCGCGTCTCGTAACGTTAAGTTGAGCACGACCGTGCTTAAGGATGAGCACGACCGTGCTCAAGTCCGGGCCTATATACGTTGAGCAGACTCAGGGTTGCGCCGTACACTTCTTCTTTGCTACTAAAAACCCTAGTACGGCTGCAACCTCCCTTCTTCCCTTTTTCCTTCATACTCAGTGTGGTTTTGAGTATTGGAGACGCTAGGGAAACGTGGTTTCGTCTACACTTCGTGTATAGGTAAGGTTTCGTTCCTTTTCTTTAGTTTCCTTTCGTTTTTGGTTGGGAAACTAACACCGTTTTAATCTGTTTGTTTAAGGCTCGTTCGTGCGTGAGCCGCCTAAAGGAGAGGAATCGGTTGCTGTTAGGAAGTCTTAGAGAGCTACCTTCAATCCAGGTATGGGAGAAGGGTAGTATTTACATAGATTTGGGGCTAGTGTAAAGTAAGGGGTTTCCCATAACCCCGTTGTTATGTGATATACTGATTTATAATGTGATTATATTCTTGATGCATGTTCTGGTCGTATGATTGTATGTTAAATGCTTCATATCATTGATGATAGATTTATGTTAAATATGAGCATGATGTGGTTGGTTAATTGTTGAGATGAATATTATGATGTTTGGGTTGATGCCAATATTGTAGTTGATGTTGTTGTACAATGAGTTTAATGTCTAAAAAGTCTGATAACTGATTTAGGATGTTTAATGGATTAAATTATGAAATTTGGTTAAGTATCAGCCTCTGTTCCTGCCCAAAACAGCACTGTCGCGCGTTGAGCACGACCGTGCTGAACAGGGAGCACGACCGTGCTCCCAGTTGAATTCTGGGAAGATGGCCGCGCTATTGAGCACCGCCGTACAGGACAAAGAGCATGATCGTGCTGCTGAGCACGACCGTGCTCATTAAGAAGCACGACCGTGCTTCACTTACAGGGGAGCACGCCCTTCACGTGCTTAAGCACGACCGTGCTGGGTTACGAGCACGACCAACCCACTGTGACAGACTAAGATTAAAGGACTTAAGGGGTTTTAAACCCCACTTCCCTATGATGATAACTGATTAGACAACTTGGTTAATGTTACTAAAGGTAATTAAAGATGATGAGATGGTGAGATGTTAAGTCGATACCCTTTTGGGTGCCGCAAGCTGATGAGTTGTGCCTTGGTACTTTTTGGCCAAGGAGGCCTTGACCCCACGGTTTGGGTCTAAGGTGTTGTTGTTACGTACCTTGGTGGCCGAGAGTTGCCCCAGGTACTGCGGTTGATTCCGCTTAAGTCCTCAGGTAGATTCCGCGAGGCAAGTTGGTGCGGTTGATCCCGCTGTTACCTTCGGTCGATCCCGTTGGAGTTATGGAGGTGGTGTTGCTGTTGTTGTTGTGTTGCATACGCATTGCATCGGAGTTGTTGTTTAGGGATGTTCGACATAGGGGAGATCGTCCTAGAGTACGGCGATCCAGCCATCCACGGTTGGAGTAGATTCTCCTAGCGCCCCCGTGATGAGGCATTCGTTGGTTTGATGCGTTGGCTATCCAAGGAGTAGATTCTCCGGCGTTGAGTAGATTCTCAATGAGGATATGTAACTCCGAAGTCGTTCATCCCGAGTTTAGTGGATCCACATGCATTGATGGTTTAGCGGAGTAGGACTGCATTGCACTGCATAGCATAATGATGATGTTGATGTTGATGTGATGCTGCTATGCTTGCTGATTACTTTACTGCCTATCTCCATGCTAATATGTTTATACGATTCTTACTCCCTATATATGTTTGTTGTTTGTGTTTGGCCTGATTGGCACATTGCAGAGGATGACGAGCAGCCCGGAGAGGAGTGACTCTGAGGAGCCGCCACTCATAGTAGGGCTAGTTTATGTTTTCGTAGTTGTTAGTTTCAGTTGTAATTCTGTGGATTTTATTCCGGAACGGTTATAACAGCTCTGTCTGTGACATCGGGGTTGGGTTACATTTTTTGGTTTGTTATGTTTTTATTATTTAAAACTGATTTCATTTCCGCGTTGTAAACCGTTCATGTGGGACTTTTCTACCCATGGACAATTGTTCTATTTATTCCAATAATTGCATGTCTTTCCTTTAATTGTTTTTAAATTAAATGACTTTTAACATGCTGGGTAGAAGGGTGTCACATTTAGTGGTATCAGAGCAGTTCGACCTTGTTCGGACGTGGTATGAGTCTGTTGTGAGTCTGTTGTGTGACTCTTGTGTGAATTGTCTATACTTGTTATAGATGATGATGTTTTAAGTTTGTTGCCTGTAACTTTTACTCGCTAAGTTTCTGTATTAAAGACTGTTTTGGGCATGTACAGGAACTAATGGCCGGTAGAGGACGCAACGATCAGGCGATTGCTGACGCGTTGGCACTTTTGGCCAATGCTATAGGACAGGTCAACCCTATCAACGGTGGGCCAGCTGAGTTCCAGGGACTGGACAAGTTCCAGAGGAACAACCCTCCGTCGTTCAAGGGAGCGTATGACCCAGAGGGAGCTTTGTTGTGGCTAAGGGAGATAGAGAAGATCTTCCGTGCAATGGACTGCAATGATCAGTAGAAGCTCATCTTCGCCACCTTCATGTTGACTGAGGAGGCGGAGCGCTGGTGGGATAACTCCAGGCAGAGGATGCAGGCAGAGGGCACAGCGGTGACTTGGGCTGTGTTCAGGCAGAGGTTTCTGGAGAAGTATTTTCCAGTGGATATCAGAGACAAGAAGGAGATGGAATTCTTGTCTTTGAGGCAGGGGTTGCTGTCAGTCGGTGACTATGCGGCTAAGTTTGAGGAGCTGGCAAGGTACTACACTCCTTACCAGCATGAGACGGACGATCGCTCCAAGTGTGTGAAGTTTGAAGCGGGACTCCGGCCTGAGATCAAACAGGCCATCAGCTATCAGGAGATCAGGGTCTTCCCTATTCTGGTCAACAAGTGCAGGATCTATGAGGATGCCAGCCAGTTCAGAGCTGCTAGTTCCAGAGGATCGGACAATCAGAGTGGCAAGAGGATTGATCAGAGGGATAAGGGCAAGCAGCAGTATGCCCCTACGGGCAAGGACTTCAAGTAGAGTGGCAGGAAGCCCCAGTTTCAGCAGAGTAGCTTCAGGGGTGGGTTTTCTGATGCCCCTAGAGCTATGAGGTGTGGGAAGTGTGGGGCACAGGATCACTATTCGTCCCAGTGCAAGGAAACACAGGTCATCTGCTTCAAGTGTGGCAAGCTAGGCCACATCAGCCGCGAGTGTGATGGAGCTATGGTCGAGCCTCCCAACGCTAGCAAGAATCAGAAGTCTCAGGCCAACAGACTGAAGACCACTGGAAGAGTCTTTACTTTTAGTGGAGCTGAAGCCTCCGAGTCTGATGACTTGATCCAAGGTACGTGTCTAACTGATGGAACTCGATTAACTGTATTGTATGATTCGGGTGCTACTCACTCGTTTATATCGCATGATAGGGTCAAGAGTCTAAAATTGCCTGTTACCTTCCTCGAGTTTGATTTGTTGGTTTCTACATCTACAAATAAACCTGTTTCTACTTCTTATGCATGCAAGAACTGCCATATTGTTATAAACGATAAAACTTTCCTTGCTGATCTTGTATGCCTACCCTTGAAAGACCTAGACGTTATTCTGGGTATGGACTGGTTATCTTCCAACCATGTCCTTCTAAACTGTTTTGATAAAACCTTGATTTTTGGAACTCCAAAGGAGTCTAAGAATCCGGACCTTCTCTCTGCCAGCCAAGTACGAGCTTCGATGAGAGACGAGGCCCAAGTATACATGATGTTAGCTTCCCTGGATATAGAGAGCAGCCCTCCTGACGTCGCCAGCTTGCCTGTTGTGCGAGAATTTCCTGAAGTGTTTCCGGGGGATGTTTATAACTTACCCCCAGAAAGAGATGTTGAGTTTACCATAGATTTAGTGCCTGGTACCGGGCCAATCTCCATAGCACCCTATAGAATGTCTCCTCTAGAGCTAGCTAAGTTGAAAGAACAGTTGGAGGACCTGATGGAGAAGCAGTTCATTAGGCCGAGTGTGTCTCCGTGGGGAGCACCTGTGTTGTTGGTGAAGAAGAAGGATGGTAGTATGAGGTTGTGTGTCGACTTTCAACAGCTCAACAAGGTGACCATAAAGAATCGGTATCCCCTCCCTAGGATTGATGATCTTATGGACCAGTTGATGGGCGCTTGCGTCTTTTCAAAGATAGATTTGAGGTCAGGGTACCATCAGATTCGGGTTAAGTTTGAGGACATCCCGAAGACAGCGTTTAGGACGCGATATGGTCACTATGAGTACTTGGTTATGCCTTTCGGTGTGACCAACGCTCCTGCGGTCTTCATGGACTACATGAACAAGACCTTTCACCCTTACTTGGATAAGTTCGTGGTGGTGTTTATAGATGACATCTTAGTGTACTCCAAGAGTAAGGAGGAACATGAGGAACACCTGAGGGTTGTCTTGCAGATCCTTAAGGAGAAGCAGTTGTATGCTAAGTTGTCTAGTGTGAGTTCTGGTTAGAGGAAGTGAGCTTCTTAGGACATGTCATCTCTAAGGGTGGCATAGCAGTGGACCCAGCTAAAGTAGAGACGGTGCTCCAGTGGGAAGCGCCAAAGTCTGTAACCGAGATTAGGAGTTTCTTGGGGTTAGCCGGGTACTATAGGCAGTTTATAGAAGGCTTATCTAAGATAGCTTTACCCTTAACCCGTCTCACCAAGAAGGGACAGTTGTTTGTGTGGGACTCTAATTGTGAAGAGAGTTTCCAAACCCTTAAGAATAGGTTGACGCCAGCACCAGTGTTAGTTTTGCCAGATCCTAGTGAACCCTTCGTAGTTTATTGTGATGCTTCTAAGCAAGGGTTAGGTGGTGTGTTGATGCAGAATGGTAAGGTAGTTGCTTACGCTTCTAGGCAGTTGAAAACCCATGAGAAGAACTACCCTACCCATGACCTAGAGTTAGGAGCTGTGGTATTTGCCTTGAAGATCTGGAGGCATTACCTGTATGGAGCGAGGTTTGAGGTCTTTAGTGATCATAAGAGTTTGAAGTACCTCTTTGATCAAAAGGAGTTGAATATGAGGCAGCGTAGGTGGATGGAGTTTTTAAAGGATTATGACTTCGAGCTGACCTATCACCCAGGAAAGGCCAATGTGGTGGCCGATGCCTTGAGTAGGAAAACCCTGCATATCTCCGCTTTGATGGTTAGGGAGATGGATCTGATTGAGGAGTTTAGAGACCTTAGTCTAGCTTGTGAGTTTACCCCTAATAGTATTAGGCTTGGTACCTTGAAGGTTACCAACAGTTTGATGGATCAGATTGGAGAGGGTCAGAAGTTAGATAAGTATCTCTTAGACCAGCGAGAGTTGCTCGCTCAGGGTAGAGACCTAAATTTTAAGGATGGCAGTGATGGTATTTTGAGGTTCAAGGATAGAGTTTGTGTGCCAGATGTTCCTGAACTTAGGAAGTTGATCTTAGAAGAAGGTCATAGGAGTGGATTGAGTGTGCACCCAGGTGCCACTAAGATGTATCAGAACCTTAAGAGAATGTTTTGGTGGCCTAGGATGAAAAAGGATGTATCCGAGTTTGTGTATGCGTGTCTAGTTTGTCAGAAGGCTAAGATCGAGCATCAGAGGCCTTCCGGTAAGTTGCAACCTTTGACTGTCCCAGAATGGAAATGGGATAGTATCTCCATGGATTTTGTGTCTGGACTCCCTAGGACTCCAGCTGGTTTTGAGGCAATTTGGGTTGTTGTGGATAGACTGACTAAGTCTGCCCATTTCATCCTGATGAACATGGAGTTTTCTTTAGAGAAGTTGGCAAAGTTGTACATCAAGGAGATAGTTAGGCTTCATGGTGTACCCTCTAGCATAGTTTCAGATAGAGACCCGAGGTTTACCTCTAGGTTTTGGAATAGTTTGCAAGAGGCTTTAGGAACAAAGCTTAGGCTTAGTTCAGCTTACCACCCACAGACTGATGGGCAGTCTGAGCGGACCATCCAGTCCTTAGAGGATCTGTTGAGGGCTTGTGTGTTAGAACAGTCAGGAAGTTGGGACAAGTTTTTGCCCCTGATAGAGTTCACCTACGACAACAGTTTCCATTCCAGCATTGGGATGCCACCTTATGAGGCTCTGTATGGGAGGAGATGTAGGACACCCTTGTGTTGGAGTCAACCTAGTGATAGTGTGGTGCTTGGGCCAGAGATAGTCCAGGAAACAACAGTAAAGATCAGGTTAGTTCAGGAAAAGATGAGAGTGGCACAGAGTAGGCAGAAGAGCTACCATGATAAAAGGAGGAAGGCGCTCGAATTCCAGGAAGGTGATCATGTATTCTTGAGAGTTACCCCTACGACTGGGGTTGGTAGAGTGATGAAGGCGAGGAAACTTACTACGAGGTTCATTGGTCCTTACCAAATCCTCAAAAGAGTCGGCGAAGTCGCCTACCAAATAGCCTTACCCACGTTCTTGTCAAATCTCCACAATGTTTTTCATGTGTCACAACTCAGGAAGTATGTTCATGACCCTAGTCACGTGATAGTACCCGATGCTATACAGTTGAAAGAGAACCTGACGTTTGAGGTGTTACCTCTTCGAGTCGAGGACAGGAGGGTGAAGCAGCTAAGAGGCAAGGAAATTCCTTTGGTTAAAGTGGTTTGGAGTGGGGCAACTGAGGAAAGTGCTACCTGGGAGCTGGAGAGCAAGATGATGGAAGCATACCGCATCTTTTTCCTTGAGGTACGTGTAAATTTCGAGGACGAAATTTTTGTAAGGGGGTGGAATTGTAACACCCTGTTTTTCAGAAATAATTTGATTAAGCTGGTTGTATTAAGTTAGATTTATTGTTTAAGGGCTTAGTGGGATTTTTGGCTAAAAATCCCTTTCTGGTACATGAGCACACCAGTGCTCATCAGTCAGCAAGCCCGTGCTTAAAGTCAGAAGCGTGATTCTGATTTTAAGTTGAGCACGACCGTGCTCAACAGGGAGCACGACCGTGCTCAACAGGGAGCACGCCCGTGCTCAATGCGTGGACCGCGTCTCGTAACGTTAAGTTGAGCACGACCGTGCTTAAGGATGAGCACGACCGTGCTCAAGTCCGGGCCTATATACGTTGAGCAGACTCAGGGTTGCGCTGTACACTTCTTCTTTGCTACTAAAAACCCTAGTACGGCTGCAACCTCCCTTCTTCCCTTTTTTCCTTCATACTCAGTGTGGTTTTGAGTATTGGAGACGCTAGGGAAACGTGGTTTCGTCTGCACTTCGTGTATAGGTAAGGTTTCGTTCCTTTTCTTTAGTTTCCTTTCGTTTTTGGTTGGGAAACTAACACCGTTTTAATCTGTTTGTTTAAGGCTCGTTCGTGCGTGAGTCGCCTAAAGGAGAGGAATCGGTTGCTGTTAGGAAGTCTTAGAGAGCTACCTTCAATCCAGGTATGGGAGAAGGGTAGTATTTACATAGATTTGGGGCTAGTGTAAAGTAAGGGGTTTCCCATAACCCCGTTGTTATGTGATATACTGATTTATAATGTGATTATATTCTTGATGCATGTTCTGGTCGTATGATTGTATGTTAAATGCTTCATATCATTGATGATAGATTTATGTTAAATATGAGCATGATGTGGTTGGTTAATTGTTGAGATGAATATTATGATGTTTGGGTTGATGCCAATATTGTAGTTGATGCTGTTGTACAATGAGTTTAATGCCTAAAAAGTCTGATAACTGATTTAGGATGTTTAATGGATTAAATTATGAAATTTGGTTAAGTATCAGCCTCTGTTCCTGCCCAAAACAGCACTGTCGCGCGTTGAGCACGACCGTGCTGAACAGGGAGCACGACCATGCTCCCAGTTGAATTCTGGGAAGATGGCCGCGCTATTGAGCACCGCCGTACAGGACAAAGAGCACGATCGTACTGCTGAGCACGACCGTGCTCATTAAGAAGCACGACCGTGCTTCACTTACAGGGGAGCACGCCCTTCACGTGCTTAAGCACGACCGTGCTGGGTTACGAGCACGACCAACCCACTGTGACAGAATAAGATTAAAGGACTTAAGGGGTTTTAAACCCCACTTCCCTATGATGATAACTGATTAGACAACTTGGTTGATGTTACTAAAGGTAATTAAAGATGATGAGATGGTGAGATGTTAAGTCGATACCCTTTTGGGTGCCGCAAGCTGATGAGTTGTGCCTTGGTACTTTTTGGCCAAGGAGGCCTTGACCCCACGGTTTGGGTCTAAGGTGTTGTTGTTACGTACCTTGGTGGCCGAGAGTTGCCCCAGGTACTGCGGTTGATTCCGCTTAAGTCCTCAGGTAGATTCCGCGAGGCAAGTTGGTGCGGTTGATCCCGCTGTTACCTTCGGTCGATCCCGTTGGAGTTATGGAGGTGGTGTTGCTGTTGTTGTTGTGTTGCATACGCATTGCATCGGAGTTGTTGTTTAGGGATGTTCGACATAGGGGAGATCATCCTAGAGTACGACGATCCGGCCATCCACGGTTGGAGTAGATTCACCTAGCGCCCAGTGATGAGGCATTCGTTGGTTTGATGCGTTGGCTATCCAAGGAGTAGATTCTCCGGCGTTGAGTAGATTCTCAATGAGGATATGTAACTCCGAAGTCGTTCATCCCGAGTTTAGTGGATCCACATGCATTGATGGTTTAGCGGAGTAGGACTGCATTGCACTGCATAGCATAATGATGATGTTGATGTTGATGTGATGCTGCTATGCTTGCTGATTACTTTACTGCCTATCTCCATGCTAATATGTTTATACGATTCTTACTCCCTATATATGTTTGTTGTTTGTGTTTGGCCTGATTGGCACATTGCAGAGGATGACGAGCAGCCCGGAGAGGAGTGACTCTGAGGAGCCGCCACTCATAGTAGGGCTAGTTTATGTTTTCGTAGTTGTTAGTTTCAGTTGTAATTCCGTGGATTTTATTCCGGAACGGTTATACCAGCTCTGTCTGTGACATCGGGGTTGGGTTACATTTTTTGGTTTGTTATGTTTTTATTATTTAAAACTGATTTCATTTCCGCGATGTAAACGGTTCATGTGGGACTTTTCTACCCATGGACAATTGTTCTATTTATTCCAATAATTGCATGTCTTTCCTTTAATTGTTTTTAAATTAAATGGATTTTAACATGCTGGGTAGAAGGGTGTCACAAGTCAAAGATTGGTGACCAAATTTGTTCTCAAAACCAATCCACACCCTAGGCCATACAAGTTACAATGGCTAAGTGAAAAGGTTGAAATATTGGTAAACCAACAAGTCTTGTTGAGTTTTGCCATTGATTCTTATCATGATGAAGTGATATGTGATGTGGTGCCTATGGAAGCGGGACATGTTTTGCTAGGAAGGCCATGGCAATATGATAGGAAAGTGATACATAATGGCCTTTCCAATAGATTTACTTTCATGCACTACAACAAAAAAATTACTCTTGTACCTCTATCTCCTAAAGAAATTGGTGAGGACCAAAATAAAATGAGAGAGAAAAAAGGGAGCTTGAAAGAAAAGCCAAAAGTGGAAACGAAATAAATAAAGAAAATAGTGTGCCACAAAAAAGTATAAAAAAGGCAAATGACACAAGTGGGTAAAATGTTTTTGAAAACCAAAAAGGCTAAAGAAAATGATGGTCAAAAATGCTTATTTCTAAAAGAAAAGGAAGTAAAGAAATTATTATTGACACATCAACCAATGTTTTTACTTTACACCAAAAATGAATGTGAAAATTCTACGCCATCTCTTTCTTTACCAAAACCCTTTGAGTTTCTTTTGGATGAGTTTAAAGATGTTTTTCCTAAAGAGCTTCCTAAAGGTTTGCCACCTATGAGGGGGATTGAGCACCAAATGGACTTAATTCCTATTGCATCTCTTCCTAATAGGCCGGCCTATAGGAGCAATCCCGAAGAAACAAAAGAAATTCAAAGGCAAGTTGAAGGATTATTAGAAAAAGAATGGATAAGAGAATCATTTTCTCCATGTGCAATGCCCGTTATTTTAGTATCAAAGAAAAATGGTACATGGAGAATGTGCCCGAATTGTAGATCCATCAATAACATAACCATCAAATATAGACATCCAATACCACAATTAGATGATTTATTAGATGAGCTACATGGGTCCCAAATCTTTTCCAAAATTGACCTAACAAGTGGCTACCATCAAATAAGAATTAGAGAAGGGGATGAGTGGAAAACCGCTTTCAAAACTAAGTGTGGGCTTTATGAATGGCTTGTGATGCCTTTTGGTCTCACCAATGCACCAAGTACATTCATGAGACTCATGAATCATGTCCTTCGAGAATTCTTAGGAAAGTATGTGGGTTGTCTATTTTGATGACAATTTTGATATATAGCAAAACACTAAGTGACCATCTTGAACATTTGAAAAGTGTTTTGTTAGCTCTAAGAAAAGAAAAACTATTTGCCAACCTTGAGAAATGCACTTTTTGCACCACCAAAATGGTATTTTTGGGCTATGTTGTTAGCGCACAAGGTGTGCAAGTAGATGAGGAAAAAATAAAGGCCATCCAAAGTTGGTCTACACCTAAAAATGTTGGAGATGTTGGGAGTTTCCATGGATTGGCTAGTTTTTATAGAAGATTTGTCAAAGACTTTAGCACTTTGGCAAGTCCTCCAAATGAGGTTTTAAAGAAAAATGTGTCATTTCATTGGGGTCAAGACCAAGAAAATTCCTTCAACATCTTAAAATAAAAATTGACTAATGCACAAATTCTCGCGCTTCCAAATTTTGTGAAATCTTTTGAGATAGAGTGCGATGCTTCTAATGTGGGCATTGGGGCCGTTTTGCTTCAAGAAGGACACCCCATTGCTTACTTTAGTGAGAAACTTGCCAGGGCACATTTGAACTATTCCACTTATGATAAAGAACTCTATGCCCTAGTAAGGAGTCTCAAAGTTTGGCAACACTATCTCTTGCCCAAGGAATTTGTAATCCATAGTGATCATGAATCATTAAAACACTTAAAGGGGCAAGGAAAATTAAACAAGAGACATGTCAAATGGATAGAATTCATAGAACAATTTCCTTATGTGATTAAACATAAACAAGGTAAAAGCAATGTTGTGGCCGATGCGCTTTCGCGTAGACATACTTTACTTTCAACACTTGAAACTAAACTTCTAAGGTTTGATCACATAAAGGAATTGTATGTAAATGATCCGGACTTCTCTACAATTTATACTCAAATAGGGTCCATGGCACATAAAGGATATTTCATCAATGAAGGATTCCTTTTTCGAGACAAAAGACTTTGTGTGCCAAGGCATTCTATTAGAGAGTTGTTGGTAAGAGAAGCACATCAAGGGGGATTAATGGGGCACTTCGGTGTTCACAAGACTTTAGAGGTTTTGCATGAACATTTATTTTGGCCAAAAATGAAAATCCAAGTCCAAAAGTTATGTGAAAAATGCATTGGATGTTTGAAGGCAAAGTCAAAGAGTAAGCCACATGAGTTGTACACTTTCTTAACTAGTCCTTCTTTTCCTTGGATTGATATCTCTATGAATTTTGTATTGGGGTTACCAAGGACTAGGCGAGGCAATGATTCAATCTTTGTGGTTGTGGATAGATTTTCCAAGATGACTCATTTTTTACCATGTCACAAAAGTGATGATGCTTGCCATGTATCAAACCTTTTTCTTTAGGGAAATAGTTAGACTACATGGGATTCCTCGAAGCATTGTATCCGATCGAGGTACAAAGTTTCTAAGTCACTTTTGGAGAACTTTGTGGAGCAAACTTGGAACTAAAATACTCTTTTCAACTACTTGCCACCCACAAACGGATGGACAAACTAAGGTGGTTAATCGAACTCTTTCTACTCTTTTAAGAACATCCTCAAGAAAAACCTGAAGTCTTGGGAAAAGTGCTTACCTTTCATTGAGTTTGCATACAACCGTGTGCAACATTCTACTACTAAACACTCCCCTTTTGAAATAGTCTATGGTTTTAATCCTCAAACCCACTTGATTTGCTTCCAATACCCATTAAACAAACATTGTTGCATCAAGATGGGCTTGCCAAGACCGAATTTATTAAAAAGCTCCATGAACAAGTAATATTAAATATTGAAAAACAAGGGGAGCATAATGCAAGGCAGGTAAATAAAGGAAGAAAACAAGTGTTACTCAAACCGGGTGATTGGATATGGGTGCACTTAAGAAAAGAAAGATTTCCTGTACAAAGGAAGTCCAAACTCCTACCAAGGGGTGATAGGCATTTCCAAGTATTGGAGAAAATAAATGATAATGCATATAAAATAGATCCCCCTGGTGATTATAATGTGAGTGCCACATTTAATGTGTCTGATCTAAGTCTTTTTTAAAATGACATAGATGATGATCAACACAATTCGTGGACAAATGTGCCTCAAGAAGGAGGGGATGATGTGGGCATGGACACATAAAGCCAAGGACCTAGCATTGAAGACTTGCATGGACCTATGACAAGGGCAAGGCTTAGAAGAGTCCAAGACACACTCAAGAATATGGTGGTCAATCACTTGCCTCTTAGGCAACTTCATGAAGAGGGCATCACTTTGAACCTCTTATGCATTGAGCCATTGACCACCTAGTTATGGATAGGACCTAGGACCTTTGTATAGATTAGACTTCATGTAATAAATATAGGAACTAGGACCTTTGTATAGATTAGACTTCATGTAATAGAATTGCTTATTCATAAAAGCACTTAGGAGTAGTCTAGGATTTGGGCCTGTTGGGCCATAGCATAATAGTAGAAGGCATTAGGCCCAAAACAAAGCCCACACTTGGGTAGAAGGAGGCTAGGGGCGCTACTTGTGGCTCAAGTTAGAGTAGCTTGCACTTCAAGTTAGTCTAACTTGCACCTTAAGTAGGATGAGCCTATAAATAGGCTTCATGTAATTCATTTTACAAGTTTGAATACATTTGAGTTTTCTCACACTTGAGAATTCTAGAGAGAGTTGAGAGTTCTCCTCTTGGTTCTTGGATTGAACCTTTGATTCTTATCTTGAATATCCTTATTCAAGTGGTGAATCCTCCTTTGGCTTATCAATTCAATCTTCATCTCAATGAAGCATTGATTGTGGCACCTTTTTCTTCTTCTTCTTCTTTACCTCTTCCATTTTCTATTTTGTGTTCTTTAATTCTTGCAATTTAAATTCTGCACTTTAATTCTTGTTCTTGTCATTTCAATTCATATATAATTGTGCTCTTCTACTCCTTTTTGTTTCTCTTGATTCTCACTTGAGAATCAAGCTTCATTCTATTGTTCTAGTTTATGTTTGAACTTGAATTCTTAGCGCTTGAAATCAAAGAAAGATCCTCAAATGTTTAGTGATCAATCCTTGATCATATCTGCTGTCTATGCTACTTAATGCCTTTTATTGATATTCATGACACAAAATGTGTATTAAGGACATTTACCATTATGGAGAGTGGCATTTTGAGGAGCTCTATATACCTCTCTGCCTACTGATATTTGTTAAGTCTCTAAATGTCTGATGTGCATTTTCCTAAGTTTTGATGAAAACTAAACATTGGATAATGATTTAATTAACCTATATATTGGTTGCTAACCTGTATACTTAGTGTGCAGATTAAAATAGTATGACTCACTTGTCTACCCACATAAATGATAACCTGTCTGGATAAGCAAAAGTCAACCTGTCTGCTGACTAGGATTATTGACTTTCTGCAATTTAGTTTCAACCTGTCTCTGCTATGTTCTCATACTCGTCTAAGGTTCTTTAATGGGGAACTCGAGTACAAAAAGCTTTTGGAAGCTGTCCCTGTAACAGCCTGATTTTCAGTATGCTGTTGATTAATTAAAATATAAGTAATTATATTTTAATATGAAGTTTAGAAAATGTTTTTAATAAAATAAAAATCATATTCTTGATCTATCTTATGATAATAGCTCACAATAAAATTTTCGGCTGAAAATTCAGACGAAAGCCGGTCTGCATTTTCTCTACCAGTAAACTTTTACTGAGCCAGAAACATAATTTTGACTCGTGAACGAGATGGTTAGTGTTTTTAGTATGTTTTTTGTGTGGGTATGGATATTTTCATAAAATCTCGTTCGGGGCCAAATTCTAAGTATTACCCGGGCGAAATCGTCGGGAAATACGATCGGGGAAGTCATCTGATACGCGATGGAGCAGAGCACAAAGGAAAGGAAAGGGCTAGAAGAGACATGATGTGATGGCAAATAGTAACCACCATCACTCACTTTTTCAAAATCTTACTTTTTCAACCAATTTCTCTCTCCAACCATACCTCCCATACCTCTAAACTTCCTCAACAAGCCTTAAGACCAAACTTGCTCTCCAAGCACCTCCCTTCCTCACAAATTTCGTGCTTCTCTCCCCTCTATCTATATAAACTCACCTCATCTTCATTCACTCACTTTTTCTTCTCCAAAACTCCATTAACACTTACACTTTTCATTTCTTCTTCTTCCTTCTACTAAAGCTCTAATTTTTTTACTTAGCTTTTGCACTTGGTTCCTTCATCAAAGTTGTTCATCTTGTTGAGGGTAATACTCCTATATAGTTTATTTTCAAGTTCTTGTCTTTATTTTCATAGTTATGCTTTATGTTTTCTTTAACCTTTCAAACTTCTAAAATCTCTTAAAAATGGTAGAAAACTCTGTTTGAGTTGAAATCACTTTCTATAGTCTTGTATCAACCTCTATTTTCACATACTATGAGCTTGTGTCAAACAAAAATTTCTACCTCTTCTCTCCAAGGATGGCCGAAACCTAACAAAAGTGGCCTAGGAGGTTTTGTTTCAACTTTTGCTTGTATGAACTTGTATTTGAGTTTCATTTCCAAGATGATCATGAAAAAGGCTCCTTTATAATAAAGGGTGTTATGTCTAAGTGATTGGAAAGTTTAAAGCTTTTTACACATTTTTCATGTAAAGGCCAAAACTTTAAGAGTTTAAGGTAAAAATGTTTAGTTGTTTTTCCAAAATGATCATGGATTAAGGCTCCTTGATGTATAAGGATGCTAAATCCAAGAGATTGGAAAGTTTGAAGATTTCTAACCTTTATTTCATACCAAGGCCGAAACTTTAATAGTTTTTGGCAAAAATGGTAAGTTTTATTTTCTTCCAAAATGATCATAGATTAAAGCTCCTTATGATAAAGGATGCTATGTCTAAAGTGATTGGAAAGTTTAAATCTTTTTCATTGAGTTTCCTATGATGGCCGAAACTCATTTGTTTTGGACCTAGGATGTGTTGTTTTTATTTTCCAAGATGATTATGGATTAAAGCTCCTTATGTGAAAGGATGCTATATCTAAGAAGATTGGAACGTTTTAAGTTGTTTCTCTTCCAAAATGATTATAGATTTGAGCTCCTTAATATCAAAGGATGCTATGTCTAAAAGATTGGATGATATAAAGATTTCTAGTTTAAAAATCCTATGATGGCCGAAACCTAAGGTTTATGGACCTAGGATGTTTTGTTTTCATTTTCCGAAATGATCATGGTTTTAAGCTCCTTACTATGTACGGATGCTAGCCTAGAGAGATTGGAAAGTTTAGAAATTTTTAGCCAATTTATTTATGTTGGCCGAAACTTGCACTAAAGAAAATAAAATGTTTTTGATTTGGTTTGTGAAAACTAATACTTGATTCCTACTCCTTAATACTCTAAGATCATTGATCTAAGAGATTGTGTCGATTTGAAAACCCTAGCCTATTTTTGTCATACAAGGCCGATTCTAGGCTTTCAAAAATAAGGATGAGTTTGTTGATTTGGTTATTTTATGTTGTGTGGTTGAAGGTGGTGTTAACACATATCGATCGGATAACGAGGAGCTGCGGGCTCAAACCTTCGGTGATCACTCAGGTGGGGGAAAGAAGTAACCTATCGTCGGAATCGATAAGTAGTAAATTATCTAGTAATTATGTAGGGCGACCTAAACCCTACTAGTAGTTGAATAATCGACAAGACCAAAATCACTTTAAATTGCTTTTGAAACACCCATAGTGATTCGGGGATTGTAGGTGTATCGATATTAGGTTGATATTTATTAACTGTTGATGGATGATCTGTTTTTATTATTTATATTGAATTGGTTGTATGCCATGTTTATGTTTGGAATATCTTGAATTGTTCTATATGATGCACGATCTGTTTGGTGTACTGTATGCTTAGTGGATAAGTGATGATATATGTGATGTTTAAGAGATGAGTTGTTTTGGGTGCGAGGATCATAATGACTGTTAGAGGTGCCTAACCTAAATAATTTGTGATAATGAGGTATTTTGACTTAGAGCTTGTGTTGAGGTTTTGATCTGAGGTTAAGGCACTAGGTTACGACTATAAGAGTCTGTGAGGTTCATGAGTTGGGTTGTTTCTACAACCAAAGTCCTTGTGGGACCGTCCAAGGGTAAACTTAACAAGTGCAGCTATGAGCGTCATTGCTTTGCATGAGCACCTCCGGGAGTGGTTGAGGTGTGCGCCGGGATCATCGTGCAGCTATAGTGTCACGCTTAGCGTGAGCGTTCTTACCATGGTTGAGGTGTGCACCGGGATCATCGTGCAGCTATAGTGTCATGCTTAGCATGAGTACCCACGATCGGGGTATGCACCGGGAGCTTCGTGCCACTAGGAGTGTCATTGCGCAGCATTGAGCATCTCAACATGACTAAGGATGTGCACCGGGATTGGGACGTGTCGCTTGGACGATCGATCAAGAATCACTACTGTGATAAGGAATTTCGTAACCGCTTTGACATCAAGGTTTAGTTTTTGAGTGAGGGTAGAGGTGAATATAAGAACTTTAATGAAAGATGGATGACTTTGATTGATGTTGTGTCTGTGATAATTACTGTTTAGTTTACTATGAATCTTTTCCGCTTTTGATGATAGCATGTTTCTTATCCCTTGTACTTTTCTTTGCATTGTTCTATCTTTTATGGTTCGTGTTCAAAGATCCTGTTGATGAGCCGAATGATGAGGAGCTGGACGGAACTCCTTACGAGCCGGATGCCGGAGGACGAGCTGTGACCCATGATGAGTAGGGTCTAGTCCTAGTTATGGCCAGTGCGTCCGTGTCACGACGCTTTATCTTTTCCGCTTTTATGTTTTGTATAACTTGTACACCTGTTAGGGCTCCTATTGTCGGGATGCCCTAAAACAGTGTTTTGTTTAACTCTGATTGCATTTACATATGTTTAATGTGGTCATGTTTTCTTATTCCTATTCTACATGAATATGTTTACTTAATAATTTAAGTTTTAATTCCGCCGTATTTTCATGTTAAGTTTAAGAATAAGAACATAATAATCAAGTTTATTTCCAAATAAAACACCGAGGCACAGCGGGGTGTCTCATTATGGTATCAGAGCAGTTTGATTCTGATCGGACTGCTAAGTTTAGGTGTTGTTACTGGCCGTGTCTAGTTGAATCCACATCGGATTTAGACTATGTTTAGAAGTGGAGTAGTGTGTCCGAACCTAATGAGAAACAGTTAATATTAGTATGGCATATGGTATTTATATACTTGCTTATGTAGTATTATATGTCATACTAATTAGAGTGAATGGTTTCTTTCACTCAGAATCATGGCACGTGGAAAAGGACGACCAATCGGCAATGGTGACAACGTTGAGAATACGAACAATGGAGGAGGATCATCTTCGACTCCAAATACCATGGAAACAATAGCTGCTGCGATGCTATTGCAAACCCAACAGAACGCTGAGATGCTGCGAATGAACAAAGAGCAGCTAGAGATAAAGAATCAGAGAAGGGCAATAGCAGCTGAAGAAGCCGGATTGGCAACCTTTATGAACGGAAAGCCACCTCAATTCCGAGGAGAATACGATCCAGAGAAGGCAGAATGGTGGATACAAGAGATTGAGAAGATATTTGATACTGTACGTTGCCGAGAGGATAAAAAGGTGATGTATGCTGCCTTTATGTTGACTGAGGGGGCAGAATTCTGGTGGAAGGGCAAGAGAAGGTTGTTGGAGGCTGAAGGTAGTGTGATTACCTGGAAATTATTCAGCGAATAGTTAGACGCGAGAAGGAAAAGGAATTCACAAACCTCAAACAAGGAAACATGTCTGTTGGTGAGTATGCATCACGGTTTGAGGCTCTGATCAAGTTTTCAGATTGCTATCAAAGGTTCCCGGATGAAGACTGGCAATGTAGAAGATTCGAGGAAGGACTCAGAGACGAGCTGCAGAGGGCGGTGGTGTCTCTTGACATACAGTACTTCCCAGAACTGGTCGAGAGATGCAGTGCCATTGAAAGCATCGATCTGAGGATGGCTAATGAGCAGAAACAACTGAGGATTGGAGGTCCTAACCAATCAAGTTTCCAGAGGCGTGGAGGAAGTGGTTCTCAGTGGAGACAGAGACCATATGCTAGACCTGCGCAAAAACAGGGACCAGCACCAACAGCTAGAACGGGTCAGCAATCGCAAGGTGTAGTTTGCTTCAGATGTGGGGACCACATTATGCAAACATCTGCCCTAGTAGACCTAGCTGTTTCAACTGTGGGAAACCAGGTCACATGGCACGAGACTGCAAGCAGCAGGCTTGGCAACAACCCGCAGTTACGGGAAAAGGAACTGGAGATAATAGAGGTGGAGCTGGAAGAGGAGTCCCAGCAACCAGACCTCAAGCCACTGGAAGGGTGTTTACCGTGAGGGGAGCTGAATCCTCCCAATCTGCTGATCTTATACAAGGTATGTGCCTGATAGCTGGTAGACTCTCTAATGTATTGTTTGACTCAGGCGCTACTCATTCTTTTATCTCGCATGAGTGTGTGGATCATTTGAAATTAACTGTTTCCAAATTGCCTTATACCCTTACGGTATCTACTCCAACTAGTAACCCTTTGATTACCATATCTGTTTGCTTAAAGTGTCCTACAGTGATTGAAAACCGAACTTTTGTCGTAGACCTTATCTGTTTGCCTATGCAACAGATAGATGTTATCCTTGGTATGGATTGGCTTTCGACTAACCATGTGATGCTAGATTGTTCTAGCAAGACCTTATCATTCCTTGAACCTTCTAGCATAGTATTTGCCAATGAAGAAGTACCTCCAAGGAGTGACAACTCTCAGGAGTTTGTGATGCTTTTTGCCATGGAGGCTAATGAGACTCCCAACATAGATTCTATGCCTATTGTAAGCGAGTTTCCTGAAGTTTTCCCTCCATACGTTCTAGGTTTGCCACCGGAAAGAGAAGTGGAATTCACTATAGATCTCGTACCAGGGATAGGGCCTATATCAATAGCACCTTATCGGATGTCACCGGTTGAGTTGGCTGAGTTGAAGGAGCAATTGGATGACATGTTGGGGAAAGAGTTCATCAGACCGAGTGTCTCGCCTTGGGGAGCGCCGGTGTTGTTTGTTAAGAAAAAGGATGGAAGTGCGAGGTTGTGCACGGATTACAGGCAGTTGAATAAGGTGACAATTAAGAACAAGTATCCGTTGCCTAGGATCGACGACCTGATGGATCAGCTAAAGGGAGCAACAATATTCTCTAAGGTTGATTTAAGATCTGGGTATCATCAGATTAGGGTAAGGAAGGAAGATATACCCAAGACGGCTTTTAGGACGAGGTATGGACACTATGAGTATTTAGTCATGCCTTTCGGTGTAACTAATGCGCCAGCCGTGTTCATGGATTATATGAATAGGATTTTCAGACCGTTCCTCGATAAGTTTGTTGTTGTGTTTATTGACGATATTCTTATCTATTCTCGTACACGAGAGAAGCATGAGGAACATTTGAGATCGGTGTTACGAGTCTTGAAGGATAGGCTGTTGTATGCCAAGCTTTCCAAGTGTGAGTTCTGGCTTGAAGAAGTACAGTTTCTAGGTCATGTGATTAATAAAGAAGGAATAGCCGTAGATCCAGCTAAGGTTGAGGCAGTTCTTAAATGGGAACGACCCAAGACTGTAAGTGAAGTACGGAGTTTCTTAGGACTTGCTAGATATTATCGGAGGTTCATAGAGGGATTTTCTAAGATTGCGTTGTCTATGACACAGTTAACAAGAAAGGATACAGTTTTTGTATGGACGGACAAGTGTGAGCAGAGTTTTCAAAAGTTGAAGGAAAGGTTGACTACATCACCTGTACTGATTTTACCAGACCCTCTAGGACAGTTTGACGTATACTGCGATGCATCCTACCAAGGTTTAGGTTGTGTTCTGATGCAAGTGGGAAGAGTTGTGGCTTATGCTGCACGACAGTTGAGAATTCATAAGAGGAATTATCCGACTCATGATTTGGAGTTAGCAGCAATAGTGTTCGCATTGAAGATATGGCGACACTTCTTGTATGGAGCAAAGTTTAATGTATTCAGTGACCATAAGAGCCTGAAGTACCTGTTTGATCAGAAGGAATTGAATATGAGACAACGCAGATGGATGGAGTTTATCAAGGACTATGATTTTGAGTTACTGTACCATCCTGGGAAGGCAAATGTGGTAGCAGATGCTCTAAGTAGGAAATCTTTACATGTATCCGCAATGATGGTTAAGGAGTTGGAGTTGCTTGAACAATTCAGAGATCTGAACTTAGGAATGGAGTTGGGTAAAGATAAAGTTTGCTTAAGTATGATCGCTATCAGTAGTGATTTTATGAAGGATCTTAAAGATAAGCAGGTTCAGGATCTATACCTTCAGGAGATAAGTAAAGGAATGGATGAGGGTAAAGTTTCTGAGTTTACTAGAGGAACAGACGAGGTGTTAAGGTTTAGAGATAGAATATGTGTGCCAGAGGATGCAGAGCTTAGGAAGATGATTTTAGAGGAGGTACATAAAAGTAAGTTGAGTTTCCATCCTGGATCCACAAAGATGTATCAGGATTTGAAGAAAATATTCTGGTGGACGAGGATGAAGAAAGAAATAGCGGAGTATGTCTTATCTTGCCTGGTGTGTCAGAAAGCTAAGATTGAACATCAGAAGCCAGCAGGATTGTTGCAATCTCTAGATATCCCAGAGTGGAAATGGGATAGTATAGCTATAGATTTTTTGGTCGGATTACCACGGACTCCTAAGAAGCATGATGCAATTTGGGTTATCATTGATAGGTTGACGAAGTGTGCTCACTTCTTACCTATTAGGGAAGGTGATAAATTAGAGAGGTTAACCCAGATTTACATCGATGAAGTGGTCAGGTTGCATGGTGTGCCATCAAGCATTGTCTCAGATCGAGATCCTAGATTCACCTCTAAATTCTGGAGACAATTGCAACATGCCTTGGGATCGAAGTTGAGAATGAGTTCTGCCTATCATCCCCAAACCGATGGGCAATCAGAGAGGACAATTCAATCATTGGAGGATCTATTAAGAGCTTGTGTGTTGGAACACACTGGCAGTTGGGATGAGTTCTTACCTTTGATTGAATTCACTTACAATAATAGTTTCCACAGTAGTATTGGAATGGCACCATATGAGGCTTTGTATGGGAGAAAGTGTAGGACCCCGTTATGTTGGTATGAGACTGGTGAAAACCAAGTTTTGGGTCCGGATGTGGTACAACAGACTACGGAACAAGTCAGGAAGATAAGGGAAAAGATGAAGGAAGCACAAGATAGGCAGAGGAGCTACAGTGACAAGAGGAGGAGACCATTAGAATTCCAGGAAGGCGATCACGTATTCTTGAGAGTTACTCAGAAAACTGGAATTGGCAGAGCTATCAAATCCCGAAAACTTACTCCTTGTTTCATTGGACCTTTTCAGATTCTTCGACGAATTGGTCCAGTAGCTTACCAAATTGCCTTGCCACCTAATCTTTCCAATGTTCATGACGTCTTTCATGTTTCTCAATTGAGAAAGTACTACCCTGATCCATCTCATGTGATTGAGTCTGAGTCTATACAATTGCGAGAGAACCTGGAGCATGAGGTATTACCTGTAAGGATCGCAGATAGACGGATCAAGGAACTTCGCAGTAGGCAGATTCCTTTGGTTAAAGTCTTATGGGATGAAGCTACTGGAGATGCAACTTGGGAACGTGAGGCGGATATGCAACAACAATATCCACATCTTTTCTGAGGTACGTAAATTCCGAAGACGGAATTTTCTTTTAAGAAGGGTGGTAATGCAACAGCCTGATTTTCAGACGAAAGCCGGTCTGCATTTTCTCTACCAGTATAATTTTACTGAGCCGGAAACATAATTTTGACTCGTGAACGAGATGGTTAGTGTTTTTAGGATGTTTTGTGTGGGTATGGAGATTTTCATAAAATCTCGTTCGGGGCCAAATTCAAAGTATTACTCGGGCGAAATCGTCGGGAAATACGATCGGGGAAGTCATCTGATACGCGATGGAGCAGAGCACAAAGGAAAGGAAAGGACTAGAAGAGACATGATGTGATGGCAAATAGTAACCACCATCACTCACTTTTTCAAAATCTTACTTTTTCAACCAATTTCTCTCTCCAACCATACCTCCCATACCTCTAAACTTCCTCAACAAGCCTTAAGACCAAACTTGCTCTCCAAGCACCTCCCTTCCTCACAAATTTCGTGCTTCTCTCCCATCTATCTATATAAACTCAGTTCATCTTCATTCACTCACATTTTCTTCTCCAAAACTCCATTAACACTTACACTTTTCATTTCTTCTTCTTCATTCTACTAAAGCCCTAATTTTTTTACTTAGCTTTTGCACTTGGTTCCTTCATCAAAGTTGTTCATCTTGTTGAGGGTAATACTCCTATGTAGTTTATTTTCAAGTTCTTGTCTTTATTTTCATAGTTATGCTTTATGTTTTCTTTAACCTTTCAAACTTCTAAAATCTCTTAAAAATGGTAGAAAACTCTGTTTGAGTTGAAATCACTTTCTATAGTCTTGTATTAACCTCTATTTTCACATACTATGAGCTTGTGTCAAACAAAAATTTCTACCTCTTCTCTCCAAGGATGGCCGAAACCTAACAAAAGTAGCCTAGGAGGTTTTGTTTCAACTTTTGATTGTATGAACTTGTATTTGAGTTTCATTTCCAAGATGATCATGACAAAGGCTCCTTTATACTAAAGGGTGTTATGTCTAAGTGATTGGAAAGTTTAAAGCTTTTTACACATTTTTCATGTAAAGGCCAAAACTTTAAGAGTTTAAGGTAAAACTGTTTAGTTGTTTTTCCAAAATGATCATGGATTAAGGCTCCTTGATGTATAAGGATGCTAAATCCAAGAGATTGGAAAGTTTGAAGATTTCTAACCTTTATTTCATACCAAGGCCGAAACTTTAATAGTTTTTGGCAAAAATGGTAAGTTTTATTTTCTTCCAAAATGATCATAGATTAAAGCTCCTTATGATAAAGGATGCTATGTCTAAAGTGATTGGAAAGTTTAAATCTTTTTCATTGAGTTTCCTATGATGGCCGAAACTCATTTGTTTTGGACCTAGGATGTGTTGTTTTTATTTTCCAAGATGATTATGGATTAAAGCTCCTTATGTGAAAGGATGCTATATCTAAGAAGATTGGAATGTTTTAAGTTGTTTCTCTTCCAAAATGATTATAGATTTGAGCTCCTTAATATCAAAGGATGCTATGTCTAAAAGATTGGATGATTTAAGGATTTCTAGTTTAAAAATCCTATGATGGCCGAAACCTAAGGTTTATGGACCTAGGATGTTTTGTTTTCATTTTCCGAAATGATCATGGTTTCAAGCTCTTTACTATGTATGGATGCTAGCCTAGAGAGATTGGAAAGTTTAGAAATTTTTAGCCAATTTATTTATGTTGGCCGAAACTTGCACTAAAGAAAATAAAATGATTTTTATTTGGTTTGTGAAAACTAGTACTTGATTCCTACTCCTTAATACTCTAAGATCATTGATCTAAGAGATTGTGTCGATTTGAAAACCCTAGCCTATTTTTGTCATACAAGGCCGAGTCTAGGCTTTCAAAAATAAGGATGAGTTTGTTGATTTGGTTATTTTATGTTGTGTGGTTGAAGGTGGTGTTAACACATATCAATCGGATAACGAGGAGCTGCGGGCTCAAACCTTCGGTGATCACTCAGGTGGGGGAAAGAACCAACCTATCGTCGGAATAAATAAGTAGTTATTTATCTAGTAATTATGTAGGGCGACCTAATCCCTACTAGTAGTCGAATAATCGACAAGACCAAAATCACTTTAAATTGCTTTTGAAACACCCATAGTGATTCGGGGATTGTAGGTGTATCGATATTAGGTTGATATTTATTAACTGTTGATGGATGATCTGTTTTTATTATTTATACTGAATTGGTTGTATGCCATGTTTATGTTTGGAATATCTTGAATTGTTCTATATGATGCATAATCTGTTTGGTGTACTGTATGCTTAGTGGATAAGTGATGATATATGTGATGTTTAAGAGATGAGTTGTTTTGGGTGCGAGGATCATAATGACTATTAGAGGTGCCTAACCTAAATAATTTGTGATAATGAGGTATTTTGACTTAGAGCTTGTGTTGAGGTTTTGATATGAGGTTAAGGCACTAGGTTACGACTATAAGAGTCTGTGAGGTTCATGAGTTGGGTTATTTCTACAACCGAAGTCCTTGTGGGACCGTCCAAGGGTAAACTTAACAAGTGCAGCTATGAGCGTCATTGCTTTGCATGAGCACCTCCGAGAGTGGTTGAGGTGTGCGCCGGGATCATCGTACAGCTATAGTGTCACGCTTAGCGTGAGCGTTCTTACCATGGTTGAGGTGTGCACCGGGATCATCGTGCAGCTATAGTGTCATGCTTATCATGAGTACCCACGATCGGGGTATGCACCGGGAGCTTCGTGCCACTAGGAGTGTCATTGCGCAGCATTGAGCATCTCAACATGACTAAGGACGTGCACCGGGATTGGGACGTGTCGCTTGGACGAACGATCAAGAATCACTACTGTGATAAGGAATTCTGTAACCGCTTTGACATCAAGGTTTAGTTTTTGAGTGAGGGTAGAGGTGAATATAAGAACTTTAATGAAGGATGGATGACTTTGATTGATGTTGTGTCTGTGATAATTACTGTTTAGTTTACTATGAATCTTTTCCGCTTTTGATGATAGCATGTTTCTTATCCCCTGTACTTTTCTTTGCTTTGTTCTATCTTTTATGGTTCGTGTTCAAAGATCCTGTTGATGAGCCGAACGAGGAGGAGCTGGACGGAACTCCTTACGAGCCGGATGCCGGAGGACGAGCTGTGACCCATGGTGAGTAGGGTCTAGTCCTAGTTATGGCCAGTGCGTCCGTGTCACGAAGCTTTATCTTTTCCGCTTTTATGTTTTGTACAACTTGTACACCTGTTAGGGCTCCTATTGTCGGGATGCCCTAAAACAGTGTTTTGTTTAACTCTGATTGCATTTACATATGTTTAATGTGGTCATGTTTTCTTATTCCTATTCTACATGAATATGTTTACTTAATAATTTAAGTTTTAATTTCGCCGTATTTTCATGTTAAGTTTAAGAATAAGAACATAATAATCAAGTTTATTTCCAAATAAAACACCGAGGCACAGTGGGGTGTCTCAGTCCCCTCATGCAGAAGACTCTGAAACTCTCTCTCACGCTTATCAAGATGTTCAAAAGGTCATTCTCACAAGCAACCTAGGAAATCAAAGATAACATCCAGTTAAAGAATGTTTCCAACATGCTTTATTCCCTAGTACTCTTGGTTATTACACGAAAAGGGAAATATGCTCTGCAAAGTACAAAAGCATTCTGCACAACTCTGATTTGGCTACTGCACGATGCATAAAGCCACGATCCTTCATGTTAGAGTGCAACCAACGTCCCGATTGCATTAATGGCTACCCAGAACGACTCTATTGCATTTAATGAAGCTCTGCTTGAAGTCATCGTTGGAAGAGATGTCTCTAACGGGTCTTAAATGCTTGAAGGCTATAAATACAGAAGTCATTGAAGATGAAGATATCAGAGAATACAAAAGAATTAAAGAGCCATTACTCTGTTCATTTAATTCTTCATTCTTTCAATCTGTATTCTTCAATCATTTGAAGTTATTACGCAGTCTTTCCTAAGCCTTCATTTAATCCACTCTCTGAGTGTTAGTGAAAGAACTGTTTGTTTGATTGTATTTATTACAAACAAACTTCTCAAAACAAACCTGTGTGAGCCTGAAGAGGCTAAGTGAGCAAAGAATACTTGTCTTGGAGCCTGAAGAGGCTAGGTGTGCAAACAATACTTGGAGTCTGTAACCTGATCATTTATAGTGGATAAAACTTGGTGCTGCTAAGGACTAGATGTAACTCTTTGTGTTAAAAAGTGAACCAGGATAAATAGCTGTGTTGATCTCTCTTCTCTTAAACTCTTTAGTTGTTTTGATTATACTATCTGCTTTCTAACTAAGGGGCTAAAAGTGTGAATATCAAGCTTGTTTTCACTTTGTATGCTTGTGTGCTTTTCTGTCAAAATACACCAGACAGGTCACCTGTCTGTGTATTGCTTTCACACTTGTCTGAACCTAGCTTCTGTGTGCGAAAAGTTTTCAACTTTATTGTAATTTCTGAAAAACACAATTCAACCACCCTTCTCGTGTTTATAGTTGTCTATTTCAGTTCGTATCAGAGCTCATCATTTGTGCTCTCAGTCCTAAAGAATTTGAAAAAGTTTGTGCCTTTGATTCTGCTAAAGAAATATAGGACACTTTAGCTGTCACACATGAAGGAACATCCAAATTTAAAGAATCAAAGATTGCCATACTTGTCAGAAAGTATGAACGGTTTCTCATGGAGGAAGGAGAATATGTTGCTCAGATCATAGAAAGATTCCAAACTATCATCAATGGTCTAAAGTCTCTTGGCAAAGTTTATTCTAATGCTGAGAAGGTTGGAAAGATACTAAGAAGTCTACCTAAGCAGTGGAGACCTTTGGTCACTACTATCTCTCAAGCCAAGGATCTCACTTCCTTGACTATGGATGAACTTATTGATACACTCACTATTCATGAGCAAGAACTTGGAGATGAAATTACAATAAAGAAGAGCAAGTCAATTACTCTGAAGGTTGATCAAAAGTCATCAAAGGCTTCAAGAGCTCTGAAGGCAGACGAGTCATCCAGTGATGCTGACCTGTCTGAACCCGATGATTCTGAAAGTGATGAAGAGTTATCTCTCCTAACCAGAAAGATAAAGCTTCTCTTATAGAAAAAGAAGTTCAGAAAGGATAAGCCATTCAGAAGGTTCAACAAGGACAAGAATTTCCAAGAATCCACTTCAACAAACAAGAGTTCAATTGTCTGCTATGAGTGCAAGAAGCCTGGTTAGATCAAAACTGTATGTCCTCAACTCAAGAAATCCCTTTTTAAGAAGTTCTTCAAAAAGAAG
The DNA here is from genome assembly GCA_035048595.1 of Echinosophora koreensis. Lineage (NCBI taxonomy): Eukaryota > Viridiplantae > Streptophyta > Magnoliopsida > Fabales > Fabaceae > Echinosophora > Echinosophora koreensis. The sequence continues at coordinate 688,106 of JAPCYP010000025.1, read as the reverse complement.
AAGAAAGGGATGATGGCTACTTGGGAAGATTTGGAGTCAACATCTTTTGATGAAGGGACAGAGGAAGAAGCTAATCTCTGTCTGATGGCCAACACTGACTCAGATTCAGATGATGAGGTACTGCCTGACTATGAGGAATTACTTGATGCCTATGAGGAATTACTGGAGGAATCCAACTGGTTATCTAAGGCTTTCAAATCCCTCAAGAGAGAGTATGTAAAGCTTCTCAGTAAGCATAAACAGAAATCTCAAGAGTGTGAGAAGCTGGCCAAAGAGAACAGTGAGCTGAAGACTGGAAAGTCTGATGAAGCTAAAATCTCTAGTGAAACATCACAATCTAAAGAAATTGAAAAACTTCAACAGAAAGTGGAAGAGCTCACTTCTGATCTTGCCAAATTTGTTAATGGTAGAGATAATTTGACTAAGCTGCTTGGCTGTTAGAGGCACTCCCTTAACAAAGAAGGTATTGGATATGTCCATCAGACACATCATAAAGTATCAACTAAAAACTCTAAAGTGTCTGCTAAATCAACTTTCACTAAATCCATACCTGTCTGTAACTTCTGTGGAAAAACTGGACATGTTATGTCTAGGTGTATTCATAAGAAAAGATGGAAGTCTTCACAAACTCCTAGAACTAACAGAAAAGGACCCAGAAAATTATGGGTACCTAAAGAATAAATAATCGCTGTTGCAGATGTCCTCAATAGGACAAAGAAAACACCACTGCTGGTACCTGAACAATGGTTGCTCACAACACATGACAGGAGAAAGGTATAGACCTCCAACTTAAGAAAGGAGGACATGTTGCATTTGGAGGAAATCAGAAAGGGAAGGTTATAGGCATTGGTACTATTGGTGGTAAACCTCCTCTTCCCTCTATATCTAATGTTCTTATGGTTAAAAGATTAAAACACAATTTTCTTAGCATAAGCCAATTATGTGACAGTGGATTTGATGTCTCCTTTACCATGGATTTATGCATAGTTAAAGACCTTAGTGGCAAAACCCTCTTTTCAGCTAAAAGGCAACAAAATCTGTATAAAATTGAACTGACTGATCTCTCAGATCAAAGTGTAACCTGTCTGATGTCTAAAGAGGATGAAAGATAGTTATGGCATAAGAAACTAGGACATGCTAGTATGAAACTAATTTCAAAACTGAAAAAGGATAACCTTCTGAGAGGATTGCCTGATATTAGTTTTAAGAAAGATGTTCTGTGTGATGCATGTCAGAGAGGTAAACAAGTAAAATCAAGTTTGAAATCTAAAAACTAAGTATCAACCTCTAGACCTCTTTAGTTGTTACATATGGATCTGTTTGGACCAGTTAGTGTTGCTAGCTTGGCTGAAAGAAAATATGGCTTTGTCATAGTTGATGACTATTCTAGATATACATGGGTGCTCTTCTTAACCTACAAGGATGAGTCTTTTAAGGCTTTCTCAGTATTTTGTAAAAAGAGTACAAAATAAGTAGGGTTTCTGTATTTCTACCCTTAGAAGTGACCATGGGGGAGAATTTGAAAATGAGCAGTTTAGACAGTTCTGTGAGGAGAATGGAATCTCTCACAATTTCTCTGCACCTAGAACTCCACAACAAAATGGAGTAGTTGAGAGAAAGAACAGATCTCTACAAGAGATGGCTAAATCTATGCTCAATGAGAATAATCTCCCTAAGTACTTCTGGGCAGAAGTAGTAAACATTGCATGTTATGTACAAAACAGAATACTCATTAGGCCTTTTCTAAAGAAGACACCCTATGAATTGTGGAAAGGAAAAAGCCCTAACATTTCTTATTTTCATGCATTTGGTTGTGAATGCTTCATTCTAAATACTAATGATCAACTTGGAAAGTTTGATTCCAAAGTAGATAAATGTATCTTTGTAGGCTATTCTGAAATGTCAAAAGCCTTTAAAATTGATAATTCCAATACTTCTGTTATTGAAGAATCTATTCATGTTAAATTCAATGATGGTTTAAAGACTGATAAGGAATTATCAGATCTAGCAGATGATCTTGTAGGTCTTGACATAAATAAGCCAGAGAATCAACAACCTGACCTGACCAAGACAGAACCTGAAATTGAACCAGACAAACAAGTGGAGCAGACAAGTCAACAGACAAGTCAAGATCTTCATGATGAACTAAAAAGGGACTGGAAATTCAAAACTCATCATCCTAAGGATCTTATTATTGGAAATCCCTCCAAAGGAGTGAGAACCAGATCCATTTTAAAAGAATCAAGCAATGTGGACTTCATGTCAGAAATAGAGCCAAAGCACATTGAAGAAGCTCTTGATGATGAAAGTTGGATTCTTGCGATGGAAGAAGAACTCAACCAGTTCACTAGAAATGATGTCTGGACACTTGTCTCCAAACCCAAAAAGTGGTCTGTCATTGGAACAAGATGGGTCTTCAGAAACAAATTGGATGAGGATGGCAAACTTGTCAGAAATAAGGCAAGGTTAGTAGCTCAAGGCTATAACCAACAAGAAGGTATTGACTATACTAAAACCTTTGCACCTGTAGCTAGAATAGAAGCTATTCGTATTTTGATGTCGTATACTGCACAACACCAAATCACTCTTTTTCAAAAGGATGTAAAAAGTGTTTTTCTTAATGGTATAATTGAAGAAGAAGTATATGTTAAACCCCCTAGTTTTGAAGATACTGATAAATCTGATCATGTTTTCAAACTTAAAAAGGCATTATATGGTTTAAAACAAGAACCTAGAGCATGGTATGATAGATTAAGTTATTTTCTCATGCATAATGGCTTTACTAGAGGACAAGTAGATACTACCTTGTTTAAGAAAAATTCTAAAGAGAACTTCATTATAGTCCAAATATATGTTGATGATATTATTTTTGGAGCAACTAATGAAAAGTTATGCAAGGAATTTTCCAAGCTAATGCAAGCAGAATTTGAGATGAGCATGATGGGAGAATTAAAGTTCTTCCTTGGATTACAAATCAAACAGACAAGTGATGGAATCTACATTCATCAACAAAAGTATATCAAGGAGATACTTAAGAAGTACAAGATGGAAAGTGCTAAACTTATGAAAACTCCCATGCAACCCAATGCAAAACTAAGTAAAGATGATGAAGGTAAAAAGGTAGACCAAACTGTCTACGGTATGATTGGATCTCTATTATACTTAATTTCAAGCAGACCTGATTTCAATTTAGTGTCTGTATGTGTGCTAGATTTCAATCTGACCCGAGAGAATCTTATCTTAAAGCTATTAAAAGAATATTTAGATATTTGCTTGGGACTACTAATCTTGCTTTGCTATATTTAAGAACTAAAGAATACAGATTAGTGGGATTCTATGATGCTGACTTTGCTGGAGACAGAATAGAAAGGAAAAGCACCAGTGGAGGATGCCACTTCATTGGAGCAAGCTTAGTCTCTTGGTCAAGCAAAAGGAAGACAACTATTGCCTTATCTACTACTGAGGCAGAATATATCTCAGGTGCTAGTTGTTGCTCTCAACTTTTATGGGTAAAAACATCAACTTGAGGATTACTTTATTTATGAGCATAATATATCTATGTGGTGTGATAATTCTAGTGCCATCTACTAAACAAAAAATCCAGTTTAGCATTCTAAGGCTAAGCATATAGAAATCAAACATCACTTTATAAGAGAATATGTTCAGAAAGGTATCTTTGAAATTAAGTTTGTTAAAACTGAAAATCAATGGGCTGATATTTTCACTAAACCATTAGCAGAAGAAAGGTTCTTATTTATTAGAGATAATCTAAACATGCATTGCATTGTTGAATGACATGTCTGAGTGTTAACCTGTCTTATGATTTTATATCACCTGTCTATGTTACTTGTCTGACTCTGCTGAGTCACTTTACTAGAACTCAACAGTTTTTATTGAAATGGTTATTAATTATTTAATACCATTTATTAATCTGAAGCTAATCATATGCAAGGCAGGTTTTAATCTCAAAACCATGTTTTCATTATGTCTTAAGTGGGCGCTGCAGTTCCCCACAAAAATCGTGCCGTTTTTGAAATTAAAAATGTTTTCTTTTTCTCTCCTGCCTTTATTGCTATAAAAGGCAAAGATCAGAAAGTTTTAAATTTTACGATTTCAAAATCCCTAAAATCGTTTCGTCTTCGTCTTTTCCTCTTTCAAACCCTTTTCTCTTTCAAAACCCTAGAAATTCTTTCTCTAAGAAATGGCACCATCAAAGCGTCTCTCTACGAAAGAAATTGCTGAGGAATACAACCTGAAGGTTGCTGATGTGGAAAAGATCCTACCTGGCAAGCCTGTTGATCTTCAACAGTTGAAGAAATGGGGTATAGATGTCACTAAAGAGTTAGATTACTCCAAGTGGACTCCTTTCTTTGACATCAAGGAGTTTGTTCATCCCAAGCTTCTCAAAGTATTCTGGTCAAATGCTGTGGTCGTCACCAGTAAGATTGATGGAACCAAAAGCTTTAAGGCTCGAATGATGGATAAAACCCTTCTTCTCCCCATCAGTTCTCTGGAGCTGGTTACAAAATGCCCTAGGATTGGAGCTGCTTTCAAACCTGAGTGGGAAGATTAGGTGGGAACCGAGAATGTCAACATAGCTATCTATGGTGTTCCCAACCCTGAGAACAAGAAGCCTATAAGCATGGTGACAAAGTGCAGATTCTTGCACAAACTGTTGCTGGAGTGTGTGATGCCTAGGAAAGGCTCATGAGATAGTGTTACCAAGATGGACAGATTTGCTCTGTACCACTTGATTCACAAAATCAAGGAGGACATCAACGATCTCATCTACATGTACCTTCAAATTCTGATCAAGAGGACCAACATGCAGACCTATCCCTATGGGATGCTGTTGACAAGGGTCTTTAGGAACAAGCTGTTTGTTCCCAGTGATGCCCATTTTGAAGACATGTCACTTCCCATTGACAGGAAGATATTGTCTATGATGGACATTGAAGGTATCCCTCTGAAGGACGAGGATGAAGATAAGAAGAAAAAGAAGAAGAAGCCTACTGTTGAGCAGAAGCAGAAGGAGGAGGAACCGGTGGTCTCTACTGATGAATCAGAGGTTCCTATCTCTGAAAGGATCAAGAAGCCCTCTGGAAAGGTGGCCAGATATGACCAGAGACCTGAGTTGGAGAAACCCTCAGTCTTTGAAGAAACTGCTGAAACAGTTGAGCCTCTAAAGCTCAAGCTGAAGAAAACCTCTCCAAAGAGAAAGACAAGTGAAGCTGAGGAGTCAGTTGCTGCATCTGCACAACCCAGCAAAAGAAGAAGGTTAGTGAAGACCTATGCCAAGGTCAGACAACTGGAGTCTAAACCTAGCAAAGATGAAGTATCTGCTTCGAGGGAGCAGACAACTCTACCCTTGGAGGAACCCAAGGAAAAGAAGCCTCTTGATTTGGGAATCATTCCCAAAAAAAGAAGGACAGGCTACCCAGTGCCAATGGTGGCTTATGCTGAAAGGGAAGAAATTCCTGCAGAAGGACCCTCTGTAGAAGATAAAGTTACTGCTGCAACTGCTGCTGACCTGTCTGGTGGGACTCAGATAGTTGTTCACCCTCAAGTTGACACTATGTCTCCTTCCAAGAAGAAGCTGAAGCTATCTGAGGATCAGAAAATTCTTTCCTCTGTCCCCTCTACACCATCTTCTCCCTCTCACCAAGGTATCCACAACTTTTCCGTTTCTTCTCCATCTGCTCTGTTTGTTCAACCTTTATCAATTGCTTCTCCCTTTCCCTCACCTGTCTCCTCTCACCAAACCCAAACATCATCATATGATGTTGTGTCTGATATCTGTCAGTACACAGTTGTTCACAGGGACTCAAATCCTAAAGAGCAAACTGGCATATCATCAAGCCTGTTTGTGTGTGATCTGTAATCTCTGATGATTGCAAGTGTCTCTCATCTAACTGTCATTCCTTCTCCTCCATCTCATATCCTTAACCCTTGTAGGGAGATTTTCTTTTATCCTCCTATTGTTATGTTCATTAGAACATTGGCTAGAACTCACTATCCTGCCTCTGTTGTAATGATACCTAATAGGTCTAGGTATTTCTTTCTTTTAGTAACAGGATCAAACTCCTTTTTCTGTCATATAGATTCCTTGTTACCTATACCTCCATCTATCTTAGCTAATCAACCTCTTCCCCCTCCTATCCAGATTAAAGTCACTCATCTGTCTCTGTCTGAAAGACTTTCCTGTGTCTTTTCTTCTCCTCATACTGACTTAGTCAAAATCAATCCCCTGTTTAAGTTAGCTTTTCTTCCATTCTTTTTTATCGAACCATTCATCAACTCATCTTTCCTCACATTACCTCACCTTTCTCTGTACCCAAGGCACCCCCAGTTTTAGCTCTGCCCTGGTATTCAAACCTGTCTGCTGCATCTACTACCTTGTCTATAGGAGCCCTCACTTCTCAGATGGTGGACTTACACAGCTTCAATCTGCTTAAAGCTGAGCTAAAAGAAATCAGAAGGCAACTGGATGAAGAAAGGCATGCTAGGCTGCTTTTGGAAAAGAGAGTTGACTCTCTGTTTTTGCTTTTTAGTCAGCCTAGGTAGTTTATATTGTAAAAATCTGCCTTGTAATCGGAAAAGCTTATGATGAATAGAAATCAATGTTCTTTTATCTTCTCTGTTCTTTATTCTTTCGGTGTATTCCTTTTTGTTGTTGACAAAAGGGGGAGAAAGTAAAGAAAAGTTAAGATGATTGAGTAAAGTTAAAATTGAACTTTGAGCTGCATTCTATCTCTAAAATGATATTGACTCTGATACTATGCTGTTTGAAATTTAGAATTGAACTTAAGTATACCTGTCTGCACAATCCTTCTGGTTTAGAAAATTTCAACTTGTCTGAATTCTGTTATCTCTTCTATTGATATTTTCTAAGGTTCATTAAATCATCTGAATGTTTGTCATCATCAAAAAGGGGGAGATTGTTAAGCCTCTAAATGTCTGATGTGCATTTCCCGAAGTTTTGATGGAAACTAAACATTGGATAATGATTTAATTAACCTATATATTGGTTGCTAACCTGTCTACTTAGTGTACAGATCAAAATAGTAAGACTCACCTGTCTGCCCACATATATGGCAACATGTCTGGATAAGCAAAAGTCAACCTGTCTGCTGACTAGGATTATTGACTTTCTGCAATTTAGTTTCAACCTGTCTCTGCTATGTTCTCATACTTGTCTAAGGTTCTTTAATGGGGAACTCGAGTACAAAAAGCTTTTGGAAGTTGCCCCCTCATGCAGAAGACTCTGAAACTCTCTCTCACGTTTATCAAGAAGGTCAGAAGGTCATTCTCACAAGCAACCTAGGAAATCAGAGATAACATCCAGTTAAAGAATGTTTCCAACATGCTTTATTCCCTAATACTCTTGGTTACTACACGAAAAAGGAAATATGCTCTGCAAAGTACAAAAGCATTCTGCACAACTCTGATTTGGCTACTGCACGATGCATAAAGCCACGATCCTTCATGTTAGAGTGCAACCAACGTCCCTATTGCATTAACGGCTACCCAGAACGACTCTATTGCATTTAATGAAGCTCTGCTTAAAGTCATCGTTGGAAGAAATGTCTCTAACGGGACTTAAATGCTTGAAGGCTATAAATACAGAAGTCATTGAAGATGAAGACATCAGAGAATACAAAAGCATTAAAGAGCCATTACTCTGTTCATTTAATTCTTCATTATTTCAATCTGTATTGTTCAATCATTTGAAGTTATTATGCAATTTTTCCTAAGCCTACATTTAATCCACTCTCTGAGTGTTAGTGAAAGAACTGTTTGTTTGATTATATTTATTACAAACAAACTTCTCAAAACAAACCTGTGTGAGCCTGAAGAGGCTAAGTGAGCAAATAATACTTGTCTTGGAGCCTGAAGAGGCTAGGTGTGCAAACAACACTTGGAGTCTGTAACCTGATCAGTTATAGTGGATAAAACTTGGTGCTGCCAAGGACTGGACGTAACTCTTTGTGTTAAAGAGTGAATCAGGATAAATAGCTGTGTTGATCTCTCTTCTCTTAAACTCTTTAGTTGTTTTGATTATACTATCTGCTTTCTAACTAAGGGGTTAAAAGTGTGAATATCAAGCTTGTTTTCACTTTGTATGCTTGTGAGCTTTTCTGTCAAAATACACCAGACAGGTCACCTGTCTGTGTAGTGCTTTCACACTTGTCTGAACCTAGCTTCTGTGTGCGAAAAGTTTTCAACTTTATTTTAATTTCTGATAAACACAATTCAACCACCCTTCTCGTGTTTATAGTTGTCTATTTAATATTCAATTACTAATGAAAGGCCTCTTTATTAATGATGGTGTAGAGGATATTGTCATATGGAGACCATCGAATTCTGGAATTTATTCTACTAAAAGTGCTCATTCTTGGCTAGTGCTGCAGAGCAACAACTCAAGTATAAATATTGAGGGAAGACGGTCCTGCATTTGGAAATATAGGCTGCCCGAAAACATGAGGCATTTTCTTTGGCTTTTCATGCGTGGAAACCTCCCCACAAACCAATTTGGTGCTGAGCATCATTTAACAATGGATACTTCTTCCAAAAAATGTGGTGAAGCTCCTGACACTTTGCTACACATTCTCAGGGACTGTAACAAAAGTCGAAAGATTTGGAATCTGTTGGGGTTCTATCAGCATCCTAATTTCGAAATTGATAATTTTGATGACTGGATATATCAATTCTCCAATGATACCAGAGGCACATTGTTTGTGGTGACTTGTTGGACAATTTAGAGAGTTTGCAATGCTATTGTTTTCACTGATAGTGTGTGGGAAGATTGGCGGATCCTTAGTAAAAAAATTTCTTTGCAGGAAATGATTGTTAAAGCCTTTGGAACCATGTACAATGTCAAGAAAGATCAAGAAGTGGTCTGCACTCCTCCTATGGAAAATATGATTAAGATCAATGTTGATGGTAGTTCCTTTGGCAAGCAAGGTAGATCTGGTTTTGGGGGCCTTCCTAGGAACATGAATGGTGATTGGATTGTTGGTTTTTCTGGTTCATGCAGCCTATCAAACAACATGAATGCTGAATTACTTGAAATTGATCAAGGGCTCAATATTGCTTGGAATGCTGGTCATACAGAAGTCATATGTGAAACAGATTAAAAAACTGCACTGACTTACTTCACAGAAGGTGTTTCTAAATTCCATCCCTATGCCCCTCTCGTGGACCACATCAGGAAATTCACTACCTTTACATGGAAGTTGAGTTTCAAGCACACATTCGGAGAAGGCAATGCCTGTGCAGATTGGTTGGCCAAATATGATAAGTCTTCAGATCAAGCTCTGCATATCTGGAATTCTTGCCCTCCTCAACTCTCTTCTATCTTGCTAGCAGATGCTATGGGGGTGCCTAGGATTCGTGCTTAGCGGCCCTTTTCTCTTTTCTCTTTTTGTTGCTTTTACTTCTCATTGATAAAAAAAAAAAAAAAAAAACCAATAAAAAGGAACTAAAGCATAAATAGAAACATTGAAAAATTTAATTGTAATAAATAAAGAATGAAAATTTTAAAACTAAATTATTTTCAAATAAAATATCAACAATCCCCAAATATTTCAAAATAATTAATAATAAAATTCAGAATTTAAAAACAAACTTGAATGAAAATGTTTTGAATCTGATGTCTTTTGGGTTCAATAGCCTAAAATGAATTGGTGAAGTTTTAAACATTTATGAACCGCAACTTTTTTGTGGAAGTTAGAATCTTATCAATTAGGTACATTACACCCCACAATTCTTATTGTTGATATATATTTGTTTTGCTGTAACAGGTCATGCACGCTTCTGATAGTTCACAAGTGCTCTAGAAATTATGCCACAATTTCGTATGAGCAACCCCCACTTCATACTCATATAAGTGATTTCATCAAGTCTATATTACATTGTATACACCACATGTGAGAGATATGAAATTCATTAAAATATTTTAAATTTCCTCTCAAAAATATACTTTAGCATTTCTCACGCCATACGAAGGGACAAATTTAATAGTATTATAAGAAAAATTAACAAGTGCCTCAAATTACAAAGTTTGAGTTACCATCATAGTTTATTTCTTAAATTGGCTTAAGTCACATTTCTCTTGATGTTCAGTTATTAACTTCTTTGCAAAGGCTTTATCACAGGATCGGCCAAATTCACTTCTAACTTCACATAATCCATGGATATATTCTCTCATCTTTTAGGAATTTCTTAGCCACATCATGTCTCAATCGAATGTCACTATTCTCACTATTGAAAGCCTTGTACTTTACTATGGCTATTGCTGCTTGACAATCACAATGCACAAACATAGAAGAAGTAGTTAGCTTAACTCCTAACGAAATATTTACTAAGAAGTTTTTCAACCAATCAACTAAAATAAATAGATGTAAACACGAGAAAGGATGTTGAATTATGTTTACCTAAACTTTTTAGAAAACAAAATCTTTTCACACACAGAAGAAACTACACTTCAAACAGCTCACAGATGCTTGGATGCGTTAAGATTTTTTAGAACTTATCGAAGATAAGTATTTTACAAGCACACAAAGATAAAAGTTTGTTTCGGAAGTACAGATTTAACCCCAAGTTAGTCGCAAAAAAAAAATCTATGATGATTGTATTTATATAATTGATATGAAATGTATATTGAATACATTGTGTTTTCTTATAGTAAAACAAAATAAATAAATAAATAAATAATCAGGTTTTTAATAATACTTGTTTAAAATTTAAAGCCCGTGGGGTTGGCCTTGGCCCACAGGGCTTTGGGGCCTTTTTGACCCCATAAGCTTTTGTAAGTGTGTGTTTTTGGCCTTGAGTGCTGGTGGGTCAGGATTAAGTGGGGTGAACCGGGCTAAATTTACAGTTGCATAACCTTAAACGGTTTGAGCTTCAGAAAAAATATGGCTACCCTGAAAGTAAACTTTTGAGGTGATTCACTAAAATTTTATCATTCACATCATCATTCTTGGATTGCCCCTCAACAAATTCCCATATGAACATATTTAAACAAAAAGTTGTAAAATTCATGAATAACTCTTTGATATTTCATTTACTGGATGAATTGTGTTACAAAGGATGAGGCTAATGCTATATATATCAGCTTAGTTATAGCCTCTAGATATGAAACAGAAAGTAGTTACTGAATAGATTAGCTATATCCAATAACAACTAACATAACAGAACTAAACCCTCTCTAACAGGCTAACTAACTTTTACATTTCTTCACTCCCCCTCAAGTTGGTGCATGCAAATTTATAATGCCCAACTTGAGAATTAAAAGTTCAAATATGTCTCTGCCTAGAGGTTTTGTGAGCACATCAGCTATCTGCTTTCTAGTTCCAATCTTCACAGGCTCTATGTCCTTTGATTGAACTGTTTCTCGAACAAAGTAACAGTCCATCTCAACATGTTTAGTTCTTTCATGAAAAAAAGGATTCATTGCTATGTGCAATGCAGCCTGATTATCACAAAATAACTGTGTTGGACCTGTTTGGGAAGCTTTTAATTCTGTTAGGAGCCATCTCAACCAGATTAACTCACTTACTATGGCTGCCATTGATCGATATTCTGCCTCAGCTGAAGATTTAGCTACAACAGATTGCCTTTTAGTCTTCCATGAGATTGGAGCACCTCCAAGGAGAATCATGAAACCTGTACAAGACCTTCGAGTGTTGGGTCATCCTCCCCAATCTGCTTCACAATAAGCCTGCAGACTGAGATTATCTTCTTTTGACAACAGAATTCCTTGTCATGGAGTCTTTTTCAAGTATCTCAAAACTCTTTCCACAGCATCCATATGAATTTGTTTAGGAGCTGTCATAAATTGGCAGAGTGTATTTACTGCATATGTGATGTCAGGTCTAGTCACAGTCAAGTATAGTAATCTGCCAAGCAGTCTTCTATATCTTGTAGCATCTGCATCAGGATCTTTGTCACTGGTTCTCAAGTTGCAGTTTTGCTCCATTGGAAAGTTGCTTGGTTTACATTCTTCCATCTTAGTTTCCTTTAGGATATCTAGTATGTACTTTCTTTGACTGAGAACAATTCCTTCCTCTGTTATTGAAACTTCAATGCCTAGAAAGTATTTTAGAATTCCAAAGTCCTTTATACTGAACATCTTGTCCAAGTGCAATTTTACTTTGTTCATAAAATCCAAGTTATCTCCTGCCAAGATGACATCATCCACATATATGAGAGCTGTCATGAAGACTCCTTGCTTATCATAAATGAATAGAGAATGATCTGCCTTTGATTGCTTGAAGTCTCATTCTTTTCCAATGCCTCAATCTCCTTCATCATTGCTTCCCTCCATTCTTTATGAGCTACTGCCTGTATAAAATTCTTTGGCTCATCTCTGGAAGAGATGGCAGCTAAAAAGGCTAGATGAGAATGAGTAAACTTGTTATATGACAAATAGCTAGACAGAGGATAAAGAGATGAAGTTAACCAGACATTGGTGGCATGATAGATGAAGGCAATTCAACCTCATAGTCTTTCAATTGACTTGAAAGTTGTCTCATCCTTTCACTATGTCTAGGCAATTGTTGAGTTATGACCTGATCATGTTGTTGAGTTATGACCTAATCATTCTGTCTCTGCTGATCTTGCATAGCATCATGAACAGCTTCTGTTTCTGTTGTTTTGTCTTCTTGTTCTGTTTTAGTATTCTAAAATATGCTTTCTTCATGTTGTATCTGCCCTGTCTCATCTTCATAGGAGATAGGTTGATTCAAATGTTGCCTTCCCTGTTGATTTAAATTTCTGAAACGAAACTCATTTTCAAAGAAAATTACATCTCTTGCCACATGTATTTCTTTCTTTTCAATGTCATAGGTTTTATAGCCTTTCTGGCCCATAGGATAGCCAATGAAAATATTGGCTGTCCCCCTTTCATCAAATTTCCCATCTTTCTTGGGTTTTAAAACATATGCTAAACAACCAAATACTCTTAAATGTTCATAATTTGGTTTCTTGTTGAAAATGACCTCATAAGGTGTTTTGTTCTTTAGGATCTTAGTAGGCAATCTGTTAATTATATAAACTGCAGTAAGAACACACTCACCCCAAAACATAATAGGTAGGTTAGCATGAAATTTTAAAGCTCTAGCTATTTCTAAGATGTGCCTATTTTTCCTCTCTACCACTCCATTCTGTTGAGGAGTATAGGTACAAGACAGTTCCATAACTATGCCTCTTTCACTATAGAAATTTTGCATATGATTGGAAGTGAATTCTAATCCATTATCAGTTCTAACTCTTTTAATCTTTTTTCCAAACTGAGTTTCTATCATCCTAACAAACATAGGTAGATAATTTTCAACTTCAGATTTATGCTTCATCAAATATATCCAAACTCCTCTACTATAATCATCTACAATAGTGAGGAAATAATGTGCTCCTGTTATAGAGGCAGTGGCATGCCTTCCCCATATGTCACAGTGTATCAAATCAAAACAATCCTTAGTTTTTATTGTACTTATAGGAAAGGGCAGCCTTGTTTGCTTAGCCCTAATACAAGAATCACAAGGTACTATTTTCCTAGCTACATTAGGAATGTAATCTATGTCACTCATCTTATTGTCAGATGTATGCCCTAACCTTTGATGCCACACATCTGAGTTTACAGTGTTTCCTACTTTCATGGCAAATCTTTGAGTTGGCTCAAGATAATAAAGTCCATCGTGGTGTTTAGCCATTCCAATCATGGTCCTCGAGGCTAAGTCCTGCACAATGCATGAATTAGCCAAGAAAATGACAGCACAATTGTTTTCTTTAGTTAATCTACTTACAGATAAAAGGTTGCAATTGAAATCAGGGATGTAAAGCACATTGTCAAGACTCATGCCAGTAAACATATCTAGTTTCCCTAGTCCCCTTACTGGCACACTAGAACCATTGGGGATATGGACTGTTTGCTCAGTGGAAACAACCATTTCCTTAAGCAAATTACTATCACAGGTTATGTGTTCTGTGACCCCAGAATCTATAATCCAGGGCCTGTCAGTTAAACAGTTACCTGCCATGTTGATTGTTGGTCTAGTTTGTTGACTCACTGCTACAGAATCACCATCATCCTTCAGATGCAGCAACAATTTTTCATATTGCTTCATTGTCAATCCAGGGATAGGGCTATCCTCTGTGGTCACTTGTGCCACTTTGAAACCACCCTTCTTGTTGTTCCAAGGTGCTGATCTGTCTTTTCTTTCTTTGTTTGGCTTCCTCCAATCTTGAGGATAACCAACTATCTCCCAGCATTCCTCTTGTACATGTCCCAGCTTTTGGCAATATGAGCATTTTGGTCTTTCCTTCTTGAAATTCTTTCTTTCTTCTGTCTCTTTGAAGCGGCTGCTTTGGGCTTGGAAGGCAGTGATTTCTGTGCCAGATTTGTGAGTTGCTGAGTTGCTCATCTTCAGCAACAAGGTGATATGCATGACCTAGGGTGAGTTTTGGTGCCATACTCAAGATTTGTGTCTTTACTATGCTAAACACTTCATCTAAACCCATGAGGAAATCATACAACTGTTCTATCTCACGCATTTCTTTCATATGCTTCTGAACATTGCAAGTGCATCCTCCACAGGTACAATCTGGCCATGGTGAGATAGATTGAATCTCATCCCACAAACCTTTCAATTTTGTGTAATAAGCAGGGACTGACATCTTCTCTTGTCTAAGGTGAGTAATTGCTCGCCTTAATTCATACACCCTGGGTGCATTCCCCTTTGAGAATCTTTCAGCCAATTCGACCCAGATTTCTCTAGCTGTGCTTGCATAACGAACTGTGCTCCTGATTTCTTTGTCCATGCTCGTCTTTAACCACCCTTTCACCATCGCATTACACCTCATCTAGTGTGCAAGATTGCTGGAATCGACTTCTGGCATTGGAATTGAGCCATCTACGAACCCAATTTTGTTCTTTGCGTATAGTGCATTACCCAAATCAGCTACCCACTCTCCGTAATTCCCATCATTGAGTGGTTCACTCACAAAGATTTGCCCTGGATGATCAGAGGCATGGAGGAAATAGGGTGACATTGAATCGATGCCAATTTCATTTCCTGTTTGAGCTTTCTTCCCTTTGTGTGATGACGACTCCTTTTCTGGTGAATAATGATCTTCACTCTTGGGAGAATCACCTTCTTTCGCCATATTCTTGGAGATGACTGAGCTAATTTTGGAAATTCAGGCTTTTGGCTCTTGATACTGTTAAGATATGTCAAATATTCTATTAGCTAATATTAGGCAATCAAATATTATGTTAGCTGTAACTTAGGCATTATTACAGCTGTGAGGTAATTTGTGCAGCTGTCATTCCTTTAATAGATGAGGAATTATAGGACCCTTGTATATATATATACTACACTATTCTTTGAATAATATACATCAGAATTATTCTTTAAACCTTTCTATATGGTATCAGAGCTGAACACCGACATCCTCTACAATATAGGAATCGGTGCTTCTTTATTTCTTTGAATATTTCTGATGGCTCCTTCCGATAAAAATCAATCGGAGAAACATGATTCTGGGACTTCCCCTGCTACCCATATGCACGAAGCGCTCACCCCTGAACGGCTTGACGGCACCAACTATGTCGAGTGGTCGTTGAACGCGCAGAACAAGATCAGAGGCAGAAAACGTTGGGGTTACATCTATGGAACAAAGGCTGCACCAGAAAACAAGAAATCTGATGAATATGAAGCATGGGAAGATGAAAACTGCCTAGTCAAGTCTTGGCTTCTGGACTCCATGACGAAAGAAATCAGATCCCTCTTTATTCGCTTAGCTACGGCAAAGGACATCTGGGACACTGTGCAGCAAACATACTCTGTCAACCAAGATGCGTCCAGATCATATCAATTATATCGTGAGGTAATCTCTACTCAGCAAAATGGAGGATCTGTTATTACATACTTTGGTAAATTGTAAAGATTATGGCTGGAGTATGATACTATCACGAATTGTACCATGGAATGCCCTAAAGATGTTGAGAAGTATAACAACATGATTAATTCTCAACGAGTTTGTCTTTTTGGCTGGCCTGGATTCACATTTGGATGCAGTTCGTGGTCGTATCCTTGCTACCACTCCCCTTCCAAATGTTCAATCAGTTTATGCAACTGTTTTTGCCGAGGCAAACCGCCAAGAGGCTATGCTTGATAGTGAGTCTACTATGGGGACTGCCTTTGCTGTTAAGAAGTATTCTAAGAAAGGAATCCGCAAGTGTACCCACTGCAATGGGGATAATCATGTCATGGAGACATGTTTTAAACTCCATGGCTATCCGGATTGGCATCCAAAAGGCAAAACTACTCCCAATACCACCAAGGTAGAAGCTACTTCCAAGAGCCATATTTCTACTGCTGCCGGATTTGTGACCAAGTCAGGTATATCTAACTCTGCTCTTAATCTTTCTGTTGTTACTAGGGGTAGTGATTGGATAATCGATTCAGGTGCTACTGATCATATGACTTGTGATCCTCATAAATTTACTAATTTTTCCCCTGATTGTTCTAAAACTGTTATTATTAATGCCAATGGGGTCTCATCTCCTATTGAAGGTGTAGGTACTGTATCCCTCTCACCCTCCTTATCGATTCCTGATGTTTTATTTGTTCCTACATTGAACTGTAATCTTCTCTCTGTCAGCAAATTAACCAAATCACATTCTTGTGTTGCCTCGTTTTATCCAACCCGTTGTCTTTTTCAGAACATCCATTCCAAGGAGAAGATTGGCAGTGGTAGAGAGTGTGAAGGACTGTATTATCTGGAAAATGTCTCACAACAAACCCATAAAGGAGCATTGGCTTGTCTTGCGAATGAACACATACAAGATAAAAACAAAAAGGAAATCTGGCTATGGCATAGACGATTGGGACATCCCTCTTTTGGTTATCTAAAAAAATTATTTCCATCGCTATTTCATAAATGCAATATTTCTGGTTTTCTTTGTGAAACTTGTGTAATGGCAAAAAGCCATCGTGCTGTGTTTCCTTTAAGCAATAAAAAAACTGATTTTCCTTTTTCATTAATTCACACAGATGTTTGGGGCCCTGCCCCACAATCTACGCATAATGGAAAAAAATGGTTTATCAGTTTTGTTGATGATTGTACTCGGGTAACCTGGGTGTATTTGCTTAAACATAAAAGTGATGTGTGTGATGTGTTTCGTTCCTTTCATCAGATGATAGTTACACAATTTAACACATATATTAAGGTCATTAGATCAGACAATGGAGGGGAATATTTTAAGACTGAATTAATAGAGTTCATGAACTCTAATGGCATCTTGCATCAAACTACATGCCCTTATTCACCACAACAAAATGGAGTGGCTGAGAGGAAAAATAGACATATATTAGAGGTGACAAGATCACTTTTGATAGATGGTAATGTCCCATCTCATTTATGGGGTGAGGCTGTGAGCTCTGCAGTTTATTTGATTAATCGAACCCCTTCTAGTGTGCTTAATGTAACACCCCGACTTTCCGCTGTTTTCTAATATCAGAAATTTATATAATTACGTTTATATTTTTATCTGAGACTTAGAAAATTATTTTTGTACTGCTAATTTTTACGTAAGAAATTCCGTAATATTATAAAAAGTTATTTTATGAAATTAATCTTCGAAAATAACTTAATCATGAATTTAGAAAATTATTTAAGGAGAAAAATATCAAATTTTGACTTAAACGTATTTTAAAACGTTAGACGGCAACTAGTTCTGAAAACACGGTTACAGAAAAGATTTTAGTATCAGATGATTTTATAAAAGAATTTTCCCTTTAAGATGATTTTCCAGACACAAGTTTTACGCAACCGTATAGACAGTGAGTTTGACCTTAGTACTCGAGATGTAGGAGAAATAGTGTTCTTGCGGTGTTTTGGAATTTGGGTCTTAATTTCGGTGTAGTTTTGGACTGCGTGTCCTAATTTCGGTGTAGTTTGGACTGCGTGTCCTAATTTCGGAGTAAATAATATTATTCAAAGTGAATACTGTTTTCTATTACCACGAACCTAAGCCCGAGGCATCGGTCTAGGGGTTTCGTAATTGAGCACTCGGACTTGAGGTCCTGTGTTATTAATGAAAGTGTTAAGATGTCTAAAATTATGGTTGGTCGTAAGCTTTTGAGCTTCGACAAGAAAAGATTGAACACAAAGAAAAGTGTCAAGAACAAAATGTTTTACATGCATTTTAGGCAGACATGCCTGTTTGTTAATCATGATATCATGGCGATATTCATGAATCGACGTATCATTGTGCCCTGGTTGGACAATGAAAAACCATATTCGGTGATCACTGCTCCTTAAATTGGACAGTGTGCTATGGTAACCATATTCGGTGATCACTGTGCCTTGTGTTGGACAGTGTGCTATGGTTTTGGCTTCGTGCCTTTTTGCCTGCGTAGCTATTGAGTTTGATCAACTCACCTCGAGGTTGGGGATATCTCATGAGATTAGGTAAAAGTTAGACGACGATTATTGAAGTGCACATGCATAGTTTTCAAATGATGATGTTTGGGGTGTGAAACCCATGGATAAACTATTTGCCTTATTATGAATGTTGATGGTGTTATAAACTTGTATTTCTGTATATGTTTTCTTTTGGGTCACGCATGTAGTTATCGCGTTAAATCCATATATTGGTTTCTCACTCTTGCATGTTCTATTTCTGTTTTCTCTCCTTGGGCATATATTTATATTCGAGTCCAGATGAACCGCTCAAGGAATATGACTCCTACAACAAGAAGAAGGCTGTTTAGTTCAGAGCATGCTGATGCTGTTTACTAATTTCATAGTGTCTGTTAGTTCCGACCAGCTTAGGTTTTGAGCTATATTATGTTTTGGAAGAACCTATACTTAGTAAGGTCTTGTTGTGTAAACGATTATGATGCAGTATAGAAGTGTGTTATATTTATATATCTCCATATTTGATGATGTTTACGTTGTTGTTGGATTGGTCGAAAAGAAAAGAAAAAGGAACAAATTTATCACCGTTTTGAGGAATGTTAACAACTTAAGAAAATATTATTTTCCGAAAGCAACCAGCGAACTAAAGTTTTATTTTCCGCAACGGGTAACCATGTAATGACCCAGGGAGGGTGTTACACTTAACTTTAGAAGGCCTCTAGATGTGTTGTCTGATCATTGTATCCTTCCTTCCATGGTTTATTTACCACCTCATGTTTTTGGATGTGTTATATATGTTCACTTACACCCACATCAACGTACAAAGCTTGAAGAACGAGCTATCAAATGTGTTTTTGTTGGGTATGGATCAACTCAAAAAGGTTATCATGCTTACCATCCACCATCAAAGAAATTTTATATCTCTATGGATGTGACATTTAATGAGCATAAATTTTTTTATGTTGATTCTACACTTCAGGGAGGAAATGAAAGTGAAGTGCATAATCATGATGTTAGTATGTTTGATATCTCAGATATAAAATTATATTGTGAAGATAAATTATCGTGTGAGGATCATTCTGCAGGAAGTAAGCCAATCCTAAATATGGACACTTCTTTTTTGGATAATACAGTGTCTTCTGATCATAACCAATTGGCTCAATCTTCTCCACAGGTTCGGCTTGACTCTTCAGAGGTACCTTCTGATCCTATCTCTGATAATGCTAATGTAGATGAAACTGATCATGAAATTGTTTCTCTTGATCCTACCCTTGATAATACTAATTTAGATGAAACCGATCATGAAATTGATCCTTGTCTGCGTGAGACCACCAGCACACCAAACACTGAGTCTACTACTGTCCAATATAATCTGCCACCCCGTTCTAACCGTGGTCAACCTCCAGCTAAATATGAACCAGACCTCCAAGCCAAAGTTAAATATCCCATTAGTAAATATGTGTCATCTCACAAGTTATCCCAGTCATATGCATCATTTGTATCTCAATTATCTTCAATTTCTATTCCTAGTAATATACAGGAAGCTTTGGTAGATCCTAGATGGACCGAAGCAATGGTTGATGAGATGGCAGCTTTAGAAAAAAACAACACTTGGGATCTTGTGTCCTTACCAAGAGGGAAGAAAACTGTGGGCTGCAAATGGGTATTTACAATTAAACACAAAGCTGATGGAACTATTGAGAGGTATAAAGCACGACTTGTGGCTAAAGGTTACACTCAGTCTTATGGTGTAGATTACCAAGAGACGTTCGCACCGGTAGCCAAGCTCAACACTGTGAGAATACTTCTGTCGCTAGCAGCAAACCAAGATTGGCCTCTTCTACAATTTGATGTGAAAAATGCTTTCCTACATGGAGAAATTTTAGAAGAAATTTATATGGATTCCCCACCAGGCATGACAGATTCAAATGGAATGAAGGTTTGCAAATTAAAGAAGGCTCTGTATGGATTAAAACAATCCCCAAGAGCATGGTTTGGAAGGTTTACCAAGTCTATGAAGGCTTTTGGCTATAGAGCAAGTAACTCTGATCACACCTTATTTTTGAAGAGAGGAAAAGGAAAAATTACAGCTTTGATTATATATGTAGATGACATAATTGTTACAGGAAATGACCAAGATGAGATTTCTAGTTTGCAACAATACCTTGCATCTGAATTTGAGATGAAACAACTTGGAAACCTCAAATATTTTTTGGGTATTGAAGTAGCTAGATCAAAGCATGGTATTTTTCTATGCCAAAGAAAATATACTCTTGACTTACTATCGGAAACTGGGCTGCTTGGGAGTAAACCAGTTGATACACCAATTGAACAAAATCATAAACTCTTTCAATGCTCAAATTCAGCAAGCATAGACAGAGGGAGATACCAAAGGCTGGTAGGAAAACTAATTTATTTGTCCCATACACGTCCAGATATTACCTATGCAGTGAATGTTGTTAGTCAATTTATGCATGACCCACGAAAGCTTCATATGGATGCTGTTGAGAGGATTTTGAGATATTTGAAGTCCACTCCTGGAAAAGGAATTTTGTTCTCAAATCATGGAAACTTAAAGGTAGAAGGGTACACTGATGCAGATTGGGCAGGTTCAAAAGATGATAGAAGATCTACCTCTGGATACTTTACCTTTGTAGGAGGGAATCTTGTAACTTGGAGGAGTAAAAAACAGCCCGTAGTAGCAAGATCTAGTGCTGAAGCAGAATTCAGAGGCATGGCACTCGGTGTATGTGAACTTTTGTGGGTTAAAAATGTGCTATAGGATTTGGGCTTTAAACCAAATGAAACTATGAGTTTGTACTGTGACAATACGTCGGCTATAGCAATTGCTCACAATCCTGTCCAACATGATAGAACAAAGCATGTGGAGATTGATAGACATTTCATCAAAGAGAAGCTTGAAGCTGGAATAATTTCCTTTCCCTTTGTAAGATCTGAATTGCAGTTGGCTGATGTTCTCACCAAAGGAGTGTCAAGCAGAGTGTTTAACGAGTCTCTATTCAAGTTGGGAATGTGTGATATCCATGCACCAACTTGAGTGGGGGTGTTAAGATATGTCAAATATTCTATTAGCTAATATTAGGCAATCAAATATTATGTTAGCTGTAACTTAGGCATTATTACAGCTGTGAGGTAATTTGTGCAGCTGTCATTCCTTTAATAGATGAGGAATTATAGGACCCTTGTATATATATACTACACTATTCTTTGAATAATATACATCAGAATTATTCTTTAAACCTTTCTATACCATTTTCATGAATAACTCTTCGATATTTCATTTATTGAATGAATTGTGTTACAAAGGATGAGGCTAATGCTATATATATCAGCTTAGTTATAGCCTCTAGATATGAAATAGAAAGTAGTTACTGAATAGATTAGCTATATCCAATAACAACTAACATAACAGAACTAAACCCTCTCTAACAGGCTAACTGACTTTTACATTTCTTCAAAAGTCTTAACTTATATATCGAACTGGGCTAAATTTACATTTGCATAACCTTAAAAGGTTTGAGCTTCATAAAAAATATGAATCCTGAAAGTAGACTTCGAGGTGATTCACTAAATTTTTGTCATGGACATCATCATTCTTGGGTTGCCCCTCCACGAATTCCCGTATGAACATATTTAAACAAAAAGTCTTAACTTATTTATCCGATGGATTTAATTAGTATGTATTGACAGTGTAAAGATTCTTTATATTATCAACCAATCAGAGATTAACATATGATTAAAAATGGTCAACTCTTATCCTAATATCTTAAAAGTCATCCATGCCATATTTTTGATTGGTTGACAGTTTAAAAATCTTTACACTTAGCATGTATAGCAATTAAACTCATCCAATATGTAAAAATGTAAAATAGCGATACTATCCACTTCTATAACCATCAATAACAACAAAAATCAGAAATCCTGGAAATTTACAAATTAACTGCTTGCTTCCATAATTTTTTCTTCTTTAGTTCTTGTTAATGTTTTCAGAATACTCTTATAACATGTCTTTTCCTTTATGTATTGCTTTCAGATCACCATAACATCATTCATGAGAGGGTTAAGAATCTTATTATGTTTTCATTATAAGATTATAATAAAATTGGAATTTTTTATTGGCCCTTTTAGAATTGTTTATTGCTTATAATAAAATTGAAATTATCTAACTGCCATTTTCAGAATTGTTTATTGTTTATGAATATCTAGGTATTCTTCTAAAAAAAAAAAAGGAATAATCTAGGTTTTAATATAAATATAAAAATGGACCACTTGATCATAGTGGACAGTAGTTTTCCAGGCAATTGTGAACAGTCACACCTGGGAATTGGACCATAAGCAGCAAGAATAGAAAATTCCAGAAGGGAACTGGTCATACACGGTCTTTAATAACAGAATCTACCATTTAAATCAAGTCACTTATGGCGTGGTCTGTTGCTTATGGAAGTTTCAAGCAATCTTCAATCCTGTGGGGCCTTGAGAATGTTTAGGGGGGTGGACTATTCTTCTGTAATATATACACTGAGATGCCTTAAAAGATTATTTTAATATTTTCCTTTCTCTCATAATGGGTGGGGGGAGTCCAAGATATTAGTCTCAAAACTAGGCGGTAGAAATCAATTTGGTTTGGGATTCTCCACTTTGAGAATATTAATAGAATAATTGGTTTATTATTGTAGCAGGAAAATGAAAGAAGGAGAAAAAAGAATTTAGAAATTAGATATTAGAGTGTGTTTGGGAAAGCTGAAAAAAAAAGATTAGGCTGATAATCTGTTTTCAAATAATCGATTATGTGATAATCAATTATAATCAGAATCTGTTTTTGTTTGGGTATGTTTGCTGAAAAGCGATTTTTAGATAATCTATTTCGTTTGGATGATGTAAAAAAATTACTTTTACATAGTAAATTACGAAAAAGGGTATGCATTTATTTATTTATATTAATAATATTTATTTATTTTTAACATTAAAACTTGTTAAAATTTTTTTTTTTATATTTTGTCATTAATTTTTTTCTATTATAAAAAAATTGAATAAAATTTATAACATTTTTTTCTTGAAATGAGTAGACTGAACCTTGTTCCCACAACATTTAAATAAAAATTTAACAAAAAATATTATAAATAAATAGTAAATATTAATTAAATGAATAATGAAGAAAATGAGGCAACGTTATCTGCTACTCACGGAAATGTGAGTTGCATATGGACTAAACTCCTAGACTATAGACTTTTTCGTAATGTGAGTAGCAGAGGGATAAGATTGGAATGTAAGTAGCAGGCAAGGAAATGAACAGGAATAATCAAAAGCAAATAATCAAGCAGTCCAACAGTGGCAAGAAAAAATAAGTAACATAAGCAAATAATCAGTGGCAAGAAACATAAGTAGCTCCCAACCTGTCTACTGGTCATAGTGTCATACTTGCTGATATAAAATTTTTGTGATAGTGTAGTTGTATAAACTGTCAATCCTTAACGACCATGCCTTCATAATTATGTGCATACATTCCCTTCATTTGTAGCTTGAAGCGGAGCTTTAGTGTTAGTGCAAGTAGTTACCATGTGACAAGAAGATCACAAGTTGAGCTCATGGAATTAGTCTATTGTAAATAGGGGTGTTCATTGGTTCAGATCGACCCGATGAATCCGAGAATCCGAACCGAACCAATTAAATTAGTTCAAATTTTTTTAGTGTTCGGATCCGAACCGAACCGAACCGAACCGAACCAATTACCATATTTTAATATTTAATATTTAATCTTTATTATTTTTAATATTTATATATATATTTTTAATAGTTAATATTTTCGGGTTGGAACCGAACCGAACCGAACCAACCCTTTTTTTTATTGGTTTGGTTTGATTCGGATTTCCTAGAAAAAAAAAAATTGCAAATCCGATCCGAACCGAACCAATTGACTTTGATTGGTTCGGATTTGTTTTTTATGCAAATCCGAACCAAACCGACACGTGAACACTCCCTAGTTGTAAATGCAAGTTAAGTCTCTCTCCTATAAACTCATATAATGAGTCCAACCCTTCCCTTTATGCATAGCGGGAACTGTATAGCTCCATTATGCCTTTTCTTTTTATAGGCAAATGTTAGATTGTTAGTATATGTTGTGATAGTGGGGGGAGTTGAACTCATGACCTCCACCTTGTTTTATTCCCTTCATTTGTAGTCTTCGTACTGTCTGGTATACACCGCAGCTGCAAAGCATGATATGTGTGTCCAGAATGAAAATTCCATTTTCCAGAGAGCATAATAAATTTTGTAGCTTCAGCTTGCTATAGGCCCTGATTAGGGTTTTTATAAGGAAAATGAATCAAGCTAGATCCACAAGCCTTACATTCCATTAAAAATCCAACCCTCATGATGATAGTGTGCAATCCTCTCAAAATTGTTAATTACCATCAATCAAATCAAGATTTGTGATTGGTTATTTCTCATTTTATAGCAGAAAATATCAGAATATTTCTGTCGGTTGTTAGGACTGGACAAGATATCCATTTCGACCCGAACCCGAACAACCCGTGATACATTTTCAGCATGCGGGCGGTTGACGGCAGGTCGGCGAGTCATCGGTTTGGAAGAACAGGGTTGATGCGGTTGCCGGCGGTCGGGCTTGGTTCAGGAAATTCCAGACCGTCGGTGACTAAGCCTGACCGAGACTTGGAGGAGAAAACTAATAGAACCTTTCCTTAGTTACCCTCACCTTAACAGAACGATCTTCGAACTCAGGGAAGAAGAGAAGAATGATCTTCGATCTCAAAGAAGAACGATCTTCGATCTCAGAGAAGAACGCGATCTTTGACGACCTCCCTGAACTTGAAGAACGCAATCTTTGTCCCCACCATCTGCTTCGTGAGAAGAGCTCCATCGTCTCGTCGTTCTTCGTTCCAGACTTCCAGATCTCTGGTGTCGTTGCGCCACTGTTGGTTTTCCCTCCAATGGGCGGTGGCATTGCGCCCTCTGTCTCTGTCCTCTGGTCTGGTTGAAGGAAGGTGCCGGCTGGCTAGGGTTTGCAAGGACCAAGGAAGCATTCTGTCTTCTGGACCAGAAATGGGAAGAAGATCCGGGTTTGGCCCAAATGTGAAATGGCCCAGAAATAAAAGTGTCTAACCCGCCTAGACTCAACCGCCCCAACCCTTGACCCGACTACTCCGAGACCCGCCCAAATGGAACTATCCATTGGGCGGAAATGGGTTACATATATTGATGGGCAGGTTGGTTCAGATTGGGCCGTTTGGGCCCGAATCCAACCAAAGCCGCCCGATGTCCAGCTCCATCTGTTGTATAGCTAAAATTTCCTTACCAAATAATCCAAACAAAAGTAGGAATATTACTAGGCCAAAAGGAGGAGAAGGAAACCAAATTCGAGAAGGAAGATCTAAAGTTTGACTGAACAAACAAAATTATTTATTTGAATTATAGCAAATCCTAGAAACAACAGCTCTTAATATCTACCCTCCTCGGACCCCATAAGGTGGAAGCCATCATGTATTGAGATTCCCTTTTTTATGACAAACAACATTTTGATAATAAATATAGGATTGGACTATTATCATGAAATTATTTATGCACTAGATCAAATTTTGTTTTATTCTCCAGAATATGATTTCCTACTCCACAAAAAGAATATTAACTAGAAGTGAGCTTAATTAGAGATTACAAAAATATGATATGGAGAACTTTCAGTACTATAAGCCGAATTAATTATGATTAATAAGGACAATGCAAGGACAAGAACATAAAACCTTTGATGGCATCTATGAAAATTGACAGAATCTGAGGTGAGGCAACAACTTCATCCAAGAAGTGAATTGCTCTTGTACTAAATGGACTTGGTTGAGACCCCCATAACACACATTGTATCTTTGGACTTACATAAACTTCGTGATAAATAACAACAAAAATATACAATTATAAAAGCCTTCTCACGTATCTTGGGTTTCTCATGATGTTTTTACAAAAATTGCCTAACTCTTTCACAGAAGATGGCTTCTACCTTCTCACTCATGTAGGTAGATACATCATGTGAGTCACTGTAGCACCACCTAAATCAAGGCTATGTATCTATTAGGAGCTTATAGCTAAACCACACAAACATTTATATATACATCAAATGTGTCTCTATAGCACCATCCAAATCAAGGGATCTATTATCAACACATTACCACACACCATAGGGATGGAAATGTAATGCATATGAGTCATATGGCTTTGTTTGACAAACAAATGGGTATCAACCATATTTTCCCCAACTCAATGCTTAAGACTCATCTCCCTCGACAAATCCAGGATTTTTTTCCCAAGTGAGAGGATCCACTAGATTTTTCCTACTTCTTACATACTCAAGGGAAATTACACCATTTTTAATTAATTGTCTAACAACACTATGTCTAACACGTATATGTCTTCTTTTCCCATTGTAGGCATTGTTGTTAGCTACTCCAATTGTTGCTTGTGAGTCGCAATGAAGTAACATAGGTGGTGTAGGTCTTCCCATATAGATATGTCTGCTATTAAAATTCTCAACCATTCAACTTCTTGACCTGCTAACTCAAGAGCAACGAGTTCAGATTCCATAGTAGAACATGCTATGCAAGTTTGTTTTGCAGATTTCCAGGAAATAACACCTCCAGGTAAACTAAAAACATACCCACTGGTGGAACTTACCTCGTCATTATCAGAAATCCAGTTTGCATCACAAAATCCTTCTAACACAGCATGGATTCAGAAAAATGCAAACTCCAATCCATAGTACCTTTCAGATATTTTATTTTGTTGTGGTGAATAGGGTGTAGTAAATTCATGTATTACACCATTATTTTCACAAAATTCCCTAAGACTAGTTGTACTATACTCACCAACTCTATTTGATCTTAATCTTTTTATTTTTTTCGATCTAATTGATTTTCTACTCCAGCCTTATATTTTACAAACATTGCTTCGGCTTCATCTTTCGTCCTTTAGAGATAAATTTTAGAATATCTCTAATAATCATCTACAAAAGTTATGTAATATCGTTTTCCTCCTATACTAAAAGCGTTCTTAAAATCAGCAAATTTTAAATGGAATAATTCCAAAAGTTCAGTCTGTCTAAAAGATATTGATTTAAAAGGTTTCTTAGAGTGTACAGCTTCCACGCAAACATGACACTTAGGTATTATCTCTTCACTTATAGGAGGTATTAATAATTTCATATTTCCAAGTCTTTTAATTGAAGCTATATCTAAATGTCCTAATCTTCCATGCCAGAGATCAAGAGACTGAAATAGACAACTATAAACACGAGAAGGGGGGTTGAATTGTGTTTATCAGAAATTAAAATAAAATTGAAAACTTTTCGCACACAGAAGCGAGGTTCGGACAGGTGTAAAATAAGTTACATAGACAGGTCACCTGTCTGTTGTATTTTCACAGAAAACCACACAAGCGCACAGATAAGAAACAAGCTTGATAAAAACACTTTTAACCCCTTAGTTAGAATGCAGATGATATATAATCAAAACAACTAAAGAGTTTAAGAGAAGAGAGATTAACACAGTGATTTATCCTGGTTCACTCTTTAACACAAAGAGCTACGTCCAGTCCTTGGCAGCACCAAGATTTATCCACTATAACTGATCAGGTTACAGACTCCAAGTATTGTTTGCACACCTAGCCTCTTCAGGCTCCAAGACAACTATTCTTTGCACACCTAGCCTCTTCAGGCTCACTCAGATTTGGTTGAGAAATTTGGTTTGTAATAAATACAATTTCAGACAGACAAATCTTTCACTAACACTCAGAGAGTGGTTTAAATGTAAAGCTTAGGAAAGACTGCGTAATAACTTCAAATGATTGAAGAATACAGATAGAAAGAATGAACAGAGTAATGGCTCTTTAATGCTTTGTAATCTCTGATTTGTTCATCTTCAATGACTTCTGTATTTATAGCCTTCAAACATTTAATATCCGTTAGAGACATTCCTTGCAACAATGGCTTCAAGTAGAGCTTCATTAAATGCAATAGAGTCGTTCTGGGCAGCCATTAATGCAATGGAAATGTTGGTTGTACTCTAACATGAAGGATCATGGCTTTATGCATCGTGCAGTAGCCAAATCAGAGTTGTGCAGAATGCTTTTGTACTTTTGCATAGTACATTTCCCTTCTTGTGTAATAACCGAAAGTACTAGGGAATAAAGCATGTTGGAAACATTCTTTAAATGGAAGTTTGTCTCTGACTTCCTAGGTTGCTTGAGAGAGAAATCCTCTGAATTTCTTGATAAGCGTGAGAGAGAGATTCAGAGTCTTCTGTATGAGGGGGACAGCTTCCAAAAGCTTCGTGTACTTCGAGTTCTTAACAAAGAACCTTAGACGAGTATGAGAGTAGAGACAGGTTGAAACCAATTTGTACAAAGTCAACAATCCTAGTCAGCAGACAGGTTGACTTCTTGCTTATCCAGACAGGTTGTTACTTAAGTAGACAGACAGGTGAGTTTTGCTATTTTCTGATCTGTACACTAAGTAGACAGGTTAGCAACCACAAAGTAGGTTAATTAAATCATTAACCAATGTTTATTTTTCATCAAAACTTAGGGAAATGCACACAGACATTTTAGAGACTTAACAATCTCCCCCTTTTTTATGATGGCAAACATTCAGATGATTTAATAAACCTTAGAAAATATCAACTTAGAGAATAACAGAATGTAGAATGGTTGAAATTTTCTATACGTGCAGACAGGTGCATTTGAGTTCAAATAACAGTATCAGAGAAATATGCAGCAGCTTAAGTTCAAAACAAATATCAGAGATCAAAAGTTCAATTTTAACTTTATCTGAACCAACTTATATTTTCTCCAGATTTGAATACTTAACACTTACTTATCTTAATCATCTTACATTTTTCTCCCCCTTTTGTCAGCAACAAAAAGGACAGACAGAAAACAGTAAAGAGACAAAGAGATAAAGTAAAACTGATTATCATTCATCATAAGCTTCTCATTTACAAGGCAGTTTTTACAAGAGACAGCTACTTAGACTGACTAAAAAGAAAACACAGAGAGTCAACTCTCTTTTCTAACAGCTGTCTAGCATGCCTTTCTTCATCCGATTGTCTTCTGACTTCTTCTAGCTCAGCTTTAAGTAGACTGAAGCTATTTAAATCCACCATCTGAGAAGAGGAGGCTTCTGAAGACAGGCTGGTTGAAGCAGCAGACAGGTTTGGATACCAAGGTAAGGCTAGTACTGGGGGTACCTTAGGTACAGAGAAGGGTGAGGAGACACGAGGAAAGATGTACTGATGAATAGTTCTAAAATAAAAGAAAGGAAGAAAAGCTAATTTAAACAGAGGTTTGATTCTGACTAGGTCAGTATCAAAAGAAGGAAAGACACAGGAGAGCCTTTCACATAGAGACAAACGAGTGACTTTAATTTGGATAGGAGGGGGAAGAGGTTGATTAGCTAAGACAGATGGAGGTAAGGGTAAGAGAGAGTCTATATGACAGAAAAACGAATTTGACCCTGTGATTAAGAGAAAGAAATATCTAGACCTAGAAGGTAACATTACAACAGAGGCAGGATAGTGAGATCCTTCCAATGTTCTAATGAACACAACAGTAGGGGGACAAAAGAAAATTTCCCTACAAAAGCTAAGAATATGAGGTGGAGGACAAGGAATGACAGATAAGTGAGAGACACTTGCAGTCATCAGAGATTGCAGATCACTCACAAACAGTCTTGATGATATGTCAGATTGTTCTTTGGGAGTTGAGTCCCTGTGAACAACTGTGTACTGACATATATCAGACACAACATCAAAAGATGTTTGGGTTGGGTGAGAAGAGACAGGTGAATGGAAAGGGGAGGCAACTGACAAAGGTTTAATAAAAAGGGCAGAAGGAGAGGAAACAACAGAACTGGGGATACCTTGGTGAAGGGGAGAGGATAGTGCAGAAGGAAAAGTGAAAAACTGATCTTCAAAGAGTCTTGTCTTCTTCCTTGAAGGGGACAAAGCAGCAGCTTCAGGATGATCAACTGTCTGAGTCCCATCAGACAGGTCAGCAGAAGTTGCAGCAGCAGCAGGTTCTTCTGCAGGAATTTCTTGCCTTCCAGCAAAGGCCATTAAAGGCATAGGGTAGCCTGACCTTCTTTTTCTGGGAATGATTCCCAAATCAAGAGGTTTCTTCTCCTTTGGCTCCTCTAAGGGTGGAGATGTCTGCTCCCCTTGAGTAGATGCTTCCTCTTTACTAGGTTCAAACTCCACTTGTCTGACCAGGGTAAAGGTCTTCACTAGTCTTATCTTCTTGGTGGGTTGTGCTGGTGCAGCAACAGATTTCCCAGCCTCACTTGTCTTCCTCTTGGGAGATGGTTTCTTCAGCTTGAACCTGAGAGGCTCAACTGTCTCAGCAGATTTTTCAGAAGCTGAAGGTTCCTCAGGCTTCTGGTCTTGTCTGGCCACCTTTCCAGTAGGTTTCCAGATCCTCTCAGAGATTGGAACTTCAGATTCACCAGTAGAATCCACTGGTTCTTCTACTTTCTCCTTTTGCTTCTGCTCAGCAGCAGGCTTCTTCTTCTTCTTCTTCTTCTTCTTCTTCTTCTTCTTCTTCTTCTTCTTCTTGTCTTCCTCTTCATCCTCCAGAGGGATTCCTTCAATCCCCATCATAGACAGGACCTTCTTGTCTATGGGAAGAGACATGTCCACAAAGTGAACATCAGTTGGAACAAACAGCTTGTTCCTGAATACTCTTGTCAACAGCATTCCATAAGGATAGGTCTGCATGTTAGTCCTCCTGATCAGAGACTCAAGATACATGTAGATGAGGTCATTGATATCTATCTTGATTTTGTGAATCAAGTGGTACAGAGCAAATCTGTCCATCTTGGTCACATTGTCTCTTGATCCTTTTCTTGGCATCACATATTCCAGCAGCAGCTTGTGCAAGAACCTACATTTGGGCACCATGCTGACAGGCTTCTTGTTCTCAAGGTTGGGAACTCCATAAACAACAATGTTTACATTTTCAGCTCCTACCTGATCTTCCCAGTCAGGTTTGAAGGCAGCTCCAATCCTTGGACATCTTATTGCTAACTCCAAAGATCCAATAGGAAAAGGAGGGTTTTGTCAGACGACATTTAATCCTTAAAGCTCTTGGTTCCATCAATCACACTGGTGATGACCACCGCATTCTTCCAGAAGTCTCTGACAAGCTTGGGATGAACAAGCTCTTTGATGTCAAAGAAGGAAGTCCACTTAGAGTATTCCAACTCTTCAGTGACATACATTCCCCATTTCTTCATCTGTTGAAGATCAACAGTCTTTCCAAGAAGAATCTTCTCAACATCAGCCACTCTCATCTCGTATTGCTCAGCAATTTCTTTTGAGGACAGACGCTTTGAAGATGCCATTTTCTCAGAGAAGAGGTTACGAGGGTTTTGGAAGAGAGAATGGTGTGAGAGAGGAGAAGACGAAGATAGAAAGACTTTAGCGATTTTGAAAAAGATAAAGTTTGAATTTTTCTGAAAGATTGCCTCTTATAGCAATAAAGGCAGGAGAGAGAAATAAAACATTTTTAATTCAAAACGGCACGATTTTTGTGGGGAACTATAGCGCCCACTTAAGACATAATGAAAACATGGTTTCGAGATAAAAACTGTCATGCCCATGATTAGCTTCTGATTAGTGAATGGTATTAAATAAATAATAACCATTTTAATAAAACTGTTGAGATTCAGCAAAGTGACTTAGCAAAGTCAGATAGGTAATCACGGACAGGTGATATAAAGCTATAAGACAGGTAGCATAGACAGTTCAAAAACTCAGACATTTCACTCAACAATGCAATGCATGTTTAAATTGTCTCTAATAAATAAAAATCTTTCTTCTGCTAAAGGTTTAGTGAAAATATCAGCCCATTGATTTTCAGTTTTAACAAACTTAATATCAAAGATGCCTTTCTGAACATAATCTCTTATAAAGTGATGTTTGATTTCTATATGCTTAGCCTTAGAATGCTGAATTGGATTTTTAGTTAAGCAAATAGAACTAGAGTTATCACACCATACAGGTATATTATGCTCACAAATAGAGTAATCCTTAAGTTGATGTTTTACCCATAAAAGTTGAGAGCAACAACTAGCAGCTGAGATGTATTCTGCTTCAGCAGTAGATAGAGCAATAGTTGTCTGTCTTTTGCTTGACCAAGAGACTAAATTTGCTCCAATGAAGTGGCATCCTCCACTGGTGCTTTTCCTTTCTATTCTGTCTCCAGTAAAATCAGCATCACAGAATCTCACTAATCTGTATTCTTTAGTTCTTAAATATAGCAAACCAAGATTAGTAGTCCCAAGCAAGTATCTAAATATTCTTTTAACAGCTTTAAGATGAGATTCTCTTGGGTCAGATTGATATCTAGCACACATACAGACACTAAATTGAATATCAGGTCTGCTTGAAGTTAAATATAGTAGAGATCCAATCATACCTTTGTAGACAGTTTAGTCTACCTTTTTACCTTCATAATCTTTACTTAGTTTTGCATTGGTTTCCATGGGAGTTTTCATAAGTTTAGCACTTTCCATTTTGTACTTCTTAAGCATTTCCTTGATATACTTTTGTTGA
Organism: Echinosophora koreensis; assembly: GCA_035048595.1. Lineage (NCBI taxonomy): Eukaryota > Viridiplantae > Streptophyta > Magnoliopsida > Fabales > Fabaceae > Echinosophora > Echinosophora koreensis. Next base: position 655,050 of record JAPCYP010000025.1, on the reverse strand, counting down.
TGAATGTAGATTCCATCACTTGTCTGTTTGATTTGTAAACCAAGGAAGAACTTTAACTCTCCCATCATGCTCATCTCAAATTCTGCTTGCATCAGCTTTGAAAAGTCCTTGCACAGTTTTTCATTAGTTGCTCCAAAAATAATATCATTAACATATATTTGGACTATAATGAAGTTCTCTTTAGAACTTTTCTTAAACAAAGTAGTATCTACTTGCCCTCTTGTAAAACCATTATGCATGAGAAAAGAACTTAATCTATCATACCATGCCCTAGGTGCTTGTTTTAAATCATATAATGCCTTTTTAAATTTAAAAACATGATCTGGTTTATCAGTATCCTCAAAACCAGGGGGGTTGTTTAACATATACTTCTTCAATTATTCCATTGAGAAAAGCACTTTTCACATCCATTTGAAAAAAAGTGATTTGGTGTTGTGCAGCATATGAAATTAGAATGCGAATAGCTTCTATTCTAGCTACAGGTGCAAAGGTTTCAGTATAGTCAATACCTTCTTGTTGGTTATAGCCTTGAGCTACTAACCTTGCCTTATTTCTGACAACTTTGCCATCCTCATCCAACTTGTTTCTGAAGACCCATCTTGTTCCAATGACAGACTTGTTTTTGGGCTTGGAGACAAGTGTCCAGACATCATTTCTGGTGAACTGGTTGAGTTCCTCTTGCATAGCAAGAATCCAGCTTTCATCATCAAGAGCTTCTTCAATGTGCTTTGGCTCTATTTCTGACATGAAGGCCACATTGCTTGATTCTCTTAAAGTAGATCTGGTTCTCACTCCTTCTGAGGGATTTCCAATAATGAGATCCTTAGGATGTTGAGTTTTGAATTTCCAGTCTCTTTGAAGATCATCATGAAAATCTTGACTTGTCTGCTCCACTTGTCTGTCTGGTTCAGCTTCAGGTTTTGACTTGGTTAAGTCAGGTTGTTGATTTTCTGACATGTTTATATCAAGACCTGCAATATCATCTTCTAGATCTGATAATTCCTTATCAGTCTTTAAGCTATCATTAAATTTGACATGAACAGATTCTTCAATAACAGATGTTCTAGAATTATAAATTCTAAAAGCTTTAGACATTTCAGAGTATCCTCAAAAGATACCGTTGTCTGTTTTGGAGTCAAACTTTCCAAGTTGATCCTTGGTATTTAGAATGAAGCATTCACAACCAAATGCATGAAAGTAAGAAATGTTGGGGCTTTTTCCTTTCCACAATTCATAGGGTGTCTTCTTTAGAAAAGGCCTAATGAGTGTTCTGTTTTGTACATAACAGGCTGTGTCTACTACTTCTGCCCAGAAGTACTTAGGGAGATTATTCTCATTGAGCATAGATCTAGCCATCTCTTGCAGAGATCTGTTCTTTCTCTCAACCACTCCATTTTGTTGAGGAGTTCTAGGTGCAGAGAAATTGTGAGAGATTCCATTCTCCTCACAGAACTGTCTAAACTGCTCATTTTCAAATTCTCCCCCATGGTCACTTCTAAGAGTAGAAATACAGAAACCCTGCTCATTTTGTACTTTTTTACAGAATATTGAGAAAACCCTTAAAAGACTCATCCTTGTGGGTTAAGAAGAGTACCCATGTATATCTAGAATAGTCATCAACTATGACAAATCCATATTTTCTTCCAGCCAAGCTAGCAATACTAACTGGTCCAAACAGATCCATGTGTAACAACTGAAGAGGTCTAGAGGTTGATACTTGGTTTTTAGATTTGAAACTTGATTTTACTTGTTTACCTCTCTGACATGCATCACACAAAACATCTTTCTTAAAACTAATATCAGGCAATCCTCTCACAAGGTTATCCCTTTTTAACTTTGAAATTAGTTTCATACTAGCATGTCCTAGTTTCTTATGCCATAACCATCTTTCATCCTCTTTAGACATCAGACAGGACACTTTGATCTGAGAGATCAGTCAGTTCAATCTTATACAGATTTTGTTGCCTTTTGGCTGAAAAGAGGGTTTTGCCACTGAGATCTTTAACTATACATAAATCCTTGGTAAAGGAGACATCAAATCCACTGTCACATAATTGACTTATGCTAAGAAAATTGTGTTTTAATCCTTTAACCATAAGAACATTAGATATAGAGGGAAGAGGGGGTTTACCACCAATAGTACCAATTCCTATAACCTTCCCTTTCTAATTTCCACCAAATGCCACATGTCCTCCTTTCTTAAGTTGGAGGTCTAGGAACATAGACCTCCTGTCATGTGTCGCGAGCAACCACTGTCCAGGTACCAGCAGTGGTGTTTTCTTTGTGCTGTTGAGGACATCTGCAACAAAGATTATTTGATCTTTAGGTACCCATAGTTTTCTGGGTCCTTTTCTGTTAGTTCTAGGAGTCTGTGAAGAATTCCTTCTTTTCTTATGAAGACATTTAGACATAACATGTCCAGTCTTTCCACAGAAATTACAGACAGGTATGGATTTAATGGAAGTAGATTTAGCAGACACTTTAGAGTTTTTAATTGATGCTTTATGGTGTGTCTGATGGACATATCCAATACCTTCTTTGTTAAGAGAGTGCCTCTAACAACCAAGCAGCTTGGTCAGATTATCTCTACCATTAACAAATTTGGCAAGATCAGAAGTGAGCTCTTCCACTTTCTGTTGAAGTTTTTCAACTTCTTCAGACTGTGATGTATCACTAGAGATCTTAGCTTCATTAGACTTTTCAGTCTTCAGCTCATTGTTCTCTTTGGCAAATTTCTCACACTCTAGAGATTTCTGTTTATGCTCACTGAGGAGCTTAACATGATCTCTCTTGAGGGATTTGAAAGCCTTAGATAAGCAGTTGGATTCCTCCAGCAATTCCTCATAGGCATCAAGTAATTCCTCATAGTTAGGATGTACCTCATTATCTGAATCTGAGTCAGTGTTGGCCATCAGACAGAGATTAGCTTCTTCCTCTGTCTCTTCATCAGAAGATGTTGACTTCAGATCTTCCCAAGTAGCCATCATCCCTTTCTTCTTCTTTTTGAAGAACTTCTTAAAAGGGGCTTTCTTGAGTTGAGGACATTCTGCTTTGATGTGACCTGGCTTCTTGCACTCATAGCAGACAATTGAGTTCTTGTCTGTTGAAGTGGATTCTTTGAAATTCTTGTCCTTGTTGAACCTTCTGAATGGCTTATCCTTTATGAACTTATTTTTCTGTAAGAGAAGCTTTATCTTTCTGGTTAGGAGAGATAATTCTTCATCACTTTCAGAATCATCGGGTTCAGACAGGTCAGCATCACTGGATGACTCGTCTGCCTTCAAAGCTTTAGAAGCTTTTGAAGACTTTTGATCAGCCTTTAGAGCAATTGACTTGCCCTTCTTTGTTGTGATTTCATCTCCAAGTTCTTGCTTGTGAACAGTGAGTGTACCCAGAAGTTCATCCATAGTCAAGGTGGTAAGATCCTTGGCTTGAGAGATAGCAGTTACCAAAGGTCTCCACTGCTTAGATAGACTCCTTAGTATTTTTCCAACCTTCTCAGCATTAGAGTAAAATTTTCCAAGAGACTTTAGGCCATTGATGATAGTTTGGAATCTTCCTATCATCTGAGCAACAGATTCTCCTTCCTCCATGAGAAACAGTTCATACTTTCTGACAAGTGTGGCAATCTTTGATTCTTTGACTTTGGCTGTTCCTTCATGTGTGACAGCTAAGGTGTCCCATATTTCTTTGGCAGAATCACAGGCACAGACCTTTTCAAATTCATCAGGACTGAGAGCACAAATGATATTGTATCTGGCTTTGTAATTCAGCTCCCACTTTGTCTTTTCTGCAGGGCTCCACTGAGCTTTTGGCTTGTCAGTGCCGTCATCATTCTTAGGAATGAATGGACCATCTGTGATGACATCCCAGAGATCAAAATTTGTAGATAGAATGAACCATTGAAATCTATCTTTCCAATAGTTGTAGTTTTCTCCATTGAAGAATGGAGGTCTGGTTAAGGAAGCTCCTTCAGTCTGGTGACTCACACTAGCTCCAGCAGTCATGTCTATTCTTCAGGATCTTTTACCTCTACACTGTTAGATGCTCAACCCAGAGGCTGAGCTCTGATACCAACTGAAATAGACAACTATAAACACGAGAAGGGGGTTTGAATTGTGTTTATCAGAAATTAAAATAAAGTTGAAAACTTTTCGCACACAGAAACTAGGTTCGGACAGGTGTAAAATAAGTTACATAGACAGGTCACCTGTTTGTTGTATTTTCACAGAAAACCACACAAGCGCACAGATGAAAAAAAGCTTGATAAAAACACTTTTAACTCCTTACTTAGAATGCAGATGATATATAATCAAAACAACTAAAGAGTTTAAGGGAAGAGAGATTAACACAGTGATTTATCCTGGTTCACTCTTTAACACAAAGAGCTACGTCCAGTCCTTGGCAGCACCAAGATTTATCCACTATAACTGATCAGGTTACAGACTCCAAGTATTGTTTGCACACCTAGCCTCTTCAGGCTCCAAGACAAGTATTCTTCGCACACCTAGCCTCTTCAGGCTCACTCATATTTGGTTGAGAAATTTGGTTTGTAATAAATACAATTTCAGACAGACAGATCTATCACTAACACTCAGAGTGGTTTAAATGTAAAGCTTAGGAAAGACTGCGTAATAACTTCAAATGATTGAAGAATAAAGATAGAAAGAATGAACAGAGTAATGGCTCTTTAATGCTTTGTAATCTCTGATTTGTTCATCTTCAATGACTTCTGTATTTATAGCCTTCAAACATTTAAAATCCGTTAGAGACATTCCTTGCAACGATGGCTTCAGGCAGAGCTTCATTAAATGCAATAGAGTCGTTCTGGGCAGCCATTAATGCAATGGAAACGTTGGTTGTACTCTAACATGAAGGATCATGGCTTTATGCATCGTGCAGTAGCCAAATCAGAGTTGTGCAGAATGCTTTTTTAATTTTGCAGAGTACATTTCCCTTCTTGTGTAATAACCGAAAGTACTAGGGAATAAAGCATGTTGGAAACATTCTTTAACTGGAAGTTTGTCTCTGAGTTCCTAGGTTGCTTGAGAGAGAAATCCTCTGAATTTCTTGATAAGCGTGAGAGAGAGATTCAGAGTCTTCTGCATGAGGGGACAGCTTCCAAAAGCTTCGTGTACTTCGAGTTCTTAACAAAGAACCTTAGACGAGTATGAGAGCAGAGACAGGTTGAAACCAATTTGTACAAAGTCAACAATCCTAGTCAGCAGACAGGTTGACTTTTTGCTTATCCAGACAGGTTGTTACTTAAGCAGACAGACAGGTGAGTTTTGCTATTTTCTGATCTGTACACTAAGTAGACAGGTTAGCAACCACAAAATAGGTTAATTAAATCATTAATCAATGTTTAGTTTTCATCAAAACTTAGGGAAATGCACACAGACATTTTAGAGACTTAACAGAGACCACACAATATAAATAGAACTAGAGGCAAAATCATTCATGTTAGTAGTATGCAAAACAAATAACCTATCATTCAAGTATCCCTTTTCCATAAATTCTCTTTTTTTTTTAGTTATTATTATTTTATCAGTCACAAGCCCAATTTTTAGTCCAACATTACTAAGCAGTACGCTAGAAACTAAATTTCTATGCATAGATGGAACATATAGCATATTATTTAAAGCCATGGTTTTTCCATAAGTTAATTTGGGTAAAATTTTCCTTTTACCATACACTCCAGTTGTAGCTGAATTTTCCATGTAGAATTTGCTACCATTAGTAGCTTCCTCGAACACCTGAAACAACTCCTTATTGGCGCATGTGTCTAGTTGCTCCTGTATCGAGTATCCATTCAACAACATTGCTCACCAGGCTGGCTTCTTCGATTATAGCAATTATTATTTCTTCGTCTTTTACTTGTGCATTTGGTTGATGAGCAGCCATCGATAGAAAATAAATCTTGCTTTTAAATTGTTAGAAGGGGATGAATGACCAACGGTTGTGTCGTAGTCAAACCACCGTCTTAAAAGCAAGATTCCGGTAGACCTACAGTGCAATCTGACAACACGACTTGCTTCCCAAGGTTAACACAGCAGGCTCTTGCATGCATGCACTCAAGGTCAAGAGCAATGGAGTTTACACATTACAATTGCTTAGATAAAAGGATCGATACAATCATTATTGTATATGAAAAATTGTAATCAAATGTGAATGTCAAAAAACCTTTTTCATCCCTGTTTCCATCATGCAAAAATCTATATATATCAAAGTTGGAGATAAAACCTTTTTCATCCCTGTTTCAATAGCCAGAAAGCCTGAATGTTACAAATCAAATTTCATCCATTTGTTTTTAATGAAAACGTGATGCAATATGCCTAATTATTAGGCTTTTAGTTTCAACATTAAAATGAATTATTATTATTCAACTGTTATATATTTTCATCTGCTGCCATTATTCAAAAGATATAATATCAAGCATACTTATATGATTTTTCTTGCTTACCCAATTCATTGCAGAACTCCCTGTTGTTTAGACTCTCAATTCTAACAAGTGGTACACTACAAGAAAATTGTTTATTATCGATGGAAAATTACCTACGGACACCCTGTCTGTCGGTAATGTTAAGGTTTTCAACGGAAAAAGCCGTCAGAAATCAAGAATATGAAAAGTTGTCAACATTACCAACGGAATAGCTGTCGGTAACCTGTTTCGAGGGGTTTTCGGTCTCAAAATCCGTCGGCAACGATGGTGGGAATGGCAAAATTTTGGCGCCAGAGTTTTTCAACGGAATATCCGTTGAAAGATCCGTCGGAAATTGAATGGAGGGTTCCGACGGAATGGCCGTCGGTAATGTTAGGGTTTATTACTGACGGCTTTTCTATTGGTAATGCGAAAATTTGAATTTCCGACAGACAAAGCTGTCGGAAACATGTTAATATGTTCCAGCGCCAACCTCCCCCCTCCCCAAACTTTCCTTTTCTTCTTTCTCTCACCCTCAGACCTCTCCCTCTATTCTCTCAGCCGCGCCTTCCGCCCCCTGACCACCTCAAGCCCCCATGACCACCGCAAGCCACCACGGCGACCGTCTCCTTCTCCCTCTCATTCTCCCTCTCCGGCCTTTCCCTCTCCTTCTGCCTCTCCCTCTCTTATCCCAGTCGCGCCCTCCGTCGTCGTGACCACCTCAAGCCCCCGTGACCACTGCAAGCCACCACCGTCTCCCTCTCCCTCTCTTCTCTCTCCCTACTCCCTCGCGACTGCCTAAACCCTCCGCCGTGCTACCATACCCTCCTCGCTTATCGACGGATATGTCCGTCGGTAAGTGTGGATTAGAGTTTCCAATGGACATATGCGTCGGTAAGGAGGGGCTCCGTGTGACGCGTTACCGGCGGACTAGGCCTTCGGAAATTTCCGACGGACAACCCAGATCCGTCGGAAACCCTTTCCTACGTGCTTATTATCGACGGGTACGTGTCCATCGGAAATTCTGTCGAAAACACTCATTATCGACGGCTTTTTGCCTTTTCCGACGGCTTTTGGCACCCGGTAATTAGCTTTTTTTTTTTGTAGTGGTATTAGACCCGATGGCTCAGTTAGGACAAGGGATGGAGAGAAAGCGGTAGTTGGTGGATTTATGGGGTCCCTTGTGTCAAAAGTCTTATTAGTAATATAGAGAAGAGGTGTCGAGGTGATATATTTTATTATAGATGATGACAGCGACAATACAGGTATGAAGAAGAGTGTGTGTGGCTTCATTTTAAGTGGAGATTGTTAGAAATTTCAAGTGTTATAGTAATACCGGTGAAGAAGTCCCATATTGAAAAGGAATAGACAAGTGAAAGGCTAAGTGAAAAAGCATTATAAATCTAATGATTTAAGATTTTGAGTAAAGATCTAGTGTCAATCTTACTTATATTCTTTACTTATCTCATTAATATAAATCTCGTCAATGTTCTTAGGTTCCTAATCCTAGCATTATCATCCCTATTGAAGATACATGTCTAGTACCGTGGATGGAGAAACCACGGTGGAGAGCTATTGGTGTTGAGATTTCTAAACCAACAAAAAATACAATCAAACAAGACAAGATATAAACCACAGATATGGTATATGTTGTCGTTAGAAGCTGCTGGTCAGAAGCTACTTTCAACGGAGGACAGGGAATGAAGATGAGATATTAATGGAGATAAGAGAGCAAACTAACGGCATAGAGAGTTGTAGAGTTTAGGGATTCAACAGAGAGGAAAGAGAATAAATGAGGAAGAAAAAGGGCTCAGATGTGTTTTAGGGAATTTACGATTTAGCAACCCAAATAATCAATCATTATGTCGATCTCAAAATACTAAAAATAATACATGATCGCTATTCCGGTCGCTATAAGCCACCCTTTTAATGTTCAATAATGAGGCTTACGTATTTGGTTGCTAGAAGGCAACAAAATAGAGTCGTTGGAGCTGGCCCTGATTGTTAAATCAGTCACTAAATGGTTCACTTTGTTGACTCGTACATTTTATAAGTCAGCAACCGAATTAGCATTTGATTGTGTTTTGACCAGCCGAAATGGTCGCTAAATGCATTCGAACAACCATTTAAAAAAAAAGGCTTATCGGGCACTAGTTCGGTTCTATTAGCAACCCACCACTTTCAGATAGTAAATTTGGTACTAAAATATACAAGTATAAACACAAGAAAGTATATTGAATTGTGTTTACCAAACTTTTTAGTAAAACATTTTTAAAAATATTGGTTATGAAATTAATAAATGGTAAGTTTTTATTGTAAATCTAAATATTTTTTTTAATATATTAAATACAGTATTATTTTGTAATGGAAACTTACCTTTTTTTTTTATTCCTTAACTTCTCGCTTTATAAGATAAATAAATCAAAACATTGCCGAGTTTTTTTTAACAATAATCCAGAAAGAAAAATTATACACCAAAATGTACCTCTTTTTTTATTTATGTGGGAAGTCGGCTTTAGAGGTGCCAACTTCCCAATGTGAATTTTTTTTTATTATGTTGAGAAGTTGGCTTTAGGGGTGTCGACTTGTCACTTGTATTTTTTTTTCAATAATTTAATTACAAAATAAAAAATAACTATTGGGAAGTAGCAATGGGGAAGCCGACTTCCCACATACAAAACAAAACAGGGGTAGATTGATAGATAATTTGGGAGGGGGTAGTCTGGTATAAATTTTTTTTTTTTGTTATTGATAAAAAAACTCAAACATTACTGGTGTTTAGGTGGTAGTTTTAGTACTCCTCTACCTGTTCAAGTGTGGAAAACTAATTTCATTTCTCTGTGTCTGCTAATTATTTTTGTTTTTTTGACGACACTAGTCAAGATACACCTTTCCCATGATAGTTACCATAACATAATTGCTGATTACTGGGGCAGATATAGCAGTAGGGATTGACTTCTAAATCACCCACCAGGCCACCAACTTCTTTATTTAATAGACACATAATTTGTCACATCATGACAATGATAGTGGGAACTCATCGCGTTTTACCATTCCAATGATGGAAACATAGGTGCCCCATCCAAACAGCTCAATAGAATTTTTCCACTTGATATAGAGGAGCAGGTAACCTTCCCACATATTTAAATATGGGCAAACAACAATGTGACATTTGGGTACCAAATAAAATAGGCAATGTTGGAAGAGGTTGGCAAGCCACAGGCAATTCTATCCTTAGCTTCTAAGAAACGGGAGAATGTTGGGCCAATCATAATAATATTAGCCGTGTAGAAAGTTGCATTAATATTTATATATTTATATATAGCTGATCATTGTCAACAAAAAATATATGAAACCTCACGTAGGAAAGCCACTAATTAAGCCGTGTCAAGCTATTTGAAGCACCGTAATACTGTAATAGACCATAGTGGGGTCCTCTAAGTCAGCACCATTCATCAAACATGGCTTCCAGGTTAAAAATTTGCATTGGTTTTTCTTTAGATGAATTAACCAGTGTTTTTAGGTTATTTGTTAAGGAATCAATTGTTATATTGAAAAGTGTTAATTAAATTTATATTCTGAATACAAATGTTTCTTTTATTGACTCAACAACCAATGTCTTTAGGATACTCGTTTGGAAGATTATTTTCTTTAAATATTTCTTTCTATTTTTTGGTGTAGAGGCTTTTTCGGGGTTATTGATTTTACTTTTTAGGGAGAAACAGATAAACCTGGAGCAACAATGATGACCCAGTAAACTTCTGGGCCAATGGGATCAGTAGAACTGAAAATGGAGTCCACACAACACAAGGGATATTTCTGTCTCTTCCCCACCTTGTCTTACACGGCTGGGCCATAACAGCTGCTTTGGCCTTTGAGGGTGGAGATTGGGACCGGGTTGTAACTTTTCAATGCATTTAATTTATATAGCTTAATATTAAAATTTAACCAATCAGGTTGCTTCACCAGTTTGGGCAAAGAATGGGCCAAGCCTGAATTAGCTACCTTTATCCATCAACCATTCCTTTGAATGGGCCTAGCTAGCTCAGGCTTACCTATATTGTCTTAGAAACTTTTTCTGACCTGTAACGGTGTACTAAAAGCTCATATTAAACTGGAGATCACATTGCAAAGGTTAATTCACAATTTCATTTTGTACCTAGAAATATTCACATCTACTTGTAAGATGGATGCACATAATTTGTCAGCATAGAGTCAAAGACCTCCCCCCACCCCGGGGGGGGGGGGGGGGGGGGGAGGAAGGATAAGTGATTCAAAATTATTGGTCCAAAAATAATTTCATCCATTGATTTTTCCCGTACATTAAACCATGTTTTAAGAGAAGAAAACGGAACCAACAAGTGGTTGGTCCGAGTGGTAAGGGATTCAGACACCTTAAAAATGTGGTCAGAGATTTGAATCCTGACTCTTGTGTATGGAGAAAACCTGGTTGGGAGGGGAGAACCCACCTTGTATGCCCAACAGGTTCCCCGATGGAGATTAGTCACTATTAACGATGATGGATGCTTCATACCTATAACACTGTTAATAAAAAAGAGAGAGAAGAAAACACAGATTCTAGATATCATCAATTAAATAAAACGGAATAAATGACTTGGGAAGGTCATGAACCAACACAAAATATATGACGGTAGTCATTTAAAAAAAATCTTATCACTTTCTAAAGATTAATGACGATTTTATGTTCATTGATTTGAAGGAAATACAACAATTTAAAGGGTTAAGTGACTACTCAATGAACCTAAACAGTACAAGGATGACAATATTATTCGTATAAGTGGATATTCGCGGACAAAATTTGTCATGGACACAGAGCATGTAGCTTATATGTGGTATATGCTGATAAAAAAATGACTTTTTTCTTTACCCGCTAGTTAATGGAGTTGGGGCGGGTATTGAAGTACCTATACCCACGGGTACCCGTACCCTCTAGTAAAATTTATTTTTCCTCTTACATACAAAGTTAAATATATTAATCTTATTCTATCTATGCTATTCAATTTCAAGTAGCTTACTAATTATTTACCGACAATGCCAAGCTAAACATTGTGATTATTATCTTCATTAGATTGCATACATGCTTGTTGTTTACTCAAATTTCTTGGAGTCAATGATAACATTTTACATTCATCCTCTAACTGCAAACCTATTAAAATCATATTATTCAGAGAATTTAATTTGTATTCATTGTCGGTGTAAAGATTTTTACACTGACAACTAATCAGAAATCATGTAATTGATGACTTTTAAGGTAGTTAGAATAAGAGTGACATATTTTTAATGGTGTGTCAATTTCTAATTGTTTAACAGTGTAAGAAACTTTACACTGTCAGTGTAAGAAAACTTTGCACTGTCAGTATATACCATTTAAATCCTTTTGAACGATGAAGATGGAATTAATGACGAAGATCTTGCCAATAATTGGGAGGTTGATCCTAGAGTAACCGGTGCAGATTTTGTGGAGATAAGGTCGTTAAGAGAGTCGTTAGGAGGGGATGATGATGATTTGTTAGGCGAATATGGTGGCGGAAATATGGGATTTGATTTGACAGGATCAGTATCAGATTCCAAGAAAAATAATGAGAGGCTTTTGTCACGTGATAATATGGCAGGCGGTGTGGAGTTGGATGGGGGCAGCTCTCTGGGTAATTCATTCACAGGTGTTGACAAGTGACCTCAAACACAAGAGGGGGGTGAATTGTGTGTGAATTGATTTTTGAAAACTTTTTGCAAATTAAACTAAGTTTAAAACTTGTTTTGATAAACAATAACTTAATAATAAAACTTTGTGAAATAAAGCGTATGGAAAATAAAAACGTTGCGATAAATAAAGAGATAGGGAAGAAGATGACACAGTGATGTATCCTGGTTCGGCCACACAACTACCCACATGGCCTACGTCCAGTCCCCAAGGCAATACGACCAAGGGATTTCAATCAACTCTAGTTTTTAAAACAGGTTAAACTAGAACCTTTACAAATTTAGAGAACTCTTAACACAATCACAGGACGTACTATCCCTTGTGCAAGAACCTCAAGAAACCGTTCGTGAGATCACACTCACTTAAAAAAAAACTGTAAAAGTTTTACAATGAGAAAGCACTCAAAAGTGCAGATATGAAACACAATTTGAAGCTCAAATAGCAACACCTATATGGTGTATATAAGTTTCTCAAAATAATATGATCACGTGTAAGTGCAAGAGTAAAATAAAATAGTAATCAGAGTTTAAGCACAATAGAGAGTAGAAGAGAGTAGTAGATGGGGCATTTTTCCAAGGCTGTCAAGCTTCCTATTTATAGAGAATAGGTTAGGGTTCAGTGTGAAATTAGGTCAAGCCTCTTAAAATGCATTTCTGCCGCAGCATAATCGATTATTCAAAACTCATAATCGATTATTTAATGTGTTTACATGAAGCGCGCGTCTGGACAGAAAGGTCATAATCGATTACCATAATCGATTATGTGCTCACTGCTTTTTCACCAAAAAGGATAATCGATTACCTTAATCGATTATGATGTTACTGACTCTTTCATAAAAGGCTATAATCGATTACATAATCGATTACAGGGTTTCAGTTGAAGCATATTGGAAGTCAGTAAGGTCATAATCAATTATCCAATTTCAATAATCGATTATTATATTCAAAATTTGAAATCAACGGCTTTAATATCATAATTACTCATTAACACTCATTAACGCCATTTAACCATGACTCATAATCGATTATAGCATTTCCATAATCGATTATGGTGCGTATCAGGTGGTTTTTCAAAAACTTGACAATTAAGGAAAGATTGCCCAATTAAGCTCAATTTCAATTGTCAGTTTTAATCACATGTTATTATTTATTTAATCACATGATTTATCTTTTAAAGCACATGTTAAATATGTGTGTGTGTGAGTGATCATATTAAATTGAAAACCCTACTTACCTTTTACAGATTATTCTAAAACAACCAATACAAGTAGTAAAATTCCCTTTTTACCCCTCTTGATTGCTTTGCCTAATCTTGACTGATCGTATGGCCTTTTTCACGCTTTTTGCAGATAAGTCCTTTAGACTTAAAATTGCTTTTGTCATTCATCAAAATATATGTACCTGTCAAGGCATACATCCACAAACTCCCCCTTTTTGATAATGACAAACATCTCAGGAGGGAATTTCTAAAATATAGAGTTAGAGCAATGAGTATATATATCTGTGTTTAAAACGTTTGCTCAACTCCCCCTCACTTCATGCAATATTTTGAAATCTCAAAAATCTCCCCCTTAAGCATGCACTCAAATATCTCTCCCCCTTTTGGCATTATCAAAAAGCGGGAAAAGCAAGTTAAATACTTCATGGCATACATCCACCAATATTTAAGCATGAGATAAATTTAGCCATGGCATGCATATAAATAGTAAACCACACATCATAGTCATAGATAAGTAGAGAGTGTGCATACGGAAGCTAAATTGCCAGGAATATACAGTCATCCAAAAAAAAAAACAGTAGTGAAATGTATAAACTAAATATAAAATAGTACTATATATAGTACTCATCACCACCATCTCCTCCATCATCATTACCACCATCATCATCAATATCATCATCACCATCAGTGTCATCATCAATGATGCTGCTGCTGTCCAAGTCAACCTGAGGCTGTGGGGTTCCACGGAGTGGAGTGGCCTCAGATGCAGTGACTCTACGCTCCAAGGATTTTACTTCCAGTGAGAGCTCACGAATAGCCGTAGAGTTTGCTCGTATCTCAGTGGTGTTCACCCGAACCTCAGCTAAAATACTCTCAAGTAAGGCCATCATTTCTGGTGAGGCTGTAGCAGGAGGTGCCTGTGAAGATGATGCTCCACCTGTGTTGGTTTGCTCAGTTGTGCGCCATTTCCAACCTTTGGGTTTGTATTCCCAATCCTCAACATAAAACTCAATGCCCATCTGATTGATAGTACCCTCCTTCATCATAGCATGAAACTTCTTGTAATCCAACTTAACCTCTCCAGTGAGGTTAACCCTAACATGCTTAAGGATCCGAGTCACTAGATGTCCATAGGGCAAGTCAGGACCACCCCTATTGTCATACATATGCTGCATGACTAATCCAGCCCAGTTCACTTTCTTTTTCTTTTCCAGCAGCCACAGAATAACAACATCCATTCTTAATAACTGAGAAAAATTATGGCGTCTAGGGAATAAAAGCCTAGCTACCACATAGTGCAACAGCCTGCTTTGCACTTTCATCTGACCAGCAGTGATTTCTTTATCTATTGCATCAGAAGGCTCAGTGAGGACATCCCTGATTGCTTGAATTCTAGCAAACTCATTTACCAAGGGTTCCGCAGTAGGACCCTCGGCAGTGGCATAGGTGCCTTCAGAAGGCAAGCCAACTACTCTTCCAAACGCCTCATCATTGAGACGAATGGGTTTCCCACAGACTTCAGACATTAAAACTCCATCAACTAGCCTAAGGTTGCAGTAAAAAACCTTAGTCAAGTCTGGGTAGATATCCTCTGATTGAGACAGAAAGTCAGTGATTTCTGCATGGTCCAGATACTCCAAGAATTTGAAGTTGCTTTTTCTCATCCATTCAATGTCCAGAAAACGGGGTTTCTGAATCTCCTTCCCAATGTAGGTGCTCATGTAGGTTGCCAACTGATCCCCATTGGTGAACCATTTATCCACTTGTTCTTGTGTAAGTGGACCCGGATTGATCGCTGCTGTTCTTTGGCGTTTTGGAGGCATGATGATGATAGGAGTGTAGTAGGATGAAGAGTTTTGAAAAAAAATGAGTTTTGTAGCAGAAAACCAGAGAAAAGAGAAGATGGAGGCGTGTGAACAGTGAAAGACAAGCAGAAAATGACGTTAGGGTTCGGGTTTACCATATAAAGTCGCACAATAATCGATTATATTACCATCATAATCGATTATTTTGATGACGTGGCAGCTCCTGATTGGCTGGGTCCTGCCCGTGTGGTTTTGGCGCCAACCCTTCTGCTTCACATAATCGATTAGGTAATCGATTATTTTCTGGGTTCTTCATCATAGAGTCGATTATTGATGAACATTGAAGAACACTAATCGATTATGTAATCGATTAGTCTGCTACTGGATTTCAGATTTTGTTGTGCTAATCGATGCTCTTTCTGCCTGCACACTTAATAAACATATTAGCAAATAACAAGGTGTGTTATGCAGAAATGCATGACTGATTCAGAATCCCTAATTCAGTTCTTATGAAAAAGAAGCTTTCTTTTGATAGGGGTTTTGTAAAAATATCTGCAAGTTGTTTGGTTGTTTCAACAAATTCAATCATGCAATCCCCTTTTTGAACATGATCCCTAATAAAGTGGTGTCTAATTGCAATGTGTTTAGTCCTTGAGTGATACACAAGATTTTTAGTGAGGTTTATGGCACTTGTGTTGTCACATTTTATGGGAACAATGTTGAGATTAATTCCATAATCATTTAACTGTTGCTTCATCCAAATGATTTGTGCGCAACAACTACCCGCCGTAACGTATTCCGCTTCGGCGGTGGATAAAGCCACACTTGCTTGCTTCTTGCTATGCCAAGAAACTAAAGCATTTCCTAGTAAGTGGCAAGTTCCACTAGTGCTTTTTCGGTCTAATTTGCAACCCGCAAAATCAGAGTCCGAATATCCAATTAGGGTACAATCTGCCCCTTTAGGGTACCATAAACCCATGTTTTGTGTGCCAATGAGATATCTCATGATGCGTTTTACCGCGGCGAGATGTGATTCTTTTGGGTTCGATTGAAAACGTGCACACATGCAAACACTAAACATTATATCAGGGCGACTAGAAGTAAGATAAAGAAGAGAACCTATCATACCTCTATACTTACTTATGTCGACGGATTTACCATTTTCATCCTTGTCAAGGTAACAGGATGTGCTCATGGGAGTTGATAGTTCTTTTGAATTATCCATCCCAAACTTCTTAAGAAGCTCTTTGCAGTACTTTAACTGATTGATGAATATTCCTTCCTTTGATTGCTTTATTTGCAACCCAAGAAAGTAGTTGAGCTCCCCCATCATTGACATTTCAAATTCACTTTGCATAATTTTTGAAAAATCCTTGCACAAAGCTTTGTTAGTGGCACCAAAAATTATGTCGTCCACATATATTTGCACAAGTAAAATGTCATGCTTTTTATTTTTGATAAAAAGTGTGGTGTCAACTTTTCCTCTTTGAAAACCATTTGCAAGTAAGAATTTGCTTAGGCGTTCATACCAAGCCCTAGGGGCTTGCTTTAGTCCATATAAAGCCTTTTTCAGTTTGAAAACATGGTTTGGAAATTCATAATGTGTAAAACCAGGAGGTTGATCCACATAAACCTCTTCTTGAATAAAACCGTTCAAGAAGGCGCTTTTGACATCCATTTGAAAAAGTTTAAATCCATGATGCAAGCAAAAGCAAGAAGCATACGAATAGCCTCTAGTCTAGCTACGGGAGCATAGGTTTCATCAAAGTCTATGCCCTCTTGTTGGTTATAGCCCTTAGCAACAAGTCTAGCTTTGTTTCTAGTTATTATTCCATTTTCATCTAGCTTGTTACGAAAAACCCACTTAGTTCCAATTACTAAATGGTTTTTGGGTTTAGGGACTAATTCCCAAACATCATTTCTTTCAAATTGGTTCAATTCTTCTTGCATGGCAAGTGTCCAATGTTCATCTACTATGGCTTCATCAACATTATTAGGTTCAATTTGAGAAATGAAAGCCATGTAATGACATATTTGATTAAGAGAGTTTCGAGTTGTTACCCTTTTTGATATATCACCTATTATGTTGCAAGAGGATGGTGTCTTGATGTTCTCCATTCTCTTGGAAGATCGGGAAGGGGTGTCTCTTCTTCTTGTGGAGGTGGTTGATCAATAATGTTCTCCTCTTGAGTTCTTTTCTCCTCAAGAAGAGTGTTTCCCAGAATTTCTGCAACATCATCAACACTTTCCTCTACTACAATTTTAGGGTTAGTCTCATCAAAAGATACATGCACAGATTCTTCAATGGTCATAGTTCTTTTATTATATATTCGAAAAGCTTTACTAGAATTGGAATATCCAAGAAATATACCTTCATCAGCTTTAGCATCGAACTTACCAAGATTTTCTTTACCATTATTTAAAACAAAGCACTTACATCCGAATACGTGAAAGTGGGAGATGTTAGGCTTCCTTCCCTTGTAAATTTCATAGGGCGTTTGTTTCATAATAGGTCTTATAAGGACTCTATTCATCACATAGCATGCGGTGCTTACCGCGTCTGCCCAGAAATACTTAGGAAGGTTGGTCTCATTGAGCATTGTCCTCGCTAGCTCTACTAGAGACCTATTTTTCCTTTCCACCACCCCATTTTGTTGGGGAGTCCTTGGTGAGGAAAAATTATGCCCAATTCCATTTTCAGTACAAAAGGCCTCAAATGCCTCATTTTGGAACTCACCACCATGATCACTTCGGATAGTTACAATGTTTAATCCCATCTCGTTTTGAATAACCTTGGCAAGTTTACGAAAGGCATCGAAAGCGTCATTTTTATGAGAAATAAATAATGTCCATGTATAACGAGAATAGTCATCCACAATTATAAGTGCATAGTAATTACCACCAAAGCTCATGGTTCTAGATGGACCAAACAAATCCATATGTAAAAGCTGTAAAGGCCGGTTTGTAGAAATAACATTTTTAGTTTTGAAAGAGGCCTTTACTTGTTTTCCTTTTTGACAAGCATCACACATTTTGTCTTTTTCAAAACGGAGCTTTGGTAAACCAATTACTAAGTCCTTGCGAACCAACTTATTAAGATGGTCCCTGTGAATATGGGCCATCCTCCTATGCCATAGCCAAGTTTCATCTTCTTTGCTAATTAGACAGCATACATCATTTGAAGGTAGGTCATCTAAGCAAACCATATAGATATATCTAATTCTTTGTCCAATTAACTTGGTTTGATTTTTAGAATCTATGACCGTGCATTTTAAGTTATCAAACACAACATTGAAGTTCTTATCACACAATTGGCTAATACTCAAAAGATTGTGTTTTAAACCTTCAACATATAAAACATTTTCAATGATGGGATTTGGACTCTTACCAACGGTTCCAATTCCCAAGATTCTACCTTTGTTGTTGTCGCCGTAGAAAACAAATCCACCCTTTTTGGGTGTGAGAGAGGAGAACTTGTTTTTGTCTCCCGTCATGTGCTTGGAGCATCTGCTATCAAGATACCAATTTGAGTTCCTTGCTTTCAAGCACACCTACAAAAAAATTTCAAGTTTTAACTTTTGGTACCCAAGTCATGTTGGGTCCTTGAGAGTTAGCTTTGGGCGCATTGCCCTTTTTAACCCATACTTTCTTCCCTTTGACATTCACATTCTTTCTAGCATTGCAAATAGGTGCAGTATGTCCCTTTCTACCACAATAGAAACATTTTACAAAAGGACTACTAGAAGTATTGGTTGGGCTAAAAAACTTTTTTAAGGATTTTTCATGTAGTTTAGGGTGATAACCCAAGCCGGCTTTATCATAGGTTCCTTTTTGATTTCCTAACAAAACATTGAGGTTGTCTCTCCCATTTGTAAATTTTGCAAGAATATCATACAAGTCCTCAATTTTGTTTTTCAAAACACTACATTCATTGCATTTTGAAATTTCATTTATTTTGTTTTCACATGATAAGCATGATGAGGTTTTGTTTGAAAGAATTTGTTTTTCCTTGATAGCCTCCATTTCTTTATTTAATAAACCTATTTTTGTTTCAAGATTAGAAATGGTTTTCTTTGAAGATAAAATGATTTTCCTAAGACGCATGCTTTCATTATTCAATTCTTCACATGCACAAAGTAAATCATCATATGACAATTCATTTTCAATTTCATTATCAGTTACCTCATCCTCGTCGTCCTCATGATTGGCCATGAGGCAAAGGTTTGCCTCCTCGTTGTCGGATTCATCGGAGGAGTCCATGTCATTGTCTTCCCAAGCAATGTATGCTCTCCTTCCTCTTTTGTCCTTTTGTGGCCTCTTTTCAAATTTGTCATTCTTCTTTTGACTTAGAGGACACTCGGGCCTTATGTGACCTTTCTTTTTGCAGTTGAAGCACGTTGGCACATAAGTGGTTCCTTCTCCATCAACCTTCTTTTGAGGAGTGAAGCTTGGTTGTGTTTTCCCTTTGTTCCTCATAAATTTTTTAAATTTTCTTACCATTAGACTCATATTCTCATCTCCTTCACCAAGCTCATCAAGTTCATCAAAGTCAATATCCTCCTCATTTGTTTCACTTATACTTGCTTTGAGAGCAAGCCCTTTCTTTTTCTTATCACTTTCCTCGCTTTCAATGAGGCGGTTCAACTCAAGTTCATGTTCCTGCAATTTACCAAATAGAGTTGCCAAAGACATAGATGTTAAATCACGTGATTCGGAAATCGCAGTTACTTTGGGTTGCCAACTTCTATTTAAACATCTAAGAACTTTATTTATTAAATCTTCATTATTAAACACCTTCCCAAGAGCCCTAAGATGATTTATTATATGGGTGAAGCGTTTTTGCATATCTTGTATGCTTTCACCTTGTTTCATCCTAAATAGCTCATACTCATGGGTTAATGTGTTCATCCTAGCCCTTTTGACCTCGGTAGTGCCTTCATGGGTCAATTCAAGGGTGTCCCACATTTCTTTAGCGGTCTTACAATTTGAGACCCTATAGAACTCATCGTAGCTTAAAGCTGAGGTGATGATGTTCCTAGCTTTCAAATTGTATTGGACCTTTTTCTTTTCCTCGTCGGTCCAAAGAGTTTTTGGTTTATCCACCGAAGCACCATTAACTTCGTGCCTGGGGATAAATGGACCATTTTCCACAGCATCCCAAATATCAATATCAGATGCTTCTAAAAAGATTTGCATTCTTTCTTTCCAATAACCATACCCCTCACCATCGAATGATGGAGGTCTGTTTACGGAATTACCCTCATTACGAAAACTGTTTGAAGTCATCTTTCCTCTTGAGACGGTTTCGTCCTTTATATCCAAGAGTTAAGCTCTGATGCCACTTGTTGACAAGTGACCTCAAACACAAGAGGGGGGATGAATTGTGTGTGAATTGATTTTTGAAAACTTTTTTCAAATTAAACTAAGTTTAAAACTTGTTTTGATAAACAATAACTTAATAATAAAACTTTGTGAAATAAAGCGTATGGAAAATAAAAACGTTGCGATAAATAAAGAGATAGGGAAGAAGATGACACAGTGATGTATCCTGGTTCGGCCACACAACTACCCACGTGGCCTACGTCCAGTCCCCAAGGCAATACGACCAAGGGATTTCAATCAACTCTAGTTTTTAAAACAAGTTAAACTAGAACCTTTACAAATTTAGAGAACTCTTAACACAATCACAGGACGTACTATCCCTTGTGCAAGAACCTCAAGAAACCGTTCGTGAGATCACACTCACTTAAAAACAAACTGTAAAAGTTTTACAATGAGAAAGCACTCAAAAGTGCAGATATGAAATACAACTTGAAGCTCAAATAGCAACACCTATATGGTGTATAAGTTTCTCAAAAAAATATGATCACGTGTAAGTGCAAGAGTAAAATAAAATAGTAATCAGAGTTTAAGCACAATAGAGAGTAGAAGAGAGTAGTAGATGAGGCATTTTTCCAAGGCTGCCAAGCTTCCTATTTATAGAGAATAGGTTAGGGTTCAGTGTGAAATTAGGTCAAGCCTCTTAAAATGCATTTCTGCCGCAGCATAATCGATTATTTAAAACTCGTAATCGATTATTTAATGTGTTTACATGAAGCGCGCGTCTGGACAGAAAGGTCATAATCGATTACCATAATCGATTATGTGCTCACTGCTTTTTCACCAAAGAGGATAATCGATTACCTTAATCGATTATGATGTTACTGACTCTTTCATAAAAGGCTATAATCGATTACATAATTGATTACAGGGTTTCAGTTGAAGCATATTGGAAGTCAGTAAGGTCATAATCGATTATCCAATTTCAATAATCGATTATTATATTCAAAATTTGAAATCAACGGCTTTAATATCATAATTACTCATTAACACTCATTAAAGCCATTTAACCACGACTCATAATCGATTATAGCATTTCCATAATCGATTATGGTGCGTATCAGGTGGTTTTTCAAAAACTTGACAATTAAGGAAAGATTGCCCAATTAAGCTCAATTTTAATTGTCAGTTTTAATCACATGTTATTATTTATTTAATCACATGATTTATCTTTTAAAGCACATGTTAAATATGTGTGTGTGTGAGTGATCATATTAAATTTAAAACCCTACTTACCATTTACAGATTATTCTAAAACAACCAATACAAGTAGTAAAATTCCCTTTTTACCCCTCTTGATTGCTTTGCCTAATCTTGACTAATCGTATGGCCTTTTTCACGCTTTTTGCAGATAAGTCCTTTAGACTTAAAATTGCTTTTGTCATTCATCAAAATATATGTACCTGTCAAGGCATACATCCACAACAGGCCCAACACAAGGAAATATTTTAGAAGCTGCAAAAGCTATGGTCCAACAATCAAAGGATCACCAAGGCCCACTGAGTGAACATGATGGAGACAAATTGGCTTTGGCAGTTCAGGTGGAGGGTTCGCTCCTGTTGAAGTTGGTGGAAAATCGAATATGCCTAGATGTTGACGCTGAGGTAGGGACTTGTGTGGCTAATTCTTGTGATGAGTCTCTGAGTGCTGCCCCTTGTATGGAAGGAACCGTCCAACGGATTTTGAAGGAGAATGAAACTGAAGTGAATTTAATCCGAACAGAAGCTACTGGGAGACGCGAAGTGGCATTAGAAGAAGGGAAGGGCAGTGGAAGACGAACAAGGACTGAGAAGTGTCAGCCAGGGTCAGCGGCAAAGGTGGGAAAAAAGGGAAAAAAACCAAAGGAAAAAAAAAGGATCAATCTTTGTCTGGACGATCAATTTCAGATAGCAACATTAGGTGGAGGAACTCGTTGTTACTAAGGAAAGGTTATGGTGAAATTGCTAAGGAGGTGTGGAGATTTGGGCAGTCAATTGGAGTGTCTTGTTCAAGGAATGAGAAAAAGGCTGCGCATAGGCTGGAAGAACTGGAGAGAAGAGATCGACAGGCAGCAGGTAGAGAAGATGGGGACAGAGGGAATGTGGCCAACTGTTAGCGATCTGAAGAGGTATGGTGGAGGGGATTTATGCAGTTTTTAATGAAGTTGTTATCTTATAATATTAGGGGTTTAGGAGGGAGTCTCAAGAAAAAGGAGATTTAGAAATTAGTTCTTCAACATCATCCAGATATGCTTTGTGTCCAACAAACAAAACTGGAAGTAATTGATTCCAATTTATGTGCTTTGTTGTGGGGCTCTGGGGATTTTGAGTGGTGTTTTAAACCTTCAGAAGGTAGATCAAGGGGCTTGTTGTTGATTTGGGGGAAGGAAGTTTTTGTTCAGAAGGAAATTTTTCATGACAATCATTTTTTGGGTGTTGTGGGAGAATGAGGAGAAGATAAAATTCAGGTGACAATGGTAAATGTTTATGCGCCTTGTGAGTTATCAAAAAATAAGGAGATGTGGAGGGACTTATTACAAGTGAAGTTAGAAAGAGGAGGTGACAAGTGGTGCATCATGGGAGATTGCAATTCTATCAGGAATGACAGTGAGAGGAAAGGGGTGGCTACGCATGTTAGGCATGAGGAGATGAGGTGTTTTGAAGAATTCATAATAGAGGCCGATTTGTAGGATTTACCCTTGGTTAGGAGGAAATACACTTGGTATCGAAGTGATGGGCTAGCTATGAGTCGGTTAGACGGGTTCTTGGTTTCGGAAGCATGGCTGAACATTTGGTCAAATTGCTCCCAGTGGGGATTACAAAGAGGGTTGTCTGATCACTGTGCTGTTCTTCTTAGAGATAAGGTTGTTGACCCCAAATCTTTCAGGATGCTAGCTTGCTGGAGAGAGATTAGCGGGTATGGCGAGTTTGTAAAAAATGAATGGAAAGGATTCAGTATTGATGGATGGGGTGCTTTGTGCTCAAAGAGAAGCTAAAACTCATGAAGCAGAAGCTAAAGGAGTGGAGTATTGCTCACTGTGGAAACATAGGTTTGCAGCTTAAGGAGGCAAAGGAGGAGTTGGAGAAATGGGATATTAGAAGGGAAGATCACTATTTTAGTGAAGAAGAGATTGTGGCAAGGAGGGATTGTATGGCCAATGTTCGGCATTTATCACATATGAATTGTTCAATCTTGTGGCAGAAGGCTAGAGTAAGATGGTTAAAGGATGAGGATGCTAATTCTAAGTTCTTTCATGTATGTATAAATAAGAGAAGGAGAATGAATGAGATTCTTTGTCTAAATATTCAGGGCACCAGAATTGAAGCGGTGGAGCAACTGAAATATGCCATTTTGGATCACTTCAGAAGTCATTTTCATCACCAACACAGGGAGAGGCCAGTTTTACAAAACGTGGTTTTCAAGTGCCTCGATGAGGGTGCAAATCTTGAGTTGGTAGCACCGTTTCAGGAGGAGGAGATCCGGGCAGCAGTTTAGGGCAGTGAGAGTTCTAAGAGTCCGGGGCCAGATGGGGTTAACTTTGGTTTTATCAAGGAGTTTTGGGAGGTGGTGAAATCTGATTTTGTGGCATTTTTTAAGGAGTTTCAGGTGAATGGCAAATTGGTAAGAGGCTTAAATTGTTCCTTTATTGTCTTGAATCCTAAAAAAGAAAACCCGCAGAAATTAAATGATTATAGGCCAATCTCTCTGATTGGATGTATGTGTAAGGTGTTGGCAAAGTTACTAGCAAATAGGTTGAGGAAGGTTATGGACTGTTTGATTTCAGATACACAATCGGCTTTTATTAAAGGTAGACATATTCTGGATGGGGTTCTTGTAGCAAACGAGCTTATTGATGATGCAAAGAAGAATGGTAAGGAACCGATCTTGTTCAAAGTTGATTTTGAAAAAACCTATTAGCCAGTAGATTGGAAGTATCATCTTTGTGTTATGGAGCAGATGGGATTCTCAGAAAAATGGAGGTTATGGATATTTGAATGTTTGTCTACTGCTTCTGTGTCTGTGTTGGTTAATGGCATCCCAACAAAGGAGTTCATGGTTGGTCGAGGCTTGAGACAAGGTGATCCACTGTCCCCATTTCTGTTTTTAATTGCTGCTGAAGGTCTCAGTGTTTTGGTGAATAAAGCTGTGGAGTCAGGTTTGTTTCAGGGTTTTAAGGTGGGCACAACGGAACAACTGGTTTCACATTTGCAGTCTGCAGATGACACACTGGTTGTATGTCAGAAATCCTTTGATGATATATGGGCTATCAAGGCATCACTTCAATTGTTTGAGGTTATCTCTAGTTTGAAGGTAAATTTCCACAAGAGCCAGTTGATGGGTGTAAATGTGGAGGATGAGTGGCTTCAGAAGAATCTGTTAAATTGTAAAGTAGGGTGTGTGCCTTTCATTTATCTTAGATTACCTATTGGGGCAAATCCAATAAGACTATCTACATGGAGTCCCATTGTGGAGAAAATCAAAGATCGCTTGTCTGGTTGGAGAAGCAAGTCTTTGTCTTTTGGTGGCCGTGTTGTCCTGTTGAAATCAGTCCTGACAGCGCTCCCGATCTATTATCTTTGTTTCTTCAAAGCTTCTGCAGGTATCATTTACAAAATTGAGTCCATTTTTAAACGGTTTTTATGGGGTGGGGATTGTGAGAAAAGGAGAATCCATTGGGTCGCTTGGGAGAATATATGTAAAGAGCATGAGATGGGTGGTTTGGGTGTTAAGAATTTAAGAGCCTTTAACTTGGCTTTATTAGGTAAATGGCGGTGGAGATTAAAGGTTGATGAGGGTGGTCTGTGGCATAGCGTTTTGTTGGCAAAGTATGGGGGTCATGGGGGAGTGGTGAGAGAGTGTGGGAGCAAAGGGTCTGTGTGGTGGAAAGATTTGTGGGCGTTGGAAGGGCTGTCAGAGTCTTTTAAGAAGGTTGTAGGTAGTGGTGAGAATACTTTTTTCTGGAGCGACTTTTGGGTGGAGGGCGGGCCCTTGAATGTAAGGTTTTCTAGACTCTTTAATCTTGCAGTTGACAAACGAGCCAAGGTTGTAGCGTTAGGTGAGTGGTGTGAGGGAAGATGGGTGTGGGGTTGGAAGTGGAGGAGAGAAATGTTTGTTTGGGAGCTTGAGTTGGTGAGGGAGCTGGTGAATGTGGTGGAGAGGGTGACGTTTAAAGAGGGAGTGGGTGATAAATGGGTGTGGTGTTTGGATCATTCTGGTGAGTATTCAGTGCAGGTTGCATACAGGTTCTTTGTGGATAGTATCCAAGCTACAAGTGCATATTTTCTCAGCAGGCTTTGGAACAAGATAGTACCTCATAAAGTTGCTGTTTTTGCATGGAGACTAGCACAGAATAGAATTCCTTCAAAAGATAACTTGCTGCATAGAGATATTTTGCAGGCTGCATCATCCAGGTGTGAAGGTTGCTCTCATGAAATTGAATCGGTTAAACATCTATTTTGTGAGTGTCACTTGTTCTCGTCAGTGTGGGGAGGGTGCTTATTATGGTTAGGCATTTCATCAGCTTTGCACAATAATGTGCAAATGCAGTTTCATCAGTTTGAGGGGCTGAGATGCTCTAGTGGTATTAATAAAGATGTCTGGCAAGTGATTTGGTTTGCAATGGTTTAGTGCATTTGGCAAGCTAGGAATCAGGAGATTTTCAAACAGAAAATGATAAACTATGAGGCTATTCTGGAATCGGTAAAAATCATGTCTTGGCAGTGGATTAAAGTGAGACACCGAGGTTTTAGTTACTTTATTTCAGATTGGGTTTCAAACCCTTTGACTTGTCTTTCTGCTACTGTTATAGCATAATTACTGTTAGCAGGCATTTTAAAGAGGGGTGGTTGGGCTTCAAGTTTTTTGTTGACCTGGTTTGAGCGTGGTAATTTTGTGGTGCAATGTTGTTTCTGGGTGGTTTGCTTTTGGCTTATTGGTTAGGCGTTGGCTTTTTTTGCAACAGTTTTGGGTTAGTTTGTGCTAGCATTTGACTTGTGTTTGCTAGTGTTTTCTTGCACGGTTGATGTGTTTTTCGGTGATGTTTGTGTAGTGTATTCTCAAACTTGTAATTCACATCTTGTTCTATTGTTGGGGTTTTTGTATACGGGTTTGGGTATACCATGTATCCTATTAATTTAATTCTTTTGCCTTTCAAAAAAAAAAATCCTTATTCAAATACCTTTTATGTTTATTTACATACCTTTTTTTTTAATAGAAAATCATTTTTAAAAGATTATAATAAATATTCATGGATACCAATGGATACCAATGGATACCCATGAATACCCATAGAATCCATTAAAAACCTGACTAGCGGATACCCGTGTGGGTATGAGATTGGTACACAGTGCATTTTTATGGACGGATAGTAGGGGTCTATTACCTGTGTCCGCCGCATCCTATTGTTATCCCTATGAAAGATTTCTCAGTTTTTTAGAGGCCTCCGTTCAAAATAGATGAGAACCCAATAATAAATAGAACATTTTAAATCATTACAAAATAAAGACAACATTTGTCGTACTATAGACATGCATGGCTAGGCTTTTTAAATCCTTTTTTCCGATTAATTCCTCACAATTTGCCATTGCAATTCCTCATCAAAGCGAAAACAACAAGAATCAAATGATTCTTTTGTCTAGACCTTTCTTTTTTCCCCATACTTAAAGTCAAAATTAACCCTCACTTTATATATCTATTATTCATATGCTAGATATATCTGAATACATTCGCTCTTACTTTACCGACACAAGCGCATATTTTAAAAAAGGACTAGATAGAGGTAAGATTACTTTTAGCTTTCAATCTTTGTGATCTCAAATGTCGAAAATTGGAATAATAGAACATTTGTTAGGAAGTGACAAATATGGAAATGGAAGGGAAAGAAGCAAATAGATGCATGGGAAACCATGTGGTTGAAAAGCTCTCATATCACGTCACGTGTATTTATATCCCACTAGTTTTTGGATCTAGTTAACTTTGGTGACGAACATATTCTGTGTCAATTTTATTGATGATAAAGCAATATACAGCGAAAGAGACAAACACTACTGTCCTTCATCAAGTGATTCTCTTGCTGTCCTGTTGTCAAGATCTGATCAGTTCAAATTAATAGTGAATTTGATTCGCCAAAACAACCTCAATGCCTATGTCATGACATGAACTAACTAAATTATGTCACCTCTGGCTTCACCAGCACTAATTAATGCTTATGACCAGTAGCAAGTTTCTTCAATTTAACAAGAAACTTAAGACCTATTTGGTCATACCATTATCTTTTCATAGAAATTTTAAAGTAAAAAAGCGAAAGGAAAACCCTTTCTGGTATTTTATATTGTTTTTGGTCATGACAGGAACGGTTTTCCAAGCTGAACAATAATCTTTGATGATGACGGAGAGATATATTATTAACAGATAGTTTTAATACAATGTGGATGTTCCGGCAGAGGAATACAACTAGGTCATGATACTAGCTCTAGGTGTTATGTGTGTGTAAATAGTATAGATCTCACTAATGAGGACGAAGTCCTCCTTTTATAGCCCTCTCTGCGTGCGCGCATCACACGAGACCGTTACACTGAGTGGGACCTACAAGTCATTGGCGTGATTGGCGGGTGCGTGTGGTAGATTCTCCTTCGCACTCCAATCATCGTGTGATCCTTCTAGAAGATTGTTTGAGTGATGTGTCCATCTTGACATGTCCGTCTTCAGGCGAGGTGTTTGCTTCCAGTGTAATCGAGATATACCGATTTGTTTGGGAGATTGTATGGCCGAGATGAATGACCGAGACCTCTTTTCCGGTCATGCCCCAATATTGGTTGCTTGGTTCTTACATTTGCCTCACATATGTGTCCTTCATATCGGGGATTTGATCTCGAACATAATCTATGATGCCCCAGGTCGTCCTCGGGCGGTCACAACTCGGGCGAAAGTACTCTTATCACAAGCCTCATGGTCGTAACATCATTGGGCCGCACCTTATTGGGCATAGTTCGTAGCCCTATTTTTGGAGGGAACAGGAACCTAACTTGCTTAAGCGAAATTGATTTTTCTATTCTTAAACAGAATTACGTATTTGGAAGTAATCCTAGAAGTAAAAATTAGACGTAAAAAAAAAAAAAAGACCTAAAAGTGCTTTTCATAAATTGATTCTCGTGATAATAGAATAATTACTTTTGGGATGAAACAAAAAATATGTTCTATCCTTTACATGCATGAACTTTAAGAGCTATCGTACAAGTATTATATGGTACACATGCATGATAATACAAATTATATACATACTTTAATATACCTACTTATCCTCTTATTTAAAGCATAGAAATGTTATAGTTTGCAACCAGTAATAGTGAAGATATCACCTATATAAGTTTTATAAAATAAACAAAGAAGAAGAAGAAGAAAATATCACCTATAAGATCTAGATAAAATTATCTGAAGCTAGCAATTATAAAGTTCTTTTTCATCATCAAGGACAGAGAGGAGGGAGGTCAGCAACTGTGGGTCCTGAACATTCTTTCCTTCTATATATATTGTTTGTTTTCAGGTAGATGTACTGATCGGTTAATTTTTTTTTAGGTTTAATTATTAAGTTGGTCCCTGAACTATTTAGGAATTTTCAATTAGGTTCCTAAACTAAAAAATTCATAATTAAGCCCCTGAACTTATATAAAATTTTCAATTGGGTCCCTGAACTAAAAAAAATTTAATTGGCTCCCTGAACTTATATAAATTTTTTAACTAGGTCCCTAAAGTAAAAAGGTGAATATACAAAATAAAAATGAATAGGGATCCACTTACTCCGAGAGTAAGTTTAAAACACTTATTCTAAATCCTCACCATTCAATTTATTTTAATCTAATGGTCTATGTTAATTCATTAAAGAACTCATTTAACTCCCATTGGATTAACAAAAATTGAAGGGTGAAGATTTGGAGTAAGTGTATTAAATTTACTCTTGAAGTAAGTGGTTCCCATAAAATGATAGATGAGGAAATTTAAAAAAATAATATTGTTTGACATAATAATAAAATGACAAAAGATGAATATGAGAGAAAAAAATTACTATTTAAAATAATAATAATAATAATAATAATAATAATAATAATATAAAACTTAGTGATAAAAACTATTGTTTAGCATAATAATTAAATAAAAATAAATAAATATGAGAGACAAATTTTGTTCTTGAAATGAAAATAACAAAATAATGAAATATGAAATTGTGCTAGAAAATTCATGTTTTATAACAAAATATTAAGTTATTAACATTAAAATAACAATATTTCAAAAAAAAAAAAACATTAAAACAACATTAAGATGTGATATTTACTTAACTAGATTCTTTATTTTATATATTATTTCAAAAAATAACTTTGTTGTTAATTGAGGTTTATTTTATTTTTTTATATTTTTTAATTGAGGTTTATCAGTTTAATCTCTTAATATTTTGTTATAAAAATATATTTTTTTACCACAATTTCATATTTCATTATTTTGTTATTATCATTTTAAGAACTAAATTTTGTCTCTCAAATTATCTATTATTATTTAATTATTATGCTAAACAATAATTTTTCTCACTAATTTTTATTTTTCATTTTTTTATTTATTATTTTAAATAGTGAGTTTTTCCTCTCGTATTCATCTTTTGTCATTTTATTATTATGTCAGACAATAGTTTTTTTTTCTTCTAAATTTCATCATCTATCATTTTATTAATTTTTATTTTATATACTCACCTTTTTACTTTAGGGACCTAATTGAAAATTTTATATAAGTTCAGGGACTCAATTAGAAATTTTTTAGTTTAGGAACCCAATTGAAAATTTTATATACGTTCAGGGACCTAATTAAGAATTTTTTTAGTTCAAGGACCTATTTGAAAATTCCCAAATAGTTTAGGGACCAACTCAATAATTAAACCTTTTTTTATATATACTAATCGGTTAATATTAAAATATATTTTTATTGTACTATGCATATTCGGCGGGTACCAAATCCATCAAAATTACTAAATTGAGCCAAAAACCCTACTTGTAACAAGGGTGTTGATCCGAATCGGTTCCGAACGACCAACTTAGCAAAAAAAAAAAAAAAAAATTTATATGTACCCCTTGTACCCATTCTATAAAATTTTTGTTTACAAAAAAAGAAGAAGAAAAAAGATTAGCTTAGCAATTCAATCAATCAGGCAAAGTAAAATTAAATGGTTGGGAGGGTTCGCAGATTTAATACTCGAAAATAGATCAAAATAGTGTGCAAAAACAAGGGATAAACAATGATGTAAAAACAACAAATTCAAGGGAATCAACGATATGATTATCAAGTTAAATCTATCATCAGCCACAAACAAACATCCAAATTTTAATTCCATTCTTAACATCGAATTACAGTAAGAAGTGTAACAGCCTGTTTTTAATTTCGCTGTTTTAACAGTGAAAATATATATATTTATATTTTTATTTGAGACTTAGGAAATGAATTTGGACAAAACAAAATCATATCTAGAACTTACTCTATGGTAGGAAGCTTCGATAAAAATTTGGGTTGAAAATTCAGACGGAGCCCGGTCTGCGTTTTTAACTGACAGTATAATTTTATACTGACAGAAAACCCTGACCCAAAAACTGAAATTTGTAGAGTTTTTATATTTTATCCGTGAGGAAGTCTACTTTCCAAATTTCTGATCAGAAATAAAATATTAAGTGTATTCGGATGAATTTTGGCGAAGGTTCGAATGAAAAACAGTCGGTGTTTTCACTGACAGTAAGATTTTAATGATCAGAAAACCTAATTTTGACTTGTGAACAAAATGGTTTATGTTTAAATCAAGTTTCCAACAAGTTTGGGTATTTTGAAATTTTCGATCGAAAAACAGACGGAAACCCTAATCAGGAAACCGATGGAGTCGAAAAACGGAACTGCAGAGACCCGTCAAGAGATCGGGACAACGAGTCATACATGATGACTCATGAAGGATGAGTCACCAAGCATTTATGACAATTTCATATATATCTAGATATTTAGATATATATTTTAAGGTAAAAAGACTAAAATACCCCTAAGCTTAACCTAACCGACGTCTAGTTAAATCTTAACCATGGTTAGGGAACCATGGTCACTTTGTGTGGACAAGGGGCAGCCACACCACTCAATTAATGTTAGCCACATGAATTTCAACCCTAGTTAGCAAAGTAACCCTAGTTAAGTTAATTACTAACTATAGTTAAGCTTATATTAATTAAATAATCACAAAAGCTATTAATCTAACATCTAACAACCAAACAAGGCATAAGATTTAGGCCATAAAAGGACCCCAAAACTGCAGCCCCCTTTCCCTTTCTCTCTTCATCACTTTCATTTTTTTCACAAAATCACAGAAAACTCCATTTTCTCTCCAAGAGCTCAAGTTCATACTTTAAGGGAAACTTGCCAAAATCATCATCTTTTCTTCATTTCTTCCACACACTTGAGGTACTATGATCATCCATGATCATCTCATCTCATCTTGTTATCTTGTTATTCCTTTTTCAAGACTTTTTCATTCTTAGATCTAGAACTTTAAATAATTGTAGAAAATTTTAGAAAAATCATAAAAATGGGAAACCAATTGCTATGATCTTGTTATGTCTTCTATTATCATCATCTAAGAGCTTGTGAGCAAAATCATTTTCCTTCCTATTTTTCTCTACAAGGCTGAATCTAGTCATAAGTGGGCTAGATGAGTTTTCTTCAAAGTATTTCATAAATGGTGATGGTTCTAGGCTATCTAAGGTTTCTAGGTTTTAAATCTAAGAGTATGCAAAGAAAAAGAAACTTCTAACCCTATTTTTATGTCTTGGCCGAATCCTATACTAAAGGGGTTAGATGAGTTTTATTCAACTTTAACTTGGATAATGACTTGAAATAAGCTACTTGAAATCCCTTGAGTGATAATCCAAGAGATTGTAATCAAAAACAATTTCTAGCCTATTTTACTATACATGGCCGAAACCCTAACCCTAGAGGTTAGAGGATTTTGTTTCAAATTTTAGTCTTGTAATAAGTAATCTATGTTAGTTAAGACTCTAGTAACTAGGATCCTAAAGATGGCATTAAGAAAATAACCCTAAACCTATTTTCTTAGTCTTGGCCGAACCTAGCCCTAAAGTCTCATAGATGGTTTTTGTTTGATTAATTATAATTATGTTGTTTGGTTCAAGGTGAAACTATTAAGCTGTGGTGTGATAGCGAGGAACGTCGAGTTCGAGATTTTAGTGCTAACTCAGGTGGGGGGAAAGAATCAACCTATCGTCGGAATCGATTACTAGTAGATTATATGATAATTGTGTAGGGCGACCTAAACCCTACTAGTAGTCGAGTAATCGACAAGACCAAAATCACATTGGAAACCTTTTCTGTAAAACCAATGGTGATTCGGGGATTGTAGGCTTATCGACGTTAGGATGATTTTATCTTATCTTATCTCAGGTTGATTGAATTTATTATTGTTATTGAATTTACTGTGATCCGCTGGTTGAGGTATTCTACCTGCATGTGACGTATTATTTTGGTGTTTGAATATTTTATGATGTTTTGTTATGCATGATCTGCCTGGTTGTTAATATGATGCTTAGTGGATTTTAAGAAAAGATATATATGTTGTTCAAGAGATAGTTGTTTGTTTTGGGTGTGAGAATAATGGTGCCTTAGAAGTGCTTAACCTAGATGATTTATTGAAAGAGATGTGGTGACCTAGAATATGTTTTGAGTTCTAGTGGAAGGTTAAGGCACTAGGATGTTGTTAAAATGGGTTGGTGAGATTCACGTGTATTGGTAATATAATACACAAGGTCGGTGTTGTTGTCCACAACCGTGTATTGGTAATATAATACACAAGGACATCTGTGTATTGGTAATATAATACACCGTGTATTGGTAATATAATACACGTAAAACACATATGTGTATTGGTAATATAATACACCGTGTATTAGTAATATAATACACGTAAAACACATCTGTGTATTGGTAATATAATACACCGTGTATTGGTAATATAATACACGTAAAATCAAGAGTTCTCGCGAGACCACTTCCACCTTAGAAATAGGTGTGCAGCTATGGTGTATTTGAGTAGCATGTGATTGAGGGTAGAGGATGATATTTTAACTTGAGGATGATTTGTTAGTTAGGTGTGTTGATTGTCTGTGACAATTACTGTATAATTTACTATGACTCTTTTTCTCTTTTGATGATAGAACTGTTTCTTATCCCCTGTATATTTCTGTATTTTGTATTTTATCTCCTTGTGGAATCGTACGAGAAGACCCTATGGATGAGCGTAACCAGGAGGAGTTGGATGGAACTCCCTACGAACCGGAGGCTGGAGGACAAGCTGTGACCCATGGTGATTAGGGACTAGTTAGTTATGGCCAGTGCGTCTCGTGAGGCGTTTTTATATGTTTCCGTTTTGTTTAATAGTTTGTTTAAGAATAAACCTGTAAGGGATCCTACTGTGAAGATACCCTCAACAGTGTTTTGTGTAAGACCTATGTATGTTTTCACAATATTATTATGGTGTGATGTTTTAATAAATTGAAGTTTGTATACTTATTAGCTTAAGTTTTAATTTTTACGTGTTTTTACGGTAAGAGCGCGATTAAGGAATTAATTAATGAGGTCTTAATCTAATAACACACCGGGGCACAACGGGGTGTCTCAAGAAGCCCCACCATAATTCATAATTTCACTACCAGAATCGCTTCTAGAATATAGATTAATCAAGGTAAACGAATTAAGCATCCATCAAACCAAGATTAAACATAAAAACCGAAATTAAATCAAGCTAAACATCACATCAAATACCTTGATTGCAGCATCTAGGTTCTCCCTATCTTCTTAAAATGAATTAATGAAACTACTAACATATAAATTCAAGATTCAATTCCATTATAATAAACAAAATCAGAATCAAGAATCAAAAAGGAGAAAAGCATGAAAAACGAAATTAACAAGGGATTAAGCAAAATAGAACAAGGTTTCAAAATTAAATAACAATAATGTCAACACCCAAGGGTTGATTAAAGGAGACTAGATCTCCATGAATGTAGAAAGCAAAATTATAAAGAAAGTAAAATGGAAAAACTAGAAGAGATGAACAACCAAGTGAAGTTGACACAGGGAAACACAAGAAGGGGGGTTGATTTGTGTTTATTAACAGATTTTTCAAAATGCTTTTTGAAAAACTCTTTTGCAAGCAAGCTATGAAATAAAGAAACACAATAAAAGCCTTTTTCAAAGAGTTAACAAACTCAATATCAAATCCCCACAATTAATATAAATGAAAACTGAAAAGAGATAGGGATAGAGGATTCACACAAAACGATTTTATCTTGGTTCACTCTCTTCCAACTAAGAGCTACGTCCAGTCTCTTCTACTTGAAGGTTTTCTCCACTATAATCCATTAGCTTGCAAGTATTCTTTCACTTGCCTTTTCAGGTTTATGCAACTCACAAGTATTCAACACCTCTCCAAGCACTCAAGTATTCTTTTCAGTCAAGCCTTTTCAGGCTCTCTCTAACTTAAAAGGTTTGATCTAAGAACTCATTATGTGTGAGGGTATGAAAGTTTAAGATCAAAGATTACAATATAATCGAGAGAATATTTAACAGAGTTTTGATTCTTCAACGGTCTTTTAGAAATATCCGTTTAGAGATAGCATTATAGGATCCGTTGAGTTTGATAACTTGATATGTGATCTTTAGAAAAGCACTCTTTGTTATCAGATATGTTTAAAGTGGTATTGTCACTTCTCTGTTGTACTCGAAAGTTGCCTTTTGTCTTTACTTCTTTGTACAGGTCAACTTAGCAGCAGTTTGTGTCACAGTACAAAGCATTTTGTGTAATCGATGGTACTATGTTTCTCTTACCAAGAAACAAAGCATAAACATTTGAAACAACAAAGGAAAAAGACATGGAAACAATCGAACTAAATAAACAATCATATGAAATAAAAGCGATGACTAGATGGGTTCACAAGCAGTACGTCTTTGGACGTGCATTTTTAACATTGAACTAGAGCATCTAGGTAGTCTATTGCTAGGTCGTCTAGTACTTGTTCTACCATGTAGTCTAGTGTTAACTTATCCTTGCCTTTACCGGGTAGTCTAGTTAACTTGGTTGTCTAGCTTTTATCGGGTAGTCAACTTATAAGATCGTCTAATCTTTTCTCGAGGGGACTACAAGTCTTCGGACTTGCTATTTGTTGGACTTGTTCTTTTAACTGATAAACTTAGTAACTCGTCTAGTGCTCATTAGACTTAGTTATTTTTAATTGCTCGTCTAGCGATACTCTATTAGACTAGTTCTTTATTAGATGAGTTTAATGGCTCGTCTAACTAACATAGTTTAGACCCAGGATACTTTTGGACTTACTTAAGGAACTTTAGACCAGTTCACTCATCTAGCGTTATTCAAAACAGTCCTACACACTCAGAATAGACGAGTTAGTCCATAACTTTAACTTTGCCATACAAATTTAATCTTTTTGTTAACATCAAAACGTAAGAGATTATTTAACCATAACCACTTTGGTTCAGATAATCTCCCCCTTTTTGATGATGACAAAAACATATTAAATTCGATTAAACAAAGTATAAGAGAGCCAAAAGGGCTCCCCCTGAGACAAAGCATTCAAACATTTTAACAAGTCTAATAACAATCAATCAGATATGCAAGACAGATATGTCATGTATCAGAGCATATAAACTTAAGCATATAAACAGGCATCAGAGCATAAATACAAAAATGCATGAATCAGAGCAATAGTATATGCATCAAATCAGTTATATACTAAGTTAAGAAACATGTTTTTCAAAAACTTGTCAAAATTAATTTATCTCTCTTTTATTTCTCCCCCTTTTTTGTCATCAGACAAAAAGGTAAAAGGAGAAGGACCATCATTGTCAGTTCAAAACAAACCAAAGAGAGACAAAAGACTAAAGAGAAGTTTAGGAAGAAGGAGGAGGAGGTGGAGTAGGAGGGTCTTGATTTTTCCTAAATCCCATAGCAGAAAGCATCTGGAACATCTGCTGAAGCAAGGTATTGTTAGGTTGGATAGCTTATCGAACACTTCTTTCAACTTGTCCTTCTACCTGCTTAGCCAGTATTTCTTGCCAATTCGGAGGGAAGGTAGTTCTGAAGCTCTCAGCAATAGCATCCAAATGACATTGTCAAGATATTGTACTCAGAGCCAGTGAATGTTGTGGAGCTTCTGGGTGAATGACAGGATGAGGAACATGCTGTGAAGCTTGTTTCTCATACCTTTGAACAACTTCCTCAGAATTTGCCACATGCTCTGCTTGATGCTCTGGCTGTACTTGCTCAGTTGCTTCTGCAACAATCTCCTCAGAGTGTACTTCAGTTTCATGAACCGAAGGCTTTGGCTCAGGTTTTGGTTCCACCCAATGGACTTCTTCCTTATAGATACATGAACTTGTCAAGGGGATGCCAAGGGTGTCTGAGTGAATGAAGAACCTGACCTCAGAGAGGCCGTATTCACCTCTCACAACTGGAGTCTCGTCCTTTTCAACAACAGAGAGACCAGAAGAGGATGCTTGCTTGGAGCAGATCTTGATATGACTCTCCCAGTAGCCTCGAGCTTCATTGTCAAAATTTTCTTCTTCTCCATCAAGGTAGATTTCCATGATATCATCATCAATCCTTTCATCCTGACCAACTTTCTGACATAACTCTGTCAGGAATAGGAGAGGTTTTCTGAGGAGGTTTGAATTTGCCATCCTTGTCTTTGTTGAGGTCTATCAATGGCAGCCTCGGGCAAATTCTTGCAGGGACCATGCCGACTCTGGTTTTGGTTGAGTGAAACAGCCAGGTGGGGGGCACAAAATTGGCAGCCCTGTAGTATCTTGGCATAGAGAACTCAGCTGTGAGATGACCATACATCAGATAGTCACCAACATCAGCCAATGTGCCATGCTCTCTTGGATGTTCAAAAGCTTTCCACTTGACTTCTTTGCTCAGGATGAATCTTCTGTAGCTGTAGGTCCTTGATCTTCTATACTAAACATTGTCTTCTTTTAATTTGGAGAGAACAATCCACTAGATAGGAATAATATCCCTATCAACACAATCAGTATGGGGGGTAAAGGGTTCCATTTTGATGAAGTTGGGATAAAGGGTTCCATTTTGATGAAGTTGGAAGTGGGTCATTAGGCTCATAGGGATAACCTATATAGCCTTTGGGAATGAAGGTTTCAGGCTTATATTCATATTATGGTAGATGGTAGAGTGGCCTGGGTTCGGGTGTAGGTGGGAAACTATGGCACATAAATCTCCAATTTCTTTTTACTTTGGCCCAATTTTCAGCTTGGCCATCATAAAGGGTAGAAGGGTTAGTATATGGAAATTGGACTTTGGGTAGCTTAGGAAAAGGTGCACCAAGAATAACACCATCATCTGGTTTGTTAAACCAGTGATCATCTGCAGGAATGATGGATGGAAATTGTGGTCTTGGTGGAGAAGTATGGATTGGTGAGTGTTGTAGTTGTAGTTGTAGCAGTTTCAATCATAGAGTGAGTTGGTGGAGTTGTCTCAGCAGATTTGAAAGACTTGGCTTTTCTGGCAGGTTGCCTTGCTTTGGTAGGGACATCAACAGGTGCAGCGACTTGCTTCTGCTTCTTCAGAGCAAGTCCAATAGGCTGATCACCTTCATATCCTCATTGTGAGAGAGAATGATCTTTCTTTCCCTTTTCTTCTTCTGAGCAACTTAGGATTCATCAGCCCTTGGTTCCTTGATGACAATCCCAGTGGAAGGCTTCCTTGTCCCTACTGGATGAGTTGTCTGAGCAGGTCATCTAGCCGGCTTCTTCTGCATGGCTTGACCCTCTGCTTGATTTAGCTCAATCAGTTCTTCCTTAACCTTCTTCACCCGTTCCTTCTTAGCCAACTCAACTTGAATCACTGGATCAAGTTTCATCATCACTAAGTTCATCCTCCCAAAGATAGCAGGGGATATGCCATGAGTTTTGAGATAAGTAGCTTGCTCCTCTAGAGTTTCAACTTCCAGCATGACATAGATTTGATGAGACTTGAGAACCTTGGAGAGAAGAGCACAGTAGGCTATGGCAGTGCTCTTCTCCTTGTGTACCACAAAATTTCTGAACCTGGTGAAGATAAGGTTGGGTAGATTAACAGCAGTCTCAGTCGTTTCATTCATAACGAATAAGTGCCCCGGCATGAGATGGCAGAGACATAACTTGTGGAGTGAAGAGATGTTATCCTTTGACCCAACTTTGTGAAGGATTGCTTTGTTAAGGATTTTTTGAAGAATTATAGGTTTATCCTTCATATTAACCGATTTCCACTCAGCTTTAGCTACATTCTCTAGTCTCATGAGGAGGGCTAGCATGACTTCCTCACCACCAGGTCTTGTTCCCATTCATCAGTTAGGGTTAACCTAGTTTGGGGACAGTTGATCGCAGTTACGATTGTAGCTTCTGATACTATTACCTTAATGGCCATAACATAAGCTTTTACTTCAGTAGCTGTTACAGTAGGGTTTTTCCAGAAAGCCATGATTAAGTCTGGAAAAACAGAGACTTTCTCAGCAAAGAACCCTTCCCAACCTGCAGCCGTGAGATACTTACTCACATCCACATTATACTCCTTGAGGATGTTGAGATCAAAGTGATGCTCTATTCCGATTTCCAGAGTATTAACATAGAAGGCAGCATTTGCAGAAGATGAGGCCATTGTTGAAGGTTTGAAGGTGAGAGACAGAGAGTTCTTTTTCACAAAGGGGGGTTTGAGTTTCAAAGTAGGTGAAAGGTTTTCAGAAGAAAGAGGGAAACTTTAAAAAAGGTTACGAATGTGAAGAGGTTTTCTCCAAAAAAATTTAAATAAAAATAAAATAGAGGTAGTGGTGATAGGACATGCATTTAATGTTGACACAGCGCAAGTTTCTTGAAACCATAAAAAGAAGTTTGTAAAAATGATGGATTTAACTGGCTCAGCAGAGAGAATTTGAAATAAATATGTCTTGAGGCATAGTAAATGCAAATAATAACGGAAATGTATAGACAAGATAAATTATAATATGCATACAAGTATTAGACTACTTATGGAATGGACGAGTACTTAACAAGCATTAGCCGACCTTTGCTGGACGACATATCAATCAACATGAATCATGTTAAGATGCTTTCTTATAAAGATAAATCTGTCCTCGGCTAGAGGTTTAGTAAAGATATCTGCCATTGATGGTCAGTATCTACAAATTGAATATCAAATACACATTTTTGCACATAATCTCTAATGAAATGATGTCTAATCTCTATGTGCTTAGCTCTTGAATGCAAGATTTGATTCTTTGATAGATTGATTGCAGCAGTGTTATCAGACATAAGTGGAATACTACTCACAAACACATTGTAGTCCTCCAATTGATGTTTGATCCATAGAAGTTGTGAGCAGCAGCTTGCAGCAGATATGTACTCAGCTTCAGTAGTTGATAAGGCAATGGTGTTTTGTCACTTGCTTGACCATGAGACTAGGTTGGCTCCAATGAAGTGACATGCTCTACTGGTGTTTTTCCTTTCTATGTGATCTCCAACATAGTCAGCATCACAAAAACTAACTAATCTGTAATCATCATTTTTCTTAAAACACAAACCCAGATTAGTAGTACCTTTCAAATATCTAAATATTTTCTTAACTGCTGATAAGTGAGATTCTCTAGGATTAGATTGAAAATGACACACAAACATATACTGAACATGATATCAAGCCTAGACAAAGTAAGATATAGAAGAGATCCTATCATACCTCTGTATACCTTTTGTTCTACCTTTTTTATCTTTATCATT
Organism: Echinosophora koreensis; assembly: GCA_035048595.1. Taxonomy (NCBI): domain Eukaryota; kingdom Viridiplantae; phylum Streptophyta; class Magnoliopsida; order Fabales; family Fabaceae; genus Echinosophora; species Echinosophora koreensis. The sequence continues at coordinate 614,663 of JAPCYP010000025.1, read as the reverse complement.
TTTGTTCAGTATGGACGTGGGATGCATTGGTGTATTCATTGGTTTGCAGTCTTCTATCTTGAACTTCTTTAAGAGTTCCTTTGTGTGCTTGGTTTAGTGGATGTACACCTTATCCACTGTTTGTTTCTCTTGAAGTTCAAGGAAGAACTTGAGTTCTCCCATCATGCTCATTTCAAATTCTTTTTGCATTAGCTTAGAGAATTTCTTGCACAGAGATTCATTAGTAGCTCCAAATATTTTGTCATCAAATAGATTTGTACAATTATAAAGCTGGACTTGCTGGATTTTCTAAACAAAGTTGTATCAACCTTTCCTCTACTAAATCCATTGTCCGTTAGAAATGAACTCAGTCTTTCATACCAAGCTCCAGGAGCTCGCTTAAGACCGTATAAAGCTTTCTTCTGCTTATATACATGTCCAGGATGGGTTTCACTTTCAAAACCCGGAGGTTGCATGACATACACTTCTTCATTTATGAAACCATTTAAAAATGCACTTTTTATATCCATTTGATAAAGCATGATGTTATGATGTGCATCAAATGATAATAGAATATGTATTGCTTCTAATCTAGCTACAGGTTCAAAGGTTTCAGTATAGTTAATACATTCTTCTTGAGAGTAGCCTTGAGCAACTAATCTCGCTTTGTTCCTTACCACCTTACCATTTTCATCTAACTTGTTTCTATAGACCCATTTGATTCCTATGACTGATTTATCCTTAGGTAGACGTACAAGAGTCCATACTTCAGAGACAAAAGCAGAATCAGCTTGTTCTATGAAGGTTGATCTTGTCCTTATCTTATCACTAGGAATTCCAATGATTTGCTCTTGAGGATAGTAATTCTTGAAATGCCATGACCTTTGAGCATAGACTTGTTGAGAAGTTGAGGCTTCTGAACCATTCTGATGATTGTCCACTAGTTCATCAGTCTTGACATTCACTGGATCATCTGAATCTTTGATATTCAAATATGCAGAAGCTTCATCTAGCTCTAATAATTTCTTATCAGACTGTTTGTCATAAAATCTAACATGTATATTGTAACACCCCGTTTTTCATAAATAAGCTTAGTGCTTTCATATATGTTATATATATGTTTGTATATGCTTGTTATGTTTGATTTTGATGTCTAAGTTCATGTTTGGGAAAGTTTAGCCTTAGAAAGGTTCAACCTTTTTAGAGTCCTAGTAACTTGTTTCACCGTTTTGGTCATATCTTGAGTTCTAGATGTCCGATCTAGGTGATCTTTATGGCGTTGGAAAGCTAAGAGAATTATCTACAAGTGTTATTTTTTGTCTGTTGGCCAAATCGATCATCTAGGAGGTCTCGAAAGGCATTCTTTTAGAACCCCATGCTCAGGAGTTGAGCACGGCCGTGCTCAGGTATCAGAGTCTTTAAATAGAGTAGTTTCGTAAGGGTTACGAGACAAACCCTATTTTGGAACTTTGGGCAGCTTTGTGGGGCAAAAACCTCTTCTCTTCTCTCTTCCTCACCTTGAACCCCTTTGATGCCCTTGGTGTTTTTGCTCTAGTTTTGGGAGATCTTGGTTAGCCTATGCCAATCGTAGAAGGTAATGGTTCCTTCCCTATTTAGTACCCTTTCTTGTTTTGATTTGGGAAACTAATTGGTTAACCTTTTGTTTGACCAAGGCTTGGAAAGCTAGTCAAGCCCCTTGAGGGAAACACGTTGGTTCTTCATTTGGGTAGCCAGTTGGCTTTCGTTGGTTGGAAGCTTCATACCAGGTATGGGGAGAAGGAATAGCATTGACATGTAGGCGTTGGGGGTAGCGTAAGATGAAGGGTTAACCCATGACCCTGTCATATGTTATTGTCTATTTGATGTTAATTGATGTATGTATGATATGATTATAATGTTAATGGCATGCTTTAATTGTTATATTGTTTTATGTTAATTATTAATGATGTATGAATGGATGGTATTGGTATGCCCAATTGAGTATGATGTTTAATGATGCCATGAATGTCTATGATGATGATGATGATACTATTATGATAATGATGATGTTGTTATGATTATGAGAATGTTGTTACGATAATGATGATGATGTGTGCTTCGTTTGAGTGTTGATTGTTGGGGATGTTAATGCCAACAATGACGTTCATAAGACTATAACCAATTAATAGGGCTTCTTAATGGTGTTAAGACGTTAAAATACGTTAACGATAATAATGAGATTTAAGGGATGTTGTCCCAGTTGTTCATAAGACATGAATATAGTGTGAGAGGTAAGGTTATGTTCATAGGGCTTAGTTAAAGACCCTATGATTGATCAGGGAGTGTTCTAAAAGCGTTAATAACGAAGCTGAGATTAAAGGATTAATTCCCCATGATGATAAGACATAAATATTAATAAAGAACAGTTAAGATTAATGAAGCTGATGTTCGATGGATTAGTTAAAAGCCAATAGGTTGAATCTGTGAACTGCCCCAAAGATTTGGGAAAGGGTTTCTGACCCTTTTTGTCCAGATCAGTACGGCCACGCTCCATTGAGCACAGTCGTGCTTAACAGGGAGCACGCCCGTGCTCCAGTTTGAAGCAGGGTGCGCAATTGAGCACGCCCGTGCTCAGCAGGCAGCACGACCGTGCTTGCCTGCAGGTCCAGCACGCCCGTGCTGAGGGTGAGCATGCCCGTGCTCACCTGACCAGAGCAGAACCAGAATGTTGAAATCAATCCGATTATAACTTCAAGATGTTGTTCTGTACCTTGGTAGCCGAGTGGCCAAGGGGACCTTGATGCTTAATGGTCAAGGTGTTGAGCTTCGTACCTGATCAGTTGGAGTGTTAATAATTAAAGTGGAAAGATGATGTTATGTACCTTGGTAGCCTAGCGTTCACTCCAAGGGGGCCACGATAGCCAAGTGGTCGAGGTGTTGAGCTCTGGTGCTTATTGGCCAGAGTGTTGTTGTTCTGTATCTTGGTAGCCGAGTGGCCAAGGGGACCTTGATGCATAATGTCAAGGTGTTGTTAAAAGATATTGGACCTTGGTAGCCGAGTGGCCAAGGGGGCCTTGATGTTTAATGATCAAGGTGTAGAGCTCTGATGCTTTTTGGTCAAAGTGTAAGTGAAAAGAGTTATGTGATAAAAGATTAAAGACTAAAGATGAAAGATAACGTTGATGATGATGATGAACTTGGGTAGCCGAGTGGCCCAAGCGGAGGTGGTGATTATTGGTTGTGCGCTGTGTTGCTCATTCATGCATTGGAGTAGCGGAGTAGCGTTGCATCGCATAACATACCTTGTTTGGAATGTATATATATGATATTAATGTGATGAAACATTTACGTTTGATATGCTATGTTTATATAATGCATGTTCATCTTGCTAACTGCTTTTATGCCGTTATTTGATATATATGTTTCTTACTCCCCGTCTTTTGTAGTTGCCTTGCATGTACCCCTTCTTGTGTTATGTAGAGGATGGTGAGCAGTTTGCTGAGGAGTGACTCTGAGGAGCCGCTTCTAGAAGTTTAGTTTATGTTTAGTTTAATTGTTATCCGAGTGGTTTTATCGGATCGGTTATACCAGCTCTGTAATCTGACATCGAGGTTGCGTTAAATGTTTTCTTTATGTTATGTTATCTTTTAAACATGTTTTATTTTCCGCGTATGATGTTTTGTTTCAATGTGGTATCTTCTACCCGTTGATTTTCATTTTATAATAAATGATATGCATGTATTTATCTATTTTCGAAAAAACTAAATTATTTCCTTCTATGTTATCACTTTATAAATACATGCGGGGTAGAGGTTCTCACATATACTTTCTTCTACAATTAGAGTTCTAGAATTATAGACTCTAAATCCTTTAGATAACTCAGAATATCCTAACAATGTTCCATTATCTACTTTTACATCAAACTTACCAAGTTGATCTTTAGTATTTAATATAAAGCATTTACAACCAAAAGGATTAAAATAAGATATGTTGGGTTTTCGTCCTTTCCATAATTCATAAGGAGTCTTATTCAGAAGTGGTCTAATGTATATTCGATTCTGAATGTAGCAAGCAGTGTTAACAGCTTCAGCCCAGAAGTGTCTAGGGACAGAGTTATCATTGAGCATTGTTCTAGCCATCTATTGAAGAGATCTGTTCTTTCTCGCTACCACAACATTTTGCTGTGGTGTTCTAGGTATCGAGAAGTTATGAAGAATACCACTTTCTTGACATAACCTTTCAAATAGCTCATTTTCAAAAGTGATACACATGCCCTTTTCATTATGTACACATTTGCAGAATATAGAAAAGGCCTTGAATGACTCATCCTTGTGAGCTAGGAACATGACCCATGTCCATCTAGTGTAGTCGTCTACGGTGACTAGACCATATTTCTTACCATTGACAGAAGCAATCCTTGTTGGAGCAAAGAGATCAAGGTGTAGCTCTAGTGGTCTTGAGGTACTAACAATGTTCTTGGATTCAAAAGAACTTTTAACTTGTTTTCCCTTTTGACATGCATCATAGAGAGCATCAGATTTGTACTTAAGGTTTGGTAATCCTCTCACGAGGTTATGCTTATTTAGCTTTGAGAATAACCTTAAGCTTGCATGACCAAGCCTTTTGTGCAAAATCCACCGCTCATCTTCAATAGATACTAGACATGAGACACTTTGATTTGTGAGGTCCTCCAAGTCAATCTTATAAAAATTGTTTTGCCTCTTTGTAGTGAACAAGATAGATCCATCATTTTTCTTGATGCTACACATATCTATGTCAAAGGAAACAGCATACCCACAATCGCACAATTGACTTATGCTTAGCAAGTTGTGTTTTAATCCTTCAACTAATAAAACATTATCAATAGAGGGAAAATGATGTTTACCAATCGTACCAACTCCTATGATCTTTCCTTTCTGATTACCTCCAAAGGTAACCTAGCCACCATCTTTATGTCTAAGTTCTTGGAACATACACTTTTCTCCCGTCATGTGACGTGAGCATCCGCTGTCCAAGTACCAAGATGCGCGTTTCTTTCCTGTTGTTAAGCAAATATGCAACAGGTATGATCATGGGGTCTTAGGTACCCAGATTGAATTGGGTCCTTTCTTGTTAGTAATCATTGGACGAGTGTGCTTAACATGCTTATTATGTATGCATTTAGATGTAACATGACCACTTTTACCACATATTTTACAATATCCATTGGACGAGCTAGATTTTGTTGTTTTATGTTGTGCATGAGTTTTTGAAACTCTGTGTTGTGCATGTGGTTTTGATACTTTGTGAGATGCATCCTGCTTCTCTTTGTCATAGCCTAAGCCAGACTTTTCATGAGGTGATCTTGAATACCTCAGTATCAAATTCAACTTTTTTGAGCCGCCAACAAATTTAGACAGGCTGTCTGTCAGATATGTCACATCTTGTTTCAGTTTTGCAACTTCATGAGGGACATCGGGCTCAACTTTGAGTTTGTCGGTTAGACTGAGATTCTCTGACCTCAGCTTCTTGTTTTCATCAACAAGAGCTTCTTTTTCAATGCAGACTCTATCATATTCTTTAGTTAACTTAGAAAATTTCTTACTAAGACTTTTATATTCATGAGACATAATGGACTAGTTACTTAACAACTCATCAAATGTTTCTTGAAGAGTAGATGAGTCAGATTCTGTACCTCAGCATGTCACTATCAGAAGAAGTGCTATCCATGAGACAAATATTTTCCTCTTCCTCAGCTTCTTCTTCCTCATCAGAAGATGACAGATCCAGATCTTCCTATGTAGCCATCAGACGTTTTTTCTTCTTGAATAATTTCTTTTTGTCTTTTAGCTCTGGGAAATCAGCTTTGAAGTGACCAGGCTTTTTGCACTCGAAACATAAAGGTTGACCTTTTTCTTTGGAGCCTGATTTATCTTTGGTGAAATTTTTGTTGAACTGCTTCCTTCCGAAACCACCTTTCTTTCTCCACATGTGTTGAATCTTTCTGGAGATGAAAGACAATTCATCCTCATCAGATCCTTCATCACTATAAGAAGGGTCTGCTTCATCAAAGGATTCTTCAGCCTTTAGGAATTTGGATGAGCTGGCCTTTTTGCCCTTTAAGACAACGGACTTCCTTTTTCTGGTACTCTCTTCTTCATTAAGCTCAAGCTTATGGACTTTGAGAGATCCAAGTAGCACTTCTAGAGTGAGAGTGTTGAGGTTCTTTGCAAGAGATCTCAAACCATTTGTGTAGACTCCTCAAGATTTTTCTAACATGATCTCTATTCTCATAAGTCGTTCCAAGAGATCTGAAACCATTTGTCATAGTTTGGAATCTTCCAAACATCTGATCTATGGTTTCATGTTCACTCACCTTGAACAATTCATACTGGTGAACCGGCATGCTTATCTTTGATTCCTTTACTTGTGATGACCTTTCATGAGCTAGGGCTAGAGTATCCCATATTTCCTTAGCTGTGTTGCAGCTATGGATTTTATCATGCTCAGATCTAATGATAGCATACATCAGGTAGTGCTTTGCCTTGAGATTGGGTTGATGTTGAGTCTTCTGCTCTGGAGTCCATTGAGCTCTAGTTTTAGCAGATCCATTGTCACCTCTTGGCACAGTATAGCCAGTTTTAATTAGCTCCCAGATATCTACATTTTGTGCATCAATAAAAGCCATCATTCTCTTTTTCCAATAGTCATAATCACTACCATCAAAGAGAGGAGGTCTGTTGATTGCTTGTTCTTCTGTATCCATGCTTGCTGGATTGTACTCCCTCAGCACTTGTTAGATGCTCAACCCTTTCAAGGCCGAGCTCTGATACCAACTGAAGTTGATACAGGGAAACACAAGAAGGGGGAGTTGAATTGTATTTCTTAACAGATTTTTCAAAATTCATTTTGAAAAACTCTTTTGCAAGCAAGCTATGAAATAAAGACACACAATAAAAGCCTTTTTCAAAGAGTTAAGAAACTCAATATCAAATCCCCACAGTTAATATAAACGAAAACTGAAAAGAGATAGGGATAGAGGATTCACACAAAGCGATTTTATCCTGGTTCACTCTCTTCCAACCAAGAGCTACGTCCAGTCCCTTCTACTTGAAGGTTTTCTACACTATAATCCAATAGTTTACATGTATTCTTTCACTTGCCTCTTCAGGCTTACAACTCATAAGTATTCAACACCTCTCCAGGCACTCAAGTATTCTTTTCAGTCAAGCCTCTTCGGGCTCTCTCTAACTTAAGAGATTAAAAGGTTTGATCTAAGAACTCACTATGTGTGAGGGTATCAAAGTTTAATATCAAAGATACAATATAATCAAGAGAAGATTTAATAGAGTTTTGGCACTTTCAAATATCAGAGCTTGTTGTGGTTTCGTTCTTCTTCTTCAATGGGGTCGTCCAGTTTTTATAGAAGGAATGCAGCTTAAGCTTTTTCTTCTTCAACGGTCTTTTAGAAATATTCGTTTAGAGATAGCATTAAATGCTAGGATCTGTTGAGTCTGATAACTTGATTTGTGATCTTCAGAAAAGCACTCTTGGTTATCAGAAATGCTGAAAGTGGTACTGTCACTTCTCTGTTGTAGCCGAAAGTTGCCTACTGTCTTTCCTTCTTTGTACAGGGTCAACTTAGCAGCAACTTGTGTCACAGTACAAAGCATTTGTGTAATCGATGGAACTATGTTTCTCTTACCAAGAACCAAAGCATAAACATTTGAAACAACACAGGAAATAGACATGGAAACAATCGAATTAAATAAACAATCATATGAAATAAAAGCGCTGACTAGACGGGTTCACGAGCAGTACATCTTTGGACGTGTATTTTTAACATTGAACTAGAGCAACTAGGTAGTCTATTGCTAGGTCGTCTAGTTGTTCTGCCGGGTAGTCTAGTGTTAACTTATCCTTGCCTTTATCGGGTAGTCTAGTTAACTTGGTTTTCTAGCTTCTATTGTGTAGTCCACTTATAAGATCGTCTAATCTTTTCTCGGGGGACTACAAGTCTTTGGACTTGCTATTTGTTGGACTTGTTCTTTTAACTGATAAAGTTAGTAACTCGTCTAGCGCTCATTAGACTTAGTTATTTTTAACTGCTCGTCCAACAATACACTAGTTCTTTACTAGATGAGTTTAATGGCTCGTCTAACGAATATAGTTTGGACCCGCAATGCTTTTGGACTTACTTAAGGAACTTTAGACTAGTTCCCTCTTCTAGCGTTATTCAAAACAGCCCTGCACACTTAGAATAGACGAGTTTGTCCATAACTTTAACTTTGCCATACAAATTTAATCTTTTTGTTAACATCAAAACATAAGAGATTATTTAACCATAACCACTTTGGTTCCAACACCAAGAAGACATAAACTCTCTCTTTTCTTTAAGAAGGACAACTAATGTTGTCTGCTATTTTTGTGTGTTCTAAACACCCTAAATGAACAAATTAAACAATCCCAAATCTGTCCCTTGGGCCCAATTTACTACAGCATCCGAGACTCCTTTTCCAAGGAATCAAACACCACTAAAACATGTCTTCTTTGAATGAGTGGTCTTCATGAATTTTATAGTTTAATATGTCATCTTTTGAATGGTTGTGGCTCCAAGTGTATTGGACATCTATAGCTCAAGTAATGGCCTGAACACTACTCTTGTTTAAAATTTCGCAACAGCACCCATGTTCTGACTTCCCGCCTCGATCTAACCCTCTAACCCTCAAATTACCTTTTGATCTATTCATAGAAGTTTTAGATATTTCTATTGGCTTTCCCGCAATATAATCTTCATAATTTTTCAGTATCTACAACCAAAGTTATGAGCTAAATAAATAAGCAATGTCGATATGCAAATAATTCTGAAAATTGCAATTAGACCCAAATTAAACCCAAAGTTATAACATGCATCTTAGACTCGCCAATTAAACACAAATGGTGGCTAACACACTATATATGAGAGTTACTTAGTATGTCAAATCTATGTTCATCAGCACCCTATTTGGACTCTTGATTGAAATAACTATACACAACTTTCATTTATTTATAGGTTTAGTCCATAAACACATAGGTAACAAAATGATATATTATTTCAGAAAAGTAATATAATAATTGATAATATATTCTAAGATTGAATATGAAAGACAAGTTTATTATTTATTAACCCCTGTTTGATGTTTATTGAATTCGTCCATGTCCATAATATATTCCTAAAAAATTAAAACTTGAATCATATAATTAGTTTATTTTTACAAATCAGATAAAATTTACAATATAATGGAGGCTCATATAAATTTATCATTTTATCTTCTTTAATAAATTTATCGGCAGAAAGCGCTTTTAAAAAATGCGCGGAAGTATTTAATAGCACTGGCCTAAGGATTCACTATTAACATATAAAAATTTAATATCGTTTCCATAAATAAATGGTATCTTTACCCGATATCTTTTTAAAAAAAGATGTGGTACACCACTTACAGCACTTCATCGAAGACACTCTATTATACGTTATAACTTTAATAACGTTCTATCAAGTAAACGATGTTAAAGGAATAACTATAATAGTATTTTCTAGAGGCAACACTATCTTTCCTCCGATTCAAAATGAAACATCATATCCATCTAGGAGGTGACCAACTCTCTCCCACGTTAAGTTGAAACAGTCCATGAAGGTAATGACAATAATATCTCCGCACAAAAAATGGGACATTGAACGCACAATTTTCACAATTCATCAACAATTAAGTTGCTTCTTATTTCAACAATATCTCTCCCATATATAATTGTCCTCTATTTTTGTTATCCTTCACACTCCAAATTTTTTCATCTCTCTTTCTCAATCTGCCATGTTCTTTATTGAGGGAGTTCCCTTTCTCGTAAGGGAAAGATGGAATAAATTGGACTCAATAAATCTAAAATGTGAGTCATAACAAAACCCAGAAGAGAGGATGTGAGTTGCAATAAAACCCAGAATGTGGATTTGTGCTCCATCCTCACTAGAGAAGCCAAGTTAAAGCTTGAAGGAAAGGAAGATTTTCTACGATAAGATTCCACAACTCCCTTACTTTCAACAAGTCTTGGAAGATTCGGCAAGCTCTTGTTGTCAATGATGAAAGAAATTCAACAAGCTCTTGTTTTCAATCCAGAATTAGATTATGTAATTTTGTATTGGAAGATTCAGCTTTGTATTTATATGTAATATGTAATTTCTCTTTGAATGTCTGGTTTTCCATGTGATCAATTTACCAAAATGTATCGCAAATTGTAACGCTATCTTTGGAAACGCTATCTTTCACCCCATATTAAAATAAAAATGATACAGATGATGAACTCAACTCTGTGCATGTTAGTTGACACAGTTCATGAACATACCATAAATTCTCGCACATATAACAAGATATTCAACCTTCAACATGTAACACCCTATTTTTTCGTTAAGTGCTTTTGTATGCTTGTTTGGTTGGTCAAGCCTTAAGACTTAGCTTGAGGGCTAAGTGGGACTTCTAGGCTTGAAATCCCTTCTCTTAGGCTTCTGCCTTGTGACTTTCTGGGTCACAACCACGGCTGTGCTTGTTAAGAAGCACGACCGTGCTCGTTGTGAGTGAGCGTCTCGCTGACGCTGAGTTGATCACGCCCGTGCTCGACAGTGAGCACGCCCGTGCTCCATGGCAGGATGCGCTTCTCAAGCGCTAAGTTGTGCACGACCTTGCTCACCAGGAGCACGACCATGCTCAAGTCTATGCCTTTAAATATGGAACAGTAACCGAGGGTTACGTCAGAACCCTATTTTGGCATTAGCAGCTTCCCCAGTGCGGCTGCAACCCCTTCGTTTCTTATTTTCTCTAAACTTCTTTCATTATTGGAGCAGTGGAGACCCTTGGGAGCATCTAGTTCGTTAGTGCCATTATTAGAAAGGTAATGATTCTTTCCCTCTTTGGTTTCCTTTTCTTACTTTGATCTGGGAACTGATAGTTTGTCCCTCATGTTTGGCCAAGGCTTGGAAGTTGTTCTAGCCGGTTGAGGGAACGGGTCCAGTTTGTCATTTGGTTGTTACAGTTGAATCTCCAATCCAGGTATGGGAGAAGAATAGTGCATACACTAGGCTAGGGGGTAGCGTAAGATGAGGGGTTCCCATAGCCCCGTTGTTGGTATCTGTTGTCAATGCTATGATTTAATTGATCTTCTGCTATTTGTATTAGTTGCTATTAGTATTGCTGACTGTTATGAGTATGCCATGCTTTATTTGATTGTATGTCCAATTGGCTGAATTGCTATGTTGAATGTCATTAGTTCATTAATGATGATATGATGAGAATGCTATTGACTGTTTAATGATTGTTATTGGCTAGATGATGAACTGGTTGATGTTGTTATGTTGAACCGTTTAATAAACCCTAAATGATTAATTAGGATTCTTAATGGACATAACATTTAAGGGATTAATTTCCCAATGCTCAATAAAACATGAACTGTTAGTGTGATGTGAGGTTGAATGCCTGTTGGATTAGTTCAAGGACCCTAGAATCTGATTTGAAAGTGTTAGGGAGCCAAAACTCCAAGAAAATAATTGAATCTGCCCAGAACAGTACGGCTGGCCCATGAGCACGGCCGTGTTGCGTGCTCCCAATTGTATTCTGGAAGGCAGGCCGCGCATTGAGCACGGCCGTGTAGGACAGTGAGCACGACCATGCTTCACTTAAGTGACAGCATGACCGTGCTGAGTGAGCACGCCCGTGCTCCCCTAATGGTCAAAACCTAAGATTAAAGGAATTAAGGGGTGTTTCACCTCGAATGTCCCCAATAATATGATAAGACACCAATCGAATAATGATGAGTTAGATAACTTAATTAAAGGATAATTAAGATAATAAAGAATAATAAGCTGGTTAAGCCGGTACCCGTTGGGTTACCGCACGTTGATACACTTTGGTGCTTTTTGGTCAAAGTGCCCTCGATGCTTTTTGGTCGAGGCGTTGATAAGTTGAACCTTGGTGCTTTTAGGCAAGACGTTGATGTTGATGTTGTTGATGATGGTGATAAGTCTTGGGTGCTTATTGGCCCAAGTAAAGGAAGTGGTTGCCTTGTGTGTAATTTGCTCATGCATTCATACGTTGAAGTTGATTAATGGAGGATGTTCAACATAGGGGAGGTCGTCGAAGTTATGATTATTTGGCCTAAGTCTCGGGTGGTTCACCCAAGGTTTGGTGAACCATGAGCCCCCGAGGTGGCGTATGCAGTTATGATACGTCGGCTATCCAAGGGATTCACCCATGGTTTGGTGAACTGCCGGTGTTGGTGCTTTTATGGCCAATGTGGATATGTAACTCCGAAGTTGACTTCCTGAGATAGTTGGATCCACATGCATAATGAAATAGCGGAATAGTGTTGCACCGCATAGTATCTATTGACTGTTGACTGGTAATATATAAATGATGATGTATGATGTTTGTTGGTATGCCTGATATGATGTATGTTCATCTTATTCCCTATTCCCATGCCGTTATGTTTACATGATTTCTTGCTCCCTGTTTTCCTGTTCTGTTGTTGCATGTATCTCTTTATGCAGAGGACGGCGAGCAGCCTGTTGAGGAGTGACTCCGAAGAGCCACGACTTAGTTAGGTTCCTAGTTTCATAGTTAGTTTTTGTTTCAGTTTGTTTCCGTGATGTATCCGGATTTCGGTTATACCAGCTCTGTATGTGACATCGAGGTTGGGTTTTCTTTATCTGTTTTGTTTATGTTTATCTTTTTAAAACTATGTTATTTCCGTGTTGTTTATGTTGAGATGTGAAACCTTTTTATTCAAGTTTTTATTTTATTCAAATAAAAGCATGTTTTTATAATTCCTCTTGTAAGTAAATGTTTTATATTAACGTGCGGGGTAGAAGGGTGTCACATAGAAAATTGGCCATAATCAATTTTGCCTTAATATCTATTGAACCAAACTCTCCTATAAATAGCTCTTCTCCGTCTTCATATCCTTCACACTACAAATTTTATAAACTCCTCTCCTTCTCTGTATTCTTCATTTCTGGATCTCTCTGATGACTTATGAGCCATATTCATTGAGCACGCAAGAAGCTTTGGCCTAAATTTTTATGTCCTAAATCGATGGCAGTGCGTTCTTCCCTGCTTCAAGTTGATAACTTCTGGCTGAGAACACCAAATTGTTGGATGAGACTCTCACCGCATGTGGCGTTAGTGGAGTCTAAAGGAAAAGTAGTGCCTAGATAATTTAGTGCATTCTTCCTTGTTTCAAGCTAATAATTTCTGGCTGAGAACACCAGAATGTTGGATAAGACTCTCACCACATGTGGCGTTAGTGGAGTCTAAAGAAAAAGTAGTACTCAAATATTTTAGTGCATTCTTCCCAGTAGGAAAGAATCAATAAGCGGGCTTTTGTTGCTTCAACATGCTGCAGAAAAGAACCTTGAGCGAATCAATGGCTGAATAACAATGTATTCAAAAAAAAAAATTGTATTTGTAACAATTAATGTATTCAATTTATTATTCTCTCTCGGTCTATGTATGTATGAATTTGAAACATAAGAAATAAAATAGAAATAAGTTCTTCGAATTCTATTTTAACTTGTTAATTTCGTGCTTATAAACCTGCAAATCACCCCCACCTTTTACATTGCTTGCTTAATTTGATTGGATTCTAAAAAAAATGTGCGGGCTTTCATTAGAAATTAAAGCAAAGCAATATATTAAATAAAAATGGAGTTTCGATAGCGCTTATATAACATCGCGCTATTAAAGGATAAATTTTTTTTTATCTTTATTTCTTTTAATGTATGGTGTAAATATATAATAGCATTAGTTTGTACATGCACTATTATAGATATTCAATATAACAACGTTTCCTTAAACAAATGCTATTAAAGGTCATATTTAATAGCGCTTACTGAAGAAAACACTATATGTTTTCCAGTTTTAAAATTTAAACACTCTCTCTTTTAACACTATCTCGTTCACCACAAAAAACACAGCTCACCATGAAAACCTCTCTCATGAAGGAAGAGCTCCATCTCTAACTTTTTGAATGTGTTCAGCACTACGAGAGCGTGAAAGGAAGCTCTTCTTAGGTATTTCTCTTACTTTCATTCTTTAGGGTTTATAGTGATTGTTAGGTGTTGAGAGAAAACTCTGACAGGAGTTCTAAGTCTTTGAATGTGTTATGCACCACGAGAGCGTCAAAAGGAGCAGACAACTAGGTGCATGCTCTTTGGACCTTCTAAGCACACTCGTGTTCATAAGCACTACGCTTTCAGGTATTTTTTCATCCTTTACTTTCAAACATGCTTGTTTAATTCACTAGAGTGCACTTAATATGTAGATTGGGAAAGTATGGATCGGAGATGGATGACTGCAAGTTGTTTGTCGAATGAATATGAGGACGAAGTCAATGTTTATTGGGGTTGCAGTTGAGCATGCAAGCAACCACGGTAGAATCATATGCCCTTGTTTAGAGTGTTGTTATTCAAAGTGAATTAGTGTAGACGAGATGAAAGATCATTTAATATGTCATAGAATTGATAAAATTTATACATGTTGGACACTGCATGGTGAGACAAGAGATGAGGGTGACCGTTTTGAAGACAATAATCCATCAAATGATAATGACATAGATTTTACATATGCAGGTGACCATTTTGAAGACATGGCAAATGCGGTTGAAGAAGATCTTCATCATTGTCCTCAAATGTCCTGGTTGTACTAAGTTCAAAAGATTGTCAACGGTGTTAAGGTTGTACAACCTGAAATCGCGCAATGGATGGACTGACAAGAGCTTTACAGAGTTACTTACACTTCTAAAAGAAATGTTTCCAAGGATAATGTGCTTCATAGTCGAACATATGATGCTAAACGAATGTTATGCTCTATTGGCATGACTTATGAGAGGATACATGCTTGTCCTAACGATTGCATTTATGAATGAATATGCATCGTTAAGAGATGTCCAAAATGTAATGTCCGGTGATATTAGTCATTGAAAGAATCGAGTCTAGAGAAGGTTGTATGGTATTCTCCCATTATAACCAGATTTAGGTGCATGTACTGTAGTGCAGAGTTGCAAAGCACTTGACATGGCATGAGGATGAAAGGATTCAAGATGGCAAGCTTCAACACCAGAGAAATTATCCTCAATGGGCGAAAGTTGATCATGATTACCCTGATTTTGGGCAAGAAGCAAGAAATCTACGCCTTGTATTGTCTACTGACGGATTTAACCCAAATGGTCAAAGTAGCACTCACAGTACATGGCCAGTATTTTGGTGATTTATAACCTACCTCCATGGCTATGCATGAAGCGCAAACATATGATATCGTCTCTGTTAATCTCTGGGCCCAAACAACCAGGAAATGATATAGACATATACTTGGCTCCTTTAATCGAAGACTTGAAGGAAATGTGGGAGACGTGTGGAGATGTACAATGGGTTTAGAAATGAAAGTTTCACTTTGAGGGTTATGTTGTTTGGCACAATCAATGATTTTCCGACATATGGCAATATGTCAGGATACAGTACCAAAGATCAGTGTGCATGCCCTATATATGAAGATGATACATATTTGGATGCGATTGGAACATTGTAAGAAGAATGTCTTTCTCGGGGACCATAGATTTTTTTCTCAAACACATCATTACGGATGGTGGAGAAAGTCCTTAAACGAGAACTCAGAAGAGGTAAAGACCTTTCACCATTGATGAATGAGCAGCGTTTGAAAAGGTCAGTGATTTGTGTACTGATTTCTATAAATCGTTTGCAGGGGAGCTTGTAACAAGAGGGTGGAAGAAAAGGTCCATTTTCTTTGAGTTGGCATATTGGAAGTCATTATATGTTAAACATTTCCTTGATGTGATGCATATTAAAAAATTATTTGTGATTGTGTCATCGGTACATTAATCAATGTATTAGGAAAGAGTAAAGATAGCATCAATGCAAGGCTGGACTTGGTTAGTATGGGAATAATATTAGAATTGGGACCGGTAAAGAGGGGAAAGCATACATATCTACCTCCAGTGGCTCATACTCTATCTAGAAAGGAGAAAAAAAGCTTTTTGTACGTTTCTTCGTGGAGTTAAAGTTCCAGAGGGGTACTCTTCAAACATTAGGAACCTTGTATTAATGAAAGATCTGAAGTTAAAGTGTCTAAAGTCTCATGATTGTCATGTTTTCATGGAGCATTTGCTACCAGTCGGGATACGCTCCATTTTGCCCAAAATTGTGGGACTGTCCATAACCAAACTATCTATTTGCAGCAAAGTGATTGACCCTATAAAGTTGGCGGCATCACAAAGAGGAATTATTTTGACTTTGTGTGAGCTTGAGATGTATTTCCAACCTTTGTTCTTTGACATAATGGTTCATATGACAGTTCACCTGGTTAGAGAGACACAACTTTGTGGGCCTGGGTATATGAGATGGACATGAAAGATATTAAAAAGGTATCTAAAAGATTGATCACGACCAGAGGGTTGTATTGTTGAACGATACATAGTAGAAGAAGATGTGGAATTCTGTACTGAATACCTATCTTACATTGAGTCCATAGGGCTTTCAATGTCTCGTCACATGGGAAGAACATGAGGTGAAGGGATAACTAGAACATAAAATACTCATGATGCCAAAGGGTGAATGGGTACAAGCACACTTATATGTTCTACACAACGCCGATGAGCGATAACCTGTTGGCTTATCTAGTTTTATAGCTAGAAAGGCCATATTGTTTATGCCAATTGAGCGATTTAACCTAACTAATCACCCAAATTTAGCTTCTATTGTCCTTAAGCAATGTTTTGAGTCACTTAAGTATTTTATAGAATATTTTGGTTATTTTTGAGTCAATAAAGCATTCTAATGCTACTTTTAATTTCAGGTTAAAAGTGAAGCTCGAGAAAGCAAGGAAATTTGAAGAAAACAAGCAAAAAGGCAAATAGAGGAGTCTCGCCCCGCGTGCCAGAGCAGAAGACTGATCAGGAATTTGACAACCATTCTGGCTCGCCCCGCAAGCCAGACAATAGGGAGTTCTGCAATTTCTCTGTCTAGCCCCGCGAGCGTTCAAAACCCAGTTGGAGCCAAAATTAAGTGCTCACCCTGCAAGCACCTGTTCGCCCCGCGAGCGGGCCCAGATTTAGTCAATTTGCATGCTTAGGTGTTTTCTTTTGTGCTCCACCGAGACATTAGGATAACTTAGGGTTCCTGGTTGGCAAAAAAATTGAACTTAGGGTTAGAAATAATCACTCGGATCTATTGCTTAATTGGGTAGGTGAATTCGTGAACTTAGATCTTCCAAATCATAGTCACAACCTTTGCTAATTGTTTTAGATAACTTTTAGATACTTGATAATTGGTTAGATAATTGTTTTTATCTTGCTTTAGTTAGATAATTGTTTTTATCTTGCTTTTTAGATAATTGATATTTGTTTTGGATAAGATATTTGATCTCAACAAACTTCACTATCATCTTTGACTTGGTCAAGCGGTAGTTATCTTCTTCAAATCTAGACAAATTGGCCACCCAATCCTTGTGTTCGATACTCGGCATTTACTTGTCGTTTTAATTATTACTTGTGTCGATCCGATACACTTGCCGGAACCCCTCAAGTTTTTGGCACCGTTGCTGGGGATTGGCATAACCAATTTTCTTAATTTGAAGAAAATAATTAATCTTGAACAAGCCAATTTTTTCTTTTTAAATTTTTCTGGAAATTTTTCTCTTTAAACTTCTTTGATTTCACTTGGTTTTGTGAGTTTTTGTTGTATGCGAGGTACCGTTCCTCCGAAAGAATTACTATACGACCCAGAAATTCGTAGGACTGAGAAAGGTTGAGGAAGCAACTAATTGAGCAAAGGAGACTTGAAGCAATCCAACCCATCAATCTTGAAGGGATGGCGGAAGAAAATCCACCCGATTACAAGCCCCTTTATGAGTACACTCTTCCTAATTTGGAGGATTGTACTTCCACTATTATGAGGCCTTCCATTACGGCTAATGCATTTTATGTCAACCCGTCGGTGCTTACATTGGTGCAGCAACATCAATTTGATGGGAGTGCACATGAGGATCCTCACAGGCAGATCTCACAGTTTTTGGAGATATGTGACATCTCAAAGCATGCTGGAGTTTCAGACGATGCCTATCGCTTGTGTTTATTCCCTTTTTCTCTACGGGATAGCACGTGATTGGTTGGATTTGAACATGGATCGAGCAAGCATCACCACTTGGGAGGACATGGCTCAGAAATTTTTGACTAGGTTCTTCCCTCCTCAGAAAGCGGTCCAATTGCAGAAAGCCGTCACTTCCTTCAGGCAATATGAGAATGAGAATTACAATGAAGCTTGGGAGAGGTATAATGTGCTCTTAAGGAGGTGTCCATCTTCTTCCTTTGACTTGGTAACGAAGGTGCAAAATTTCTTCAATGGTTTGAGAAGGTCATCTCAAATTATTCTAGATGCCTCAGCAGGAGGTTCTTTTTCTTGCAAGTCAGCGGAGGATGCATGGACATTATTGGAAAATATGGCTAAGAATGACTATAACCACATGAAAGAGGAGCGAAATATGCAGCAACTTCTTAAAGAACCTCTTTAGAGTTCTTCTTCTGGGCTTAGTGCAACATCTATTGAAGCTACTCTTAAGCAGAATGCACTTTTGAAGCAACAGAATGAAGCACTGACAAACAAGATGAAGGTGAATGCGGTAAGAGAGGGTTTACCTCTGGGTTGTGACTTTTGTCAAGGTGATCATGATAGTGCATATTGTCCGGGTAATTTTCCTCAGGAGCATGTGGACTCATGTCACAATTTCTATGACATGGTCCCACAGCACAATGATTTCAGAGGAACAGGCAAAATAACTACCATCAGGGTCAGAATTGGAATATCAGGATGGATCATCTGGATTTCTCTTGGAGCAATACTAGTGGTGGTTTGGTCGGGCAACAACAACAGCATCAAAGACAAAATTATGGGATTCACCAGCACAACACCCAACAAGCTCTCCCTCAACCTTCTCAATGGCAAATCACAAATGGTGGGAAGTAGTCTTGAGAATTGGCCTTTGAAAAATTAGCTAGTCATACTAGCACGGCCATTGAAAAGCTGACATTACACATTGATACTTCCATTGATAAGCTAGCAACTCACACAAGGTCGGCAATCCAGCACTTGGAAACACAGGTAGCTCAGCTAGCGAAATAGATGAATGAGCGTCTTCCAGGCACTTTTCAGGGTAACACAGAATAATCCCAAGGCCCAATGTAATGCCATATCCACTAGAAGTGGTAAATTGTTGGAGCCAAATGGGAATCCTTTGAAGACTAATGAAGATCATGTTCCAGAGGTGCCACATGTGGAAGTAGAGCAAGCTAGGGAAGAAGTGGTTAGTGAGATGGTGCCGGAGCAAGAGGGATGGTTGAAATTAGTGGATGAGGATTTGCAGAGGAAAAAGTGGGTTGAGCCTAAGGATCTCCTTCCTTACATGAAGGTGCCATATCCAGAGCGTTTGAAGAAGCCTTTGCAAGACTAGCAGTTTTCTAAGTTCCTTGATATCTTCCGCAAGCATTAAATCAACATTCCATTTGTGGAAGCCTCGGAACAAATGCCGTCCTATGCCAAGTTCATGAAGGAGCTTCTCTCCAAGAAGTGAAAGATTGTTGATGATGAAACGATTGCTTTGACCGAGGAGTGTAGTGCAATCTTACAACACAAGCTACCTCCTAAATTAAAGGATCCAGGTTCATTTAGTATTCCATGCGCTATCGGGGGGATGACATTTGAGAAGGCGTTGTGTGATCTAGGGAGAGCATTAACTTAATGTCCCTATCCATGATGAGGAAGCTTGGGATTAAAGAAGCCAAGGAAATAATGACGTCACTCCAACTTGCGGACCGGTCAATCAAATACCCTTATGGGGTGGTTGAAGATTTGCTAGTGAAGGTGGGAAAGTTTATTTTTTCGGCGGATTTTGTGGTACTTGACATTGATGAAGATGCCAATGTTCCTCTCATATTGGGTAGGCCATTCTTGGCTACCGGAAGAGCACTCATTGATGTGCAACTAGGCAAGCTCACACTTCGGGTGCAAGATGAAAAAATGGAATTTGATGTCTTTGAAGCTATAGAGCATCCATTGGAGAAGGCTAGTTGCTATAGTGTGGATGTGGTGGAACCTCTTGTCAAGTTAACTCCTACACATGAAGCAAATGGTTCAACACTAGATAAGGTGTTGGTAAAATCCCACACTTTAGAGGATGACATGGAAAATGATAAGCCAGCGCATTTGGGGCATAAAGATGAGTTACCTAGATCTATTATGGGTGACCCAAGCAAATTGGAGGAGAAGCCGCAAGAGCAACATGATTCACTCACTAAGGGAGCCAGTGCAAAAAGGATGCTAGATCCAATTAAGCTCAATGAAATCCGCTTGAGAGCTTATGAAGAAAATCGAGGTAAAAAAGGGCAACCTGATGTGGTGCTCCATGATTCATTCATCCATGGAAAATGGGGAATATGAGAAGAGGTATGCCTTCCCAACTTTGAGAAGAAGTTATTTCTGGACCAATTGAAGTCTCGTTGGCGAGTGAAAGTTAGGAAGAAAACAACTCATTCCAATGGTGCTTTTAAGAAAGATTGTCAGGATTGCGGTGACACATTTGATGCTAATGGCCAAAGGTTAAAACTCGTTGTGGAAGAAGAAGTTGGAGGCCATCAAGGTGAGTTCGCAGTGACTTAGCCCTTTGGGGCTACGACCGTCAGGTTCGGGACATTAAACAAGCACTTCTTGGGAGGCAACCCAAGGTTTATATCCTTTGATCCATCTAAAAAGAGTCATAAAAATACAAAGTGTCTGCATGTAGGGTCCTTTAGTTTAGAAAAAGTGCATTAGGAAGCATATAAGACTTAGATTGCATGGAAAACAGGGGCAGAATTCACTCTCTGGCTCACCTCAGGAGCAAGAATTCGCCCCGCGAGACAGAGCCCCAAGAATGAGAAGTCTCTGTCTCGCCCTGGGGGAAGCTGGCAGCCCCGTGAGATAGAGGGACCAACATCTGAGGTCCTATGCTGCGCCCTGCGAGGCGCTTCTCGCCTCGCGAATGGGGTTAAAATAATATTTATAATTGGTTTTATTGCCTCGGTTCGTCTGGCCTGCTCATCCTGGGGACCAGGATCCTCATCCGGGGGGCGAGTCTGAGGCAAAGATTTGATGATTTTCAGGTGGGATGAAACTCCAAAGGAGGAGGCCACAAAAACTAGTGAGCCGGGAGAGAATGAAGAGAGGAGGAACATCAGCGAAAGTTTGGGGTCCGCTGGGACCCCCTGAGATAAAATTTTCTAAACTCTACTCTTTTTCTTTTCTTTGCTTTTGCTTTTCTTTTTGCTAGTCTTATAATTGGTTATGCACATAAATAAGTTGATAGAGTAGTGTTGGTAAGTCTTTTTGGATTGGGTTGAATTGAGCTTAGTTTGAATGCATGTGTGTTATGATGAAAAATATTGATGAACCCCTCTCGATGTTTTGAAAGTTTAAATCCCCATGTGAAAATTGAAAATATGAACTTAGAGAATTTTTGTTGTAATTGCATGATTTATGATAAGTTTGGGGTGAATGGGTGCACACGCTAGGAGTTGTATGTCGGTAAAACAATTTGCAAAAAGTCCGGGTGAGGAGTTGAGCCTCCAACATTGTATTTAATAGAGTGAATCACTTTAAGTCGCATTTTCCCGGATTTTCTTGAATCTTTGCATGGTTTACATATCTATATGTTGCATCAAATGATCAAGGCATTTTCTTTGAAATAGCTACTTGGCCTAAAAAGAACCAACCTTAAATGCATGTCCCTAGTTAGCCACATTGAGCCTTGAAGCATATTGTTTCGTAATAACCTTATGTTATAAGCCAAAAATCCGGAAAAACCATGAACCCAATCTTAGGATTTAGGAGAGCATGGATGCTTAGCAAGATAAGGGTTTTAGGAAAATAAGTATGGGGTGGCTACAAGGATATGTCATGTTATTTTGGGTAGAGAGAAAGAAAAGTAAAAAGGTTGAAGCCAAAGGCAAAAGAGAAAAAGAAAAGAAGAAAAAAAATGCAAAAATGCCAAAAAGGGCAAAAGCAAAAAGGGTGAACAAAAGGAAAAGGTTGTAGCCACCAAAAAGGAAGAAAAATAGAAAAACAAATGAGAGTGAGGATAAAAAAGAAAAGAAAAGTGTAATTGTCAAATTTCATTCTCTCATAAATCTTAGGGACTTAGCCTTGTACCTTTGCATATCCTACCTTAAGACAGGTCTCATTACAACCTTTAAAAGACCTTTTGATGTTGCGTACATGTTTTTGTGGGAACTCTGTTTAGATGAAAATCAAATCCATGGAAGATGCACTTGAAATGTGAAATTGAGTGAAAATTGCTAACCTAGACAAATGAGTGAATGAGTGAAATACTAAATGCCCTTGTGAGGAAGGCAATTGTTTAAAATTAGTGATCTCCCTTTTGTGTGTATGTTGGATCCTTTGCTAGGAATATTGATTGCATTGATAATGAATTCCTCTTTGTTTATAAGTAGATGCATGTGGGGAATACTATAATGAATAATTGGGGGGACATCAATTTGTAAAATGAATTGGCAACAAGTGCATGAAAGCTCGGTTAAATTTGATTAAGTTCATGAAGCTTACCTAGTCTTGAGTCTTTTTTATTTTAGTTTGCTTGGGGACAAGAACAGTTTAAGCTTGGGGTATTTTGATAAGATGTTGGCTTATCTAGTTTTATAGTTAGAAAGGCAATAGTTTTTATGCCAATTGAGCGATTTAACCTCGCTAATCACCCAAATTTAGCTTATATTGTCCTTAAGCAATGTTTTGAGTCACTTAAGTAGTTTCTAGGATATTTTGGTTATTTTTGAGTCAATAAAGCATTCTAATGCTACTTTTAATTTTAGGTTAAAGGTGAAGCTCGAGAAAGCAAGGAAACTTGAAAAAACAAGCAAAAAGGCAAACAAAGGAGTCTCGCACCGCGAGCCGGAGCAGAAGACTGATAAGGAATTTGGCAACCATTCTAGCTCGCCCCGCAAGCAAGTGTTCGCCTCGCGAGCCAGACAACGGGGAGTTCTACAATTTCTCTGTCTTGCTCCGCAAGCGTTCAAAACCCATTTGGAGCCAAAATTAAGTGCTCGCCCGCGAGCACCTGTTTACCCTGTGAGCGGGCCTAGATTCAGTTTCCTATATATAGCTTGTTTCAGTGTGAATTAGAGATCCCAGTTTTAGATCTATTCTTTGTTTCTCTTGGAGCTGCATCTCCATTAGTATTTTAGGCTTATTTTCTATTTTCTTTTCATTTACTTGGTTGTTGATTATGAACGTGATGAGGAGCTAATCCTCTTATCTGAGGGATCGATGAAGCCGCTCATGTTGGCATAGTTCAATGTGATGTTTTGTTCTCCCTATTTTTAATTCTTGCTTCTTAATTCTGATTTGGTTGTGTTAATCATATGAGCGCTCATGGTTAACTTGTCAAGCGTGATGAGTCCAACCGGAGATTCATGCTTTAGGCCTTGAATTAAGAACACCAATTGAGTATTGATAGAGATATAATAGGAGATTGGTGCAGTCATTATAGGGAACCAAGGGCTTAAGAACTTGTGGGTCGTCATATAGAGATATAGTCAATTTGCACGCTTAGGTGTTTTCTTTTGTGCTCCACCGAGACATTAGGATAACTTAGGGTTCCTGGTTGGCAAAGAAATTGAACTTAGGGGTAGAAATAATCACTTGGATCCCTTGATTAATTGGGTGGGTGAATTCGTGTACTTAGATCTTCCAAATCATAGTCACAACCTTTGCTAATTGTTTTAGATAACTTTTAGATACTTGATAATTGGTTAGATAATTGTTTTATCTTAATTTAGTTAGATAATTGTTTTTATCTTGCTTTAGTTAGATAATTGTTTTTATCTTGCCTTTTAGATAATTGATATTTGTTTTAGATAAGATATTTGATCTCAACAAACTTCACTATCATCTTTGACTTGGTCAAGCGGTAGTTATCTTCTTCAAATCTAGACAAAATGGCCACCCAATCCTTGTGTTCGATACTCGTCATTTACATGCCATTTTAATTATTAATTGCTTCGATCTGGTACACTTGCCGGAGCCTATCAATGAGGTTGAGCCATATGTTGAAAGACACAATGATGTGCTGAGGGGTTTGCACCCGAATAAGTCTGAGAAATGGATAACAGAAGAACACAATCGGAGTTTTATAACATGGCTAAAGGATTAGGTTCTTGCAGATTGCTATGTAGATCCCGATTCAGTTTTCAGAAAGATTGAAAGGGTTAGCACAAAGTCAAATATACCTGCCATATCTTACACTAGTTATCTAATAATGGGTACACATACGAAAGAACATGATGATCAAAGTATAATGCAAAATAGTGGTGTGACTTTTATAGCTCGAGCTATGCATGTGGCAAGTGCCAAAGACAGGAACCCTATTTATGTGAATATGTCATACTTCGGTGTCATTGAGCACATATTAGAGTTGGACTACACAACATTTCGGGTACCTGTGTTCTAATGTAAGTGGGTTGACAACCATAACGATGTTCAAATGGATGAGTTGGGGTACATGCAGGAGGATTTCAATAAGGTGGGGTCTATAGATGAGCCTTTTATTTTGGCGTCTCAAGCTCAACAAGTCTTCTATGTCACCAATCCATCTAATAAGTGATCCATTGTTCTTTTGACCCACAAAGTAAATGTCAATAACATTGATGATGAAGACAATACTGAAGCTACTAATATGGAGGTTGATCCTTTCATCGGGACAACCAAATCACTTGAGACTAATGCAAATAGAGATGATGGACTGTATATGAGGGATGATCATGATGAGGGGGTTTGGATCAAACCATCATTTCGTACCCTTAAACATGTATTTTTTTTTCTAATTAATTTTAAAGAGAGGTACTTTTAATTTATTTCGTTTGGCCACTGACTTTTTACATGTGTGTTCTATTTTAGTTGTAAGTGAATGGCAACAGCCAATAAGTTAGGAAATTCTAGTTGTTTATGCTGAAAAGAATGCATGTAGTTTGAGAGACCCAGATGTCCCATTAAAGAATAACACTAGTTAACTAAGCCTTAATCCGTTTTATTTGCGCTAGCGCGCTTATACATTCGAAAATAGCATAATATTTAAAACCGTAAAGAAATATAACAGCGTTGGGCATGCACAGTGATGAAACAGAAAACATCACACGTATATACAATATTTACAACGTATTATCATAGTGTCCTCAAAATACTATGGATCCTAACATAGGGATCATAAACCTACAAAAACTATATATACAGACTCAAAAAAATAAAAACAGATACAGATACTGGTCATAGAGAAGGTCCTACTGAAATTACCTTGCCCGTCTCGCAAAAAGTACATCAAAATCAAAATGCGCTCAAGAGATTCTCTCTAGCAGAATAACAACATCAATATACATAATATCATCCAAATATCAACATTGTATTATATCATAAAACACATAGCAGACACCAAACATCAAACAGCATAAACATTCATATACAACAGTATAAAACAGATAGACATGCAACCTCAACCAGCATTAGCTAACCTAGGGTATCGCCCTATCGCCGATTAGCCTACAATAATTAAATCCTAACGAGCAATTTCAAATCATTTTCAATGAGGGTTGTTGGAACCAAAGTAATTTGGATTAAATAATCTCTAAGTTTTTATGTTAACAATAAGGATTAAATTTGTGTAGCAAAGCGTTAGCATTAATCTAACAAGTGCCTTCAGTCTTGAAGGATCTTTGATTTTATATATAAGTTAAAATGATAAGTCTATTTACTTTGCAATCCGCGTCCATATATTATTTAATTGAAAGTTTCCCAGAGTGGTCGAGTCCACTCTATCACTAGAAGGATCTCCGTTAACTCAAGTGCCACGTCAGTGGACGAGCACTTGAATGTTTCTAGTAGACGGAGAAATCCCTTTCAAGTAGACGTGAGTTACTCTCCAATAATATCTTTCACTTACTAATGCCACGTCACTGGACGGAGATTTTTAAATCACTCAAGTACTGGCAAGACCGTTGTTTTAAGTAGACGAAGTTTTGGTTGCCACGTCAGTGGACGGAGCCTTAAAACTCTTCTTACTTACCTTGCCTTTACAATTGTTTTGATGGACGAAGAATTTGTGCATTTATATTTAAATCAATCTGAACCAAAGCGAATTTATTTCATATGATTGATATTTATTTCAAATATTTATAATGGTCCTTCTCATTTGCTATTAACGGTTTTTATTGTCTTGTTTCTATGAGAGAGACATAGTACAAATAAGGAATTGCAAAAAGCATAATAGTACAATGCAAAACGTTGTGTACCCTGTCACCTTTTACGCTGAAATAGCTGGAATTTGTACAAGGAAGGCAAGACAGTTTTTCAAGTTGCATTTGCTCAGAGGTGTGCCATTACATGCAAGAATATTGTCACATAGTACAAAGGCCACAAGCAAAGCTGAGTCACAACAGATATTACTTGGTTGATTCTATCCCTAAACGGAAAATTCAAATAAACTGTTGATGATTCTGAAGAGAAGATCAAGGACTCTATAAATAGAAGACTGAGGCTTTTGAAGAAACAACTTTTTGTGCATACATAGAAATCTCAAGAAATCTCTTGCGAGCAAACATTCTTTTATTCTTTCAAAAAGAAAAAGTATGTAATATCATAGTTTGAATATTGCTATAATATTCATCTGATCTTAAACTTTCATATTCTCACACATAGTGAGTTAGAAGATCAAAGAAACCAAAAACTCTTTATTAGAGGTAGAGCCTGAAGAGGCTTGGTAAGAAAGAAATACTTGTGAGCCTGGAGAGGTGTTGAATACTTGCTGTAATCTATTTGGAGAATAGTGGAGAAATCCTTCAAGTAGAAGGGACTGGACGTAGCTCTTGGTTGGAAGAGAGTGAACCAGGATAAAACAACTTGCGTGAATCTTCTAATCCCTTATCTCTTCAGTTTTACGTGTTTATACTAACTGTGGGGATTTGAACTTGAATTTGTTATTCTTTCAAAAGGTTGTTTTTCTGTGTGCTTTATTCTGCCTCTTTATCTTTGTGTGAGAAAACTATTCTTGAAAAGGTTGTTTTCGAAAAAATATTAACAAACACAATTCAACCCCCCCTTCTTGTGTTTGCCTGTGTCAACTTCAGTTGGTATCAGAGCTCAGCCTCGAAAGGGTTGAGCATCTAACAAGTGCTAAGGAAGTACGATCCTACCACCATGGATGCAGAAGGACAAGCTATCAACAGACCTCCACTCTTTGATGGAACTGATTATGACTATTGGAAGAAGAGAATGATGGTCTTCCTAGATGCGCAGAACTTAGACATCTGGGAACTGATAGAGAATGGCTATTCTCAGCCAAGAGGTGAAAATGAAGCAGTGTTGGCTAGAGCAGAATGGAGTGTTGATCAAAAGACCAAACATCAACTAAATCTCAAGGCCAAACATTACTTGATGTGTGCTATTACCAGATCAGAACATGATAAAGTTCACAGCTGCAACACAGCAAAGGAAATCTGGGATACACTGGCTCTTGCTCATGAAGGCTCATCACAAGTGAAGGAGTCAAAGATAAGCATGCTGGTTCACCAGTATGAACTCTTCAAGATGACTGATCATGAGTCTATAGATCAGATGTTTGGAAGATTTCAAACAATAACAAACAGTCTCAGATCTCTGTGAAAAATATATGAGAATAGAGATCATATCAGAAAGATTCTGAGAAGTCTCTCCAAGCAGTGGAGATCAAAGGTCACTGCTATTCAAGAAGCTAAGAATCTGAATACTCTCTCTCTGGAAGAACTTCTAGGATCATTGAAAGTTCATGAGCTTGAACTAAATGAAGAAGACAATTCCAGAAAGGGAAAGTCCATTGCTTTAAAGTCAAAGAAAGCAAGCTCTTCAAAAGTCCTCAAAGCTGCTGAGTCTTCAGATGATGCTGAACCTTCAGACAGTGATGAAGGATCAGATGAAGATGAATTATCTGTCATCTCTAGAAAGATACAACATATGTGGAGAAGAAAAGATAATTTCAAGAGAAAGCCATTCAACAAGAAATTTTCTAAGGAGAAATCAGACTCCAAAGAAAAAGGTCCATCTCTGTGCTTTGAATGCAAAAAGCCAGGCCATTTCAAAGCTGACTGTCCTGACCTAAAAGAGAAGAAGAAGTTCTTCAAGAAAAAGAAGGGCTTAATGGCTACATGGGAGGACTTGGACTTATCCTCATCAGATGAGGAAGAGGAAGCAGAGGAAGAGGCAAACATTTGCCTTATGGCTGACACATCATCAGAAAATGAGTACACTGATGATGATGAGGTAACAGATTCTAAACCTTCTACTCTCAAAAATGCCTTTGATGAATTACTGCATGACTCATCCATATTATCTCATGAATACAAAAGTCTTAAAAAGAAGTTTGCAAAACTAACCAAAGAATATGATAGAGTCTGCATTGAAAAACAAAGTTTAGTTCAAGAAAATGATAAGCTGAAATCAGAGAATATCAGTCTAACTGACAAATCTGAATGTGAGCCTGACAATTCTTGTGAAGTTGCAAAACTGAAACAAGATGTAACATACTTGACAGACTCTCTGTCAAAATTTGTAGGAGGCTCAGATAAGCTTAGTCTTATCCTAAGGTATTCTAGGTCACCTTTTGATAAATCTGGCCTTGGTTATGAAAATAAAAAGCATGAGGCATCTTACATTAAGTCAAAACCACCTATGCAGCAAAGAGCTTCAAAAGCTCCAGCTAGGTATGCTAAAACCAAATCAGGCCCGTCCAACACCTTTTGTAAAGTGTGTGGAAAAATTGGGCACTCTACATCTAGATGCATACATAACAGGCATGCCAAATATTCTCGTCCAAAGAAAACTAACATGAAAGGACCCAAGTCAGTTTGGGTACCTAAGGACAAGATAATACCTGTTGCAGATCTGCTTAACAACAGGAAAGAAACAAACATCCTGGTACTTGGACAGTGGATGCTCACGTCACATGACGGGAGAAAAGTATATGTTCCAAGACCTTAGACATAAGGATGGTGGCTGGGTGACATTTGGAGGAAACCAGAAAGGAAAGATCACTGGTATAGGTAAAATTGGTAAACATCCTTTTCCCTCCATTGATAATGTTCTTTTAGTGAATGGTTTAAAACATAATCTACTGAGCATAAGTCAATTATGTGATAGTGGATATGATGTTTCTTTTAATAAGAACATGTGTTATGTCAAGAAAAATGATGGATCAATCTTATTCACTACTAAGAGGCAAAACAATTTATACAAAATTGACTTGGAGGACCTCTCAAATCAAAGTGTCTCATGTTTAATGTCCATTGAAGATGAGCGATGGATTTGGCATAAAAGGCTAGGTCATGCAAGCTTGAGATTAATCTCAAAGCTAAATAAGCATAACCTCGTGAGAGGATTACCAAACCTTGAGTTCAAATCTGATGCTCTCTGTGATGCATGTCAGAAGGGAAAACAAGTCAAAGGTTCTTTTGAATCTAAGAATATTGTTAGTACCAAGAGACCACTAGAACTGCTACACCTTGATCTTTTTGGTCCAACAAGGACTACTTCTATCAGTGGTAAGAAATATGGTCTAGTCATTGTAGATGACTATACTAGATGGACATGGGTTATGTTCCTTGCTCACAAGGATGAGTCCTTGAAGGTCTTTTCTGTATTCTGAAAACGTATACAGAATGAAAAAGGCATGTGTATAGCTTTAATTAGAAGTGACCATGGGGGAGAATTTGTCAATGAGCTATTCAATGAGTTTTGTGAAGAAAGTGGTATTCAACACAACTTCTCAATACCAAGAACACCACAGCAAAATGGTGTGGTAGAGAGAAAGAACAAATCTCTTCAAGAGATGGCTAGGACTATGCTCAATGGCAATTCTGTCCCCAAGCACTTCTGGGCTGAAGCTGTGAACACTGCCTGCTACATTCAGAACAGAATATACATTAGACCTATTCTGAGTTAGACTCCCTATGAATTGTGGAAAGGCAGAAAACCCAACATATCTTATTTTCATCCTTTTGGATGTAAATGTTATATTTTGAATACAAAAGATCAACTTGGCAAGTTTGATGCAAAAGTAGACAATGGAATTCTACTAGGATTTTCTGAAACCTCGAAAGGATTTAGAGTGTATAACTCAAGAACTTTAATTGTAGAAGAATCTATACATGTTAGATTCAATGACAAACAGCCTGATAAGAAATTATCAGAGCTAGATGAAAGTTTTGCAGATCTTGACTTAAACATCTCAGGAGACACAACAGAAGTTAAAGCTGATGATCAAGTTGTAGACAATTCTCACCAGCCAGAAACATCCACCTCTCAAAAAGCCAATATTCAGAGAACTTGGAATTTCCAGAATTATCATCCACTGGAACAAATCATTGGAAATCCAAGTGATAAGCTAAGAACCAGATCAACCGTCAGAGAGCAAGAAGATTCTGCATTGGTCTCTGAATTGGAACCAAAGACTGTAGACGAGGCTCTGCTGGACAATGGTTGGATTTTAGCAATGCAAGAAGAGCTAAATCAGTTTGAGAGGAGTGAAGTTTGGACTCTGGTAACCCTACCTAAGGATAAATCTGTTATAGGAACAAAATGGGTTTACAGAAACAAGCTTGATGAGAATGGTAAGGTTATAAGAAATAAAGCAAGATTAGTTGCACAAGGTTACTCTCAAGAAGAAGGTATAGATTATACTGAAACTTTGCACCTATTGCAAGATTGGAAGCAATTAGAATTTTACTTTCATTTGCTGCACATCATAATATTATGCTTTTTCAAATGGATGTAAAAAGTGCTTTTTTAAATGGTTTTATCATTGAAGAAGTTTATGTTATGCAACCTCCGAGTTTTGAGAGTGAAACCCAACCTGAACATGTATACAAGCTTAAGAAAGCTTTATACGGCCTAAAACAAGCCCCAAGAGCTTGGTATGATAGGCTAAGTTCTTTTCTAATGGATAATGGCTTTGTCAGAGGAAAGGTTGATACAACCTTGTTTAGAAAATCAATTAAATCCAACTTCTTAGTAGTACAGATTTATGTAGATGATATTATATTTGGTGCTACTAATGAATCTTTGTGCAAAGAATTCTCAAAGCTAATGCAGAAAGAGTTCGAAATGAGCATGATGGGAGAACTTAAATTCTTCCTTGGACTTCAAGTCAAACAATCTATGGACGAGGTGTACATCCATCAAACTAAGTATACAAAGGAACTTCTCAAAAAGTTTAAGATGAAAGACTGCAAACCTATGAACACTCCTATGCATCCCACGTCCATACTGAACAAAGATGATAAAGAGAAAAAGGTAGATCAGAAGGTATACAGAGGTATGATTGGATCTCTCTTATATCTAACTGCTTCTAGGCCTGATATTATGTTCAATGTTTGCTTATGTGCTCGATTTCAATCTGATCCTAGAGAATCTCATTTATTAGCAGTCAAAAGAATTTTTAGATATTTAAAAGGTACTACTAATCTTGGTCTGTGCTTTAAGAAAGATGAAGATTACAGATTAGTTGGCTTTTGTGATGCTGACTATGCTGGAGATAGAATTGAAAGAAAAAGCACCAGTGGGGGATGTCACTTCATTGGAGCTAATCTAGTATCATGGTCAAGCAAAAGGCAGAGTACCATTGCTCTATCAACTGCTGAAGCAGAATATATATCAGCTGCAAACTGCTGCTCACAACTCCTCTGGATTAAACACCAATTTGAGGACTACAATGTGTTTGTAAGTAGTATTCCACTAATGTGTGATAATACTGCTGCAATTAATCTGTCTAAGAATCCAATTCTGCATTCTAGGGCTAAGCATATAGAAATCAAACATCATTTTATCAGAGACTATGTGCAAAAAGGTGTTTTTGATATTCAATTTGTAGATACTGACCATCAATGGGCAAATATCTTTACTAAACCTCTTGCTGAGGACAGATTTATTTTTATTAGAAAACATCTTAACATGTTGTATGTGGTTTGATTTGGTATATGTATTGATTGCTTGTTTTATCTGCGCATCCACTGGTTTTGGCATCCAGAGCACGTGTGTTGACAAGTGACCTCAAACACAAGAGGGGGATGAATTGTGTGTGAATTGATTTTTGAAAACTTTTTGCAAATTAAACTAAGTTCAAAACTTGTTTTGATAAACAATAACTTAATAATGAAACTTTATGAAATAAAGCGTATGGAAAATAAAAACGTTGCGATAAATAAAGAGATAGGGAAGAAGATGACACAGTGATGTATCCTGGTTCGGCCACACAACTACCCACGTGGCCTACGTCCAGTCCCCAAGGCAATACGACCAAGGGATTTCAATCAACTCTAGTTTTTAAAACAGGCTAAACTAGAACCTTTACAAAGTAGAGAATTCTTAACACAATCACAGGACGTACTATCCCTTGTGCAAGAACCTCAAGAAACCGTTCGTGAGATCACACTCACTTAAAAAAACAAACTATAAAAGTTTTACAATGAGAAAGCACTCAAAAGTGCAGATATGAAATACAACTTGAAGCTCAAATAGCAACACCTATATGGTGTATAAGTTTCTCAAAATAATATGATCACGTGTAAGTGCAAGAGTAAAAGAAAATAGTAATCAGAGTTTAAGCACAATAGAGAGTAGAAGAGAGTAGTAGATGGGGCATTTTTCCAAGGCTGCCAGGCTACCTATTTATAGAGAATAGGTTAGGGTTCAGTGAAATTAGGTCAAGCCTCTTAAAATGCATTTCAGCCGCAGCATAATCGATTATCTAAAGTCCATAATCGATTATTTAATGTGTTTACATGAAGCGCGCGTCTGGACAGAAAGGTCATAATCGATTACCATAATCGATTATGTCTTCACTGCTTTTTCCCCAAAGAAGATAATCGATTACCTTAATCGATTATGATGTTACTGACTCTTTCATAAAAGGCTATAATCGATTACATAATCGATTACAGGGTTTCGGTTGAAGCATAATGGAAGTCAGTAAGGTCATAATCGATTATCCAATTTCAATAATCGATTATTATATTTCAAATTTGAAATCAACGGCTTTAATATCATAATTACTCATTAACACTCATTAAAGCCATTTAACCACGACTCATAATCGATTATAGCATTTCCATAATCGATTATGGTGCGTATCAGGTGGTTTTTCAAAAACTTGACAATTAAGGAAAGATTGCCCAATTAAGCTCAATTTTAATTGTCAGTTTTAATCACATGTTATTATTTATTTAATCACATGATTTATCTTTTAAAGCACATGTTAAATATGTGTGTGTGTGAGTGATCATATTAAATTGAAAACCCTACTTACCATTTACAG
This sequence comes from Echinosophora koreensis, assembly GCA_035048595.1. Classification (NCBI taxonomy): domain Eukaryota; kingdom Viridiplantae; phylum Streptophyta; class Magnoliopsida; order Fabales; family Fabaceae; genus Echinosophora; species Echinosophora koreensis. Next base: position 581,265 of record JAPCYP010000025.1, on the reverse strand, counting down.
ATTATTCTAAAACAATCAATACAAGTAGTAAAATTCCCTTTTTACCCCTCTTGATTGCTTTGCCTAATCTTGACTGATCGTTTGGCCTTTTTCACGCTTTTTGCAGATAAGTCCTTTAGACTTAAAATTGCTTTTGCCATTCATCAAAATATATGTACCTGTCAAGGCATACATCCACAAACTCCCCCTTTTTGATGATGACAAACATCTCAGGAGGGAATTTCTAAAATATAGAGTTAGAGCAATGAGTATATATATCTGAGTTTTAAAACGTTTGCTCAACTCCCCCTCACTTCATGCAATATTTTGAAATTCTCAAAATTCTCCCCCTTAAGCATGCACTCAAATATCTCTCCCCCTTTTGGCATTATCAAAAAGCGGGAAAAGTAAGTAAATATTACATGGCATACATCCACCAAGATTTAAACATTTTAAGCATGAGACATATTTAGCCATGGCATGCATATAAATTGTAAACCACCCATCATAGTCATAGATAATTAAAGAGTGTGCAAACGGAAGCTAAAGTGCCAGGAATATACAGTCAAAAAAATGAGTGAAGCTAATCGATTATGATAATCGATTATTCTCTTTCTGCCTGCACACTTAATAAACATATTAGCAAATAACAAGGTGTGTTATGCAGAAATGCATGACTGATTCAGAATCCCTAATTCAGTTCTTATGAAAAAGAAGCTTTCTTTTGATAGGGGTTTTGTAAAAATATCTGCAAGTTGTTTGGTTGTTTCAACAAATTCAATCATGCAATCCCCTTTTTGAACATGATCCCTAATAAAGTGATGTCTAATTTCAATGTGTTTAGTCCTTGAGTGATACACAGGACTTTTAGTGAGGTTTATGGCACTTGTGTTGTCACATTTTAGGGAACAGTGTTGAGATTAATTCCATAATCATTTAACTGTTGCTTCATCCAAATGATTTGTGCGCAACAACTACCCGCCGCAACGTATTCTGCTTCGGCGGTGGATAGAGCCACACTTGCTTGCTTCTTGCTATGCCAAGAAACTAAAGCATTTCCTAGTAAGTGGCAAGTTCCACTAGTGCTTTTTTGGTCTAATTTGCAACCCGCAAAATCAGAGTCCGAATATCTAATTAGGGTACAATCTGCCCCTTTAGGGTACCATAAACCCATGTTTTGTGTGCCAATGAGATATCTCATGATGCGTTTTACCGCGGCGAGATGTGATTCTTTTGGGTTCGATTGAAAACGTGCACACATGCAAACACTAAACATTATATCAGGGCGACTAGCAGTAAGATAAAGAAGAGAGCCTATCATACCTCTATACTTACTTATGTCGACGGATTTACCATTTTCATCCTTGTCAAGGTAACAGGATGTGCTCATGGGAGTTGATAGTTCTTTTGAATTGTCCATCCCAAACTTCTTAAGAAGCTCTTTGCAGTACTTTGACTGATTGATGAATATTCCTTCCTTTGATTGCTTTATTTGCAACCCAAGAAAGTAGTTGAGCTCCCCCATCATTGACATTTCAAATTCACTTTGCATAATTTTTGAAAAATCCTTGCACAAAGCTTCGTTAGTGGCACCAAAAATTATGTCGTCCACATATATTTGCACAAGTAAAATGTCATGCTTTTTATTTTTGATAAAAAGTGTGGTGTCAACTTTTCCTCTTTGAAAACCATTTTCAAGTAAGAATTTGCTTAGGCGTTCATACCAAGCCCTAGGGGCTTGCTTTAGTCCATATAAAGCCTTTTTCAGTTTGAAAACATGGTTTGGAAATTCATAATTTGTAAATCCAGGAGGTTGATCCACATAAACCTCTTCTTGAATAAAACTGTTCAAGAAGGCGCTTTTGACATCCATTTGAAAAAGTTTAAAATCCATGATGCAAGCAAAAGCAAGAAGCATACGAATAGCCTCTAGTCTAGCTACGGGAGCATAGGTTTCATCAAAGTCTATGCCCTCTTGTTGGTTATAGCCCTTAGCAACAAGTCTAGCTTTGTTTCTAGTTATTATTCCATTTTCATCTAGCTTGTTACGAAAAACCCACTTAGTTCCAATTACTAAATGGTTTTTGGGTTTAGGGACTAATTCCCAAACATCATTTCTTTCAAATTGGTTTAATTCTTCTTGCATGGCAAGTGTCCAATGTTCATCTACTATGGCTTCATCAACATTATTAGGTTCAATTTGAGAAACGAAAGCCATGTAATGACATATTTGATTAAGAGAGTTTCGAGTTGTTACCCCTTTTGATATATCACCTATTATGTTGTCAAGAGGATGGTGTCTTGATGTTCTCCATTCTCTTGGTAAATCTGGAAGGGGTGTCTCTTCTTCTTGTGGAGGTGGTTGATCAATAATGTTCTCCTCTTGAGTTCTTTTCTCCTCAAGAAGAGTGTTTCCCAGAATTTCTGCAACATCATCAACACTTTCCTCTACTACAATTTTAGGGTTAGTCTCATCAAAAGATACATGCACAGATTCTTCAATTGTCATAGTTCTTTTATTATATATTCGAAAAGCTTTACTAGAATTGGAATATCCAAGAAATATACCTTCATCAGCTTTAGCATCGAACTTACCAAGATTTTCTTTACCATTATTTAAAACAAAGCACTTACATCCGAATACGTGAAAGTGGGAGATGTTAGGCTTCCTTCCCTTGTAAATTTCATAGGGCGTTTGTTTCATAATAGGTCTTATAAGGACTCTATTCATCACATAGCATGCGGTGCTTACCGCGTCTGCCCAGAAATACTTAGGAAGGTTGGTCTCATTGAGCATCGTCCTCGCTAGCTCTACCAGAGATCTATTTTTCCTTTCCACCACCCCATTTTGTTGGGGAGTCCTTGGTGAGGAGAAGTTATGCCCGATTCCATTTTCAGTACAAAAGGCCTCAAATGCCTCATTTTGGAACTCACCACCATGATCACTTCGGATAGTTACAATGTTTAATCCCATCTCGTTTTGAATAACCTTGGCAAGTTTACGAAAGGCACCGAAAGCGTCATTTTTATGAGAAATAAACAATGTCCATGTATAGCGAGAATAGTCATCCACAATTACAAGTGCATAGTAATTACCACCAAAGCTCATGGTTCTAGATGGACCAAACAAATCCATATGTAAAAGCTGTAAAGGCCGGTTTGTAGAAATAACATTTTTAGTTTTGAAAGAGGCCTTTACTTGTTTTCCTTTTTGACAAGCATCACACATTTTGTCTTTTTCAAAACGGAGCTTTGGTAAACCAATTACTAAGTCCTTGCGAACCAACTTATTAAGATGGTCCATGTGAATATGGGCCATCCTCCTATGCCATAGCCAAGTTTCATCCTCTTTGCTAATTAGACAGCATACATCATTTGAAGGTAGGTCATCTAAGCAAACCATATAGATATTTCCAATTCTTTGTCCAATTAACTTGGTTTGATTTTTAGAATCTATGACCGTGCATTTTAAGTTATCAAACACAACATTGAAGTTCTTATCACACAGTTGGCTAATACTCAAAAGATTGTGTTTTAAACCTTCAACATATAAAAACATTTTCAATGATGGGATTTGGACTCTTACCAACCGTTCCAATTCCCAAGATTCTACCTTTGTTGTTGTCACCGTAGAAAACAAATCCACCCTTTTTGGGTGTGAGAGAGGAGAACTTGTTTTTGTCTCCCATCATGTGCTTGGAGCATCCGCTATCAAGATACCAATTTGAGTTCCTTGCTTTCAAGCACACCTCATCCTCATCGTCCTCATGATTGGCCATAAGGCAAAGGTTTGCCCCCTCGTTGTCGGATTCATCGGAGGAGTCCATGTCATTGTCTTCCCAAGCAATGTATGCTCTCCTTCCTCTTTTGTCCTTTTGTGGCCTCTTTTCAAATTTGTCATTCTTCTTTTGACTTAGAGGACACTCGGGCCTTACGTGACCTTTCTTTTTGCAGTTGAAGCACGTTGGCACATAAGTGGTTCCTTCTCCATCAACCTTCTTTTGAGGAGTGAAGCTTGGTTGTGTTTTCCCTTTGTTCCTCATAAATTTCTTAAATTTTCTTACCATTAGACTCATATTCTCATCTCCTTCACCAAGCTCATCAAGTTCATCAAAGTCAATATCCTCCTCATTTGTTTCACTTATACTTGCTTTGAGAGCAAGCCCTTTCTTTTTCTTATCACTTTCCTCGCTTTCAATGAGGCGGTTCAACTCAAGTTCATGTTCCTGCAATTTACCAAATAGAGTTGCCAAAGACATAGATGTTAAATCACGTGATTCGGAAATCGTAGTTACTTTGGGTTGCCAACTTCTATTTAAACATCTAAGAACTTTATTTATTAAATCTTCATTATTAAACACCTTCCCAAGAGCCCTAAGATGATTTATTATATGGGTGAAGCGTTTTTGCATATCTTGTATGCTTTCACCTTGTTTCATCCTAAATAGCTCATACTCATGGGTTAATGTGTTCATCCTAGCCCTTTTGACCTCGGTAGTGCCTTCATGGGTCAATTCAAGGGTGTCCCACATTTCTTTAGCGGTCTTGCAATTTGAGACCCTATAGAACTCATCGTAGCTTAAAGCTGAGGTGATGATGTTCCTAGCTTTCAAATTGTATTGGACCTTTTTCTTTTCCTCGTCGGTCCAAAGAGTTTTTGGTTTATCCACCGAAGCACCATTAACTTCGTGACTGGGGATAAATGGACCATTTTCCACAGCATCCCAAATATCAATATCAGATGCTTCTAAAAAGATTTGCATTCTTTCTTTCCAATAGCCATACCCCTCACCATCGAACGATGGAGGTCTGTTTACGGAATTACCCTCATTACGAAAACTGTTTGAAGTCATCTTTCCTCTTGAGACGGTTTCGTCCTTTATATCCAAGAGTTAAGCTCTGATGCCACTTGTTGACAAGTGACCTCAAACACAAGAGGGGGGTGAATTGTGTGTGAATTGATTTTTGAAAACTTTTTGCAAATTAAACTAAGTTCAAAACTTGTTTTGATAAACAATAACTTAATAATGAAACTTTATGAAATAAAGCGTATGGAAAATAAAAACGTTGCGATAAATAAAGAGATAGGGAAGAAGATGACACAGTGATGTATCCTGGTTCGGCCACACAACTACCCACGTGGCCTACGTCCAGTCCCCAAGGCAATACGACCAAGGGATTTCAATCAACTCTAGTTTTTAAAACAGGCTAAACTAGAACCTTTACAAAGTAGAGAATTCTTAACACAATCACAGGACGTACTATCCCTTGTGCAAGAACCTCAAGAAACCGTTCGTGAGATCACACTCACTTAAAAAACAAACTATAAAAGTTTTACAATGAGAAAGCACTCAAAAGTGCAGATATGAAATACAACTTGAAGCTCAAATAGCAACACCTATATGGTGTATAAGTTTCTCAAAATAATATGATCACGTGTAAGTGCAAGAGTAAAAGAAAATAGTAATCAGAGTTTAAGCACAATAGAGAGTAGAAGAGAGTAGTAGATGGGGCATTTTTCCAAGGCTGCCAGGCTACCTATTTATAGAGAATAGGTTAGGGTTCAGTGAAATTAGGTCAAGCCTCTTAAAATGCATTTCAGCCGCAGCATAATCGATTATCTAAAGTCCATAATCGATTATTTAATGTGTTTACATGAAGCGCGCGTCTGGACAGAAAGGTCATAATCGATTACCATAATCGATTATGTCTTCACTGCTTTTTCCCCAAAGAAGATAATCGATTACCTTAATCGATTATGATGTTACTGACTCTTTCATAAAAGGCTATAATCGATTACATAATCGATTACAGGGTTTCGGTTGAAGCATAATGGAAGTCAGTAAGGTCATAATCGATTATCCAATTTCAATAATCGATTATTATATTTCAAATTTGAAATCAACGGCTTTAATATCATAATTACTCATTAACACTCATTAAAGCCATTTAACCACGACTCATAATCGATTATAGCATTTCCATAATCGATTATGGTGCGTATCAGGTGGTTTTTCAAAAACTTGACAATTAAGGAAAGATTGCCCAATTAAGCTCAATTTTAATTGTCAGTTTTAATCACATGTTATTATTTATTTAATCACATGATTTATCTTTTAAAGCACATGTTAAATATGTGTGTGTGTGAGTGATCATATTAAATTGAAAACCCTACTTACCATTTACAGATTATTCTAAAACAATCAATACAAGTAGTAAAATTCCCTTTTTACCCCTCTTGATTGCTTTGCCTAATCTTGACTGATCGTTTGGCCTTTTTCACGCTTTTTGCAGATAAGTCCTTTAGACTTAAAATTGCTTTTGTCATTCATCAAAATATATGTACCTGTCAAGGCATACATCCACAACGTGTAGTCTACGCGTCCACTACTGTTGGTGTGCCGCGTCCACTACATATATTTTTACACGTCCACCCTCAATCTTTTGTGGACCCGACCTTGCATACAATTTTTTTTAAAAAATTGCATTATTTTATATCTGAACTTATTTATTTTAAAACGTTTAGTTTTAATCATTTCCTTGCTGAGTCAGCTACTTCCATCAATCCCATCGTAACTTTTTACGGTCCCAATATACCACCGCCATTTTTTCACTAAAGTCTTGTCTAATCAATCATTTCTTTTGAATTTTCCTTGAAAACTGTTGGTATTCGAAACTCTTTAAAAGTAACTCCTTTCCCTCTGAAAAACCTTTCGCTATTCTTCATCCCTGTTATTCACTCTCTCAAATCTTTTCGAACTCTCTGTTCTTCAAACCTTAACTTTTACTCAACAATGGCTTCAACCTCTACTCCCGAGCCTGCCTATGCTACTGACATCATAAGTATTGCTGCGGAACATCACTTTAATTTTGAAATTCTGAGTGAGTACAACTTGGATGTAAGCAAGTTCATCAACGCTGCTGGTTGGGATGGATTGTTTCTGGAAAAGGTCTCGATTTATCCGGACTTAGTAAGGGATTTCTGGAGGAAACCAAAGATTACTGACACTGAGGTAGTAGGGTTTGTTCACGGCAAGAAGATAACTGTTTCTGAGAAGAGCATTTCTGATGCCATCGTTTGTGCTCAAGAGGGTCTGATCCTTACAGAAAACTAGGAAGAAGACCTTGGTGGTATAGAAACAATCGCTGTTACACTGATGCGGGAAGATACAGTGAGGACTCACTCGTGGAAGTCATCTGAAATGAAGGATCATATCAGGATTCTTCATCAGATTCTGAACAAGACGGTGCTTCATAAGGCAGGGTCTAAGGACAACCTTTCTGCCCTTCATAAATTCTGTCCCTGCAACATGATCTTTGAGACAAAGATAAACCTGCCATGGATCCTGTTTCATCGCTTCAAGGATGCCATCACAAACAGGGAAACCGCCTCACACATCACCTTTTCTCATCTTCTATCAAAAATGTTCAAGCAGCAGGGCTTGTATGATTACATACGTGCAAAGCCTCTAGAAGAACAAGAAAAAATTCTTCATTCGAAGGGAATGCAACCTGCCATTTTCGGAAAGAGCAACCTCAGCAGCAAGCATCTTGACACGTACAAACAAGTTGAGATGTCAAAACAAGAGGAGAAGATGAGGATTAAAGAAGAATCTGTTGAGGCCAACAATGTAGCTACTCTTGGTCTCAAGAGAGGAACTAAGAGGAAAACAATGGCTGTCAGGAAGCCTATTCCTAAAAGGCATACCCGAGGCATTGAGATTAATGAGCCTAGAGCTGAGGCTCCTCAACCTGCTCCCAAGTGACCAAGGAAGCTGGTATTGCCTCAAGATGAGGATGATGAAGATGATAATGTTCCCCTGGGAACAGCCTTGAAGAGGAAAGCAGCTGCTGCTGCTGTGCCTACCAAGAGGAGGCAACCTGTAAGGAAAGCTAGAACCTTTGTAGCCTCTGAGGTAAACCCTTCTGCTGAAGTTCCTGTTAATACTGTGAGTGATGGTGCCCCTACTCCGGGAGTAGGATTTTTTGATGATGTATATAGACCTACTTTACCCACACCCCAACCTTCACCACAAAAAGAACAACCTGACCAAACCACAACCCCATCCTCACCACAAATTAGCCCAAATCAATTAACCATACCCCAACCTTCACCACTCAAAACCATCTTTCCACCTATAATTCCTGACTCTGATCCTTGGTTTCATCAAAAGGATGATGGAATTTGCCGAGGTGCCCCCTTTCCTAAACCCCTAATAAAACTCTTTCCACCCCTTATACCCTCATCCACTATCTTTGCTAATCAGTCTAAGAATTGGGCTCAGGTCAAGAGAAATTGGAAAATTTTGTTTCATACTCACCAACCTGACCCTGAAATTAACCCTGACATTCCTCTAACAAGGTGGTACTCCCATCCTGATTATGATTATGAACCTTATGAGGACTACCCCTGGACCACCAAATACCCAAACTCTCAGCCTCCCAAAGGTCCCTTTCCATCTGAGATGAACAACCAACATGGCCCTCTCCTCACCCATCTACCCCTCAAACGTTTCCCACAAATAAAAATTTACCCCAACCTCACAAAAACCCCACCTTTGATTCCTCACACTGATGGAGTAGCAAGGCACATCATTCCTGTATGGGAAACTGATTTTAAAAGGAACAGACTGCCTACTTTACCTGAGAAGAGAGCAAGATCATCTGAGCACAATCCAATCATATTGGATGGAAACACAAAATGGCTGAAATTCGAGCATCCCAACATCTATGGAAGTGCATCAGACCCCTTCACAGAACAGTTGTTCTATAATATACTGAAGTGGGAGTTCAGCTACTTCCAAGTTGAAAGAGCTGCACGTTGGGTTCCTATCACATGGCTTAGGCATAATAAGGAAACACGTGTAGGCATTGTTCCCTACCCTATCTGTCCAAGGCTTGGCATGATAGACCTCAACAAGGACAAAGATGGGAGGCTCAGAAGAAATAAGGGAGTCATGCCTGAAGCTCATTCTGCCATGCTGGATTTGTCTAAGGAAACCTTTGATCACTCCCAGCTCGACTACTATCTGTATATGGAGGATGTGAAGAATATTGGAGAGATGATAGCTGCTGACTTCTGGAAGTCTCATATCATCCACTGCACCAGGGAAGCTTCATCTTCTGGCTTGTCTCAGGAAGAGAAGCAAGAAATTCCCAAGTTCAGAGGAAAGTGTGGACTGTCCAAGCTAAGGCACATGATCTACAAAGATCTGTGGGCACTTCCTATTACCAGCAGGGATGTGGAGGAAATTACTCCTATCCACTGGGCAAAGGATGTCCCTCAGAAATCTGTAAAAGCTGCCACTGCCTCTCCAGCAACATCATCCTCTGATCATATAGCTGAGGAGTTGACTGTAGAAGGCCCTGAACTTGATGCAGAACTGTCTTCTCAACCTGCTTCAGTTGAACCCCTATCTGCACAAGCTGAGCAGTATGCTGAGGTTGGTGTCTCTAAGCAAGGTGTTGAGTCTGCTAAGACTTCTTCTCAACCATTAGCTCTTGCTATGGTTAATCCACCAGCCCAAGCTCAAGACACTGTCTCTGACACTGCTGAGAGCTCAAGACAACTTTCCTTGCCACCCAACCTTGAAGACATCATTGGAAAAATTGTTGATGACAAGGTTGGCAAGATAGTTGAAGAAAAGACTGAACAGATGGCTTAACAAATTGAAGAAAGGGTGCAGAAGCAAGTTCAAGATTCTCTGGCCACTACAAATGCCATGATGAATCAGCTGTTGGCTCTGATCGTGGAATTTCAGAGGAATCCAAATCCAAATCCTAACCAACCCCCTCCACCACCTCCTTCTGTAGCAGTATAAACATATTTAAATGTGTTTATTTTAGATTAAACTCAGAGGATGATTTTAATTAAACTAAAATCATTTTCTTGTGTTGTTATATCATATGAAGTCACGGTAAAATTTTCGGTTGAAAATTTAGACGGATGCCGGTCTGCGTTTTCCCTGCCGGTATCCGTTTACTGAGCAAAAAACCTAATTTTGACCCGTGAACGAGACGGTTAGTGTTTTTATCATGTTTCCTTGAACTTTGGTTATTTTGAAAATTTTCGTTCAAAAATAAAATAAAATATTTTATTCGGGCGAAAACGTCGGGAATTTACGATCGGAAATGCAACCGGGTATGAAATGGAGCACAAAGAGGGATGAAGTGACTTGAGGTGACATGATGGGAGAGACTCTTACACACTCCAAAAGTATAATCATTATACTTTTTCAAATTATAATACTACTCTAATCTAAAAGCTATTTCTCTCTCCTCTTTCCATCCCATCAAGCCATAACTCTCAAACTTACTCCACAAGCCACTCCAAACCCCTCTCTTCTCCCTCAATTTCGTGCCACTCACCCTCTCCCCCTATATATACCCCTTTCATTTACACTTCCTCACTTTTTCTTCTTCTTCATCACTTCTTCACTCCTATACTTCATCTTCTTCTTTATTTTTCAACTACTTAAAGCTTGCATTTTTACTTATCTTTTGCACTTGTGTTCTTCATTAAAGTTCTTCCTCTTGTTAAGGGTAATGCTCTCATATAAATTTCTTTACAATTTTGTCATTTTATTTCATTATTTGCTTTATGTGTTCTTATTAAGCTTTAAACTTCAAAAATCTCTTAAAAATGGTAGAAAACTCCTTTTAAGTTGAAACCACTTTCTATAGTCTTGTATTTACTTGTATTTTAACATACTAGAAGGTTGTGTAAAACAAAGCTCCCTAGCCCTTTCTTTCTAAGGAAGCCGAAACCATGTATTATGGTTTAGGTGGGTTTTGTTTCAACTTTTGAGAAAATGATCATGTGTTTGAGTTTCTAACTATCCCTTGATCTTAAACCTATAAATCTTGGAAGGTTTTGATAGCTTGTTCCTATGATGGCCGAAAATATGAATAAGTAGGCCTAGGGTACTATGTTTCATCTATCCAAGTATGATCATGGATTTAGAACTCTTAATACCTTGTGATTCTAAACCTAAGAGTTGTTATCAAACAAAGATTTCTAACCTATTCTTTCTATGATGGCCGAAACTATACCTTAGTGGCCTAGGAAGGTTTGGTTTTCATTTCTCCAAAATGATCATGGACTAAGGCTCCTTAATGTAGAAGGATGCTATGTCTAAGTGATTGGAAAGTTTAAAGATTGTATAGTCTATTCATCCTATGATGGTTGTGAACCTAGGATATGTTGTTTTCATTTCTCCAAAATGATCATGGACTAAGGCTCCTTAATATAGAAGGATGCTAAGTCTAAGTGATTGGAAAGTTTAAAGACTTCTAACTTGTTTAGTTTATGTTGTACAACCTAGAATATAACTCCTTTCATTTCCAAGATGATCATGGACATGAGCTCGATAAGATATTTGGATGCTAAGTCTAAGAGATTGGAAAGTTTAAATCTTTCTAACTTGATTTCCTATGATGGTCGAAACTAGTGTTTTTGGACCTAGGATGTGTTATTCTTCCAAAGTGATTATGGACTAAAAGCTCCTTAATATAGAAGGATGCTATGCCCAAAAGATTGGATGATTTAAAGATTCCTAGCCTAGAAATCCCATCAAGGCCGAACCTTAAAGGTTGTGAGCCTAAGATGTTTGGTTTTCATTCTTCCAAAATGATCATGGTTTTGAGCTCCTTAATACATATGGATGCTAGACCTAAGAGATTGGAAAGTTTGGTGAATGCTAACCTATTTTTCTAGCTTTGGCCGAATACCCTAAGTCTATGACTTAGTGGGATTTTGATTCAACTTTGTTAAATGATCATTGTTTATGAACTCCTAGCACTTGAGGATCATAAATCCATAAGTTGCATAATTTTCGGAAATCCTTAACCTTACTTTATTGTCTTGGCCGAACCTAATACCTTGTGGTTTAGTGTTCTTAGTTGATTTTTAACTTATGATCTTGTGTTTGTAACCCTAGACCTCTATCGTCAAGTAAGCGAGGACGTTAATTCGTGAATTACCCTTTCCAAGCATCCAACCTCTTAACTTCACGGAAGGTAAGAGGGGATTGCCTAGAGATATTCAATGACTATATGCATGTGTGTATGTGTTTACTTGAATGATTTGAATATTGTTATGATATTGAACCGATACTTGAATGACTTGTTTACTTGAACTATTGTGATTATTACTTGAAGTTGAATCTTACTTGCTTTAAAGTATTGTGCATATATGTGATGAACTGTCATGGACTGTGATATTATTGTTGAGAATATATTATTTTTGATTGAAGTTTGAGAAGCCGGACTTGAGTCTGTGCCCAATGACTATAAGGATTAAAAGCCTTAATAAGCCTTGAATAGAACTTTGAAAGTTTTGCGTTCATTTATAACAGTTCCTTGTTTAAAGTGCTTACTTCAGAAGAATAAGATCTTGTTTTTAGAAAAATGTTAAAGTGATTTTAAGTCAATAGAAACTATCTTTTTATGATCGAACGTCTGGTACGAGAGAAACCATTTTCGAACTATGTGTTTTATGAAGGAAAAACCCTTTTAAAATATTTGACTTTATTCCATCAAGGATTTCAAAGAGTAAACGAATTTCTTAAAAGTTTTATAAAAGAGTTTGCAAAGGAAAATGATTTTTCTCATAAATGATTTAGGAACATTCCGGTTACTTGGATAAGTGACCGAGGTTTTGTTTTGGATTTGATTTTCACCGAGCGAAAAGTAAGTACATGCGAAAGAGAATCTAGTTGCGAGACGTCGCCTCTAGTATTCAGTTATACGCACGTGATCTAGGATCTGTGTCAAGTACTATGGACCAAGGGTCCTATTCATGATGTTATAGGCTGAGAGTCCAAAACTCGGAATCGAGAACGGTGTGTTCTGATTTCGTTGCTGTGGACTAAGAGTCCTTATCATGTTAGAGTAAAACATGGATAAAATCATAAGTGATTTCTACGACCACAAACCTTGACTGCGGCATCGGTCTAAGGCATTGTGATTGAGCACTCGGACCGCGTGTCCTGTGTTTTCTTTAAGTTCAAGTGATGGGGAATTATGAATAGTCGTTAGCTTTGAGCTTCGACAGCGAAAAAGAGTACATACAAAGAAAGACCTTGATAACTGAAAGTCTTTTATTCATATGCATTTCCCCTTGGCAGACGTGCTTAAGTAAACCAGATACAAGGTGGTATCTGAGGGTCAGTCCGATTGGCCCAGTTGGAGGCATTCGAGACGTTGTGCATCCGGAGACCTTGGTGCACGAGGTTATGGTGGCAACTTGCCAGTGGGCATCAGAGCTTGACCAACTCTTTATTACTTCTACAATGAAACGGTGTTGTTATCTCATGAGATTAAGTTAGAGCCTGATATTGAAGTGTCATGCATATTTTCGAAAACTGATTGTGCGGGCTTGAGACCCTTTGATATAACACTGTTATATTATGATTATGCATGACTTAACTGTTAAACTGATTACGTGCTGTATGTATCATGTATATGGTTGTTGTGGGATATATCTTTTACTGGTATCTCACTCTTGCATTTCTACTTGTTACTTTCTTTTCCTTTTGGTATCGTCGTATGCGTACGTGCTTAGATGGATCCGAGCATTCCGCTGGTGCCATCCGCATCGAAGACTGAGGTCTTCGATAATGCCGGGAGTGCGGGGGCATGGCAGATCCACGAGGGGGCTACATTTGCCACCTATGAAGGACCCATTACGACCACGGATTTTGACGCTAACGGGAACCCGATACGGAGGACACAGACCGTGGAGACTAGGACGGTTGCGCTCCCTCCGACTTGGTTATATCTGCACACGTTACAGGTGGCTGGGCTTCTACACGAGCACTTTGATCCAGCTCCAGAGGATGACCCAGAGGGGGAACCTGAGGAAGATCCTGCAGTGGGACTTGAGGAGGACCCTAAAGAGGACCCCGAGGAGGAGCCCTTGGAGGTCATGGAGGAGGACGAGCCGGATTACCATGTTTTAGACTATGACGATGATTTTGATTCCTTGGATGAGGGCAGTGAGGTCATAGATCCATCACCGGAGTTCTCGTCTTGTGGCAGTGTTTGTGGAGATCCTACCTGTAGCCAGTGCCAGTAGCCAGTTTGGAGCTTGTGGGTGTTTGCCGTTAGACTTTTGGCTTGGAGAGCTATCTTTTGAGATGTGGTTCTGGAACCCCCTTTCCCGTGTTTTGCTTACCCTCTTTAGTCGTATCCGTAGACCTTTTATAATTCTGTTTCAATGTCCGTTAATAAGGTCCTATTTTGTACTAAACTTGAGTCCCACTGGGACAGTTATATATGTATGTGTGTTGTTTCAGTTCATGTTCTGAGCGTTCATCACTTCTTCTTTCGTTTCTTTCAAACAAAAAAAGGAAGATTTTTTAAGTACCATTTTCAGTAATACTATTTATAAAGAAGGTTTATTTTCCGAAAGCGACCAGCATTTAAACAAACTTTAATTCCGCAACGGGTAACCATGTGATACCAAGTTAGGGTGTCACAGACTGCGTCTCGCTGACGCTGATATGAGCACGACCGTGCTAAATGAGGAGCACGATAATGCTCGGGGCTGAAGTCTATAAAATCAGCACATAAAGTGAGGGTTGTGTTTTAAACCCTATTTTGGCACATATAGTAACCCTAGTGCGGCTACACCTGTTTTCTTCCCTATTTTCTCTAAACCCATTGCATTCTTGGAGTTTTGGAGACGTTTGGGAAGGCTAAGTGTGTCTATGCCAATCGTAAAGGTATCCATTACCCCATTCTTGTAATCTCTTTTCTCTGTTTCATTGAATTGATATTAATCGGTTAACTTTCTGTTTGACCAAGGCTTGGAAAGCTAGTCGAGCCGCTCGAGGGAACGCATTTGGTTTACCGCTTAGCTTTCATTGAGAATCTTCATGCCAGGTATGGGGAGAAGGATAGTGAAAACATTAGGCAAGGAGGTAGCATAAGATGAGGGGTTCCCATGACCCCATTGGTTGTCAAATATTAAATGCTATTTTTGAATATGCCTATATGTTATTGATGCCTATCAGATGTTGATTATATGTTTATTTGGTTATTTGGTATGCCAGCCATGTATGCTTTAGTGATATGTTTTATGCCACGATTTAATTGGTTAAATTGGTATGCTGTGTATGCCATGAATACTGTTGGTTGAAATGTATTATGCATTGTTGGTTGAATGACTGTTGGTTGATGATGAAGTTACGTTAATAAAACTCTAATTGGTTAATTTAGGGCTTTTTATTAACTGGATAATTAAAGGAATAATTTCCCCAAAAGTGCTCATAAAATATGGATTAATAGTGAGAGGTTTAGGTTTATGCCAACTGGTTTAATCGAGGACCCTAGGATTGATTTAAGAGTGTTTAGAGAGTTTTTGGCTAAAAGAACTTGATGAATCTACCTAGACAGTACGGCCACGCTCTAGGAAGCACAACCGTGCTTAACAGGGAGCACGCCCATGCTCCCAATTCGAATTTGAATCGGCCACGCTGCTTAAGCACGGTCGTGCGTATTAGTGAGCACGGTCGTGCTCCACTTAAGTGGCAACATGACCATGCTGGGGAACAAGCACGCCCGTGCTCCCCATGCTGAACAGACGTGAATTAATGGAATTAAAGGGGGGTGTTTTACACCAATTGTCCCCAATGATGAAATAAGACACCAATCACATAAAGGCAAGTTATATAACTTAATTAAAGACTAATTAAGATAAATAAGAATAATAAGTTGGTTAAGCTGGTACCCAATAGGTTACCGCATGTTAATATGCTTTGGTGCTTTTTGGCCAAAGTGGCCTCGATGCTTTTTGGTCGAGGTGTTGTTGAAGTTGAACCTTTTTGCTTTTTGGCTAAGGGGGCCTTGACTCATATGGGTTAAGGTGTTGATGTTGATGTTAATAAACTTGGGTGCTTATTGGCCCAAGGGAAGAGGTGGTTGCCCTTTTGTTTGTTGTTGTGCTCATGCATTCATGCATTGGAGTTGTTAGTGGGGGAAGCTCAACATAGGGGAGGTCGCCCTAGAGTACGACGATTTGGCCGTCCATGGTGATTCACCCAAGGTTTGGTGAATATGGCTCCCCGTGGTGGTGCATCCGAGAGTATGGTGCGTCGGTTATCCAAGGGGTTCACCCATGGTTTGATTAACTTCCAGCATTGGTGCTTATTGGCCGATGTAGATATGTAACTCCGAATTTGCCTTCCTGAGATAGATTGAATCCACATGCATATTGGAGTAGCGGAGTAGTGTTGCACCGCATAGTATACATTGGTTGAATTATTATGTTAGCTTATATGTATATTGATGCTTATAATGTATGATGTTTATGCTATGTCATGATGTATGTTCATCTTGCTTCCTATCTCCATGCCGATGTGTTTATATGTTTTCTTACTCCCCGTTTTCTTTGTTTCTGTTCGGCATTTATCTTTTATACAGAGGACGGCGAGCAGCCAGTGGAGGAGTGACTCTGAGGAGCTGCGACTCTATAGTTAGGATTTCCCAGTTGTTTTAGTTTGTTTTAGTTTCAGTTGTATTTCGAGGATTATTCCGGAACGGTTATACCAGCTCTGTATGTGACATTGGGGTTGGGTTCTGTTTATGTTTATGTTTTAATTCGTTTAAAACTTGTTTCTTTTTCCGCGTTGTTGAACTAGTTCATGTGGGACCTTTCTACCCATGAACCTTTTATTTTAATTAAATGAAGTATGCTTTTATATTTATTTTCTTTACCTTTTAATGCTTTATATAACATGCGGGGTAGAGGGTGTCACATTTAGTGGTATCAGGGCAGGTCTGTCATATCAGGCCATGGTATGAGTCTGTTATGAGTCTGTTGTGTGCTCTCGTTTGAATTGTCTATACTCGTTATAGTCAATGATGATTGATGTTAAAATCCTGTAGCTTTTTCCTGCTTAAGTTCTCTGCATTTAATGGTTGTCTTGAACGATTACAGGAACCTATGGCAGAAAGAGGCAGAAACAAATCAGAACAACAACGGAGGACCAGCTGAGTTTCAGGGTCTCGACCCCGCCATCTTTCAGAGGAGCTTATGACCCCGAGGGTGCTCTGTTTTGGATGAGAGAGATAGAGAAGATCTTCCAAGCTATGGATTGTAATGATATGCAGCGAGTGATCTTTGCCACTTTTATGCTCACTGAGGAGGCCGAGCACTGGTGGGAGAACTGTCGTCAAAGGATGGTGGCTGATGGTACGACAGTCACTTGGGCTGTTTTCAAAGAGAGGTTCTTAGAGAAGTATTTCCTTGCAAATATCCGTGACAAGAATGAGATGGAATTCTTGGCACTGAAGCAACAGAATATATCGGTAGGAGAGTATGCGGCGAAGTTCAAGGAGCTGGCTAGGTATTACACACCGTATCAGTTTGCGACTGTGGATCGTTCTAAGTGTGTAAAGTTTGAGGATGGCCTTTACCCAAAATCAAGCAGGTAATCAGCTACCAGGAGATACGTGTCTTCCCGACCTTGGTGAATAAGTGTAGGATCTTTGAAGCTGGCTACAAGTCCAGTGTTGCCAGTTTCAAGGGTTCAGATAGCCAGAGCAGCAGGAAGACCAGCCAGAAGGATAAGGGCAAGCAGCGTTTCACTCCAGTCGGCCGGGATTTCAAGCAGAGTGGCAAGAGGCCACATTTTTCTTCAGACTGGCCCAGGGGTTGGAGCTCTAATGGCCTTAGACCCATGAGATGCGGCAAGTACGCCGCACAGGATCACTTCACCACCCAGTGTAAGGAAGTTGATGTCATCTGCTTCAAATGTGGCAAGTCTGCCCACATTAGCCGGGAGTGTGGAGGAGCACAGTCAGAGCCTCCATGTGCTATCAAGAATCTGTAGTCTCAGGCTAATCGACTGAAGACCACTGGAAGAGTCTTTGCTCTTAGTGGAGCTGAGGCCTCCGAGTCTGATGACCTGACCCAAGGTATGTGCTTAATTGATGGGACTCCTTTAACTACATTGTATGATTTGGATGTTACACACTCGTTTATATCACATGAGTTTAAATTTGCCTGTTACCTTTCTTGAATATGTTTTGATGGTTGCCACACCCACAAACAAGCTTGTTCTCACTTCACATGCATGCAAGAAATGTCTTATTACCATTGATGGTAGAAACTTTACTGTTGATCTTGTATGCCTACCTTTAAAACAGCTTGACATTATTCTTGGCATGAACTGGTTATCTTCCAACCATGTCCTTTTGAATTGTTTTGATAAGACCTTATTTTTTGGAACTCCTGTGGAGTCTAAGGATCCTAGATTTCTCTCTGCCAACCAAGTTAAGGCTTCGATGAAAGAAGAGGCCCAAGTTTACATGATGCTATCTTCCCTGGAAGTAGAGAGCCCTCCTGATGTTGGAAGTGTGCTTGTTGTGCGGGAATTTACTGAAGTGTTTCCGGGGGGTGTTTATAACTTGCTCAATGTTGAGTTCACCATAGATTTAGTGCCTGGCACCGAGCCTATATCCATAGCACCCTATAGAATGTCTCCTCTAGAGCTAGCTGAGATGAAGAAACAGATAGAGGACCTGATACAGAAGTAGTTTATTAGGCCTAGCGTATCCCCATGGGAGCGCCAGTGTTGTTGGTAAAGAAGAAGGATGGCAACATGAGGTTGTGTGTCGACTATCGGCAGCTCAACAAAGTGACCATTAAGAATCGGTATCCTCTCCCTAGGATTGATGACCTTATGGACCAGTTGATAGGAGCTTGTGTTTTCTCTAAGTTAGATTTGAGGTCAGAGTACCATCAGATTCGAGTTAAGTCTTAGGACATCCCGAAGACAGAGTTTACGACGCGTTATGGTCACTATGAGTATTTGGTTATGCCCTTTGGTGTGACCAATGCTCCTGCTGTGTTCATGGACTACATGAACAAGACCTTTCACCCTTACTTGGATAAGTTTGTGGTGGTTTTCATAGATGGCATCTTAGTGTACTCCAAGACCAAGGAGGAACATGAGGAACACTTGAGGGTTGTCTTGCAGACCCTTAAGGAAAAGCAGTTGTATGCTAAGTTGTCTAAGTGTGAGTTTTAGTTAGAAGAGGTGAGTTTCTTAGGACATGTCATCTCTAAAGGTGGGATAGCCTTGGATCCGGCTAAGGTGGAGACGGTGCTTCATTGGGAAGCACTAAAGTCAGTGACCGAGATTAGGAGTTTCTTGGGTTTAGCAGGGTACTATAGGAGGTTTATAGAAGGTTTCTCTAAGATAGCTTTACCCTTGACCCGTCTCACCAAGAAAGGACAACTCTTTGTGTGGGACTCTAAGTATGAGGAAAGTTTCCGAACCCTAAAGGATAGGTTGACATCTGTACCAGTGTTAGTTTTGCTAGATCCTAGCGAACATTTCGTAGTTTACTGCGATGCTTCTAAGCAAGGTTTAGGTGGTGTATTGATGCAGAATGGTAAGGTAGTAGCTTATGCTTCTAGGCAGTTGAAAACCCATGAGAAGAACTACCATACCCATGACCTAGAGTTAGAAGCTGTGGTGTTTGCCTTAAAGATTTGGAGGTATTACCTTTATGGAGCTAAGTTTGAGGTCTTTAGTGATCATAAGAGTTTGATACATCTTTGACCAGAAGGAGCTGAATATGAGGCAGCGTAGGTGGATGAAGTTTCTTAAGGATTACGAGTTTGATCTAACCTACCACCCAGGAAAGGCCAATGTAGTGGCGGATGCCTTAAGTAGGAAAACCTTGCACGTCTCCGCTTTGATGATTAGGGAGATGGATTTGATCCAGGAGTTTAGAGACCTGAGTTCAGCTTGGGAAGTTACCCCTAAAAAGCATTAGGCTTGGAACCTTGAAGGTTACCAACAGTTTGATGAATCAAGTTAGAGAGGGCCAGAAGATAGACCGGTTTCTCTTAGACTAGAGAGATTTGCTTGCTCAGAGTAGAAACCTTAGTTTTAAGGAAGGAAGCGATGGAGTTTTGAGGTTTCAAGATATAGTTTGCATACCAAATGTTCCAGAGCTTAGGAAGTTGATCCTTGAGTAAGGACATAGGAGTGGGTTGAGTGTGCACCCAGGTGCTACTAAGATGTACCAGAATCTTAAGCCCATGTTTTGGTGGCCTAAGATGAAAAAGGATGCAACTGAGTTTGTTTATGCGTGCTTAGTGTACCAGAAGGCCAAGATAGAACACCAAAAGCCTTAGGGTAAGTTGCAACCTTTAAGTATCCCAGAATGGAAATGGGATAGTATCTCTATGGATTTTGTGTCTAGACTCACTAGGACTCCAGCTGGTTGTGATGCTATATGGGTTGTTGTGAATAGATTGACTAAGTCTGCCCATTTCATCCTTATGAATATGGAATATCCCTTAGAAAAGTTGACCAGGTTGTACATCAAAGAGATAGTTAGGCTAAATGGTGTATCCTCTAGCATAGTGTCAGATAGAGACCCTAGATTTACCTCTAGGTTCTGGAATAGTTTACATGAGGCTTTAGGGACCAAGCTTAGGCTAAGTTCAGCTTATCACCCACAGACTGATGGTCAGTCTAAGAGAACCATCCAGTCCTTAGAGGACTTGCGTAGAGCTTGTGTGCTAGAACAGTCTGGTAGTCGGGATAAGTTCTTACCCTTGATAGAGTTCACCAACAACCCGTATTTTTGGCAAAAATAAATATTTTCCGCTTTACTCGGTCTTATAAAAATAGAAATGTCATAGACAATGTAGCGCCCGAGAAGGGTGTTACAAATAGCATCAATTTCCAGTATTGGAATGGCACCTTATGAAGCTCTTTATGGGAGGAGATGTAGGACACCCTTGTGTTGGAATAAACCATGTGACAATGTAGTACTAAGACCTGAGATAGTGCAAGAAACCACATAAAAAGTGAGGATGATTCAGGAAAAGATGAAGTGGCACAAAGTAGGCAAACCATGACAAAAGGATGAAGGCGCTTGAATTCCAAGAAGGTGATCATGTGTTCTTGAGAGTTACTCCAACGACTGGGGTTGGTAGAGTGATGAAAGCAAGGAAAGTACCCCGACACAATTCAGTTAAAAGAGAACCTGACTTTTGAGGTACTACCCCTTCGAGTCGAGGATAGGAGGGTGAAGTAGCTAACAGGCAAGGAGATTCCTTTTGTCAAAGTTGTTTGGAGTGGGGCTACTGAGGAAAGTGCTACGTGGGAGCTGGAAAGCAAGATGATAGAAGCGTACCAGCACATTTTCAATCGAGGTAAGTAGAAATTTCGAGGACGAAATTTTTATAAGAGGGTGGAATTGTAACACCCTGTTTTTCATTAAGCGCTTTTATATGTTATATATGTATACTTGTTTGTATGGTACGCCTTTAGGACTTAGCTTAGAGTTGTTGTTGAAGGGCTAAGTGGGATTTCTAGGCTTAAAATCCCTTTCTGGTACATGAGCACGGCCGTGCTCAAAGGGGACCGCGTCTCGCTGACGCTAATATGAGCACGACTGTGCTCAATGAGGAGCATGACCATGCTTCGGGCTGAAGTCTATAAAATCAGCACACAAACCGAGGGTTGTGTTTTAAACCCTATTTTGGCACATATAGTAACCCTAGTGCTGCTACACCTCTTTTCACCCTATTTTCTCTAAACCCATTGTATTCTTGGAGTTTTGGAGACGTTTAGGAAGGCTTAGTGTGTTTGTGCCAATCATAAAGGTAACCATTATCCCTTTCTTGTAATCTCTTTTATCTGTTTCATTGAATTAATATTAATTGGTTAACTTTCTGTTTGACCAAGGCTTGGAAAGCTAGTCGAGCCGCTCGAGGGAACGCGTTTGGTTTACCGCTTAGCTTTCATTGAGAATCTTCATGCCATGTATGGGGAGAAGGATAGTGTAAACATTAGGCAAGGGGATAGCGTAAGATGAAGGGTTCCCTTGACCCCATTGGTTGTCAAATGTTAAATGCTATTTGTGAATATGCCTATCTGTTATTGATGCCTATCACATGTTGATTATATGTTTATTTGTTTATTTGGTATGCCAGTCATGTATGCTTTAGTGATATGTTTCATGCGATGATTTAATTTGTTAAATTGGTATGTTGCGTATGCCATGAATACTGTTGGTTGAAATGTATTATGCATTGTTGGTTGAATGACTTTTGGTTGCTGATGAGGTTACGTTAATAAAACTCTAATTGGTTAATTTAAGGCTCTCTATTAACTAGATAATTAAAGGAATAATTCCCCAAAAGTGTTCATAAAATATGGATTAATATTAAGTGGTGAGGTTTATGCCAACTGGTTTAGTCGAGTACCCTAGGATTGATTTAAGAGTGTTTAGGGAGTTTTTGGCTAAAAGAACTTGATGAATCTGCCCAGACAGTATGGCCACGCTCCAGGAAGCACGGGCGTGCTTAACAGGGAGCATGTCCATGCTCCCAGTTCGAATTCGAATCAGTCGTACTGCTTAAGCACGGCTGTGCATGTTAGTGAGCAAGATCGTGCCCCACTTAAGTGGCAGCATGACCGTGCTGGGGAACAAGCACGCCCATGCTCCCCCATGCTGAACAGATGTGAATTAATGGAATTAAAAGGGCGTTTTACCCCAATTGTCCCCAATGATGAAATAAGACATCAATCGAATAAAGGCAAGTTAGATAACTTAATTAAAGACTAATTAAGATAAATAAGAATAATAAGTTGGTTAAGCCAGTACCTAATGGGTTACCACACGTTGATATGCTTTGGTGCTTTTTGGCCAAAGTGGCCTCGATGCTTTTTGGTCGAGGTCTTGTTGAAGTTGAACCTTGGTGCTTTTTGGCCAAGGGGGCCTTGACACATATAGGTTGAGGTGATGATGTTGATGGTGATAAACTTGGGTGCTTATTGGCCCAAGCGGAGGAGGTGGTTGCCCTTTTGTTTGTTGTTGTGCTCATGCATTCACACATTGGAGTTGTTAGTGGGGGAAGCTCAATATAGGGGAGGTCGTCCTAGAGTACGGCGATCTGGCCGTCCGCGATGATTCACCCAAGGTTTGGTGAATCTGGCCCCCCGTGGTGGCACATCCGAGAGTATGGTGCGTCGGCTATCCAAGGGGTTCACCCATGGTTTGGTGAACTGCCAGCATTGGTGCTTATTGGCCAATGTGGATATGTAACTCCGAAGTTGCCTTCCTGAAATAGATTGGATCCACATGCATATTGGAGTACCGAAGTAGTGTTGCACCGCATAGCATACGTTGGTTCAATTATTATGTTAGCTTATATGTATATTGATGCTTATACTGTATGATGTTTATGCTATGCCATGATGTATGTTCATCTTGCTTCCTATCCCCATGCCGATGTGTTTATATGTTTTCTTACTCCCCGTCTTCTCTGTTTTCGTTTGTCATGTTTCTTTTATTTAGAAGACGGCGAGCGGCCAGTGGAGGAGTGACTCTGAGGAGCCACGACTCTATAGTTAGGATTTCCCAATTGTTTTAGTTTGTTTTAGTTTCAATTGTATTTCGAGGATTATTCCGGAATGGTTATACCAGCTTTGTATGTGACATCGGGGTTGGGTTCTGTTTATGTTTATGTTTTAATTCGTTTAAAACTTGTTTCTTTTTCCGCGTTGTTGAACTAGTTCATGTGGGAGCTTTCTACATATGGACCTTTTATTTTAATTAAATGAAGTATGCATTTTTTATATTTATTTTCTTTATCTCTTAATGCTTTATATAACATGTGGGGTAGAGGGTGTCACATTGCGTAACATACAGTACTATGCTTGCCTCCCCGGCGCTTTAGGTACTTTCTCCCCACCTTAGATAGTCATGTTTTGCTTGTCGATGCCTTGCACTTTGAAATTCATGCCCCCTTTAAGGATCACAGCTGTTGTCGCGTGCTCACCGGAAGCTCCCCGATGCTCCGAAATTTTCCCAAACACAGACAACATCTAGACATTGTCACAGACCCTAATCTTGTAACAATTTTACAAACAAAGCCAGAATTGAAACAAGAATCGAGAAAGAAGGAAAATGACAATGTCGACGTGTCGATGAGTAAGAGATTCAAGCATTACCTTAACCGATTGACGAATCCAAGCTATGTATATGACGTACTCGTTGCTCTGATCACATATATGCAGTGGAAATCGAGATCGGACGGACGGATTTCCCGAAACTAAGCTTTCTCTCTCTGGAAACTCGAGAGCTTCTTTGTCTTTCTAAGGTGAATTCGCATGCAGAAATGGTGAGAGGGAGTAGAAGACAAAAGTTTTTATTTTTAGGTCTCTGCTGTGCATTCTCTAGCGTGCCGGCATCCCATGCTCTAGCGTGGGGACTCTCCACGCTAGAGCGTGGAGCCCCTGATTTCCATGTGTCCATGCAATTTGACGCGTGTTCACCACGTGCCAGGGACCTTAGAATGCCTTAGCGTCCAAACCCCACGTTTGAGCGTTCTGTTGTGATGTTGGTTGTTGATTTTCGTGTGTTTTGGTGCATTCTGAGCCCGTTTAAAGTCCGATTGTCCTTAAACTTAAAACACTAGCTCATTAACACCTAAGGAACAAGATTAAGCCGTCAAACTTGCCTATTCATTTCCTCACACACTAATCGAGAAAATGGGATGTTACATAGTTCAAATCCTGGACTTTGTAAATTCTGGTATATTTCATGGACTATATGTCTTTTGTTTTTACACAATAAACAACGCTTCTTTAATAATATGCTATTGTACGTATTTAAACATATGATAATGCTTCTTATAGGAAGAATTGTTATTTATTGGTAACTAAGATAGCATATATTTAAAGTCGCGTTATCTTTATTTTGAGTCCATGTCAGCACAGTTTTCAGGCTGTGCATTTTCGTGACCACTATTAAAGCGTTTCGTATGACAAACACTATTGTAGTTAAATATAGGCTAAAATGCATTTTTCGTCCCCCAGGTTTTTAAGTTTTGCGAAATTCGTCCCCCAATTTTTTTTTCCCCAGATTTTGGTCCTCTTATTTTTCAAATCAGGCAAAAATGATCCTTCTGTTAACTTATCATCCAAAGCTAACGGAAGTGACACTATTTCCAACATGTCACTTCACTGGCAATCGCACTTGGCACACAAACATAGTTAAAATAATTAAATAATATTTTAATATTTTAAATAGGGGGGAAAAGTCATCCCCTACATGTAGCTTCTTCATCTTCCTGCTTGGGGTTTGCAGGCAAAGAGTCCAATACGTGGGGAAAAAAAACCAACCAAATATTGCCATTAGAATTTAAGAAGTTTAACCTCAAAATCCATCAACTTCCTCTTGCCATCAAACCAAATCTGAAAATACAAACCACAATCCAATAACGTTCACCAAAAATACCTAAATCTTACGTCAATCTACATAACTCAAAAATCACCATTGCCAACCAATATCCTTGCAACATAAGACCACAAACACACAGACCCCTCAGCGCAAGTCACTGGACTATTGGAATAAACTAAGAACGATCATTTTCATTTATGGATTTGGTAATATATGAAGGTCTAGAAATTGAGGCGTTGGCTGGTTGATCTCTCGATGACCCTCTTTTGAAGAATTTCCTCCAGCTGTGCCCATGTCGCTGTCCCAGCCATTACCGCTATCCAAGACGCTGCCACCTCTATTCACCTCCAACGCGTGACCCAGACATCGCGAGCCACCATAAGCTGCCTACACCATCACAACGTACTCTGATCCGCCATCACCATAGACGTCGCTAGTCACCGCAGTCGCGAACCCACAGGTGTCGAGGTCTTCCACAGGTGTCGAGGTCTTCCACCGAGCCACGACCCTTTTCATTTGCATCATGATCTTTGCCGCGTTCTACTTCGCCCTTATCGGTGGCTCTACCTGAGTTTGCCTCCACCTCTTGAACCCTCTGTAAATTGACCCTAGATATAGTTGTTGGTTCAAGTTTCTTTCTTTCTCCTTTTTTTTTCCTTTCATTTTGTCAAGTTGAAAATGAAGGTCCACCGCTTGACAAGGTGATAATCTCCAGGAAGAAAACGATGAATAAGTTTTTATTATTAAAATATATTTATATTTAAAATTAATGTTTTATTATTTATTTGTTTAGTGGGGTTGACATTCAGAAGCCAGACTGAAATCCATTTGCCAGCTGGCTGTTCCGTTTAAACTTTTGATGACAAGACGATGGAAGGACCATTTTTACTGGATTTGAGAAATGGGAGGGCCAAAATCGCAAGAAAAAAAATTAAGGGATGAAATTCGCAAAACTGGAAAATTTGGGGGATGAAAAATGCATTTTAGCCTTAAATATACGACAACTCATCGGGAGCGCTATCGTTGTCATTGACTTATGACAACGACGACATAAATAGCGCCCGAAAACACTTGGAAATGCAGAAAATACGTGTTATAAAATCCCGAATCTGTTGTAGTGAATATGTTATGTCAAGATATAGCATGAAGTCCACTTATATGATTCTTTTACTTCATTCATTACATACTTTCTTGACTACCGGAAAGAATTCACCTAAAGTGAGTTTGACTCTATACCGAGCAAGTAATGATATTATTCTTAAATCATTTAGTGGGATTGAAATATCTACACACTTTATTGAATCAATAGTAGATACACTTTTAGTTGATTATTTTAAAAACAAACTCACTTTAAACTAAGGAGTATATATATCACTTTCAATTGAGGAGTATATTATCCATTATATTTAATATCAATGTGGTCCCCACCCCACCTTGCGTTTTTGTTTTTCTCCTAGCCAGATAGGTGTTGTTAGCAGTTGCATGTGGAAGGAGAATTACAACCTCTGTCCACACTTTTATGTGAGTTAGGCAGCCAAACCCTCAAGGAGCAATAATAATGCTATAACTCACATTGATGAACGGTACTTAAAAAGAAGAAATATAACAAATTTAATGCACTTGTTTCTTTAGAGAGAAAAATAAAATAAAGCGGAAGGAATAAGTACAATTTTTTTTTTTCTTTTGTGATTACTGATTCAGGAGAACCATTGGAAATGGTTAACATGCATGCATTTGAAGCAACCTTGACGACTTTGATTTGAAAAGTTTGGTGATAAAACTTTATTATAGTAGGCCAGACTAAAACTACTTCAGAGGGCTTTCCAGGACAACTGATTTTTTTTTCCATTTTTTTTTTTACAGAAAAGCATCTTCTACTGCTTTTTTTTTTTTTGCCGTCAGTTCAATCAGCGATAGCTTATTAGTGGTGGATTTGTGCCCCTTAACCAAGTGGTTGGGGTTCGAATCCTAGCTCTTACATATGGAAGGAATTTTTGCTGGGAGGTGCTATTCATTTTCCCGCAGGATATTAGTTCCCGCTTCCGGTATACTCAGGTCAAAGACTAAAAAACCAAACTTATCTTAAAAAAATGTTCAATCAGCAAAAACGCTCCCTAGATAAAACAGTTCTATGTTTGAATTCACAGTTAACTCTGTACTGTATGCACTTTGAAACTTCTGTATGAGTAGCCGGTTTCATTGTGTTGGTGTGTATAAAACTAGATGGCCATTTTGTTGCACAGCAGTTGGATTTGTAGTTTGTACTATAATTCGAAGTGGTAACAGATTGTGGAATCAGATAGGGAGAAGTTCATAGGCAATTATTTAACAAGCCTATCTATAGCTAATTCATTTAACATACGTGGATCATGTTAGAAAAACAATTATTTTTAAAAGAGTTTAATTGATATACATTATGGATTTTTCTAATAAGTGCAACTTTACACTTGCTAAGGAATTATAAAATAGAAATGTTGTATTGGAAAGATTGGTTTTTTAATTTTCAAAGAATTGAATACACAACTTTCAATATAATAATATTTCTACTTTCGATTTATTAATCTGTGCAAAATTGCACAGGTTAGAAAAATCGATACATTATTAGTGTAAGGTTTTTTACACTGTCAACCAATCAAAAATCAAGGTATATATGACTTTTAAGGTAGTTAGGATAAGAGTCAAAAACTTTTAATGATGTGTCAATTTTTTATTGATTGACAGTTTAAAAAATCTTTACACTATCAGTGCACACCAATTAAATCTCTTTTAAAAAGACTTTTCACATATCAATTATACTTATGCTAAGAATTTCCCTTCACCATGAAGAACAAAAACTAAAAGATCCAAGAACGTGCTATAGTACTAAACATTTATACGTAACACGTGGGGTGCCATAAGCTTGTGAAATCAATTCACCATTATTCATTTATTCTATCCCTCCAATAATGCAGATGCAAGACTGGTTGAGGATAGAATCGTTCCCCACACCACAACTACCTTCCTTTTAACGAAAAGGACCATCACCTAATATTGCACGCGAGATAGAGAGAGAAAGAGAGGGATAGAATTCGAGCACAAACTTCTGTTGCTTTCTAAAATTTTGTCCACGAAGATGACAAGATACTCAGTGTCGGTATTTTGTTTTATATTGATTGTGTTTGGATTAATTGCAAGAAATTGACTATTTCAACAATCAATTAAATATATAATTGATTATACAACAATCAATCATAATATAATCAATTTTATGTTGAAATAAAATATTAAAATAATCTATTCCGTTTGGGCTATGTAAAAAAATTATTTTTATATAGTGAAATATAAAAAATGATATGAAGTTATTTATATAATTTAATAATATTTATTTGCTAATTAATTTTCAAATTTGAAATAAGAAGAAAGTTATTGTTTCAAAATAAATTTAAAACTTTTAGTTTATTTAAAACATATTTCTCCACACAAAAACAAATGTTTTCCTCTTTAATCAGTTTATCTAAATATAGTTTTTACCATCAACAATAGTTGTTTTGGTAAGATTTTGTTCTCTTTGGGTTTATTTTATGTCTTGATTGATTGGACTCTACACGGAAACCATCTTTTGTATCTGGTCACTCTGGTGGATGCTTGGAAGATATGAAAGCGGCATGGAAATATTTTTTAGAAATATTATTTCGAGTTTAATATAAAATATTTGACAATCTTGATTAAATTATAAGAAATAATTTTTATGTAAAAAAATTATTTCTTAGAGAAATTAAAAATTTTAGGTTAAATTTATAAAAAAATGTTCGATTATTTTGAAATCATCGGGTACATAACTAATTAACTATCAAACAATATTATTAATATAGAAAAATAATTCATTAAATATTTTATAATTTATTATATAAAATTGTTTTTTATACCACCCAAACAAATAAAAATATCATAAATTTTTTCCAACTAATATATTCAAATATTAATTAAATTTTATTATAAATGATTGTATAATCAATTATTAAAATAATCGAGAAAAAGATTTTTTTTTTGAGTTTTAAATTAAAAAATATTTATAAAATTAAATAAAAAGTATCATGTGATCATTTTATTTTATTTGAAAAATTTGAAATATAAAAAATATTTTCTCAAAATTCTTAATCCAATTACATATTTTTTTAAGTCCGAGATAGAACTCAGGGTATCCCCACAGCTGATAGTCATATGACTAATCTCTCGATGATGTAGAGTATCGGTTAAGTGCAACTCCTCTTACCTATATATATAGTTTTATTCTTATAACCAAGATTCGAACCTTGAACATATATTTAAAGGGATCGAGTTACTAGCCATTAGAACCACGGCTCATGAGACGTCCAATTACATATCGTTGTAAACACCTTTTCTTTTCCTTTTTTCCTTTTCTAGACATTTGATGGAGGTTGAAAGCTACCCGCCATAAAAGGAAATTACTGAGCCTTTCAAATGGTTGAGTTGTATGATTGAGAGCCACTATATATATAAGTTAATAATTTTCATACCAAAATGAACCATCATTGTGAATCAAGCTACTTACCAAATTTAACATCTTTAGAAAATTCTTCTCTAAGAAAAGTCCAAGCCAATAAGAGAGAGGGACAAGATTCAGTTTGAAGTTTTCCTTAGGTCCCTTGAAGTCTTGAACTACTGTACATACATATCAAAACTTAGGCTATATACAAGTATGTATGTATACACACTTATTAGATATACTAGAATATTCTGTTATTTGTGTACAGTTAGTTTTGATATCTAAAAATATTCATTTATAGATTTCCATAATATATATTATTTAATTTTACATATTAGTTAAAATATAATAATACCTAACTTATAAGGGGATATAAGGTTGGTATGATAATTGAGGCGAAGGAGTTAAGAGATGGAATTATAAAAATGGAGAAGATTCAAACCCCATCCATTAATATAATACTAACATTTATCTATTAAAAAAAATATATAATGCCTAACTTATTTTATTTACAGTTATTTCCACAAAAGCCAAAAACAAAAACATAAAAATCACTATTCTTTGCACTATCCATTTTACTGTTACCCTCTAGTTGACAACCGAGAAATGGAGACCTTGACTCTGCGTGGACTTCACACATTCTCTCATCCTATTTATCCTTGTGGTGTTTTATTCTATTTATATCAATGTTTTATGGTCTTGTATGTTCTGAGTTCTCTCTCCATAACTTCCTTTAATAGGATCTCTTTCTTTTCCCTTTTTTTTTTTTTCCTGAACTTATGGACACAAGCAGGTCTGAGGGAAAGAGGATTTTGAGGTACAAAGAGGAGGATGATGAAGATGAAGAGGAAGAGGAAGAAGAAGAAGAAGAAGAGGAAGAGATGAACGAGATGGGTTATGAAGATGAAAATGGCAGGAAGAAGAGGGTAGTCAACAACAAGAGAGGGTCTTCTAAAGGTGGAAGCTCAATGGCACCTCTTTGTCAGGCGGATAACTGTGACTCTGATCTAAGTGAGGCTAAGCAGTATCACCGAAGACATAAGGTCTGTGAGTACCACTCCAAGGCTCCTGCCGTACTAATTGGAGGCCAGCAGCAAAGGTTTTGCCAGCAATGTAGCAGGTTGAGAAACCCTAATCCTTTTGAATAATTAAATAGAGTTGAGGAATTATATTATAGGGTACCCATGATTTTTTTCAGTATTGGCAGCTGGATGGAGATCACGTATCCCAAAATGGTGTCTCATTTTCTGCCTCATCTACTTAGATTGTGTCATGTTATTTAAAAATAATATACTTATAATAAATAATGTAATTAATTTTTCAATTGACACAATTTTAATGAATGAGATAGCATAGGGAATGAGACACTATTTTGGGAAAAGGTGATCTCCATTCATGGTAGGTAGCTAGGGTGATTTAATAATTGTCACAAATTGTTTTGTTATTTTCAAACATAAATTATCAAATCAATAATTAATGAATGCATGAAAATTCATCCTAAGTATAGTAAATATGTTTTTTAAAAGTGATTTTGAATAAACTTTATTTTATAAAATTAATTTGGTTAAAATTGAATTTAAAGAAGTGATTTATGTTTGAATATTTTTACTGTGAAAGCAAGTTTGATATAAACTTAGTATAAATTTTTTAACCTAATACAAAATCTATTTTTTATCACTTCTAGTTAAATTGAGATTTGGGGGCAAAATCAAATTGGCATGACTGCAATCAAACATCTATGTTTTTACTAAAATTACGTTTGATAGGAGGTAAAATCATTTCAGATGTTTCCCACCATAAAACAAAACACACCATAAGTATCCAGATTAAGTAAAATATAAATTTCCAATAGAGTTTTATAAACTTTGATAAGATATTGTTTACATGTTTTTTTTGTTGAAGGTTAATTTTTGCGGTGAAATGGTTGAGGGAAGAGGTTTGATAAGAATTGTGTTATGCTTTTCTCTTTTCAAGCTGCCCTAGCTAGAGGAGTCAAGGAGAATAGTACTGTTAGGGTGTGCTTATCTTGTGTCTTGACTCTTGCGCCAAAGGCTAACCCTCTGCTTATTTTAATTACTTATGGGATTTTCACTTTTACCAAGTACATTTAGCTGTAATATAACTTTTCTACTGATTGTGACTTATAATGCTTTCTTTTCCTGAAAGATTTAGCAAACTGCCAAAATGGAAAATCTTGGGTATACAGGATTTTTACCCTGATTATGTATTGCACATTTTATACCATTAAATGGGATGTGCTCAATCCTATACCATAGCATTCTTTTCTAATCACTATTGTACACTATAGATTACCAGCTATTTGTTCTAAGATAGGGACTGATCAGACATCAAGATTTTAGCTCATAGATTTAATCTGAATGGCGTTTACCAATAAACCAAATATGGATCCAACTTCCACTTATTGATCATTGGGAGTCGTAGTCCTCATTTGATCCACTAGGTTGACAAGACACAATGACGTTATTGGTTATTACTTATTTTAATTAAGTAGACCATACTCTCATAGATTTTTTTGGTTGTTAGGAACAAAATATTGTTTGATGGGGGAGTTTTTGATTGTACTGGCCTTATGGATTTGGTAAAGATCAGATCTTGGTACTGGTTCTTGTTATTAGAGGAAGGATTTTCTTGTCATTTCTCTACCTGATGTATGAGTCCTGCATCTTGTATATATATATATATATATATATATATATATTTTAACAACCTGCATCTTTTATTTAAAAAGGCTCCAAATGATCTAATTGTAGATAGGGATTTCTCCTTTATTTATTTATTTATTTTTTATATATATTAATGAATCTGTTATAGTTATATAAACTCTTTCTCAGGTGAAGGGAAGATTTGAACCTGTCCCTTATATAAACTAAATCAACCAAGAAACATGTATTGCTCTCCGTTGGAACAAAATTAATTCAATATCTTGACAGTTTTCGATCCATGCATGACAAACTAACATCTATTCAAAATTTTGTTTTTCAGGTTCCATGAACTATCAGAATTTGATGGCTCAAAAAGGAGTTGTAGGAAGCGTTTGAGTGGGCATAATGAGAGGCGTCGCAAAAATGCAGCTTACTGTCATGGAGAATATTGATGATCATTGAGCCTGAGGCAAGCATATGATTGAAATAAAATCTTCCGTTGAGCCTTCATATTCAAATATAATGTTGTTGATCTCTAAGGATGTTCTCTATCTTCTGTCAATCAAAGATTGTTGTTGTTGTTGTTGTTGTTGTTTACATCTGAGAGGATATTTTCACCTAGAATCATTAAAATGAATTCTGAAAGACTGAAAGTATTTTAAGTTTTGATAGTATTAAAATCTTGTTATTGTTGTTTGTTGCTTACTTCTTCAATTTTTTAGCATTATATCTTCTCCAATCATTTACTTATATAATCATGGCAGCCTTTTTGAATTTTTGATCGTAGTCGTTGGATTGATCTATATTCATTGGATGATAGATTTATCTCTTCCATGTGAAATTCACGGTAGGAATGTCAATGGATATCAGTTCTCATACCCGTACTAATATCCTCATGAATAACAACTTTAATATGCATACCTTTATCTGTTGGGTACCTAAATACTCGTACCATCACTTTAGTTAATTACGAAAAATCAATAAATAAAGAAAGAATGTTGATTAAAAATACTCATGTGATCACTAGGTGCATTTTAAAGAGTAATAGAGGTAATAGGAAAAGAGCTGCTTTGAGATTCTTTCCACACGGATTTTTACATAAAATAAAAAGCTTTAATGAACTTTTTGGTCCCTGTAAAATAGGGATGTTTTGGTTTAATTCCCTATTTTTTTATTTTATTTTTTTTTGCATTTCGTCCTCGTAACTTTTCAAATTTTGCCGTTGGTCCTTGCCATTAGAGATGGCCGCTAACTGCCAACATGGCTAACAGCATTGACCGGTCAACGGGACACGTGGCAAAAATATTATTTTTTTATTGCCACATATTTTTTGTAAATTTTTAAAAATCTCAAGTTAAGTTAAGGGTTAAATATGTTTTTGGTCTCTGCAAAATGAGAGAATTTTGATTTTGATCTCTATAAAATGTTTTCTTTGTTTTTTGTCCTTGTAAAATCTGAAATAACTATTTTTGGTCCCTATTGTCATGTGACATATATTAAGTACTTATGTGTCTAACAGAAGGTCATATGATCATCCCAAGTGACACACGATAACCCTCTGTGATGTCAAGTTAGCATATGAAATGGTTTGTAGTTTGTTCATTATACAATTAGTTATACAACGATCTTCTTAACGAGTGTCTTAAAATTTTTTAGAAAATTAAAACAAAATAATTAATCATTACAAAATAAGCATACATAATTTTTTCTAATCTTTATGATGTTCATTAGTAGGGGTATAAAATCCAAACCAATAATTCGATGAATCCGAAAATTCAAATAGAACAAATTAAATTGGTTTAAATTTTTCGATGTTCGGGCCTGAACCGAACCGAACTGAATCCGTTGGTGATGGGTTCGATTATCAGGTTTAAAGATTCTAGAATCGAACCGATCCGATCCGATTACTATATTTTAATATTTATATATAAACATTAATATTTAATATTTTGATTTTTCTAATCTGTCCAACATTGCACATCTTAATGATTCAAAAAATAAAAATTTTGTATTGGAAATAGTAGCTTTTAAACTTTCAAAGAATTGAATACACAACTTTCAACACAATGTTCCTATTTTTAATTTCTTAACACGTGCAGTGTTACATAGGCTATAAAAATCATTAATTAATTATATATATATATATATATATATGTGTGTATATATATGTATATATATTAATATTTATTGTTATTTATTTTTATTTTTATTTAAGTATATTTTTTACATTTTAAAATTTGATAATTTTCGGGTCCGAACCGAACCAACTGAATCAATCCGTTTGTAGGAAAATTTATTTAAAATCGAACCAAATAAAACCGACCATTTTTTATTGGTTCAATTTTTTCCACATAAAACCGAACTAAACCAACCAGATACACCTTTACTTATTAGTGTTTGCCTTTGTATAAATAGTCATGAACGATTGCTTCGTGATTCCATGAATAGTCTCCAACATCGAAACAAACTTTTTAACGATTTTAAGAAAGATAAATATAATTCATTTTAGGATTAAAGGAAAATTTTAAGGGAATCATATGCTAACTTGACACCACAGAGGGTTATCGTGTGTCACTTGGGATGATCATATGACCTTCTGTTGGACACATAAGTATTTAATAGATGTCACAAGACAATAGGGGCGAAAAATAGTTATATCATATTTTACAAGGACCAAAAACAAAGAAAAAATTTTATAGGGACCAAAATCAAAATTCTCTCATTTTGTAGAGACCAAAAACATATTTAACCCTTAATTTAACTTCAGATTTTTAAAAATTGAAAATTTAATATATGTTTTTAAAAAAAGTGGCAATAAAAAATAATAATATTTTTGCCACGTGTCCCGTTGACCAGTCAACATCGTTAGCCACGTAGGCAGTTAACGGCCATCTCTAACGGCAGGGACCAACGGCAAAATTTGAAAAGTTACGAGGACGAAATGCAAAAAAGAAAAAGAAAAAAGATAGGGACTAAAACCAAAACACCCCTATTTTACAGGGACCAAAAAGTTTATTAAGCCAAATCAAAATTAAAAAACATAACTCCTTTAATAAATCCAAAAGACAAACTATAAAAGAAATGTGTAATTGTGGAGAACATATATATAACAAGTCTGAAATATCATGATAGGAAAGGAAAAAAGCTCCTATAAACTAACATATAAAGTGAGAAAGTAAGGGTGTCTCCACCTTTCATTAGTTAAAGTGGGTTGAGATCTCAATGTACTTTAACTATCAAGGGTGAAATTATCATTACTTTCCCACTTTACAATTTTGCTCACGTTAGAGAAGCTTAATCTATAGGAAAGTACTTCAATTAACCTAGGTTATATTTTTTTTTTGGTTTAAATAAGTTTTTAGTCCCTACAAAATTCATTAATTTTGGTTTTAGTCTTGGTAAAAAAATTCTTAGAATTTTGTCCTTGTAATTTTAATTTTTTTTGTAAAAAGTCCCTTCTGTTACCCCTAGGTACTAAAAATCATACCAGGTGAAAATATTTGTCAATTTTGACCATGTGGCCTTAATGAATGATTTTTTTCCTATTTTCTAGCCAAGCTTTGGAGCAAGTCGGATATGAACAATAAATTATCTTGATACCCCTGGGTACTGGATATCATACAAAATGAAGGAATTTGACAATTTTAACCATGTGGTCCATAATGTATGATTTTGTTTCAATTTTCTGGCCAAATTTCTTAGGAAGTCGGACAGTAAAATAAAATTATCTTGGTACCCATGAGTACTAGATAATGTAAAAAGATAACGATAGGGACGATTTACAAAATTTTTAAGAATACAGAGACGAAATCCTAAGAAAAAATTTCACAATTACCAAAACCAAAATTTGAGAACTTTGCAAGAACCAAAAACTTATTTAAACCTTTTTTTTAAAAATTATAAACACACATACACACTAATATATATATATAAGGGGTGGGTACTAAAGTATCTGT
Source organism: Echinosophora koreensis (assembly GCA_035048595.1). Classification (NCBI taxonomy): domain Eukaryota; kingdom Viridiplantae; phylum Streptophyta; class Magnoliopsida; order Fabales; family Fabaceae; genus Echinosophora; species Echinosophora koreensis. The sequence goes on along the minus strand of JAPCYP010000025.1, from coordinate 544,960 downwards.
AGCCGCATTCATACCCATTAAATTGTGCGGGTAATTACCCACCTTTATACCCAACTTATTAAGCGGATAATTACCTTAACCATTATCACTACAAGAAAATAGCTGTTTAACGACCGACATATTCGGTCGCTAATGTAAGATATTCGGTCGCTATTTCCATCAGCGACCGAAATAGCGACCGAAGATAGGTGGCAACTAAAACCATGGTCGCTAAGCAATTAGCGACCGAATATTATCGTTGGTCGCTAATTAGTGACTGAATACAGAGGTCGCAAAAGCCAATTAGTTGGTCGCTAATTATTGGTACCAGATGCTTTTTTTTGGTACCACCAGCGACTAATTTATTTTATTTTTTATTTTATTTTTATTTTCCATTCTTTTCTGGTACCAAATTAGCGACCAGTATTTCGGTCGCTAAATGTGTTTAAATTTTTTTTTTGTAATTGGATTTTTTATAAAAACAAATTGGAAACCTGTTTCACACTCAAGATTGCATTGATAGTTCAAGTAATATATATTAAATAAAATAAAATACGATCAAAAATTTAATTACAACTGTCAAATAAATAAAAATACGGTCAAAATTTTATTTACAAACTGTCAGATAAACAAAAATACAAGTCAACTGGGTGGGGGTGGTGGGGGGACCAATGATCATCTGCCTCATGATCATCCGCATCATGTTGTTGGCCAGAGGCATCAGGAACAGACGGGTCATCAGGAGCAGCAGGGGCATCAACAAGGGTACCCGAAGCAGCAGCGTCCTCATGGACCGAACCAGATCCACCGGGTCTGAATCCCAAGTGCTAGTACAACAGCTCCCTCTCCCTCTCCAGAGTTGCGGACAGAACAACGAGCCCGGTGTTGAGGTCGGAGACGAGCCCTCTGACGTCCGGTGTATGGCCATGTACTGACTGAGAAGATAGTGTGGCAGAGGCCACATACTCATCTCCCAGGGCTCCCAAACCATATATATGGCCCTTCTTGTTCCTGCCACCAGCCACCTCCAGGAAAATGGCATTGTCAGAGGCAACAGAAGGCTCTTGCCCCTGACTACTGTGCTCATCTCGGCGGTGGTGGAACTTGTCCTGCATTATAAGGTAAAATAAGTCAGGATCTGGGGGGAAGAGAACTAAATATAATTAAATAATGTAATGATAGAATTTAACTTACAACAATCTCGTCTGCGTTCCCGACCCACTCCCCAGTCTTGCTCTTCTTGGTAATATTCAGTACCTCAAATGCAGTGGGGGGCCCTCTGCATCTCGATTGTCTGCATATATATTCAATGATAACAATTAAGCTATTTAATAAGTTTACTAAATTGAAATTGAAATATATAGTTTACTTAATTACCAGCCTATCATGATGCTTCGTGATGGGCACAGACCCACCCGTGTATAGAGGTGCACCAGTATCTGCGGCTCGGTTCTGCTTCCCGATCGTACTCTTCCTCAAGAACTCCTCATCAGTGGCCCAATATTGACGCAGGCTGTCCAGAACCTTGGGAGTCAAAAAATCCCCCAGAAATGAACCATTGCAGATCTTTCCCGTAAAATTCTTTACAACCAGGGATCCGCGATACTCAAATGCTGCCCGAATAGCAGCCTCATCCTCTGGTAGCCACATGTAAGTGGCATGCATGACATACAAGACATCAGACCACAATGTAATGGTAAAAACAATAAAAATTAAATTAAGTACCAACTAATGAACCATTAAAAAGTAATACTTACACCAAACTGGTGCTTGAACTAGTGATCTCGGACCATCGTGGGGATCTTCGTCCATGTGGGCCAAGACTCGGTGTAATTCCCCTTAACAACCTCTACCGGATAGAAACTGTTTGTAAACAATATATTAATTACAATATAAATATTCAAATATCAATTAATAAAAAGCAACAAATCAAAATAAATATTTAACTCAATCCAGTCTTGCATATGGCGCGAATCCATATGCACCGCGTCCGTGGGTGTAGTCACCCCCGAACCCGAGGCCTGCCCCCCCGCAGACTGTTGTACCGAGGATGCTATAACAGGCGGGGTGGGAGGCACAGCAGTGGGTGATGGAGCTGCGGAGGATGAGCCCACACCATGTCTGGACGGTGTGGCTCCTGAACCGCTAGAGGGGCCAGCGGGGTGATGAGAAGGGGTGGGGTGGGTGCTGATCTCCCACGTCCATGTCCACGTCCACGGCCACGGGACCCACGCCAACGGGGAATACGACCCCCTCGTCCAACATCCTCAGCCATCTGTTTAGAATTAAAACACAAATAATACATGAAGTATACAACTATGCATCATAACCAAGGTAGACTAAGTAACATAACAATATATATCATAACAAATATAAGAAATATGGATGCAAACAAAAATTACAGATTACCTAGCTGGAGTCTCTATCAATGAATTCACCCTCACTCTCCTCGTCATCAGTTGAGACATATGTTTCCTTGCTCTTTGCGGCCAAGTCATACTGAGTCTCCAACTCTGTGTCAATTACCTGTCGCCAGGTCCGGCATCAGCAAGAATGCCCTGGTACTCATCCAGGTCAATTTGCAACATTATTTGGATCCCGTCAACCTTATGAACATCTTGGTATGGAGCTTCTGTCTCAGGTTGACTTATCACATTATCAGTGATCGCACTGCAAGCCTTTACCCGAATAACACCCAGCCAGTCTTGATGTCCCTCTGTATACATGGTATAATATACTTGCTCCGCTTGTTGTGCAAATATAAACGGGTCATACAACTGATATCTTCGTGACTTCCTAACTTCTACAGTCCTATGCCTATTGTCAACTTTTGTGCCCCTAGGGGGAGTGTTATCGAACCATCTACACTTGAATAAGACTAAGTTTTTATTGGGATGACGTGAATACACTAATTCATAAATATCAGTTAATATTCCAAAAAAATATCCTCTAATTGACCATTGGTCCCTCTAACACAAATGCCAGAGTTTGAAGTTTTCATGCCCTGACCCCATCGACTTATGTGAAACTAATATCCATTTATTATGTAAGTCTCAAATGTTCGAATCCTTCTGTTTGGTCCCCATGCTAAAGCATACAATATTGCATTTTGAATTTGGTTTTCCTTAGCTAGAACCTAGGATTAATGATTATGAAGAGTATTAGTTGTGAAAACAATCGCAAGGTAGAACTTAAAAGGCATATAAGGTAGGTGGTTTACAAAATTTTAGAACCAATTAGGAAAATGTTTGGCAACCTCTTGATGATTTTGAGACTTTGAGATGTCGGGATCAAGCTCTTTCAGCTCATTGACATATGTTCTATCATTAGACAATAGAAAATGTATTAAATAGGAAATAATAACACATTTAAGACGATACTAATGAATTAATAGCAACTTACTCTAGTAATGGCTCCATCTCATCGCAATTTTGAAGCACATACAACTCAATTGCTGTCATTTCACGGGCACTCAATCATGACTTATTTTCTGCATCACATGCCCTGCCCGGATGATTAAAAATCACTACAACATTTTTGGCCTTTGGCAACACTTATTTATCCAACAGTTGTAAAATGTTGCCTAAAAGTATATTAGACAACATTTTAAAAATGTTGTCATAAAATACATGTTTTACGCAACACTTTTTTTTCGCAACATGGAAGAAGTGTTCCTTTAATTTTAATAGGGAACAGTTTTAAAATGTTACTGTGATAATTATTTTGCAACTCTTAATAATTGTTCCCTTAACTTTAAATGGGAACAGTTTATAATTGTTACATTTTTAATCATAAAAGACAACATTTAACAATTATTGTCTTAGATATATCTACACTATAATTCTATTTCCCTCCAAACCAAAATCTGAGCGCTAAATGGATTTCATAGGAATTAAATTAATAAAATCAAAACAAAACCATACTATTACAAAAGAAAAGAAACCCTCTCAAAAAGAAGCTCTTCGTCTTCGTTCTCGCATTCGAGCGGCGGCGTAGCAGTGGCATCACTGTACTATTATAAAAGAAGAGAAACCCTCTCGAAAAGAAGCTCTTCGTCTTCGTTCTCGCATTTGAGCGGCGGTGTAGCAGCGGCGTCACTCATACATTGCGGTGGCGGCGAGCTTCTCAACCTAGGTATGAAAAACTCGAACCCTTACCAACGGCTGCTGCTGTGAATTTGGGGAAAAACTCGAACCTTTGCTAGCGGTGGTGGCGTGCTTCTCACTCTCGTTACGGCAGAGACAATCTTCATCTCTATTTGTTTTTCTAACTCTATCTCTTCTTCTCAACACAGAGTGCTGCCCTAACTCTTCATCTCTGCCCCACAGTAAGAGTGCTTCGCCTTATCTCCACCACACAGTCGAAACCCCTGTTGAAGGTACCTCTCTCTCTCTCTCTCTCTCTCTCTCCCCCACACACACACACCCCAGGAAGCAATCTCAGCCTCGCTCTCTGTCAACATTTTTGTGTTTGTGTTTTGTGTTCTATTTTAATGGTTTGATGTTTTGGGGATTGAACTGATTTTATACATGATTCCCTGTTCTACGTTTTGGTTGCTTTCTGTTGGTCATGATTGTATTGGATTCACTGAAGTTTTGCTACTGTTTTGTTTACCTTGCTGGTTGGTGCATCTGGTATACTTGCTGTATGGGGGGATGATTTCTTTTGCTGCACTATTTGGGATTGGTTTGTTTGGTTTGCTGTCTTTTTTTTTCTTCCTGATTTTGCCTGTACATTGTTTTATTTTATAGTGGCAGGGGATAGCGTTCTTTTTGGGGAAGGTTTATACAGTTTTATACTTAATCTATGCTTGGGGTTGTTAGTTTTTTAGTCTTGGCTGCTGAGCTTACAAAATGTATGGGTGAAAATTGCTCAAACATATGTGTTTGTAACTTATTTGAGTACATCATTACAATTTTTTCACCTGCTCTTTGCTTCTTTTCCACCTCTTAGATATAGCTAGGTTCATGATCGTAGAAGTTATAGTCTAACTAACTACTAAGTCTAGCTCTATATACTATACTCTGATATGATTATGACTATAGCAATCCAACTTTCTCTAAGCTTTAGTTTTTTTTAATGCCAATTCTCATAGCTTTTTAATTTCTTAAATTTATTCCCTCTTGATAATGATTTATTGTTGTTCAGTAAACCAAACATGATAAACAAGGATTGGATTGACTTGCCTTGATATGGTGATGATTATATAAACGGTGTTAGATACTTTTTGGATATTGCATTCACTAAAGGAAAGGTTGAAGGAGAACAGATTTTGTGCCCTTGTGCTGTATGTTGCAATGATAGTTGGGAAAAAAGACATGTAGTGTTTGATCATTTAATAAGCAAAGGATTTGTATATGGCTACAAAGATTGGATTTACCATGGTGAAGAGATAAATGGAATGGATGTCGATGGTGATACTGATGATGATGTCTCATTTGATGATATTAATGGCTTATTGTTTGAGACATTTAGAGATGTGGCTGAAGCGGGAGGATTACACGAAGGCCTAAATGAAGATGCAAAAAAATTTTATAAACTAGTTGAGGATGCAAATAAAGAGTTGTATCCTGGTTGTAAAAAATTCTCCACTTTGTCATTCATTGTTCGGATGTATTTGTTGAAATGTCTCCATGGATGGAGCAATGCATCATTCACTGCTCTCCTAGAGTTATTGAAAGAGGCTATGCCAGATTTGAACATCCCTGTCTCTTTCAATAAAACAAAATCTATGATAAAGGACTTAGGCTTAGACTATAAAAAGATTAATGCATGTCCCAACAATTGTATGTTGTTGTTCTGGAAAGAGCATGCAAAAGACGACTTTTGTCATCTTTGTGGAGCATCAAGGTGGATTGAATATCCTGAAGTTGATTGTGACCTTGAAGAAACTAAAAACACTCACAAAGTTCCTGCCAAAGTGCTAAGACATTTTCCTTTAATTCCAAGATTGAAAAGACTCTTCATGTGTTCAAAGACGGCTGATTCGTTGAGGTGGCATGTAGATAAGCGTTCGAGGGATGGTAAGTTAAGGCATCCTGCTGATGGTCAAGCATGGAAAGACTTTGATGCAAACTATCCAGATTTCGCATTTCATACTCGTAATATCAGGCTTGGGTTGGCTAGTGATGGGTTTAATCCATTTAGGACTATGAGCCTCTCACATAGCACATGGCCTGTGGTATTGACAATATATAATTATCTGCCAAATTTATGCTTGAAGGCAGAAAGTTGTATGATGTCATTGCTTATTCCAAGACCACGGTCACCTGGAAATGCAGTTGATGTGTATCTACAACCACTTATTGAGGAGCTAAAGCAATTGTGGGATGTTGGGGTCGAAACATATGATATTTCTAGAAATCAATCATTTCTAATGCGTGCAGCTCTTTTGTGGACTGTTAGTGACTACCCTGCATATGCTATTTTATCTGGTTGGAGCACTAAAGGGAAGTTTGCTTGCCCATCTTGTAATTATGCAACTTCTTCTACTTAACTAAAACATAGTCGGAAGATGTGTTATATGGGTCATCGAGTCTTCTTGGATTCAAATCACGTGTGGAGATCAGATACAACTTCTTGTAATGGATAGCCAGAGTATAGGGTTGCACCATCCTTGTTAGATGCAACAACAATTTTAGAAGACTTACAAGATGTCCCTGATGTATTAGGGAAGAATGATAAGAAAAAAACGGTTGGTCCATGGAAGAAAAAATCAATCTTTTGGCAATTACCGTATTGGAAGGATAATACTTTGCACCATAATTTTGATGTAATGCACATAGAGAAGAATATATGTGATCATATAATCGGGACTCTCTTAGAGATTGAAGGGAAGAAAAAGGATCATGCAAATGCTCGTTTGGACTTACAAGATATGGGGATTAGAAAGAAACTTCATTTGAAGGCCACAAGTGATGGTAAGAAAACCCAGATCCCGAAAGCATGTTTCTCCCTAACCAAACAAGAGAAATCTATTTGTTGTGGTGTTTTAAAGACACTAAAACTTCCTGATGGCATGGCTTCTAACATTTCCCGATATGTTCAAGTAAATGAAGGAAAAATTTCCGGGTACAAGAGTCATGATGCTTATATTAGTATGCATTATCTGCTACAAGTTGCAATTAGAGGGATAACCCCAAATCAAGTTGTTGTTCCTTTGATTCGGCTTTGTTCTTTCTTTCGTTGTTTATGCCAAAAAGTTATTGATGTGAAAAGTCTCGATCATTTGGAAGTAAAGATCGCAGAAACAATTTGCCAATTGGAGCGAATCTTCCCTCCAAGTTTCTTTGACATAATGGTTCACTTGCCTATTCACCTTGCAAATGAGGTTAGATTGGGCAGACCAGTTCAATTTCGATGGATGTACTATATGGAATATATTTGGGTGATTTGAAATCTTTTGTTCGTAATAAGAGTCGCCCAGAGGGTTCTATAGCTGAAGCATATTTGGTTAAAGAGTCTCTAACATTTTGTTCAAGATATTTGTCTAGTGGTGTAGATACAGGGATGAATAGGATGACACGAAATAGCGATGACATTCCTAACATTGGTCACCCTATCGGGGGTAGGAAACTATTTTCTCTTGATAATAAATCAAAAAACCAAGCCCACGGGTACATCTTATTCAATTGTGATGAAGTGGAAGATTATATTAGGTACTCTCATCGACTTACTACAACATTTATCCTTATAATGATTTTTTTCTCTTTTTCATTGAAAGGTTGTGTTATTTATTTTGTAGAGAGCATGAGGTTGATGTTCGTAATCGCCAAAAAGGAAGAAAGTGAAACAAAGCTAAAAATCAAAGAGACGATTTCATTCAATGGTTTGAAATACGTGTCATGAATGAGGGAGTATCTAATTGGTTGAAGGCATTGTCTAAGGGACCAAATAATGTTGCTATAAGGTATTCTGGTTATGTTACTAATGGATACAGGTTTCATACAAGACAACACAAAGCAAGGCTTAAAACTCAAAATAGTGGGGTGACATTAGAGGTAGTAACTCCAAGCTTTAAAAGCGCAAGGGATGAAAATCCAGAAAAAATTTGTGTGACATACTATAGGGCAATAACTGATATCATAGAGCTAGATTATTATGGTCATTTTAAATATATATTATTCAAATGTGATTGGTTTGTGGCTGAAGAAGACAAATATGGGATGACATGTGTTTATTCAAATAAAAGGTGCTACAAGAATGATCCATTTGTGTTAGTATCTCAAGCGCAGCAATGCTTCTTTATAGAAGATCCTTTTAACAAAAATAGGCATTATGTTCTGAAGGCACTTCCAAGGGACAAATTTGACATGGGAGAAAGTTTCAGTTCGGATGGTCAAGAATTTTATTCTGTTGAAACATCTGAGATTTCAGCAAATCTTGCTTTGTCAAAGGATGATTGTGATATTGATTTGGTTAGGAATGATGTACTGGATGATATCGTTGAAAAGCCTCTTTCTGAACTTAATGTTCGGCAAAAGGAAAATGAAAGTGATGACGAAGCTAGTTTTGAGAGTGATAGTGAAAGCAGTGATGATTGTAATTTTGATGATAGTACCTGAGACTGTTGATTAATTTTTCATGTTTAGTCTACATTATAGTATTTAATGACATGATTGGTACATCATTCTGTTTTGAAGTTTAAACCTGTAATAATTATAGTTTATAAAATATGTGATCAGTATTTGGTTAACTTTGTTGTGCTTTGCATTTTCCATTTTCCACATGCCATCTTTACCTGTGCTTCTAATTTTCTTGTTTCTTGTTAGACTGCATAATAGACCCAACAATTTTGGTCCTTCTAGAAACTATGGCCATAGGAGGATTACCCTCCAAATGCTGCGGTTTGGTGTAGCACAAGAGTTAGCTCCATGTTTTCCATATCACCATTATTCTGCTAGTTCGATATCTTGTTTTGGGAGTTGCATTAAATTGGTTTTGCACACTTGACTGTGATGCTCCATGGTTCCATCTACTGTCCTATGCTATTTACTCTTATATTACTCATTCTCTATTTGTTTTTTATTTTGTAGTTCATAGTCAAAATGAAGAGAGTAACAGGTGTAGATAGTGGTGGATCTACCCTTAGAAAGATTAGTCAAAGTCCTACTAAAAGAAGCTTTGATTTCCAAGCAAGATTAAGCATTGAGTTGGCAAGGAAATTTAAGCAAGTTAAGCAAGAAAAATTTGATAAATTGCATGAGAGACTACAGGGAAATAATAGAGAAAAGGTTCAAGAGGTACATATCGACTTGGACAAAAAAGTTGCTGCCAAGAAAATAGAGAGGCTTAAAGTAAATCAAAATCAACCACCTTCTCGAAGAATTATAGATAAAAAACATGAGACAACCAGAAGCTATGGAAGGTTTTGATGAATCTACAGTGAAAATAGGAATATCAAAGAAAAGAACTCATGGGAATAATATAGATGAAGTTCAAGAGGTAGATGGTAAATTGGGCAAAAACAAAGTTGCAAAGAAAGTCCTTATTCCTTCAGCAGAGTCTCAAAAGCAAGATCAATAGAAGCTTTCTTTTGACACAATCATTTCCAAAACTCAAAGCTCTAATAAGCAAAAAAAGCTGCCGACATGTCCATCAATGATGATTGATGACTTTATTCAACTTCAAAAGTCAAAAGAAATGGATGCAACCAAGTCATTGAATGGAGAAAAAACTCTTAGCAAATGTCATCCTAACTCCAGTGAGCCCATAGTTAAAGTGAAACGAAATCAACCACCATCAAGAACAAATAGAGAGGAAGACTTCATACAACATGAAGTTATGGAAGATTTTGCACAACCTGGAGATATCAATCAAGAACAAGAGGTGACAAACACAAATAAAGCAGCAGAAGAAGGTAATTAACTTTCATGTTTCATGATAATGGTTACATGAGTTATATATATATATATATAATGATTACAAATACTAGACCTTATTTTTATTATGTTGATGACTCTGCCCTGAACATAGGAACATCAAAAAAAAAGAACTCGTGGGAAAACATTGTGCAAAGGGATTTGTTGAGATATGTCTCTAAATCAACAATATGGTTAGTTAGTTAGTCATAACTAACTTACATCAAGACTCACATGGATTGATGACTCATCAAAGCTATTAGTGATTGGTTGTATTAGTCTATAAATACATATCATGTAATAGGTTATGGGTGCATGGGTGACACAATGTAATGTGTGAAAAGAAGAGAGGGATTTGAGTGTGAGGCAATTCTATCTTGAGAGAATCATGTAGTGATTTGTGAGAGATAGTGAAAGTGTATAGAGTAGAAATGTCAATCTTGGGATAGTTCTTGGGAGGTACCATGTGGAAGACATGGGAGGCAAGACTAGAAAGATTGTGGGAGATTTCTATTGTAAAGCACTTGTATCTCTATGATCAAGATAGTGAAGGGGAGAAGAAGACTTGTTGTGCTCTCTCCCGTGGATGTAGGTCATCAATGGCCGACCCACTAAAATCCCGGTGTCATCTTCTTTTACCGTTTTTATCTTCTTTATTCATTTGTTCTACGTTATATTGATTTGCATATTTATCGGTAATGTTCTTGTGCTTTATTTTCTATGTCTGATGTGCTTTGTGGCATGACAATAATCCCTAACAAGTGGTATCAGAGCCACTTTCGATAATGGGACCGACAAGACCCAACAAGTGGCGTCGTATGTGGGAATGCATGAAGCAAAGGCTGTATGAGCAAAAGGGGACAAGAACTAGAGAGGTTGTAATCGATTCACCATAATCGATTATGAGGCGAATCAAGAACTGAGAAAGGAGATCCAATTGGAGGAAGGAAAGAAAGGGAAACATGAAAAATGAATTGAAGCCTTTGAAGGCGTATTCAATTTCTAGTTTTCAAATTAGTTTCATTCTTGTCTTTCTTTCTTTATTATTGTTCTTTTCTACTTGGGGCTGCTGTGTGTTCTTGTTGGAACAGGTCCTTGGTTTGAACCAGGGAGGCGCGGCAGATGGCGGAAGGAAGCGGTTCGCGGCGGTGGGACGGTGCAGCACGGTGCCGTGATGCAATGGCAGCGGCGGCTCTGTGCGGTGGTCCTGTCGCGAATGGCGGCGCTTCACAGATCTGCGCGTGGTTCAAGACAGCGGCTATGGTGGCGTTTCAGGTGGAGTAAGGATGAGCGATGCAGAGGGTTTTTCGCGGTGGCTCATGGTGGTATTCTTCTTGATGCTTGTGGAGAAAGAACAAGATCCTTGGAAGAAAATGGTGGTGTCTGGTTGGAGCCGAAAGTTCCAACTTTTCTGAGTTGCGTTTTCGGTTTCGTTTCTGCGAAAGGAAGAAGACGATGGTTTGTTGTTTCTGGAAAAAGAAAGAATTTCGTTTATGATAAATTGTTTTATCATGGTTACATATGAACAAATTGTTGCTGTAGCCTAGCGGTGAGGTGCTGAAGGTGGAGTCCGTAGGTCACGGGTTCGAGTCTGCTGATCAGTATGATGGTTGTTTTATTTTTATAAAACAATCGATTAATGTTTTTGAAAATTGCTGAAGATGCAGGGCAGGATTCGAGCTGTGGACGTGAGGGATGGAAAACCTTGGTAGCAGCGATGGAATCCACTAAGCTAGTGCAGTGGATGTGACATACAGTCGCATTGGCAAATACTTAAAAGGTTCAGAAAATTCTTGAAGGCAGAACAGTGAGGAACTCAGAATGATGCTGACAGAGAAAGGTTTCATTTTGAGGTCGAGCTGCTGAAACGACATGGAAGTAAGTTTGGCTTATGTTGTAAGTGTGGAAGAAAGGCACACTGGGAAGCTCGATGACTCAAAGGAATGATTGGATTTTCTAGAGCAGAAGTGAGAGAGCGCAACATTGTTATTGGTTTGAACTCATATTCTCTGATTTAGAGTCAAGGTGGAGATTGTTGAGATATGTCTCTAAATCAACAATATGGTTAGTTAGTTAGTCATAGCTAACTTACATCAAGACTCACATGGATTGATGACTCATCAAAGCTATTAGTGATTGGTTGTATTAGTCTATAAATACATATCATGTAATAGGTTATGGGTGCATGGGTGACACAATGTAATGTGTGAAAAGAAGAGAGGGATTTGAGTGTGAGGCAATTCTATCTTGAGAGAATCATGTAGTGATTTGTGAGAGATAGTGAAAGTGTATAGAGTAGAAATGTCAATCTTGGGATAGTTCTTAGGAGGTACCATGTGGAAGACATGGGAGGCAAGACTAGAAAGATTGTGGGAGATTTCTATTGTAAAGCACTTGTATCTCTATGATCAAGATAGTGAAGGGGAGAAGAAGACTTGTTGTGCTCTCTCCCGTGGATGTAGGTCATCAATGGCCGAACCACTAAAATCCCGGTGTCATCTTCTTTTACCGTTTTTATCTTCTTTATTCATTTGTTCTATGTTATATTGATTTGCATATTTATCGGTAATGTTCTTGTGCTTTATTTTCTATGTCTGAGGTGCTTCGTGGCATGACAATAATCCCTAACAGGATTCATGCAAGAACCATGGAAGAGCGTGAAGTAGTGACCTTAAATGATGATGGTCAACCTTTTGGGCCTACTGATAAAGCAGTTTCTAACTTAAGCCTCTTCTTGGGAACATTGGCTAGAAACCCAACATTTTGTCCTTTGATTTACACAAATTGGTCATATAAGCCGGATCAGAATATAAAGCGTATATGGAAATATACTAATGTAAGTATATATGTAAGAGCAATATACATGTCTAATTATTTATAATATGCATTTGATTTCTTAATCTTGTTTTGCATAATGATTTTTGTAGCAAAAGTTTATTTTGCCGGATGAAGCACAAGATTGGGTGAAGACAACTGTTAGAGATGCTTGGAGATGATATAAATCCCAAATTAAGAAGAATCATTTTTCAAAGTATCCCAACATGACTCAGAGACTCAAGCATTGTCCTCCAAAGGTGCCAGAACCTCATTTTAGGAAGCTTTGTGAATATTGGAGTTTGGAAACTATATAAGTAAGATTTATAATTGGTTTTGATGCATGTACAATAAATATAGTAATTTGTTGTAATATTCCTTTTAACTAAATATGCAGGCAATCAGTAGAAGGAACACTCAAAATAGAGCTCGACAAAAGTGGAGGCATCGGATGGGCCCAATACACTTTGGCAGGGTTCGTGAAAAAATGGTAACATTCTTTTGTGATTTCATCAACTTTGGTTCTGAAATTGGAGTTGGCAACTTTCCTATTTGATTGATTTTCTTGGAGCAATTACTGTTGCATCCTAGAGAGAGATGGGAAGTCAAGATTATGAATTAGTTAAAACTTTTTTTGTATATTTATGCATTCATTTGGGAGGTGTGCCATGCATTCATCAGATGTAGCAGGAAGCTGCATACAAGTTATTTCAAAAGCATGTTTTTCTAGCTTTTTTTTGGTTGCTCTGTTTTTGCGGGTTGCTGCAGTTTTGTTGGTTTTTGCTATTTTGGTTTTTGGGTTGCTGGTTGTTGCTGTTTTTTATAGAGCTTCATTGGTGTGCATATCATTCGAAAGCTTCCAAAATGATTTGAGCTGCTTGCTGCCAAGTTTCTTATGCTGCCAAGCTTCCATTATTCATGCCCAATTGTCTTTGTTTTGTGCAGCGTGTAAAGGAAAAGAAGAACCCTTCCCAAGGAGTAATGTTTATTGAAACTCGAAAAGGAAATAAAGGAAAACAATTGGATGTAGAAACTGAAGATAAAATTGTAAGTTGGAAATTATTCTTAGAATAAATTAAGATTTGCTTTATATATTCATTAGACATTGTTTATATTAGTAGACAACTAATTTTCATTTTTTTGTCTAGTCCCAACTTCAAGAGTTGATAGAGAACAATGAGGAAAATGATGTAGATGCCTTTCAAGTTGTGTTTGGGAAAGAACATCCTGGGATGGTGCATTGGTATGGGAGAAATGTTACACGCACTTCTTTGAAACGAAAAGCAGAGATTAATGCTTTGAAAGAAACACGTGATGAAGAAGTTGCTTCATTAAATGAAAGAATGCATAATATGGAGAGTAGATTCCAAAATGCTTTTAAGGCCCTGTTGCAACATTGCAAACCTGAATTGAATATAGAACCAATAGAAGAATTGTTAGCATTGTCTCCTGAAGATGCAAATAGTGCCCAAAAAGTAACTGGACAGCCACGTGTACATTCCTCTACATCAACACATGATCCAAATCTTGGAAAGGTAACTAATATATGCATGTTCTTGATTCTCTATGATATGCTTTTTAGAACAATTATATGTGTTCCTGATTCTTGATTCTCTTGGCTCTGTCTTGGTGTTCTCTGTTGCTGGTTTTTTTTTTTTTTGTACAGTTGGTTAGTTGATTATTGTAGTCTGTTTTGTTCTGGTGTTTGTTGTGGTTTAACATGGTAGTGGGGTGGTACTTCACTATTACTTAAAGGCCATGTATTGTCTCTTGGCATTTGGTGGTTATAGTTACTTGTATAGGGTATCTTAATCTTTTGTTTTCTTGTTTTTGCTTGTTTGGTGTTATGAACTTGTCTGATATGTGGTACACTAAGATTGGTAGAGGTTTTAGTGATGAACCCTCTATTGTGAGATATATTCATTACTACTGTGGTCTAGTTGAAAGTGTGAAATAAGCTTGCATTATCCAAAAAGTTTTCGCCTAATAAAATATATTTTTTTATTTTCTTGTGTAGGAAGGTCAAAATGGACGAGATGCAAATGATGAGGAGCTGGAAGATGATGCATTTTAATTTTAATTTTTCCTTTAGATACTTGTTTTGGATTTTTTATTTTTGCAAAACTCGATACAAATGATGAAGAGTTACATGCAAGATGATGATGATGCATTTTATTTTTATTCATTTTGGATTTTTATTTTGGAAGACTCGAACTTCAATGAATGATATGATATTTTGATCAAATCATGTGGTCCTATTGTTGAATTCTTTCTGTGCATTTAGGTTGATGTTCAAATTATATATATATATATATATGTTACATTGCACTTGATCAATTTAGTACTATAATTCATGAATTATTTCGTTAAAGTATTTTGACAAGGGTATGTAAATTGTGTACGAGATCAAAATTAAGGTTGAATTTAGAAAATTAATATAAAATATTATGAAAATTAACGAAACTAATTAAATCAAATTTAATGATATGACATTTATAAAATGTTGTCTTTAGTCTCTGAAGCAACAATTATTAAGTGTACTCAAAACATTGTTAAAAATTGTTGTCTATACTCTAAGCATACAATTAAAAAATGTTGCCTATAAGTCATGGTAACATTTAAGAAATGTTGCATTTGGATCTTTAAGCAACAGTTAAGAACTGTACTAATTAACATTTGGTTACATTTGAAAACTGTTGCACTAGGTTCACCTGACAACTGTTCCCTATTCATATAGAATAGGGAACAGTTAACGAAAGTGTTGTCATAGGGTACAAAAAACTGTTGCCTTATACAATAGGTAATGGTGGAATAGACAACACTTAAAAAATGTTGCCTATACTTTTAGGCAACATTTTTTTATAGTATAGGCAAAAAATTTTAACTGTTCCCATAAAGCAAAAATGTTATAGTGAATGGACATTTGAGGACTAGAAGAACATCCTTCACCAACATCAACATTATGCGACAATCTTGACCTCCTTGTCTCTATGTTGTCTGGATAGTAAAACGAGGCAAAAGTAGAAGCCTCCTCCACTAAATATGCTTCACAAGTTGAACCTTCAATCCTAGCCTTGTTCTTTACTTTTAATTTTAATGAACGCCAGAACCTACATATATTACAACCCTATGTTAATGATAATTAACATATACATACCTATTTTTATATCATAATTGATTGTAGGTACAAAATTAGTTTAATACCTCTCAAATTGGTACATCCAACGATATTGAACAGGACTAGATATTGTATAGCTGCTATTCGGTTGCTAATATTCGGTCGGTAAATCACTATTTTTTTGTAGTGTATGTGTAATTTTTGTGGGACCCATTGAGTAAAATACTCATTACAATCCCTAATTCACGGGTATATACAAGTAGTATGCTAGTGCTTGTGGCAAAAAAATTAATTGGGTCAAAATTTTTGCCTAATTAATTGGGCGGTCCAAGTTAGCACTATCTCATCGTTAACTAAATTCAATTGTGAAAGAGAAAAAAATATTTGTGATTAACAACTTATCTCGCGTGATCAACATTTTTTTTTTTTGGTCTAGCTTGATGGACCCATATAAGGGGGTAAAGCTCTCCCAACGCCTATTTTCTTCATTCATAAGACTCGAACATGAAACTTTGCTTAAGGGGAACCAAGCTCTAGCCACTTGGACCAACAGAAGTTGGTAAGAATATGACACTTTTTAGGCTAGGTCTTTAGATTATTATTTTTTGGTTAATGTCCATTTTTTTTTTAATATTAGTGATTTTTGTCCGTATGTTAGTGGACATGTGTTAAGTGGTGATTTAGCAAATAACAGTCTATGTCATCCATGTCATGTGTCACCACTCATCCCACGTGGTGGGGCTCAGTCTAGGTAAGATGCCAAGTTGGCATCTTTGATGACCCATTTCACCCTCATGTGCCACATTACTCATATTCACACACTCTCCATCGTCTTGATGCGATCTAACATAGATCATCAAGTTCTTAGGATCTTGATTTAGATTGTTGAAAATACAAGATCAATCACAGTTTGAGCAAGAACAATAGTATTGAACTTGATTCTCAAGTGAGAATCTAGGTGAAAAAAAAAAGGAGTAGAAGAAGCACAATTAGTACATGAATTGAAAGTGCAAAAACTATGAAATTAAACTAAGAACTAGGAATTGAAATTGCAAGAATTAAAACTAGAATTGAAATAGAAAATGGAAGAGGTAGAAGAGGGGAAGAAGGCTCCACAATCAATTTGATGAATCAAGATTGAATGATAAGCTAAGGGAATATTCACCACTTGAGTTCGGAAACTCAAGATAAGAATCAAGGTTCATCTAAAGAACCTCTTAGGAGGAGAAACTCTCTCAACTCTCAAATTCTCAAGTATTCTCAAGTATGAGAAACTTAACAAATGATTTCATTGATCACAAAATGAGTACAAGGGTCGTATTTATAGGTGATGGGCGCCGCGTACGTGTGTTGGCTTTTTGGGCCAATTGACCCAATGTGTAATTCCTATCTTGGGCTAATTAGTCCAAGAGGTCCAATCTTCCTAAGCCCAAAAGCTAAGCTGTCCTAATTGCTTATTAAAGAAGCACTTTTATTACATATTCCTATTCTATTTACATAGGTCCTACTCTACTTTATTACAAAAGTATCCTATGCTAGATGGTCAATGACTTCAATGCAATAGAGGTTCCAAGTGATTCCCTCTTCTAATGCTTGCTTAGGAGTCATATGGTTGACCACCACTCCATTTAATGCATCTTGGACTCTCCTTTGCCTTGATCTTGTCATTGGTCCATGAATGTCTTCTATGCTTGGGATCCTTTGGCCTTGTGAATCCATGATCATATCATCCCCTCCATCTTGATGCACCTTCGTCTACGAATTGTGTTGATTATCATTTATTTCAAAGAGACTAAGATCAGACACATTGAAAGTGACACTAACATTATAATCACTGGGAAGATCAATTTTATATGCGTTGTCATTTATTTTCTCCAATACTTGGAAAGGTCAATCACCCCTTGGTAGAAGTTTGGACTTTTTTTTGCAACAGAAACCTTTCTTTTCTTAAGTTTACCCATACCCAATCACCAGGTTTGAGTATCACTTGTTTTCTTCCTTTATTTACTTGCCTTGCATTGTGCTCCCCTTGTTTTTAATGTTTAATTTTACTTGTTCATGGAGCTTTTTAACAAATTTGGCCTTGGCAAGCCCATCTTGATGCAACAATGATTGTTCAATTAGTAATGGAAGCAAATCAAGAGGGGTTTGTGGATTAAATCCATAGACTATTTCAAAAGGAGAATGTTTAGTAGTAGAATGTTGCACACGATTTTATGCAAACTCTATGAATGGCAAACATTCCTCCCAAGACTTGAGGTTTTTCTTGAGGATGGTGCGTAGGAGAGTAGAAAGAGTCCTATTCACCACCTCAGTTTTCCCATCCTTTAGTGGGTGGCAAGTAGCCGAAAAGAGTAATTTAATTTTAAGCTTGCCCCCAAAAGTTCTCCAAAAGTGACTTAGAAACTTTGTATCTCTATCGGATACAATGCTTCTAGGAATCCGATGTAGTCTAACTATTTCCCTAAAGAATAGATTAGCTACATGACATGCATCATCACTTTTGTTACAAGGTATAAAATGGGCCATCTTGGAAAATCTATCCACTACCACAAAGATTGAGTCATTCCCCCGCCTAGTCCTTGGCAACCCTAATACAAAATCCATAGAGATGTCTATCCAAGGAGAAGGAGGACTAGGTAAGGGAGTGTACAACCCATGCGGTTTACTCTTTGACTTTGCTTGTAAGCATTCAATGCATTTTTGACATATCTTTTGGACTCTTTTCATGTTAGGCCAAAAGAAATGCTCATGAAAAACCTCCAAAGTCTTATGAACATCGAAGAGCTCCATTAGTCCTCATAGAATGCCTTGGCACACAAAGTCTCTTGTCTTTAAAAAGAAACCCTTCATTTATGAAAATCCTTTATGTGCCAAGATTCCTACTTGAGTGTAAATTATAGAGAAGTCTGGATCATTTGAATACAATTCCTTTATGTGATCAAACCCAAAAAGTTTAGTTTCAAGAGTTGAAAGTAAGGCATATTGTAACACCCCGTTTTTCGTATAAAGTTAAGCACTTCTATATGTTTTATATTTATGTCTGTTTGTTAGGTAGTTGCTAGGAATGTGTCTAGGAAATGTTAAATAGGGCTAAGTGGGATTTTAGAGTGAAAAATCCCTTTCTGGTGCATGAGCACGGCCGTGCTCATGTATGAGTACACCCGTGCTTAAGGCGCATGTTCTATCGCTGCTTGAGTCACAAGCACGGCCGTGCTCAAGGGGAGCACGACCGTGTCGGAAATCACGCATTTATGACGTTAACAGTGCAGACCCCGTGCTTAGTTAAGCACGCCCGTGCCCACGTTAAGCACACACGTGCTTAATGGGAGCACAGCAGTGCTCCTGCCTGGAGATATATAAATGGAGGAGTCTGCGAGTGTGACAGAAACCTCTCCCCTTTCCCTTCCCTTGAACCCTTCAAATTTCTTGGTGTTCTTGAGTCCATTTGGGAGAGAAGTCATGTGCGCTAGTGCCATTAAAGGTAATGGTTATCCCTCTATTAATCTCTTTTCCTATTTCTTGGATTTAGGGATTAATTGGTTATTCTTTTCATGTTTGCCCAAGGCTTGAGGAATTTGTCGAGCCATTCGAGGGAACGAGAATAGTTTGCTTGCGTTGTCATAGTTGGAATCTACATATGAGGCATGGGAGAAAGGATAGTATGAACATGTAGACAATGGGGGTAGCGTAAGATGAAGGGTTACCCATGACCCTATTGTTTGTTATCTACCTATTTGCTATCCTGTTATTGTTTATATGTGCTTGATTGTTATTGGCATGTTGTTCATAATTTATAATTGATATTGTTTATGCCATGGATGAATGGTTGGATTGTTATGGATGTTGAGATAAATGTTAATATTAATAAGACTCTAATAAAACGATAGGGCTTATCAATAAGACTTGGAACTAAAGTATTAATTCCCCAATGGCTCATAAAACATGGATTTAGTAATGAGGGGCGAGATAAATGTTAAAAGGCTTAGTTAAAGACCCTAAGATTGATCTATGAGAGTTTTAGGGAGTTTTTCACTAAAGAACCTTAACAAGTTTACCCAGACAGTACGGCCATGCTTACTGAGGCCATGCTCCAGTAAGCATGGCCGTCCTTAAAAAGAAGCACGCTAGTGCTTCCCTTTCAAATTTGAATTGGTCACGCTGCTTAAGCATGGCCGTGCCCAACAGACAGCACAACCGTGTTGAACTTAAAGTCCAGCACGTCCGTGCTAGGGGTAAGCACGACCGAGCTCCCCCAAACAGAACAGACGTGAATTAAAGTATAAGGGGTGTCTAACCCCAATTATCCCCAATGATGAAATAAGACACAAATCGAAGTAAAGATGAGTTAGACAACTTAATGAAGACTTAAACAAGATAATTACAAACAATAAGTTGGTTAAGTCGGTAACGATGGGTTACCGTACGTTATGCTTTGGTGGTTATTGGCCAAAGTAGCCTCGATGCTTATTGGTCGAGGTGTTGTTAATGTTGAACCTTGGTGCTTGATGGCCAATGGGGCCTTGACACTTATTGGTCAAGGTGTTAATGGTGATAAAACTTAGGTGCTTAATGGCCCAAGCGGAGGTGGTGGTTGTTTGTTTGTTGATGTTATTGCTCATGGATTCACGCATTGGAGTTGTTAGTGGGGGAAGTTCAACATAGAGGAGGTCGTCCAAGAGTAAGGCAATCTAGTCGTCCGTGGTGATTCATCCGAGAGTTAGGTGAATCGTGGCCCTCGGTGGTGGCGTATCCTAGAGTACGGTGCGTCGGCTATCCAAGGGGTTCACCCATGGTTTGGTGAACTGCCGGCGTTAGTGCTTATTGGCCAATGTGGATATGCAACTCCAAAGTTGTATTCCTGAGATAGTTTGGATCCACATGCATAACAGAGTAGTGGAATAGTGTTGCACCGCATAGCATACATTGATTGAATTGTTATGGATGATATAAATATGTTATGTATGTTGACTTGTGATAACATGCTATTATTATGATTGCTCATCTTGCTCACTACTTTCTTGCCGTTTTGTTTTATACATGTTTCTTACTCCCCATTTTTCTGTTTGTTTGCTTTGTATGTATTTTTTATGCAGAGGACGGTGAGCAGCCTGTTGAGGAGTGACTCTGAGGAGTTGCTACTCGTAGTTTATGATTGCCTTAGTTATGTTGTTATCCGATGAGTTTTCGGATTTTGGTTATACCAACTCTGTAATGTGACATCGGGGTTGGGTTTTATTTTATAGTTATGTTTTCTTTTAAAACTTGTTTTATTTCCGTGTTATTATGTTTTGTTACAATGTAGTATCTTCTACCCATGGCTTTTTTTTAATCAACTAAAGGGTCAATGTGCAGAGGCATCATTATGAAGTGTAACATCCCAACTAGGTTGGTACCCTACACCTCATTAATCATCTGCAGCACAAAGACAATATTATTAAAAAGAGATAAAGAATACAAAAAAATCATGGGGGACCAAACCAAAACCCATGAAAGAGAGAACAATTAAGTAAATCTAAATAATGGAAGACCAAACCTATTATGGTTAAAGTCATCCATAATAAAACTAGGCGGCAAATAACACCAAGTGAAACATCTACTTACTAAACCATGAGATGCTAGCTTATCAACACAAGAGTTCCCTTCCCTATAGATGTGTGAAACTCTAAAATCCATCAACTTAATTAGAACGTTACAATTCATCCATCTATTTCTCAATCTCCAAGGGACCAATTACCCATTAGAGAAAGCATCTACTACTATCTTAGAATCATACTGTAACCAAAGTCTTAACCAATTCCTTTTGAAAGTAGTTTCAATTGAAATGATTGCTGCTGTGAATTCTGCATGAATGCACGAGTAAATTCCATTGTAATCTGAAAAGCAGCCCAAGACTTCACCTCTCATTCCTCTAAATATTGCACCACAAGAAGCACGACCCAGATTATCTCTGGAGGCTCCATCTGAGTTGCATTTTATCCAACCACAAAGCGGGGGATGCCAACAAACTTCCAATATCTTAGGAGCCTCAACAGGATGGCTGTCAATAGCGAATGCTTTAAGCACACGAAAATCATCCATAGAGTTGGACATTGAGCCTTTAGAATATGTTCTTGATAACTTAGCTGCTGCAGCAATGCAACTGATAGCATGGTTAACTGAAATTTTCTTGTTGCTGAATCTGAGATGGTTTCTGCATGACCATATATACCAGAAGCAATGAATGATGGCTGACTTAACAATGTCCCGAACTTGAGCACACCAGTTTCTGTTACAGGAAGATAGAACAGAATTGATTAAAGACAGATCCACCTTGCAACTTAGCACAGTTGAGGGCCAATACCAGATTACCCTGGAGAAGCAACTCTGTAAGAAAAGATGATCAGGAGATTATTCAGCAGAGCCACAAAGACTACAGACTAATGCCACAATCACACCTCTTAATCTTAGATTTTCATCAGTAGGAAGTTTTTTATGTAGTAACCTCCAAAGCAAGAAAGACTTGGAAGGAGGAATTGAGTTACTCCAAATTGATTTGAACCAAGAGACAGAATTAGGATTGTGGCTACTAAGAAAAGAATAGGCATCCTTGAAGCTCAATGAACCCGAGACATTGTGCTTCCAGATTAGAAAGTCCTCTGCATGGTCATCTAAAGGGTGATGCAGAGAAGTTACTTCAGCAAACTGGGAAGGGGACTTATCAAATAGATAAGAGGGGATTCTCCATGAATGATCAATGATAAAGTCACTGACATTTGACTTCAAAACAGACTGGAAGTTATCAGCAAATTACAGCAGCTCAATTAAAGATCTATCATGATTGAAAAGCCAAATATCTGACCAAAAATTAATTGACTTGCCATTGCCAATTCGCCAACAACTTTTCCCTTTAACAGTATCTAGTGAGGCGTTATACCTGGCCATATTGAAGACTTGACATAGTGACAAACAGGAGATCTAAATCTGAAAAATCTAGCTTTAACCAGGTCAGACCATGCTTTCCTTGAGGAAGCCATTTCCCAAGTTAGCTTCAGCAAAGCAGCCTTATTGATGGACATTAAAGTTCTAAGACCAAGACCACCAGATTCAATTGGAGAACATATCTTGTGCCATGACACTGTTCAAACCTTCTTAAGGGTGATAAAGTGCCATTAGTATAATTTATGGTTATAACCTTTACTATTCCTAATAATGGTGTAGTAAGTCATACACATTATGGGGAAGTGTAACTTCTCTCCCTAAAGGACATCATTTTTTCATGAAGAAGGAATGAGAAAAATTAGTAGTACGGTTACTTCCTGAAAAAGTACACCTTCTTGTGCTATTATTTCCTTTGTCCTAATCTCTTCTTATATTCTCTTTTCTTCTATTTACAACACATTCAAAGTATTTCATGACAACACTTGAAAAGAGTAAACATTTTTTATTAGCAAATGAAATGCTTGTTGATAAAGAAGCATTTGAGCTTTGGAAAGTTATTAGATGTTATAATACTCTAATTACTACAAGAAAATCAGCTTGTAGCATAGGCCAAAAGTCCACGCTACAAGGCAAAAGCCAATGCTAATAGCCACTTTAGTGTCGACTTTGCGTCGGTGTTGTGGCCAATGCTACAAACCTCGACGCAACGTTTAGCCTCGGACATTGATGGCCGACGCTAATTTTAGCAACGACCATATAGGAAATGGTCGACGCTAACTTAGCGTCGGCCTAAGCCTACGCTTTGTTAGAGCAGTTGAGCGTTGGCCAGGCCTTCGCTAATTTGCTTTACCAAAGCGTAGGCTTTAGCGTCGGCCTAGCCTACGCTATTTGTTTTTTTTTTTAATTTTTTTTATATATAGTAGCTGTATTAATTACAAAACCTGGAAATATAAAATAAAAATATACTTAACAAAGACATTAAATGCCAAATCAACATAACTGAAATAGAATTTAAGACAAAGTACATATCAAAGTATTTTTTTTTTATAAACCCCTGATTTTATATAAAGGAGTACTTGGGGTACCCCAACTCTTTAACAACAAGTCTAATAGACCAGCCAAATAAGGCATAGAACCTGACATACCACAGCGAAAAAAAAAAAAAACAAAACATAATAGATCCAGCTCTAGTTTCTCCACTTACAGCTCCCCTCTTTGCAGACCATACTCAAAAGCCATTATAAGATACTTCTATCTCAAGGATAGCTTGCATAATTGTTGATGAACCAAAACTGCCCATGATCTATTCGCACCCACAAAAAGTACATATCAAAGTAAATGAACACAAACTTCAAAGTACTTGAAAAGTAAATGAAAAATGTCTAATGTAAATGAAAACAACACCTACGAGGGACCATGTCATGGTGCCTAATCTAACGAATGGTCGTCAAGATCGTCATCATAATCAGGATGCAGATGGTGCCGTCTACTATGATGCTCTAAAGCTGCCATTTATTCCATCATAGCGTGAAACTGGCCCTCCAAATTGGCAGCATGACCCCAGCTGAGGCTGCCTGCTCCCTAGCTGAGGCTGCCTCCTCCCTAGCACTGGCAGCCTCATCACGAAGTGCAACGACCTCCTCGGTCTCAAACCCAGTACCATGACCAGAAGACGTTTAAGACTCTTGAGTTAACAAAGACATACCACGGCGAACATTCAAAGACAAGTCTACAGTGCCGTAACATCGTCCTCGGGTCCTACCCCCAACAACAACTTGCCACAACTGAAGCTTCCTCGCCCCATCCGCCTCCTACGTCCCATCCGAGGAGGTGTCATCAACCTGCATCTGTATCTGTCTCAAACGCTCACTATACTCCTCCTAGTAAAGAACACAAACAAATTTTATTAAGAATACATATTTTGATAACCAAGTTATACAAAAATGATGTATAAGACTAACTTACATATGTTCTTTGTGAGTGGCTACCAACCCATTCACCAGAACTCTTCTGGTGGGTGGCCCTAAAGAACTCAGCAGGATCCACAGGCCCCTCACTTGTTTTGGCCTACCCAAAAAGCCAACACATATTAATTTACAAAGAAAATCAGTATATGATAATGGACTAAACAATGAGTATTGAGTAAATACATACCATATCTACTGCCACCTCAAGGTGAGATCTGCGGCCTGTCATGTGAACTGCCCCACCCTTTTCTGAAGACCGGATGGTCTTATTTTGTGTTGATACCTTTTGGAAGGCATCACTCTGCCAATATTCAAGAAGACCAATCCATGCCTCATCCCCCATCCATTTAGGTTGCTTCCCCTTCTTCCTCTTCTTGCCGAGGATGTCAGAAAGACGTTTTGCACATTTTTACTGAAAGACGTTCTGTTCTGTAGGGGGAGCACGGGCGTGCTCACTCTATGCACTGGCGTGCTTCCATTTAAGTGAAGCACGATCGTGCTTCCTGTTATGCATGACCGTGCTTAATGCGCGGCCATCTTCTAGAATTCAAACTGGGAGCACTCACGTGCTCCCTGTTAAGCATGGTCGTGTTCCTGGAGCTTGCCGTACTGTCTAGGCAGATTCAACATATTATTTTTAGCCAAAACTCCTAAACACTCTTAAATCAATCCTAGGGTCTTTAACTAAACCATTTGGCATACTATTCACCTCTCACTATTAAACCATATTTTATGAACACATTTGGGGAAATTAAGCCAATAATTCTCATGTTAATAAAGAGCCCTATTTTAACCAATTAGAGTTTTATTAACCGTTTCAACATCAACCATCATACGTTCAACCAACAACACAATCAACATCATCAGACAGCAACATTCATGTCATTAGTGACATACCAATTCAACCAATTAAATTAGGGCATAAAACATATCATTAAACGTACATTAATTGGCATACAACATCATGAACAATTCAACCATTATATCAAATAGGCATCATAACAGGCATACCAATCAACTAACGATCATAAAGTCAAACATATCATAGGCATTAACAACAGATAGGCATATTCAAAAATAGATTTTAACATTCAACAACCAATGGGGTCATGAGAACCCCTCATCTTACGCTACCCCCTGCCTAATGTTTACACTATCCTTCTCCCCATACCTGGTATGAAGATTCCAACAGCGATAGCTCAAACTGTAAACCCAACGCGTTCCCTCGAGCGGCTCAACTAGCCTTCCAAGCCTTGGTCAAACAAAGGGTTAACCAGTTAGTTCCCAATTCAAAGAAAAGAAAAGAAAAGGAAACCAAAGAGGGAAGAACCATTACCTTGTAGGATTGGCACAGACTAACTAGACCTTTCCGAACATCTCCAAAACTCCAAGAATGCAATGGATTTAGAGAAAGTAGGGAAAAACAGAGGTGTAGCCGCACTAGGGTGGCTGAAACTGCCAAAATTAGGGTTAAAAACACAACCCTCGATTACTGTGTTGTTTTTAAAGGCATCAGACCCGAGCACGGTCATGCTCCTCCTTGAGCACGGTCGTGCTCACATCAGCGTCTGCGAGACTCGGTCATCCATAGAGCACGGTCGTGCTCCTTATTAAGCATGGCCATGCTTGTGACTCAAACAGTCACAAGACCACGTGCCATGAGCATGGGCGTGCTGGACGTGAGCAAGGCCGTGCTCATATACCAGAAAGGGATTTTAAGCCTAGAAATCCCACTTAGCCCCTCTATAACAACTCTAAGCTAAGTCCTTAGGCTTAAACAAGCAAACAAACATACATATAAGCACTTAACGAAAAAAACGGGGTGTTACATAAACAATGTCATAACGCGGAAATAAAACATATCATTAAACATAATTGAAAACAAAACCCAACCCCGATGTCACATTACAGAGCTGGTAACCAACAATCCGGAACCATCACGGATAAACAACTAAAACTGGAAAATAAATCCTAACTACGAGTAAGCGGCTCCTCGGAGTCACTCCTCAACTGGCTGCTCAGCATTCTCTGCATAAAGATAAGGTACCTGCAAACAACAACAGAAAGATGGGGAGTAAGAAACATGTATATAAACATAACGGCATGGAAGCAGTTAGTAAGACGAGCATGCATCATATAACATATAGCATATCAAGCATCATAGCATAACAACAAGTCAACATTATTCAGATCATTCCGAATAAGTATGCTATGCGATGCAGCGCTACTCCACTACTCCATTATGCACTTGGATCCAATCTACCACAGGAAGTCAACTTCGGAGTTACATTTCCACATTGGCCATTAAGCACCAACACCGACAGTCCCCCAACATGGGTGACCCCTTAGATAGCCGATCCACCTTACTCTCGGATGCGTCACCACGGTTGTACATGATTCACTGGAATCGCCGCGGACGGCCAGGTTGCCTTACTCTCGGACGACCTCCCCTGTATTGAACATCCCCCCACTAACATCTCCGATGCATGTATGTGTGAGGAACATCAACACACAAACAACAAATCACCACCTCCACTTGAGCCACTTGACTACCCAACTTTTATCACCATCAACACCTCGACCACTTGGCTATCGAGGCCCCATTGATCACTAGGCTACCAAGGTTGCTACATTATCTTTTAATTAACACTCATTTCCGACACGGCCGCGCTCCGTGGCTCACCCTCATGCACCAGAAAGGGGATTTTCACTTTGAAAGCCCCACTTTGCCCCATAAACATGTCTAAGGCAACTTAACAAACATAGAACATACATACAAACACTTAAGAGCTTCATACGAAAAAAGGGTGTTACAGGTGCTTTACTTGGCGATTTGATGATTAAGAAATTAATATATAAATTGTTTGCTTGATTATTCTTCTAATCCAAGTTATGTTTAAGTAATCTTTATTATTCGTACCTCTATTAAACTTATTTTGCCACATCTATTGTTTGAGTGCATCAAATGCATAATTTGCCGAAGTTATTTTTAAATTTTGTAATCATCCAATTCACCCCCTCTTGAGCCGTGTCGAGATCCTCTCTGTATCTTAAGAAAATTAAGGATTCTATTTAGGAGAGAAAAACACGAGATTCTTAATGATATAATTTTTTTAAATGATAAAAAAAGTTTGAGATACAAATTTCTCCTGTATCTCCAAAATGGAGCCCTCCATTTCTTTTAAGAAATGAAGAGGATCCCAACTCGATTGAGCACTGGTTGACATGGTTTTTTCTCATTTGCTCGTCCCAATCCTCAAAACAAGTGGTCTTGGTAGCACCCATCGTCAAATCTCTCGTCAATGAGTGCCTCCGCCAATTTTTGATTTTTTGATTTCTAAAAATTGTTGTACAAGTGCCTAATGCAAAACCTGTGTTCCAATTTTTTCCATTTGGTTTTATTTCAATTTTTCTTTCTTTCAGGACAACCAAGCCCTGCATGCATCCATTGTTTTCTTTTTAAAACCTACGACCTAAGGACTATATTTCAGGTCCCTCGTCCACAAATAACCCCTTTCCTTTTGTTAGTTCTTCTATCATCAATTGTATCAAATCCATCATCTAATTGCCGCAGTGGCTCAATGTGGCTCATTAGGAGAGACGCTAGGGAGAGGGAGGCTACTACTGTTTCAGAGTTTCGATGGAATGAGTCTAGCCACGATTTTGAGAACTCAAAATTTAGAGTGAAAAAAAGTTAAAATATTTGAAAACAAAAAACGGGGGCGTCGGGAAGAAATAGGAAAAGCTCTACAGAACCAACTTTGAATCAGAAAACCAGCCTAATAACCTCAGCTTTATTATTAAACATTCAACATCACATGTACACAAACCAAGGTAGGGGCTTCTATGAAGACAACCGAAATTTCAACTACAACAATAACTAACTGCATTAGATTATAAGGGTCCTCAAGTAGCAGAGGTCATAAAAGGTAGCACCACTTGTTATCTTATACACGAATTAACAATATAATTTCATTCCAATGTTAAAAATGTCCTATAATAAGAATGGAGTGGGAAAAAGACTTGTAAAGGTAAGTTACAACCAAGGCCCCATGCTCTAAATTCTTTAACTAAGCTCTCTAATTTCAAAAGTAAACAATATGCAACTCCTCAAATGCAATGCTGGATTTGGTCCTTGTATGTAATAAACAAAATGTTGAAAAATAGCTCTTCCAAGGAAAAATGCAATGTATAAAATTTAAGAGAATTCTTCTCTTGGTCCAAATCTGGTCTAGCGTGTAACATTGGCTTCATGAAAGAATATTTGAGCTTTGTTGTGTTCTCATCAACAGAAATTCTGTAGACTACAAAAGTAATACCACATTAATCACTTGATATGAGACTGATAATAAAAATTCATCATAGCACACATGAAAGGAACCAACCTCAATCATGCTTAATGCCTAACATTTTCATTGCTAGCTCCCACGAGACAATTGCTGCTGCATTTGCCGGAAATGCTCGAGTCACTGTAGGAGCCAGACCTGTATAGCATCCCTTCAATCCAGCCCTCTTGTAAATCTACAAATAAAACCATTTTGGAGGTCTCTCAATTTTGTATTTCATTTTTTTTTTCTCAATAATGATTGGCAATTGATGAAACGGATATAGAAAGGTTTACGAAAGCTTACCGAACTCAGGACCTGAAAAGGATTTCTTGAGCAGTGTTTATCAGTGTTTTGTCTGGATTAAAGTCTTTGCCACATCAAGGGGTAAAACTGCCAACCAAAACTGGTAGAACAATAATAAAAAAAGGTTCAATACGGATAATTTAACATTTTAATCGTCAATCACAACAGGGGAAACATGTTTAGCTGTTAAGATGCTTACAGCCACACCAGCAAGGCCACCAGTAACAATCCCAATTCCAATATCTGTCAGGTTGCTGTAATTGGATGAAGCAGCTTTGGCATGTGAATGCATGTGGTAACGCACGTATTCATATACACTGAAAAAGACAGCATTCCCTATAGATTCTCTAAGCAATGTTGTACAGCCTCCACGAAAAATTCCTGTTACCTGAAAGGTATTCTATCAGCTATAACACATTAATCATGATGCTGCAGTAGAATGTTGCAGAGTTTCCTCACCCCTTCAGTTTTTACAGTTTTAAGGGCACAATCAACGGGACTAGCATATCTACTGGACTTAGGAACCAAAGAGTCAGTGCCTTGGACCTGCATCCTACACTGGAGAAGTTCAAATTTAAATTGGCATGGTTATAGACAATAGAGCAGCCAATGACACTACAGCATACAAACCCTAGGCTCACTTTACCTTTACCAGCTCTGTTGGACATAACACAAAACTGATAATGGCACCGCCATAAGCTGCAGATGGTATTATAACTTGAGGTTGTGGTTCGCCACTTCGCACAGTCCCCTATATTAGTGAAGAGAAACAAACTAGAAGGCATGAAGTAAAGAACAGAGAAACAAGGTACATCACAACAGATACATCCATATAACCATTAAAAAACTTATAATACTGTCTCATAACTTATGCTGATTGCTGCAATGTCAAATCAAGATAAACCTCATGTAAATCACATTTATGCACACCTGAAGGAACTGTTTTGTCTGGGAATAAATGCCAAAAAGAAGTGAACTTTCAAAAGCCATCCCAACAAAAGATGATGTTGCTCCTCTATAAAGTCCTTTAATCTGAAACAGAGTTGTTGCAAAATTACATTTACATTTGGAAGTCTCAAATCAATCCGCTCAAAATCTCTATCAAAAACAAAAAAGAAAAGCGCAGCATTTCATATCATATTGTTAGATATTAAATCATTCAGGGACCTCCACCTGGCAGCTTAAGCTGTCAGGAATGTTAGCCTTTGATATAGTATAAGAACCTATATGACAAAGAGGTCAGGAATTCTGCCACTCCCATTCTTCATTATTAAATGAAATTTCATCACAAGATAAAATTGGGCATATGCATTATCCATGCTTAAAGCGAATGGGCTCTAGGACAAGAGTGAGTGTGTGTCAAAGATAATAAAATCATTCACGGGCTTCCACCTAACAGCTTAAGCTTTTAGGAAAACTATTCTTTTGACACGTATCAATTGAGTATATGCTTTTGGCAATATTGAATACAAGAGATATAGTCTCACCTATCAACAAAATCTTCTGTTCTCCACTTCAGTAATACAATATATATTTATAAGTTAAAACCCATTCTGAAAACTACCCTTCGGGATCATCAACCTTAACCCTCTTGCTTCCACAATTTTGGAGGGAGTATTCATCATTAAACAAAATAGTTTAAAGTTCAAGGTGGGAAAAGGTGTGATGTGAGTTTAGGATCAACATTTTCCTACTCTAATTTATCAATCAAAATTCAAAAGGCAAGATGTGGGTGCTGGGGAGAGAAACAATTTCAATTCAGAGGAAAGCATCATGACATGAAAGAAAAGAAAATGTGACAGTTGGACATATTTGCCTTTTGGCTTTACAGGATAAGTGATGTTAATAAGGTTGAAGGCTTGAAGCATAGCCAGATTTTTACAATTAATTAACAAAATATGTCCTCCAGGTCAGACATGTCTTCCTTTCTTCTCTAGGAAGATAGCTATTTGCTCCCAAAACAACATTTACCGTGCATCTACAATCAGACTCCAGAAATAGAACGCAAATATCAGATGGCCAAATACCTTCATTACACCTATTAAATGATGTGACAGTTGCATTCAGATAATTAATAGAATGTTCAATCTAAATAACTAGATGAAACAACGTCAATCAAGTAAATGACCCCATCACATGCCTACATTATGATAAACTACAATTGATCAGACTTCCCGCACAATACACAAAAAATCATATTAACCAGCACTAATACAAGTTCCCAGATATCTATTACTTATTATTCCTATGTGGATTTTGGAATGAGTTTAATTTTATCCCTTGGAAGTTAAAGGTCAAGAGCCATACTCCTTCAGTCTTCAATATCCTAGCAGTGCAATGCAATCCACCTCTATACTGAATCCCATGTGCTTCTGTGTTGTGCTTTTGCAGCTTCACCTAATAAATGGAAAAAAAATAGAGAATACTTAAATATAATTGAACACAACAAACTTCATGCTGAAGTCACCAACAAACATACAAGGAAGAACTTAAAATAGATCTAAATCAGAGTATGACAAAAACGTTGTAGAAGATTGTGGACCAACAGAAAATGACAAAAAAGATGAATCTTTTCTTTAGAGAGGGAAGAGAGGGGAGGGCTTAAAATAAATGTTTGCGGTTATCTTAAAAACATAACAATAGTACTTTTACAATTATAAGTATAGTGATCAGCAAGACACTGTTTGGTACATTTCAGCTTCAAGTAATAACACACCGTTTCTCTCAGTGACTAGAGAACAGTGATCTAGGAAAATTGTTCAAAACAAGGTATGCTTATGTGGGATGCATAAATTTAAAATTTAAAAAATTTCTCTGGTTTTTCATAGCTCATTATCCCCTTCCAAAAACGCAATATATGAGTATTGTTAAAAGTATTAAGGAACTGTAAATGTCTGGATATCCAGATTATGTTCTCTAGCTCACAAAAATGTGGTAGTGCTGATCTAATTACCATATACCTAACAATTATGTATGTCATACGAGTTAGATCCATTCCCTATTTCATATACAAGTCATATTGTGTTCCAATTCCAGATCATATCCCACACATAATTTAATCATAATAATTTTCTGCCTCGATAACATAAAACTCCAAAATTTCTGGCTCTTCCTGTTTACCAAGATTATATTACAACCCCAAAAATGAAAAATTATAAACCCTTTCGTCATAATTGCATTTAGAACTTAGAAGAGCTTGATTCCTTGCATTTAGATGATCTTATTTGAAAGTTCATGCTTACCCCTAATGGTGAACCTAATTGACTTTGTCCATTAGACCATCACAAATGCAATGCTTTTGATAGAGGAAAGCAGTGCAACAACATTGGATGTACAAATGAGATGAGAAAATGCTTATCATTTTCTTCCGTTGAAGCACTTTATAGATTAATAGGAAACAATTGTTTCCTATTATTTTATCCACTATATTTTATCATACTACTTATAAATTCTCGAATTATTTGGAAAGGTTAACTGTAAAGCACTGATATGACAGAAACAAGAAAACCAGTAAAATATAGCAATTGTCAGTTTAAAAGACTAGAACATGGTCACGGGGCTTGTTAAGTAGTACTGACAATATCATAACATAATCCAACATAATATCCCACTTAAAAGTTTACATACACTAGAGAACTAAAAAAATCTCTATCTGCTCAAATCAACCATGAACATAAGACAAAACTATTTAACACTAACCCACATTAAGTGTCTGATTGGAAAAATTAGAAGTGAAAAACAAACCAGTTGAAAAATTGGGATGCCAAAAATAACAATGATGGAAGGTTGAAAATGAGAAGTGCCCCATTTTAATTTTCAACCCTCTCTACCAAAGTACCAAACAGTGATAATCATTAACCAAAACCTTCCCATAATCACAATGTTTCCACTTTCGAAACTCTCTCAACAAGCAATGGGCAGCATAGAAACTCATCAGAAACTGAACATTGGAGAACAATCACCAAATAATCTTCCAAACCCATAAAAAATGAAGTATACCAAGGTGCATAAAAATTGAACCTTTACGGTGTCAAAGGGGTGACCAATTGCTACAGTGGCAACCCCAGCAAGCAAACCTGCCACGTATTCCTTGTACCCCGAAGTTGAACTCTCCTCCTCCATCCTCTCTCACTCTACTTTCTCTCACTAGAACTGGCCTTGTCTGCTGCTACATACGAACTATGTTGCTGTTGGTGTCCTCCATGTTCCAAATCCTTGAACGCCAGAGTGTGTAATCGTTAATGCGACGGTCCTAGAAAGACGTTAATTTTAAGGGTAGACGCCGACTACTTAGTTCACTGAGTCTGAGATTCATTCCCCAAACAAACGATGAAACGAAGATTGTGAAGTGGCCGTAGCAGAGGGAGAGCGGAAAAATATTCCGAGTAAAAATTCATTTTGGTCCCGACAAATATGGGGATACCCAAATTAATTCCTGACAAAAAAAAAAAAAAAATTTATCTGTTTGTCCTTAATTACAAACAAATGATATGTTAGTCCTTTTGTTAATGTCCATTACAAATGTTTTGTTAGTTTGCTAATGTAATTCGTTAACTCATCCAACTGTCCGTGAAGTAGCACGTGAATTTTTATTTTTTTAAATAATGAGACATGACCTTGGTTTGCGAAAACGACGACGTTTCCTCACCTCCTTGCTTGACCTCTCTCTAAGCTTCCATGGCAAAATTTCCTCCATGAATGAACCTGCAACTTCCAAACAATTTCTTCCAAATCAAAGGGGGGAATTTCAGGGCATTCGCCTTCACTATTCCAAAGCAAGTTTCTTGGATAAAGTTTTAATTTCTAGTTTTTTGAGTTTTCTAGGGTTTCTTTCTATTCTATCTTCTTTTCAAGTCCTCTTACTTTCCCTCTCTATATCTACCAGTCAACTTGCACTTTGTTTCCTACGTTAACCATAAAAAGCTCTTGCAGAAGAAGAAGCGAAGCTCGCACCCCTCTCCTTCTTCTCACACCCTCCTCTCTCTTTCTCTCTACCCTTTTCTTTCTGTTTTTTCTTCTCCCAGCCATCACACCCACTCCCCCCAGTGTTCTAGCAGCTTCTGAATAGAGATTGGTTTCTGGATTTAGAAGAAGAAATGGAAAAAGAAATGAATGAGATTAGATTCCCAGATCTCTAAATTGTGTTTCATTCTGGTTATCATCGTTTTTATTATCACCACCATTGATAACGAAGTCTGCATTTTTATCGACCTCACTTTTCACCAATGCATATAATGATTCATAAAATGAAAACATCCAGAAGGTGATGAAGGATCCCCAAACTTCTAGACCAAAAATTAAGTCTCAAACCAAGAAATTTAACTCCAAATGATTTTTCCAAATCTTCATGTTTTTTATCATAATCAACACTCGTGTCTCTGCAATGGTTATCGTGCTTCCCGAAGAATGAGCTGGCGAATCATAGGCAGTGGCTTGGTTAAGGGAAACCACTGGAGACGTAGCGAAAGCCAATCATTCTTAGAAAAGAAAGAAAAAAATTTGAAAAAACCTACCAATGCTATCGGAGGGCTACCGTCGTTACTCCTTCTCGGCCGTTGACTGATTTGATGACCTTAATTGCCTAAGGCAACTCCTTTTTACATTAATAAAATCATTCAAGCAAAAAACAACTTATTCTTTGTTGAGTTTGATTGAGTTTCTCGATTTAGAAGAAGAAATGGAAAAATAAAGGTTGGAGGAAGAAGAAAGGATGAAGAAGATGAAAAAAAAAATTAGAGCTACAAAATGACGTCGTAATGGGACAACTAATGAGTTAACGACTAACGATTTGTAATTGTCAACGACTAAAGAGTGAGTTTTTTTTTTTTAGGTACTAAAATGGGCATCTCAAAAATTGTCAACGACCAAAATGGGCCTTTACTCAAATAATATTAAAGACATATATTAAAATCTTAATTGTACTTTGGTTCCCTTATTATTGATGAAGTGTGATTTTGGTCCCTATATTTCTTTTAGCACATTTGGTCCCCGTATTTTTTCAATATTGTGAATTCGGTCCTTCCATCCAATGTCCGTAAATTTTTTCAATGATCAACATAGTGAAATCACTGTGCTAAACGCATAGAACCTTAGGTCGAGCTTTTGTCTCCTCTACCGCTCTACTTTAACATGATTCAATGTTTCTCTTTGTCATATATTGGTTTTGTTCCTCCTTAAAGGAACTTTTTTTTGGTTCCATCATAGGGTTCTTTACCACAAAAACTCAACTGAAGGTTCTATGAGCTTAAAGCAATGATTCCTTTATATTGATTATTAAAAATTTGACGGACATTGAAGGGAAGTATCGAATTTGCAACATTGAAAAAATAGGTAGACCAAATATGTTCTAAAAACACTATAGGGATCAAAATCGCACATGACAAAAGTAAGATGACCAAAGGTACAATTAAGCTTATCTTAAAATATTGAGAGTTGACTATTATTTTTGGTAGTGAGGCATAAGGAATGTGGTACATGGATGAGACACTAATTTTAGCCATTGGATATATTGTTAAAAAAAATTGGACGGTCCAAATTTCATGTTCCACGAAAAATGTTACTTTTACCTACTAATATTGATAACATGAAAAATTCAAAAGTCAACTTTACCCCTACCCTCTCATCCCATCCATCCTAGCCCCACCCCACCCACCATCCTGCCTCCACTGCTACCTCTGACGACGGCAATGGCCTCCTTTGTTGCCTCAAAATCCAAATCCCCACCCCTCAGCGTATTTGGATAATCCCCACTAAGCAAGTGATGGCATTCCTTTTCCACCATTAGAGTCAAACACTCATCACTTTGTAATGGAAACAACCAATTTTAGTCGCCACCAAAGTTAGGTTTCGATGGAATCTAGGATGCCATGTATCATCTTCCAACATCTCCATGGAATCTCCATGATCGTTTTCATAAAAAAAATGTTATTGTCTTCAGCATAGAGAAGACTTGAAAGAATCAAACTTGATGTCATTGCAGCAACCTCAAAATCTCTTTCTCTCTCCTCAATGAAAACAAAAACCTTTTCTTTGATAAAAACAAGCACCGATAAGAACAAAAAAAAGATTTCTTGCATATTGTAGAAGGGGTCTTTTATAATTTGGACACAAGGTGTGTGGAGATCTCTTATGAAATGGTGATTAAAATGAAGGAATGATATTACGTGAAAATATTCAAAAAAGGCTAGGTGAGGAGCATAAAAGATGGTGTGATCAAACCTTCTCAACAGGGGAGATCAAAGAAGCCATAAATCAAATGCACCCTTTCAAGGCGCCAGGTCCGGATGGAATCCCTGCTCTCTTTTACCAGAAGTATTGGCATATTGTGGGTGAGGTGATCCAATCTCTCGTCCTTGGAATCCTAAACCAAGATAAATCCCCGGCATCCATCAACAAGGCTTACATTGCCCTCATCCCTAAGTGTGAGAACCCAAACTCCCCAAAACACTTTAGACCAATAAGCTTGTGCAATGTGGTGATGAAAATAGTCACAAAGGTGGTTGCCAACAGAATCAAAGGAGTCCTCCCGGATGTGATTGATGAAGAACAAAGTGCATTTGTGAGGGGAAGACTCATTACTGATAATGCGTTGGTGGCTATAGAGTGCTTTCATTGGCTCAAGAAGAAAACAAGAGGCAAAAAAGGGATGATGGCGCTTAAGCTTGACATGGCCAAGGCTTATGATAGAATGGAATGGCCTTTTGTAAATGCTGTCTTGCTCCACATGGATTTCCCCCCAAAAATTACCAAACTTATCATGTCCTGTATTACCACGGTTTCATACCAAGTCCTCATTAATGGTCAACCAAGTAGAAGTTTCCTCCCAGAAAGGGACCTTAGACAAGGTCACCCACTCTCACCTTACATTTTCATCCTATGCGCAAATGTTCTTTCTGGACTTCTATATAAGGAAGTCTCATGGTGCTATTCATGGCATTCAAGTGGCAAGAAAAGCCCCTCAAATTACCCACCTTCTCTTCACAGATGACAACCTCCTATTTGCTAGAGCCAACCAAAAAGAAGCTGATTCCATAACCCGAGTTCTCAAGGTTTATCAGTTGGCTTCGAGCCAATTGGTGAACTTAGACAAATCAGAAATGTCATTAAGTCGAAACATGCTTACAAATGAGCAAAACATGATCTGTAACAAGATGGAAACAAAGACTGTGACTACTCTCTCAAGATATCTTGGGCTCCCGGTGGTGTTTGGAAGATCCAAGAAAGATGTCTTTGCTTTTATCCGAGAAAGGGTTTGGAAAAAGCTAAAAGGGTGGAAGGAGAGGTGTCTTTCTAGAGCGGGAAAGGAAGTCCTAATTAAGTCCGTAGCCCAGGCCATCCCAAATTATATAATGAGTTGCTATAAAATTCCTGAAGGCTGCTGTCATGACGTTGAATCTATGATATCAAAATTCTGATGGGGCACAACTAACTCTAGCAGGAAGGTGCATTGGCTAAGTTGGGAAAGAATGGGAAGAGCAAAGGAAAGATGAGGCATGGGATTCAGGGGATTTTCTGAATTCAACAGAGCCATTTTAGGAAAACAATGCTGGAGATTGTTGACTGATGAAAATTCTCTACTGGCAAAAGTCTTCAAGGGCAAGTACTTCCCTAGAAACATCTTTATGGAGGCAAAAATTGGTTTCCAACCAAGTTATGCTTGGAGAAGAATCCTGCAGGTAAAAGAGGTCATTAACTTAGGTGCGAGCTGGCTGATTGTGGATGGGAAAAAAGCAAGGATATGGAAGGATAATTGGCTGCCTCAACAATCAAATTTCAAGGTTTGGAGTCCAGCCATTAATCTCCATCCGGAAGCAACAGTTAGTGAGTTAATTGATGAAGACACCAAAAGGTGGAAGAGGGACCTGATATATAATGTTTTCAATCCATATGAAGCCCAACAGATTCTAAATATTCCCATTTCTTTAAGACTTCCTGGTGACTGTCTAACATGGCATTGGGAAAAAGATGGGAACTACTCGGTAAGATCAGCCTACCACCTGCTCTGTGATACAAAAGACATGAATAGGCCTGAGTGCTCTGAGTTGTGTGCTCAAGGACTGTGGAAGAATATTTGGAAAGCCCCTATCCCCACAGTGTGAAAAACTTCCCGTGGAGACTTGCAAGGAACATCCTCCCAACAAGAAACAACTTGGCAAAGAAAGGAATGCAGCTGGACACAATTTGCCCAATCTGCATGGAGCAAGAAGAGACTCAAGACCACCTATTTATGCATTGCCAATTGACCCAAGTTCTCTGGTTCACTACTCACCTCGGGTTGCATGTCCCAAAACAGGTAAGCCTCAACAATTGGCTAATGCAGTGGCTATCTAATTCTGATCCCCTAGCCATCCAAATTTTCAGTATTACACTATGGAAAATTTGGAAGTTTAAGAACCAGCTAGTTTTTGAAAAAAAAAAGTTTGACCCTGTTATTATTGCTGGCACTATTTCTGAGTTCATTAATGAGTATAATGCAGTAAACAAGCATGTTCCTAAAGATAAAAAAAAGGAAAGAACTCTTGAAGTGGGAAGCACCCATGGCTGGTGTCCTGAAATTAAATGTAGATGCTGGCTGTTTTGGGGATGGTTCAACAGGTTGGGGCATGCTAATTAGGGACCATATGGGTCAGGTATAGATTGTTGCTACTCAAAAGGAAAAAATTCGGGTGAGTCCTCTAACTGCTGAAGTGTTTGGTCTGAGATGGTGTCTACAATGGCACTGGAAGAGAATTTTGAGAGACTGATGATTAAGACTGATGCAGAAATGGCTATCAAATGCCTCAAGGGTCAATCCACCATTGCTTGCATTGAAAATCTGATACAAGATTGTAGAGATATCCTTTCTATGTTGCAAAACACCTCTGTTACCAGTATAAATAGGGAGAAAAACTCGGCTGCACATGCCTTGGTAGGAGTAGCAAAATTTGTAGGATCCAGGATCTGGTTGGACAATGTCCCAGATCAAGTTTCACATATCATATGTAATGACTGTTTGTTAGCTTAATGTAAGCATATTTTCTCGTAAAAAAAAAAGATATTACGTGAAAATAAGAACAAATCACTATAGACTGGAGTGGTTTTTTGTTCTTCTCTTCCTCTCACTATCCTCTTAATGAATTATACAAACAATTTCATACCTCCTGTGAACCATAATGTGATATGGATTTTGATGTTGACAAATATAGTATTAAGGGGAGAACATGAACCAATCAATATGTTATAGGCAAAATTACACTTTTGGTCCCTTAAGTTATTTGTTTTGTTCAAATTGGTCCCTTAAGTTTTTTTTTGTGACAAACTAGACCCCTAAGTTAGGTTCAGGTTTCAAATTGGTCCCTTAAGTTTTTTTGTGACAAACTAGACCCTTAAGTTATGTTCGGGTGACAAATTGGTCCCTTAATTTGTCAAAGGGACCAATAAATTAAACCCTTAATTTATTATTTTTAATAACTTAAGGGACCAATTTGCCACTCGAACATAACTTAAGGGTCTAGTTTGTCATAAAGAAAACTTAAGGGACCAATTTGAAACCTGAACCTAACTTAAGGGTCTAGTTTGTCACAAAAAAAACTTAAGGGACCAATTTGAACAAAACAAATAACTTAAGGGACCAAAAGTGTAATTTTGCCTATGTTATATAAGTTTTGCTGTTGACAAATAAAGTATCATTTTTTTAAAACAAGAATAGGCTTGCAAGATCTTCACTATAGAGAGAGAAATCCTAACTAGGGTGGCACCTCAAACTCTAACAATTATTTGCAGCAAGCCTAAAATTTATTAATAAAATAAAAAAGAATACAAAAAGCATGGGGGGCAAAACCAAACCCATGAAAAGGACTAGGAAAATCAATAATTAGGGAGACCCCACCTATTACGATAGAAATCATCCCTAATAAAAGAAGGAATCAAATCCCACTAAGAAAAACACCTAGTTACAACTCCATAAGAAGCTAACTTATCAGCACAATGGTTTACTTCTCTAAAAATGTGAGTAATTATAAAATCTAAATACATAGAGACAAAAATACAATTCTTCCATTTGTTTCTAAGGTTCCATGGAACAATGTCTGGATTTGAAAAGGCTTGGACACTAAGTGAAGAGTCACACTCCATCCATAATCTTTTCCATCCCATTGTTGTGGCAATCTGAATGGAAGTCATAGCTGCATATAATTCAGCCATGAAAGAATCACCAACACCATAGAATTCTGCAAAACATCCTAGCACAGCTCCCTTATGGTCTCTAAAAATTCCTCCTCCACCAGCCAAGGCAGGACATCCCGTAGTTGCACCATCCGAGTTAACCTTGATCCATCCACAAGGAGGAGCAATCCAAATAACTTGAGTAATATTATCAGCTTTTGGAGGGTGACAAGTCACCTCGAAGTACTTCAGGATTGAAAATTCTGAAATAGAAGAGGACATAGTACTAGTTGTTAAGCATCCTGTCATAGATACAACAGCTTTAATCATGTTAATTGCTGCCCTAACTGTGATTTTAATCTCTTCAAAGATGAATTTGTTTATGCTGAACCAAATAATCCATAGCACATTGATAATGGTAGCTGAAACAATGTCTTTGATTTGATCACTCCAAGACCGATTACAGGCCAAGAAGACAGACCTAATTGCAGATCTGTCAAACTGCACATTAAGGACAGATCCTAACCAGTTCCATAGTTCCCTAGCATAGCAGCAATTTAAAAAGAGATGATCTGCTGTTTCTGCTTCAGCTCTACACAGACAGCAACAGGAAGCAAGGAAGCAACCTCTCTTTTGCAACTGATCATTTGTAAGGAGCTTTTTGTGGAATAATCTCCATGCTACAAATGATTTAGATGGAGGTATGAATCTGCTCCAAATCATCTTGGACCAAGAACAATTTCTCGAGAAGACTTTAAGTGACAGAAGGCATCCTTAAGGGAGAGATAGCCAGTAGAGGAAGGTTTCCAAATGAGATGGTCGACTTCAGTGAAAAGAGGGACATCAACATTTTCTAGAAGGGTGGCAAAAGCAAGAAACTTGTTCAGAAGAGCAGCAGGAATGCACCAGGTTCCCTTATCAATGAAGTCTGCAACTGAGGAGCTTAACCCTTTATGCATATGAGTTGGAATTTGAAGAAGGTCCACCAAGGATTCTGAATTCCAATTGTCCAACCAAAAATTGATTGACTTGCCATCTCAAATTTGCCAAATTGAATTGTCAAAAGTTGTTTGTAAATTCACTTTAATTCCTGGCCAGATTGAAGACTTAACATATGATGTAGGATGCTTCTTATCAAACCTGAACCTGTTTTTCAGGAAATTGGCCCAATCCATGTTGGAAGCTAAGATCTCCCAAGAAAGCTTTAAAAGAGTAGCATTATTGAGGGCCTTTAGGGACTTAAGGCCAAGTGCACCTTCTGCCATGGGGGAACAAATAATATCCCAAGCAACAACACAAGACTTCTTTGATTTTGTGTCACCTGTCCAAACAAAGTTTCTGATAGCCTTCTCCAATTCTTTATTATATGTGGCTTTGTATATGGAATAATATGAATATTATTATTATTTTCTATACCTTGAACTAATGCGATCTTTGAGAAAATTATGCATTAGAAAAGTTCAGGTTGGAACAAGCAAAGCTATGATGTCAAGAGCTTGAAGAGCTAAAATTCTAGAAGGACTAGATTGCAAAAACTGGAAAAGAGTATCCAGAAGATCAAGTCTTTCGAGAAGGGGACAAGGGAATTTTATTAATTATATTATTTGTTTTAGATTCCCTTGTAAATGGTAAGTAAAGCTCTCATAATTAAAATTGGTCATACACACACATAAATGTGCTTTCAAAATAAAACTTAAATGACTTTTAAATGAACTTAAATGAGTTATTATTTTCAGCCATTAAGTTTTTCAAATTCGCTTAATTGGCTTTAAATATGCTTTAATGAGTAATTAATTTTTGGAGCCATAAAGATTTTGAATCGACTACTTTAAATGATAATAATCAATTAGCATAATCGATTATGTTATGCTGAAAACGTTTTTAATTCAACTTAATTGGCTTTAATGAGCATTAATGATTATTAACTTCTTTCTAGCCGTTAAGTTTGAATTTGAATATAGATAATCGACTATACTCTTTGGAAAATCGATTATTCATACCCAGGAAAGCTTGGAATTCAATACAGGGAGTAAATAATCAATTATGTAATCGATTATGTTTTTTAAGTGCTCGCAGGATTTTAAACAGCTAACTCATAATTGATTACCATAATCGATTACACTGCAACTGCCTTAAACGTCTTTTACAATGAATTAAAATAATCGACCATATGTTTAAAATAATCAATTATCATGCGAAAAAAAATGAATTTTAAAATGGGCTTGACCTAATTTCCTTGGGCTATTCGCTTATTCTATATAAAGGAAACTTAGTCTGATAACAGAGCACAAAATTATCATTATAACTGTGCTAATACTTTGTTAAACAAAACTCCCTACTACTCTCACTTTTACATTTTAACCATATTATATTGAGAGAGCTTTACGCCATATAGGTGTTTTTGTATCTTGTGCTTCAATTTGTTTATCTGCACTATTAAGAGTGCTTTATATCTGTAAGCGTCGGATTGACTCAAAACCATCTTTTGGTTACCATTCTTACAAGAGAGGGTATATCCCTTGTGGTGTTTCTTGGATGTGGTTTCCAAGTATTTACAAGGGAGGTGATATTCCTTTTGGTTGACAACAGAGGGTATATCTCTTGGGTTATTGTTTGAGGCTCTTTCACTAGGGTAGGTGATATCCCTGGTCTGTGAAGAGTGCTCTTCATTGTAAAGTTTTCTAGCTGTGCCTATTTAAAAGCTAGTGTTGAGTGAAAACCTTGGTGGTATTGCCTTGGGGACTGGACGTAGGCTACGTGGGTAGTTAGTGGCCGAACCAGGATATATCGTGGCGTACATCTTCTCTTTCCCTATCTCTTTTTATTATCGCACTTAAACTACCGCTCTTTACATTTCCGCCATTTTTCTTATCGCGCTTCAATTTCAAACGATTTATTTTCTAAAGTGCTTTAATTTGAAAAGAATTATTTATCCGCTGCAAATTCTTCTTTAACTTTGAAAATGGTTTTGATTTATTGCAAAAGATTTCATTTTTATTTAAAACTCAATTCACCCCCCTCTTGGGTGATGGTTGCCACGGCCAACACCTCCATTTGTGCATCGATTTACCTGATATGAAATACATCCATTAGCACATCGATTATATGAAAATCACAAACATAGGACTCTTTGAGTTTGCTTATACATCGATTGAGTACATCAATTGTGAGTTAATTCCAAATGTTGAACTCTTTGAGTATGCTTACACATCGATTAGTACATCGATGTATCTGTCATAAATATTACACCTGATGCTAAACACATCGATTAGCGTGTGTATATACATCTATCTATTTAAATAGCAAAAACCCTTTAATACATCGATTAGGTAATCGATTGACTAGTCTGGGTTTATAAAATCAACTTCTCCCTTGAATTCTTTCACTTTTCAAATCCTCAAAATTCAACCCTAAACCCTAGCAGAGCTCGAAAACGCACTCCAATGGCTCGTGTGAAGCACACCGGTCCTTTAACCCCAGCCCTCTAACTCAACCTCTTCCTCCTTATCCTCCACTCCAACTTCATCTCTACCTCTCTCACCTATAGCAACACCTCCGTGCCCAAAAAGGAAAGAAGTAGAGAAAGCCCAATCTTCTCAAGGAATTGACAAGCTTCCAATCAAGAACTTGGTCAAGAAGAAGCAAGGAAAATGGAAGAAAGTGGTGGTACATGAGACTCTAAAGAAGACTCCTAAGAAGCAAGAAAAGAAGAAGAAAGTTGCTAAGGATATCCCATAGAAGAAGAAAGAACAGAAAAAAGAGAGAAAGAAATATTGATGATGATAAAGGAGTAACTGAAGCTGAGTTGCTTTGAAGGTATTTTTCAGATGAGGAGTATATTATGCAATACATTAGTGATTTTAAGCATAGAGAAACACATGAGTTATAAGGGTAGTGGATTTCAATTTCTTTGAGGCAAATGAATTCACTTTTCACA
This sequence comes from Echinosophora koreensis, assembly GCA_035048595.1. NCBI lineage: Eukaryota > Viridiplantae > Streptophyta > Magnoliopsida > Fabales > Fabaceae > Echinosophora > Echinosophora koreensis. The sequence continues at coordinate 500,591 of JAPCYP010000025.1, read as the reverse complement.
AAATAATAGAAGAGTATCACTTGGCTCAATTTCTACAAATCAAGTCTGATATCTATCCTAATTTGATTAAAGGATTCTACTGTACTTTAGAAATGGATAATGAAGGTTTCTCTGCTGAGGTAAAGGACAAGAAAATTGAAATGAATTTTGAGGAATTTGCTCAGTTTACTGGACTGAGTTATAAGGGTAGTAATCTAGCGGGAGCTGGGCCACAGAGTGCTTCGCTTAAGACATATGATAAGGAAGCAGCTAGGAAAGTTTTGTTGGTAGGGAATGCACCTGAGGGAAGATTGATAAATATAAGCTCTATGCACATTCAACATAGGCTTTTGCATTATGTACTAAGTAGGATTTTGGTTCCTCGTTCAGGAAACCATGCTATCTTTCAGAATAATGAAATATTGCTACTCTAGGCCATGATTGAAGAGAGCAGCTGAGTTGGAGCTTCATTGTGGCAAGGCATATGCATGACTGGAAGCTAAGTGGTGGTATGTTACCTATGCTAGCTTGGTAGTAGAGTTGCTTGAGCACTTTGAAGTCTCTCTTAGAGGAGAAGAGAAGTTTCAAGCAAGATCATGTGACTCACAAATTTGGTGAAGGCACCAATAGCAAGATGAAGATTGCTAAAGTAAATGGTGAGTGAGTCAGAGTTGCTGGTGAAGCTCAAGATTAAAGACTTGCTGTGTACAACTTTGAGATGAACAACAAGATGGATAGCCTAATACAGATGTTTTAGAACTTTGAAGGACGGCAAATCAAACATCATATGACAATAAGGCAAGCTATTGACTATCTGAGTATTATACTCAATACCTTAAAGGGCCAAATGGCTACTCTGCACTAGAGATTGGGAATCCCTATTGCTGCAACTTAAGAAGAAAATCCTCCTTTTGAGGATGTGGTAAACATGGCCAGGGAGGTTGCTACTGCTGCTGAAGATCAAAATGGAGAAAACGCAGAACCCAATTCCCCTTCTCAACACACTTATGGGCCCCTTGAACAATGAATATGCTTAGATTAGATCTTAGGTTCTTTAGTGTGATTTGCTTAATGTTTGTTTGTTGTTTCTATTGATATTTTGCATTTTGGATTGTATTTACAAATTGTTATCATCTGAACCTATGGTCTGTAATATCTTTAATCAGTACTTATTTTGATGAATGCATGACCATATTTTGTTTTGGTACTTACTTTAATCTCCCATATATTCTTTTTGCTAATGATAAAGGGGAGAAATGGTGCCGTACTATTTGATGCACCTAAATACTTGCATTATGTTGAATATGATGATGCTATGCTATGCTATGCGATTGATGTTATGATGCTATATACATATTGATCCTATATTCTGAGTTTTTGAATTTCATGAATGATTAAGAACTTTCTATAAGACAGGGGAGTAATATGAATCAATTACTGCACCTAACTCTAAAAAACACTTTTATAATGTTGATGGTGAACATGATCAATTAATGATAAGTATGGTAAGTTTGTCATCGATAAAAAATGGGGAGTTTGTGGAATAATGATTCTAAATGTTTTGATTAATGACCAAACTTAAATTGGTTTTAAATGATACATTAATTACTTTCAAAGCTTTAGTTTCTAAATTACCATTACAGAGCAAGTAAAGTGGATGCAATGAAATTCAAAGTGGAATTCAAAAGGAGCTCAAAGTGGAACTCAATGAAGAGGAAAGGGTCATGAAGATTGACATGAAGATGAAGCATAATGAGCAAAGCAAATGGAAGACAAGTTTAGATGCATATGTAAAGGGTTACTCACTTTAACTCTTAGTAAAGCTCTCAAGGCAAAGGAAAATCAATTTTCAAAAGTAAAGAACTTTTTAAAATGAAGTTACAATTGAAAAGGTTAATTAAAGGATCAGTACATCTATGTATACATTTGTGTACTTTTCGTTAATTAACTTACTTTGTATTGAAATATGTGTGCATATCTATGTATATAAGTTATACATCGATTGACACTTGAGTTACTTGAGCTGAAAATGTTTTAGAAAATACATACATCTATTAGTACATATGTGTATAAATTAGAACAGAACCTGGATGTTTTGAAATACAAAGATAATCAATTAGCATAATGGATGTATTATGTTATGGGCTGAAAATTGCACAAGTCTTAAAGACATTCATCTATGTACTAAAGAACGTAATCGATTGACTCAAGAACAATTAAGAAAGTAATCGATGTACACAGAAGGTCATACTATGTACACATGAAATCAATCGATGTACACATGTTCAAAAAGTGAAAATCTTGTTTAATACATATGTGTACCAATAGATTGACCTATTACAGAATTTCAAATTCAAGTTTGTTTTGATCTTAACTGATTAGTTATGCATATCCAACAGTTTTTTTTTTTTTTTTTGATAAAAGGTTATTAATGTGCAAAAGCATCACAAGAGAGAAAGGCATCCCAACTAGGTTGGCACCCCCAACTCCCACAACCATCTGCAGCACATCAATTAAATAAAATTAATCATTAAAAAGAATACAAAAATGCATGGGGGGACTAGAGCCAAAACCCATGCTAGCAACCAACAAAGGAATTACGAGAATCTATAACTAGGAAGGCTTAACCTATTTCTGAATAGGTCTTCCTTAATAAAATCCGAAAAGGAGAATTCTAACTATATAAGGATATGTTAACACACATTTTCTATAATAAGAAAGAAGAAGAACTCATTTTTCGAGATCAATCAATAAAAATTTTCCTAGAGAGCTTAGCATTGAGAAAAAGTGAGAAATTCCTATAGAGCTTTAATTTGTAAAGTCTGATTACTTAGAATCTGTATTTCAACTCTTTGATTTCAAGTTTCTGGATTGAGAGAAGTGTCTCTCGTGGGCTAGGCAAGAGTAAAAGGAACTCTTGTTGGTGAAGATTGCTTTAAAGTTGTCACAAGGGTAGAAGGAACCTAGAAGTGAAGATTTTGTAAAGAATCTTGTAATATTTGATTTGATAAGTGGACAAAACTCACATAGGTGTGTAGGTGCTGGGGACTGGATGTAGGATACCAGAGGAGGTGGCTGAACCATGATAAAATTGGTTTTCGTTTTTATTTCCCTTAACTCTTTTAGTTGTTTATTAATGATTACGAGTTAGAAGTATGTTAGGGAAATCTTTATGATTTGATTTGTTTTGATAATCTTGCATATCTGAAAACTAAGTCTTGTTAATCCGAAATCTTGCAAAAACAATTTTGTTTTGTTGGTTGACAAAACCTTTTGAAAAGTAAAATTTTTAAGTTTTTGCAAAAAAGTCACAAAAAGTTCACACACTCAATTCAACCCCCTTCTTGAGTGAGAAGCCACAACCAACAAGTTGCATCAGGGCTTACAATCTTGGGAGACGGGGCCTCCTTGATAAGACCCCTGCCTTCAATGGCAATGCCTACATGTATGGGAAAGAAAGAATGTAGATATTTCTTGAGGCAACTGGCCTTGATGTATTGGATGCTGCTGAAAATGGTCCCTACATCCCTCACACTCTTGATGCAAATGGCAACAAGAAAGAAAAACTTAAAAGTGAGTGGGATGAAGAGGATAAAAAGAAAGTAGGTTATAATGCTAAAACTAAAAATATTATAATTCCTGCTTTAAGCTATGATGAGTTTTTCGAGGTACCAAACTGTAAGACAGCAAAGCAAATGTGGGATACACTGCAAATTACACATGAAGGAACAAATGATGTTAAGAGAGCAAGGATGAACTCTCTCATGCACGATTATGAACTTTTCCACATTAAGAATACTGAAGAGATCAATGATATGCAAAAGAGGCTCACTCACTTAGTGAATCAACTCAATGGACTTGGAAAGAGCATTTCAGATGAGCAACAAATCAACAAAGTCCTGAGGTGCTTAATCAGAGAATGGCAACCAAAGATTACTACAATATCTGAATCAAAAGACCTAGCAACAATGACTATTGCTACACTTTTTGGAAAGCTTATGGAACATGAGATGGAGCTACATCGATTGAATGATCATGAAGAGGAGAAAAATAAAAGAGGTTTATCACTTAAAGCACATGTTTCCAAGGAAAGAATTGATAGTGAGGAAGATGAAGATGTTGAAGAAGAAGATGAATCTGAAGAGGATATGAGACTGCTGGTTAGAAAGTTCAAGAGATTCCTCGAAAAGAAAAAAATCCCTCAAAAAAAGGCCATCAAATTTCTTCTCCAAAAAGAACACATAAATAGCTGAAAGTTCTACCACAAATGTGAAGTGTTATGATAGTGGCAAACTTTGACATTACAAGAGTGAGTGTCCTAAGCTTCAAAAGAAGGATAAACATGAAAACCATGAGTTCAAGGATAAGAAGAATAGAAAAACAAGAAGAGTAAATATAGCTTGAAAGGAAAACGACATGGATTCCTCTGAAGATTCAGAAGAAGAGGAGGCCAATCTTTGTCTCATGGTCAATCATCAAAGTGACAATGAAGATGAGGTAAATGAAATCCCCCTACCTATGATGAATTACAAGATGCTTTTGATGAGTTGCATAGTGAATATCTTAAGATTGCTAAGCAATTAATGTCATTTAGGAAAATCATTGCTAAACAATGTAGTGATTATGCATGTCTTCAAATCAAACTAATGAATTAGAAGCTAAAAACAATAAGCTAAGTGCATCTAGTTCTACATGCTCTAATTGCAATGTTCTTGAAAACGAAGTGGATAAACTGAAAACTACTTTGTCTAAGTTTACAATGGGTAGAGATAATCTAATTGCTATATTAGGACAACAAAAAGGAGTATATGACAAAGCTGGATTATGTTATAAACCAGCTATGCATGAAAAGTCTTTTAAGAAACTCTTTGTTGCACCTAAGTCCTCTACTAGTCCTTTTGTAAAACGTTTCTATTGTGCAAGAAAAGGACACACAGCTTCTATATGCTATTTTAGAAAACCTTCAAGAATAAGTATTAAACAAATTTGGGTTCGAAAGGGAACATACATTTGTACTAACACCAAAGGACCCAACAAAATTTGGGTACCTAAAGCAAATGTATAAAATATGTTTTGTAGGTGTGTTTGAGAGCCAAAAGCACAAATTGGTATCTTGACAGTGGCTGTTCCACATCATGACTGGAGGTATCACAAAGTTCTCATCCTTCACTTCCAAACTGTAACACCCCGTTTTTTCGTTTATCAGCTCTTAAGTGTTTATACGTATGCTATGTATGTTGTATGTTGTTATAGTTTTGCTTTAGGAATGTTAAATGGGGCTAAGTGGGATTTTAGAGTGAAAAGTCCCTTTCTGGTGCATGAGCATGGCCGTGTTCATGTATCAGCACGCCCGTGCTTAACAGCGTGCTCAGTGGCTGCTTCAGCCACGAGCACGACCGTGTTCAAGGGAAGCACGGTCGTGTCGGAAAACATGCGCTTGTGACGTGAGTTTTGCGGACCCCATGCTTGACTAAGCATACCCGTGCTTAGGGGAAGCAAGGCCGTGCTCAAGCCTGAAGTTTATGAATAAGAGAGTTCCATGAGGGTTGCGGTGGAAACCCTCATTTTGACACTTTTAGCAATCCTATTGTGATAGAAACCTCTCTATTTTCCCTTCCCTTGAACCCTTTGAAAGTTCTTGGAGTTCTTGAGTCCTTTTGGGAGAGAAGTCACATGCGCTAGTGTCAATTAAGGTAACATGGTCATCCCTTTGTTATTCTCTTATTCTTTTTTAATTGAATTTGAGATTAATGTTTGCCCTTTTATGTTGGCCAAAGAGTGAGGAACTCGTCGAGCCGCTAGAGGGAACAAGAATAGTTTGCTTGCGTTGTCGTAGTTGGGATCTTCATATCAGGTATTGGGAGAAAGGATAGTATGAATGTGTAGGCATTGGGGGTAGCGTAAGATGAAGGGTTAACCCATGACCCTATTGCTTGATAATTGCTATATGTTTGTCCATGTTATTTATAATTGACATGTATAGTTGTGAATTATGATGTTTATGCCATGCTTGGTTGTGTTAACAATGATGTTGTTATACCATGAGTGTATACTTGAATTGTTGTTGTTGTTGTTGATGTTGATATTATTGTAATAAGACATTAATTAAGACGTAAAGAATGTAGTAATGATGAATGGAATTAAGGGATGAAGTTCCAATTGTTCATAAGACATGAATTATAGTAATGAGAGGCAAAGTTATTGCTCAAACGTCTAGTCAAGACCCTAGGATTGATTCATGAGCGTTTTAGTGACATTAATAATGAAACAGGAATTAAAGGATTAATTCCCAATTGTTATAAGACATGAAGATTAACGAGAATAACAAGTTAATGATTGATGGTTAGTTAAAAGCCAATAGGATTGATCTTTGAATGCCCTAGGAAGCTTAGCAAGGGTTCTCCAACCCTTCTGGCCAGAAACAGTACGACCATGCTCCAGTAAGCACGACCATGCTCAATAGACAACACGGCCGTGCTTGACTTAAAAGTCAGCACGCTCGTGCTGGGGGGAGCACGGTCCTAGATAGAACAGATGCTGAAAAAGGGACAAGGGTGGTTTCACCCAAATTGTCCCCATGATGTAATAAGACATAAATCGGAGTAAAGACAAGATAGATAACTCAATGAAGATTTAACATGTAGGATGTGGAAACGGTTCTTAGTCAAGAAGGGGGGTGAATTGACTTTTAAAAAAAATTTCCAAAAACAAGATTTATATTCCCTTTTTCAAGCAGTGTAGCAAGAGAGTAATTATCTTTGAAACTTAATCAAGAACAATTACAATATCAATTCAAGAAAGAACTTTAAAGAAAGATATACAATTGCATAAGCTAAGAGGATGTATCATACAACAATCATGCAATATAGTATCATAAGCATAGAACATAAAGATCATGTATAAGATAATAAAATTTGCAAGAAAGTAAAGAGAGTAGGGATAGAGAAAGTGACACAAGTATTTTACTGGTTCGGCCCACAACCTGAGTGGCCTACGTCCAGTCCCCTAGAATCCTCTTGGAGAAATTCACCATGACAAATGTTTGTACAAGAGATACCTCACTCCTTACAAAGTCACTCTCCTCTTGTAGGATTCCTCGCCCACAAGAACCACACTCTCAAGAGATACCACACTCTTGAACCTTGTTGGATACCTCACCAACAACTCACAAAGGGATGCCTCACCCTTACTTTGATGGATACCTCACCAACAAAGATTTTCACCAATGGTCACTTTGATGGATACCACACCAACAAATATTTACACCACTCAAGAGATACCACACTCTTGAGTCAATATGGGAATCAATTACCCAATACAAAACCTAGAAATAGAATTGAGTAGAAAAGAAATTCCTTAGCACAAAAATTGTGCACCAAGGCTCCTAAAGCTTCTAAGATCACTTGTAACTAAGAATGAAAAGATGGCTCTCAATTTTGGCATAATAACAGTATGTTTGAGTATATGATTTTGTGTTAAAAACTCTTAAGCGCATGCCCTTTATATAGAATTCAATTGGAGCTGAAAAAGTTAAAGTTTTTGAACTTTTCAGGCCAGTATTCGAATACTCCACAGGGTATTCGAATACTCAATAGGGTATTCGAATACTCCCTGTTAACAGAAGCCAACAACCTTAACAGAACATGGGTATTCGAATACTAGGCAGGGGTATTTGAATACTCTGCTCAAAAATGCCATTTTGCTTGAGTAATAGCATACCTAAGTTGGTATTTGAATACTCTTGATGGAATTTCAAATATTCCTTAAAGTAGACCAATATACAACTATGTATGTGATTACTTATATACTTAAAAACATTTTTCATCATTTGCCATTTTATTGTAGCTCTAAATAGATTTCTATTTTAGGTTAAACATTATTAACTTTTTATTTTGTTAAGCCATCTAATCAAACTTAATTACATAATGATATACATCAAAACCTACTAAAGCAAACTTAGACATACAAAGGATTACATCATCATCAACACACTTCATTTCTTTGATCTTGTAAATAGGTGGAGATATTCTTCACAGAAGCACATTTGAGACTTTATCTCATCATCATCTACGATCTCTCCCTTTTTGATGATGTAACACCTCGACTTTTACTGTTCTTTAATATCGGTAAATATATACATATATTTGTTTATATTTTACCCGAGACCTAGAAAATGATTTTGAATAAAACAAAATTATATTTATAATCTACTTTATCGTAGAAAGTTACGGTGAAATTTTAGGTTTAAAATTCAGACGAAACCCGGTCTGCATTTTAACTGACAGTAAGATTTTACTGATCAGAAAACCTAGTTTTGACCCGAGAACGAAACGGTTTAGGTTTATATTATTTTTCCAACGATATTGGTTATTTTGATCAAAATAAATAAGTTATTATACTTTATTCGGGCGTATCATCAACAAACGGTTGATTGACGGAGTCGAGAACGGACGTGCAGAGACAAAACTGGACTCCGGATGATGGGACATCTTGCCACCTAGGGTGGTGAGTCACATGGGTGACTCACCTAGCATTTATGAAGCCTAATGATGATACCAAAATATCATGATATTTATTCTAGTAAAATGACCAAAATGCCCTTGATTTTCAAGTGAAATTCCAAGAGTGTCCCTAAGTGAATTTTGACCAAAATATCCTCTAAAACTATTCAATTTCGTGCAGCCCTCCATTAAATCAAACTCATTTCATTTTGATTTCATTTCATCATTTTCCTCTCAAAAACCGAAATCGGGTGAATGACGGAGCTGAGTACGAGATTTTCGGGAACCGCTAATGGATGGGATCAATGAGTCATGGATGACTCATGAGATGTGGCCCAAAATCAGCCACACCACCCAAACACTCTCATCCACATCATTTGTAAGGCCCTAAGGCTGCCACCCTTCTCCATTTGTAGCCAAGTATCCATTTTCATTTCAACCACAAACTTATATGGCTACATGGTTCATTTCCTACCACACATCATCTTTTAATTTCATTTAATACAAGGATTATTTTATTCATTCTCTTCTTCTCCTTTGTTTTTTTCGCCAGCCATCTTCCTCCTCCCAAAACCATTTTCTTTTCATCATTTATCAAGAACACCAAGAACACTAAGACAAACTCTCCTTACTCACCCGAAAGTTCATCGAAGTTCTGACCTTTTTATGTTCTGAAACTCGAAAAACTTTCTACACGAAAGTTGTTCCTCTTTCTCTCTTATTTCCAACGAGCTAAAGATCATCAAAAACGGATAAGTATTTTGGGAGTTATGCCCAAATTACCAAAACAGCTCGAAATCCACAGCACCACACTAGAACAGTGGAAAGAAGGCCCTTTTATTCCATGATCCGATCTGAATCAAACCAAACCTTCAACATCAAAGTTGTTCCTCTTCTTCTTACCTTTCTAACAAGCCAAAGTTTGTAATTTTTAGATGAGTGGATTGTGAGATACACTCATAAAACCACCATACCCTCAAAGCTGTCCCAAAAGCTTCCATTTCTACCTAAGCTTGTTTTGATCACTCTCTTCATTTCTTCAATCAACAAGAGGTAAAAACTCACCTCCTTGATCATCTAAGCTTTCTTCTTCATTGATTTCACTTGTTTCATGCCATGATCATCATGTTTTCATTCTTAGATCTAGATCTTCAAAAGTTCCTAGAGAATCATAGAAAAATCATTTAATGTGAGATCAATTTCTATGATCTTCATATGACTTCTATTTTCATCATCCAAGAGGTTGAAAAATTTAGAAATCCCTAGCTATTTCTTCTTGACTTGGCCGAACCAATGCTCAAATGGGTTTAGGTGATTTCCTTCATTCTTTAACTTGTTTTTATGTTGGTTGTGTGATGAAAATTTATGGATGATATGCTTATTTGATGCATAATGGTTAAAATGAAATTGTTAGTATGCTTACTTGATCATTGAAAGAAAGTATGTGAAATATGCTTAATAATCATGCCATGATTTAGTGCTTGAATACATGAACATGTATGATGTTTTGTGATTGAGTGATGAAGAGAAAATCTTCTTGTTTGTTGGAACTTGGTTTCGGCCAAGCATGAGAAATATGGCAAGACAACTTTGTTCTCAAAAACCATATGATTCCATGATGGTTTATGGACTATAAAAGAATAATTAAATCAAGAAGAAAATGATTTCTTCCAAAACTATTTTCATAAGATTGAAAATGGTCTTTCGTAGTTTGAATGATCCCAAGAACGATTTTGAATTGAATTGGTTAATAAGTTATGGACTTTTAAAGAAATAAGGACTAATATGCAATTACTGAGAATTTCAGGGACTGTTCTGAAAACTATATTTTTAAGTATTGTGGTTGTAGTCCTTAATGATATAAGACTATAGAAATTGGTTTGAAGTTATTTGGATTTATACATAAAAAGATATATGCTTTTTAGTAAACAAGGACCTATTTGTAAATATTGAAAATATTGGACAGAAACGTCATTTATGGAATTTTCATGGTAACTGGAAAATATTTTATGAGATGAAACTATAGAAGTTGGTTTGGTGTGATTTGGAGTTATAAATAAAAAGTTATAAGGTTTTAAGTGAATAAGGACCTTTTTGTAGTTAATGAAAGTTTATGGACTAAACTGAAATTTTCGAAAATAAATGTAATTGGACAGTTAGAAACTGTTTTCATGCTTGTAAAACTGTTCTAAAACTCCAAAATGAGTTTTGGACTATTAGAGTGTAAAATCGTTGAAAAAGGATTTACGCGACTTACAAACTTAACGACGTTCGGTAACATTTTTAGGAATTTTGTATCAATGGAGAGAAAACTGTAAAGTCAGTGTATCAACAACTTAATATGAGTATTTTAACCTAGGAAATTAATACATTTGAGGTGAAGAACCATATTTTCAAAAGTATGGCTTTTGGGCCTAAATTCAGTAAAAAGCGGCGGAACCGTCGTTAAGCGTTTTTAAAGATTTTTCAAGAGAAAGGTTTTGAGAAATTGATACTTGTGTATCTTGGATGGAAATGGTTTTTAAAGAATGATTTAATTTCATTTAAAGATTTTGGTTTTACGATCAAAAGGGTTTTAGTCTTCAAAGACAAGTATTTACGGTAAAGAACAAAAACCTAAGTCATGAACGACTTAGTGAAAACACGAACATAATAATTTATGACGTAGGGTGGATCAAGACCTTAAGTCATAAAGTATGGATAATTCATTATCCATATTCCATAAAATGTAATGGACTCAGAATGATTTGTTTTCTTGGAAGCCAAAGAAAAAGGCTCAGTTAGAAAAGTGCAGAGAAATAAATAATTGGATTTGTGTTCCAATCTCATAATGCGTTAGGACTTTTAATCAAGTGTTTTAAGAAAACTGTGCACAAAGATGAAAGGTTACTTGAGAACTTTAGCTTGATGATTAAGTACCGGTGATTCGGACTTAAGGACATCTAGCATCTGTTACAGTACGTTGAAAGAATTCTGAAGGAATCACGATGTCATCCGTTGGATGGACGAGAAGAACGCATTTCCGGCAAAGTTTGCCTAAACACATAGTGAAACTATGTTCTGCAAGGCCGTTGTGCCTAGGAGATGGAGCAAACACTTTAATGCGGGTGCGAATTCCGTAGTGACGATCTATTGATGCTCGGGGGTGTCGGGGTATGAAATACTCATATAGGCCCAGTTGGTTGCTCCTCTGTGGCATGGTGATCTTGCAATACACCGACATACTCGACTAGACACTATGTGTTTTCTGGTAGTGAAGGATGTTCCCGAAAAAGCCTATGTGCACCATGATGACTGTTGACGCATTTTATTACCCAAGGCTGGTGGACTCCAGAACAATCCTCTGAACCACTCTCTCCGACTGTTCGTAAAACCATGGTATAGGAATTCAGAGGTCATTCCTCGAGTCTTAGATGTTTCTATCTAGGAAAACATTGTGCTGTGGTCATGTTTCTGTGAAACATTATTGTTTTGTTATGAGTGTAAATATGATTGATAATTGTACGTACCTGAGAGTCGTACCACTGCATGTCTGCCTTATGTGTAAGATAAATGGAAATCTCACCTCCTTCTTTTTATATTGCTTATGTCGACTGGCTATGTGCCTTCTGTACTCTTTTGAGAAGGTTGAGACGTCAAAATGATCCTTGGAAGACGCGTCGTAGAGATTGAGGTTCGAGCATACGGACGATATGTTGGAGTTTCTAGTGGAAGTCTTCAAGACTATCGATGGTTCCTAGATGGCTTAGTCCCAGAGTTACTTTTGTAGTAACTCTAGTAGTGTCTTTTGTGACGACGTTGGTAGTGGACTCAAATAGAGTTTCCACTAGATCTCGTCAGTTTGGTTTGTCCTTCTCACGATGTATGAGAAAGGATTGTCTTTTCTATTTTAGATTGGCCAGCTGGGTATGTTTGGGAGTTAATGTAACTATCTATGGAGCTGCGACTCCAAGTATTTTATATTTTAGGAGCCGCGTCTCCACATCTTTATACGGGATACGTATATGGTTATGATTTTTGGGTTATGTGTCGGGTTGGGCATTATGTAATTAATTTGCGAACTTATGACCCTAAATGTGATAATGGAATGTTTTATTATCCATTCATTTAAAACAAAGTAGTTATATTTATGACTTGCGAAAAGAAAAAAAAAAATACCCCATTCTTTTATAGCCAATTTTAATTAACCTACTTTTCGGCCTTAAAATGTCACTTGCGATGTAGCGCCTGAGGAGGGTGTTACAGATGATGACAATGCTTTTGATCTTTTGATGAAACCTGAATCTTGCATTACTTTTGTATCATAAGGTTTTGATTGAACTTGTGAATAAAGTGTATCATATTTTTGCCGAACTCTCCCTTAATATATGACACTCCGCTTGAGTAAAGAGAGTCCTGCAAAATAAACACAAAAGTACACATTTTCTCCCCCTTTGGCATTATCAAAAAGCATATAATATTTCGAGAGAAAAGACACAATATTCACAATAATGATAATAGGGATTCCATACATGCATAATCAAAATATTAGATAAGTTCAAAGCATGCATACAAACATCCATCACACATAAGTTCAATAGAGTCAGATGTACACCAACAAAGGTGTACTTAGTAAAGTCATCACACAAGGTCCAGGATAAAATCAGAGAAATATAGAGGGCATACAATCATCCATCATAATAGAAACACAGAAAGAGGATAAAAGGAAATAAAATATCATCATTATCACCATCCTCTTCATCATTAAACTAGGACTGCAACCTCCTCACTCGATCGGCCAAAGCTGCAACGTCTGTAGACAAACCTTGATAGCAAACATCCATGCTTGTGAATTCTGTTTCCATGTATCCCTCTAGATTTGTAAACCTTGAATCCATCTGCGTTCCAAAGGTGTCCATCATTGTTTCCTTGCGAGTAAGACTTGAAGCCACATAGCATTGAAACAGATCAGAAAAGTTCATCGCAGAGGTGTGTGCAGAATGGCTTGGCTGAGAGCTGTGAGAAGCATGTATTTGATCACCTCTATCCAATGCCGCATCTAGCTCATCAGGAGTAATCACAGCTAATAATCCTGCTCTCGGCCTCAAGCAATCTCCTATTCCCTCTCCACCAGGCCTCTGCACCTCTGGTCAACATAAATGCACCATAGGTCACCTTTCGATCCTCTCTATAGTGCATAGTATCGAAGATCTTCTCTAACTCCTGGATCCACACTCTGCCCTCTCCAGATCATAATCACCTCTAAAATGTGATGGCTTCCCTTTCAGGAAGGTAGCCATCCCTGTATCCTCAGCCTCTGCAGCTCTCGTCTGATTCTGCTGCTCTCTAGTCACTTTCAACATCTGAGCGGTCTTCTGTGTCTGCTGTAACATAGCAGTGGCAAGCTCACGAATGGTCTAGAGGATCTCAGATAACTCCCCTCCACCACCTGCTCCTCCTCTGGTATGAGAAGCCTCTCTGTTGCACCGACAATTCTATTTGTGGCTCTACCGCCACCTGAGACACCCCGATGTCCCATTAAGTAAAAACCTAATTTATCTAAAACTTAATCGTAATATTAGCGTTGGACATATATATAAAATCATAAATATTAAAAACTTAAAAGGAAGGACAAAATTTAAACATCACATCTAAACATCACATCACACACATATAAATATGAATACAAATATACTATGCTGATAAACTAAAGAGGGTACTCCATCAGTAGGGTCCCAAAAGATACAACTGATACAAAATGGTATAAGCAGCGGAAACTAAAACGTCACAAAAGACGCACTGGCCATCGACCCTAAACTCAACGGCTGGAGGTCACTGTTTGTCCTCCAGCATCCCCATCAAGCTCCTCTGTGGCCGGCTCATCCGCAGTGTCTTCTCAAAACGAGCACATAAAAGAAACATACATATAAAAGAAATAGGGGATAAGAAACTATCTATCATCATTTAAGGAAAAGGATACGTAACATATAAACAATAAAGGCACATAGACATGCATCACAGATAAATATAATATAATAAATATATACAATCATCCTCGAGATATATTATCATCCTCTACCCTTCGCACTCATGCAACTTATGCTGACGTGGCCACCACCAATCCTGTCACACATCCCTTACCCGCTCAGGGATGTTAGTCAGTCGTCCAAGCGATGCGTCCCCAAACACCGGTGCACATTCTCATCCGCGGTGAGAATGCTCATGCAAAGCAATGACACTATAGCTGCACAATACACGTCGGTGCACACCCTGGTTCTCTCTCGGGGGTGCTAATGCAAAGCAATGACACTATAGCTGCACAACCTAAATCTAAGTTGGGACGGTCCCGCGAGGACTTCTGACCTCGTGTGTTCCAAACACACGGCTGTGATCGACAACATGCATCTATATGGATCTCACCGGCATATATCGAATCATATCCTAGTGCCTTAACCTCTCATCACTATCTCATAGCATATATCACCTCATCAATCTCGTCATAATAAAATATTAATTAATTAAGTTAGGCACTTCTAAATCATATATCATACACTCCCCAACATGCATCACTCAAAAATATCAGATATCATCACCTAGATGTCACTAAGCATATTATTCCAGATAATCAGAACAACATGTTATCAACCATAATCAAATAAATAATAATCACAATAAGAATAATAAAATAATACTAACATATTCAAACATATTCTAATGAATATAATAAAATAATACTAACATATTCTAATAAATATAATAACTATAATTTAACATGTTAATCCAAACAGCACACAGCAAACAATTCAAACATAATAAAACCAGACAACCTCAGATATCACAAAAGTAACCTAACGACGATAAATCTACAATCTCCATATCATCATCGGTACCACTAGATAGTCCCCAATGTGATATGGATATTGTCTATTATTCGCCCACTAGTAGGGTTTAAGTCGCCCTACGCCAATATTGAATAAAATGTTACTTAGCCATTTCCGACGCTAGATGGTTACTTCCCCCACCTAAGGTGTCGTAGGCTAGCTTTAGATCAACGAAACGAGCCCAGTCCAATCTCCCCAAATCTGCCTCGTGAGGTTCTCCTACCTCCGGGGCTCCAAAAATTCACCTGAACACATATTCACGAAGTACACCTTACGTGTAGCTCAAATCTGAAGACAGAATTGAAAACAGCTAAACGGATTGAGAGATAGCTTCAATACTATCACGGACAGCATTCCGGCATAAAAACATAGACTTACCAAGAAAAGAAAGGTAGGATGATGAAGTAGAAGTCGCGAGGATCACAATGGTATAATCGGTTTTTCAATAGGACGAACGGATTGATCAGAATCAGCTCTGGAAATTTCTCTCTCTTTCTTTCTCTCTTCTCCCTCTCACTCTAAAATCTGAGGTTCTGGCCTCTTCTATCAAATTCCACGAAATTCCACCATTTAAAATCTTTTTCTTTTTTTTAATTACTGGGCGCTCAGCGCCCAGCACCAGCGCTGGTGCTTCTGCACCGCCTCAGCATGCCAACCGTGGTGCGCCACGTGGCAGGGGCCAGCGCTCAGCGCCCAGAAGCCTGCGCTCAGGGCTGGTTTCTGTCCAACACTTCCAGTTCCGACGTTTTCTCGCGTTCTGAGCTCGTTCGAAGTCCGATTAACCTGAAATTTGAAACATAGACTCTTCTATACCTAAGGAATAATACTAAGCCTTCAAAAATACCTAATCTCTTCCACAAAAATAAATTTCCTATTGTGCACTCTTATGCATTCTAAATTGTATAACAGAAATTCTAGAACACTTTCATATTCAATTCAACGCCGGGTAATTTCATACTTTCCATGCAAGGTTCCCAACACCTAAACATGCATATCTCACCTTAAATCAAAGTCTTAAACATAGTTATCCAACATATAAATAATGCCTTAAAACACAGATGTTACATTACTACCCCCCCTTAAAAGAAATTCCGTCCCCGGAATTTACGTACCTTAGACAAGATGTGGATACTGCTGCTGCATATCTGCCTCACGTTCCCAAGTAGCATCTCCTGTAGTCTCATCCCAAATGACCTTGACCAAAGGAATCTGTCTACCGCGAAGTTCCTTAATCATTCTATCTACAATCCTAATCGGTAAAGCCTCATACTCTAGATTCTCTCGAAGTTGTATTGACTCAGGCTCAAGTACATGAGAAGGATCAGGATAATATTTTCTCAACTGGGATACGTGAAAGACATCATGAAGATTGGAAAGGTTAGGCGGTAAGGCAATATGGTAGGCTACTGGACCAATCCGTCGAAGAATCTGGAAAGGTCCAATGAATCTAGGAGTAAGCTTTCTAGACTTGATAGCTCTGCCAATTCCAGTCTTCGGAGTGACTCTCAAAAACACGTGATCACCTTCCTAGATTTCCAAGGGTCTCCTCCTCTTGTTACTGTAGCTCCTTTGCCTATCCTGCGCTTCCTTCATCTTTTCCTTCATCTTTCTAACCTGTTCCGTCGTTTGCTGTACCACATCAGGGCCCAATATCTGGCTTTCACCGGTCTCATACCAACACAATGGAGTCCTACATTTCCTGCCATACAAAGCCTCATACGGTGCCATCCCAATACTGCTATGGAAACTGTTGTTATATGTAAACTCAATCAACGGCAAAAACTCATCCCAACTGCCAATGTGCTCTAAAACACACGCCCTCAAAAGATCCTCCAATGACTGAATTGTCCTCTCAGACTGTCCATCCGTCTGAGGATGATAAGCAGAACTCATCCTCAACTTCGTCCCCAAAGCACTGCGCAACTGTCTCCAAAATCTAGATGTGAATCTAGGATCTCGGTCGGAAACAATGCTCGACGGTACACCATGTAGCCTAACAACTTCCTTGATGTAGATCTGGGTCAACTTCTCTAAGCTATAACTCTCACCAATAGGTAAGAAGTGAGCACACTTCGTCAACCTATCGATGATAACCCAAATCGCATCATGCCTCTTAGGAGTTCGTGGTAATCCAACCACAAAATCCATAGCTATACTATCCCACTTCCATTTTGGGATATCTAAGGACTGTAGCAAACCAGCAGGCTTTTGATGTTCTATCTTAGCTCTCTGACAAACCAAACAAGATAAAACATACTCTGCCACTTCCTTCTTCATTCTCGGCCACCAAAACATTTTCTTTAAATCCTGATACATCTTGGTGGCTCCGGGATGAAAACTCAACTTACTCTTATGCGCCTCGTCCAAAATCATTTTCCTAAACTCTAAGTCCTCTGGCACACATATCCTATCCCTAAATCTCAACACACCATCTGGCCCTCTACTAAACTCTGAAATCTTACCCTCATCTATGCCTCTACTCACCTCTTGCAGGTATTGATCCTGAACCTGTTTATCCTTAAGATCCCTCAGAAACTCACTATTAATTGTGATCATACCTAAGCATAGTCTATCCTCACACAAATCCATCCCTAGATTCATATCTCTAAACTGTTCAATCAATTCCATTTCCTTTACCATCATCGCCGACACATGTAAAGATTTCCTACTCAGAGCATCCGCTACAACATTCGCCTTCCCAGGATGGTATTGAAGATCAAACTCATAATCCTTAATAAACTCCATCCATCTACGTTGTCTCATATTTAGCTCCTTCTGATCAAACAAATACTTCAAACTCTTATGGTCACTATACACATTAAACCTAGCTCTATATAGGTAGTGTCGCCATATCTTTAATGCGAACACTATAGCTGCCAACTCTAGATCATGGGTCGGATAATTCCTCTCATGAACTCTCAACTGTCGGGAAGCATAAGCCATAACTCTTCCCTCTTGCATCAAGACACAACCCAATCCGTGGTATGACGCATCACAATATACATCAAACTGTCCTAATGGATCTGGCAAAGTCAGAACAGGTGATGTGGTTACTTTTCCTTCAACTTCTGAAAACTCTCCTCACATTCCTCCGTCCAAACAAACGCTATACCTTTTCTCTTAACTGTGTCATAGGCAATGCAATTTTCGAAAACCCCTCAATAAATCTCCGATAATATCCAGCCAATCCCAAGAAACTCCTTACTTCACTAACTGACTTAGGTCGTTCCCACCTAAGCACTGCTTCAACTTTAGCAGGATCTACTGCTATTCCTTCTTTGTTAATCACATGACCTAGGAAATGAACCTCCTCTAACCAAAACTCGCACTTAGAAAGCTTGGCATACAACTGTCTATCCTTCAACACCTGTAACACTGTTCTTAAATGTCCCTCATGCTCTTCCCGTGTACGGGAATAAATAAGGATATCATCTATAAACACCACAACAAACTTATCGAGGAACGGTCTAAAGATCCTGTTCATATAATCCATAAACACTGCTGGAGCATTAGTCACACCAAAAGGCATAACTAAATATTCATAGTGTCCGTACCTCGTCCTGAAAGCTGTCTTGGATATATCCTCCTTCTTTACTCTAATCTGGTGATACCCGGACCTCAGATCAATCTTGGAAAATACCGAAGCTCCCTTTAATTGATCCATCAGATCATCTATCCTAGGCAACGGATACTTATTCTTGATCGTCACTTTATTCAACTGCCTGTAATCTGTACACAATCTAGCACTTCCATCCTTCTTCTTAACAAACAACACTGGAGCTCCCCACGGTGAAACACTGGGCCTGATAAATTCCTTTTTCAACATATCCTCCAATTGTTTCTTTAACTCGACTAACTCTACAGGTGACATCCGATAGGGTGCTATAGATATAGGTCCTGTCCCTGGTATGAGATCTATGGTGAACTCCACTTCCCTCTCTGGGGGCAAACCTGGAACATCGGGAGGGAAAACCTCAGGAAATTCTCTCACGATAGGCATAGAATCTATACTCGGAGTCTCCTTAGATTCCACTGAGAAAAGCATCACGTACAATCGAGAATCGTTACTCCTCATAGATACTCCTTCATTGGCAGATACTATGCTAGAAGGCTCTAGAAATGACAAAGTCTTGCTGGAACAATCTAACACTACATGGTTAGCTGAAAGCCAATCCATGCCAAGGATAACATCTATCTGCTGCATAGGTAAACAGACAAGGTCCACAAGGAATGTCCTATTCTCAACAACTATAGGACACTGTAGACAAACAAACATCGTAGTCAAGGAATCATTGGTTGGGGTTGATATTGTAAGGGTATAGGGTAACAAAGAAATAGGCAAATGTAAATGGTCCACACACTCATGCGAAATAAATGAATGTGTAGCACCTGAGTCAAACAACATAGACGAGAGTCTACCAGATATCAAGCACATACCCTGGATAAGATCTGCAGATTGAGAGGATTCAGCTCCCCTCACGGTAAACACTCATCCTGTGGCCTGAGGTCTGGCCAACGACTGTCCTGCTACTGGGGTTCCTCTCCCAGCTCCACCTCTGTAACCTGCAGCTCCTCTACCAGCAGTTGACTGCTGCTGCATCCCTCTTTGCCTGCAATCCCGAGCCATGTGACCTGGTTTTCCACAGTGGAAACAACTAGGCCTCTCTGTGCAATCTCTAATATAATGCGGACCTCCGCATCTAAAACAAACTGGGCCCTCTGCTGCTGACCCGCTCCACTAACAGGTGCTGTAGAAGCTGGTACTGATGCAGATGACTGAACACTCTGCACGGGTCTAGTATAGGGTCCACGTCTCCCCAGTCAGCTACTGCCTGCTCTCCTCTGGAAACCTGATCTGATAGGGCCTCCACTCCTCTACTGTCTGTGATCAGCAGCCTGCCTCTGATCTATGCCCTCTATGGCACTACATCTCTCAACCAGATCTGGGAAGCTCTGAATATCAAGCGGCACTATGGCTCTCTGCAGCTCATGTCTCAAACCATCCTCGAACCTCCGGCACATCCAATCCTTGTCCGGAAACCTATGATAAAACTCAGAATACTGTATGAAGGCCTCAAATCTGGCTGCATAGTCACCCACAGACATGTTCCCCTGTCGGAGACTCATGAACTCCCTCTCCTTCTCGCGTCTGACCAACCACGGGAAGTATTTCTCAAAGAAACAGTCTCTAAACAGCTCCCAGCTAATCTGCCTGCCCTCTGCCTCAAGCAACCCTCTCTTGCCTCTCCACCATGACTCTGCTCCTCCCGTCAGCATGAAGGCAGCATAAGTCACCTTCCTGTCATCTCTGCATCTCATGGTGTCAAAGATTTTCTCCAACTCCTGTATCCACCACTCGGCTCGCTCTGGATCATAATCCCCTCTAAACTGGGGTGGCTTCCCTTTTAGAAAGATAGCCAATCCTGCATCCTGTGCCTCAGCAGCCCTCCTCCTCTCCTGCTGCTCCTGTAACTCTGCCTCTCTCTGCATCCTCTGAGCATTCTGTTGCGCCTGCTGCAACAGTACGGATGCTAACTCCCGAATAGTCTGGAGAGTCTCAGATGACTCTCCTCAACCTCCAGCTCCTACCTCAGGCTGAGAAGTCTCACCCACTACTCTCTCTAGGGTCCTACTACTTTCTCGTCCTCTACGTCCTCTGCCTCGAGCCATGATCCTATTAAAAAAAATCACTAACCAACATCAATATGACATATAATTTAAAACTGGAATATAAATACTATATGTCATAGAAATGTCGCATTCGAACTCACTACCCAACTTCTAAGCATAGTCGTTATCCGATGTGGATTCAACTAAAATGGCCAGTACACCTTAACCTCACAGTCTGAATAGAATCAAACTGCTCTGATACCACCAAATGAGACACCCCGATGTCCCATTAAGTAAAAACCTAATTTATCTAAAACTTAATCGTAATATTAGCGTTGGACATATATATAAAATCATAAATATTAAAAACTTAAAAGGAAGGACAAAATTTAAACATCACATCTAAACATCACATCACACACATATAAATATGAATACAAATATACTATGCTGATAAACTAAAGAGGGTACTCCATCAGTAGGGTCCCAAAAGATACAACTGATACAAAATGGTATAAGCAGCGGAAACTAAAACGTGACAAAAGACGTACTGGCCATCGACCCTAAACTCAACGGCTGGAGGTCACTGTTTGTCCTCCAGCATCCCCATCAAGCTCCTCTGTGGCCGGCTCATCCGCAGTGTCTTCTCAAAACGAGCACATAAAAGAAACATACATATAAAAGAAATAGGGGATAAGAAACTATCTATCATCATTTAAGGAAAAGGATACGTAACATATAAACAATAAAGGCACATAGACATGCATAACAGATAAATATAATATAATAAATATATACAATCATCCTCGAGATATATTATCATCCTCTACCCTTCGCACTCATGCAACTTATGCTGACGTGGCCACCACCAATCTTGTCACACATCCCTTACCCGCTCAGGGATGTTAGTCAGTCGTCCAAGCGATGCGTCCCCAAACACCGGTGCACATTCTCATCCGCGGTGAGAATGCTCATGCAAAGCAATGACACTATAGCTGCACAATACACGTCGGTGCATACCCTGGTTCTCTCTCGAGGGTGCTAATGCAAAGCAATGACACTATAGCTGCACAACCTAAATCTAAGTTGGGACGGTCCCGCGAGGACTTCTGACCTCGTGTGTTCCAAACACACGGCTGTGATCGACAACATGCATCTATATGGATCTCACCGGCATATATCGAATCATATCCTAGTGCCTTAACCTCTCATCACTATCTCATAGCATATATCACCTCATCAATCTCGTCATAATAAAATATTAATTAATTAAGTTAGGCACTTCTAAATCATATATCATACACTCCCCAACATGCATCACTCAAAAATATCAGATATCATCACCTAGATGTCACTAAGCATATTATTCCAGATAATCAGAACAACATGTTATCAACCATAATCAAATAAATAATAATCACAATAAGAATAATAAAATAATACTAACATATTCAAACATATTCTAATGAATATAATGTAAGACTCAATGACCTAGAGATTTTGATATATGACAAATATACAATTTAATGTGTGCGCAAGTGTTTTAGTATCAAATTGCAAAGACAGGTATCAAGCTGAATATATCAAGTTCTGTAAGCAATTAAAGGAGAATATCCAAAGAAGAACTTGAAGAGCACAAGGAGCAACAAGCAAGGACAAACATCAAGGAGTCATCAAGACAAGAGCTTAAAGGAGATTTAGATTTAAGTCTTAGATGTTTTGTAAGAGAAGAAATCTCTTATTCACAAATAGCTCAGTTGAAATGATGCATGAAGAAAATCATTTTTAATAACCTGCATTAAAAAGGAATAAGTTTTAATGAAAATGATTTTTTGGAAGTTAAGTAAATTCTCTGTCAGTACAGCCATGTATTAAATGGATTTATACCATTTCCTGTAACTGACAAGTGAATATAAAGTTCTTAATATTCAGTACATAGATGTACTACACCTATGAATAACATGAAATCAGATCAGTTATAAATGGTTAACTGAATACAGGCCTGTACATATGCTATGTACTCGTGTATTCAAGTTTCTGGAAAAATTTGATGTTCATTAATACATAGATGTACTGAATGGGTGTACTGATGGTACTGATGGATTAACCAAGATCAAGTTTTTAAAGAACTCGTACAGCCATGTATTACACAGGTGTACAGAAACTTTCAGTATGTAAAATGGTTAATACATCCCTGTACTCAACCCCTGTCCAAGAACTTGAATCAGTACAGCTGATTCTGATATCAGACCCAAATCTGTTTGGACTGATCCCAAACGGTTACAACTTGTTTTCTATATAAAGTGGGATCAATAGAATACTGATATCACATCAGAAACACACGAAATTAATTTGAGAGATCAATTGTGAAAATCAGTCATCATCTTTCTTGAGCTTATTGTGAAAAGAGTGATTTCATCTTGTTAGAGCTTCAATTTGTGTATTCAACTTTTGAGAGTTAGAAATCAATTTTTTTCTGTTCTATTACATTGTAAGAGAGAGGGAGTCTCTCTATGTGATTAGGGTGAGGAATCCTAAGGAAGAACATTGAGGCTTTTTCACAAGAGGTGTGGTATCCTAGAAGTGAAAGAAGTGCTCTGTGGTGTAAAGGTTTTTCAAGCTACCTGGCTAAAGCTTGCTGTGTTAGTGTGTGAAATCCCACATGTGGAGTGGGGATTGGATGTAGGTCACAGTGGTGGTGGCTGAACCAGGATAAATCTGGTTGTGTGGTATTCCTAAACTCAAAGCTCTTTAATTTCTGTCTTGCGCATAAAACTGAGTTTTTTGATATACATTGTACAATATTGTACAATTTTGAAAACTCAATTCACCCCCCCTCTTGAGTCTTTGAAGCCAAAACAACATATAATAAAATAATACTAACATATTCTAATAAATATAATAACTATAATTTAACATGTTAATCCAAACAGCACACAGCAAACAATTCAAACATAATAAAACCAGACAACCTCGGATATCACAAAATTAACCTAACGACGATATATCTACAATCTCCATATCATCATCGGTACCACTAAATAGTCCCCAATGTGATATAGATATTGTCTATTATTCGCCCACTAGTAGGGTTTAGGTCGCCCTACGCCAATATTGAATAAAATGTTACTTAGCCATTTCCGACGCTAGATGGTTACTTCCCCCACCTGAGGTGTCGTAGGCTAGCTTTAGAGCAACGAAACGAGCCCACTCCAATCTCCCCAAATCTGCCTCGTGAGGTTCTCCTACCTCCGGGGCTCCAAAAATTCACCTGAACACATATTCACGAAGTACACGTTACGTGTAGCTCAAATCTGAAGACAGAATTGAAAATAGCTAAACGGATTGAGAGATAGCTTCAATACTATCACGGACATCATTCCGGCATAAAAACATAGACTTACCAAGAAAAGAAAGGTAGGATGATGAAGTAGAAGTCGCGAGGATCACAATGGTATAATCGGTTTTTCAATAGGACGAACGGATTGATCAGAATCAGCTCTGGAAATTTCTCTCTTCTCCCTCTCACTCTAAAATCTGAGGTTCTGGCCTCTTCTATCAAATTCCACGAAATTCCACCATTTAAAATCTTTTTCTTTTTTTTTAATTACTGGGCGCTTAGTGCCCAGCACCAGCGCTCAGCGCTGGTGCTTCTGCACCGCCTCAGCGTGCCAACCGTGGTGCGCCACGTGGCAGGGGCCAGCGCTCAGCGCCCAGAAGCCTGCGCTCAGCGCTGGTTTCTGTCCAACACTTCCAGTTCCGACGTTTTCTCGCGTTCTGAGCTCGTTCGAAGTCCGATTAACCTGAAATTTGAAACATAGACTCTTCTATACCTAAGGAATAATACTAAGCCTTCAAAAATACCTAATCTCTTCCACAAAAATAAATTTCCTATTGTGCATTCTTATGCATTCTAAATTGTATAACAGAAATTCTAGAACACTTTCATATTCAATTCAACGCCGGGTAATTTCATACTTTCCATGCAAGGTTCCCAACACCTAAACATGCATATCTGACATTAAATTAAAGTCTTAAACATAGTTATCCAACATATAAATAATGCCTTAAAACACAGATGTTACACCACCTCGTCCTGTACCCCGAGCCATGATCCTGTAAAAGAAATTATTAGCTCACTACCCAACTTCTAAGCATAGTTGATATCCGACATGGATCCAACTAAAATGGCCAGTACACCTTAAACTCACAGTTTGAACAGAATCAAATTGCTCCGATACCACCAAATGAGACACCCCGATGTCCCATTAAAGAAAACCTAATTAACTACTAACTTAATCGCGATTTATCGTTAAACTATATACAAAAACAGCGAAGGTATAAAAACTTTAAATATAAAGAACAAAAAAATATGAACATCACATCACACATATATACATATATCACAAATATCCACTGTGCTAGAATACTGTCGAGGGTACCCCATCAGTAGGGTCCCAATAATACAAACCATACTATAAAGAAAATACATAAAAGACTCAAAGAAAGATCAACCTCACTATCTCTCCACACACCTAACCCTCTCTCAAATACATCATAAATGGACTCACACTCATGATCTATGTACATAGCACGCACTGGCCTCTAACCCTAGCGTGGACGGCTAGAACTACCCTGACTCTCCCCGCGTGCATGTCGGTACATCTGCTGCCGTGGTCTAGATGGTCCAGATGCTGCTGCTCCATTACTACCAAAAACACTCCCACAGGGATGATGCTGAAATCGTCGTTGATAATGAGCATAATGACGCGCAACATCCCGGCGTATAACTGGAGCTGGAAACACCATCTCTGGATCCTGGGCTTTCCACGGGTATAACGGTGGCATGGGTGGAGGATACACAAAGACTGTAAAAGGGAAGGTTTGTTCGAGATGGAAAGTCCATACAAACCCAAAATGAGGACCATCTCCAATACGCGGATACTGCACTGGTATATACAACAAAACGTGTGACTGGGTCCAAAAGCCACTCGTTGTCATCATGGTACTCAAGCTCAAGCTTTCCCATCAGTGGGAACTTCAAAGGTCCCGTCATCCACAGATGATCTAGGTGCGGAATCCTGCTCAACTGGGTCTGCTCCACGATATAAAATAAAACGTACACGGAAGAAGAAAGGGAGATAAGAAACTAGCTATCATTATAAACGGAAAAGGATGCATAACATATATACAATAATAGCACACAAACATGCATCACACATAAACACATTATAAATTCAATCATCCTTGAGACATGTCATTATCCTCTACCCTTCGCGCTCATGCAACTGATCATGGATGCTGATGTGGCCACCACATAATACTGTCACGAATCCCTCGTCTTATTAGGGATATGAGTCAGTCGTCCAAGTGGTTCGTCCATAAACGCCGTTGCACACCCCCCATTCCCCTTAGGGCGCTCATTCAAGGAATGATACTACCTCCCCATTCTCGTTTGGGAATAGCTGCACAATATAATTGTATCCCCAGTCCCGTTTGGATACGGGACGACTCGGCAAGGACTACAAGAGTATCACGGTAGTTCCCCCCATCCTTGTTAGGGAAATGACCCGTGACATCTGGTATCCGTAATCGGATACTCTGACCTCGTGTGTTCCACTCACACGGCTGTGAACAACACCATGCATCTTTTTGAGTCTCACCGACTCGTATCAGGTAATAGCCTTGTGCCTCAACCTTCCATCCTCATCTCATATCAGGCCTCAAGTCACATCACATAAACTTACCATGAATAAAATTTTATTTAATTAGGTTAGGCACGACTAAACATACGTCATACGCTCCCCAACATGTATTTCTCTAAAACATCATATATCAATGCCTAGGTACCAACTACGCATGTTATAGCAGATAAGGCATATTATCACACGAAGCATGTTATCAATAATAAAATAATAATAACATATTTAAATAAACATAATTAACCAAATATAGCATATCAATCCAAACAGCACACAATAAGCAGCTCAATAGGTAAAATCATGCAACCTCGAATATCACAAATTTAACCTAACATCGATAAAAGATTATTTTCAAATTAAAGTGTCGTTTGAAATTAAAGCGCAATAACGTAAAGTGCGTTAATGTAAAGAGATAGGGAGAGAAGGTGAACACAGCGATATATCCTGGTTCGGCCACAGACTACCCATGTGGCCTACATCCAGACCCAAGGCAATACCACCAAGGGTTTTCAATCAATTCTAGTTTTCAAACAGGATCAACTAGAACATTTACAATAGAAAGCACTCCTCACACACCAGGGATATCACCTCCCCTAGTGAAAAAACCTCAAACAATAACCCAAGAGATATCACCTCTCTTGTCAACCACAAGGAATATCACCTCCCTTGTAAACACTTGGAAATCACATCCAAGAAACAACACAAGAGATATCACCTCTCTTGTCAACCACAAGGAATATCACCTCCCTTGTAAACACTTGGAAATCACATCCAAGAAACACCACAAGAGATATCACCTCTCTTGCAAACTTGGTGTAGAAAAGAAGGGTTTGAGTCACGCGACTCTTACCAACAATATGCACTCTTAATAGTGTTATAATAACAAATTGAAGAACAAGTACAATAACACCTATATGGTGTGTAGAACTCTTAAGATAATATGGTCAAAGTGATAGTGCAAGAGAAAGAGTATAGAAAATGTTTATAAGAGTTTTTAGCACAGAGAAATGATAGAATTCTGTCTCTTGATGACTGCCTAAGTTTTCTTTTATATGTGAGAAGTGTTGGTCCAAAGAAAATAGGTCAAGCCTCATTAAAATTCATTTTTATCGCATCATAATCGATTATTACATTATCATAATCGATTATTTAAACCAATTTCAGGAAGCGTTCACTTTGACATAATAGGCATAATCGATTACACTAATCGATTACGGGTCCACTGACTTTCATATAAAAAGCCATAGTCAATTACATAATCGATTACGGGGTTTTTGTTTGTAGCTTGTTGAAAGACAGTAAGGACATAATCGATTATACAAATGACACAATCAATTATTCTATTTCAAATTCAAAACATAATGGCTTTAATAATACTTAATACTCATTAAACTCATTTAAAACCTTTTAATATATATCGTAATCGATTATTGGTTTCCCATAATCGATTATGGCTCGAAGCACATTTGAATTTGAAAATCTTAACAAATAATATTTTGATTACTCATTAAGCACAATTAATTGTCAGATATAAAACATGTTAAAAAGGTTTTAGGCACATGTTAAATGTGTGTGTGAGACCAATATTAAATTAAGAACTCTACTTATCATTTACACACAGTTTCTAAAACATCCAATACAATAACTGAAATTCCTAGTTTGCCCCTTGTGCTTGCTTGCTTTATGTATTTCCGCTTTTTGGTACTTAGTCCTTCTGGACCTTTTCCTTTTATCAATCATCAAAACAGAAGTACCTGTCAAGGCATATATTCACATATACTACTTAGCCATTTCCGACGATAGGTGGCTTCTTTTTCCCACCTGAAATGTAAGTAACTAGCTCTAGAGCAATGCGAGCACTCCCCTACTCACACGATGACTGCCTTGCATGGTTCCTGGGTCTCCGAACCTCCGAAAATTCACCTGAATACAGCAATACGAAGCATTCGTCACAGGTAACCCTAATCTGAAAATGGAACTTGAAACCGATAACCGAGTAAACAAAAAAACCTCAATACCGTCACCAACAGCATGTTGGCATAAAAAAGACATAGGCTTACCTTAACCTAATCAAGAAAAGAAAGTTAGGGTTAAGAAGCATACGTTTCCACGAGTACATTGATGTATTCGGTTTCTCGGTTGGATGAACGGATTGCTGGAAAATCGCTGCGGAATATTTTATTTCTTCTGAACTCTCTCTCCCTTCTCTGTATCTTGCTTTCTTTCTTTGCACGAATGGTAACTTAAGTTACCATTCTGATACTTATTATTATTTTTTCAATATTTTACGCCAACGCTCGAGCGTGGTTTTCCAAATGTCCGAGCATTCTGGCGTTCGAGCGCTAGTAGCTCAACGACTGTTGACTGTCAAGTCAACCGCTTCCAGGTGAAGAAAGCTTGACATGTGTGGTCTCTTTCGTTCTGGTGATGACACGTGTTTCCACATGGCTGAGGGGCTTGGGCGCTCAAGCGCTCCACGTTCGTGTACTTTTCAAACAAGGTTCCATATACTTAAACATGCATATTAGACATATAAACATGCTTCTTAGATACATAAACAAGATTCCCAAAACAAGGATGTTTCACATATCATGGTAACTAGATCAAGCATACAAAGCTTGCATCCTTAATTCAGGGGTAATCAACCTATCAGTGATAAACATTACGCCAGATTCAGGATTTAATAGCACACACTTAATAGCGGTTTCGGCAGGAGGCACTCTAAAATAAATATGCGAAAGTATTTAATAGCGCTAATCATTAGAAACGCTACCAAATTATAAACCTTTAATATCGGTTCACAGAGGAAACACTATATTTACCCAATAACCTATATTGAGAAAAAAAAACCCTCTTTACCCCATACATCATTAATAGCACGTAACCGGGGAAGCACTATCATAATAGACAAATTTAATAGCATTTATATATACAAATGTTGTGGAAGTTATAACTATCATAGCACTTGCATGGAAAAACACTATCATTTCCTTGAATTAAAACTACACTTTCTAGGTGACCAACCCTCTGCCGGTAGTCGTTGGGCGTTGGCACAGTACATGAGAACTGATGGAAGTACAGTAAACTCTCTGCATAGAAAACCCAATATTCAACCTTCAAAGCATATAAAACCGGAAAGTAATCAATTCCACCTTAATAGCTATTGAACTAATGCTCCTAAACCTAAGCCAATTTCTCCTATAAATAACCTTCCTTTGTGTTCTTAGTCCACACTACAAATTTTATAAAATCTTCTCATGTATTCTTCTTTGTGTTCTTATCTTCTAGAAGAGGCCGACACTCTCATATCTTCTTGTAGTGTGTCATGACTAATGTTCAGATGAGGGCCACAAGAGAGCCAATCCTAAGTTTCATGATAGACGACAAGAAGATATATGAATGCTATCATCTCTCCCAAATGCCTCATGAAATGAGATGTCTGGGCTTCCAAGTACTGCTCTAATCCTATATGAGGATTATCGAGGAGTCACTAGTGACCCAGAAGAGAAGGGGAACTTTTTGAAAAGATATATGAATGACATATGGATATCATGAGGGATATCCATAAGGTGCTCTCATGAAATGGCAGAATGGGAATTGTAACACCCTTCCCTGGGCATTACATTAATTGACCCTTTTTACTAATATTAACGATGTTAGAAGGCATGTCGATTTCTTTCGGAAGTTAATACTTAATTGGTAATTCATTTTAAGTTAAAATTCTCAACTTAAGATGGAGAAATTGAGAGATAAACTTACATTCATAGAAGACATACATAATATTCATATTGATAACAAACACCTTCTTAGTGACAGAAGTTTTTCCTTAAATATGCATCCAAGTTACTTCAACAAAATACTAAAGTCATACTAGAAGTTAAGGAGACAATTTGAACATGTTCTTGAAAAGATCCATCCGACATCACTACTCCAAAATAAAACTAGACTTCCTAAACTGGTCCAGACAAACTAGTGATAGCCATTCGGGAGACCACGAAAGTCTCCCCCATGCCCAGAAGAAGTATCAGAAGAGGATATTTCCACCCCGACTCCCTCGCCAGGTGCATCATCATCATCATCACTGCTCATAGGATGATACTGGGGTTCTTCCTCCATGAACTCTTCAGGATCCTCCTCTTCAGGTGATGGCGGTACCACATTCAGAGGTTGGGGGTTCAACACCAGCTATCCTTGCTCCACTAAGCGCTATGCATAAAACCAAGGTGGTGGTAGCGATAGTGCAAGGGTGATTCCCCGGGTGAATCACCCATGCCCCGGGATCGTCAGCATTCTCAAACAGGATTGCCCGCACTCGAGAGTGCACGAGAGGCTGAGCTGGGTCCATCTAATTTCAAAGTAACATAATATACATATACAAGAAAATGCAAGGGTAAGATACCAATATATGGATAACCATGACAACTATATGCACCCAAAACACACAAGTAACATATACAATAAACAAGATATCATTTTAAAAAAAGTGCATAACAAGAGAAAATCATCGATTTTTGAAAATCATGGCACTTCTATGATTCAATATCTATCCTAATCTCCGGAGACCCAAACTTCAATTTGTTTAAAAGGAGCTGATCAGGCTCGAAATTTGCCATAAAAGGCACAATGTTTTCTCCACTACACTGCCCAAAACTCCTAGCACAGTGTGCAACGTGTAAGGATATCCATAGCATACTATCCAACTCCGGGCATAGTAATCAAGGCATATGGATTTCAGTGTCCATCAAGGCACAATGATACAACGTGGCATGAAATACCCTGCCCTTCAAGGTACTCACACAAAACAACTTTGGGCACGTCTGCCAAATGCATGAAAAACATTTTATTTTCGCAGCTTCTCTTTGTGTGTAATTCTTTCCTTGTCGAAGCTCAAAGGCTCACGACCTCCAAAATTTTTCAGTGTATTAAAATTTGTAAACACAGGACATTTGAGTCCAAGTGTCCAATCACAAGAGTCTTAAACCGATGCACCAGTCTAAGACTTTGTGGTAGTAAAATTCAACTTTTCACCTTTACTTCTTTCACCACGTTTGTATAATGTATGTAGGACACACAGTCCACAACAATGTATAAGGACACACAGTCCACAACAACGTGACACGGATCATAGATCAACGTGTTTAATTACACTAGTAGCCCGACGTCTTGGTTACTAGGTCCACTTTTTAACGTTAGTTTTCGTTCAGTGAAAAAAAAGAAGGAAAAAAACAAAACAAAATCAAATCTCCATAACTTATCCAAGTTATTGGAATATTGTTTTGAGCAAAGTAAAAATTTTTATTTTGAAATTCAATTTTCAAAGATCAACTTGATTTAAAATTCACTCTTTTTCAATCAAATTAATCTTCTTTTTAAAAAATGTCTTTTAATTCAGGAAATTAATTTGTAAATCCTTTTTAAAATATTCCCAACAATTCAAATCTTTTTCTTTATTCAAAATGATATGAAATTTCTTTATTCAAAATATGCTTTTTCATAAAATTTCTAATGTTACAAAATTTTAGAAATATAACCTTAACTTTCTTCTCTTTTTCAAACCAAATTTCTTTCATGATCTTGTTAAGATTTTTATCTTAACTTATTAATTTGAGTTCTAACCCAAGGCTAGGCTTCCCATACAATAACTCAACAATTAAACTATCACTTCAACATATACACAGCATCATAAGCATTTCACAAATATAAACCAACATATAATACATGAAAAACAAATCAAACTCAACATATTAATACAAACCAATATCAACCATCAAACCAAACATCATGGCAAAATATCAACCAAGCATCATCAAACAACAATAGGTAACACATAGTTATCATAAATTTATATCCCTCAGGCTGTCTTCCCTTACCTCAGATTAAACCGGTAAAGGATGTGGTAACGGTTTCGAAGCAACGAACTTGAGTTTCACGTTACAATTGCAAATCTAAACAAAACCAAGGTTTAACATATGTTAAAATTTTCATAAAATCATCCCAAAATCACCATATATGTTTCGGCCATGCTCCAAAAATCATGCTAGAAAATTTCAATTTCTACAAGTTTTTGGATTTAGACTCTCTAAGTATCAAGTAAGTGAAATAAAAAGTTTAAAACTTTTGAAAGTAAAATTTAAAATCTTAGCCTCATCAACCATCAACCATGGTTTTGGCTATTAAAAAAAAGTAGAGGAAAATTTGATTTTTCCATGATCTACCTTCATGCATGTAAACTCCAAGTTATTTTTAAGCAATATACCATAAAAAAAATTTAACCAAGCTTCATCAACACATCTAGTGAGTTTCGGCTATCACAAGCCAACAAGGCTAAGAACACTAATATTTTCCCAACACCATTATTAAGTTACTAATGTAAGGAACTTAGTGTAATTAACCATGCAACCTTCCAAATGATTAAAATTTTGGCCTCATTAACTTAAAAATTTTAGATTTTTGGCCATAGAACCGTCATAAGAAGGCATACATAGTCTTAAAAAAAATGTTTTAGTTCATGAACCAAAGGTCTAAAGCCATGCATGTGAGATTTTAACAAAACTCATCCTTTCTCTCTCTAAGTGTTTAGGCCACACCTTGATCATAGGGAAGATGATTTTCTCTCCACATGCAAGCCATTAAAATGAAACTAAAGATGAACAAGAAATGGTAAAATCACTTGCATGCAAAGGAAAATGACTTTATATTGATCACAAGTTAAAATCATAAGCATGCATAAATTATGTTAAAACCAACATGCATGGAAAATATGTTGCAAAAATCACAACCTCTCCTCTTTACGGTTTCGGCCAACCCTATCAAATATTCATAGGAGGGTTCATTTTCAACATGCAAAGATTGATAGTAGTGAATAAGATGAGTAGAAGTAGAAATAAATTAGTGTCATGAGAAAATAACTGTAACACCCTGCTTTTAATAAAATGTTTTTATATAGCTAGTCTTATTTATTTTAAAAAATGTTGGTTAAGGGCTAAGTGGGATTTTAGCTTAAAAGTCCCTTTCTGGTACATGAGCACGCTCGTGCTCATCATCCAGCAAACCCGTGCTTAAAGTCAGAAGCATGTCTCTGATTTTAAGTTGAGCACGATCGTGCTCAATAGTGAGCACGCCCGTGCTCAATACGTGGACCGCGTCTCGCTGACGCTAAGTGGAGCACGACCGTGCTCAATTCTAAGCACGACCGTGCTCAGGTTCGAACGTTATATACGTAAACAGAGTCGAGGGTTTGGCAGATAACCCTATTTTTGGTGTATTGCAGCAGCCATAGTGCGGCCAGAACTAGCATTCCTCCTTTTCCCTTCCTCTTGATCAGTTTTGGGAGCCTTGGGAGATCGCTAGCTTAACTATGTCAGTGCACAGAGGTAAGGTTCTTTCCCCTTCCTTAGTTTCCTTTCATTATTGTGAACAGGGAACTAATCCTTGGGTTGTTTTGTGGATCCAAGGTTCGTGTTGGTGTGAGTCTCCGTAAGGGGAGGAACCGGTTCGTTCGTTGGGACGTGTTAGAGCTACCTTCAATCCAGGTATGGGGAGAAGTGGGATTGTTTTCATTAGGCAGTGGGTAGTGTAAGGTAACGGGGTTCCCTATGACCCCGGTGTTTTTGTATGTATGCTTGTTGTAATATGGCATTTAACCTGTGATAATATGTTCCTGGTTATTGTAGTGTTATATGCCTATGAACATGATGGTTGCTTATACGATGGTATGTTATTGTTATTAATATGATGTTGGTTGGTTGATGTTGTGGCTGTGATGATTATATGTTGATAAAATAGTTAAATTGAATAATTAGGTTTAATAAACATGTTAAGTTAGGTTTTAATCCTTAATGGTCTAGTTGAACTTGGTTTCTGTCCCTGCCCAGAACAGCGCAATCGTGCATTGAGCACGACCGTGCTGAACAGGGAGCATGACCGTGCTCCCACTTAAATTCTGGAAAATGGCCGCGCTGCTCAGCACGGCCAAGCAGGTCAAATAGCATGATCGTGCTGCTGAGCACGACCGTGCTGAGTGTGAAGCACGACCGTGCTTCACTTAAAAGGGCAGCACGCCCTCACGTGTCCAAGCACGACCGTGCTAGGGTCTAAGCACGACCGTGCTAAACCCCCTGGATAGTAACGAGATTAAAGGGCTTAAGGGGTTTTAAACCCCATTCCCCTATGATGATAAGTTGAGATAAATAATCAAAGGTAAAGATTAGACAACCTGGTTTATTAATTATATAAGATAATTAAGATAACAAGGTGTTAAGTCGGTATCCGTTGGGTTACCCCATGTTGCTAAGTTAAGTCTTGGGTGCTTATTGACCCAAGCACGTTGAGTTGAACCTTGGTGCTTATTGGCCAAGGGAGCCTTGACCCCATGGTTTGGGTCTAAGGTTACGTTGAGTTTGATGTTGAAAGTCTTGGGAGCTTCATGGCCCAAGTAAGGAGGTGGTTGAGATTGTTTGTTGTTGTGCCATTTGCATAAAGCATTGGAGTAGTTGATGGGAGACGTTCGACAAAGGGGAGATCGCCCGAGAGTACGGTGATCTGGTCATCCACTGTAGGTCACCCAAGGTTTGGTGACCGAGGCCCCCCGTGATGAGGCATCCATAGTTTGATGCGTTGGCTATCCATGGGGTTCACCCAAGGTTTGGTGAACTGCCGGTGTTGGTGCTTTTATGGCCAGTACGGATATGTAACTCCAAAGTCGTTCATCCTGAGTTGGTTTGGATCCACATGCATTGTTGGAGTAGCGGAGTAGTCGATGCATTGCATAGCATAGCATACTTGGTTGTTATGATGCTGTTGGATGTTGATGTATGCTTATGTGTATGTTTACCTTGCGTACTATTCCCCTGCCGTTTATATGTTTACATGACTCTTACTCCCTGTATTGTTTGTGTTTGGCCTGATTGGCATTTGCAGAGGATGACGAGCAGCCCGGAGGGGAGTGACTCTGAGGAGCCGCCACTCATAGTTAGGGCTTCTTTATGTTTAGTTGTTTTTCATTTGTATTCCGAGGATGTTATTTTCTGGAACGGTTATACCAACTCTGAGTGTGACATCGGGGTTTGGTAGTTATTTCTTCATGTTTTATTGATTTTAAACTTGGTTTATTTCCGCGTTGTAACTGGTTCATGTGGGACTTTTCTATCCATGGACAATTGTTTTAAACTTATTAAATGAGTGCATGTTTTTATTATTAAATTATTTACATTAATTGCCGTATAACATGCTGGGTAGAAGGTTGTCACATTTAGTGGTATCAGAGCAGTTCGACCTTGTTCGGACGTGGTATGAGTCTGTTGTGAGTCTGTTGTGTGACTCTTGTGTGAATTGTCTATACTTGTATAGATAATGATGTTTTAAGTTAGTTGCCTGTAGCTTTTACTCGCTTAAGTTTCTGTATTAAGAGTTGTGTTGGACTTGTACACGAACTAATGGCCGGTAGAGGACGCGACGATCAGGCGATTGCTGACGCATTGGCACTCTTAGCCAATGCTATTGGCCAGGTTAACCCTAACAATGGTGGGCCAGCTGAGTTCCAGGGACTGGATAAGTTCCAGAGGAACAACCCTCCATCGTTCAAGGGCGCGTACGATCCGGAAGGAGCCTTGTTGTGGTTGAGGGAGACAGAGAAGATCTTCCGAGCCATGGATTGCAACGATCAGCAGAAGCTCATCTTTGCTACCTTCATGCTGACCGAGGAGGCAAAGCACTGGTGGGATAACTGTAGATAGAGGATGCAGGCCGAGGGCACAGCGGTCACATGGGCTGTGTTCAGGCAGAGATTCCTGGAGAAGTACTTTCCAGCGGATATCAGGGATAAGAAGGAGATGGAATTCTTGTCTTTGAGGCAGGGGTCGCTGTCAGTCGGTGACTATGCGGCCAATTTTGAGGAGCCGGCCAGGTACTACACTCCCTACCAGCATGAGACGGATGACCGTTCGAAGTGTGTGAAGTTTGAGGCTGGACTCCGACCTGAGATCAAGTAGGCCATCAGCTACCAGGAGATCAGAGTTTTCCCTATTCTGGTCAACAAGTGCAGGATTTATGAGGACGCCAGCCAGTTCAGAGTTACCAGTTCCAGAGGGTCAGATAGCCAGAGTGGCAAGAGGACCGATCAGAGGGACAAGGGTAAGCAGAGGTATGCTCCGACCGACAGAGATTTCAAGCAGAGTGGTAAGAAGCCACAGTTTCAGTAGGATGGGTTTAGAGGCGGGTTCTCTAACGCCTCTAGGCCCATGCGGTGTGGCAAGTGTGGTGCTACAGATCACTACTCGTCTTAGTGCAAAGAGACGCAGGTTATTTGCTTCAGATGTGGCTGTTAAGTCTCTAAAATGTCTGTGTGCATTTCCCTAAGTTTTGATGAAAACTAAACATTGGGTAATGATTTAATTAACCTATTTTGTGGTTGCTAACCTGTCTACTTAGTGTATAGATCAGAAAATTACAAAACTCACCTGTCTGTCTACCTAAGTCTCACCTGTCCGCATAAGCCAAGAAGTCAACCTGTCTGCTGACTAGGATTGTTGACTATGTGCAAACTGATTTTACAACCTGTCTCTACTCTTCAACTTGTCTAGGGTTCTTCGTTAAAGAACTCGAAGTACAGGAAGCTTTTGCAAGCTGTCCCCTCATGAAGAATACTCTGAGAACTCTCTCACGCTTATCAAGAAACTCAGAAGTGCTCTCTCTCAAGCAACCCAGGAAGTCAGAGATAAACTTCCAGTTAAAGAATGTTTCCAACATGCTTTATTCCCTAGTACTTTCAGTCATTACACAGAAAGGGAAATGTACTCTGCAAAAGTACAAAAGCACTCTGCACAACTCTGAGTTAATGTCTACACGATGCATAAAGCTATTATCCCTCATGATAGAGTACAACCAATGTCTTCATTGCATTAATGGCTGCCCAGAACGACTATATTGCATTTAATGAAGCTCTGCTTGAAGCCATAGTTGCAAGGAATGTCTCTAACGGATATTAAATGTTTGAAGGCTATAAATACAGAAGTCATTGAAGATGAACATCATCAGAGTTTTACAAAGCATTAAAGAGCCATTACTCTGTTCATTTATTCATTCTGTATTCTTCAATCATTTGAAGTTATTACGCAGACTTTCCTAAGCTTTATATTTAAACCACTCTCTGAGTGTTAGTGAAAGGTCTGTAAGTGTATTTATTACAAACCAAACTCTCAAACAAATCTGAGTGAGCCTGAAGAGGCTAGGTGTGCAAAGAATACTTGTGTTGGATCCTGAAGAGGCTAGGTGTGCAAACAATACTTGGAGTCTGTAACCTGATCAGTTATAGTGGATAAATCTTGGTGCTGCCAAGGACTGGACGTAGCTCTTTGTGTTGAAGAGTGAACCAGGATAAATCTCTGTGTTAATCTCTCTTCCCTTAATCTCTTTAGTTGTTTTGATTACATATATCATCTGCTTTCTAACAAAGGGGTTAAAACTGTTTCTGTCAAGTCTGTTTTCTTATCTCTACGTGTGTTGTTTTTCTGAGAAAACTACAACAGACAGGTCACCTGTCTGTGTATCTTTTTACACCCGTCTGTGCTTAGCTTCTGCATGCAAAAAGTTTTTAACTTTATTTTAAATTCTAATAAACACAATTCA
Organism: Echinosophora koreensis; assembly: GCA_035048595.1. Classification (NCBI taxonomy): domain Eukaryota; kingdom Viridiplantae; phylum Streptophyta; class Magnoliopsida; order Fabales; family Fabaceae; genus Echinosophora; species Echinosophora koreensis. The sequence goes on along the minus strand of JAPCYP010000025.1, from coordinate 462,314 downwards.
ACCCCCCTTCTCGTGTTTATAGTTGTCTATTTCAGTTGGTATCAGAGCTCAGCCTCTGGGTTGAGCATCTAACAGTGTTAAGGTAAAAGATCCTGAAGAATAGACATGACTGCTGGAGCTAGTGGAAGTAACCAGACTGAAGGAGCCTCCTTAACCAGACCTCCATTCTTCAATGGAGAAAACTACAACTATTGGAAAGATAGATTTCAATGGTTCATTCTATCTACAAACTCTGATCTTTGGGATGTCATCACAGATGGTCCTTTCATCCCTAAAAATGATGACAACACTGACAAGCCAAAAGCTCAGTGGACCCCTGCAGAAAAGGCAAGATGGGAGCTGAATCACAAAGCCAGATACAACATTATTTGTGCGCTCAGTCCTGATGAGTTTGAGAAGGTCTGTGCCTGTGATTCTGCCAAAGAAATATGGGACACCTTAGCTGTCACACATGAAGGAACCGCCAAGGTCAAAGAATAAAAAATTACCATACTTGTCAAAAAGTATGAATTATTTCTCATGGAAGAAGGAGAATCTGTTGCTCAAATGATTGGGAGATTTCAAACTATCATCAATGGTCTAAAGTCTCTTGGCAAAGTTTACTCCAATGCTGAGAAGGTTGGAAAGATACTTAGGAGCCTACCTAAGCAGTGGAGACCTCTAGTAACTGCTATCTCTCAAGCCAAAGATCTTACCACCTTGACTATGGATGAACTCCTTGGAACACTTACTGTTCATGAGCAAGAACTTGGAGATGAAGTCTCAACAAAGAAGGGCAAGTCAATTGCTCCGAAGGCTGATCAAAAGTCTTCCAAAGCCTCTAAAGCTTTAAAGGCAGACGAGTCATCCAGTGATACTGACCTGTCTGAATCTGAGGATTCTGAAAGTGATGATGAACTATCTCTCCTAACCAGAAAGATAAAGCTTCTCCTACAGAAAAAGAAGTTCAGAAAGGATAAGCCATTCAGAAGATTCAACAAGGACAAGAATTTCAAGGATTCCACTTCAACAGACAAAAACTCAATTGTCTGCTATGAGTGCAAGAAACCAGGACACATCAAAGCAGAATGTCCTCAACTCAAGAAAGCCCCATTTAAGAAGTTCTTCAAAAAGAAGAAGAAAGGAATGATGGCCACTTGGGAAGATCTAGAGTCAACATCTACTGATGAGGAGACAGAGGAAGAAGCAAATCTCTGTCTAATGGCTAACACTGACTCTGATTCAGATAATGAGGTAAATTCTGATTATGAGGAATTACTTGATGCCTATGAAGAATTGTTGGAGGAATCCAACTGTTTGTCTAAGGCTTTCAAATCTCTCAAGAGAGATCATGTTAAGCTCCTCAGTGAGCATAAACAGAAATCTCTAGAGTGTGAGAAATTTACCAAGGAGAACAGTGAGCTGAAGACTGAAAAGTCTATTGAAGCTAAGATCTCTAGTGATACATCACAGTCTGAAGAAGTTGAAAAACTTCAACAGAAAGTGGAAGAGCTCACTTCTGATCTTGCCAAATTTGTTAATGGTAGAGATAATCTGACAAAGCTGCTTGGCTGTCAGAGGCACTCCTTTAACAAAGAAGTTATAGGATGTGTCCATCAGATACATCATAAAGTATCAACTAAGCACTCTAAAGTGTCTGCTACATCTACTTCTATTAAATCCATACCTGTCTGTAATTTCTGTGGAAAGACTGGACATGTTATGTCTAAGTGTCTCCATAAGAAAAGAAGGAAGTCTTCACAGACTCCTAGAACTAACAGAAAAGGACCCAGAAAACTATGGGTACCTAAAGATCAAATAATCTCTGTTGCAGATGTCCTCAACAGCACAAAGAAAACACCACTGCTGGTACCTGGACAGTGGCTGCTCGTGACACATGACAGGAGAAAGGTCTATGTTCCTAAACCTCCAACTTAAGAAAGGAGGACATGTGGCATTTGGTGGAAATCAGAAAGGGAAGGTTATAGGAATTGGTACTATTGGTGGTAAACCTCCTCTTCCCTCTATATCAAATGTTCTTATGGTTAAAGGATTAAAACACAATTTGCTTAGCATAAGTCAATTATGTGACAGTGGATTTGATGTCTCCTTTACCAAAGATTTCTGTATAGTTAAAGATCTTAGTGGAAAAACCCTCTTTTCAGCTAAAAGGCAACAAAATCTGTATAAGATTGAACTGACTGATCTCTCAAATCAAAGTGTAACATGTCTGATGTCTAAAGAGGATGAAAGATGGTTGTGGCATAAGAAACTAGGACATGCTAGTATGAAATTAATTTCAAAACTAAAAAGGGATAACCTTGTGAGAGGATTGCCTGATATTAGTTTTAAGAAAGATATTTTGTGTGATGCATGTCAAAGAGGTAAACAGATAAAATCAAGTTTCAAATCTAAAAACCAAATATCAACCTCTAGACCTCTTCAGTTGTTACACATGGATCTGTTTGGACCAGTTAGTGTTGCTAGCTTGGCTGGAAGGAAATATGGATTTGTCATAGTTGATGACTATTCTAGATATACATGGGTACTCTTCTTAACCCACAAGGATGAGTCTTTTAAGGCTTTCTCAGTATTCTATAAAAGAGTACAAAATGAGCAGGGTTTCTGCATTTCTACTCTTAGAAGTGACCATGGGGGAGAATTTGAAAATGAGCAGTTTAGTCAGTTCTGTGAGGAGAATGGGATCTCTCACAATTTCTCTGCACCTAGAACTCCTCAACAAAATGGAGTGGTTGAGAGAAAGAACATATCTCTGCAAGAGATGGCTAGATCTATGCTCAATGAGAATAATCTCCCTAAGTACTTCTGGGAAGAAGCAGTAAACACAGCTTGTTATGTACAAAATAGAATACTCATTAGGCCTTTTCTAAAGAAAACTCCCTATGAACTGTGGAAAGGAAAAAGCCCCAACATTTCTTACTTTCATGCATTTGGTTGTGAATGCTACATATTAAATACCAAGGATCAACTTGGAAAATTTGACTCTAAGACAGACAAAGGTATCTTTTTGGGATACTCTGAAATGTCTAAAGCTTTTAGAATTTACAATTCTAGAACATCTGTTATTGAAGAATCTGTTCATGTCAAGTTTAATGATAACTTAAAGACTGATAAGGAATTGTCAGATCTAGAAGATGATCTTGCAGGTCTTGATATAAACAAGTCAGAAGATCAACAACCTGACTTAACCAAACCAGAACCTGAAGCAGAACCAGACAGACCAGTGGAACAGACAAGTCAACAGACACAGACAAGTCAAGGTCCTCTTGAAAGAGACTGGAAATTCAAAACTCATCATCCTAAGGATCTCATCATTGGTCATCCCTCAGAAGGAGTAAGAACCAGATCTACCTTAAGAGAATCAAGCAATGTGGCCTTTTTGTCAGAAATAGAGCCAAAGCACATTGAAGAAGCTCTTGATGATGAAAGCTGGATTCTTGCTATGCAAGAAGAACTCAACCAGTTCACCAGAAATGATGTCTGGACACTTGTCTCCAAGCCCAAAAACAAGTCTGTCATTGGAACAAGATGGGTCTTCAGAAACAAGTTAGATGAAGATGGCAAAGTTGTCAGAAACAAGGCAAGGTTAGTAGCTCAAGGCTATAACCAACAAGAAGGTATTGACTATACTGAAACATTTGCACCTGTAGCTAGAATAGAAGCTATTCGCATACTAATGTCATATGCTGCACAACACCAAATCACTCTTTTTCAAATGGATGTGAAAAGTGCTTTTCTCAATGGAATAATTGAAGAAGAAGTTTATGTTAAACAACCCCCTGGTTTTGAAGATACTGATAAACCAGATCATGTTTTTAAACTTAAAAGGGCATTATATGGTTTAAAGCAAGCACCTAGGGCATGGTATGATAGACTAAGCTCTTTTCTCATGCATAACGGCTTTACAAGAGGTCAAGTAGATACTACTCTGTTTAAGAAAAGCTATAAAGAAAATTTCATTGTAGTCCAAATATATGTTGATGATATTATTTTTGGAGCAACTAATGAAAAGCTGTGCAAGGATTTTTCAAAGCTGATGCAAGCAGAATTTGAGATGAGCATGATGGGAGAATTGAAGTTCTTCCTTGGTCTACAAATCAAACAGACAAGTGATGGAATCTACATCCATCAACAAAAGTATATCAAGGAAATGCTCAAGAAATACAAAATGGAAAATGCTAAACTTATGAAAACTCCCATGGAAACCAATGCAAAACTTAGTAAAGATGATGAAGGTAAAAAGGTAGACCAAACTGTCTACAGAGGTATGATTGGATCTTTGCTGTACTTAACTTCAAGCAGACCTGATATTCAGTTTAGTGTCTGTATGTGTGCTAGATTTCAATCTGACCCAAGAGAATCTCATCTTAAAGCTGTTAAGAGAATATTTAGATATTTGCTTGGTACTACTAATCTTGGTTTGCTGTATTTAAGAACTAATGAATACAGATTAGTGGGATTCTGTGATGCTGACTTTGCTGGAGACAGAATAGAAAGAAAAAGCACCAGTGGAGGATGCCACTTCATTGGAGCAAACTTGGTCTCTTGGTCAAGCAAAAGACAGACAACTATAGCTCTATCTACAGCTGAAGCAGAATATATCTCAGCTGCTAGTTGTTGCTCTCAGCTTTTATGGGTAAAACATCAACTTGAGGATTACTCTATTTTTGAGCATAATATATCTGTATGGTGTGATAATTCTAGTGCTATCTGCTTAACTAAAAATCCAATTCAGCATTCTAAGGCTAAGCATATAGAAATCAAACATCACTTCATTAGAGATTATGTTCAGAAAGGTATCTTTGATATTAAGTTTGTTAAAACTGAAAATCAATGGGCTGATATCTTCACTAAGCCTTTAGCAGAAGAAAGATTTTTATTTATTAGAGATAATTTAAACATGCATTGTATTGTTGAAGGACATGTCTAAGTTTTTAAAAACTGTCTGTGATCACCTGTCTGACTCTGCTGAGTCACTATGCTGAAACCTAACAGTTTTATTGAAATGGTTATTATTTATTTATTTATTTATTTAATACCATTTGTTAATCTGAAGCTAATCATGAACACGGCAGTTTTTACCTCGAAACCATGTTTTCATTATGTTTAAGTGGGCGCTACAGTTCCCCACATAAATCGTGCCATTCTTAATTAAAAATGTCTTTTTTCTCTCTCCTGCTTTTACTTCTTTAAAAGGCAAATCTTCAGAAAGTTTCAAACTTTATCCTTCTCAAAAAGCCCTAAGTCTTTTCGTCTTCGTCTTCCTCTCGTTCAAACCCTTCTCTCTTCCAAAACCTTCACTTTCTCTCTTTTCTGAAAAATGGCATCTTCAAAGCGCCTGTCTCCAAAAGAGATTGCTGAGAAATACGAGATGAGATTAACTGATGTAGAGGAAAGACTGTTGATCTTCAACAGATGAAGAAATGGGGAATGGATGTCACTGAGGAGTTGGAATACTCTAAGTGGACAGCCTTCTTTGATATCAAGGAGCTGGTCCATCCCAAGCTTGTCAGAGATTTCTGGAGGAATGCTGTGGTCATCACCAATGTGGTTGATGGAACCAACAGCTTCAAGGCTCAAATGTCAGCTGATGTGACTCTTCAGTTTCCTATAAGCTCTCTGGAACTGGCAACCAGATGTCCAAGGATTGGAACTGCCTTCAGACCTGACTGGGAAGATCAGGTGGGAACTGAAAGTATCAATATTGCTGTTTATGGAGTTCCCAACCCTGAGAACAAGAAGCCTGTCTGCATGGTGCCCAAGTGCAGGTTCTTGCACAAGCTGCTTCTGGAGTGTGTGATGCCCAGAAGACGGTCAAGAGACAATGTGACCAAGCTGGACAGATTTGCTCTGTACCACTTGATTCACAAAATCAAGATAGACATCAATGATCTCATCTACATGTATCTTGAGTCTCTGATCAGAAGGACAAATATGCCTATCTACCCTTATGGAATGTTGCTGACAAGGGTTTTTAGGAACAAGATATTTGTTCCAACTGATGTCCACTTTGTGGACATGGCTCTGTCCATAGACAAGAAGGTCTTGTCTATGATGGGGATTGAAGGAATCCCTCTGGAGGATGAGGAAGAAAAAAAGAAGAAGAAGAAGCCTGCTGTTGAGCAGAAACTGAAGGAAATAGCAGAGGAGCCTGCTGATTCCACTGGTGAATCAGAGTATCCTATCTCTGAAAGGATTTGGAAAGCTGCTGGAAAGGTTGCCAGACAGGATCAAAGGCCTGAGGAACCCACAACTTCTGAAGGATCTGCTGAGACAGTAGAGCCTCTCAGATTCAAGCTGAAGAAGCCCTCTCCCAAGAGGAAGACCAGTGAGGCTGGAAAATCAGGTGTGGTTTCTACACAACCCACCAAGAGAAGAAGACTGGTGAAGACCTTTACCAAGGACAGACAAATGAAGTCTGTGCCTAGTAAAGAGGAAGCACCTGCTCAGGGGGAGCAGACTTCTCCACCTGCAGAAGAGCCTAGGGAGATCACATCTCTTGATCTGGGTTTCATTCCCAGAAAAAGAAGGTCAGGCTACCCTATGCCTGTAGTGGCTGTTGCTGAAAGGGAAGCTGTCCCTGCAGAAGAGCCTGCTGCTGCTACTGCACCCTCTACTGACCTGTCTGCTGGAACACAGACAGTTGGTCATCATGAAGAAGCTTCTCTGTCTCCTTCAAGGAAGAAAGCAAGGCTTTTTGAAGAACCACTCTTCACCTTCCCTTCTGCACCATCCTCTCCCCTTCATCTAGGTATTCCAGATTCTGCTGTTTCTTCCCCCTCTGCTCTCTGTGTCAACCCTTTATCTGTTGCCTCCCCTTTTCACTCACCTGTCTCCTCTCACCCCTCTCAACCGTCTTTTGATGTCGTGTCTGATGTATGTCAATACACAGTTGTTCACAGGGACTCAACTCCCAGAGAACAATCTGGCACATCATCTAGACTGTTTGTGAGTGATTTGCAATCTCTGATGACTGCAAGTATATCTCACTTATCTATCATCCCTTCTCACCACCACCTCACATTCTGAACCCATGTAGGGAGATCTTCTTTTATCCCCCTTTTGTGTTGTTCATTAGAACATTGGAAGGATCTAACTATCCTGCCTCTGTTGTAATGTTACCCTCTAGGTCTAGATATTTCTTTCTTTTAATCACAAGGTCTAATTCATTCTTTTCCCACATAGACTCTCTCCTACCCACACCTCCATCTGTCTTAGCCAATCAACCTCTTCCTCCTCCTATTCCAATAAGAGTCACTCGACTGTCTCTTTGTGAAAGACTCTCTTATGTCTTTCCCTCTCCTGATTTTGACATAGTCAGAATCACCCCTCTGTTTAAAATAGTTTTTCTTCCTTTATTTTATTTCAGAACCATTCATCAAATTTTCTTTCCTTGTGTCTCCTCACCTTTCTCTGTACCTAAGGCACCCCCAGTTTTAGCCTTACCCTGGTATCCATCCCTGTCTGATGCTTCAACCAGCCTGTCTACAGAAGTCTCCTCCTCTCAGATGGTGGATTCAGTGAGCTTCAATCTCCTTAAGACTGAGCTAGAAGAAGTCAGAAGACAATTGGATACAGAGAGGCATGCTAGGCTGCTGTTAGAACAGAAAGTTGATTCCCTGTATCTTATGTTTAATCAGCCTAAATAAGTAGTTGTAGGAACTGCCTTGTAATTGAATTGCTTATGATGAATACAAATCAAATTTTACTTTATTATTCTTTTTCGTTTTTCTTTTTCTCTCCACTGTTATCTATTTAACTCTTTTTGTTGCTGACAAAAGGGGGAGAAAAATGTTAAGATGTTTAATGTAAACAATATATGCTAAGTGTTCATTCTCTGATATTCTCTGATACTATGAACTTAAACCTGCTGCATATTACTCTGATGCTCTTTATTGAACACTAATGCATCTGTCTGCACATATAGAAAATATCAACTTGTCTACTGTTTGTACTTCTGTACTCTGATATTTTCAAAGGTTCATTAAATCATCTGAATGTTTGTCATCATCAAAAAGGGGGAGATTGTTAAGTCTCTAAAATGTCTGTGTGCATTTCCCTAAGTTTTGATGAAAACTAAACATTGGGTAATGATTTAATTAACCTATTTTGTGGTTGCTAACCTATCTACTTAGTGTACAGATCAGAAAATTACAAAACTCACCTGTCTGTCTACCTAAGTCTCACCTGTCCGCATAAGCCAAGAAGTCAACCTGTCTGCTGACTAGGATTGTTGACTATGTGCAAAGTGATTTTACAACCTGTCTCTACTCTTCAACTTGTCTAGGGTTCTTCGTTAAAGAACTCGAAGTACAGGAAGCTTTTGCAAGCTGTCCCCTCATGAAGAATACTCTGAGAACTCTCTCACGCTTATCAAGAAACTCAGAAGTGCTCTCTCTCAAGCAACCCAGGAAGTCAGAGATAAACTTCCAGTTAAAGAATGTTTCCAACATGCTTTATTCCCTAGTACTTTCAGTCATTACACAGAAAGGGAAATGTACTCTGCAAAAGTACAAAAGCACTCTGCACAACTCTGAGTTAATGTCTACACGATGCATAAAGCTATTATCCCTCATGATAGAGTACAACCAATGTCTTCATTGCATTAATGGCTGCCCGGAACGACTATATTGCATTTAATGAAGCTCTGCTTGAAGCCATAGTTGCAAGGAATGTCTCTAACGAATATTAAATGTTTGAAGGCTATAAATACAGAAGTCATTGAAGATGAACATCATCAGAGTTTTACAAAGCATTAAAGAGCCATTACTCTGTTCATTTATTCATTCTGTATTCTTCAATCATTTGAAGTTATTACGCAGACTTTCCTAAGCTTTATATTTAAACCACTCTCTGAGTGTTAGTGAAAGGTCTGTAAGTGTATTTATTACAAACCAAACTCTCAAACAAATCTGAGTGAGCCTGAAGAGGCTAGGTGTGCAAAGAATACTTGTGTTGGATCCTGAAGAGGCTAGGTGTGCAAACAATACTTGGAGTCTGTAACCTGATCAGTTATAGTGGATAAATCTTGGTGCTACCAAGGACTGGACGTAGCTCTTTGTGTTGAAGAGTGAACCAGGATAAATCTCTGTGTTAATCTCTCTTCCCTTAACCTCTTTAGTTGTTTTGATTACATATATCATCTGCTTTCTAACAAAGGGGTTAAAACTGTTTCTGTCAAGTCTGTTTTCTTATCTCTACGTGTGTTGTTTTTCTGAGAAAACTACAACAGACAGGTCACCTGTCTGTGTATCTTTTTACACCCGTCTGTGCTTAGCTTCTGCATGCAAAAAGTTTTTAACTTTATTTTAAATTCTAATAAACACAATTCAACCCCCCTTCTCGTGTTTATAGTTGTCTATTTCAGTGGCAAGCCAGGACACATCAGCCGAGAGTGTGAAGGAGCCAAGGCAGAGCCTCCCAGCGCCAGCAAGAATCAGAAGTCCCAGGCCAACCGACTGAAGACCACTGGAAGAGTCTTTACTCTTTGTGGAGCTGAAGCCTCCGAGTCTGATGACTTGATTCAAGGTACATGTTTTATCGATGGAACTCAATTGACTGTGTTGTATGATTCGGGTGCTACTCATTCTTTTATATCGCATGATAGGGTCAAGAGTCTTGAGTTGCCTGTTACTTTCCTTGAGTATGATTTGTTGGTTTCTACACCTACAAATAAACTTGTTCCTACTTCTTATGCATGCAACAACTGTCATATAGTTATAAATGATAGGACATTCATTGCTGATCTTGTATGCTTGCCTTTGAAAGACCTGGATATTATTCTGGGTATGGACTGGTTATCTTCCAACCATGTCCTCCTGAATTGTTTTGACAAAACCCTGATTTTTGGAACTCCAAAGGAGTCCAAGAATCCAAACCTTCTCTCTGCCAGCCAAGTTCAAGCTTCGATGACAGACGAGGCCCAAGTATACATGATGTTAGCTTCCCTGGAAGTAGAGAGCAGCCCTCCTGATGTCGCCAGCTTGCCTGTTGTGCGGGAATTTCCTGAAGTGTTTCCGGGGGATGTTTATAACTTACCCCAAGAGAGAGATGTTGAGTTTACCATAGACTTAGTGCCTGGCACCGGGCCAATCTCCACAGCACCCTATAGAATGTCTCCTCTAGAGCTAGCTAAGTTGAAGGAACAGTTAGAGGACCTGATGAAGAAGCAGTTCATTAGGCCGAGTGTGTCTCCATGGGGAGCACCTGTGTTGTTGGTGAAGAACAAGGATGGTAGTATGAGGTTGTGTGTCGATTTTCGGCAACTCAACAAGGTGACCATGAAGAATCGGTATCCCCTCCCTAGGATTGATGATCTTATGGACCAGTTGATGGGCGCTTGCGTCTTTTCAAAGATAGATTTGAGATCAGGGTACCATCAGATTCTGGTTAAGTCTGAGGACATCCCGAAGACAGCATTTAGGATGCGATATGGTCACTATGAGTATTTGGTTATGCCCTTCGGTGTGACCAATGCTCCTGCGGTCTTCATGGACTACATCAGGGGCGGAGCCAGAAAATTTCGATGAGGGGGGCCAAAATCTAATTTACATAACATGAAATAGTAATAAAAAATAAGTTTAATTAATTTTTATACAGTGTTAGTGTAATTTTTTTTACGCAAATATCCAATGATATCTTGACAAATCAGCGTAATTGTTATTTCTTTCTCATAATTATTAAAATAAAAGCACACATGTCAAAATATTAGCGGATGTCAGTGTAAATCTTTTTATACTGACAGTATATACTACTTTAATTCATAAAAAATTAACTAATATATAAAACAAATTATATGATACAAATTTCATAATAACTTAATATAATATAAATTACTCAAATAGATTTATATATAAAACATTCACTTCTTCAATTGTACACACGACATTTTATAGAGTAAAAAATCATCTATTATCATATGTGGTCTATTTTTATCAATTTCTTTTTTTAATGTAAACAATTGTATCTATCTTAGAATTCTAAAAAAGTGTAATTTAAGTGTTTGAAATTGTACTTATTTTAATTAAATTTGAGCTAATCATTTTTTATAAGAGTTAATTGTTTTATATATATATATATATATATATATATATATATATATATATATATATATATATATATATATATATATATATATATATATATATATATATAAGATGACAACATGGGAGGGAGGGCCATGGCATCCCTTGGTCCCCCCTCCCTCCGCCCCTGGACTACATGAACAAGACCTTTCACCCTTACTTGGATAAGTTTGTGGTGGTGTTTATAGATGACATCTTAGTGTACTCCAAGGGTAAGGAGGAACATGAGAAACACCTGAGAGTTGTCTTGCAGACCCTTAAGGAAAAACAGTTGTATGCTAAGTTGTCTAAGTGTGAGTTCTGGTTAGAGGAAGTGAGCTTCTTAGGACATGTCATCTTTAAGGGTGGCATAGCAGTGGACCCAGCTAAGGTAGAGACGGTGCTCCAGTGGGAAGCGCCAAAGTCTGTAACCGAGATTAGAAGTTTCTTGGGGTTACCCGGGTATTATAGACGGTTTATAGAAGGTTTCTCTAAGATAGCTTTACCCTTAACCCGTCTCACTAAGAAGGGACAGTTGTTTGTATGGGACTCTAAGTGTGAAGAGAGTTTCTAAACCCTTAAGAATAGGTTAACATCAGCACCAGTGTTAGTTTTGCCAAATCCCAATGAACACTTCGTAGTTTACTGCGATGCTTCTAAGCAAGGGTTAGGTGGTGTGCTGATGCAGAACGGTAAGGTAGTTGCTTATGCTTCTAGGCAGTTGAAAACCCATGAGAAGAACTACCCTACCCATGGCCTAGAGCTAGGAGCTGTGGTATTTGCCTTAAAGATCTGGAGGCATTAGCTGTATGGAGCAAGGTTTGAGGTTTTTAGTGATCATAAGAGTTTGAAGTATCTTTTTGATCAAAAAGAGTTGAACATGAGGAAGCGTAGGTGGATGGATTTTTAAAAGGATTATGACTTCGAGCTGACCTATCACCCAGGAAAGGCCAATGTGGTGGCCGATGCCTTAAGTAGGAAAACCCTGCATGTCTCCGCTTTGATGGTTAGGGAGATGGATTTGATTGAGGAATTTAGAGACCTTAGTCTAGCTTGTGAGTTTACCCCTAAGAGTATTAGGCTTGGTATCTTGAAGGTTACCAACAGTTTGATGGATCAGATTAGAGAGGGTCAGAAGTTAGACAAGTTTCTCTTGGACCAGCGAGATTTGCTCGCTCAAGGTAGAGACCTAAGTTTTAAGGATGGTGGCGATGGTATCTTGAGGTTTAAGGATAGAGTTTGTGTGCCAGATGTTCCTGAGCTTAGGAAGTTGATCTTAGAAGAAGGTCATAGGAGTGGATTGAGTGTGCACCCAGGTGCCACTAAGATGTATCAGGACCTTAAGAGGATGTTTTGGTGGCCTAGGATGAAAAAGGACGTAGCTGAGTTTGTATATGTGTGCCTAGTTTGTCAGAAGGCTAAGATAGAGCATCAAAGGCCTTCGGGTAAGTTGCAACCTTTGAGTATCCCAGAATGGAAATGGGACAGCATCTCCATGGATTTTGTGTCTGGACTCCCTAGGACATCAGCTGGTTTTGAGGCTATATGGGTTGTTGTCGATAGACTGACTAAGTCTGCCCATTTCATTCCGATGAACATGGAGTATCCATTGGAGAAGTTAGCTAAGCTGTACATCAAGGAGATAGTTAGGCTTCATGTTGTACCCTCTAGCATAATTTCAGATAGAGACCCGAGGTTTACCCTTTAGGTTTTGGAATAGTTTGCAAGAGGCTTTAGGGACAAAGCTTAGGCTTAGTTCAGCTTACCACCCACAAACTGATGGGCAGTCTGAGCGGACCATCTAGTCCTTAGAGGACTTGTTGAGGGCTTGTGTGTTAGAACAGTCCGGGAGTTGGGACAAGTTTTTGCCTCTAATAGAGTTCACCTACAACAACAGTTTCCATTCCAGCGTTGGGATGGCACCTTATGAAGCTCTGTATGGGAGGAGATGTAGGACACCCTTGTGTTGGAGTGAACCTAGTGATAGTGTGGTGCTAGGGCCAGAGATAGTCCAGGAAACAACAGAAAAGATCAGGTTAGTTCAGGAAAAGATGAGAGTTGCACAAAGTAGGCAGAAGAGCTACTATGATAAAAGGAGGAAGGCGCTCGAATTCCAGGAAGGTGATCATGTATTCTTGAGAGTTACCCCGACGACTGGGGTTGGTAGAGTGATGAAGGCGAGGAAACTTACTCCGAGGTTCATTGGTCCTTACCAAATCCTTAAAAGAGTCGGCGAAGTCGCCTACCAAATAGCCTTGCCACCGTTCTTGTCAAACCTTCACAATGTTTTCCATGTGTCTCAACTCAGGAAGTACATTCATGACCCTAGTCACGTGATAGTTCCCGATACAATACAGTTAAAAGAGAACTTGACGTTTGAGGTGTTGCCCCTTCGAGTCGAGGATAGGAGGGTGAAGCAGCTAAGAGGCAAAGAAATTCCCTTGGTTAAAGTAGTTTGGAGCGGGGCAACTGAGGAAAGCGCTACCTGGGAGCTCGAGAGTCAGATGATGGAGGCGTATCCGCATCTTTTCGTTTGAGGTACGTAGAAATTTCGAGGACGAAATTTTTATAAGGGGGGTGGAATTGTAACACCCTGCTTTTCATAAAATGTTTTTATACAGCTAGTCTTATTTATTTTTAAAAATTTTGGTTAAGGGCTAAGTGGGATTTTAGCTTAAAAGTCCCTTTCTGGTACATGAGCACGCTCGTGCTCATCAGCTAGCAAGCCTATGCTTAAAGTCAGAAGCGTGTCTCTGATTTTAAGTTGAGCACGACGGTGCTCAATAGTGAGCACGCCCGTGCTCAATAGTGAGCACGCCCGTGCTCAATAGTGAGCATGCCCGTGCTCAATGCGTGGACCGCATCTCGCTGACGCTAAGTGGAGCACGACCGTGCTCAATGCTAAGCACGACTGTGCTCAGGTCCGAACGTTATATACGTAAACAGAGTCGAGGGTTTGGCAGATAACCCTATTTTTGGTGTATTGCAGCAGCCATAGTGCGGCCAGAACTAGCATTCCTCCTTTTCCTTTCCTCTTGATCAGTTTTGGGAGCCTTGGGAGATCGCTAGCTTAACTGTGTCAGTGCACAGAGGTAAGGTTCTTTCCCCTTCCTTAGTTTCCTTTCATTATTGTGAACAGGGAACTAATCCTTGGGTTGTTTTGTGGATCCAAGGTTCGTGTTGGTGTGAGTCTCCGTAAGGGGAGGAACCGGTTCGTTCGTTGGGACGTGTTAGAGCTACCTTCAATCCAGGTATGGGGAGAAGTGAGATTGTTTTCATTAGGCAGTGGGTAGTGTAAGGTAACGGGGTTCCCTATGACCCCGGTGTTTTTGTATGTATGCTTGTTGTAATATAGCATTTAACCTGTGATAATATGTTCCTGGTTATTGTAGTGTTATATGCCTATGAACATGATGGTTGCTTATACGATGCTATGTTATTGTTATTAATATGATGTTGGTTGGTTGATGTTGTGGCTGTGATGATTATATGTTGATAAAATAGTGAAATTGAATAATTAGGTTTAATAAACATGTTAAGTTAGGTTTTAATCCTTAATGGTCTAGTTGAACTTGGTTTCTATCCCTGCCCAGAACAGCGCAATCGTGCATTGAGCACGACCGTGCTGAACAGGGAGCACGACCGTGCTCCCACTTAAATTCTGGAAAATGGCCGCGCTGCTCAGCACGGCCAAGCAGGTCAAATAGCACGATCGTGTTGCTGAGCACGACCGTGCTGAGTGTGAAGCACGACCGTGCTTCACTTAAAAGGGCAGCACGCCCTCACGTGTCCAAGCACGACCGTGCTAGGGTCTAAGCACGACCGTGCTAAACCCCCTGGACAGTAACGAGATTAAAGGACTTAAGGGGTTTTAAACCCCATTCCCCTATGATGATAAGTTGAGATAAATAATCAAAGGTAAAGATTAGACAACCTGGTTTATTAATTATATAAGATAATTAAGATAACAAGGTGTTAAGTCGGTATCCGTTGGGTTACCCCATGTTGCTAAGTTAGGTCTTGGGTGTTTATTGACCCAAGCACGTTGAGTTGAACCTTGGTGCTTATTGGCCAAGGGAGCCTTGACCCCACGGTTTGGGTCTAAGGTTACGTTGAGTTTGATGTTGAAAGTCTTGGGAGCTTCATGGCCCAAGTAAGGAGGTGGTTGAGATTGTTTGTTGTTGTGCCATTTGCATAAAGCATTGGAGTAGTTGATGGGGGGACGTTCGACAAAGGGGAGATCGCCCGAGAGTACGGTGATCTGGCCATCCACGGTAGGTCACCCAAGGTTTGGTGACCGAGGCCCCCCGTGTTAAGGCATCCACGGTTTGATGCGTTGGCTATCCATGGGGTTCACCCAAGGTTTGGTGAACTGCCGGTGTTGGTGCTTTTATGGCCAGTACGGATATGTAACTCCAAAGTCGTTCATCCTGAGTTGGTTTGGATCCACATGCATTGTTAGAGTAGCGGAGTAGTCGATGCATTGCATAGCATAGCATACTTGGTTGTTATGATGCTGTTGGATGTTGATGTATGCTTATGTGTATGTTTACTTTGCGTACTATTCCCCTGCCATTTATATGTTTACATGACTCTTACTCCCTGTATTGTTTGTGTTTGGCCTGATTGGCATTTGCAGTGGATGACAAGTAGCCCGGAGGGGAGTGACTCTGAGGAGCCGCCACTCATAGTTAGGGCTTATTTATGTTTAGTTGTTTTTCATTTGTATTCCGAGGATGTTATTTTCCGGAACGGTTATACCAGCTCTGAGTGTGACATCGGGGTTGGGTAGTTATTTCTTCATGTTTTATTGATTTTAAACTTGGTTTATTTCCGCGTTGTAACTTGTTCATGTGGGACTTTTCTATCCATGGACAATTGTTTTAAACTTATTAAATGAGTGCATGTTTTTATTATTAAATTATTTATATTATTTGCCGTATAACATGCTGGGTAGAAGGGTGTCACAATAAACATGCTTTTATCAAATAAATCAACATGCATGTGAAAATGTTTACAAAACCATCTCCTCTTCTCCTTAGGGTTTTCAGCCACCCTTCATAAGATGTCCTGGACGAGTTTTCTTCAACATGCAAGGTTTGACAAAGATAGAAAGGAGAAGTAGAAGTTGAAACAAGTTTGGTTTCATGAAAAATTGAACAAGTTTTTCAAACTAACTTAACATACATGCTTAAACACTAAAAATAACAAGAAACTTGAAGTAGAAAAACTGAATATTATACCTATTCAACTGTAGAAAATGGATGCTTGAAGGTAGAAACTTGAATTTTCTCTTAAGAACTTAAAGAAAGAAAATGGTGTAGATGTAGGTTTTTGTGTGAATGAGAGAAAAAAGTGATAAAATGAGAAGAGAGGGGTGTTTATATAGAAGGGGCAGGCGCTGGCTTCAGCTGTAGAGGAGAAGAAAATAAAAAAATATTTAATTGAATTTTCTTATTAAAAAATTGAAATATATAATATTTTATTAGGATAATCATTAAAAATTACTATTCATCTTACAAAGACCAGATTTTCCTCACCAAACCCTTCACAAAATCAGGAAATATTTATTAGCTTTGACTCTATTTCGTTCCGGTTCAATATCTGTACCGATTCGATCGGATTTCAAATGAAAATCGTACCCGAAAAATTAATAAAATAAAATTTTTATACGAAATTTTTTAAAAATGTGGAAACACTAGCAATCGTAATTAGAAGCCCAATCGTTTCATTCTCGAGTAAAAATTTCATTTTCTGATCAGTAAACTTGTATCGATAGAGAAAACGCAGACCTGGATTCGTCTGGATTTTCAACTGAAATTTTTACTGAAGCTTCCTAAGATAAACTATCATAAGAAAATGATTTTAGTTTATCAAAATAATCTCTAAATTTTTAAAATTAATTATTGGCTAGCACACACATAAGCACTGATTAACAAGGAGCAAAAAATCGGGGTGTTACATTACTACCCCACTAAAAAAAAAAATTTCGTCCTCGAAATTACGTACCCGGAAAAAGATCAGGGTACTGTAATCTCATCTTCTCCTCAGTCTCCCAGGTTGCTTCATCCCAGATGACCTTGACTAAGGGGATTTGTTTTCCCCAGAGTTGGTTAATCCTTCTGTCTTCGACCCGTACCGGTGTAGTTTCATAGGATAGGTTCTCTTTTAACTGTACTTCATCGGGTTCAATTACATGTGATGGATCAGAAACATATTTTCTCAATTGAGAGACATGGAACACATCATGGATATTTGAAAGAAAAGGCGGCAAGGCGATTTGATAAGCTACTGGACCAATACGACGGAGGATTTGATAAGGTCCAATAAATTTTGGAGTAAGTTTTCTGGATTTTATGACTCGACCTATACCGGTGGTAGGGGTGACTCTTAGAAATACATGCTCACCCTCCTGAAATTCGAGAGGTCTTCTTCTACAGTCGGCATAACTCTTCTGTCTGCTATGAGAGGCCTTCATCTTTTCGCGGATCTGTTTCACCTTTTCTGTCGTTTGTTGTACAATTTCAGGTCCTAAAATGGTGCTTTCTCCATCCTGATACCAGCACAATGGCGTCTGACATCTTCTTCCGTACAAAGCTTCGTAAGGTGCCATTCCTATACTCGAGTGGAAACTGTTGTTGTATGTAAACTCGATAAGCGGTAACAATTCATCCCAACTTCCACGATTATCCGGAATGCAAGCTCTAAGTAAGTCTTCCAAGGTCTGAATTGTCCTTTCAGTTTGCCCATCTGTCTGCGGATGGTAAGCCGAGCTTAGCCTTATCTTAATTCCTAGTGCTTTTTGTAAGCTTCCCCAAAATCGCGAAGTAAACTTTGGGTCTCGATCTGAGACAATGCTAGAAGGCACTCCATGAAGTCTAATCACTTCCCTAATGTATACTTCGGTTAATCTCTCCACCGTGTAATTCGCCTTGACAGGTAAGAAGTGTGCCGACTTCGTCAACCTGTCTATGATCACCCAAATTGAGTCAAACCCCATTGAAGTTCTCGGTAATCCTACTACGAAATCCATGGATATACTATCCCACTTCCATTGGGGTATATCTAGAGACTGTAACATTCCACAGGGTCTCTAATGTTCTATCTTTGCCTTTTGACAAGTTAGGCAAGATGCCACATACTCTGCTACTTCTTTCTTCATACCTGGCCACCAAAATCTTTGCTTCAAGTCTTGATACATCTTAGTTGATCCTGGATGGATACTCAGGGTGCTTTTGTGTGATTCAGCGAGAATTATCGTCTTCATCTCAGGTTTGTCGGGAATACAGATTCGACCATTATATCTCAAGATGTTATCTGACCCCAAACTAAACTCGGTGGCTTTTCCTTGCTCCATGAGCTCTTTCTTTTCTTGGAGGAATGCATCAGTGACCTGTTGCTCTCTGATCTCTTCCATCAATCCACTTGATATTGTGATCATCCCCACGCTAATCTTTTGCGGACATATCTCCGTTATTAATTCAAGATCACGAAACTTCTCGATCAACTCTAGTTCTTTCACCATCATTGCAGAGATATGCAAGGTTTTCCGGCTCAGAGCATCTGCTACAACGTTCGCCTTCCCAAGATAATATTGTAATGCAAAGTCATAGTCCTTCAAGAATTCCATCCATCTCCTTTGCCTCATGTTGAGTTCCTTCTGATCGAACAGATACTTCAAACTTTTGTGATCGCTGAAAACATCGAACTTGGCCCCGTATAGATGATGTCTCCATATTTTCAGTGCAAAAACCACCGCTACTAGCTCTAGATCGTGCGTCGGATAATTCTTCTCATGAGTCTTTAGTTGTCGTGACGCATATGCTACAACTTTCCGATTTTGCATCAATACGCATCCTAAGCCTTGATACGAAGCATCACAGTACACTTCATAAGGCACGTTAGTTTCTGGAAGTATCAACACCGGTGAAGTTGTCAATCGTTCTTTTATTCTTTGAAAGCTTTCCTTGCATTCCGCAGTCCACACAAAGGGTTGATCCTTTCTTGTAAGTTGAGTTAGCGGCGTGACTATCTTAGAGAATCCTTTGATGAATCTCCGGTAATATCCAGCTAAACCGACGAAACTTCGGATTTCCGTTACGGTTTTCGGTCTTTCCCAAGAAAGTACTGCTTCCACTTTGGCGGGATCAACGGCAATTCCATCCTTTGAAATTACGTGTCCTAAGAACTTCACTTCTTCGAGACAAAACTCACACTTAGAGAGTTTTGCATATAACTCCTTCTCGCGTAGAATCTGTAGAACTTGCCGCAGAAGTACCTCGTGTTCTTCATGACTCTTATCGTCGATGAATACGACTACTGACTTATCTAGAAACGGCCGAAAAAGTCGATTCATATAGTCCATGAAAATAGCCGGTGCATTCATCACTCCGAAAGGCATCACAAGATACTCATAATGCCCGTAGCGGGTTCGGAACGCCTTCTTGGGTATGTCCTCACTCTTTACTCTGATCTGATGATAGCCCGTCCTCAAGTCAATTTTCGAGAAAACAACAGCTCCTTGCAATTGGTCCATCAGATCATCTATACGTGGCACCGGGTACTTATTCTTGATCGTCACTTTATTAAGTTGCCTATAATCTACGCAAAGTCTTGAGCCTCCATCTTTCTTTCGTACTAAGAGAACAGGTGCTCCCCAAGGAGAAACACTGGGTCTTATGAACTGCTTTGATAACAAATCTTCTAGTTGAGCCTTCAACTCACCGAGCTCTGAGGGTGACATCCGATAAGGAGCAATCGATATTGGTCCAGTTCCCGGAACTAGATCGATAGAGAATTCAATTTCCCTTGCCGGTGGTAATCCTGGTATATCAGGAGGAAACACTTCTGGAAAGTCTCTTACAACCGGTATAGCATTCAAACTAACTTCCTCCTCGACATCTAAGCTTGTTAAAAGCAAGCATTTATGATCTTTTTCCTTCGAGAAAGACCTCATCAAATAGGTAGATAGAAATCCAGAAATTTCGGAATCAGGAAAAACCAGGTTCTTGTGAGCACAATCTAAAAGCACATGATTGGAAGACAACCAATCCATGCCTAAAATCACATCTAGTTGTATTAGGGGTAGACAAATCAGATCAACAAGAAAATGTCGATCTTGAATGGCAATCGGACAAGCCAAACACACAGAATTCACAGCAACAGGTTCAGCAGTAGGTGTGGAGACAATTAAATCATATGGTAATGAAGTAACAGGTAAGGCCAAAAGTTTCACACAATCATTTGAGATGAAGGAATGAGTCGCACCCGAATCGAAAAGCACTGTTAAAAGGTTACCAGCTAGTTCACAAGTACCTTTCATAAGATCTTTGGAGTTCGAGGCCTCAGCACCACTCATAGTAAAAACTCTTCCTTTTGCTATTGGTTTTGAAACTCTGGCACTCTTGACTGTGGGTTCCTGCTTCTTCACCTTACAGTCTTTTGCTAAGTGTCCCATCCGATCACAGTTGAAGCACTCCATTCTTCGTATAGGACATACATCAGCTAAGTGGGTCGGATCTCCACATTTAAAACATCTCCTCCCTTGACTATTGCCTTGGCTCCTCGGGTTTACACTTCCGGTGGCTGAAACAGCTGGACGGTACTGTTGCTGGTTCCAATTGTTCCCAGTTGGTCTAGAGTATGGTTTCTTATGAGTTTGTCTCCCTTTCTGGTTCTGGCCTTGAAATTGGTTTCTTGTCTGCGAGGGTCCCCCAACGTTTCCTCGATTGTCTCTTCCTTTCCGCATCTGCTCCACTTTTCTACATTTCTCCACTAGAACTTGAAAATTCTTGATCTCCAGGGGTAGTACCAAGTCTCTGATCTCATACCGTAGTCCTCCTTCAAACCTTTCGCACTTCCAACCCTCATCTGGGTTGTCTTGGAAAAACCGAAAATATTTGGCCAATGACTCGAACTTGGCCGCATATTCTCCAACGGTCATTTCTCCTTGTGGCAATCGCAAGAACTCCAGCTCTTTCTCAGCTCGAGCACTCTGGGGAAAGTATTTGTCCAGAAACGCAGTACGGAAAACCTCCTAAGTAATTTCTTGTTGGTTCACATCGAGTAGTTTCCTGGTACCACTCCACCAATACTCCGCATCTCCCATCAATAGGAAAGTGGCATAAGGCACTCTAACTGCCTCAGGGTTGTTGATTAGTTCGAAAATCTTCTCTATCTCTTGAATCCATAAGTCGGCTTTCACGGGATCAACATCCCCATGAAACTGTGGCGGGTTCTGGCGTCTAAAAGTGGTCAGAGCACGACTTTCAGCAGCTTGCTCAGCACGAGCTTGTTCCTGTTGGTGTTGTGCAGCCATAGTAGCGGTCTGTTGAGCAATGGCAGCTGCAACATCTGCCATAGCTTGTGCTGCAAAATCTATTCCCCCACCAACAGGTCCGCATCCACCAACAAAACCACCTCTACGGCCTCCTCTGCGGCCACGTCCTCGTCCTGCCTCTAGCTCCATAACTAACCAACAAGATAAAATCAGTTAAATGGCAACTAGATAAGGGATATTCAATTCTTTTCTCCAACATCTATTACTTCTAAGAAGTAATTCAAACAAACCTATTCGGAGATCACACAATACAAACACAACAGGCCTATTTCCCAAAGATTCCCGAAAGACTCGACCAGCTCTGATACTACCCTTAATGTAACACCTTCCCCGGGCATTACATTAATTGACCCTTTTTACTAATATTAACGATGTTAGAAGGCATGTCTATTTCTTTCGGAAGTTAATACTTAATTGGTAATTCATTTTAAGTTAAAATTCTCAACTTAAGATGGGGAAATTGACAGATAAACTTACATTCATAGAAGACATACATAATATTCATATTGATAACAAACACCTTCTTAGTGATAGGTACACTGACAGAAGTTTTTCCCTAAATATGCATCCAAGTTACTTCAACCAAATACTAAAGTCATACTAGAAGTTAAGGAGACAATTTAAACATGTTCTTGAAAAGATCCATCCGACATCACTACTCCAAAATAAAACTAGACTTCCTAAGCTGGTCCAGACAAAC
Source organism: Echinosophora koreensis (assembly GCA_035048595.1). Lineage (NCBI taxonomy): Eukaryota > Viridiplantae > Streptophyta > Magnoliopsida > Fabales > Fabaceae > Echinosophora > Echinosophora koreensis. The sequence goes on along the minus strand of JAPCYP010000025.1, from coordinate 440,212 downwards.
TAGTGATAGCCATTCGGGAGACCACGAAAGTCTTCCCCATGCCCAGAAGAAGTATCAGAAGAGGATATTTCCACCCCGACTCCCTCGCCAGGTGCATCATCATCATCATCACTGCTCATAGGATGATACTGGGGTTCTTCCTCCATGAACTCTTCAGGATCCTCCTCTTCAGGTGATGGCGGTACCACATTCAGAGGTTGGGGGTTCAACACCAGCTGTCCTTGCTCCACTAAGCGCTGTGCATAAAACCAAGGTGGTGGTAGCGATATCTGAATAGTCTCTATAGTATGGATCCTTCTCTCAGGACCTCCCTCCAGCGTTCCCTCAATAGTACAAACCGGGCCCGTATACTCGACAACGTGATTCCCTGGGTGAATCACCCATGCCCCGGGATCGTCTGCATTCTCAAACAGGATTGCCCGCACTCGAGAATGCACGAGACGCTGAGCTGGGTCCATCTAATTTCAAAGTAACAGAATATACATATACAAGAAAATGCAAGGGTAAGATACCAATATATGGATCATCACGACAACTATATGCACCCAAAACACATAAGTAACATATACAATAAACAAGATATCATTTTAAAAAAAGTGCATAACAAGAGAAAATCATCGATTTTTGAAAATCACGGCACTTCTATGATTCAATGTCTATCCTAATCTCTGGAGACCCAAACTTCAATTTGTTTAAAAGGAGCTGATCAAGCTCGAAATTTGCCATAAAAGGCACAATGTTTTCTCCACTACACTGCCCAAAACTCCTGGCACAGTGTGCAACGTGCGTGGATATCCATAGAATACTATCCAACTCAGGGCATAATAATCAAGGCATATGGATTTCACTGTCCATCAAGGCACAATGATACAACATGGCATGAAATACCCTGCCCTTCAAGGTACTCACACAAAACAACTTTGGGCACGTCTGCCAAATGCATGAAAAACATTTTATTTTCGTAGCTTCTCTTTGTGTGTAATTATTTCCTTGTCGAAGCTCAAAGGCTCACGACCTCCAAAATTTTTCAGTGTATTAAAATTTGTAAACACAAGATATTTGATTTCGAGTGTCCAATCACAAGAGTCTTAAACCGATGCACCAGTCTAAGACTTTGTGGTAGTAAAAATCAACTTTTCACCTTTACTTCTTTCACCACGTTTGTATAACGTATGTAGGACACACAGTCCACAACAACGTATAAGGACACACAGTCCACAACAACGTGATACGGATCATAGATCAACGTGTTTAATTACACTAGTTGCCCGACGTCTCGATTACTAGGTCCGCTTTTTAACGTTAGTTTTCGTTCAGTGAAAAAAAAGGAAAAAAAAACAAAATCAAATCTCCATAACTTATCCAAGTTATTGGAATATTGTTTTGAGCATAGTAAAAATTTTTATTTTGAAATTCAATTTTCAAAGATCAACTTGATTTAAAATTCACTCTTTTTCAATCAAATTAATCTTCTTTTTAAAAAATGTCTTTTAATTCAGGAAATTAATTTGTAAATCCTTTTTAAAATATTCCCAACAATTCAAATCTTTTTCTTTATTCAAAATGATATGAAATTTATTTATTCAAAATATGCTTTTTCATAAAATTTCTAATGTTACAAAATTTTAGAAATATAACCTTAACTTTCTTCTCTTTTTCAAACCAAATTTCTTTCATGATCTTGTTAAGATTTTTATCTTAACTTATTAATTTGAGTTCTAACCCAAGGCTAGGCTTCCCATACAACAACTCAACAATTAAACTATCACTTCAACATATTCACAGCATCATAAGCATTTCACAAATTTAAACCAACATATAGTACATGAAAAACAAATCAAACTCAACATATTAATACAAACCAATATCAACCATCAAACCAAGCATCATGGCAAAATATCAACCAAGCATCATCAAACAACAATAGGTAACACATAGTTATCATAAATTTATATCCCTCAGGCTGTCTTCCCTTACCTCAGATTAAACCGATAAAGGATGTGGTAACGGTTTCGAAGCAACGAACTTGAGTTTCACGTTACAATTGCAAATCTAAACAAAACCAAGGTTTAACATATGTTAAAATTTTCATAAAATCATCCCAAAATCACCATATATGTTTCGGTCATGCTCCAAAAATCATGCTAGAAAATTCCAATTTCTACAAGTTTTTGGATTTAGACTCTCAAAGTATCAAGTAAGTGAAATAAAAAGTTTAAAACTTTTGAAAGTAAAATTTAAAATCTTAGCCCATCAACCATCAACCATGGTTTCGGCTATTAAAAAAAAGTAGAGGAAAATTTGATTTTTCCATGATCTACCTTCATGCATGTAAACTCCAAGTTATTTTTAAGCAATATACCATAAAAAAAATTTAACCAAGCTTCATCAACTCATCTAGTGAGTTTCGGCTATCACAAGCCAACAAGGCTAAGAACACTAATATTTTCCCAACACCATTATTAAGTTACTAATATAAGGAACTTAGTGTAATTAACCATGCAACCTTCCAAATGATTAAAATTTTGGCCTCATTAACTTAAAAATTTTAGATTTTTGGCCATAAAACCATCATAAGAAGGCATACATAGTCTTAAAAAAAATGTTTTAGTTCATGAACCAAAGATCTAAAGCCATGCATGTGAGATTTTAACAAAACTCATCCTTTCTCCCTCTAAGTGTTTAGGCCACACCTTGATCATAGGGAAGATGATTTTCTCTCCACATGCAAGCCATTAAAATGAAACTAAAGATGAACAAGAAATGGTAAAATCACTTGCATGCGAAGGAAAATGACTTTATATTGATCACAAGTTAAAATCATAAGCATAAATTATGTTAAAACCAACATGCATGGAAAATTTTTTGCAAAAATCACAACCTCTCCTCTTTAGGGTTTCGGCCAACCCTATCAAATATTCATAGGAGGGTTCATTTTCAACATGCAAAGATTGATAGTAGTGAATAAGATGAGTAGAAGTAGAAATAAATTAGTGTCATGAGAAAATAAACATGCTTTTATCAAATAAATCAACATGCATGTGAAAATGGTTACAAAACCATCTCCTCTTCTCCTTAGGGTTTTCAGCCACCCTTCATAAGATGTCATGGAAGAGTTTTCTTCAACATGCAAGGTTTGACAAAGATAGAAAGGAGAAGTAGAAGTTGAAACAAGTTTGGTTTCATGAGAAATTGAACAAGTTTTTCAAACTAACTTAACATGCATGCTTAAACACTAAGAATAACAAGAAACTTGAAGTAGAAAAACTGAATATTATACCTATTCAGCTGCAGAAAATGGAAGCTTGAAGGTAGAAACTTGAATTTTCTCTTAAGAACTTAAAGAAAGAAAATGGTGTAGATGTAGGTTTTTGTGTGAATGAGAGAAAAAAGTGATAAAATGAGAAGAGAGGGGGGTTTATATAGAAGGGGCAGGCGCTGGCTTCAGCTTCAGAGGAGAAGAAAATAAAAAAAATATTTAATTGAATTTTCTTATTAAAAATTTGAAATATATAATATTTTATTAGGATAATCATGAAAAATTACTATTCATCTTACAAAGACCAGATTTTCCTCACCAAACCCTTCACAAAATCAGGAAATATTTATTAGCTTTGACTCTATTTCGTTCCGGTTCAATATCTGTACCGATTCGATCATATTTCTAATGAAAATCGTACCCGAAAAATAATAAAATAAAATTTTTATACGAAAATTTTTTAAAATGTGGAAACACTAGCAATCGTAATTAGAAGCCCAATCGTTTCGTTCTCGAGTAAAAATTTCATTTTCTGATCAGTAAACTTGTACCGATAGAGAAAACGCAGACCGGGATTCGTCTGGATTTTCAGCTGAAATTTTTACTGAAGCTTCCTAAGATAAACTATCATAAGAAAATGATTTTAGTTTAACAAAATAATCTCTAAATTTATAAAATTAATTATTGGCTAGCACACACTTAAGCACTGATTAACAAGGAGTAGAAAATCGGGGTGTTACAGGGATCCAGAACAGAAGGGGCCTCCAGAGCAACAAATCTTTCTTTTGGCATGACAGGCGACAAAAAGATATGAGAAGCGAGGGCCCCCCAGTAACAGATGTGCAGATAAAGACGGAGAAGGGAGGACAAAAGGAAAAATAAAGCAAAGCTTCATTCCGTTTTCTACCTTACCATCAACATGCAGCTGAGAATATGTATATTTAAAGTGTAAAGTATAAACTGTTGTTTTGGCTTCAAAGACTCAAGAGGGGGGGATGAATTGAGTTTTCAAAAATTCTTCCTTTTCAAAAACTTACTTTTCAAATTAGATTTGCCTCAGGATCTTTAACAGATTAAGAGAGGGCTTTTTAAGAATCAGAACAGATAATACAGGTATTAGATACAGGCCTTAATCAAGCAGCAACTGAAGTTACAATATATCAGTTTCAGTTTCAGTTTTAATCAACTCAGTTTTGAACAATTAATAACTCAAGATTGATTGCAATAATACTTCTGGTTTCAATTCAAATTAAACAGATCAAGTTATCAACTTTAACAACCAGGTTTTATAGCATACAATTCAATCTTTAAGAAACAAGAATAGATTGTATATGATTGAGTTTTAAGCCTTGCAATTCAAGAACAGTTATATGCAATTCAGTTCAGAGAATAAGTCTTTAAGATTAGATTTGAACAACACAAATTAGATTGCAGTTTGCACAATGTTCAATCAGTGATTTCAGATTATAACAGAAACAATATTGTACAATGTATATCAAAAAACTCAGTTTTATGCGCAAGACAGAAATTAAAGAGCTTTGAGTTTAGGAATACCACACAACCAGATTTATCCTGGTTCAGCCACCACCACTGTGACCTACATCCAGTCCCCACTCCACATGTGGGATTTCACACACTAACACAGCAAGCTTTAGCCAGGTAGCTTGAAAAACCTTTACACCACAGAGCACTTCTTTCACTTCTAGGATACCACACCTCTTGTGAAAAAGCCTCAATGTTCTTCCTTAGGATTCCTCACCCTAATCACACAGAGAGACTCCCTCTCTCTTACAATGTAATAGAACAAAAAGATTGATTTCTAACTCTCAAAAGTTGAATACACAAATTGAAGCTCTAACAAAATGAAATCACTCTTTTCACAATAAGCTCAAGAAAGATGATGAATGATTTTCACAATTGATCTCTCAAATTGATTTCGTGTGTTTCTGATATTATTTCAGTGTTCTATTGATCCCACTTTATATAGAAAACAAGTTGTAACCGTTTGGGATCAGTCCAAACAGATTTGAGTCTAATATTAGAATCAGTTGTACTGATTCAAGTTCTTGGACAGGGGTTGAGTACAGGGATGTATTAACCATTTTACATACTGAAAGTTTCTGTACGCCTGTGTAATACATGGTTGTACGAGTTCTTTTAAAAACTTGATCTTGGTTAATCCATCAGTACCACCAGTACACCCATTCAGTACATCTATGTATTAATGAACATCAGATTTTTCCAGAAACTTGAATACACGAGTACATAGCATATGTACAGGCCTGTATTCAGTTAACCATTTATAACTGATCTGATTTCATGTTATTCATAGGTGTAGTACATCTATGTACTGAATATTAAGAACTTTATATTCACTTGTCAGTTACAGGAAATGGTATAAATCCATTTAATACATGGCTATACTGACAGAGAATTTACTTTAACTTCCAAAAATCATTTTCATTAAAACTTATTCCTTTTTAATGCAGGTTATGAAAATTGATTTTCTTCATGCATCATTTCAACTGAGCTATTTGTGAATAAGAGATTTCTTCTCTTAAAAATCATCTAAGACTTAAATCTAAATCTCCTTTAAGCTCTTGTCTTGATGACTCCTTGATGTTTGTCCTTGTTTGTTGATCCTTGAGCTCTTCAAGTTCTTCTTTGGATATTCTCCTTTTAATTGCTTACAGAACTTGATACTTTACAGCTTGATACCTGTCTTTGCAATTTGATACTAAAACACTTGCACACGCATTAAATTGTATATTTGTCATATATCAAAATCTCTATGTCATTGAGTCTTACATAAACTCAAAAGTGTAGACTCAAAAGACATATATTTGAAGTGAAATAAAATAGAAATTAAGTATTCTTTGAATATTTGTTCTCATCAAGTGCATTCCTTATATGTTTATTTACTTTTGATTTGTCATCATTGTGTGATGGGAACACAAAAACAAATTTTAAACATGCGAAAATATAACAAAGGAAATGTCCTGCTTGCATTAAAAATTTAAAGGAATGAAAAATATTCATCTGAAAATGTAACAAAAATGAAATGTTCTGCTTGTATTAAAAATTTAAAGGAATGAAAAATAATCATTTAAAAATAAATAAAATAATTCAATAGTGCTTCGTATAGAATGCGTTATTAAAAAGCGCTATTAAAAGGTCCATAATGACTAGGGTTTCGTTTAGAATGTGCTATTAAATAGCGATTATAATAGCGCTTGTTTTTATAAACGCTATCATTTTTCTATTTTAAAACTAAAACCTTTCCCTATGACCACACTCTCACATTTAAAACTTCAAATTACTGCTTCTCCTTCTCTATTAACTTATAAATATCATTGTTCTCTCACGTACACCCTTAGAGTTGTGCCTTAACCATTAATTTCATTGAATCTTTTAAGTTAGTCATATACAATTGTTGTTGCTAATATTTGGTTCTTTTCATTTAATATTATAGCTGAATGATAAATAGTTGATGTGTGTGTGTGTGTGTATATTTACATACAGGAAATGAATAGATAATTTAGTTCTTCATTGATTGTTATAAAAAAGGCAAAATTACACTTTTGGTTCCTTAAGTTATTTGTTTTGTTCAAATTGGTCCCTTAAGTTTTTTTTGTAACAAACTAGACCCTTAAGTTAGGTTCAGGTTTCAAATTGGTCCCTTAAGTTTTTTTTTTTTTTTGTGACAAACTAGACCCTTAAGTTATGTTCGGGTGACAAATTGGTCCCTTAAGTTATTAAAAATAATAAATTAAGGGTCTAATTTATTGGTCCCTTTGACAAATTAAGGGACCAATTTGTCACCCGAACATAACTTAAGGGTCTAGTTTGTCACAAAAAAACTTATGGGATCAATTTGAAACCTGAACTTAACTTAGGGGTCTAGTTTGTAACTTATGGGATCAATTTGAAACCTGAACTTAACTTAGGGGTCTAGTTTGTCACAAAAAAAACTTAAGGGGCCAATTTGAACGAAACAAATAACTTAAGGGACCAAAAGTGTAATTTTGCCTATAAAAAACATGAGCACAAAATGAAATATTTCCTAACGATTTCTAAGAACAACAATTAGTTCATCAAACTTTTCTATAAATGTTGTCTTGAATCCTTCCACCACATCAATGATATCTTGACGATCAGCATCATAAGATGGCAATGAAGAGAAGAGGCTGTCTAAACTTATTGTCCTCATAGAAGATGACTCATCTTGAGTCACTTTTCTCTTATTTGGATCTTCTTCCAATACGCGGTGTGGTTTTGGTGTGCTTCCAAATGCCACGCTATAGGATGCCTTCTCTTTGACTGGATCTCCCCTAGAGCAGATTGAGTTGGAGACATTTGTGACTCTGGTTCTGGATACGTAGATTCTGAAGAAGAATCTAGAATGATAGGATTATGATTTTTCATCCCTTCCCATAGTTGAATTTGTTGATTAATAAGGTAGTCGGAGGTGAGGGGTCTGAATGAAGGTTTCATTTTAGGCACATCATGCATGTAGACAAAATGACCCCTGAAGATAGTTTGAAAGATATGTCCATAGGGGATATCAATATTCCTACGGAGACAGTATTTCATGTATACCATTACAAGACACGGAAGATTGATTTGAGAGCAAGTGAGGAGGTGGTAAACGATGGTCAATTCAATTTTTTAAACATCCAGGGGATAGTGGGCGACAAGAACAATGAAAGAGCGACAACAATATATGAAGAATTGAGCCTTGCTGGCCATATATTGTTCCCAAATATAGCCCGATAAACCTTCTTCAGAGAAAGACTCGGGTCTACCATTATCACTTCAGGCTTCTGTAACTCATCAAATTGCTTTGTGGAGCTCTTGTTATGGCAGGAATGAAACCCTCATTGTCACTACTTTTTCAATTACTTTCGTGCTGATGGATTCGTCAAATTTGATCTCAACTTTGGACCAGAACCCCCGAAATTCTATCATAGGGATGGCATGATCAATGTCGAAGAAATATTTCTATCCTTGAGTCTCGACCTCTGTAGTAACGTCAAATCCATAACTTTTGAACTTTTCAAGATTAATTTCCTTGATAGGTGTAATCTTCTAAGCAGAAGATTTAGTGACCATTGTGGGAAGTTATTGTGAGAATGAAGTAAAGGAATGGTTACTTGGTTCACCAGAGGAAGCTCTTTTTATAGGGAAGACGTGCGAAGAAGAACACTCATGCATTTTCAAAGAGATACCATAAATAGAATGTTACAACATTAGTGGAAATGGAGAAAAGGAAGATGTACATGCAGTTGTTAAGCTGAGTTATTAAGTTGGATTTATCGTTCAAGGGCTTAGTGGGATTTTTGGTTAAAGTCCCTTTCTGGTACATGAGCACGCCCGTGCTCATTAGCCAGCACGCCCGTGCTTAAAGTCAGAAGCGTGTCTCTGATTTTAAGTTGAGCACGATCGTGCTCAACAGGGAGCAGGCCCGTGCTCAATGCGTGGACCGCGTCTCGGTGACGCTAAGTGGAGCACGACCGTGCTCAAGTCCGAACGTTATATATGTGATCATAACTCGACGGTTTAACGTGTAACCCTAATTGGTGAGTGCAGCAGCCACTTTGTGTGCGGCCAGAGCACGTTTCCACTTTGTTTCCCCTTCGTTCATCATCGTTGTGGATTTTGGAAGCAGTTTAGGGAGCCTAGTGGTTCTACATTGGTCTGGAGGTAATGGTTCTCTTCCCCATTGGTTTTCCCTCTTTGTTTTGATTGGGAAACTAATCTGTTTGCATTCTATTGTCCAAGGTTCGTTTCAGTGTGAACCGCTGTAAGGGGAGGAACCGGTTCGTTGGTTAGGACACCGAAAGAGCTACCTTCAATCCAGGTATGGGGAGAAGGGTAGTATCTACATAGGCTTGGGGTTAGAGTAAAGTACAGGGTTCCCATAACCATGTTCATGATATATGGTTGTGTTTATGTCATTGTGATGATTATGAACATGATGTTAATGTTGTTGGTTGATGTCACTGTTGAATTGATATTGGTAATGATGATGTTTTGCTGAGTTTTAATTCCTAAAATGTGTTATTAATCGACGTTGGATGATTAACGGATTTATCCCTTAGATTTGGTTAAAACACAATCTCTGTTCCTGCCCAGAACAGCACTGTCGCGCGATGAGCACGACCGTGCTGAACTGGGAGCACGACCGTGCTCCCAGTTGAATTCTGGGTAAATGGCCGCGCTGTTCAGCACGGCCGTGCAGGACAAAGAGCACGACCATGCTACTGAGCATGACCGTGCTCAATAAGAAGCACGACAGTGCTTCACTTAAAGGGGAGCATGCCCCTCACGTGCTTAAGCACGACCGTGCTGGGTTACGAGCACGACCGTGCTCAACCCACCTGGACAGAACAGAATTAAAGGATTTAAAGGGATTTCAAACCCCATTTCCCAACGATGATAAATTGATTAGACAATTTGACTAATGCACTAAAGATAATTAAAGATGATGAGATGGTGAGGTGTCAAGTTGATAAGTCGATACCCTTTTGGGGTGCCGCAATTTGATGAGCTGTGCCTTGGTGCTTTTTGGCCAAGGAGGCCTTGACCCCGTGGTTTGGGTCTAAGGAATTGTTGTTATGTACCTTGGTGGCCGAGAGTTTTCCCCAGGTACTGCGGTTGATTCCGCTTAAAGTCCTCAGGTAGATTCCGCGAGGCAAGTTGCTGCGGTTGATTCAGCTGTTATCTTCGGTCGATTCCATTGGAGTTATGGAGGTGGTGTTGCCGTTGTTGTTGTATTGCATATGCATAGCATCGGAGTTGTTGATTAGGGATGTTCGACATAGGGGAGATCGTCCTAGAGTACGGCGATCTGGCCATCCACGGTTGGAGTAGATTCTCCTAGCGCCCCCGTGACGAGGCATTCGTTGGTTTGATGCGTTGGCTATCCAAGGAGTGGATTCTCCGGCATTGAGTAGATTCTCAATGTGGATATTTAACTCCGAAGTCGTTCATCCTGAGTTTAGTGGATCCACATGCATTGATGGTTTAGCGGAGTAGGACTGCATTGCACTGGATAGCATAATGATGACAGTGATGTTGATGTTTGATATGATGTTGTTATGCTTGCTGTTTACTTTACTGTCTATCTCCTTGATAATATGTTTATACGATTCTTACTCCCTTTATATGTCTGTTTGTTTGTGTTTGGCCTGATTGGCAACTTGCAGAGGATAACGAGCAGCCCGGAGAGGGGTGACTCTGAGGAGCCGCCACTCATAGTTAGGGCTAGTTTATATTATGTTAGTTTATTTCGGTTGTATTCCGAGGATATGTTTCCGGAACAGTTATACCAGCTCTAAGTTGTGACATCGGGGTTGGGTTATTTATTTGTTATGGTTTTATTGTTTAAAACTTATTTTCCTTTTCCACGTTGTAACTGGTTCATGTGGGGCTTTTCTACCCATGGACATTATTTTATTTTATTTCCAGTAAAATGCATGTTTTTCCTTTAATTGTTTTTAAATTAATTGGCTTTTAACATGCAGGGTAGAAGGGTGTCACAAATCTGTTAGTGGAGATGGGGAGGATGAATTCAGGAACACGTGCAGTCATTCTATCAGTTGGTATCATTTCCGCTAAAATTTGCGTTATCAAGATATAACAGTGTTTCTCCAGTGAAGCAATGATAAATGTGTAATTTTAAATAATGTTTCTCACATAAGGCACTGTTAAAGGTATGGTCCACCAAAATAGCTATATTCTTTGAGACTAGGGCACGCTCTAAAACTCCCGCTCTCTCTATCTATCTCTCTCTCTCTCTCTCAAACTCAAATTTTATATGTCTTCTCTGGTAAGTCTCTTTGCCTATTTCATTTGAAATTCTTAGGAATACTTTTAGTAATTTCATTGCTATTAAATGGTTACTTATGGTTACGTGAGTTACTTAAAGTCTCTTTCACTACGCGTTTGCCAAAAGCTTCTATTAGAAGGTTCCCATTAGAAACGTATGTGTTTTATCTGGTTCATTTAATTCCTTAACCTTTTTACAAAACTTGTGTTGGTAATTTTTTTTTATTCTGTAGGTTGAGTTAGGAAGGTTCATGACGATTGTCACGCGGTTTCTTGAACTATTTTTTCAAAAATTCCCTCTCCATAAGAAGTTGTGATTGGAAGGTTCAAGACTGTAAGTCCCCCTATGTGTTTTATTTTGCCTCTTTAACCTTTTACCAAAACATGTATTGATAATTATTTTTTTAATTCTGTTGGTTGATTGAGACATAGAAGAGTGGAACTTGCTTCTTGTTACTAGCTTATTCTGGATGACAAGACATTAGTGAAGTGAAGGTTTGTCACTGTCCTTTCAGATTTTTTTTCTTGTCATGTTTCAATAGTGCATTATGATAATAGTACTTTCAACATAGAGGGATTATTTTAATCTTTTGTTTGATAGAGGTATATAGGCTTTTCTTTTAAGCACCAAAGTTTGATTATGGTCGATTTTGTTGATTATTCTTTTTTTTTTTTTTGCTGAATGTTGAATGTTGTTTTTTGATGGCTGAATGCTATTTTTTAATTGTTGAATGTTGTTTTCTGATTGTTGAATGTTGTTTTTGATTGGTGAATGCAGGAGAATGTGTAGAAAGCAACGAAAATAACAATTAAAAGAAAAAATGGCTAATAGACATTATTTGTTTACAAAATGCTATCATAGTTAAAAATAAGATAGAGCATTAATGAAATCGCACTATCGTTATTGGATAACTAAGATAATGCATGTTTTAGTCTTTGCTATCTTTATTGTGAACCCACGTCAGCACCATTTCCTGATGGACATTTTAGTGTGAAAGACTATAGTGTTTCACCGGACAAACGCTATTGTAATTAAACCTGTAACACTCTTCTGAGTGGCACATGGAACTAATATGACACCCTCTACCCCGTATACATATAATGCATTAAAGTACAAGATAAATAAAATAGAACATACTTCATCTATTAAAAAGAGTTAAAATCAACAACGACGGGTAGAAAACATCACATTGTATCAAGTCTCAAGATGCGGAAAAACATAACATAAATAAAACATAACAAAACCCAACCCCGATGTCACATAACAGAGCTGGTATAACAAATCCGGAAAACAATTATCGAATACCACTGACCGATCGATCAACTAAACAAACTGAAACTGGAAATCCTAACTAAAGAGTCGCGGCTCCTCGAAGTCACTCCTCAACTAGCTGCTCACTGTCCTCTGCATAAAAGATACATGCAACAACAAGAAACATACAGATAGGGAGTAAGAAACATGAATACGAATATAATGGCAAGGAAGCAGTTAGCAAGACGAGCATACAACAATGAGCATGTTATAGCAGACAACAATATAACATGTAAACATCTTCATACAAATGTGTATGCTATGCAATAAAACCCTGCTCCACTACTCCATTATGCACTTGGATCCATCCTAATCTCAGGAAGTCAACGTCAGAGTTACATCTCCACATTGGCCAATAAGCACCAACGCCGGGGCAATCCACCAAACCTCGGATGGACCCCTAGGAGAGCCGACGCACCTTATTCTCGGGTGCGCCACCACGGTTGTACATGATTCACTTGAATCGTCGCGGACGGCAAGATCACCATAGCTCGGGTGACCTCCCCTATGTTGAGCATCCTCTACTAACATCTCCGATGCATGAATGCATGCTCAACACAAACACACAACAACCACTCCTCCACTTGGTCCAATAGGCTACCCAAGTCTTAACACCATCAACACCTCAACCACTCGGCTATCGAGGATTATCATTATCGCTTCATATTTATTATTAAACACTCTAATTGTTCTGCACTAGAGATTATCACCTTGACCATCATGCAGCAAGGCTCCCTTGGCCACTAGGCTACCAAGGTACCACATCATCTTTAATTAACACCCTAGTCCTTAAAGACTAGAGATTACCACCTTGATCATCAAGCATCAAGGCCCCCATGACCACTAGGCCAACAATCTTATCACTTGTATTTGGTCTTCGTGTTTCGTTGGTTTTTTATTAAATCTTTTATCGCGTTTGGGGTAAAACCCCTGTTTCTACACTATTCTGGTTTCTGTTCTGCATAGGTGAGCACGGTCGGGCTCACCCCTTAGCATGGTCGTGATGGCTTCCCAGGTAAGCACGGCTGTGCTGCCTATTAAGCATGGGCATGCTCAAGAGCGCGCCCAGGTTCTAGGTTTGAACCTAGGTTTGAATGGGAGCACGGACGTGCTCCCTATTAAGCACGATGGTGCTCAATGGAGCGCGACTGTACTGATCTGGGCAGAAAGGGTCAAGAACCCTTTCCCAAATCCTTGGGGCATTTTATAGATTCAATCCTAAGGCTCTCACTAAACCATAGATCATCAGTTTCATTGTTATAGAAATATTTTTCATGTCTTACGAATTAAAAGGGAGTTAATCCTTTAATCTCAGTCCATTTAATTACTCCTAATCACTCATGATTAATCACTAGGGTCTTCATCTAAGCCATTGGCATAATCCTCACTCATTACTAAGTTCAGTTTTATGAACAAGGGGAACAACCTCCATTAACATCATTAACAGAATTATCGTTTTTAACATTATAACGTTCATCACATCAATCGACAGCCAATCATCATCGTAATATCATCAACATGGCAATTCAATCATATTATTATAAACATGAACAGCATGGCATCATAGCAGTCATAACAGACAACATCAGTTAATTAACAATAGTCATGCTAATATCATATATTCACAAACAGATTACATCAATTAAATAGTTAGACATGTTATCAAACATAAAGGGTCATGGGAACCCTTCGTCTTACGCTACCCCCAAGCCTACATAATCATACTATTCCTTCTCCCCATACTTGGTATGAAGAAAGCCCGACAAATTGACGATGATCCCAAACTGGTTCCCTCGAACGGCTCGACGAACGGTCTCAAGCCTTGGTTAACACAAACAGGGTTAACCCATTAGTTTCCTAATTCAATGAAACAGAAAAAGGAAACAAGAGAGAGGAAACCATTACCTTAGCAAACTGGCACTAATGTGTGATTGACTCTCCCAACGGAACTAGAACACCACGAATGATCCGGGTTCAAAGGGGAAGAAAAGGAGAGCCTGCCGTCACACTAGGATTGCCTAAAGTGCCAATTTAGAGGGTTTAACTCGTAATCCTCGCTGCTAACAATGCATATAAAGACTCTGACCTGAGCACGGTCGTGCTCCACGTCGAGCACGGTCGTGCTTCACTTAGCGTCACGAGACACATTTTATCCTTAGAGCACGGATGTGCTAATACATGGGCACGGGCGTGCTCATGCGTCAGGAAGGGATTTTCCAGCATAAAAACCCCACTAGCCCCAGCTAAACAAACAAGGCATACATACAAGCGCTTAAAGGAAAAACGGGGTGTTACAACTAACACATTATTGCTACATATAATTACAACGGAAAAATTAAAACATTTAAAACATATATTTATATACATCATCAGAGTTACTATGGAAATGACAACATGGAAGATATAATAACATACATTCCACTGGACATGGTATAAACACTAAAAGACTTAACAGTATCCTCAAAGGTCTCTTCAACCCCTATCTATCAACGTCATTATCCCCGTGAAGGACAACTCTCACCTCGATCCCTTATAACCTCCTCGGTGTCTTCACTATCTGATAAATCACTTCCGCCTTTAAATCACGATCCGAGCCAACATATAAAGAATAGAGGAACAGACACATACAGGAGGTAAGAAACGCATCAATTATCATGAAACGGGAAACAACATAGAATATCGTATTAACATGCATGTTAACAGTCATAACCGTGTATTAAGATTATCGTCATAACAACCAACCTCAAAATCTCCTCAACTAGGATCATTACCTATTCTATGTGTGCAACTGGTCTTACATGCATGATTGTCCAATTCTATAACAACGTAAGTCGGGAGTTGGGCTACTAACTTCCGTGTTACCAAGAGAAACAGTGGTCCTCTATACGCAAGGAAAGCACTGTCTTATCAAATCCTTCCAATGTGAGAAACTCGAGAAGTTCTCCAACGATGAGAAAGCACTCGCGTTACTCCAGCTCTGAGTTTCGCCAACTTGGTCACTCCGGATAGTCTACCTCAACCTCGTGTCACAATTGCTCAAACGGATGTTGCAACTGTTCACACGGCTCATCCGTGACAACCACTCAAGCAGGTGTTGCAGTTGACACTGAACACCTCCCTTGTGCAATAACTACTCAAACTGCTATTGCAGCTATACACATAAGTATGATTTGACCTCTTGTAATAGTCACTCAAATAGTTGTTGCAGCTATTCATACAACCCCTTGTGACAACTATCGAACTCTTGTTGTAGTCATTCACAACCATCAACCTCAGATTAGTAATTGCTCAAACAGCTGTTGTGGCTACCCACAAGGTTGACCAACGACATGAATGATATGCGCATGCATCCATCACCAATTGATTCATTACAACATTTATATCTACACCTTGGTATAACAACAATATCAAATATGCTTAATTACGTTATCAGCTTAGTCTCATCTTAGTCATCTCCAAAGTCAACCAAGATCAGAATATTCATCGTATCAGCATATCAACAACACATAGTTAACAAATAGTCATGTTATCAACAGGAAAGCCTAATGGACAATACAAAATCACAGCAAGCATATTAACTAACAACTAAACACCACATACTCATATAAGCATGTTATCACACATTATGTTACTATCGATAACATGCAGACACACCAAGCATATATAAACTATCAGTGGGGTTTGAGGATCCCATACATGCTAAAAATATACTCCATGGCTACTTTTCCTGATAATTGTGGTTTCTTTCCCCTTACCTGGTATCGATTACACACAACTCTTGAACTAACAAACAGCTTTGACCCTCGGTCACCATCAACCACGAGCATGTTTCTCAAGGCCTCGAATCTTGGATCATCCACACTGATATGCCCGCCATTCCATTTTCCGTTCCAAGCACACATATGGGTACCACGTTTCGCCGGAAACATAGAAAAATACCAAAAACAACATTAAGGACCAAAACAATATCGAATACTAAGCAAAACCACACTACATACATCGATACCACACTACAACCGGTTATCATAGACATGCTTAGAATAGCATCAAATCTAAGAAACGATGAAGAACAAGCTAAGCACGTCGATGTCAACGACGTCGGCATATACGAAACTACGACATACCTTCATCGATTCAAGAAACCAATTAGCTAGCCTTGTAGAATTGAAAGCCATGAACACAACAATATGATTGGTTTTGAATTTCGATACTCGAATCACCTGAACGGAGCTCCGGAACCTCAACACAATTCCTTGGGCTCTGCTTCACTTGAAAACATGGAAGGAGAAGCAACAAATTCTACCAAAATACTTGAAATGAAGGAGAACTCATCCTATTTATAAACCTCAAAATACTCTAGCGTTCTGGTCGAGCACACTTGAGCGTGCTGGCGCTCTAGCGTGGATGCCTCCCACGCTCGAGCGTGCTGACCGCTTCCACCGAACTGCTTCACACTACTTCCACCTCTTCCATGCTTTAGCATCCAAAAAGCCCACGTTTTGAGTGTGCCAATTCCTAAACATTGGGTTAATCCACGCTTTAGCGTGTTCTGCTGATCATGACCCGATTTCTCGAGTTTTCGTGTGTTTCTTCGCTTTCTGAGTTCGTTCCAAGGCCAAATCTCATCAAATTTGAACCAAAGCTTCCTCATACCATAAGAAAAATTATCCAATTATTAATCATACTTAACTTATACCTTAATCAAATTTTTGAAAAATGGGATGTTACAAAACCTAAGATAGTGCCACAGAAGCGCTATCCTTGTTTACAACATTCGATAGCGCCAAGATAGATAGCGCCCAAAAGTGCTATAAAATTCTGAAATTAAACTCTATTAAATCCTGAATCTTTTTTAGTTAAACCTAAAATGCCTAAACCTTGATAGGTACTATTCCACTATAGTCACTAGTGTGGATTAGGTGTTGTTGGTTACTCGAACTCAAGTAGGGTTTAGGTTCGCCAATGCATATCGATGCATTCTACTATACTCTTGCCATCCCGACGTGAAATGGTTCTTTTTCCCACCTGATTGTATCATGCGTAGTTTTTTCGGACACATTAAGCTCACAAACACTCATGTCTTCCTTGCTACATAAATTTGCCTTGTCAGGAATCAATACACTTGCTACTATGAAATTTGCCCCAATCACATGAACAATGCGTAAACTATATCAGTAACCCTAAAATGAATCAAAATGAGGATTAAAGCTATGAATGCATGAAGAACATGAAGAACGAATGAAGAATGTCGATGTCGACAATGCCGACGTATGCAAAACTTCGGCTTATCTTCAGCATAATGAAGAATCGATTGGTCGGATTCGAAGAAGATGAAGTTACAAATGCAATGATGAAGTCAGAATAGGGTTTTATCACTCGGATTTACTCGAACCAAGCTCGAGAAACTCAATAATGGTGTCTGTCTCTTTGTGTGCCTACTGCTGGAGAAGATGAAGATTTTATGACTCATGTAAAAATGAATTGAAAGATCTTACTTTTACGGTTCTGTTGAGTACGTTTTGGAGTGTTGGAACCCCATGCTTGAGCATGCAATGTTCTTTACCACGAAGCAACCACCTCATTTGACATGCG
Source organism: Echinosophora koreensis (assembly GCA_035048595.1). Lineage (NCBI taxonomy): Eukaryota > Viridiplantae > Streptophyta > Magnoliopsida > Fabales > Fabaceae > Echinosophora > Echinosophora koreensis. The sequence continues at coordinate 422,219 of JAPCYP010000025.1, read as the reverse complement.
AGCATGCTAATTGACATGTATCCTTCCCCGCGTACAGCTCCCCAAACTTGAGCATGCACCAATTGCACGCTTGAGCGTTGATTTCCATGCTAAAGCATCCACAAGCCACTTCAAAGCATGTTGTCCTTATTTTGACATGTTCTTTCTAATTTCTTCACATTCTACTTCATTTCAAAGGCCTATTCTCACCGAATTGAATTATAACATAACCTTCAACATAGAATCAAGAATAGAATCAACCATATAACCACACTCAATCCATTCGTTAATAATGCTTTGAGAAAACGAGGATGTTACACTAGACGCCCTATTTTTAGGCTAAGACCTTGTCTAAAAGCTTGTATGGTTTTAACTAATTAGTTTTATGATATATTATTTATCAAATCGTAAGTTCTAATTTCTCTTTGAATTCCTGATTCTATAATTGGGAAATAAGACATGTATGGTACGTTATGTGATTTCATGTAATCTAAAGAGAGGTTACATGATGCGTCAAATGTTGGCAAGTTAGATGCCATGAAAGTGGGGTTAGATTTTAGGGAAAGAGTTCAAATAGTGAATATAAGGGAAAACATAATATTAAAAGAATTGCCTATAACTTTATTCTAGATGTGGTTGGGTCACGATGCCCATGTCATCCAATGCAAGACCACACTAGAGATTGTGAATTGTTGTTGTACACTTGGCAAGAGATCGTTATTTTCCCAAACAAACAAACACATCACAAATCAGAATTAATACCAATTATAGATTGGGACAGGACCTATATGTATGTATAGAAATAACAACTTTCTCAACTCAAAATATTTGGGCAAAGGATCCTTTGTGAATAAATATTAGGCTTAATTGCAGTTTTGGTCTCCCGACTAGTGGCAATGTGCGATTTTGGTACGTAAAGTTTTTTTCGTGCATATTTGGTCCCCCTATTTTTTTCAATGTTTCAAATTTGGTCCTTTTTTCCAATGTTTATTAATTTTTTCAATGATCAACATAGAGGAACCGCTCCTCTAACCATAGAGAACCTCTTGAGGTTCTCCCTTGTAACAGCCGTAATTTCATGTTTTGTTTACGTATGATAAGTAGGTTTAAGACTTGGATTATATATTTAAGATGTTGGTTAAGGTCTAGAGACCCTTGCATGGAAAGTACGCAACCGTCTAGAGTGAGTTTGAACATACACGAATCTTAGGGTTTTCCTCGATCATCGTTTTTTAAAGCCTAAGAGTGTGAAAACAAGAAATTTGGAGTTCGAAATGAGATTGGGAATTTTTTTTATGGTTTGAGATTTTTTATTAGGTCTTGATGTGCCTATATCTCAAATTTGAGGTTAATTGAATGTCGAACGGGTCCAGAACGCAAAGAAACACAAACCGAGCAATTAGTGATCGATTAGTTAATTAATTGAAAGTTGGAATGTTGAAATTAGGTCAGCATGAGTACAACAAGTTTTTAGGAGTAGCCTAACATAATACAGGAAAAATATTCCAGCAGTAGGAAGATGCGGAAGAAAACACCCGGTTGTACCGTTGAAGCAACACGTGATGACACATGTCGCCATGCCAAGATGCCACGTCACCATTCCACTCACCCAACCTAACCTAGACTCTTGACACATGGATTCCACTACCATTTTTATAGGACACCTAAGCTAATGCCTAAGTTGACGCATGTTTTCCACTAAGACACCTAAAACCCTAAGCTTAAGACACCTAGCCTACATGCATATAACTTAACTAAAAATGTAATAAAACTAAATATGTTACATCTGATTGTGGAATGAAAGAGAAGTCTGCTTCTCCTTGCTCATTCACGCACAAAAATAGATAAAAGCGGGAAGAAACTCTCAAAGGAAGGCAACCATTGTTGAGTTGCAAAGCTTAGTTGGAGTGGCCACTGTGAAATCGTCACCACACACTCTTCCACCATTGGATCGTGCTCAAATTTCATATGAAGGTTCTAGACTAGTGGTTCTTCATATCCAATGGTCCGAATTTCGAGATAACCTCTAAAGTATAAGATAATCAGCTCGCACAGTGGACATAAAGGGTGAGAAACTCAACCCGTATAACTTCTAACCTGCACCATAGAATGGCCATCCGAGGTTCGTTAGCCGTTGGATCGGGCTGAATATTTTGGAGGAGGTTAAGGACAGGTAGTTATTCTTTCTTACCGTTCAAATTTGTAAATAAATGTCTGGAATGTGAGATATGGAGTTCGAACATAAGCATTTTTGAAGTCCTTTCTCTTAGATCTTGAACTCACTTTGTAGTCCGATTTTGTTAATGCAGCGGCTGTTTGGGATTTGTGAACGTTGTTGGAAAATGTGTTGAGGTTAGTGTCGGTAGCACGGACGCATTCAGAGTTTGTACGGGAATTGCGCAAGTCAATAAGGTGGGGGAAAGAAGCCATCTAACGTCGGAAATGGCGAAGTGGCATTTATTTCGATAATGGCGTAGGGCGACCTAAACCCTACTTGGGAGTGTGTAACGGACAATGCCAATATCACATTGGGGACTACTTAGTGGTACCCATAATGATATTGAAATTGTATGTTTATCACCGTGACGTATATAAATATATTATTTTATTATTATCAATGTTGATTGCTTTGACTGATTGGACTGATTTGACTGTTATTGGTATTTGGTTGGTTATATGATGAGTTATTGGATTAATTGTGCTATATTTTTACATATCTATATTATTTTATTTTATTTGGTAAGGATGGTAATGATGACTTGTTGGTATGATGGTAACGATTATGTTTAGGGATTGAATAGTGATAAGACATGATGAGTCATGGTGATGTATTGGGGGATTCATAATACATGTGTTAGTAGTGCCTAACCGAGATGATTATTGTGATATGGGGATGAGACTGATGAGATGAGTTTATTATTGAGGTGATTTATGAGACAGTGATGAGCGGTTAGGGCACTAGGGGGTGACCTGAAACATAGTCTATGATATTTTTATATGGGTGACCTGAAAGATGGTCTGTGGGGTCTATTGCTCGGAGGTTGAATTCCCGTGGTTTAGGCTATTGGCAGGACTGCTCCAGACATTATTATTTTAGTCGCAGCTATAGTTCATGCTTTGCATGAGCACCCTGGCCGTGGTTCAGTAGTGTGCAGCATCGTGTATTTGTTAAACTATAGTGCCATTGCTTTGCATGGGCATCCTCCCTCCACGAACGAGGATGTGCGCTGGGGCCTCTGGAGACGTGTCCTATGGATATCCGGATATGTGGCCAAACCTGAGTCTACATACAACATTGCATTGCATCATGATGAATGGTAGAGGAAAATCATAGATGTTATTGAGGATGATTGTGTATATATATATATAGAGTTACATGGAGATGGATGTTTAGTGTGCTGTTATAGATTTAAATGTTGCTAAACCCTTTCCATGTTTGACGTTAAATCATTTCTTATCCCTTTTTTTTTTTTGCTGTGGTGCTTGTTTTATTTTATTTTGTACCTTAGACCCGGAGCAGGAAGATGGCGCATTGGGATCATCCTTGGATGACCCAAGATGCAGGGTTCCCTCTCACGGGGACCTTTGAGTTCGAGTTCATCGATCCCAATGGGTGGCTAGTGGACCCCGTCACCCGCTTCATAGTTTACATGGGTCCAGTTTCGGTGACTACCAGAATGGGACAAGGAGCTCCCCTAGGTTTGGTTGGCACCTTCACAACCGGCCTAACCCTTCCTTTTCCCATTAGTTTTTTGGGTAGTCAGAAACCACCGATGTCGCCGATGCCGGGCATGGCACCAGTTCCTCCCATAGTACCCTTTGAGGTATTTGTCCCAGCACTAGCACCCGAGCCTGTGCTAGCACCTATGCCGGAGGAGGACCCAGTTGCACCAGTTTATGACCCGATGCCTGTTCTAGAGGCACCTGCACTTCATGAGGTCAGAGCTACTGGTTCAGAGTCTTCTCGAGTATCCTCCCGACTACCTTCACGAGACAGTAGAGTTAACAAACGGATGCTCCAGCGACCTTCCGATAGGAGCTCTTCCAGTAGTAGCGGAGGAGAGGCAGGACCGTCGAGACCACCGGGTGGTAGTGAGGGTAGTAGTCTGTGATAGCTCAGGTCAGTGCTATTGATGTAGGTGTGAGTGTGAGGTTTTTCACGTATTTTGAGATGGGACTGGGTGTGGAGAGTCGGCGAGGCATCTTTCTTTCAGCATTTTGATGTATGTTGTTATATCTTCGGTTGTACATATTGGGATCCTACTGACGTGATGTACATTTTTATGCATGTATGTATGTAGTTATGTATGTATGTTTATATTTGTTGTTTTATATTGTAAGTTTTAATTTTTTCACTGTTTTAACATAATCGTTTAACGCTAATAATACGATTAGGTTTTTAATAATTTCGGGTTTTTCTTTAATGGGACGTCGAGGCGTCTCATTTGGTGGTATCAGAGGAGTTCGGTTTTGGGATGGACTGTGAGGACTGTGAATTAGGGTGTACTGGCCATTTAGTTGAATCCACGTCGGATATCGACTATGCTAGAAGTTGGGTAGTGAGTCCGAATGCGACATTTTTATGACGTATAGTATTTATATTCCAGTTTTATGTAGTATTATATGTCATATTGATGTGGGCTAATGATTTCTTTTGACAGGACCATGGCTCGAGGCAGAGGACGAGGACGTGGTAGACGTGGTGGTGGTAGAGCTATAGAGGGTATTAAGGATGATCATCAGCCAGAGGCAGGAGTTGGAGGTGGAGGGGAGTCATCCAAGACTTATCCATGAGTTAGCATCCGTTCTATTGCAGCTGGCGCAATAGAATGCTCAGAGGATGCAGAGAGAGGCAGAGTTAAAAGAGCAGTAGGATAGGAGGAGAGCTGCTGAGGCTGAGGAGAGTATGACCCAAAGCAAACTGAGTGATGGATACAGGAGTTGGAGAAGATCTTTGATACGATGAGATGCAGAGATGACAGCTTTCATGCTGACAGGAGGAGTCGAGTCATGGTGGAGAGGCAAGAGGAGGTTGCTTGAGGCAAAGGGCAGGTTTATCTGTTGGGATTTGTTCAGAGACTGTTTCTTTGAGAAGTACTTCCCGCGGTTGGTCAGACGCGAGAATGAGAGGGATTTCATTAGTCTCCACAGGGGGACATGTCTGTAGGGGATTATACAGCGAGATTTAAGGCTTTGTTCCAGTTTTTTGAGTTCTGCCAGAGGTTTCCCGATTAGGATTGGATGTGCCGGAGGTTTGAGGAGGGTTTACAGCACGAGCTGAGGTGGGCTATAGTGCCCTTGGATATTCTTAGTTTCCCAGAGTTGGTGGAGAGGTGTAGTGCTATCAAGAGTGTGGACCAGAGACAGGCCGCAGAGCTGAGGCAGCAGCAGAGTGGGGGTCCTACCAGAGTATGTCATCAGAGGATAGGGGATAGAAGTTCTCAGTGGAGGAGAGGACCATACACTAGACCAGGGCAGAGCACTCAAACATCTGCACCAGTTTCAGTAGCAGCACCAGTCAGCAGAAGGGCCAGCAGCAGAGAGGCCCAGTTTGTTTCAGATGCGGAGGTCCGCATTATATCAGAGATTGCACAGATAGATCTGGTTGCTACATCTATGGCAAACCAGGTTATTTTGCTAGGGACTGCCGATAGAGAGCAGGACAGCAGCAGCCAGCTTCAGGTAGAGGAGCCAGTAGTTCTAGAAGCGGAGCTGGGAGAGGAGTTCCAGCGACAGGACGACAGACGGCCAGACCTCAGGCCATGAGGAGGGTGTTTACTGTGAGAGGATATGATTCCTCTCAATCTACAAATATTATTCAAGGTATGTGTTTACTATCTGGCAGACTCTCACGTGTGTTGTTTGATTCAGAGGCTACACATTCGTTTGTTTCGCATTAGTATGTAGATCAATTACATTTACCCGTTTCCCAGGTACCATATACTCTCTTAAAGTATCTACCCCTACTAGTGATGCTTTGATCACTATGTCTATTTGCCTACAGTGTCCTATTGTTATTGAAAATAGGACATTCCTTGTGGATCTTATCTGTTTGCCTATGCAACAGATAGACGTTATTCTTGGCATGGATTGGCTTTCGGCTAACCATGTAGTGTTAGACTGTGCCCGAAAGACCTTATCTTTTCTTAAGCCTTCTCGCATAGTATCTGCCAATGAAGGAGCAATTATCAAAAGTGATGATTCTCGACAGTATATGATGCTTTTCTCTTTGGAATCTAAGGAGACTCCGAGTATAGATTCTATGCCTATCGTGAGAGAGTTTCTCGAGGTTTTCCCTCCTGATGTTCCAGGTTTGCCACCAGAGAGGGAAGTTGAACTCACTATAGATCTCATACCAGGGACATAGCCTATATCCGTAGCTCCTTATCGGATGTCACCGATGGAGTTGGCAGAGTTAAAGAAACAATTGGATGATATAATGAAGAAGGAATTTATCAGACCGAGTGTTTCACCGTGGGGATCACCAGTTTTGTTTGTGAGGAAGAAGGACGGGAGTGCTAGGTTGTGCACAGATTACAGGCAGTTGATTAAGGTAATAATCAAGAATAAGTATACGTTGCCTAGGATAGATGATCTGGTGGATCAATTAAAGGGAGCTTCATTGTTTTCTAAGATAGATTCAAGATCCGGATACCATCATATTAGGGTGAAGAAGGAGAATATACCTAAGACCGCTTTCAGGACGAGGTATGGACACTATGAGTACCTAGTTATGCCTTTTGGTGTAACTAATGCTCCAGTAGTGTTCATGGATTACATGAACATGATCTTTAGACCATTCCTCAATAAGTTTGTGGTGGTGTTCATTGATGATATTCTTATTTATTCCCGTAGCTGGGAATAACACGAGGAACACCTGAGAGTGGTGTTGCAGGTTTCGAAAGATAGGCAGTTGTATGTGAAGCTATCCAAGTGTGAATTTTGGTTAGAGGAAGTGCAGTTTTTAGGTCATATAATCAACAAGGAAAGGATAACAGTAGATCCAGTGAAGGTAGAGGCTGTGATTAAGTGGGAAATGCCTAAGTTCGTGAGTGAGGTGAGGAGTTTCCTAGGTCTAGCGGGGTATTACAGGAGGTTCATTGAAGGTTTCTCTAAGATTGCGATGCCTATGACGCAGTTAATGAGAAAGGGTATAGCGTTTATCTGGATGGAAAAGTGTGAAGAGAGCTCTCAAAAGCTAAAGGAGAAGTTGACTACATCTCTAGTACTGACAATACCAGATCCTTCAGGACAGTTTGACGTGTACTGTGACGCATCATACCAAGGATTGGGTTGTGTTCTGATGCAAGAGGGAAGATTTGTGGCTTATGCTTCCCGACAGTTAAGAGTTCATGAAAGGAATTATCCGACCCACGATCTGGAGTTGGCAACGATAGTGTTTGCATTGAAGATATGGCGACACTATCTCTATGGAGCCAAGTTTGTTGTGTTCAGTGATCACAAGAGTTTGAATTATTTGTTGATCAGAAGGAGCTGAATATGAGGCAGTGTAGATGGATGGAATTCATTAAGGATTATGAGTTTGATCTTCAATACCATCCTGGAAAAGCAAATGTAGGGGCTGATGCACTAAGTAGGAAATCTTTGCATGTGTCCGCAATGATGGTGAAAGAAATGGAGTAACTTGAACAATTTAGAGATATGAACCTAGGTATGGATTTGACTAAGGATAGAATGTGCTTAGGTATGATCACCATCAGTAGTGAGTTTTTTAGAGACCTTAGGATTAAGCAGGTGCATGATGAATATTTGCAAGAAGTGAGTCGAGGCATAGATGAGGGTAAGGTTTCAGAGTTTAGGAGAGGACCCGATAGGGTATTGAGGTTTAAGGATAGGATATGTGTGCCCGAGGACGTAGAGATTAGGAAGATGATCTTAGAGGAGGCACATAAGAGTAAGTTGAGTTTTCACCCAGGAGCCACCAAGATGTACCAAGACTTGAAGAAGATGTTTCGGTGGCCAAAGATGAAGAAAGAAGTAGCATAATATGTTCTATCATGTTTAGTTTGTCAGAAAGCTAAGATAGAACATCATAAACCCGCAGGTTTGTTACAGTCTTTAGATATCCCAGAATGGAAGTGGGATAGTATAGCTATGGGCTTTGTGGTTGGATTACCACGAACTCCAAAGAGGTTTGATGCTATTTGGGTTATCATCGATAGGTTAACTAAGTGTGCTCACTTCTTACCTATTGATGAGAGTTACAGTCTTGAGAAGTTGACCCAAATCTATATCAAGGAAATTGTGAGGTTGCACGATGTGCCGTCGAGTATTGTCTATGACCGAGATCCTAGATTTACATCTAGATTTTGGAGACAGTTACACAATGCTTTGGGAACAAAATTGAGGATGAGTTCAGCTTATCATCCTCAGACGGATGGGCAGTCAGAGAGAACAATTCAATCATTGGAGGATCTTTTAAGAGCTTGTGTGTTGGAACATATTGACAATTGGGATGAATTCCTACCTTTGATTGAGTTCACTTACAATAACAGTTTCCACAGCAGTATCGGGATGGCACCGTATGAGGCTATGTATGGGAGAAAGTGTAGGACTCCGTTGTGTTGGTATGAGACTGGCGAGAGCCAAGTGTTAGGTCCTGATGTGGTGCAGCAAACAACATAACAAGTCAGGAAAATAAGAGAGAAAATGAAGGAAGCACAGGATAGGCAGAGGAGCTATAGTAACCAGAGGAGGAGACCCTTAGAGTTTCTAAGCTGATGTCTATATTGAAGCATGGTGATGATGTCCTTAGTGAGCCTGCTGAGCTAGAGCAACATGTACTAAGCTATTTTACATCCTTATATGCTTTAGAGAATTCTTGTACAGAGAATGAGCTATTTAGTAATGTGACTCCTAAGCTTGTTTCCAATGAAGATAACTCAGTTCTGGTTGGTATGCCTACTAATGAGGAAATCAAGGCTGTTGTCTTTGCTATGAATGGGGGAGGAGCTCCAGGGCTTGATGGTTTTGGGGGAACTTTTTTATCAAAAGTTTTGGAGTGTGGTTGGTGATGATGTGTGTAGGTCAGTTTCTCAATTTTTTACTCAAAATTGGTTGCTTCCCAATATGAATTCTAACTTAGTGGTCTTAATTCCTAAAGTGCCAAATGCTGATAAGATTGAGGATTATAGACCAATTACCTTAGCTAATTTTCAGTTCAAGATAATCACTAAAGTTCTTGCTGATAGATTAGCAACAAATGGCCCTAAATTGATCTCTAACCAGCAAAGAGGATTCATCAGAGGAAGGAGCATAGTGGAATGTATCAGTCTTGCCTCTGAGTCCATTAATCTGCTTGATTATAAATCCTTTGGTGGGAACATTTCTCTTAAGTTTGATTTCAGAAAAGCATTTGACACCTTAGGTTGGAGGTTTTTGCTTAATGGCCTCAAAGGTTTTGGTTTTGATTCCAAGTTTTCTGACTGGTTCTGCATAATCCTTCATGCTGCAAAGCTTTCTTTTTCATTTAATGGCAAAGCAGTGGGGTTTATTTCTTGTAAAAGAGGTGTAAGGCAGGGTGATCCCCTTTCTCCCATAGTTTTTTGTTTAGCTGAAGAAGCTCTCAGCCGTGGCATCTCATCTTTGGTCAGTTCTGGTTCATTCAAGCCAATGTCAGGTCCAAAGGGTATTAAGGCTCCTTCTCACATCCTTTATGCAGATGATGTTTTGGTTTTTGGCAAAGCTACTAGGAAGAACTTGCAAGCTCTAATGTCCTTGTTCAAGTCTTATGGTCAAGCTTCTGGTCAGTTGCTCAATTTGCACAAGTGTAAGTTTTATGCAAGAAATCTTGTCTCTAACAGAATTGCAGGCATCACTAGTGTGCTTGGCTTCAATCAAGGAAGGCTACCATTTACTTATCTTGGTGTGCCCATGTTTAAAGGCAAGCCTAAGAGGATTCACTTAATGCCTATTGTGGATAGAATAAAATCTAAAATGGCTAATTGGAAGGGTTCTCTGCTCTCTGCAATGGGAAGGCTGCAGCTAGTCAATTCAATCATCTATGGAACCTTACATACAACTTCCACATATATGCTTGGCCTGTTGCTTTATTGAAGTCCATTGATTAGTGCATTAGAAATTTTATCTGGACTAGTGACATTAATGCAAGGAAACTGGTCACTGCATCTTAGAGCACTGTCTGTAGTAAAACTGAAGAAGGAGGCCTTGGCCTAAGGTCTTTAAGGGCCATTAATAATGCTGCATTGCTGAAGCTCATTTGGGACATTTACAGTGCTAATTCAAATTGGTCCTGATTCATTAAAGCTAGGTTCTTTAAGCATAATAGTGGATTTCTGGTAATGGTCAGTTGGTGAATTTCTGGAAGGATAAGTGATTGAACTGCCCTATAGTGGAAATGTTGCACATTCCTCATCAAGTCCATGGTCACCTGCATTCTTATGTTACAAATTCTATCAGAGATAACTCCTGGAATATGCATCAGGATTTGGCTCACAGGTTCCCTTATCTTGTTACAGAAATCAAGCAGATCACAATTCTAATGTTTGACATAAATAATAACCTGGTTTGGACTGACATTGACTCTAGCTGCTTGTCTTTCAAGGAAGCATTCAACTTCCTGTATCCAAGGCAAAACATAATTCCCTGGCGTAAAGTTATTTGGTCTGCTATGATTCCTCCCTCTAGATCCTTTTTGGTATGGAGAATGCTTCATAGCAAGCTTCCAACAGATTAAAATTTGATGAAAAGGGGTTGTAATAAAGCTTCTGTTTGCAGTCTTTGTGGTTGCAGTGTTGAAACCACTCAGCACCTGTTTCTTGACTGCTGTTTTGCCATGTTCATATGGAATTGGGTTAGCAACTCCATCAATGTTCCTTTGGACCTGACTTCTATTATTTCCATTATTTCTATCTGTAACAATGATTGGTCTACTCAATCTAAAGATCTTACCATTGCAGTGATTATAAATACTTGCTGGTTTATCTGGCACTACAGGAATAAATCCATTTTTGAAGCTAAGAAGATTCATCCAAGCATTGCCATCCGTTGGATTAGAGCTGCCACATCTATTTCTGGGAATCTGTCTAAGGGAACAACTTCATCTTCCATCAAAGAGTTTGTGCTTCTTAAAGTTTTTGCTGTCTTAGGTCATCCTGGTAAAGCACCTACTATCACTCAAATATACTGGCTTCCTCCTCCTTATGGTTGGATAAAATGCAAAACTGATGGAGCTGCTAAAGGTAGCCCTGGTCATGCCGGTGGAGTTGATATTTTTAGAGGCATGAATGCTGAAATAGCTGGTTGCTTTGCTCATTATTATGGCTTTACTTTTGCACTTCATGCTGAGCTGCTTGCTGTTATTTTTGCCATTGAGACAACTCATGACAAAGGTTGGAGAAAGCTTTGGATTGAATGTGACTCTAGCTTGGTTGTCTTGGCTTTCTCCAAGCCTAATTTGGCCCCTTGGAGACTTAGAGTGAAATGGCTGAATTGTATTCATTTAACTAGAAGCATGTGTTTTAGAATAACTCATTTTTAGAGAAGGGAACAATTGTGCTGACAGGCTAGCCAATTTTGGTTTCTAGTAGCAACTCTTAGTGGGATCTTGCCCCCACTTTCATTAGGAATGATTTCTTCCATGTTAGATTTTCCTTACCTAATTACTGGTTTAGGTGACTTTATTGGGTTAAGGCTTAATGTCCCCCCATCTTGTATTATTTTTTTCTTATTATTTTAATAAATTCAAGGTTTGCTGCAAATGATTGTTAAGGCTCTTGATGCCAACTTAGTTGGGATGATTTGCCTTATTGTGATGCTTTACCATACCTTAGCCTTTCATTAAAAATATATATATAAGAGATTAGTTGTCAGCTTGACACTATACAATTATACATATTATTTGTATGCGGGTTAAAACTAACAAGGTTAATGGAAATGGGCGATAAAACTCATAACCTATAGATTATCGTGCCTCAACAATATCGACAAATAAATAGTTCATGTGGGGATAAATATGTAAGAAAGTGGTTGTCAGCTTCTTGCTATACAAGCAGTGTCAAATCTATATGTGCACTTGAGATGGGGGGCGGACCCCCTTTTTTTTTTAATAAATAAATCTAAAAATATTAAAAATCTATAACTACTATTTCCATGTCGTTGGTTGGTATAACTAGAAACCAGATGTCTATCCTCTTGTGTATAAAGTGGTAACTCTTATTCTCACATTTCCTAGTTTTTATTGCTACTATCGAGCAATCTTTTTCAGCTATACATGTAATCAAGACTACACTTTGCAACAAGATGGAAGATGAATATTTGACTGACAGGCTGCAAGTATACATTGAAAAGAATATTTCTGAAAAATGTAGTATAGATTCAACTATAGATGATTTTCATGACATGCAGGAAAGGCGTTCTGTATTTTGATAGATTACTAATTTAATTAACATTTTGTAACATATAATTAAGATTATGAATACTTTTTTATGAAATTTGATATGTATATATTTGTTGGATTAACTTAAATTTTTATAATTGACTTTCATCATCAGAATCTAGCTCTGTCCCTATATACAAGTATACATATTGTCTTCATAAGGGTTCAAACTTACCGATGGCTTCATTTCATGGATGGTAAAATTAGAAATCGGTCATAGATCTTTATCTCATTCAAGATTTCATTTAAGTCATGAGATAATTCCTATTGACGATTCTCTCTCTCCCTCTCTCTAAAAAAAAACAATTAGCATAGATGCATAAATATACATATGCATCAACCAACATAAAACATGCCCAGCAATTTGGTAATTTGAAATTTTTGGGTAAATACAGTTGTTTGGATAAATAATCACAACTCAGGTGTTTTATTTCCCCTTTATCTAAAGTCAAAAAAACATTTTCATTTTGGTAAAGGAACAAAAAAAACCTTTTAATCCAACAATTACATGAATCATGTATTTTATACACATACTCTAAAAATTATAAATAGGTCAAAGATCTGGATCTACATGCTGGTTAACGATGTCCCAGATTAATGAACCAATAGAATGTAATGCACTTTTTATGGATTTGAATCCAAAGAAATAATTAGTACAACTATAATGAAGTAAGATCTATCCTAACTTCCCTGTATAATGTAATGCCAAATCCTTAAGTCCTTACTCCAGGTAAATGCATTCTGCTAAAGGAGTGGCAATCCTTCGAGTAAATACAATCCACCTTACTTAATTGATTCGATAAATAATAACTAGTCTAGAAATGAAGAAAGGGATCATGGAAAGAATGGTATGAAAATGATTTTCAGAACATTTTGCTAACACCTAAGATATGCATACCTGCAATAGAGTGTTTCAGATTCTATGCTTAGCAAGCTCATGAAAAATGTCAATAAATTCTAATGTGAATAAATGACTAAGCCAAAATTTCCTTAGCACCCAAGTTGATGTAACTTCTAATGTAAGTAAAAATGCTTCTCACATTCCAAGTATGTGGCGATGGAAAATAACATTTACATCGAAGAAGGTTTTACATTATTTTGTGTAAGTAAAGAAAATTATTTTAGGTTCATGAAAATGCCTCTTTTTCACATAGGACCATGATGTAATCACATTACAGAAGATGAGAATCATTGAAAACACTTCCACATTACATTTTTCCCGGAGCGGAGCAAAGTTCATTGTTTGTAGTATGCTCAGATCCCAAACTATCTGAAACTTTCTATTTTATTTCTACTCTAATCCAAAAAAGGACCCAACAACAATTGACACAACCAGATATATACCATCCCCAACAACCTCAATCAATTTTTGAGACCATGTAAAAGTATTCAATAATGTACTTCACCAACCTTCCCAAAAAGTAGGGCTCAACCATTCAACACCAGGAAAAAAAAAACTAGAGGCAACTCATCACACAATAAATTGGTGAAAACCACAACAAAACATTCCAATTACTCTGATATACGAGATACAAAAACTTGTAACATAAATCAAAGCATGTAGACAAAGAATCAAAATCCATAGTGAAAATTCAAGTAGTAACACAATGGACTAAAAATGACCAAAGAAAAAAATGACAAATTATAAGGTAAACAATAGAAGAAATATGACACAACGATTCAGCTAAATGTACTCATTTTTGTCCTTGTCGTCCGAAGAATATTCGCTTCAATCGACTTCTATAAAAAATTATAGAAATTCGTATGAGAATGGAGGAAGAAATTAACTAAATCATATCGTAAAAATTCATATGAAAATGACACTCACTAGCTTCAACTTCTTGTTTCTCATGGTTGTTTCTGTTGCTAGTGAGCAAATGCTCCTATGGAACCTCATTCAGAAGCTGCTTCTGCGATGACATTGCTTTTGTTCAAAGAAAAAACCTAACAGCAAAATGAATGTTCACAAGAAATGAAGGGTTTGAAACTCTATGTAGCTGATAGTAGCAGCAGAGACTGCAATTGCACAGAGAAAGAGAAAGGAGAAGCAGGAGCAAAGTAGAAGGTGAGTGAAGGTCTTAATTTTTCAGAGGGTGGGTTTTTATGTTTAGGGGTATGACTGGAAATGGAGTGTTAATGTAGTCAATGAATATTTGTCACGTGGAATGTTAGGTGATAGTTTCGTAGATTGGGTGGTGAGATCTTTCTTGATGAGTTGGTGATTTTGGCATTTATCGTGGCCTGGGTGTTAATCTCGTGAACCCTTATGCCCTTTCTTTTTGCATTTTATTTTTTATTATTTTATTTGGTTTGGTTTGGCTGGACTAGTAGGGTGATCTTTGTAATTCTTGTCTTCAAAGAGAAATAGGTTGATTGGCGTTTTCTGATGATGACGTGAGAGATTTAAAACGTCTATAAAAGTTTTGCAGGGTATAGGTGGCTAAAATTTTTTAATATAGTGTAGAATAAAATAAATATTGTAACACTCCCCTTGGGCATTACCTTGTCAACACGTGCAGGAATAACATAAAAAGGAATTTGCTGGTTTCTTTCTGAAAATAAGGCTTATAATTTTGTATAAGTCTGAAAATGGGGGTAAATTTTTATTTCTTAGACGGAACACTTTGAAAGTTTGCCACACATATTACAACGGTAACACTATATAATACACGTCAACACATAGAAATCTATTATATTCAAAATTAAATCTTTCACAGCGTACATGTTTTTCCTGAAAGTATTTCATGATTCCCAACTGAATACTAAACCATATAAAAGGCCTCAATACTACATTTACAAACTTTCTGACAACATACACACCCCAAGAAAATCCTAAGCAGGTCACTCTAGACAACATCCACTGGAAAGACCTCCATGGTCCTTACCACTATCACCGACCTCTTCAAGGATCGGAACTAAGCTCCCCGAGTGAACGGGAAATCCTCTGCATCATCTGCTCTCATGTACCAAGGAACAATAGAAACACCAGAAAAACAAATATATCGCAAGGGTGAGAAACCAATATATGAGTTTTGATAAAACAACCACATGCACGACACACAAAATAGCATATACCAGGTATTAACAACATACAAAAATTATCCAAACAACAGAATAATTTTATCAAAAAGGGTTTCATACCCGACAGTCATAGTCATTTTAAAAAAATGCAACATACTTCGATATACCACATATAAATTTAATACTTAATATCCAAAGATCTCAACTTCTTTTCGTTGAGTAAATTAGGCTTAATTTCCAAATAAGGATACAGCGTTCAGTATTCCATGTTACAGTGTCGGATAATCCACCTCAACCTCATGTGACCATTGCTCCAAACAGCTCTTGCAACTGTTCACATGACCTCTCTGTGATAACCACTCAATCAGCTATTGTAGTTATACACAGATACATAACCACTCAAACAACTATTGCAGTTATGTATCACACACTACCCCTCTGTAACAACCACTCAAACAGCTATTGCAGTTGTATATAGATACATAACCACCCAAACAGCTATTGCAGTTATCCATAAATATTATTTCACATTACCCCTTTGTGGCAGCCACTCAAACAGCGATTGCAGTTGTACACAGATACATAACCACTCGAACAACTATTGTAGTTATGCATAAATATTATCCGACTTCGTATGATAGCCACTCAAACAGCTATTGCAGCTAGTCATACGACCCTTTGTGACAACTATCCAACTATTGTTGTAGTCATACACATGGTAACTCAGGTACGTCTGCCAAATAATGCATGTAAAACATTTATTTCGTTTTGTTTTTCTGTTTCGTTCATCTTTCCTTGTCGAAGCTAAAAGCTTACAACCATACTTAATTTTATATTAAGACTTTTTCACTTTAAACAAACACAGGACACATCAGTCCAAATGTTTTAAACTCAACACAGGACATAAAAGTCTGAGTGCTCAATCGCAAAGCCCTAAACTGTTGCACTAGTCTTAGGCTCGCGGGTATGGAATTCACATTCTCCACATCAAACTTAGGACACACAGTCCACAAAACCTTTTCAGGACACTCAGTCCAATGCACAAATCCCTGATCAACGTGTCAACAGAACAGTACAACCCCGACGTCTCGGTCACTATCTTCATTTTTCCTTTTTAAAACATTTCACTCAGTGAAATAACAAATACAAAAACAAACCTCCGAAAACTTATCCAAGTTTAACAGAATTGTTTTCACTGAATAAAACTCCTTTACAGAAATCATTTTCTGTTAAAACGTTTATGAAACGTGAAATCATAGATTAATTCTTTTCCTTCTAAATCCTTCATTTCTGAATATCGTTCTCAATAAATGTCAACTTTTAAAAAGTCCTTTCTAAATAAAATTTATAATAATAAAATAAAACCTTTTTCTCAAAAAATTTCATAAAAATCTTTTTATAACTTAAATGACTTTTCTATCATAAGTAATTGTTCTGAAGGCTATATTACGTCATTTTCGTAACTTTATCACTTTAAACAACATTTTACAATAAAATTGAATTTATTTAAGAAAAATTAGTGTCTGTAAAAAATTTTACAGTTTCGCTTTTACTGTCACTTTATTGACATATTCTCCAAGAAAATATTATTATAATAATATTTTTTTCACTTTTTCTCAAATTTCCACAAGTTAATCGTATTGATTAATTATTTAAGCTTATCAAGCTTTTATCCTCAAATTATTTTAAACACTGACCAATGTCAGGTTTCTCAATCTATCACTCAACAGCAGATAATTCCACCACAACATAGCATGGCATACATCACAGTTATGGTATGCATTACAATTATAATTTAACAATTCACTTATAACCACATAAATCATCATATCACCAACAAAACATATAACCAATTTAAAATCACTGAAAACCACAACAGACAAATTACAAACAACTCTAAAATAGCATACGATTATCTTAAACTCCTCAGCCTGTCCCCCCTTACCTCTTGAAGATTCAAGATTCGGTTTCACAAACGATTTCCGATTTGGATCCGGTTTCCCTCGTACCACTCAGATCAACTTAACACCGATTGATCCTTCATCAAAAATCATAACCAAAAATTAACAAAATCAAACAAAAATCATTGTGTTCATCATGGTCTATGGTTCGGCCTTCACTAGATTAATTAGGCTAGGGATGTTGAAAATTTCTCAACTCATGGATTAATGATCCTTAAGCAAGATTAAGGCATAAACAAAGCTTACTTAACAAAACTTGAAACAAAATCATCTTGACCCCAAGGTTAAGGGTTTCGGTCACCAACCAAAAATATGGGTTAGAGTATGTTTTAATCCTCTAATCACTTGAATCAACAAAAGCATGGACTAGAGATCATAGATCAACACTTGTTTTCAAAGTTTGAAACAAAATCTTTCCTCACCCACTTACGGGTAGGTTCGGCCAAGCATGGAGAAAAAGGAAAGAAATTTTAGTTGTTCACATGCTCTTAGATAACAAATATATACATGATCACAAGATCATAGAAATTGGTTTCAAGTTCATTGGATTTTTCTACAATTTTTAAGAGTTTTTGAAAGATTAGATCTAGAAACTTGAAACATGAAATTTAAAGCATGAACTCATGAATCAATGTGAAGAGAAAGACTTGGATAGTTGAGATGAGGTGAGGTTACCTCTTGGTACAACAGGAAATGATGATGCTTGATGATGTTCTTCACAAAATATGTTTGGTGTTCTTGGTGTTCATAAGAAAGAAAAGACAAAGGTTGAAGATGATGAAGTTGCAAAGCTTATTTGGAGGTGACGGGTTTGGAACATTAACAAGGAATGAAAGGAGAAGAACTTTGTTTCTTGGTGATGATCAAGGTGATGAAGATGATCAAGTTTCTTCACAAAAACCACTAAGTGTTCTTGAGAGAAAATGAGAGGAAAGTGAGCAAGATGAAGATTTTGAGCTGTTTCGGTAATTTGGACATATCTCCCGATATACTTAAACATTTTCGATGATCTTTAGCTTGTTGGAAATAAGAGAGAAAGAGGAACAACTTTCATGTATAAAGTTTTCCAATTTTCATAACTAAAAAGGGTCAGAATTTCGATATAGTTTTCAGCGAGTATGAACATTAATGTGTGTTCTTAGAGTTCTTAAGAGAAAATGGTGTTTTTGGATGAAGAAGATAATGCCAAATGAGCAAAATTTTGACTAAGTGTCGTTAAGTGAAGAGGGAGCCGTGGGTTTAGGGGATATTTTGGTCCAAAATTACAATGGCAAAGCTTGTAATTATCATGACAACTTAAGGGTAAAATGGTCTTTTCCATGCCAAAATATCTAATGGCATTTATGTGCCATTATGGCCATTATGATTCAGATAGGATCGTCATAAATGCTCGTCATCTCAGTCACATCAGTCATCTCAGCTCCGTTGCTGACCCCCTGGTTCATCTGACTCAGTTTTTCCTAGAGATATTTCGACGTTTTCGCCCGCAGCAAATATAATATTTTATTTTTACGCGTAAATTTTCAAAACTTCCAATATCATAGCAAATACAATAAAAACATTATTCATCTCATTCAAAAATTAAAATTAGGTTTTGAGCAGTAAACTTTTACTTTCAGTAAAAACGCAGACCGGGCTCCGTCTGAATTTTCAACCTAAAATTTCATCGTAACCTTATAATATCAAGTATATCATGGAAATTACTTTGGTTTATCCAAAATCATTTTCTAAGTCTCGGATAAAAATATAATAATTTATATATTTATTACCGATATTATAAAGTAGTGAAAAATCGGAGTGTTACAAATATAAATGCTAGAAAGTATGAAGGCAAATTTCGTACTGCACATGTGCCCGTTTTCTCTCCCAATCTTAATTTCTCTTTCAATTTAATAACCAACACTGCAATAGTTGATTGGCTAAATATCGTTCGTCAAAATTTGTGCAGAGATTGGTTCATATCAAATTGCATGACTATAAAATAAAAAGTGATGGAACACAATAAAGTGGAGTCAAGTGGAAAGAAACGAAGTGGTTATACCGTTGTTTAGATACTAAGTTGGTTCTATATTATTTAATCTTATACCCCGCAAATCGGATGACTATTTTATTTCAAACTACCCAAAAGTTATAATCTAGTATCATTCTAATCTATTCCCCTTCATTTGATTCTTTTATAACAATTCAAACATAGTCAAATGAGTAGCACTTGTTTTTTGTTACAAGGTTTCCTCACAGGTTGAAGGTATTTAATATCTCATAATAAATGTTTTTTTTTCTTTATTATACTATCACATATTAATTTTTTTTAATTGATAAAAAAAATATTAAATTTTTTTAATTTTTAAAAAATTAAATATAAATAATTTAATTTCTTCTAAATTTTTAATAAAAGATAACATTCAAATATATTTGATTGACAACATCGAATTCAATGTATTCAAATCTTTTCTAGAACGTAAGAGCTTAATTTTGCTTACCATATATGTCATACAGTGAAAAGGTGTGAAACATTCATGTTTTTATGAAAATCTATTATTAAATCCTTTTCAATTTATCATATTATCAAAATCTATTATTAAATCCTTTTCTTTATTACACTAACTCATATTAATTTTTTTTAATTGATCAAAAAAATATTAAATTTTTTAATTATAAAAAAATTAAATATTAAATAACTTTAATATCTTCTAAATATTTAATAAAAGATAACATTCAAATATATTTGATTGACAACATCGAATTCAATGTATTCAAATCTTTTCTAGAATGTAAGAGCTTAATTTTGCTTACCATATATGTCATACAGTGAAAAGGTGTGAAACATTCATGTTTTCATTAAAATCTATTATTAAATCTTTTTCAATTTATCATATTATTAAAATCTATGATTAAATCCTTTTCAGTATAATGGTTCATAAGGGTAGTATTATTTTTGCTACTTGTAGGTACAGGCCAAATCCTTAAAAATGATTCCTGTAACACCCCGATTTTCCGCTATTTTCCTTTTTCGATAATGAGTGAATTTATGTTAATATATTTATTGGAACGTTAGAAAATTATTTTAATTAAACGGAGTTCACCACTCAGCTTCAATTCAATGAAGGAACTTATGATTAAATTTTGGGTCGAAAAGTCAGACGGAGCCCGGTCTGCTAATTTCACTGACAGTATAATTATACTGCTCAGAAGACCTAATTTTTATCTGCGAACGAAACCATTAGGTTTTATATTTTGCCCCGGTCCTTTTTCCACGTTTCGAAAAAATTGCATGAGCTCTGAAATAATAATATTTTATTCGGGCAGAATCTTCAATCGGGTAAACGACGGAGCGAACGACGGAGTTTCCAAGAGCGGATAAAGAGTTTATCCTAGAATTTTGAGATGATTCATATGGATGAGTCACACTTTTGAGTCTAGAAGATTCTACAAGGTTAGGATTAGAATTTGAAGGATTTTGCACTTAAGTCCTTAAAGTTTCTCTTAATTGCACTTTGGACCCTAAGTTAGTTTCTATGCTTTTATAAGCGAATTGGGCCAGAATATTTGCTCCAAACCCATTAGAGGGCTGTGGCCTTGAGGCCCAAATTCTTTGTCCATGGATTAAATTTAATGAAACCAATTGAAATCATATAAGTTTCCTAGATTAGGTTTATGCCTTAAGCATTTTGGTGGGCCAAAACAATTGAATCCAAGCCCAATTACCATGGCCCATGCGCAAGCCCAAGGAGGAGAGGTGGCTGCCCTTAAGTTGGATGAGTCAAGCTCATTCTCACACATTCCACAACATTCTCAAAGTTTCCACAAAGTTCTTGAGTGTTCTTACTTTTCTCCAAGAACAAAGAAGCAAGATTTCAAAGGAAGTTGGTGATTCTTGCTCATTTCTTGAACTTCAATAGGTGATTCTTTATCCTCTCAATCATCTAGTGTAGTTTGTTCACAACTTTTCTTGATTTAAAGCTTTCTTCAACATGTTCATCCATGGTTTAAGTTTTGAGATCTAAGAACACACATTGATGTTCTTACTCAGCCAAAACTGTCTCGCAACTTCTGATCCTTTTCTGTTTCGAAACTCGAAAACCTTTCTATATGAAAGTTGTTCATCTTCCTCTCTTATTTCCAACAAGCTAAAGATCATTAAAAACGGATGAGTATATTGAGAGTTATGACCACAATACAGAAACTGCCCAGAATCCTCAGATCCATGCGAGACAGCAGAAAGAAGCCTATTTTTACCCCTGTTATGATCCGAACCAAATGAAACCTTCAACATCAAAGTTGTTCCTTTTCTTATTATCTTTCCAAAGTCTGTAATTTTTGGATGAGTATATCATGAGATATACTCACAAAACCAACACACCCTCAAACTGTCCAGATTTTATATAAGTGTTGGTTGATCATTTTTTTCATGTCTTCAATCTTAAAGAGGTAAAAGCTCAACTCCTTGATCATCTAAGCTTTCATATTCAATTGTTTCTCATGTTTATGCCATGAATCATATTTTCCCATTTCTAGATCTAGAACTTTGAAAATCCATAACAAATTCTAGAAAAATCCTATAACGTTGAAACCACTTCCTATGTTCTTATAATCATGTATATTGTCTGTATCTAAGAGCATGTGATGATCAAAAATTTTCTTCCCTTGAAACCCATCTTGGCTGAATCTACCATTTAGAGGGTTAGGATGGTTTTGATTCTTAACTTTGTTGTTTTATCCTTAAACCATTGTCTTAAGTGCTTAGGATCATTAATCCATGACTTAAGCAAGTTTAGTGATTTTGAGCCACAAAACCCTAAGGAGGCCGTGCCCTGTTAAAGAGGATTAGGTATTTGTTTTGCTTGTTTTGATTGGTTGTTTGGATGTGTTGTTGAAGGTTAGTGTTTCGTGACACGTACGTGTGTCACCGATTATTCGGAGCCGTGTCAAAGTTATTCGGAGCCGTGTCAACTTTCTTAATCAGAGGCTAAGTTCTTCAAGAGGTAAGGGGAGCTTACCTGAGGGATTTTTCCCAATAACTATTAGTTTTAGTGTGGTCTGTATACTTGATATGTGGTTGTGGTGCTTTGATTATGCTGTTTACGTTGTGTTGTTTATCTGTATTAGATGATTTATCTGCTTTTAATTTATTTAATTATCTGCAGTTGTTTATTATATTGCTATGATGTATGATCTGCCTGGTGATATAATTCTGATGATGTTGTTGAGTGTTGTTTGTGAAGCCTGACAGTGGTCAGTGCATAACCGACTTAATCAGATAAAAGCTTTAATAAGCTATATACATTATATTCAATGTTTTATGGGAAATGTTGGAATATAATATTAGTGGAAAATATTATTTGGGAAAAATAATGAGTATTGAGAAATATTATTATTTTAATGATTTATTGATAAAAAGTCAACTATGAGTCACAGTGAGGACGTAACCATGAAAATATTTTAGTACTGCTAATTTTTACGTGAGAAATTCCGTAATATTATAAAAAGTTATTTTATGAAATTAATCTTCAAAAGTTATTTTATGAAATTAATCTTCAAAAATAACTTAAGTATGATTTTAGAAAATTGTTTAAGTGGAAAAAGCTAAAAGATGTAATTTGACGGCAAATTGGAAAGTGTCGACGACAAGTATTTTTAAAACGGCAGTACGTGTTTTAGATAAACTTGAGCCTCACGTGATTCTCTTTTGGAACATAAACGTTATAGAAAAGAATTTCAAGTAATCGATGATTTTATTAAGGAGTTTTTGTAAAGGAGTTTTTCTAATCGTGTTATTTTCCGTCAACTTGGATGAGTTGCGGAGACTTTGTTTTGGATTTGTTTTTCACAGAACGAAAATGGTGTTTACATTGAAACATGAGCCTAGTATCAGAGACGTCGCGATACTAGTGTTCTTTAATTTAAGCACGAAGATCTTTGATCCGTGTTACGTTGAGTACCCATGGTATGAGTTACGTTGTTATGGACTTTGTGTCCCTTTCACGTTGTATATCCACGTGGTGGGTTACATTGTAAAAGGTAAATGTTGTTTTCTACGACCACAAACCCCAAGGCTGATTGCAAGGTCTAAGGTTTTGTGATTGAGCACTCGGACTTCGTGTCCTGTGTTAACGTTGAAAGATCTAAACACGTTTTTAAGTTAATACGTTGAAAATCACGAGTAGTCGTAAGCCATTTTGAGCTTCGGCAAATAAAGACTGAACACAAAGAAAAATGATGAGAACAAACGTTTTACATGCATTGATTGGCAGACTTGCCCACGTTGTGAAGTGTGGTACCTTAATGAGTAAGGTATTCCATGCCACGTTGTTTTGTGTGAATGCCTTGAGGTGTGAGGTATTTCATGCTACATTGATTCACTGTGCCTTGATGGACAATGGAAAACCATATACGTTGATCACTGTGCCTTGTGTTGGACAGTGTGCTATGGTAAACACGTTGTGCCTAATATACCTGGCAATACCATATACGTTGATCATTGTGCCTTGTGTGGACAATGTGCTATGGTAAACATGTTGTGCCTAATATACCTGGCAATCGAGCCTGACCAGCTCATTTATACGTTATTGGGGATCTCCGGAGATTTAGCGAAATGTAGAGACTATATATTGAAGTGTTCATGCATAGTTTTCAAACGTTGATATTTGGGGTATGAAACCCATTGATAAAGTACTTGTTTAGTATGAGAATGTATGCTGCTATAATTGTATGGGTGTATATGCTGTTTTGTGAGTCGTGCTTTTAGTTATTGTGTTAAATCCATATATTGGCGTCTCACCTTTACAATATAACAGGCTACTCTAGTCTACCGTATTCCTTTGGTATACTAGTATGGATGAAGCGGAGGGATTCACTAAGTCGCTCGAGGACTTAACTCCTAGATGCTTGGAGAAGTATTCGTTCGTGGGAATGACCATAAGGGTATTCTCAATAACTGTCTGTTAGTTACGACCAGCTTAGGTTCTTTTATGTGATGTTGTGTGTTGAAACAAACGAAGTTGATAAAGATCTAAGTGTGAAACTTACGAGGTAGTATAGTTGTATGACTTCTGTATATGCTTATATATCTAAGTATGGTTATGATTATGTCGTTGTTAGGGAGTTAAAAGGAAAAAAATTTATCATCATATTTTGAAGAGGTTCACGTTGAGAATTTTATATTTTCCGAAAACAACCAGCAAATAAAATCTTATTTTTCCGCAAACGGGTAACCATGTGATGACCCGGGAGGAGGGTGTCATATTAGTGGTATCAGAGCTGGTCGAGTCTTTCGGGATCTTTGGGAAGTAGGTTTGTTGTGTTGACGTTGTGTTTTCTCTGAGTTAAGTTTTGTTTGAATTACTTCTTAGAAGTAATGTGTTTACACCAAAGCGTGGATCGGCTGTCAATAATACCAATGCTGTTAAAACGAAGACTGGCGGGAGAGTTTATACCATGGTCAGAGCTGAGACTCCAAACTACAACGGTAATCTCTTAGCTATAATTTTCGAACTTGTGTACAATTCATACTTGTTTCGATGGATTGTGTGTGGATATGTTGAAATTATCCGTTTCTATGATTTTCATGATGTCATTGTTTTAAACTTCAAAGTTTCTCAATGAGACTTGCTCTAATCACTTTTACTTTTGGTAGAAAGTGATTCAGTCTGAATTCTTGTCGGACCATAGTTCCTTTAAATTGTTGGCAAGAAGACTCTTGTGAGAGAAGAAACTTTCTTAGATTCATGTTTGTAAACATGTACCGATCATACATTTTTACTTCCCTGAACCTATCAAAGGATCTTTATCCATGAGATATTCTTGTGTTCTTTTCAGTGGGATAAACTTATTCTGTGTCTTTTATTGAGAGTAAAATGTTGGGAATAAGAAATCCTGTTGTTTTTCGAGTCACGAAATTTCGAGGACGAAATTTTTTTAAGAGGGGTAGTAATGTAACACCCCGATTTTCCGCTGTTTTCCTTTTTCGATAATGAGTGAATTTATGTTAATATATTTATTGGAACGTTAGAAAATTATTTTAATTAAACGGAGTTCACCACTCAGCTTCAATTGAGTGAAGGAACTTATGATTAAATTTTGGGTCGAAAAGTCAGACGGAGCCCGGTCTGCTAATTTCACTGACAGTATAATTATACTGCTCAGAAGACCTAATTTTTATCTGCGAACGAAACCATTAGGTTTTATATTTTGCCCCGGTCCTTTTTCCACGTTTCGAAAAAATTGCATGAGCTCTGAAATAATAATATTTTATTCGGGCAGAATCTTCAATCGGGTAAACGATGGAGCGAACGACGGAGTTTCCAAGAGCGGATAAAGAGTTTATGCTAGAATTTTGAGATGATTCATATGGATGAGTCACACTTTTGAGTCTAGAAGATTCTACAAGGTTAGGATTAGAATTTGAAGGATTTTTTACTTAAGTCCTTGAACTTTCTCTTAATTGCACTTTGGACCCTAAGTTAGTTTCTATGCTTTTCTAAGCGAATTGGGCCAGAATATTTGCTCCAAACCCATTAGAGGGCTGCGGCCTTGAGGCCCAAATTCTTTGTCCATGGATTAAATTTAATGAAACCAATTGAAATCATATAAGTTTCCTAGATTATGTTTATGCCTTAAGCATTTTGGTGGGCCAAAACAATTGAATCCAAGCCCAATTACCATGGCCCATGGGCAAGCCCAAGGAGGAGAGGTGGATGCCCTTAAGTTGTATGAGCCAAGCTCATTCTCACACATTCCAAAACATTCTCAAAGTTTCCACAAAGTTCTTGAGTGTTCTTACTTTTCTCCAAGAACAAAGAAGCAAGATTTCAAAGGAAGTTGGTGATTCTTGCTCATTTCTTGAACTTCAATAGGTGATTCTTCATCCTCGTAATCATCTAGTGTAGTTTGTTCATAACTTTTCTTGATTTAAAGCTTTCTTCAACATGTTCATCCATGGTTTAAGTTTGAGATCTATCAACACACATTGATGTTCTTACTCAACCAAAACTGTCTCGCAACTTCTGACCCTTTTCTGTTTCGAAACTCGAAAACCTTTCTACATGAAAGTTGTTCATCTTCCTCTCTTATTTCCAAGAAGCTAAAGATCATTAAAAACGGATGAGTATATTGAGAGTTATGACCACAATACAGAAACTGCCCAGAATCCTCAGATCCATGCGAGACAGCAGAAAGAAGCCTATTTTTACCCCTGTTATGATCCGAACCAAATGAAACCTTCAACATCAAAGTTGTTCCTTTTCTTCTTAACTTTCCAAAGTCTGTAATTTTTGGATGAGTATATCATGAGATATACTCACAAAACGAACACACCCTCAAACTGTCCAGATTTTATATAAGTGTTGGTTGATCATTTTTTTCATGTCTTCAATCTTCAAGAGGTAAAAGCTCAACTCCTTGATCATCTAAGCTTTCATATTCAATTGTTTCTCATGTTTATGCCATGAATCATATTTTCCCATTTCTAGATCTAGAACTTTGAAAATCCATAACAAATTCTAGAAAAATCCTATGACGTTGAAACCACTTCCTATGTTCTTATAATCATGTATATTGTCTGTATCTAAGAGCATGTGATGATCAAAAATTTTCTTCCCTTGAAACCCATCTTGGCCGAATCTACCATTTAGAAGGTTAGGATGGTTTTGATTCTTAACTTTGTTGTTTTATCCTTAAACCAATGTCTTAAGTGCTTAGGATCATTAATCCATGACTTAAGCAAGTTTAGTGATTTTGAGCCACAAAAACCCTAAGGAGGCCGTGACCTATTAAAGAGGATTAGGTATTTGTTTTGCTTGTTTTGATTGGTTGTTGGGATGTTGTAACAGCCTGATTTTCAGTATGTTGTTGATTAATTAAAATATAAGTAATTATATTTTAATATGAAGTTTAGAAAATGTTTTTAATAAAATAAAAATCATATTCTTGATCTATCTTTTGATAATAGCTCAAAATAAAATTTTCGGATGAAAATTCAGACGAAAGCCGGTCTGCATTTTCTCTACCAGTATAATTTTACTGAGCCGAAAACATAATTTTGACTCGTGAACGAGATGGTTAGTGTTTTTAGGATGTTTTGTGTGGGTATTGAGATTTTCATAAAATCTCGTTCGGGGCTAAAATTCTAAGTATTACCCGGGCGAAATCGTCGGGAAATACGATCGGGGAAGTCATCTGATACGCGATGGAGCAGAGCACAAAGGAAAGGAAAGGACTAGAAGAGACATGATGTGATGGCAAATAGTAACCACCATCACTCACTTTTTCAAAATCTTACTTTTTCAACCAATTTCTCTCTCCCACCATACCTCCCCACCATACCTCCCATACCTCTAAACTTCCTCAACAAGCCTTAAGACCAAACTTGCTCTCCAAGCACCTCCCTTCCTCACAAATTTCGTGCTTCTCTCCCCTCTATCTATATAAACTCACTTCATCTTCATTCGCTCACTTTTTCTTCTCCAAAACTCCATTAACACTTACACTTTTCATTTCTTCTTCTTCCTTCATAGTTATGCTTTATGTTTTCTTTAACCTTTCAAACTTCTAAAATCTCTTAAAAATGGTAGAAAACTCTGTTTGAGTTGAAACCACTTTCTATAGTCTTGTATTAACCTCTATTTTCACATACTATGAGCTTGTGTCAAACAAAAATTTCTACCTCTTCTCTCCAAGGATGGCCGAAACCTAACAAAAGTGGCCTAGGAGGTTTTGTTTTAACTTTTGCTTGTATGAACTTGTATTTGAGTTTCATTTCCAAGATGATCATGACAAAGGCTCCTTTATACTAAAGGGTGTTATATCTAAGTGATTGGAAAGTTTAAAGCTTTTTACACATTTTTCATGTAAAGGCCAAAACTTTAAGAGTTTAAGGTAAAAATGTTTAGTTGTTTTTCCAAAATGATCATGGATTAAGGCTCCTTGATGTATAAGGATGCTAAATCCAAGAGATTGGAAAGTTTGAAGATTTCTAACCTTTATTTCATACCAAGGCCGAAACTTTAATAGTTTTTGGCAAAAGTGGTAAGTTTTATTTTCTTCCAAAATGATCATAGATTAAAGCTCCTTATGATAAAGGATGCTATGTCTAAAGTGATTGGAAAGTTTAAATCTTTTTCATTGAGTTTCCTATGATGGCCGAAACTCATTTGTTTTGGACCTAGGATGTGTTGTTTTTATTTTCCAAGATGATTATGGATTAAAGCTCCTTATGTGAAAGGATGCTATATCTAAGAAGATTGGAACGTTTTAATTTGTTTCTCTTCCAAAATGATTATAGATTTGAGCTCCTTAATATCAAAGGATGCTATGTCTGAAAGATTGGATGATTTAAAGATTTCTAGTTTAAAAATCCTATGATGGCCGAAACCTAAGGTTTATGGACCTAGGATGTTTTGTTTTCATTTTCCGAAATGATCATGGTTTCAAGCTCCTTACTTTGTATGGATGCTAGCCTAGAGAGATTGGAAAGTTTAGAAATTTTTAGCCAATTTATTTATGTTGGCCGAAACTTGCACTAAAGAAAATAAAATGTTTTTGATTTGGTTTGTGAAAACTAGTACTTGATTCCTACTCCTTAATACTCTAAGATCATTGATCTAAGAGATTGTGTCGATTTGAAAAACCCTAGCCTATTTTTGTCATACAAGACCGAGTCTAGGCTTTCAAAAATAAGGATGAGTTTGTTTGATTTGGTTATTTTA
The DNA here is from genome assembly GCA_035048595.1 of Echinosophora koreensis. NCBI lineage: Eukaryota > Viridiplantae > Streptophyta > Magnoliopsida > Fabales > Fabaceae > Echinosophora > Echinosophora koreensis. The sequence goes on along the minus strand of JAPCYP010000025.1, from coordinate 393,138 downwards.
TGTTGTGTGGTTGAAGGTGGTGTTAACACATATCGATCGGATAATGAGGAGCTGCGGGCTCAAACCTTCGGTGATCACTCAGGTGGGGGAAAGAACCAACCTATCGTCGGAATCGATAAGTAGTAAATTATCTAGTAATTATGTAGGGCGACCTAAACCCTACTAGTAGTCGAATAATCGACAAGACCAAAATCACTTTAAATTGCTTTTGAAACACCCATAGTGATTCGGGGATTGTAGGTTTATCGATATTAGGTTGATATTTATTAACTGTTGATGGATGATCTGTTTTTATTATTTATACTGAATTGGTTGTATGCCATGTTTATGTTTGGAATATCTTGAATTGTTCTATATGATGCATGATCTGTTTGGTGTACTGTATGCTTAGTGGATAAGTGATGATATATGTGATGTTTAAGAGATGAGTTGTTTTGGGTGCAAGGATCATAATGACTGTTAGAGGTGCCTAACCTAAATAATTTGTGATAATGAGGTATTTTGACTTAGAGCTTGTGTTGAGGTTTTGATCTGAGGTTAAGGCACTAGGTTACGACTATAAGAGTCTGTGAGCTTCATGAGTTGGGTTGTTTCTACAACCGAAGTCCTTGTGGGACCGTCCAAGGGTAAACTTAACAAGTGCAGCTATGAGCGTCATTGCTTTGCATGAGCACCTCCGGGAGTGGTTGAGGTGTGCGCCGAGATCATCGTGCAGCTATAGTGTCACGCTTAGCGTGAGCGTTCTTACCATGGTTGAGGTGTGCACCGGGATCATCGTGCAGCTATAGTGTCATGCTTAGCATGAGTACCCATGATCGGGGTATGCACCGGGGTCTTCGTGCCACTAGGAGTGTCATTGCGCAGCATTGAGCATCTCAACATGACTAAGGATGTGCACCGGGATTGGGATGTGTCGCTTGGACGATCGATCAAAAATCACTACCGTGATAAGGAATTCCGTAACCGCTTTGACATCAAGGTTTAGTTTTTGAGTGAGGGTAGAGGTGAATATAAGAACTTTAATGAAGGATGGATGACTTTGATTGATGTTGTGTCTGTGATAATTACTGTTTAGTTTACTATGAATCTTTTCCGCTTTTGATGATAGCATGTTTCTTATCCCCTGTACTTTTCTTTGCTTTGTTCTATCTTTTATGGTTCGTGTTCAAAGATCCTATTGATGAGCCGAACGAGGAGGAGCTGGACGGAACTCCTTACGAGCCGGATGCCGGAGGACGAGTTGTGACCCATGATGAGTAGGGTCTAGTCCTAGTTATGGCCCGTGCGTCCGTGTCACGACGCTTTATCTTTTCCGCTTTTACGTTTTGTATAACTTGTACACCTGTTAGGGCTCCTATTGTCGGGATGCCCTAAAACAGTGTTTTGTTTAACTCTGATTGCACTTACATATGTTTAATGTGGTCATGTTTTCTTATTCCTATTCTACATGAATATGTTTACTTAATAATTGAAGTTTTAATTCCGCCGTATTTTCATGTTAAGTTTAAGAATAAGAACATAATAATCAAGTTTATTTCCAAATAAAACACCGAGGCACAGCGGGGTGTCTCATTATGGTATCAGAGAAGTTTGATTCTGATCGGACTGCTAAGTTTAGGTGTTGTTACTGCCCGTGTCTAGTTGAATCCACATCGGATTTAGACTATGTTTAGAAGTGGAGTAGAGTGTCCGAACCTAATGAGAAACAGTTAATATTAGTATGGCATATGGTATTTATATACTTGCTTATGTAGTATTATATGTCATACTAATTAGAGTGAATGGTTTCTTTCACTCAGAATCATGGCACGTGGAAGAGGACGACCAATCGGCAATGGTGACAATGTTGAGAATACGAACAATGGAGGAGGATCATCTTCGACTCCAAATACCATGGAAACAATAGCTGCTGCGATGCTATTGCAAACCCAACAGAACGTTGAGATGCTACGAATGAACAAAGAGCAGCTAGAGATAAAGAATCAGAGAAGGGCAATAGCAGCTGAAGATGCCGGATTAGCAACCTTTATGAACGGAAAGCCACCTCAATTCCGAGGAGAATACGATCCAGAGAAGGCAGAATGGTGGATACAAGAGATTGAGAAGATATTCGATACTGTACGTTGCCGAGAGGATAAAAAGGTGACGTATGCTGCCTTTATGTTGACTGAGGGGGCAGAATTCTGGTGGAAGGGCAAGAGAAGGTTGTTGGAGGCTGAAGGTAGTGTGATTACCTGGAAATTATTCACTGACTGCTTCTTCGAGAAGTATTTTCTGCGAATAGTTAGACGCGAGAAGGAAAAGGAATTCACAAACCTCAAACAAGGAAACATGTCTGTTGGTGAGTATGCATCACGGTTTGAGGCTCTGATCAAGTTTTCAGATTACTATCAAAGGTTCCCGGATGAAGACTGGCAATGTAGAATATTCGAGGAAGGACTCAGAGACGAGCTGCAGAGGGCGGTGGTGTCTCTTGACATACAGTACTTCCCAGAACTGGTCGAGAGATGCAGTGCCATCGAAAGCATCGATCTGAGGATGGCTAATGAGCAGAAAAAACTGAGGATTGGAGGTCCTAACCGATCAAGTTTCCAGAGGCATGGAGGAAGTGGTTCTCAGTGGAGACAGAGACCATATGCTAGACCTGCGCAAAAACAGGGACCAGCACCAGCAGCTAGAACGGGTCAGCAATCGCAAGGTGTAGTTTGCTTCAGAAGTGGGGGACCACATTATGCAAACATCTGCCCTAGTAGACCTAGCTGTTTCAACTGTGGGAAACCAGGTCACATGGCACGAGACTGCAAGCAGCAGGCTTGGCAACAACCTGTAGCTACGGGAAAAGGAACTGGAGATAATAGAGGTGGAGCTGGAAGAGGAGTCCCAGCAACCAGACCTCAAGCCACTGGAAGGGTGTTTACCGTGAGGGGAGCTGAATCCTCCCAATCTGCTGATCTTATACAAGGTATGTGCCTGATAGCTGGTAGACTCTCTAATGTATTGTTTGACTCAGGCGCTACTCATTCTTTTATCTCGCATGAGTGTGTGGATCATTTGAAATAAACTGTTTCCAAATTGCCTTATACCCTTACGGTATCTACTCCAACTAGTAACCCTTTGATTACCATATCTGTTTGCTTAAAGTGTCCTATAGTGATTGAAAACCGAACTTTTGTCGTAGACCTTATCTATTTGCCTATGCAACAGATAGATGTTATCCTTGGTATGGATTGGCTTTCGGCTAACCATGTGATGCTAGATTGTTCTAGCAAGACCTTATCATTCCTTGAACCTTCTAGCATAGTATCTGCCAATGAAGAAGTACCTCCGAGGAGTGACAATTCTCAGGAGTTTGTGATGCTTTTTGCCATGGAGGCTAATGAGACTCCCAGCATAGATTCTATGCCTATTGTAAGCGAGTTTCCTGAAGTTTTCCCTCCAGACGTTCCAGGTTTGCCACCGGAAAGAGAAGTGGAATTCACTATAGATCTCGTACCAGGGACAGGGCCTATATCAATAGCACCTTATCGGATGTCACCGGTTGAGTTGGCTGAGTTGAAGGAGAAATTGGATGACATGTTGGGGAAAGAGTTCATCAGACCGAGTGTTTCGCCTTGGGGAGCGCCGGTGTTGTTTGTTAAGAAAAAGGATGGAAGTGCGAGGTTGTGCACGGATTACAGGCAGTTGAATAAGGTGACAATTAAGAACAAGTATCCGTTGCCTAGGATCGACGACCTGATGGATCAGCTAAAGGGAGCAGCAATATTCTCTAAGGTTGATTTAAGATCTGGGTATCATCAGATTAGGGTAAGGAAGGAAGATATACCCAAGACGGCTTTTAGGACAAGGTATGGACACTATGAGTATTTAGTCATGCCTTTCGGTGTAACTAATGCGCCAGCCGTGTTCATGGATTATATGAATAGGATTTTCAGACCGTTCCTCGATAAGTTTGTTGTTGTGTTTATTGACGATATTCTTATCTATTCTCGTACACGAGAGGAGCATGAGGAACATTTGAGATCGGTGTTACGAGTCTTGAAGGATAGGCTGTTGTATGCCAAGCTTTCCAAGTGTGAGTTCTGGCTTGAAGAAGTACAGTTTCTAGGTCATGTGATTAATAAAGAAGGAATAGCCATAGATCCAGCTAAGGTTGAGGCAGTTCTTAAATGGGAACGACCCAAGACTGTAAGTGAAGTACGGAGTTTCTTAGGACTTGCTGGATATTATCGGAGGTTCATAGAGGGATTCTCTAAGATTGCGTTGTCTATGACACAGTTAACAAGAAAGGATACAGTTTTTGTATGGACGGACAAATGTGAGCAGAGTTTTCAAAAGCTGAAGGAAAGGTTGACTACATCACATGTACTGATTTTACCAGACCCTCTAGGACAGTTTGACGTATACTGCGATGCATCCTACCAAGGTTTAGGTTGTGTTCTGATGCAAGTGAGAAGAGTTGTGGCTTATGCTTCACGACAGTTGAGAATTCATGAGAGGAATTATCCGACTCATGATTTGGAGTTAGCAGCAATAGTGTTCGCATTGAAGATATGGCGACACTTCTTGTATGGAGCAAAGTTTAATGTATTCAGTGACCATAAGAGCTTGAAGTACCTGTTTGATCAGAAGGAATTGAATATGAGACAACGAAGATGGATGGAGTTTATCAAGGACTATGATTTTGAGTTACTCTACCATCCTGGGAAGGCAAATGTGGTAGCAGATGCTCTAAGTAGGAAATCTTTACATGTATCCGCAATGATGGTTAAGGAGTTAGAGTTGCTTGAACAATTCAGAGATCTGAACTTAGGAATGGAGTTGGGTAAAGATAAAGTTTGCTTAAGTATGATCACTATCAGTAGTGATTTTATGAAGGATCTTAAAGATAAGCAGGTTCAGGATCTGTACCTTCAGGAGATAAGTAAAGGAATGGATGAGGGTAAAGTTTCCGAGTTTACTAGAGGAACAGACGGGGTGTTAAGGTTTAGAGATAGAATATGTGTGCCAGAGGATGCAGAGCTTAGGAAGATGATTTTAGAGGAGGCACATAAAAGTAAGTTGAGTTTCCATCCTGGATCCACAAAGATGTATCAGGATTTGAAGAAAATGTTCTGGTGGACGAGGATGAAGAAAGAAATAGCGGAGTATGTCTTATCTTGCCTGGTGTGTCAGAAAGCTAAGATTGAACATCAGAAGCCAGCAGGATTGTTGCAATCTCTAGATATCCCAGAGTGGAAATGGGATAGTATAGCTATGGATTTTGTGGTCGGATTACCACGGACTCCTAAGAAGCATGATGCAATTTGGATTATCATTGATAGGTTGACGAAGTGTGCTCACTTCTTACCTATTAGGGAAGGTGATAAATTAGAGAGGTTAACCCAGATTTACATCGATGAAGTGGTCAGGTTGCATGGTGTGCCATCAAGCATTGTCTCAGATCGAGATCCTAGATTCACCTCTAAATTCTGGAGACAATTGCAACATGCCTTGGGATCGAAGTTGAGAATGAGTTCTGCCTATCATCCCCAAACTGATGGGCAATCAGAGAGGACAATTCAATCATTGGAGGATCTATTAAGAGCTTGTGTGTTGGAACACACTAGCAGATGGGATGAGTTCTTACCTTTGATTGAATTCACTTACAATAATAGTTTCCACAGTAGTATTGGAATGGCACCATATGAGGCTTTGTATGGGAGAAAGTGTAGGACCCCGTTATGTTGGTATGAGACTGGTGAAAACCAAGTTTTGGGTCCGGATGTGGTACAACAGACTACGGAACAAGTCAGGAAGATAAGGGAAAAGATGAAGGAACCGCATGATAGGCAGAGGAGCTACAGTGACAAGTGGAGGAGACCATTAGAATTCCAGGAAGGCGATCACGTATTCTTGAGAGTTACTCGGAAAACTGGAATTGGCAGAGCTATCAAATCCCGAAAACTTACTCCTCGTTTCATTGGACCTTTTCAGATTCTTCGACGAATTGGTCCAGTAGCTTACCAAATTGCCTTGCCACCTAATCTTTCCAATGTTCATGACGTCTTTCATGTTTCTCAATTGAGAAAGTACTACCCTAATCCATCTCATGTGATTGAGTCTGAGTCTATACAATTGCGAGAGAACCTGGAGCATGAGGTATTACCTGTAAGGATCGCAGATAGACGGATCAAGGAACTTCGCGGTAGGCAGATTCCTTTGGTTAAAGTCTTATGGGATGAAGCTACTGGAGATGCAACTTGGGAACGTGAGGCGGATATGCAACAACAATATCCACATCTTTTCTGAGGTACGTAAATTCCGAGGACGGAATTTTCTTTTAAGAAGGGTAGTAATGTAACAGCCTGATTTTCAGTATGTTGTTGATTAATTAAAATATAAGTAATTATATTTTAATATGAAGTTTAGAAAATGTTTTTAATAAAATAAAAATCATATTCTTGATCTATCTTATGATAATAGCTCACAATAAAATTTTCGGCTGAAATTTCAGACGAAAGCCGGTCTGCATTTTCTCTACCAGTATAATTTTACTGAGCCGGAAACATAATTTTGACTCGTGAAAGAGATGGTTAGTGTTTTTAGGATGTTTTGTGTGGGTATGGAGATTTTCATAAAATCTCGTTCGGGGCCAAATTCTAAGTATTACCCAGGCGAAATCGTCGGGAAATACGATCGGGGAAGTCATCTGAAACGCGATGGAGCAGAGCACAAAGGAAAGGAAAGGACTAGAAGAGACATGATGTGATGGCAAATAGTAACCACCATCACTTACTTTTTCAAAATCTTACTTTTTCAACCAATTTCTCTCTCCAACCATACCTCCCCACCATACCTCCCATACCTCTAAACTTCCTCAACAAGCCTTAAGACCAAACTTGCTCTCCAAGCACCTCCCTTCCTCACAAATTTCGTGCTTCTCTCCCCTCTATCTATATAAACTCACTTCATCTTCATTCACTCACTTTTTCTTCTCCAAAACTCCATTAACACTTACACTTTTCATTTCTTCTTCTTCCTTCTACTAAAGCTCTAATTTTTTTACTTAGCTTTTGCACTTGGTTCCTTCATCAAAGTTGTTCATCTTGTTGAGGGTAATACTCCTATGTAGTTTATTTTCAAGTTCTTGTCTTTATTTTCATAGTTATGCTTTATGTTTTCTTTAACCTTTCAAACTTCTAAAATCTCTTAAAAATGGTAGAAAACTCTGTTTGAGTTGAAACCACTTTCTATAGTCTTGTATTAACCTCTATTTTCACATACTATGAGCTTGTGTCAAACAAAAATTTCTACCTCTTCTCTCCAAGGATGGCCGAAACCTAACAAAAGTGGCCTAGGAGGTTTTGTTTTAACTTTTGCTTGTATGAACTTGTATTTGAGTTTCATTTCCAAGATGATCATGACAAAGGCTCCTTTATACTAAAGGGTGTTATATCTAAGTGATTGGAAATTTTAAAGCTTTTTACACATTTTTCATGTAAAGGCCAAAACTTTAAGAGTTTAAGGTAAAAATGTTTAGTTGTTTTTCCAAAATGATCATGGATTAAGGCTCCTTGATGTATAAGGATGCTAAATCCAAGAGATTGGAAAGTTTGAAGATTTCTAACCTTTATTTCATACCAAGGCCGAAACTTTAATAGTTTTTGGCAAAAGTGGTAAGTTTTATTTTCTTCCAAAATGATCATAGATTAAAGCTCCTTATGATAAAGGATGCTATGTCTAAAGTGATTGGAAAGTTTAAATCTTTTTCATTGAGTTTCCTATGATGGCTGAAACTCATTTGTTTTGGACCTAGGATGTGTTGTTTTTATTTTCCAAGATGATTATGGATTAAAGCTCCTTATGTGAAAGGATGCTATATCTAAGAAGATTGGAACGTTTTAAGTTGTTTCTCTTCCAAAATGATTATAGATTTGAGCTCCTTAATATCAAAGGATGCTATGTCTGAAAGATTGGATGATTTAAAGATTTCTAGTTTAAAAATCCTATGATGGCCGAAACCTAAGGTTTATGGACCTAGGATGTTTTGTTTTCATTTTCCGAAATGATCATGGTTTCAAGCTCCTTACTTTGTATGGATGCTAGCCTAGAGAGATTGGAAAGTTTAGAAATTTTTAGCCAATTTATTTATGTTGGCCGAAACTTGCACTAAAGAAAATAAAATGTTTTTGATTTGGTTTGTGAAAACTAGTACTTGATTCCTACTCCTTAATACTCTAAGATCATTGATCTAAGAGATTGTGTTGATTTGAAAAACCCTAGCCTATTTTTGTCATACAAGGCCGAGTCTAGGCTTTCAAAAATAAGGATGAGTTTGTTTGATTTGGTTATTTTATGTTGTGTGGTTGAAGGTGGTGTTAACACATATCGATCGGATAATGAGGAGCTGCGGGCTCAAACCTTCGGTGATAACTCAGGTAGGGGAAAGAACCAACCTATCGTCGGAATCGATAAGTAGTAAATTATCTAGTAATTATGTAGGGCGACCTAAACCCTACTAGTAGTCGAATAATCAACAAGACCAAAATCACTTTAAATTGCTTTTGAAACACCCATAGTGATTCGGGGATTGTAGGTTTATCGATATTTGGTTGATATTTATTAACTGTTGATGGATGATCTGTTTTTATTATTTATACTGAATTGGTTGTATGCCATGTTTATGTTTGGAATATCTTGAATTGTTCTATATGATGCATGATCTGTTTGGTGTACTGTATGCTTAGTGGATAAGTGATGATATATGTGATGTTTAAGAGATGAGTTGTTTTGGGTGCAAGGATCATAATGACTGTTAGAGGTGCCTAACCTATATAATTTGTGATAATGAGGTATTTTGACTTAGAGCTTGTGTTGAGGTTTTGATCTGAGGTTAAGGCACTAGGTTACGACTATAAGAGTCTGTGAGCTTCATGAGTTGGGTTGTTTCTACAACCGAAGTCCTTGTGGGACCGTCCAAGGGTAAACTTAACAAGTGCAGCTATGAGCGTTATTGCTTTGCATGAGCACCTCCGGGAGTGGTTGAGGTGTGCGCCGGGATCATCGTGCAGCTATAGTGTCACGCTTAGCGTGAGCGTTCTTACCATGGTTGAGGTGTGCACCGGGATCATCGTGCAGCTATAGTGTCATGCTTAGCATGAGTACCCACGATCGGGGTATGCACCGAGAGCTTCGTGCCACTAGGAGTGTCATTGCGCAGCATTGAGCATCTCAACATGACTAAGGATGTGCACCGAGATTGGGACGTGTCGCTTGGACGATCGATCAAGAATCACTACCGTGATAAGGAATTCCGTAACCGCTTTGATATCAAGGTTTAGTTTTTGAGTGAGGGTAGAGGTGAATATAAGAACTTTAATGAAGGATGGATGACTTTGATTGATGTTGTGTCTGTGATAATTACTGTTTAGTTTACTATGAATCTTTTCCGCTTTTGATGATAGCATGTTTCTTATCCCCTGTACTTTTCTTTGCTTTGTTCTATCTTTTATGGTTCGTGTTCAAAGATCCTGTTGATGAGCCGAACGAGGAGGAGCTGGACGGAACTCCTTACGAGCCGGATGCCGGAGGACGAGCTGTGACCCATGATGAGTAGGGTCTAGTCCTAGTTATGTCCAGTGCGTCCGTGTCACGACGCTTTTTCTTTTCCGCTTTTACGTTTTGAATAACTTGTACACCTGTTAGGGCTCCTATTGTCGGGATGCCCTAAAACAGTGTTTTGTTTAACTCTGATTGCACTTACATATGTTTAATGTGGTCGTGTTTTCTTATTCCTATTCTACATGAATATGTTTACTTAATAATTTAAGTTTTAATTCCGCCGTATTTTCATGTTAAGTTTAAGAATAAGAACATAATAATCAAGTTTATTTCCAAATAAAACACCGAGGCACAGTGGGGTGTCTCAGATGTGTTGTTGAAGGTTAGTGTTTCGTGACACGTACGTGTGTCACCGATTATTCGGAGCTGTGTCAAAGTTATTCGGAGCCGTGTTCAACTTTCTTAATCAGAGGCTAAGTTCTTCAAGAGGTAAGGGGAGCTTACCTGAGGGATTTTTCCCAATAACTATTAGTTTTAGTGTGGTCTGTATACTTGATATGTGGCTGTGGTGCTTTGATTATGCTGTTTATGTTGTGTTGTTTATCTGTGTTAGATGATTTATCTGCTTTTAATTTATTTAATTATCTGCAGTTGTTTATTATATTGCTATGATGTATGATCTTCCTGGTGATATAATTCTGATGATGTTGTTGAGTGTTGTTTGTGAAGCCTGACAGTGGTCAGTGCATAACCGACTTAATCAGATAAAAGCTTTAATAAGCTATATACATTATATTCAATGTTTTATGGGAAATGTTGGAAAATAATAGTAGTGGAAAATATTATTTGGTAAAAATAATGAGTATTGAGAAATATTATTATTTTAATGATTTAATGATAAAAAGTCAACTATGAGTCACAATGAGAACGTAACCGTGAAAATATTTTAGTACTGCTAATTTTTACGTGAGAAATTCCGTAATATTATAAAAAGTTATTTTATGAAATTAATCTTCAAAAGTTATTTTATGAAATTAATCTTCAAAAATAACTTAAGTATGATTTTAGAAAATTGTTTAAGTGGAAAAAACTAAAAGATGTAATTTGACGGCAAATTGGAAAGTGTCGACGACAAGTATTTTAAAAACAGCAGTACGTGTTTTAGATAAACTTGAGCCTCACGTGATTCTCTTTTGGAACATAAACGTTATAGAAAAGAATTTCAAGTAATCGATGATTTTATTAAGTAGTTTTTGTAAAGGAGTTTTTCTAATCGTGTTATTTTCCGTCAACTTGGATGAGTTGCGGAGACTTTGTTTTGGATTTGTTTTTCACAGAACGAAAATGGTGTTTACGTTGAAACATGAGCGTAGTATCAGAGACATCGCGATAATTTAAGCACGAAGATCTTTGATCCGTGTTACGTTGAGTACCCATGGTATGAGTTACGTTGTTATGGACTTTGTGTCCTTTTCACGTTGTATATCCACGTGGTGGGTTACGTTGTAAAAGGTAAATGTTGTTTTCTACGACCACAAACCCCAAGGCTGATTGCAAGGTCTAAGGTTTTGTGATTGAGCACTCGGACTTCGTGTCCTGTGTTGACGTTGAAAGATCTAAACACGTTGTTAAGTTAATACGTTGAAAATGACGAGTAGTCGTAAGCCATTTTGAGCTTCGGCAAATAAAGACTGAACACAAAGAAAAATGATGAGAACAAACGTTTTACATGCATTCATTGGCAGACTTGCCCACGTTGTGAAGTGTGGTACCTTAATGAGTAAGGTATTCCATGCCACGTTGTTTTGTGTGAATGCCTTGAGGTGTGAGGTATTTCATGCTACGTTGATTCATTGTGCCTTGATGGACCATGGAAAACCATATACGTTGATCACTGTGCCTTGTGTTGGACAGTATGATATGGTAAACACGTTGTGCCTAATATACCTGGCAATACCATATACGTTGATCACTGTGCTTTATGTGGACAGTGTGCTATGGTAAACACGTTGTGCCTAATATACCTGGCAATCGAGCCTGATCAGCTCATTTACACGTTATTGGGGATCTCCGGAGATTTAGCGAAATGTAGAGACTATATATTGAAGTGTTCATGCATAGTTTTCAAACGTTGATATTTGGGGTATGAAACCCATTGATAAAGTACTTGTTTAGTTATGAGAATGTATGCTGCTATAATTGTATGGGTGTATATGCTGTTTTGTGAGTCGTGCTTTTAGTTATTGTGTTAAATCCATATATTAGCGTCTCACCCTTACAATATAACAGGTTACTCTAGTCTACCGTATTCCTTTGGTATACTAGTATGGATGAAGCGGAGGGATTCACTAAGTCGCTCGAGGACTTAACTCCTAGATGCTTGGAGAAGTATTCGTTCGTGGGAATGACCATAAGGGTATTCTCAATAACTGTCTGTTAGTTACGACCAGCTTAGGTTCTTTTATGTGATGTTGTGTGTTGAAACAAACGAAGTTGATAAAGATCTAAGTGTGAAACTTACGAGGTAGTATAGTTGTATGACTTCTGTATATGCTTATATATCTAAGTATGGTTATGATTATGTCGTTGTTAGGGAGTTAAAAGGAAAAAATTTTATCATCATATTTTGAAGAGGTTCACGTTGAGAAATTAATATTTTCCGAAAACAACCAGCAAATAAAATCTTATTTTTCCGCAAACGGGTAACCATGTGATGACCCGGGAGTAGGGTGTCACAATTCCAGATCAGTACATTTTGCTTGATAGCCAGGCAGTTCAGTTTTAATTTATTATAACTAATTGCAGAAGCAAAAGAACAACGTATGGAAAAACTAGCTGAATTTTGACAAGTGATGTATATAAGAATACAACTGCTTAATTTCAGAAGGAATTCCACCATCACTGCAAATACAGGTATGTATTTGTGATTGATTTAAGCTTTTCATTTAGTGGAAGATGCACCTGGAATATCAATCTTATTCATTAATTTCCACATGTATGTTTCATCATTTTTTCACACAGTTAAGTGGTTAAGACTAAAGACCAAACTCTTCTCTTTCCATTTTCTCATTTTTCTCCTTGAATGATTAAATATATGTTCATTTTATGGATAATGGTATAACCAAACTCTCGAGTGACTACATGGATGTCATTTTATTTTACCCTGTGATCATATAATGTTTCTGAAATGAATTTCATGCCATGACATCCAAGTTTGGGCTTTAAGCATGAATGCTTCATTGATTCTCTTTTCATCTCGATTCATAACCCGAACCTACTTTGCCTGTACAGCAAGTGCATTTTGGTTCACGTTTGAATTGTTCTGAGATTCCTTCATTGCCTAGAAATATGCATATGGACCCATCCTGTAAAGGAAAATTTGAAAGAAGTTCAATGGAATACTTCATCTATCTATACACAGGTTCAGACAATATAGAATATAAATGATAAACAAGAATGGAAACAATTTACTGACTATATTCACAAATCATGACTAGGAGAAGTAATAACATAGCACTGAGATTCATTTTTTTAATATACTATTGTAAAGTGAGTTCCGATATTTAATACTAGGCTCATGCTAGACTTTAGAGCCTTTTACTTTACTTCTAAGTAAGTAATAACAGACCTAGAAGGCCTCCAACAAACATACCTGTCTAATGGTGTTAATAGTCATCCACTTGAGAGAATCCAACTAGAGAAGCGACAAGTAGAGGAAGAAACACAAGAAACCCAATACATAATTTTGCCACGTGCCCTCTGTGATCAAAAGCTTTGTTCTTCCCAGATAAGTACAAAGAGAGAAGACTTAAACCTGCAAAGGACCCTACGGAGCTGAATTTTATTAGATAAATAGGTCCATGCATAAGCAATTTTCTATATTAATCATCTAATGATCAGATGAGTTTCACTAATTAACATATTGTTATATTAACTCCTTCCTAGATATCAGTAGAAAAAAGAAATAAAAATGTAAGTAAATAATAATAGATAAAAAATTTTAAATTAATATCATTTATTTCCAAAATATCATTTACAACCATGTGATTAGCTGAAGTAGAATATACACAACAGCATTACCAATTCTCTGATTGATATTGTTAGAGAAGGTGAATTTAGTTTTTTGTTTAATTTGTTTCCTCTTGAGTAATGCATTGCACCGCTAAAACTTTTAATCTCTTTGGAAGCTATGGTAAACCTTTCTCTTTATGTAGGTATGGTAGGTGTAAAGCTATGTTTAGGATTTTGTTGCATTAAAAATTTTAAAAAATGAAATAAAGTAGAAATGTGAGTGAAGAAAGTAATTTGATAATATGATTTTTTTTAAATAAATTATTTAGCATAGGTCATGAATATTTTTTTTGGTTACAAAAAAATTTAGGGTGAGAGGATGGTGCCCCAGTCCAAGGCAGGAAAAACTTTCGGGCTCTATGAACACTTACAAAAGGATTTACATTTACCTCATCCCAAGGAGACTAGTGGGGGCTCGAACCTGCAACCTGTCAGACAGGAGACCCTGTCATGTTCCACTAGACCAACCCCCCTTGAGGTTAGCATAGGTCATGAATATAACAAGTGTATGTGGATGAAAACTTAATTTGTTCCATTTAATATTAAAAACTAAAATTGGATACCATGGTGGCGACTCACGTTAGAATATTAATTGTAAGAACCACCAATATTAAGTTACGTACCAATTACCATGTTTTATAATATGAGATTCATATTATTTTTATGAGGCTTAGAAGCTGAACTCATGTATTTATTAACTATCATTAATCTTGAATCTCTGTAAAATGCAGTCTGAATGTAGGAAAAATGGTTTCAATCTTCTGATGTGAGTTTAATCGCTTTTCTAATTGCTTTTTTAATGATTGTTTGAGAAGTAAATTTTTATCGGAAAGATAAAAAAAGTTGGTTATGCAACTTGCAGTTGTAACTAGAATTGTAAAAATAAAAATAAAAATACAATTGCTACCATAGCTCTTATACTAACAACTAAAATATTAATCAATGATAATGTGAAACAGGGCAAGTGTGCATCTAATGTTTGTGCATGGTAACACTAAATTGCATTTTAGAGTGGCTGTGTGCTAACTTCTTTCTGTATGTTGTGTAGTTTATTTGGTTGAGTTTCAAGTTAGCAAGTGGTTGTGTTTTTTCTTTTCATTAAAGAGACAACCATGAATGCTATGTTGTTACTTTTTCCTATGAATGCAAGCCGGATTGTAGATTTGCAAGTGAAATTTTTATTTGTATTACTTAAATCAAATGATCGACCATTTGTTTTTATAACCAGTCACCATCAATGCCTGTCAGCCAGTAATGGATTATCTCATTTGTGACTTTTAAGGTAGTTACTATAAAATCAAACATTTAAAATTATGTGGCAACATTTGATTGATTCTTGATGTAAAAACTCTTTCGATAATAGTATATTGTAATTAAACCCTTTTGATATTTCAAATGGATGGCTTCATTTCCTAATCAATCAATATATTACTTGTGGATGAAGGTTAGCCATTTGCTATTGTTGATTATCTGGACTAAGTGATAGGTTTAAGATGGAATAGTTGGATATATGAAATAGGTTACCCTGTGATAATATGTAGGGACCTGAGAGTGATGACCTAGCTGCCGCTTCAGGACTTGAGAATGATGTCAATTTTTATTTGCATATATAGCATATTAAGAAGTTAGTTCCAGAAGATAGTCCTTCAGAGAAACCCAATCTCTTGGCTATATGTATGTCAATTTGTTCATGTTTGTCCATGTCATGATCATAGTGCATTTCTTTTTCGTCACCTTGTGATAATATGCAGGGACCTGAGAGTGTTTAGCTAGCTGCCGCTTCAGGACTTGAGGAGATAAAATTGCCTCTCTTGGTTTTTCTGTTGATAATTTTCATTGGTGGGATACAATTCCTAGGATTTTTAGTGAAGACTTTTTCAGAAATAGGATTGGTCTTCCTAATTATAGATTTAAATAATGCTTCTCAAGGGTTTTGGTCTTATGTCCCCCTTTGGTTTTTTTGTATTCTTTTCCTTTTCTTCTTATTAATTTTATTAAGATGCGCTGCAGATGATTGGTAGGCTCGAGGGTGCCAACCTAGTTGGGATGTCTGTTTCTATTGTGATGCCTTTGCATGTCTTTCTTGTTTTTAAAAAAAAAAATTTAGTCCCACAAGATAGTCCTTCAGAGAAACCCAATCTCTTGGCTATATGCATGTCAATTTGTTCATGTTTGTTGTAACACCCCAATTTTTACTGCTTTCTAATATCGGTAATAAATATATAAATGATTATATTTTTATCCGAGACTTAGAAAATGATTTTCGATAAACCAATATCATTTCCATGTTATACTTGATATCATAAGGTTACTATGAAATTTTGGGTTGAAAATTCAGAGGGAACCCGGTCTGCGTTTTCACTGACAGTAAAAGTTTACTGCTCAGAAAACCTAATTTTAATTCGTGAATGAGACTATTAGTCTTTTTATCGTATTTTCTACTATATTGAAAGTTTTGAAAATTTTCGCGAAAAAAATAAAATATTATATTTGCTGCGGGGGAAAACGTCGAAATATCTCTAGGAAAACTTGAGTCAGATGAACCAGGGGTCAGCAACAGAGCTGAGATGACTGATATGACGGATGTGATGAGCATTTATGACGATCCTATCCGAATCATAATGGCCATAATGGCACATAAATGCCATTAGATATTCTAGCATGGAAAAGACCATTTTACCTTTGGTTTTACATGGAATTAACAAATGTGCCATTGGCGGATTTGACCAAATTACCCCCCAAACCCCATGGCTCCACCCTCAATAAAACCACACTTAGGCAATTTTTCAACTCACTTATATCATCTTCATGAACCAAAACTCATTTCTCTCAAGAAACCCTAATCGGATAAAAACCGAATCGGGTATGTTTGTGCAGAGATATATCGGGAAACAGACCGACAAGTCATCTATGATGACTCAAGAGGAATGACTCATCATGATGATAATTTACTCTAGTCATCATGAAGATGAAGAAAATATCTAGATATTTTGAACATTAACCTAACCTACGTCTGGTTAAATCTAACCGAGGTTAACTAACCATGATTTGCAACACAAAATATCTTCTCCCTAACATGTGGTGTAAGAGGCAGCCACACCACCTAAACACCCTCATCCACACAATTTCTAATGCTCCAAGGCTGCCCACCCTTCACCATTTGTAACCATGTATTCATTTTTCATTTCAACCACAAAATTTACAAGGCTACGTGGCTTATTTCTCTACCATACATCATCTTTTAATTTCATTTAAAACAAAATTTCTTTTGTTTATTCTCCTCTTCTCCCTTGTTTGTGCGCCAGCCATCATCCTCCACACTAAACCATTTTCTCTTCATCATTCATCAAGAACACAGAGAACTAAGACAAACTCTCCTTACTCATCCAAAACTGTATCGAAATACTGACCCTTTTCTGTTATGAAACTCGAAACACTTTCTGCATGAAAGTTGTTCCTCTTTCGCTCTTCTTTCCAATGAGCTAAAGATCATCAAAAACGGATAAGTATTTTGTGAGATATGCCCAAATTACCAAAACAGCTCAAAATCCACAACATTACACTAGAACATCAGAAGGAAGGCCCTTTATGCCCATGTTCTGACCTGAATCAAACAAAACCTTCAACATAAAAGTTGTTCCTATCCTTCTTACCTTTCTAACAAGACAAAGTTTGTAATTTTTAGATGATTAGATCGTGAGATGCACTCATAAAACCACCACACCCTCAAAGCTGTCCCAAAAGCTTCCATTTTTAACTAAGCTTGTTTTGATCACTCTCTTCATTTCTTAAATCAACAAGAGGTAAACCCTCATCTATCATGATCATGTTGTCTTCTTCTTCATTTATTTTATAATTTTATGCCATGAATCATCATCATCCAATTTCATGAAGTTTTCTTTAAAAATCTCTAGAAAATTGTAGAAAAATCATTTGATTTGAAGCCAATTTCTATGAACTCATCATGATGTATATATTCATAATCTAGAAGCATGAACTCAAAATAAATTTCCTTCCTATTTTCTCATTGAAGGCCGAAACTCATAGTTTTGGTGTAAATGAGTTTTTTCTTAAACTTTTGTTCAATGATGCATGGTTTTGTCTCTTAAAGCATATTAGGTATTAAATCCAAGTGATTGAGAAAAAAAGAATCAAATCCTAACCTTTTCTTTTCATGAGGGCCGAAACCCTAAAATTTTAGAGTAAAAGGATTTTGATTCAATTTTTGTCTTGTGATGACACTTGAAATCATCTCTATACTATACATGTTTGTTGAATCCAAGAGATGGAAATCAAGTGAAATTCCTAACTCAAATTTGTTGTCAAGGCCAAAACCCTAACTCATTGAGTTAGATGAGTTTTTGTTCAATGTTTTTGGTTCATAATGATTGATTTTGTCTTCATTATGTTTAAGGATCATTAATCCATGAAAGCAAATTTTTAACATCCTTAGCCTAATGATCTTGAGTAGGCCGAACCATTAGCATATGGTTTATGAAGTTTGTTGTTTGATTTTCATTAATTTTGTGATGATTTGTCGTGAAGGATAAATCGTTGTTTGATTATCCTGAGTTATGCGAAGGAAACGGAGATTGAATCGGAAAACAATTTGTGAAAACGAAGACTTGAATCTTCAAGAGGTAAGGGGAGACAACCTGAGGAGTTTAAGATAATCGCATGCTATTTTAGAGTTGTCTGTAATTTATCTGTTGTGGTTTTCAGTGATTTCAAATTGGTTGTTTGTCTAAATTGGTTATATGTTTTGTTGGTGATATGATGATTTATGTGGTTATAAGTGAATTGTTAAATTATAATTGTGATGCATGTCATAACTGTGATGTATGCCATGCTATGTTATGGTGGAATTATCTGCTGTTGAGTGATGGATTGAGAAACCTGACATTGGTCAGTGTTTAAATTAATTTGAGGATAAAAGCTTGATAAGCTTAAATAATTAAGAAAAAAGATTAATTTTTGGAAATTTGAGGAAAAGTGGAAAAATATTATTTTAATAATATTTTTGGTGGAAGATTTGTCAATAAGTGACAGTAAGGGCGGAACTGTGAAAAAAATTTCACAGGCGTTAGTTTTTCCAAAACAAATTCAATTATATTATAAAACGTTATTTAAAGTGATTAAGTTATTAAAAAAGTATAATATTGATGTCGGAATAATTATTTACAACAGAAAAGTCATTTTGAGTTATGAAAGGATTTTTTTACGGCATAAGTTTTGGAAACACGGTTTTTATTTTGCTACAAATTTATTGAAAAAGGACTTTCAAGAAGTTGATATTTTTATGAGAATGATTTTTAAGGATGATGTAATTATGAGAAAAGGAATTTGTTTACGATTTTACGTTTTACAAACGTTTTAACATAAAAGAATTTCTGTAAAAGAGTTTTATTCAGTGAAAATAATTCCGTTAAACTTGGATAAGTTTTTGGAGGTTTGTTTTTGTTTTTTTATTTGTTATTTCACTGAGCGAAACGTTTTAAAAAGGAAAAACGAACCTAGTGACCGAGACGTCGGGATTCTAGTGTTCTGTTGACACGTAGATCAGGGATCTGTGTCATTGGACTGAGTGTCCTGAAAAGGTTTTGTGGACTATGTGTCCTAAATTTGATGTGGAGAATGTGAATTCCATATCCGCGAGCCTTAGACTGGTGCATCAGTTTAGGGCTTTGCGATCAAGCACTCGGACTGTGTGTCCTGTGTTAAGTTTAAAACACTCGGACTATGTGTCCTGTGTTAAGTTTAAAACATTTGGACTGTATGTCCTATGTTTGTTTAAAGCGAAAAAGTCTTAATATAAAATTAAGCATGATCGTGAGCTTCGGGCTTCGACAAGGGAAGACTATGATGACAAAGAAAATGAATCGAGAATAAAATTTTTTCTCATGCATTTTTGGCAGACGTGCCATGTGTTATGATCATTGAGTCCTGAGTGGATCAATGTATCTTTTATGGACTATGTTTCCATTTGATCATTGGGTTTCTATGTGAACCAATGTATCTTTACTGGACTATATTTCCAATTTAATGTGATGACTATTGGGTTCTGAGTGAGGCAATAGGTTATGGACAATAATCTCCATTGATCGCAGTAACTATTGTGTTCTGTGTGGACCAATGTTACATTTGTGAACAATAACCTTGGTGTACTGAGTGATGACAAATGTGTTATGTGTTCTGTTGGACATTGTTTTATTTCGTTTTTACAATGGGCCATGGAAAGAGCTTGATCTGCTCAAAACGAAACAGAAAGTTGTGGGATCTCCGGAGATTAGGTATCAAATTAGAGCCTGAATATTGAAGTGTCATGCATTTTTATAAAATGGAGATGATTGCCGAGTATGAAACCCTGTTGATAAAATTATTCTACTGTTTAGATAATTTTTGGTATGTTGTTAATACCTGGTATATGCTGTTTTGTGTGTCGGGCATGTGGTTTTCTTATCAAAACTCATATATTGGTATTTCACCCTTGCATATTTGTTTGTTGTTTTCCTCTACTGTGTGAAATATATATTTGAGTATAGATGAACTCCGAGGAGACGAATCTGTCATACTCAAGGATCATATCCTTGACCTGTGTGAATGCCAACAATAGTAAGGCTTGGGTGATCAATACTGGAGCTCGGAGTGCCACTTACACTGGACCAGTTTAGATCATGAGGGTACTAATTCAGGACCTACATCACGTACGTATCCAATGTTGACGATGGAGATACCTTTACCACCTCTCTGGTTATTTACCAGTTTTCTTGTAGATTAGGAACTGTTGTGTTCTAATACTTCTATAGTTCCGGAAGTAGAGGTATCCTCACCGGATATCCGGATAGGAAGGGAAAACTAGGGTGGTCTTCCCAACCGTGATTATTAGTATTGACCAGCTATAGGACTTTTGGTATCTTGTGAAGTAGTGGTACTTTGTTAGTCTGGATGTTTGGCTATTGAGAGTCATCCTTTTGAGTTGTGATTCCAGAATTACGTCTTTATTTTCTTATGTTATGACTTTGGGAGATGACCTGTTATGTGAAGGTCTAAGTGTAAAATTCTTATGATACCTATATATGTTATATAGTTGTATATTATGTTGATAGTGTTGGATTGTATGTTGAGTAAAAGAAAAAGAAAAAATTTTATCACAATTTTTGAATAAGGATAAGTAACTAGAAGACATTATTTTCCGGAAGCAACCAGTAATATTTTATTGAGTGTATTTCCACAACAAGTTACTTAAATGTGATACCCTGGGAATGGGGTATCGCATTTGTCCATGTCATGATCATAGTGCATTTCTTTTTTGTCCAAGTAAGGAATAACTCTGTCTCTGATATTTTAGATATTGGCTTGTGAAGTCGCCATTTTGGTTGTTTATTTAACAATAGACCATTCTTTTCTGGAACACATTTTACTCTTCTATTAAATTTTGAAACACAATTGCAACTGCGCAAAGCGCGGGTCAGAATCTAGTTTCCATTATGATGAGGATCAACATGTGCAACTTCTGTAGCTGGAGGAAGAGCATGCTCAGCAGGATAAGCAGATGAAGTAGGAAAATCCCTAGTCTCTACCCCTCCTTTACCTTTCTGGGTTTGTTTTCCAACTACTCATCACCAAAATATGATCCCTTCTATCCATCATTTTCATTAATATCCAAATTTTCATTGGATACTTGAAGTTCACTTCTATTTCTAAAGTTTCTTCTTCTCCTTAGTGGTTAAGCTTGATAGTTACCTTGTGATCTCCTTATAAAAGCCATTGTTTTTACTTTGGCATATGTTTGATACTTCCATTTATGGTCGAAGAATCCGAACTATGGAATAGTGGATCTTCTTTAAAAAGATAAAACCCTAGAATTATTAAGATTATAAAGGCATAGCAAAACTACGATAACAAAAACTAGCCCTACAATGAGTGGTGGCTCCTCAGAGTCACTCCTCTCCGGGCTGCTCATCATCCTCTGCAATGTGCCAATCAGGCCAAACACAAACAACAAACATATATAGGGAGTAAGAATCGTATAAACATATTAGCATAGAGGTAGGCAGTAAAGTAAACAGCAAGCATAGCAGCATCACATTAAACATCAACATCATCATTATGCTATGCAGTGCAATGCAGTCCTACTCCGCTAAACCAACAATGCATGTGGATCCACTAAACTCGGGATGAACGACTTCGGAGTTACATATCCACATTGAGAATCTACTCAACGCCGGAGAATCTACTCCTTGGATAGCCAACGCATCAAACCAACGAATGCCTCATCACGGGGGCGCTAGGAGAATCTACTCCAACCGTGGATGGCCGGATCGCCGTACTCTAGGACGATCTCCCCTATGTCGAACATCCCTAAACAAAAACTTCGATGCAATGCGTATGCAACACAACAACAACGGCAACACCACCTCCATAACTCCAACAGAATCGACCGAAGGTAACAGCGGAATCAACCGCACCAACTTGCCTCGCGGAATCTACCTAAGGACTTAAGCGGAATCAACCGCAGTACCTGGGGCAAACTCTCGGCCACCAAGGTACATAACAACAACACCTTAGACCCAAACCGCGGGATCAAGGCTTCCTTGGCCAAAAAGCACCAAGGCACAACTCATCAGCTTGCGGCACCCACAAGGGTATCGACTTAACATCTCACCATCTCATCATCTTTAATTATCTTTAGTAACCTTAACCAAGTTGTCTAATCAGTTATCATCATAGGGAAGTGGGGTTTAAAACCCCTTAAGTCCTTTAATCTTGTTCTGTCTTAGTGAGTTGAGCACGGTCGTGCTCGTAACCCAGCACGGTCGTGCTTAAGCACGTGAAGGGCGTGCTTCCCTGTAAGTGAAGCACGGTCGTGCTTCTTAATGAGCACGGTCGTGCTCAGCAGCACGGTCGTGCTCTTTGTCCTGCACGGCCGTGCTGAACAGCGCGGCCGTTTACCCAGAATTCAACTGACCGTGCTCCCTGTTCAGCACGGTCGTGCTCATCACGCGATAGTGCTGTTCTGGGCAGGAACAGAGACTGAAACTTAACCAATTTATCAAGGTTTTTACTCAATTAATCCTAACGTCAATCATTAGCACGTTTTCAGGCTTAACTCATCATCATAACATCAATCAACTCACTCATGGCATCAACCCAGCAATAACATTATCATGTCAATAACAACGATAACAAAAGCAACCATAACCATATGCAATCATAACACCATTATCATAACAACCAGAAACATACATTAAACATAGCCTTAAATCACGTAATCATCAAACATATTATCATGCAAATCAAACCGGGGTTATGGGAACCCCTTTACTCTACCCTAACTCCGAGCCTATGATCATACTACCCTTCTCCCCATACCTGGATTGAAGGTAGCTCTAACGACGTCCCAAGCAACGAACCGATTCCTTTCCTTACAGCAACTCACACCGAAACGAATCTTGGATCATCAAAACAAACCAAGGATTAGTTCCCTATTCACAATAATGAAAGGAAACTAAGGAAGGGTAAGGAACGTTACCTATGCACTAACACAGTTAAGCTAGCGGTCTCCCAAGGCTCCCAAAACTGATCAAGATGGAAGAAAACGGAAGAAGGCTCGTTCTGGCCGCACACACAGAGGCTGCTGCCACCAAAAACTAGGTTTAAACGTAAACCCTCAAAGTCTGGTTCGTTAATATAAATTTCAGACCTGAGCATGGTCGTGCTTACTATTGAGCACGGTCGTGCTCGATTTAACGTTACGAGACGCGGTCCACGCATTGAGCACGGGCGTGCTCCCTGTTGAGCACGGTCGTGCTCAAATTAAAATCAGAAATACGCTTCTGACTTTAAGCACAGGCTTGCTGGCTGATGAGCACGGGTGTGCTCATGTACCAGAAAGGGACTTTTAGCCAAAAATCCCACTATGCCCTCGACCGATAAATCCAACTTAATAAGCTCAGCTTAATAAAATATTCTGAAAAACAGGGTGTTACATGAACCAAAATGCACTTGCTATACAGGCAAAGGAGGTTCGGGTTATGAATCGAGATGAAAGGAGAATCAATGAAACATTCACGCTACAAAGACAAAACTTGGATGTCATGGCATGAAATTCATTTTAGAAACATTATATGACCACAGGGTAAAATAAAATGACATCCATGTAGTCACTCGAGAGTTTGGTTATACCATTATCCATAAAATGAACATAAATTTAATCATTCAAGGAGAAAAGGGAGAAAATGGAAAGAGAAGAGTTTGGTCTTAAGTCTTAACCGCTTAACTGTGTGAAAAAATGATGAAACATACATATGGAAATTAATGAATAAGATTGATCTTCCAGGTACACCTTCCACTAAATGAAAAAGCTTAAATCAATCACAAATGCATACCTGTATTTGCAGTGTTGGTGGAATTCCTTTTGAAAGTAAGTAGTTGTATCCTTATATACATCACTTGTCAAAATTCAGCTAGTTTTTGCATACGTTGTTCTTTTGCTTCTGCAAATAGTTATAATAAATTAAAGCTGAACTGCCTAGGTATCAAGCAAAGTGTACTAACCTGGAATCATTTTTATGGATTTTGCCAGTACCTACAAGTAGCAAAAATAATACCACCCTTATGAACCATTATACTGAATACAATTAAAATTTGAATTAAGAAATCACATCTCCTTTTTTAAATGGGACATTCCCATTAAGGTAAAAAACTATAAATTCCATACCAATTATTTAGAATACAAATATACTCAAAGAAGTAATGGTAAAAGGAATACACCTGAGCAGGGTAACTAATATACTTGAGTGCTTGAATTCCTTACTGAGAAGGAATCTCTTCATAAGGAAATTCAGAATCTAAGGAGCAAGCTGCACTCATATAATTGACATATTTTCTCATGATATTGGTGGGGAAGAGAAAGAGAATGAAAGACAGAGTTGAACAGAAATGGAAAGTGAGTGGATTTTTCTTACAGAAGAATTTAGAATTGATCTTGAGTCTTACCGCCAGCATGCAGTGATGGTGGAGATAGAACTGTTAAACATACCTCTCAAGCAAACCATGGTAGGCCAAAAAGCATTGACTCACGAGGAATGGGCAAACGGTGGCAGCGATGACGGCGTCGTCACCAACAGTCAAACGAACTGCGAGGTCCATCATGCTTGGCCGTCACCAAGAGATCGCCCTTTGCCATTCCAGATCCATTTAGCCGTGAACACACAAGGCAGTGGCAACCCGTCGCCCAATCGTATTTATATTGTTGCGAGTTCCTCCATCTATTAGCTGCCCCAAAAGCAATCAAACCATTTATTTGCTAATTGGCAAGTGAAACAATGACAAAGCTCTATTATTAATGTTCAGGGATGGCAATGGGTGACTTGTTTGGTGTCGCCAAGGAAGTTAGCGTGGAGCTAGCAGGTTGGGCACGCGGTGATAATTGGTTGGGTGCGATGGGTGCAGTTGCCTAATGTTTGGATTCATCAAAACACATGGGTCAACAAGAGAGTGAGTCGGACGCATGATACAGAGTCCAGACACTTTGTGACTTAACTGTTAAGTCTAAGTTTTTGACATCTCTAATTTTGATGAATCCAAACAAAGAATGGTGTTAATTGAACCTTTTGAAATCTGCTGATATGTGTATTAAGTGTGCAGATCATATAACAAAAGCATTTTTGTAAAACAACGTGTCTGAAAGATGCATCTGTGTTTACTTATAAAATGCGTCTGACGTCAGACTCAGTGGCAACAAGCTAGGAAAATGCATATGACCCTGCAAAGTGACTAAAAGTGTTTCACGATACTTTCATTCAAAAGACAGGCATATTCCTTGGCATTTATAAATAGAAGAATACAGATTCAGAAGCTCAAAGTATAAAATTATGAAGCTTTGCTGGAAATTCTTTTTGTTGCAACAAGCTAAAAGACCTTTACCCAATCACAGACCCGTGTTGTACAAATAAGAAAAGTTGCGCTGCCTAAGTGATCAGAAAAGTAATTGCAACTGCTCTGATTCATGCTGCACTCTGATAAAGTAATGCCATGAAATACGTTCAACTTGTCTTGAAGATCTTCAACAATCATAAACATTAAATGGAGATTCAGAATGGCTCTTTGGCATTAATAAATGAAGAACAAAAACTATATTCATCTCTCAACGGATTTATTTCTTATGAGTATCAAAGGAAGACCTTGAAGACTGCTTGAATAGACTGACCTGAACGTAATCATCTAAGCATTCAATACTATCTTCGCATTCAAAGCTCTCTAAGTTATTCTTCCTGAAAATAATTCTCTGCTCAAATCATTGAAATTTATTGAGAAGTTATTACTGCAGTCATATCGACCTTATTCCTTATTCACTCATTGAGTGTTTTTCCGGTTGACTTGCAAATTTATAAATCTTGAAGTTGCTGCTTCATTTAAAACTTACCCTTTGTAGAGCCTAAAGAGACTTGCTGAAAGAATACTTGTAAGGAGCCTGGAGAAGTTAGGTGTGCAAACAATACTTGTTAGTTGACGCTGAGGAGGCTAGGTGTGCAAACGATACCTGTCTGTAACCTGATCAGTTATAGTGTAACACTTGGTGAAACCATGGACTAGATGAAGCCCAAGGTTTTGGGTGAACCAATATAAATATCTGTGTCAACTTTATTCCTTTATCTCTTTAAGTTTGCTTTATATATTTATTGTGCTAACCGGGGTTAAAAGTGTTATGTTTTAAATTAACTTGTTCTGTATCAGACGCATTAAAGTGTCTGATCTTGCTTCTTTGAGAAAAGTTTCATATTTTCAAAAAGTAAAGTAAAACATAATTCAACCCCCCATCTCGTGTTTTCATCTGTTCATTTTACTTGGTATCAGAGCTTGACCTCTAGGTTGAGCACCCAACATTGTTGAGGAACGATTCTGCTGAATAGAAATCATGACAGCTGGAGCTAGCACAAGCGGAAGCAACTCAGGGATGGAATGAACATCAATGACCAGACCTCCCTCCTTCAATGGAGAAAACTACATGTATTGGAAAGAAAGATTCCAATGGTTCATCATGTCTACAAACTCAGATTTATGGGAAATCATTACTGATGGTCCCTATATTCCAAAGAATGATGATAACACTGAAAAACCTAAAGATCAGTGGACTGCTTCAGAAAAGACCAAATGGGAGATGAATTATAAAGCAAGGTATATTTAGATGTGTGCCTTAAGTCAGGAAGAGTTTAAAAAGGTCCATGCTTGTGGATATGCAAAAGAAATATGGGATACTCTAGAAGTAACTCATGAAGGATCAATAAAGGTCAAAGAAACAAAGATAAACATGCTTGTACGAAAGTATGAGTTATTTACCATGGAAGATTGGGAAAGCATAGCCCAAATGATAGCGAGATTCCAGACCATCACCAACAGTTTGAAATCTCAGGGAAAAATCTACACTAATACAGAGAAGGTAGGAAAAATCTTAAGAAGCCTTCCTAAACAATGGAGACCTATTGGCACAACAATATCTCAACCTAAAGATCTCTCAACTCTTCAAATGAGTGATCTTGTTGGAACTCTTCAAGTTCATGAACAAGAATGAAATGAAAATAACTCTACTAAGAAAGGAAAATCCATTGCTCTCAAAGCTGACAAGACTCTTTCAAAAGCTCTAAAGGTTGAGGAATCAGATTCAGAGTCAGACGCATCTGAAGAAGACTCTGATAGTGATGATAAAATGTCATTACTGACAAGAAAAATGAGTAAGTTATGGAAAAAGAAGAATTTCACAAAGGATAGACCACGTTTCAAAAAGGTCAACAAAGAAAAGTTCTTCAAAGAAGGCAACAATTCAGATTAGAGTCCTATAGTGTGCTATGAATGAAAGAAACCAGGACACATCAAATCTGAATGCCCTCAGTTGAAAAAGAAACCTTAGAAGAAGTTCTACAAAAATAAAAAGAAAGGGATGATAGCCACCTAAGAAGATCTATATGGCAGTTCATCAGAGGAAGATGCAGAAAGTGAGGAAGCAAATCTTTGTCTCATGGCAGATGTTGATTCTGATTCAGAGGTAAATTATGATCCTAAGGAATTGCAAAATGCCTATGATGAATTGATTGAAGAATCCAACTGTTTAACTAAGACTTTCAGATGACTTAAGAGGCAATCTGTGAATCTCTTAAAAGAGCATGAGCATCAAACTCAAGAGTGTGATAGACTGTCTCAGGAAAACAGTAAGCTAAAGGTTGCAAAGCCTAAAAATGAGATCATAGCTGAGAATCTATAGTTTGAAGAAGTTGTAAAACTTCAACGGAAAGTGGAAGAGCTCATATCTGATCTTGCTCGTTTTTTCAATGGTAGAGATAATCTGACAAAGCTGTTAGGAAGTCAAAGACACTCTCTTGATAAAACTGGTATAGGATTCATTAACCAGATGCATCATAAAGTAATTAACAAAGACTTAGGACAAAGGCCTAAACATCTTTATGATAAATCAATTAGTTTCTAATAAAAATAGTTGCAAGAATTGTGAAAAAACTGGACATATCACATCTCAATGCATCCACAAAATAAAGAAGTTGTCACAAACTTCAAGAACTAACAAGAAAGGACCCAAGAAGATATGGGTACCTAAATCTTTAATTATTCCTGTTGCAGATATCCTTAATAGGACAAAAAGTACGCCTACCATGGTACCTGGACAGTGGCTGCTCACAACACATGATAGGAGAAAGGTCTATATTCCTAGACCTCCAATCTAAAGAAGGAGGACATGTCACCTTTGGAGGAAATCGAAAAAGACAAAGTCATAAGGATAGGTAAAATTGGTGGAAGATCTTTTTGACCATCTATCTCTAATGTTCTTCTGGTTGAAGAATTAAGACATAATCTGCTTAGCATAAGTCAAT
Source organism: Echinosophora koreensis (assembly GCA_035048595.1). NCBI lineage: Eukaryota > Viridiplantae > Streptophyta > Magnoliopsida > Fabales > Fabaceae > Echinosophora > Echinosophora koreensis. The sequence continues at coordinate 364,645 of JAPCYP010000025.1, read as the reverse complement.
TATGTGACAGTGGATACAATGTCTCCTTTACTAAGAATGTATGTATAGTCAAAGACACAAATGGCAAAGTTCTCTTTTCAGAAAACGGGACAAAATCTGTATAAGATTGATCTAACTGAATTGTTAGATCAAAGTGTAACCTATTTTGTGTCAAGGAAAGATGAAAGACGGATCTGGCATAAGAAGTTAGACATGCAAGTATGAAACTAATAACCAAGCTTCAGAGACATAGCCTTGTGAAATGTTTACCTTACATTAGTTTCAAAAAGGATGTCCTATGTGACTCTTGTCAGAGAGGCACGCAAGTTAAGTCTAGCTTTAAATCTAAAAATCTGTTATCTTCTTCTAGACCACTACACTTTTTGCACATGGATCTTTTTGGTCCAGTAAGTGTTACTAGTAAGGCAGGAAAGAAGTATGCTTTTGCCTTGGTGGATGACTCTTATAGATATACATGGGTACTCTTCATAATCCACAAGGATGAGTCTTTTAAGATGTTTTCCATATTCTGTAATAAATTGCAGAATGAGCAAGGATTCTGCATCTCAGCTATGAGAAGTGACCATGGGGGAGAATTTGAAAATGAGCACTTCAAAACATTCTGTGAAGAAAATGGAATTTCTCACAACTTCTTTGCTCCTAGAACTCCTCAGTAGAATGGAGTAGTAGAGAGAAAGAACATATCTCCATAAGAGATGACTCGAACTATGCTTAATGAAAGCAAACTCCCAAAGTACTTCTGGGCTGAGGCAGTGAACACTGCTTGTTATGTACATAACAGAATCTTGGTAAGACCCTTCTTAAATAAAACTCCTTATGAATTGTGGAAAGGTAGAAAACCCAACATCTCTTACTTTCATGCTTTTGGATGTGAGTGCTTTATTCTAAATGCTAAGGATCAACTATGAAAGTTTGATTCCAAAGTAGATAATGCTATATTTCTTGTATACTCATAAAATCTAAAGCTTTTAGAGTTTATAACTCTAGAACTGATGTTGTGGAAGAGTCAATTCATGTCAAATTTAATGATGTCCTAAATACTGATAGGGAACTGTCAGATCTTGAAAATGATCTTGCAGGTTTGGATCTTGGAAAACAAGATGTTCAACCAAATGAAAACATGAAGACTGAAGACATAGAAGCGTCTACTCAAGCATCTGAACGACCATCCAGACATGATTCTGGTACAGAGAACATCAGACAAGACTGCAAATTCAAGACACATCACCCTGGAGAATTGATTATTGGTAATCCCTCTCAAGGAGTCAGAATTAGATCAGCATTCAGACTCAAACAATATGGCATTTCTATCTAAGATAGAACCCAAAAATATCAATGAAGCTCTCAAGGATGAAAGATGGATCTTAGCCATGCAAGAGGAACTAAATCAATTCAAAAGAAACTATGTATGGTCACTAGTTCCAAAAGTTAAAGGGAAATCAGTTATTTGGAACAATATGGGTTTTCAAAAACAAACTTGATAAAGATGGCAAGGTTGTCAGAAACAAAGGAAGGTTAGTAGCTCAAGTCTATAACCAACAAGAATGTATTGACTACACTGAAACTTTTGCACCTGTAACTAGAATAGAAGTCATTCGCATACTCATGTCATATGTTGCACAACACCAAATCACTTTATTTCAAATGGATGTGATAAGTGCTTTTCTAAATGACATAATTGAAGAAGAAGTATATGTTAAACAACTACCTGGTTTTGAAGATTTTGATAAACCAGATCATATTTTCAAACTTAAAAAGGCTCTATAAGGATTAAACCAAACACCTAGAGCATGGTATGATAGACTTAGTTCTTTCCTCATGCAAAATAATTTTATAAGAGGAAAGGTTGATACAACTCTTTTCGGGAAAAGCTCTAAAAAGGATTTCATTATAGTACAAATCTATGTTGATAATATTATATTTTGTGCTACTAATGAAAAGCTCTGCAAAGAGTTCTCTAAGCTAATGCAGAATGAATTTATGATGAAAAGGATTTCATTATTGTACAAATCTATGTTGATGATATTATATTTGGTGCTTCTAATAAAAAGCTCTGCAAAGAGTTCTCTAAGCTAATGCATAATGAATTTGAGATGAGCATGATAGAAGAATTGAAGTTCTTCCTTGGTCTACAAATCAAGCAAACCAATGATGGGATCAACAAAAGTACACCAAGAAGATCTTAAAAAAATATAAGCTGAAAAATGCAAAGCCAATGAAAACTCCCATGCAACCCAATGCAAATCTAAATAAAGATGGATAAGGTAAGAAGATATATCAAACTATCTATAGAGGTATGATTGCTCTTCTATACTTCACCTCTAGTAGACCTGATATTAAATTCAATGCCTATATGTGTGCAACATTCCAATCAAATCATAGAGAATCTCATGTTAAAGCTGTTAAAAGAATATTTAGATATTTTCTTGGAATAACTAATCTTGGTTTAATGTATTTAAGTACACAAGAGTACAGATTAGTTGCTGATTATGCTGGAGATAGAGTTGAAAGAAAAAGAACAGCAGTGGAGGATGTCACATCATTGGAGCAAGTTCAGTCTCTTGGACAAGCAGAAGACAAACTACAATTGCATTATCTACTGCAGAGGCAGAATACATTTCAGCTGCAAGCTATTGTTCACAGCTTCTATGGGTAAAACACCAACTTGAGGACTATTCTATTTTTTAGCATAACATATCTGTTTGGTGTGATAATTCAAGTGCTATAAGTTTATCTAAGAATCCTATACAGTATTCTAAGGCTAAGCATATAGAAATCAAACATCATTTTACAAGAGATTACGTTCAAAAGGGTATTTTTGACATTAAATTTATCAAAACTGAGAATCAATGGGCTGATATCTTACAAAGCCCTTAGCTGAAGATAGGTTTGTTTATATAAGAGATAATATGAATAATAATATGTTGGAATGCGTCTGATATTGGGAAGCGTCTGATGACGTGGATAAGTGACTGAGACTTTACATTGCAATTTTTGAATTCAAAACATTTTTGTCTTTATTATTTCTTTTTGGAACACCTCTCTCTTAAAAGAAAGTATCTTTTGTCAGAAACTCTTCACCTTTTCAAACATCTTCATACTCTCTCTCTCTTTCTTTCGTGCAAAATTTTTTCAAAAACTATCTCTTCTCTCTCAAACCAAAATCAATGGCACCCAAGGGACCCTATAAGAAGCTTGTTTGTGCTGCTACTCGACTTGCAATAAGTATTGCTGATATCCAAAAAGTTGTATATGGAAGATTTGTAAAGATGAGGAAGATTGTGAAAGCTGGGATGGATGTGATGTCAGAGCTGGAAGCATCGCAATAGGTCAAGTTCTTCGAGTTGAAGGAACCAGTCTACCTATATCTTGTTCAGCAATTCTGGGAGAATGCAGAAGAAAGGATAACTCAATCTAATATCTCAATTAGAACCCAGTGCAATAGGAAACCCTACTCGTTCACCCTCAAAAGCATTCAAACTGTTACTGGCTGTCCTAGAGAAGGACCTGCCTTCTCTGATGATTGGTAAGAAGCTATTAGAGAAGACACAGTAAATAGGGTTCTGTTCGGAGCATCTAACCTTAGGAATAAGGCTTCCTCCAAGCTTATTCCAAAAAGATGATTCCTACATGTCCTTCTGCTGAACTGTGTCATGCCAAGAACCAGTGCCAGGGACAATGTCAACAAGATGGATAGGTTTGCCCTATTTCATCTCTTAAGTTTGAGCAAGATAAATATGAATGATCTCATCTTCAAGTACATGCTGAGGATAGCAAAGTCACGGAACCGAACCTCTTACACCTATGGGATGATGATTACCAAGTTGTTGGAAAACAAGGGTATTCAACTTACCACAGGAAGGGTTGACCTGGCTACTGCCTTAGATGAGAGGACTCTTTAACAAATGAAGCTAAGGAAACCTGAAAAAGTTTCTGATTCTGAAGAAGAAGAAAAGGCTAAGAAGCTTTCTGAGGAGTCTAAGGAAGGATCTTCTAAGGAGTTTGATGACTCAGAAGCATCTGAGGAGTCTGTGCCTTTGGACCCGAAGGTCAGTTCAAAGCTTCATGTTAAGAGGAAGATGGTCATCATAGAGGAGTCTGATGATGATAATCAACCTATTTCCAAGGTTCTCAAGAAGAAATTGCTCAAAGAGGAGTCTGCTACTGCTTCTAAGAAAGATTTGAAGAGAAAGGCTGCAGAAGAACCCACACTAGTAAGAGATCAATCCGGTTGAAGACTGTTGAGCCTCTACATATGCCTGTACACATTGCTTCACCTACTGCTTCACCAGTAAGGTCATCTGAACCCTCACTTCCATCATAAATTCAGTTACCTTCACCCTCTACCTCCTCTTCTACACCTTCACCATACCATAATTCACCTATTCACAACCAAATAACCATAGCTGAAAATCTTCTCTCCCTTTCCCTTAGAAACTTCAATCTTAACATCACCCCTGATAATACCTTACCTTAACCTCATCCACGCATTTCACCTGATCACTTTTCTGATCACTCTCCATCTTCTTCTCCACCTGGAAAGTACCACCTTCCTTCCTAACCACACCACACAGAGGCATACAAAATACCACTACCCTTCCATTCAGATACATCTCTCCTACCCCACAGCCAATTCACCTTATCAACCCTGACATACTCACCTCAGATGATCTTAAGGCAATCAACAATCTAATTGCTGAGCAGGCTACAGTAAGGCTGAACAGAGCCTCTTGGAAATACAAGCTAAATCCTACAGCTTGCATGTGAACCGAGGACTATACTTCAAGCCACAGAAGCTGGTGCCTAAGGGCAAGAAGCTAGCTTGTTTACTGAAAAGGACTGAAGTCAAGCTGATGTTCCCCATATGGTTCACATCTTTCTTGAGCCATCTTGCACCAAGGGTCTTTCAAGACCCAGCTCATCACTGTGGATTGTCCATGGTAGACAAACTTCAGACACCTACTGATGGAGCAAGACTCTCATCCTATCAAATTCCCTAGTTTGGGTACCTAGATGAAGATAGAGTAGAAACAAGGCAACTTTACCCCTTCTGCCCAACTTTAATTTTTACTCATTTTTTTTATTCTTCCAATTCATCTTTACGCATCATCTTTTTCAGTTTATACTTTTAATTTCTCTGTTTCTTCAAATGATTTATCTTGGTTTTTCTACAATCTTTCACCTCTTATTTCTTTTCTTTCTAACTTTGAACACATTTCTTTTCAAATTCCTTGTCTAAAACCTTTGGTTCTTTACATTTTGTTTTTCCTTGATCTCTCTTTTTTTTTCCCTCTGATTCTTTATATCACCTTCATTTATTCTTCTAGTTTCTCCTTACCCTGGCACTGTCTTGAGATTGTTCCTTATGAACCTCCTCAGACATCCAGTAAACCACCTGAGCCTGACCCTTCTACATCATCTGCTACCTATTCATTTTCAACTATGGCCTCCACTCTCATTGCTATGGATCCAGTTGCCAGAGCACAGATCAGTGGACTCAGTGAGAAGCTAGATGAAGTTGTTAGAATTCTTAGTCAATTGCTTCCAAAGCCAGACCAATAATTTTCTTTTGTACTTTTTCGTTTTTATGCAATGTACTAGTCAATGATGTTCTTAATAAAATACATTTCTCTCAGTTATCTTTGCTTATCTCTCTCTTTTGCATTTTGTTGATGACAAAGAGGGAGAATATAACTTAACTGCAATTTAATGAACATCACATATGAATGAAATATATGAAGGCGATAATATGTTTGTTCTGATATATACTCTGATCATAATTGGATATATGTTTTGATTATATCATCTGCACTGATCATAAAACTTTTGGCTCTGATATCACAAAGCTCTGACAATATAGCTCTGATAGCATAATAACCCTAAATGAAAATCTATTAAAAATAAGCATAAGTTTAGGGGGAGGATATTAATTAAACATGAATTCATCTAATATTAATATCTAAAGCTACTCTTTATGAAGTTCATTAAAATCATAAGAAAATGGTTGTCATTATCAAAAATGGGGAGATTGTTAAGTCTAAGTTTTTTATATCTCTAATTTTGATGAATCCAAACAAATAATGATTTTAATTGAACCTTTTGAAATCTGCTGTTATGTGTATTAAGTGTGAAATGGCACAAAACAACACTAGAAGGGGGTTTAATAGTGTTTTCGCAAATCAGAGTTTTTAAAGACAAAACAAAATCCAGTACAGATAAGACACTTTGATACAGACGCATGTTTCAGCAAGCTAAATTACAAAAGATAACTATAAACACTCCCTAAACAATTGGTAGCAACAAATAAATAACATGTAAATAACTAATCAGAGTTACAGACGAGTATTATTTGCACACCTAGCCTCTCTAGGCTCAATCACAAGTATTGTTTTCACACCTAGTCTCTTCATGCTCAACAAGAATTCTTGAAACAAGTCTCTTCAGGCTCAAGGAGTATGAAAGTTTTTCGAAGCACAGCTTCAATATTGTAGTAGCAATTCAACAAAATAACACTTCAGAGAGTGAATACAAATTTAAGATCTGGTGAGTTGCAGATTGAATTCTTCTCTAAATGATTTGTAACTTGGAGAGAAGATGATGAGAGTGTGAGAGCTATCAGCTTGTAGTGTTCTTAGTAAGAATGATTTTCTTCAGAAAATATGTGATACTTGTGAATATTGTATCTTAGCTTTCTCTGTATGTGCATCTCATACCCTTTCGGTTCTTCGAGTCTTCTATTTATACTTGTTCATAAAAGATCCGTTGGGGCATGGCCAGGGATCTTCTTCTTTATCTTCTGGACAAACAATATCCGTTCTGAATTGGCATTTAATGTTTGAGAATATTGGAGGTTCTTTGTTGACCATTGAGCATAGCAGAAATGCTTTCTTACTCGGGCAGTGTTTCCTTTATTATTTGTGCAACACTTAGAAAAGCTCAGATAAAGGTGATTTTCACTTTATTGCATAAGGGACGATTTGTAGCAGTGTCATTGTCTTTTCTTCCTTTCTGTACTTGATAGAAGACAAGGAATAAACTATTATACTTCATTTGAATGTTTTAATTCCTTTCTTCGATGAAACACTTCTAACCAGATTCCAAGTAATTTCTTCATAAAATATTTTCTCTTTTTGAACGTTGCTTCAGCACGAGAGAAAATATGTCATCATACTTCAATACTTCAAGTCTTCTAAGTCAGAGATATGAAGTTGAACATATCTTAGAACACTTTGATGATTCTGACATGAGCTGAGTGAGACAACCCCGATGTCCCATTAAAGAATACCTAATTAACTAAAGCTTAATCGCGATATAACATTAATTGTATGTATATAACAGCAAGTATATAAAAATTATAAATATAAGGAACAAAATATAAACATTACACCACGTACATATATATATATATAATGTGCGGAAATACTGTAGAGGGTACCCCGTCAGTAGTGTCTCGATAATACAAACCGTCATAAAGAAATACATCAAAAATCCAAAGGAAAAGACACAACCCTCTCTATCTCTCCCCACACCCAGCCCTCTCTCAAATAAACATAAAAATGGGGTCACTCTCACAACCTATGTACAATGCACGCACTGGCCAACCCTAGCATGGAATGCTAGAACTACCCTGACTCTCCCCGCATGCTCCTATGTGTCTCTGCTATGGTGGTCTAGATGGTCCCGATGTTGCTACCCTATTGCTACTAGAGATACTCCCATGTGGACGACGCTGGAACCGTCGCCGATAGTGAGCACTATGTCGTTCAACGTCCTGACGTATGGCTGGGGCTAGAACCACATCTGGGACTATCATACGAAACTTACTACTGATGGTAACCATGCCTAAACAGATCCTATCCTCAACCAACTCCATACCTAGGTTCAGAACTCTAAACTGCTCAATCAACTCCATCTCTTTCCCCATCATTGTGGACACATGTAAAGATTTCATACTTAACGCATCTGCTACAACATTCCCCTTCCCAAGATGGTACTGAAGATCAAACTCATAATCCTTGATAAACTCCATTCGTCTCCTCTGTCTCATATTTAACTCCTTCTGATCGAACAGATACTTCAAGCTCTTATGATCACTGTACACATTAAACTTAGCTCTATAAAGATAGTGTCGCCATATCTTCAATGCGAACACTGCCAACTCCAAATCATGGGCCAGATAGTTCCTCTTATGAACTCTTAACTGTCAGGAAGCATAAGCCACAACTCTTCCCTCTTGCATCAACAAACAACCCAAACCTTGATATGACGCATCACGATACACGTCAAACTGTCCTAAAGGATCTAGTAAAGTCAGCACTGGCGATGTGGTCAACCTGTTCTTCAACTCCTAAAAACTCTTCTCACACTCATCCGTCCAAACAAAAGTTGTACCCTTTCTCGTCAACTGCGTCATAGGCAACGCAATTTTCGAGAAACCCTCTATAAACCTCCGATGGTATCCAGCTAATCCCAGAAAATTCCTCACTTCACTCACTGACTTAGGTCGCACCCACTTAAGCACCACTTCAACTTTAGCCGAATCCACTGATATCCCTTCCTTATTGATCACATGCCCTAAGAACTGAACTTCCTCCATCCAAAACTCACACTTGGAAAGCTTTGCATACAACTGACGATCCTTAACACTTGCAATATTATCCTAAGATGCTCCTCATTATATTCCCATGAACGGGAATAAATAAGAATGTCATCTATGAACACCACCACAAACTTGTCGAGGAACAGTCTAAAGATCATGTTCATATAATCCATAAATACTGCTGGAGCATTAGTCACACCAAACGGCATAACTAAATACTCATAGTGTCCGTACCTCATCCTGAAAGTTGTCTTAGGTATATCCTCCTTCTTTACTCTAATCTGATGGTGCTCAGACCTCAGATCAATCTTGGAAAACACTGAAGCTCCTTTTAACTGATCCATCAAATCATCTATCCTAGGCAACAGATATTTGTTCTTGATCGTCACCTTATTCAACTGCATGTAATCCGTGCACAACCTAGCACTCCCATCTTTCATTTTTACAAACAACATCGGTGCTCCTCACGGTGAAACACTCGGTTTGATAAACTCCTTCTTCAACATGTCATCTAACTGCTTCTTCAACTCAGCCAACTCCACAGGTGACATCCAATAAGGTGCTATCAAGATAGGTCATGTCCCTAGAATGAGATCGATTGCGAACTCCACTTCTCTCTCTAGTGGAAAACCTGGAACATCGGGAGGGAAAGCCTCAAGAAACTCTCTCACGATAGGCATAGAATCTATACTCGGAGTCTCCTTAGCTTCCACTGCGAAAAGCATCACGTACTGCCGAGAATCATCACTCCTCATAGATAAGCCTTCATTGGAAGATACTAAGCTAGAAGGCTCAAGAAAAGATAAGGTCTTTCTGGAACAATCCAACACTACACGGTTATCCGAAAGCCAATCCATGCCAAGAATCACGTCTATCTACTGCATCGGTAAACAAACAAGGTCTACAAGAAATGCTATATTCTCAATAACTATGGGACACCGTAAACAAACAGATATAGTGGTCAAAGAATCACTGATAGGGGTAGACACAGTAAGTGTATAAGGTAACAGGGATACCAGCAGCCGTAAATGATCCACACACTCATATGAGATAAATGAATGTGTAGCACCTGAGTCAAACAACACTGACGAGAGTCTGCCAGATATCAAACACATACCTTGTATAAAATCTACAGATTGAGAGGATTCGGCTCCCCCCACGGTAAACACTCTCTCAGCGGCCTGAGGTCTAGTTATCTGTCCTGCTGCTGGAACTCTCCCAGCTCCACCTCTTCCAGTACTGACCAGTAGCTACCGGTTGCTGCGTGGCCCGCTGCCTGCAATCTCGAGCCATATGACCTGGTTTACCATATGTGAAACAACTATGTCTCTCCCTGCAATCTCTTATATAATGTGGTCCCCCACATCTGAAACAAACTGGGGCTCTCTGCTGCTGACCCACTCCACCAAGTGGTGTAGAAACTGGTAATGGTGCAGATGTTTGAACTGCATACACTGGTCTGGTATAAGGTTCCCGCCTCCACTAGGAACCACTGTCTCCTCTCCTCTAAGCACTAGATCTGATAGGGCCTCCGCTCCTCTCCTGCCTCTTCTCAGCCTCTACCCTCCGATCAATGCTTTCGATGGCACTGCATCTCTCTATTAGCTCCGGAAAGCTGTGTATGTCCAACGACACCACCGCTCTCTGTAACTCGTGCCATAAACCCTCCTCAAACCATCTGCAAACCAAATCCTCATCTGGGAATCTCTAATGAAACTCTGAAAACTACAGCAAAGCCTCAAACCGTGCTGCATAGTCACCAATAGACATACCACCCTGCCGAAGACTCAAGAACTCCCTCTCCTTCTCGAGTCTAACCAAACGCGGAAAGTACTTCTCGAGGAAGCACTCTCTGAACAACCTCGGCCTCCAACAGTCTCCTCTTGTTTCTCCACCAAGCCTCTGCTCCTCCAGTCAACATAATGCAGCATAGGTCATATTTCGATCCTCTCTACAATGCATAGTATCAAAGATCTTCTCTAACTCCTGGATCCACCACTCTGCCCTCTTCGGGTCATAGTCACCTCTGAACTGTGGTGGCTTCCCTTTCAGCAAGGTAGTCATCCCTGCATCCTCAGCCTCTGCAGCTCTCCTCTGGCCCAGCTATTCTCTAGTCATCTGCAGCATCTGAGCATTCTGTTGCGTCTGTTGTAACATCGCTATAGCAAGCTCATGAATAGTCTGGAGAGTCTCAGATGACTCTCCTCCGCCACCTGCTCCTCCTCCAGTATGAGAAGCCTCTCCGTTGCCATCTCCAGCAACTCTCTCTGTGGCTCTACTGCCACATCGTCCCCATCGTCCTCTACCTCGAGCCATGATCCTGTAAAAGAAATCATTAGCTCACATTTATATGATATATAATACTATATAAAACTAATATTAAATACTGTATGCCATATAAATGTCATGTTTGGGCTCACTACCCACTTCTAAGCATAGTCGTTATCCGATGTGGATTCAACTAAAATGGCCAGTACTGCCTAACCTCACAATCTGAACAGAATAAAACTGTTCTGATACCACCAAATGAGATAACCCCGATGTCCCATATATAAAAACAACAAGTATATAAAAATTATAAATATAAGTCACAAAATATAAACGTTACACACACACACACACACACACACACACACACACACACACACATATATATCAAACATAATGTGTGGAAATACTGTAGAGGATACCCCGTTAGTAGAGTCCCGATAATACAAACTGTCATAAATAAAATACATCAAAAGTCCAAAGGAAAAGGCACAACCCTCTCTATCTCTCCCCACACCCATCCCTGTCTCAAATATACATCAAAAATAGACTCACTCTCACAACCTATGTACAATGCACGCACTGGCCAACCCTAGCGTGGACGGCTAGAACTACTCTGACTCTCCCCGCGTGCTCCCCTGTGTCTATGCTGCAATGGTCTAAATAGTCCCAATGTTGCTGCCCTACTGCTACTAGAGAGACTCCCACGTGGACGACACTGGAATCGTCGCTGATAGTGAGCACTATGTCATATCGCTGATAGTGAGCACTATGCATGCAATGTCCCGGCGTATGGCTGGGGTTGGAACCACACACTTAAAAAAAAAAAAACTGTTCAGCGACCGAAGAATTCGATCGCTCAACATACTAATTCGGTCGCTATCTTGTTTAGCGACTGAATCAAGGGGTGGGAGAAACCCTGGTCGCTAAGGTTTTAGCGAACGAGTTTTCAATTCAGTTGCAACATGGCGACGGATAATTCAATTGCTAGACTATATAATTCGATCGCAACTGAGTTGGTCGCATGATCAGGGTAACCGAATTTGGTGACTGATATACGATCGCTAATTCGGTCGCTAATGTTGGTTATATATCGGCCGCTAAACATTAAATAATTTAATTAATTTTTTTATTTTTTCTGTAATTTAAGCCTAGCGACTGATTTGGGGGTTGCTATTTCGGTCGCTAATACTATTTTTTTTATAATTTATTTTAAAAAGTAATAATTAAATTTTTTTTTTACTTTAATATTCTTCAATTTACTAATGCAATTCACCAATATAAAAATAATGAAAGTATCATATAAATAAATAAAAATGTCATACAATAAAAATCTGTAAACTCCCTAAAACGAAAAAATACAAATGAAAGTCATCAATCATGATGCGGACGCGAAGGTGACCAACCCTCCTCACCGTCCGTGCTGCTAACGTCTGTCATCTCCTTGTCCTCTGGAGCAGCATCATCAGTAGCAGGAGGCCGCAGAACTGGAGGAGCAGCAGCAGGCAGCACAACTGCCGGAGCATCACCCTGAGCAACCGGAGGCTGGATCCTCATCTGCTCCAACACCAACCGCAGTGTCAAGCCCTGCTCGATGGTGGTCTGCACCAGCTGCTGGTATGCCTGAGTCAAGTGTGCAATCTGCTCCTCCATCAACCGCTCTCTCTCCTTCTTCTCCCGAAGCTCCGCGTTCAGCTGCGTGATGGTGTCTTGCATCTGGTTGAATTGCTCCGGAAGGACGGTATCCACGTACGAAGGAGCAGGCGTGCCGGACGACGAAGCGATAAACTCGCTGCCCAAGTGTCCGAGGCCATACACGTGTCCCTTCTTGTTCCTACCCTCGATGGAGACAGGAGAGCGGGGCCCCTCACCAGTCAAGGCCTCATCCTTAGACTGTGAGGCACGTGATGTGGCATCGTCCTTCTTCTTGTTAAAGTTGACCTGCAAAGTATAGTTGAAGAGATTTAGTTACAGTTATAAACAATATTAACAAATTAATAATAATAAATTACTAGTATATACTAAAATGTTTTTTACTTACAGCATAGTTACAGGCCTTGTCATTGACCCATTCCCCAGACTTCAACTTCTTCATCCTTTCCACCAACTTCATAGTAGTGAGGAGTCGTTGTTTCTGTGCTTTCTGCATTTAAAAAAAAAGTTAAATTCATAATGATATTAAAAAATGAAAACTAATTAAATAGTACGCTAAAATAATCAACTTTAAAGTAGTACCAGCTTGTCAAAGTGAGCGGCGGCTGTTTAGAGCCGCCGGTGTAGGCACATGCACCACCATCAGAAGCTCGATTACACCGAGCTATGGCCTGCTTCTCCTGGAACCTCTCAGTAGCCCAGTACTGTTCCACCCCCCGCTTGATCTCAAGATCCAACCATTTCCCCTTATTCTACCCTTCCTCAGCTTGTTCTTGGCATTGTTCATGGCCAATGAACCTTTATGCTCAAATATGGACCTGATGATCTTCTCCAAAGCTGGGTTCCACCTATACTCTTTTGGTCCCTTGAGTTACAAATGTTACCCAAAGTATTCATTCCCGTCACTCTCGTTAGTAACATCATTATTTCTAGCATATGTGGCAAGTATGTGATGACCTGGAATGCTGACATGGCACTCTTCTTCAATATGGCATGATGACATGGAAGTCCTCTTCTTCCCCCAAATGATCTTGCTCTCTCCGGAAACCAGAAAATTGTCAGCAACATATCTTTTTGGCATATGATAAAAATAGAACAAAACAGGGGATTTGAAAACTTGAAAATTCACCCCAGATTTTCTTCATTCCCACGACGTATAGACCATTGAACTGAAAGCATCTGAAATCCAAACCCTTCTCCTCATCCATGTTCCTCTCGAATGAATTCCCATTATATCTGTAAATCAATTGTATCATAATCTTGAAGACAACCCTGCCCCATGTCGTCGATCTTGTTTTCAATTGAATATTTGTGTGCAAACAACGATGGTTGACATGATATTAAATGTGGTCAATTGGAAGATGCATACAATGTGTTTGTTAGAATGTCCTCGAGGGACATTGCTTCTTGGAATGCAATGTTGTAAGGTTTTACTCACGGTGGCAACATGAGCATGTGTTATTCGGTAACTATAGATTTATATCCATAGTGGCAAAGTGGGCTTCGATTTTTTATGACCCCACCATAGAAATGAGAGTGGAGCCATTCAAACAGTTGATCACCTCTTTCTAGATGCAATCTCTTCTTGTTAAATTCCACATATTTCCTCTTATCATGAATCCTCACCTTAACCTTTAAAACCATCTCGTAGGCTAATGCAAATTTAGCAACTTCAACCTGAACTGGATTCTGGTTGGAGGATACGAAGGTAATAAGCTCCACCTGAGAATCATGAACCCAAACCCCAATCGCAACCCATGTAAGCCACCATCGCAATATCAACTGCGACAGCCCCATCTCACCTTTGCCACCACCGACAAGATGCACATCCTTTGGCTTCCAACCTATGCTTCAAACCCGAACCATTGACCAGCGTCTTCAACCGTCACGTTGTCAGAGTAAAGAATTTTAATTTTAACAAAGAAGCGTCAAAATGACATCATATTGTTCATTGCCAGCCACATCAGAGGATAACATAGACATAGGAGAGAGGGTAACGTCATCACTAACGAAGGTGACAGCAAAGACGATAACGTTTGAAACTCAAGGGACCAAAATAAATTTGAAAAATAAGATAATGTATCAAAAGTCTAATTTAGCCGATTAGAATGCATCATTCTATGGTTAATATGTTGAGACAGTTAACCTTGACGAACGGTTATACATAAAATAAAATAAAAACACACACAAGAAAAGCACGTTGTATCCTTTTTTTGTCGCCATCCATAATGATTCAATGCCCTTGCTTTCATGTTAGTATTCGTGTTAGGTGAAAATAGTCGACCTCGTATAGAAAGTATTCTATAAGATGAAAGTTATCGCATTAATTTAAAGCTACCATTTTATTTCAGATTTTTTGGTATTAATTTAGATGAAAATATTTTATTGCAATAAACTATTTATTATTTATTTTGTAGTATTGATTTGGGAAGAATATTTTGAAGTTTAATTTATATGCATTATCAGTGTAAAATTTTTTACACTGATATCCAATAATATCTTGATAAATCAACATTATTGTTATTTTTCTTTCTTAGTTATTAGAATAAAAACACACATATCAAAATATTAGTGGATGTCAGTCTAAAGCTTTTTACACTGATAGTGCATACCACTTTAATCCAATCTTTCATTACTTTAATTTTTTTTTCTTTAACAAAAAATATCAATAATATCTTTTAGTAGGCAATAATGACTTATTCACTAATTTTTTTAAAAACCTTTTATCACCCAAAATGTATATATTAAATAATATATAATTAAGAATTGGATTTAGTTTCTATTCGATGAAGAAAGGAAAAGGCTGCACTTCCCTATATGATGAATTTATAAAGATTTAATAATAGATTTTAATTGTTTAAAAAAAATAATAGATTTTAATAAATATATGAATGCTTCGTACTTTTATAAAACTCTTGCATTTTAGAAAATCCGAGTTGTGTAGGGGACTGGAGAATTATATGGAGCTTATCTGTTCCTCCCAAAGTGAAAACATTATTTATATGGAAAGCTTATAGGGATTGCTTGCCCACCCGTACCAGACTTCAAACTAAAGGTGTATCTTGCCCTGCAATTTGTGTTCTGTGTACAAAAGAGTCAGAGAACACTTGGCATATCTTCTTATAACTTGTGAAAGAGTAGTTCCTGTATGGCGCAAAACCCAGATGTGGCACACCATTGAAGCTCTTCTTCTTGACTGTGAGTCGTTCCCAGACTTATTTTTTCGTGTCTGTTCGGGCCTCAATGAAGTTGCTCTACAATCCTTTGTCATGAACCTTTCAACAGAGACAACAACACAGGGTTTGGGTTATGTCTAAGAGATGAACATGGCTCCTTCCGTCTTGCTAGATCTGCTTGGGTCCCGTATATTCTACCAGTACGCGAAGGGGAAGTTACAGGTATTTATCTGGCTCTCAAATGGATAAAAGAAGTTGGTCTCAGCCATGTAATATTCGAACTCGACAGCAAGGTGGTAGTTTACCACATCGTTAGTTCTGGTGGGGAAGCTGCTGAATATGGAGATATTATCACTCATTGTCATGAACTGCTCCTCTCTAGCACATCATGCAGTGTTAGTTTTACTAGGAAGCAAGCAAATGGAGATGCTCATTCTCTTGCTCGTGCAGTTCTATCTTTTCCTTGTAGTACTTATGTTTTTCATTCCTTTCCTACTTGTAATGTACTTTCTTTCGGTTTGGCAATGATATAGAGCTACTTCTTTCACACACAAAAAAAAAAAAAAAAAAAAAAACACAATAATGTAGTCACTCCATTCCATTCATCACTTTTTATTTTATTTATAAAATTTATCAAATATCCAAACGTTAACTACCTTTGTCCAAATGCCAACCAACCCAGCTTAGAATCACGAAGACCATCCTTCCAAACATTATAAATTATAAATAAATAAATAAATAAATAAAATTAGAGTTTAATAATACACACTGATAGTGTATAAAAGTTTTACACAGACGTTCAATCTCATTTTACCATTGTGTCAGCTTGTTATACTAGTTCATAAAACATCGCCAAAAATATGTATGTGATGAGATATAATTGGATGATACTATCCTTACATATACATTAAATCCATAAAATTAAACGGCAAAAATAAAAGAGTTGTGTTATACTCCCTCCGATCTCTATTGTAAGTAAAAATTAAATGGGACACACATATTAAGATAGTTAGTTGATCTCATTTAAAAGAGTCATTGGGAATAAAAAATTAAGTTTGTTACCCAAATTGCCCTTCCTCTTATTTATTAAGGTTGTGTTATTGAGAATAAAAGGAGTCATTGGAAAACAAAATTTGTATTAAATGAAGGGTATTTTGAGAATAACTTCATTAAATGAGAAGAAAGTAGTTGAAATTTGCTTATATTTTGGACAAAAAAATTGGAAATTTTTGCTTACATTGTGGACCGGAGGGAGTATAAACATTAGTTTTTTGATACCGTATATAATACCGTATGTGTTTATACCACTTATTTTTTATCATATTTTATAAACATATATAAAAAATAAAAAATAAAAATAGGCCAAACAACACGGTGTCCCCAGTTTCATGTTAAAAAACATTTTGAAAATAAAATGCATAAGGCTTCACGAAATTAACATCCAAAAACCAGGGTGAATCCCAAAACCACCACCTCACCACCCAAAGCGCGAAAACCATCACTTACATAACATTCCACGTGGCAAACATTCATTGCCTACGCTAACGCGCTTTTCCACTCGCCCTACTGCCTTATAAAAACCCACCCTCAGAAATCCAACACCTCCTTCACTCGTCAGCTTCTGCTTCTCTTCGTGCCTCACTCTCTCATTCTCTAAACCATAAACGTCATTCTCCGCCACCGATACTTCTCTCTGCAGCCGCAGCCCCCGCCGCTGCCACCGGCTGCGCAGAGTTTATAACCGTTCCTTTTCTTGCGAGCGTTCATTTCGTTGTAAGGTTTTTACTTAGAACCAAAACAATGCCGGAACAGAAGCAGCTTTCGAACGAGGTTCCAGAGGAGGACGTGGTCGCTAGTGACGGAAACAACCCTGAGCTGAAAGAAGATGAAGCTGGTGAGTGTCGTTTTGTTCTGAATTTCTTCTGAAAATCGGTTAATTTTTTTCCCTCCATTTTCATACGAATTTGTATCATTTGTGCTGTCCTGATCATTTTTTATTTTTTATTTTTGTTTTTTCAGAATCTTATCGAAGCAACTTTTCGAGTAACGGGGACAAGAAACAGTAGGTTTTTCTGAATCGTCGTTTCACGTTTCATCCGTCGTTTACTTTGCCATTTGCCATTTTTTCTTTTTTCTTTTTTTAATAATCGATTATGATTATTGTATTTTCAATGTGGATTTTGATTCTTTGTCTGCATGATTTGTTTTGTGTTAGATTTGTTTTTGTATCTCGTGTATCGGAGCCATTGAAAAGTTTTGCTGTGGTTTTCGCTAATTTATAAGTGATGCGTTGTCTCTCTCTTTTTTTTTTTTCCTTTTTTTCTTTTTTCTCTTATTCTTTTCTGGTGTTGGATTGTTGAACCCTAGTACTGGGGATGGTTGGTGGAATCCATTGTTGAATCCTTTTATGAGAGATGGTTAATTCGGAGAATTTAACATGAGTTCTTATGTGTGTATGTTGTTGGTTGGATACTTGGATTGTTGTTGCATTTGGAACTTGAATGAGGTTGCTGGGGATGGAATATATCTGGTTGTGCCTACAGTTGTTGGCCCCCTTTTTGAAATTTTGAGTAGAAATAAAACAGAAAATTTCAAATAGATAATATTAGTTTGGGACGATGAACTTTGCTCCACTCTAAGAAAAATGTAATGTGGAAGTGTTCTCAACGATTCTCATGTTGTTTAATGTGATTACATAATGATCCTTTGTGGAAAAAGAGGCATTTTTATGCATCTAAGATAATCTTCTTTACTAGCACAAAATTATGTCAAACCTTCATTAATGTAAGTGTTATTTTCCATTGCCATTGTAACTCGCAATACATTTACTTAGAGCAGGGACTTGAGAATTTGGCATTTGCCAATGATCCATCCCCATAAAAATATTAACTTCTATGATTTACTAATAACTCTTATTGGTGTTTACAGATATGTGGTTATAAAATTGTCAGATGTACGCAAGGAAGTTCAGTGCCCTATCTGCCTAGGTACGTAATTTATAACTGATGCTAGGTTGGTTGATTATATATAGCATATTCTCTGCTAAAAATGTGTTGTTGTTCCAAAAGCATGTTTATTGCAAGTATGCATAATTTTTTCATGGTTGTTTTATGGTATTTTGACATGCACGGCCCATATAGTAACATATGCAAGTTATAAATTATTTCCCAACATGGTGTATTTTCAACTGTAAACTGATTTTTATATTAATATATACATGAGAGAGAGAGAGAGAGAGAGAGAGAGAGAGACAATGGGAATTAATTCATGACTTCAATGAAATCTTGAATATGAGAGAGATATTGTTGGCCTATTTATAATGTTACGATCCATAACCATTAATCCAGTTAGTTTGAACCATCATACTGACAATATGTATACTTGTAGGTTGTAAAGCGACAAGCTGAGAACCAATCTCTTACATATTTACTTCCCCACATGAACTTTTCATTTGCAATATTGTTGGGTCACAATAATTTATAGGTTAAGTGCTTTACCGTCCATAACCGTTAACCCTGTTAGTTTGAACCCTCATACAGACAATATGTTGTATGACAACTGATAAGCTGACAACTCACCACGTACATTTTTATTTCCCCTATTTGGATTATTTGGATTTTGCTGTTATGTCTGTTTGTGCACTAGCTTTTGATGATTTTCTTTGAGATATGCTGGATGCGGCATCATAAATATTTTAAATTTGCTTTCCTAATTCCTAATTATCGTATTATATAGAAATAAATGATTGATTTCAATACATTTGTAGGAATTATTCGAAAAACAAGAACTGTAATGGAATGCCTGCATCGCTTTTGCAGAGAGTGCATAGACAAATCTATGCGCCTTGGGTTTGTCCTCAAACTGTCACCATCTACATTATTATCTCAGATTTATAGTTGGATGGTCGTGGTTTATTTGCGGCAATTTTTTGCTATTTTTCTTAATAGTTTGGACTGGTTTTACTGCAGTAACAATGAATGTCCTGCTTGCCGTACACATTGTGCTAGTCGACGCTCACTGAGAGACGACCCTAACTATGATGCCTTGATTGCTCTTCTATATCCAGATATTGACAAGTACGAAGAGGAGGTAAGATGGACATACTGCATGTTGGATTGAAAAATGTATTTTATCTGAATGAAAAACTCACTAACATGGTTCTGGGCTTTGGCCTAGGAATTGGCTTTACAGGAAGATGAGGTGACTCATAATAAGCTGGTGAGACTTCACTCACCATTTTTTAAAATATGGGTGCTCATAAATTTTTTAGTGATTGTTCCTATTGTATGACAGCATTGAGTTCTGACACGCACAGAGAAAGCTAATGCCTTGATAGTTTATAGCCTGAAAAAAAAAATCTTGTTTTTTGGTTAAATGTCGCCTCTTAAGCAATGAGAAAATCTTTCACTTCTGGTACACATTCCCTTGTGTTCATTCAGATGCTTAGAACTTAGTAGTCTTCTGTTCCAGCACATGCTATCATGAATTCATGATAAGAAATTATTGAACTTGGATCTCAAATACTTGAACATATTATTTAGGATTAGGACTATAGAAATAGATTTTCTGTATCATGTTTGAAGTCATACAGAGTAGGGTGCTAATTTTGCCTCAGTTATCCTTTCAATAAGCAGCTATTCAAAATAAAATGGGCAGTAGCCCAAGCTATAATTCATCGAGAAAATGACCAAATCCCAGTTATTCTCCTTATATTTATGATTGTGCCTTAGTTTTCACCAGTTGCAACAGGTTAAACGTTTAAAAGGATTACATGCTTTTAGCATAGTGGACAGACCTTTGGTATGGTGTGAATAGTATAATTGCAACAGGTTAAACATTTAAAAGGATTACATGCTTTTGGTATAGTGGACAGACCTTTGTTATGGTGTGAATAGTATAATTGCAACAGGTTAAACATTTAAAAGGATTACATGCTTTTGGTATAGTGGACAGACTTTTGTTATGGTGTGAATGGTATAATCAATATAAATCAAGAAAGTTATCATTGTTTACTGCTATTTTTTATCTCCAACATTTTTACTATCGCTTGTAATATTAATAATTCAAGGGTTTTATCTTTTTTAAGAAGATCCAAGATTCCATTGCTGAGAATTTTCGACGACAAACAGAAGCATTGGGTAAGAAACGGAGTGCCAAGGCAACAGCAATGCCTTTTGTAAGGACGTCACAAGGTAGCTATCGAACTTCACCTCTGAGGAGAAGAAACTTTAGAAATGGAGGTGAGCTTCAGGTATCCAATGGCAATGAGGATATGAATGATAATGATGGAGAGAAGGGCTCATCTTCTGATGATGAGCAGACAAAAAGAGCCAAAAGAGGGGCAGAAACCCAATTTCCTCAGCATTCTGCCACTACTGATGCAGATGGAGCTGGTGATGAAAATATTCCTGAATTGAATAGAGAAATCATGAATTCGTCTGGTACTGGTGAGAATGCCAGAAACAGTCGCTTCTCCAAATTGGCTGATCTTCTCCGTAACTCGGAAATAAAGGATGAAGAGGTAATTTATTTTTCTAGTAGTGATTTTTAGAATACTACTGGAGTATAAACTTTTAGAACCTCCGTGGCTTTCAAGGCTGCTATACCTGTTTGATTCATCTGAAAGGCTGCTAAGTTCATTATTTTTAAATGAATTATTTTTTTCTGATTATTATTCTTTGCTTGAGCACTTATACTGCAACAATGATATGGTCGGTGATTTGGTCTACATTATTCCAGTTGGATGTCAATCTCATGATTGTCTCTTTGGACGAGCAAAGCATACCAAGTTTGAAGCTGCCATACCTTTGCTGCAAGCCTACTATGTCAGTCAGGCTACTGTGCCAGGTTATTCTCTTTCCAGCGAAGTGACATTTCTATGTAGTATATCTCTTATTGATTCTAATTGTTTTTCTATCTACAGCATGTTGCACTTAATACTGCAGTTCAGGCTGAAGAAGTTAAATTGTTCTTGGTAAAAGAGCCACAAGCCAACATCATAAACGGTGAAAGACCAGTTGACCCAAACAAAGATAAGTTGCTTGTTTTAGGCGAACAAGAAACTTTGGCTGAACTACTTAGAACAACTGATAATCTCTGCTGTGGCCATCTGGTAAACTCTCAAAGTTGATTATGATCGTGTATACATAAATACCTAATTATTTTCTTCTTACCGTTGTTGCAGTGCTGATCTCTCCCTTTTATCTCTCATTTTGTGTTATTTAAAGGTCATGGCTTATTTAAAGGTCAATCCACTTCAGGATGACATGCTTGCAGAAGAACTTCCTCATAGCCCTCCTCCATCTGTACTAGACTCTCCTGATGTGTCTTTTCACTCTTCTGGCACCACCTTGGCCACTGCTGATGCCTCTGCACCAGTCATTGTTCATGATCCAGTTTTACATGTAAAGATTGATGAAGTTGCTGCTGATGTCAAGACTGTGTCAAGTCACAAAGCCTCTGTTGAAACCCTTGAGTACAGACCCTCAGAACCTAACATTTCTCAAGCATCAACCTCTCAAGAAGCATCTGAACAGCATATCTTATATGCATGTGATCCAGTTGTAAGAGGCATTGAGAAAGCGAATGAGAAGTTTGATGCCATCCAAGACCTTCTTCTAAAGCTATTAAAGAAATGAAAGTGCTGGGAAGTTTTTCAATGATGTAGAAAATTTATTGAACAGTCTCTATGATTAATATTTACTTTTGTTTTGACAATATTTTTATAATATTTGATTTGACTGATGATTATAAATGATGATATATATGATGTTTCTTATTATGTCTATGTGACTTATCTTCTCGTATTTATACTTGATCTGACAAGAACATCTGTTTCTGTTGTAAGTACCTTGTTTCCCTAGGTACCAAAGTACTTGCTCTCTTTTTGCTGATGCCGAAAGGGGGAGAAAAATAGAAATCATTTGATTTTGTCTCTAAAGAGGAAACAAAGTTTAAACCAGAGAACTTTTCTTTAAAAAGAGAGTATAAGTTAGGGGGAGCTATGTGAATATAGTTATAACAAAATAGGCTTTATCCTCAAAATTTGGATAAGTTTAGTAAGTCTATCTTCATGGTATCATACTTATATTTACTTTTTATATGTTCAAATAAAATCATATGAAATGTTTGTCATCATAAAAATAGGGGAGGATGTTGAGTCACAATGCGTCTGATTCTGTGTCGAGCGTCTGACTTTGTTTCAAGTTAATCATTGTGTTTTGGTGAACCCAAACATTAAGCAAATGATTTTAATTGAACCGTATGAGTATTGCTAATCCTTTACTTGAGATGTGCAGGATCAACAATATAAGTATAGATCATATTAAGAATGAAAGAACCAAAGTGCAATCTATGCGTCTGGCTCTTAGGACTTAAAGATCAGCTGAAGCAAAGCGTCTGATCAGCTTTAAACAAGCTGAAGCCAAAATTTAGTTGCCTAATAGTAGATTTCAACATAAGATCTCTTGAAGACAAAGAAGCAACTCAGATCTAATCCAAGAAAAGCCTTAATGATCACAATCAAAAGCTAGAAGATAAAAGCGTCTGAAGAATAAACCTAAAGCTGAACATGAAGCTATGCATCTTCTGCCAAGCCTACTCAGATTAAAGATCTTATTGAAGAATGAAGACTGAAGTTTCTCAAAGCTCTTGTTGAAGATTGAATAAAGGAACAAGACCTTCACATCTTTGCATAAAAAATGCAAATATCAAGAACCTTTAGAAGTTGCATCAACAGTGTTCTCAACAAGCTTCTTAGAAGGATTGCAAAGCTAAATATGTAATTCTCTGAAGAAAGATTGAAGACAAATTCAAAAGAATATCAAGTTACAAGACTAATCTATCAATCCCTCTGAAGTGTCTATAAAGCATAATTCGAGCAAAGTTATAGTAGAAAGCGTCTAAAGACCTATCAGAGCTGATTTGGGAGTTTGCTTTCATTGAGCATAGTCCGATCTATCTATTGTAGAGATCTGTCATTTCTCTCTACTACTCCATTCTGCTGAGGAGTTCTAGGAGAAGAGAAATTGTAAGAGATTCCATTTTCTTCACAGAAGGTTTTAAGACGCTCATTTTCAATAAGGTGGTCGAGAACCTATATTACATTTATCATCTAATGTAACCATCAATATATGTTAATTTATTTGTAACTGTTGAGTATCTAAAATGTCTGTGTGCATTTCCCTAAGTTGATGAAAACTAAACATTGGATAATGATTTAATTAACCTAAATTATGGTTGCTAACTTGTCTACTTAGTGCGCAGATCATAATAATAAGACTCACATGTCTGCCCACATGTATGACAACTTGTCTGGATAAGCAAAAGTCAACCTGTCTGCTGACTAGGATTGTTGACTTTCTACAATTCAGTTTCAATCTATCTCTGCTATGTTCTCATACTCGTCCAAGGTTCATCAATGGAAACTCGAGTACAAAAGCTTTTGGAAGCTGTCCCCTCATACAGAAGACTCTGAAACTCTCTCTCTCGCTTATCAAGAAATTCAGAAGGTTATTCTCACAAGCAACCTAGGAAGTCAGAGATAACATCCAGTTAAAGAATGTTTCCAACATACTTTATTCCCTAGTACTCTTGGTTATTACACGAAAGGGGGAAATATACTCTGCAAAGTACAAAAGTGTTCTGCACAACTTTGATTTGGCTACTGCACGATGCATAAAGCCATGATCCTTCATGTTAGAGTAAAACCAACGTTCCTATTGCATTAATGGCTCCCCAGAACGACTCTATTGCATTTAATGAAGCTCTGCTTGAAGCCATCGTTGGAAGGAATGTCTTTAACGGATCTTAAATGCTTGAAGGCTATAAATACAGAAGTCATTGAAGATGAAGATATCAGAGATTACAAAGCATTAAAGAGTCATTACTCTGTTCATTTTTTCAATCTGTATTCTTCAATCATTTGAAGTTATTACGCAGTCTTTCTAAGTCTACATTTAATCCACTCTCTGAGTGTTAGTGAAAGAACTCTTTGTCTGATTGTATTTATTACAAACAAACTTCTCAAAACAAACCTGTGTGAGCCTGAAGAGGCTAAGTGAGCAAAGAATACTTGTCTTGGAGCCTGAAGAGGCTAGGTGTGCAAACAATACTTAGAGTCTGTAACCTGATCAGTTATAGTGGATAAAACTTGGTGCTGCCAAAGACTGGACATAGCTCTTTGTATTAAAGAGTGAACCAGGATAAACAACTGTGTTAATCTCTCTTCCTTAAACTCTTTAGTTATTTTGATTATATTATCTGCTTTCTAACTAAGGGGTTAAAAGTGTGAATATCAAGCTTGTTTTTCATTTGTATGCTTGTGTGCTTTTGTGTCAAAATATACCATACAGGTCACCTGTCTGTGTAAGTGGTCTTTACACTTGTCTGAACCTAGCTTCTGTGTACGAAAAGTTTTCAACTTTATTTTAATTTCTGATAAACACAATTCAACCCCCCTTCTCGTGTATATAGTTGTCTTTTTTCAGTAACATCTCCCACAAACCAACATAGGTCTTTTCAGTGTGCTTTGTAGGGACAATCTTCAATCTATAAAGCAGCTAGAGATGTTTCAAATGTCACTCAATGCAGGACCACCCCACGGATCGTGAATTGATGTTGTACACTTGGCAATAGATCCTTATTTTGCCAAACAAACACACTGCAAATCAGAATTAATACAAATTGAATATTTGGGACAAGGCCTACATGTAAGCTTCAAAATAACAACATTCTATGCTCAAAATATTTCCATAAACTATTTGGTTACCTTTCATCTTCACCTATTCTTTATTGAAAATATTATTACAAACAATTTAGGCCCGAACTCCTAAAACCAGTGTTGTTAAACTTGGACCGGACCGGCCGGTCGAACCGGTTGGCCCAGCACAGTATCAGACCGTTTGCGCCATTGAACCGAGGTCAAACCAGATTAAACAACATAAACCGATCCGGGTCGAACCAACCGAGTGGACCATGCACGCTATCCAACGCTGTCCCATGCACGCTCCATGTTCCACGCGCACGCTACTGTGCAGTAGCAAATTTGAAATTTCAAGGTGAAATTTCCAAAAGTTACCAAAGGGAGGGATCGAACTATGCCCCCAAATATCAACTACTTAAGGCTTTACTGCTAAGCCACTGAATGCAATTGTTAATATTGTTACAAAGTTTTTATATATACATAACTTAAGAATAAAATTTATTTATATATTTGATATATACAAGCAATGTTGATGAAGATCCTCCTTTCTTTGATGACCAAACTTTCACTCCTTGGGCATGAACTTAAATAGATTTGTATTGTTGTTTTGTTGTTGAGACATGGGAATTGAGATTGTTGATTGTTATTTAGTTATTTGTGGCTTGTGTGACCTTGATTGGTATTTGTTTAATTATATACTTTTTTATGGTAATGATTTTGAATTTGGAGTATGGACATGTTGAATTATGTTGTCATATATATGAATATTTTAGAATTTTTTAATGTATATTGGTTCAAACCGAGTCAACCAGTGACCCCTGGTTGAACCCGGTTGAACCAGTGACCCATTAACCTAGTACCTTGACCGAGTCGATCACCGGTTCAGTTTTAATAACATTGCCTAAAACTCTATCCTAGCTTAGAGACCATAAGCTATTTGGTTACCTTTCTTCTTCGCATATCCTTACTCCATTGAATGTCTTCCTTTGAATCAACTTAAATGCCTCCATGAATGGCTATGCACTCAACATTTTCAAACTACAAAAGATAAATTAGACTTTTGGTCACTTAAGTTACAAACGTTACTCAAAGTTGTAACACCCTTTTTTCGTGTTAAGCCTTTAAGTGCTTATGTGTATGCTTTATGTGTAAGGTTTGACCTTAGAAGTGTTGTAAAGGGCTAAGTGGGACCTTTCAAGTGAGAAATCTCTTCCTGATGTATGAGCACGGCCGTGCTCATGTATCAGCACGCCTATGCTCAAGGCGCATGCTTTGTGGCTCAGAAGCCACAAGCACGGTCGTGCTTAGTGGGAGCACGGACATGCTCAACGCACTCATTGATGCTGTTTTTTGCCTGACCGTGCTTAACGAGCACGACTTCGTGCTTGAGTTAAGCATAACCGTGCTTAGTGGGGAGCACGGTCGTGCTCGAGTCTAAGTCTATATAAACAGATCAATCTGCGAGGGTTACGAGTGTAAACCCTCAAATTGGCACATTGGGCAATCCTAGTGTGATATAAACCTCTTCCCTTTCCCTTTCCTTGAACCCTTCGAATTTCTTTGTGCTCTAGAGTCCGTTTGGGAGAGAAGTCATGCACTAGTGCCAATTAAAAAGTAATAGTTTGTCCCTTTTTATCTCTTTTCCTATTCCTTGGCTTTGAGACTAATTGGTTAATCCTCTTGTGTTTGGCCTAGGCTTGGGAGACTCATCGAGCCGCTCGAGGGAACGCATTTAGTTTGCCCGCGTCATCTTGTTGGGAATCTTCATACCAGGTATGGAGAGAATGACTAGTATAAACATGTAGGCTATGGGGTAACGTAAGATGAAGGGTTAACCCATGACCCTGTTGCTTGATAATTGCTATATGTTATATATGTTTAATTGTAATTGGTATGCTTAAATGAGTTGTTATTAATATTGATGATGTTTTTGTCATGAATCACTGTTTGATTTGATATGTTGTTTATACCATGAATGACTTGGTTGATTATGTTGTTTGTTTTGTGAATGGTTGGTTGGTTGTCATGACTGTTGAGATGACCGATGATGTTATAAGACGTTAAAAGATGATAAAAGATGTTGGATGAAATTAAGGGATGAAGTCCCAATTGTTCATATATATGACTCGAACCGTAGTAAAGAGTGTGGTTATTGCTCAAAGGCTTAGTTAAGACCCTAGGATTGATTCTTGAGTGTTTTAGGGGACCTTAATAATGAAATAGGAATTAAATGATTAATTCCCCTTAGTTATAAGACATGAAGATTAATTGAGGATGATGAAACTGATGTGAATGATTAATAAAAGCCAATAGGAGTGAACTTTGAATGCCCTAGGAAGCTTAGCAAGGGTTCTTTAACCCTTTTGCCCAGAAACAATACTGCCACGCTCCAGTGAGCACGGTCATGCTCAACAGTCAGCAAGACCGTGCTTTACTTAACAGTCAGCACGCCCGTGTTGGTCGTGCTTCCCTGTTCAAATCAGAAAGTAGAAAACAGAACAGGGGTATTTCACCCCAATTGATCCCAATGATGTAATAAGACACCAAATGAAGTAAAGGCAAGCTAGATAACTCAATGAAGACTCAATGAAGATAAATAAATAACAAGCGATAGGATGTTAAGACGGAAACGATATGTTACCACATGTTGTTGTACCTTGGTAGCCAAGTGGCCAAGGGGGCCTTGATGCTTATTGGTCAAGATGTTGAGCTCTGGTGCTTATTGGCCAGAGTGTTAAAAGATGATGTTGTACCTTGGTAGCCGAGTGGCCAAGGGGGTCTTAATGCTTAATGGTCAAGATGTTGAGCTCTGGTGCTTAATGGCCAGAGTGTTGTTTAATGATTAAAGATTAATTAAAGATTAAAGATGATGTTAACTTTGATGCTTATTGGCCAAAGACGTTAAACCATAACAAATGGTATTGATGGAGGTGGTGGACAACGGTTGTTGTTTGTATGCATGCATTCATGCACGAAGTTGTTAGGGGAGGTACGACAGCTGGGGAGGTCGTCCGAGAGTAAGGCGATTTAGCAGTCCGCGGTGATTCGTCCGAGAAGGGAATCATGTACACCCGTGGTGGCGCATCCGAGAGTATGGTGCGTCGGCTATCCAAGGGGTTCACCCATGGTTTGGTGGACTGCCGGCGTTGGTTCTTATTGGCCAATGTGGATATGTAACTCCAAATTCGTATGCCCGGTATAGATGGCTCCACATGCATTCAGAGTAGTGAGTTGCATTGCATTATATAATTGATATATGCGATATGATTTGTGATGTTTGGTTTGATGTGTTATACTATATTTTCTACTATATTTTCTACTTATTGTATGTTCATCTTGCTAACTATCATGTTGTCGTTATGTTTATATAGATAGTTCTCACTCCCCATTTCTTCTGTTGTTTTGTTGGCATGTGTCTTTTATGTAGAAGACGATGAGCAGCCAGTTGAGGAGTGAATCTGAGGAGCCGCTACTCTTAGTTAGGTTTTGTTTCAGTTTTAGTTTGTTTATCGGATTGGTTATACCAGCTCTGTAATGTGATACCGGGGTTGGGTTTCGTTTATGCTTTATTGTTATGTTTCCCTTCTAAAACTATGTTATGTTTTTATTTCCACGTTTGAGAGCTTGTTACAATGTGGTATCTTCTACCGGTTGGTTTTCTTTTTATAATAAATGATATGCATGTATTTCTTTTATTTCCTTTTTCCATGTTATCGCTTTATGAATACATGCGGTGTAGAGGGTTTCACATTTAGTGGTCCCAAAGTAGTCATTCTCGTCACTCTCATTAGTAACACAATTATCTTACCATATGTGCCAGCTTGAAATGAATAGATGAAAACACGAGAAGGAAGGTTGAATTGTGTTTTACTTAAACTTTTCAAAAAAGATGAATACAGAACAATTTGTTTAAAGTTCAAAACTTTTAGCACCTGTTAGCACAATAAAAATATAAAGCAAACTTAAAGAGGATAGGGATGAGGAAGTTAATAGAGAGATTTATACTGGTTCAGGTTACAGACAAGTATTATTTACACACCTAGCCTCTTCAGGCTCCTTCAAGTATTGTTTGCACACCTAGCCTCTCCAGACTCCTTAACAAGTATTCTTTTAGCAAGCCTCTTCAAGCTCTACAGAGAGTAAGATTTAATGAAGAAGTAGCTTCAAGGGTTACAGCTTTGCATGTCAACCAAAGTAACACTCAATGAGTGAATATGAAATTGGGTTGGTGCGACTGCAGCAATAACTTCTCAATAAATACAAATGATTGAGCAGAGAAGTATTCTAAGAATGAAAGATTTAAAGCGCTTTGAATGTGAGAAGAGTATTGAATGCTTTCAACTGAGAGTATTGATTGATAGATAATTATTGTCTTCAAGCAGTCTTCAAAGTCTTCCTTTTATATTCACCAGCAATAAATCTGTTGTGAGACATTCTTCAGATGAATAAAACTTTTGTTATTTCATTCATAAAGGGCAAAGAGTCGTTCTGAATCTCCATTTAATGTTTATGATCGTTGGAGAGCTTCAAGACAAATTGAACGTATTTCTTGGCATAACTTTATCAGAGTGCAACTTGATTCAGAGCAGGAGCAGCTGCTTTTTGGGCTTGGGCAGCACAACTTTTCTTATTTGTGCAACATTGATATATGACCATGTAAAGGTGCCTTAGCTTGTTGCAACAAAAAGAATTTGCAATAGGTGCTTTATGCTTTATGCTTTATATACTTGGGTCATCATTCTTAGATTTGAAAATGCTAAGGAATATGCTTGACTTCATATGACAGTACAAAAATGCACTTTCAGGCACTCTATTGGGTCAGACGCATTTTCATAGTAAGTTGCTATTGGGTTGCCAGCCAGACGCATTTTTAATTATAAGTAAACACAGACGCATTTATCAGACATGTTGTCTTACTAAATGCTCTTGGTTTTATAACTTGCATACTTAATACACATATTAGTATATTTCAAAAGGTTCGATTAAAATCATTCTCGGTTGGATTCATCAAAATTAGAGATGTCAAAAACTTAGACTTAACACATGTAAGTGATGATCTAGAGCCGCTGACGTGGAACTCTTCTTGAATCTGGCATGATGACATGGCAGTCCTTTTCTCTCCCAGATGCTCCTCTTCTCTCGAGAAATCAGAAAGTTGTCGGCAACAGAGCCTTTTTGGCATATGATAAAAATAGAACAAACCAGAGGATTGGAAAACTTGAAAATTCACCCCAAACTTTCTTAATTCCCACTACGTATATACCATTGAACAAAAAGCATCCGAAATCAAAACCCATCTCCTCATCCATGTTCCTCTCGAATGAATTCCCATTGTAGTTGTAAATCAATTGTATCATAATCTTGAAGACAACCCTGCCCATGTCGCCGATCGCAACCCTCAGCCTCTCCAATCCGCCATCGCAATATCAATCGCCACATCCCCATCTTCACCGTTGCCACCACTGATAAGCCGCATACCCTTTGGCCTCCAACACATGCGTCAAACCCGAACCACTGACCAGCGTCTTCAACCGCCACGTTATCAGAGTAAAGATTTTTAATTTTTACAAAGAAGGGTCAACACGACGTCATATTGTTCACTGCCTTTTGCCACATCAGAGGATAACGGACACATAGGAAAGAGGGAAACGTCGTTACTAACAAGAGTGACAGAAAAGACTATTTGAATAACATTTGAAACTTAAGGGACCAAAATAAATCTTTTTAAAGTTAAGAGACCAAAATCAATTTGAAAAATAAGATAAGGGACGAAAAGTCTAATTTGACCAACTACAAACTATCATTCTATGGTTAATATGTTCAAAAAGTTAACCTTAAAGAAGGGTTATACATAAAAATAAAAACACTATAAAACCATTTTGTATCCTTTTTTGTCGTCAACCTTAATGATTCAATGCCCTTCCTTTTATGTTAGGATTCGTATTATGTGAAAATAGTCGGCCTCGTATAGAAATTTTTTATAAGATGAAAGTTATTGTATTAATTTAAAAAACTACCATTTTATTTCGGATTTTGTGGTATAAATTTAGGTGAATATATTTCATTGCAATAAACTATTAATTATTTATTTTTTTTGTATTGATTTGGAAAGAATCTTTTATTGCTTTAATATCTTTTTCTTTTTTCCTTTAACAAAAAATTATCAATAATCTCATTTAGTAGGCAATAATGACTTATTCACTATTTTTTTTTTTAAAAAAATTATTGCCCAAAATGTATGTATTAAATAATATATAATTAACAATTGGATTTAGTTTCTATTCGATGAAGAGAGGAAAAGGCTGCACTTCTCTATATGATAATTTTATAAAGACTTAACAATAGATTATAATAAATACATGAATGCTTCGTACTTTTTCACTATATATATGACATATATGGTAAGTGAAATTAAACTCTTTCATTTCAGAAAAATTTTCATCCAATGAATTCAAAGTTGTCAACCAAATACATTTCAGTTATCTTTTATTAAATATTTAGCAGAAATTGGAAATATGTCATATTTAATTTTTTTAATAATTTAAAATATTTAGTATGAGATAGAGAATAAAGAAAAAAATTTAATATGAGATATTAAATACCTTTAACCTGTAAGGAAACTTCAATTAGAAATAACAAGGGATATTTTTAGACTACATTTAAATCAATAAAAAAATCAAATAAGCGGAATAGAATAGAATAGAATAGAATGATACTATATTATTTTAATTGTTTAAAATAAAAATGGAATTGAATGAATTATGTGGAATGTTTAATGAAAAAGAGCTAAAATAATAGCGTAACAATATAGAATAACAAAGATAAGAGAGAAAGAAATTAGAGAGACAAGAGAGAAGAATATAATCCTTTCATACTCTTCAAAAATGGGCAAAGCATACAATACACATACATCCTATTTATAGGATATAAAACTTGTAACCTATAATCTAATACATAAGTGTCATTTACAATACACAATTAAAAGAAATAACTTAGAGGTTACAATGTGAAGGAACAATTTGGAGGTTACAAAGTTTGAATGGACATCCATTTTGTCACATGTTTTTTAACACTCCCCCTTGGATGTCCATTACTCAAAGAGTGTGCCTCGTTAAAACCTTACTAGGAAAAACCCTGTGGGACAAAAACCTAGTGAAGGAAAAAGAGTACATCATTCTTTGATATGCTATCAGATACTGCCTCATTAAAAACCTTATCAAGAAAAACCATATAGGACAAAACTTTCATTAAGGAAAAAAGAGTACAATATGTATGTCAATATTAATTGAGATCTTTCAGTCAGTGAATTCCAATATTATCGACAAGTTTTTCAAATATTGCAGTGGGAAGCGCCTTGGTAAATAAATCGACTAGATTATCACTTGAACGGACTTGCTGAATGTTATCACCACTCTTCTGAAGATCATGAGTGAAAAAGAATTTTGGTGAAATATGTTTTGTTCTATCTCCTTTAACATACCCTTCTTTAACTGAGCAATGCATTCAGTATTATCCTCATATACGTTGGGATCATTTTTCCTGAAGACAAACCACAAGTCTCTCGTATATGTTGAATCACAGATCTCAATCAAGCACATTCTCGACTTGCCTCATCTAGTGCTAAAATTTCTGCATGATTGGATGATGTGGTTGTTATGGTTTGTTTCACAGATCGCCATGAAATGGTTGTACCTCCACATGCAAACAAATAGCCTATTTGCGATCTGCCATTATGAGCGTCAGACAAATAACTTGCATCTACATAACCAATTAGAGCTGATTTGGGCATGTTTGAATAAAACAAACCCATATCCATTATACCTCTGAGGTAAGAAAGTACATGCTTAACTCCATTCCAATGTCTTCTTGTAGGTGAAGAACTCTATCTTGCTAATAAATTGACAGCAAATGATATATCAGGTCTTGTATAATTAGCAAGATACATTAGTGCCCCGATTGCACGAAGATATGGTACTTCAGGACCAAGTAGTTCTTCATCCTTTTCTCGAGGTCTAAAAGGATCTTTGTTCACATCTAGCGACCGTACAACCATTGGAGTGCACAATGGATGTGATTTGTCCATACAGAATCGTTTTAGCACCTTTGCTACATAAGCTTCTTGATGCACAAAAATTCCAGTATTTAGATATTCAATTTGTAATCCTAAACAAAACTTTGTCCTTCCTAGATCTTTCATCTCAAACTATTTCGTTAAGCAATTTACAACTTTTGAAAGCTCTTCAGGAGTTCCAATAATATTTAAGTCATCAACATAAACAGCAATTATGGCAAATTCATTTCCAGATCTTTTCATAAAAATACATGGACAAATGGGGTCATTTTTATATCATTCCTTTAGCAAATATTCACTGAGACGATTATACCACATGCGTCCAAATTACTTTAGTCCATAGAGAGACTTGTTCAATTTGATTGAGTAGTCTTCTCGAGATCTTGAATTGTGTGTCTCGGGCAAATTAAATCCTTTACGGAGTTTCATATAAATATCACTATCAAGTGAGCCATACAAATAGGCTGTAACAACATCCATTAGATGTAAATTGAGTCCTTCATGTGCTACTAGACTAAGTAAGTATCTAAAAGTACTTGCATCCACCACCAGTGAATATGTCTCTTCAAACTCTATGCCAAGTCTTTGCAAAAACCCTTGAGCAACAAGTCGTGCTTTGTGTCTCACAATTTCACCATTCTCATTTCGTTTTCGCACAAAAACTCATTTGTATCCAACTGGTTTTACATCTTCAGGTGTATGGACTACAGGTCCAAAAACATTTCACTTGGAAAGCGAGGTTAATTATGCTTCAATTGTGTCTTTCCATTTTGGCAAATCATTTCTTTGTCTACAATCTTTAATAGACTTTGGTTCGTGATCTTCATTATCATTTATTACATTTAGCGCTACATCATATACAAAAACATCGTCAACATTGACTTCATTTCGGTTCCATCGTATTCCATTCATGACGTAATTTATTGAGATCTTTTCATTTTCACAAATTTCAGGTACTTAAGTTTCTTCTGGAACTGAATCAACAATTATGTTTAAGGAATCTTTTGGAGTTTTTGTATCCTCACTTGGGCTATCTTGCTTTTTATCTCCTTTTCTTGTTCGAGGATTTTTATCTTTGGAACCGATAGGTTTGCTTCATGCATGTTTCAGACTCATTTACAATGTTAGATTGTCCAATAGGGACATCAATTTTTATTGGAGCATTATCAGTTGGTACGTATGACTTAGTCACTCTTTTTGGACCAGTGAATACATTTGGTAACTGGTTGGCTAAGCTTTGAAAATGAATTATCTTTTAAACTTCCAGTTCACATTGTTTTGTACGAGGATCAAGATGAGTTAATGATAATTCATTACAACTAATATCATTTTCCAACTGCTTATTCTCTCCCCTTAATATTGGGTTATTCATCAAAATGGCAATCGACAAACCGAGCCATAAATAAATCTCGTGTCGATGGTTCAATATATTTTATAATAGATGGAGATTCGTATCCAACATATATTCCCAACCTTCTTTGTGGACCCATCTTAGTGCGTTGTGGTGGAGCAATTGGAACATACACAGCACATCCAAAAGTTCTTAGATGGGAAGTATTAGGTTCTTTACCAAAAACCAATTGCAAAGGGCATGACTCGTGATAAGTTGTTGGCCTGATGTGAATCAAAGCCGCAACATGCAAAATTGCATGTCCCCATGTAGAAATTGGAAGTTTTTTATC
Organism: Echinosophora koreensis; assembly: GCA_035048595.1. Taxonomy (NCBI): domain Eukaryota; kingdom Viridiplantae; phylum Streptophyta; class Magnoliopsida; order Fabales; family Fabaceae; genus Echinosophora; species Echinosophora koreensis. The sequence goes on along the minus strand of JAPCYP010000025.1, from coordinate 329,493 downwards.
TCATGAGCAATGGTCTTGCAATTAATTTTAGATGCTTAATGAATGATCCTGCAAGTCCATTTTGTGTATGAACATATGCTATAGAATGTTCAATATCAATTCCAATAGACATACAATACTCATTAAAGGCTGAGATGTAAATTCACTAGCACTATTAAGGTGTATTTTCTTAATTGGATAATCAGGAAAATGAGCTCTTAATCGAATTAACTGAGCAAGCAATCTTGCAAACGCCTGGTTGCGAGTTGACAACAAACATACATGTGACCATCTAGTTGATGCATAAATTAAAACCATAAAATATCTAAATGGTCCACATGGCGAGTGTATTGGTCCGCAAATATCGCCTTGTATGCGTTCTAAGAATGTGAGAGACCCACTCCTAATTTTTGATGTGATGATCTAATTATCAACTTCCCTTGGGAACAAGTAGTGCATGAGAAATTATTGGATTGAAGAATCTCCTGGCTCTTCAAAGGATGTCCACATGAACTCTCAATTATTTTTCGCATCATAATAGCCCCAAGATGGCCCAACCGGTCATGCCAAACAATAAACTTAGTATTATCTGTAAACTTCTGGTTTACAACAATATATGTTTCAATTGTACTAATATAAGTGTAGTACAAACCGGAGGAAAGAGCTGGTAATTTTTCCAATGCAATTTTTTTTATCTAAAGCAAGTCTGGTGATATAAATGTTGAGACCTCATAAGTCTGGAACACATTCAATGTGTAAATTCTCTAAGTTTTGATGATTCTAAATATATTAAGTAAGGTTATATTGAACCATATGAAATTACTGATAAGTCTGTTATAAGCAGGAAAATAGACTTAAGGTCACTCGTCTAAATCTGACCCGTCTAAATTTTGCTAAGGAACAGTTTTTCAGACTCGTCTAAAAAACCACCTGTCTGAAAGTTAGACAACTTAGACAGAGACCAAGTCAACTCTCAGTCATGATTTGATCTAGTTGATGACGTGGCAAGGATCAAAATCTAAAGAAGCTTCAGTGGATCACCAGTCTAAAAATGGCTTACTCACCCGTCTAAGTTTTGGATCACCTCACCCGTCTAATTTTAGACTCTACAACACCCGTCTAATTTCAAGACTCTGCTGCACCATTTTAGTGTCAGACTGTCAGAAGAAAGTCCAAGTCAACCTTATTTGAAAAATATGTCTTCCTTAAGGATCTCGAAGACCTCTGGACAAAAGCACCAAAGACAAAGAATAAAGAATTCATTCTTTCAAGTTTTTAAGGGATAAACACGTTACCTCTGCACTACGTCAGTAGCTTTTAGCTGTTTTAGTACAAAGTAAAAGTGCTTTCCAGAAAGTGAACTGAGTGTTGCACGAAAATGAAAAGCTCTCTACTACAAGTACAAGAAGTCTGCTACTTCAACTCTGAAACAACAATTGCTCAGAAACAAAGTGTACTCTTGGTCGCATATGTCAAAGTCCAACGTCCCTAAACATTTAATGCTTATACAGAACAGCTCTTTGGCATTAATGGCATCCCAAAAGCTCAAGTTTAAGGGGCACACTTTCTAAAGCTGTGTCTAACGGATTAAATTGATTGAAGCCTTTAAATAGGGCAAACCATGAAGATGAAGTTAAGAGATACACTGCGCATATTCAAAGAAGCATTTACTCTACTCATTTATTTCTTAATTCCTTCATTGATTATCTCTTCAATCATTTGACATAAATTTCACAGTCTTTCATCTCTTCATTTATTCCACTCTCTGAGTATTATCTGAAAGACTTGCAAAGTTGTATTAAATACTCAAAACATTTTACTCTTTACTGTTGAGCCTGGAGAGGCTAGGTGAGAAAAGAATACTTGTTTGAGTGTGAGCCTGGAGAGGCCAGGTGTGAAAAGAATACTTGTACTGTAATCTGATCAGTTATAGTGGAAACCTTGGTGCTGCCAAGAACTGGACGTAGCCCTGTTGATTTTGGGGTGAACCAGTATAAAACTCTTGAGTGATTTTCGTCTTCCCTTATCTCTTTAATTTTTTTAAGAATGATTTGTTTAAGCTTTTAACTTGGGGAGTTATCTTGTGAATATCAAGTCTCGTTTTAATCCTTTACTGTGTGCACGTGTGTGCTGTCTTAAAATTGGATGAGTCACCTGTCTAATTTTCTGTAGCTTTGTTTTTGCTTGCTATGCCTGCAAAAATATTTTCAAAGTTTCCTAAAACGTTGGTAAACACAATTCAACTCCCTTTCTTGTGTTAACTTTGGTTATTTCAATAAAGATATTCAATTTTTTCTTCATTTGTTGTTTCAATATGGTATCCATTTAGACGGATATCCTTGAAACTTAATAAATTTATATGAGACTTGGAAGAATACAGTGCAATGTCAACTTGTAACTTTGTTCCTCCAGATAACAATACATTAGCTCTTCCGGAGCCTACAATTATTTTTGTAGTACCGGATATAGTACCAACATTGGTTTCTTGCATCACCAAATAAGAGAAATATTTTTTATCCTTGAGAATTGTGTGGGACGTTGCACTATCAGCGAGACACATATCTTCATTTACAAGAAAATATTTGAAAAGATAACAACCTCATAAGTAAATTATTTATTGCTTTACAAAGAAAAATACACTAAACATAAAGTTCAATAACTTCAAAGCATAAGGAATTCAAAACACACTAAATATAAAGCTTAATAACATGAAAATATAAGAAATTTATTTCTCTTGACACTCTTATCTCTGATAATATGATCAATTTTTCCATATGGATTAGTAAAGGAGTCAGCGACATCTAGATGAGTAACATCCATACGGCCATAATCAGAATCACCATCTTCATAAGCAAAATGTGTCTCTACCTTTTTCCTTTAATTTTTAAGTGATTCTTGATAAAGGTCAATAAGATGCTTTGATGTACGACAGGTACGTGACCAATGGCCTTTGCCACCACGACAATAGCATATGTTTTCATCATACTTGCTATTCTGCCCACTTTTTTTCCTTTTCATTTTTCCCACTATTTTTCCACTTCTGGTGAGAATAAGTGTTCTTGGAAATTCCACCACGACCATGTCCATGACCACGACCACGACTTTGCCCATAATTATAGTGGTCGTTAGTTGCTACATTCACTTCTGAGAATGAAGCACTACAAGTCGGACGACCTCATGATTTTTCATCAAAAGCTCATTATTTTGTTCAGCTACAAGAAGGCAAGAAATTAACTCAGAATATTTCTTAAAACCTTTTTCTCGATATTGTTGCTGCAGGAGCACATTAGATGCATGAAAAGTGGAGAATGTCTTTTCTAATATATCATTATCAATGACCTTTTCTCCACACAATTTCAATTGAGAAGTAATTCTAAATATTGCAGAATTATACTCACTTACAATTTTAAAATCTTGTAAACGTAAATACATCCAATCATAACGAGCTTTTGGAAGAATTACAGTTTTTTATGCTCATATCTTTCTTTCAAATTATTCCAAAGAACAAGTGGGTCTTTTATCGTAAGATACTTAGTTTTTAGACCTTCATGAAGATGGCAGCGGAGAAACATCATAGCTTTAGCCTTATCTTGATTAGATGCTTTATTTTCTTCTTTGATAGTGTCTCCAAGACTATTTGCATCTAAATGAATTTCAGCATCTAGCACCCAAGACAAATAATTCTTCCCCGTAATGTCAAGGGCCACAAACTCAAGTTTTGCAAGATTCGACGTATTTAGTACTATCATAAAAGTATAAAACAAGTTAGGTAACATCTAAAAAAAGTGAAGATGAAAAAAAAATGATTAAGAAATTAAAAACATGAACATGAAAAATGGCAACACATAATCATGAAAAGTGTTATACCTAAATGTTCTCCTTTGGTACAACACAATGCTCTAAGCCTTTAGGTCTTAGTTGGTCAGAGTCTCGTACTGATAACGTGTTATGAAAACGAGCTAAAATAATAGCGTAAAAATATAGAATAATAAAGATAAGAGAGAAAGAAATTAGAGAGACAAGAGAGAAGAATATAATCTTTTCATATTCTTCAAAAATGGATAAAGCTTACAATGCACATACGTCCTATTTATAAGACATAAAACTTGTAACGTATAATCTAATACATAAGTGTCATTTACAATACATAATTAAAAGGAATAACTTGGAGGTCATAATGTGAAAGAATAATTTGGAGAACAAAGTTTGAATGGACATCCATTTTGTCACATATTTTTTAAGAAATTTATCCCACTCCATTTGATAGCCTTATCTTTCTTTCCATCCAATTTGCGAGATATGCCATTAAATAACACAAAACCAACTTATTAACCAAACAATAATGCTTCTAAAAAAAAAAAAAAAAACACCAAACAATAATATAGTCACTCCATTCCATTCATCACTTTTTATTTTATTTATGCAATTTATCAAATATCTAAATGTTAACCACCTTTATCCAAATGCCACCATCCTTCAATACACTGTAAATAAACAAATAATTAATTAAAATTAAACGACAAAAATAAAATGCATAAGAGCTTAGGAGTGTAAGCGGATCCGATCCAATCCGTGAATCTGATGGATCTAAACCAATCCGAACCGATTTTGGCGGATTGGTGCGGATCATTGGATAGGATCGGATCCTATAAATCTAATCCGAACCGAACACTATAAATATTTATTTTTTTAATTATTTTATGTACATATATATAATGCTAATATATTGTTATGTATTTATATTTAATATAATTAATAATTAAATATGTATATTTTATTGTTTTTTCTTTTTTTTCTATTTTTTATTAATTTCTGAAGATTAAAATGAAAAAAATAATAGGTAATCCGATGATCCGAACCGAATCGATCCGATTGTGATCGGTTCGATTTGGATCCGTAGTTAAAAATGATCAAATCTGAATCGATCCAATCCGATCATATTTGATCGATTTAGATAATGAAAAGCCTTAAATCCGATATAAACAGACCCTATTACACCCGTACATAATCCTTCACGACATTTGTTTTTTTCTTTGAGAGAAGGATTCACGAAATTAACACCCAAAAACCACGGTGAATCTCAAAACCACCACCTCATCAAGCACAATCTCACCACCCAAAGCGCGAAAACCGTCAATGAGACTGACATTCCACGTGGCAAACATTCATTGCCTACGCTAACACGCTTTTCCACTCACCCTACTGCAGATAAAAACCCGCCCTCAGAAAAATCAACACTTTCTTCACCCGTCAGCTTCTGCTTCTCGTGCCCCACACTCTCATTCTGTAATCCGTCAACGTCATTCTCCGCCACCGTTACTCCTCTCCGCAGCCGCTGCCACCGGCTACGCAGAGTTCGTAACCCTTCCGTTTCTTTCGAGCGTTCATTTCGTTGTTAGGTTTTTTGCTTAGAACAAAAACAATGCCGGCACAGAAGCAGCTTTCGAACGAGGTTCCAGAGGAGGACGTGATCGCTAGCGACGGAAACAACCCTGAGCTGAAAGAAGAAGAAGCTGGTGAGTGTCGTTTTGTTCTGAATTTCTTCTGAAAATCGGTTAATTTTTTTCCTCCATTTTCATACGAATTTGTATCAGTTGTGCTGTCCTGATCATTTTTTTCTTTTTTGTTTTTGTTAGAATCTGATCGAAGCCATTCTTCGGGAAACAGGGACAAGACAGAGTAGGTTTTACTGGATCGTCGTTTCACTTTTCTTCCGTCGTTTACTTTGCGATTTGCCGTTTCTTTCTTTGTTTTTTTAGTCGATTATGCTGCTGCTTGAATTTTCAATGTGGTTTTCGATTCTTTGTCTACATGGTTTGTTTTGTGTTAAATTTTTGGGTATCTGGTGTATCGGAGCCATTGAAAAGTTTTGCGGTGTTTTTCGTCAATTTATAAATGATGCGTTGTCTCTGTTTTTTTTTTTTTTTTTTTTGGCTTTTTTGTTGTTGAATAGTTGAACCCTAGTTCTGGGGATGGTTGGTGGAGTTCGTTGTAGAAACCTTTTATGAGAGATGGTTATTTGGGAGAATTTAACATGAGTTCTTATGTGTGCATGTTGTTGGTTGGATACTTAGATTGTTGTTGCATTTACCCATTTGCTTACGTGGTCTCGAAACTTGATTGACGTTGCTGGGGATGGAATATCTGCTTGTGCCTGCTGTTGTTGGCTCCCTTTATGAAATTGAGTAGAAAGAAAATTGAAAATTGAAAATAGATAATAACAGTTTGGGATCTGAGCATACAGCACAGGCGATGAACATTGCTCCACCCTAAGAAAAATGTAATGTGGAAGTGTTCTCATCAATTCTCATCTTGTGTAATGTGATTACATAATGATCCTATGTGGAAAAAGAAGCATTTTTATGCATCTAAGATAATTTTCTTTACATGCACAAAATTATGTCAAACCTTCTTTAATGTAAGTGTTATTTTCCATTGCCGTTGTAACTCGCAATACATTTACTTAGGGCAGGGACTTGAAAATTTGGCATTTGCCAATGATCCATTCCCATAAAAATATTAACTTCTATAATTTACTAATAACTCTTATTGGTGTTTACAGATATGTGGTTATAAAATTGTCAGATGTACGCAAGGAAGTTCAGTGCCCTATCTGCCTAGGTACGTGATTTATAACTGATACTAGGTTGGTTGATTATATATAGCATATTCTCTGCTAAAAATGTGTTGTTGTTCCAAAAGCATGTTTTACTGCAAGCATGCATAATTTTTCATGATTGTTTTACGGTATTTTGACATGTACGGGCATATAGTAACATATGCAAGTTATAAATTATTTTCCAACATGGTGTATTTTCAACTGTATACTGGTTTTTATATTCATATATACATATGAGAGAGAGAGAATGGGAATTAATTCACGACTTCAATGAAATCTTGAATATGAGAGAGATATCTTTGGTCTATTTATAATGTTACCATCCATAACCATTAATCCGGTTAGTTTGAACCGTCATACAAACAATATGTATACTTGTATAGCGACAGGCTGACAACCAATCTCTTACATATTTACTTTCCCCACATGAACTTTCCATTTGTAATATTGTTGAAGCACAATAATTTATAGGTTAATAAGTGATTTACCGTCCATAACCGTTAACCCTGTTTGTTTGAACCCTCATACAATATGTTGTATAATGACAGCTGACAACTGACAACGTACATATTTATTTTCCCCTATTTAGATTATTTGGATTTTGCTGTTATGTCTGTTTGTGCACTAGCTTTTGATGATTTTGTTTGAGATATGCTGGATGTGGCATCATAAATATTTTTAAATTTGCTTTCCTAATTCCTAATTATCGTATTATATAGAAATAAATGATTGATTTCAATACATTTGTAGGAATTATTCGAAAAACAAGAACTGTAATGGAATGCCTGCATCGCTTTTGCAGAGAGTGCATAGACAAATCTATGCGCCTTGGGTTTGTTCTCAAACTGTCACCATCTACATTATTATCTCAGATTTATAGTTGGATGGTCGTGGTTTATTTGCGGCAAATTTTTGCTATTTTTGTGAATAGTTTGGACTGGTTTTACTGCAGTAACAATGAATGTCCTACTTGCCGTACACATTGTGCTAGTCGACGTTCACTAAGAGATGACCCTAACTATGATGCCTTGATTGCTCTTCTGTATCCGGATATTGACAAGTATGAAGAGGAGGTAAGATGGACATACTGCATGTTGGATTGAAAAATGTATTTTATCTGAATGAAAAACTCATTAACACGGTTCTGGGCTTTGGCCTAGGAATTGGCTTTACAGGAAGATGAGGTGACTCATAATAAGCTGGTGAGACTTCACTCACCATTTTTTTAAATATGGGTGCTCATAAATTTTCTAGTGACTGTTCTTATTGTATGACAGCATTGAGTTCTGACACTCGTAGAAAAAGCTAATGCCTTGTATGTTTATAGCCTGACAAAATCTTGTTTTTTGGTTAAATGTTGCCTTTTAATAATGAGAAAATCTTTCCCTTCCGGTACACATTCCCTTGTTCATTCAGATGATTAGAACTTAGAAGGCTTCTTTTGCAGCACGTGCTATCATGATTTCATGATAAGAAATTATTGAACTTGGATCTCCAATAGAACATATTATTTAGGATTAGGACTATAGAAATAGATTTTCTGTATCATGTTTGAAGTCATACAGAGTAGGGTGCTAATTTTGCCTCAGCTATCCTTTAAATAAGCAGCTTTTCAAAATAATATGGGCAATAAGCAGTAGCCCAAGCTATAATCCATTGAGAAAATGACCAAATCCCAGTTATTCTCCTTATATTTATGATTGTGCCTTAGTTTTCACCAGTTGCAACAGGTTAAACATTTAAAAGGATTAAATCTTTATATTTATGCTCTTGGTGTGAATAGTATAATCAATATAAATGAAGAAAGTTATCATTGTTTACTGCTATTTTTTATCTGCAACATTTTTACTATGGCTTGTAATATTAATAATTCAAGGGTTTTATCTTTTTTAAGAAGATCCAAGATTCCATTGCTCAGACTTCTCAACGACAAACAGAAGCATTGGGTAAGAAACGGAGTTCCAAGGCAACAGCAATGCCTTTTGTAAGGACGTCACAAGGCAGCTATCGAACTTCACCGCTGAGAAGAAGAAACTTTAGAAATGGAGGTGAGCTTCAGGTATCCAATGGCAATGAGGATATGAATGATAATGATGTAGAGAAGGGCTCATCTTCTGATGATGAGCAGACAAAAAGAGCAAAAAGAGGGGCAGAAACCCAATTTCCTCAGCATTCTGCCACTACTGATGCAGATGGAGCTGGTGACGAAAATATTCCTGAATTGAATAGAGAAATCATGAATTCGTCTGGTTCACTTGCTTGGGGAAAAAATGGCCACCGCAGTCCGACCCGAGTCATGGGTAAGAATGCCAGAAACAGTCACGTCTCCAAATTGGCTGATCTTCTCCGTAACTCTGAAATAAATGATGATGAGGTAATTCATTTTTCTAGTAGTGCTTGTTAGAATACTACTGGAGTATAAACTATTAGAACCTCTGGCTTTCATGGCTGCTCAACCTGTTTGAGAATGGAGATTCCGTGCTAACTTTTTAACCAGGTCTCCAGATTCATCTTAAAGGCTGCTAAGTTCATTTTTCGTAAAATGTATTATTATTATTTTTTTCTGATTATTATTCTTTGCTGGAGCACTTATACTGCAACAATGATATGGTTGGTGATTTGGTCTACGTTATTCCAGTTGGATGTCAATCTCATGATTGTCTCCTTGGACGAGCAAAGCATACCAAGTTTGGAGCTGTCATACCTTTGCTGCAAGCCTACTTTGTCAGTCAGGCTACTGTGCCAGGTTATTCTCTATCCAGCGAAGTGACGTTTCTATGTAGTATCTAGTATGTCTCTTTTTTATTCTAATTGTTTTTCTATCTACAGCATGTTGCACTTAATACTTCAGTTCAGGCTGACGAAGTTGAATTGCTCTTGGTAAAAGAGCCACAAGCCAACATCATTAATGGTAAAAGACCAGTTGATCCAAACAAAGATAAGTTGCTTGTTTTAGGCGAACAAGAAACTTTGGCTGAACTACTTAAAACAACTGATGATATCTGCTGTGGCCATCTGGTAAACCCTCAAAGTTGATTATCATCGTGTATACATAAATACCTAATTATTTTCTTCTTACCATTTTTGCAGTGCTGATCTCTCCCTTTTATCTCACATTTTTTGTGTTATTTAAAGGTCATGGCTTATAGGAGGAGATTGCAAAAGTCAGACAGTTGAGATGAGCTGAATGATGAACAGTCACCCGAACCATTCTTTGGCAACTGCATAATTATAAAGAACCGTGAAATATCTCAGGCATATTTATCATTTAACTTCTTTTTTAATACTTTCCCCGTATTTACAGTAAAAGGGGCTGCATTTATGCCTACAGGAATTGAGAACCACATGGAGGCTTTGGTTTATTTTATTACAAATCTGGCATTACTTTTACAATCAAATTTGGACTAAACTCATGAATGTGTTTGGCAACTCAATTCAGTTTGGAGTTTTCTAAATATGTTTAGCATCTCTTATTCTCAGTGCTTGGGGCATTTGACACACTTGTGAAGTTGTGTGTCACCATGAAGTTTTTTTTATTTTTTATTTTTTTCATTTTTAAATTTTTTTTTTTAAATGATTAGCTATGGTTTATTTTGTTACCAGTTCAGTTTTACTTTCAGAGTTTGTTTGGGAAAGCTTAAAATTTTAGATGTTTTATCCCCAAAAAGTTGTTTTCAAATTAATCTAACATGTTTGGCACTTTGCTTGAATTTATAAAAAAGTTGTTTTATGTCATCAAGTTTGTTTTAACTTAAGATTGTTGTGATTTGATTATTTTTCATTCTCAAAACTCTCTTTTCTTGTTATCCCTACAAAACTAACTTCTAAACAAATATTATTAAACTATACAAATAACTTCTTACCCTTTTTTTTTGTAATTTACTATATAAAAGGGATTTTTTTTGCATCATTCAAATGAAATAAATTAATTTAAAATTGTTTTTCAGCAAACAGTCTCAAACAAAAATAGATTGGGATTATAAATGATTATACAAAAGTTGATTATAAAAATAATTTTTTTTTTTTTTTTTAGCTTTTTCAAATACATTCTTACAATCAAATTTGGACTAAACCCAGAAGAATGTGTTTGGCAACTCAATTCAGTTTGGAGGTTTTTTTAAAATATGTTTAGCATCTCGTATTCTCAGTCTGGGTTTAGAGATTGGACTTTAGTTAAAGAAACAAAAGAAAATTACATTTTTTGTTCATTGAAATTTTGTTTGGGTTTCGAACTGTTATTTTGATTACAATGCTCGTGCAAAATTTAATGTTATTATAATTTTTCCATCATTTCTTAACGTTAATTTAGTAGTTCTATATATAAGTTATTTTGATTAGCACTATTTGAATAACTTCATTTTCTTAATATTATTTTTAGCAATAAAATATTTAAACATAAATACAAATTTATTTTTAATCATAATCACATTGCAAAGTTAAATTATTAAAATTTAGTTTTGGTTGCAATGACAGTGCATTATGTCCTAGGTAAATTTTACCCGTGAGGTTAAGACCCGGTGTGAGAATTAGTTTCACAATTTTTCCTCGTAGGAATAAAAAGCCAATTAAAATTCAGTTTTGTAAATGAGTTTTCACTTTTTAGACATAATCTATATATCAATCAATTTCGAGTAACTAAATCTGAGTCTCTTGTTGAATCCCGCTACAAGTTGGATGGTAGAATCATGAGTTGTGATACAATGACACAACTTTTTGACACCGTATGTGTGCAAGGGACACGCGCACAGGACATCATGCACTGTAGCGCTACTGTAGTGCTACAGTAGCATCTTTTTTTTTGTTTTTTTTACATTTTGACTTTTTAAAAAAATAAAAATTGTTTCTAAAAAAACTCATTAACCAGATAATGAACTGAATTCACCAGATATTTGTACCTGATTCACCAGATATTTGTACATGCTTAACCAAAAAATTTGTTTCTCAAAAAAACTTATTCACCAGATAATGAACTGAATTCACCAGATATTTGTACATGATTCACCAGATATTTGTACATGTTTAACCAAAAAATTTATTTCTCAAAAAAACCCATTCACCAGATAATGAACTGAATTCACCAGATATTTGTACATGATTCACCACTTAACGAAAAATTTTATTTCTCAAAAAAACCCATTCACCAGATAATGAATTGAATTCACCAGATATTTGTACATGATTCACCAGATATTTGCACATACTTAACCAAAAAATTTATCTCAAAAAAATCCATTCACCAGATAATGAACTGAATTCACCAGATATTTGTACATGATTCACCAGATATTTGCACATACTTAACCAAAAAATTTATCTCAAAAAAATCCATTCACCAGATAATGAACTGAATTCACCAGATATTTGTACATGATTCACTACTTAACGAAAAATTTTATTTCTCAACAAAACCCATTCACCAGATAATGAATTGAATTCACCAGATATTTGTACATGATTCACCAGATAATTATACATACTTAACCAAAAAAATTATTTATCAAAAAATAACATTTAAAAAAAAACCAAAACTTAAATTTTAAAAAAAAAAATGGTGCGCTACAGTGCCGCACAGTACAGCTACAGTGCCTCACTGTGTGGCACTATACGGTGTAAGCGTATGTGTGTTAAAAAAATGTGTCAGGGAAGCATTTCTCTAGAATCATAGGGCTAATGATATACAGTACACTGTAGTGCAGGCGTTGGGCATTGTAAAAGTAGATTTATTATATCATCACTCCTATCTCGTGAAGAATGAGCGAGCAGTTGAATTTTGGATGGAATTATAATAAATTTATTCAAAAAATAATAATAATTAGACTATTGATTTATTTGTAATTTCTTAAATATTTTTTGTCAAATGCAAGATCCTCACAAATTATCTTTCGTTCTTGTTGGCGGTGATTCTCATAGACTCATACCGAAACCATAAACAAGTCAAGAATCATGCGTCCTTGAGTGCACTTCTGGTCTATTCACAATTATCTATCAAGAAATGCACCCTCAACAATAAAATATATAGCTTATTACCGGTAATGATTTTTGAACATCAATGAAGAACACTGTATGCCGCGACACTGTATCTTAAGAGATCAGACAGACAGAACTAAATTAATAGATAATGTGTGATAGATACATGATTGTAGATACATGTATTTTTTTTCACCTTAATTGATTAGTTATGAATGGATATATTTTTACTTTTTCACTTTATATTTTTTCTCATTTTAGAGAAGTTCTATGTAGGATTAGGCTCCCCTAAAATAAATAAAAGTGTAAAATGAAAAAGACAGAGTCTATCCATATTTAATTAATTAAAATTGGTTGATATCTCAATACACTTTAATCGATCATGTTGAGATATAATTTTACTTTTTTATTTTACACATTTTTTCATTTTAGAGGGCTTTATATATGTTTCCTTTTCCTTTTTTGGTTTTCTTGTTTTCTTTATTCTTTTGAGAAGATAAAAAGAAAACGGTGAATAAAACATGGTGTAATTGAGGTATATCTTACTGAAGTTCATTATTACGTCAAAAAATACAATAAGTGGAAGAAGGGCAATGGACAATGCCTGCACTCGGTTATATGCTGTCCACCTTCTTGATGTTGTAATATGGTTATAAAAAAACTATTTGTTACGAGAGAAATATTAACACCATATTCTTTAACACTGGCTTTTTAATATATTGTTTCTTATTGATTGAAATTCATGTAAATCATACACAATTTAAGTAGGATCTACATAAATTAGTGGGACTCAATTGGGTTATAAAATATGTTGATAACAATTAACACTCCTCTTATTACAATCACCAACACGAATGTATTTCTTGGGAAATTTGAAGATTGCAATATATAAACTTAATGGGCAAAGTTTCCAACACGGCAAAAAGATCATGGTATTCCGTAAGTTTTTCTTTGGTTTAACTATTGAGTAGGTCCCTAAACTATTTGAAATTTTCAAATAAGTTTCTATACTAAAAAAAATTGTAATTAAGTCATCGAACTTTTATAAAGTTTTCAATTGGATCCCTGAACTAAAATATTTTTTAATTGGGTCCCTGAACTTATATAAAATTTTCAACGGGTCCCTAAATTATAAAATTCGTTAGTGATATGTTGAATTGGATGGAATATAACTGATTTCATCCAAGTTGGATAACCATATCAGCCATTTATGAGTAGTTTGGGTGGAAAATGAACCTTGATCTTGAGACTTTGTCACAACAAAATACATCAAGATATAACAAGATAAAGTGAGATTAGTAACTTGCAAGTGTGGGAACTATTTTAGACGAAATTATTTCAAGGAAGGGATAAACAACCGTAAAACATAAATCGGGAAAGGAATGTATTATTTGTTCAGATGGAGGAGAAGCAATCGCAGGTCACGTTTTGGTTTTTGCCTCAACATTTTGGTCTCTTGGAACCCTAAATACAAATTTGGGGGAATTCCAGGTCACGTTTCACATAAGCAAACTTGAAGACCTCTTCACGAAACCCTACCCCAGGGACTCCATTGAAAATTTTATAAAAGTTCAGGGACCCAATTAAAAACTTTTTTAATATATGGACTCAATTGAAAACCTTATTAAAGTTTGAGGACCCAATTACAATTTTTTTAAGTATAGGGACCTATTTTGAAATTCTCAAATAGTTTAAGGACCTACCCAATAGTTAAACCTTTTTGTTTCAAAAGTGAGAAGCCTATGAAGTTTTCTAAAATATTTTTCATTAAACATTTGCGGTTAAAATTGAAAAGGAAACCAATAAATATTAGGATTTGATTGATATGCATCGTGATTGTAATCAAACTCTTAAATATTATCTCAAAATGAAAATGGGAACTTATTTCTTAAATATTTTGAACAATAATTTTTTTGCAAAATCTCCAAACACAACATAGATAAGTTTACTTGGACCATTTAACAATATATATATATATATATATATATATATATATATATATATATACTTGGACCCACAAAAGAACTATAAGGCGAAATTGAGGAACCTCTAAACACAATATATGGGAAAAAAGAAAAAAGAAAAAAAAAAGGAATAGAATTATAAGACATTGATAGTAAGTGTGACGAAACACACATGCTAATAAATATCAACCATGTCTATGTCTCACACTATTATGATCATTATTATATATATGCATTTTTAAGCAATTAGAGAGGTAATTAAGACTTGGTAAGGAAATGTAGGCTAATGTAACTGTGAGGATGTAAATTCATTAAAGATGGAACCAAACATTAAATGCTTCCCGAAAAAAAAAAAATTCTAGTGTCATTTAGCTAAAAGGCCATTCACTACTATTATGTACTCCTATATATCATTGTTGATTTCATCAGGATACGTATATACCTATTAGAGTTTTAACATAATGTAATAAGATTCTTATAATTATGTGGTTGACATTCTTATATATCTTATGTTAAAACAATATTATATAACCATTTACTAAAATTATGGTTCGGAATGACAGCAATGGCTTCAAGAATTTTCATAGTAATTTTTTGATAACAGAATTTTCATAGTGTTAAGTACTAACAGAAGTGCAAAGATTGAAAGCCTCAATTACTTCTCATGCATTCTACCCCCGCAACTTTAATAAATGACCTTCATTTCTCTCAACCAATTTAAAGTGGAAATGGTAACTTCGATGCCTATTCACATACTCTGCTATTAACACCCCAAACAACTTTGCAGCAAGGAAATGAAATACCTGTGAAACAGTGAAAGCCTTACTTATCCATCATGTGACTGCTATTAAGGCTCATCTAATTCCACTTGACTAAAATGATGCCCCATTGAGTACCTCACCACACCGCTCCCATTCAATCCATTCACGTTTCAATGCATTTCTCTAGCAATCTCTACTAAGTACTAAAGAAAACTCAAAACCCCATTTTTGAGAACCATGCACCACTACTCATCATTTTCTCTAGACTCAAAAACTGATGAAGGACATGCCCTTTTTTCTCCTCAAAAACTCCTTGGGAGCCAAGATGAAGAAAGGCATCAGAACTTTCTGCAACAACAATGGTTCAACCTCCACACTCAACCAACAAAATAGTAGCACTATTGGCAACAACAGCAGCCATCATAGCCAAGGTGACTTCACAAGCAAGGTAAGTTCCCCTTACTTGCAAAAAGGCGAAAATTCAAAGCAAAATTCACCAACTCTAGAAGACCTCATACTGAGATTAGAATTGGAGGAAGAGATGGCTAGGAAAGCCAAGTTCAATAATGAATATAGTGGAATAAGGGGAAGAATGTCATGTGTGAACAATTCTGACATCTTGAGATCTGCAAGGAATGCCTTGAATCAGTACCCGCGGTTTTCGCTCGATGGTAGGGATGCCATGTACCGATCGTCTTTCGGGAACATAGAAGGAAGAAGGTCAGTTTGCAGTGAGAGAAGTTTAGGAGAAAGGTTACTTGAAGAGAATGATAATTTAGACTCCAAGTTTGATAAGAATATGTGTTTGCCTTCAACATTGGCAGGGGAGAGTGTGGTGTGGTGTAAACCTGGGGTTGTAGCAAAGTTAATGGGATTGGATGCAATGCCAGTGCCAGTAAGTAGCAAAAGATCATCTAACAGCAAAGAAAAGATTAGTGCTAATAATGTTAGGAGGCAAAATATTCTAAGGAGGAGATTTGAGAGGCATGACTTGGAGAGAAGACTAGCAATGGAGATGCAGGGTTGTCATCATGATATTAGAAGAAACAAGTCTGGTTGTTGCTCTAAGAATGGTTATTGTATTATGAAACCTGTTGCATTAGAAGCTTTGGCTGGTGGTCCTGCCAGTCACCGTAGATATGCTTAGAATGCAGGCTCTATACTTTATAATATCTACTATAAGGTTTTTTTTTTTTTAATTCTATTTGAAATTATGCAAATTAAAGTAATGCCTCGCAAGGTTAATAATGACACAAGTTTGATATAGATTTTATATGATTTTCGTTACCTGCTCCATATTTCTGTTGCTGCTGTAGATGTTAGATGTCGACTAAATTACATGTTGATTTATGTTAATGCCATCTTTCTATCTACAAACTTTTTGACCCCTAATGGATGGTAAAATGTAGATTTAGTTATGTGAGGCAGTTCATTTAAGAGCGAAAACCCTATTCTTTGATATCCAAAGCAGATACATAATTAGTTAGAATCTATGACTGCTTAATATGGTATTTAACGTTCATACCACAAACGGAATCATGTTAAACTAAGAAACTTTAATGCATAAATTTTCCTAGAAATCCTAACAAAAACAACGTTCTAGTGTTATTGGGAATTTGGGATAGATATTGTCATCACTTCATCACTTGTGTTAGAAACAGAAACACAGGAAAGTAAATGAATCTGAATGTGCTTTTGATTCCTATTTAAATTTTATAGGATTGAGATATTTATAAATGGAATCTTGTATTAATTACACTTGATTATAAAAATAATCTTATTATCAAGTCGTACAAATCAATGTTAAATCAAAACAAATCAACTCATGTGCTAAAAAGAAGACAAATAGTGACAGAGAATCTCATAGAGGATCGGCATTCCAACTTGTTCAGACAATCATACGTAACATTTCTAACTCTAGGATTTAGCTAGTAAGTTCCTTCATGAGCTATTTGTATAGAACCAACTTTTCTAAAAATGTAAGGTAGTCCCAAAATGTGAAGAACCAACTTATCATTGACACATCTATTTAAAATAATTAGAGGTAAGGACCAATCACTCTGTCAAAGGAACGTTATCATGTATAGACACTGTATAGCTAATGAGGTGTTTTGGAAGTGATGGAATAAATGATGAAAAAGAAGAAAATAATAAATAAGTACTGGAAAGTATTTTTTTACAGTATTAAACACTATTTTTATGTCCAAATATCATTACTCTGGACTTAAGCATGTGAGGCTCATGAGTGATCTTGCGTATATGTAAAGCTATTTTTGGCTTGCTGTGAGAAAATGTACGGAAGCAATCGAGATGCTGCCAGTGGGTAGTAGCTTTGATAATCCTAGGTTTGAAAATCCTACAAATTGATTTTCTAAAAAAAATCATTTGTAACTTTGGATGATGATTATTGCACACAGTGAGAGATGTGCGCACAATCTGGCTGTCTAGGGGGAGGGGGGAATGCAGGGCCTACTCATTGCAAGTTAATTGCTTATTTTTTTTTAAAAAAAGAAAAAGAAAAATCATCGCAACTTAATTGCAAGTTAGCTTATGCTCCAAGAAAGTAGAAAAATTTCATCAGTGGATTCGGATTTGGTTCGAGAAGAGTTGAAGGATACGCACACCCTTGGGCATCAGTTAGATTTCATCAGTAGAGTTTTTTTGTTTTTGTTTTTTAATATCTTTTGTGTAGGTACAAACACATAACTTGCCAAATTACACTAAATTCTAATATCTTTATTCCTTTTCTTTCTTTTTTTTTGGTTATTTTGTTAATTATCTCTCCACGAAATCATCAAAAGTGATAAAAGAACTAATAATATCACTTCTGAGGTGGCTCAAAACAATGTCTTCAAAGCCTTTTTGGGATTGGGTCTACATTGGAATGGCCCAAAAATGTATCTTCAAGCTTAGAGGTGGTGTTTTGCCTGGTCTCCTTCGTTGCTCTACTGGTTGAAGTCAACTGAATGATGGTACCTGCGAAGACACTCTAATACCTAAGTCAGCAAAGAGATTGCAGATAATGTATTTAGGTGATAATAAAAACTTACCTGGTCTCGTGATTTCATAACTTTTTATAGTGATGCCCCAAATATGGGGGTATGGGTGTCTGCCATTGTTGACATGGTGCCCCTCGCTATGTAGCTTATAACACACGAGGAGCTGGTATAGTGCCCCTTACTTCGTGAAGTTCAGGGTCAATGGTGATCGGGGTGATAGCGACAATGAATAAGTGGTCACGTGATTAAGGGGTGAACCTTATTAGTGACGTCGTTTGGCGGGTGGAGGATCATCCCCTAAGGGATGTAGGCCTGTCCTCTCCTAAAGGCCTTTGACTCTGACCCTTGGCTAGTTGATTTGCTCAGCTAATTAAGGTGAATTGCTCGGCCTTAAAGCTTCTTTGGACCTTATTGGACTTGGTTTTCATATGTGGGACAGAACAATATCATAATTTAAATTGGTTAGATAGTAATCCAACTTGATGACGAGTATTGGTGTTAGTCATTACATTGTCCTCAATTGTAATTGCCAATGGCTATAATTTGTTTTAAATTCTTGAATATGATAAGAATTTTTTTATTCAAATATATATAGTATATAAAATAAAAAATAATAAACCACACTCAGATATTCATGTAACAACTAACATATGGTTGAATCGAGTGATAACGAGCTGGAGCTCCTTAAGTAAATGGTCAGAAGATCAATCGCAGACTCTTACGTATGAAAAAACCTTGTTAGGATAGATCAATCCTTCAATGTCGTCAACTGTGTTGAAAAATAATCTCCATAATTACACACGAGATATCCTAGAAAATGAATAAAAAGTATTCATATAACAAAATGTTAAAAAACCATTTTTAATATGATAAATATCCTCCGTGTTTTGTTTTTTGTTTTTCAGTTCTTTGGATAAACTTTGGAGCAGGTCCAATGGCATCATTGGCATGTGATAATAATTATAACAATGTAATAACATAACAATAATAATAATAATAATAATAATAATAATAATAATACACAAGTCAAGGTTTTAATGATAGCAATGATTTTTGACAAATACTAACCGGTACCCTTAAGTGATGTTTAGTATTTAAAGTGTTTTATTCCCAAACAAATTACATTTTTGAGAATCACATTCTCAGAAATTATTCTTTCCCATCTTCAAACATGAGAATAAAATTTCCTAAGTTTTAACTATTATTTACTAATTTTATTCTCGAAAATCTTTTATGCCTGAAAATAACTTTTAAAAACTTATATCAAACATGGGAAACTTTTATTCTCATACTAACATTCCCAGAAACATTTTTATAAAACTTATACCAAATACTATCTTAAGAATATTAGTTGTATGAAAAATTATATTACACTTAGTATATTAGTACAAATTTTCATTTTATGGATTCCTTAACCAATGTCACCCATAATTAAAATTGAGACAGTGGCCCAACTGCTATGAATAAATATAAATTAGGATGACTCGGACCGTCACCGATTGCATACTTTGAAGCATGAAACCTTCATTAATTAATCATGACAGAAAATGGTTTCACAAAATTTGACGAGTTGGATCATATTTTTCAAGTTTCAACTGGATTTTATTGCTAAATTTTTATACACTATAAATGTAAAAAAAATTTACACATATCAACTAATTATAAATTATCACATCATTAAAAATAAATAACTTTTATAATAATTATTTTAAAAATCAAAAATAATAATTTATAATTAAAAATTTTATATTAACAATATATCAAAACCCCTAGCATTTTTATGCGAGTAAATTTAAAGTTGAAATAACAAACTCATCCCCATATAATAGTGCAATCCATAATAAATCCATAGTAGATCTAATTTTTTAAAAAAATTACTCCAATTTTTGATACACAGTACTATCACTTTTTGTACAGTTGCAAATTCTTTTCCTCGGGTGAAGTTGGACAGCTAAAAAAACTATAAGAAAAATATTCACATATATTATTTTGATAATCGAATAAATCGATCAAAGCATAACCAAAGTTGAGGGCAGATCTGGCCTTTTATCTTTTCTGGAAAGAGGGCTCAGTGCAGATCTGCTAAAACTGGAGATAACAAAGCATATTACACATCACATGTCACAGACATAGTCACCACAAAAAACAAACAATCTCACTCAGTCACCCCACAACACGTAATAGTAGAGACTAACACGTAGCAGGTACTCAACAAGAAAGGACACTATTTACATGCGACCCTGGGTTACCACCCCCTCCCGGTACCTCAGCGATGCTTGCTCCTTGTCTCACCGCTATAGAGCCTGCAATCACATGTAACCGAATTTATTTTAGCACATATAATACAGATCCACAGCCGTTGGATGAAAAATCAGCTATTGACCGATGATTCTGATCAGATGTAACGGTTCATATTAATACTATGAGACAATTGCTATCCTCCCCTTTTTTCTCTGACGTTCCATGCTATATAAAAAAAATATTACAAAAACAAATGGAAAAAAAAAATCCTTACCTATATGCTATCATCTCAATTATTTAATAATTTAGAAACAATAGCAATTTCTTTTTTGTTGTTGATGACTATGATCAACACGCGCCGAGAACTGAATATGCATGCAGTGTATTAGTTATAGTCTGTGTGTGTGATTGATGACTAATGAGCTTCAAAGTTTGGAACTTTGTCAGTAAAAAAAAAAAAAAACAAAGTTTGGAGCTTTGAAGCCAAACCACATAGCTATAGAATATGAAGGCATAGATTATAATAATTATAAGAGTTTAATTTCTATACAACCAATAAAAACTCATGAAATTAATGACTTTTAAGACGGTTAGGATAAGAATCAAATATTTATAATAATGTATTAATTTCTGATTTATTGATAATATAAAAAAAACTTTACACTTTCAATATATACCAATTAAATCGTAATTATAATATAGATAGATACCAGTCATAGACAGTGGGAGAGTTGGGAAGTGGTTTATCAAACTTCTCAGCACCGATGGTCTTTGTGGCCAAGTTACTCCCAGGATTGAACACGCTCCTCCAAACGTTGTCAACTTTACGAGCCGACAGAGGTGTTGTTGGGGTCGTCGGCGTCAACGGAGTTGTCGGTGTCGCCGGCATCGACATCGTCTTCTGGTAGTTACTACTTCCTTCATCTAAACCTGGAATTACAACAAAAAAACTCAAGTCACTGAATAGATCTTCTCATATTTCAATTTTTGTGAGGTGAAAGAAAGAGAGAATAAAAAAAAACTATAACATTTATTTTTATATATCTCTTTTTTGTGATATTTTTTTCTTGTAATAATTATATTTATATCTCTTTCTCAGGTGATCACATGATAAAGAAAATATTAAAAAGAATCCATTTTCGTACATGGAGAGTTGCTATGGATAGCTATTTTGGAAATATGAATGCAAATATTAAATATAAATTGATATAATTGAAAGGTACCTTTGATGTTCAAGGGCTTGGAGGTGGTGATCTTCCTGAGCCTGCCAAGCCCACGGTCAGGTTGAGGGCCAGCCACAACATCATCCCACAGCTTCTCTAGCAGAACCATCTTGGTATTAGTTCATTCGCTGTGGGGGAGACTGTCTTTGTTCTCTTAAACTAGTTTTTAACACTGATGAGGGTAGAGTCTCAATTATTGTGTTTTTGACTTTTTGTACAGACACTACACAGTACACTGCATGTATAGGGGGTAGTACTGAAAATATCTTGACACTAATAGAGGTAATATGGATTTTTATTAAGTAAAGATCCAATTTGGTTTAAAAAAGATTATGGTTACATTTTTAGTGCTTGAAAAATTAAATTAATTATTTAATCTCTCAAATTTATAAATATTTGAAATGTTAGTTTTTTAAATCAGTTTCAATATTTGCTTACTTGCATATATGTCCCATTAACTATCATGTCTGATCTATAAATAGTCCTATATGGCCAGGGCTGGCCCAAGGGGGAAGCTGATAAAGTAGGGCTTTAAGCCTCAAAAAATAAAAAATTTACTACCTATTATAATAATATATTTTAAAAAAATGTTAAGAGTCAGTTGTATAAAGATTGAGTGAGCAGCTACACGAAAGACTCTTCATTTTTTTTTATTCATGGCTCATCTCACGTATTTTTATTTCTCACATAATGGCCCATCAATAAAATAACCTTAATATTTTTTAGTATTTTGCTATAAAAAATGAAAAATGATGCTCTTTACTCATGACTCATCTCTATCCTTATGTCTCACTCATCTCTCATACTTTGGCCTTTTAGATTAACAATGTATCAACAAAGATTAAGTGGATTGCTTTATTGTCGATTGAAAAAGAATTGTTAAACGAAATCGTTTATAATAATTTAATAAATGATTTTGCATCCCAAAAAGCATGAAAAATAAACTTTAAATAAAAATATAATAATTCTAATAAAAATTTATTATTTATTTTAAAAGGTCCCACTTTAGAATTCGTTTTAGGCTTCCAAAAATGTTGGACCTGCCTTGTATGTGGCCCTGTGATGAATTGCGGAAAATAAATGAACAATGGAAAATATGCACAATCTATTGGCATCCAGATTTCAAAATTGTGCACATTTTTTCACTTTTTTTTTATTTTTTAATAGTAAAAATTTGTCATAAACTATACGGGACCATTGGTAAATAGTAAGCATGGCATGTAAGCAAATAAATAGATATTAAAACTAAGTCCAAGAAACTAACATATCTTACATTTATAAATTTTATGAATGAAATGATTAATTTATTTTTTTAAAGATAAAAAATGTCCCCATAATAAATATATTTTTTTTTAAGACGAAATTGGGCATTTAATCTTTCTTTAATTTGTTAGACTACTGTAAAGTGGGTGTATTGATTTCGTGTTTCCAAGTTGTTTTTTGTTTTTACATGGTGGCAATAGTTAAAGAGATGGTGGGGACAGTGAGGGAGGAAATTGGATAGGTGGCGGGTGGATAAGGATGAAGACCTGGGAGACTGAGTAAAATGTACGTTGGCTTACAAGTGTGCAAAATTAGTAGATCCATTGTCCTATTCTGCAGAGCAGTGTGGGGTCCATGTGATGGGTTGGTCGGATTAAATATACATGGAGTACTACTCTAATTTGCTATGACATAGATGGGGAAGGAAGGATCTAGAGTTGGGTAAAAGAAATTGATATTCTAAGGATAATTAATTGTGAAATATAAATTAATCACTCCTTCAGTATTTTAAGTAAATGTATCGTCAATATTAACTCCAAGCAAATGAGTTTTCGAGAAATTAACTTTCAAAACCATATCATCTCAAAGTTATGAAGGATACTATGAAAAGTCTACAAATTCTCCCCAAATGTTTTCAATAAGAATACAATCGTCTCCATATTGTAAAAGGGAGAAATTATTACCTTCCTCCACATGAAAGCTTTTAAAATTTTCCAAAGCAATTGATTTCCTGACCAGCATGCAAAGCCCTTATGCCACAATCAAATATAGAAAAGGAGTTACTGGGTCACTCTGCCCTAAACCCTTTGAAACCTTCATTCGAACTACCATTAACAAGGATAGAGACACGACTTGAGAAGATATAAGCACGTATCCACCCTCGCCATATATCATCAAAGCCCAATCTATCTAGCATCTAATTCAAGAAACCTCAATTAACAGAGTCATAGACCTTCTAGAAATCAACTTTGAATAACAGGCAGCTTTCTTTTCTCCTTTTTGCTAAGTCGACAATTTCATTAACCACAATAACCCCATCTAAAATCTATCTACCAGGCAAGAAAGTTGTTTGACATGTGGAGATAACAGAGTCTAACACACTTTTTATTCTCAAAGCTAGCAACTTGGAAACGATATTGTATATGCTTCCAATAAGGGAAATGGGCTGATAATCAGAGACATTGTGGATGATTCCCCTATGGAATTAGTGCTAAGAAAGATGACATAACAACATAGGGCAATGAAGAATTATGATAAAACTCATTGACAATATCACATACCTCGTCATTAAGAGTGTTTCAGCAAGACTTAAAGAATTTAAAATTGAAACCATCTGGCCCCGAACACTTGGTGCCATCACAAGGAGTGTTGTCGATAAAACAAGTCGTACTATTCTGTTTCTAATCTGCACATATGCCAATAAAACCATCTCCCGAAAAAGTATACCTCACATCCAACAAGCCTGTTTTCTAGATACAAATCATACCACTTGAATGACCGTTGGATGGTTTTGCTACCCAATCAAAATCAGAACCACCCCATAAACTTGACAATAGTCTATCATCAATCAAAGAACATTTAGTCTCTTGCAAAAAAAACAAAGATCTAACTGACCTAAAGACACTAGTAATCGAATTATGCTCCTCATGACACGATCCCACAACCCCCTCACATTCAAAGACATAGCCTTCATCGATGACTAGCTTTCAACCCTCTTGAGACCTTGGCCGCACAATCTGTCTTCCATTTCCTACAGCTGCTCAATATAACTCTCATCCGGAGCTGACCCGACAACTCCAAGCTCTTTTGCCATCATCCACAACTTTTAAGTAGGACTGGACAAGTTGGGCCGACCCGCCCGAAACCCGAAATACCCGACAGAGAAAACAAGGAAACGGGCGGATCGATTCGGGCAAACGGGTCATCGGGTTATTTACTCGGTTCTACCTAGTTTTGTTCGGGCGGGTTCGGTTCAGGAAATCCCAGACCGTCGGTGACCGAAACCGACCGACGTAAGAGAAAAGGAGAAAGAGATGAGGGGGACGAAGGTGGCTGCCGTAGTGCCATGGCTTGGGGTGAAGATTCTCCGATGACGTCAGAGAGAGACGAACGCGCGAGCTGCTGTGGTGGACGTGGCAGTGTTGAGAGCAGTGGTCAAACATGATGAGAGTAGCCGCCAAGTGATGAGGGAGAACTGAGGGTAGCCACCAGGTGAGTGTGAGGGAGAACTGAGGGCAGCCGCCAGGTGAGTGATGAGGGAGAACTGAGAAAATAAAGGTAGGTTAAATTAGGGTTTTTTTTTGGTTATTATAGAATAAAAAGTAAAAAACAAAATTTGGACCATAAATTAGGGTGAAACAGGTTATTATAGAAAAAAAAAAGTAAAACAAAAAGCTGGGCCCAAAATTAAAATGGCCCAAACAAATGCAGTGAGACACTTACTTCAGGACGGTGGCACTGAAAAGGCCCAAACAAATGTTCATTACCCCATTTTCGGTTCAAAAGTTAAACCAGGCCCATTCTTCATTGTTCCTTACCTTTTGCAAACCCTAGTTACTCATTCACTAATGCAGCCGCCGCTCTGCTCCTTACCTGCCTACTTCTCACTTGTCTTTCTCGTTCTCTCTCACAGGGAGGGTAAAGGTAGTGTCAATTGATTTGCTTGGTACTCACTTCTCTTTCATCACTTCATCTTCGTCTTAGTCTCTGCAAATTGGTGCCAAATCTCTGCAAATCGGAGCCAGATATTCGCAAATCGGTTCGAGTGGTGTTCTTCAAGCGGCGGATTTGTATTCTTCTGTTGTGTTATGTGGTGGAAATCCGTCCGATCTGCCTGTCACCCGATTAACCCGGTCATCTAACCAAACGCATAAGCATCTGACGGAAATGGGTGACCTTTTGGCTTGGTCGGTTTTCGTCGGTTTGGAATTTTTCGACCCGAAACCGACCGGTGTCCACCCCTACTTTTAAGTCACAAATCCCTCATTCTTCTGCAATAATTTTTTTTTACATAGCCGAATATCAGAATCAGAAATAGAATTCCCATTGGAGGAAGTCCCTGCACCCATATCCAACCCCTGTGACCCAACACCATAATCTTGTCCAGTAGCGTCTTGTGAAAGTGATGCAGAATTAGATTTAGAAAAAAAAAAACCATAGACATCTTCCCCTTACTACTGTTTGATTCACCCATTGAAGAAGAAGGTATTACCCGCTGAACTACTAACGCAACAGAAGAGGATTTTTTTAAGAAAGTGGACCCTCTAACACAGTAACCTCTCCCTGAAACAATGCCTTTTTCTCACTTAAGCTTTCAGACTTAACACCATTATTAAAAATTCCGTTTGTCATTGTAATTGGATCAAAAAAATCCGTAGCATAAAAACCCCTTGACCCAGAGCTATCGGCCACTACACAATTGCTAACAGATAACCCATTGACATACGACTTTTGTTGGGCTTGGATTCAGCCCAGTGTTTCCTGGTCTCCAAAAGAACTTACTTCCTCACTATGAACCCCACTTATCGCAATTGTCGGCTTAACGGCGTCTCCACTCTTCAAATCGGAATCAGCACCCGATATTATGCCCATATAATCTATGATTACACCCTTTGCATCTTTAGCCGGTAGTGTATTCGGAACCAACGATACATTCTCTCCCAAACACTATATAAAATACTCTTTATTTCCCTCCACTAAGCATGGTGCATTAACCCCCTTTAATGAAGCAATCAAATATTTTTTGAAATTCAAATTGTTATCATCATCAGAATGTTCCACCTGCTGGCATATCAAAGTCATCAGACTCAGAATCGCCATCAAAAGAGGTTCCTCAAGTGAATCCTCTATAAGCCTAATGACAAACAAATCCTCATAGATACAAACCCATACAGGGGAGCTAATTGGGTAGTTTTGTTCTAATGAGAAATCTCTCCACATCTACTCATTTTTTGCTTTCAGTATAGTCGTCTACATACATGAATTCCCCATAACAGAATGCCAAAAGAGAGAAAATTCATCTAAACAAGCATGAGATGGTGTTCCAAAACATTTTATCCAAACCAAGTGCTAATTATCAATCTCCATCGGACTCCATACCTTTATTTCATCAAACCAACTCTCCACCCACTCCTTAGCCTCGGTAATAACAAAAACAACGTCCACCTCCCCTTCAGGTTCTATGAGAACTAGATTAGCACCCAAAGGCGTAACCTTGACATTAAAATAACCCTCCAAGTGAAACTTTTGTTGCATTATGTAGGTATCACCTGAGTTTGATACACAACTCACATATGCCTTCCTTAATTTTTGGACAACCTTATTGTAACATCCGTGACTGTTTTATGGATTGACGACTGTCCCCACAAACCAACACGAGTCTTTTCAGCGTGCTTTGTCCTCACTCACACGCTTCCTGGGAAAACTTCCTAGGAGGTCACCCATCCCAGAATTACTCCAAGTCAAGCACGCTTAACTGTGGAGTTCTTAAGTGATGGGCTACGGAAAAGAAGATGCATCTTGTTGGTATAGGTAGTCCAATCAATTCATATAAGCCACCATCAACTGTATAGTCCCATACCTACACAGTCTCAGGATCCCTCTCATTCTGGTGTGTAATCGGTTCATTCATGTGTCCCTCCGCCTAGAAGCCTGCCAGGAGCCGCTCATTGATCGTGCCTTCATGCACCGGCGACCACTCCCCGCCCTCGTTGGTCCCGGGTGTCACATGCCCACCAGCTTCCGCTTGGTTCGTCCCCGAACCGCACCGTACTAGGAGAGGTGCTGCTCTGATACCATCTGTAACATTCGTGACTGCTTTATGGATTGACGACTGTCCCCACAAACCAACACGAGTCTTTTCAGCGTGCTTTGTCCTCACTCACACGCTTCCTGGGAAAACTTCCCAGGAGGTCACCCATCCCAGAATTACTCCAAGTCAAGCACGCTTAACTGTGGAGTTCTTAAGTGATGGGCTACCGAAAAGAAGATGCATCTTGTTGGTATAGGTAGTCCAATCAATTCATATAAGCCACCATCAACTGTATAGTCCTATACCTACACAGTCTCAGGATCCCTCTCATTCTGGTGTGTAATCGGTTCATTCATGTGTCCCTCTGCCTAGAAGCCTGCCAGGAGCCACTCCTTGATCATGCCTTCATGTACCGGCGACCACTCCCCGCCCTCGTTGGCCCCGGGTGTCACATGCAAACGGTAATTTTGTTGATTCTGGTTTTGATTCTGATTATTCCCGGGTGGTCGGGAATAAGGCTTTCCCTGAGCTTGTTTCCCTCTCTGGTTCTGGTATTGATTCTGGTATTGATTCTTGGATCTAGATGGTCCTCCAACATTCCCTCTATTATTTCTTCCCTTTTTCATCTGTTCCACCTTCCTGCATTTCTCGACCAAAGCTTGAAAATTCTTGATCTCCAGCGGCAGCACTGACTTCTTAATTTCAAACCTTAATCCTCCTTCAAACTTCTCACATTTCCATTCTTCGTCAGGTTGAGCTTGGAAGAAACGGAAATACTTGGCGAGTGATTCGAACTTCACCGCATATTCCCCAATAGTCATTTCTCTTTGCTGTAGAAGTAGAAATTCTTGCTCTTTCTCAGTCCTAGCACTTTGAGGAAAGTACTTGTCCAGGAATGCGTTATGAAATGCATTCCAAGTAATCCCCTGATGATCCGCTTCCATCAATTGTCTGACGCCCCTCCACCAGTACTCAGCATCACCCACGAGCAGGAACGTAGCATACTGAACTTTGACTCCTTCTGGGCGTTCGAAAATCTTCTCTAATTCTTGTATCCAAAGATCAGCCTTCTCGGGATCAGCATCCCCATGAAATTGTGACGGATTCTGACGCCGAAAAGCAGTCAATCCTTTTCCCTCTGCAGCTTGCTCAGCTCTGAGTTGTTCTTGTTGATTTTGGGCAGCCATAGTTGCCGTTTGTAACGCAATAGCAGCTGTAACATTTTCCATTGCCTGTGCTGCATAGTCCATCCCACCAGGTTCTTCAAGATTCTCTCCCAGATTACCACGACCGCCTCTACAGCCTCTTCCACGGCCGCGTCCACGTTCACGTCCACGTCCAGCTTCTGGTTCAACAACTGGTTCCATAACTGACCTACAAGCCACAATCAGTTAAACCAAAACCAGAAACTGAAACGTAAACCACACATTACTTCTAAGAAGTAATCAAAAAAAAAAAAAAAAAAAACTTCTAAGTCAGAGATCACACAACATAGACATAACAGACCTATTTCCCAAGGATTCCCGAAAGACTCGACCAGCTCTGATACCACTAATGTAACACCCTCCCTTGGGTGCTACATATTGAAACTAAAAGTCTAAAAATAATTACGCTGGTTGCTTTCGGAAAATATAATTTTCTCTATTTCTTAACTTCCTTGAAATTAGTTGTAGATTTTTTTTTTCTTCTACCGATGCAAATTAACAAACAACCGAATGCATATATATATGCATCAATACAGTTTTACATATGGATCTTTATATTACAATCCTTTATTTAAGTCCTAGTATAAGGAAAACACACAAACTAAACTTAAATAGTAACAGTACTGCTTCCCAACAGTAACTCAAAACAGATCCTATAGCTGGTCGTACTATAAAATCATGGGGAAGTCCTCCCTAGAACTCCCCGCCCGCAGAAGTATCCAGGTCCATCCTCCACGCACATTCGTCATTAACCTCATCAAAGTGCAGGGAACGTATTCCCGTGTACGATATCAGACTCATTTGGTTCATCTGTACTCGAATATATACATATAGAAGCATAGTAGAAACCCAACATGAAAAGAAATAAAGTAAGGGTGAGATACCATCATGGAGTTTCATCATGATAACTACATGTACGACACTCAAACAAACATCATATACACATACTATAATTATAATTATTTCCTACCAATGGGATTCATACCCGGTCATCCAATCGTAATTTTTCCAAAAATGCATGGCACTTCAATATCCATCCTATGAGTCCTTGACTTTTATTCTCCGGAGATTTCTAACTTCCCTCCTTCGAGCAATGATTAGGCTGCGATACCCTTAACACAATTGTCTCATGAGATCGGCCTCAAATTTTAGGTCCGGCTCCAATTGTTCAGGAAATATCACGATGGAGCACCTAAAATAATATTTAAAATACATTTCTTTAACATTAAGATTTGTTTCCATTTTCTTTCCGGTATTTTGAAAAAAGTGCGAAAGTGAAATTTTTTCACGGTTACGTACGCGCTGTCATTTATTAATGTATTCTTTCATTAAAACTCATTAAAACATTGTTATTTTTACCTTAAAATTAAATCCGCTTATTTTCAAAAACATGTTGTTTCCCTTAAATCTTCTTAACATTTTATCTTTAATTTCCAATGAGCACTGACCGATGTCAGGCTTCCAGCCAATCACAAAATCCACAGAAAATATCATACAACACAATTTATCACATACTTTCACAATCAACAATAAATTCACACATCACAAATTATAACATGCTTTCACAGATAAATCATGCATCACAGAATATTACGCAATAATTTTAAAACAAACACTACAACTACAATAATTAATTACAGACACACCAAACAAATGATACACATAGCTATCGAAGCTCTTCAGGTAAACTCTCCTTACCTCTTGAAGATTCAAGTTTGATTCAATGAAGTCTCGGTTTTCAAATCCGGTCCGGTTTCCTCCACGAACTCCAAATAACAACTACTAACACAATCCTTCATTAAACATAACAATCAATTAACAAACAAACAACTTAATCAAACCTAAAATCTTACATGTTGGTTTCGGCCTAGGGCTGTTTTTAGGGTTGAAAATCTCTAAAATTTCTAAACTCTTGGATTAGTGACTTATCATCACTTAAAACCCTAAAACAAAGGTTAACATACAAAGATTGAAATCAAATATTCCAACCCTTAAAAAATGAATTTCAGCCATGAGTAAAACAATGGCTTAGAGACCTTGATTTTATTCAAACAACATAGATCCAATACCTATATAGCTTATAAGATTGAATCATGTAAAGAAAATGAAAAAAATCCTTTCCCCCCACAAAACCTAGGTTCGGCCTCTTAGGGTTCAAAGGGTTAGAGATTTTTGTTTGATGCAAGCTTCTAGATCTAGAATATAGGGATGATAATAGGATTATAGAAATTGGTTTCATATTTTTAGGATTTTTCTATGATTTTCTAGAGAATTTCAAACTTTCTAGATCTAGAAATTAGAAAGATGATAAAGACCTTAAATCAAGAAAGGAATTGAAGAACATAATGCTTAATGATGATGAGGAGCAAGGATTACCTCTTGGAATTGAGAAATGGGCAAAGAATCCAACACTTTCTTCACAAAATCAAGCTATGGTAACTTAGGAAGTTTTAAGAGAAAATGGCAAAGGTTGAAGAAGATGAAGACTCTAAAATTTTATAGAAGTGTGGAGTGCCTCCTTGATGGGCTTGGGCCATGATTTATTAGGTCCAAAGGCAAGGAATCTTGTTTCATAAGGACCAAAATGCAATATTGATTAAGGACCAATTTGCAAAACTTAAAAAGTTTAAGGACCAATTTGCAATTTCCTTATAGTTTGTCATTATGAGGGCCATGTGCATCATAAATGCATTCACATGGGTGAGTCACCTTGTGTGACTCATTGGTATTATCCTTTAGCAGCTCCCGGAAATCCCGTATTCAGCTCCGTTGCTTACCCGATAAAATATTACCCGGATAAAATATAATATTTCACTTTTTAGTGAAATATTTCAAATAACCAAAATTGTAGGAAATTAAATAAAAACCTTAAGTGTTTCGTTCACGAGTCAAAATTAGGTTTTCTGAGCAGTATAATTATACTGTCACTGAAATTCACAGACCGGGTTTCGCCTGACTTTTCAACCTAAAATCGAATCGGAGCTCTCTACGGTAAAGTAGAGTATGAATATGATCTTGGTTTATCCAACATCATTTTCTAAGTCTTAAACAAAAATATAAACAGATAATTGTTTATCAATAAAGAAAACAGCAGGAATCGGGGTGTTACATTTATTATCCACTGAGAAACTCAGATTAGCCCCACTACCTATTGGAAAAGCCGACCCGTTACCATATCCTAACGTTTTTGTAGGCACCCCATTCATCACCTGTGCATAAGACAAACCATTAATAGCATGTCCACTCTCATGTTTGGACCTAGGAACATTAATGAACAACTTCTGATTCCCAATAAGGATCTTGTCAACCTAACCTTGAAAGAACGCTGGTCACCAATACCTTGGAACATGGCAAACCCAAATCTTGCCCCTCTCCTATCTAGAAAGTTGTAAAAAAGTAGGAGACCTGTCCATCACCTTCACTTGGTCCAACCCTCCTTCTTCCCAAGATATCTGGCTTCACTACCCCACTCCATCTAGTGTCGGATGATGGGCGATGCACCTTCCTTCGATCCTCCTTCCACTTGTGTTCTCTACCCACTCTGCTAATGCTCTCAGATTTTTTTTAATCACTGTTCTATACCATGGTGGTAGTTTTATTTTTTCTCCTTACTAAACAAGTATCAATTGTTTTAGTCTCATTCTTCCTTAGACCAACATTGTTCCCAAATAGTCTTTGATATACCAAATGGAGTTATAAAGCTCCAGAAAAAGTTAAATCTTAAAATAATTTCATATATGAAAATTAATTAAAAATATGAAAGAGACAAGGGGAAACCTAGTAGTATCAATGTTATTAAAATCGAACCGGTGATCGACTCAGTCAGGGCATTGGGTTAATGGGTTACTGGTTTAATCGGGTTCAACCGAGGGTCACTGGTTGACTCGGTTTAAACCGGTATACATTAAAAAATTCTAAAATATTCATATATATGACAACATAGTTCAACATGTCCATACTCCAAATTTAAAATCATTACCACAAAAAAGTATCTAATTAAATAAATACCAATCAAGGTCACTGGTTGAACCAGATGAACCAGTATATATTAAATATATAAATTCTTATGATTGACTTATGTATATATATAATATTTGGCAGGAGTTGACTCGATATACATTAATTTTTTTTAAAATATTCATACATTGGCCAAACATAATTTAACATATTCAGTAGTTCAGATTGTGGTTCAGATTCAATATCATGGAGCGTAATATTGAGTATAGTATAATGTCAGTATTATGTCAGTTCAAATAATTATCAGTATATTACTTGAATATTATCAGTATCAGAAATCAATATATCATTGGATCATTATAATATAAATACAATTCATTTAAAAAAAAAAAAAAACCCGCCGGGTCAACCGATTTTTTCGGGCCGGGTCAATCGAGTTTCACAAAAACCCGGCCGGGTCAACCGGGTCAATCCAGGTCGATGTGCTAAACGGTCCAACATCCTAATCGGACCGGCCTGGTGACCAGTTCCTGGGCTAACCGGTCGAACCGGCCGGTCCGGTCCGAGTTTTATAACACTGAGTAGTATACACAAATGTTACACTTTAAAATACATTTAGGGTCTGTTTGATTCGCAGTACAGGGAGAACAACACATAACAGCACAGAACAGTACAGAACAAGTAATTGAGTTACAGCACAACTTTTTGTGCTGTATGGTGTTTGTTAGTTGATACACAACACAAGTGATTTTATACAGTATGTTGTTTGATATGCTTAGGTATTGGACAGAACAACGAAAAATTTACTAAAATGCCCTTTGTACTATATAATGTTTGATTTGCATTATAAGAAAATACAGAACAAGATTTTTATATTTTAAATTATTTTTTAATTTATAATTAAATTATTATCAAGCTATCCGCTTAAAATTTATTATTTATTAATAATATATATTCTCAAGTATTTTTTTTTATCATTTTTAAAAAATTATTTTAATTTAATGCTGATAAAATTTTATCTATATTTTTTAATTACCATATTTTAAATTAAGACAGATTAAAATAGATTTTTGAAATGCTTATATAATTTATAATTTTTATCATGTTATATATTGTTTATAAAATAAAATAACTTAATATAATTCAACCTCTCTTAAATCTCAAAATTAGCCAAAACACATAAACTAAATATACACAAAAAATTCAATATAATTCAAACTCTCTTAAATCTTAAAATTAGCCAAAATACATAAGCTAAATATACATAAAATTCAATATAGACCCACCCCTTTACTATGTCTGTTACAACCAGTAAAACACTGTTGCTATGATTGTTATAGCCTGAAAAACCAGAGAAGAGATACAGCCAGCCTTCAATCTCAACAGATCACAAAAAAAAGATGCCTCATGTGACCATACCAGAAAACAGAAAAAACAGAACAGCTGACGCAATTTTGCTCCATTAGTTCTCAGATAGGTAATGTAACTAATCACAAGATATGCTAATATACTTGTTCTAGTCCAAAGCATGTGAAACATAAACCTGTAAAATTTTGCAGCACATCCAAAACCCACCAATAATTCAAAATATTTATATGTCCAGCAAACTGAGTCTAACATTAATAATAAAAAAAATATAAGCCAAATATATACAAACAAAATAAGATCTTAATGTTACTAAAATTAAAAACTAGACAAATAATCAACACAAATTATAAAAGCATCTTGCCATATAGTCCATCTAAACATCATCATCAAAAGCTCCTTCATCTTCACATTCTCATTATCTTCCTCACAAAAGATATTCTTTGGGGACCTTGAAACTCCCAAAAGAATTGTTCATATTGTTGATTATGAGCAAACTTTATAACCAAGTCAAGTTCATCTTCTTCAGTTAATCCTAATTTCTTAACCTCATCAACCAATTCTCCTTTTGATTTTGAAGGTTCTGGCAATTTGGCTGCAATCTTTCCAAAATCAATCGTCACCACATCCATTTTTCTATCAAAACTTTCAACAAATCCATTGGCTAATTCAGCAAGGCGTGGGCATTTAGGAGGTCGCCCACTAGAAGCATGTTCAATCCTTACCGAAGTATTTCCATTAAAGGGAGGTGAGTTATCATGTTGTAGCCAATCATTTTCATCTTCAGTAGCTTGATTCTCACCAATTTCATTTTCCACTGCATCTGCAGTAGTCTCAGCCCTCCGACCATTTGCACGATCTTTGCCAAATATACCTTGCAACCTTTCAAACTCTTTAAACTCTTTATTGACATGGTTGCCAACTTTGGGATGCTTCTGCAAGGCAACGAAAAAAACAATTAGCTTACCATATGAATAAAAATATTAATGAAATATTAGTGCACTATCCAAAGTAACAAGTTAAATACCTCTAGATACTCAGATAACACTTGATTGCTGTCACAAGTAGCACATTTTCTAGCATCATCCCAACCAAACCCACTAGTATTCATCATGTCGACAACATCATTAAGCTTTGTTGACCACCTTTTAATCTTGTTAACAGCTTGCTTGACGTTTATAACAATTCCAGGAATCTTATTTTTCATCCTCTTACAAACTTCCTCATGAGTGCCACTCTTGAATGTCTCGTTCTCTCATTTGTTTCCAGCCACCACCATTTCCTCTAAAATAGTGAGCAAGGTTTCCTCCTCAAGTTCACTCCAAATACGTCTGACTCTTGTGTTATTCATTGGTTGTTCACTATTATTCCCACTTTCATTTTCCATCACTAAAGACCACAACATTGAAAAGATTATGACAATAAACATTTTGAAGAAATGCAAGCTTATACAACACATAAATGAAATAAATTTAATGATAAATAACCTGATATTTCCTTCAGATCTTATCATATAAATAACCTGATATGCAGTAACCTCTAAAGATTCCTAACAGGAACCTCCTGATATGATTTTGATGGCTCAAGTGCTTTGGCTAACTATAAATAACCATTGGGGCATTGACTTGAATATGAATCGACAAGGTGAAAAACATATCAAGTAGAATGATCTATGAATTTTAGTATCTTAAGTTGAAAATGTACCAATTGCATCAATGCAGCAAAATTATGAACAGATTGGACTATCAAAAGGACTTCAATGCAACATCATCAATACATAATAACATCAATGCAGCAAAAATGTCCAACCCAAAACTTCCAGACCAGTCATATACACATACACATAAATAACAAAGTCAATTGCAAAGTAACCATGATATCAAATAACCCAATATTTCATTCAACAAAAATAGCTTACAAGTTCATAATATCAAATAACCCAATATTTAATTCATACCATAAACAATATTCAAAAAAGAACAATTTAAACTTCATTACATATACACATTGTAATTAAACAACTTGCACTCTAATTCCTACGTCTATTCCTCCTCTCCATAAACATTTCTTGTGCAAGTGCATCTCTCATTTGAGTCCATTCGTTGCTAGGCTCAACGGTTTCAACTACATTGATTGGCTCCTCACCTACGGGTACCTCATCTTCTGCAAATGGAGCATGTTCTAAAGGATCCAATGCCATATTCATGCGGATGAAGTTGTGCAATAAACAACAAGCAAGAATCATTCGACATTGTGTTCTAATGGGATAAAATGAAGGGCTTCTTAATATAGCCCATCGTTTCTTCAAGAGGTCAAAACATCTCTCTATTACGTTTCTTGCCCGAGCATGCCTATAATTAAATAACTCTTCCCGATCTTGAGGTGCGCGTCGACTAGTGCTCCACTCTTGCAAATGATATCGTTTACCTCTATATGGGGCAAGAAAGCCTACCCCATTAGTGTAACCACCATCGACAAGAGAGTATCCACCTAAAATTAAAATATGGAATTACATATTTACTTTCATTATTCGTAATCATGATAACACAAATGCAAATTTAAATTTTCATACCAATTGGAACAACTAAACCGTTTTTCCTGATTATCGCATCACGTAATATCCTAGAGTCTGAAGCTGATCCTTCCCATCCTGGAAGTACATAAGTAAATTTCATATCTCTGGTACAGACACCCAAGACATTTGTTGCAAGACCACCTTTCCTTGTTCGATATCTAGGCCTATCAGAAGCAGTCGGTGTGACTGCTATGTAAGTCCCATCTAAAGCCCCTAAGCATCCCTAAAAGTTCAACATAGAGTTCAAACTTAATCAGAGAAGTTGTCTACAATAGTATATTTGTGTGACTATGTACATGTGTTATTTTTGTTGAAAAGTGTATTACCTTAAACCATTTCCATCGTTCATCCGTGCAATCTTGAGGAACCGGTTCTGGTTTAGCAAGCAGGTTACTGTGCAACCTCAAAACTGCAGCCAACACTCTATGACAATACCTACTAATTGTTTGTCCCGATCTAGAGAATCTAACTTGGATACTCCTATTTTTTGTGTGATGTGCAAGTATATTCAGAAAAATTGCAACTTGCTCCTCAACGGTTACTTGTCTAAGTTGGACTAATCCTCCTCGTACCCTTGATACCTCACAAAGATGTGCAAATGTGTTTCTGTACATTCTCAATTCCCATATACAATAGTAGTCACTTGTACTAATGATAGAATCCAAAACATCCCTTCGTGACTCATACCTAGCTAAAACTCTTTCAATCAAGGCTTTCCTTTCATAATCGTTCCTTAAGATGAAATTAAAGAAATAAAATCCAGCAAAATTCATGGCCAAAAGGTGGACATACATCCTCCGCACAATAAGGTAATAAGAAACTTGTTCGGCATCCATTGCAACTATATAGAAAAAAATTCAAAAATAAAATATAAGTTAAACATTATAAAATATGCCAATAGCTAACAACTAAGCAAAGAAGTCAATATCAAGTACAAACCAAATTCTGCTCAACCTAACCCAAAGCAAACTACTTCACTTACAAAGTTCATAAATGTAAAACCTAATATTTTTCACACTCTGCTAATTTTTTTGGAAAGCCAAAATTAACATTAATATTAATAATGAGTACAAGTAATACTCAGGCAGAAATGATACAAACAACAATTCCAAAAAGACAATAGTCAAAACAGTAGGCAACCACTCCCAAAAGCCAAGAAAAAACAACAAAAGCACAACACTGAAAAGAACCTAAACAACAGCTCCAAAAACAAAGCTTAGCACTATACAAAAGCAGAACAACAACATTAAAACACAGTAATAGACCACCAAATTAGTGATCTGGTTCAGAATTGGCGATCTGGTTCAAATTGAAATATACAAGCCTTTGGTTCAAATTGGCGATCTGGTTCAGAATGTACAAATAGAATGCTTGGGAGAGTAGCAAGGTGGAGGACACTATGTTTCACAATTGGAAGAACCTATGTGGGTGAGCTAGCAATTCCAAATCAAGCCCTATCTGGATTTCACAACCAGATGCAACATGCAAACAAAAACCATCAAAGCAGCTAGATCATACCTTCGATGTGGAGGGGAGAAGTTCGAAATCTGTAATATTGAAAAGGACAGAGCAGCGACGGCGCAGGGTCGGAGCAGCAACGGCGTAAGGGCGGAGCAGTGAGAAAGACAGAGAGCTAGTGGTGACGAGGGGACAAGGACGGAGCAGCGGCGGCGCAGGGGTGGAGCAACGTCGGAGCAGGGAGAATGACAGAGAGCTAGTGGTGACGAGGGGACAAGGACGGGGCAGCGGCGGCGCAGGGGCAGAGCAGCGTCAGAGCAGGGAGAATGACAGAGAGTGAGATTGGAACAAAACAGAGCAGCTTGATGATGATGTTTAGATGGGCTTTAGAATGAAGGAGGTATGTTCCTGACCTTGTGATTTAGAAGCTCTGACTGAAAAATTTGTTCATGTCCCCATGATTTATCAGCTTGAAAACCTATTGAAGAAGAGGGATGGGTCTGTGTGAAGAGAATGTTCCACATTTGAAAGGGGAAGAGGAAATGTGCAGTGGAGAAAGCAGCTCGGAGGTAGGTTACTGGGGACGAAGACGTGACGATAGTGAGGGGTTGGGAGGATAAATTTGTCATTTCGTTTATTTTGTGCACAGGACAAGTTTTTGTCCCTGGCCTAAGTGGGTAACAAAACTTTATGCTTTTGTCCAGTCCATTATCTTGCTTTTGTCCTGTCCCATAAACCAATTTGAAAATCAAACATGTAACAAGGTGGTTTGTACTGTGCTGTCCCTTAAAAAATAGCAAATCAAACGGACCCTTATAACGGAGTGATAGTATATCACACTTACATTCATCAAACAGAAACTATTCATTTGTAAATGTTTTTTTATTATCAAATTCATAAATGATTTTCGCTTGTAAAAACATTTTCATAACATTTGTCTTAAAAATACTCATCAATTTCCTTAAAGAATATATCATGTGAGGGGATGGAGTGGGGAAGAAAGAAAGACAAATCCAACAATTAATTTCATAGCCAGTGAAGGATCCAAAAATTTTGGTTAGCAGAGACAAAATTCAATCTATAAATATTTTTACTAAATAAAAATATAATAAATATACATAAGCAATAAAAAATAATATAAAATACATAAGATATAATATGACTCGATTTCAATGTGAAACCTACATCCATATGTGAAAAATGAGAAGCAATTAACTAAGTAAAATATGAGGGATTACCAAAATAATTTTTGCTCTTACCAAAAAATTGGTAATGATTTCACATATAAGGGTAAGTAATTTTTAAATTTTTGGAAAATGCTAACGAGTGTAGCATGAGATACTGACATATTCTATAAGAAAAAAAATATGGGGAATTCAATTTCTAAGAATAATTTTATGAGTAA
The DNA here is from genome assembly GCA_035048595.1 of Echinosophora koreensis. Classification (NCBI taxonomy): domain Eukaryota; kingdom Viridiplantae; phylum Streptophyta; class Magnoliopsida; order Fabales; family Fabaceae; genus Echinosophora; species Echinosophora koreensis. The sequence continues at coordinate 289,762 of JAPCYP010000025.1, read as the reverse complement.
AGGACCAAATTTACCCGTAAAAAAAATATGAAGATATATTTGGTCCTTGTAAAATTAGAAATACTAATTTGGTCATGAAAATCTTAAATGTCAGTCAAATAGTCTTTTTCAGGATAATTTTTAGGTATATTTTAGTCCCTATTAAGAACTATTTTGACTAGTATTTAATTTTTTTCTTTTTGCACCAAATTGGTATTCTTCATTTTAATGGGACCAAATATTTTCTAGTTTCGATCTTTAATTTTCTTTTTTTCGAATTTGATACTTCAATCATATGTGATGTATGTATGTTTTACTTTGGACGTGGGGCCGTTTGCCCATGGTTTTGCTCACCCACAAACAAAAACCGAAAAAACCATGGGCCTGCAGGCCCCACCATTTCCGAGAGTAGTGGCTGAATGACTATGGGCTATACCAATTGTCTGATTAATGATTATCATACATAGAAAATGAACTCATATTATGACACAAAAATTGAATTCATGCTTAACGAAGGCCTAAAAATAGTATGTTTAAATGGGATGAAACAGAGTTCATCAAAGAATTTTTTTTTGGAATGAAACAGCAACTTTTTCGTTGGCAATTTTGTGCCAAAATTTTGTTTTCAGCAACTAGGAAAGTTATATCTTTATATATCTTTATTATTAAAAGGAAGGAAGTGATTGGGGGCATATCTGTAAAATCACTTAAGAATGAGGAAGGAAGTGTTTAGGGGCATATTTGTAAAATCACTTGAGAATGACATGTAAAAATAAGGTGGTGCTGGGGGTAAAATTGTAAATCCACTTCTAAAAAATTGTAATTAATTGTAAAATTGTCTCTCTTCCATTCAATTTCATTCAGCACATTTTGTATTTTATGTATTAGGATCTCATGTACTTCTTTTTGGGTTTAACTTTAACCAGGTCAGATAGCAAAAGAGCACTTGAGGCATCCTGCTATGCTGTGAATAGCGAATACATGTATTTATCCTCTTATCCTCCTACCATGTGCAGGATTATTGGCCTTCTGTTCTATTGACAATGGTGGGTGGTGTGATTAAGCCTTGGGAACCTATCTACACAATATGCTCGGGCTTTTCTCAGGTTGTCAGTTATTGAAGTGATACAGCAAGCATAGCTGATGTTATAGGTATCTAACTCTCAAATCCACTCAAACTTTAATTAATCGGCACTTAAAGAGAACATAAAGGTATTTAAGCTTTACACTGATGTTATAGGTATCTACACTTCTAGGAGGAAGATCAGTTCCTGTCCAATTTTTTGGAAATCATGACTTTGTAAGGTTAGACTGCAGCAGGTGAAATCATTTCTCAATAAACTTGTTACTGATCTACACTTGAAGTGACACTGTGCATGTGCAACAAACTTAGTTTTATTGAACGTTTAGAAGAGGCAAAAATGTATTTTAAAAAAAAAAAAACTAAATGATTTAGTAAATTATTAAGATTTGATTTTAACTTGAATTTTCTTCATCATGTGTCAACACCACTAAATTACAAATGACTATTTAAATTATTAAGTTATTCCAATTAAATAATTTAATAATTTTTTTAGATTTGATCATAAATTGAATTTACTTCATCAGATGTTAATTATATCTTTTTTTATTTTATTTTTTTGGGCAGAAATTATCCTACGTTTATAATTTATTTCCTCTTTTTTTGCCACTCAATATTTTTGGATCTGATTATTCAATTTATTGTTCGCTAATTGGTTACGTCACTTGAAACAATGGCTTCTTGACAATTTGAACTCTGCGATTTGGACACTTTCTTTTTTATTTTACAAAGTTGTAGCATGAGGTCGTGTTGGGGTAACTATAAGTAAGGATTTAATGGATTTATGTTGTATGTATATTGTAACACCCCGATTTTCACTGTTTCGAAATAATCGAAATGCGGACGATTATGTTTATATATTTATATGAGTGTTAGAAAATTATTTTAAATAAATGGAGTTCATCACTCAATCCTACTTGAACGTAGGAAGCTACGATTAAAATTTAGGTTTGAAAGTCAGGCGAATCCCGGCCCGCGAATTTCACTGACAGTATATTTATACTGATCAGAAGACCTAATTTTAATTCGTGAACGAAAAACTTAAGGTTTTTATTTTATTCCCTATGATGGTGTGTTTTTAGAATTATTTCATGTACAGTGACATAATTTAAGTTTTACGGGCATAATACTCGATCGGGTAAACGACGGAGCAGATTACGGGATTTCCGGGAACCGCTAACGGATAATATCGGCGACTCACACAAGATGACTCACATGGTGAGTCACAATGTGAACACATTAAGTGTTGCACATGGTCATAATTACAAACTATTAGGAAATTGCAAACTAGTCCCTATACTTTTGGAATTTTGCAAAATGGTCCCTAGGAGTTATTTGCACCTAAGTCCTTGAAGAAGCCACCTCCTTTCCCTTTAATCCCTTGGACTTGCGCAGCCCACACCCATTAAAACACATGGGAACACTTCATTTTGCTCTTATTTCACTCTTGACTCAAAACCAAAACTTCTAAGTTCATAAGCTTTCCTACAAGCAAGTTGTGAAGCAAGTCTTTGATTCCTTACTTGTTTTTGATCTTCAAGAGGTAAACCTTGTTCTCCTTACTCAATCATGGTGATGTTCTTCAATTATTTTCATGATTCAAAGTCTATTTCATCTATGTTCATCACTTTTAAGTTTCTAGATCTAGAACTTTGAAAAATCACCATAAATCATAGAAAACTCCTAAAATAGTGAAACCAATTTCTATGTGCTTATAATCATTCTTGCTACCATAATCCAAGAGATTGTTTCATGACTAGGCCGAACCTATGTTCATGTGGGGGATGAACTTTTGTTCATTTTTCATGAAAAACTGACCGAACTTGTACCGAAATTATGACCATCTTCATTTCTGAAACTCGAAAAACTTTCAACATGAAAGTTGTTCCTATTTCTCTCTTATTTCCAACGAGCTAAAGTTCATCAAAAACGGATGAGTATATTGAGAGTTATGACCAAAATACAGAAACTGCCCAGAATCCTCAGATCCATGCGAGACAGCAGAAAGAAGCCTATTTTTACCCATGTTATGATCCGAAACAAATGAAACCTTAAACATCAAAGTTGTTCCTTTTCTTCTTATCTTTCCAATAAGCCAAAGTTTATAATTTTTGGATGAGTAGATCATGAGATATACTCACAAAACCAACACACCCTTAAAGCTGTCTCAAAAGCCATAAAGTTTGGATTGATCATTTTATTCATTTCTTCAATCTTCAAGAGGTAAAAGCTCAACTCCTTGATCATCTAAGCTTTCATATTCAATTGTTTCCCATTTAGAGGGTTAGGATGGTTTTGATTCTTAACTTTGTTGTTTAGCCCTAATCCATTTCCTTAAGTATATTAGAATTATTAATCCATGACTTAAACAATTTTGGAGTTTGTTTAGTCCTTAAACCCTATGAGGCCGTGACCAACATAGGAGGATTTTGATGTTTGTGATTGTTTATTTATGTGGTCGTTTGGTTGTATTGTTGAAGGTTAAGTATAAAGCGGTGTACGTGAGTTTCCGGCTTCCGACGAATTTAATTCAACGTGCTGTGAATCTCCGAGAGGTAAGAGGGGTTACTTGAGGGATCATTCGGATGGCCATGTGCAATTTGTTTGTGGTCCATATATGTTTATCTATGTGGCTGTGGTGTTTTTCTGATTTATTTTACTAAGCTATGTGTTTACAGCTGTAAGTGGTTTATCTGTGTTTCGGTTGTTTATCTGCTTTTAATTGATTTAATTATCTGCAGTTGTATGTTATATTGCTGTGATGCATGATTTGCTAGTAATATAATTATGATGATGATGATGAATGTTGTTTGTGAGGCCTGACAGTGGTCAGTGCACAACCGATTAATGAGATAAAAGCCTTAATAAGCTGTGTATATTATATTCAATGTTTTATGGGAAATATTGGGATATAATGTTTGTGGAAAATATTATTTGGGAGAAATAATAAGTATTTGAGAAATCTTATTATTTTAATGATTTATTTATAAAAAAGTGATTTATGGGTCGTAGAGAGGGCGCAACCGTGAAAATATTTTACTACTGCTAATTTTTACATAAGATATTCCGCAATATTATAAAAAGATATTTTGTGAAATTAATCTGTGAAAATAACTCAACCATGAATTTAGAAAATTGTTTAAGCGGAAAAAGCTAAGTTTTTCCTTAAAATACTTTAAAATGATTTAACAACGGCAATTTGGAAAACCGACGACGGCAAGTATTTAGAAATGGTAGCTCATAATTATGATGAAGTTAAAACCTCTGTGACCCTCTTTTCTGAAAATGACATTTTTCGGTAACCGGTGTTGTTATGATAGAAATCTTCCCACTTAATGTGTTTTCCGAAATCAAGTTTTGACTTGGATGATATATTAAAAGATTTGAACTTAATAACCGAGACGTCGGGATATTAAGGTTCGGTGTATGGTAGACTGGATAGCTACCAGGTAGACTGGATAGCTACCTAAAAGAGATAAAACATTTTGAGATGTTTTCTATTACCACGAACCTAAGCCGGATGCATCGGTCTAGGGTTTCGTGATTGAGCACTCGGACTTTGAGGTCCTGTGTTGTTAATGAATGATTTTAAAGATGTTAAAACGATATTTGGTCTAAAGCTGTTGAGCTTTGCCAAGAAAAGATATAACACAAAGAGCAGTGTTGAAAGAAATATGTTTTCGAGCATGCATTTGGCAGACGTGCCACAATACGATATATGATTACCTTGCGGCGTCAGGTATTTCATGCCACGAAGTTTTCATTGTGCCGGACGGACAATGGAACCCCATTCACGATGTTATCACTGTGCCACGATGTTGGACAGTGTGCGATGGGTTTTGGACGTGGGCCTGTGACTATATGTCTGTGGCTACGTGCCGGGAGTCTGATCAACTCAAACACGAGGTCGGGATATCTCATGAGATTAAGTGAAAATGTTAGATGATGTATATGAAGTGTTCATGCATATTTTCAAAAGATGTTGTTTGGGGTGTGAAACCCATTATGCTTTGATGTTAATGTTTATGAGATCGCAAATATGTATATGGGTACGTATATGTGTAGTTTTTGTTGTGTCGTGCATGTGGCTATCGCGTTATGTCCATATGTCGGTTTCTCACTCTTGCATGTTTTATTTGTGGTTTCTTTTCTGGGTTCTATGTGGTGGAATTCAGATGAACCTCTTAAGGACTATGGCGTCTACAAGAAGAAGAATGTTTAGTACGGGGCATGCTGATGCTGCATTCTTTTTGTCGTAGTGTTTGACCAGCTTAGGTTTACTTTAAGTTATATTTTGGGAATACTCGTTACATTATAAATGTTTAAGTGTGAAACATATAATGCAATATGGTTGTATGACTTACATATATATTTTGATATATCTAAGTGTGATTATGTGAACGTTGTTGCGACGATGTTGAAAAGAAAAAAAAAATTTATCACCACATTTTGTTTAAGACAAACGTTGAGAAAACTTTATTTTCCGAAAGCAACCAGCGAATTTATGATTTTATTTTCCGCAAACGGGTAACCATGTGATGACCCGAGATTAGGGTGTCACATTAGTGGTATCAGAGCTGGTCGAGTCTTTCGGGATCTTTGGGAATTAGGTCTGTTGTGTTGACGTTGTGTTTTCTCTGAGTTAAGTTTTGTTTGAATTACTTCATAGAAGTAATGTGTTTTAATACAGCAATACACGTTTCATTTTCTGGTTGCGGTCTAACTGATTTGTATGGGCAGGTCAGTATGGAACTCGCACCAGAAAGTGGACGTGGACGAGGACGTGGACGCGGTCGTGGACGTGGTCGTAGGGGTGGTCCTATTGGCGGTCGTGCCAATTTGAATGAAAACTATGAGGAAGGAGTGGACTTTGCCGCTCAGGCGATGGAACATGTGGCAGCTGCTATTGCCAATCAAACTGCATCCATGAATGCCCAGAATCTGCAGGCTGCGGAAGGCAAGGCTCTGACTGCTTTTCGAGGTCAAAATCCTTCACAGTTTGGTGGGGATGCTGATCATGAAAAGGCTGATCTATGGATTCAGGAGCTGGAGAAAATCTTTGAACTGGTGGCTACTCCAGCAGATGTTAGGGTTACATATGCTGCTTTCCTATTGGTAGGGGATGCAGAGTATTGGTGGAAAGGGGTCAGACAACTGCTTGAAGCTGATCATCAGGACATTACGTGGAATATTTTTCGAACTGCATTCCTGGACAAGTATTTTCCGGAGAGTGTTAGGATCGAGAAAGAAATGGAATTTCTGGAGTTTCGACAACAAGGATTATCAGTGGGAGAGTATGCGGCTAAGTTTGAATCGCTTGCCAAATACTTCCGTTTCTTTCAAGCACAACCCAACGAGAGCTGGAAGTGTGAGAGGTTTGAGGCAGGACTGAGATTTGAGATTAAGGAGTCCGTCTTACCTTTGCAGCTCCGAACTTTTCAAGCTCTGGTCGAGATGAGTCGGAAGATAGAGCTAATGATGAAGGAAAAAGATAATAAGGGAATTGTTGGAGGACCCGTTCGTTCCAAGAACCAGAACCAGGATCAGAAAGAGGAACGAAATCAAAAGAAGCCTTATTTTCGTCCACCGGGGAATAACCAAAGTCAACAACATCATTCGAATTTTGTTGCATCGGGGAGTGGTGGCCAAACGAACCAAAGTCAAGGCCAAGTTAGAAGGTGCTATAGATGTGGAGATCCAAGTCACATGAGGAATACTTGCCCTGAAAAGGGGACTAAGTGTTTCAATTGTAATCAAGTGGGACATTTGGCGAAAGATTGCAATGCGCCAAGGCGTGGATCGGCTGTCAATAACACCAATGCTGTTAAACCGAAGACTACAGGGAGAGTTTATACTATGGTCAGAGCTGAGACTCAAAACTACGACGGTAATCTCTTAGCTATAATTTTCAAACTTGTGTACAATTCATACATGTTTCGATGGATTGTGTGTGGATATGTTGAAATTATCCGTTTCTTTGATTTTCATGATGTCATTGTTTTAAACTTCAAAGTTTCTCAATGAGACTTGCTCTAATCACTTTTACTTTTAGTAGAAAGTGATTCAGTCTGAATTCTTGTCGGACCATAGTTCTTTTAAATTGTTGGCAAGAAGACTCTTGTGAGAGAAGAAACTTTCTTAGATTCATGTTTGTAAACGTGTACCGATCATACATTTTTACTTCCCTGAACCTAGCAAAGGATCTTTATCCATGAGATATTCTTGTGTTCTTTTCAGTGGGATAAACTTATTCTGTGTCTTTTCTTGTGAGTAAAATGTTGGGAATAGGAAATCCGGTTGTTTTCGAGTCACGAAATTTCGAGGACGAAATTTTTTTAAGAGGGGTAGTAATGTAACACCCCGATTTTCACTGTTTCGAAATAATCGAAATGCGGACGATTATGTTTATATATTTATATGAGTGTTAGAAAATTATTTTAAATAAATGGAGTTCATCACTCAATCCTACTTGAACGTAGGAAGCTACGATTAAAATTTAGGTTTGAAAGTCAGGCGAATCCCGGCCCGCGAATTTCACTGACAGTATATTTATACTGATCAGAAGACCTAATTTTAATTCGTGAACGAAAAACTTAAGGTTTTTATTTTATTCCCTATGATGGTGTGTTTTTAGAATTATTTCATGTACAGTGACATAATTTAAGTTTTACGGGCATAATACTCGATCGGGTAAACGACGGAGCAGATTACGGGATTTCCGGGAACCGCTAACGGATAATATCGGCGACTCACACAAGATGACTCACATGGTGAGTCACAATGTGAACACATTAAGTGTTGCACATGGTCATAATTACAAACTATTAGGAAATTGCAAACTAGTCCCTATACTTTTGGAATTTTGCAAAATGGTCCCTAGGAGTTATTTGCACCTAAGTCCTTGAAGAAGCCACCTCCTTTCCCTTTAATCCCTTGGACTTGCGCAGCCCACACCCATTAAAACACATGGGAACACTTCATTTTGCTCTTATTTCACTCTTGACTCAAAACCAAAACTTCTAAGTTCATAAGCTTTCCTACAAGCAAGTTGTGAAGCAAGTCTTTGATTCCTTACTTGTTTTTGATCTTCAAGAGGTAAACCTTGTTCTCCTTACTCAATCATGGTGATGTTCTTCAATTATTTTCATGATTCAAAGTCTATTTCATCTATGTTCATCACTTTTAAGTTTCTAGATCTAGAACTTTGAAAAATCACCATAAATCATAGAAAACTCCTAAAATAGTGAAACCAATTTCTATGTGCTTATAATCATTCTTGCTACCATAATCCAAGAGATTGTTTCATGACTAGGCCGAACCTATGTTCATGTGGGGGATGAACTTTTGTTCATTTTTCATGAAAAACTGACCGAACTTGTACCGAAATTATGACCATCTTCATTTCTGAAACTCGAAAAACTTTCAACATGAAAGTTGTTCCTATTTCTCTCTTATTTCCAACGAGCTAAAGTTCATCAAAAACGGATGAGTATATTGAGAGTTATGACCAAAATACAGAAACTGCCCAGAATCCTCAGATCCATGCGAGACAGCAGAAAGAAGCCTATTTTTACCCATGTTATGATCCGAAACAAATGAAACCTTAAACATCAAAGTTGTTCCTTTTCTTCTTATCTTTCCAATAAGCCAAAGTTTATAATTTTTGGATGAGTAGATCATGAGATATACTCACAAAACCAACACACCCTTAAAGCTGTCTCAAAAGCCATAAAGTTTGGATTGATCATTTTATTCATTTCTTCAATCTTCAAGAGGTAAAAGCTCAACTCCTTGATCATCTAAGCTTTCATATTCAATTGTTTCCCATTTAGAGGGTTAGGATGGTTTTGATTCTTAACTTTGTTGTTTAGCCCTAATCCATTTCCTTAAGTATATTAGAATTATTAATCCATGACTTAAACAATTTTGGAGTTTGTTTAGTCCTTAAACCCTATGAGGCCGTGACCAACATAGGAGGATTTTGATGTTTGTGATTGTTTATTTATGTGGTCGTTTGGTTGTATTGTTGAAGGTTAAGTATAAAGCGGTGTACGTGAGTTTCCGGCTTCCGACGAATTTAATTCAACGTGCTGTGAATCTCCGAGAGGTAAGAGGGGTTACTTGAGGGATCATTCGGATGGCCATGTGCAATTTGTTTGTGGTCCATATATGTTTATCTATGTGGCTGTGGTGTTTTCTGATTTATTTTACTAAGCTATGTGTTTACAGCTGTAAGTGGTTTATCTGTGTTTCGGTTGTTTATCTGCTTTTAATTGATTTAATTATCTGCAGTTGTATGTTATATTGCTGTGATGCATGATTTGCTAGTAATATAATTATGATGATGATGATGAATGTTGTTTGTGAGGCCTGACAGTGGTCAGTGCACAACCGATTAATGAGATAAAAGCCTTAATAAGCTGTGTATATTATATTCAATGTTTTATGGGAAATATTGGGATATAATGTTTGTGGAAAATATTATTTGGGAGAAATAATAAGTATTTGAGAAATCTTATTATTTTAATGATTTATTTATAAAAAAGTGATTTATGGGTCGTAGAGAGGGCGCAACCGTGAAAATATTTTACTACTGCTAATTTTTACATAAGATATTCCGCAATATTATAAAAAGATATTTTGTGAAATTAATCTGTGAAAATAACTCAACCATGAATTTAGAAAATTGTTTAAGCGGAAAAAGCTAAGTTTTTCCTTAAAATACTTTAAAATGATTTAACAACGGCAATTTGGAAAACCGACGACGGCAAGTATTTAGAAATGGTAGCTCATAATTATGATGAAGTTAAAACCTCTGTGACCCTCTTTTCTGAAAATGACATTTTTCGGTAACCGGTGTTGTTATGATAGAAATCTTCCCACTTAATGTGTTTTCCGAAATCAAGTTTTGACTTGGATGATATATTAAAAGATTTGAACTTAATAACCGAGACGTCGGGATATTAAGGTTCGGTGTATGGTAGACTGGATAGCTACCAGGTAGACTGGATAGCTACCTAAAAGAGATAAAACATTTTGAGATGTTTTCTATTACCACGAACCTAAGCCGGATGCATCGGTCTAGGGTTTCGTGATTGAGCACTCGGACTTTGAGGTCCTGTGTTGTTAATGAATGATTTTAAAGATGTTAAAACGATATTTGGTCTAAAGCTGTTGAGCTTTGCCAAGAAAAGATATAACACAAAGAGCAGTGTTGAAAGAAATATGTTTTCGAGCATGCATTTGGCAGACGTGCCACAATACGATATATGATTACCTTGCGGCGTCAGGTATTTCATGCCACGAAGTTTTCATTGTGCCGGACGGACAATGGAACCCCATTCACGATGTTATCACTGTGCCACGATGTTGGACAGTGTGCGATGGGTTTTGGACGTGGGCCTGTGACTATATGTCTGTGGCTACGTGCCGGGAGTCTGATCAACTCAAACACGAGGTCGGGATATCTCATGAGATTAAGTGAAAATGTTAGATGATGTATATGAAGTGTTCATGCATATTTTCAAAAGATGTTGTTTGGGGTGTGAAACCCATTATGCTTTGATGTTAATGTTTATGAGATCGCAAATATGTATATGGGTACGTATATGTGTAGTTTTTGTTGTGTCGTGCATGTGGCTATCGCGTTATGTCCATATGTCGGTTTCTCACTCTTGCATGTTTTATTTGTGGTTTCTTTTCTGGGTTCTATGTGGTGGAATTCAGATGAACCTCTTAAGGACTATGGCGTCTACAAGAAGAAGAATGTTTAGTACGGGGCATGCTGATGCTGCATTCTTTTTGTCGTAGTGTTTGACCAGCTTAGGTTTACTTTAAGTTATATTTTGGGAATACTCGTTACATTATAAATGTTTAAGTGTGAAACATATAATGCAATATGGTTGTATGACTTACATATATATTTTGATATATCTAAGTGTGATTATGTGAACGTTGTTGCGACGATGTTGAAAAGAAAAAAAAAAATTTATCACCACATTTTGTTTAAGACAAACGTTGAGAAAACTTTATTTTCCGAAAGCAACCAGCGAATTTATGATTTTATTTTCCGCAAACGGGTAACCATGTGATGACCCGAGATTAGGGTGTCACATTAGTGGTATCAGAGCTGGTCGAGTCTTTCGGGATCTTTGGGAATTAGGTCTGTTGTGTTGACGTTGTGTTTTCTCTGAGTTAAGTTTTGTTTGAATTACTTCATAGAAGTAATGTGTTTTAATACAGCAATACACGTTTCATTTTCTGGTTGCGGTCTAACTGATTTGTATGGGCAGGTCAGTATGGAACTCGCACCAGAAGGTGGACGTGGACGAGGACGTGGACGCGGTCGTGGACGTGGTCGTAGGGGTGGTCCTATTGGCGGTCGTGCCAATTTGAATGAAAACTATGAGGAAGGAGTGGACTTTGCCGCTCAGGCGATGGAACATGTGGCAGCTGCTATTGCCAATCAAACTGCATCCATGAATGCCCAGAATCTGCAGGCTGCGGAAGGCAAGGCTCTGACTGCTTTTCGAGGTCAAAATCCTTCACAGTTTGGTGGGGATGCTGATCATGAAAAGGCTGATCTATGGATTCAGGAGCTGGAGAAAATCTTTGAACAGGTGGCTACTCCAGCAGATGTTAGGGTTACATATGCTGCTTTCCTATTGGTAGGGGATGCAGAGTATTGGTGGAAAGGGGTCAGACAACTGCTTGAAGCTGATCATCAGGACATTACGTGGAATATTTTTCGAACTGCATTCCTGGACAAGTATTTTCCGGAGAGTGTTAGGATCGAGAAAGAAATGGAATTTCTGGAGTTTCGACAACAAGGATTATCAGTGGGAGAGTATGCGGCTAAGTTTGAATCGCTTGCCAAATACTTCCGTTTCTTTCAAGCACAACCCAACGAGAGCTGGAAGTGTGAGAGGTTTGAGGCAGGACTGAGATTTGAGATTAAGGAGTCCGTCTTACCTTTGCAGCTCCGAACTTTTCAAGCTCTGGTCGAGATGAGTCGGAAGATAGAGCTAATGATGAAGGAAAAAGATAATAAGGGAATTGTTGGAGGACCCGTTCGTTCCAAGAACCAGAACCAGGATCAGAAAGAGGAACGAAATCAAAAGAAGCCTTATTTTCGTCCACCGGGGAATAACCAAAGTCAACAACATCATTCGAATTTTGTTGCATCGGGGAGTGGTGGCCAAACGAACCAAAGTCAAGGCCAAGTTAGAAGGTGCTATAGATGTGGAGATCCAAGTCACATGAGGAATACTTGCCCTGAAAAGGGGACTAAGTGTTTCAATTGTAATCAAGTGGGACATTTGGCGAAAGATTGCAATGCGCCAAGGCGTGGATCGGCTGTCAATAACACCAATGCTGTTAAACCGAAGACTACAGGGAGAGTTTATACTATGGTCAGAGCTGAGACTCAAAACTACGACGGTAATCTCTTAGCTATAATTTTCAAACTTGTGTACAATTCATACATGTTTCGATGGATTGTGTGTGGATATGTTGAAATTATCCGTTTCTTTGATTTTCATGATGTCATTGTTTTAAACTTCAAAGTTTCTCAATGAGACTTGCTCTAATCACTTTTACTTTTAGTAGAAAGTGATTCAGTCTGAATTCTTGTCGGACCATAGTTCTTTTAAATTGTTGGCAAGAAGACTCTTGTGAGAGAAGAAACTTTCTTAGATTCATGTTTGTAAACGTGTACCGATCATACATTTTTACTTCCCTGAACCTAGCAAAGGATCTTTATCCATGAGATATTCTTGTGTTCTTTTCAGTGGGATAAACTTATTCTGTGTCTTTTCTTGTGAGTAAAATGTTGGGAATAGGAAATTCGGTTGTTTTCGAGTCACGAAATTTCGAGGACGAAATTTTTTTTAAGAGGGGTAGTAATGTAACACCCCGATTTTCACTGTTTCGAAATAATCGAAATGCGGACGATTATGTTTATATATTTATATGAGTGTTAGAAAATTATTTTAAATAAATGGAGTTCATCACTCAATCCTACTTGAACGTAGGAAGCTACGATTAAAATTTAGGTTTGAAAGTCAGGCGAATCCCGGCCCGCGAATTTCACTGACAGTATATTTATACTGATCAGAAGACCTAATTTTAATTCGTGAACGAAAAACTTAAGGTTTTTATTTTATTCCCTATGATGGTGTGTTTTTAGAATTATTTCATGTACAGTGACATAATTTAAGTTTTACGGGGCATAATACTCGATCGGGTAAACGACGGAGCAGATTACGGGATTTCCGGGAACCGCTAACGGATAATATCGGCGACTCACACAAGATGACTCACATGGTGAGTCACAATGTGAACACATTAAGTGTTGCACATGGTCATAATTACAAACTATTAGGAAATTGCAAACTAGTCCCTATACTTTTGGAATTTTGCAAAATGGTCCCTAGGAGTTATTTGCACCTAAGTCCTTGAAGAAGCCACCTCCTTTCCCTTTAATCCCTTGGACTTGCGCAGCCCACACCCATTAAAACACATGGGAACACTTCATTTTGCTCTTATTTCACTCTTGACTCAAAACCAAAACTTCTAAGTTCATAAGCTTTCCTACAAGCAAGTTGTGAAGCAAGTCTTTGATTCCTTACTTGTTTTTGATCTTCAAGAGGTAAACCTTGTTCTCCTTACTCAATCATGGTGATGTTCTTCAATTATTTTCATGATTCAAAGTCTATTTCATCTATGTTCATCACTTTTAAGTTTCTAGATCTAGAACTTTGAAAAATCACCATAAATCATAGAAAACTCCTAAAATAGTGAAACCAATTTCTATGTGCTTATAATCATTCTTGCTACCATAATCCAAGAGATTGTTTCATGACTAGGCCGAACCTATGTTCATGTGGGGGATGAACTTTTGTTCATTTTTCATGAAAAACTGACCGAACTTGTACCGAAATTATGACCATCTTCATTTCTGAAACTCGAAAAACTTTCAACATGAAAGTTGTTCCTATTTCTCTCTTATTTCCAACGAGCTAAAGTTCATCAAAAACGGATGAGTATATTGAGAGTTATGACCAAAATACAGAAACTGCCCAGAATCCTCAGATCCATGCGAGACAGCAGAAAGAAGCCTATTTTTACCCATGTTATGATCCGAAACAAATGAAACCTTAAACATCAAAGTTGTTCCTTTTCTTCTTATCTTTCCAATAAGCCAAAGTTTATAATTTTTGGATGAGTAGATCATGAGATATACTCACAAAACCAACACACCCTTAAAGCTGTCTCAAAAGCCATAAAGTTTGGATTGATCATTTTATTCATTTCTTCAATCTTCAAGAGGTAAAAGCTCAACTCCTTGATCATCTAAGCTTTCATATTCAATTGTTTCCCATTTAGAGGGTTAGGATGGTTTTGATTCTTAACTTTGTTGTTTAGCCCTAATCCATTTCCTTAAGTATATTAGAATTATTAATCCATGACTTAAACAATTTTGGAGTTTGTTTAGTCCTTAAACCCTATGAGGCCGTGACCAACATAGGAGGATTTTGATGTTTGTGATTGTTTATTTATGTGGTCGTTTGGTTGTATTGTTGAAGGTTAAGTATAAAGCGGTGTACGTGAGTTTCCGGCTTCCGACGAATTTAATTCAACGTGCTGTGAATCTCCGAGAGGTAAGAGGGGTTACTTGAGGGATCATTCGGATGGCCATGTGCAATTTGTTTGTGGTCCATATATGTTTATCTATGTGGCTGTGGTGTTTTCTGATTTATTTTACTAAGCTATGTGTTTACAGCTGTAAGTGGTTTATCTGTGTTTCGGTTGTTTATCTGCTTTTAATTGATTTAATTATCTGCAGTTGTATGTTATATTGCTGTGATGCATGATTTGCTAGTAATATAATTATGATGATGATGATGAATGTTGTTTGTGAGGCCTGACAGTGGTCAGTGCACAACCGATTAATGAGATAAAAGCCTTAATAAGCTGTGTATATTATATTCAATGTTTTATGGGAAATATTGGGATATAATGTTTGTGGAAAATATTATTTGGGAGAAATAATAAGTATTTGAGAAATCTTATTATTTTAATGATTTATTTATAAAAAAGTGATTTATGGGTCGTAGAGAGGGCGCAACCGTGAAAATATTTTACTACTGCTAATTTTTACATAAGATATTCCGCAATATTATAAAAAGATATTTTGTGAAATTAATCTGTGAAAATAACTCAACCATGAATTTAGAAAATTGTTTAAGCGGAAAAAGCTAAGTTTTTCCTTAAAATACTTTAAAATGATTTAACAACGGCAATTTGGAAAACCGACGACGGCAAGTATTTAGAAATGGTAGCTCATAATTATGATGAAGTTAAAACCTCTGTGACCCTCTTTTCTGAAAATGACATTTTTCGGTAACCGGTGTTGTTATGATAGAAATCTTCCCACTTAATGTGTTTTCCGAAATCAAGTTTTGACTTGGATGATATATTAAAAGATTTGAACTTAATAACCGAGACGTCGGGATATTAAGGTTCGGTGTATGGTAGACTGGATAGCTACCAGGTAGACTGGATAGCTACCTAAAAGAGATAAAACATTTTGAGATGTTTTCTATTACCACGAACCTAAGCCGGATGCATCGGTCTAGGGTTTCGTGATTGAGCACTCGGACTTTGAGGTCCTGTGTTGTTAATGAATGATTTTAAAGATGTTAAAACGATATTTGGTCTAAAGCTGTTGAGCTTTGCCAAGAAAAGATATAACACAAAGAGCAGTGTTGAAAGAAATATGTTTTCGAGCATGCATTTGGCAGACGTGCCACAATACGATATATGATTACCTTGCGGCGTCAGGTATTTCATGCCACGAAGTTTTCATTGTGCCGGACGGACAATGGAACCCCATTCACGATGTTATCACTGTGCCACGATGTTGGACAGTGTGCGATGGGTTTTGGACGTGGGCCTGTGACTATATGTCTGTGGCTACGTGCCGGGAGTCTGATCAACTCAAACACGAGGTCGGGATATCTCATGAGATTAAGTGAAAATGTTAGATGATGTATATGAAGTGTTCATGCATATTTTCAAAAGATGTTGTTTGGGGTGTGAAACCCATTATGCTTTGATGTTAATGTTTATGAGATCGCAAATATGTATATGGGTACGTATATGTGTAGTTTTTGTTGTGTCGTGCATGTGGCTATCGCGTTATGTCCATATGTCGGTTTCTCACTCTTGCATGTTTTATTTGTGGTTTCTTTTCTGGGTTCTATGTGGTGGAATTCAGATGAACCTCTTAAGGACTATGGCGTCTACAAGAAGAAGAATGTTTAGTACGGGGCATGCTGATGCTGCATTCTTTTTGTCGTAGTGTTTGACCAGCTTAGGTTTACTTTAAGTTATATTTTGGGAATACTCGTTACATTATAAATGTTTAAGTGTGAAACATATAATGCAATATGGTTGTATGACTTACATATATATTTTGATATATCTAAGTGTGATTATGTGAACGTTGTTGCGACGATGTTGAAAAGAAAAAAAAAATTTATCACCACATTTTGTTTAAGACAAACGTTGAGAAAACTTTATTTTCCGAAAGCAACCAGCGAATTTATGATTTTATTTTCCGCAAACGGGTAACCATGTGATGACCCGAGATTAGGGTGTCACATATATTTGGTCATTGTTTTTTTTTATGGATATATATAAGTAAGGATTTAATTTTTTTTTTTGGTGTTGTGTCAATTTTTTTTTTGTGTGACTCTAAGTAAGGATTTAATGGATGTACAATGACAATATAAAAAAGTTTTACAAAATTATCCAATCATATCTCACTACATAAAAGTAAAGAAACATGTGATAAGGATTAAGCCAATTTTTCATTTTCCTATTTTAAGAGTTGTTTATACCTTTCAGATTTATATGATTTTTACCTTTTTATAAATGTGATCTTAGATGTAATACCTTTCATGTTGACAATTTATAAAAATTTATATACCATTTATAATTTGATTATTTACAAATAAATCATCATATAACCATGCTTTGATGTTAGGATACTTTTTTAGTAACAAGCTAAATCTTAAAAAATCTGAGAATTAAAAAAAGTTTGCAATTTTATTTTCTATTTGTAACTGTATGCTCTAAAGTTGGAATAAATTGTATTTAGAGACTAATATAAAAAAATAAATAGAGATAAGTGACAAAATAAATAAATGTTTTATTCCGACATTCTTTTAAATTATCATTCATCCACCAAAACGAACAGAAAGTCTCCGTACGATTACGTTCAAAATTCATCCAATTATTTAATATATGTAACTCAATTTTTTAACTATAGTTCTCATTTATTTTCTTTTTTTATGAACATATTTCTCATTTCAAATATAACACATATAAAACGTAACAAATATTATTCATACCTCGGAATATCCTGTGCATCGCACGGGTATCAGTGCTAGTAAAAGAAAGGTGGTGGCTGGGATAGTTTTGTAAAATAACTTGGGTTATTGATTTTTTAAGGGATAAATCTGTAAAATCACATGTTAAAGTAAGTGTAAGATTGTCATTTACTTAATAAAAAATGATTTTCTTTTTTCATTAATAAATAAATTAATGGAGCATTTAACACAACATTAACTTGCAGCTCCCCTTGCTTTCTAAATGATGCCTCTTCTATTCCCAAAACTTCATAAATTTGCGCTTATTCATTTCATATCCTCTTCACTTGCAAAATTATGCACGTTTCAATTCTTCGGGCTTTTCAATCTGAATATGATAATAAAATGATGGTAAAATATCAAGAAATTCAAAGTTAATAACATAAAGACATGGTACAGAAATTGTAACTAGGAGACATTAAACAATCTATGTAGTAGTTAATTTATTTATTTATTTCTTCTTCTGAAGCTTGATGCCAAATATTTTGCTTCATTGATTTTTTTTAAGTTCTTGACAAGAAACGGGGAATTTATCATGGAGCTTAATTTTTTTTTTTTTAACCTTCACAGTTGGGAGCCATTTACCTAATAATTGGATTGTTAAGAAGAAGCCCCATAACAATAACTATTCTGCTGGAGTGCTATTTCTAATTTATCAAACACTTTGTTATTTGGGTATACAATGATTTTTAATTATTTTTTAGTTTTAAATTGTATTAATTTGGTTTTTAAAGTATAAAATTATACACTTTGTTATACATGATTGATGCTTTTCCAAATCTTCTCACTTAATTACTTGCGAACATATTGATGAAGCATGTTATATGCAACACCCACTGTTTTTTTCACTCTTTATTTACTACTCCCTCCGGTCCATAATGTAAGCAAAAATTCCCAAATTTTTTGGTCCAAAATATAAGCAAATTTCAACTACTTTCTTCTCATTTAATGAAGTTATTCTCAAAATACCCTTCATTTAATACAAATTTTGTTTTCCAATGACTCCTTTTATTCTCAATAACACAAGCTTAATAAATAAAAAGGAAGGGTAATTTAGGTAACAAACTTAAATTTTTTTATTTCCAATGACTCTTTTTAAATGAGATCAACTAACTATCTTAATATGTGTGTCCCATTTAATTTTTGCTTACAATAGAGACCGGAGGGAGGGAGTATATGTTTGAAATTTTACATCAACGGAAAGTGTATGCATGAATTAATGCTTGTGGATGGTGGCAAAGGATGGTGGTTAATTGTTGTAATTTATAAGCAAATTAATTATCTTGAAACCTTAAGCTTATAAATAAGAGTGAATGCGATGGTAATAAGATATCAAGTTTGTCTTTTATAATTGCTTTATGAAGTTAAAATTTTAGCTTTATTCTTTGGCATACCTTATTTTTAAAATAAAATATTGGTTTTAATCTCTATAAAAAGTTTTGATAAATCAGATTTGTAAGATTTAAATATTACTTTTACTTAAATCATATTCATCTTCTTAAAAGTTATGATCAAGGATCATCAATCTTGATTCTATCATTTTTTATATCGTTAAAAACATAAAAATATTTTAAATACACACGGAAGTACTTAAATATCATGTAGTAATAAGTTTTCATTTAGGTGGCGTTTGGTTCAAGAAATTTTTTATTTCTAGGTAAATTGCATTCCTAAATTCTCAGGAATTTTTTTTACACCTTCATACATGGGAATATAGTTTTTAACCATCATTCATTAATTTCATTCCTGGACATCTTTTATGTCTGAGAATATTTTTTAAATTTATGCCAAACATGGGAAACTTTTATTCCCATGCCCACATTCCTAGAAATAATTTTTTAAAACTTGTACCAAATGCTACGTTAAGCTATATATACTCTAAATACCTAGAATACTCTTAGTTCATTGCCCTCATATCACATTGTTTTAATTAAATTTCATTTAAAGCCTACAATAATGATTATGTCATGGTTTATATTCTAATTGTAAACAATAGCACATAATAATGCAAAGAGAAAGAGAGGAGGAGGAGGAGGAGGAGGAGGAAGAGGAGGAGGAGGAGGAGGCTAGGGTTCAATACATTGCAATAGTCAAAATCAACAAATACAATAATGAGGAAGAGTAAATATATATGCATAAGTAAAAGGACTAAATTACCCTTAAGGAGAGTGAATAAATGAAAGCATAAAAGCCCTATATTATCTAACATCCCCCCTCAAACTCACGATACATCAATAGGAAGCTAGTCATGAAACGAAAACGGGGAGCGGAATGCGATTTTGTGAACAAGTCAACAAGTTGCATGGAGGAAGAAACAAAGGGTAAAATGATGGTCCCCTACCTAAAATGATGTCTAGTGAAATGATAGTCAATCTTAATATGCTTGGTATATTCATGGAAGATAGAGTTGCGAGTGATTTGAATAGCACTCATGTTATGACAACACATAGGAGTCGATCTGGAGAGGAAGACACCCATATGAGAAAGTAACCAATGCAACCAAACTACTTTTGAAGTGGTGGATGCCATAGCATGATACTCAACTTCTGCAAAAGAGCGTGAGATAATGTCTTGCTTCTTACTCTTCCAAGAAATAAGAGAATCTCCGAGAAAAATGTAAAATTCCGTGGTAGACTTACTATTAGTGGGGTCACCAGCCCAGTCAGAATCAGAGTAAGCATGCAACTCCAAAGAAGAAGATGAGGTAAAAATAAGACTCTAAAATTGAGTGCCCTAAAGGTAACGAAGAATGCAAAGAACAGTTGCCCAATGCACTGTAGTAAGAGCAATAACAAACTGACTAACAACAAGCACTGCATAAGCAATATCAAGTCTAGTGATGGTAAGATACACCAAACTACCAACTAGTATACGATAAAAGGTGGGATCTGATAGAGGGACACCATCAGAGGAGACATATCAAGCATTAAGCTCAACAGAGGTGTCTACTGCTCAAGTATCAGAGAGACGAGCTTGTTCAAGAATGTTGCCAATATACTTAGATTGATAAAGAAGATAACTTCTAGGAGAGTAGGCAACTTCAATCTAGCGAAGAGTACCTAAATCCTTCATCTCAAACTGTTGGGCTAATTGCAACTTTAACTCCGCAATCCCATCAACATCATCTCCTGTAATAATCATGTCATCAACATATAAAGAGAGTATAATACGACCATGAGAAACCATCATCTCAAACCAAGCTCGAGGAGTTTGTTTAAGCCTATAGAGAGCCTTCTTTAACTTACAAACTTACGCCGGGTTATGAGAAACCCTTGGTGGATGTACATTGTAAACTTCCTCTTGAAGATCGCCATTTAAGAAAGCATTTTTAACATCCATTTGAGGAATATGCCACTGGCGAATAGATGCAACTTCTATAAGAGTGTGAATATTGGTCATTTTAGCAACAGGAGCAAAGATTTTTTCATAAACCATACCATACTGTTGAGAGAATCCCTTAGCAACAAGACGAGATTTGTAGTGCTCACCTGACCCAAAAGACTTGGTTTTGATCTTATACACCCAACGAGAACCAATTACACCTTTTCTTGGAGGGAGGGGGACATGGTCCCAAGTATCTGTTTAATGCAAAGCATAAAGTTCCTCTACCATAGCCTGCTGCTAAGGGGATCAAGAATAGCCTCTTTGTAGGAAGAGGGCTCAAACAAACTGTGAATGGAGGTTATAAAGGAAGCAAAAGAAGTTGAATAAATAGAATAATAATAAAAAATTGGTAAGTAAGTGGACTTACTATCATGTCGAGGATAACAAGCAGGAGGATCAACAATCACAACAGGTTCTTGGAGGAGCCGTGGGGACTGAAGGGATATTTGTATCTATGGCAAAAGGATCAATACGAATGAGATCAAACAGTGTAAGACTGTGAGAATCATAAGGAACAGAATAAAATAGTATATGCTCAAGAAACAAACATGACGTAAGACATAAAGTTTTTTATTTGCAGGATCATAACGACGGTAACTCTTCTGACCATCACCATAACCAATAAAATCACAGATCGCAGAGCGAGAACACAATTTACTACGTTCTACATAAGGACGAAGAACAAAGCAAGTAGAACCAGAAACTCTCAAGGATGAGTAATCAGAAGAACAACCACATAACTTTTCAAAGGGAGACAAACCTAAGTAACAGAAGACATAATTTTGTTAATAACATGTACTTCAGTAAGGACAACTTCCCCCCGAAACTCACTTAGAGTAGAGGCAGACAAAAGAAGGGAACAAGTATTCTCAACAATGTGATGATATTTCCTTTCAGCAACTCCATTTTGTTCAGGAGTGTTAGTGCAAGAAGTTTGGTGAAAGGTCCCATCATAATCAAGTAATTCAGAAAATTTATTAGAAGTGGTAGATCACATCGAAAACACTTGATAACATCATTATATTGAGTTTTAACAAAAGCATGAAACATATGATAAATGCTAAAGAAGTCAGAATGATGTTTCATAAGATAAACCCAAACAATAACAAATAAAATCATCAAAGAAGCATACATGATATCTAGATCCACCTTTGGTAAGAATCGGTGATGGTCCCCATACATCAGAATGAACCAAGTCAAAAGATGCAACAGAAACCGAAACACTTTTGTAAAAGGGCAAAGCAGAAAATTTAGTAAGTTTACAACCACAACAATTAGAAATATCATTAGTTTGCAACTCTCGTAATGCTCTTGTAGAAGCGAAGTATTTCAAATGGGAGGAAGAAACATGTCCACGACGAGAGTTCCCCAAATAAAAACTAGAAGATGATGAATTCAACGAAAAGAATATAGGTCAACACTAGAAGTTGCAACATCTGGAACTCTCAACTCATCCATAATATAAAGTCCCCTTACCTACAGCTTGTCCCAATCAGCCTCTTGGATTTCAGATCCTACACATAATAAGAGTTGGAAGAAAACAAAACAGAGTAACCAGAATCACATAATTGACTAACATAAACAAGACTCAAAGTGAGATTAGGAATGTAGTAAGCATCTGATATGGACAAATGAGATGTGGGAACGGACCCAGTGCCTGCTAGTGACATAAGAGTGCTATCAGCAATCATGATTGGCACAGATGAAGCAGTACGTAAAGACACAAATGATTTAAAATCTGGTGACATATGATGAGAGGCTCTAGAATCAAGGATCCATATGGATTGAGATATACTCGATCATCTATAGGAGAGCAAACCTATATCAGAGAAGGCAGACATGGCATGTGGCTGTGTGACAAGAAACCTCTGGAACTGCTCAGCAAGAACAAATACTGTAGGACCCGTAAAGGAAATGCTTTCAGGGGAATATGCATGTCCGACACCAAGAGAATCATCCTTTTTACAAACCATTGCTAACTGGGTTATTGCTAAACTCGGATAAATTTTTATTCCAACACAATAACTTCAAATAATATCACTATCGGAGCAGAATTGACAAAAAAATGAATGCAAAAATGGAAAGATCTCACCAAAATACTTAAGGGAGGGTTAACAAGGGCTAGTTAACACATGGTCAACTGAGTCAAAGCACTGGTCAACACTCCTGCACATGGGTCAACAGGCAAGAATGCAGGTCGCACGTGGGTCAGTTTGAGGGTCGGGCGTGCAACAGGACCAAGATTGGGCGTGTGATTCACATGCGTCGAGGGATGTGGTCGCACGTGGGGGACGCATGTGGCTGCGTACGACAGCGAAATTTCACCATGTGGTGGTTGATCCGCGTGAGACGAAGGCAGCGGTAAGGGAGGTGAGGCTTGGCGGTTGCAGGAAAGAGGAGAACTTGGGATGGCTGACAGTGGACCTCCTTGGACAGTAATGAAGACCGAAAAATTCAACGCAAAAAATAGTATAGACCTAAGCTCTAATACCATGTAAACAATAACACATAATAATGCAAAGAGAAAAAGAGGAGAAGAAGAAGAAAGAGAAAACTAAATGTGGTAGAAGATTAGAAGCTGCTAGGGTTCAATACATTGCAATAGCCAAAATCAGCAAATACAACAATGAGAAAGAGTAAATTTATATGTATAAGTAAAATGACTAAATTACCCTTAAGCAGAGTGAATAAATAAAAGTATAAAAGCCCTATATTATCTAACATCCTCCTCAAAATCACGATTTATCAATAGGAAGCATGGAGAGTTTGCTAGTTAAGAAATGAAAACGGGGAGCGGAATCCCATTTTGTGAACAAGTCAGCAAGTTGCACAGAGAAAGAAACAAAGGGTAAAATGATGGTTCCCTGCTGAAAATGATGTCTAGTGAAATGATAGTTAATCTCAATATGCTTGGTGCAAGTGAATAAATAAATGCATAAAAGCCTAATATTAATATCTAACACTAAGATTTTACCCACATAACTTGATCAGTTGTGAACTTTGAGTTGAAGTATTCTAAATTTGTATCATATTTTATTACAAATAATTATTATTTATTTCTTTACAGGCAACTCAATAAACCTTGCCATCTTAAATTAAATGTTAAATTTTGTTTTTATAAAGGAAGTACAAGGGAACTCCAAAACCCATTTACACCAAAATCAGTACTGCCACTACAACATTAACATATATGTACTGGCCGAGGTGGTAAGCTCGGCCGCCGAGCTCGGAAGCTTAACTGCTTTAAACGATACACTTATCTAGAACTCGGCTAACAACCTTTAGATAAGAGATAACTCTTATCAGTAAAGAGATGGGAGTTGAGCTAAGATAGATAAATGATAAGAGATAAGAGCTGAACTAGATCCTAGAAAATAGGATCAGTTTATCCCTCTACTCCTCTATAAAAAGAGGAAGAGTCTAGGAGGAAAGACACTTTAACTTTGACTTGAGTTTGGTGTTCTCTCTTAAGCGTATTAGAGGTCCCGGTTGTGATCAAGAGACTACCAATAAGTCCTTGCCCACCGGAGTACATCAGATACAAGATTAAGAGATTGATGCACCACGTGATCAAGGGTTGAACATAGAACTACGTTTGGCTTTGATTCCCATTGGGATACGTAGGACCGGAATATAAGCATTCTGTCAAGCCACGGTCTAAAACAACCCCA
The DNA here is from genome assembly GCA_035048595.1 of Echinosophora koreensis. Classification (NCBI taxonomy): domain Eukaryota; kingdom Viridiplantae; phylum Streptophyta; class Magnoliopsida; order Fabales; family Fabaceae; genus Echinosophora; species Echinosophora koreensis. The sequence goes on along the minus strand of JAPCYP010000025.1, from coordinate 265,211 downwards.
ACGTTCAACCTTGGTCTGACGTTTACGGCGAGATTCCGGTAACTCGGATCTCGGCAGGAACATTTGGCGCCCACCGTGGGGCCGAGGAAAAACTTTCCCCGGTTCCATAAGATCTAATGGTGACTACACGGAACGGACCGAAGGGAGGGGCCCACAGTGCAAATCATGTCGAAGAATCAAACTCCAATCATAACAACCCCCTCCCTTCGATGAAGGTAATCCGCAACTGGGAGAGATCATGGCACAATTGAGACAGTTGCGTCAGGAGAACGAGGAAATTCGTACGGAGTACCAAAGGCTGTTGGGAACTCGAAAAAGGGGAAGATCGGCAACTCGTGCCGAGGAAGAGCATTCCTCACCCGAGGACAGCCAGAGAGACCCAACTTATGTACCTTCTCGTGATGACAGAAGCCGACCTTCCAGAACTGGGCCCGAAGCCTCAAGGGTCCGATCTCGTGCTGAGGAGACCGCCCAGAGAGAGAAAGCATGGGACAGACGACCGAGATTACCTTTCACTGATGCCATTGACGAGGTAATCATACCTCGGCATTTCATGTCTCTTAATATGGATAAGTACAATGGCACTACTGATCCAACCGAACATGTGGAATCTTTCATTTCATCCGTTTACCTGGTGACCGATTCGGAAGCCATCATGTGCAAGATCTTTCCAACCACTTTGCAGGGACCTGCCTTGACTTGGCTCACGAATCTTCCACCTCGGTCAGTGGATTCTTTTGACATGTTGGTTACAAAGTTCACTGCACAATTCGCAGCAAGCCGAAGGCATAGAAAGCACTCGGTCTCGCTTGTGAATTTCAGGCAGGAGAAGAATGAATCACTCAGGGATTACATGGCTCGCTTCAGTGCTCAACAGGTTTTAATATCCAATATGAGCTCAGAACTTTGTCTTCATACCGTTATGAATGGTTTGAGGCCAGGATTGTTCTTTGAATATCTATCTCGGAAGCCACCGAGGGATTTTGAAGAACTCCAAGAAAAAGCCACAGGGTTCATGAACTCGGAAGAGATGGTGGAATCAAAGAAAAGAAGTTTTGAGGAAAAAAGCATAATCTCAAACAAAGAAAGAGATAAAGGGGCCAATTCACAGAAGGCTTTCAGGAGTAGTGATAGAGGGTTTTCAGAAAGGCAGTCCCAACCCCGACACCAGTCTTACACTCCACTGAACCGATCCCGAGCCGCTATTCTTCAGGAGGTGTGCAATACCGAGTTGATCACTTTGCCAAGGCCATCCAAAACCCCAGCTCAGGCCGATAAAAGTAAAGAGTGCAAGTGGCATCAGAACTATGGCCACTCTACTGAAGACTGCAAAACAGTCCAGGATAAAATTGAAGAATTGGTACAGGCAGGCCGACTTGATCGGTTTGTCCGCCGAGATGGTGATGGCAGTGGCCGACCTGGCAGAAGGCGAAGAAGACGAGGTTATGACAATCGTAACCGAGATGAAGATCATCGAGGTAATAATCAGAACGGGGATCGAGATAGCAGTCAACGACCCCCAAATGTTGAGGCAGAGGTTGGTGTGAGAGGAGTCATTAATACCATCTCGGGAGGTTTCGCAGGAGGAGGCACAACGAGCTCAGCTCGGCGACGCCACATAAAGGCTATCCGAGCTGTCAACTCGGTTTCCAGAAAAGCCGCAAAGTCGAGACCACCAATTACTTTCTCAGAAAATGACTTCCAAGGAATAGATCCCAATCAAGATGACCCAATGGTAATAATAGTAGAAGTGGCCAATTACTCGGTCAAACGTACACTAGTTGATCAGGGTAGCTCGGCCGACATTCTGTACTTGGCAACCTTTAAAAAGCTTGGAATTCCAGAAAAGTTGATAAAAGAACAGGAAGACAAGCTAGTGGGGTTCGCCGGAGAGCAGGTTAAAACTCGAGGATATATAGACCTCTTGACAACATTTGGTGAAGGCAAGCTTGCTCGAACCATATCAGTCAGATATGTCATTGTGGATGCTAACACTTCATACAACATCCTCATCGGAAGACCGACTTTGAATGAGCTCGGAGCAATTGTCTCCACACCTCACCTCACCATGAAATTTCCAGCTGATTCAGGTGAGATAGTTTCAATCCGAGCTGATCAGAGAATGGCCAGACAATGCTACGCAGATAGTTTGAAGGTAACTCGGGAGCCAGATATCACCGAACATTCTGAAGATCATCAGGCAGAAGTGGTGAGCTCGGTCAGTTCAGTAAGCTCGGCAAGGTTAGATGACATGTTTGAATTGGATCCAAGAATAGAAATGTATGAATCCAGAGCAGAACCTACGGAGTCATTGGAAAAATTTCAATTGGGAGCCCAGGTCGGTCAGTGCACAAGCATCGGCAGCCAGCTCGATCCCTCGCTGAAACAACAGATACAAGCAGTCTTGAGAAAGAATGCCGACCTGTTTGCTTGGAAGACATCCGATATGCCTGGCATAGATCCCAATTTCCTGTGCCACAGGCTATCTATATGTCCGGAAGCCAAGCCCATAGCTCAGAGGAAAAGGAAGCTCGGTGAAGAGAGAAGGAAAGCTGTAGCCGAAGAAACTGCAAAACTGAAAAAGGCCAACTTTATCAGAGAAGTAAAATATCCAACTTGGCTAGCCAATGTCGTGTTGGTTAAAAAAGCCAACGGCAAGTGGAGAATGTGTACTGATTACACCGATCTCAACAAGGCGTGCCCAAAGGATTCTTATCCTCTTCCGAACATAGACAGATTGGTAGATGGAGCTTCAGGTTACAGAGTCTTAACTTTCTTGGATGCATACTCAGGTTACAATCAGATAAGAATGCATCCACCAGATGAGGAGAAAACGGCGTTTATGACCGAGGGGGCAAACTACTGCTACCGAGTAATGCCCTTCGGTTTAAAAAATGCTGGTGCAACATATCAGAGGCTCATGGACAAAGTGTTTCTCAATCAGATTGGAAAAAATCTAGAGGTTTATGCCGATGATATGGTGGTAAAGTCTGATGACCCAGAACGACACCCTACCGACTTGGAGGAAATCTTTGCCCAACTCAGGAAATACAACATGAGATTGAACCCTGAAAAATGTTCTTTCGGTGTGCAGGGAGGAAAGTTCTTGGGGTACATGCTAACACACAGAGGGATTGAGGCTAACCCAAATAAGTGTAAAGCTGTCATTGAAATGCGGAGTCCGCAAACTGTGAAAGAAATACAGAGGCTGTCAGGCCGTTTAGCTTCCTTATCTCGGTTCCTCCCCAAATCGACCGAGAAAGCTAGGCCCTTTCTTCAACTCTTGAAGAAACCCAAGGAGTTTGTTTGGACCGAGGAATGCGAAAAGGCTTTTGAAGAATTGAAATTGTTTCTAACCTCGCCTCCGATTCTAACTCGGCCAGAGCTCGGTAAGGAGCTATATTTATACTTATCTGTTAATGATTACGCAATCAGTGCAGTAATCATCCAAGAGGAAGAGAAGCAACAGATGCTAGTGTATTACATCAGTAGAATCTTGAAAGATGCAGAGACACGGTACCAAGTCATTGAAAAGCTTGCCCTCGCTTTGGTAATGGCAGCTCGGAGGCTAAGACCTTATTTCCAGTCGCACCAAGTGATAGTCAAAACAGATCATCCGATTAAGCAAGTGCTTCGAAAGCCCGATCTGGCAGGACGAATGATAGCTTGGTCAGTTGAACTATCAGAATTCGGTTTACAGTACGAACCAAGGGGGCCAATGAAAGCCCAATGCCTCTCCGACTTCATTGCCGAACTCTCTTCAAAACCGAGCCCCGAACCCATTAACTGGCTTCTGTATGTGGATGGCTCATCAAATTTAAAAGGAAGCGGGGCTGGGATAATTCTCGAGGGCCCAGACAACCTTATCCTAGAGCAGTCCTTGAAGTTTGGGTTCAATGCATCAAACAACCAGGCAGAGTATGAAGCTCTTATTGCCGGGCTGGTATTAGCTAAAGAGGTTGGAGTCAAAGGATTGAAGTGCCGAAGTGACTCACAGCTGGTAACAGGGCAAGTCTCAGGGGATTATCAAACAAAAGATCCTCAATTAACCAGGTATTTGTGCAAGGTCAATAGTTTAATTTCAGAATTTGACAATTTCACTATTGAGCATATACCTCGGGAGGAAAATACTAGAGCCGACCTGTTGTCTAAGGTTGGCTAGCACCAAGAAAACTGGCCAGTTAAAAACTTTCATTCAGGAAAATCTCCCTGAACCGAGTATAAAAAGTGCCGAGGTAATGATAACCGAGCGCTATGATCGAGGATGGATGATGCCATTCTGGGAATTCCTGACCTCGGACAAGTTACCTGCTGATCCCAAAGAAGCAAAGAAAATTCGTCTGAAGTCTTGTCATTACACTATCCGAGATGGAGAACTGTACAGAAGAGGATTTTCAATGCCTTTATTGAAATGCATAAACAAGGAACAATCCGAGTATGTAATGGACGAGATGCATAGAGGAATCTGTGGAATGCATTCTGGTGGCCGATCCCTAGCAGCTCGGGTTCTGCGAGCAGGCTTCTATTGGCCGACTATGAGATCAGATTGTGCTTCCTGGACTAACAAATGTGATTCTTGTCAGAAGTTTGCTACTGTGGCACGAGTTCCAGGAGAAGAGCTCCATTCAATGATGTCACCCTGGCCCTTCACTATGTGGGGGATGGATATTGTGGGCCCTTTCCCTGTTGCCAAAGGCCAAGTAAAATTCTTGCTGGTAGGAGTGGATTATTTCACTAAATGGATTGAAGCCGAGCCATTAGCTATTATAACAGCTAAAAAGGTCCAGAGTTTTGTATGGAGAAACATTATATGCCGACATGGTCTACCTTATGCGATTGTCACTGATAATGGAAAGCAATTCACGGACAAAAACCTTAAAGAATTCTACTCCAATCTCGGAATCAAACATAAGGTGACCTCGGTTGAGCACCCACAAACAAATGGTCAGGCAGAGGCAGCTAACAAAGTCATTCTGAACGAGCTCAAGAAAAGGTTGGGCCAATCAAAAGGAGCATGGGCTGAAGAATTACCAAGCATCCTCTGGTCTTATCATTACTCACCACAGTCATCAACAGGAGAAACGCCGTTCAGACTAACTTATGGAACTGATGCAATGATTCCAGTTGAGCTCGGCGAAATTTCTTTCAGAAGGCAGCATCACGACCAAAGCAAGAATGCAGAAGAAATCCGAGTTGAGCTTGATATGGTTGAAGAAGTCCGAGATGAAGCAAAGATCAGGGAAGAACTATGCAAGCAGAGAGCAACTGGGAAGTACAACTCAAAATTGCGACCGAGAGAGTTTGTTCAAGGAGACCTAGTACTAAGATTGCAGAATGATGCAAGGAAGGACTCCCGAGAGGGCAAGCTCGCAGCAAACTGGTCTGGCCCATTCAGAATCGTTGAAAATCTTGGGAATGGTGCTTATAGGCTAGAAGAGTTATCAGGGAAGACTGTTCCAAGAACTTGGAACACTTCTCATCTCAAGTTTTATTTTAGTTAATGTAAAGTTAGGTAAGGCACTCTTTTTCCTATCTTGGTCTTTTTCCCATGTGGTTTTGGCCAGGAAGGTTTTAATGAGGCATGCCTGAGAAAATAAATGAATCAAGTCCGTTTCAATTACAGGGCTAAAAATTCACTTGTTTTATATTTTAAAATCAAAAAACCTAAACGGGTTGACCGAGCTAAAATCGACCGAGTTGAGGTCGAAATGCCGGACCCAAAGGTAAAATCAAGAACCTAAAAGGGTTGACCGAGCAAAAATTGACCGAGTTGAGGTCGAAATGCCGGACCCAAAGGTAAAATCAAAAACCTAAAAGGGTTGACCGAGCTAAAGTCGACCGAGTTGAGGTCGAAATGCCGGACCCAAAGGTAAAATAAAAACCTAAAGGGTTGACCGAGCTAAAATCGACCGAGTTGAGGTCGAAATGCCGGACCCAAAGGTAAAAACCTAAACGGGTTGAACGAGCTAAAATCGGCCGAGTTAGGTCGAAATGCCGGACCCTAAGACATACAGGCATAAGCTTAAAAAGGTTAAACGAGCTAAAATTGACTGAGTTAAAGTTGGAATGCCGAGCCTAAAAAAGCAAAAGCTAAGACTATCCGAGCTAAGAAAAACTTAGAAAAAATATTCCAAGTTATCAAACGGAAAAACTTGGAAATTTTTAAAAGTAAGCAAAAGAAGCAAGACATAAAGGCAATATTTCATTAATAATCAGAGGACAGAAGCCCAGTACAAAAAGGGGGGACAGCCCAAAAAAGCAAAATACATCAAATTTGTTCTAGGTTACTTGTGGGCATCCCCAGGAGCAACTATTTCAGTAGCAGCCGATGTGGAGGCGTTGTCATTAGGTGAAGCAGCACCCAAGGTGGGATCAGGTGTAACCCTGCTACCACCTCCGTTTAAGCCTCCCTCCTCGGCAACTGGCTCCTCGGCTCCTTCTTGCTCTTCTTCTTCTTCATCCTCAAGCTCGGACAAGGGAACTAAGACTCCGTCTTTGTTAAAGTCTTTGTCCACATCAGCTTGAGAGAAGTCAGCATCGGGGTTGAAGCGCTCAAGCTGCTTCACAGCACGAGAAAACCCCTTCACATGCTCCCGCATAATGCTGTCTAGAGTCTCGTCTAGGTCGGCTTGGAGCTTGCAGTTAGCCTCCTTTTCAGCCTCCAAAGACTCTTGAACCTGCGTCAAGGCAACCCGGGAGTCTTTCGCGGTTTTTTGAAGGTTGGCTCTTTCAGACTTCTCCTTGTCCAACTCGGACTGAAGAACACCTTGAACTCTTTCAAGCTCGGCTTGTCGGGCCTTCAGCTGCCCGATAACTCGGCCTTGTTCTTCACACTTGGAAATAGCCTGAGATAGTTCGTCACGAACTCGCAGAGCACGGGCAGCATCGGCCCTCATAGCTTCCATTTTCTTGGTATTCTCGGAGAGTTGCCGACTCTAGAAGCGGGTAATGGAGGCAATACGCAATGCGTAAGCAGCAGCGGCCTCCATACTCTCATCAGGCCCTTGCTCCAGCAAAAGCCGAGCATCGGCAGGTTTCAGTACTTGGCCATCAATAAGGGGACCGAAGTTACAATCATCACTCCATAGAGAGCCGTAACCCGGGTTACAGTTGCCATTGAACCACTTGGTGTTCAAGGTAGAATTGGCTACCATTGGACCTTTGCCGATTCTCCTCTCCACAACAGGTTCCTCTTCGGCAACCGGGAAGGGAGAAGTACTTCTTCGAACCTCGGTCGGGGCATCTGGCCGACCCCGTTTTAGAAGGCGTGGGCTGGGATCTGAAGCCTCGGCAGCTTTCTTCTTCTTCCCCTTCACGTCGGCAGCAGAGGCCGATCCACCAGCTAGGTGAGCAGACTTCTTCATCAGTGCCTTGTAGTTAAACTTTCCCATGATCACTGCACGAAAGAAATCAGTCAGATTGTAAGAGGTATGTGATAAAAGCTTGGCAAATACAGAAAGACTACTTACAATCAAAATCGGCCCGCCGAGTGGAAGACGTCGGCAGTTTTAAAAGTTTCCCACAAGGCAGTGGCCGAGGATAAAGCTTAAGGGCTTCAACGTCGGCTAGTTCTTGATCAGTCATACAACTGATATCAAATCCACGAAATTTCGAGGGATGTGGTTGCCAATAAAAGGGAAATCTGGGTTTCCCATCAGTGTCAAAAAAGGCGGATTCGTTCCCTTCAGTAGGTCGGACTTTGAAGAAATCCGACTTGAAAAACTTGTAAGAACTTTTGTAAAGGCCAATAATGCCTTTTCTCTCAAGCCTGCTGAGGGAGATCCATCCGATTCGATCCCCAAACCGAACCTTATAAAAGTATAAGAACTTCGGTGCGGTGGCTTCCATTCCGACTTGCCTACATAAAATCTGGAAAGCGCTCATGAAGGCCCAACTGTTGGGATGAAGTTGAGTAGGGACAACGTTCATGACCCGTAGCACATCACATTCAAATTGGGTGAAGGGAAAAGAGACACCAATTTGTTCGAAGAGGGTTTTGTACACATAGGTGAAGTGCGTTTCAATAGGAAAAGGTTTCAAAAAAACATGTTCATTATCTGAGCATGGGAGACAACGAACTAGGTGGGGACTAGGGGACACTTTGCTCTTCACAGAGCGCAGAGAACCGTAACTCCTGAAGTTAGAAAAGAAGGCTCCAACCTCAGGCCTAACCCAAGAATACCCAGGAATGGTGATGTCAGGGATGGGTTCCGAGAAGCACGCCGGCGGCGCGGTGGCACCACGGTGGCCTGAGGGGCAGTAGAGCTACTTTCCCCAGATGAGGAAGATGATGCTTCATCTGGGTTACCCTCATCACCGTGCGAAGGAGGGGGAGAAATAGAAGGAGAACCCCCAATAGGGTTCATCCCAGATCCCACGATTTGAACATCAGATGAAACACTCTGAGCAACCTCAAACGAAGGCTCCATGGTGCACAGAATGTATAAATTGAAAGAAAGGGGCAGTGTTGGAAGCAGGGGCGTACCTGAAGAAGAGGAATTGCAGAAAGATTCAGAGTGGCTAGAAACTTCAGAGGTAAAATGTGAGAGTATGAGGGAAAACAAACATTTGCCTCCGAAAAACTCCACATTTTATAGACAACGTTTTAAAATTTAAAACGTTACTGTTGGGACTAATAATGACACCATATGGGAGAAGGGAAACGTCTCTTCAAACCGGCGTAAGTTCGGCACACCTATCATGGAGTAACACGTGGCAAGGACATCGGAATGCACGATCCCACTGAAGAAGGTTTTAAATGCGCAATGGCAGAATGAATCTCGGAAGTTGGACCAAAAGCCACGTGTCACAAGCAAAGCTGGTCTTAAGAGTAGCATAACGTCTCTTTTCATCTCGGTTGGTGAGAAACTGACGTCACAAGAAAAGATTGACATAACCGTTCCTATCCCGGTTCAGCTCGGCTTCTTCAATAAAACTTTCACGCTTTATGAAGCTTAAAGCTTGGGGGGCTTATATTATAGCCGAGGTGGTGCATGGGCCGAGGAGTAAAACTCGGCCAGAAACTCGTCAAACCGAGATAGTTCCGAACTGGTAGCAATATGTCAAGCTCGGCCAACTAAGCCCACCGAGCTCATAAGTTGGCCGAAGTACAACATTGGTCACCACGAAAAGCATGGCAAAAATGAAAATAAAAACCTAAGCCATGAATTCAGAAAATTTTCAGATGGCAAGCTCGGCTCTTGTCATGAAAACTTCTTCGCTCTTTTGAGCTCGAAGCTTGGGGGGCTTGTGTACTGGCCGAGGTGGTAAGCTCGGCCGCCGAGCTCGGAAGCTTAACTGCTTTAAACGATACACTTATCTAGAACTCGGCTAACAACCTTTAGATAAGAGATAACTCTTATCAGTAAAGAGATGGGAGTTGAGCTAAGATAGATAAGTGATAAGAGATAAGAGCTGAACTAGATCCTAGAAAATAGGATCAGTTTATCCCTCTACTCCTCTATAAAAAGAGGAAGAGTCTAGGAGGAAAGACACTTTAACTTTGACTTGAGTTTGGTGTTCTCTCTTAAGCGTATTAGAGGTCCCGGTTGTGATCAAGAGACTACCAATAAGTCCTTGCCCACCGGAGTACATCAGATACAAGATTAAGAGATTGATGCACCACGTAATCAAGGGTTGAACATAGAACTACGTTTGGCTTTGATTCCCATTGGGATACGTAGGACCGGAATATAAGCATTCTGTCAAGCCACGGTCTAAAACAACCCCAACGTTCAACCTTGGTCTGACGTTTACGGCGAGATTCCGGTAACTCGGATCTCGGCAGGAACAATATAGATCTAATCATCTAATCCACCCTTGGGGACAGCAATTTTGAGAATTATACGGACCTAATATATAGATCTAACATTTTGAGTTTGATCAGATATAATATCAAGTTTTACATAAATTAATAAAACTTTGAAAGTTAAAGCTTACCAAAAAAAAAGAAAAAAACTTTGAAAGTTAAAAGTATCTAGTCCCTGAACTTGCTTTGAGTCATATGAGCAAAACGCCATGTTATTGGATATGAAAAAAAAAAAAATGTTATCCATTTCAATAACAAAATCTTTCAAAATTTATTCTAGTTCGATTCTGAGCTTGGGAATATATCTTTTGATTTATTGATCGCTATATTGGATTTATATCTTTGATTCATTGGCATTTTATTGATATTGGGGTTACTTCTCAATTATTGGTTTCTCGTTTACATATGCCTATAATATTTAGCTAGGCTTCTATGGTGTGGCATTCTTTTTTAGAATGGAATAGCCCTGTCTTTGTACTTGATTAGTTTGCCTTACAAGCAACATATTTATTCTCAATTTTCATTAGACCGCCTGATCTATTTTCAACCTTCCTTAGAAAATATGCATATTCACAATTTATTCTGTGACCAAAATATTATATGTATTATTACAATAACTGGATAATTCACAAGCTTCCGAAGGGTCACTTAATTAGTTGTGCCTGTGCCTCTTCATGAAAGTATTACTTGCTGCAAGAAAATTATAATTACTAAATTACTGTACCCTTTTCCATGAAATGAAAATCAAAGTCACACTTCAATGCAGGCCCTCGCCTTGATGAACAATAAGGTTAACCAAAAGCCACAATAGAAGACGACGACATTGAAGAGAGAAACAACAAATTATCTAGCAATACACTTTCCAACCTCGAAGGATCAGCCACTTGACCAAACTATACGTGTCATATAAACTGATTGAGATTTGAAAATGACATCAGAAACGAAATTAAGTATTTATATATATCACTCTCACGTTGTAATATCCACCAACATGCAGACTCCTACGATTAATCAACGGGCCAAATGGTGGGTATGCTGACCTAACTCTTAAGGGTGATAAACTTCAAGCTCAAACTAATTAGTTCAATTGGCTAGTTATAAAAATTCAAGAAATTCTTTTTTGCACGAAATTAAATTTTTTGATAAATATTAATCTACGAATGAAGTCACATAACACTATTCAATTAATTAGGTTTTATTTGTTAAAATACTTAGATAACGTTTGGTATCAGTCATATTTTAATATTTTTGAAAAAGTGAGGTGACAATAAAAGTTTCCTAAGTTTATTGTAAAGATAAAAAATCATTCTCAGACATAAAAGATGATCGAAATAAAATTTGTGAATAAAAGTTGAAAAATCTCATTCTTATATGTGAAAGTGGTAAAGAAATATTCATGAAAAATGAGATTCCTGAAAATACAATTTAGTTGGGAAGAAACATTCTATAAACCAAACGTCAACAATGAATACGAAAAATTTTAAAAATTTCAACCAATAACTTACATAGCTGACGACACCGTAATCTTTTAAAACTGAATTAAGGTCTTAATCAAAATAATAATATTCCTATTCCAAGGGAGAGCAATATAAAAAGAAAATGAACAACGTTTCAAGTTGACAAAATGCTATCCAACAATGTGAGAAAGTGGTCCCAACTTATGTAATTTCTTGCATATATATAGACATATATGTATTCGAAATTCGAACTACATAACCAAATATTTATCCATAAATCAATGGGTACTCGTGAAGGAAACAAGCTAGTCTCGCATGTTCAAGCTGATAGCATTTCAGTAGACTCACTCTCTTTTGCTGGTCTTGTTTGTATTGAAGACCAACAACAACCAAAGCCCTGTGTTCCTAATAAATACTACCGGGTAAGCAAGACCGACCCAGATTTTGAATTTTCTACCAATAAATCAGACTCAAATTCTGCTGCCAATAATCCAATCAAGATCACACCAGCTGATGTGTTGATTTCAAATGGTAAAATTAAACCACAAGAACTTGCTACATTTCAACCAAATTCTCCTAGTTCCTTAAGCACGTTACTAGGAATTGATCACCATGTCAAAAGCAACATGTCAAATGGGCACATTCTTAGCAAAGCAAGAAAGAATGCAAACAAGGAAAAAAGAGCAACAACGACGTCGTTTGGCAAGAAAGTGTGCAATTCTTTTCTAGCACCATGCCGGCAATGCAAGGCTATTCAGCCAGGTGCCGTTAAAGCACAAACTACTGTTCCAGGAGAGAAGTCCAAATTACTGACATAAAGCTTATATCTATGTCAATTCTATGCTTGTTGCTATATATCGCAAATATGTCATGCCCAAATTAAGGTTACGTTTGTTTGCTGAGATGTTTTTAATTTTTAATTTTAATTTTATTGTTAAAATTTACTTTTGTTCTCAGTTTTCTATGAATTTAGAATATGTATGTTATTAGTGTTAAATAAGAAAAAAAAAGTTGAGATGTGTTTAAAATTGCAAAAATGTCATCGTCTATTTATGGAAATAATGAAAATAAATTATTATTTTTTATGAGCTCATTTTAAAAAAAAAAATTGTAGAATGTAATCAAACATGTTTCAAATCTATTTTTTATTTTTATTGAAAGCAGAAAATGGGTAAACCAAACAAGCCCGTTTTTATAATGGATCAAGTAGTGTTTAATTAGGACATTTGTGAGCGTGCGTCATTTCATCTTCACTTCCTGCATTAATATAATCTACATAGTAAAGTTTATGGTTGTATTTAGGAGTTAGGAGGAAAATGAAAGAGAGAGAGCCAAAAGGGAATGAAAGGAAGGATAATAAGATGTTTATATCATTTCCTTTGTTTGGGATTTCAAATTTTTAGAGGGAAAGGAAATGAAGGGTTTGAATGAAATCTTATATAGTATTGATTGTATAGAAAGGATCTTGAGTCATTTGTTGGATAGTTTAAAAGCAAGAAATGCTACCACCGACGGAATCCATATAGATAGCAATGGTGATGCTCACTGAAAAATTCATGATGACTACACTTTAAGATAGCTTCCGGATGCAAATTTGAACCCACTGAAGTTCTACAATTCCGATCTCACTTCATCATTAGGCTAAACTCTTTGGCAATAGTCTCTTTTTCGATCTACTTCGAGGAGTATCCCACCGCCAACCTGAGACGGGGACTAATCTTCCGCGGGAGTTTGTTAGGCACCTTGATGGGTGGCATCCCTCTCAGCTGAGGTTTTTTCCCATACCCAAAGCTCGAACCCGGGACCTTGGTTAAGGGACGAGAGACCTTTAACCACTCACGCCAACCTCAGTTGGCTGGCAATAGTCTCTACTACACCATCAATGTGTATCTCAAGGTACCGATTTTGTCACAAATTTCCATCTCATTTTCATGAACGAATTCATATTTTCGAAATTAGAATTAGATTTATAGAGTTAACGATGAAATTAGTGATTCTATTAATTTGGAAATGATTTGAGGTTAGTTTTGTAAACTTGCATATTAAACCCTCGAATATTCTCCCAACAGTACTATAAACTTGCTCATTTTTAAAAAAAATAAAATTTGTGGACAAACATCCTTTGTTAAAGGTTACTTACCATTTTTTTGTTGTGTTCAAAGGGGCAGAAAAGCCCCCAAAAAAAAAAATATATTACAACAATACTAAAGGTCGGGATATGGAAGTGCCGGAAACATCACTAAACATAAACCTAGCTAAGCTCACAGGGAGGAGATTGAAGCATATGGAGGCCCAAAACATGATCCAAACTCCAATTTGTCAGCCAGTCACCGCGACTATTTCCTTCTCCCAAGTGTGGGAAAATTGCAGCTCCCGGTTCCTCTTTTGCCAATCCATAATTCTTGCTAGCAACCAATTACAATTAGCTTGGTTTTTCATATTCCTCTTCTGAAGGCTAGAGTCAATAGCCTGAGTCCGACACAACACAATGATAACTTTGGGCAGGCTCAAATCCCAGGCATTTATATCAAATTACGTGAAAAGATATAAAGGTTTTTCCATATATACAATTTTATACATGTTAAGGATATTAAAAATATAAATTTATATAGAAACTTATGTATTTTATAATTTCAAAACTGAAATATTTAGTTTTTCAATAAATAGTTATTGTTTTTTAGTTTCTTAACCTGTACAAAGTTGCACATGATAGAAATACCCAAATATAAAACGATCAAAAAATTTATTTGATGGTGTGCATTAAGATATTCATCTCCCAAAGCATCCGAAATAATCTAAAATCAAATAATCATAATGTTGAAATTGTAACTTTCAGACCAAAAAAATTTAGTCGTTTCTAGTGTGATAGTAGTGAACTTTATATTCCGTAAAAATAATGAACTTTATATAAATCAATCCAACAATATAATTAAATTTATATAGTTTCTCTATCTTATAAACCTTCGAGTATATAATTGTAATAACAATGATGATTATTTGACAACATATAAATCTAAATTACTGAGATCAAGCAAAGCAACAATATTAACTTCAACTCATAAAATAGGATGGATTGCTCTTCCAACCTGCAGGATATGCCTATTATATGGCTCCATAAAAATATATAGCACGATCCAGAACAGTTTCAGAAGAGTTACAAAATGATGGAAATGAGCCGAGCTCAAGTTACTTGCTCCAAATACGGAGTCCCTTTGTGAGATTATTTCTTACTAAAGGTATAATATATTTGCTAGCTACAATACTTTAAATTCATGAGCAACTTGCTAGGGCCTAGGGGTTGTCTGTGTCACTTGAACCAGCACCAGCATCTAAATTCAATTCCTCTGCAACATCATTAGCTATCTTCCATCTGTTAGATGCATCAACAGTAATTAAATTTCACCTTAGGTTAACATGATTGATCAAAAGTCAAAACCATGTTTTACTTATACCTCTCAAGCACAAACTTCCCTTCCTTGAACCTTTGACTTTTGTCATGTGCTACAACCTGAAGGAATCCAAACTCATTATTACTTCAAACTGCTTTCGGCTCATCAAAAGGTGATGCAGATATGGTGATAAGATCAAATTAAATTGAGGCAGGAGCACAGAGAAAGACTCAAACAAGCACTTGTATACCAACATTGTTACTGTGTGTGAATCAAAATAGATAATCTAAATAAATCTAGAAGACATTTCACTCCTAATGCCATGAAAAGTTTAAAAACTTCGGGCCAGTTTACCTTCCAGAAACATTTTCAATTTTCATTTTCTAAAATTTATATTGATTTTAAATTGTTAACAAGAAAATGGAAGGCTCCTATAATAAACAATTATGACAAAGAGAATATGAAGGCTACTTAGGGAGAATGCATTTCCGGAAACAATAAAAATAACTTTTTGACATTTTCAAAATTTCTGGAAATACTATATTTGTTTTCAAAAAATGAAAAAGAAAATGATGAAGGAAATACTAAAATCAATATGGATTTTAAAAAATGAAAACTGAAAATGTTTTTAGAAAGTAAAGAGGCGGGTTCTCTTGGAGTGCAACTGAACCATATTCCATGACATCTTGTTTAATTGCTGTCCAAACAGGATAACAGATTCACAGTAAAAAAATCCAGTGTTTTATGGGAATGCCTAAATTTCAATTACGTTCTCGTTAGACAGAAAACAATCTTTTCATATTAACATTAACATAAAAAGATAAGAAACACCATAAATGCAGCTCACTGTTTCATTTGTGGAAACTTGGAATACAGTAAATTGAAGTGTTTAAGATGGTTTAATGGATAGGATTTACAGTATTCATAGGGTTTTAGAAACGTTTTAAAAATATTTTGACAACTTGCTGCATGATGTTGTCCCTTAAAGTGACCAAAAGTATGACAAGTAAGGCAACTTGAGGTTCAAAGGTAAAGCTCACATATTTCCATCCAAGAATTTGTCCACAGCGGCAACAAAATATGTCTTCAACAGTGTGCAATCCAGACATCATCAGTCTCTTCTCCTGAGGCCCAACCGTTATATTCACCCTATCAGAGTCCACATTAATAAACAAGGTTGGAAATAATTATTAGTTAGGAAGAAGCCAGGCAAGATGTTGATTGGTAGAAAATGGTGCTAATTGGTTGAACTAGAAGCATCACTCTCTAGGATCAAAATCCAACCTTAATTGAGGATCAGGGCCATATATGGGAACAGAAAGAGATACATCAATTTATGATTTAGAGGCAAAGTTCGCCATTTTGTGAGCCGAAAAGAAAATCATAAATATTTTAATATCACCAATAAATCAGGTGGGACTATTCAATTCATCCTTTGCAAAATTCTGAGCAGAAATCAAAGTAGATCTTATATAAAGTTTGATAATAAACATTTAAAGAAGGGGGAAGGGGGCAGGGAATATAAGCAAAAGTTGCATATAACTTACACATTACTGAATAGGTATGCGATCCCTTGACGGCAGTTGAAGGACTGATCATCATATGGAATCAAAACCAGAGTCAATTAATTGCTAGGGCATGTGAAAAGACTCGTACAAAAGGAACCAGGTACATTTTGAACAGTGAAGCAAGTAATAGTAATCAACAACAATTACCTAGGACAACGAATGAATTAATCTGTTGAACTTGGTTTTTATGTCCTTGGATATTTATAACTTGCTCTATGCTATTATAAACATACAAGAATAAATATAGCTTACAACAGAAATGTGAACGAATCACCAGTAACTAGCATTTTCATTTAGCAGTCAAATTATATTACAAGAATTCATGTGTCTTTATGTTGAGGAAGACTAAAAGTGGCAAAAGTATCCAGGTATGAAATAGCTCAATTTCCATCTTAAGGCAACAGTAATAAAAAATATCAGCCCACTGTCTACTCTTTATATATAAGCTCAAGCAAAAAGAGAGTTTACAGCATTATGCGTCTTCCTATTACAGAATAATGCTAACACCTCAAATGTCCAAATTTTAACAAATTTAAACTCCATATCATGTCTGGTAACTGCAAATAAAATGCTTGCAAGATAAAAATTTCTAATCAGAATTATGTACAGATCTCACTCCTAAAAGCCAGGCAGATATGAGGGAGAGCCTTCACTTTAAATGGCAGTTCCATGTCTCACACCCACAACAAGTGGAAGTGGAAGTGGAAGTGTGAGGAAACAAAAATGGCAAGGAACCAAAAGTCAAGTAGAACAAATGAACTCTCTAGTTCCAAGTCATTTCTTTGTCACTCGCATTGAAATAAAACAAAAATCCTCCATGGTTCCATGCACATCCTTCCACAGGCTCTTAAAGAAGGGGTTTGTGTCTTAAAATAGGGAATACTTTTTTCACTCGAACACTCTCTCTTTATATATCTTCCCTTTTGGTCTTTGAACAAAGTTATTTACCTAATTACCTGTCTTTAAAATCCATGGATTCCCTCTCATCTTCTGGACTGAAACATGATCAACCTCCATATTTAAAGTTTCTCCCAAAATTAAAACTTTGTTGTTCCCTCATTAAAGTTATTCCAGTTTTAGAAGCAACACCTTTTTTTTTTTTGATGAAGAGAATTAACACCTTAATTAACCTAAATTTCTCCCTAAAATTGACTAATTAGTTCACCTGTGAGAAAAAATCAGCTATTTCTACATGCAATATTAGCTCCACATATGGTTCTTTGCAGAATAAATTTTACTCATACAGTCCACCTCCCCATTAGATTTTCATTAAACAACTTATTACTCCAATTCCAAAACCATTAGTTCCTCGAACTCATGAAATAAACATTTGCCAAAATTTTCAATCTAATACCATCTTATATATCATTTAGCCATTGCCAAACCCAAAGAAGAAGCCAAAACTCAAACTTTCACAAATCAAATTCATCACTTCAGAGTTCAGGACCACAACAGGAAGGTGAAATAGAATAAGGTAAGGGAAAGAGAGTGAGTACCCGAGAGAGAATATGATCAGCGAGGGCAAGAGGGGTATCGCAGAATCTGCATCTGTAAGATCTGCCATCCAAATCAAGAAGAAAAGCCCTCCCCATATACCACTTCTTCTTCTTCCCTCAATCAACCTCGCGCTCTCATAATACCCAACACCAACCTATGCCCTCCCCATCTGCCACTTGTTTCTTGAGTCTACAAAATAAAAAATAAAAAATATACCACTTGTTTCTTTCTCTTCTTTATTATTTTTTTTATACAAAGATCCCAACGGGTCATGACAAAAAAATATGGAGACATGTTTGGTCTAAAAAAACATAGAAAATATCGATTTGAGACATTTTACTCGATAAAAATTTTAAATGACGTTCAAAATAGTTTATCATATGAATTAAAATGTCCCTAAAGTTTATCCTAAAAATGACCATTTTGAATATCATTTAAAATTTTTTAGGACAAAAATGTCCCGAATCGGTATTTTATATTTTTAAGAAACTAAATATGTCTCTGTATTTTTTTTGTTTGAGACCAGTTTAGATCCTTACTTTTTTTTTTTACTTTGTTAAATAATTTTTAAATGAAAATTATTTAAATGCTTTGTATTTAAAATTTATCAATTAGGGAATTTTCAATTAGTAATGAAAAAATAGTAATAATAATGGACTATTTTTTGTACATGATTGATTATAGATTCTACTTTATATTATAAACATTTGAAAGCCTAGGAAAAAAAAAAACCTAAATACCCTAACTTGAAATTGCAACACATGTCCTATTTTGAGGAAAAATTTGTCACTTCCATATATTCTATAATTTTATAACAAAATTGGTCTCTTCTTTTTCTCTTTTTCTCATGAAGTCTTTTGAAATTTGAAAACCAAAATTGTTGCTCCTCTTTCTTTTCCACCTCTCTACTCTGCCACTACCTCATCCTTCTCATACTCAAACCCTCTTCCTTTTGGCAAAGATGTGAAGCTCACTGTTGTTGAGATGTGTTCAAGGTTTTCATGGATGTCCACAAAATTGTTCTCGCCGACAAGAGATGCTTCTTTGCCAATAAGCTTCGCCATGACTGTAACGCCCTGTTTTCTTGATTTGTGTATGAGGAAAGGATTAAGAATGTTTGAAGGATTAATCTTGTTCCTTGTGTGTTAATGAGCTTGTGTTTCAAATTTGAGAGCAATCGGACTTGAAACGCGCTCAGAACTCACCAAAACGTACGGCAATTGGATACCGGCTGAGGGTACCACGCTTGGACGTTGGGAAACCCAATGTTAGAGCGTTGGAACGCTTTAACATGGGTTTTGGATGCTTGAGCATGCAAAGGGGTCAGACACGTCGCTTCCACATGTCAGCTCCATGAAACACGTGGCAAACAAGGGCCACACTCTAGCATGGGAACACCCAACGCTAGAGCGTTGGAACGCTCTAGCGTGGAGTCCCAGCATGCTAAAGCGTGCTCGGTGGACAACAACCCCTTAAGTTCTTTCTTTCCTTTTCTTTTGGAGAAAAACTTGAGTTTTTAGAAGCTGTGACCATAGAGCACTTGAGAGAGAAAGAGAAGAGCTTGGAGAGAGAAAGTAAAGTTGTGGAAAATCCATTCGTCTGATCGCAATCCCAACTACGCAATTGTGATTAGGCAACGAGTACATCAAGTATTGACCTTCGATTCTCCGATTCAGCTGAGGTAATGCTCGAATCCCTAACACGTCGACATTGTCGACATTAGTGTTCTTAGTCATTTTTCCATATTCCCTTTGTTGTTTCTTGCATCAATTATGGATTTCGAGCAAGATTAGGGTTTATGACTATGTCTGAATGTTGTCTCTGTGTTAGGGCAAATTTCAGAGCTCTGAGAAGTCTTGTTGAGCGCGTGGCAACAAGGTAGGAGAGAGGGGAACTCAGTTCGAGGTGTTGAGGAAGACTACATAAGTTTAAGGTGGGGAGAAAGTAACCGAAATCGTAGGGGAGGCAAGCATAGTGTAGATATTATATGTGCATGTGGGTAATGTGCCCCAGGCCCTACTAGTGTCTCGAATAATCGACAATGGCTAAAACTTATTTAAATAATATTTTGGTGTTGTCTAGGGTTTAATTGTTATAGGTTAATCGACTATAGGCTTGAAACCCTAGGTTACAGAAATTATGCTGATTAGGGTTAATTGATGTGCATGATGCTATGTGATTGGTTGTTACATGTTGACATTGTGTTGTTTGGTATACTTGTTATGTTGTTGTTGTTGTTGTTGTTGTTGTTATTATTATTATTATTATTATTATTATTATTATTATATGTTGTTGATGATTGGTTGATGATTTGATGATTATCTGACTGTATGGATGAGTTGAGAGTTAACACCGCGGTAATGTAGTGAGATTGTGGCTTTGAGGCCTGGAATGTATGGGCATCCGTTGTGAAACTATGATTGTGTAAGACGGTTTCATTGTTAACCATAGAGATGCTTGTTGTATTGTATTTTTTTCCAAGTGGCGAGCCGTATGACTGGGAGTCATACGAGGTTAGTTGTACTTGAGTGCGAGTACGGATTATGGAAAGGTCGGTCTGTGAAGAGACCTTTGGGATGTATGAACTGGACTTCGGAGACTCACAGTGACCATTAGGTAGCTCCTGATGTGTTATGTACCCCAGTATAGCCTGATTTTCCATACTTTACCCTGAGTATCCACGTCTTAGGTGGACGTTCCGAGGGGACCAAGATACCTCTAATGGAGCCAAGCTCATAGGGGGATGCACTCTTATTGGTCATGGCGAGCAGAAGGGTTACCTGGACAAACTAACTGATGTTCTCTAAGCAGTGAGGCTCGGTAAGAAGAATGTCTCGGGGTTGAGACCCGGATGAGAGATATCGGCCGACATGCATAGGAGTGAGACTTCTTAAAGGAATGATTTGAGAGTTAACTTTGAGGATGTATTGTGTTGGTATGACTCAGAGGATGGTTGTTGTTCATTGTATGTGCTGCGTGTATAATATACTGCTCTATGTGTCCCCATCCCTTTTTTATGATGTTGTTGGAGCTACTTATCTCCCTTCTTCCTCTATTCTTCTGTGTATGTATATATGATAAATGAGGAGCAGCAGCAGGACGGGGACCACTGCCTGGCAGGACTACCATTCGAGGCACTATCTGCAGAGGATCCCACCCAGGATCCTGATCCTTAGATATGTCATTTACCATGATGACCGTGGGTGACAGGTCAACCACTCATAGTTCTTCATACTTATATGGGCCTGGTTAGCTTCTATGTGCATATAAAGGATGTCCTTATTTTCATTTGGACTGCCCGTACCAGATTTCTCAGAGATTACCTTTCCAGAGATGTGGTATCCACCTCGTCAGAGAGAGTTCCCTGACGATATGTGGAACATGGTAGACATATTCGAGGCCAGCAGTCATGTGGGCATGGTTCAGAGAGGTCGGAGACAGAGGAGCGTTCAGAAGATGTATCACTGCTGTCGCCGTCGGTTTGGGAGCCGAGAACCTGAGGTGGCAGAGTTTATTGTCATCGCTTTAGAGAAAGAGAGGGTAGCTCCAGACACCTATATCGTTTGTGATATGGTTTGGTCGGGTGCGTCTGTTAGGTTATGAGCCTCTGTGAGCCTTGTTTCATATTTTTGATATATTTTGAGAGAGGCGGACCATGTATCTCTTGGACTTTTCTCTTCCTGTGTGACCAATTATGTATCTATGTTTCTGTTTCCTTTTACGAGTCTGTATAGTTTACCTAGGATTATGGTCCCTCTCTTAGGACCTAACGTACTCTGATGGACGCGTTGTACATATTGTATATATGTGTTGATGATGCCATTTATGCATGTTTAAACTGTTTTATTTCTTCACAGTTTTTAATATAATAATATTTTTGAATGTATAATGGCACTAACGTTAATTATGGATTAAGGCTTAGTTAAGTAGGGTTTTCTTTAATGGGACATCATGGTGTCTTAATTACTGTGGGATCTCACACTCCATCAAGACCAGTGACCTTGATGACGTCGAAGTCTAAGATGTCGTTTTGATATACTATGAAGGTCTCAATAGTAGGTTGAAATTGATGGGTGAATGGGTTTCCAAAGTTTTGAGCTTGCTCAAGGTATCTGTATTTCCCTTTCATCATTTGTTTCTTTGTTTCATTTCACTTAATTACCTCAATTTCTTTCTATAAAATAAAACACTTTTGCTTCTTGAAGTGTGGTGGTACGAATTGGATGTTATGGTGGTTGAGATGTTTGGGACTGTTCTTTTGGGTTCAGTGGGGATGCCATCTTGCAAGCTCGTGGTGGTTGAAGGTTTTCTATGGTGGAGGAAGATTGAAGTTGTCTATGCATTTACCTATTCTATTTTAGTTATTAATTGGATTGCACATGAGGTGTATGATTAAATGTTTAAGCTGTAGTTTTATTCTTGTATCTCAACTATCGCTATTTTGAAATGGATGCTCCTAAAGTTATATCATATTTTATGGATTAGTCTCAAACTTCTTTTTTAAAAATGGCAATTTGGATTGCTATTCTCTCCTATATAATTATTAGCACAAAGATTTGTCAACATAAGTGTGTAAAACTGTTAAATCCTTTTTTCGAATTTGCTGCTATTGGTAGTCCCCATGTTGCATTCTGGAGATACTCTTGGAGCACCTAGACTATAGTGGTTTGGTGGGGGAACTAACTTGACACATGCTTGCATCTTATAGTGTCGTGTGTTTTAAGCATGATTGGTTTATTTGCAATTTAGTCATTATTAGTTAATGTGGTGTATGATACAACTTGGACTGTTTTAGCCTGTAAGTATTTATTGTCAATAAGAGTGCTTCAAGCCTTCAACAAAGTTGAACGGTTAGCCATGCACAAAGTTTGAAGATATTTTTGCTGAAGGTAGTAAGCAAGCTTAGTTTAATTCATGATTACAAAAAATGATAACCTGCTTAGTATGCCCCCATTATACTTTAGAATAAATATATACAGAATATCTTTAGAAATGTAAACATGCTACCACTGATTAGCTATTTAGATATATTAGTTTTTTTTCCACTTACAAAATTCTTTTTTTTTTTATTGCACCAAAGGTTTCTCCCAGTCGATAGTTAGAAACTTATTCTTCTCGAGACTATTGAAGTGACTTTCGTGTGTCCCAACAAAATCTTTATCATACACATGATGGGAATGAAACCACTGATGACATGCTTAAGAAACTCAGCTATCTACCAATTGTGTTGGGTTGTTGATGATTTAAAACTCTTTCTAATATATAATTCACTATCTTTTTCCCTTTTTTCATCTTTTTATTTTTTACCTCAAAAAAATATTTTTATTTTTTGCCTCAAAAAAATATTTTTATTTTATTTTATTTTGTGTGCAATCTGTTCCAAAATTTTCACATGTACCTCATATTATAGCTTGGGAGTAATATATACAACTTGGTCCTTTAAAGTGAAAACTTGTGTCGCAGATCTATTCCAGCACCTCTTCCGACAATGTTATCCACTGTGTCATGACTAACTTGGTTCTTTAAAATCCGTTCGGACCGGCTGGTCAGACCGAAAACTAGACACATGCATTATAATTAATCACATGCAAGGCTAATTCAAAGATCCGAAATGAAATATCATACCAACTCAGTGAGGAATGCTTGTTTGTTAAGATCTAGAGCAGTGAATGCAGAGTCCAGTATGCGAGACAAATATGCCACAATCTTGACATAGAAAACCAGATATACTTGTTAGGATTATAAAGACCAAGAAATAAAAATAAAGAAACAACTAATTTTTTTGTGAGACATAATTTGATAAGAAGTCAAATATGGCCTTTGTTCCAAAAAAAACATTGACATCTGTAACTCTCCTTATTAATTATAAAAAATATATTAAGAATACAATTATAAAATTTCAAATGCTTTTTTATGAATCAATCTTTGCTTCCAAAAATTCTTGCTACCCATAAACCAAGTACACCAATTTCTTTCATGCCTAACCCCTTTACACCTTCAAAGTTATCCATCCTTTGCAATAAAAACGTCTGACAACCACTCTTGCGGTTTTGTTACAATAAAAACATGCATCAACCACTGATAACCAAGAAACAATAGACATCAACAATCAGAAGACACAAACAAAAATGAAAAGCAAGGAAAAAAACTTTATATCTATTATAGTACATCTGACCTACCAACACCTTCATGTTTATGTCTCCTTCTTTGGCCTCCTTCAGTGTATCCCTGCACCACCGCTTCACACAATCTGCATCCACCTCTGACAGCGGCATGTGACTACTCGGTGTTGCACTCCATATCCCTTTCAACTACTGAAAATTGAAACTTCAAATGCAGAAATCTTAGAAATGAGGTTTTCTGATAGCAAGGGCAAAATGAAACATTTTTAGACAGAAAGTGATGAAGAAAAATAATGGGTATCCTTATTCCAAAACCGTGGGTGATCACGGCATGTGCGTTCGTATTTACCCGCCTAATAAATTTCGAGATTCCTTTGACGGAATCAATAGCCATTCTAGAGGCAAGATAGTACCAACCAGTGAATCCTTGCACAAGTGTAGGGTCCCCTCATTGGTCTATCCATCTTTCAACGCTTAAGTACATTATGGAGATTGGTCATTCCCCAATCCGTTATATTTCTTTCGATTCTTTCGGAACGAGATTTCTTACTCGGCAAGTAATCTTAGAATACTCTTGGTTATTAAGTATTATGGATCCTTGGATGATCAAATCATCTAGGGTATGATGACATAGTCTTGCTCCACTATATCTCATACTTTAAACATTCCATTTCTTTTAATCGCTAAGTCCTACTCCTCGACTTAGGTTTTGGAATATATGTTTACTTTGGTTTTAAAATCCTTTTGATGGTAAATCCAAATGTTTAAATCATTTCTTTGGTAAACACATCTCCTTAAATGCCTCGGTCTTATAGCCTTAAGTACCTCAGCATTATGGGTTTGAAATCAAGATAAAAGAAGAGTTGTAAAGGCTTAACTTCCTTTTTCATCACTCTTAAAACTCCAAATGATAAAACTCTTATGGCCCAACAGCTGTCAACCAATTGAATGTCACGTGGAAACTTTACAAAAGTCCCTCATTTAAGTGATATCATTCAATGCCTAAACCATGGTTCCATCTTTCGTTCATTTGGGTTTTGAAATCCGTTTTGAAAACCTTTATAGCCATCACATAAATTTTAGAAAACAATCTCATTATACGGGTCATTCTCACCAAAAACATTTGATCTAATCGATCTTTGACCTAGATGAAAGCATTTAACTGGTGAACTAAGTATGGAAAACATTTTCTTATTCAATTTGTACCTCAAACCAGAATTAAAATAAGCATCCTTTTTGGATGGTTTTGCTTCATGAAAACTTATGTCCATTGATTTCCAAATACAATTTCAACTACACAGTTACCTTGATTGAAAATCAAAATCAAAACATTCTAAGTGAGGATTCTAAGGAAATCTTACATATACCTCACTTAGAGTAGGCTTTTAATTAAATCTTTCCTTATAACAATTGTATAATTTCATAGCTCAAGAACTTGTTCTTTTCCTTTCTTAATTGTCATTGTTCATATCCCCACTTAATTGTTGTGAAATCCACTTAAAACTCGAGGATTGGAGTTAAACTCTCATTTGTTCCATATGTGGCCGAAACTTGACCACGATTCAAGAGAAGATTCTACTTCTTCAAAACACTCATAATCATTACCATACATCAGCATAGCATATAATTACTCAAAAGTCATGCTATAACCATATTCTCATGCTATATCCATATTGACAATTCAAACTAATTAATCAAACCAAGGCATGTGAATAAGCCAATCAAACATAGCATGTTCTTGAGCATATAATCATATCAATTCCAAAGTACTAATCACACCACAACCAATATTACAATCATGTTCTCATAGAGAACCAAGCCAAACAAAGTGGATAACCCTAGGTTTATGGTCACCAACCACAAACAAATTAAGCCATCTTCACATCCACTAATATGGTGTGAGATGGTTCACTCCCCCCCTTACCTCTTGTAGCTCCCTTAATCAATGTCCCCAATAATGTTGTGTAACACACCAATTGAATGAAGAAGAGTTAGATAACTTAATTAAAAGATTAGTTAAGATAACAAAGAATAATAAGTTGGTTAAGCCGGTGCCCGTTGGGTTACCGCACGTTGATAAGCTTTGGTGGTTTTTGGCCAAAGTGGCCTCGATGCTTTTTGGTCGAGGTGTTGATGAGTTGAACCTTGGTGCTTTTTGGTCAAGGGGGCCCCAATCAAAGGAGATGGTCGCCTTGTTTGCCGTTGTGCTCTTGCATTCATACGTTGAAGTTGTTAGTGAGGGAAGTTCAACATAGGGGAGGTCGTCCTAGAGTTCGATGATCTGGCCAAGTCTCGGGAGTTTCACCCAAGGTTTGGTGAACCGTGTGCTCCCGCGGTGGCGTATCCTCATTATAATACGCTAGTTATCCAAGGGGTTCACCCATGGTTTGGTGAACTGCCAGCGTTGGTGCTTCTATGGCCAATGTGGATATGTAACTCCGAAGTTGCCTTCCTGAGATAGTTTGGATCCACATTCATAATGTAGTAGCAGAGTAGTGTTGCACCGCAAAGCATACGTTGGTTGATTAATATGTTGATATAACTATATGTTGATGCTAAATGTTGTATGATGATAAATGCTATGTATATGATGTATGTCCATCTTGCTTAACTACCTCAATGCCGATGTATTTACATGTTTTCTTACTCCCCGTTTCTCTTTTCTGTTGTTGGCATGTATCTCTTTATGCAGAGGATGGTGAGCAGCCAGTGGAGGAGTGACTCTGAGGAGCCGCGGCTCTAGATAGGATGCTTAGTTTATAGATGATAGTTTATTTCCAGTTTTGTTGTATTCCGATGATTTTATTCCAGAACGGTTATACCAGCTCTGTATGTGACATCGATGTTGGGTTATGTTTATATGTTTTCTGTTTATACGTTGTTTATGTTTTATCTTTTAAAACTATGTTTCTTTCCGCGTTGTATATGTTATAATGTAGTACCGTTTATCCAAGTTTTTATTTTAATGAAATAAATGCATGTTTTTATATTACTTCTTTCAAGTAATGTTTTATATTAATATGCGGGGTAGAGGGTGTCACAGTTGAACCATGGTTGAACAGTTAATAATTAAATAATATTTTTTAAAATTTAATATAATATATTAAGTAATATTAGCATAAATTTTAAATTCTCATATTTTATTAACAATATATAATACTTTTTGCATTTTATATTAATATATTAATAAAATAATTCTTGTATTTACTCCCGCAAATGTAAAATAATAATTTCAAGGCCCATCATAAAGCTTCTTTATATGCTTTTTTGTCCAACTATAAAAAAATAAAAACAAAGCTAAAGTCAAATTAATATAAGCTAAATACCATAATCCACATCTTCCTACATACATATATATATATATATATATATATATACATATATATATGTATATAGCCAGGTCCTATATGAGACACCCCGATGTCCCATTAGAGAAAATCCTAATTAACTAAGCCTTAATCGATATTTAACGTTAACGTGATTAATACAGACTAAAATATAGTATATTGTAGAGGCGACAAAAAGTTAAAACTTATAAAACATGCACGATGGAATAAAGAAGAAACGACATATATAGATAGTAATTACATATTGTCATCCGAGTACGAGCTATCCCAACAGAGGGATTTCAAACTTACAAAAACTATACAGACGCTGGAGTAAAAGAAATATACATAAACTGGTCACTGAAACAGGAGAAAAGTCCTAGAGCCACTCGGCCCACCTCTCAAAATACATCAATAATACAAAATAAGCCCACGGAGGCACACAACCTAACAGGCGCATCCGAAAAAGTCATATCATAGACGATATGGGCGCCTGGAGCTACCCTCTCCCTCTCCATAGGTGCGTCGGTAGACTCTGCCATAACAGATCCTCAACTCCCAAACTGACTCAACCCTGCTCATGACGACGTGTCGGCGACGATAGTGATACATCGTCTGAAGGTTCGAAAGATTGGGCGGTAAAGCTATTTGATAGGCAACTGGACCAATTCGGTGAAGAATTTGAAATGGTCCGATAAAACGAGGTGTAAGCTTTCTGGATTTTATTGCCTTGCCAATTCCAATCCTCGATGTGACTCGCACGAAAACATGATTGCCTTCTTGGAATTCCAAAGGTCTTCTCATTTTGTCGCTATAGCTCTTCTGCCTATCTATCGCTGCTTTCATCTGTTCCCGAATCTTCTGAACTTGTTCCGTCGTTTGTTGTACCACCTCTGGTCCAATTAACTGGTTTTCTCCCATCTCATACCAATAGAGAGGTGTTCTACATTTTCTTCCATACAATGCTTCATATGGCGCCATGCCAATACTTGTATGGAAACTATTGTTATATGTGAATTCAATTAGTGGAAGAAATTCATCCCAACTTCTTGTGTGTTCTAACACACACGCTCTTAACAAATCTTCCATAGACTGAATTGTTGACAAGTGACTCCAAACACAAGAGGGGGGTGAATTGTGTTTTTCAAAAACTTTGGCAAAGATAAAGACTTTTATATTATGAAAAACAACTTTGTTAAATACGCGTGCGATTAAAAGCATTTTCCAAAAGATAAAGCAGAAATAAAAAGATAAGAGATGAGAAGATGAACACAAGCGAGATATTCTGGTTCGGCCACAAACTACCCAAGTGGCCTACGTCCAGTCCCCAAGGCAATACCACCAAGGGTTTTCAATCAACTCTAGTTTTAACAGGATCAACTAGAACCTTTACAAAAGAGAGCACTCTTCACAGACCAGGGATATCACGTCCCCCAGTGAAAGAGCCTAAAGACAATAACCCAAGAGATATCACCTCTCTTGTCAACCACAAGGAATATCACCTCCTTTGTAAATACTTGGAAATCACATCCAAGAACACCCCAAGAGATATCACCTCTCTTGAAAACTAGGTGTAGAAAAGAAAGGTTTGAGTCACACGACTCTTACCAACAATATGCACTCTTAATAGTGCTGATAAAACAAATTGAAGAACAATTACAATAACACTTATATGGTGTATAGAATACTCAATATAATATGGTCAAAGTGAAAGTGCAAGAGATAGAGTATAAAAAAGTGTTTAACAGAGTTTTAGCACAGAGAAAATGATAGCAGTGTATTGTGTTTGAGGCAAGGCTGCCTATTCTCCTATTTATAGAAAACAGGTGATGGTTCACAACGAAATTAGGTCAATCCTCTTAAAATTCATTTTTGTGGCAGAATAATCGATTATTACATTCTCATAATCGATTATTTAAACCAATTTCATGAAGCACTCACTTTGACAGAATAGGCATAATCGATTACACTAATCGATTACGAGTCCACTGACTTTCATATAAAAAGCCATAATCGATTACATAATCGATTACGGGGTTTCTGTTTGAAGCTCATTGAAAACCAGTAAGGACATAATCGATTATACAAAAACCATAATCGATTATTCTATTTCAAATTTTAAACTCAACCGCTTTAATGTCATAATTACTCATTAACACCAATTATGGCACGTATAAATTTGAATTTGAAAAGCTTGACAATTAAGAAATTGATTGCTCATTAAGTACCAATTAATTGTCAATTTTAATCCCTTTAAAGCACATGATCAATTCTTTTAAGCATATGTTAAATGTGTGTGCGTGAGACCAATATTAAATTGAGAACTCTACTTACCATTTACACACTTTTCTAAAACAATCAATACAAATATTAAAATGCCCATTTTGCCCCTCGTGCTTGCTTGCTTTATGAATTTCCGGTTTTTGCACTTTAGTCCTTCTGGACCTTTCCCTTATGTCATTCATCAAAACTAAAGTACCTGTCAAGGCATATATTCACATGAATTGTTCTCTCCAACTGACCATCCGTCTGAGGATGATAAGCCGAACTCATTCTTAACTTTGTTCCTAAAGCACTGTGTAAACTTTGCCAAAACCTTGAAGTAAATCTCGGATCCCTGTCCGAAATTATACTTGCTGGCACTCCATGCAATCTGACAGCTTCCTAGATATACAACTGGGCTAACTTTTCCATTTAGAACCTTTGATTGATAGGAAGAAAATGAGCACATTTCGTTAACCTATCAATTATCACCCAAATTGCATCATACCTATTTTGTGTCTTTGGTAAACCAGACACAAAGTCCATTGCAATATTGTCCCATTTCCATTCTGGGATGTCTAAAGATTGCAATAATCCTCCTCGCCTTTGGTGTTCAATCTTTGCTTTTTGACACACCAAGCAGGATTGGACATACTCTGCAACTTGCTTTTTCATTCCAGGCCACCAAAACATTTTCCTCAAATCTTGGTACATCTTTATGGCACCTGGATGGAAACTCAACTTGCTTTTGTGCGCCTCTTCCAGAATCACATTCCTAGCTTCTTTGTCTTCAGGCACACAGATCCTTTCTCTAAACTTTATGATTCCATCGTTACCTGTCTTAAATTCTACTGTCTTACCTTCTTCTATTCCATGGTTAACCTTCTGGAGATACTAGTCTTCAGCTTGTTTCTTCCAAATTAAGTCTAGGAATCCACTAGTGATAATGACCGTACCATCCCTAAACTTATCTTGTTCCGAGATAATTCCGTTATCCCGAGATTCAGATCTCTAAATTGTTTGATCAATTCCAATTCTTTAATCGTCATAGCAGACACTTATAAAGATTTCCGACTTAACGCATCCGCTAAGACGTTTGCCTTCCCTGGATGATATTGGAGATCGAATTCATAATCTTTTATGAATTCCATCCATCTCCGTTGTCTCATGTTCAGTTCCTTTTGACCGAACAAATACTTTAAGCTCTTGTGGTCGTTGTAAACTGTTAACTTAGCACCATACAAATAATGTCTCCATATGTTTAGTGCAAACACTATTGCGGCCAACTCTAGATCGGGGGTTGGGTAGTTCCGCTCATTTACCCTTAACTGCCTTGAAGCATAAGGTACCACTTTCCTTTCTTGCATGAGCACACAACCCAGGCCTTGATGTGTTGCGTCGCAATACACATCAAATGGTGCTAATGGGTCTGGAAAAACTAATACAAGAGATGTTGTAAGTCTCCTCTTCAACTCCTGAAAACTAGTCTCGCATTAATCTGACCACTCAAATGTTTTTCCCTTTCTCGTCAACTGCGTCATAGGTAACGCAATTTTAGAGAATCCTTCTACGAATCTTCTGTAGTAACCTGCCAGTCCAAGGAAACTTCTGACTTCGCCCACTGTCTTAGGGCGTTCCCAATTTACAACTGCTTCAACTTTGGCAGGATCCACAGCTATTTCATCCTTATTAATAACATGCCCAAGGAATTGTACTTCATCCAACCAGAATTCACACTTGGACAACTTGGCATATAGTTGTCTATTCTTAAGTACTTGAAGTACAACCCGAAGATGATCTGCATGTTCTTCTCTACTCTAGGAGTAGATCAAAATGTCATCGATAAACACTACGACGAACTTGTCCAGGTACGGTCTGAAGATTCGATTCATGTAGTCCATGAATACAGCAGGAGCATTAGTTACACCAAACTGCATAACCAGATACTCGTAGTGACCATACCGACTCCTGAAAGCAGTTTTCAGTGTATCATCTTCTTTCACTCTGATCTGATGGTATCCAGACCTCAGATCTATCTTGGAAAACACAACTGATCCATAAGATTGTCAATCGTTGGCAACTGATACTTATTCTTGATGGTTACCTTATTCAGTTGCCGATAATCAACACACAGCCTTGATCTACCATCTTTCTTTTTCAAAAACAGAACTGGTGCTCCCCACGGTAAAACACTTGGTCGGATGAACTCCTTCAATATGTCATCCAACTTCTTCTTTAGCTCTGCCAATTTTGTTGGGGACATTCGATACGGTGCTATCGATATCGGTCCGGTCCCTGGTACGAGATCAATTGCACACTATATCTCTCTCTTAGGTGGCAACCCTGGAACATCATCCGGAAAAACTTCTGAAAATTCGCAAATGACAGGCAGTGCATCAGGCTTCGGAGATTCCTTGGCTTCCAAGGAAAACATCACCATGCAGTCTCTCGATCGTCCATCTCCCGAGATATTGTCATTGACAGGCAACAATCCAGATCGCTTCGAGAAACAAAGGGTTTTGTTTGTGCAGTCTAAAATTACATGATTGGTCGAAAGATAGTCCATGCCTAAGATAATATCAATCTGCTGCATAGGCAAACATACAAGGTCTACGTTGAATTGCCTATTTTCCAAAGTAATAGGACAACCCCGACAATCAAATACAGTAAAGGTTTCACCCATAGGGGTAGAAACAGTAAGGTTATAGGGCAATGAAGAAACAGGCAAACGCAAATGACCCTTCCACGGTGAAGAACCTTCCAGCAGCCTGAGGTCTTCCTCCTTGCTGAGTTCTTGCCTGAGTTTGGTTCCCTGCTCCTGAGTCCCTTCCAACTGGTTGCATATTCTGAGTTCTCCCAGTACTGCCTTGAGGGCAATTCCATGACATGTGGCCCACAATGCCACAGTATCCTTCCTGAGATGCGGTCCTCCACACCTGAAGCATGTCAAGCCTCTCTGCTGCGCTTGACCCGAACTCTCTCCTCTAGCATTCACTGATTGTTGAGTAGGACGACTGTATGGTTTCGCCCTTATCTGAAATCTGCCTCCTCTTCCCCTCTGAATATTTCTCCATATCAGTCCACCGCTTCTTTGTTGCTGCTATACATTTCCAATACGATCATGTCCCTCTAACACAGTACACTTCTCCACTAGAGCTGGAAAGTGATTCAACTCCAATGATAGCATTGCCCACTTCAGCTCGGGCCTCAAACCGTCTTCAAACTTCCTGCACACCCTACATTCCTCATCTGGGTGTACCTGGTAAAAATGTGAAAACATTAGCAGTGCTTCAAATCTTGCTGCATATTCTCCAACTGATATTGATCCTTGTTTCAGGTTGGAGAACTCTTTCTCCTTCTCGACTTTGATGCTTCTAGGAAAATATTTTTCCAGAAAACTATCCTTGAAATCTTCCCAGTTGATTTCCTGTCCTTCAGCTTCCAGTAGTCGCTGCTTAGTCTTCCACTAAGCTTCTGCTGCTCCAACAAGCATGAAAGCAGCATAGGTCACTTTCCTTTCTTCTCTGCAGTGCATAGCCACAACTACCTTCTCTACCTTCTGTAACCACTTTTCTGCAGCTTCTGGATCGTAGACACCGTGAAACTGAGGTGGGTTACCTTTCATAACGCATTCAGACCACTTTCAAGATTTTCCTCTTCCCGCACTGTTTTCAACTGGGCTGCCTTTCTTCTGGCTCTTCTTGCCTCTGCATCTGCATAAAATGCGTATTCTGTTGAGTTTGCTGCAGTATAACAGTAGCCATCTCTCCCATAACTCGCATCATGTCATTAACATCACCGCCATTATTAGTCCCCTGATGAACTTCCGGGTACGTCAGTGGCTCTTTCTCCTGCAGTCCTGCCACCCCTTCCTTTCCTTCCATTACCACGAGCCATTTTAATCTCCTGTAAAAGAAATTATTACCTCATTTATTTATAAGATATGTAAGGCCATATAACAATATATATTACTTTACATGTCTTACAAATACTTAACAGTTATTCTCATATGGTAAGGATAACTTGCGCGTCGGACACTCTACCCAATCTAAGCATAGCTGACATCCAAATGTGGATTCAACTAAAGTGTTGGTACTCACCCTACCCCACAATCTGGTTTAGAAACGAGCTGCTCTGATACCACCAAATGAGACATCCCAATGTCCTATTAGAGAAAACCCTAATTAACTAAGCCTTAATCGATATTTAACGTTAACGTGATTAATACAGACTAAAATATAGTATATTGCGGAAGCGACAAAAAGTTAAAACTTAGAAAACATGCACGGCGGAATAAAGCAGAAATGACATATATAGATAGTAATAACATATTGACATCCGAGTACGAGCTATCCCAACAGAGGGATTTCAAACTTACAAAAACTATACAGACACTGGAGGAAAAGATATATACATAAACTGGTCACAAAAACATGAGAAAAGTCCTAGAGCTAC
The DNA here is from genome assembly GCA_035048595.1 of Echinosophora koreensis. Taxonomy (NCBI): domain Eukaryota; kingdom Viridiplantae; phylum Streptophyta; class Magnoliopsida; order Fabales; family Fabaceae; genus Echinosophora; species Echinosophora koreensis. Next base: position 231,327 of record JAPCYP010000025.1, on the reverse strand, counting down.
CTGGCTCGCCTCTCAAAATTCATCCAAAATACAAAATAAGGTCACAGAGCCACACAACCTAACAGGCACATCCGACAAAGCCATATCACAGACGATATGGGCGCTTGGAGCTACCCTCTCCCTCTCCAGAGGTGCATCGGTAGACTCTGCCATAACGGGTCCTCGTCTCCCAAATCAACCCATCGTTGCTCATGACGACGCGTCAGCGATGATAGCGATACATTGTCTGAACACTCCGCTGCCTCCGACCCCGTTGCACCATACCAACATGGCTCCTTGCCTCTGAGCGGTCCACCATGTTCCACATATCGTCAAGTAACTCCCTCTGACGAGGTGGATACCACATCTCAACGTCCCCTCTGCAGATAGTGCCTCGGATGGTAACCCAAGTCCGCCGCTGTCTCCGTCCTGCTGACACTGCTCATCTATCATGTTTACGTACAGAGAAACATAGAGGGTAGGAGGCATATAAGCAACAGAACATAGTCATAAAAATGGGGATGGGGACACATAGAACAGTAATCACATATACATTATCACATGCAACAAGTAATAAGCAACCATCTTCCGAATCACACCAACACAGTACATCCTTTAAGTTCACTCTCAGATCAATCCTCTAAGGAGTCTCACTTCTATGCATGTCAGTCGACATATCTCATCCGTGTCTCAGCCCCGAGATATTCCCTTATCAAGCCTCTTTGCTTAGGGAACGTTTCCCTTATCAAGCCTCTTCGCTTAGGGAATATCAGTTAGTTTGTCTAGGCAACTATTTCGCTCGTCGTGACCCATAAGGGTGCATCTCTCTGTGAGCTCAGCTCCATCAGAGGTATCTGGGTCACCTCGGATAGTCAACCTTAGACGTGGATACTCAGGGTAAATTCGAGATAACTAGGCTCTACTAGGGTAAACGACGCACTAGGAGCTACCTAATGGTCACTGTGAGCCTCCCGAGTCCAGTTTTACATCCCCGAGGTCTTTTCACAGACCGGCCCCTCTGTAATCCATACTCACACTCGAGTACAACCAACCTCTTATGACACCCAGTCATATGGCTTGCCACCTTGGCAAAATGCAATGCAACAAACATCGTCATAGTTAACACCGGAACCTTCTTACACATTCACACTCTCATTACTGATGCCCATACATCCCCGGCCTTAAAGCCACAGTCTCAAGGCATTACCATGGTGTTAACTCTCAACTCATCCATCTAAACATATATTCGTCATAACAACTAGCCAATCATCAATTCTCATATACCAAGATAAAATAATCATAAAATCATGTATCATCATTTAAAAGTCAAACAGCCTAGTAACATGCAATGCCAAACAGCCTCAATCAATATCAAATTGCTAACTTAGGTATCAGGCTTACTGTCAATAAATCTACAACCACTAAACCCGAGACACATAAAAATATTATTTTATTTGGGTTTAGCCATTGTCGATTATTTGGCAATCCTAGTAGGGTCTAGGGCACCCTACACATATGCATATATAATTATTATTCTACGCTTGCCTCCCCGATGATGTCGGTTACTTTCTCCCCACCTTGGCCCATCACGTAAGCTTTCTCGACGTCTCGAAACACGCACCCCTTCTTTCTAGCTTGCTGCCACGTGTCCTACAAGGCTCCTCAGTGCTCCGAAATTTGCCCTAACACATGGAGAGAGTCCCGACAATGTCATCAATCCTAATCTTGCAACATTTCTCCAAATAGCACTAGAATCGAAGCAAGAATTGAAAAAGAAGGAAATGACAATGTCGTCGTGTCAACGCGTTAGGGATTCGAACATTACCTCAGTTTTGTCGAAGAATCGAGAATCGATACTCATAGTACTCGTTGTCCTGATCATCGAATTGAAGTCAGAATTGTGATTGGACGAGCGGATTGATCTCGGGCTCACTTCCTCTCTCTAAACTCTCTTTCCTCTTTCTCACACTAGTTCTTTGTCTCTGCCATTAAAACTTTGGTTTTCTCTCAGTTTTTCACGTTTTAAAGAATCAAGGGGGTTTCAGCCAGCTGAGAACGCTCGAGCGCCCAACTACCCATGCTTAAGCGTTCCAACGCTCATGCACTGGGTTTTCCACTCTTGAGCGCGGCCTCATGCATGCCACGTCGTTGTCACGCGTCAAAATTGAAAACAGGTGTCAACAGGTCCTGGGGCTCAAGCGCCCACTTTCCAATGCTTGAGCATCCACAGAACGCTTGAGAGTTGGTTCTCCAACCTTTGAGCATTGCACTGCTGATAGCATTCGTCGTTTGCACGTTTCGTCGCGTTCTGAGCTAGTTTGGAGTCTGATTGACCTTAAATTTGAAACATAAGCTCATCAACACCTAAGGAATAAGATCAAGCCCTTAAATATGCTTAATCCCTTCCTTAAACAAGAATCGAGAAATCAGGATGTTACACTATAGCCCGGCTAAAGAAGAAATCATGTGTGGGATTGGAATGGCCATTTTACATTAGTGACCCATTTTTCTACACAAAAAAGATTTAGCAAGTAGCAACCGTAGTCTCAATTTATTTTCAGTCGCCACCCTCCCCCTCTCTCCTCTACTATCTGGTGCTTCTCTATGTTCACTTTTCTTTAAGCATTCATGTTACTATCATCTTCCTTCTCTTCTTTCTCTATGCATTCCGGTTCTTCTCTCACTCCTCCTCTCTCTAGTTTCTGTACGTGTTCTGATTGGTCGCCGGATGTCCCTTGAGGTCACTGGAGTTGCTGGATTCAAGAGGAACATAACTTTTTTCTTGGACCAGTGAAACTCGATGGATCACTGGTTTCATCTAGTTTTCCCGGTTTTATACCGGTTCAACGGTTTTTATTCGGTTTTTGATAGAGCGGTTGTATGGGTATGAAGAATTCTTCTCTACCATCCTTTCTCCTCCTAATTCGTCAAACCAGGTGAGGGATTTTGTGCGTTTATTGATGATTGTCTTAGGTTTTGTAAGGAGTGTGGTTGTAAAAGCTCCTTTGTGCTAGATTCATTTTTCAAATATGCGAGTAATGCTTCCCAGTGCTTCACCCATTCCAAACAATCATCATCTTCAATTTCCGCATCCTTCTCTAAACCTTAGGATTTTACCAACACTTTCTCAAGTGTTGAACCAATATGAGAATCATGAGTAAATGATGCTACTAAAGAGTCCTCCTCATCAATACTCCCACATTGACCCTTATCATTTGGATTTTTCATTGCATCAAAGACGTTAAAGACCACATCCTCATCTTGCACCCTCAATGTTAGCTTGTCTTGTTGCACATCTATGAGAGCTCTTCCAGTTGCTAAGAATGGCCTACCCAATAATAATGGTATTTCCGAATCTTGGTCCATGTCAAGAATAACAAAGTCTCCTGGAAAAATGAATTTGTCCACTATGACTAGAAGGTCCTCAACCACACCATACATATATTTGATAGAGCGATTCACTAGTTGGAGAGACATCATAGTGGATTCGACTTCCTTTATTACAAGCTCCTTCAACATATAAAGGAGCATCAAATTGATACTAGCCCAAAGATCGCAAAGAGCCTTACCACAAGTGATTCCTCCAATGGTGCAAGGAATGGCAAATGACCCCGAATCTTTCAACTTCGAAGGCAATTTCCTTTACAAGATAGTACTATACTCCTCGGTCAAAGCTACAGTTTCATCATGCTTCAATCTCCTCTTCTTGGACAAAAGCTCCTTCATGAATTTGGTATAAGAAGGCATTTGCTCCAAAGCTTCCGCGAATGGAATATTGATTTGAAATTTCCGGAAAACATCTAGGAAGCATGAAAATTGCTTTTCATCTCCCACCTTCTTCAAATTTTGAGGATATGGAACCCACACATATGGTGGAATGTCCTTGGCTTCAATGTACTTCTTTTGAGCAAATTCTTCATCAACTAATTTCAGTTTTGGGTCATTTTCTTTCTCTGAAGAAGGTTGATCATTCTCCCTTATGTCATCAATATCTTCTACAATCACTTCTTCTTCCATGATTTTTGGCTTTTCCTCTTTCTTTCCTTGATCCTTAGCTTGTATGTCTTCGGTTTTTTCCAAAGAGCTCTCCATTAGAAGCAACCACTTTGCCACTTCTAGTTAAAATGGCATTGCATTGTCCCTTAGGATTATTCTCGGTGTTTCCCGGAAAAGAACCCGGAAGCCTTTCACGTAGTTGCCTGGAGATTTGACCCATTTGATTCTCTAGGTTCTTGATAGATGAATTGTTATGCTTAAATCCCAAATCAACATTGCCAGATTTGACCCATTTCCGAAGCCTTACTTTTGCTGTCCAAGATTCCCATTAGAAGTCCAAGAAAAGTTCAAATGATTCTTCCACCCCGAATTATAAGTGCTTGTGTAGGGGTTATTTTGAGTCTTCTAATATTCATTCTGTCCTTAGGATTAGAGTCATAGAAATTATGGTAAGCATCCACTTGCTCCTGAGAAAATTGATTAGCAAACATATTTCCAGGACAATTCGAACTATCATGCTCCCCTTGGCAAAAATTGCAAGTAGCCATAGTATTCTTCCCCCCATTCATCTTCAAGCTTTGTACTTCCTTTGTAATATGGTCCATTTTTTGTGACAAGAGTTTATTTTGAGCTAACATGGCCCTATAAGTCTCAACTTCATGCACTCCTCGCTTGGTGACACTTCACTCACTCCTTTTAAGTTAATCATTTTGAGCCATTTTCTCCATTATAAGCAAGTGAAAATTGGTGGTTGCATCACATAAATCTCGTGTCTCAGGTAGAAGACCATTATAGAAATACTGAACACACACATCCAGAAGTCAAAGAAAGATTGTGGACACTTCCTCAACAGTGCAGTGTACCATACCCATGCTTCATTAAGAGATTCACCATCATATTTCCTGAAAGAAGGATAGCGGCTTGCACTTGTATAGCTTTCTGCGATGGAAAAAATCGAGCCAAGAACTTTTGAGCCATGTCCACCCAAGTAGTTACGCTCCTGTTGTTCATCGAATCATACCAGTCACGGACCTTATACCTCGGTGAGAATGGGAATTCTCGCAATCTAAGAACATCATCAGAGACACCATTCTGCTTGTTGGTGTCGCAAATCTCCAAGAACCTGGTAATGTGCCTGTGTGAATCTTCATTATCTCACCCATCAAACCGATTAAGTGCAAGTAACTGCAGTAATGCTGATTTGAGCTCAAAGTTATTAGCTTGAATGGGCGGTCTAACAATAGGAGATGCACTGTCGTCCAAGTTAGGATGAGAGTATTCAATCAACGGTTTGTTTGGTGGAGGATCCTGATCCGCCACATCTACAATAATAATAGGCGTTTGTTGTAAAGCCTTTTTCTGTTCAAGAATCTGTTTCCTCAAAGCCCGCTAAGTCCTCCGAATCTCAGGATTGTATAAGAGATTATCAAGGTGAACTGTACCTCGCATATACAAAACCTAGGGAAAAGGGTGAAGCAGATATAAGAAAACCCAAGTAAAAATCAAAGTAGCTATTGCCTTTGGTACTAATGATCTTGATAATACCATACCTCGACAACGGTGCCAAAAACTTTATGGATCCCGGTAACTATACCGAATCGATGTAAGTAATAATTAAAGTTGTGAGATCGAGTATAGTTCTCAGGGACTGGTAGATCAAGTAACACTTCACAAACTTAATAACTATTTGAACTATTAATTAAGGGAATTTTTGGAATCAATAATTAAAAAAACAGTTAAACTATTAATTCGAGTAAACTAGCACAAGCAATAAGAAGACAATCGCAATATCACCTACGTTCCAAGTTTGATGCAGTTATGACTTCTCGCAATTACTAATCCTCTCCTTTTGTCAACCAAAAGTTCTAAATTATCCTAACATCTCTCTTGAGTATGGTAGCAAACACCTCTTAACCCTTAACCAACTATATCCCTATGATGGTTAATTATTAAGAAATTAATTAAGTTCTATGACTCCCTATGAAGGTTGCATACAATCCCTACGGTATATCTCTATCCGCATAAACTATATGGTTTTACCTCAATGATCTAGACACATAACTAATATGTCGGTATCATTATGATTAGCAAATCATGCATAATAATGGCCAGCTAAAAGCAAGCATTAAGTGCAAAATTAAAACACAAAAGGGATGAAGAAGAGAACTATGAAAATATCATAAAAACATTCATACAGTCCAAACGTGGCTACATCATCTCACTAGAATGGAGGAATTAGTTCTTGTTCAAAGGAATAAAAAAACAAAGCACTAAGAATCAAACCCTCGGATGAAATACTGTGAAACAGTCGCAGAAAACAAGTCCTATAACTCAGGGAGACACAGCCAAAAGAGTAGCCAAAAGATCCTATTCAGAAAAGAGAGAGTTGCATCGGGCCTAGAAAATTTGTGTCGGGCGCAAGCAGTAAAATGGACAAGCTCCAATTATGCCTTTGCTCCTCTTTGTTCTTTTGCTTCTGATGCTCCCAAGCTTCACTTTTCTCCTTTCCAAGTGCAAGTATACACCTGAAATTTATTCAAACAAGAAGATCATATAAAAGGACACAAATTCCTAATTAAAAAGAGAAAAATGCACTCAAAGACTCTTAACATTACTTAAGGAAAACAAAGCCAAATGTGAGTAAGAATTGAGAATACAGCTCAACAATATGGTAAAATTCACCAAAACAAAAAACTAGAAGAAAACTAGATAATCTAGCGGATTATCAGTTTGTCAAAGGAATATGAGGATGGAGTCAATGATTTTATTAGGGTTGCAGCTGAGCATGCAGAAAACCGCAGTAGAATCATATGCCCCTATTTAGAGTGTTGTTATTCCAAGCGAGTTAGTGTAGATGAGCTAGAAGATCATTTAATAGGTCATGATATTGATCAAAGTTATACATGTTGGACAATGCATGGTGAGACAGGAGAAGAGGGTGACCATTTTGAAGACAATAGTGCATCAAGTGATAATGACACATATTTTACATATGGGGGTGACGTTTTGAAGACATGGAAAATGCGGTTGAAGAGATCTTCATCATTGTCCTCAAATGTTTGAGAGGTTGATAAGTGACACAGAGACACCACTGTATCCTAGTTGCACTAAGTTCAGAAGATTGTCAACGGTGCTAAGGTTGTACAACCTGAAATCGCGCAATAGATGGTTTGTCAAGTGCTTTACAGAGTTACTAACACTTCTGAAAGAATTGTTGCCATAGGATAATGTGCTTCCTAGGCGAACATATGATGCTAAATGAATTTTATGCTCTATTGGCATGACCAATGAGAGGATACATGCTTGTCCTATTGATTGCATTTTATTTCGGAATGAATATGCATTGTAAAGAGAATGTCCAAAATGTAATGCCCAACGATATAAGCCATTGAAAGAATCGACTCTAGAGAAGGTTGTATAGTATTTTCCCATTATACACAGATTTAGGCGCATGTACCATAGTGCAGAAGTTGCAAAGCAGTTGACATGGTGTAACATCCCTGGCTGTTCTATGGATTGACGACTGACCCCACAGACCAACACGGGTCTTTTCAGCCTGCTTTGTCCTCAGTCACATGCTTCCTGGGAAAACTTCCTAGGAGGTCACCCATCCCAGAATTGCTCCAAGTCAAGCACGCTTAACTGTGGAGTTCTTAAGTGATGGGCTACCGAAAAGAAGATGCATCTTGTAGTATAGGTAGTACCAATCAATTCATATAAGTCATCCTCAACTGTATAGTCCCATACGTACATAGTCTCAGGATCCCTCTCATTCCGGTGTGCAATCGGTTCATTCATATGTCCCTCCGCCTAGAAGCCTGCTAGGAGCCGCTCCTTGTCCGTGCCTTCTTGCACCAGCGACAACTCTGTGCCTTCGTCAGCCCCGAGTGTCACACATGGCATGAGGATGAAAGGATTCAAGATAGCAAGCTTTGACATCCAGCAGATTCTCCTCAATGGGCAAAAATTAATCACGATTTTCCAGATTTTGGTCAAGAAGCAATAAATCTATGCCTTGTGTTGTCTACTGATGGATTTAACTCACATGATGTTCAAAGTAACACTCACAGTACATGGCCGATGATTTTGGTGATTTATAACCTACCTCCATGACTATGCATGAAGCGCAAACATATGATGTTATCTTTGTTAATCTCTGGACCAAAACAACCAGGAAATGATATAGACATATACTTGGCTCCTTTAATTGAAGACTTGAAGGAAATGTAGGAGACAAGTATGGAGACAAGTATGAAAGTTTCACTTTGAGGGCTATGCTGTTTGGCACAATCCATGATTCCGGCGTACAGCAATTGTTGCAAAATTTTTGCAATATGCAAGTATACATAATCATAAAAAGTAATAAAGAGTAAGTAAGAGATCATTCCCACAAGGATTAGAATGCTGTAGCAATTACCAAAATTCAGATTAATTGTTCTTGGTAGTTAAGATTAAGGGGTAACCAAATAGTGTGTGAAAGTGTTGATTTTCAAATAATAAAAAGGATAATATTAAAAGACAGTAATAAGTGAACAAGATAATAAAAAGGGTTTGTGAACAGAAATGGTGAAACAGCTACAAGTATGATCCCTTGTAATTTCAAATTAGCTTCAAGTATGCTTCGCAATGCTGCTGCATTTAGCTCCAGGAAATTAAAGTTGTGTTTTCCAACACTTGAACGATAAGGTTCATTAAACTCCTTCTATTCCTAGATTCATATTAATTACACCCTCTTATTAATAAGCACGTTCTAGCTAGCTTAAGGACTTGAATGATTATTCCTAATCCATTCAACATCAACTAATTTTCCAATTAGAGACTTAACCCTTATCTCTTAACTAAATCCACTAAACTTCACTTTCCCAAGTTCAGCAAGCTCAAGTTCTACCTAAGATGGCCAAGCTTAAATAAAACAACATAATAACGCAGATTAAGAGATAATGCAAAAACAAAGCATCACATAACATTAACTAAACTTTCATTACAAGTTCAGCATACCAGAAGCTAGAGCAAGTTAGGTCATACTAAGCTTACAAAATCTGGAAACAAAATAGAAAATGGGAGAAGAAGCCATTACAATGGAAGAACAAAAATGGAGGCTATAGAGAGGAAGAAGGAGACCCTACTGAGACACCCCGATGCCCCATTTAGAAAAACCCTAATTAATTAAACCTTAATCCGTAATTAACGTTAACGCATTTACTACATTTGAAAATAAATATATAACGGAAGCAATGAAATTAAATTTGTTTTAAAGCATGCATAGCGGAATAAAGCATACATCGACCATATATATACAATATGTACATCCAGTCTCCATAATGTACCATAGATCTCGACTGAGGGATCTTTAACCTTACAACTATACAAACACTGCAAGCTAAAAGAAAACATACCTAAACTGGTCACAGACATAACAGACATAAGAACAGGTCCTGATACTACCCGTTCCATCTCTCAAAATACATTATTGAGACCTCATAAGTCCAAAACACATTCAAAGTGTAAATCCTCTATGTTTTGATGATTCCAAATAGTTCAAGTATGGTAATATTGAACCAAATGAAATTACTGATATATTTGATAAGTGTGCAGGAAAATAGACTTGAGGTCACTCATCTAATTTTGACCCGTCTACTTTTTAGAAGCTCAGCAGTGACTCATCTAAGTTTCCACCCGTCTAACTTTGGAATACGCATTCACCCGTCTAAGCTTTAGAACAAGCTTTCACTCGTCTAAGTTTTGGATGAATTTCACCCGTCTAAAATTCTCATCACTGACACCAAGTCAGTATGTCAGAAATCAAGTCCAAGTCACCATATTCAAATTATATGCCATTCTTAAGGATCTCGAAGACCTCTGGACAATAGCTCGAAGGACAAAGAATAAAAAAAACGTTGTTTCAAGGTTTTAAGGAATAAACACGCTATCTCTGCACCACTGCAGTAACCTTTTGCCTATTCTAGTACAAAGTAAAAAGTACTTTATGGAAAAGTAAACTGATGTTGCACTGAAAAAGGAAAGCTCTCTGCAACAAGTACAAGAAACCTGCTGCCATATACTCTGAAAGAACAGCTGCTCAGTCTAAAGTGTACTCTTGGACACTCTTGACAATGCTCAACATTTTCAAGCATTTAATGAATACTCAGAACGACTCTTTGGCATTAAATGTATCTCAGAAAGCTCAAGACAGAAGCAAACATTTTCTGAAGCTGTGTCAAAACGGATCTCTTGATTGAAGCCCTTAAATAGATCAAACAATGAAGATGAAGCTAAGAGGTTGAATATCAAAAGAACTCTACACAGAAGCATTTACTCCCTTCATTAACTTCTTCATTCCTTCATTGAATACATATTCAATCATTTGATATAAATTCGCAGTCTTTCATACTTCATATTTATTCCACTCTCTGAGTGTGATCTGAAAGACTTGCAAGTTGTATTAACTACACAACTTTTTATCTCTTACTGTTTTTGAGCCTGAAGAGGCTAGGTGAGAAAAGAATACTTGTTTGAGTGTTGAGCCTGAAGAGGCTAGGTGTGCAAAGAATACTTGTACTGTAATTTACTCAGTTATAGTGGAAGCTTGGTGCTGCCAAGAAACCGGACGTAGCCCTGTGAATTTTGGGGTGAACCAGTATAAATCTCCTGAGTGATATCTCTACTCTCTTTATCTTTTAATTTACTTAAAATATTATTTCTGTTCTAGCTTTTATTTTGGGGAGTTAACTCTGTGATTATCAAACTCTTTTAAAACCTTCTCTGTTTGTGTGTGTGTGCCATTCTGTTTTAAAATATTAGACGTGTCACTCGTCTAAACCTCTCTTATTCAAACCTTGCTTGCTGTGCCTGCAAAAATCCTTTTAAGTAACCGAAAAAGTTGGTAAACACAATTTAGCCCCCCTTCTTGTGTTCACTTTGGTTATTTCAGTTGGTATCAGAGCTCAGCCTCTGGGTTGAGCACTTAACAGTGTAGAGGAAAAGATCTTGGAGATGGCAGGAGAAACCAATGGAAGCAAGAACCATGCTGGAGAAGGATCCTCAATGTCGAGACCTCCTTTCTTCAATGGAGAAGACTACATCTACTGGAAAGAAAAGATGAAGTTGTTTTTACAATCCACTAATTCTGATCTTTGGGATATCATTGATGAAGGTCCCTTTATTCCTAAATATGACAAAGGAGAAGAAATTCCTAAAGCAAACATGACTACTGATCAAAGAACTAAGTGGCAGCTGAATGCCAAAGCTAGATATGCAATCATGTGTGCTTTGAGTAGAGAAGAATTTGAAAAAGTCTGTGCTTGTGAGTCTGCAAAAGAAATGTGGGACTCACTAGCTATTGCTCATGAAGGAACTAGCAAAGTCAAAGAAACCAAAGTCAGCATGCTTGTCAGAAAGTATGAGCTGTTCAAAATGGAGGAAGGTGAAACTATTGGCCAAATGTATGGAAGGTTTCAAACCATAACCAATGGATTGAAATCTCTGGGAAAAATTTACAAGACTGAGGAACACATTCAAAAGATTCTCAGAAGTCTTCCAAAGCAATGGAGACCACTTGTAACTGCTGTGTCTCAGGCCAAGGATCTAACAACAATGAAACTTGATGAGCTTCTTGGGACTCTTCAGATTCATGAACAAGAACTGATTGAAGAGAACAATGGAAAGAAAAACAAGTCCATTGCACACAAAGCTGACAAGAAGTCATCTAAGGGAGCAAGTTCAAAAGCTCTCAAAGCAGATGAATCTTCAGAAGAATCTGGAGAATCAAATGAGGATGACTCAGATGATGAAGATGATGAACTGTCTCTCTTCACCAAAAAAATGAAGAAGCTGTGGAAGAAAAGAAACTTCAGAAAAGACAAACCCTTCAGGCGGTTCAACAAAGACAAGCACAACAAGGATGGTGGATCTAATGATAGAAATGTCATTGTATGCTATGAATGTAAAAAGCCTGGTCACATCAAGGCAGAATGCCCTCAACTCAAAAAGCAATCTTCCAAAAAGTTCTTCAGCAAAAAGAAGAAAGGAATGATGGCTACTTGGGAAGATCTTGATGAAAGCTCCACTGAGACTGAAGGAGAGGAGCTTGAAGCAAACCTCTGTCTTATGGCTGATACAGATTCAGAATCAGAAACTGAGGTACATTCTGAACTTGAAAAATTGAATGATGCCTATGATGAACTTTTGGAAGAATCCAACTATATATCTAAAGCTTTCAGATCCCTCAAGAGACAGTATGCTAAACTCTCAAATGAGTATACACAGAAATCTCTAGAGTGTGAAAAGTTAGCTGAAGAGAATAGTAAACTTAAGACTGAAAAGTCTGAAGTTGAGATCTTAGTTGAAACTCTACCATCTGAAGAAGTAACTAAACTTCAACAGAAAGTAGAAGAGCTCACCTCAGATCTTGCCAAGTTTGTTAATGGTAGAGATAATCTGACCAAACTCTTAGGAAGTCAGAGGCACTCCCTTAACAAAGAAGGTATAGGATATTCCAATCAAGAACATCATAAAGGATCAACAAAGTTTTCAAATATAGCTGTTAAATCTATATGTTCCTACTGTGGAAAAGCTGGACATATCATGTCTAAGTGCATTCACAAAAAGAAAAGGAAGTCTTCACAGACTCCTCACACAACAAAAAAGGACCCAAGAAAATATGGGTACCTAAGGTCATGATCATTCCTGTTGCAGATATTCTCAACAGAACAAAGCAAACACCTGTCATGGTATCTGGACAGTGGATGCTCGCGACACATGACAGGCGAAAGGTCTATGTTCCTAGACCTCCAACCTAAGAAAGGTGGACATGTAACTTTTGGTGGCAATCAAAAAGGAAAAGTTGTTGGTTTAGGTAAAATTGGTGGTAAACCACCCTTACCTATTATTCATGATGTGTTATTTGTGAAAGGACTAAAACATAATCTGCTTAGCATAAGTCAATTATGTGACAGTGGATTCTCTGTATCTTTTTCTAAGGATGCATGCATAGTCAATGTGTAACTTTCAGATCAAAGTGTAACATGCTTTATGTCTAAAGAGGATGAAAAATGGCTGTGGCATAAGAAATTAGGACATGTTAGTATGAAATAAATTTCTAAATTGAAAAAGCATAACCTTGTGAGAGGATTGCCTGACATTTCTTTTAAGAAAGATATTCTGTGTGATGCATGTCAGAGAGGTAAACAAGTAAAATCAAGTTTTAAATCCAAGAAAGAAGTCACATCCTCTAGACCTTTGCAATTGTTACACATGGATCTGTTTGGACCAGTCAGTGTAGCTAGCCTAGGTGGAAAGAAATATGGTTTTGTCATAGTTGATGACTATTCTAGATTTACATGGGTGCTCTTCTTAACCCACAAGGATGAATCTTATAAGGCATTTTCAGTATTCAGTAAAAGAGTACAAAATGAGCAAGGTTTTTGTATCTCTGCTATAAGAAGTGATCATGGAGGTGAATTTGAAACTGTTCTGTGAGGAAAATGGTATTTCTCACAATTTCTCTATACCTAGAACTCCACAGCAAAATGGAGTAGTTGAGAGAAAGAACAGATCTCTTCAAGAGATGGGAAGAACAATGCTTAATGAAAATAATCTTCCTAAGTACTTCTGGGCAGAAGCCATTAACACTGCTTGTTATGTACAAAATAGAATACTGATTAGGCCTATTCTAAATAAGACTCCTTATGAATTGTGGAAAGACAGAAAACCCAACATATCATATTTTCATGCATTTGGTTGTGAATGTTATATTCTCAACACAAAAGATCATCTTGGCAAATTTGATTCTAAAGTAGATAAAGGAATATTTATTGGTTATTCTGAAATGTCTAAAGCTTTTAGAATCTTTAATTCTAGAACCTCTGTTGTAGAAGAATCAATTCATGTAAAGTTTAATGATAGTTTGAAGACTGATAGGGAACTATCAGATCTAGAAGATGATGTTGCAGGTATTGAACTTAATCCTGCAGTAGAAGAATCTTCAGACAAGTCAAAAGTAGACGTGTCTGAAGTACAGACTGATGCTGATAAGTCTGAAACTCAGACTATGAAGAAAGATTAGAAATTCAAGACCTATCATCCAGAAAATCTCATCATTGGAAGTCCATCTCAAGGAGTTAGAACCAGATCTGCTTTCAATGAAAACAACAACATGGCCTTCATATCAAATTTGGAACCTAAGAAGATTGAAGAAGCCCTGCAAGATGAAAGCGGGATTATAGCCATGCAAGAAGAACTAAATCAGTTCAAAAGGAATGATGTCTGGACACTAGTTTTTAAACCCAAAGAGAAAACCATTATTGGAACCAGATGGGTGTTTAGAAACAAACTAGATGAAGATGGAAAAGTGGTAAGAAACAAGGCAAGACTAGTTGCTCAAGGTTACAATCAACATGAAGGTATTGATTTCACTGAAACTTTTGCTCCTGTAGCTAGACTAGAAGCAATTAGGATTCTCATGTCATATGCTGCACAACATGATATAACTCTTTATCAAATGGATGTTAAAAGTGCATTTCTAAATGGAATAATTGAGGAGGAAGTTTATGTCAAGCAACCTCCTGGTTTTGAGGACTCTGAAAATCCTCACCATGTCTATAAGCTTAAGAAAGCTCTGTATGGACTTAAACAAGCTCCTAGAGCTTGGTATGATTGATTAAGCACATATCTAATGGAAAATAATTTCATTAGAGGAAAAGTAGACACTACACTTTTCAAGAAATGCTCAAGAAAAGATTTCATAGTAGTACAAATCTATGTTGATGATATTATATTTGGTGCTACTAATGAAAAGCTCTGCAAAGAGTTCTCTGAGTTGATGCAGAATGAATTTGAGATGAGCATGATGGGAGAATTGAAGTTCTTCCTTGGTCTTCAAATAAAACAGTCAAATGATGGAGTCTATATCCATCAACAGAAGTACACCAAGGAACTTCTGAAAAAGTATAAAATGGAAAATTAAAAGCCTATGAGTACTCCTATGCATCCAACAGTTGTTCTAAACAAGGATGAGGAAGGTAAAAAGGTAGATCAAACTATCTACCGAGGTATGATTGGATCTCTGCTATATTTAACTGCTAGCAGACCTGATATTCAATTCAGTGTCTGTCTTTGTGCTAGATTTCAATCAGACCCTAAGGAATCTCATTATAAGGCTGTCAAAAGAATTTTCAGATATTTACTTGGAACCACTAACCTTGGTCTATTATATAAGAAATCTGAAGATTTCAGGTTAGCTGGATTTTGTGATGCTGATTTTGCTGGAGACAGAATTGATAGAAAAAGCACCAGTGGAGGATGCCACTTCATTGGAGCAAATATGATCTCTTGGTCAAGCAAAAGGCAAAGCACCATTGCTCTATCAACTGCTGAAGCTGAATATATATCTGCAGCTAGTTGTTGTTCACAACTACTCTGGGTAAAATATCAACTTGAAGATTATTCAATGATTGAGCATAATATACCTGTTTGGTGTGATAATACTAGTGCTATTAATTTGTCTAAAAATCCAATACAGCATTCTAGAGCAAAGCATATAGAAATAAAGCATCATTTCATTAGAGACTATGTTCAAAAAGGTGTTTTTGAAATTAAGTTTGTAAACACTGATTATCAGTGGGAAGACATTTTTACCAAGCCTTTAAGTGAAGATAGATTTGTTTTTATAAGAAGAAATCTTAACATGCATAATGTACCTGAATAAATGTTTTGCTGTGTTACTTGTCTATATTTTCTATGATTCCTTAATTCGTCTATTTTAGCCAAGCATCTGATGACGTGGCTAAAAGCACTCAGTGCTAAATTCTAACTGAGACACGTACATTGCATTTTCCCTCCTTTTCTTAAATACTTTATTATGTTTTGTTTGAAATTGACTGTCTGTCATTTATGGCAACACTCTCTTTCCTCCTTCCCAACGTAAAAAGTACTCAAACGTTTTTAGCATAAACCCGTGTCTTTTCAAAAGCTACTCACTCAAAAGTTTCTTGCTTACAAACTCTCTCTAAGCTCTCTTCGTCTTCACCTTCTCGAAATCTTCTCTGTCAAACCCTAATCTCTTCTCTTAAATCAATGGCACCCAAAAGCCTTCTTGAGACGCTATCTGAGAAGACTAAGATATCAGTTGCTGAGTTGAAGAAGGTGCTCCCTGGAAGAGTTCCAAACTTTGATGAACTCAGAACCAAGGGTTTGGACGTACTTCCAGAACTCAACCATGCTGGATGGTTACCATTCTTCCAACTGCAAGAACTTGTTTTCCCTGCTCTTGTTAGGGATTTCTGGACCACAACAAAGATCACCAAGGACACCACTACTCACATGATTTCTGGGGATGTTGGTGAGGATCATATCTTCATCACTCACGAGTTACTCGTTGAAGTAACGAGATGCCCTAGGGAAGGAGCTGGGCATTACAAAGACTGGATGAAGGATCAAGGAGAAGCCAATGTGAATCTGGTACTCTATGGGACTGCAAACCCTGGGAACATGGACTCCAAATATCTGACCCCTAAGGCAAGGTTTTTACATGTTTTGCTTATAAACTGTGTAATGCCTAGGACTGGGTCTAGAAACCATGTCAATCTGCTAGAAAAGTTTGCCCTATTCCATCTTGTCCAAGGAATCAAGATAGACATAACTGATCTAATCTTCATTCATATGGAAAAGGCAGTAAAAGGAAAAGATAAAGATTACCCCTTTGGAATGGTTATGACTAGGATTTTTAGGGCATGTAAGTTGGATTTAAGAAGGGCTGTTTCTGCTGATCTTTGTACTGAGATCACAACAAAAACCCTGGCCTTAATGAAGATGAACCTGACCCCTACTCTTGGTCACAATGCTGAAGCCTCTGCTCAGATAGAAGCAACTGTTTCCATTCCTGGTGTTAAAGCTGAAGTGGTTGAGGAACCAGCTGAGGAAATCAGTGATCAGCTTCAGAGGAAGAAGAGGAAAGTCACAAAAACCACTGCTGAAACTGCTGGGACTGAAGAGTCTACTCAGGTTATTGAACCTACTGCTACTGTTGTCTCTGAGGAAGCTACTGCCTCTGTACCTAAGATCACCAAGGTATTCAAGTGAAAGAGGACAGTACAAGCTGAGGGGGAGTCTCAATCAGAAGAGACTGTGATCCCTAAAAAGAAGAGGACAACTGTCTCAAAGAGGAAACTTGTTTTGCCTCCCTCACCATCACCTTCACCTCAGAAGGATTCAACCCCTCCACCTCAAGAAACAGAACCTGCTACCACCACAGTTCCAACTCCACAACCTTCACCTCAAAGAACATCTACACCACCACACAGATCACCTTCCCCCCAACCATCACCTAAAATTCCAACACCACCTCCATCACCAAGACTTCCCACTCCATATACTTCACCACAAATCCAAACCACT
The DNA here is from genome assembly GCA_035048595.1 of Echinosophora koreensis. Lineage (NCBI taxonomy): Eukaryota > Viridiplantae > Streptophyta > Magnoliopsida > Fabales > Fabaceae > Echinosophora > Echinosophora koreensis. The sequence goes on along the minus strand of JAPCYP010000025.1, from coordinate 213,960 downwards.
CCACATACTTCACCACATACTTCACCACAAATCCAAACCACTCCACATACTTCACCACATACTTCACCACAAATCCAAACCACTCCACATACTTCACCACAAATCCAAACTCCACCACATACATCACCTAACCATCACTCTTCTGAACCTAACCCTACTACATCAGAACCTCACATGTCTGATACTCACTCACCTGCTCCACCCTCACCACAAATATCTCATCACTCTGATATTCCTCCAACTGAGGATATCAATGACTTTGAATATTTTGATAATCCTACTCCACCTTTCTCACCACAATCACCAATCCCTGACCATATCACTAACCAGTGCCAAGAGCCTCTGAGAACTGACCTTCCAGACTCACTTTCTGAAACCAGACACAACTTTCTCCCTTTAGCCACTTTATCTCCCTACCACTTATCTTCCAGAACCACCCCCTTCTCTGTCACAAATGAATCCTGTCCTTCTTACCTTGATGGCAAGACTTTGGATATGATTGCCTCTTTGGAAGCTGAAAGACAGATGGTGAGGTTAGAAAGATCACTGAAGCCAGTAGGAAAATGGCTATTCAATCCTCACATCTTCATGAAGCCCTCTACTGCATTCAAAATGATGCCTGACTCAATGACTTTGAAAGGAAAGCAAAAGGTCATTGACTTACCAGGAGATCAACACTTCAGTCTCATCAAGATCAATGACAGAAAATGCAAGTACAGGAAGAATCTTCTGACCACTGAGACTCATCCTCAGTTTCTGAAAGCTAGAGACATCTATTGGAGATGTGGGTCCAGCTCTGGGTTGACAGAAGAAGAGAAGGCAGACATTCCCACCAGAGGTAGCCAAGCCTATGCTATCTACCCCTTCTCACCCTCCATTTACACACTCCCTCCTTTCTTCATGGTTTTCCCTTTCTTTCTTTTAAATTTTCCTGGAACTGCCCCTTTCACTCACATAAATCTCATTAGGAGATCTTATGAGTTACTTCTAACTATCATAGATTCTCCTCTTCATCGTGACAGAATTCATGCCTTTTTAGAGGAATTCTATCCTAATAATGATTTCGAAACCACTCTGTCAACAAATGTTTTTCTAGATCCTCACCCTGAGGATGATATTATTGTTGAAGAGTTACCTCCTACCCCTCCTCCTTGTCCATCAGCTTCTGGAACTTCTCTGGCCACTACAGATTCTACTGCTCCAGTTGTTGCATTTGATCCTGCTGCTCATCAGAGACTTGATGAAATGGCTACAAGTTTGCAGACTGTCATTCAAAGACAGGATGAAGCAATTGCTCAACAGACTGCATTTCAAGCTCAGATGTTGGCTCAGCAGCAAGCAATGCAGCAGATGATGGAAGCTTTCTTCAAAAACCAAGGAGGCCCTAGTTCTTAGTTTTTAAGACTCTGTTTTCTCATTTCCTTGTAGAGTCATGCAATGTACTAAGTCAGTGATGTTTATCACTTGTAATCCTTCATGACTTTGATTAAATGAAATGAGTTTTTCCTTTGGTAATTTTAGCTTCTATGATGTTTTTTTATCTGTTTGATTGATGCCGAAAGGGGGAGAAATATAATTTAGCTTCTATGATTTTATACATGTTATTCTCTCTAATATCATGATGTTCTAATATTTGTCTTTACTTAGTGCATAAACTAAGGGGGAGCATAACATACCCTGATCAACTATATCTGTTTAGAAATTTCTACTGTTTCTTTTTGATGTTCAATAAAATCAGAAAAGATATTTGTCATCATCAAAAAGGGGGAGAATGTTGAGATCTCATAAGTCTAAAACACACTCAAAGTGTAAATCCTCTATGTTTTGATGATTCCAAATAGTTCAAGTATGGTAATATTGAACCAAATGAAATTACTGATATATTTGATAAGTGTGCAGGAAAATAGACTTGAGGTCACTCGTCTAATTTTGACCCGTCTACTTTTTAGAAGCTCAGCAGTGACTCATCTAAGTTTCCACCCGTCTAATTTTGGAATACGCATTCACCCGTCTAAGCTTTAGAACAAGCTTTCACTCGTCTAAGTTTTGGATGACTTTCACCCGTCTAAAATTCTCATCACTGACACCAAGTCAGTATGTCAGAAATCAAGTCCAAGTCACCATATTCAAATTATATGCCATTCTTAAGGATCTCGAAGACCTCTGGACAATAGCTCGAAGGACAAAGAATAAAAAAAACGTTGTTTCAAGGTTTTAAGGAATAAACACGCTATCTCTGCACCACTGCAGTAACCTTTTGCCTATTCTAGTACATAGTAAAAAGTACTTTATGGAAAAGTAAACTGATGTTGCACTGAAAAAGGAAAGCTCTCTGCAACAAGTACAAGAAACCTGCTGCCATATACTCTGAAAGAACAGCTGCTCAGTCTAAAGTGTACTCTTGGACACTCTTGACAATGCTCAACATTTTCAAGCATTTAATGAATACTCAGAACGACTCTTTGGCATTAAATGTATCTCAGAAAGCTCAAGACAGAAGCAAACATTTTCTGAAGCTGTGTCAAAACGGATCTCTTGATTGAAGCCCTTAAATAGATCAAACAATGAAGATGAAGCTAAGAGGTTGAATATCAAAAGAACTCTACACAGAAGCATTTACTCCCTTCATTAACTTCTTCATTCCTTCATTGAATACATATTCAATCATTTGATATAAATTCGCAGTCTTTCATACTTCATATTTATTCCACTCTCTGAGTGTGATCTGAAAGACTTGCAAGTTGTATTAACTACACAACTTTTTATCTCTTACTGTTTTTGAGCCTGAAGAGGCTAGGTGAGAAAAGAATACTTGTTTGAGTGTTGAGCCTGAAGAGGCTAGGTGTGCAAAGAATACTTGTACTGTAATTTACTCAGTTATAGTGGAAGCTTGGTGCTGCCAAGAAACTGGACGTAGCCCTGTGAATTTTGGGGTGAACCAATATAAATCTCCTGAGTGATATCTCTACTCTCTTTATCTTTTAATTTACTTAAAATATTATTTCTGTTCTAGCTTTTAATTTGGGGAGTTAACTCTGTGATTATCAAACTCTTTTAAAACCTTCTCTGTTTGTGTGTGTGCCATTCTGTTTTAAAATATTAGACGTGTCACTCGTCTAAACCTCTCTTATTCAAACCTTGCTTGCTGTGCCTGCAAAAATCCTTTTAAGTAACCGAAAAAGTTGGTAAACACAATTCAACCCCCCTTCTTGTGTTCACTTTGGTTATTTCATACATCAAAAAGCAAAAAGAAGCTCACAGAGACTCTCATCTTAACAGACGATATGGGTGCCTGCAGCTACCCTCACCCTCTCCATAGTGGCATCGATAGACCCTGCCATAACAGGTCCTAGGCTCCCAAACCAACTCATCACTGCTTATAACGACGCGTCGGTGACGATAGTGATACATCATCTGGACACTTCTCTGCCTACGACCTCTCTGCACCATGCCAACTCTGCTCCTCGTTACTAAATGATACACCATATTCCACATGTCATAAGGAAATTCCCTCTGACGAGGTGGATAACACATCTCCGAAAAAGGCAATCTCTGTGAAATTCGATACGGGTCATCCAGATGAAAGTACGGACCCTCTCCCATGCGTATATACAAACTGACTAGGCCGGTATACGTCATGAAGAATCATGAATGGTCGACCTGCCATCCACGATCATCGTGGTACACAATCTCCACATCACTGAGAATCGAGATCCTGGGAGGGATCCTCTGTAGGTAATGACTCGGTTTGTATCCCATATTCGGTGACGTCGCGGTCCTGCTCACACTGCTCATCTAACGGATGTACATACAAAGAAATAGAGGAAAGGAGGGGGATAAGTAACAGATCATGTCATTAAAATGGGGATGGGGACACATAGAATAATCAATCACATAAACATATCACATACAACAACCAAACAGTCATCCATCAAGTCACACCAACACAATCATCCTCAAGATCATACTCTCAGATCATTCCTCTAAGGAGTCTCACTCATGTGCATGTGGGCCAATATCTCTCATCTGGGTCCAAACCCCAAGACATTCCCTTATCAAGCCTCTCTACTTAGGGAACATCAATTAGTTTGTCTAGGTAACTTTTCCGCTCGCCATGACCCATAAGAGTGCATCTCTTTGTGAGCTCTGCTTCATCAGAGGTATCTGGGTCACCTCGGATAGTCAACCTGAGACATGGATACTCAGGGTAAATTTGGGATAACTAGGCTCTACCAGGGTACACGGCGCACTAGGAGCTACCTAATGGTCACTGTGAGCCTCCCGAGTCCAGTCTACATCCCCAAGGTCTCTCCCTAAACCGACCCTTTCGTAATTCATACTCACATTCGAGTCCAGTTTACATACGGCTCGCCACCTTGGCAATATGTAATGCAACAATCATCCTCGATTTAACACTAGAACCTTCAACCGAAACCTTCTCTCACAGTCCCAATCTCACAATCACAGTCTCAGAATGGATGTCAACATATCCCTGGCCTTAAAGCCACAGTCTCAAGGTGTTACCACGGTTTCAACTCTCAATATAACCAGATCACACTGTCAGTCATTCCCATTCATCCAACAATCATCAACAATATACTATAATAATAAAATATCATGCCATCACATCAATCATCACAACCAAGCATGTTATAGCAGTCATCACAGTAACAGACATAGCAAACAACCCCAATCATTATCAGTTATCTAGCCTAGGGTTTCAAGCCTAACATTGATAAATCTACAATAACTAAACCCGAGACCATATTTAAAAAATATTATTATATCAAGGTTTAGTTATTGTTGATTATTCAACATACTAGTAGGGTCTAGGGTACCCTACAGATATGCATAAATGACTGTTACTCTATGCTTGCCTCCCCGATAATGTCGATTACTTTCTCCCCACCTTGGCTTATCCAGTATCGTTGTCTAAACTTCTCTTCCTCTCTAAGCAGCTCCTGCCTTTTGCCCCAGGGACTCCTTGATGCTCCAAAATTTGCCCTAACACATGGACAGAGTCCTAGCAATGTCATAAACCCTAATCTTGAGACAGTTTCTCAAATAGAACTCAGATTGAAGCAAGAATCCAATAGACAAGTAAATGACAATGCCAAGTTAGGGATTTGAGCATTACCTCATTTGGATCGAAGAAACGTTAGCTGATACTCTTAGTATTCACTAAGCTGATCACAGATTCGAAGTTGGAATTACGATCTGACGGACGGATTTTCGCCAGGATCAATTTTTCTCCAAAACCCACTTTCTCTCTATTCTTCGAACTCTCCCGGACCTCTCTCACAAATTCTCAAAATTTCCACAAACTTCTACCATTTTAAAGAACAAGGGGGTGAGTCAGCAATGATTACGCCAGGTGCCATTTTCCTACGCCCAGCGCAGCTCTTACTCTTGGCCCAATATTTCTACGCTTGGCGTAAATGCGTACATCACTGACTTTGTGTTGCGCCAAGCGCCACAAAACTGGGCTCGGCACACTCCGCGTTAACCAATTGACCAGAAATTCTGATTCACCCATTTCATCGCATTCTAAGCTCGTTTGAAGTCCAATTGACCCCAACTTTGAAACACATACTAATTAACACCTAACGAACAAGATTAAGCTCTACCGCCAACTTAATTACTGTCCGATTCCTTAATCAGGAAAACGGGTGTTACAGTTACTACTCTAGGTCTGAAAATTGTCATATAAGAGCCCCCTCTTTTAAAAAGTAGGGAATATCCCCTTTTTAGGGTTTTACAAAGGCCCTTTTCTCTCTCCTACTTTTGGGCCAATCAAAATAATATTAATATAAGTGACTTGGCCCATTTCCTGAGTGTAGCAGCACAAAAAACTAGTCACATGAATGGGACACGTCCTCAACTTTTAGGGCGGACCCGCATGAGAGAAAAAGTGGTCCCGCTTTTGTCCTTTTCAGATAAGGAGTTCGCGTCCATATGCTACAGCATGTACATAGCATTTTCTAGCAGCTTGTCTAAACTTCAACAAAAACGTAACAAAACTCAAGAAACACATTAAGCATATTCCTAGACACTCAAAAATAGAAAACTAAACGAAATTTATAAAATGACACATATTATACTAAACTAACTTAAAACACCAAAAACATCCACATCAAATACTCAAAGATTACAAAAACTCAAGCTAAGAAAGTGTAGGTAACTCTCATTTCTAAGAGTTATCACACCCCCAAACTTGAATCGTTGCTTGTCCTCAAGTAATGGAAAGAAAGACACAAAAGAAAAAGACACACAAATTAACAAGGTCCCAACATGCACACAAAATTGATAGACCTCAAATCCTTTTTCTCAAAGCAACATCGTGCCCCACAAACCAAAATCTCTTGCTTCCTCAACATTCATGCATCACAGATCAGTAGATTTTCATGACTTTGACCATTTTCAGCCCAGAACAACATGCTACAACACTATGCACTCGGAACAGTGTGTTCTTCCTCACTCACGAAAGTAAATGGGTTCACTCTATCATCATCCACATGCAACCCTATCATAAGCTTGACAAGCTTCTAAACTCACTAGTACAAAATCAAAGCTTTACACTGCTAGAGGACTTTTAATGATTTTTAATAGGGCTAAGGTCAGGGATTTTAGGAAGTGGCTAACACTAGGTTGAGTTCAGAAATTCTTTCTCTACAATGTGTTCCACACTAAATGCTTTCCATAAAGCACCACAGCAATCTCAGTACCAAGAAGGGGGTACTCATTTCTTTCTAGTTTCTTATCCCTTCATTCAATTCCTTATTTCTTTTCTTTTGTCTCTTTTTTTATTATGAAAACAGAGAACAAGTTTCACATTTAAGGCCTTTGTCCTATTCCTATTTTCTTTTTTCTTTTTTCTTTTTTGGTACAATTTCAGTAAACAAAACTCAGCAAAACTTAATCATTTTACAATACACCACTTTGCTGTGTAGCACCCGCAAACTTAGAATGGTGCTTGTCCTCAAGCCACCCTCAAACTTATGTAGAAGCATATTGTCAAGGAAGGCAAACCCTAAACTCCACCTAGATAGGACAATTATTGTTTTTCAAGTTATTGGGCTTGTAATATGGCTAGTAACATAATATGGGGCTCAAGCACAAAGGGCTCACACACAAGGTCTATGTCAAAGGGTAGGCTATTTAGGCTAAGAATAGGATTAAGAAAAATCAAACATGCCTCAAGAAAAAGCGTTTGTAGCAGTGATATGTACAAGCAAACAAGAATCAAGTCAAACTTTACAGAGAACGCATATGAATGGAACTCGCAATCAAATAAAACTGTTGAGGGTCAAAATCTCATAGGTCATATCAAAATGCTGCAGCATATGTTTAAGCCTCAAACAATTTCAGTCAAACTAAACAGCTAAAAAATTCAACAATCATATCAAAGGCTCAAAAATTAAGGTTGTGGTCCAAACAACTTGATTTACTGTTCAAAAGATGCCCCTGAAAGGGGTTGTTCATTGATCATTTGTGGTCCAATCAAAGACAAACATTCTAAAACAACAAAAAGACAAAGACCAGCCAAAGTCCACTTACCCTACAAATAAAAACAAACATAAACTATAATACTAGAAAGAAAAGTGCAACATCAAATAAAACATAAACTTGCAAAACAAAAAAAGGGTAAAAGAGAAAACATCCCTTGTTCTGATGCTGCTGCATGTTGCAGCATCTGGGTGTAGAAATTCTTCACAGTTGGGCCAAACAAAAGTTGCTCCTCCTCTGAGCAAATTAAGCCATTTTCTTGAGTGTTTTCTTTCCCTGGCCTTTGACCTCCTTGGTAATGGCCACCTCATCTTATTCCTCATATGTTTGAGTTGCCTCTTCAATCTTTCGGAGAAAGGTAGCGAAGGCTTCTCCGGTACAAATTTAGGCAAATACATTTCTGCAGAAATTTCTGCAGAATTTTTCTGCTGAGTTTTATTTGCTGCAGCATGTTCAGAGGATTCTCCAATAACTACACCCACTCTTTTCAGTTTCTTCATTCTAGACCTTGCTTTTAGCTCTATCAGAACATGTATCTCCCTCCTGCCATGTGGAAGTAAGGACTTCTTTCCTATTTTCGAGGATTATTACCTTGCAGCGCTCCTTTCCATTAGGCTGAGGTGTTTCTGTGGTGCTAGGCATTGTGCCAGTCTGGCTTGAGCTTGGTGTTGTAGCCAACTGTTCAATCTAATTTTCTAGATTTCTCATTGCTGTATCCTGACTCTGAAACTGAGTTTTTGTTTCTGTCATGAAGGCTTTAAGTACAACCTCAAGTGATGGTTCTTGGTTTGCTTGCTAACTTTGCTGAGTTTCTTGGCTATAATATTGAGCTTGCTGACCTAGAGATGGAAATCCTGGATTGTTTGTATTAGAATAAATATTATTCCCTAGGTGTTATTCCCCACATAGTTCACAGAAACCGGGTTGCTCGGGCACTCTTCAAACAAATGTCTTCCCTCACAGTAGACACAAGAAATGGAATTCATTTGTGCCATGGCAGGTTCAGGCATCACAAGTTTGTCACTGTTGGTTGAGCTGCTGCAGCACTTGCAGTAATAAGATTCTTCAGCATGCGAGTCAATGAAGCCATCTGGGCTGACAAAACAAAAACTTTACTTAACTCATGGACACCCACAGCATTCTTAGTTAAATTGGCCCTTGCAGTAGGCCATTGATAACTGGTGGCATCAATGCTTTCTATCAATCCATAGGCTTCATTATAAGACTTGCTCATTAAAGCTCCACCGGAAGATGCATCCAACATTAGTCTTGAAGGTGACAGCAACTCATTATAATAGGTTTCCATTGAATGCAAAGTAAGGTACCTGCTGTTACAGCAAATCACTGCAAATATCAGTTGTCCTAACTAAAAGGACTACTAATATGAAAGTTGGAATTTTAACACCATTACTAATCCCCTGCAACGGCGTCGAAAACTTGTTGCAAAATTCGTGGAATTTGCAAGTATACACAATCGTAACAAGTGATAAAGAGTAAGAAATCGTTCCCACGAGGATTAGAATGCTGTAGTAATTACCAAAATTCAGATTAATTGTTCTTGGTAATTAAGATTAAGGGTTAACCAAATAGTGTGTGAAAGTGTTGATATTCAAATAATAAAAAGGACAATATTAAAAAACAGTAATAAGTGAACAAGATAATAAAAAGGGTTTGTGAACAGAAATGGTAAAACAGCTGCATGTATGAATCCTTGTAATTTCAAATTAGCTTCAGTTATGCTTCACAATGCTACAGCATTTAGCTCCAGGAAATTAAAGTTGTGTTTTTTAACACTTGAAAGATAATGTTCATTAAACGCCTTCTATTAATAGAATCATATTAATTACACCCTCTTATTAACAAGCACGTTCTAGCTATCTTTAGGACTTGAATGATTATTCCTAATCCATTCAACATCTACTAATTTCCAATTAGAGACTTAACATTTATCTCTTAACAAAATCCACTTAACTTCACTTTTCCAAGTTCAACAAGCTCAAGTTCTAATTAAGATGGCCAAGCTTAAATAAAACAACATAATGACGCAGATTAAGAGAAAATGCAAAAGCAAAACATCACATAACATTAACTAAACATTCATTACAAGTTCAGCATACCAGAAGCTGGAGCAAGTTAGCTCATAACGAGCTTACAAAATCTGGAAACAAAATAGAAAATGGGAGAAGAAGCCATTATAATGGAAGAAAGAAAATGGAGGCTATAGAGAGGAAGAAGGAGACCCTTCGTTGCTGCTCTAGGTCTGAAAATTCTGATATATGAACCCCCTCTTTTAAAAAGTAGGGAATATTGCCATTTTAGGGTTTTACAAAGGCCCTTTTCTCTCTCCTACTTTAAGGCCAACCAAAATGGTTTTAAAATAAGACTTGGCCCATTTCCCTAAGTGTAGCAGCACGAAACCCTAAGCACATAACTGGGACATGTCCTCAGTTTTTAGGGCGAGCCGCATGAGATAGAAATTGGTCCCGCTTTTGTCCTTTTCAGATAAGGAGTTCGCGTCCATATGCTGCAGCATTCCCAGAGCATTTTCTAGTAGCTTGTCTAAACTTCAACAAAAACCTAACAAAACTCAAGAAACACATTAAGCATATTCCTAGACACTCAAAAACAGAAAACTAAACGAAATTTATAAAATGACACATATTATACTAAACTAGCTTAAAACACCAAAAACATCAACATAAAATACTCAAATATTACAAAAACTCAAGCTAAGAAAGAGTAGATAACTCTCATTTCTAAGATTTATCACACCCCCAAACTTGAATCATTGCTTGTCCTTAAGTAATGGAAAGAAAGACCAAAAATAAAAAGACACACAAATTAACAAGGTCCTAACAAGCACACAAAATTGATAGACCACAAATCCTTTTTCTCAAAGCAACATCATGCCCCACAAACCAAAACCTCTTACTTCCTCAACATTCATGCATCACAGATCAACAGATTTTTATGACTTTGATCATTTTCGGCCCAGAACAACATGCTACAGCACTATGCACTCAGAACAGTGTGTTCTTCCTCACTCACGAAAGTAAATGGGTTCACTCAATCATCGTCCACATGCAACCCTTTCATAAGCTTAACAAGCTTCTAAACTCACTAGCATAAAATCAAATCTTTACACAACTAGAGGACTTTTATTGGGTTGTAATGGGGCTAAGGTCAGGGAATGATACATTTTTGGGAAGTGGCTAACACTAGGTTGAGTTCAGAAACTCTTTCCCAACAACATGTTCCATACCAAATGCTTTTCACAAACCACCACAGCAATCTAAGTTCCAAGGAGGGGGTACTCCTTTCTTTCTAACACTTCATTCCTTTCCTTATTTATTTTCTTTTCTTTTCTCTTTTTTTTTTTTAATTATGAAAACAGAGAACAAGTTTCACATTTTAAGGCCTTTGTCCTATTCATGTTCTCTTTTTTATTTTTTCTTTTTTGGAACAATTTCAGTAAACAAAACTCAGTAAAACTTGATCATTCTACTATACATCACTTTGCTATATAGCACCCCCAAACTTAGAATGGTGACAGTATAATTTTATACCGGTCAGAAAAACCCTAATTTAACCCTAAATTGAAATTTTGTAGATTTTATCATTATTTTAGTGATAAAGTCTATTTCTAGAATTTTCTCTAAAAATTAAAATATTATGTTTTATTCGAGCGAATCCTGACAAAAAACGATTGAAAACCCTAATCGGGTAAAACGACGGAGCTGGAAACGGATCTGCAGAGGTGTGCCAGAGGATAGGAGTGATGACTCAACTTGGACAACTCACCCTAGTGAGTCATCTAATGAGTCACCATAGTCATCATGACCATCCAGCAAAATATCTAGATATTTTGAGCAAAATATCTAGAAATCCATGTGAATTGTCCAAATTACCCTTAACTTATCCAGCAAATTCCCAATGTGTCCCAAGATATTTTGGAGCCCAAAATATCTCTCCAATTTCGTGCAGCCCTCTTTGTTTAGTCACCTAATCATATTCTTATTCATTTTGATCACAAAAAGCTCCTAAGTTCTCTTAGAACCCAAAGTGGTTCTTGAAAGTTCTTGATCATTTCTTCATTTCTTCCTCCATTCATCATCATCTTTGAAGTATATACTTCATGATCCATGACCATCTATAATCCCTCTTAAGTTATTTCCTTTCATTTATATCTTTCCTACTTAGCATTATTTTATGAAAACACCAAAAATCATTTCCTTGTTCTTATGCTCAAATTCAGTCATCACCTTAATCTCCTCACCCTTTTACTTGTTAGAAATTATAAGACCATATTCGTGATAACCTACCTCATCTAGACACTTTCTATTTCACACAAAAATCCATTTGAAGCTTGTTTGTGAAATGGGTTTTTCTAGCCTTCACTTTGTTCATCACTTTCTCATCAACAAAGGGGTAATTTCTTTTGACCCTAGTTAGTAATTTTATTCTATGCTTCATTAGCTTCATGAATATGTAATTTATTTCAAATTACATACTTTCAAAAAATCATATATTAATTTATAGGAATTTGCATGATGTTGTTTTTGGGCTTTGAACAATTTTTCTACCATGGAAACACCTTTGTCTTTATGTCTACCAAAAAGTTTTCAAAACAAATCATCCTAGTCCTATAAAAATAAAGAGGTTGTGAGCTATAGCTAAAGTTTTAGCCATGGTTTTTGTTTGTTTTAACTAGTTAAGTTGTTGTTGATGAAGGTTAGTGTTGGAGTTGGCTTTGTGGCTGTATGGAGAGAACGGTCGTGCTCACTGTCCTGCACGGCAGTGCTCAATGCGCGGCCGCCTTCTAGTCCGTGCTCCCTGTTCAGCACGGCCGTGCTCCTGGGTCAGTCGTACTGTTCTGGGCAGATTCAACTTGTGTTCTTGGAGCCAAAAACTCCCGGACACTTTGAAATCAGATCCTAGGGTCTTTGACTAATCCAGTTGGCATCAATCCTCACCTCTCACTAATAGTTCATGTTTTATGAAGCATTGGGGAATTAATCCCTTAATTCTTATGTTAACTAAGAGTCCTAATAATTCAATTAGAGTCTTATTAACATGTTCAACATAACAACAACATCATCGTTCAATCAACATCATATTCAGCCAACATAATAAACATAATCCATATTATTACAACAACGTTCATAATATAGATACTCATACCAATTCAATCCAAACTCATGGCATAAAACAGATTACTAAGGCATACCACATCATGAACAGTTTCACAAGTATAACAATTAGGCATACCATATGAGCCAACTAAACATATAAACAATTAAATCATACGTAATTATAACAGTTACAAAAAAGGGGCTATGGGAACCCCTCATCTTACACTACCCCCTTGCCTAAAGAATACACTATCCTTCTCCCCATACCTAGTATGAAGATTCGCATTAACTAACGTAAATCACCAACTGGTTCCCTCGAACAGCTTGACGAACAATCCCCGAGTCTTGGCTAACACGAAAAGGTTAACCAATTAGTTCCCAAATCAATAACACGAAAAAGGAAACTAAAAGGGAAGAACTATTACCATACTATGATTTGCACTGACTAACTAGAAGTTCCCACAAGTCTCCAAAGCTCCAACAACGCAATGGGTTTAGAGAAACTAGGGAAGAAAGGGTTCGTAGCCGCAACAGGGTATCTATTTGTGCCAAAATAGGGTTTATGAGAAAACCCTCGGTTACTGTTCTCTTTTTAAAGACACAGACCCGAGCACGGGCGTGCTTAACTTAGTGCTTACGAGGCGCGGTCTGTCATGCGTGCTCCTTGTTGAGCACGATCGTGCTCAACTTAGCGTCAGCGAGATGCGCTCTCCCAACTAGCACGGTCGTGCTCTATGTTGAGCACGGCCGTGCTTGTGACACAGAAAGTCACAAGACACAAGCCTAAGGAAGGGATTTTCCCACCTAAAACCCCACTTAGCTCATTTTAAACCTTCCTAACAAACAAGGCACAGACAAAGCACTTAACGAAAAAAAGGGTGTTACATCAATCATGGTTGGACCATTGAACCTTGAACCGATGCATTCACAAGTTCAATGACCGGTCCGATTTTAAAAACATTGATCAAAACCCTAAAACAAAACTTATATACTTTCTATATTTTACTAAAAAGACTATAACCTTAAGTTATTTTTCGCTTGACGCTAAGGGTAAAAAGGGATATATTCCTAGTTATTTAAAAAAAAGTTTTACTTTTAAATTTTAATTTCCTACATCTCAATAATTATTTATTATTTATATAGTCCTAATATTATTAATTTAAATTATTTATCACACCACCCCGGGAGATTAGTCTCTCACCTATCGGGTGGAAGAACACTCCAGGAAACCAAAAGAAAAAAAAATTTAATTATTACGTGCCAAACAATTTGATGCATTCATAAATTTAAACTATCAAATTTTATGCTACTATTATAATATACTCAACAAATTTAACATGTTGCTATTTTTAATAATTAGACATTTTGCCATTTTAAAATTAACTAACCCATTTTTTAGCTGGTATTACATTTTACCCACATATAAAGGAATTCGTCCTCGAATTCCAAGAGTGACTATTCCTAAAAATCACCATGTTATCACCATGTCTTCATAAGCCAAGCATAGCTATCGAGTCACACTACACACGAAACATAACATTTATCAGCATATATGAAACCTATATACAACATCAACCATCATGCATTAAGAACATCCACCACCTTCGGATCAATTTCAAACAATTCAAATCCAATATCACAAAACATAAATATTAATTTAAACAAAACCAAGTAAAACACTACCCATCTCAGGTTGCTGCTCATAATTGCCATATGAGAATCTTCATTTTTCAGCGGCTTCCTACAAAACAAATTAGATTAGTTACTAATGACTTCTGACATAACTCTCTTCCGGGTTTGAGAATCATCCCAGAACTAATCAGTTTCTAATCCTACTGAAGACCTATAACCATTAGCTCTGATACCACTTGAATTTGTAACATCCCTAGTTGCTTTACGGATTGCCGATTGTCCTCACAAACTAACATGGGCCTTTTCAGCATGCTCTGTCCTCACTCACATAGTTCTTAGGAAAACTTTCCAGGAGGTCACCCATCCTAGAATTGCTCCAAGTCAAGCACACTTAACTTTGGAGTTCTTAAGTGACGAGCTCCCGAAAAGAAGATGCATCTTGTTGATATGGGAAGTATCAATCAATTCTTATAAGCTATCCTTAACTGTATAGTCCCATACTTACAAAGTCTTGAGATCCCACTCATTCGGGTGTGTAATCGGTTTATTCATGTATCCCTCCGCCAAGAAGCTTGTCAGGAGCCACTCCTTTTTTGTACCTTCTTGCACCGGAGACCACTCTCCGCCCTCGTCGGCCCTGGGTGTCACATTGAAGCTGAGTGGTTTGCATGAAGGTTTCATTTTAGGCACATCATGCATGTGGACAAAATGACGCCTGAAGATAGTTTGAAAGAGATTTCCATAGGGGATATCAATATCCCTACGGATACAGTATTTCAGATGTTCCATTACGAGGAATAGAAGATTGATTTGAGAGCAAGTGAGGAGGTGATAAACAATGGTCAATCCAGTTTTTGAAACATCTAGGAGACTGACGGCGGCAGAATCATTGAAAGAACGACAACACTCTAGGAAGAATCGAGTCTTACTGGTCATAAATTGTCTTTGAGCCTTCTTTTGTTCAGCATTGTTCCCAAATATGTCCCGTTAAACCTTCTTTAGAGAAAGGCTCGGGTCTTCCTTTATCCACTCTAGGATTTTGTAACTCATTAAACCACTATGTGGAGCTATTGTTGTGGCAACAAAAAAATCCTAATTGTCACTATTTTTTCAGTTACTTCCGTGCTAATGGATCCGTCAGCTTTAATCTCAGTGTTGGACCATAACTCCAGAAGTTCTGTCATAAGGATGGGATGATCAATTTTGAATAAATATTTCCTCCCTTGAGCCTCAACCTCTATAGTAACGTCAAATCCATAACTTTTGAGCTTTTCAAAATCAATTTGCTTTGTGTGTTTAATGTTCTGAGCAGAAAATTTGGGGGCCATTGTGGGAAGATTCTATGAGAATGAAGTAAAAAAAAATGGTTACTTTGTTTACCAGAGAAATATCTTTGCCTCTTTTTATAGAGAAGACATGCGAAGAAAAGCAGTCATGCATTTTCAAAGAGATACCAAAAATAGAAGTTACAACATAAGAGGATATGGAGAAGAGGAAGACATACGTGTAGTCGTGCCTTTTCAAAGAGAAACCATTAATAAAAGTTACAACGTTAGTGTAACACCCTGTTTTTCGTAAATAAGCTTAGTGATTTCATATATGTTATATATATGTTTGTATATGCTTGTTATGTTTGTTTTTGATGCCTAAGTTCATGTTTGGGGGAGTTTAGCCTTAGAAAGGTTTAACCCTTTTAGAATCCTAGTAACCAGTTTCACCGTTTTGGCCATATCTTGAGTTCTAGATGTCCAATCGAGGTGATCTTTGTGGCGTTGGAAAGATAAGAGAGTTATCTACAAGTCTTATTTCTAGTTTTTTCTCCAAAATCAATCATCTAGGTTGTCTCGCAAGGCATTCTTTCAGTGCCCCGTGCTCAGGAGTTGAGCACGGCCGTGCTCAACAGGGAGCAAGGTCGTGCTCAGGTATCAGAGTCTTTAAATAGTGCAGTTTCGTGAGGGTTACGAGCCAAACCCTATTTTGGCACTTTGGGCAGCTTTTGTGGGGCAAAAACCTCTTCTCTCTTCCTCCCTTTGAACCCCTTTGATGCCCTTGGTGTTCTTGCTCTAGTTTTGGGAGATCCTGGTTGGTCTGTGTCAATCGTAGAAGGTAATGGTTCCTTCCCTCTTTAGTACCCTTTCTTGTTTCGATTTGGGAAACTAATTGGTTAACCTTTTGTTTGACCAAGGCTTCGAAAGCTAGTCAAGCCGCTTGAGGGAAACGCGTTGGTTCTACGTTTGGGTTGTCAGTTGGCTTTCGTTGGTTGGAATCTTCATACCAGGTATGGGGAGAAGGAATAGTATTAACATGTAGGCGTTGGGGGTAACATAAGATGAAGGGTTAACCCATGACCCAGTCATATGTTGTTTGCCTATTTGATGTTAATTGATATATGTATAATATGATTCTAATGTTGATGGCATGCTCTAATTATTGTACTGTTTGATGCTAATTGTTGATGATGTATGATTAGATGTTATTGATATGCCCAATTGAGTATGATGTTCTATGATACTATGAATGTTCATGATGATGATGATACTATTATGATGATGATGTTGTTATGATAATGATGAGACTGTTATGATAATGATGATGATGTGGTGCTCTAAATAAGTGTTGATTGTTGTGGATGTTAATGCCAACAATGGCGTTAATAAGAGTCTAACCAATTAATAGGGCTTATTAATGATGTTAAAACCTTAGAAGAGATGTTAATAAAGATGAATGCATTTAAGGGATGTTTTCCCAGTTTGTTCATAAGACATGAATATAGAATAGAGGCAAGGTTATGTTCATAGGGCTTAGTCAAAGACCCTAGGATTGATTAGTGAGTGTTTTAGGAACGTTAATAACGAAGCTGTGATTAAAGGATTAATTCTCCATGATGATAAGACATGAATATTAATGAAGAACAGTTATGATTAATGAAGCTGATGTTCGATGGATTAGTTAAAAGCCAATAGGTTGAATCTGTGAACTGCCCCAAAGATTTGGGAAAGGGTTCTTGGCCCTTTCTGCCCAGATCAGTACGGCCATGTTCCATTGAGCATGGTCGTGTTTAACAGGGAGCACGCCCGTGCTCCAGTTTGAAATCCATAGCAAGACGCGCAATTGAGCACGCCCGTGCTCAGCAGGCAGCACAACCGTGCTTGCCTGCAGGTCCAGCACGCTCGTGCTGAGGGTGAGCATGCCCGTGCTCACCTGACCAGAACAGAACCAAAATGCTAAAAATAGGGGTTCTACCCCAAAGTATCCAATTAATGAAAGAAGACACCAAACGAAGAAAAGATGAGTTAGATAACTTAAAGATGTTGTTTTGTACCTTGGTAGTCGAGTGGCCAAGGGGACCTTGATGCTTAATGGTCAAGGTGTTGAGCTATGTACCTGATCTGTCGAAGTGTTAATAATTAAAGTGGAAAGATGATGTTTTGTACCTTGGTAGTCTAGCATTCGGTCCAAGGGGGCCTCGATAGCCGAGTGGTTGAGGTGTTGAGCTCTGGTGCTTATTGGCCTGAGTGTTGTTGTTCTGTACCTTGATAGCCGAGTGGCCAAGGAGGCCTTGATGCATAATGTCAAGGTGTTGTTAAAAGATATTGGACCTGGTAGCCGAGTGGCCAAGGGGGCGTTGATGCTTAATGGCAAGGTGTTGAGCTCTGGTGCTTTTTGGCCAGAGTGTAAGTGAAAAGAATTTGTCGTAAAAGATTAAAAACTAAAAATGAAAGATAACGTTGATGATGATGATGAACTTGGGTAGCCGAGTGGCCCAAGCGAAGGTGGTGATTGTTGGTTGTGCGCTGTGTTGCTCATTCATGCATTGGAGTAGTGGAGTAGCATTGCATCGCATAACATACCTTGTTTGGAATGTATATATATGATATTAATGTGATGAAACGTTTATGTTTGATATGCTATGTTTATATGATGCATGTTCATCTTGCTAACTACTTTCATGTCGTTATGATATATATGTTTCTTACTCCCTGTCTTTTGTTGTTGCTTTGCATGTACCCCTTCTTGTGTTATGTAGAGGACGGTGAGCAGTTTGCTGAGGAATGACTCTGAGGAGCTGCTTCTAGAAGTTTAGTTTATGTTTAGTTTAGTTGTTATCCGAGTTGTTTCATCGGATCGGTTATACCAGCTCTGTAATGTGACATCGGGGTTGGGTTAAATGTTTTCTTTATGTTATGTTATGTTTCAAACATGTTTTATTTTCCGCGTATGATGTTTTGTTTCAATGTGGTATCTTCTACCCGTTGATTTTCATTTTATAATAAATGATATGATATTCATGTGTTTATCTATTTTCGAAAAAACTAAATTATTTCCTTCTATGTTATCGCTTACAAATACATGCGGGGTAGTGGGTGTCACGTTTAGTAGTATCAGAGCAGTTCGGCCCTCTTCGGACGTGGTATAAGTCTGTTGCGAGTCTTCTGTGTGTTTTGTTTGAATTATCTATATTTATTATAGATAATGATGCTTTAGTATTAAGAATCATTCGACCTTCCTGCTTGGTCCCCTGTATTTAACTGTTGTCTTGGGTAAATGCAGGAACCAATGGCAGGAAGATCTAGGAACGACCAGGCGATCGCTGATGCTTTGGCACTGCTTGCCACTGCTATTGGCCAGAACCAGAACAACAACCACTATGATGAATCGGCTGAGTTTCAGGGTCTGGATAAGTTCTAGCGGAACGACCAGCCCAAGTGCAAGGGAGCCTATGACCCTAACAGTGCTCTTTTGTGGATAAGGGAGATTGAGAAGATCTTCCGGGCTAAGGGATGCAACGATGTTCAGAAAGTCATCTTTGGGACGTTCATGCTATCAGAGGAAGCTGAGCACTGGTGGGAGAATTGTCGCCAGCCTATGGAAGCTGAGGGTACAGTGGTTACATGGAATGTCTTCCGAGACAGATTTCTAGAGAAGTACTTTCCAGCTGACATCCGCGACAAGAAGGAGATGGAGTTCTTGGCTCTGAAACAAAAGGGTATGTCCGTGGGAGAGTATGTTGCGAAGTTTGAGGAGCTTGTTCGTTATGACACGCCGTATCAGCATGTGAATGACGACCGCTCCAAGTGCGTAAAGTTTGAAGATAGCCTGCGTCCAGAGATCAAGCAGGCGATCAGCTATCAGGAGATCCGAGTCTTTACAGTCTTGGTAAACAAGTGTAGGATCTTCGAGGATGCCTACAAGTCCAGAGTGGCAAGCCGCAAGAATTCAGATGTTCAGAGCAGTAAGAAGATTGATCAGAAGGACGAGGTGAGGCAGCGTCTAGCTCCAGTCGGCCAGGATTTCAAGCAAAGTGGCAAAGAGTCACAGTTTTTAGCAAGCGAGCCCAGGGATTGGGATCCTTCTGCTCCTAGGCCTCTCAGGTGTGGAAAATGTGGACGGGATCATTATACCAGGCAGTGCAAGGAGACAGACATCATTTGCTTCAAGTGTGGCAAGTCTGGCCACATCAGCCGGGAGTGTAGAAGAGCGAAGTTAGAACCACAGAGCGCTAGCAGGGACCAGAGACCCCAAGTCAATAAACTGAAGACTACCGGGAGAGTTTTTACTCTTAGTGGATCTGGAGCCTCCGAGTCCAAGGACTAAAGCCAAGGTATGTGCCTAATTGGTGAAAGTTTAACCAATGAAGGTGATAGAAATTTCAAGAACGAAATTTTTATAAGGGGGTGGAATTGTAGCACCCCGTATTTCGTAAATAAGCTTAGTGCTTTCATATATGTTATATATATGTTTGTATATACTTGTTATGTTTGTTTTTAAGCCTAAGTTCATGTTTGGGGGAGTTTAGCCTTAGAAAGGTTCAACCCTTTTAGAATCCTAGTAACCTGTTTTACTGTTTTGGCCATATCTTGAGTTCTAGATGTCCGATCGAGGTGATATTTGTGGCATTGGAAAGCTAAGAGAGTTATCTACAAGTCTTATTTCTAGTGTTTTCCAAAATCTATCATATAGGTGGTATCGAGAGGCATTCTTTCAGTGCCCCGTGCTCAGGTATCAGAGTCTTTAAATAGAGCAGTTTCGTGAGGGTTATGAGCCAAACCCTATTTTGGCACTTTGGACAGATTTTGTGGGGCAAAAACATCTTCTCTATTCCTCCCCTTGAACCCCTTTGATGCCCTTGGTGTTCTTGATCTAGTTTTGGGATATCTTTGTTGGTCTGTGCCAATCGTAGAAGGTAATGGTTCCTTCCATCTTTAGTACCGTTTCTTGTTTTGAATTGGGAAAGTAATTGGTTAACCTTTTGTTTGATGAAGGCTTGGAAAGCTGGTCAAGCCGCTTGAGGGAAACGTGTTGGTTTTTCGTTTGGGTTGCTAGTTGGCTTTCGTTGGTTGGAATCTTCATACCAGGTATGGGGAGAAGGAATAGTATTGACACGTACGTAGGCGTTGGGGGTAGCATAAGATGAAAGGTTAACCCATGACCCAGTCATATGTTGTTTGCCTATTTGATGTTAATTGATATATGTATAATGTGATTCTAATGTTGATGCCATGCTCTAATTATTGTACTGTTTGATGCTAATTGTTGATGATGTATGATTAGATGTTATTGGTATGCTCAATTGAGTATGATGTTCTATGATATTATGAATGTTCGTGATGATGATGATACTATTATGATGATGATGTTGTTATGATAATGATGAGACTGTTATGATAATGATGATGATGTGGTGTTCTGAATGAGTGTTGATTGTTGTGCATGTCAATGCCAACAATGACGTTAATAAGACTCTAACCAATTAATATGGCTTATTAATGATGTTAAAACCTTAGAAGAGATGTTAATAAAGATGAATGCATTTAAGGGATGTTTTCCTAGTTTGTTCATAAGACATGAATATAGTATTAGAGGCAAGGTTATGTTCATAGGGCTTAGTCAAAGACCATAGGATTGATTAGTGAGTGTTTTAGGAACGTTAATAACGAAGCTGTGATTAAAGGATTAATTCCCCATGATGATAAAACACGAATATTAATGAAGAACAGTTAAGATTAATGAAGCTGATGTTCGATGGATTAGTTAAAAGCCAATAGATTGAATCTGTGAACTACCCCAAAGATTTAGGAAAGGGTTCCTGGCCCTTTCTGCCCAGATCAGTACGGCCATGCTCTATTGAGCACGGCCGTGCTTAACAGGGAGCATGCCCGTGCTCCAGTTTGAAATCCATAGCAGGACATGCAATTGAGCATGCCCGTGCTCAGTAGGCAGCACCATCGTGCTTGCTTGCAGGTCCAACACGCTCGTGCTGAGGGTGAGCATGCCCGTGCTCACCTGACCAGAACAGAGCCAGAATGCTGAAAACAGGGGTTCTACCCCAAAGTATCCAATTAATGAAAGAAGACACCAAACGAAGAAAAGATGAGTTAGATAACTTAAAGATGTTGTTCTGTACCTTGGTAGTCGAGTGGCCAAGGGGGCCTTGATGCTTAATGGTCAAGGTGTTGAGCTTTGTACCTGATCAGTCGGAGTGTTAATAATTAAAGTGGAAAGATGATGTTCTGTACCTTGGTAGTCTAGCATTCGGTCCAAGGGGACCTCGATAGCCGAGTGGTTGAGGTGTTGAGCTCTGGTACTTATTGGCCAGAGTGTTGTTGTTCTGTACCTTGGTTGCCGAGTGGCCAAGGAGGCCTTGATGCATAATGTCAAGGTGTTAAAAGATATTGGACCTGGTAGCCGAGTGGCCAAGGGGGCCTTGATGCTTAATGGTCAAGGTGTTGAGCTCTGGTGCTTTTTGGCCACAGTGTAAGTGAAAAGAATTTGTCATAAAAGATTAAAAACTAAAAATGAAAGATAACGTTGATGATGATGATGAACTTGGGTAGCCGAGTGGCCCAAGCGGAGGTGGTGATTGTTGGTTATGCGCTGTGTTGCTCATTCATGCATTGGAATAGTGGAGTAGCATTGCATGGCATAACATCCCTTGTTTGGAATGTATATATATGATATTAATGTGATGAAACGTTTATGTTTGATATGCTATGTTTATATGATACATGTTCATCTTTAGGGGTGTAAGTGGACCGGGTAAACCCGACCAACCCGACCAATCCGAACCGAACCAACCCATAAAAAACCGAAGTTAATTGGTTCGGGTAAAAACCCGAACCGAACCGATGGGAACCAATCATGTTTGGTTCGGGTATTGGATTTTAATTTCTAAAACCGATCACCCGAGTGCCCGACCCGACCACCATACTTTTCCCTAAATCCTGACCTAATCTAACATAGGGAGTATCGAAAATCACTCACTCATCACTATTGCAGGTCTGTCTTCTCACCATCTCACATCTCTCTCAGCCTAACTTAGTTTCTGTCGCCGTCGGCCGCTGCACACAGGGACACAGCCGTGACCAGACCGTCAGCGTCCTCGGCTCGTAGCTCCTCCGTCATGCTTCATCCTTGTCCAAGCTGCGTCGTCCTTAGTCCACCAAGGGCTTCCGTCGCCATCGCACTTCACTGCTTCAAGTTCGTTCCCATTCGGCGTTGTGCTTCACTACTTCAAGTTTGTTCCCATGAATCCCATCTGTCTGGCCGTGCCTACGAGACGCTCAAGAAAAGTGGGTGGCAAGGTGAAGATGATGCA
Source organism: Echinosophora koreensis (assembly GCA_035048595.1). NCBI lineage: Eukaryota > Viridiplantae > Streptophyta > Magnoliopsida > Fabales > Fabaceae > Echinosophora > Echinosophora koreensis. The sequence continues at coordinate 191,094 of JAPCYP010000025.1, read as the reverse complement.
CATGCTTTCCAGATCTTCAAACCTGAAACGGATACTACTAAAATATGATTAAATAATAATGATAGAGTTAAATTGTTGTTGAAGAAGAGATGAAGATTGAAGCAGAAAGAAGGGGCAGCGGCGGAGTGGTTGATGGAATGAGCACCTAGGTCACTGTTCAGTGTGTTTTAATTTTTGTTTTTTTTCATTTTTTAATAGGGGACCCGAACACCCGAACCGAACCAAACCAAACCGAACTTCATCGGTTTGGTTTGGTTCGGGTTTCATAGGAAAAAACAAAGAAACCCGAACCAAACCGAACCGATCAATTTTGATTGGTTTGGATTTTTTCCGACTTAAAACCGAACCAAACCGACCCGTTACACCCCTATTCATCTTGCTAACTGCTTCCATGCCATTATGTTGATATATATGTTTCTTACTCCCCGTCTTTTGTTGTTGCTTTGCATGTACCCCTTCTTGTGTTATGCAGGGGACGGTGAGCAGTTTGCTGAGGAGTGACTCTGAGGAGCCGCTTCTAGAAGTTTAGTTTAGTTGTTACCCGAGTTGTTTTATCGGATCGGTTATACCAGCTCTGTAATGTGACATCGGGGTTGGGTTAAATGTTTTCTTTATGTTATGTTCTCTTTCAAACATGTTTTATTTTTCGCGTATGATGTTTTGTTTCAATGTGGTATCTTCTACCGTTGATTTTCATTTTATAATAAATGATATGCATGTGTTTATCTATTTTCGAAAAAACTAAATTATTTCCTTCTATGTTATCGCTTATAAATACATACGGGGTAGAGGGTGTCACAGTTAGTGGAGATGGAGAGGAGGAAGACGGGCAATCATGCTCTTTGACTTGATATCATTCCCGCTAAAATTTGTGATATGAATATATAATAGCGTTTCTTCAAAGAAGCGTTGTTTAATGTATCATTTTAAATAGTGTTTCCCGCACAAGGTGCTATTGAAGGTATGGTCGACCAAAAATAGCTATATTAAAAGAAAACGCACGCTCTCAAACTCTCGCTCTCTCTTGCTTGCTCTCTCTCCCATCTAGCAACTAACTCTCTCTGTCTTCTCTGGTAAATCTCTTCACCTCTATCATTTGAAATACTTAGGGTTACTTTTAGTAATTCCATTGTTGTTAAATGGCAAGTAATGGTTATGTGAGTTACTTAAACTCTCTTCACCGTGTGTTTCCCAAAAGATTCTATTGGAAGGTCCCCCTTAGCAACCTATGTGTTTTATTTGGTTAAATTTGTTTCTTTAACCTATTTACAAAACATGTGTTGGTAATTAATTTTTTGATAGTTTGGAAGGTTCCTGACGATTATCACGCGGTTCCTTGAACTTTTTCAAAAATCCCTCTCCTGGACAAGTTACGATTGGAAAGGTCAGGACTATAGGTCCCCTATGTGTTTTATTTTTCCTCTTTAACCTTTTACCAAAACATGTGTTGGTAATTAATTTTTTGACCTTTTAATTTGCTTCCTGTTACTAGCTTATTCTGGTTGACAACAAGATATTAGTGAAGGTTTTTCATTGCTTTTCAGTTTTTATTTTCATGTTTCAGTAATACATAATAGTACTTTCAACATGGGGGATTGTTTTAATCTTTTGTTTGATAGAGGTATATTGGCTTTTCTTTTAAGCACCAATGTTTGATTATGGTCGATTTTGCTGATTAATATTTTGTTTGTCGAATGTTGAATACTATTTTTTGATTGCTAAATACTGTTTTTCGATTGCTGAATGCTTTTTATTTGATTGGTGAATGCAAGGGAATGTGCAGAAAGCAACGAAAATAACAATTAAAAAAAAGTGGCAAATAGACAACATTTGTTTATAAAACTTTAACGTAGTTAAAACTAAGATAGTATTTTACTGAAATCGCACTATCTTTATTTAATAACTAAGATAGCACATGTTTTAAGTTGCGCTATCTTATTATGAACTCACGTCAGCACTGTTTCCTGGATGGGCATTTTAGTGTGAAAGACTTTAGCATTTCATTGGACAAACGCTATTGTAATCAAACCAAAGACAATGCCTCAGAAGCATTATCCTTGTTTACAACATTCGATAGCCCCAAGATAGATAGCGCCCGAAAGTGCTATAAAATGCCAAAATTAAACGCTATTAAATGCCACATCTGTTGCGTGGAATAACCGTCAGGCACCTTGAGTTCCTTTATCCATTGGCAATCTAACCTTGCTTCCCGGATAGTTAAGAAAAAATTGGCCTTTGGTTTGTTCATCTTCCCATTAGCCTGATGTTTCAACTCCAAGTCTAATCTCTTGTAGTAAAACTTTAAGTCCATTCTAGCCTTATCGTTGTCTTTGGTCTTGTCACGCATTTTCATCATCGTGTTGAATATGTTGTCAAAGATTTTTTTTTCAATGTGCATAAATTATCTTTCCAATAGGAAGATTCCAAAAAATACTTCTCTTTGTTAACTCCTCGTATCCTTCTTATATGGAAACTTCAACTTCTGTGAATTTTGGCAAGTCCCTAATTCTATGCCAAGCCTGTTCAGGTGTCAACCTCGGGGGCGACCATCTGTTTCAACAACCCCCTTCCTAAAGGCATTCATATTCCTTTTAAATGGATGATTGTTTGGTAAGAACCTACAATGGGAGTCAAATTAGGACGTCTTCCCGTTGTATCTCAAGGTAAATGCCTTTGTATGCTCCATACAATGAGGACATGCAAATTTCCCATGCATCCCCCAACTAGACAACATGCCATATGCAGGGAAGTCATTAATGGTCCACATCAACATCGCCCTTATTGTAAAATTTTGTTTTCGTGAAACATCGTACGTAAAACCACCATTTCGTAATGTGACACCCTCTACCCCGCATATTAATATAAAACATTTACTTGAAAGAGGTAATATAAAAACGTGCATTATTTAATTAAAATAAAAACTGGGTAGAAAGGTACACCACATTGTAACATCTCAACAATACGAAAAAACATAAAAGTTTTAAAAGAAATAAAACATAAACAAAACATAAACATAATCCAACCCCGATGTTACATACAGAGCTGGTATACCAAAATCCAGATACAATCACGGAAAACGACTGAAACTGAAACTAACTATCAACTAAACAATTGAACATCCTAACTAGAGTCGCGGCTCCTCAGAGTAACTCCTCCGCTGGCTGCTCACCGTCCTCTGCACAAAAGATACATGCCAATTGTGACACCCTTTTACCCCGCATGTTATAAAGCATAAAAGATAAAGATAAAACATAAAACATACGTCCTTTAATAAAAAGGATCATAGGTAGAAAGGTCCCACATGAAGTAGTTCACAACGCGGAAATTAAAACATGTTTAAAACAATTAAAACATAACAAAGATAAACAACATAACCCAACCTCGATGTCACATACAGAGCTGGTATAACCGTTCCGGAATAAAATCCTCGGAATACAACTGAAATTAACATACTAACTGAAAGGGGAAAACCCTAACTATGAGTGGTGGCTCCTCAGAGTCACTCCTCTCCTGACTGCAAGCCATTCTCTACAAGGTGTCGATCAGACCAAACAAACAAACAAACAACGGGGAGTAAGAATCATGTAAACATATACGGCATGGAAATAGGAAATAAGGTAAACACTCAACATGGCATCATCATAAGCTTGCATCCACAACATACATCAACATCCACAATATTATATCAACCAAGTATGCTATGCGGTGCAATGCATCAACTACTCCACTACTCCATCTATGCATGTGGATCCAACTAACTCAGGATGAACGACTTTGGAGTTACATATCCGTATTGGCCATAGAAGCACCAACACCGGCAGTTCACCAAACCTTGGGTGAACCCCATGGATAGCCAACGCATCAAACCGTGGATGCCTCAACATGGGGGGCCTCGGTCACCAAACCATCGGGTTACCTACCGTGGATGGCCAGATTACCGTACCCTCGGGCGATCTCCCCTATGTCGAACCTCCCCCATTAACAACTCCAATGCTATATGCAAATGGCACAACAACAAACAATCTCAACCACCTCCTTGCTCAGGCCATGAATCTCCCAAGACTTTCAACATCAACATCAACGTAACCTAAGACCCAAACCGTGGGGTCAAGGCTCCCTTGGCGAATAAGCACCAAGGTTCAACTCAACATGCTTGGGCTAATAAGCACCCAAGACTTCAACATTAACAACACCTTAGAGCCAAACCGTGGGGTCAAGGCCCCCTTGGCCCTTTAAGGACCAAGGTACAACTCGTCAACGTGCGATAACCCAACGGATAATGACTTGCATCTTATTATCTCACAATCTCATCTTCTTAATCATATTTATTAATTATAACCGATTTATCTAATCCATAACATTGATTAGTTGTATCATCTATCATCATTGGGGAAATGGGGGTTGAAACCCCTTAAAGTCCTTTAATTCTGTTTCTGTCCGGGAGGGGTGAGCACGGTCGTGCTTAAACCCCAGCACGGTCGTGCTTAACTTATTACGGTGTGCTGCCGCTTAAGTGGAGCACGGTCGTGCTTCCTATCCATCACGGTCGTACTCAGCTGCACGGTCGTGCTTCTCTGCTGTACGATCGTGCTTAATGCGCGGTCATTTCCAGAATTCAAACTGGGAGCATGGTCGTGCTCCCTGTTCAGCATGGTCGTGCTCAATGCACGACCGTACTGTTCTGGGAAGAGTTCTAACTTAGGTTTTAACCAATTATTTCAATGATTAAGTCCATTAATCCTAATCCATTTTAACAACATAATTTCCAGATCCCACATCCTTATCAACTCAATCATAACATCATCACAGTCATGGCATCAACCATTCAACCAACATAATCAACAACATCAGGAATCAACCAATATTCAACAGTCATATCTCAACAATCATCCAACATAATCATGCCAATAACCAACAACACAACATCATGTTCATATTAACAATAACAACATAACCATCAAGAACATATTATGAACATGGGCATGTAAGACAACATATTAGCAATCAACCCTATTATCATAGCAAATCAACCAACATATTAATCCTATCATCAAACGTAACAAACTGGGGTTATGGGAACCCCTTTACCTTACACTATCCCCAATGCCTATGATATACACTACCCTTCTTCCCATACCTGGTATGACGATTCCAACTAACGAAAGCCAACTAGCAACCCAAACGAAGGACCAACGCGTTTTCCTCAAGCAGCTTGACTAGCTTTCCAAGCCTTGGTCAAACAAAAGGTCAACCAATTAGTTCCCAATTCATAAACAAGAAAAGGAAACCAAAAGGGGAAAGAACCATTACCTTCTATGAATGGCACAGACCAACCAAGACCTCCCAAAAATAGAGCAAGAACACCAAGGCATCAAAGGGGCTTAAGGGGAGGAAGAGAGAAGAGGTTTTTACCCCACAAAAGCTGCCCAAAGTGCCAAAATAGGGTTTGGCTCGTAACCCTCGTGAAACTGCTCTATTTATAGACTCTGATGCCTGAGCACGGCCTTGCTCCCTGTTGAGCACGGTTGTGCTCAACTTCTGAGCACGGGGCGCTCAAAGATGGCCTTTCTAGACCCCCTTTATGACCGAATTTGGCAAAACACTAGAAATAAAACTTGTAGATAATTGTCTTAGCTTTCCAATTCCACAAAGATCACCTCAATCGAACATCTTGAACTCAAGATATAACTAAAACGGTGAAACAGGTTACTAGAAGTCTAAAAGGGTTGAACCTTTCTAAGGCTAAACTTTCCCAAACATGAACTTAGGCATCAAAAACAAACCTAACAAGCATATGCAAACATATATATAACATATATAAATGTATTAAGCTTATTTATGAAAAACGGGGTGTTACAATTCCACCCTCCTTATAAAAATTTCGTCCTCGAAATTTCTATCACCTTAACTGGTTAAACTTTCACCAATTTGGCGCATACCTTGGGTTGAGTCCACGGACTCGGAGGTCCAGCTCCACCATGCTTCTGCTGCGCACTCTGATTCCTGCTGGCACTCTGTGGTTCTGACTTTCCTCCTTCACAGCTCCATCCGAAGTGGCCATACTTGCCACACTTGAAACAGATGATGTCCGGCTTCTTGCATTAATGGGTATAGTGACCTTCTTCACATTTTCCACATCTTGACATGTCTAGGAGAATCCCGTTCCTTAGGCTCACCTGCTGAGAACTGTGATCCCTTAATTTTACTTGAAGTCCATGCCGACTGGGGTTACACATTGTCTCACCTCGTCCTTCTGGTCTTCATCCTTACTGCTTTGAACCCCTGAAGTTTTGTGGCTTGCGATCCTGGCCCTATAAGCATCCTTGAATATTCTGCACTTGTTCATCAAGGTAGAAAAGACTCGGATCTTCTGATAACAGATGTCTCTCTTGCTTTCATCACTCTACCAACTGCAGTCGTTGGAGTAACTCTTAAGGACACAAGATCACCTTCCTTGGAATTCGAGTGCCTTCCTCCCTTTGTCATGGTAACCCTTTTGCCCACTTTGTGCCACTTTCAAGTTTCCCTGAATCATCCTCACTTTTCTGTTGTTTCTTGCACTACCTCAGATCCTAGCGCCACACTATCACCAGGTTCATTCTAACACAAGGGCATCCTACATCTCCTCCCATACAGAGTCTCATAAGGTGTCATCCCAATACTGGAATGGAAGCTGTTGTTGTAGGTGAACTCTAACAGGGGCAAAAACTTGTCCCAACTACCAGACTGTTCTAGCACACAAGCTCTCAACAAGTCCTCTAAGGACTAGATGGTCCTCTCAGACTGCCCATCAGTCTGTGGGTGGTAAGATGAACTAAGCCTAAGCTTTGTCCCTAAAGCCTGTTGCAAACTCTCCTAGAACCTAGAGGCAAACCTTGGGTTTCTATCCGATACTATGCTAGAGGGTACACCGTGAAGCCTAACTATCTCTTTGATGTACAGCTTGGCTAACTTCTCCAATGGATATCCCATATTAATCGAAATGAAATGGGCAGACTTAGTCAATATATCCACAACAACCCACTTCTATGTCCTACCTCAAGGATCAACTTCCTAATCTCAGGAACATCTGGTACACAAACCCTATCTTTAAACCTCATAAGTCCATCAATTCCTTCCTTAAACTAAGGTTTCTACCATGAGCAAGCAACGCTCTGGTCTAAGAGAAACTAATCTAACTTCTGGTCCCCTCCAATCTGATCCGTCAAGTTATTGGTAACCTTCAAGGTTCCAAGCCTAGTACACTTAGGGGTAAACTCACAAGCTAGGCTAAGGTCTCTAAACTCCTCAATCAGATCCATCTCCCTAACCATCAAAGCGGAGACATGCAAGGTTTTCCTACTTAAGGCATCGGCCACTATAGGTCTACTTTCTAAGCGACTAGTCTCTACTCGGTTCGTGTCTAAGCGACTAAGGCCACTAACCTCACTGTCATAAAGCTCACAACGATTATGGTTCCTTCGCCTACCGGTGACAAGTAATTGGGGTGATCAGTCCCTCCTACTTGTCCAACACAGTGACCTAAGCAATAATAATTCCATGAGTCAATCTCTCTCTACGAGGGTCTCCGACAGGGGCTCGAGTGCAACAATGTTGGCGCAACATAATTGCCCTCTCGTCTCTATTAAAATCCCCCTAACGACAACCACCAAGAAACTCCTATTATTGGTTACAGACTTCGGTGCTTCCCACTGTAGCACCATCTCTACCTTAGCTGGGTCCACTGCTATACCACCCTTAGAGATGACATAACCTAAAAGCTCACTTTCTCTAACCAAAACTCACACTTAGACAACTTAGCATATAACTGCTTTTCCTTAATGGTCTGTAAGATAACCCTCAGGTGTTCCTCATGTTCCTCCTTGCTCTTGGAGTACACTAAGATGTCATCTATGAACACCACCACAAACTTATCCAAGTAAGGGTGGAGGGTCTTGTTCATGTAGTCCATGAAGACCGCAGGAGCATTGGTCAAGCCAAAGGGCATAACCAAGTACTCATAGTGACCATATCGCGTTCTAAACGCTGTCTTCGAGATGTCCTCAGACTTAACCCGAATCTGATGGTACCCTGACCTCAAATCTATCTTAGAAAAGACGCAAGTGCCCATCAACTGGTCCATGAGATCATCAATCCTAAGGGGATACCGATTCTTTATGGTAACCTTGTTGAGCTGCCGATAGTCGACACACAACCTCCTACTACCATCCTTCCTCTTCACCAACAACATTGGTACTCCCTATGGAGACACACTCGGCCTAATGCACTGCTTCTTCATCAGGTCTTCCAACTGTTCCTTCAACTTAATCAGCTCAAGAGGAGACATTCTATAGGGTGCTATAGGGATTGGCCCGGTGCCAGGCACTAAGCGTATGGTAAACTCAACATCTCTCTCTGGGGGTAACTAATAAACATCCCCCGGGAACAGTTCAAGAAATTCCCGCGCAACAGGTTAGCTGGCGACATCAGGAGGGCTGCTCTCTACTTCTAGGGAAGCTATCATCATGTATACTTGGGCTTCGTCCTTCATCCAGGCTTGAACATGGCTGGCAGAGAGAAGGTCCTGATTCTTAGACTCCTTTGGAGGTCCAAAAATCAGGGTCTTATCGAAACAATTCAAAAGGACAAGGTTGGAAGATAACCAGTCCATGCCAAGAATAATATCAAGGTCTTTTAAAAGGTAAGCACACAAGATCAGCTGCAGAGCTCTTATTATCAAAAGGTAATAGAACCGATTCCTAAGCACAAGAAGCACTTGCAGGCTTCTTGGATGGTTCAAGACAAACCACCAAATGCAGTAAGTCGAGCAAAACGGAACTATAGGTACTTAGTACCATGTAACATTGTCTATATAAATATAGACAATTCAAACAAGAGCACACAACAGACTCACAACAGACTCATACCACGTCCGGACAAGGCCGAACTGCTCTGATACCACTAAATGTGACACCCTTCTACCCCGCATGTTATAAAGCATAAAAGATAAAGATAAAACATAAAACATACGTCCTTTAATCAAAAGGTTCATGGGTAGAAAGGTCCCACATGAACTGGTTCACAACGCGGAAATTAAAACATGTTTAAAACAATTAAAACATAACAAAGATAAACAACATAACCCAACCCCGATGTCACATACAGAGCTGGTATAACCGTTTCGGAATAAAATCCTCGGAATACAACTGAAACTAACAAACTAACTAAAAGGGGAAAACCCTAACTATGAGTGGTGGCTCCTCAGAGTCACCCCTCTCCAGACTGTTAGCCATTCTCTGCAAGGTGTCGATCAGACCAAACAAACAAACAAACAACGGGGAGTAAGAATCATGTAAACATATACGGCATGGAAATAGGAAATAAGGTAAACACTCAACATGGCATCATCATAAGCTTGCATCCACAACATACATCAACATCCACAATATTATATCAACCAAGTATGCTATACGGTGCAATGCATCAACTACTCCACTACTCCATCTATGCATGTGGATCCAACTAACTCAGGATGAACGACTTTGGAGTTACATATCCGTATTGGTCATAGAAGCACCAACACCGGCAGTTCACCAAACCTTGGGTGAACCCCATGGATAGCCAACGCATCAAACCGTGGATGCCTCATCACGGGGGGCCTCGGTCACCAAACCATCGGGTGACCTACCGTGGATGGCCAGATCACCGTACTCTCGGGCGATCTCCCCTATGTCGAACCTCCCCCATTAACAACTCCAATGCTATATTCAAATGGCACAACAACAAACAATCTCAACCACCTCCTTGCTCAGGCCATGAAGCTCCCAAGACTTTTAACATCAATGTCAACGTAACCTAAGACCCAAACCGTGGGGTCAAGGCTCCCTTGGCCAATAAGCACCAAGGTTCAACTCAACATGCTTGGGCTAATAAGCACCCAAGACTTCAACATTAACAACACCTTAGAGCCAAACCGTGGGGTCAAGGCCCGCTTGGCCCTTTAAGGACCAAGGTACAACTCGTCAACGTGCGATAACCCAATGGAGATCGACTTGCATCTTATTATCTCACCAATCTCATCTTCTTAATCATATTTATTAATTACAACCGAGTTATCTAATCCATAACATTGATTAGTTATATCATCTATCATCATTGGGGAAATGGGGGTTGAAACCCCTTAAAGTCCTTTAATTCTGTTTCTGTCGTCCAGGAGGGGTGAGCACGGTCGTGCTTAAACCCCAGCACGGTCGTGCTTAACTTATTACGGTGTGCTGCCGCTTAAGTGGAGCACGGTCGTGCTTCCTATCCATCACGGTCGTACTCAGCTGCACGGTCGTGCTTCTCTGCTGTACGATCGTGCTTAATGCGCGGTCATTTCCAGAATTCAAACTGGGAGCATGGTCGTGCTCCCTGTTCAGCATGGTCGTGCTCAATGCACGACCGTACTGTTCTGGGAAGAGTTCTAACTTAGGTTTTAACCAATTATTTCAATGATTAAGTCCATTAATCCTAATCCATTTTAACAACATAATTTCCAGATCCCACATCCTTATCAACTCAATCATAACATCATCACAGTCATGGCATCAACCATTCAACCAACATAATCAACAACATCAGGAATCAACCAATATTCAACAGTCATATCTCAACAATCATCCAACATAATCATGCCAATAACCAACAACACAACATCATGTTCATATTAACAATAACAACATAACCATCAAGAACATATTATGAACATGGGCATGTAAGACAACATATTAGCAATCAAACCTATTATCATAGCAAATCAACCAACATATTAATCCTATCATCAAACGTAACAAACTGGGGTTATGGGAACCCCTTTACCTTACACTATCCCCAATGCCTATGATATACACTACCCTTCTTCCCATACCTGGTATGACGATTCCAACTAACGAAAGCCAACTAGCAACCCAAACGAAGGACCAACGCGTTTTCCTCAAGCAGCTTGACTAGCTTTCCAAGCCTTGGTCAAACAAAAGGTCAACCAATTAGTTCCCAATTCATAAACAAGAAAAGGAAACCAAAAGGGGAAAGAACCATTACCTTCTATGAATGGCACAGACCAACCAAGACCTCCCAAAAATAGAGCAAGAACACCAAGGCATCAAAGGGGCTTAAGGGGAGGAAGAGAGAAGAGGTTTTTACCCCACAAAAGCTGCCCAAAGTGCCAAAATAGGGTTTGGCTCGTAACCCTCGTGAAACTGCTCTATTTATAGACTCTGATGCCTGAGCACGGCCTTGCTCCCTGTTGAGCACGGTTGTGCTCAACTTCTGAGCACGGGGCGCTCAAAGATGGCCTTTCTAGACCCCCTTTATGACCGAATTTGGCAAAACACTAGAAATAAAACTTGTAGATAATTGTCTTAGCTTTCCAATTCCACAAAGATCACCTCAATCGAACATCTTGAACTCAAGATATAACTAAAACGGTGAAACAGGTTACTAGAAGTCTAAAAGGGTTGAACCTTTCTAAGGCTAAACTTTCCCAAACATGAACTTAGGCATCAAAAACAAACCTAACAAGCATATGCAAACATATATATAACATATATAAATGTATTAAGCTTATTTATGAAAAACGGGGTGTTACAATTCCACCCTCCTTATAAAAATTTCGTCCTCGAAATTTCTATCACCTTAACTGGTTAAACTTTCACCAATTTGGCGCATACCTTGGGTTGAGTCCACGGACTCGGAGGTCCAGCTCCACCATACTTCTGCTGCGCACTCTGATTCCTGCTGGCACTCTGTGGTTCTGACTTTCCTCCTTCACAGCTCCATCCGAAGTGGCCATACTTGCCACACTTGAAACAGATGATGTCCGGCTTCTTGCATTAATGGGTATAGTGACCTTCTTCACATTTTCCACATCTTGACATGTCTAGGAGAATCCCGTTCCTTAGGCTCACCTGCTGAGAACTGTGATCCCTTAATTTTACTTGAAGTCCATGCCGACTGGGGTTACACATTGTCTCACCTCGTCCTTCTGGTCTTCATCCTTACTGCTTTGAACCCCTGAAGTTTTGTGGCTTGCGATCCTGGCCCTATAAGCATCCTTGAATATTCTGCACTTGTTCATCAAGGTAGAAAAGACTCGGATCTTCTGATAACAGATGTCTCTCTTGCTTTCATCACTCTACCAACTGCAGTCGTTGGAGTAACTCTTAAGGACACAAGATCACCTTCCTTGGAATTCGAGTGCCTTCCTCCCTTTGTCATGGTAACCCTTTTGCCCACTTTGTGCCACTTTCAAGTTTCCCTGAATCATCCTCACTTTTCTGTTGTTTCTTGCACTACCTCAGATCCTAGCGCCACACTATCACCAGGTTCATTCTAACACAAGGGCATCCTACATCTCCTCCCATACAGAGTCTCATAAGGTGTCATCCCAATACTGGAATGGAAGCTGTTGTTGTAGGTGAACTCTAACAGGGGCAAAAACTTGTCCCAACTACCAGACTGTTCTAGCACACAAGCTCTCAACAAGTCCTCTAAGGACTAGATGGTCCTCTCAGACTGCCCATCAGTCTGTGGGTGGTAAGATGAACTAAGCCTAAGCTTTGTCCCTAAAGCCTGTTGCAAACTCTCCTAGAACCTAGAGGCAAACCTTGGGTTTCTATCCGATACTATGCTAGAGGGTACACCGTGAAGCCTAACTATCTCTTTGATGTACAGCTTGGCTAACTTCTCCAATGGATATCCCATATTAATCGAAATGAAATGGGCAGACTTAGTCAATATATCCACAACAACCCACTTCTATGTCCTACCTCAAGGATCAACTTCCTAATCTCAGGAACATCTGGTACACAAACCCTATCTTTAAACCTCATAAGTCCATCAATTCCTTCCTTAAACTAAGGTTTCTACCATGAGCAAGCAACGCTCTGGTCTAAGAGAAACTAATCTAACTTCTGGTCCCCTCCAATCTGATCCGTCAAGTTATTGGTAACCTTCAAGGTTCCAAGCCTAGTACACTTAGGGGTAAACTCACAAGCTAGGCTAAGGTCTCTAAACTCCTCAATCAGATCCATCTCCCTAACCATCAAAGCGGAGACATGCAAGGTTTTCCTACTTAAGGCATCGGCCACTATAGGTCTACTTTCTAAGCGACTAGTCTCTACTCGGTTCGTGTCTAAGCGACTAAGGCCACTAACCTCACTGTCATAAAGCTCACAACGATTATGGTTCCTTCGCCTACCGGTGACAAGTAATTGGGGTGATCAGTCCCTCCTACTTGTCCAACACAGTGACCTAAGCAATAATAATTCCATGAGTCAATCTCTCTCTACGAGGGTCTCCGACAGGGGCTCGAGTGCAACAATGTTGGCGCAACATAATTGCCCTCTCGTCTCTATTAAAATCCCCCTAACGACAACCACCAAGAAACTCCTATTATTGGTTACAGACTTCGGTGCTTCCCACTGTAGCACCATCTCTACCTTAGCTGGGTCCACTGCTATACCACCCTTAGAGATGACATAACCTAAAAGCTCACTTTCTCTAACCAAAACTCACACTTAGACAACTTAGCATATAACTGCTTTTCCTTAATGGTCTGTAAGATAACCCTCAGGTGTTCCTCATGTTCCTCCTTGCTCTTGGAGTACACTAAGATGTCATCTATGAACACCACCACAAACTTATCCAAGTAAGGGTGGAGGGTCTTGTTCATGTAGTCCATGAAGACCGCAGGAGCATTGGTCAAGCCAAAGGGCATAACCAAGTACTCATAGTGACCATATCGCGTTCTAAACGCTGTCTTCGAGATGTCCTCAGACTTAACCCGAATCTGATGGTACCCTGACCTCAAATCTATCTTAGAAAAGACGCAAGTGCCCATCAACTGGTCCATGAGATCATCAATCCTAAGGGGATACCGATTCTTTATGGTAACCTTGTTGAGCTGCCGATAGTCGACACACAACCTCCTACTACCATCCTTCCTCTTCACCAACAACATTGGTACTCCCTATGGAGACACACTCGGCCTAATGCACTGCTTCTTCATCAGGTCTTCCAACTGTTCCTTCAACTTAATCAGCTCAAGAGGAGACATTCTATAGGGTGCTATAGGGATTGGCCCGGTGCCAGGCACTAAGCGTATGGTAAACTCAACATCTCTCTCTGGGGGTAACTAATAAACATCCCCCGGGAACAGTTCAAGAAATTCCCGCGCAACAGGTTAGCTGGCGACATCAGGAGGGCTGCTCTCTACTTCTAGGGAAGCTATCATCATGTATACTTGGGCTTCGTCCTTCATCCAGGCTTGAACATGGCTGGCAGAGAGAAGGTCCTGATTCTTAGACTCCTTTGGAGGTCCAAAAATCAGGGTCTTATCGAAACAATTCAAAAGGACAAGGTTGGAAGATAACCAGTCCATGCCAAGAATAATATCAAGGTCTTTTAAAAGGTAAGCACACAAGATCAGCTGCAGAGCTCTTATTATCAAAAGGTAATAGAACCGATTCCTAAGCACAAGAAGCACTTGCAGGCTTCTTGGATGGTTCAAGACAAACCACCAAATGCAGTAAGTCGAGCAAAACGGAACTATAGGTACTTAGTACCATGTAACATTGTCTATATAAATATAGACAATTCAAACAAGAGCACACAACAGACTCACAACAGACTCATACCACGTCCGGACAAGGCCGAACTGCTCTGATACCACTAAATGTGACACCCTTCTACCCCGCATGTTATAAAGCATAAAAGATAAAGATAAAACATAAAACATACGTCCTTTAATCAAAAGGTTCATGGGTAGAAAGGTCCCACATGAACTGGTTCACAACGCGGAAATTAAAACATGTTTAAAACAATTAAAACATAACAAAGATAAACAACATAACCCAACCCCGATGTCACATACAGAGCTGGTATAACCGTTTCGGAATAAAATCCTCGGAATAAAACTGAAACTAACAAACTAACTAAAAGGGGAAAACCCTAACTATGAGTGGTGGCTCCTCAGAGTCACCCCTCTCCAGACTGTTAGCCATTCTCTGCAAGGTGTCGATCAGGCCAAACAAACAAACAAACAACGGGGAGTAAGAATCATGTAAACATATACGGCATGGAAATAGGAAATAAGGTAAACACTCAACATGGCATCATCATAAGCTTGCATCCACAACATACATCAACATCCACAATATTATATCAACCAAGTATGCTATACGGTGCAATGCATCAACTACTCCACTACTCCATCTATGCATGTGGATCCAACTAACTCAGGATGAACGACTTTGGAGTTACATATCCGTATTGGTCATAGAAGCACCAACACCGGCAGTTCACCAAACCTTGGGTGAACCCCATGGATAGCCAACGCATCAAACCGTGGATGCCTCATCACGGGGGGCCTCGGTCACCAAACCATCGGGTGACCTACCGTGGATGGCCAGATCACCGTACTCTCGGGCGATCTCCCCTATGTCGAACCTCCCCCATCAACAACTCCAATGCTATATTCGAATGGCACAACAACAAACAATCTCAACCACCTCCTTGCTCGGGCCATGAAGCTCCCAAGACTTTTAACATCAATGTCAACGTAACCTAAGACCCAAACCGTGGGGTCAAGGCTCCCTTGGCCAATAAGCACCAAGGTTCAACTCAACATGCTTGGGCCAATAAGCACCCAAGACTTCAACATTAACAACACCTTAGACCCAAACCGTGGGGTCAAGGCCCGCTTGGCCCTTTAAGGACCAAGGTACAACTTGTCAACGTGCGATAACCCAATGGAGATCGACTTGCATCTTATTATCTCACCATCTCATCTTCTTAATCATCTTTATTAATTACAACCGAGTTATCTAATCCATAACATTGATTAGTTATATCATCTATCATCATTGGGGAAATGGGGGTTGAAACCCCTTAAAGTCCTTTAATTCTGTTTCTGTCCGGGAGGGGTGAGCACGGTCGTGCTTAAACCCCAGCACGGTCGTGCTTAACTTATTACGGTGTGCTGCCGCTTAAGTGGAGCACGGTCGTGCTTCCTATCCATCACGGTCGTACTCAGCTGCACGGTCGTGCTTCTCTGCTGTACGATCGTGCTTAATGCGCGGTCATTTCCAGAATTCAAACTGGGAGCACGATCGTGCTCCCTGTTCAGCACGGTCGTGCTCAATGGACGACAGTACTATTCTGGGCAGAGTTCTAACTTAGGTTTTAACCAATTATTTCAATGATTAAGTCCATTAATCCTAATCCGTTTTAACAACATAATTTCCAGATCTCACATTCTGATCAACTCAATCATAACATCATCACAGTCATGACATCAACCATTCAACCAACATAATCAACAACATCAGGATTCAACCAATATTCAACAGTCATATCTCAACATTCATCCAACATAATCATGCCAATAACCAACAACACATCATCATGTTCATATTAACAATAACAACATAACCATCACGAACTTATTATGAACATGGGCATGTAAGACAACATATTAACTATCAAACCTATTATCATAGCAAATCAACCAACATATTAATCATATCATCAAACATAACAAACCGGGGTTATAGGAACCCCTTTACCTTACACTATCCCCAATGCCTATGATATACACTATCATTCTCCCCATACCTGGTATGACGATTCCAACAAACGAAAGCCAACTGGCAACCCAAACGAAGGACCAATGCGTTTCCCTCAAGCAGCTTGACTAGCTTTCCAAGCCTTGGTCAAACAAAAGGTTAACCAATTAGTTCCCAATTCATAACCAAGAAAAGGAAACCAAAGGGGGAAAGAACCATTACCTTCTATGAATGGCACAGACCAACAAAGACCTCCCAAAAATAGAGCAAAAACACCAAGGCATCAAAGCGGCTTAAGGGGAGGAAGAGAGAAGAGGTTTTTGCCCCACAAAAGCTGTCCAAAGTGCCAAAATAGGGTTTGGCTCGTAACCCTCGCGAAACTGCTCTATTTATAGACTCTGATGCCTGAGCACGGCCTTGCTACCTGTTGAGCACGGCCGTGCTCAACTTCTGAGCATGGGGCGCTCAAACCGTGCTCAACTTCTGAGCATGGGGCGCTCAAAGATGGCCTTTCGAGACCCCATTTATGACCTAATTTGGCAAAACACTAGAAATAAAACTTGTAGATAATTGTCTTAGCTTTCCAACGCCACAAAGATCACCTCAATCGAATATCTAGAACTCAAGATATAGCCAAAACGGTGAAACAGGTTACTAGGAGTCTAAAAGGGTTGAACCTTTCTAAGGCTAAACTTTCCCAAACATGAACTTAGGCATCAAAAACAATCCTAACAAGCATATGCAAACATATATATAACATATATAAATGCATTAACCTTATTTTTGAAAAACGGAGTGTTACACCAACAATAGGAAAGAGAAATGGGGAGTAAGAAAACATGTAAACACATCGGCATGGAAGTAGTAAGCAAGATGAACATATATCATATCATGGCATAGAAATATAAAACATAACATCAATATCATACAATCATATCAACATGTCATCTCAACCGACATATAGTTATGCGGTGCAACACTACTCCGCTACTCCGTTATGCATGTGGATCAAAACTATCTCAAGAAGGCAACTTTGGAGTTACATAAGCACATTGGCCAAAAAGCACCAACACCGGCAGTCCACCAAACCATGGGTGAACCCCTTGGATAGCCGACGCATCAAACCTTGGACGCACCACCACGGGGGCGCACGGTCCACCAAACCTTGGGTGAACCACCCGTAGATGGCCAGATCGTCGTACTCTAGGACGATCTCCCCTATGTTGATCTTCCCCCACTAACAACTCCAATGCATGATGCATGAGCACAACAACAAACAAGGGCAACCACCTCCTTTGCTTGGGCCAATAAGCACCCAAGACTTATCACCAACATCAACACCTTAGACCCATATGAGTCAAGGCCCCCTTAGCCAAAAAGCACCAAGGTCTAACTTATCAACACCTTGACCAAAAAGCATCGAGGCCACTTTGGCCTAAAAGCACCAAAGCATATCAACATGCTGTAGCCCACTGGGCACCTGCTTAATCAACTTATTATTCTTATCATCATAGTTAATCTTTTGATTAAGTTATCTAACTCTTCTTCATTGACTGGTGCTTTGTCTCATTATTGGGGACATTCGGAGTGGAACACCCCTTTAAAACCTTTAATTCACGTTCTGACCAGTAGAGAGAGCACGGGCGTGCTCACCCCAGCACGGTCGTGCTGTCACTTAAGTGGAGCATGGTCGTGCTTACTGTTCTGCACGGCAGTGCTCAATGCGCGGCCATCTTCCAGAATTCAAACTGGAAGAACGGGCGTGCTCCCTGTTCAGCACGGCCGTGCTCCTGGAGCCAGCCGTACTGTTCTGGGCAGATTCAACATATGTTCTTGGAGCCAAAACTCCCTAACACTCTCAAATCAGATCCTAGGGTCCTTTGACTAATCCAGTTGGCATCAAACCTCACCTCTCACTAATGGTCCATATTTTATGAAACATTGGGGAATTAATCCCTTAATCGTTATGTTAATTAAGAGCCTTATTAATTCAACATATTTCAATATTGTTGCTAAGCCAAGTATGGCTCCTGTAATTAAAGAAGTCCAATGGATTGCTCCTCCTTGCAATTGGGTGAAATATAACACAGATGGTGCTGCTAAAGGTGCCTCGGGTCTTGCATCTTGTGGTGGCACTTTTAGGGACCATAGTGGAGCAACTCTGGGTTGTTTTGGAATCAATCTTGGCATTACTTTTGCCTTGCATGCTGAACTAATTGGTGCTATGATAGCTATTGAGATAGCCTATTTGAAGGGTTGGTCTAATTTGTGGTTGGAGAGTGATTCTCAGCTTGTTATTAAGGCTTTTAAATGTTCAAAAATAGTTCCTTGGCAGTTAAGTAATAGATGGAACAATTGCCTTGAACTATCCAAAAGAATGTGCTTCTTCTCTTCTCACATTTTTCGTGAAGGCAATTCTTGTGCAGATAAGATTGCATCTTGTAGTTTTAGTATTGTGGGATCTCATTGGTGGGATACTATCCCTAGTTTTATTAGTGATGATTTTTTCCGTAATAGGGTAGGACTTCCCTATTATAGATTTAAATAATTGTTTTCCCAAGGGTTTTGGTTTTTGTCCCCCCTTGGTTCTTTGTATTCTTTTCTTCTTTCTTAATAAATTTTTTGGTGTGCTACATATGATTGGTAGCTCCTGGGGTGCCAACATAGTTGGGATGTCAGGTGCTGCAGTGATGCTTTTGCATGCCATTTTTGTTTAAAAAAAATCGATTAGAGTCTTATTAACAAACCAACATCAACCAATATCATTCAGCCAACCAATGCATAATCAACATCATAACAGCAATATTCATGTCATTCACAACATAAGCATTCATACCAACTCATCCAATAATCATGTCATAAACAGATTAACCAATTTTACATAATTTGGCATGCCACAAAGTAATTATAAACAATAGGCATTCATGACAGGCATATTCATAATCAAACAACAATTATAGCAATTAATCCAATTAAACATATGATCAATTATAACATGGCATTGACAACAGTTAATAACAACCGGGCTATGGGAACCCCTCATCTTACGCTACCCCTTGCCTAATGTATACACTATCCTTCTCCCCATACCTGGTATGAAGAATCCGGTAGTGACAATACAAACGGTAAACTACGCGTTCCTCGAGCTGCTCAATTAGCTTTCCAAGCCATGGAAAATAGAAAGGGTTAACCAATTACTTCCCAAATCTAAATAATAGAAAAGGAAACACTAAGAGGGAGGAACCGTTACCTATAAGGATCAACACAGACGAACTAGACGTTCCCAAGAGTCTCTAAAGCTCCAACATTGAAATGGGTTTAGAGAAAATAGGGAAGAAAGGGTTTGTAGCCGCAACAGGGTTTCTATTTGTGCCAAAATAGGGTTTATGGGAAAACCCTCCGTTACTGTTCTACTTTTAAAGGCATAGGCCCGAGCACGGTTGTGATCCTCCTTAAAAGTGCAATGTGCACTTATAGACAATCGTAACAAGTAATAAAGAGTAAGTAAGAGATCGTTCCCACGAGGATTAGAATGTTGTAGCAATTACCAAAATTCAGATTAATTGTTCTTGGAAGTTAAGATTAAGGGGTAACCATATAGTGTGTGAAAGTGGTGATTTTCAATATTTAAAAAGACAATATTAAAAGACAGTAACAAGATAACAAGATAATAAAATGGGGTTGTGAACAAAGATGGTAAAACAACTACTAGTATGAATCCCTTGTAATTTCAAATTAGCTTTAGTTATGCTTCGCCATGCTGCAGCATTTAGCTCCAGGAAATTAAAGTTGTGTTTTCCAACACTTGAAAGATAAGGTTCATTAAATGTCTTCTATTCCTAGATTCGTATTAATTACACCCTCTTATTAATAAGCACATTCCAGCTAGCTTAAGGACTTGAATGATTATTCCTAATCCATTCAACATCTACTAATTTTCCAATTAGGGACTTAACCCTTATCTCATAACCAAATCCACTTAACTTCACTTTTCCAAGTTCAGCAAGCTAAAGTTCTATTTAAGATGACCATGCTTAAATAAAACAGCATATAAACACAGATTAAGAGAAAATGCGGCAGCAAAGAATCACATAACAGAAACTAACATTCATTACAAGTTCAGCATACCAGTATGCTGCAGCAAACTAACTCATACTGAGCTTACAAAATATGGAAATGAAATATAAAATGGGAGAAGAAGCCATGGGAGCACTAAAATGGAACCATGGAGAGGAGGAAGAAGACCCTCCAGCTGCTGTCTTGCGCCCCTCAGCTGCTGCTATATGTCCTTAGCTGCTGTCCTCTGATATGACGCAGTCCCCCATTTTAAAAGTAAGGAATATTCCCTTTTTTATGGTTTTACAAAGATACTTTTCTCTTTCCTACTTTTGGGCCAACCAAAATAATATTAAAATAAGTATCTTGGCCCAATTCATTAATTGCACCAGGACAAAACCCACTGCATGTGACTGGGCCACGTCGTCAGCTTTCAAGATAGCCTAGCAGGATAGAGAAAATGGTCCCGCTTTTGTCCTATCCTGATAAGCAGTTCGTATCCATATGCTGCAGCATGCCCAAAGCATTTTCCAGCAGCTGATCTAAACTTCAACAAAAACCTAACAAAACTCAAGAAACACATTAGACATATTCCTAGACACTCAAAAACATAAAATTAAACAAATTTTATAAAATGACACATATTACACTAAATTAACTTAAAACACCTAAAACATCCACATAAAATACTCAAAGTATACAAAAACTCAAGCTAAGAAAGAGTAAATAACTCTTTCACTAAAACAGTTATCACACCTCCAAACTTGAATCATTGCTTGTCCTCAAGTAATGGAAAGAAAGACACAAAAGAAGAAGACACACAAAAATCAACAAAGACATAAATATGCACGAAAGACTGATGGACCACAAATTCTTTTTCTCAAAGTATATCATGCACCACAAACCAAAACCTCTTCTTCAACATTCATGCATCACAAATCAGCATCTTTTTATGACATCAATCATTTTCAGCTCACAACAACATGCTGCAGCATTATGCACTCAGAACAGTGTGTTCTTCCTCAATCCCACAATTAAGCAGGTTCACTCAATCATCATTCACATGCAACCCTATCATAAGCTTGACAATCTTCTAAACTCACTAGCACAATATCAAAGCTTTACACTGCTAGAGGACTTTTATTGGGTTATAATGGGGCTTAGGTCAGGGTAGGATGCATTTTTGGGAAGTGGCTAACATTAGGTGGAGTTCAGAAATGCTTTCCCTACAATGTGTTCAACACCAAATGCTTTCCACAAACCACCACAAAAATCTCAGTACCAAGGATGGGGTACTCCCTTTTTTTTTAGTTTCCTTATCCATCCATTCCTTTCCTTATTATCTTTCTTTTCTTTTCTTTCTTTATTTTTTTTTTAAACAGAGAACATTTTTCACATTTGAAAGCCTTTGTCCTATTCATGTTCTCTTTTATTTTCTTTTCTTTTTCTCTTTTTTTCTCTTTCAAAAACATAATTTCTGTAAATAAAACAGCAAAACTCAGTTATTTACAAAACACCACTTTGCTGTATAGCACCCCCAAACTTAAAATGGTGCTTGTCCTCAAGCCACCCCCCAAAATTAGAATGGTGCTTGTCCTCAAGCCATCCCCAAACTTATGTTACAACCATATTGTCAAGAAAAGTATCGTAAAACTCCACCTAGATAGGGCAATTATTGTTTTTCAAGTTATAGGGCTTGTAATGTGGCTAATAACAGAATAAGGGGCTCAAGCTCAAGGGCTCACACACATAGTTAAAATCAAAGGGTTGGCTATTTAGACTAAGACTAGGATTAAGAAAAATCAAACATGCCTGAAGCAAAAGTGTGTGCAATAATGATATGTACAAGCAAGCAAGAATCAAGTCAAACTTTACAAAGAAAGCACATGAATGGAACTCACAATAAAATAAAACTGTTGAGGCTCAAAATCTCACATGTTATATCAAAATGCTGCAGCATATGTTTAAGCCTCAAACAATTTCAGTCAATCCAAACAGCTAAAAAGTTCAACACTCATGTCAAAGGTTCAGAAATTAAGGTTGTGGTCCAAACAAATTCAGCTACTGTTCAAAATATGCTCCTAAAAGGGGTTGTTCATTAATCATTTGTTGTCCAATCAGAGACAAACATACTAAAATAGCACACAGATAACCACTGCCAAACAGAATATAAACTACAGTACTACTAGAAGGGTGCAACATAAAACAAAATAGAAATTTCCAAAATAGCAAAAGGGTAAAAGAGAAAACATCCCTTGTCCTGATATTGTCGCATGCAGCAACATTTGGGTGCAGAAATTCTTCACAGTTGGGCCCGACAAAAGTAGCTCCTCCTTTGAGCAAATTGAGCCATTTGCCTAAGGGTTTTCTTTCCCGGGCTTTTGACCTCTTTGGTAATGGCCACCTCATATGTTTGAGTTGCCTCTTCAATCCTTGGGGGAAAGGTGGGGAAGGCCTCTTTGGTACAAATTTGGGCAAAGACTTTTCTACATAATTTTTCTGTTGAGTTTTCTTTGCTGCAGCATGTTCAGAAGATTCTACAATAACTAGATCAGTCTTTTTAAACTCAGATTCTGCATTCTGGACATTGCTCATAGTCTTAATAGATTTTCTATCTCCATTTCTCTCTACTGAAGTAAGGACTTATTTCCCATTTCTGAAGATTATTGCCTTGCAGTACTCTATTTCATTAGGCTTAGGTGCTTCTGTGGTGCTGGGCAATATGCCAGTCTGTTTGGAGCTCAGTGTTGGCTACAACTGTCCAATCTGATTTTCTAGACTCTGAAGCTGAGCTTTCGTTTCTGTCATGAAGGCTTTAAGTACAGCTTCAAGTGATGGTTCTTGGGTTGTTGGCTGACTTTGCTGAGTTACTTGGCCATAATATTGAACTTGCTGACCTTGAATGTAGAAATCCTGGATTGGATGTATTAGAATAAGGATCGTTGCCCCTGTTGTTATTCCTCACATAGTTCACAGAAACTGGGTTGCTCGGGCAATCTTCAAACAAATGTCCTCCCTCACAGTAGACACATGATACAGCATCAATTTGGAAATAATGTTGCTCATTTCCCATAGGCTCGTTCAATGCAGCTTGATTCAGAGAAAGCCCTTGGTTAGCCATGGTTAAATTTTTCACCATGTTTGTCAATCAGGCTAACTGAGCAGAAATAGCTGTCCTTTCGTGAACTTTTACTGCAACACTTGATTTGCTGGAGCATTGCCTAGCAGTGGGCCATTGATGACTATTTGCAGCAATGCTTTCAATCAGGGCATATGCTTCATTATAGGACTTGGTCAGCAATGTGCCACCTGCTGCAACATCTAACATCATTCTTGCAACAAGCAACACATCATTATAGAAATGCTCCATTTGAATGCAGATAGGAATTCCATGATGAGGGCATCTCCTTAACAGCTCCTTAAACCTCCCCCAAGCCTCAAACAGTGGTTCATCATCCATTTGCTTGAATGAGGTTATGTCATTCCTCATCCTAGCATTTTTAATAGCGGGAAAGTATCTAATGAGGAACTTTTCAGCTAACTTGTTCCACGTATCTACTGAGATGGGCTCCACTGAACTGCCCCATTTCTTGCAACATCTGAAACATAATAGGCTTGAACTCAAAGTGAAGGGCTATGATCTCAGTTCTCACAATTCCTGTGTTCAATGTTGCTGGATCAAAGAGTACATATCCTCGGATAGCACTATTCCTATCATTAGCCAATGCCATGCTATCTTGTTGCTTTGTTGTAGCCATTTCAACCATAACAAGTACCTATTGCTACAGCAATCACTGCAAAAATCAGTAGTCCTAACTAACAGAACTACTAATATGAAATTTGGAATTTAAACACCATTACTAATCCCCAGCAACAGCGCCAAAAACTTGTTACGTTAAATAGTGCAATGTGCAAGTATACACAATCATAACAAGTAATAAAGAGTAAGTAAGAGATCGTTTCCACGAGGATTAGAATGCTGTAGCAATTGCCAAAATTCAGATTAATTGTTCTTGGAAGTTAAGATTAAGGGGTAACCAAATAGTGTGTGAAAGTGTTGATTTTCAATATTTAAAAAGACAATATTAAAAGACAGTAATAAGAGAACAAGATAATAAAATGGGGTTGTGAACAAAGATGGTAAAACAGCTACTAGTATGAATCCCTTGTAATTTCAAATTAGCTTCAGTTATGTTTCGCCATGCTACAGGATTTAGCTCCAGGAAATTAAAGTTGTGTTTTCCAACACTTGAAAGATAAGGTTCATTAAATGCCTTCTATTCCTAGATTCATATTAATTACACCCTCTTATTAATAAGTACATTCCAGCTAGCATAAGGACTTGAATGATTATTCCTAATCCATTCAACATCTACTAATTTTCTAATTAGAGACTTAACCCTTATCTCATAACCAAATCCACTTAACTTCACTTTTCCAAGTTCAGCAAGCTAAAGTTCTATTTAAGATGGCCATGCTTAAATAAAATAGCATATAAACACAGATTAAGAGAAAATGCAACAGCAAAGAATCATATAACATCAACTAACATTCATTACAAGTTCAGCATACCAGTACGCTGCAGCAAACTAGCTCATACTGAGTTTACAAAATCTGGAAATGAAATGTAAAATGGGAGAAGAAGCCATGGGAGCACGAAAATGGAACCTTGGAAAGGAGGAAGAAGACCCTCCAACTGCTGTCTTGCGCCCCTCAGCTGCTGCTATATGTCCCCAGCTGTTGTCCTCTGATATGAGGCAGCCCCCCTTTTTAAAAGTAAGGAATATTCCCTTTTTTAGGGTTTTACAAAGACACTTTTTTCTTTCCTACTTTTGGGCCAACCAAAATAATATCAAAATAAGTTTATTTGCCCAATTCATTAACTTCACCAGGACCAAACCCACTGCATGTGATTGGGCCACGTCGTTAGCTTTTAAGACAGCCTGGCAGGAGAGAGAAAATGGTCCCGCTTTTGTCCTATTCTGATAAGCAGTTCGCATCCATATGCTACAGCATGCCCAAAGCATTTTCCAGCAGCTGGTCTAAACTTCAACAAAAACCTAACAAAACTCAAGAAACACATTAAACATATTCCTAAACACTCAAAAACAGAAAATTAAATGAATTTTATAAAATGACACATATTACACTAAACTAACTTAAAACACCTAAAACATCCACATAAAATACTTGAAGTATACAAAAGCTCAAGCTAAGAAAGAGTAAATAACTTTTCACTAAAAGAGTTATCAACTGTGTTGGCCGTGGCAACCATACCCAAGAGGGGGGTGAATTGGGTTTTGGATGAAAATGAAAACTTTTTCGATAAATCAAAAACCCTTTTCAAAGTTAAAACAGAGTTTGCAGCGGATATTAAATTCTTTTCAAATTAAGGCGCTTTAGAAAATAAATCGTTTGAAATTAAAGCACTATAATTAAAATGACGGAAACGTAAAGAGGATAGGGAAAGAGGATGAACACAACGATATATCCTGGTTCGGCCACAGACTACCCACGTGGCCTACATCCAGTCCCCAAGACAATACGACCAAGGGTTTTCAATCAACTCTAGTTTTTAAACAGGATCAACTAGAACCTTTACAATTCAGAGAACCCTTAACACAAATCTCAGGACATACGATCCCTTGTGTAAGAGCCTCAAACACTAGCTTTTAAACAGGTGCAGCTAGAACCTTTACAATGGAGAGAACCCTTAACACAAATCTCAGGACATACTATCCCTTGTGTAAGAGTCTCAAACAATAAGAGATGGGATCACACCCACTAAACACTTACAAGAGATATACCCTCTCTTGTAAGAATGGTGATCAATAAATGGTTTGAGTCAATCCGACTCTTACCAACAGTAGGCACTCTTAATAGTGCTGATAAAACAAATTGAAGCCCAATACAAGAACACCTATATGGTGTAAAGCTCTCTCAAGAATATATGGTCAAGTGTGTAAGAATAGGTGAGAGTGATAGAGAATGATTTTGACAGAATTTCAGTATAGTTAGAAAAATGGGAATTGGCACTTTGTTATCAGCCTAATTTTCCTTTATATAGAAGAAGTGATTAGCCCAAGGAAATTAGGTCAAGCCCATTTTAAAACTCATTTTTATCGCGCAGTAATCGATTATTTAAATGTCATAATCGATTATTTTAACTCATTTTAAAAATCGCATCTTCAAACAGTCAGGGTATAATCGATTAGGATAATCGATTACTTGTTCTCTGTTTAAAATCCATTTGACTGTTAAAAGGCATAATCCATTATACTAATCGATTATCTTTTCTCTATCATGCATTTCAAAAAGCAATAATCGATTTTCCAAACATCATAATCGATTATATAATTTCAAATTCAAACTTAACGGCTAGAGATAATTAATACTCATTTAAACACATTAATAGCCATTTAAGTTGATTTATAAAACGTGTTCAGAATACCATAATCGATTATCGATTATAATCGATTATTCCATTTCAAATTCAAATTTCGAAATCATAATAGCTCTATATTTAATGACTCATTAAAGCATGTTTTAAGAGCTTTGATAATTGATTGTACTATTCGATTATTCCTCGAATTAAATTTGAATTTGAAAAACTTAAAGGCTGAAATTGATTACTCATTTAAGTTCATTTAAAAGCCATTTAAGTTTTAATTTTAAAGCTCAATTATGTGTGTGTGTGTGTGTGACCAATTTTAATTAGAAGAGCTTTACTTACCAATTACATCCTTTTCTAGAACAAGCAATACAAGTAAGAAAATTTCCCTTAACCCATCTTGATTGCTTGCATGTCCTTTTGCCGCTTTTTGTAGTTAGGTCCTTTTCACGCTTTTTGCAATTAGGTCCTTTAGTTGAATTTGCGTGTTGGTCCTTGGACTTGAAATTTCCCTTTTGCTCATCATCAAAACAAAAGTACCTATCAAGGCATATATCCACAAACTCCCCCTTTTTGATGATGACAAACATCTCATGAGGGAATTTCTAAAAGATAGAGTTAGAGCAATAAAATATATCACACATTTTAGTTTTGCTCTACTCCCCCTCACTTTATGCAGTTAGAGCAAGCAATAAATATATCTCATTTTATAATTTTGCTCTACTCCTCCTTAAGCATGCAATCAATAGAAGATTTGCCAATTTAAATTTCTCTTCCCCTTAAGCATGCATTTATAAGATTCATTTCTCAATTTAGCTTATCTCCCCCTTAAGCATGCACTCATGTAACTCTCCCCCTTTTGTCATTATCAAAAAGCGGGAAAAGTATTTTCTAACTCTAATATGGCATATATCCACTAAAGTGAGTCAAATTTTAAGTTTGAGATATAAACTGTGACACCCTAACTTGGTATCACATGGTTACCCGTTGCGGAATTAAAATTTGTTTAAATGCTGGTCGCTTTCGAAAAATAAACCTCCTTTATAAAAAGTATTACTGAAAATGGTACTTAAAAATCTCCCTTTTTTTTTTCTTTAAAACGAAGGAAGAAGTGATGAACACTCAGAACATGCACTGAAACAACACACATACATATATAACTGTCCCAGTGGGACTCATGTCTAGTACAACATAGGGCCTCATTAACGGCCATTGAAACAGAATTATAAAAGTCTACAGATACGACTAAAGAGGGTAAGCAAAACACGGGAAATGGGGTTCCAGAACCACGTCTCAAAAGATAGCTCTCCAAGCCAAAAGTCTAACGGCAAACACCCACAAGCTCCAAACTGGCTACAGGTAGGATCTCCACAAACACTGCCACGAGACGAGAACTCCGGTGATGGATCTATGACTTCACTACCCTCATCCAAGGAATCAAAATCATCGTCATAGTGTAAAACATGGTAATCCGACTCGTCCTCCTCCATGACCTCCAAGGGCTCCTCCTCGGGGTCCTCTTCAGGGTCCTCCTCAAGTCCCACTGCAGGATCTTCCTCAGGTTCCTCCTCTGGGTCATCCTCTGGAGCTGGATCAAAGTGCTCGTGTAGAAGCCCAGCCACCTGTAACGTGTGCAGATATAACCAAGTTGGAGGGAGCGCAACCGTCCTAGTCTCCACGGTCTGTGTCCTCCGTATCGGGTTTCCGTTAGTGTCAAAATCCGTGGTCGTAATGGGTCCTTCGTAGGTGGCAGATGTAGCCCCCTCGTGGATCTGCCATGCCCCCGCACTCCCGGCATTATCGAAGACCTCAGTCTTCGATACGGACGGCACCAGCGGAATGCTCGGATCCATCTAAGCACGTACGCATGCGACGAGACCAAAGGAAAGGAAAGTAACAAGTAGAAATGCAAGAGTGAGATACCAGTAAAAGATATATCCCACAACAACCATATACATGATACATACAACACGTAATCAGTTTAACAGTTAAGTCATGCATAATCATAATATAACAGTGTTATATCAAAGGGTCTCAAGCCCGCACAATCAGTTTTCGAAAATATGCATGACACTTCAATATTAGGCTCTAACTTAATCTCATGAGATAACAACACCGTTTCATTGTAGAAGTAATAAAGAGTTGGTCAAGCTCTGATGCCCACTGGCAAGTTGCCACCATAACCTCGTGCACCAAGGTCTCCGGATGCACAACGTCTCGAATGCCTCCAACTGGGCTAATCGGACTGACCCTCAGACACCACCTTGTATTTGGTTTACTTAAGCACGTCTGCTAAGGGGAAATGCATATGAATACAAACTTTCCGTTATCAAGGTTTTTCTTTGTGTATACTCTTTTTCGCTGTCGAAGCTCAAAGCTAACGACTATTCACAATTCCCCATCACTTGAACTTAAAGAAACACAGGACACGCAGTCCGAGTGCTCAACCACAACGCCTTAGACCGAGGCCGCAGTCAAGGTTTGTGGTCGTAGAAATCACTTATGATTTTATCCATGTTTTATTCTAACATGATAAGGACACCTAGTCCGCAGCAACGAAATCAGAACACACCGTTCTCGATTCCGAGTTTTGGACTCTCAGCCCATAACATCATGAATAGGACCCTTGGTCCATAGTACTTGACACGGATCCTAGATCACGTGCGTATAACTGAATACTAGAGGCGACATCTCGCAACTAGATTCTCTTTCGCATGTACTTACTTTTCGCTCGGTGAAAATCAAATCCAAAACAAAACCTCGGTCACTTATCCAAGTAACCGGAATGTTTCTAAATCATTTAGGAGAAAATCGTTTTCCTTTGCAAACTCTTTTATAAAACATTAAGGAAATTCGTTTGCTCTTTGAAATCCTTGATGGAATAAAGTCAAATATTTTCAAAGGGTTTTTCCTTCATAAAACACACAGTTCGAAAATGTTTTCTCTCGTACCAGACGTTTGATCATAAAAAGATAGTTTCTATTGACTTGAAATCACTTTAACACTTTTCTAAAAACAAGATCTTATTCTTCTGAAGTAAGCACTTTAAACAAGGAACTGTTATAAATGAACCCAAAACTTTCAAAGTTCTATTCAAGGCTTATTAAGGCTTTTAATCCTTATAGTCATTGGGCACAGACTCAAGTCCAGCTTCTCAAACTTCAATCAACAATAATATATTCTCAACAATAATATCACAGTCAATGACAGTTCATCACATATATGCACAATACTTTAAAGCAAGTAAGAATCAACTTCAAATAATAATCACAATAGTTCAAGTAAACAAGTCATTCAAGTATCGGTTCAATATCATAACAATATTCAAATCATTCAAGTAAACACATACACACATGCATATAGTCATTGAATATCTCTAGGCAATCCCCTCTTACCTTCCGTGAAGTTAAGAGGGTGGATGCTTGGAAAGGGTAATTCACGAACGTCCTCGCTTACTTGACGATAGAGGTCTAGGGTTACAAACACAAGATCATAAGTTAAAAATCAACTAAGAACACTAAACCACAAGGTATTAGGTTCGGCCAGGACAATAAAGTAAGGTTAAGGATTCCCGAAAATTATGCAACTTATGGATTTATGATCCTCAAGTGCTAGGAGTTCATAAACAATGATCATTTAACAAAGTTAAATCAAAATCCCACTAAGTCATAGACTTAGGGTATTCGGCCAAAGCTAGAAAAATAGGCTAGTATTCACTAAACTTTCCAATCTCTTAGGTCTAGCATCCAAATGTATTAAGGAGCTCAAAACCATGATCATTTTGGAAGAATGAAAACCAAACATCTTAGGCTCACAACCCTTAAGGTTCGGCCTTGATGGGATTCCTAGGCTAGGAATCTTTAAATCATCCAATCTTTTGGGCATAGCATCCTTCTATATTAAGGAGCTTTAGTCCATAATCACTTTGGAAGAATAACACATCCTAGGTCCAAAAACACTAGTTTCGGCCATCATAGGAATTCAAGTTAGAAAGATTTAAACTTTCCAATCTCTTAGACTTAGCATCCAAATATCTTATGGAGCTCATGTCCATGATCATCTTGGAAATGAAAGGAGTTACATTCTAGGTTTTACAACATAAACTAAACAAGTTAGAAGTCTTTAAGCTTTCCAATCACTTAGACTTAGCATCCTTCTACATTAAGGAGCCTTAGTCCATGATCATGTTGGAGAAATGAAAATAACATATCCTAGGTTCACAATCATCATAGGATGAATAGACTAAAAAATCTTTAAACTTTCCAATCACTTGGACTTAGCATCCTTCTACATTAAGGAGCCTTAGTCCATGATCATTTTGGAGAAATGAAAATAACATATCCTAGGTTCACAATCATCATAGGATGAATAGACTATAAAATCTTTAAACTTTCCAATCACTTGGACTTAGCATCCTTCTACATTAAGGAGCCTTAGTCCATGATCATTTTGGAGAAATGAAAACCAAACCTTCCTAGGCCACTAAGGTATAGTTTGGGCCATCATAGAAAGAATAGGTTAGAAATCTTTGTTTGATAACAACTCTTAGGTTTAGAATCACAAGGTATTAAGAGTTCTAAATCCATGATCATACTTGGATAGATGAAACCTAGTACCCTAGGCCTACTTATTCATATTTTCGGCCATCATAGGAACAAGCTATCAAAACCTTCCAAGATTTATAGGTTTAAGATCAAGGGATAGTTAGAAACTCAAACACATGATCATTTTCTCAAAAGTTGAAACAAAACTCACCTAAACCATAATACATGGTTTCGGCCTCCTTAGAAAGAAAGGGCTTGGGAGCTTTGTTTTACACAACCTTCTAGTATGTTAAAATACAAGTAAATACAAGACTATAGAAAGTGGTTTCAACTCAAAAGGAGTTTTCTACCATTTTTAAGAGATTTTTGAAGTTTAAAGCTTAATAAGAACACATAAAGCAAATAATGAAATAGAATGACAAACTTGTAAAGAAATTTATATGAGAGCATTACCCTTAACAAGAGGAATAACTTTAATGAAGAACACAAGTGCAAAAGATAAGTAAAAATGCAAGCTTTAAGTAGTTGAAAATAAAGAAGAAGAAGAAGAAGAAGAAGAAGAAGAAGAAGAAGAAGAAGAAGAAGAAGAAGTGTAAGAGTGAGGAAGTGATGAAGATGAAGAAAAGTGAGGAAGTGTAAATGAAAGGGGTATATATAAGGGGAGAGGGTGAGTGGCACGAAATTGAGGGAGAAGAGAGGGGTTTGGAGTGGCTTGTGGAGTAAGTTTGAGAGTTAAGGCTTGATGGGATGGAAAGAGGAGAGAGAAATAGCTTTTAGATTAGATTAGTATTATAATTTAAAAAAGTATAATGATTATACTTTTGGAGTGTGTAAGAGTCTCTCCCATCATGTCACCTCAAGTCACTTCATCCCTCTTTGTGCTCCATTTCATACCCGGTTGCATTTCCGATCGTAAATTCCCGACGTTTTCGCCCGAATAAAATATTTTATTTCATTTTTGAACGAAAATTTTCAAAATAACCAAAGTTGAAGGAAACATGATAAAAACACTAACCGTCTCGTTCATCGGTCAAAATTAGGTTTTCTGCTCAGTAAACGGATACCGGCAGTGAAAACGCAGACCGGCTTCCGTCTGAATTTTCAACCGAAAATTTTACCGTGACTTCACATGATTTAACAACACAAGAAAATGATTTTAGTTTAATTAAAATCACCCTCTGAGTTTAATCTAAAATAAACACATTTAAATATGTTTATACTACTACAGAAAGCATAGGAAAAACAGGGTGTTACATAAACCATGGCATGCATATATCAGATATGTGCGGAAGCAATAATGCCAGGAGAATCAAGGAGATGAAAAACATTCATATTTTCAAGAAGAGAGTTTTAGAGATATAACACGGTTTAAAAGAAAATTCTCCCCCTTGACAAGTATATAAATGTTGTATATTTATATTTCTTTTAAACATGCAAATATTTCTCCCCATTTCGAAAATAATTTTTCAAAAATAACGTTTCATTCATGGGAGAAAGAATAGAAGCCACATTTAAAATCAACAAGCATTAAACAATCCATAAGATAGAATATCGTAAGAGATTAGGGATTGAGAAACTTATTGAATTAAATGTAGGGTGTTCCTTATTTGCATCCAAATTTCGCTCTTTAATTATCTTCCCTTGAGTTTTTTTTTTTCCTTCATTTTATATTGCTGGAAGATAATTTTTCGATTCCCATATCACTTCTTTTGTCCCCATGTGCTTGTGATCCTGAATTTCTGATTTGTTTTATCTTTGTCCCATTTTGTTCCTATGATCCAAGCACTCCTACAATCAAGCTATAAGAGATATTCTTTGGTATCCAACAACTATTGGATCCATGGGATTAGTCATTGAAAATTGATTTGCTATGCTCTTATGAAGGTCAATAATGAGTAATATGAGCATGACAGTTAAACAGTCAACTAGCATCAATGACAATTAAGGACTTGCTTGATTTGATGTAGTATAAAAAATTTAAAGTATAGCAAGCATGTTGATGATGAAAGACCAAGTGTAAAGTATTTCATAGTGATAACCATGTAATTGGATCTATCATTCAAATAGTTATTTCACATAGTCAACTTGTCATTTAATTAAGAATGATAATTTTCTCAATGCATTTAGGTTCAAAAACTTGAGGACATAATCATAGCTAGAAAGGCATAACATTGAATATGTGCGAGCATAACACATGTCTTGTAATGATTATTATATGTATTTCATCTTAAATTTCTAAGACATGTTTATGATGATTTAATAAAATTTCATATGTATTGCAACTATAAATCATCATGAGGGATACGGATAGAGATCACCAGTTTTGTCTAGATAACTCATTATGAACCTTGGTGTCTGAACCTCCATGAGTCGTAACATAATCAATTATTCTTGTTCTCCTCATAATCGATTATTGTAATCGATTATACCTCTTCTGGTTTGTTCCTTCTTTGCCTAATCGATTATTAGGACTCCTCTGACTTTTGTTGTTTCTTCCCCTTTTTCACGTGTAATCGATTATCATAATCGATTTGTGGCTTACTGACTTTTGTGTAATCGATTATATCCTGTCTATAATCGATTATAGCTTCAAAAATTCCAGAACTTAGCCAAATTATTTGGGAGACGACTTGTAGCCTATTTTCACACTTCAACACACAAATTAGAAGCAACAGGGTGAAAATAAGGATGCATACACAAGTACTCATTCAATGCGTGATTGATTTAAATTTTTCTTTATTAATGACAATCACAATCATAATAAATTTTAATTACTTGTGGTGTAGTTAAAGATTTCCATAAAATTATAGAAACTTTAAATTTCATTTAATTATCTAAATTTCAAAAACAATATATTTCGAAATTGGTCATAGAAAAGAATTTGAATTTCGAATTTGAAATCTTAATCTATTTTAGCATTGAGAAATATTCAAATAACGGATGTGCCAAACTCATTAACCACACTCCCAATAAATACTATTTAATTATTTGTGGTGTAGTTAAAACTTTTCATAGCATCAGGAAATTTGAAATTCAATTAATCACCTAGATTTCAAAATTAATTATATTTTCGAAATTAATCATAAAAGATTGGATTTGAAATCTTCAATGATTTTAGCAATAAGAAATATTCAAATAAAAGATTTGCCAAACTTGTTGAAGATATTTCTTTATTAACCATAGTCTTAGTGAATTTTTACTTATGTATTTATGGTGTAATAAAAGATTTCCATATGTGACACCCTTCTACCCCGCATGTTAAAAGACATTTAAATTAAAAACAACATTTAAAGGAAAACATGCAATTATTGAATAAAATACACAATTGTCCATGGGTAGAAAAGTCCCACATGAACCGTTTACAACGCGGAAATAAAATAAGTTTTAAATAACGAAAACATAACAACCAATAAAAATAACCCAACCCCGATGTCACATACAGAGCTGGTATAACCGTTCCGGAATAAAATCCACGGAATTACAACTGAACTAACAACTACGAAAACATAAACTAGCCCTACGATGAGTGGCGGCTCCTCAGAGTCACTCCTCTCCGGGCTGCTCGTCATCCTCTGCAATGTGCCAATCAGGCCAAACACAAACAACAAACATATATAGGGAGTAAGAATCGTATAAACATATTAGCATGGAGATAGGCAGTAAAGTAAACAGCAAGCATAGCAGCATCACATCAAACTTCAACATCATCATTATGCTATGCAGTGCAATGCAGTCCTACTCCGCTAAACCATCAATGCATGTGGATCCACTAAACTCGAGATGAACGACTTCGGAGTTACATATCCACATTGAGAATCTACTCAACGCCGGAGAATCTACTCCTTGGATAGCCAACGCATCAAACCAACGAATGCCTCGTCACGGAGGCGCTAGGAGAATCTACTCCAACCGTGGATGGCCGGATCGCCGTACTCTAGGACGATCTCCCCTATGTCGAACATCCCTAAACAACAACTCCGATGCAATGCGTATGCAACACAACAACAACAGCAACACCACCTCCATAACTCCAACGGGATCGACCGAAGGTAACAGCAGGATCAACCGCACCAACTTGCCTCGCGGAATCTACCTGAGGACTTAAGCGGAATCAACCGCAGTACTTGGGGCAAACTCTCGGCCACCAAGGTACGTAACAACAACACCTTCGACCCAAACCTTGGGGTCAAGGCCTCCTTGGCCAAAAAGCACCAAGGCACAACTCATCAGCTTGTGGCACCCCAAAGGGTATCGACTTAGCATCTCACCATCTCATCATCTTTATTTATCTTTATTAACATTTACCAAATTGTCTAATCAGTTATCATCATGGGGAAGTGGGGTTTAAAAACCCCTTAAGTCCTTTAATTGTATTCTGTCTCAATGGGTTGAGCACGGTCATGCTCGTAACCCAGCACGGTCGTGCTTAAGCACGTGAGGGGCGTGCTCCCCTGTAAGTGAAGCACGGTCGTGCTTCTTAATGAGCACGGTCGTGCTCAACAGCACGATCGTGCTCTTTGTCCTGTACGGCCGTGCTCAACAGCGCGGCCATCTCCCCAGAATTCAACTGGGAGCACGGTCGTGCTCCCTGTTCAGCACGGTCGTGTTCAACGCGCGACAGTGCTGTTCTGGGAAGGAACAGAGACTAAAACTTAACCAATTTATCAGGGTTTTTACTCAATTAATCCTAACGTCAATCATTATCATGTTTTCAGGCTCAACTCATCATCATAACATCAATCAACACAACCATGGCATCAACCCAGCAATAACATTATCATGTTAATAACAACGATAATAAGAGCAACCATAACCATATGCAACATAACACCATCAACATAACAACCAGAAACATACATTAAACATAGCCTTACATCATGTAATCATCAAACATATTATCATGCAAATCAAACCGGGGTTATGGGAACCCCTTTACTCTACCCTAACTCCGAGCCTATGATCATACTACCCTTCTCCCCATACCTGGATTGAAGGTAGCTCTAACGACGTCCCAAGCAACGAACCGATTCCTTTCCTTACAGCAACTCACACCGAAACGAATCTTGGATCATCAAAACAAAACAAGGATTAGTTCCTTATTCACAATAATGAAAGGAAACTAAGGAAGGGTAAGGAACGTTACCTATGCACTAAAGGCTCCCAAAACCGATCAAGATGGAAGAAAACGGAAGAAGGCTCGTCCTGGCCGCACACACAGAGGTTGCTGCCACCAAAAATAGGTTTAAATGTAAACCTTCGAAGTCTGGTTCGTATATAACTTCCGGACTTGAGCACGGTCGTGCTTACCCTCGAGCATGGTCGTGCTCCACTTAGCGTCACTGGACGCGGTCCACGCATTGAGCACGGGCGTGCTCACTGTTGAGCACGGTCGTGCTCAACTTAAAATCAGAAACTCGCTTCTGACTTTAAGCACGGGCTTGCTGGCTAAGGAGCATGGGCATGCTCATGTACCAGAAAGGGACTTTTAGCCAAAAATCCCACTAAGCCCTTAAACGATAAATCTAACTTAATACAACCAGCTTAATCAAAATTAATTCTGAAAAACAGGGTGTTACACTATACATCTAAGAATTTTTGAATCTAAAACAATTTCCAAATCAATCATTAATAAATATTGAATCAATCATCATAAAGAATTTTTCCCCATAAATATTCAAAAATAGCCAAAAGGATTTGAATCTTTAATTTGAAATTTGAAGTTTGAAATCTTTATTAAAGAGAAATATCATCAGAATTTATGTTGATCATCTAAGTTTTAAAAACAATCGTTAATAGATTTTTCAAATCAATTAACATTAAGGATTTATCACCACAATCTCAAATATTTTCATATTTGAAAAAGATGTGGTTTATTAACTCATGATAAGAGATCAATTTTTCAAATAAAGTGCAATCATGGATTAATTAGTATTTTTTTTAAATCAGATTTTGATTTTATGATGAAATGAGGAGATAATGATTTTTGAAAAAATATCACCATAATTCAAAAAATTCGAAACTAAATTTTTTTTGATTATTTGAAGTTTGAATTTAAAATAAGTATCATCAAAATATGTTGACCATTTAAATTTCCAAAATCAATCCTCAATAGATTTTCAGGTCAATTATTATAAAATATTTATTACTACAATCTTAAAGATTTTCTATTTTGAAAATATGTAGTATATTAATCTATGATAAGAAATCAATTTTCTACTATAGTGCAATCATGAATTAATTGCTAATTGATTCTTAAAAAAAATTCAATCAGATTTTAATTTATATAGAGAAATGAGGAAACTGTGATTTTTGAATTTCAAAATAAATTTTCATAATTTAATATTTCGAAAATAATAAAAAATATTTTGAATTTTGAATTTAAAATCTCAAAAATTTGATTCTCTTTATTATGATATTCAAGAGATATTATGATAATTTATTTATTATTTACATTTCAAGAATTGATTTACAATACATTTTTCAACCATCAATATCAAAGATATATTTTCAAAAACTTAGTGATTTTCAATTTGAAAAAGTGGTTAATTATTTCATGACAAGAAATCAATTTTTGAATAAAGTATGGTCATGAATTTAAACAATAAAATAATTTTCAAATCATATTTTGAAACCAATAATATTTCAAAAATAATTTTGTATCATAAAAGAAATTAATGTCAAATCAAATTTGAATTCATTTTAATTTGATATTTTGAAAAAGATTAAAGAATTAAATCAGATATCATATCAAAATGAAACATTTATTAGAACATTAATTTAGGATTTGATTTAAAACAAAACATTTTCAAAATGCCAGAATTTGTAGCATAATCGATTACGCTAATCGATTATGTGTCTACTGTTTTCTAGGAAAATTTTTAAGCTCATATAATAATCGATTATCTTAATCGATTACAGTGTTTCTGACTTTCTTCCCTGTTTTATCGAGGAAGCATAATCGATTATCCCATTCGATTTTCAAATTTTATAACAAGGGAAATTTATAACTTATTCAAATTATTTATGTCATGCTTCAAATAATAATCAATCAACATACAAGCATAAACATTTCATCCAGCACAACTTTCATAATCAAGCAATCATACAAGTATATGCATGACATTTATCACAAAGTTCATACACCAACTTGAAAATAAATTTCACAAATAAGTAACCATATTCAAGTTGGAATTATTGCATGGAGCATATCTTGATTTCATATAGACATTTTTATCAGCATACCTCCTCACTTTTGAACATGTATTGAAGGTAGGGAATAAAGTTACCTCTTTGCTAGAATTCACAAGATTATTCTTTATTACCCATTTTTGCTTAATCTTCGATCCAGCTCTTACATTGTCTACCTTGTTTGAGTTGCTTACCAAGATACCTTTGCTTCTTTTGGTAGCAATTTCATTTATGGATTTGCGAAGCATCGTTCTTGATGGCACTTTCTCTTCCAAGCTAGATTGTTTCTCTCTTCTGGATTTTTCCTGCACATTAGAAGTACTAGAGAAACTTTTTGGTACCCATTTCACATTGGGTCCTTGTTGGTTAGTAGACAAGTTATTTGTGCCTTTAGGAATCCAAACAATTTTATTTCTCATAAAATGATTTTTCCTATAGATGCACATATGAGAAATATGTCCTATCTTTCCACAATAGTTACATATCATATGCTTTTTGTTTTTCATATGATAATTTTCATACCCAACTGTAGAACAATTATGACCTTGATGCATGTCATGTTTAACAATAGATAAATCATAGTTGGCATGAATTTCTTCTTCTTCATACGAAAATTGTTCACATGTGGAGCTTTTTGTTTTAGCAATTTCAAGAAATAAGTGCTCAACTTGATTATCAAGAATTATGCAATTTTCGAAACATAATGAGGTTTCAAATTTCACAATACTTTCATCACTATAACAAGTATATTCATTTTTCAGGTTTTTCAAATCACTTTCAATAGATGAAATATTTTTCAAGCAATTTAAGTTCTTATTTTCTAAACTCAACAATTCGTCATACAATTTATTGTATGCATATAACCATTTGTCATTTAATGGATTGAGTTTAGAATCGATTACCTCCAAGTTTCTTTGAGTCGCTTGGAGAGTACTTTCTACTTTCTTGACCATAAGCTCTTTGCTTTTGTGGTCCTTCTTCTTGGCATGTTCTTGAGGATGTTTTTCCTCCAATGAATTTTGCCCTTTCCTGAAATTACTTTCACTCTCAAAATTGTTAGTGACAAGGTAATTATAATCAAGCACATTCAAAATATCCTTGGCACAATCACAATTTTTAATTCTCTCATAAGCATCATCGCATAGACAACTCCGAAGGGTTTGCATAGCTTTGAGATTCAAGCAAAAACATTTTTTATCAAACTCAGTCTGATGTTCTTTGGGTTTAAGAATGAGTCCATGAACTCCAATATCCCATAAGTCGACATCAATTGACTGCATAAAAATTTCAATTCTCATCTTCCAATAAACATAATTCTCACCATCAAAAAATGGTGGTTTATCAATTTCAAAACCATACATTTTGGAAAAACATAAAAAGGTTGCCAAAGGATCTTAACTCTAAGCAGTTAAGCTACTAATCAGAGCCGAAACTCTGATACCACTTGTTGGCCGTGGCAACCATACCCAAGAAGGGGGTGAATTGGGTTTTGGATAAAAATGAAAACTTTTTCGATAAATCAAAAACCCTTTTCAAGGTTAAAACAGAGTTTGCAGCGGATATTAAATTCTTTTCAAATTAAGGCGCTTTAGAAAATAAATCGTTTGAAATTAAAGCACGATAATTAAAATGACGGAAACGTAAAGAGGATAGGGAAAGAGGATGAACACAACGATATATCCTGGTTCGGCCACAGACTTCCCACGTGGCCTACATCCAGTCCCCAAGGCAATACGACCAAGGGTTTTCAATCAACTCTAGTTTTTAAACAGGATCAACTAGAACCTTTACAATTCAGAGAACCCTTAACACAAATCTCAGGACATACGATCCCTTGTGTAAGAGCCTCAAACACTAGCTTTTAAACAGGTGCAGCTAGAACCTTTACAATGGAGAGAACCCTTAACACAAATCTCAGGACATACTATCCCTTGTGTAAGAGTCTCAAACAATAAGAGATGGGATCACACCCACTAAACACTTACAAGAGATATACCCTCTCTTGTAAGAATGGTGATCAATAAATGGTTTGAGTCAATCCGACTCTTACCAACAGTAGGCACTCTTAATAGTGCTGATAAAACAAATTGAAGCCCAATACAAGAACACCTATATGGTGTAAAGCTCTCTCAAGAATATATGGTCAAGTGTGTAAGAATAGGTGAGAGTAATAGAGAATGATTTTGACAGAATTTCAGTATAGTTAGAAAAATGGGAATTGACACTTTGTTATCAGCCTAAATTTCCTTTATATAGAAGAAGTGATTAGCCCAAGGAAATTAGATCAAGCTCATTTTAAAACTCATTTTTATCGCGCAGTAATCGATTATTTAAATGTCATAATCGATTATTTTAACTCATTTTAAAAATCGCATCTTCAAACAGTCAGGGTATAATCGATTAGGATAATCGATTACTTGTTCTCTGTTTAAAATTCATTTGACTGTTAAAAGGCATAATCCATGATACTAATCGATTATCTTTTCTCTATCATGCATTTCAAAAAGCAATAATCGATTTTCCAAACATCATAATCGATTATATAATTTCAAATTCAAACTTAACGGCTAGAGATAATTAATACTCATTTAAACACATTAATAGCCATTTAAGTTGATTTATAAAACGTGTTCAAAATACCATAATCGATTATCATAATCGATTATTCCATTTCAAATTCAAATTTCGAAATCATAATAGCTCTATATTTAATGACTCATTAAAGCATGTTTTAAGAGCTTTGATAATTGATTGTACTATTCGATTATTCCTCGAATTAAATTTGAATTTGAAAAACATAAAGGCTGAAATTGATTACTCATTTAAGTTCATTTAAAAGCCATTTAAGTTTTAATTTTAAAGCTCAATTATGTGTGTGTGTGTGTGTGTGTGTGACCAATTTTAATTAGAAGAGCTTTACTTACCAATTACATCCTTTTCTAGAACAAGCAATACAAGTAAGAAAATTTCCCTTAACCCATCTTGATTGCTTGCATGTCCTTTTGCCGCTTTTTGCAGTTAGGTCCTTTTCACGCTTTTTGCAATTAGGTCCTTTAGTTGAATTTGCGTGTTGGTCCTTGGACTTGAAATTTCCCTTTTGCTCATCATCAAAACAAAAGTACCTATCAAGGCATATATCCACAAACTGGCATTCTCACATTAGCACCTCCGAGGCACGGTTTGCCCTTGAGCATAGGCGTGCTCCTTGTTGAGCACGATCGTGCTCAACTTAGCGTCAGCAAGACGTGCTCTCTTAACGAGCACGGTCGTGCTCGCTAATGAGCACAGCCGTGCTTGTGACTCAGACAGTCACAAGAAACGAACCTAAGAAAGGGATTTTAAGCCTAGAAATCCCACTTAGCCCTCAACAACCACCCTAAGCTAAGTTCTAAGGCTGAAACAAACAATCAAACATATAAAGAAGCATTTAACGAAAAACAGGGTGTTACACGTAACCTCTTCAAGTCATCAATCAAAGGCTGTAAGTAAACATCAATGCCAGCCTTTGGATTAGATGGACCCAAAATTAGACAAATCAAGAACATAGATGGCTTTGACATACACATTTTGTGACACCCTAACTTGGTATCACATGGTTACCCGTTACGGAATTAAAATTTGTTTAAATGCTGGTCGCTTTCGGAAAATAAACCTTCTTTATAAATTGTATTACTGAAAATAGTACTTAAAAAAATCTCCTTTTTTTTTTTGAAACGAAAGAAGAAGTGATGAACACTCAGAACATGAACTGAAACAAAACACATACATATATAACTGTCCCAGTGGGACTCAAGTTTAGTACAAAATAGGGCCTTAATCAATTGGCCAACTTTACTGAAACAGGAACAAAGAAAACAGATAAAGCATCAAACTGGGAATGGGGAAATCTGGGTACTAGACTCAAAAGAAGGCTCTAAAAGCCAAGGACAAACAGACTACCCAAAAATCGACAACAAACTACCAGTGCCTCCTGCAATCCGAGTGGCCGCAAACACTCCCGCCAGATGAGATGTCAGATTCCGGGTCGATGACCTCACCATCATCGTCGATCGGAACATCCTCCTCATCGGGGTCCTGGGGATGGTACTCTGCCTCTAGCTCGTCCTCACCCCAATCCTCTACCACCTCGAGAGGCTCCTCCTCGGGATCCTCCTCGAGCTCTTCCTCCATGGGCTCTGCCGGCTCGACGTGTGGATAGAGAAGGCCAGCTAGCTACAGTGTATGAAGATACAACCAGGGAGGTGGAAGTGCCACTGTCCGAGCCTCAACCGAGTGAATCCTCCGGATCGGCTCTCCGTTGGCATTAGACTCTGTCGTCGTAATTGGTCCCCTATACGTAGCTGTAGTCGCGTCGTCGCTCACTGTCCAATTCCCCACTCGTCCAGCCTCGTCGAACTGCTCAGACTTCGTGATCGCGGGTACTAAGGGAACAAGGGGTTCCATCTAAGGCATACGCATACACCGATACAAGAAGTAGAAAAGAACATATAGACATGCAAGAGTGAGATACCGTTATAAGATATATCCCACAACAACCATATACATGATACATACAACATGTAATCAGTTTAACAGTTAAGTCATGCATAATCATGATATAACAGTGTTATATCAAAGGGTCTCAAGCCTGCACAATCAGTTTTTTGAAAATATGCATGACACTTCAATATCAGGCTCTAACTTAATCTCATGAGATAACGACACCGTTTCATTGTAGAAGTAATAAAGAGTTGGTCAAGCTCTGATGCCCACTGGCAAGTTGCCACCATAACCTCGTGCACCAAGGTCTCCGGATGCACAACGTCTCTAATGCCTCCAACTGGGCCAATCGGACTGACCCTCAGATACCACCTTGTATCTGGTTTACTTAAGCACGTCTGCTGAGGGGAAATGCATATGAATAAAAACTTTCATTTATCAAGGTTTTTCTTTGTGTATACTCTT
Organism: Echinosophora koreensis; assembly: GCA_035048595.1. NCBI lineage: Eukaryota > Viridiplantae > Streptophyta > Magnoliopsida > Fabales > Fabaceae > Echinosophora > Echinosophora koreensis. The sequence goes on along the minus strand of JAPCYP010000025.1, from coordinate 147,385 downwards.
TTTCGTTGTCGAAGCTCAAAGCTAACGACTATTCACAATTCCCCATCACTTGAACTTAAAGAAACACAGGACACGTAGTCCGAGTGCTCAATCACAACGCCTTAGACCGAGGCCGCAGTCAAGGTTTGTGGTCGTAGAAATCACTTATGATTTTATCCATGTTTTATTCTAACATGATAAGGACACCTAGTCCACAGCAACGAAATCAGAACGCACCGTTCTCGATTCCGAGTTTTGGACTCTCAGCCCATAACATCATGAATAGGACCCTTGGTCCATAGTACTTGACACGAATCCTAGATCACGTGCATATAACTGAATACTAGAGGCGACGTCTCGCAACTAGATTCTCTTTCACGTGTACTTACTTTTCGCTCGGTGAAAATCAAATCCAAAACAAAACCTCGGTCACTTATCCAAGTAACCGGAATATTTCTAAATCATTTAGGAGAAAATCGTTTTCCTTTGCAACTCTTTTATAAAACATTTAGGAAACTCATTTGCTCTTTGAAATCCTTGATGGAATAAAGTCAAATATTTTCAAAGGGTTTTTCCTTCATAAAACACACAGTTCGAAAATGTTTTCTCTCGTACCAGACATTTGATCATAAAAAGATAGTTTCTATCGACTTGAAATCACTTTAACACTTTTCTAAAAACAAGATCTTATTCTTCTGAAGTAAGCACTTTAAACAAGGAACTGTTATAAATGAACCCAAAACTTTCAAAGTTCTATTCAAGGCTTATTAAGGCTTTTAATCCTTATAGTCATTGGGCACAGACTCAAGTCCGGCTTCTCAAACTTCAATCAACAATAATATATTCTCAACAACAATATCCCAGTCAATGACAGTTCATCACATATATGCACCATACTTTAAAACAAGTAAGATTCAACTTCAAATAATAATCACAATAGTTCAAGTAAACAAGTCATTCAAGTATCGGTTCAATATCATAACAATATTCAAATCATTCAAGTAAACACATACACACATGCATATAGTCATTGAATATCTCTAGGCAATCCCCTCTTACCTTCCGTGAAGTTAAGAGGTTGGATGCTTGGAAAGGGAAATTCACGAACGTCCTTGCTTACTTAACGATAGAGGTCTAGGGTTACAAACACAAGATCATAAGTTAAAAATCAACTAAGAACACTAAACCACAAAGTATTAGGTTCGGCCAAGACAATAAAGTAAGGTTACGGATTCCCGAAAATTATGCAACTTATGGATTTATGATCCTCAAGTGCTAGGAGTTCATAAACAATGATCATTTAACAAAGTTAAATCAAAATCCCACTAAGTCATAGACTTAGGGTATTCGGCCAAAGCTAGAAAAATAGGTTAGCATTCACCAAACTTTCCATTCTCTTAGGTCTAGCATCCATATGTATTAAGGAGCTCAAAACCATGATCATTTTGGAAGAATGAAAACCAAACATCTTAGGCTCACAACCCTTAAGGTTCGGCCTTGATGGGATTCCTAGGCTAGGAATCTTTAAATCATCCAATCTTTTGGGCATAGCATCCTTCTATATTAAGGAGCTTTAGTCCATAATCACTTTGGAAGAATAACACATCCTAGGTCCAAAAACACTAGTTTCGGCCATCATAGGAAATTAAGTTAGAAAGATTTAAGCTTTCCAATCTCTTAGACTTAGCATCCTTCTACATTAAGGAGCCTTAGTCATTGATCATTTTGGAAAATGAAAGGAGTTACATTCTAGGTTTTACAACATAAACTAAACAAGTTAGAAGTCTTTAAACTTTCCAATCACTTAGACTTAGCATCCTTCTACATTAAGGAGCCTTAGTCCATGATCATTTTGGAGAAATGAAAATAACATATCCTAGGTTCACAACCATCATAGGATGAATAGACTATACAATCTTTAAACTTTCCAATCACTTAGACTTAGCATCCTTCTACATTAAGGAGCCTTAGTCCAGGATCATTTTGGAGAAATGAAAACCAAACCTTCCTAGGCCACTAAGGCATAGTTTCGGCCATCATAGAAAGAATAGGTTAGAAATCTTTGTTTGATAACAACTCTTAGGTTTAGAATCACAAGGTATTAAGAGTTCTAAATCCATGATCATACTTGGATAGATGAAACATAGTACCCTAGGCTTACTTATTCATATTTTCGGCCATCATAGGAACAAGCTATCAAAACCTTCCAAGATTTATAGGTTTAAGATCAAGGGATAGTTAGAAACTCAAACACATGATCATTTTCTCAAAAGTTGAAACAAAACCCACCTAAACCATATTGCATGGTTTCGGCCTCCTTAGAAAGAAAGGGCTAGGGAGCTTTGTTTTACCCAACCTTCTAGTATGTTAAAATACAAGTAAATACAAGACTATAGAAAGTGGTTTCAACTCAAAAGGAGTTTTCTACCATTTTTAAGAGATTTTTGAAGTTTAAAGCTTAATAAGAACACATAAAGCAAATAATGAAATAGAATGATAAACTTGTAAAGAAATTTATATGAGAGCATTACCCATAAGAAGAGGAAGAACTTTAATGAAGAACACAAGTGAAAAAGGCAAATAAAAATACAAGCTTTAAGTAGTTGAAAATAAAGAAGAAGAAGTGTAAGAGTGAAGAAGTGATGAAGAAGAAGAAAAAGTGAGGAAGTGTAAATGAAAGGGGTATATATAGGGAGAGAGGGGAGAGGCCACGAAATTGAGGGAGAAGAGAGGGGTTTGGAGTGGCTTGTGGAGTAAGTTTGAGAGTTATGGCTTGATGGGATGGAAAGAGGAGAGAGAAATAACTTTTAGATTAGAGTAGTATTATAATTTGAAAAGTATAATGATTATACTTTTGGAGTGTGTAAGAGTCTCTCCCATCATGTCACCTCAAGTCACTTCATCCCTCTTTGTGCTCCATTTCATACCCGGTTGCATTCCCGATCGTAAATTCCCGATGTTTTCGCCCGAATAAAATATTTTATTTTATTTTTGAACGAAAATTTTCAAAATAACCAAAGTTGAAGGAAACATGATAAAAACACTAACCGTCTCGTTCACAGGTCAAAATTAGGTTTTCTGCTCAGTAAACGGATACCGGCAGTGAAAACGCAGACCGGCTTCCGTCTGAATTTTCAACCGAAAATTTTACCGTGACTTCATATGATATAACAACACAAGAAAATGATTTTATTTTAATTAAAATCATCCTCTGAGTTTAATCTAAAATAAACACATTTAAATATGTTTATAGTGCTACAGAAAGCATAGGAAAAACAGGGTGTTACACATTTCGTGAGGAAGATTGTAGGGGGTAACAATAAAGGGTCAACAGGAATAAGACGAAGCCGAGGCTTGGACATATGGGGGTAAAGCCATTGGAGCATAACCTAAGTCGTACATTGCGAGGATCCACGACAAAATCAGGATGCACCTTATCAAAGTGCTTCCATGCTTCGCCATCAGAAGGATGACATAACACTCCCAAACTCCCATTCTCATGGTGCCACGTCATTTGACCCGCAATCTGCGTTGAAGCAAACTTCCTCTGTAACCTTGGAATGATTGACAATAGAACATCGACTTGATCGAAACTGATTTTTGATTACTTCTACCAGTGTTGCGATGACGATACCTTGGTGCATGACAAAATCCGCACTTAACCGATGCGCCATCATTTTTGTTGAATTCATTGTCGTAAAAGATCATGAACCCATTATTAAAGTGAACAGATTAAAACACGAGAAGGGGGTTGAATTGTGTTTTACTTAAACTTTTTCGTAAACAAGAAAGTTTTCTCTAAAGGCAGGATCAGACACTTAGATGCATCTAATATAAAACAGGTTAATTGAAAACTTAACACTTTTAACTCAGAACGATAAATATAAAGCAAACTTAAAGAGATAAGGGAAGAGAGTTGACACACATATTTATACTGGTTCACCCCAAACCTTGGACTACGTCCAGTCCTTGGTTTCACCAAGTGTTACACTATAACGGATCAGGTTACAGACATGTATTGTTTGCACACCTAGCCTCCTCATGCTCAACTTATAAGTATTGTTTGCACACCTAGCCTCTCCAGACTCCTTACAAGTATTCTTTCAGCAAGCCTCTTCAGGCTCTATAGCAAGTAAGAAATAAATGAAGCAGCAGCTTCAAGGTTTACAATTTTTGCAACTCAACCGAAGAACACTCACTGAGTGAATAAGATTTAAGGTTGGTATGACTACTGTAATAACTTCTCAATAAATACAAATGATCGAGAAGAGAAGTATTAATAGAAAGAAGAACTTAGAGAGCTTTGAATGCGAAGAGAGTATTGAATGCTTGAATGATTAAATTCAGGTGTGTGTCTTCAATAGTCTTCAAAGTCTTCTTTTATAATTTGTTGAAGATGAATATGATTTTTGTTCTTCATTCATTAATGTCAAAGAGTCGTTTTGAATCTCCATTTATTGTTTATGATCATTGGAGAGCTTCAAGAAAAGTTGAATGTATTTCTTGGCATAGCTTTAACAGAATGCAGCATGATTCAGAGCTGTAGCAGTTGCTTTTCTGACTTGGGCAGTGCGACTTTCCTTATTTGTACAACACGAGTCTGTGACCGCATAAAGGTCTCTTAGATTGTTACAGCAAAAGGAATTTCCAGCACGGCTTCAAACTTTATGCTTCTAATTCATTTTTCTTGATTTGAAAATGCAAAGGAATATTCTTGTCTCTCGAATAAAAGTGGTGTGAAAGACTTCTAGTCACGTTGTAGGGTCGGATGTATTTTCATATCTTGTTGTTACTGAGTCTAACTTCAGACGCATTGTATAAGTAAACAATGACGCATCTTTTAGACATGTTGTTTTACCAAAATGCCTTTGCCTTATGATCTGTACACTTAATACACATATTAGCAGATTTCAAAAGGTTCAATTAAAATCATTCTTTGTTTGGATTCATCAAAATTCTAAATGTCAAAAACTTAGACTTAACAATCTCCCCCTTTTTTTGACGATGATAAACATTTTCTTATTATTTTAATGAACTTCAAACAGAACAACAATAAAAGTTAATATCATGCTCCCCCTAAACTTGTGTTTATCTTTAACAGATTATTATTTAAGGTCACATCAGATATTTTATGATCATAGCATATCAAATATTTTCAGAGTCACGATCAGAGCATATATAAGAATTATAATCAGTCATAGCATGTTGCATTCAGACGCATAGCTCAAAAGTTCATTTTATAGTTTCTCCCCCTTTGTCATCAACAAAAAGGAAAAGAGAAATAAACAGGGATAATTGAAACAACTTTTTATTTATTAAGAAAATCATTGACATAATCATTGCTATTTGAACAAAGGAAAGAAATTACAAAAGAAAATCATTTATTTTGATGTTCAAGAATCTGTCTAAGCATGACCATAATTGCATCTATCTTTTCACTAAGACCCCAGATTTGAGATCTAGCAACTGGATCCATAGCAATGAGAGCGGATGCCATTGCAGCAAAGTCAGAGTGTTGAGATGAAGTAGAAGGTGTGGGCTCAGGTTAGGAATTGGATGTTTGAGGCGGTTCATAGGGAACAATCTCAAGACAGTGCCAACTGAGAGAGTAACCAGAAGAATAGATGAAAGTAAGGTCAAATATTAGAGGGGAAAGAGATAGAGTTAAAGGAAAAATTGAGGGTAAGGAACCAAAGGGTTTAAGATACGGAATCCGAAAAGAAATATGTTCAAGATTAGATAGATAAGAAATAAGAGGTGAGAGAGTGGAGAAAAACCAAGATAAATCTTGTGAGGAAACAGGTAAATTAAAAGAGTAAACAGAAAAAGGGGTTTGTATAAAAACAAATTGGAAGAATGAAAAGAAAAAGAGTGAAAATGAAGGTTGGTTGGAAGGGGTAGAGTTGCCTTGTTTCTGCTTGGACTTCATTTGGATATCCAATCCAGGAAATATGATACGATGAAAGTCTTGCTCTGTCAGTAGGCATATCAAGCTTCTCAACCAAAGATAATCCATAGTGGTGAGCTTGGTCCTGAAAGACATGTGATTCAGGATGGCTCATAAAAGATGTGGACCATCTTGGAAACTTCAGCTTTTTTGCAGTCCTTTCAAGCCAACAAAAGGGCTTCTTGCTCTCTGGCTCCAGCTTCTGTGGCTTACAGTATGGTCCTCTATCAGGACATATTTTCAAAATGGTGTTTGGCCACATATAAGCTGTAGGATTCAGCTTGTACTTCCAAGAGGCTCGGTTCAGCTTAACTGCAGCCTACTCAGTAATGAGATTGTTGATTGCCTCAAGATCATATGAGCTTAGAATGTCAGGGTTTAATAAGGTCAAATATTGGTTGTGGGGTAGTGCAAATGTATCTGAATGGAGGGGTATTTGTTTTTGGTATTCCTCTATGTGGTGTGGTTAGGAAGGAGGGTGGTGCTTTCCATGAAATTTCTAGTTTCCAGGAGGTTGTGATAGGTGAAATGAGAGAATCAAAGACTTTGGTAATTGGTGATTTTATTCTTGTGGAGAAGAAGTTGGAGAGTGATCAGGTGAGAAGTGTGGGTGAGGTTCAGCTGAGGTAACATCAGGAGTGAGATTTAAATTAAAGTTCCTGATGGAAAGGGAAAGAAGGTTTTCAGCTATGGTTATTTGGTTATGAAAGGGATTGTTATGATATGGCGAGGGAGTAGAAGAGGAGGTAGAAGGTAAGGGTAAGTGAATTGGTGAATGAGGTGATGGTTCATATGACCTTACTAGTGAGGCAGCAGGTGAAACTTTCTATACAACTATCTGCACAGGCTCAACAATCTTCAGCCTGGTTGACCTTCTAACTAGTGTAGTTTCAACTATAACTTTTCTCTTTAAATCCTTCTTAGGGGTAACAGCTGAATCCCTTTTGACTATTTCCTTCTTCGGAACTATGGAAATAGGTTGGTCATCATCATCAGACTCCTCTGTGATGACCAGCTTCCTCTTGACTTAAAGTTTTGGTCTGACCTTGGGGTCCAAAGGTACAGACTCTTCATTAGCCTCTGAGTCATCAGACTCTTCTGAAGATCCTTCTTCAGACTCTTTTGAGGGCATTTTATTTTTAGCTTCCTCATCAGAATCAGGAACCTTTATGGGTTTCCTCGGCTTCAACTGAGAGAGGGTTCTTTCATCTATGGCATTAGCCATATCAACCCTGCATATATCAAGTTGAATAACTTTGTTTTCCAACAGTTTGGTAATCAACATTCCATATGTGTAGGAGGTTCGATTCTGTGGCTAAGCCATCTTCAATATGTACTTGAAAATTAGATCATTCAATCTATTTTGCTGAACCTTGAGAGATGAAATAGGTCAAACCTATCCATCTTGTTGACATTGTTCGTAGCACTTATCCTCGGCATGACAATTCATCAGCAGGACATGTAGAAATATTTCTTTTGAAATAAGCTTCGAAGCAGCCTTAGTCCTAGGGTTAGACGCTCCGTATAGAACCCTATTCTTCCCAGTCATCTGAGAAGGCTACTCCTTGTCGGGGACAACCAGTGACCATTTGAATACTCTTGAGAGTGAAGGAGTATGGTTTCCCATTACACTGAGTTCTGATAGAGAAAAGGGAGTGAGACGTCCTTTCTTAAGCATTTTCCCGGAATTGTTGAACTAGGAGCGGGTAGACTAGTTCATTTAAATCGAAGAACTTTACCCATTGTGATGCATCTAGCTCTGGCATCACATTCATCCTAGCTTTTATGATTTTCCTCATCTTGACAAATCTTCCAGACACAATAATGGAGATGTCAGCAACACTCATTCCGATTCGAGCAGCAGCACGATCAAGTTTGTTGGAGGGACCTTTTGGAGCCATGGATTTGGGTTTGAGAGAAGAGGGTTTCGAAAGATTTTTTGCACAAGAGAGAGATAAAATGAATGATTTGAAACGATGAGAGGTTTCTGACAAAAGGTGTTTTCTTTCAAAGAGAGAGGTGTTTTCAAATAAAGCATTTGAAAATAATAAAGACAAAAACGTTTTGAATTCAAATACTTTTAGAAAATTGCATTGTAAAGTCTCAGTCATTAATCCACATCATCAGATGCATTCTTAGTATAGACGCATTCTAACAAACATTATTCACTTATAAAATGCATGTTCAGATTATCTTTAATATAAACAAACCTATCTTCAGTTAAGGGTTTTGTAAGAATATCACACCATTGATTTTCAGTTTTGACACATTTAATGTCAAAAACTCCATTTTTAACATAATCTCTTATAAAGTGATGTTTAATTTCTATATGCTTAGCCTTAGAATGTTGTATGGGATTCTTAGATAAACTTATAGCACTTGAATGATCACACCAAACAGATATATTATGCTCAAAAATAGAATAGTCTTCAAGTTGGTGTTTTACCCATAGAAGCTGTAAACAACAGTTTACAGTTGAAATGTATTCTGCCTCTACAGTAGATAGGGAAATTTTAGTCTGTCTTTTGCTTGTCCAAGAGACTAAACTTGCTCCAATGAAGTGACATCCTCCACTGGTGCTTTTTCTTTCAATTATATCTCCAACATAATCAGCATCACAGAAACCAACTAATCTGGATTATTGTGTTCTTAAATACATCAAACCAAGATTAGTTACACCAAGCAAATATCTAAATATTCTTTTTACAACTTTGAGATGGGATTCCCTAGGGTCAGATTGGAATCTTGCACACATACAGACACTGAATTGAATATCAGGCCTACTGAAGAGAACCAATCATACCTCTGTACCTTTTTACCTTCACCATCTTTGTTTAGGTTTGCATTGGGTTGCATGGGAGTTTTCATTGGCTTTGATGTAGCCAGCTTATATTTCTTTAAAATCTCCTTGGTATACTTTTGTTGATGGATGTATATCCCATCATTGGTTTGCTTGATCTGTAGACCAAGGAAGAACTTCAATTCTCCTGTCATACTCATCTCAAATTCATTCTGCATTAGCATAGAGAACTCATTGCAGAGCTTTTCATCAGTAGCACCAAATATAATATCATCAACATAAATTGTACTATAATGAAATCCTTTTTAGAGCTTTTTCTGAAAAGAGTTGTATCAACCTTTCGTCTAATGAAATCATTTTGCATAAGAAAAGAACCGAGTCTATCATACCATGCTCTAGGTGGTTGCTTTAATCCATATAGGGCTTTTTAAGTTTAAAAACGTGATCTAGTTTATAGAATCTTCAAAATCAGGTGGTTGTTTAACATACACTTCTTCTTCAATTGTTCCATTTAGAAAAGCAATTTTCACATCCATTTGAAATAAAGTGATCTTGTGTTGTGCAGCATATGGCATGAGTATGTGAATAGCTTCTATTCTAGCTACTGGTGCAAAAGTTTCAATGTAGTCAATACATTCTTGTTGGTTATAGCCTTGAGCTACTAACCTTGCTTTGTTTCTGACAACTTTGCCATCTTCATCAAGCTTGCTCCTGAAGACCCACGTTGTTCCAATAACTAATTTTCCTTTAACTTTTGGAACTAGTGGCCATACATCATTTCTTTTAAATTGATTTGGTTCCTCTTGTATAGCTAAGATACAGCTTTCGTCTTCAAGAGCTTCTCTAATATTTTTGGGTTCTATTTCAGATAGAAATGCCATATTGTTTGAGTCTCTGAATACTGATCTAGTTTTGACTCCTTGAGAGGGATTCCCAATAATCAATTCTCCAGGATGATGTGTTTTGAATTTCCAATCTCGTCTATTGGGTTCAGTATCAGACACTTGTTTGGGAGGTGGTTCAGACGCTTGTGTATATGCTTCTATATCTTCAGGCTTCATGTTGTCATTCAATTGATCATCTTGTTTTCCTAGATCCAAACCTGCAAGGTCATCTTCAAGATCTGATAGTTTCCTATCAGTCTTTAAGCCATCATTAAATTTGACATGAATTGATTCTTCCAAACTTCAATTTTAGAGTTATAGACTCTAAAAGGTTTAGATGTTTCTAAGTAACTAAGGAATATAGCTTTATCTACTTTGGAGTCAAACTTTCCAAGTTGATCCCTAGTTTATAGAATAAAGCACTCACACCCAAAAGCATGAAAGTAAGAGATGTTGGGTTTTCTGCCTTTCCACAATTTATAAGGAATTTTGTTTAAGAAGGGTCTTACCAAGATCTTGTTCTGTACATAACAAGCAGTATTCACTGCCTCAGTCCAGAAGTACTTTGGGAGTTTGCTTTCATTAAGCATAGTCCAAGCCATCTCTTATAGAGATCTGTTCTTCCTCTAAACTACTCCATTCTGATGAGGTGTTCTAGGAGAAGAGAAGTTGTGAGAAATTCCATTTTCTTCGCAGAATGTATTGAAATGCTCATTTTCAAACTCTCCCCATGGTCACTTCTGATAGATGAGATACATAATCCTTACTCATTCTGTACTTTCTTAAAGAATATGGAAAACAACTTAAATGACTCATCCTTGTGGGTTAAGAAGAGTACCCATGTATATCTAATATGGTCATCCACTGAGACAAAACAATATTTCTTTCCTGCTTTACTAGTAACACTTATTGGACCAAACAGATCCATGTGCAACAACTGTATTGGTCTAGAAGAAGATACCAGATAGATACCAGATATTTGGATTTGAAGGTAGACTTAACTTGCTTTCCTCTCTGACAAGAGTCACATAGAACATCCTTTTTGAAACTAATGTCAAGTAGACCTTTCACAAGTTATATATCTAAAGCTTGGATATTAGTTTCATATTTATATGTCCTAGCTTCTTATGCCAGATCCATCTTTCAACTTCCCTTGACACAAAATAGGTCACAGTTTGATCAGATAGTTCAGTCAGATCAATCTTATAAAGATTTTGTTGCCTGTTTGCTGAAAAGGGAACTTTGCCATTTGTGTCTTTGACTATGCATGCAGTCTTAGTAAAGGAAACAGTGTATCCATTATCAAATAATTGACTTGTGCTAAGCATATTATGTCTTAATTCTTCAACTAAAAGAACATTAGAAATAGATGGTAGAGGTGATTTTCCACCAATTCTACCTATCCCAATAATCTTTCCTTTTTAGTTTCCTCCGAAAGTGACATGTCCTCCTTCTTTAGGTTGGAGGTCTAGGAACATAGACCTTTCTCATGTCATGTGTCGTTAGCTCCATGATAAGTGTGTTCTTTATCCTATTAAGGATATATGCAACAGGAATAATCAAGGCTTTTGGTACCCATATTTTCTTGGGTCTATTCTTGTTAGGTTTTTAAGTTTGTGAAAACTTCTTTCTTGTGTGGATACACTTAGACGTGATATGTCTAGTTTTGCCACAAATCTTAAAACTTTCTTTGTTATAAAATGAATTGACCTTATCATAAACAGATTTTGGCTTTTGTCCTCAGATTTTGGTAGATACTTTATGATGTGTCTGGTCAATGAATTCTATGCCAGTTTTATCAAGAGAGTGTCTCTGACTTCCTAACAAATTTGTCAGATTGTCTCTTCCATTGACAAAACGAGCAAGATCATATGTGAGCTCTTCTACTTTCTGTTGAAGTTTGACAACTTCTTCAGACTGTATTGTCTCAACTGTGATCTCGGTTTCAGGCATTCCAGCCTTTAACTCACTGTTTTCCTGAGACAATCTTTCAGACTCTTGAGTCTTATGTTTATATTCTTTTAAGAGTTTCACATATTGCCTCTTAAGTGATCTGAAAGCCATAGTTAAAAAGTTGGATTATTCAATCAATTCATCATAGGCATCTTGCAAATCCTTAAGATCAGAATTTGCCTCTGAATTAGAATCAACATCTGCCATGAGACATAGGTTTGCATCCTCACTTTCTATATCATCTTCTGATGAACTCCCATCGAGATCGTCCCAGGTGGTCATCATTCCTTTCTTTTTCTTTTTGTAGAACTTCTTGTAAGGCTATTTCTTCAACTGAGGACATTCAGATTTAATATGTCCCGGTTTCTTGCATTCATAGCACACTATAGGACTCTTATCCGAACTGTTGCTTTCTTTAAAGAAATTTTGCTTGTTGAACTTCTTGAAAGGTGGTCTATCCTTTATGAAATTCTTCTTTTTCCATAACTTCCTCATTTTTCTAGTTAACAGTGACATTTCATCATCACTATCAGAATCTGCTTCAGATGCGTCTGACTCTGAATCTGATTCTTCAACCTTTAGAGCTTTTGAGGGAGTCTTGTCAGCTTTGAGAGCAATGGATTTCCCTTTCTTTGTAGAACTATCTTCATTTAGTTCTTGCTAATGACTTATAGAGTTCTAAGAAGATCACTCATTTGAAGAGTTGAGAGATCTTTAGCTTGAGTTATTGCTGTAACAAGAGGTCTCCATTGTTTAGGAAGACTTCTCAAGGTTTTGCTCACTTTCTCTGCATTGGTGTAGGTTTTTCCTAGATATTTCAGACTGTTTGTGATGGCCTAGAATCTTCCTATCATTTGAGCAATGCTTTCTCCATCTTCCATGGTGAACAACTCATACTATTGTACAAGCATGTTTATCTTTTTTTCTTTCACCTTTGTTGATCCTTCATGAGTTACTTTTAGAGTATCCCATATTTCTTTTGCAGATCCACATGCATGGACCTTTTCAAATTCTTCCTGACTTGAGGCACACATCAAGGAGTACATTGCTTTATGATTCAGATCCCATTTTGTCTTTTCTGCATATGTCCACTGAGCTTTTGGCTTGTCATCATCATTCTTTGGAGTATAAGGACCCTCAGTGATGATCTCCCAAAGATCTGAGTTTGTAGACATGATAAACCATTGGAATCTCTCTTTCCAATAGATGTGATTTTTGCCATCGAAGAAAGGAGGTCTAGTCATGGATGCTTCTTCCATCCCTGAGTTACTTCCGCTTATGCTAGCTCCAACTGTCATGGTTTCTGTTCAACAGGATCTTTCCTCAACAATGTTAGGTGTTCAACCTAAAGGTTAAGCTTTGATTCCAATTGAAATAAATAGATTAAAACACAAGAAGAGGGGTTGAATGTGTTCTACTTAAACTTTTTCGCAAACAAGAAAGTTTTCTCTAAAAGCAAGATCAGACAGTTAGATGCTTCTGATATAAAATAGGTTAATTGAAAACTTAATACTTTCAACCCAGTTAGCACATTAAATATAATTGATCAACCCTTGGGCTACGTCCAGTCCTTAGTATCACCAAGTGTTACACTATAACTGGTCTGGTTACAGACAGGTATTGTTTGCACACCTAGACTCCTCAGGCTCAACTTATAAGTATTGCTTGCACACCTAGCATCTCCAAGCTCCTTACAAGTATTCTTTCAGCAAGCCTCTTCAGGCTCTATAGCAAGTAAGAAATAAATGAAGCAACAGCTTCAAGGTTTACAACTTTGCAAGTCAACCGAAGAACACTCAATGAGTGAATAAGATTTAAGGTTGGTATGACTGCAGTAGTAATAACTTCTCAATAAATACAAAAGATTGAGAAGAGAAGTATTATTAGAAAGAAGAACTTAGAGAGCTTTGAATGCGAAGAGAGTATTAAATACTTGAATGATTAATTTCAGGTGTGTGTCTTCAGCAGTCTTCAAAGTCTTCCTTTTATACTCATCTGCGATAAATCCATTGGAGATGAATATGATTTTTGTTCTTCATTCATTAATGCCAAAGAGTCATTCTGAATCTCCATTTAATGTTTATGATCATTGGAGAGCTTCAAGACAATTTGAACGTATTTCTTAGCATAGCTTTATCAGAGTGCACCATGATTCAGGGCAGTAGCAGTTGCTTTTCTAAAATGGGCAGCGCGACTTTCCTTATTTGTACACCACGAGTCTGTGACCGCATAAAGGTCTCTTAGCTTGTTACAACAAAAGGAATTTCAAGCATGGCTTCATACTTTATGCTTCTGAATTCATTTTTCTTGATTTGAAAATGCAAAGGAATATTCTTGTTTTTCGAATAAGAGTGGTGTGAAAGACTTCTAGTCAAGTTGTAGGGTCAGACGCATTTTCATATCTTGTTGTTGCTGAGTCTAACTTCAGACGCATTGTATAAGTAAATAGAGACGTATCTTTTAGACACGTTGTTTTACTAAAATGATTTTGCCTTATGATCTGCACACTTAATACACATATTAGCATATTTCAAAAGCTTCAATTAAAATTATTCTTTGTTTGGATTCATCAAAATTTGAGATGTCAAAAACTTAGACTTAACAATTCAAACAACAGTCAATCCTCTTTGACTCCAATGCAAACTTGGACACTAACCTCTTCACATCATAATAATTGTTAGGTAATCCCCCATTGAAAGGCATCCTAGCAAAAACCATTTTCGCAATGAAATCCAAGCCCATGTCTAGTATGTTCCAATTGGACTTCGCAGACAAAAGCCTCACACACATTGATAACCTCGAGTTGAGGAACCCTTCCCACAAAGGCTTATTTATCTTTGTCAACGGATTATAAAATTTTTGTGCTTTTGCATTCGTAGACTCTTCTGTATTATTTGACTCAAATGAACCAAGCATCATGAGATCCTCACACACCATCTCCTGCATTGAAACAAAATGATCTCCATATCCCATTTCTACACCATAACTTGAACCACCAATGAAATTCTCGTCAATACCAAAATCAAATTGTGGCAATTCTTTTCCATGATTTGTCTAAATCCAGTAATTCGCTCTAAACCCAACTTTATACAAGTCGAGCCTCGCATCGTCTGCACTCTTAATCTTTGTACAGTCGCACTTCCCCCAAGGACATCTAATCCCCCCTCATTGATATAATTATTTTGCTGACTTGCTTTGGTAACAAATTCTTCAACACCATCTAAAAAATATTGTTTCAAACCTGTTCTGCCCGGATATACCCTATATAACATCCCAACTACGACTAGAAGGATAAAATTCCATCCTCTGCATGATCCACAAAAGACAAATATATTGAAAAACTATTATGGGCATTCTCAGACACATCCAAAACAGCGACACATATATGCTTCACTTCGCAAAACTGCTCCCTTTCTTTCATTCGTATGGCTCTATCCCATTCCATAAAAAACATTTTCAATACTCATATAATAGTTACTCATCACTTCTCATGTCTCATTTGAGGATACTTCGGCATCATTTCCTATTAGTCTCTAAGTACATGACTTGATAGCATTTCCAGTTTACAATAGTATATCTTCAATTGTACTCATATCTTTTGGACTTGATAATGAATAAGCACACTATATAATTTTTTTCATAAAAGTAACAAAAAAAATGTAGTATTAATTCAATCAATAAAACTTTAAGAAATAATAAAAACAAAAACAAAAACATACATGTTTTATTTATAATATTATAAACTGAAAAAATTAACATTAAAAGTCTAAGTGGTGATTTGAAACCACCTAAAAACATGCATCCAAACAAATAATTCAACTATTTAAAATTTTAAATCATCAATCAAGTTATAAAGTTTGTTGAAATAATGACAACAATTAGAATTAATACATTTTCATTAACTTTAAAATATTTTAAATTTGAATAGAACTTGTCTAATATAAATTTAATTGCAAGATAATAACCCAGGACATTTTTCTTCTTGATAGCAATGAGCGAGGAGGGGATTTCGAAGGAAAAGAAAGATTTGCTTCATCGGAGCAAAAAGAAGGTGTCTAAGCACGATGGTACGTTCTCTAGGATGTCTCGTGCATACCTAGGGTTGAGGGATGGATGGAGGAAGAAGGTTGCGTCAAGAAGTCTTATGCTCAAATCCTAATTCAGGGGGACAGTGTGAATGGACTAAATCTTGTTAACTCGGTCCTGGTGTCAAAAGGGGAAATTGATGGGAAGAAGAAAGAAGGAGGTGCTAATAAAGAGAAGTCCAACAATGGTTCTAGGAGTCAGAATGGGTACAGAGTGGAATTTAATGCTAAGGGTATCCCTAATATATTAGTAGCGAGGAGAAAGAAAGGTTGGCGAGACCATGGAGGAATACCCTAATAGTGAAGCTGTTGGGAAAGAAGATTGGATATATAATGTTGAAGAAGAAGGTTGAAATGGCTTGGGCTCGCAGTGGTCATATCTAACTTATCGATGTAGGGAATGATTTTTACTTTGTTAAGTTTGGATCAGAGGAAGACTATCATCATGCGCTTACGGGGGGACCTTGGTGTTGGCTGTGGCAACCATACCCAAAAGGGGGGTAAATTGGGTTTTAAATAAAAAAATGACAACTTTTTCGATAACTCAAAACCCTTTTAAACTTTAAAGAGAATTAGCAGTGGATATGAAATTCTTTTCAAATTAAAACGTTATTGCGTGCAAGTAAAAACGTTTTTGCAAATTATAAAGCAAAAGTAAAAGAGATAGGGATAAGAAGATTGACACGACGATATATCCTGGTTCGGCCACAGACTACCCACATGGCCTACATCCAGTCCCCAAGGCAATACCATCAAGGGTTTTCAATCAACTCTAGTTTTTAAACAAGATCAACTAGAACCTTTACAAAACAGAGAACCCTTAACACAAATCTCAGGACATACTATCCCTTGTATAAGAGCCTCAAACACTAGCTTTTAAACAGGCGCAACTAGAACCTTTACAATGAAGAGCACTCCTCATAGACTAGGGATATCACCTCCCCCAGTGAAAGAGCCTAAAACAATAGACAGTGAGATCACACCCACTAAACACTTATAAGAGATATACCCTATCTTGTGAGAATAGTAATCAAAAGAAGGTTTGAGTCAATCCGACTCTTACCAATATAAAGCACTCTAATTAGTGCAGATAAAAACAAATTGAAGCACAATACAACAACACCTATATGATGTGTAGAACTCTCAATATAATATGGTCAAAATGATAGTGCAAGAGAAGATAATAGAGAAAATGGTTTTCAGAGTTTTAGCACAGAGAATATTGCAGTGTTCTGTCTGCTGATGGCTGCCTAACTTTGCTTTTATATTAGAAAGGTAAAGGTTCAAAAGAAATTAGGTCTAAGCCTCTTAAAATTTATTTTTGACGCATCATAATCGATTATTACATTCTCATAATCGATTATTTAACCAATTTCAGGAAGCGCTCACTTTGACAGAATAGGCATAATCGATTATACTAATCGATTACGAGTCCACTGACTTTCATATAAAAAGTCATAATCGATTACATAATCGATTACGGATTTTCTGTTTGAAGCTCGTTGAAAGCCAGAAAGGACATAATCGATTATACAAAAACCATAATCGATTATTCTATTTCAAATTTTAAACCCAACGGCTTTAATGTCATAATTACTCATGAACACCAATTAAAGCCATTTAACGTCGACTCATAATCGATTATAGGATTACCATAATCGATTATGGCACAATAAAATTGAATATTAAAAACTTGACAATTAATGATTTGATTACTCATTAAGTATGATTAATTGTCAGATTTAATTCTTTTAAGCACATGTTAAAAGTGTGTGTGTGAGACCAATATTAAATTGAAAACTCTACTTACCATTTACACACTTTTTCTAAAACAAGCAATACACTTAATGAAATTCTCATTTTGCCCCTTGAGCTTGCTTGATCTTCTAGATACTCTTTTCTTATGTTTGCAATCTAGTCCTTCTTTGATTTTAGCTTTTCCAGCTCTTGACATCATAGCTTTGCTTATTCCAACCTGAACTTTTCTAGTGTACATTTTTCTCATAGATCGCATTAGTTCAAGGTATAGAAAATAATAATAATATTTCACATTTAATTTCTTAACAAAGCCATATATAATAATTCATAAGACATATTTTAAGATAATATCATATTTAATATTTCTTATGTCTTTAGGCGTATAATAAATATTCCAAGTATGATTCTATGCCAAATTATTATATTTGTCAATCACAAGCATATATCATATATAATCAAATATTATAGTCACATGGCATTCATCAACATAATATATTAAGTCAAATATTCCTTTTATTGAATTAATACCATGATACACTATTTGTCAACATCAAAACCTATATCACCTTTAGGTTCACATTCTCCCCCTTAATACTATATTTGTCAACATCAAAACCTATATGTCATTATGATTCACATTCTCCCCCTTTTTGATAGTGACAAATACTTATAGCAAATGTATAAAGATATTATCTCTTTTTAGTGTTTCTCCTCCTATGTATGACATAGATGGTAATTTGCTATTTCTCTCCCTATTTGACAACAGCAAAAAGGATTTAACTCTCCCCCTAAAAAACTGCGTATTTATTCTAAAGGTTTCTCCCCTTCAAGATTTGACTTTATTGATTGTGGGAAGCTTTTTATTATAGAAGCAATTTGTAATTAATGCACAAGGGATACCATTTAATTGCTCTATTCATTTTGGGCAAGTTAATTTAAGATCTGAAAAATATAATCAATGTTGATGCTGGATCTTTTATTTTATATGCTCAATAATCGATTGTTATTCTTACTTAATTGATTTTTGCCTTTTCGTTTCTCATAATCGATTATTTTAATCGATTATGACTTTTCTGACTTTTCTTCTTCGTGTTGTAATACCACTTGTTGATACCACTTAAATCAAACAAACCACCTCGATGCGTAAATTCACAAGATGATTCTTTCTTACCCACTTTTGCTTGACTTTGAATCTTGCTCTAACATCATCGATCTTATATGAGTTGTTCATCAAGATATCATTGCTTCTTTTGGTAGTAATAGCCCTTCCGGAATTGTAAAGCATTCTTCTTGATGTCACCTCCTTTTCCAAGCAAGATTGTTTCTCAATTTTGGATTTTTCCTGCACATTTAAAGTACTAGAGAAACTTTTTGGTACCCATTTCACATTTGGTCCTTCCGGGTTAGTGAACAAGCTATTTGCACCTTTAGGCACCCAAACAAATTTATTTCTCATACAAGAGTTTTTCCTATAAATGCACATATGAGAAATATATCCTATCCTTCCACAATAATTACATGTTACGTGCCTATCGTTTTTCATATGACAATTTTCATTTCCAACTATTGAATAATTTTGACCTTGATATATGTCATGTTTAATAATAGATAAATCATAGTTGGCATGAATTTCTTCTATTTCATACGAAGGCTGTGAACATGTAAAACTTTTTATTTTACCAATATCATGAAATAAGTCCTCAATTTTATTATTAAGAATTATGCAATTTTCATAACATGATGAGGATTCAAATTTCACACTATTTTCTTCAACAAGAAAAACATATTTGTTCTTTAGATTTTCAACTTGATTCTCAATATAGGAAATGTTTTTCAAACAATTCATGTTTTTATTTTCCAAACTCATCAATTCATCATACAAATTATTGTGTGCATGTAACCATTTATCATTCAATGGATTTAGTTTAGAATCTATTACCTCCAAGTTTCTTTGACTTGCTTCTATTTTCTTGACCATTAGCTCTTTGCTTTTATGGTCCTTCTTCTTGGCATGCTCTTGAGGATGTCTTTCCTCCAATGAATGTTGCCCTTTCCTGTAATTACTTTCAATATCAAAACTGTTAGTGACAAGGTAATTATAATCAAGCAGATTCAGAATATCCTTGGCATAATCATAATTTTTGATTTTCTCATAAGCATCATCGCATAAACAATTTCGAAGAATTTGCATAGCTTTGAGATTCAAGCAAAAACAATTTTTATCAAACTCAGTCTGATGTTCGTTGGGTTTGAGAATGAGTCCAAGAACTCCAATATCCCATAAGTCGACATCAATTGACTGCATAAAAATTTCCATTCTCATTTTCCAATAAATGAAATTCTCACCATCAAAAAATGGTGGTTTGTCAATTTCAAAACCATACATTTTGGAAAACTTAAAAGGTTGCCAAAGGATCTTAACTCTAAGCTGTTAAGCTACTAACCAGAGCCGAAGCTCTGATACCACTTGTTAGCCGTGGCAACCATACCCAAGAGGGGGGTGAATTGGGTTTTAAATAAAAAATGAAAAGTTTTTCGATAAGTCAAAACCCTTTTAAACTTTCAAGAGAATTAGCAGTGGATATGAAATTCTTTTCAAATTAAAACGTTATCGCGTGCAAGTAAAAACGTTTTTGCAAATGATAAAGCAAAAGTAAGAGAGATAGGGATAAGAAGATTGACACAGCGATATATCCTGGTTCGGCCACAAACTACCCATGTGGCCTACATCCAGTCCCCAAGGCAATACCACCAAGGATTTTCAATCAACTCTAGTTTTTAACAAGATCAACTAGAACCTTTACAAAACAGAGAACCCTTAACACAAATCTCAGGACATACTATCCCTTGTGTAAGAGCCTCAAACACTAGCTTTTAAACAGACGCAGCTAGAACCTTTACAATGAAGAGTACTCCTCACAGACCCGGGATATCACTGTTGAGACCTCATAAGTCTAAAACATATTCAATGTGTAAATCCTCTAAGTTTTGATGATTCCAAATAGTTCAAGTATGAAAATATTGAACCAAATGAAATTACTGATATATTTGATAAGTGTGCAGGAAAATAGACTTGAGGTCACTCGTCTAATTTTTGACCCCTCTACTTTTTAGTAGAAGCTCAGTACTGACTCGTCTAAGTTTCCACTCGTCTAAAAGTTAGTCAAAGATAGTCAACGCTCAAGAAAGACTAAGTTCACTTGATGACGTGGCAAGAAGCATGCGTCTAAGTTTGGCTCAGTTAATCACCCGTCTAACTTTGGAACACGCCAGCACCCGTCTAATGTTTGAATGATCATCACCCGTCTAATTTTTGGATGACTTTCACCAGTCTAAAAATTCTCATTACTGATACCAAGTCAGTATGTCAGAAATCAAGTCCAAGTCACCTTATTCAAATTATATGCCATCCTTTAAGGATCTCGAAGACCTCTGGACAATAGCTTAAAGGACAAAGAATAAAGAACGTTGTTTCAAGGTTTTAAGGAATAAAACACGCTATCTCTGCACCACTGCAATAACCTTTTGCCTATTTTAGTACAAAGTGAAAGTACTTTATGGAAAGTGAACTGATGTTGCACTAAAAGAGGAAAGCTCTCTGCAACAAGTACAAGAAGCCTGCTGCCATATACTATGAAAGAACAGCTGCTCAGTCTAAAGTGTACTCTTGGACACCCTTGTCAAAGCTCAACGTTTTTCAAGCATTTAATGAATATTCAGAACGACTCTTTGGCATTAAATGGTGTCTCAGAAAGCTCAAGTCAGAAGCAAACACTTTCTGAAGCTGTGTCAAAACGGATCTCTTGATTGAAGCCTTTAAATAGATCAAACAATGAAGATGAAGCTAAGAAGTTGAATATCAAAAGAACTCTGCACAGAAGCATTTACTCTCTTTATTAACTTCTTCATTCCTTCATTGAATACACATTCAATCATTTGATATAAATTCGCAGTCTTTCATACTTCATATTTATTCCACTCTCTGAGTGTGATCTGAAAGATTTGCAAGTTGTATTAACTACACAAAACCTTTTTATTCTTTACTGTTTTTGAGCCTGAAGAGGCTAGGTGAGAAAAGAATACTTGTTTGAGTGTTGAGCCTGAAGAGGCTAGGTGTGCAAAGAATACTTGTACTGTAATTTACTCAGTTATAGTGAAAACTTGGTGCTGCCAAGAAACTGGACGTAGCCCCTGTGGATTTTGGGGTGATCCAGTATAAATCTCTTGAGTGATATTTCTACTCCCTTTATCTTTTAATTTGCTTAAGTATTATTTCTGTTTTAGCTTTTAACTTGGGGAGTTAACACTGTGATTATCAAACTCTATTTTAACCTTCTTTGATTGTGTGTGCTATCCTGTTTCAATATTAGACCTTTCACTCGTCTAACCTTCTCTTATTCAAACCTTGCTTGCTGTGCCTGCGAAAATCTTTTTAAGTAACCCAAAAGTTGGTAAACACAATTCAACCCCCTTCTTGTGTTCACTTTGGTTATTTCAGTTGGTATCAGAGCTCAGCCTCTGGGTTGAGCACTTAACAGTGTAGAGGAAAAGATCTTGGAAATGGCAGGAGAAACCAGTGGAAGCAAGAACCATGCTGGAGAAGGATCCTCAATGTCAAGACCTCCTTTCTTCAATGGAGAGGACTACATCTACTGGAAAGAAAAGATGAAGTGGTTTTTACAATCCACTAATTCTGATCTTTGGGATATCATTGATGAAGGTCCCTTTGTTCCTGAAGATGACAAAGGAGAGGAAATTCCTAAAGCAAACATGACCACTGATCAAAGAACAAAGTGGCAGCTGAATGCCAAAGCTAGATATGCAATCATGTGTGCTTTGAGCAGAGAAGAATTTGAAAAAGTCTGTGCTTGTGAGTCTGCAAAAGAAATGTGGGACTCACTAGCTATTGCTCATGAAGGAACTAGCAAAGTCAAAGAAACCAAAGTCAGCATGCTTGTCAGAAAGTATGAGTTGTTTAAAATGGAGGAAGGTGAAACTGTTGGCCAAATGTATGGAAGGTTTCAAACCATAACCAATGGATTGAAATCTCTGGGAAAAATATACAAGACTGAGGAACACATTCAAAAGATTCTCAGAAGTCTTCCAAAACAATGGAGACCACTTGTAACTACTGTGTCTCAGGCCAAGGATTTAACGACAATGAAGCTTGATGAGCTTCTTGGCACTCTTCAGATTCATGAACAAGAACTGATTGAAGAGAACAATGGAAAGAAAAACAAGTCCATTGCACTCAAAGCTGACAAGAAGTTATCTAAGGGAGCAAGTTCAAAAGCTCTCAAAGTAGATGAATCCTCAGAAGAATCTGGAGAATCAAATGAGGATGACTCAGATGATGAAGATGATGAACTGTCTCTCTTCACCAGAAAAATGAAGAAGCTGTGGAAGAAAAGAAACTTCAGAAAAGACAAACCCTTCAGGCATTTCAACAAAGACAAGCACAACAAGGATGGTGGATCCAATGACAGAAATGTCATTGTATGTTATGAATGCAAAAAGCCTGGTCACATCAAGGCAGAATGCCCTCAACTCAAAAAGTAATCTTCCAAGAAATTCTTCAACAAAAAGAAGAAAGGAATGATGGCTACTTGGGAAGATCTTGATGAAAGCTCCACTGAAAGTGAAGGAGAGGAGCTTGAAGCAAACCTCTATCTTATGGCTAATACAGATTCAGAATCAGAAACTGAGGTACATTCTGAACTTGAAAAATTTTAATGATGCCTATGATGAACTATTGGAAGAATCCAACTATATATCTAAAGCCTTCAGATCCCTCAAGAGACAGTATGCTAAACTCTCAAATGAGTATACACAGAAATCTCTAGAGTGTGAGAAGTTAGCTGAAGAGAATAGTAAACTTAAGACTGAAAAGTCTGAAGTTGAGATCTTAGTTGAAACTCTACCATCTGAAGAAGTAACTAAACTTCAACAGAAAGTAGAAGAGCTCACCTCAGATCTTGCCAAGTTTGTTAATGGTAGAGATAATCTGACTAAACTATTAGGAAGTCAGAGGCACTCCCTTAACAAAGAAGGTATAGGATATTCCAATCAAGAACATCATAAAGGATCAACAAAGTTTTCAAATATAGCTGTTAAATCTATATTAGATAGCTCAAATAGATCTATATGTTCCTACTGTGGAAAAGCTGGACATATCATGTCCAAGTGTATCCACAAAAAGAGAAGGAAGTCTTCACAGACTTCTCACACTAACAAAAAAGGACCCAAGAAAATATGGGTACCTAAGGTCATGATCATTCCTGTTGCAGACATTCTCAACAGAACAAAGCAAACACCTGTCATGGTATCTAGACAGTGGATGCTCGCGACACATGACAGGCGAAAGGTCTATGTCCCTAGACCTCCAACCTAAGAAAGATGGACATGTAACTTTTGGTGGCAACCAGAAAGGAAAGTTGTTGGTTTAGGTAAAATTGGTGGTAAACCTCCCTTACCTATTATTCATGATGTCTTATTTGTGAAAGGATTAAAACATAATCTGCTTAGCATAAGTCAATTATGTGACAGTGGATTTTCTGTATCTTTTTCTAAGGATGCATGCATAGTCAATGACTGTAGTGGAAAAACCCTCTTTTCTGCCAAAAGGCAAAACAATCTGTATAGGTAAAATTGGTGGTAAACCTCCCTTACCTATTATTCATGATGTCTTATTTGTGAAAGGATTAAAACATAATCTGCTTAGCATAAGTCAATTATGTGACGGTGGATTTTCTGTATCTTTTTCTAAGGATGCATGCATAGTCAATGACTGTAGTGGAAAAACCCTCTTTTCTGCCAAAAGGCAAAACAATCTGTATAAGATTGACATGACTGAACTTTCAGATCAAAGTGTAACATGCTTTATGTCTAAAGAGGATGAAAAATGGCTGTGGCATAAGAAATTAGGACATGTTAGTATGAAACAAATTTCTAAATTGAAAAAGCATAACCTTGTGAGAGGATTTCCTGACATTTCTTTCAAGAAAGATATTTTGTGTGATGCATGTCAGAGAGGTAAACAAGTAAAATCAAGTTTCAAATCCAAGAAGGAAGTCACATCCTCTAGACCTTTGCAACTGTTACACATGGATCTGTTTGGACCAGTCAGTGTGGCTAGCCTAGGTGGAAAGAAATATGGTTTTGTCATAGTTGATGACTATTCTAGATTTACATGGGTGCTCTTCTTAACCCACAAGGATGAATCTTATAAGGCATTTTCAGTATTCAGTAAAAGAGTACAAAATGAGCAAGGTTCACTAGTGCAGAAAAGGGATTTCACATCGGTTTTTTTTTGCTTTTCACATCGGTTTTCAAACTGATGTTGAAAAGGCCGATGTGGTTTATTACCACTTTTCACATCGGTTTTAAAACCGATGTAAAAAAGTCTGTTTCAGAAAGCCACATTTCCTTTTCAGCAATTTTCCACATCGGTTTTTCATAAAAACCGATGTGGTAACTCAACTTTCCACATCGGTTATGTTAAAAACCGATGTGGAAAACAAACTTTCAACATCGGTTTTTAACATAACCGATGTGGAAAGTTGGGTTACCACATCGGTTTTTATGAAAACTGATGTGGAAAATTGGGGTTACCACATCGGTTTTTATGAAAACCGATGTGAAATTTTAGTTTTTTTTTTTTTAAAATCATCCTTTTCAGTATTGACAGTCCTTTCCCCTGTTTCAGTAATCCAGTAATCCAGATCAATACAGAATCTATATTGTCTACAGAATCATTTTTGTACAACCAAAACACACTAAATTAAAAGTCTACTAACAATAAATATATTCAATAACATTCAGACAACAAAGATAATTAGAAACCAAAAAGCTACATATAATATATTATAGATTTCATGTCAAAACATATATCAGTCAAAAGTACACTATAGCTATTACATGATGCGTTTATATACTAACTACATACAAACTAATGTTGGTACACTTCAAGAAAGAAATTTGCCCAACGTATCCTTATGTTTTTTATGTCGGCATCAGAGAGTGGAGTCGGATTGTTGAATATCTGCAAGTTTAATTGGACATAATTAGATTATATCTTTTAAGTAATAAACTAAAATTAAACATATAACGAATCTATATATAATTGTTACAACTAATTGTACCAATTAGCATTTACCTCCTGCCATCTTTCAGTGATACCGGAGGAGATAATTTCGACCATCCACTTCATCACATATTATCCACATTCCCATGATCCACGTTGTCTATGAGACTACGTACAAATGAAACCCAGTTAGAATATGAGAAATTAAATAGAAATCAATAATTATACCCACTGCGCTTGAAGCGTTTGAACTAATAAATATCTTACGTTAGGAATAATCCATCTAATAGGCCGACGCCTTTCACCACACAACATGCGGCTTGCATCAATAGACCTATCATAAGAAAATAAACATTAATTAAAGTATATCTAATAGATTTCAGATAATTAAAACAACTTCATTACTGATTCTAACTTATTTTAATGCTTACGTTTCCATGATGTTCTTCAGTTCATTCGCCGGCCTATGGCCCATCGAGCAGAAGAAGACCACGACATTCACACGAGGGCACAAGATCAACAACTGCCAATGTCGTCTGCATTTGCGGAACAATTAATGACTAAGTCATATATAGTTATAATTAAATAACTGGTACTTACTTATAGAGAAAAGGCGCAAGGTAGAACTGATGATGGTCTCGGGCAACTATATCACGTATGGTGGCGACCGGGTCTTCTGATGCTAGGAGAACATCACCCTGAATGAGCATGGGGTCAATGAACCCATAAAGGGTGAGGTTGCCCTGATTACCTAGCATGCGATGCAAATACCTAATATATTGATAAAACATGTTAATTATGATAGTATTTAAAATTTAATTATTTAACTTATAAATAAAATGTACTTACGTGCACCATAACGAGATGTGTACAGCACTAGCCATTTCATGGTGGAGCGCCATCTCCATAAGTTCCTTCTTTGGGATATACAGATCGTCATCCGCCCTGCCATCATGTTCCAACCTTACCAAAGCTGCATCAACCTCCATGGTGACAAGCTTTATAGCAAGACGTTGAAAAACATCACCAGGATCCCCTTTGTCGTTCCCCTAAACAACAAAAAAGATATACATTAGTAATCACAGTTAAGTTATTTCATTCGTAATTAATTGAATGGTCAAATGAATACCTTGGCAGGAGCAGATTTCTCTGGTCTTCCTGGATCTGACCTTTTAGGCAGAATATCATGATGATCATCAACATTCAGCTCACACCTATCAGGGGCGTCATCATCATCATCATCATCATCATCAGGCTGATGAGGAGGTTCACATGAGCCCTTAGTGCTCACATGGACAGAGGGTTGGACAGAGGGTTGGACACTTGTGAATTGTTGGGACATAGCAGCCATTATTGCCATCTGCTGGTTAAACTGCTGGGTCATCTCCTGTCTAAGCTCAGCTGCAATCTCCTGTTTTAGTCGTTCTCTATCTGCAGCAACATCCCTGTGGCGTTGGTGTGAAGATGAACCATGGTATTGGCGAATGCCAACGCCCCATCCAACACCAATGACACGGCCCGGGTGGTCTGGTTTACCGATGGCAGCAGCTAAGATATCCTCGCGTCCTCTAGGAACAAAGGTTCCTTGAGTGGCCTGCTCGTCCAAGGCATCCTGCAACATATAAAATATTAGGTCACATTACAATTCAATAACATTGTTAAAATCACAATTACAATTCAAACTACACATACAATCTTCTCAGCTACTTGGCGTGCCTCCTCAGATGTATATTGTCCCATTTTACTTTGTCGGGCCCTCTTCCATTTACGATGGCGTGGGGGTGGAGGTGGATCAACAACTTCAGGATGATTTTCAGCATTAGGATCTGCCTGAGATGCTGCTTCCTGACATGTTTTCTTTTCCTCTTCCACCATGGTCTGAGCAAGCATTTTATATCCCCCACGAGACAATACATGGGGGTAGACATTCTTGCTTTGGTTTTCCTGCCCCTTTTTCCTCTTCTCCTGTTATAAATAGAAGACAATTAAATTACATCAGTAAATTAATAAAATTATTGAAATTACATAAATTTAGAGACAACTCAAATAAGTTAACCTGAAAGCTGGGATCATGTCGGCTCTGAACAAAGCGATCCCACGTCGCCTGGTCAAGAAATGGGTACACCTCAAGTGGGTTCTTTTCACAGCGTGGATTGAATACATAGTATCTGCCCAGGTCCACCTTAAAACCCCTCCAACGCTCACCAGCATACTTTATCCAACGTTTCTTCATATCCGTCGTATCCGGCAGATCAAAGGTGAGCTACAATAACAACAAAAGAATCAACGAATTACTGTATGATATTTATAAGATTAAAATAAAGTAGATACAAACACAGGACGGAAAAGTATAGATACCAGAATACTCTCCCATAGATGATCCTTCACGCCCTGAGGTACATCTTTCCAACGGTCAATAAGTATGCTAGGCCTGCTTCGAGCAAGGGTCGCCACAAAACTAATAAACTGCTCTGCCATTGGCCCAATAGGATTGAGGTTACAATCAAAGTCGATTGTTATCTTTTGATTTGAACCACGGTTGGCAGTCAAATTCCTCATTCGTGTGGCACGTCTACCCTTTCTACCCGAAGACGAGGTCTCCGACCCACTGCATGAAGGAGGGATATCCTCAGGATCAGCCATGTATACCTGTTTAGACAAAAACAAAAAGTCAGTATGTCAGGATAAATATCAAACATAACTTATAAATATCAATCAATGTAAGCATAACTTATAAATATCAACGTAAACATATAATATGACTTTAAACATAACTCAAACTAAACTTACACTGTGGTCAAGTAGTAACATTCTCCCATAACCCTTCTTGGTGATCATTACGAGTAGCATGTACATCGTCCACTTCATTTTCCTCATTGAAATTAGGCACCCGTGTTGAGAAAGAAGGAGTGTCAGAAATATCAAGAGTTGAATCTTGATTTCCCTCACTACCATTATACATGTTTTTTCCCTGGAGAACCACTGACCACCTTTTGTTAGAAGGATCACGGATATAAAACACTTGTTTTTCCTGGGATGCCATGATGAAAGGCTCGTCTTTATTACCTACCTTATTAAGGTCCACCAATTTGAATCCTAACTCATCGGTTTGCACACCATTGTTACTGTCGACCCACTGACATTTAAAAACAGGCACTCTAAACTTCGTGTAATCAACCTCCCAGATCTCTTCAATGATCCCAAAGTATGAAACGGATGCCATAACAGGGTTTTTATCTTTCGAACTAGAGAAATGCATGGACTCAGCGACGACCATAACCCCACTGTTTTGCATAGTACTTTTGTCATCCTAGGACTTTGTATAGAAGGAAAACTTATTGATATCGTACCCACTCCAGCATATGACATCAAAGTTAGGTCCCTGTGCTAGCCATTTTAATGTTTCAGAAGCAGTACCATCCTTTGCAATTTTTTCTTTAAACCAGTTCAAGAAAGTCTTATTATGCTTGTTCAAACACCATTTTTCATTCATTCTAGGATAATTTTCGTTGATGATGCTTTTGTGCTCACATAAGTATGGTTCAACCTCATCAGTGTTATTCAATATATACAAATGTGCTTGAAGCACTTCCTCCCGATCCATGCTCTTAACAGTGATACCTCGTGTACCCTTCCCATCATATCTTCCTTCATGATGAGACTTCGGAAGCCCTACAGGTTCCGCTTCTGACATGTAGTCTGTACAAAACTCAATAGCTTCTTCTGCAACATACCTTTCAACAATAGATGCTTCGGGACGGTGTGGATTCTTCATATATCCTTTCAAGATCTTCATGTATCGCTCAACCGGGTACATCCACCTTAAATAAACGGGGCCACACAATCTAATCTCCCTCACTAGATGAACAATCAAATGAACCATGATGTCAAAAAATGAAGGTGGAAAATACATCTCCAATTGGCACAAGATAATGGCTGCCTCATTTTCCAAGTCATCCAACTTTTTAGTGTCAATGACCTTGCTACATATAGCATTGAAGAATAAGCATAACCTAGTAATGGCATGTCTGACTTTATTAGGCAAGATGTCACGAATGGCCACTGGTAGTAGTTGTTGCATCAAGACATGGCAATCATGAGACTTTAAGCCAACTAATTTGAGATCTTTCATTGAGACAAGTCTCTTGATATTTGAAGAGTAACCCTGTGGCACTTTGACTCCCCGTAGACATTCACAGAAACTTCTTTTCTCTTTTTTTGATAAAGTATGGCATGCTAGGGGCAAATAAGTCTTCTTATCCCCCACTTTATGTGGAGCTAACTGCTCTCGTATACCCATCGCAACTAGATCCAGACGAGCATTCACACCATCCTTTGTCTTGCCTTAAATGTTGAGAAGCGTTCCGATTAAACTGTCACACACATTTTTCTCCACATGCATCACATCAATACAATGTCTTACATCAAGCTTGCACCAATATGGAAGATCAAAGAAGATCGACCTCTTCTTCCATATATTCTTCTCAGTAGCCTTCTTTTGGGACTTCCCATAGATAACATTAGTGTTCATCACCCGTTCATAAACTTGGTCTCCAGTCAAGGCCACCAGAGCAATTGCATTCTCCGGAAGTCCATTGAAAGCTTTTCTCAACCTACGATAAGGATGATTACGCTAGAGAAATCTCCGATGCCCAAGGTAGACTGTCTTCCTTCCATGTTGCAGTTGATGGTAACATGTGCCTTCTTCACATATTGGACATGCTTTATGCCCCTTAACACTATACCCGCACAAGTTCCCGTATGCTGGAAAGTCATTGATGGTGCAAAATAACATGGCACGCAATCTGAAAGTCTCACGGCAATACCCATCGATCACATCAATGCCTTCATCCCACAACTTTCTCAAGTCTTCAATCAATGGACTCAGATAAACATCAATATCATTTCCTGGCTGTTTTGGACCCAAAATCATCATACTTAACATAATGTATTTGCGCTTCATACACAACCAAGGAGATAGGTTGTAAATTACCAGGAGAACAGGCCATGAACTATGAATACTACTTAAGTTTCCATATGGATTCATTCCATCGGTAGCAAGTCCAAGCCTGAGGTTTCTGGGCTCATTGCCAAACTCCGGAAACAAACTATCAATTCTCTTCCACTGCAAAGAATCAGCCGGATGACGAAGCTGTCCATCACATTT
The DNA here is from genome assembly GCA_035048595.1 of Echinosophora koreensis. NCBI lineage: Eukaryota > Viridiplantae > Streptophyta > Magnoliopsida > Fabales > Fabaceae > Echinosophora > Echinosophora koreensis. The sequence continues at coordinate 116,729 of JAPCYP010000025.1, read as the reverse complement.
CCTCTCATCTGCATGCCATCTAATATTCTTTGCATCCTTTTCATTAGCAAACAATCGCTTGAACCACGGAATTACTGGAAGATACCATAACACCTTTGCAGGAGGACCCTTGGTGACCGCATCACAACTAGAATCATCATCCTTCACTTTGTATCGTGATACCCCACACCTGGGGCACTCGTGCATCTCTTCAAACTCTTTCCTGTACAATATGCAATCATTGGGGCAAGCGTGTATTTTCTTATACTCCATACCCATCGGACACAATATCTTCTTCGCCTCATAGTTTCGGGATTGTAATGTGTTACCTTCTGGAAGCATGTCTTTCAACAACTCAAGCAATTCGGTAAAGCTTTTATCGCTCCACCCATTTCTCGCCTTCACATTGAACAATCTTAACACCGCTGACAACCGTGTGAAATTAGTGCACCCCGGATACAAAGCCACTTCCGCATCACTGCACAAAGTATCATACACATGTGCTCGCCGAAAGGACTCTTGCCCAATATCACGGATCATGTCCTCTAGTCCATCGTCCATATCTACGTCATCAACTTCCTCTTTATCCGACACCCTTGGCCTGTCTAATGTTTCACCATGACATATCCATATTGTATAACTCTTGCAAATCCCCTCACAAATAAGATGATCCCGTATCTCGTCAGCTTCTAGTCGTCTCTCATTCAAACAGTTAACACAAGGACAACAAAACCTTCCGTCACTACTATCAAGAGCATTTGTTTTAGCAAATTGTAGAAAATCTTCCACTCCATTCTCATACTCATCACTTGTCCGTCTAGCATTCAACCAACCGCGATCCATGACTAAAACATTAACTTCATACTTAGTCCAACATCTTCATCAACTACTTCTTATGATAGGGTATGGCCCTATCCCATTCGAGAAGAAACTTTTTCAACATTCGGTTAACAGTTAGTCCTTAACTCTCATGCTCATACTCGACGAAATTTCGGCAGCATTTCCCTTCGGTCTCCGACGTACACGACTTGAACGCGATGCCATCCACCACGATAAAGTATGCACCCGGAGAACGAAAGGAAATGTACCAATCCGAACTTTCATCAGGTATATAACATGAGAATCAATGAATAACTATTTTAACTGAATGAAGAAAAAGTTTTTTCCCAAACTGTCCAACTTGGACAATTCAAGATCCAATATAATGAGCTGTACAAGTACCTTAAGCAGGTACACGTGTGCTCATTAATATTGCATCTCAAACGGGAAACTAAGGCTTTACTAATTAATTAACACTAAAAAAGTAATAAAACACTCCAATCCCCAAGTTAAAGCAAACAAAAATCAAACTAGAAAAGTAGAGATGAGAAAGCTTACCAGGTATGGAAAGAAACACAATAAGTGTGGAAACGAAATCCTAAGTTTCAAATAATCAAGAAACCCGGAAAGAGAAAGAGAAATGAAGAAGCTATAACTAATTGTACAAATATACTCTTGTCTCTAGCACATTCTCACAAACACAATACATGCATTCACAAACAAAGGGTGATAGCTCTTTAAAAAGTTTTCTAAAAGAAACTGAACAGCAAACTATATAGACATTACACAGTTAATGGAAAAAATCCTTCATATGATCATTTATTCTTAAACAGCCCATCCTACCCTATGGTTTGCAAATCCGATGGACTTCACTTCTATTTGGGGATAAAATATTCTAAAACCTACCAGAGACATAAAGAGATATTTCACTAAAGCAAATCAAAAAATGGAGCAATCTAACAAAAGTAAGAGCATAAATTATTCTAATTCTAAATGGGAAAAAAAACTAACACAAACATTTAGTAATTCAATATGACAACCAAAATAACCCAATAGAAAAAACATTATAAAGATAAATCTACCATACCCGTTTGTAATTTAAGCTATGCCCATGGAGTATCACTTGCTTGACATGCTACAAATCCTAAACATTAAGAAAAATGAAGTAAATAAATTGAAAATAAACTAGTGAAAAGAAATAACAAAGGAACATACACAGGCACATGCAAACACATTGAAAAACACAGCCCATTCTTCCCTTGCTTTCCACCTTCTCACACACTGGAGACAACCAACAATAAATGAGAAACAAAACCAGTAAGATTGGGTATTGTATCAACCAAACGCACTAAATGTTGCTATAAGGTTGAACTATAACTCTAATCTTCCCCCCATCTAGAATCATTGTTCCCTCTTGAATCCCCAAGTTATACTATATGCACCTTTTACTGACTTACATACTCTTAAAATTGTAACCAAAACAAGAGTTGCAACCTTCATAGCTTGCTGCCTTCATGAGTGCTGGAACCAAAAACTAAAACCAAAAACTAAATGTTGCTATAACGCCTGCATGCTAGAAAACCAAAAACTACACTGTGTACTGCACAGACCAACACAGAAAGCCATATAGAACCTGCATCACCCCTAATAAAACCAGAAACAGCACCACCCATAAACGAGACAGAACTCCAAACTTCTAAATCAAACTTTTGCTGGAATTTTAAAATAAACCACCTCAACCCACAATAACCAAAAACAGATAACACACTGCCATGAGCCAGAAAGCAGGACAAGTTTCCAGGCATTTGACCATCATCAGAGCACCACATTTTAATCCTTCCTTAGAAACATGGTATAAGAGGCATTACCTGAGATGACTAAGCGGCGGAGCAAGCAGCGGAGCTAGTGGAGCAAGCGTCAGACAGTGGGCTTCGAGGCTACAGGAAACGACGGAGCAAGCGGAGGCTACAGGGTCACGGCACGAAGCGGCGGAGCAAGCGGAGGGGCTTCGAGGCTGAGGTGACAGCGGAGGACGCGGCGGAGCGAGCAAGAACGGAGGTGTGAGGGTGTGAGGGTTACGGAGCGCGCATGCAACAGAGAAAATATTGGGGTAGCGCACAAGAAAGGGAAATGGAGGGATGAATAAAAGAAAACAAAATCACAATACACATCGGTTATACACAAAACCGATGTGTTATACATATTTCCACATCGGTTAACAGCAAAAACCGATGTTAAAAATTTTGCTGCTTAAAAAATTCATTTTTTTTGTCAATCTTCCACATCGGTTATAATACAACCGATGTGTAATTTTATGCCTGATTAATTTTTTTGTTTTTTGTTTCCCTTTTCCACATCGGTTATCAAAAAACCGATGTCTAAAATTAATATTCCACATCGGTTATTACAAAACCGATGTCTAATCTTATTCTGATAAAAAAAAATTGTTTTTTGTTTTACTTTTGCACATCGGTTTTTATAAAAACTGATGTTAAATATTTTATAACATCGGTTTTGGTGGTAACCGATGTTAAAATATTTCAGTTTAATTTCAAAAATGCCACCGCCTCCCTTTTCACATCGGTTTTGTTAAACCCGATGTTAAAACCTCGATGTTAAATGCATATTTTGCACTAGTGGTTTTTGTATCTCTGCTATAAGAAGTGACCATGGAGGAGAATTTGAAAATGAGCAGTTCAAACTGTTCTGTGAGGAAAATGGTATTTCTCACAATTTCTCTGTACCTAGAACTTCACAGCAAAATGGAGTAGTTGAGAGAAAGAACAGATCTCTTCAAGAGATGGGAAGAACAATGCTTAATGAAAATAATCTTCCTAAGTACTTCTGGGCAGAAGCCATTAACACTGCTTGTTATGTACAAAACAGAATACTGATTAGGCCTATTCTAAATAAGACTCCTTATGAATTGTGGAAAGACAGAAAACCCAACATATCATATTTTCATGCATTTGGTTGTGAATGTTATATTCTCAACACAAAATATCATCTTGGTAAATTTGATTCTAAAGTAGATAAAGGAATATTCATTGGTTATTCTAAAATGTCTAAAACTTTTAGAATTTTTAATTCTAGAACCTCTGTTGTAGAAGAATCAATTCATGTAAAGTTTAATGATGGTTTCAAGACTGATAGGGAACTATCAGATCTAGAGGATGATGTTGCAGGTATTGAACTTAATCCTGCAGTAGAAGAATCTTCAGACAAGTCAAAAGTAGACGTGTCTAAAATACAGACTAATGCTGATAAGTCTGAAACTCAGACTCTGAAGAAAGATTGGAAATTCAAGACCTATCATCCAGAAGATCTCATCATTGGAAGGCCATCTCAAGGAGTTAGAACCAGATCTGCTTTCAATGAAAATAACAACATGGCCTTCATATCAGACTTAGAACCTAAAAAGATTGAAGAAGCTCTGCAAGATGAAAGCTGGATTCTAGCCATGCAAGAAGAGCTAAATCAGTTCAAAAGGAATGATGTCTGGACACTAGTTTCTAAACCCAAAGAGAAAACCATTATTGGAACCAGATGGGTGTTTAGAAATAAACTAGATGAAGATGGTAAAGTGGTAAGGAACAAGGCAAGACTAGTTGCTCAAGGCTACAATCAACAGGAAGGTATTGATTTCACTGAAACTTTTGCTCCTGTAACTAAAATAGAAGCAATTAGGATTCTCATGTCATATGTTGCACAACATGATATAACTCTTTATCAAATGGATGTTAAAAGTGCATTTCTAAATGGAATAATTGAGGAGGAAGTTTATGTCAAGCAACCTCCTGGATTTGAGGACTCTGAGAATCCTCACCATGTCTATAAGCTTAAGAAAGCTTTGTATGGACTTAAACAAGCTCCTAGAGCTTGGTATGATAGATTAAGCACATATCTAATGAAAAATAACTTCATTAGAGGAAAAGTAGACACTACACTTTTCAAGAAATGCTCAAGAAAAGACTTCATAGTAGTACAGATCTATGTTGATGATATTATATTTGGTGCTACTAATGAAAAGCTCTGCAAAGGGTTCTCTGAGTTGATGCAGAATGAATTTGAGATGAGCATGATGGAAGAATTGAAGTTCTTCCTTGGTCTTCAAATAAAACAGTCAAATGATGGAATCTATATCCATCAACAGAAGTACACCAAGGAGCTTCTGAAAAAGTATAAAATGGAAAATTCAAAGCCTATGAGTACTCCTATGCATCCAACAGTTGTTCTAAACAAGGATGAGGAAGGTAAAAAGGTAGATCAAACTGTCTACCGAGGTATGATTGGATCTCTGCTATATTTAACTGCTAGCAGACCTGATATTCAATTTAGTGTCTGTCTTTGTGCTAGATTTCAATCAGACCCTAAGGAATCTCATTACAAAGCTGTCAAAAGAATTTTCAGATATTTAATTGGAACCACTAGCCTTGGTCTATTATATAAGAAATCTGAAGATTTTAGGTTAGCTGGATTTTGTGATGCTGATTTTGCTGGAGACAGAATTGATAGAAAAAGCACCAGTGGAGGATGCCACTTCATTGGAGCAAATATGATCTCTTGGTCAAGCAAAAGACAAAGCACCATTGCTTTATCAACTGCTGAAGCTGAATATATATCTGCAGCTAGTTGTTGTTCACAACTACTTTGGGTAAAATATCAACTTGAAGATTATTCAATGATTGAGCATAATATACCTGTTTGGTGTGATAATACTAGTGCTATTAATCTGTCTAAAAATTTAATACAGCATTCTAGAGCAAAGCATATAGAGATAAAGCATCATTTCATTAGAGACTATGTTCAAAAAGATGTTTTTGAAATTAAAATTGTAAACACTGATTATTAGTGGGCAGACATTTTTACTAAACCTTTAACTGAAGATAGATTTGTTTTTATTAGAAGAAATCTTAACATGCATAATGTACCTGAATAAATGTTTTGCTGATATGTCTGAAAAATTACTTGTCTATTCTTTTTATATATTCTATGATTACTTGACTCGTCTATTTTAGCCAAGCGTCTAATGACGTGGCTAAAAGCACTCAGTGCTAAATTCTGACTGAGACACATGTACATTGCATTTTCCCTCCTTTTCTTAAATATTTTATTATCTTTTGTTTGAAATTGATTGATTGTCATTTATGGCAACACTCTCTTTCCTTATTCCCAACGTAAAAAGCACTCAAGCGTTTTTAACATAAACCCGTGTCTTTTCAAAATCTACCCACTCAAAATTTCTAGCTCACAAACTCTTTCTCTAAAGCTTTCTTCGTCTTCACCTTCTCGAGACCTTCTATGTCAAACCCTAATCCTCTTCTCTCAAAATCAAATGGCACCCAAAAGCCTTCTTGAAACGCTATCTGAGAAGACTAAGGTATCTATTGCTGAGTTGAAGAAGGTGCTCCCTAGAAGAGTTCCAAACTTTGATGAACTCAGAACCAAGGGTTTGGACGTGCTTCCAGAGCTTAACCATGCCGGATGGTTACCGTTCTTTCAACTGCAAGAACATGTTTTCCCTGCTCTAGTTAGGGATTTCTGGACCACAGCAAAAATCACCAAGGATACTACTACCCACATGATTTCTGGGGATGTTGGTGAGGATCACATTTTCATCACTCACGAGTTACTCGCTGAAGTAACAAAATGCCCTAGGGAAGGAGCTGGGCATTATAAAGACTGGATGAAGGATCAAGGGGAAGCCAATGTGAATCTGGTGCTCTATGGAACTGCAAACCCTGGCAACATGGACTCCAAATATCTGACTCCTAAGGCAAGATTTTTGCATGTTTTACTTATAAACTGTGTAATGCCTAGGACTGGGTCTAGAAACCATGTCAACCTGCTAGAAAAGTTTGCCCTGTTTCATCTTGTCCAAAGAATCAAGATAGACATAACTAATCTGATTTTCATTCATATGGAAAAAGCTGTAAAGGGAAAAGATAAGGACTACCCCTTTGGAATGGTTATGACTAGAATCTTTAGGGCATGCAAACTGGATTTAAGAAGGGCTGTATCTGCTGATCTCTGTACTGAGATTACAACAAAGACCCTAGCTTTAATGAAGATGAACTTGACCCCTACTCTTGGTCAAAATGCTGAAGCCTCTGCTCAGATGGAAGCAATTGTTTCAATTCCTGGTGTTAAAGCTGAAGTTGTTGAGGAACCAGCTGAGGATCAGTGATCAACTTCAGAGGAAGAAGAGGAAAATCATAAAAACAACTGCTGAAACTTCTGTGACTACTCAGGTTGTTGAACCTGCTACTGCTTCTGTCTCTGAGGAAGCTACTGCCTCTGCACCTAAAATTACTAAGGTCTTCAAGAGAAAGAGGACAGTACAAGCTGAGGGGGAGTCTCAATCAGAAGAGACTGTGATCCCTAAAAAGAAGAGGACAACAGTTATAAAGAGGAAACTTGTCTTACCTCCATCTTCATCACCATCACCTTCACCTCAGAAGGATTCATCCCCTCCACCTCAGGAAACAGAACCTACTACCACAACAGCTCCAACTCCACAACCTTCACCTCAAAGAACACCTACACCACCACAAAGATCACCATCCCCTCAACCATCACCAAAAATTCCAACACCACCTACATCACCAAAAATTCCCACTCCACCTACTTCACCAAAAATCCAAACTCCACCACATACATCTCCTAACCATCACTCTTCTAACCCTACTACATCAGAACCTCACATGTCTGATACTCACTCACCTGTACCACCCTCACCACAAATATCTCACCATTCTGATATTCCTCAAACTGAGGATATCAATGACTTTGAGTATTTTGACAATCTTACTCCTCCTCCCTCATCAAAATCACCAATCCCTGACCATATCACTAACCAGTGCCAAGTGCCTCTGAGAACAGTCTTTCCAGACTTATTCTCTGAAACCAGACATAACCCTATCCCCTTAGCCACTATACCTCCCTACCACCTATCTTCCAGAACCACCCCCTTCTCTGTCACAAATGAATCATGTCCCTCTTATCTTGATGGCAAGACATTGGACATGATTGCCTCTTTGGAAGCTGAAAGACAGATTGTGAGGCTGGAAAGGTCACAGAAGCCAGTAGGAAAATGGCTATTCAACCCTCACATCTTCATGAAGCCCTCTACTGCTATAAGAGTAATGCCTGACTCCATGGTTCTGAAAGGAAAGCAGAAGACAATATCTTTGCCATTGGATCAGAAGTTCTCTCTTATCAAGAGAAATGACTAGAAGCTGAAATTCAGAGAGAGGATGTTCTCTAAGGGTGGCTCCAGTTCTGGGTTGACAGAAGAAGAGAAGGCAGACATTCCCACCAGAGGTAGCCAAGCCTATGCTCTCTATCCCTTTTCACCCTCCATATACTTTCTCTATCCTTTCTTCATGATTTTTCCTTTCTCTATTTTAAACTTCCCTGAAACTGCCCCTTTCACACACATGAATCTCGTTAGGAGATCTTATGAGTTTCTTCTCTCTGTCATAGATTCTCCTCTACATCATGACAGAATTCATGCTTTTCTAGAGGCATTCTATCCCAATAATGATTTTGTAACCACTCTGTCAACTAATATCTTTCTAGATCCTCACCCTGAGGATGATATTTCTGTTGAAGAGTTACCTCCTACCCCTCCTCTTTGTCCACCTCCTCCATCAACTTCTGGAACTTCTCTGGCCACTGCAGATACTACTTCTCCAGTTGTTGCATATGATCCTACTGCACATCAGAGACTTGATGAAATGGCTACAAGTTTGGAGACTGTCATTCAAAGACATGATGAAGCAATTGCTCAACAGACTGCATTTCAAGCTCAGATGCTAGCTCAGCAGCAAGCAATGCAGCAGATGATGGAAGCTTTCTTCAAAAGCCAAGGAGGCCCTAGTTCTTAGTTTTTAGGAACCTTTTTTTTTTTTTCTAGCCATGCAGTGGACTAAGTCAGTGATGTCTATCACTTGTAACATTTCTTTTCTTTGGTTAAATGAAATGAGTTTTCCTTTTGAATTCTTTTGGCAATTTATATACCTTAATATTTATATCTTTGATTGATGCCAAAAGGGGGAGAAAATACAATTAAGTTTTCATGATTTTATATTTTCACTATATGTTATTCTCTCTAATGTCATGTTGTTCTGATATTTTGTCTTTACTTAGTGCATAAACTAAGGGGGAGTATAACATACTCTGATCAACTATATCTGTTTAGAAATTTCTATTGTTTCTTTTTGATGTTCAATAAAATCAGAAAAGATATTTGTCATCATCAAAAAGGAGGAGAATGTTGAGACCTCATAAGTCTAAAACACATTCAATGTGTAAATCCTCTAAGTTTTGATGATTCCAAATAGTTCAAGTATGAAAATATTGAACCAAATGAAATTACTGATATATTTGATAAGTGTGCAGGAAAATAGACTTGAGGTCACTCGTCTAATTTTTGACCCGTCTACTTTTTAGTAGAAGCTCAGTACTGACTCGTCTAAGTTTCCACTCGTCTAAAAGTTAGTCAAAGATAGTCAACGCTTAAGAAAGACTAAGTTCACTTGATGACGTGGCAAGAAGCATGCGTCTAAGTTTGGCTCAGTTAATCACCCATCTAACTTTGGAACACGCCAACACCCGTCTAATGTTTGAATGATCATCACCCGTCTAATTTTTGGATGACTTTCACCCATCTAAAAATTCTCATTACTGATACCAAGTCAGTATGTCAGAAATCAAGTCCAAGTCACCTTATTCAAATTATATATCATCCTTTAAGGATCTCAAAGACCTCTGGACAATAGCTCAAAGGACAAAGAATAAAGAACGTTGTTTCAAGGTTTTAAGGAATAAAACACGCTATCTCTGCACCACTGCAGTAACCTTTTGCCTATTTTAGTACAAAGTAAAAGCACTTTATGGAAAGTGAACTGATGTTGCACTGAAAGAGGAAAGCTCTCTGCAACAAGTACAAGAAGCCTGCTGCCATATACTCTGAAAGAACAGCTGCTCAGTCTAAAGTGTACTCTTGGACACCCTTGTCAAAGCTCAACGTTTTTCAAGCATTTAATGAATATTCAGAACGACTCTTTGGCATTAAATGGTGTCTCAGAAAGCTCAAGTCAGAAGCAAACACTTTCTGAAGTTGTGTCAAAACGGATCTCTTGATTGAAGCCTTTAAATAGATCAAACAATGAAGATGAAGCTAAGAAGTTGAATATTAAAAGAACTCTGCACAGAAGCATTTACTCTCTTTATCAACTTCTTCATTCCTTCATTGAATACACATTCAATCATTTGATATAAATTCGCAGTCTTTCATACTTCATATTTATTCCACTCTCTGAGTGTGATCTGAAAGATTTGCAAGTTGTATTAACTACACAAAACCTTTTTATTCTTTACTGTTTTTGAGCCTGAAGAGGCTAGGTGAGAAAAGAATACTTGTTTGAGTGTTAAGCCTGAAGAGGCTAGGTGTGCAAAGAATACTTGTACTGTAATTTACTTAGTTATAGTGAAAACTTGGTGCTGCCAAGAAACTGGACGTAGCCCTGTGGATTTTGGGGTGAACCAGTATAAATCTCTTGAGTGATATTTCTACTCCCTTTATCTTTTAATTTGCATAAGTATTGTTTCTGTTTTAGCTTTTAACTTGGGGAGTTAACACTGTGATTATCAAACTCTATTTTAACCTTCTTTGATTGTGTGTGCTATCCTGTTTCAATATTAGACGTTTCACTCGTCTAACCTTTTCTTATTCAAACCTTGCTTGCTGTGCCTGCAAAAATCTTTTTAAAGTGACCCAAAAAGTTGGTAAACACAATTCAACCCCCTTTCTTGTGTTCACTTTGGTTATTTCAGTCACCTCCCCCAGTGAAAGAGCCTGAAACAATAGACAGTGAGATCACACCCACTAAACACTTACAAGAGATATACCCTCTCTTGTAAGAATAGTAATCAAAAGAAGGTTTGAGCCAATCCGACTCTTACCAATATAAAGCACTCTAATTAGTGCAGATAAAAACAAATTGAAGCACAATACAACAACACCTATATGATGTATAGAACTCTCAATATAATATGGTCAAAGTGATAGTGCAAGAGAAGATAATAGAGAAAAAGGTTTTCAGAGTTTTAGCACAGAGAATATTGCAGTGTTCTGTCTGTTGATGGCTGCCTAACTTTGCTTTTATATTTGAAAGGTGAAGGGTCAAAAGAAATTAGGTCAAGCCTCTTAAAATTTATTTTTGACGCATCATAATCGATTATTATATTCTCATAATCGATTATTTAACCAATTTCAGGAAGCGCTCACTTTGACAGAATAGGCATAATCGATTATACTAATCGATTACGAGTCCACTGACTTTCATATAAAAAGCCATAATCGATTACATAATCGATTACGGGTTTTCTGTTTGAAGCTCGTTGAAAGCCAGAAAGGACATAATCGATTATACAAAAGCCCTAATCGATTATTCTATTTCAAATTTTAAACTCAACGGCTTTAATGTCATAATTACTCATTAACACCAATTAAAGCCATTTAACCTCGACTCATAATCGATTATAGGATTACCATACTCGATTATGGCACAATAAAATTGAATATAAAAAACTTGACAATTAATGATTTGATTACTCATTAAGGCTCTGTTTGGTAAAAACTAGCGGATAGCGGATAAGCTAGTGGATAGCGGTAGCGGATAAATTAGCGGATAGCGGATAAGCTAGCTGATAGCGGATAGCAGATGAGCTAGCGGATTATATGTATATATATTATATATATTATTTATTTTAAAATAATTATCACTTATAATACTTAATTTTATTCTAAATTATTTATGGTTTATCATGTCCAAAAAAAATTATTTATCGTTTAAAAATTTAATCATTAATTTTAAATTTTAATATTAATTTAGTTTTAATTATTTTTAATAAATAAAATGGAATAATAAAAATAAAATTATATATTGATTTGATTTTTATAAGTTTTATTTTTTATAGATAAAAATATATTTTCCACTTTTTTATCTTAAATATAAATCTAAATACCGAAATTAATTTTTATTTATATACTATGTTAAATGTTAGTATTTTATTTTATAATCAAGGATAAGTGAGGAATATAAGTAAGATGGTAGGGATAAAAATGGAAGAAAAAATGAAACGCTATACGCTATAAGCTCAAACGCTACTTCAAGTAGCGTCTGGGAAAAATGCTATACCCTATTGAAAAAACGTTATACGCTAATTTTAAAAACGACTATCAAACGGGGTTACTTTTCCGTCCGCTATACGCTATCCGCTAAACACTAGCGGATTTGGCAAACCAAACAGTGCCTAAGTATGATTAATTGTCAGATTTAATTCTTTTAAGCACATGTTAAAAGTGTGTGTGTGAGACCAATATTAAATTGATAACTCTACTTACCATTTACACACTTTTTCTAAAACAAGCAATACACTTAATGAAATTCCCATTTTGCCCCTTGAGCTTGCTTGATCTTCTAGATACTCTTTTCTTTTGTTTGCAATCTAGTCCTTCTTTGATTTTAGCTTTTCCAGTTCTTGACATCATAGCTTTGCTTATTCCAACCTGAACTTTTCTAGTGTACATTTTTTCATAGATCGCATTAGTTCAAGGTATAGAAAATAATAATAATATTTCACATTTAATTTCTTAACAAAGCCATATATAATAATTCATAAGACATATTTTAAGATAATATCATATTTAATATTTCTTATGTATTTAGGTGTATAATAAATATTCCAAGTATGATTCTATGTCAAATTATTATATTTGTCAATCACAAGCATATATCATATATAATCAAATATTATAGTCACATGGCATTCATCAACATAATATATTAAGTCAAATATTCCTTTTATTGAATTAATTAATACCATGATATACTATTTGTCAGCATCAAAACCTATATCACCTTTAGGTTCACATTCTCCCCCTTAATACTATATTTGTCAACATCAAAACCTATATGTCATTATGATTCACACTTGGCTCATATTTGACCATTATCTTGCGATTCGGCAGTGGGAACCAAAGTTTAAACCATATGAAACCAAGATCAATAAGATAGTAGCATGGGTGAGATTGCTTGGCTTGTCGATGGAGTATTTTAATAAAAAGACTTTGGTGTAGATTGGAGACCTTATTGGGATGATACTAGAAGTAGATCTCAACACTGCAAATCAGTGTAGAGGTCATTTTGCACGACTGTGTGTCGAAATTGATCTAGATAAGCCCTTGATGTCAACTTAAAACCTTGATAGAGATTGGCTCAAGATTGAGTACGAGGGTATTCATATGGTCTGTTTTAAGTGTGGAGATGGCCATGCTAAGGAAAACTACCCCCAGAAAGTGGAAGTTCAGCCTTCGGAGAGTAGTGGTGGAGAGCCTTCAGGAGATGCTATGATGGAGGTGGATCGGAGAGAAGGATCCCTTAGTAGTCATGTTGAAGACAATTTCGGACCTTGGATTATGGTGCCAAGGAGAAATCGGAAGCCTACCGGCGGTGAGCAGGGAGGTGCAAAAAGCAATCCTGGATATCATGGAGACTTCGTGAATCAGGATCATATCTCCCAGAAGAATCCCGATGCTGGTGGCGAAGATATCTCTAAGTTAAATGGAGATATGGTGGTGATTGCAAAAAATAATAATAAAGAATCAGCGGAAAATCAGGAGGCTAAAAAGAAGGAGTTCAAGAATGGAAGCCAAATGAAGAGAGAGAAAAAGGCCTCTGCAATTGGCATTAATGATTGGGATGATACGGTTAAGATTGTGGACCAGGTGGGGCCTCTATCTGTTAGGCAGGGTAGTATTCCAATGCCTTCTTTGGATAGAGCAAGGTGGCAAGCAGTGTTGGACAAAATAGCAAACTCAGAAGATTCCTTTTCGGTGCAGGAGAACCCAATCCATGCCTCTTCCACTGTTGCCCTATGCATGCAACGTGATGGGCAGAGTGTGGAGCATGACCATGCAAAATATGATGGTATTGCCCCTAATATCTAGAATGACAAGGGCACCTCTTCCCTTAATACTAAAGAAGCCCAGAGTATGGAAATTGATAAAGAGGTCTCGTATTCATCCCTTGGGGTGACTTTGCCTTGGTTCTTAATGATAGTTCTTAGTTGGAATGTGAGAGGGGACAATGGGGATGGAATTTGGAAGATCCTTTAGGATGTTAATGGCTTCTCAAAGGCCAGACATTGTTGTTATTCTTGAGCCCAGGTGCAGTGGAACTAAGACTCTGCATGTGATTCGTAAGCTTGGCTTCATGTTCCACATTGTTAGTGAGGCTAGAGGCTATTCAGGTGGTGTTTGGGTGCTATGGAACTCTGTCGATTTTAAGCTGAAGATGTTGGTATTTGATAACCTGTATGTGCATGTTGAGGTGGGGATGAAGAATGAAGACCCTTGGCTCTTGACAGCTGTTTATGCTAGTCCCAGGGAGAGTGAGAGACGTGATCTTTGGAACTCGCTTTATAATTTGCGTAATAATATATCCTGCGCTTGGATGTTGGTAGGAGATTGGAATGATATTGTTTCGCCTAATGAGAAAAAAGAAGAAGGTGGGGCAGACTCGAATCGGTGTAGATTTTTTCAGGGTGAGATTAACAGATCTGGTCTTCTAGATTTGGGATGCGTTGGTACTAAGTTTACTTGGCGTGGCCCCAAATGGAATGAGAGGGATAGAGTGTTCAAGAGGCTTGATAGAGCCTTATTAAATATTATTTGGAGGATTAAGTATCCTGATGCTACTGTCAAAACTCTTCCTCGGGTTTCTTCGGATCATCATCCTTTATGTGTTACAGTGGTGTCTAACTTCCAGAGGCCTTTTCATTTTGTTGTGGCCTGGCTTGAGCATGAGGGCTTTCCGAGTTTGCTATCTAGTCATTGGGAGAATCAGAAGGTCTTAGTGGACAATCTTGCTGGGCTTACTCCGATTCTTCTTGACTGGAATAAAAACGTTTTCGGCAATATTCTAGTTATGGTCTCAACCCTCATCTGGATATCATGGAAACTAATCTTAATAGGCAGTTGGAGGAGGTTTTGCATTATGAAGAGGTTTTATGGTTCCAAAAATCTAGAAGAGAGTGGTTTCGTGATGGTGATCGTAATACAAAGTTTTATCATGCAAAAACTATCACTAGAAGATGCAAAAATAAGATCATTCAGCTCCGTAATAGTGAGGGGGATTGGGAGACATGTCAAGATGTCTTAAGGAAAATGGCTATTGACTTTTATTCCTCACTGTTCATGTAGGATAACTATGGTAGAGACCCTATTGTTACAAGAAAGTTTTTCCTAGTTTGGACGAGTCTGAGTTAAGTCGTATAGGTGAGATGATTTCTTATGAGGAGATTAAAAAAGCCCTTTTTTCGATAGGTACTCTTAAAGCTCCTGGGGAGGAAGGATTTCCAGCTCTGTTTTTTGTAAGAATTGGGATGTTGTGGGGCCTTCCTTTTGTAATTTTGTCACTGAAGTTTGGAGGAACAAAGAGCTTATTAGAGATGTAAATAAAACTCTGCTTGTCCTTATTCCTAAAGTTGATAAGCCGGAGTTTATTACCTAATTTAGTCCGATTGCTCTTTGCAATACTACGTATAAGTGCATTACTAAAATCCTTGCTAATAGGATAAACCCTCTCCTCAGTAATTATATTTCTCCGGTGCATGCTAGCTTTGTCCCCGGTAGAAATATACAAGACAATATTATTATTGGGCATGAGATGGTGCACACTATGAAAAGGATGAAGGGTAAAAAAGGTTTTCTGATCATTAAAATTGACCTTGAGAAGGCTTATGATAGGCTATCTTGGCAGATTATTAGGATATGCCTTGAGGATCTCTCCTTTCCTCCCTCCTTGATAAACTTGATTATGGAGTGCATTTCTTCTACTTCCTTCCAAATTCTCTGGAATAGACCTCTTTCTCCTTATCTTTCTGTGATATGTATGGGGAGGCTTTCTCACGTTATAGAGGATGCGGTTGAGGACAAGCGGTGGAAGCCTATGTTTGAGGGTAGGAATGGTCCCTTTATTTCTCATCTCCTATTTGCAGATGATTTATTATTGTTTGCAGAAGCTTCTCTTCCTCAAATGAATTGCATTATGGAGGTCCTAAATGTTTTTTGTAACGCCTCAGGCCACATGATTAATAATGATAAAACCACAGTGCTCTTCTCTAAAAATGTTACAGAAGAATGTATAATCGAGATTTTGGTGTTTAGTGGTTTTACTGGAGCTCCAGGGATAAGTCGTTATCTTGGGTCTCTCTATCATAATGGTATAGGTAAAAAGCATTCCTATAAGAGTATTGTAGAGAAGATGGAGAATAAGTTGACTGGGTGGAAAGCTAATTGCCTATCAATGGCAGGTAGAATCACTTTAGCGCAATCAGTTCTTGGTACTATGGCAACATTTACAATGCAACATGCTAAGATCCCAGTGTCTGTGTGTAATGAGATGGAGCGGCTTTAGAGGGATTTTGTTTGGGGTATCTCTATGACCCAAAGGAAGACTCATCTTATTAGCTGGGATACTCTCCAGAAGCCTAAGGTACAAGGAGGGCTCGGTTTTCGCAATTTACAGATTATGAATGATGCCTTTATTTTGAAGTTGGCTTGGGGAGTTCTCACCAAACCTGATGATATGTGGGTGCAAGTCCTCAAGAGTAAATACCCGGGTAGGCTTCGTGATGTTCAGAGCATTAGAAACGGTGGAACTAATTCTGACTTGTGGAAGGCTATTATTTCAGTATGGCCTAAGCTTTTGGAGAATATCTATATGGTGATGGGCTCAAGAGACTCTACTTTGTTCTGGAAAAATAAATGGGTAAACAAGGATATTCTTTTGGAAACCTGGTGCCCTAATGATGCTTCTTTGGTTGAGCGGTTTGAAACAATCAATAATTTTGTTAGCATAGATGGGCTTTGGGACCTTGATAGGCTGCATTCTCTTCTCCTAGAGGATATTGTTTTTTGAATCCTGGCTATCCCTCCCTCTTCGACTAATGAGGGACCTGATGGATATGCTTGGGGTGGCACAAAAGATGGGTCATTCTCAGTCAAGTCTGCGTATGATATTTTGTGTGATGTGCCTACTGTCATGCCCGATAGTATATGGAAGGATATCTGGAAGTAGAATGGTCCTCAAAGGCTTAAGATTCACATGTGGAAAGTTGGCCATGATCGTCTCTTGACTAACTCTAGTCGTAGTGCTTGGACCCATGGCTTTCCAAATAGCGGGTTTTGTGTTGGCACCCGAGACATCCCTCCATGTGCTTAGGGACTGCCCTAGGGCTACTCAGGTTTGGATTCCGTTAGTCCATTCTTCCAAATCTGGTATCTTTTCTCTGCTTCTCTTCATGAGTGGATCGTTATGAATCTTAGAGGTAATATGGGGTTGCGTGATCAGAGAGATTTGGAAAATATTTTCATGGTAGGGTGCTCGCTGTTATGGACTTGGAGGAACATGTTAATCGTTGATCCTGATTTCTCACTTCCAGCTGTTCCTCACATGGCAGTTTTGTCGCTGGCAAACTCATATTATCATATGAGCCTTCATTGCATGAAGTTGATTTCTGGTCTTCCAGCCAAGACTTTAATTCACGTTAGATGGAACTTTCCCTCGGATGGTTGGCACAAGCTTAATGCAGATGGTGCCTCTAAAGGTAATCCGGGGGATACATGGTGTGGTGGTATTATTCGTAATGATAGAGGTCAATGGGTGCATGGGTTTGGTTTGCATATAGCCATTGCACTACTTTTGTGGCTGAGCATTGGGGTGTTTATTGTGGCATTCAGTTAGCTTAGGATTTGGGCATTCGTAAACTTTTAGTGGAATCTGACTCTATGGCTCTTATTGACGGAGTTAATGTGTAGAAGGATGGAAGACCGTGCAATAGAATATTAAGCCGTGTCAAAGAGAGGAAGCATAAAGATTGGCATATTTCCTTTTGCCATACTTATAGGGAGGGAAACAAATGTGCAGACTGGTTAGCTAACTGGAGTTTGCTTCAACCTATTAGGTTTCATGCTTTGTTGGAGCCTCCTGAGGATATTCGTGTTTAGTTTTTTCTGATTTTTCTGGGGCTTCTATACCCCGTACGTGGTGCTTTTGTAGTTTAGTTTGTTTGTTTTTTGGGCTTTTGCCCCTTTGATTACCAAAATAAATAAATTAATTGCATGTTCTTATTAATACACCTGGTACAAAATCAATTGCACAATTGTTAATATTCACATTCTATTTACAGACATAAATGGGCATTTGATGTCAATGTTCCAATATTCTAAATTGTTAGCAATTGACATTAGCTAAATGTCATCGAGGAGTATTTTTTTTATTCTCATACTCCATTGGAAAAATTAAAACAATTGATTATAAATTTTATTTATTAGCACTTGGTGCTAAATACAAGACGGTAGAAGAAGAAAAGAAAAATTCAAAACACATACCTTGAACAATTGTATTATGTAATTTTCATTATTATTTTTATATTTATTTTATTTTTTGCTTTGCTAAATTTAGGATGAGGGAATGGTGCCCCAGTCCCTTCGGGCTCTATGAGGCTATGAACACTTACCACTTATAAAGAGATTTACATTTAACTCATCTCAAGGAGACTAATGAAAGCTCGAACTTACAACCTTGTCAGATACAAGACTATGTCATGCTCCACTAGACCAATCCCTTGAGGTTTAATTTTTAATTATTATTAATCTTCACTTGATGGACTTTGTTAAATTTAGAAAATATTATTATTTAATTTTTAATGTAAGGGATCAACTTGTCATCAGCTTGCAATTTCATAGACCAAACTATTAGAAAAACTCAGGTCCCACATTGACTATAAATAGTATCAAATAAGAGTTTATAAGTAGTAGACAATCGTCATCCTATGAGTTAGCTTTTGGGATTGAGTTAGATTCAAAATCTAATATGATAGCAGAATTATCCTAGATTCATTGCTGGATTACCCACCATATTATCCACGTACCAAACCTAATAATGAGTGAGGGGTTGTTGTCTAGTAAGAACTTACAGGACAATCCTCCTTCTATGAGTTAACTTAACTTTTGGGATTTACGCTCAAAATCTAATACAAACCGGTGATTCATTAATTTATTTCTCGGACCAAATAAAGAATTAACAATTTTCTTACGCAAATTTCCTTGTTATCTCATATTCTTTTTCCCATCAACCCCTCTTGGGTCAACTTACGCCATAGCTTCAGCAGGTTCCTAGCTTGTTCAAGAATGACTTTACGAGTCTTTCACACATGGATAGCTTAAAAAAAATTAAAAATGTTGTTTTCTATAGAGTTGAAAATAAAACCAAAAAAGGTGGAAGTAAGAGGAAACTGCAGCGTAGACCCCCGATTACTTTAGGATGAGGTCGTCGTATTCTTCTTTGTTTTCCAGCTATTCATGTTAACGATACCACAAGTGAATGCAGAGGTTGAGTAATGGCTATAACCAATAATACAGGATTAGAGCCACAATTGGCAGCGGAAAAAGCGGTGTGGGCTATTGGGTCAGGGTATGATGTGTGCAGCAGGGACATTCGTTTATCTGGTTGCAAGTCCAAGATAGTGGAACTTGATTGGAATCCGACAAGGGAGCTCGTGTTCCCCGGCGAGATTGTTGTTCCGAACGTTCCCACCACCATCAAGTGCCACCAGGGCGAGCGATTCAGGAATTCCTCCGGGGTCCTATCCTTTGAACAGGTATCAATAGTTTACTCACTACTTGGGAGTAGCTAAAATACCATTTTGGTTAATTCACTTATTTTTTAGACTCAGTCTGGTGTTTACTTTTATAAGGTTCAATTTGATCTTTGAATTTATTTTTGTTGACCCAAATCAGTCCTCTCTATCAATAAAGTCAGTTGATCCTTTAAATTGTTAATGTGTTTCAAATTGGTCCTTTAAATTGTTAACGAGATTCAAACTGTTCCTTTAAATTGTTAATGAGTTTCAACTTGGTACTCAAAAAGTTAACACCGTTACTGTCTCATTGATGGAGAGGACTAACTTGGATAACAGACAATTTAAGGGACCAAATTGAAACTTTTAAAAATTAAGGGACCAAACTGAATCTAAAAAATAAGTTAAGGGGTCAAAATGGTATTTTAGCCAAATAAATACTAGCAGCACACTTTTTTTAATATTCTTTTCAAGGTAGTCGTAGCTCTTGGTTATTGGATGGAGTTGATATGGCTATCACTAAATAGAATGGGTCGTACCTAAAATTCCTGGTCTAACATACAATTCATGCAACAAAGTGAGTTAAAAAGAGTGTTGAGAAGGAATGTTGTTGACAGACTTAGGTGACGTTTGGAAGAGCTTATTTAAACTCCTTTTGACTTATCTGATGACAGAAGCTCTTATGCAGTGTGTTTGGCAGAGCTTATAAAAGTAACTTATGTCATCCCATAAGGAGTTTTTGAATTATTTTCATAAGTCACTGGAACAAGCTTATGGAATTTTAACAAGTGCTTATGACCCCTCCGTGTTTTCCCGCTTCGAATCCTCTCCTGCCCCTTTCTTCATAAGCTCTTATGGCATAAGCTCTTATGCGATAAGGTCTTATGTGATAAGCTCTTAATTAAGTTGTTTGCCCAAACGCGGCCTTAATCTTAATGAACAATTATGTTAGAGACTACAATTCCTTTTTGGCCATTGTACAAGCAATCTTTTAGGCATGGTTGGCTAATCTTTGGCTAAAGTAGGCTAAAGTCACCGATATAATAATTTATAAGTGATTGATACTTGAGAGTATAAAAAAATAAATATTTTATATTAATAGCATGTCAAAATTAAACTAGAAAATATTACAAATATTTTGTTTATGTTATATTACAATTATTGATATTTATTCAATTTATTTTTCATTTTAAGTTTTAATACTATGTATAATTTGTTGGGAATTCAAGTATGTGTATTGGAAGTCTCATGTTAAAAAATAATGGGTTAGTAAAGAGTATACCTGGGAAGACCTATAAACTTCGTGCCTTATAATCTTGGGTGTGGTTTCAACACACTTACGTTATGTTTTCTGTAGGTGCCGGTGGACATGGATAGTTCTATTCGAGAGTAAATAACATTATTATGCATGACACTCCAACACTCTATTTTATGTTCTGTTATTATAATAAAATAAAAACGAAATAGGTGGAGATGAATTAAAATGGGAAAGGAAGAAAGAGAATAAAGTTAACCTTTCCCTTATTTGATATTTACTAAGAGAACGGTCGTTATCCTATGTAGAAGTTACTTATAAACGAACAGAACAAAGTGTAAAATGTTTAATTTAGGCTACAAAAGTTTTTTTTTTTCTCACAATCTACTCCAATTTTGGAAAACAAAAATTAGACACTTATGAAAGAGTAATGTTATTTGTACACCTAGTAAAAAAAATATTATTTGTATACCTAGATTCTGGACACATGCGACATGTGATTAATGGTGTATAAATTCTTGGTTAATTTATTTTAGTAGATGGTTAACGACGAATTGTGATTCCTTGCATCCATTAACTAAGTTTAAGGCACCGTTTTAACCACGATTGTAAACGGGTACAGGGATCCACTATTCATTGTTAATCTGAACTGAATTAATGAATTTGTACACCTTTAACTAGGTATCTCCAAGGCTTTTTAAACTCCCACAAGAAAGATTATTATACTTCTCCTATTCCCTTTATGTTCACACATTGCCTCACTTCCCTGTCATCTGGAACTTTGCAAGTCTTTACAACAACTCAACTCGAGTGTGATATGGATGGCAAAGTTTCATCTTCTATTAACTCAATTTGTATTGGTACAGATGTCTGAGCAATTTAATCAAGAATTATCTTTATCGGGGAAGATCCCATGTGGCCTGTTCAATGCCATGTTTGACTTAGGAAACGGCTTGACGAAAGATGCAGCTATGACTAAAAGCCTTGCTTTTGATGGGTGGTTCATAACGTTGTATCACGTTGAGTTAGTTAGAACACACATAACTATTTCCAAAGATGTTATAAAAGAAGTACCCACTGCATGGAACCCTGCTGCCCTTGCTGAGTAAGTATAATTGTCCTTGTTGCCCCTTCCCAATTGTCTACTGTTTTTAGATGTGTACTGGCTATAAAACTTATTATTGTTGAAGAAATTGAATCTGTTTGTGTGTGAGTATTTGGCAGCCACACTTACTAGCTGGTGGAATTTGAAAATTAAAAGGACACAACTTAGGTAAAGTTTTTTAGGTGCTTGTGGTGTTGTTTATTAGTTAAAATATCACAGATATCTTACTTTTTAGTCACCTCATTAATTAATGAGTTGTAAGAAAATAATACATATATTTTTATTGGTGAGTAGCACCACCTGCACCTAATAACTTTACCAAAGTAAAAATCCTAAAAGAATTTTCTGAATGGCAGTGGCACTTAGATGCCTGAATGACAACCTGATGAAATTGACTTCCATGTAAATTGCTGACAAATTGACTATAAGATATAAGATTTTAAATTGTTAAAGGTAGGGAAAACAAATAATAAACTTATGAAAACATATCTAACTGTAGTAGTTTATTAGACCTTGTACAGTATGGGAGTGTTATGGAAGAACACTGATTTATAATGCATTCATTTCCTAACATGAATTCTTTTGTTGAGACCTTTGTTTTCTTGGTTTCCTTTTTCTTAATTTTTATTTTTTATTTTTGTAGATTTTCATGTACTTTGCCATTTTGGATGGATGGATGCCTTTTGGGTTTATTATGTTAAATTCCTTCAATGTTACTAAGAGACCTAGTTTAATTGATATAAAGAGATGTAGAATATAGGCTTAAATACAGTTTTCGTCTCCCAATTTTTTCACTTTCGCCAAAATCGTCCGCCCATTTTTTTTTACGCGATTTTGGTCCTCCAATTTTTCAATTTTAGCGGCATTAGTCCCTCCGTCAGAGGGCTGTCCAAAAACTAACGGCAGGTGCCACGTGGGGTTTTCTGATTGGCCAAAAATAATTTAAAAAAATTAAAAAATTTGTTGAAAATATTTTCGCTTACATACAGTTTTCGTCCCCCCTATTTTTTCACTTTCACGAAAATTGTCCCCATATTTTTTCACTTTCGCGAAAATTGTCCCCCCCATTTTCAACAATTAGTCCCGAATTTTTTTTCCTGACAAAATGGATTTCTTTTATAAATTTATTTTTATTATATTATTAAACAAATAAAAAAATACTAAAACTTACAGAGGGCGGGATCGAGGCATCTCTCGATTTGCGCTAACCAGGAGCGACTGACAACGGGAACAATCATCAACATATCAAACACACCTCCATCGTCAGATGCCTCATCACTCAACTATCAGCCAAGCACCTCTCCACCAGCAGCACAGATCCGAATCCCTCCGCCAGCCTCTCCATCAGCAGCACAGATCAGGATCCACCTCAGCCTCAGCCGCGAGCTCCGCTAGTTCCGCCGTCGCACCGTCAGCCTCCGTGCTTCTCTTTCGTTCACGTGCACAGGTGAATGACAAAGGGGTTTTTTGGCTTGTTTCATTCCTGACATTGGGTCTGTAACCAGAACAAGATTTGGGCCTAAAAGTTTCAACAAATTTTTTTTGAATTTTTTAATTATTTTTGGCCAATCAGAAAATGACACGTGGC
Source organism: Echinosophora koreensis (assembly GCA_035048595.1). Taxonomy (NCBI): domain Eukaryota; kingdom Viridiplantae; phylum Streptophyta; class Magnoliopsida; order Fabales; family Fabaceae; genus Echinosophora; species Echinosophora koreensis. The sequence continues at coordinate 93,269 of JAPCYP010000025.1, read as the reverse complement.
ATTCCAGATGACATGTGTCACCTGTCGTTAGTTTTTGGATGGCCCTCTGACGGTATATTTATGCTGCTGGTGAAGAGGTGTTTGGCTGATAGTTGAGTGGTGAGGCATCTGGCTATGGAGGTGTGTTTGATAGGTTGATGATCGTTCCCGTTGTCAGTCTTTCCTAGTTAGCACAAATGAAAAGATTGTTGAAAAGAGGGGGGACGATTTTCGTGAAAGTGAAAAAATAGGGAGACGATAACTACATTTAAGCCAAAATATTTTCAACAATTTTTATTTTTATTTTTTTAATTATTTTTTACCAATCAGAAAATGACACGTGGCATCTGCCGTTAGTTTTTGGACGGCCCTTTGACGGAGGGATTAATGTCGCTAAAGGGTGCTATTGGCATATGCCTGGGTGGAGCAGGCAAAGGCCCAACCTAGATGATTACCTTCGGATACTTGTAGCAAATTGCTTTCCCATACAAGGCTTCTCAACTAGTCCTTGGATTAGGGGATCTCCCTAGGGAGGGTTGCCCACCAAAAATGGGATTTAATTTGTTTGGTGGTGCTTGAACTCATACCAATGGGAAAAGCGAAACTTGGGATCGGGACCTCACTCATACCAACTCGCTTCGGCAAAGAAATATTAGAATCTATTATCTCCTAGATGAAGTTATTTTCACTCAATCCTCTTCAATATATTTTATGAACCACTAATTTTCAATTAAAATCCCAGATGAAGTTTTTAATTGTATTTGCACCTGATTGAACAGCCTCAGTTAGTGCCGTCTTTCTTTGATAAGTATAATATGTTGCCTTGGACCTGAATGGCGCACTAACTGAAACATGATTCTTCAGGTTCATTAAGAAATATGGTACTCATATTGTTGTTGGGGTGAAAATGGGAGGTAAGGATGTGGTTTCACATCAAGCAGTTAAAAGATTCAGATCTTCGCCCCGATGAAGTGGAGAAATTGCTTCAGCAAGTTGCTGATGAGAGGTTTTCTGAAGATTTAAACAGATGTTCTAATGGCAACTCTTCTGAAATATCAGGAAGACAAGAGGTACAGAGGATCAAATACATCATCCTCATTTTTAACTTTCTCCTTAAAGGGCTGCATTTAATATGGAAAAAGATGCCATACTTGCCATTTCATTTCTTGCTCTTGAGAATCAACACACAAACATGAGGAAGTAAGGATTAGGATTTTAAAGAGTCTATTTAGTAGTCCATCTTAAACTAACTTTGATGTATGGGCTTTGTAATTGCCATCTTGCACACACTTGTGTGAAATATTGTTGTGCTATTACCTTCAACAAATACAGCTAGCCATTAGATTTTTTGATGTTACAAGGGTGGCAAAGATTTATTTTTATTTCTTGATGTGAGTAAAAATTGCCACTGACAAAGTTAGTCCTCATACATCTGGTGATCCAACCAGCATGCATATGTTAAGGCTTCAGTTTTCGAGTGCTTTAATTTACAGGAAAATAAACCCTTGGCTTTAGCAGGTCTACATTTTTCCGATCCAATTTCATCAAGAAGATTTGAGACATGCTTTCTACAAGAGTTGATCTGATGTAGACACCTTTATCAGATCAAGCAACTTCAATCCCTTTCGAAGTAATGCTTCTTGCTCACATCCTTGTTATGAAATTCTTCAGCGAGATGCCCGTCACTGATATATTAGAGAATTCGGTTTTTGTCTCAACTATGTCATTGACATAGCCAATTAGGGCTGTAATCTGGCCTTACTCTGTTTGATGAACCAAGTGTGGTGAGCATTCCTTTGGAAATAGTCATATGCCCTCATCAAAGCCTTAATAAATCTATCATATCAAGCTTTAGGCAGCTGTTTCAAACCATAAAATGCTTTCTTTAATTTGCAAATTTTTTCTCTGTCTTCTTCCACCAGAAGCTTGGTGTAATCTCCATATAAGCATTTTTTGCATTTAGTTGTAGATCTTATCCAAAATTTGCTGCACCTGATAAAACATTGCTGACATTAACTGTGTAAGAATGTTGATTTCTCTTATACCATATGTCGTACTCTGACACCAAGTTGAAAAGTTGAAAGAGAATAATTTAGTGAGAGGAATCATGGGGCATCACACATGAGAAACTGAGGAATGGAACCAGAAGCTGTAGGTTTTCAGCTTATATTGACAATGGCCTAGATTGTGTGTTTTATTATTTTGTAGAGCTTGCATAACAAGAATATTTTTTATTTATTGCTATATTTACCAAAATTAGCCCTTAAGTACAATCACTCAGTAGAAATAGTTGGAGAAGCCAATAAATGTTTTTTCTTAGTTTTTTCATACCTGTTTTTTAAAGTTGCTTCTATATACAGGATTGAGACCCGATTTAAGTTTTTAATGTGAATCTTGATATATATTTTGTCTTTTGTCATCTTTATCTTTATCTGTTGATTACTTCTACTTGTTTCTTTCCTTTTTCCTTAGCTCTTGACGCTTGTAATAATAATAAAATTATGAATTGAAGCAGTTCAAATACCATATTTTTTTCTTTCTTTTGGTGGCAAAAGGGGGAACTTAAGTAGATAATTTCTTCTTAAGTGATTGCTGATTATAAAAGTGCAATCAATTTGTTAGATTTGTATGTATGAAAGTTTCATGTTATTGATTATTTATGAAAAGGTGAAGATCGTACTAGAGGGACAAAAGTTTATATTGAACAATCACTCACCTTTTGGTTTAAACAGCAATGTGATTCAACAATATCCGATTGTACAAACTTAGAGGAAATCTGAAATGTTTCATTTGTTAAAATATATTTATTATCATCTTTGCATGATGATCAGGATGTGCCCTGGGATGTGAGGATAACTCTCGCTGCTTCTGGCCTACCATTAGTCAAAAGTCTATCAAATAAAGAGGTTAGTATTTATGGCAGTTGTCGTTCTTCATCTGCACAACGTAATCGCCATGCATCTGACACTTTTTGTACTTTGGTTATTTAATTTTCTATACTTACAGGATATCATAAGCATTTCAGTTCGTAGGGGAGGTATTGTAGGTATTGGCCAACACCATAATCAGTGGATATCAACCTTATCACAGTCACCTACAGTCGTATCAATGTCATTTGTGCCTATCACGTCACTACTGAATTCTGTTCCAGGCCATGGATTTCTAACCCATGCAGTGAATATATATCTTAGATGTGAGTAAGCATTTTTTCTTTGAAGTGAATTACGTCTCTCTCAAGTGATTTATTGGCACTTTTCAATTTAGGTTGATAATGTTGTTGCTTGAAGTAACAGTAGTTTATCTTCTGAGCATTACAAGGAATCCTAGGCATTGAAACTAGTCTTGCCTAACAGGAAAATCAGGTATCTAACTTGTGCTGAAGCCATTTAGACCTGTGACACTTGTTTACGGCATAGTTATTAGGTTCTCTCTTTAACTCTAGTGGTACTGAATTCGTCGTACCGCGTATTGTTTACTGAGTTCACCTTAAAAAAGTCTTATAATAATAACAATGTAAAAAGTGACGAACCAAATGACCCGTGTACCACGTACCCACCTGGTAACTATGGTTTAGGGTGTACTTGGTGGGAGATGTGGAAAATAGACAGGGTTTGGACACAAAGAACGATGGAAAGGCTTTGATTTTCAATTAGAGTTTAGACTCTTGTTGCATTTTCATCCCATATTTGAGATGGAAGTTTATCAAAAGGATGGAATGCAAATTCGGAAAGAGTTTTTTAACAACTCAAACCTGGATTGGACCAGGCCCAATCTGTCCAAGACTCAGTGACTGGACAGACTCAGTGACTCCCAGTCCAATTATGTTGGGCCGAGCTCTACGGACCATAGCTTGACGTTCGAGTTCATTGCTTCGAGGATCAACTCCGAGCACTATGGGCCGAATACTTGAGATGAAAGATGTGCCAGGCAGCCCAACAAGTGCGAAGGAGGAGTGCGGCCCAGGTAGGGAAGGCTAAGTAAGGTTCCTAGTGCATGAACAAGAGAATATTCTGGAAGGGAGTGTTAGTGTACAATAGATTACACAGTTGTAATGAAGGACTGCATACAACAGATCCTGACTTAGAGTCAGTTAGGCTTAACTGTTTCAGTTGAGTTGTTAGAATTGATTCAGCTTAAGCTTAGCCTATAAATAGATACTTGTAAATCTATCAAGTCAGAATATTGAATACAATTCAGATTTAGTAATTCTCTCTATCTCTTCTTCTTTCTTACTCTAAATTCTCTCTTTCTGAAATGGTATCACGAGCTTAAGAGTTCGTCAATGACGACTCACTCTGATCCAATCCTCCTCTGCCGCCGCCGCCGCCACCGCAGCTCCGACAGCACCACCACCTCCTAGTCTTTCGTCTGTCATCACAACGAAGCTCACTGAGAATTTTTTTTTGCATTGGAAGCAGATTGTGGAAGCTGTGATTCGTGCAAATCGTTTGGAACGCTACGTCGTAGGTCCTCAAATTCCTCATCGATATCTCAATGAAGAAGATCGCAGGAACGATTGTCTCAATCCTGAGTTCACTGCTTGGGAAGCTCAGGATCAGCACTTGTTCATTTGGTTACTGAACTCCATATTTGAATTGATTCATCCGAGAGTTGTTGGTTGTTCGAACGCTTGGTAGCTATGGGATGAACTCCACAACTTCTTCAATTCTCAGACTAAGTCGCATAGCACTCAGCTTCGTGCTGAGCTCAGACACATGACACATGGTGAAAGGAGATCGCAAAATCTCAGAGTATCTGCTTTGTATAAAAGCAATCGTCGATGCGCTCATATCGATTGGTACTCCGATTACGTACCAAGAACATCTGGATGCGATACTTTAAGGATTACCGGATGAATACCATATTCTTTTCCCTACGATCGAGAGTAGAATCGAGCCTTACTCCATTACTGAAATCGAATCCTTGTTGCTTTCGCACGAATCACATCTTGACATAGCCAAATCGAAGACTGCTTCTGATGCCTTCTCGGTCAATGTTGCTGAGGCTTCGTCGTCAAATCAAAATCAAGCCTCAAACCCTAATTCCATGAATCAGGTGATTGCTTCCTCTTCTCAACCTCCTCCAAATTCGTTTCCAAATAATAACAATTATCAACAACCTAATGGAAACTATTACAATGGTTATGGTTTCCGAGGAGGACGTGGTGGCCGTTCAGGCTTTCGTGGCCATGGAAGAGGAGGCCGTTATGGAAACCGAGGCAATTTTGGAGGCAATTTTGGTGTTTCTTGTCAGTTCTGTGGCCGAAACAACCATAATCAATATCAGCAACCTCTTAGAATTTGGGTTTGGGCCTAACTCAACCCCAAAAGCTAGCTTGTAAGGTGAGGTTTGCCCAAGCTTTATAAGCACTACTTAGGTCATATCTCTAGGCGATGTGTGACTAAACACACTCCTCACACCCAGCACAATGAAGGTGCTAGTGGCTGCAATGAAGGCAGCACAAAGTTGCCGCAATTAAGGCAACTAGGGGCAGACCACAATTAAGGCGGATTTCCAATACATCCCCTCACGCCCAGGCCCAATGGGCTTGGAGCGTGGATGATGCAAGCAACCCAACAACGGAAATAGGATATGCTATGATACCATCTTAGAATTTGGGTTTGGGCCTAATTCAACTCCAAAAGCTAGCTTGTAAGGTGAGGTTTGCCCAAGCTTTATAAGCACTACTTAGGCCATATCTCTGGGCGATGTGGGACTAAACACACCCCTCACACCTAGCACAATGAAGGTGCTAGTTGCTGCAATGAAGGCAGCACAAAGTTGTCGCAATTAAGGCGACCAGGGGCAGACCGCAATTAAGGTGGATTTCCAACACAACCTAATCAGAATCAGCATCAAGCTGGTATGCAAGCTCAGCTTGGAAGAGGAATGTATGCTCCTCGTCCTCCTTTTCAGCAAGCCTCAACTCAGCCACATCGCCTTAAAGTTCCTTTGCCAATGTTCATCAAGTTCCTGCACTTAATCAGCCACCTATTATACCTCTCCCATGGCAGATGCAGGTACTTCCAGTCAACAATCCTATGGCTATGGTGGCAACCTCATCAGGAACTGATGCTAACAACTGGTACCCGGACAGTGGGGCCACTCATCATGTCACTGTTGATGCCAACAACCTCACTCAACACACTGATCAGAATGGGATAGAAAACATCTTTATGGGTAATGGCTCTGGCCTTAAAGTTCATTCAATTGGTTCTACATGCCTTAATTCACCTGTTGATAATACTATTAAACTCACTCTTAACAATATCTTACATGTCCCGACTATAACCAAAAATCTACTGTGTTTGTCAATTCTCCATGGACAATAATCTGTTCTTTGAATTTCGTCCTAATGTCTGTTATGGTAAATCTCAGGTTGATAACAGAGTTTTCTTAGAAGGATCTGTCAATTCCGCCGGTCTCTCTGTGTTTCATGATTTCCCTGTTGCTGTCAAGTCTTCTCAAGCTACGTGTCTCAGTATTTGTGGTCCTCAAGCTGCAATAATTTCAACTTCTAGTTAGGTTGTAGTGATTCTGTTTCCCCACGTAATAATGATAGAAACATTTCCAATTCCTATTACATTTGGCATTGTAGGTTAGGCCATCCACATGATACTATTGTAAAGACTATTCTCCACAAATGTAATATTTCAAAAGTCAATAAAAGTATACTTGATTTCCATTCTGCTTGCTGTCTTGGCAAGTCACATCGTCTTCGCTCTTCCCCTTCTGTTTCTGTTTATCACAAGCCTTTTCAATTGTTGTTTCTAGATCTATGGGGTCCTGCTCCAATACAATCCTCAACAGGACACTCATACTACTTCTCTATTGTAGATGCTCACTCTAGATATACTTGGATTTATCTCCTAAAAAGAAAATTAGACACTCTAATAACCTTTAAACACTTTAGAGAATTTGTGCATCTCCAATTTCAAAATGAAATACAAGCTGTTCAATCTGATTGGAGAGGGGAATTCAGACCTTTCTCCAACTATCTCACTGAATTAGGCATAGTCCATCATGTTATATGTCCCCATACACCATCAAAATGGTAGTGTAGAAAGAAAACATCGTCATATTGTAGAAACAGGCCTTGCCCTGCTTGCTCAAGCATGTCTCCCTATGAAATTTTGGGACCATGCTTTCCTTACTGCAACATACCTTATTAACAGGATGCCTACACCTACATTGAACTTTCAGTCCCCTTTTTCTATTCTGTACAAGGCAGACCCTGACTACACTTTTCTCAAAGTTTTTGGTTGCTCATGCTATCCTTGTCTTAGGCCCTATACCAAAAACAAACTTGAATACAGAACTAATGAGTGTACTTTCCTAGGATATTCTCCTAATCACAAAGGATACAAGTGTATGTCAAAAGATGGCAGAGTCGACATCTCCAAAGATGTTCAGTTTAATGAACATTCCTTTCCCTTTGCTGCCAAAAGTCACTCTGTACAGCAACCCAATACAGCTGATTTTGCTCTAATCCTCTGTATCAGTCCCCTCAGTATCCTGCTGCAGCCTCTCCTACTCAATCTCCTACTGCAGCCTCTCCTATTCCTTCATCTCCTATTATGAACATTCATCCTATGATCACACGTTCCAAAGCCTCTAGAGTTCCAAATAGCATACCATCAGCTTTATTAAGTCATGTCGAACCATCTAATGCCAAAGAGGCCTTGGCTGTTTCCCATTGGAAAGCAGCCATGCAAAGTGAATATGATGCATTGCTGGCCATACATGGACCTTGGTTGATCTTCCTCCAAACCGCAAGCCCATTGGTTGTAAATGGGTCTTTCGGGTGAAAGAAAATCCTGATGGCTCAATCAGTATGTTCAGAGCTAGGTTGGTTGCAAAGGGGTTTCATCAACAGCAAAGGGGTCACATATAGCTGGCCCTTGCTGCAGCTAGATGTGAACAATGCTTTCTTAAATGGCTTCTTGGAGGAAGAGGTTTACATGGACCAACCAGTTGGGTTCAATTCTGAATTTCCTGACAAGGTGTGCAAACTTAACAAGGCCATTTATGGCCTCAAACAAGCTCCAAGAGCTTGGTTTGAGAGGCTAACTAAGACACTTGTGCAGTTTGGGTTCAAGGCAAGCCGCTGGGATCCTTCTTTACTAGTTCATTCACAAGGAGGCCACACTACTTATGTCTTGGTGTACGTGGATGACCTAATAGTGACTGGCACTTCTCAAGAAAGGATCACAACCCTGATCAACAAATTGAATTCAATTTTTGCACTTAAACAACTTGGAGACTTGGAGTATTTTCTACGAGTGGAGGTGAAAAGGTTGTCCACTGGTGAGGTTGTGCTAGCTCAAACCAAATCCATCAAGGATCTGTTAACTAGAGTCAACATGATAAATGCAAAGCCTCTATCTACTCCTATGGTGAGCAATTGTAAGCTGTCCAAGCAGGGAGGAAATTTCATGGCTGATCCCACTTTGTACAAGTCTGTAGTAGGAGCATTACAATATGCTACTATTGCAAGACCCGAGATTTGCTTCAGTGTGAATAAGGTCTGCCAGTTTCTGTCTGAAACTCTAGAGGAGCACTGGAAGGCAGTCAAGAGGATACTTAGGTACCTCAAAGGCACCTTGTCATATGGCCTCATTCTCAAACCTGCCTGCACATCACAGCCACTCACAATTCAAGCCTTCAGTGATGCTGACTGGGGTGTTGATGTTGATGGCAGGAGATCTACATCAGGTTCATGTGTATACTTTGGACCTAATTTAGTGTCTTGGTGGTCAAGGAAACATCAGCTTGTAGCCCATTCTAGCACAGAAGCAGAGTATAGAAGCCTTGCAGCAGCTACCTCTGAGGTGCTTTGGATCCAATCTTTACTAAAAGAGTTACAAGTGCCTTTCAAAACTCCTGATGTGTATTGTGATAACCTGAGTACAGTGGCACTCTCACATAATCCACCACTCCACTCAAGGAAAAAGCACATGGAGCTGGATCTCTTCTTTGTGAGAGAGTCATTTACAAGACCCTTGCTGTATGTCACATTCCTGGTCCAGAACAGGCTGCTGGTCTATGACTAAGCCTCTGTCCCAGACAAGATTCGAGACACTCAGAAAGCATCTTAGTGTAGTTGACAAAGTGGCTGTTATGCACCCACCTTAGGTTTCTAGGGGGGTATGTTAGTGTACAATAGATTACACGGTCGTAATGAAGGACTGCATACAGCAGATCCTGACTTAGAGCCAGTTAGGTTTAATTGTTTCCATTGAGTTGTTAGAACTGATTCAGCTTAAGCTTAGCCTATAAATAGATACTTGTAAATGTATCAAGTCAGAATATTGAATACAATTCAGATTCAGTAATTCTCTCTATCTCTTCTTCTTTCTTACTTTAAATTCTCTCTTTCTGAAAGGGAGAAACACACGCAAAAAGGGAGGAGTGCTCTCGCGTAGAAGATGTAACCAAATCCATGCACGCCCACGATTCTCACTAACAGAATCGGGAACACTAGAATTAACGGATTCAGGCACACCGGAGTACCGGACCCCAGTTGAAGGCTATATAAGCACCATCAGGATACCGTAGAAGGCGGACTACTACTGCCTTGATCACCTGTACTCACACACTCATCCTAGAATACCCCGTTACGGCTGACCAGAACACTACTCATTTTCAACCCCTGCATTTTTAGTTCTATTTTAATTCCTATCAAGTACATCAAACTATACTTATAATTGCCAATACGTACATAGAATTTTATTGCTTACTTATCATGGGTAATACTTTTCTGTGATATTCATTTAGTTGACCGGAAATATTAAGATCAAAGTTTCTTTTAGTTTAATTCTTCACGAAGTTGTATAGTTTACAGGGTCTCATGGGAAAAGCTCTATTAAAGATTATATAGAGCACTTTGGATTATGTGGGTGCAGGGAGGATTTTTTGTAGGCTTAAATATGATTTTGGATACTGAAGTTCATTTTCATAAAGCGTATACATCTATGCATGCAAAATCATTATATAAGATAATTATACTCTTAACTTATTTATGAAGTGAAATATCGTTTCTTATCTGGTCTGGGTGCCTAACTGTCAATTGTATCATCTATCATGCAGATAAACCCCCAATAGAGGAACTTCATCCATTCCTAGAATTTCAGGTGCTTCGGCAATGGGCTCCAAGTTATGATCTGCCTCTTGCATTTGGTACCAGGCGTAGAAGAAAAATGTCTCCAGCACTGCGTTTCACATTCATGGGACACAAGCTTTATGTTAATACAGTGCAGGTAATTCGATTTTGCAGTAATATAAGTGAGAGTAATGCATAAACTGCCGTTAAAACAAATGTCAGCATCATATACTTTTTTCCCCTCCTAAGATGGTTTATGGTATACTCTGTCTGTTTTGACAAGAGGGAAGGAAAAGAAAGGATTTGATAGAAGGGATATAAATGAAGGGAAGGGTATGACTATTAGAGCTTGCTTTCAATTTATTTAGGATAACTGGAAGGAAGTGATGTACCATTATCTTATATGGCTTTGACAATGAAAATGAAGGAAATAATGTTAGCAAGATACTAAACAGTAGGGCTTATAGGTACAGAAATAGGATCTAGTAAAATCTCCTCCTTTTTTTCAAAGTGAATACATTGTTATCAAGTCCCTGTAGTCAAGAATTTGGATATTCCATTTGTTTAAGTAAATTTTCTATTTAACAATGCCCTTGCATAGTTATATTATGGCTTAAAACTTACAATTTACAGGTTGAATCGGGACGGCGGCCTGTAACAGGTGTGCGCTTGTTTTTGGAAGGCAGAAACAGTGACCACCTAGGAATCCATCTTCAGCATCTTTCCAATCTTCCCAGTAACTTTCAAATCTTGGACCATACTTGTCATCATGAGTGTATTGATGAACCAGTTGACAAAGCCTACTTTGAACCTGTGAAGTGGAGAATGTTTTCACATGTATGCACTGCCCCAGTAGAGTGCGATAGTTCCCATGTTGATGAGTTCACGTCATGCATTGTGACAAAGGCATGGTTTGAGGTCAGGCTTATAAAAATGAAGAAAGTTCTTTTCCTGAGGCTTGGATATTTAACAGTAGCATCATCAACAATTCGCAGATCAGAATGGGAGGGTACTTCATCCACATCTCAAAAATCAGGATTCTTTTCAGCATTGTGGAGCACGGGCCTTAGCAAAAAATTGCACCCACCTGTGATTGAGACTGAGAAGCCACCAAAAGAGGATACAAATTTAGCAGTAGCTGCAGTAGCTTATAATAGTAATTCTAACACTGATGTACCTGTACCAATAAAGGCTCCTAAAATGTTGAGGTTTATAGACACAAAGGAAATTGTCAGGGGTCCAGGTAACTTTCCCGGATATTGGGTGGTCACTGGAGCCAAGCTCTGCCTAGAGGGTGGCAAAATCTCCATCAAGGCCAAGTATTCATTGCTAATGTGAGGAGCCAAAAACGTATATGATTTGCTCAAAATCAGCTGTGATATAATTGAATTCGTACGCCCCATTGCTAATATATGAGCTTACATGGAATTTTATCGACGTTCTTTTTTTTTTGTTTTTGGACATATAAAATAGAAGGATTAATTTTGTACAAATCTAAATTAGACTTTTGGTCTTTTATCTTATTTTTTGGATTCATTTCGTCCCCCATCTATAGAAGAAATTCATTTTAATCCTCTAACTATGAAACACTAGCCAAAGTTATCCTTTCCATCACTTGTGTTAGTAATACAATTAATTTTAGCATACGTGGACTGTTAAGTGGGATCTGGATAGTTGAGTTGGCACGTCCTTCATGTGGCAGTATACGTTGGAGCAATATGAGAGGACCAAATTGAATCCACATAAAAAGATAGAGGACTCTATCGAATTTTAATTCTTCTTCCTCAGTGTGTCTTCTTCCCCAAGACTTGCAAGCAGCCATGGTTGATCATTCTCTAACCCGGTGACTAGTGTAGTGCGAAGGAGCTCAGATCTGGTAGACCGTGTGGTAGTTGCTTGACGAAATGTGGTGGAGCATGGTGACTTTGGGTGAAATGTATTTGAAGCAGGAATGAGAGAAAACTGGAAGAAGGAAGAGAAGATATGTTGTGAGGATGAATGGAGAAATGGAAGGAGAGGATGGTTTCTGCTAAGGAAAGCTCTTCCCATTTTCTCTTCCAAGAAATCCAACGAAAAGGAGCTTCATGGTGATTTTTCACGTGAGTTTTAGTTGCTGGTTGATAGAGAAAATGTGTTTCAAGTGAGTTTCATGTGATCTTTTGGTTGTAACTTAGTCCTAGTTGTAGGAGGGTCATTCATGGCTGCTACAACCCTTGGGGAAGACAAACCATTGGGGAAGAAGGGCTAAATATTGATTGAATCACCAATTTGGTCCCTGAAATTGTAGGACTGTGATAAGTTAGTCCATCACATTAAGAATTAGACAAAAATGTCCCTCAAATTGAAAAGTGTTCATTACGTTATGGTTGCCCAAATTGAAAAACATCACCAAATTGGACTAATGTGATGGACTTATTCAATTTGGGGGACATTTTTTTTCCCTATTTCTTAATATGAGGGACCAACTTGCCATCGTCCTACAATTTCAGGGACCAAAATGATGATTCATTCGCTAAAAATTCAATTTGGTCATTTATCTTTTTTTTTTTTTTTTTATTTGGATTCAATTGATCCTCCACGTAGCTCTAACACATACTGTCACGTGGAGGATGTGCCAACTCGGTTGTCCGAATCACTACTAGCATGCAAAAAAATAATGGCATTACTAATTAATCCATTGAATGCAGTTAGAGCATAATGAATATCATATAGACTTTTACATGAATTAGTCTATCTTTAAAATTATTGACGTAAATTTTTGATAAGTTAGTAAAAAAATTACTCAACTAACTTTTTGTTGACAAGTCTTGAAGTCCAACCCGCGAAATGATTATTTTTACATCTTCAGTTTAAGAACATTCTTTGTTTCATACTTGAACATGTTTCATATCATTTGTATTAGTTTCTGTGCTTTATAACTGTGTCAATATTGATATATAATTTACTTTATTCAATTATTTCCTAAGTAAAAAATTGATTAATTTTTAATTTCACTTTTAGAAAAAATTATAGTAATCAATGCAGTGTGAATGCACAGGTATACCGCTAGTTTAGTTTTAATAGAAAATCATTTTGACAATTTTAATAATTAAAACATTTAATTCACAAATATGATATTATCTATTTATATTATGAATTATTTATGATTTATGATTTTTCAAGTTGAATATTTTACATTTTTATAACATTTTTATTCAACTTTATAATAATAAAAGTTGACGTTTCAAAAATTTGCATCAAATATCATACTTATAAAATAATATAGCAACACACAATTGATTGAAAAGGCCATTTTATACACTCAGATATAATAAAATTAAACTTATTAATAAATAAGAGTTACTATTTATTATAAAATGATTATATACTACGTTTTATAGTGTAACTATTCTCAACCAACATGTGGTGGTCTGAGTGGTAATGCATTTGGATCTCCTAAACAAGTTGATAGATATTCAATCTTTAACTCTTGCGTATTGAGAAAATCTGGTTGGGATAGATCAATACTTTAATGTCGTCCAGTACATTTAGCGATTTGTCTCAACAGTTGCGTGTGAAGGATACCCTAAAAACCAAAAAAAATAAATTAAAAAAATAGTGTAACTATACTCACAACAGTTAATTTTGTTTAGAAAAAAAGTCAATTAAGTGTATGAATGATTTTAAATTATAATAATGATCAATCTTGTCACAATCATGTTATAATGGTTAGGAATTCATGCAAACTAATGTAATGGATCTAGATTCTCTGGATTTATAAATTTCACGCATTCATGCATTTACCTTAACCAATGGTCTGAATTTTATATACCCATCTTTATATTAATATATTTATCCTACACAAAATTTAATCAATGGTCAAGATCTCCCTGCATTCACAAAGTGACTGCAGGGAATCCATTTCCTGACAACATGCTTAAGAAACTTAGCTATCTACCAATTATGTTGGGTCTTGTTGATGATTTAAAACTCTTTCTAATATATAATTCACTTTACCCTTTTGTCAATTTTTTATTTTATTTTATTTTATTTTATTTTATTTTATTTTGTGTACAATATGTTTCAACTTTTTCACATGTACCTCATATTGTAGCTTGGAAGTCATATGTACAACCTGATGGTCCCTTAAAATGAAAACTTATGTCGCAAATATGTTCCAACACCTCTTCCGACAATGTTCTCCATTGTGTCATGACTAACTTGGTTCATTAAACTCGGCTAAGAGCAGCCGGTTGGACCGAAAAAGCAAGCAACCCGGTATGGATCGGAATGACTCAGTCGGTTATGCAAAAATCTGGTGAACCCGACAACTCGAACCGGCCGAATCTACAATAGCTTAAACCAAAGGAGGAGGAGGGAGGAGGAGGAGGAGGAGGAGGAGGAGTGTAATGCCCTGATTTTCTGCTTCTTGTTAATCTGTGCTTAACTATGTGCTTGCCAATAATTAATTGTAAAGTTAAATAGAATAGTTTGATAAACTAAAATCATTTTCATAACTTAGTTTTATCTTAGGAAGCTTTAGTAAAAATTTCAGCTGAAAATTCAGACGAATCCCGGTCTGCGTTTCATCTATCAGTACAAGTTTACTGATCACAAAGCGAAAATTTTACTCGGGAACGAAATGCTTGGGCTTCTAATTACGATTGCTAATGTTTCCATTGTTTTAAAATTTTTTGTTTTAAAAATTTTACTATATGGATTTTTCGGGTACGATTTTCATAAGAAATATGATCATTTTTACACAGTCAGGAAATAAATTGAACTGGAACGAAACAAAAAGAAGTCAATGAATCCATGGATTTTGTGGTAGGATTACCAAGGACTTCCAAAGGTTTTGATTGAATTTGGGTGATCGTTGACAGGCTGACGAAGTCGGCACACTTCTTACCTGTTAAGTCAAATTACACGGTGGAGAAGCTGACTGAGGTGTATCTTAGAGAGGTAATCAGACTCCATGGTGTACCCTCTAGTATCATTTCGGATCGAGACCCGAAGTTTATTTCACGTTTCTGGGGAAGTTTGCAGAAAGCACTGGGAACTAAGTTGAAACTCAGTTCGGCTTATCATCCCCAGATTGACGGGCAAACGGAAAGAACAATTTAGTCATTGTAAGACTTATTAAGAGCATGTGTTCTAGACAATTGTGGGAGTTGGGACGACCTTTTGCCACTTATAGAGTTCACATACAACAACAGTTATCACTCAAGTACAGGGATGGCACCCTATGAGGCTTTGTATGGAAGAAAGTGCCAAACGCCACTGTGTTGGTACCAAGATGGAGAAAACACAATTTTAGGACCCGAAATTGTGCAACAGACAACGGAGAAGGTGAAACAAATCCGTGAAAGAATGAAAGCTTCACAAAGCAGACAAAAGAGTTATGCCGATCGAAGAAGACGACCTCTGGAATTTCAAGAAGGCAAGCATGTATTTCTGAGAGTAACTCCTACAACTGGGGTAGGTAGAGTTATAAAATCCAGAAAGGTCACTCCAAAATTTATTGGGCCATACCAGATTCTTCGTCATATCGGTCCAGTAGCCTATCAAATTTCTCTACCACCTTTTCTTTCAAATATCCATGATGTTTTTCATGTCTCTCAATTGAGGAAATATGTTTCCGATCCATCGCATGTAATTAAGCCCGATGAAGTACAGTTAAAAGGAGAACCTATCCTATGAAACTACACCGGTACGAATCAAAGACAGGATGATTAAGCAACTCCGGGGAAAACTGAGACGCCCCGACGTCCCATTAAAGAAAAACCCAAAATATTAAAGCTTAATCGTGTTATTAGCGATAAGCGGTTAAACTTAAAACAGCGGAAAATTAAAACTTAAGATGTAAATAGTTAACATGTAGATACATCACACATATATACATAGATAAATATATACATCATCTCCTAATACACAACTGTCAAGGGATTCCTATCAGTAGGATCCCGAATATATATACAAAACGGTGGTACATAACATAAAGAAAATACATCAAAAGATAAAAGGGAAGATGCCTCGCCGATTCTCTCCACACCCCGTCCCCTCTCGAAATACAACAAAACCTCACTCACACCTATATAGATGGCATTGGCCCGAGCCATCAAATACTACCACCCTCGTCTGCATCCCGCGGTCCGGCAGGTCCGGACACTCCTCCGCTCTCACTGGACGAGCTCCTGTCCGACTGCCTCTGAAACCTCTGTCGGTAAAGTCTACTATCACGGGGATGAAACTGTCTGGTAGATACTCGAGAAGACTCTGAAACCGTAGCCCGGACCTCTGGAGGAGGCGCTGGAACCTCTGGAAGGGGTGCCAGGTCCTGGGCGGGGGCAACCGGGTCCTCCTCCTGGATAGGTGCCAACTCGGGTCCTGGTGCCGGTGCAAGTTCTGGAACTAGTACCCCAAAGGGTACCATGAAGGGATCTGGGGCCATGCCTGGCATCGGCGGTATGTGTCCATCTGGCTGTCCTACCTGGAAAGGAAGGGTAGTGCCAACACGGAACGTGCCGACGAATCCTATCGGCGCTCCCTGTCCGAACCCGGAGGTAATGGACGTAGGACCCGTATACACAACGAAGCGAGTGACTGGGTCCACGAGCCACCCGTTCGGATCTAAGCACTCAACCTCAAAGGTCCCCGAGAGGGGGAACCCCGGATCCTGAGTCATCCACGGGTGATCCCAGTGCGCCATCAACACGATCTGGATCTGATATACAAAACAGGTATGTACAAACATACAACAAAATAAAAAGGGGATAAGAATCCATATAACATCAAACGTGGAAAGGGTTTAGCGACATTTAATTCTATAACAGCACGATAAACATCCATCTCCCAAAATATAGTTTATATAAATATAACACAAACATCCTTAATCCACATCTAGGGTCTTTCCTCTACCCCCATCATGATGCAATGCAAATGCTGTATGAATCTTCTCAGGTAGTCGGCCATATCCGGATATCACAACAATCGACACGTCCTAGAGGCCCCGGCTCACACCCTCGTCCGCGGCTGGAGGGTGCCCATGCAAAGTAATGGCACTATAGCTACACAACCGGTACACACCTCTGGACCCCGGCCAGGGTGCTCATGCAACGCATGAACTATAGCTGCAACTAAAATGAAATCATGTCTGGGACGGTCCGCCGTTAGCCTAGACCCCGGGAATTCTCCCTCCGAGGAATAGACCCCAACGACCATGTTTCAGGTCCACAAACGACCATGTTTCAGGTCCACATATCACAGACCATGTTTCAGGTCATCCCCTAGTGCCATAACCGCTCATCATCACCTCATAAATAACCTCAATAAAATCTCATCATCATATAACATCAATCGTCTCGGTTAGGCACTACTAACACATAAAGTATGATTTCCCCAATACATCATCAATGCTCATCATATCTCATCACTTACTCAAGCTCTACTCATAATCATTACACTCATGGCATCATAACATCATTCCATCAAATCATCATATTAATCATGGCATCATTTCCAATATAATAATAATAATAACAATAAATTTTTTAATAATAATAATAATGATAATAATAATTTTAATAAGAAATACCAACACTCATTATCAGTCATCAATCATCACAATAACGCAATCAATCCAAGCAGTCACAAGAGCCAGTCATAAAATAACAAAATAATATATTTTTATCGTAACGACGATAAACGCACAATTTCAATATCATCATTGGTACCACTAAGTAGTCCCCAGTGTGACATGGACATTGTCCGTTACTCGCTCTCGAGTAGGGTTTAGGTCGCCCTACGCCATTATCGAACTAAATGTAACTGCGCCGTTTCCGACGTTAAATGGTTTCTTTCCCCCACCTGGGAAGTCGTACGATGATCGAAACGAGACAAAACGCGACATTCTCCAACCTCTTCGAATCTGCCCCGTGCGATTCTAGTGCCTCGGAGCTCCCAAAATTTCACCTAAGCATCACATTAGGAAGCACACGTTACCACGAGTTCATCCTCGAAGACGGAATCGAATTCCGATAACCGAAACGAAAGATATAAAGATAAACGTAACGAAACAACTTTCGATATAAACGGGAATCATTTACCTTCGACTATTGAAGAAACGGGGAAGAGGAGAATGAAGGTGTCGTCCCTATGATCACAACCACGTACTCCGTTTTGCGAAAGGACAATCGGGCAAGCCACACTCACTCTAGAACTCTTTTCTCTCACTAAACTCTCTCTCTTTTCTCTCTCTATAGCCCTCTCTGTTTTCTCAGAGTGATGCTCTCTGCCTTCGTTCTTTCCTATGGCTTAAGTGACTTTGTGTCGCTTAAGCCCTTTTTATTTTTCTGATTCACGCTGCCATGCTCGAGCGTGGAATTTTTCACGCTTGAGCGTGGTCACGCTTGAGCGTGAAAACCACCGCAGCCATGCAACCACTCAGAGGCTGCCACGTCAGCGCCCGTTGACACGTAGCAAGTCAAAGCATGGCCCTTGTCTGGTTGACTTGGGCGCTTGAGCGTGGACACACCCACGCTTGAGCGTATTGTGGACGCTCGAGTGTGATGTTTGCCACGCTTGAGCGTTGACTTTTGACCAGAAAGTCAACTCTTTACGTTCAGGGTCCGTTCAATGTCTGATTGACCCCAAATTTGAGATATAGGCTCCTTAGGACCTAATAAACAATTTCTAACCATCAAAAATGCCTAATCTCCTCTTTAACTCCAAAATTTTGTTCCACCCCCAATTATCTAAAAGACACTAACCGGAAACCCCAGCTGTTCTCTATACCTCAAATCACCTCTCAGTTATACCATCCAAACCTTAAACCTAAATATCATACATAACCACACATAAAATAACGGATGTTACATTTCTACCCCCCTTAAAAGAAATTCCGTCCCCGGAATTACTGTTGGTCAAAAAGATGTGCAAGTATACACAGTCAAACAAGTAATATAATGATAAAAGATCGTTCCCACGAGGATTGGAGGGTAATTTTTAACATCCTTAAGTAGTTAATCAAGTTAGGTAATCTTGAGGGCAATTATCATCACAAAGAACTAGCAAAAATAAATGGAATATTCTGAACTTTTTGTGAATTATGAGTGACTGAAGTAAGATGAAGTAAAGAAATCAAATAAAGGATATGTGATTGTATAATAAAAATAAGCTAGGAATAGAATCACTTATAAATCCTGTGATGTCATACATGCTCTTAGATGCTGCAGCAATAGTTCCAGAGAATAAAAGCTAAAGTGCTTTCCAGCATTTTTGTTAAGATAAACCTCATTAATTGTTCCTTATTCCTAAGCCCAATTTAATTACGCTTATCTGCAGTTCAAATATCTCAGCTAACTTATGAGTTTGAAGAATATTCCTATTCACTTCAAGGTAATTTAATTTCCCAATTAATTACTCAACTCATATTGACTCAAGGGTTCCATTTATTGATGTCTTCCAACATTAATAAACTTGAGCTGTAAAATAAGTTGATCACTCCTATTTTCTAGCAATTAAACATGCAAAGCTCTTTGTCAAATTGCTGCAAACAAATTTCATATGTAATTCATCACATTCATTATAAGATCATCACATTCCTAGCTCAAGGGATTTAGCTCATGATAGAAATGGAAATGAAATAAGACATATTATAAATAAAGTGAATAATAGATTCATTACAAGCTGGAAGTTCAAAGAGGGAAGTTAAAAGACTGAAGAATGAGTCACCACGCTCTTCCAAGCTTGGCTCCAAATTCTCATGGTCTTTCTCCTTTTCGCCTGGCTTGGCTTCCTCTAGCAGCTTGTAAAAATTGTACTAGGCTAAAAATCTTCGTGTAAAAACTGCCTCTGGCTGCGTGCATGCTAATTCCTTTTATACTGATTCCTTCTAGGGTAAAAACCCTTGGCTCGTGCACCACCCACTCACCAGGAGACCAAAAGTGATAATAAGACAAAACATGTCCCCCTTGGCCCAAAAAGGAATATTTACAATACTTAATGCATGGCCCAAAATGTAAAGAAGTACAGAAACCACAAAAACTTCTCCTAAAACTATGCACGTTGAGTAACATTAATGGCCATGGGTCCACTTTTTCCTCTAGTCAGCTTAAATTGATGTTGGACTTCTTCTTGGTTGACTGCTGAACTTCATTCCAAGCTGCAGCACTCTGCAGCATAGACATCAGCTCTGTTTCTTCCAATCTTCCTTAAGCCTCCTGTTTATAACACAAGGCTCACCAAACACCATTAAACACAACTTTTCTGATTCCAACTGTTTTCAAGAAAACTATGCAATTGCTTATTCTAGACACTGAGCTTACCCAAACTACTCCCTTAAAGACCATTTAAGGACTCAAAGTAGCTAGATAACCTCTATTTCTAAAGGTTATCAATTACATACCTGAGAATAAATGGGGTACTGCTGCTGCATATCTGCCTCACGCTCCCAAGTAGCATATCCGGTAACACTATCCCAAATGACCTTGACCAGGGGAATCTGTTTACCACGGAGTTCTTTAATCCTTCTATCTGCAATCTTAGACGGTAGAGCCTCATATTCTAGATTCTCTCGGAGTTGTATTGACTCTGGCTCAATTACATGAGAAGGATCGGGGAAATATTTTCTCAATTGGGAAACATGAAATACATCGTGGAGGTTGGAGAGGTAAGGGGGTAAGGCTATCTGGTAGGCTACTGAACCAATTCGTCGAAGAATCTGAAATGGTCCAATAAATCGGGGAGTGAGCTTTCTAGACTTTATAGAATAAGGCTTCACTCTATCATCACTCACATGCATCCTCTATTATAGGCTTGACCCAATTCTAACTAGTAGAACATGATCAGAATTGCACACTGCAAGAGGGCTTAAATTTTGTTGTAATATGGCTGAGGTGGGGGTGGAAGACAAATTTATGGAAGGGCTCTGACTAGGTGGAAACAACTGTGGCCTTTCTTTTCTAATTGATCTTCAATTCTTTGATCCTCAAAATTTCTCTTTTAGCATTAGAGTGCTAGAGTGCTGCCCATTTTTTTTTTTTTTTTTTTTTTTTTTTAGAAATGTGAAATTTTAAGAACTGATACTGCCTTATTTAGCAGTCTTTTTATTCTTAACAACTTACTTTCCAGGCAGCACCCCCAAACTTGTTTTTAGCAGACTTGTTTCTGAAATGCACAGATAGTTTCACCTAGCATGGGTAGTTGTTGTTTTTCTAGGGTATAGGCTTGTACCTTGGCTTGTTACAGAAGAATAGATTTCAGGCTCAAGTGGGCTTCAAAACAAAGTTTTTTACTTTCAGGTAGGCCAATTAAGCTGAACTGGGATGAATTTAAAATGCCTCCAGCAAAAATGTGCACAAAACTGACATGCAAAACAGATCAGAATCAGGGCAAACCTTATAAAGCACACACATGAGTGGGACTGTCAGTTTCAATAATTGTTGAGGTTCAAAATCTCACAGGTTTAATATTCTTCCTACTCTCCTCACACTGCTATCCTATGGTTTAGTGCCTTACGTTCATTGTTCACTGAATTTGGGTAGATTAGTGTTCAGAAAATCAGACATCTCTTCCCTCTAGAGTCTTCTCAACTTTCCAAGCTCACTGGAATAATGTGTATTGAGTGCAACAAAAATTATTCAGGGATTTCCACAAGGCAAAAATCAAAAACATCAATTATAGCTGCTACTTGCATTAAAACATCAAGCCAATTCCAAATTCCTCCCCCAAAATTTTAGATTACTCTGAAGAGAAAGCTAAAAGTTTAAGGAAAGGAAATGGCTAGCAACATTGCTGATGAGGGCAAACAACCCAACCAAAACCTAGGGCTCCTAACAAAACAGACCAGCAGGGACACACAAAAACAAGAGAAGAAAAACATAAACACAAACAAAAGACAAGGTTCAGAAATATCAGGGTAATGATGCTGCAGCAGTAAGAAGCATAGCTGCAGGCTATTCTTTCTTCAGCCTAGTGCTGAGCCCTCCTGTTCTCAAAGTTGAGCAATCTGCTTCAGGGTTCTCTTGCCAGTTCCTTTGGACCTCCTTAGTGATGGCCACTTCTCCCTCCTCAGAATTGGGGGTAGTATGCTTTGCAGAGACAGGCTTGCTTGAGCACCCTTAGCTTTGGCCTTCTCACAGGCTGATGGGACTGAGTGGATTCAGTATGAGCTTCTGGAGCAGAAGGTGCCACTCCACTACTCCCAGCATCACCTTTTCTTGGTTTCTTAGCAGGTTTAGGCTGCTGAGGCTCTTTGCCTTTTCTGAAGTGACAGGGGCTTGGGCTTGAGAGGGTGGGGGTGGACACCAATCCAAAGAGTCTTCTTCATTGTCTGGTTCAGCATTGGGTGGAGTGGGTTCAGGGGATTGAGTGGATTGGGAGTTTGTTCCTTCAAAGGGGAAAGGGGCCAGTAGTTCTCTGGGGAATGGTGGTGGTACAATCATCAATTTGGGATGATCAATTCTGTTGATCTTTTTCTGCCACTGGTACACATTGTTGCAAAATCATAATACCTTTCTCTGCTGTCCCAATTGATACTTGACCAACTCAGTTAATTGCTCCACTTTCCTTTCCAAATCTTCACTATTTCTTGAAGGTTGAACCTGGGGCTTGGAAGTGGCAAACCTGTTAATGGCTTTGACATTCAGAATGCCCTTGTTCACCATGATTTCTTCTCCTTCAAAATCTCAACTCCATTTCTGATACACAGTTCAGTGATAAGAGATGAGAAGAACAGCCTGTTGCTTCCCTTGAATGCGCACTCAGAAATCTGCTTCTCAATTATCAGCCCTACATTCACCTTCTTGCCACTTAAGATACAGCTTAAGAGTACCAACCTATCTTTATCCACAGTTTCTAGATGGGTGGTTGGTAAAAGCCTATGGCGCACAAAGTGATGCCAAACCTTGGCCAAGGGTTTCAGTGATGGTCTTGCAATCTTCCACGTGCTGTCTCCAGCATCATCAAGCCACTGTGTTCCTTCTACAGTCAGCTCCTTCATCATAGCGTTCAGTTCCACTTCAGAAATGTTGTTTAGCAGCACCTGGTATTCATCTTCCTCACTCTCCCATCCCCACCTCAGATTGATAGAGCTTGCAGAAAAACTCACCTTGATACCTCTCACCATTGAGTGTCTCAGGTCAGTGGAAGTGATATTGGCATAGAATTCTCGGACCAGAGGAACAACAGGGGTTCTCGGGTGTGCTGCAAACTTCTTCCAATTGTTGAGAGTGATGACTTGAGCTACATCAGGGGTGAGGCCATAGTTAGGTTCCTTCTTGATAGCAAACCCCAACTCTAAATGAAACTGCCTCTCCTTGATTTCCTTGTCAAAGCGAGCCTTAGCTTCAGCATCCTTGAAAACCCTAGGAGTATCAGACTCTGAATTAGACATTACCACTGGGTTCTTGCCCTTGACACCAATTGACTTTTGCCTCACCATTGAATACTTGAGAGGGTGAAGGGGGGGTAAGGGTAGAGGACAGCGAAATTGCGTAGGGTTTGTGGAGAAGGGATGAGGGGTTAAAGCTGGGTGTGGCTTGTCAGAACAGGTGCACGGTTATAAGAAGGGGGAAATGAGAGTGGAGAGTGGAGGGATTTATGGGGAAGTGGCAGAGAGGGTGTAATGAGAGTGGCAGGTGAGGGTTACGTGGGAAAGTGGAGAACATTTAATGGGAGAATATTGCTTTGAAAGTGTCCAAATTCTCCCCCACTATGCAAATAACCGTTACTTTTAAATCTGCCACATGATATTGGGCCTTGCTATTTTCCATTCTCAGCCCATTAGCTCTGTGAACCTTGGGCCATTTACTACTAACCCCCAATTCTGGTACTTCTTACAACCTGCCAAAACTGCATCATACTAACTAAAAAAAATTTATTAACAATTAAAGACTCTAGATTAACAAAATAAGCAAGTAAAATAAATAAAATTTCTGGGCTGCCTCCCAGTAGCGCTTGGTTTTAAAGTCCTCAGCCTGACTTTGAAGTCAATTGTCACAAGTCACTTAAGGTGACTGTGGCTTTCATCCTAGCCACTTGATCACCTAAGTATTGCTTCACTCTTTGCCCATTTACTTTGAAAATTCTTCCACTTGAGTCATCTTTGAGATCCACAGCTCCATGGTCATACACTTGGACAATAGTGAATGGGCCTGACCATCTTGATTTTAGTTTCCCTGGGAATAATTAAGTCTAGAATTGAACAACAAAACTTTCTCCCCCATCTTGAGCTCTCTTTTTTTTATTCTCTGTCATGCCAAATTTTTGTTTTAGCTTTGTAACTTTCAGCATTCTCATATGAAAACCATCTCAATTCATCTAATTCATTCAACTGCAAAAATCTTGCTTTAGCAGCTTGAGACAAATCCAAATTTAATTTCTTTAGAGCCCAATAAGCCTTATGTTCAAGCTCAATGGGGAGATGGCATGCCTTGCCAAAGACTAGTCTGTAAGGAGACATTCCCAGAGGTGTTTTGAAAGCTGTTCTATAAGCCCATAAAGCATCATCCAAGTGTATGGACCAGTCTTTTCTTGAAGGATTCACAACTTTTTCAAGTATCCTCTTAATTTCCCTGTTAGAAACTTCAGCTTGCCCATTAGATTGAGGGTGATAGGCAGTGGCTATTTTATGTTTTATGCCATACTTAGCTAGTAAGTTGGTCATAATCTTGTTGCAAAAGTGAGTGCCTTCATCACTAATTAGAGCTCTAGGTGTGCCAAATCTTGTGAAGATGTTTTTATGTAAGAACTTGACCACCACCATAGAGTCATTAGTAGATGTAGCCACTGCCTCCACCCATTTTGAAACATAATCAACAGCTACTAACACATATAGATTGCCAAAAGAGGGGGGAAAGGGTCCCATAAAGTCTATGCCCCAAACATCAAATAATTCAACTTCTAGAATATTGGTTAAGGGCATTTCATTTCTGTTGGACAGATTCCCCACTCTTTGGCATTTATCACAATTAAGTACATAAGTGTGTGCATCTTTGAACAAGGAAGGCCAGAAATAACCTGTTTGCAGGACCTTAGCTGCTGTCCTCATGCCTCCATAATGGCCCCCACAGGGTGAGGTATGACAGTGTTGGAGGATGCCTTTTTGCTCCTCCTCTGTTGCACACTTCCTCAGTATCTGATCTGGGCAGATCTTGTATAAGATGGGGTCATCCCACAGATATTGCCTCACAGTGTGGAGAAACTTCTTCTTCTGTTGATAGTTCAGGTCAGTGGGAATAATTCTGCTTGCTAGGAAGTTTGCCAAATCAGCATACCAAGGGGAGACAGATTCATGTATAGCTAGCAGCTTTTCATCAGGAAAGGAATCTTGTAATATGTGATTGGACCCCAAATCACCTTCTAATTGCAGCCTAGATAAGTGATCAGCCACTTGATTTTCCACCCCCTTTTTATCTCTTATTTCCATATCAAATTCTTGCAACAGAAGTACCCATCTTATTAGCCTAGGCTTTGCATCCTTTTGGCAATCAGATACTTGATGGCTGAGTGATCTGTATAAACAATGACCTTTGTTCCCACTAAGTATGACCTGAACTTTTCAAAGGCAAACACCACTGCTAGTAATTCTTTTTCTGTTGTGGTGTAATTCAGCTGAGCATCAATTAAAGTTTTGCTTGCATAATAGATGGAATGAAAGATCCTTCCTTGCCTCTGCCCAAGCACAGCTCCTATTGCATAATCACTGGCATCACACATCAATTCAAAAGGTTTCTCCCAGTCAGGTGCCACAATTACAGGCACAGTGATTAGGCCTGCTTCAGAGTTTCAAATGCCCTTAAACAGCTGTCATCAAATTCGAATGCTGCCTCATGCTGCAGCAACGGCACAGAGGTTTGGAGATTGTTGAAAAATCCTTTATGAATCTTCTGTAAAATCCTGCATGCCCCAAAAAACTTCTCACCCCTTTTACATTTTTGGGAGGGGGTAGTTTTTTCAATAACTTCCACCTTGGCTTTGTCAACTTTCCATTCCTTTCTTGGAGATCTTGTGCCCTAGGACAATACCTTCTTGTACCATGAAATGGCACTTTCCCAGTTTAGCACTAAGTTGGTTCTCTTCACACCTTTCTAATATCTGCTCCAAATTTATCAGACAATCATGGAATGATTCTCCAAACACTGAGAAATCATCCATGAAAATTTCCACTGATTTTTCTATCAAGTCTGAAAAAATAGCCATCATGCATCTTTGGAATGTGGCAGGGGCATTACACAACCCAAATGGCATCCTTCTAAATGCAAAAGTTCCATAAGGACATGTGAAGGTAGTCTTCTGTTGATCATCAGGGGCTATAGCTATTTGATTGTAACCTGAATATCCATCCAAAAAGCAATAGAATTCCTTTCCTGCCAATCTGTCCAGCATCTGATCTATGAAAGGGAGTGGGAAATGGTCCTTTCTAGTAGCCTTGTTTAGCTTTCTATAATCCATGCAGATTCTCCATCCTGTAACTGTTCTTGTTGGAATCAATTCATTCTTGTCATTTGTGACAACAGTGACTCCTCCTTTCTTTGGCACACATTGGATTGGACTAACCCACACACTGTCTGAAATTGGATAAATGATGCCTGCATCCAACCATTTAATGATCTCCTTCTTCACAACTTCTTTCATGATAGGATTTAATCTCCTTTGACTTTCAATACTGTTTTTGGCCTCATCTTCCAAAAGGATTTTATGCATGCATAATGTGGGGCTAATTCCTTTTATATCTGCTATTTGCCAACCAATAGCTTTTGTATGCTTTTTGAGTACCTCTATCAAGTGTGATTCTTGAGTTGAAGTCAACCCTGCTGAGATGATGACTGGTAAATGGTTGCCTTCAGCCAAATACACATATTTGAGATGTGTAGGAAGCTGTTTCAGTTCCAAGATAGGGGGTTTCATTATTGAAGGAACATTCTCCTTTATATCAGAAGGTTGTACTCCCAAAGGTTCATACTTCCTAAACCATCTAGGATGAGGATTCTGCTCACTGCTCAGTTCAATTCCCTTGTTGGCATCCTCTTCTTATCATAGAGCATATATGCTTCCTTGGCTAGATGGTTGTGCTCTTTCATAAGTTGCCTGTGCACCAAAGAATCCAAATGTTGGATCAGAGAACACTCTTCTACTGCTTCATCAGGGTACTTTAAAACATTCAAAACATTGAATTTTACTTCTTGGTCATTCACCCTCATAGTTAACTCTCCTTTTTGCACATCTATCAGAGTTCTCCCTGTTGCAAGGAAGGGTCTTCCAAGGATTATGGGCACTTCCTTGTCAGCTTCAAAATCCAGAATAATAAAGTCCACAGGGAAAACAAACTTGTCAACCTTTATAAGCACATCTTCAATTTTTCCTTCTGGGTAAGCTATAGATCTATCTGCTAACTGTAAGGTGACAGTGGTTGGCCTTGCATCTCCTATTGCCAGTTGCTGGAAAACAGACTTGGGCATCAGATTTATGCTAGCTCCCAAATCACATAGAGCCTTTCCTTTATATGAGTCTCCTATGGAACAAGGAATAGTGAAACTGCCAGGATCCTTCAGTTTTTGGGGCACTTTGTTTTGCAGCATGAGACTGCACTCCTTTGTCATAGCTACTGTTTCAAACTCACCTAGCCTTTTTCTCTTTGACAACACATCTTTCATATACTTAGCATAATTGGGCATTTGTTGGAGAGCTTCCATCAAGGGAACATTGATGTGCAGCTGCTTCAGTATCTCCAGAAATTTGCCAAATTGCTTGTCTTGGTTTGCCTTTTTCAATCTGTGAGGGAATGGTGGTGGAGGTCTGTCCTGTGTGACTTTAGGGGCATCTTGCTTAGTAGATTCTTGTTCTATCCCTGCCTGCTCTTCATCAACTCTAGGAGAGGCTATCTTCTTAGGTGTACTTGTGGCTTCATCAACTTTCTGTTCTGGTCCAAGTAATTCCTTACCACTTCTGAGATTTATAACCTTGCATTGCTCCTTTCCCTTGTCAGTAGGAGTTTCAGTTGTGCTGGGCAAGGTTCCTGCTGGCCTTGAGTTTATAGCAGTGGCTAATTGTCCCATCTGAGTTTCTAAATTCCTCATAACAGCTCCTTGATTTTGAAGCTGAGTTTGAGTGTGAGTCATAAATGCCTTCAGTATGGCTTCAAGGGAAGTATCCTGGCTTGCACCTTGAGATTGCTGTTGTTGTTGAACAGGGAATCCTGGTGGTTGAGTTGCTTTGTTAACATTACTAGAGCTTCCAGGTGCTGACTGAGTATTATTCCAAGAGAAATTTGGGTGTTGTTTCCACCCTGCATTATAAGTGTTGGAGTAAGGATTGAAATTTTTGTTGAAGTTACCAACATAATTCACTGAGGCTGGATTGTTGGGGCATTCTTCAAACAGATGGCCTTCTCCACAGTACACACACGAGATTGCATTCACTGTGTCCTTACTCATGTCCACCATACTCTGCTCTGCTCTGGAAGGTTGTGCAGTTGCTGGACTTTGTGCAGTAGTGAGGTTCTTCAGCATGTGAGAAATTGCTGACAGTTGAGCTGACAGTGCAGTGACTTCACTTACTTCATGCATTCTCCCTGTTCCTTTTGGAGCATTTACTCTTGCAGTGGGCCATTGGTAGCTGTTTGCAGCTATACTCTCTATCAGTTCATGACATTCATTATAGGATTTGGTCAACAAAGCTCCTCCAGATGAGGCATCCAGCATCACTCTTGTAGCTGGAGTTAATCCACTGTAAAATGTTTCTATCTGAATACAGAAGGGTATCCCATGATGTGGACACTTTCTCAGCAGATCTTTAAATCTTTCCCAAGCTTCATATAAAGGCTCATCATCAAGTTGCCTGAATGAGGTTATGTCATTCCTCATCCTGGCATTTTTGATTGGGGGAAAATACTTTGTCAGAAACTTTTCAGCTAACCTATTCCATGATGTGATGGAATTAGGTTCCAATGAGTTTAACCAAGCCTTGGCCCTATCTTTCAGTGAATATGGAAACAATCTGAGTTTGAAAGCATCTTCACTTACACCAGGATTTTTGAAATTACTTGCTACCTCTAGGAACTGCCTCAAGTGCAGGTGAGGATCTTCAGTTGGTAGGCCACCAAATTGTCCCACAGTTTGTAGCATCTGGAACATCATTGGCTTGAATTCAAAGTGCTGAGTAGTAATCTCAGGCCTTACAATTCCAGTGTTCATGGTGCAAGGATCAAACACAGCATATTCCCTGATAGATCTATCCTTGTCATTTGCCATTTCAATCATATCAGGTTGATCCTCTTCTTCATTAAGTAGATTAGCCATGAAGCCTAGATCTGAGTGTTGGGCTCGAGCCTTGTTTTCTCTGCTTTGCTTTCTTAGTCTTCTAGCTGTCTTCTCAATCTCAGGATCAAGCTGAAATTCAGGTGCTCCTTTTCCACGCATGCAGTACAAAAGCCTACTGTTGAAAAGTACACAACCAGTAGAATTAAAAACACAACTAACTTGATTAACTAGCTTATAAGCTTGTAAAAATTAGCACCATTCAATCCCCGGCAACGGCGCCAAAAACTTGTTGGTCAAAAAGATGTGCAAGTATACACAGTCAAACAAGTAATATAATGATAAAAGATCGTTCCCACGAGGATTGGAGGGTAATTTTTAACATCCTTAAGTAGTTAATCAAGTTAGGTAATCTTGAGGGCAATTATCATCACAAAGAACTAGCAAAAATAAATGGAATATTCTGAACTTTTTGTGAATTATGAGTGACTGAAGTAAGATGAAGTAAAGAAATCAAATAAAGGATATGTGATTGTATAATAAAAATAAGCTAGGAATAGAATCACTTATAAATCCTGTGATGTCATACATGCTCTTAGATGCTGCAGCAATAGTTCCAGAGAATAAAAGCTAAAGTGCTTTCCAGCATTTTTGTTAAGATAAACCTCATTAATTGTTCCTTATTCCTAAGCCCAATTTAATTACGCTTATCTGCAGTTCAAATATCTCAGCTAACTTATGAGTTTGAAGAATATTCCTATTCACTTCAAGGTAATTTAATTTCCCAATTAATTACTCAACTCATATTGACTCAAGGGTTCCATTTATTGATGTCTTCCAACATTAATAAACTTGAGCTGTAAAATAAGTTGATCACTCTTATTTTCTAGCAATTAAACATGCAAAGCTCTTGGTCAAATTGCTGCAAACAAATTTCATATGTAATTCATCACATTCATTATAAGATCATCACATTCCTAGCTCAAGGGATTTAGCTCATGATAGAAATGGAAATGAAATAAGACATATTATAAAATAAAGTGAATAATAGATTCATTACAAGCTGGAAGTTCAAAGAGGGGAAGTTAAAAGACTGAAGAATGAGTCACCACGCTCTTCCAAGCTTGGCTCCAAATTCTCATGGTCTTTCTCCTTTTCTCCTGGCTTGGCTTCCTCTAGCAGCTTGTAAAAATTGTACTAGGCTAAAAATCTTCGTGTAAAAACTGCCTCTGGCTGCGTGCATGCTAATTCCTTTTATACTGATTCCTTCTAGGGTAAAAACCCTTGGCTCGTGCACCACCCACTCACCAGGAGACCAAAAAGTGATAATAAGACAAAACATGTCCCCTTGGCCCAAAAAGGAATATTTACAATACTTAATGCATGGCCCAAAATGTAAAGAAGTACAGAAACCACAAAACTTTCTCTAAAACTATGCACGTTGAGTACATTAATGCCATGGGTCCACTTTTTCCTCTAGTCAGCTTAAATTGATGTTGACTTCTTCTTGGTTGACTGCTGAACTTCATTCCAAGCTGCAGCACTCTGCAGCATAGACATCAGCTCTGTTTCTTCCAATCTTCCTTAAGCTCCTGTTTATAACACAAGGCTCACAAACACCATTAAACACAACTTTTCTGATTCCAACTGTTTTCAAGAAAACTATGCAATTGCTTATTCTAGACACTGAGCTTAACCCAAACTACTCCCTTAAAGACCATTTTAAGGACTCAAAGTAGGCTAGATAACCTCTATTTCTAAAGGTTATCAATTACATACCTGAGAATAAATGGGGGTACTGCTGCTGCATATCTGCCTCACGCTCCCAAGTAGCATATCCGGTAACACTATCCCAAATGACCTTGACCAGGGGAATCTGTTTACCACGGAGTTCTTTAATCCTTCTATCTGCAATCTTAGACGGTAGAGCCTCATATTCTAGATTCTCTCGGAGTTGTATTGACTCTGGCTCAATTACATGAGAAGGATCGGGGAAATATTTTCTCAATTGGGAAACATGAAATACATCGTGGAGGTTGGAGAGGTAAGGGGGTAAGGCTATCTGGTAGGCTACTGAACCAATTCGTCGAAGAATCTGAAATGGTCCAATAAATCGGGGAGTGAGCTTTCTAGACTTTATAGCTCTGCCAATTCCGGTCTTCGGAGTGACTCTCAAGAATACGTGATCACCTTCTTGGAACTCTAAGGGTCTCCTCCTTTTATTACTGTAGCTCCTCTGCCTATCCTGCGCTTCCCTCATTTTCTCTCTTATCTTCCTGACTTGCTCCGTTGTTTGCTGTACCACATCGGGACCTAACACTTGGCTCTCGCCAGTCTCATACCAACACAACGGAGTTCTGCATTTTCTTCCATAGAGAGCCTCATACGGTGCCATTTCGATACTACTATGGAAACTGTTATTGTATGTGAACCAATCAAGGGTAGGAATTCATCCCAACTGCCAACATGTTCTAACACACATGCTCTTAAAAGATCCTCCAATGATTGAATTGTTCTCTCTGACTGCCCATCCGTCTGAGGATGATAAGCTGAACTCATCCTCAACTTGGTTCCCAAAGCATTGTGTAATTGTCTCCAAAATCTAGATGTAAATCTAGGATCCCGATCGGAGACAATACTCGATGGTACACCGTGCAACCTCACTACTTCCTTGATGTAAATCTGGGTCAACTTCTCAAGACTATAACTCTCACCAATAGGTAAGAAGTGAGCACACTTCGTTAACCTATCAATGATAACCCAAATCGCATCAAACTTCTTCGGAGTTCGTGGTAATCCAACCACAAAGTCCATCGCTATGCTATCCCACTTCCACTCTGGGATATCCAAGGACTGTAACAACCCTGCAGGCTTCTGATGCTCTATCTTAGCTTTCTGGCACACTAGACATGATAGAACATACTCTGCCACCTCCTTCTTCATCTTTGGCCACCAAAACATTTTCTTCAAATCTTGATACATCTTGGTGGCTCCCGGGTGGAAACTCAACTTACTCTTATGTGCCTCCTCTAAAATCATCTTCCTAATCTCTAAGTCCTCGAGCACACATATCCGATCTCTAGACCTTAACACACCATCGGATCCTTTCCTAAACTCTGAAACTTTCCCTTCATCTATGCCTCGACTTATCTCTTGTAGATATTCATCCTGAACTTGCTTAAACCTGAGGTCTCTCAAAAACTCACTGTTGATAGTGATCATACCTAAGCATATTCTATCCTCAGCCAAATCCATACCTAGGTTCAAATCTCTAAACTGTTCAAGCAATCCCATCTCTTTCACCATCATCGCGGATACGTGCAAAGATTTCCGACTCAGTGCATCCGCCACAACATTAGCTTTCCCAGGATGGTATTGATGATCAAACTCGTAATCCTTAATAAATTCCATCCATCTACGCTGTCTCATGTTCAGCTCCTTCTGATCAAACAGATACTTTAAACTCTTATGATCGCTGAACACATTAAACTTAGCTCCATACAAATAGTGTCGCCATATCTTCAATGCGAACACTATGGCTGCCAATTCCAGATCATGAGTCGGGTAGTTTCTTTCATGAACCCTCAACTGTCGGGAAGCGTAAGCCACTACTCTTCCCTCTTGCATCAAAACACAACCCAAACCTTGATATGACGCGTCACAGTACACGTCAAACTGTCCTAATGGCTCTGGTAATGTCAGCACAGGAGATGTAGTCAACTTCTCCTTTAGCTTTTGAAAGCTCTCCTCGCATCTTTCTGTCCAAACAAACGCTGTACCTTTTCGTGTTAACTGCGTCATAGGCAACGTAATCTTGGAGAAACCCTCAAGAAACCTCCTGTAATACCCGGCTAATCCTAGGAAACTTCTCACCTCTGTTACTGACTTAGGCCTCTCCCACCTAATCACTGCCTCTACCTTAACTGGATCTACAGCTATCCCTTCCTGATTGATTATATGACCTAGGAACTGTACTTCCTCTAACCAAAATTCACATTTGGATAGCTTAGCGTACAACTGCCTATCTCTCAACACCTGCAACACCACTCTCAGATGTTCCTCGTGCTCTTCCCGATTACGGGAATAGATAAGAATATCATCAATAAACACCACAACAAACTTGTCGAGGAACGGTCTAAAGATCCTGTTCATGTAATCCATGAATACTGCTGGGGCGTTAGTTACACCAAAAGGCATAACTAGATACTCATAGTGCCCATACCTTGTTCTGAAAGCAGTTTTAGGTATATCCTCCTTCTTTACCCTAATCTGATGGTATCCTGATCTTAAATCTATCTTAGAAAACACCGAAGCTCCCTTCAACTAATCCATCAGATCATCTATCCTAGGCAACGGATATTTGTTCTTGATTGTAACCTTGTTTAACTGTCTATAGTCCGTACACAACCTAGCACTTCCATCCTTTTTCTTCACAAACAATACTGGTGCTCCCCACGGTGATACACTCGGTCTAATGAATTCCTTTTTCATCATATCATCCAGTTGTTTCTTTAACTCTGCCAACTCCACAGGTGACATCCGATAAGGAGCTACTGATATAGGTCCTGCCCCTGGCATGAGATCTATGGTGAATTCAACCTCCCTCTCTGGTGGCAAACCTGGAACATCAGGAGGGAAAACCTCGGGAAACTCTCTCACGATAGGCATAGAATCTATACTTGGAGTCTCCTTAGCTTCCAAAGAGAAAAGCATCACATACTGCTGAGAATCATCACTCCTCATAGTTGCTCCTTCATTGGCAGATACTACGCTAGAAGGCTCAAGAAAGGATAAAGTCCTTTGGGCACAGTCTAACACTACATGGTTGGCCGACAGCCAATCCATGCCAAGGATAACATCTATCTGTTGCATAGGCAAACAGATGAGATCTACGAGGAATGCCCTATTTTCAACCACAATAGGACACTGTAGGCAAACAGACATGGTGATCAAAGGATCACTGGTAGGGGTAGATACTGTCAAAGTATATGGTAATCGAGAAACGGGCAAATGTAAATGATCTACACACTCATGTGAAACAAATGAATGCGTAGCGCCTGAGTCAAACAATACACGCGAGAGTCTGCCAGATAGTAAACACATACCTTGAATAAGATCTGCAGACTGAGAGGACTCAGATCCTCTCACCGTAAACACCCTCCCCGTGGCCTGAGGTCTGGCGGTCTGTCGTCCTGCCGCTGGAACTCCTCTCCCAGATCCACCTTTAGAACTACTGGCTCCTCTACTGGCAGCTGGCTGATGCTGCCCTGCTCTCTGTCGGCTATCTCTAGCAAGGTGACCGGGTTTGCCACATACGAAGCAACCCGATCTATCTGTACAATCTCTGATGTAGTGCGGACCTCCGCATCTGAAACATACTGGGCCTCTCTGCTGCTGACCCTCTCTACTCACTGATACTGGTGGTGCATTTGTCTGAGTACCCTGTCCGGGTCTAGCGTATGGTGCTCTCCTCCACTGAGAACCTCTATCCCCTCTCCTCTGATGGCCTGCTCTGGTAGGACCCCCACTCTGCTGCTGTCTCTGCTCCGCAGCCTGCCTCTGGTCCATGCTCTCAATGGCACTGCACCTCTCTACTAGCTCTGGGAAGCTCAAAATATCCAAGGGCACTATAGCCCTCCTCAGCTCATGCCGTAAACCCTCCTCAAATCTCCGGCACATCCAATCCTCATCTGAAAATCTCTGGTAGAACTCAAAACTGAATCAGGGCCTCAAATCTGGCCGCATAGTCACCAACAGACCTGTCTCCCTGCTGAAGACTCATGAACTCTCTCTCCTTCTCGCGTCTGACTAACCGCGGAAAGTACTTCTCGAAGAAACATTCCCTGAACAGATCCCAACTGATCATCCTGCCCTCAGTCTCAAGCAACCTCCTCTCGCCTCTCCACCATGACTCGGCTCCTCCAGTCAGCATGAAGGCGGCATAAGTCACCTTCCTGTTATCTCTACATCTCATAGTGTCGAAGATCTTCTCCAACTCCTGTATCCACCACTCAGCCCGCTCTAGGTCATACTCTCCTCCAAACTGTGGTGGCTTACCTTTCAGAAAGGTAGCCAACCCCGCATCCTCAGCCTCAGCAGCTCTCCTCCTATCCTACTGGTCCTGTAACTCTGCCTCTCTCTGCATCCTCTGAGCGTTCTGCTGTGCCTGCTGCAATAGAACGGATGCTAACTCACGGATAGTCTGGAGAGTCTCGGATGACTCCCCTCCACCACTAACTCCTGCTGCTGGCTGATACTCATCCTCGACACCCTCGATAGCTCTACCACCACGTCTACCTCGTCCTCTACCTCTGCCTCGAGCCATGATCCTGTCAAAAGAAATCATTAGCCCACATCAATATGACATATAATACTACATAAAACTGGAATATAAATACTATATGCCATAAAGATGTCGCATCGGACTCACTACCCAACTTCTAAGCATAGTCGTCATCCGATGTGGATCCGACTAAATGGCCAGTTCACCCTAATCACAGTCCTCACAGTCCGTTTCAGAACCGAACTGCTCTGATACCACCAAATGAGACACCCCGACGTCCCATTAAAGAAAAACCCAAAATATTAAAGCTTAATCGTGTTATTAGCGATAAGCGGTTAAACTTAAATAGCGGAAAATTAAAACTTAAGATGTAAATAGTTAACATGCAGATACATCACACATATATACATAGATAAATATATACATCATCTCCTAATACACAACTGTCAAGGGATTCCTATCAGTAGGATCCCGAAATATATATACAAAACGGTGGTACATAACATAAAGAAAATACATCAAAAGATAAAAGGGAAGATGCCTCGCCGATTCTCTCCACACCCCGTCCCCTCTCGAAATACAACAAAACCTCACTCACACCTATACAGACGGCACTGGCCCGAGCCATCAAATACTACCACCCTCGTCTGCATCCCGCGGTCCGGCAGGTCCGGACACTCCTCCGCTCTCACTGGACGAGCTCCTGTCCGACTGCCTCTGAAACCTCTGTCGGTAAAGTCTACTATCACGGGGATGAAACTGTCTGGTAGATACTTGAGAAGACTCTGAAACCGTAGCCCGGACCTCTAGAGGCGCTGGAACCTCTGGAAGGGGTGCCAGGTCCTGGGCGGGGGCAACCGGGTCCTCCTCCTGGATAGGTGCCAACTCGGGTCCTGGTGCCGGTGCAAGTTCTGGAACTAGTACCCCAAAGGGTACCATGAAGGGAGCTGGGGCCATGCCTGGCATCGGCGGCATCGGCGATATGTGTCCATCTGGCTGTCCTACCTGAGAAGGAAGGGTAGTGCCAACGCGGAACGTGCCGACGAATCCTATCGGCGCTCCCTGTCCGAACCCGGAGGTAATGGACGTAGGACCCGTATACACAACGAAGCGAGTGACTGGGTCCACGAGCCACCCGTTCGGATCTAAGCACTCAACCTCAAAGGTCCCCGAGAGGGGGAACCCCGGATCCTGAGTCATCCACGGGTGATCCCAGTGCGCCATCAACACGATCTGGATCTGATATACAAAATAGGTATGTACAAACATACAACAAAATAAAAAGGGGATAAGAATCCATATAACATCAAACGTGGAAAGGGTTTAGCGACATTTAATTCTATAACAGCACGATAAACATCCATCTCCCAAAATATAGTTTATATAAATATAACACAAACATCCTCAATCCACATCTAGGGTCTTTCCTCTACCCCCATCATGATGCAATGCAAATGCTGTATGAATCTTCTCAAGTAGTCGGCCATATCCGGATATCATAACAATCGACACGTCCCAGAGGCCCCGGCGCACACCCTCGTCCGCGGCTGGAGGGTGCCCATGCAAAGCAATGGCACTATAGCTACACAACCGGTGCACACCTCTGGACCCCGGCCAGGGTGCTCATGCAACGCATGAACTATAGCTGCAACTAAAATGAAATCATGTCTGGGACGGTCCGTCGTTAGCCTAGACCCCGGGAATTCTCCCTCCGAGGAATAGACCCCAACGACCATGTTTCAGGTCCACAAACGACCATGTTTCAGGTCCACATATCACAGACCATGTTTCAGGTCATCCCCTAGTGCCATAACCGCTCATCATCACCTCATAAATAACCTCAATAAAATCTCATCATCATATAACATCAATCGTCTCGGTTAGGCACTACTAACACATAAAGTATGATTTCCCCAATACATCATCAATGCTCATCATATCTCATCACTTACTCAAGCTCTACTCATAATCATTACACTCATGGCATCATAACATCATTCCATCAAATCATCATATTAATCATGGCATCATTTCCAATATAATAATAATAATAACAATAAAATTTTAATAATAATAATAATGATAATAATAATTTTAATAAGAAATACCAACACTCATTATCAGTCATCAATCATCACAATAACGCAATCAATCCAAGCAGTCACAAGAGCCAGTCATAAAATAACAAAATAATATATTTTTATCGTAACGACGATAAACGCACAATTTCAATATCATCATTGGTACCACTAAGTAGTCCCCAGTGTGACATGGACATTGTCCGTTACTCGCTCTCGAGTAGGGTTTAGGTCGCCCTACGCCATTATCGAACTAAATGTAACTGCACCGTTTCCGACGTTAAATGGTTTCTTTCCCCCACCTGGGAAGTCGTACGATGATCGAAACGAGACAAAACGCGACGTTCTCCAACCTCTTCGAATCTGCCCCGTGCGATTCTAGTGCCTCGGAGCTCCCAAAATTTCACCTAAGCATCACATTATGAAGCACACGTTACCACGAGTTCATCCTCGAAGACGGAATCGAATTCCGATAACCGAAACGAAAGATATAAAGATAAACGTAACGAAACGACTTTCGATATAAACGGGAATAATTTACCTTCGACTATTGAAGAAACGGGGAAGAGGAGAATGAAGGTGTCGTCCCTATGATCACAACCACGTACTCCGTTTTGCGAAAGGACGATCGGGCAAGCCACACTCACTCTAGAACTCTTTTCTCTCACTAAACTCTCTCTCTTTCTCTCTCTCTATAGCCCTCTCTGTTTTCTCAGAGTGATGCTCTCTGCCTTCGTTCTTTCCTATGGCTTAAGTGACTTTGTGTCGCTTAAGCCCTTTTTATTTTTCTGATTCACGCTGCCATGCTCGAGCGTGGAATTTTTCACGCTTGAGCGTGAAAACCACCGCAGCCATGCAACCACTCAGAGGCTGCCACGTCAGCGCCCGTTGACACGCAGCAAGTCAAAGCATGGCCCTTGTCTGGTTGATTTGGGCGCTTGAGCGTGGACACACCCACACTTGAGCGTATTGTGGACGCTCGAGCGTGATGTTTGCCACGCTTGAGCGTTGACTTTTGACCAGAAAGTCAACTCTTTACGTTCAGGGCCCGTTCGATGTCTGATTGACCCCAAATTTGAGATATAGGCTCCTTAGGACCTAATAAACAATTTCTAACCATCAAAAATGCCTAATATCCTCTTTAACTCCAAAATTTTGTTCCACCCTCAATTATCTAAAAGACACTAACCGGAAACCCCAACTGTTCTCTATACCTCAAATCACCTCTCAGTTATACCATCCAAACCTTAAACCTAAACATCATACATAACCACACATAAAATAACGGATGTTACAAAAACAAATTCCCTTAGTCAAAGTCATCTGGGATGAGGTGACCGGAGAAGCAACTTGGGAGACTGAAGATAAGATGAGATTACAGTACCCTGATCTTTTTCCTGGTACGTAATTTCGAGGACGAAATTTATTTTTAGTGGGGTAGTAATGTAATGCCCCGATTTTCTCCTTCTTGTTAATGTGTGCTTGCCAATAATTAATTTTAAAGTTAAAGAGAATAGTTTGATAAACTAAAATCATTTTCATAACTTAGTTTATCTTAGGAAGCTTTAGTAAAAATTTCAGCTGAAAATTCAGACGAATCCCGGTCTGCGTTTCCTCTATCAGTACAAGTTTACTAATTAGAAAATGAAAATTTTACTCGGGAACGAAACACTTGGCCTTCTAGTTACGATTGCTAATGTTTCCATGGTTTTGAATTTTTTTGTCTAAAAAATTTACTATATGGATTTTTCGGGTATGATTTTCATAAGAAATATGATCGTTTTTACACAGTCAGGAAATAAATTGAACTGGAACGAAACAAAAAGAAGTCAATGAATTAATTTGCATCAGATTTGGAGTGTTTGGTGAGCAAAAATCTGATGGTGTAAGGTGAATAGTAATTTTTATGACATGAAATCATTTGTTGCATAATAAATTATTTTATTTCAAAAAATTTTGAGAAATTTTTTTATTCATTTTCTCCCTTTTCTGGTCAGCCAGCACCCCTCCCCCCTTCTCTTTGTAAACCCATATTATTCACCATTCTTCACTTTTCCTCTCATCTACCCAAAGCACTCATACTACACTTGCTTTTTGTTTCTTCTTGTTCTTGAGCAAACTCAAACCTTGCTCTCAAGACTTTTATTTTCTGCAGCACATAGGTATAATATTCAACTGTTATACTTCAAGTTTCTTACTATTTCCATTTCATACACATGCATGTTGAGTTGTTCATGAAAGCTTGTTCATTTCACTTTAAAACCATTTTATTTCAATTCCTACTCATCCTCACTACCATCTTCAACACTTGCATGTTAAAAAAGACCTTCCTATGACCATTCTTGAAGGTTGGTCGAAACCCTTAGGGAGGAAAGGTGATGGTTTTGCAAAATTTTCACATGCATGATAGTTATCTTATGTTATATGTTCATGATTTCTACTCATATTCTTAAAGAAAAATCCTTTTTACACGAAAACAATTTTTATTTCAACTCCTACTCATCTTCACTTTCATTTGCATGTATTACATGTGATTAGAAAGTCATCCAACCCTATGATCATGGTGTTGGCCGAAAACACCAAGAGGGAAAAGGATGAACTTTTGATGAAAATCTCACATGCATGGCTTAAGGTCTTTGATTTATGTATTCTATCAACTTATGTAATTCATTAAAAATATATTTTCCTTCCTTAATATGATTTTATGGCTAAAACTCTAAAAATATAGAGTTAATGAAGCCTAACATTGAATCTTTAGGAAGGATGCATGTTTAATAATCTATTTTCTTTACATAAATGATTTAATGTAGAGTTTGAAAAATTTTAAAATCCCTAGCCTTTTTATTTTGAGGAGGCCGAAACTCACTTTGAGGAGTTGATGAAGTCTTGTTTAATTTTTTTAGTTGAATGATACTTAAAACACTATATTAGTACATGCATGAAATTAGATAGTTGAGAAATAATATTTTCCACTACTTTCTTGTGAAGGCCGAAACCAATGGTTCATGAGGCTAAGAGTTTAAAATTTTATTTTCAAGTTTTAAGCTTTTATTTTACCTCTTTGATACTTAAGGATCATAAATCCAAAAGTTTGAAAGATTTGAAAATTTCTAGCATGTTTTTCTTAGCATGGCCGAAACATGCATGGGAGTTTGGGGTGATTTTATAAAAATTTTAACTTTTGTTAAACATTTGTTTTTGTTTAGATTTGCAATCGTAACGAGAACCCGAGTCGGTCCCTTTAAAATACTCGACCAAATCCTTTATCGTTGAACTCTGAGGTAAGGGGAGAAAGCCTGAGGATATTTCAATTGTGATAACTATATGCTTGTATGTTTGAGTTTATTTGGTTGTGTTGATGTGGTTGCTGATATTGCTATTTTGGTGAAAAAAGTTGAATTCTATATGCTTGTTATGTTTGAGTTGTTTGATGTCATTATTGAAGTGATTGTTTTGTCATTATTCTATATTGCAAATGGATTGAAAGTTGTGTTGGTTGTTGCATAGTACTATAGTAGCCTAACCATTGGTTAGAGCCCAATCATTAAGGTAAGATAAAAGCCTTAAGAAAACTTATGTGAAAGCCAAAAGATAAATATTTTCAAGTTGAAACAACTTTTTGATAAAAAGAAAAGGCAAATATTCTTATAACGTTGGTGAAAAATTTAAGAGTTTAAAAATAAATATTTTCTTCACAAAGGTGAAAGAGAAATTATTTTGGAAATTTTAAAGATGCTTTTCTATAAAAGCCTTAAATTTTTGGAACTATTTTATGGTAAAGAATTTTATTGAAAAACAAATCCAATTCTTAGTTCTTTATCAAAAAGATTTTTGTCCTCAATATGCTATAAAAAGTTTCTTCTCAAAAGTCTCCATATTTTTGGAAAAGTGGATTTCTTACAAAATAAAAATAGACTTTTAGAAAAGAGAGAGAGTTTTCCTATAACTCAAGGTTTTTAAAATGATTTTTTCAAAAGGAAAACGTCTTTCAAAAAGATTTTATTCAACATAAAAATATTCGATAACTTGGATAAGTTACGGAAGCTTTATTTTTTTTGGATTTTGTATTTTTCACTGAATGAAAAAGAAAAGTTGAAAAGTTGAACCTAGTAACCGAGACGTCGAAACAATAGTGTTTTATAACATGTTGATCTATGATCCGTGTCACGTTGTTATGGACTGTTGTCCTATACACGTTGTATTGAAACATGGTGAAATTAGTAATAAGGTGAAAGTTGTTTTCTACGACCATAAAGTCTAAGACTGGTGCATGGGTCCAGGACTGTTGTGATTAGACACTCGGACTTAAAGTCCTGTGTTGGTAACAAAAGTCTTAAGACATTGAAAACTTTGGAAGTTCATGAGCTTTGAGCCCCGACAAAGGGAATAACAAAGCACAAAGAAAAGCCGAAAATAAAATGATGAATTGTGTGATACTATGCTTTAATTGAAAATTTCATGCTGTGTATATGATTATATCTTTTGTATATGATGTTATGTGTTGCAAGTATGTAGTTATCATGATTATCCATATATCGGTATCTCACCCTTACATTTTGTTGGTTTTTCTTTTCTACATGGTATTTTATTTGTTTGGAAAAAAATAGATGGATTCGGACGCACCATTGATTCACTCTTGGGCGCGAGCCCTCATATTTGAGAACTACTTGGACCCAGATGCGTGGGAGTTTCAACCGGGAGCCCACGCAACTTACTATACTAGCCCGGTCTGTACAGTGGAGGGTAGAGCTTTGGATGGACCTGTTTGGAGGGTTCACACTACAGAGACGGTGCTGATCACACTACCACCTGTGGATATCTGCATACAGCATTGGGCTGCCCAGAGTTTAGTGGTCTTAGGTCCTCAGTAGCCTCAGGATCCACCTCATCAGGAGGCAGCACCTGTTGAACCTGTCGAGGAGGACCCACCGGAGCTTATGGAGGAGGACCCTCAAGAGGATTTGGAGGATGATCCCATTGAGGAAATAGATGAGTATCCTCAGTACCATCCACTTGACGATGACGATGACGATTCTCCCGACGAGGGAGGTGATGTGGATGACCGTCCACCAGTTGTGTCTCCGCAAGGTGGAGATAACCGTAGTGGTCTCCCCAACGGATACCACTAGGACTGGACCAGCCATAGGGTTTTTCTTTTGTGGTGGTAGTATCTGTGCAGTTACTTTGACTTTTGTATCTGACCACGTCTCTTTAAAATTTGTTTAACTCTTTTCAAGCATGTTAATATTTGAACTAGTTGTTGTGAAAAACCATGTTGAATCCCTCAATGTAACTTCTGTCAAAATAGCCTATTATCAAGAAGGCTTTTGTTAATATAAAATGGTGTTTATGTATATTTAAGGTGTTATTTACATTTTTGTCATTTATGTTTAAGGGCGCTTGTGGTGAAAAGTTTTATGATATATTTCAAGAATGTGAATATTGTAACACCCTGTTTTTCAGAATATTTTAATTAAGCTGGGTTTATTAAGTTGGATTTATCGGTCAAGGGCATAGTGGGATTTTTGGCTAAAAGTCCCTCTCTGGTACATGGGCACGCCCGTGCTCCTTAGCCAGCAAGCCCGTGCTTAAAGTCAGAAGCGTGTCTCTGATTTTAAGTTGAGCACGACCGTGCTCAACAGTGAGCACGCCCGTGCTCAACATGCTGACCGCGTCTCGTAACGTTAAGCTGAGCACGACCGTGCTCAAGGATGAGCACGACCGTGCTCAAGGATGAGCACGACCGTGCTCAAGGATGAGCACGACCGTGCTCAGGTCCGAACGTTATATACGTGACAGAACTCGAGGGTTTAACATGTAACCCTAATTTTGGTGAATTTCAGCAGCCACAGTGCGACCAGGAGAAGAGCCTTTGTCTGTTTTCTTCGTCTTGGTCAGTTTGGAGGCTTTGGGAGACTGTTAACTCCTCCGTGTTAGTGGTTTAGGTAAAGTTCTTTTCCCTATCTTAGTTTCCTTTTCTGTTATTGTGAACAGGGAACTAACCTCTAGTATTTTGTTGATCCAAGGTTCGTTTTGGTCGCCGTAAGGGGAGGAACCGGTTCGTTCGTTGGGACGTCGTTAGAGCTGCCTTCAATCCAGGTATGGGGAGAAGGGTAGTGTGATCATAGGCTCGGGTTGGAGTAGAGTAAAGGGGTCCCCATGGCCCCGGTTTTGTTTATATGATAATCTGTTTATGCATGTATACTTGTTGGTTAGTTGATAAGATGTTAATGATTGATAATATGTTATGTTTATGTTCATGGTTGGTTGAGTTTATGTTGGTTGCATTGCTATGAACATGTTGATATTGTTGGTTGATGCCACTGTTACGTTGATGTTGATTTTATTGCTGAGTTTAATCCGTGAAATACATTGATAATTGATTTAGGATGTTAAGTGATTAAAT
The DNA here is from genome assembly GCA_035048595.1 of Echinosophora koreensis. NCBI lineage: Eukaryota > Viridiplantae > Streptophyta > Magnoliopsida > Fabales > Fabaceae > Echinosophora > Echinosophora koreensis. The sequence continues at coordinate 49,186 of JAPCYP010000025.1, read as the reverse complement.
CCTTAAAATTGGTTAAGATTCAGTTTCTGTTCCTGCCCAGAACAGCACTGTCGCGCGATGAGCACGACCGTGCTGAACAGGGAGCACGACCGTGCTCCCAGTTGAATTCTGGGAAGATGGTCGCGCTGTTTAGCATGGCCGTGCAGGACAAAGAGCATGATCGTGCTGCGGAGCACGACCGTGCTCATTAATAAGAACGACCGTGCTTCACTTACAGGGGAGCACGCCCCTCACGTGCTTAAGCACGACCGTGCTGGGTTACGAGCACGACCGTGCTCAACCCACCTGGACAGAACAAGATTAAAGGACTTAAGGGGTATTAAACCCCACTTCCCTATGATGATAACTGATTAGACAACTTGGTAAATGTTACTAAAGATAAATAAAGACGAGGAGATGGTGAGATGTTAAGTCGATACCCTTTTGGGTGCCGCAAGCTGATGAGTTATGCCTTGGTGCGTTTCGGCCAAGGAGGCCTTGACCCCACAGTTTGGGTCTAAGGTGTTGTCGTTGTTGTGTATCTTGGTGGCCGAGAGTTTGCCCCAGGTACTGCGGTTGATTCCGCTTAAGTCCTCAGGTAGATTCCGCGAGGCAAGTTGGTGCGGTTGATTCCGCTGTTACCTTCAGTCGTTTTCGTTGGAGTTACGGAGGTGGTAATGCCGTTGTTGTTGTGTTGCATACGCATTGCATCGGAGTTGTTGTTTAGGGATGTTCGACATAGGGGAGATCGTCCTAGAGTACGGCGATCCGGCCATCCACGGTTGGAGTAGATTCTCCTAGCGCCCCCGTGATGAGGCATTCGTTGGTTTGATGCGTTGGCTATCCAAGGAGTAGATTCTCCGGCGTTGAGTAAATTCTCAATGTGGATATGTAACTCCGAAGTCGTCCATCCCGAGTTTAGTGGATCCACATGCATTGTTGATTTAGCGGAGTAGGACTGCATTGCACTGCATAGCATAATGATAATGTTGATGTTTGGTGTAATGTTGTTGTGTTTCCTGTTTGCTTTACTCGCTACCTCTTGCTGTATATGATTACATGAACTTACTCCCCATGTTTGTTTGTGTTTGGCCTGATTGGCACCTTGCAGAGGATGACGAGCAGCCCGGAGAGGAGTGACTCTGAGGAGCCGCCACTCATAGTAGGGCTAGTTTGTGTTATGTTAGTTTTCAGTTGTAATTCCGTGGGTGTTTATCCCGGAACGGTTATACCAGCTCTGTAGGTGACATCGGGGTTTGGATATTTTTATTAGTTGTTATGTTTTTATTGTTTAAAACTCTTTTCATTTTCCGCGTTGTAAATGGTTCATGTGGGACTTTTCTACCCATGGACAATTGTTTTATTTGTTTCAATAATAATTGCATGTTTTCCTTTAATTGTTTTTAAATTAAATGGCTTTTAACATGCTGGGTAGAAGGGTGTCACAAATATCCATAATAATTATATATTTTCCGAAAGAAATCGACACGTCGTTAATAATAACATTTTCCGTAACACGTAGTAATTAATGTGATGCTTGGGGAAAAGGGCGTCACAAGGAGGAGGAGGTGCAGGAGGAGGAGGAGAGGAGAAGGTAAGAGACTGAAGTGGAAGAAGAAGGAAGAAGAAGAAGATAAGAGACTGAGTTGGAAGAAGAAGGAAAAAGAAGAAGGTGAGATACTGAGGTGGAAAAAGACATCTTATGTCTTCTCTGTTCATGCTCTGATCCTCTTACTACATGCGACGCTACACAGAAAACATGAAAGATGAAACTTACTGCCAAACCTAATTAATCTAAACTAGGGCAAGTGGTATACACATAAAGTATTGGTTATTGGGTTTCTAAGTTTCCTTTGTTCTACCGGGCGTCAAAATGGGTTAGGATTCAAATAACATACCCTTACATGCCTATTTCTTTAATGGAAGAAAAATAAGAGTCTAATAGTCAAGAAAATAAAAAGGTCCAGTTACTCCAATAGCTTTTTGTATAAAGGTCAACTTATTTGATAGAAAAATACAATACTCATGACATTAATTATTCCAACCTCTCTCTCTCTCTCTCTATATATATATATATATATATATAAAGAAAATACAATAGACAAAAAACTCAATAACACTTGTTCCTAAGACCTAACTTTATATTTTAGCATCTTAAATATGGTTAAAAAGTGCTCAACAAAATGCCCATGTGATATTGTTATTTTGATTTCTTGTAATGTTAATTCATTGATTGAAGTGCTCGATCGGTTCTTCAAATATTTATTGTACACATTTTTTTTTCTTTCTCAAGTGCTTATAAATAATTTAGGGTGATTAGCTAGTTCCATGGAAGTTGCCAAAAAATGGCAGTAAAATAGTGTTTTCACATTGGGAGCAAAGTAGGATAATGGTTCCATGTTGTTTTTGTTGTTTCCTTGGTTGGTTTGTTTTTTGTTCATCAAAATTACATGACATAATCCTAAATTCTTTTTCCATCAAAGCCCGAATCGTATCATGGATTTAAAGTAAAAGGTTTGAAATTTGATAAACATGTACTGAATTAAATCCCGATGAATCCGTGTTGTTTTTTATGTAATGCTCAAAGTTTAGTGGATATTAGGAGGGAGCAATGATGGTGAAGCATATCTAGGGTTGTTTATCTCTGGCAAAGAGAAAATTACTAAGTGTTGAGCAATACCGTAATTGGCACTTTAATTTTTTGTCATTGTAATTGACAATATTTATTATCACAGGGTTTTCATTGCCTTATTATGACATGGTCTTATCGCTTGTTATTATTTTGTTCGTCAAAGCTACTATAACTTCTCTACATTATCTTTTAAATGACATTAAATGTCAATCAATGACATTATTCTCACCCAACAACAAAAGAAAAATGCATATTTGCTAGTATATTCTCTGTATCATTTATAGAATTTAATTGAATTTGCTATATTTCATTCATACTATTGCATTCTTACTCATTAATATTGGATCCATTCATTAATTATTCCTACAAAATAATATTTTAAACTTATATTATTAACATCCCAGTAAAAAAAAAACTTATATTATTAATATCATTTAATTAGATGACATTATAACTCCTTCAAGTTAATTTGCAAGAACTTCAGTATTTATTTTCATCCATTTATTTTCCTACAAGTATTGCATGCCATTTGAGGTCCTATTGTATAGAGTAGACTTCATGTTATAAATATAGGAAGTAGGACCTTGTATAGACTAGACTTCATGTAATAGAAGTGCTTATTCATAAAAGCACTTAAGACTAGTTTAGAAATTGGGCCTATTGGGTCATAAGCATAGGAGTAGGAAGCATTGGGCCAAAATCAAGCCCACACTTGGGTTTATGATGTAGGAGGCGCCATTTGCATCTTGAAAGTGGATGGGCACTTTGCTCATCTATAAATAGGCTCCTTGTAATTCATTTCATAAGTTTGAATTTATTTGGAAGGTTTTCGCATACTTGAGATTTCTAGAGAGAGAGAGAGAGTTCTCCTCTTCTTGGTTCAAGAGTTGAACCATTGATTCTTATCTTGAATTTCCATATTCAAGCGGTGAATCCTCCTTTAGCTTATCAAGTTCAATCTTCTTCTCCAAGAAGAATGCATTTGTGGCACCTTCTCCTTCATCTTCTTCCCATTCCATTTTCTACTTTTATTCTTTAATTCTTGCAATTTACTTTCTATTTCATATATAAATTGTCCTTCTCTTCTACTCCTTTTGGTTTCACTTGATTCTTCACTTGAAGATCAAGTTTCTATTCTATTGTTCTTGTTTGTGTTTGATCTTGAATTTTTAGCAATTGAAATCAAAGAAAGATCCTAAAATGTTAGTGATCTATGTCTTGATCATATCATGTGGTATCTAGAGCTAGTTCTTTGAATCTTCAATTGTTTTGAATTTTTTATCAACATTTTCAAATTCTATGATGATTTTTGAGTTGGAGCCAAATTCTCAATGAAAAAATTCATTGCTAGTGGCGCAATTTACCACAAGAATTGTATCAATTTGAATCCAATCGTGGTCATGAATCTAGAATTTCAAATGAGTTTGAATTGATTTTGATTGAATTTTAGTGAAATTTTTTTTCCCTCCACTTTTCACCTCTTGCCTTTGGTGCCATTTTTTGAATGTATTCATAGATTACATTTGAATTTTGGTTGCATCTTGAAATTCAAGCATAAACCTCTTTTCCTTACTTTGTGAATTTGAGCAAATTCAAGATTCAAATTCAAATTTCAATTCACAACAGCAAGATTGATTCAAATTTTAATCAAAAGTGCTTCAATGATTTCATATTACTAGAACCTCATAGATCCTCATGAAATTCAAATTTTGGAAATGATGTGTTTATCATCCACTTGTATGAAAGATCGAGGTCTCTAATTCTTGATTTGTGCTTAATTACTTGGAAATTATTTTGCACTACTTCATTTGTTCATATTTCCAAGTATTACACCAATATTGTTCAAATTTGTTCATGCTTGAAGGATCTCTTTTGTAATTCGAAATTTCCTTGTAATTGTTGTGAAATTGTAATTAGAAAAATTCAAGTGGCTGCAATTTAAAAAAAAAAAAATTGGTGTAAAAAGAAAAGGTGGGCCAAAATCATAAATATACAAAGTTTTGGGGCAAAAGTGCAAAATCTGAAAAAAAAAATTCATCAAAGGTAAAAAGACTTGCCACCATTTCACATGCTTATATTTGTATTGATCCTTCACATATTGGTGTAGCGCAATTCACATTGATCATTAATTGTTCACCGACACTTTGATTAAAATTGAATTACACTTTGTTGAACTCTTTCAACTTGTCTTCTTCACATCAATTTGAGTGTGCAATTCTTCTTGAACATTTCCTTGCTTGTCTTCTAAACTCCTTTGGTTTTGTCTTAGTTGTTTTCCAAATTCTTGACCTCTTTGAATTGGTTGCCTATTGGTTGCTTTATCACTTGTTTTTGGAGACTAATAATTGAGAATCTTGTTTCAATTTGTAGATCCCTCGAAGAGGAAACTCTTAAGTGGAAAGAGACAAGAGTAAAATGATCTTGTAAAAGTCTACTTGAGTGATATACACGAGTGACCATCTTTGAGTGAATGGTGAGTGAGTGGTGAGGTCCTCGTACTTTCATTTTTCATGTAATTCTTTGTTCTTTAAGTGTATTTGTTCCTAGTTTGGTTTGTACTTAATTCTTTTGCTTTTTGGTGGTGTAATTGTTTTCATTAGTGTAATCTTCATTTGAATTGTGTAATTTTCAATTTTCTAGAATTTGTATGTAATTTCTCAAATTGTAAGTGTGCACCATGACTTCACTACATGAAGAAAACATTGAAGACTCTTCTACATCATCACCAAGAACAAGGAACTTGAATAAGAAGTTGGATAAATTGACAAGGAACATGGAAAGAATGTTTGAAAGGTTAGAAGCACTTAAGCACGAAAAAGGATCAAGGCATGACAACTCACATAGAGGCTCCTCATATTTGGAAGACAACGACCATAGACCTAGATTTGATAAATGGAGACCTAGACATGAGCATAGAGGAAGTAGGAATGAGAAGGAAGACAAGTTGCATAATGTGAAGGTGAAGATCCCTAGCTTCCATGGGAAGAGTGATCCCGATGTTTACATGGAATGGGAGACCAACTTGGAGCACATAGTCTCTTGCTACTACTATAGTGAAGAAAAGAAAGTAAAAGTAGCTAGTCTAGGATTTCATGATTATGCTTTAATTTGGTGGGATCAATTGTGTAAAGAGATAAGAAGGTATAATGAGGAACCAATTAGTACTTGGAGAGAAATGAAGAGGGTTTTGAGAAAAAGATATGTGCCTTCAAGCTACACCTCTACCTACAACATGCACTCAAGGTTGAAGCACAAGTGAAGAGAAAGAACTCTTTCGAGAGGGAGGGTGACTCATCAAAACAACATGAAGTTGTTGGTAAAAGTGGATCAAAGGCCACATTTCCTCACTCTAAACCTTCCACTTCTATTCCTTCTATGCACCATAACAAAAATACTACTCTTGTACCCCTCTCTACAAATGAAATTAGTAAGGATCAAAAGAAAATGAGAGAGAAAAGGGAGCCTGAGAGAAAAGCCAAGAGTGACAAAGATGAAAAGGAAATAAATTCAAAAGAAAATAATGTGCCACAAAATAATATGGAAAAGGCAATTGGCACAAGTGAGCAAAACTTTTGCGAAAACCATAAGATTAAAGAATAAGATGGCAAAGAATGCATAGCTTTAAAGGAATAGGAAGTAAAGAAAATACTTTGGGAAACCCATCCATTATGTTTCCTTTACTCCAACAATTTTTGTAACAAGCGTGTTCCATCTTTTTCTTTACCTACTACTACCTTTGAGTTTCTTTTGGATAAACTTCAAGTCACTCCTCAAGAACCTAAAGAAATTCAAAGGCTTGTGGTAATCTACAATGATGATATCTTGGTACATAACAAAACATAATCAAATCTTTTTGAACATTTAAAATGTGTTTTATTATTATTAACAGATGAAAAACCTTTTGCATATCTTGAAAAATACACTTTTTGCACCACCACAGTGGAATGCTTGGACTATGTTGTAAGTGCTAAAAGTGTGCATATTGAAAAGGTTAAAAGTGAGGTAAAGGAAGATTTATTAGTAAAGCAACCCTTAAATAATTTAAAACATAATGATGTTTGCTTGCCTACTAATATTTCTACCAAACCTATGTGCATTGAACCTCTTTTGCAAATTAAAAAGAAAGCAATGCACATCCATCAACGTTCCCATTCATTGAGAGAACTAAAACACATATTACATATCTTTCCAACCATTTCTCTCAATAATAGACTAACTTTACCATGCAACTTTCAATCGATTACAACTTATGGCAAATATTTGAAAGGATTATTGGCAAAACTTGTTTTTCAAAGGATGGTTTTTTACCCGGGAGGATGGGTTGAGAATTAAATGATAATAATGGAGTTACCTTCCCAAATAAAGGAGTTTTCTTCCCCAAACTTTTCTTTTCTTTTTAAGAACTTTATCAAAGAATAAACATAAACATATTCTCTTTAATGTGGGGCTTAAAATTCGGGTCGAATTTTCTTCAAGAAGGAGGGGATGATATGAACATGGATTCACAAAGCAAAAGACCAAGCATTGAAGACTCGCATGGACCCATGACAAGGTCAAAGCTAAGTAAAGTCCAAAATACTCTAAAAGAGAGTCCAACATACCTAGTTATGGATAGGGCCTAGGACCTTTGTATAGAGTAGACTTCATGTAATAAATATAGGAACTAGGATCTTGTATAGACTAGACTTCATGTAATAGAAGTGCTTATTCATAAAAGCACTTAAGATTAGTTTAGGAATTGGGCCTATTGGGTCATAAGCATAGGAGTAGGAAGCATTGGGCCAAAATCAAGCCCACACTTGGGTTTATGATGTAGGAGGCGCCATTTGCATCTTGAAAATGGATGAGCATTTTGCTCATCTATAAATAGGCTCCTTGTAATTCATTTCATAAGTTTGAATTCATTTGGAAGGTTTTCTCATACTTAAGATTTCTAGAGAGAGAGAGAGAGACAGTTCTCCTCTTCTTGGTTCAAGAGTTGAACCATTGATTCTTATCTTGAATTTCCATATTCAAGTGGTGAATCCTCCTTTGGCTTATCAAATTCAATCTTCTTCTCCAAGAAGAATGCATTTGTGGCGCCTTCCCCTTCATCTTCTTCCTATTCTATTTTCTACTTTTGTTCTTTAATTCTTGCAATTTACTTTCTAGTTCATATATAAATTGTCCTTCTCTTCTACTCCTTTTGGTTTCACTTGAATCTTCACTTGAAGATCAAGTTTCTATTCTATTGTTGTTCTTGTTTGTGTTTGATCTTGAATTTTTAGCAATTGAAATCAAAGACAGATCCTAAAATGTTAGTGATCTATGTCTTGATCATATCACTTCCAAACTGAAAGGACTCTGTGATTGCCTTCCAAACAGGAAGGACTCTATACTTGCCTTCCAAACTGAAAGGACTCTATACTTGACATCTGAAATGTCTTTGATAACCATTCTAATTCGAATCATGTTGGATATAGGATGGTTACCATTATTAGATGCCAAGTAGTGGTTTACTTTTATCTATCATTCTACTGCAAAAACAAGAAATATTGCATCAGCAACATATGCGGAATTTCTGCAGTTTTTAGCCAACTTTGATGATTTTATTAAAATACCAAATGAAGTCTGATTTAGGCAAATGACCCCTCTATGGGAAGCTAAACAAGTTTAGTTTACCAACATAATTTTATATTTAGGAAGATGCTGTCCAAAAAGTATAGTTTTAACCAAGAAGCTACTGGATTCGAAAAACAGGATTGCAACTGTCCTCTAAATCGGAACAGGTTTTTCTTTATCACTACTCAGTGAAAAACAGCAGAATCAGTGCCTAAACTGTATCAAATCGAGTATAGTTTCTATTAAAACAAGAATCATAAACAAAAGAGCCCTACATAAATAGTTATAAGCAAAACACTGAACCTATGTCAATACGGGTTTCAGGACAGCAACCAAAACATTTCCTAATAAGCAATATAACAAACACCTATCAAGCAAGGTCCTTTAACATAACTATTCTCACATGTTGGCAGATCAACACCACCCTAATATCAAAGCCAAATTTCAAAATTACACATGCAACACAAGAACATCACATCATCTTTAAAGAATAGAACCTATGCTTGGGTTTATGGTTACCAAGCTCTAAGATTCAGGAAACTCACCTGCTCTCAAGGACCCAAGACACCAAATTCGTCTAGTCCCTTTCCTCTCCCTTAGATTCAGTTTTCCCCTCTTTCTTATACTCCCTCCGGACCTAAATATAAGCAAAAAAATAGCTACATTATTTGGACTTAAATATAAGCAAAAATCAATTAAGTCAACACTATTAAATGTTAGTATTGCAAAAATCAAGAAAATTAACCAATCAAACCAATTCTCCATTTACTTTTCCAGGAGTATTGCATATTCCCTAGACAATTAACTCTCTTTTTTACACAAATCAAGATAATTAAACTAACTTAACTAACTTTCTTAATATATGTGAATTTAGTTTTTTTTGCTTATAATTAGGTCCGGAGGTAGTACTATATTAGGAGCTGTAGTTAGGGTTTAGGGTAGAGAAATTGAAGGTTAACAAGTTCTAGTGTGGTGGGCTGAGAGATTGGTGGAGAAGAAGAAGAAGAAGAAGAAGAATTGAAGAAGAGAGGTGGAAGTTGGTTCTGAAATCTGAAGAGAGGAAGACGGTGAGTGTGAGAATTTCTCTTCTCCCCCCTTTGTTTAATCTGTTCGCTGGTGACAAGGTGTGGGGGTGGTCCTGTTCAGTTTTTGCAAGTATTTCAATTGGGTGATAAAATTGAGTATGGTAAGGATGCAAGTATGGGTGATGCATCACAGTGATGTATATGAGTGTGTGATGAAATAAAAAGTGTTATAATTGCTACTCATACCCTCTTCCTGTACTACCCAAAGATAATATGCAAATAAAAATTACAACGTATCAATGATTAGTTAACACTAACAATACTAACGAATAGTTAATTAATAAAGAAATAAAAATACTGATTTAAGGCTGAGATATTACAGAACATCTCCTCTTGACCCTCAAATATACTTAGTACCCGACTGACTTGGGTATTAGAGTGTATAAATATTATTTTGGCATATATTTATCAAAATTTGAGTAATTTTAAAACTGCCATAGAAGTCTCCCGCGAGTTGGTGATGACAACCAGAGCTTTGTGGAATGTAGCAACAGAGCGGTGTAGTGCGATTGGTTGGGTCTTTGAGATGCAGACACAAAGGAAAGGAATGTCCGAAATGGTGAAGGGAGATGAGAGGTCGTCTATGTTATCTTATTTATTGGAATTAGAGTTTGAATGAAGGTAAGAACCATTGATGTAGCCCATGGGAGTTGCAGCAAGTGCATAGCACTGGTGATTTCTAAATTAATAAATCAATGGTTTATTACATACTCTAAGTCATGACATTTTCAATTAGTTTCAACTCAAACATCCCACCCTTGATTTTGTAGTTAATAAATCAGTGATTTATTGCTACTAGTGTATTGATGGACGATATAATTATAGTTCATTTTGAAGACAAAACCCAAAACTTGCATGTCATAACATTTCTTGCCTTTCCAAAAGTGTATGCATTGAATTTGTAGTTCTCTCACTCCAACTCCAATTACACAAAAGTGTGTGCATTTAATTTGTAGTTCTCTCACTCCAACTCCAATTACACACGCAAATTATTGAATTTGTAAATTTGTTATTTATTTTCAAATCTTTTAATTCACAGGAGTCATGTTGACAAGTGACTCCAAACACAAGAGCAGGGTGAATTGTGTGTGAACTATGTTTTTCAAAATTTTTAACAAAGTAAAATTATAATCCTTTTAAAATACTTTGTAAAGCAAATTGTTAACGTCGCATGCAAATAAAAAGTGTTTAAGTGAAAAGCAATTGCGAAAGTAAAGTGATAAGGGAAGAGAAAAGAACACAGCGATATATCCTGGTTCGGCCACAAACAACCCACGTGGCCTACATCCAGTCCCCAAGGCTATATCACCAAGGGTTTTCACTCAACCCTAGCTTTTAAACAGGAGCAGCTAGAAACCTTTACAATAGAGAGCACTCCTCACACACTAGGGATATCACCTCCCCTAGTGAAAGAGCCTCAAAACAAATAACCCAAGAGATATCACCTCTCTTGTCAACCACAAGGAATATCACCTCCCTTGTACCCTTGGAAATCACATCCAAGAAACACCACAAGAGATATCACCTCTCTTGCATACTTGGTGTAGAAAAGAAGGGTTTGAGTCACACGACTCTTATCAACAAAATGCACTCTTAATATTGTTGATTAAAACAAATTGAGGAACAATTACAATGACACCTACATGGTGTTTAGAACTCTCAAGATAATATGGTCAAAGTGATAGTGCAAGAGAAAGAGTAGAGGATAATGTTTATCAGAGTTTTTAGCACAAGTGAAATAGCAGTGTTCTGTCTGCTGATGGCTACCTATCTTGTCTTTTATAATAGAAAGGTGTTGGTCTAAAGAAAATAGGTCAAGCCTTATTAAAATTCATTTCTGTCATGTCTTAATCGATTATTGCAATGGCATAATCGATTATTTAAAGTAGTTTCAGGAAGCGCGCATTTGGACATAATAGGCATAATCGATTATACCAATTGATTATGGATCCACTGACTTTTACATAAAAGGCCATAATCGATTACGAGGTTTCTGTTTAAAGACCATTGAAAGTCAGAGAGGACATGATCGATTATACAAAAACCATTAAACCCTAAACCCTAAACCCTCAACGGCTTTAATGTCATAATTACTTATTAAAAATATATTAAAGCCATTTAAACTCGACTCATAATCGATTATTGGTTTCCCATAATCGATTATGGCACGAATAAAATTGAATTTGAAAAAATTAAAAATTAATGATTTTATTGCTCATTAAGTACCAATTAATTGTCAGTTTAAGCATATGTTATAATCCTTTTAAGCACATGTAAAATGTGTGTGTGAGACCATTATTAAGTTGAGAACTCTACTTACCATGTACACATTTTTTAAAAACGTGCAATACAATTAATGAAATTCCCATTTTGTCCCTTGTGCTTGCTTGCTTTATAATTTTCTGCTTTTTGCACTTTAGTCCTTCTAGACCTTTTTCTTTTGTCCATCATCAAAACAAATATCCTGTTCAAGGCATATATTCACAAGTCGAACTCTTCAACTAATGAATATTGGATCCTAATCATAAAAGACAAAGTCAATGACAAAAGAAGCATTCTGTTATCTAAATATGATGCGACAAGCATCTATTCATTATATTTCTCTGTGACCAGTTTATCTGTACATGTTTCTATTTTGTCAGTTTACATAGTTGCTAGTGTTACGGTCCCTATGTTGGGATCAACAGTACTTTGGAGACATAAATATATATATATATATATATATATATATATATATATATATATATATATGTTGTTTTATCTTTATTCCACTATGTATGTTTTAAGTTTTGTTGTTTTTCACGTTTCCGCAAACTTATAATATTTTTGTTTGTATATCCGCGCTAACGCTAATTAAACTGATTAAGGAATAGTTAATTTGGTGGTATCAGAGAGGTATGCTTAATTCCATGTGACACTCGCAAGGCTGTTATAGTTTAGTGCTATCAGAGCAGTTCGGTTCTAAACTGGACTGTGGGACTAGGTTTGTTTAGGAGTAAGGACTATGGGAACTGAATTTAGTTAGGAGTGAGAACTGTGGGGTAGGATGAATACCGACACTGTTAGTTGGATCCTCATTGGATACCAGCTATGTTTAGAAAGATTAGAGTGTTCAATACGCGAGTTATTCTTAAAGTATGAGGATGACTGTTTTCTATATTTGTAAGACATATAGTGGATGTATCTGTTCATATATTGAAATATATGTCTTACAGATGAGTACTGATGTGTTCTTTGATCAGGAAGTTAAAATGGTGCGTGGAAATGGACACCGTGGAAGGGCCGGAATTGGTGGATGCGGAGTTTCTGATACTACTAATAACCCAGGAAGTTCTTCGAGAACGAACAATGGTGGAGAGACCAACGAGACAATGAGGGTGATGAGAGAACTGGCAACTGCCATACTGCAACAAACCCAGCAGAACACTCAGTTCATGAGAAGACAGGAAGAAAGGGACGAGTGACAACAACAACTCGTTGCAGCAGAGAAAACCATGGAAAGTGGACTGACTGTTTTCATGAAGGGTAATCCACCCCAGTTCGGGTGGAGAGTATGACCCAGAAGCAGAGAAGAAATGGCTGAAAGAAGTAGAGAAGGTTTTTGTCGCAATGCGCTGCCGGGAGGAACGGAAGGTCACATATGCTATTTTCATGTTGATAGGAGCAGCTGAGGCTTCGTGGCCGAATAAGGAGAGGTTGCTTGAGGCCGAGGAGCAAGTGATCATGGGAGTTCTTTTGGGTGTGCTTTCTGGAGAAGTATTTCCCTAAAAGTGTCAGAAATGAAAAAGAGAAGGAGTTCATGAGCATGAAGCAAGCCAACATGTCTGTTGGGGAGTACGCCATCAGATTTGAGGATCTGTTGAAGTTTTCTCAGTATTACCAGATTCACCCAGACGAAGAGTGGGTATGTAGAAGGTTCGAGGATGGGTTGAGGCCTGAACTAAAAAGGGCTATGCTGCCGCTAGAGCTGAATCAATTTCCAGGTTTGGTGGAGAAATGCACTGCTCTAGAAAGTCATGAAAGAGCCAAATCAGTTCAGCCACAACAACGAAGCGGTGGACCAATTAAAGGAGGTTTCAACTAGAGGGGCAGATGTGGAAGGTTCCAGCAAAGGGCAAGGCCTTACAATCGCCCCAATCAGCAACCAGTTGGTACGAGTGGTGGAAGTTCTAGCTAGAATGTGTCGGGTTTCCTGACATGCTTCAAGTGTGGAGGACCACATCTGATGAAGAACTGTTCTCAATTCCAGAATGCGATCTGTTTTCAGTGTGGAAGTACCGATCATACTCCCCGTTTCTGTACTCAGGGCAATGTGGAGAGGACTCAAGCTCCACAGCAAGGTGGAAGAGCTCAGTGAGTCAGAATAAGAGCTCAGATTGGAAATCAGCAAGGAGGCAGACTTCAAGCCAGTAGGAGAGTGTTTGCCGTGGGAGATACATTAACAACCTTTTTCGTTTGCCGTAATCGCCCTATTGTTCTAGATAATAGAACTTTTGTTGTAGACCTTGTCTGTCTGCCTATGCAGTAGATTGATGTGATTTTGGGCATGGATTGACTTTCGGGTAACCATGTAGTGCTTGATTGTTCTAAAAAGACCATTCGTTTTTTCGAGCAATCTGGATTATTGCTAGTCAATGACAGTAGACTGGATGAAGGACAACCGAAAGATTGCATGGTGTTATTTTCCTTGGAATCCAAGGAGTCTCCGAAAGCAGAAGCGCTGCCTGTCGTATAAGAGTTTCCAAAAGTTTTCCCGAACGATGTGCCAGGGCTACCACTAAAGAGGGAAATAGAGTTTACGATAGACCTCATACCAGGGACGGGACCGATATCGATAGCACTGATAAGCCTCCAGCTTATCTAGTTTTACAGCTAGAAAAGCCAAGGTTCTGATGCCAATTGAGTGATTTAAACTCGCTAAGCACCCAAATTTGGCTTCTTTTGTCCCTAAGCAAGGTCTTTAGTCACTTAGAGAGTGTTTTAAGAATTTCTAGTTGTTTTGAGTCAATAAAGCAATAAAATGCTATTTTTGTATTCCAGGTTAAAAGTGAAGCTCGAGGAAACTAAGAAAAATGAAGAAAACAAGCAAAAAGGCAAAATTGGCCATCCGCCACGCGAACAGAAGCTCACCCTGTGAGCCAGAGGAGCAGATTAAGCAAGAACAGGCAGCCATTCAGCCTCGCCTCGCGAGGCTGTGCTCGCCTCATGATCCAGACTCAGAGAATTGAAGATCATTCTGTCTCGCCTAACGAAGGATCCAAATTTGAACTGGTGCCAACTTAAAATTCGCCTCGTGAATCCCTTCTCGCCCCGCGAGCGCGCGCAAATCCCAAACATTATAAGTAGCTTGCTTTAGGCCAATTGAAGGCAATTTTGAAATGTGATTGTAATCCTAGTTTGCTTAAAGCTGTGTAGTGAGTTTTATTTCAGTTTCCTTGAGTATGAGTGCTATCAATACTTTGATCGTTGTTTTCGTCTCTATGAGGAACTAACCCTCTATTCTAAGTGAACGATGAAGCCACCTTTGATGGCATAGTTTATCCAAGTAATATTTTTTTATCCCCTTGTCTCTTTTCTTGTTTCTTAATTCTGATTTGTTTGTGTTAATCATATGTGCGCATGGTTAACTAGTCTAGTGCGATGATACTGGCAGGAAATTCGTAATTAGGACTTGAATTAAGAACACCGTTTGAATATTTCTAGGAATAGAATAGGAAAGCGGTGCAATCGCTATAGGGAACCAAGAACTTAATGAATCTAATTGTGGCTTGAATATATTGGCAGATTGACAACTTGTAATTGTAGATAATTCCTTTTGAAAATCGGCATGACATTAGGATAATTAAGGGTTCCTGGTTAACAAAGAAATTAAATTGAACATAGGGATAAGGAGATAAATGCTTGGGTAACTTGCTTGATAGGGTAGGTGGATTCATGACCTTAGAGCCTTAGTCATTAATTAATTCTCGTTGTTATCTGTTAGCGCAATTTAGATAATTGAGCTTGTTATCTTTTCTTATTTGATTTTCTCTCTCTTCTCAACCGCTTGTTATTGACTTAGTTAAACGATTTGAATTACCTCGATAAATTGGTTAAATTGGTCTTCCAATCCTTGTGTCCGACCTCAGTATTTACTTACCGTGTTTTATTACTTGCAACGAAACGGTACACTTGCCGGATCATCAACAAGTTTTTGGCGCCGTTGCCGGGGATTGGCACAACCAATTTTTCTAATTTTTAGGACATTCAATTCTCTTGATTGAGCAATTTTTAATTTTATTTTTATTTTTCTGCATTTTTTATCTCTTTTTACTTCTTTGATCCCGCTTGGTCTTGCCTTGCTATTGTGTATGCGAGGTACCCTTTCACAGGAAGACTTGCTATACGATCCAAAGATTACCAGGACGGAGAAGAGGTACAGGAAGGAACTCAAAGAGAAAAAGAGGCTTGAAGCGAACCAACTCATCAATCTTGAAGGGATGGCAGAAGGAGATCCTCCACCCTACAAGCCTCTTTATGAGTACAATCTTCCTCACTTAGATGATTGTGCTTCAAGTGTTGTTAGGCCTCCCATCACGGCCAATTATTTTGAAATGAGGGAAGGTGCTCTACGTGGGGTGCAAAACAATCAATTTGATGGAAGTGCATACCAAGATCCTCACAGGCATATTACTCACTTCGTGGAGATTTGCGACATGTTCAAAACTCCAGGAGTTTTAGAGGACGCCTTTCGTTTGCGACTATTCCCTTTCTCTCTTCAGGATAAAGCACGTGATCTTGCACTTGGATCGTGCTAGCATCACTACTTGGGAACAAATGGCTCAGAAGTTTCTCACAAGATTTTTTCCCTCAGAAAGCAGCACAATTGAAGATAGCCGTCACTTCCTTCAAGCAACATGATGATGAGTCCTACAATGAAGCTTGGGAAAGGTACAATGTGCTTTTGAGAAGATGCCCTTCATCCTACTTTGACTTGATAACAAAGGTACAACACTTCTTTAATGGGTTGAAGGGTCGCTACCAAATGAACTGTGATGCTATAGTTGGCGGTTCTTTCTCTTACAAATCAGCAGAGGGCAGTTGGGCTTTATTAGAGAAGATGTCTAGGAATGATTATAACCGCAGTTCGGGCACTTAAAATGCTTCTGGAATCAGTACCGCACCACTGGAGGCTATTCTTGAACAGAACACACTCTAGAAGAAGCAATGTGCAGCACTTTCTAGCAAGTTGAAGGTTAATGCTGTGCGAGAAGGCTTGCCTCCAGGGTGTAATTTTTGTAATGGTGATCATGATAATGAGAGTTGTCCCATAAATTTTTCACAGGAACATATGGACTCGTGTCACAACTTTTATGACACAGTCCCACAGAACAACTATCAGAGGAACTTGGAGCAACACTAGTGGTGGTCTAGCCGGGCAATAACAACAGAATCAGAGGCCAAACTATGGAATTCAACGGCAGAACACCCAACAGGCTCTCCCTTAACCTACTCAATTGCAAATCACAGATGGAGGGAAGTGGACTTGGGAAATGGCCTTTGAGAAATTAGCCAGTCATACTAGCACGGAGATTGAGAAGATGACAGTGCACATTGATGCCTCCATTGAGAAGCTAGCAACTCACACAGGGTCGGCAATCCAACTCTTGGAAACTCAAGTATTTTAGCTAGCCAAACAAATGAATGAGCGTCTTCCAGGCACTTTTCCGGGCAACACAGAGAACAACCCCGAGGGCCAATGCAATGCTATATCCACTAGAAGTGGTAAGGTGTTGGAACCAAAGCAGAATCCCTTGAAGGATAATGAAGTTGAAACTCCAGAACAACCACAAGAGGAGAAGGAGCAAGCTAAGGAAGATGAGGTGGCTAGTGAAAAGGTGCCGAAGCAAGGGGTAAGGTTGAAATTAGTAGATGAAGAATTCCAAAAGAAGAAGTGGATTGAGCCCCAAGACCTTCCTCCCTTCATGAAGGTACCATATCCAGAGAGATTGAAGAAACCTGTGCAAGCCAAGTAATTTTCTAAGTTTCTTAATATCTTCCGCAAGCTTCAAATCAACATTCCTTTTACGGAAGCCTTGGAACAAATGCCATCCTATTTTAAGTTCATGAAGGAGCTTCTCTCCAAGAAGCGGAAGATAGTGGATGAGGAAACGGTTGCTTTGACTGAGGAGTGTATTGCAATTCTCCAAAGGAAACTACCTCCAAAGTTGAAGGATCCGAGCTCTTTTAGTATACCATGCACCATTGGAGAGATGACTATTGGGAAGGCACTATGTGATCTAGGGACGAGCATCAACTTAATGCCCCTATCCATGATGAAGAGGCTTGGAATTAAAGAGGTCAAGGGCACAATGATGTCACTCCAACTTGTGGACCGATCAATCAAATACCCTTATGGGGTGGTAGAAGATTTGCTAGTAAAGGTGGGCAAGTTCATTTTTCCTATGGATTTTGTGGTTCTTGACATGGTTGAAGATACCAATATTCCTATCATATTGGGTAGACCATTCTTGGCTACCGGACAAGCATTGATTGATGTGCAACTAGGTAAGCTCACACATCGGGTGCAAGATGAAAAGGAGGAATTTGATGTCTTTGAAGCTATGAAACATCTAAT
The DNA here is from genome assembly GCA_035048595.1 of Echinosophora koreensis. NCBI lineage: Eukaryota > Viridiplantae > Streptophyta > Magnoliopsida > Fabales > Fabaceae > Echinosophora > Echinosophora koreensis. The sequence goes on along the minus strand of JAPCYP010000025.1, from coordinate 31,272 downwards.
AGAGAAGGCTAAATGTTATAGTACAGATGTGGTGAAGCCTCTTGTCAAACCAACTCCAACACATGAAGCAAATGATTCAACACTAGAAGGAGTGTTGGTAAAATCTCACACTTTTGAGGATAGCATGGAAAAGGATGAACCCGCGCACTTGGGTCATAAAGATGAGTTGCATAGATCCATTAAGGATGACCAAAGCAAGTTTGAAGGGAAGCAACAAGAGCATCATGAGTCACTAACTAAAGTGGCTGGAGCAAAAAGGATGCTAGATCCAATCAAGCTCAATGAAATCCGCTTGAGAGCTTATGAGAAAGATCGAGACAAAAAGAGGCCACCCAAGGTTCGGATTGATAATCCATTTGTCACAAGAAAGAAGTCATTTCCGGACCAAGTGACGTCTTATTGACAAGTGAAGGTTAGGAAGAAAACAACTCCTCTTCATGATGTTTTTAAGGAAGGATACAAAAAGCCCGGGGAGACATTTGATGATAATGACCATGGGTTGAAACTTTTTTTTATGGAAGAAGGAGTTGGAGGCCATCTTGATGAGTTCGGTGACTTAGCCCTTTGGGGCTATGACTGTCAGGCTTGGGACGTTAAACAAGCACTTCTTGGGAGGCAACCTAAGGGTTATATCCTTTGTTGCTTTTAAAAAGAGACATAAAAATACAAAGTGTCTTCATATAAGGTCCTTAGTTAGAAAACTACATTAGAAAAGCATGTAAGGCTTAGATTGCATAAAAAACAGGGGCAGAATTCACTGTCTGGCTCGCCTCGCGAGCATGAATTTGCCTAGCGAGATAGAGACCCCAATTCTAGGAAGTGGTCTGAATCGCCCCGCGAAGTCACCCTCGCCTCACGAAGGGGATGTAAACCAAAAAAAAAAATTGATTTGTTTTGATGCCTCGGTTCATCTAGTTTACTAATCCTGGGGACCAGGATCCTCATCTAAGAGGGGGGGTGAGTCCGAGGCAAAGATTTGATGATTTTCAGGTGGATGAAACTCCAAAGGAGGAAGCCACAAAGACTAGTGAGCAGGAAGGAGAGGAAGAGAATGAAGAAAGGATGAGCACCAACGAAAGTTTGGGGTCCGAAATAATTTCTAATCCTTGCTCTTTTTCTTTTCTGTTTCTTCTCTTTTTGGTAATTGGTCATGTACATAAATAAGTTGATAGGGTAGTGTTGGTAAGTTTTGTGGATTGAATTGAATGAAACTTTGGTTGAATGTATGAGTTTTTTTTTAAAATAAGTTTTCATAAACCCCTCTCGACGTTTTTAAAGTCTAAATCCCCTTGTGGAAATTGAAAAATGAGCTTACATTGGTTGTTGTGATGCATGATTTACAATAAGTTTGGGGTGAAGGGGTGCATGCTTATGAATTGTATCTCGGTCAAACATTTTGCAAAAATGTCCAGGTGAGAATTTGAGCCTCCATCATTGTTCTTAATTGAGTGAATCACATTAAGTTGCATTTTCCCATATTTGCTTGAATCTCTTCATGGTTTGCATATCTATGTGTTTGCATCATATGATTAAGGCATGTTTTTCTTTGAATTAACTACTTGGCCATAAATTGAACCAACCTTGATGAATGATCCCTCGTTAGCCACATTGAGCCTTGAAGCCTGTTGTTATTGATGACCTTACATTACAAGCCCCTTAATCCGGAAAAACCATGATTTCCCTATCCTAGGATTTAGGAGAGCATGGAATCTTTAGCTTGTGAGTATGATTTTGGTGCTAAGTTTGGGGTGGCTACAATGAGTCATGAAACATAGTTGAGAAAAAGAAAAGCAAAAGTTGAAGCCAAAGGCTTTGAAAAATAAATAAATAAATAAATAAATAATAAATAAACAGAAAAGAATTGAAAATATGCCAAAAAGGGCAAAGTGAAAAAAGAAAATATAAAAAGGAAAAAGGTTGTAGCCAACTAGAGGAAGAAAGAAGTGAAAGTATGAGGGTGATCCGTTGTTGTAATTTCCCATTTCATGCTCTCATAAATCCTAGTGACTAAACCTCGATCCTTTGCATATCTACCTCGAGCCAGGCCCCATTACAACCTTGAAAAGACTTTTTGATGATGCATGCATATTTTTGTGGGAACTTTGTTGAGATGAAAATCAAATCTATGGAAAGTGCAATTAATGGTGAAATGAGTGAAAAATGCTTGACCTTTGATAAATTGAGCGGAAAAGTGATTTACTAAATTCCCTTGTGAGGAAGGCAAGTGTTTGAATTTGGTGAACTTCCTTTGGTGATTTTGAAGTAATGATTGCATTCATGATTAACCTTTCTTTGAACAACGTATATGAATGGGGGATTGCAATCATGAATAACTGGGGACAAGCAAAGTTTAAGTTTGGGGTATTTTGATAAGCCTCCAGCTTATCTAGTTTTACAGCTAGAAAAGCCAAGGTTCTGATGCCAATTGAGCGATTTAACCTTGCTAAGCACCTAAAATTGGCTTCTTTTGTCCCTAAGAAAGGTCTTTAGTCTCTTAGAGAGTTTTTTAGGAATTTCTGGTTGTTTTGAGTCAATAAAGAATTAAAATGTTATTTTTGTATTCCAAGTTAAAAGTGAAGCTCTAGGAAACCAGGAAAAATGAAGAAAATAAGCAAAAAGGCAAAAGTGGCCATTCACCTCGCAAACAGAAGCTCGCCCCGCGAGCCAAAGGAGCAGATTAAGCAAGAACAGGCAGCCATTCAGCCTCGCCTCGCGAGCCAGACTCAGGGAATTGAAGATCATTCTGTCTCGCCTCGCAAAGGATCCAAATTTGAACTGGCGCCAACTTAAGATTCGCCTCGCGAATCCCTTCTCGCCCCACGAGCACGCGCATATCCTAAACATTATAAGTAGCTTGTTTTAGGTCAATTGAAGGCAGTTTTGAATTGTGATTGTAATCCTAGTTTGCTTAGAGCTGTGTAGTGAGTTTTATTTCAGTTTCCTTGAGGATGAGTGCTTTCAATACGTTGATTGTTGTTTTCGTCTCTATGAGGAACTAAGCCTCTATTCTAAGGGAATGATGAAGCCACCTTTGATGGCATAGTTTATCCAAGTAATGTTTTCTTATCCCCTTGTTTTTTTCTTATTTCTTAATTCTGATTTGTTAGTGTTAATCATATGCGCACATGGTTAACTAGTCTAGTGCAATGATACTGGCAGGAAATTCGTACTTAAGACTTGAATTAAGAACACCGTTTGAATATTGCTAGGAATAGAAAAGGAAAGCGGTGCAATCGCTATAGGGAACCAAGAACTTAATGAATCTAATTGTGGGTTGAATATATTAGTAGATTGACAACTTACAATTGTAGATAATTCCTTTTGAAAATCAGCAGTGACATTAGGGAATTGAGGGTTCCTGGTTGACAAAGAAATTAAATTGAACATAGGGATAAAGAGATAAATGCTTGGGTAACTTGCTTGATAGGGTAGGTGGATTCGTAACTTTAGAGCCTTAGTCATTAATTAATTCTTGTTGTTATCTGTTAGCGCAATTTAGATAATTGATCTTGTTATCTTTTTTTATATGATTTTGTCTCTCTTCTCAACCGCTTGTTATTCACTTAGTCAAACGATTTGAATTACCTTGATAAATTGGTTAAATTGGTCTTCCCATCCTTCTATTCGACCTCAGTATTTACTTACCGTGTTTTATTACTTGCAACAAAACGGTACACTTGTCGGATGGTCAACAAGCACCTTATCGAATGTCCCCGACAGAGTTGACAGAGCTTAAGAAACAGCTAGATGACATGTTGAAGAAGGAGTTTATTCAGTCAAGTGTTTTGCCGTGGGGAGTGTCGGTGTTGTTCGTGAGGAAGAATGATGGAAGTTCAAGGTTGTGTGTGGATTACCGACAACTGAACAAGGTAGAAATCAAGAACAAGTAGGATTGATGACCTGATAGATCATTTGTGGGGAGCAACTGTGTTTTCAAAGATAGATTTGAGGATCGGATACCATCAGATTAGAGTACATGAAGATAATATACCGAAGACTGCTTTCAGAAGTCGGTATGGTCACTACGAGGATCTGGTTATGCCGTTTGGGGTGACTAAGGCTCCAGTCGTGTTCATGGATTACATAAATCGGATCTTCAGACTGTACTTAGACAAGTTTGTCGTTGTGTTCATCGACGACATTCTAATCTACTCTTCGAGTAGAGAAGAACATGCAGAGCATCTTCGGGTTGTACTTCAAGTGTTAAGGGACAGACAACTCTATGCTAAGTTGTCGAAGTGTGAGTTCTGGTTAGACGAAGTACAATTTCTTGGGCATGTGATCAACAAAGACGGGATAGCTGTGGATCCTGTTAAATTTGAAGCAGTGGTGAATATGGAAAGCCCTAAGATGGTGTGAGACACCGCGATGTCCCATTAAAGAAAACCCAAATTAGCTAAGTCTTCATCCACAATTAACGTTTACGGAATTATACATACAAAAAATACATAAGCGTTCGGAAGCGGAAAAAAAATTAAAACTTTTAAAACATAAAACATGCGCAACGATAAACATACAAAACATACATACGTAATATATACATCGGTCACTGTTTGAGTATGAACTGTCCCAACAGAGGGACTATGCATGGAAAAGTTATACAGACGATGGTCAAACTAAAACGGAATATAAGTACACAAACTGGTAACAACATGGAAGAAAAGTCCTAGAAATACCTAGCCCGCCTCTCAAAAATAAAAAGCAAAATAAGCTCACAGAGGCTCACAATCTATCCGGCGCTTCCGACAAAGCCATATCACAGACGATATGGGTGCCTGGAGCTACCCTCTCCCTCTCCATAGGTGTGTCGGTATACTCTGCTATAACGGGTCCTCGGCTCCCAAACCGACTCATCACTGCTAATGATGACAGGTCGGCGAAGATAGTGATACATCGTCTGAACACTCTGCTACCTCCGACCCTGCTGCACCATGCCAACGTGACTCCTCGCCTCTGAGCTGTCCACCATGCTACACATATCGTCAGGGAACTCCCTCTGACGAGGTGGAAACCACATCTCTGAAAAGGGTAATCTCTGTGAAATCCGATACGGGCCGTCCAAGTGAAAGTAAGGACCATCTCCCATATGTATGTAGAAACTAACCAGGCCGGCGTACATCATGAAGAATCGTGAATGGTCGACCTGCCATCGACGATCGTCATGGTAGACGATCCCAATGTCGCCCAGTATCGGGATCCTGGCAGGGATCCTCTGCAGATAATGCCTCGGCTGGTAACCCAAGTCCGTCGCTGTCTCCGTTCTACTGACGCTGCTCATCTATTGTGTTTATATATAGAGAAACATAGAGGGTAAGAGGCAGATAAGCAATGGAACATAGTCATAAAAATGGGGATGGGGACACATAGAACAATAATCACATATACATTTAACACACGCAATAAGTGATAAGCAACCATCTTCCGAATCACACCAACACAGTACATCCTCAAAGTTCACTCTCAGATCAATCCTCTAAGGAGTCTCACTCCTATGCATGTCGGCCGATATCTCTTATCTGGGTCTCAACCCCAAGACATTCCCTTATCAAGCCTCTTTGTTTAGGGAACGTTTCCCTTATTAAGCCTTTTTGCTTAGGGAATGTTTCCTTTATCAAGCCTCTTTGCTTAGGGAACATTAGTTAGTTTGTCTAGGCAACTTTTTTTCGCTCGCCATGACCCATAAGAGTGCAACTCTCTATGAGCTCAGCTCCATCAGAGGTATCTGGGTCGCCTCGGATAGTCAACCTTAGACATGGATACTCAGTGTAAAGTCGAGATAACTAGGCTCTACTGGGGTACACGACGCACTAGGAGCTACCTAATGGTCACTGTGAGCCTCCCGAGTCCAGTTTTACATCCCCAAGGTCTTTTCACAGACCGGCCCCTCCGTAATCCGTACTCGCACTCGAATACAACTAACCTCGTATGACTCTCAGTCATACGGCTCGCCACTTTGGCAAAATGCAATGCAACAACCATCGCTATGGTTAACACCGGAACCTTCTCACGCAATCATACTCTCACAGCGGATGCCCATACATCCTCAGCCTCAAAGCCATAGTCTCAAGGCATTACCATGGTGTTAACCCTCAACTCATCCATGCAGACATGCATCCATCGGACAAAGCCAATCACCAATTCTCATATATATAAAAATAAAATAATCATTAAATCATATTAACATATCAAATATATCAGAGATCGCACATAAATATATATCAGACAATCATCACAGTAGCATGAAATCCAGCCAACCTCAATCAGTATAAAATTGCTAACTTAGGATATCAGGCTTACTGTCAATAAATCTACAACCACTAAACCCGAGACAACATTAAAATATTATTTTATTAGGGTTTAGCCGTTGTCGATTATTCGACATCCTAGTAGGGTCTGGGGCACCCTACGCACATGCATATATAACTATGATTCTACGCTTGCCTCCCCGACGATGTCGGTTACTTTCCCCCCACCTTGGCTTATCTTGTATACTTGATCAAGCTCAACACGCTCCTCTCCTCCACTAGAATGTTGCTACCTCGACTACTCTGGAGTTCCTCGGTGCTCCAAAATTTTCCCTAACACATGGGCAGAGTCTCGACAATGTCATAAACCCTAATATTGCAATAGTTTTCCAAACAGAGCTAGAATCGAAGCAAGAACTTAAAAAAAAAAAGGAAATGACAATGTCGACATGTCGACACGTTAGGGATTTGAGCATTACCTCAGTTGTATCGAAGAATCTATAGTCGATACTTGTAGTATTCATTGTCCTGATTACAGAATCAAAGTCGGAATTGCGATCGGATGGACGCATCATTCTCGGGCTCAACTTTCTCTCTCTAACTCTCTCATCTCTCTCTTAGTCGTGCTCTCTATCTCTGCTTCGAAACTTATGTTTTTCTACTAGTTTTTATGTTTTAAACGAATCAAGGGGGTTTCATCCAGCTGCGAACGCTCGAGTGCCCAACTACCCACGCTCATGCGTTCCAACGCTCAAGCACTGAGTTTTCCACGCTTGAGTGTGGCCCTTTGCATGCCATGTCGTTGCCGCAAGTCAAAATTCAAGTCAGTGTCATCAGCTCGCAATGCTCAAGCGTTGCATTTCCAACGTTTGAGTGACCACAAAATTCTTGAGCGTGGATTCTCCAACGTTTGAGCGTGGCGCTGCTGACAGCATTCGTCATTCGCGTGTTTCGTCGCGTTCTGAGCTCATTTGATGTCTGATTGACCTCAAATTTGAAACATAAGCTCATCAACACCTAAGGAATACGATTATGCCCTTAAATATTCCTAATCCCTTCCTTAAACAAGAATTGAGAAAATGGGGCGTTACACAGTATGCGGAGTCAGGAGTTTTCTTGGATTAGTAGGTTAATACAGACGGTTTATCGAAGGATTCTCGAAGATTGCGTTACTGATGACACAGTTAACGAGAAAAGGAAAAGTGAATGAGTGTGAGGCTAGTTTTCAGGAGTTGAAAAGGAGGCTTACAACATCTCCAGTGCTAGTCTTGCCAGATTCATTAGCACCGTTTGATGTGTACTGTGATATGTCACATCAAGGCTTGGGTTGCGTTCTCATGCAGAATGGGAAAGTAGTGGCTATTCCTCTAGACAGTTGAGGGCGCATGAAAGGAGTTACGCAACCTATGACCTAGAGTTGGCCGTGATAGTGTTTGCGTTGAAGATATGTAGACACTATCTATATGGTGCTCAGTTTGCGGTGTTCAGTGATCATAAGAGTCTGAAGTATTTGTTCAGTCAGAAGGAGTTGAACATAAAACAGAGGAGATGGATGGAGTTCACAAAGGATTATGAGTTCGATCTCCAGTACCATCCCGAAAAAGCAAACGTCGTAGCAGATGTGTTAAGTCGGAAATCTTTGCAAGTGTCTGCTATGATGATCAAAGAGTTAGAACTGATCGAACAATTCAGAGATCTGAATCTTGGGATAACGGAATTATCCCAGAACAAGATGAGTTTGGGAATGGTCACTATTACTAGTGGATTCCTAGACTTAGTTTGGAAGAAGCAAGTGGAGGATCAGTATTTCCAAAAGGTCAATCAGAAGAAAGAAGCCAGGGAGTCTATGGAGTTTTAGCGAGGTACTGATGGAATCTTGAGGTTCGGTGATAGGATCTGTGTGCGGTAGGACAAAGAAGTTAAGAATCTGATCTTAGGAGAAGCACACAAGAGCAAGTTAAGTTTTCATCCATGAGCCACAAAGATGTATCAGGATCTGAAAAATATGTCCTGGTGGCCTGGAATGAAGAAAGAAGTGGCAGAATATGTCCAGTCCTGGTTGGTCTGTCAGAAAGCGAAGATTGAACACTAGAAGCCAGCGGGATTACATCAATCTCTAGATATCCTAGAATGGAAGTGGGACAGTATTGCAATGGACTTTGTGTCGGGTTTGCCTAGGACACAAAAGAAGTATGATGCAATTTGCGTAATCATTGATAGGTTGACGAAATGTGCTCATTTCTTGCCTATCAATCATAGGTTTTCTTTGGAAAAGTTAACCCAGTTGTACATCAAGGAAGTGGTGAGGTTGCACGGTGTGCCAGCAAGTATAATTTCAGACAGGGATCCGAGGTTTGCTTCAAGGTTTTGGTAGAGTTTAAACAGTGCATTGGGAACTAAGCTACGTATGAGTTCGGCCTATCATCCTCAGACGGATGGTCAATCGGAAAGGACGATTCAATCCTTGGAAGATCTATTAAGAGCGTATGCGCTAGAACACATAGGAAGTTGGGATAAATTTCTTCCCTTGATTGAATTTACGTACAATAATAGTTTCCATTCAAGTACTGGCATGGCGCCGTACGAAGCACTGTATGGTACAGCAGACGACCGAGCAAGTTAAGAGAGAATCTTGAGTATGAGGCTTTACTTGTACGGATTGAGAACAGGAGGATAAAGGAACTTCGCGGAAAGCAGATTCCATTTGTGAAAGTTATTTGGGATGCGGTTACCGGAGATGCTACTTGGGAGAGGGAAACAAACATGCAACAACGATATCCACATCTGTTTGTTTCAGGTGACTCAATTTAAATTTCGGGGACGAAATTTATTTTAAGGCGGGTAGTAATGTAACACCCCGTTTTATTGATTAAGGAATCGGAAAAGGATTAAGCATACGTGATGACTTAATCTTGTTTTTTAGGTGCTAATGAGTTAGTATATCAAGCCTGAGGTTAATCGGACTTAAGATGGACTCAAAGTTCATCGAAACGCGAGAAATCGGGTAACTGACATCAGTGAGAAGCCTCAAGCATGGCATGATCAACGCTCAAGTGTTCTGGGAGGTCTGACACTTGGCAACACATGTCAAAATGGATGACACGTGGCTGACCAGCATGCAGCGCTCAAGCATGGCAGAGCCAGTGCTCAAGTGTTGTAGTGCTCAAGCGCTGTGGTAGGGGCGCTTGAGCGCCCAGTGCTACCACCTACCCCCACTATCTCTTTTTCTTATCTTTGCATGGATCATTTCTCTGAATTCTTGCTCGAGCTAAGGACGTTCTAGAGAGAGGTCAAAGCTCTTTATAGTGAGAAAGCTTGGTGTCAGAGAGATTCACTCGATCGTTTTCGATTTTGACTTCGGATACACGTTTAGGGCGACGAGCACGTCACATATATACCTTCAGTTTGTCAAACAATGGAGGTAATGCTCGAATCTCTAACTCGTCGACACGTCGACATTGTCATTTACCTTGTTTTGTGAATCTTGCTTCGATTGTGGCTTTGTCTGTGAAACTGTTGCAAGATTAGGGTTTATGACATTGTCGGGACTCTGTCCATATGTTTAGGACGAATTTCAGAGCACTGAGGAGTCCGTCATGAGTGAGGCAGCAACTGTTCTAGGAGGGGACACACTTACGTTACGTTACGTTACGTTACGTTACGACTATCTAAGGTGGGGAGAAAGTATCTAACACGCCGGGGAGGCAAGTATAGTATTGTATATTATGCTGTATGCGTAGGGAGCCCTAGACCCTACTAGTTGTCGAGTAGCTTGCGGTAACTAAATCCCTATTGAAACTGATTTTTGAAACTGAATACGGGATTTAGTTACGATACGCTTATCGATGTAGGGCTGCTTTATCGTTTTATGTGCATATGTTGAGGTTGTCTGTTTTACTGTTTATTGCTGTTGATGGTTTGCTGCGGGTTGATGTGTGTTGCTTGCTATATATGCATAATGATGCTTGCTGCTATGTTGATATTAATGATGTTAAGTTATTAATGTAATATTGAGGATATAATGTTATGATGTTGGTGCTGATGCTGTTGAGGTTGTCTGATTGTTTGTTGTGCTGTTGGAAACCCTAGTTGACACCTTGAGGGCACTGTGGTTGTGAATGTGATATGAGAGCGGTATGTGGGTATCGAGTTGAGGTTGTGGATGTCGTGTGCATCGTAATGCGTGTAAGTGGGTAATGGTACCGGTGTCAACTTAGGTCTGTGTTGCATTGTATATTGCCAAAGTGGCGAGCCGTGTGACTGAGAGTCACCCGAGGTTGGTGTACACGGGTACAGGTACAAAATGCGAGCAGGACGGTTCAGGGAACCTTTGGGATGTGGTCGGGTTCGGATTGACCTACAGTGGCCAATGGTTTGCACCCATTGTGTCGTGGTCTCCGCTGGTACTCAACTATCACGACGTCTGGGCCCAGAGTGTTCCATTCTATGGTGGATGTTCCGAGGAGACCAAGATACCCCTATTGGAGTTGAGCTCATAGGGGGAAGCACCCTTATTGGTCACGGCGAGCGGAACTATTACCAGGACAAACCAACTGACATTCTCTGGGCGACAGATAGGCCCAAGAGAGATAGAGAATGTCCGGGGGATCCGTATCCCTAGTGTGAGAGATCGACCGACATGCATAGGAGTGTGACTCCTTAGATGATTGATCCTAGTTGGATACTCGAGGTTGACTATGACAGCATGATTCGGAAGATGTTTGCTGTATGTGTTGACTGTTGTTTGATAGTATACTATGCTATGTTTTCCTATCCCTGCTTTATGGTAGTGTCGAGATTCTTATCTCCCTTATTTTTTTCCTTCTCATTCTGTGTATGTATCGATCCGTCAGATGAATAGAAGCCGTACGCCGATGGCGATCGGGCCAGAGCAGCGTCAGATGCACTACCTGTTGATGATTCTGCCGAGGGTCCAGGCCCTGGGGGACATTGAGATAGTATATCATGATGACCGTGGCTAGTAGGTCGACCACTCACAGTTCTTCATGTGTTACGTCGGCCTAGTCAGCATCTATATCCGTCCTGGAAGGTGACCTGACTTCATTATGCTCGGTTCTTATCGGATCGCTCAATGACTGCCCTTCACAGAGATGTGGTACTCGCCACATCAGTGCGAGTTTTCGGATGACAGGTGGAACAGGAGGGAGCATTCCGTAGTCCAGGACAGAGTTGGCAGAGTCTATAGAGGCATGAGGAGGAGTATGTAGACGTTGCACCGCTACCAGTGCCATAGGGTAGTTATCAGCAGCGACGAGTCTGTGTGGGAGCCCCGGATTCTAGAGACTATCGTCGATCATTTGTTGAGGGTGAGGGTAATTCCAGATGCCCATATTGTCTGTGATATGGTTCGTCGGTAGCGTCTGCTAAGGAGAGCCTCTGTGAGCATAGTCTTGTTGATCTTTTGATTTTTGGATGTATTTTGTGAGAGGCGGGCAGGTAGATGTTGTCTGTTCTAGGTTTCTTAAGCTTTTCTCTGTGACCAGTTTATCTGTATCTGTTTCTCTTTTGTCAGCTTACATAGTTGCTAGTGTTATGGTCCCTATGTTGGGATCAGCAGTACTCTGGAGACATGATGTGTGTGTATATGTGTGTGTGTGTGTGTGTGTGTGTGTGTGTGTGTGTGTGTGTGTGTAAATATCTATTTTTTATCTTTCTTCCATTGTGTATGTTTTAGTTTTTGTTGTTTTTCATGTTTCCGCAAACTTATAATATTTTCGTTTGTATATCCGTGCTAACGTAATTAAACGGCTTAAAGAATAGTTAATTTTGTGGTATCAGAGAAGTATGCTTAATTCCATGTGAACTCGCAAGGGTGTTACAGACAATATGGAATCTGAGAAATGACATAATTTTTAAACAAGGCAAACTAAATTTTAACAGTACTATAGAGTTGATTAGACATAGATCATGGACTTGGTTTGCAGCTGAGTTTGAGGATAATGGTTATAGTTATACTGACTGGTGCTTTTGTCCTGCTGGTTGTGTTAATTGATGATTCAGTTAATAGTGCTATTAGTTTGTTCTTCATTGGCTCTGTCAAGAATTTGGGTGACGTACAGAGAGAAGGATTGCAATATTTGATTCCAAAGTGACCCTGTTTTTGGTACCTACTGCAACGCGAGCCTGGTGCTTTTTGCATACTTCGTTTACTGCTTTATGTTATAGCAAGTTTTTGGTGGTTTTTCATGGACTCTTGCGATTATTGCCCAGTATTAGTTTACTTTTTGTTCTCTGGGTGTTGGGGTAGAACAAGGTATGTAGTCAACCTTTCAATCTTTTAAGTACTTTAGGTTGAAATTATAGCTTGTCTCTACCTGTACATAACTATAGCATTACTAGTTGTCACTTGTAAATGGGTGAGTACCCCCTGTACTCCTTACAATACACTTTTGCTTATCAAAAAAAACAAAAATCGAACTAGGTCAGAGAACCCGAATTCCAAATTCAGTCAAAACATAATTGAACCATAGGTAATTTATATATGCAATGTACTAATTGTGACATCATTTTCTTCTATTTATATGTCACATGTTTAACAATGATTGGCCTTGGAATGTTCACAGTAAGAGAAGTGAGTCTCAATATGAAATCTAACCTATGTTTTTTAATAAACAAACAAATATTATTAAATGGGTACAAGGGGTATTCCAACCCGTACTATACAAAGGATTGAGACCAAGTAAGTCCACTAGCTACCTAAGTAGAAAACCCACAAACACATCAACAGAAAAAAGGCTACACCAGAGATAGGTGGGCACAAAGCATCAGCCCCCTATACTAAAGCCCATTAACAGCCACAATTCACATTCCAATTTTTTTAAAAAAAAAAAAAACTAACAACAAACACCTTCAACCTAACAAACTACATCCCCTCTTCCTTTAATACACTATATATTGTATCAGGCACAGTAACAAACAAAGAAGACCCAAAGGAAACCATTATAGGACATATAAATCTTCATAACAACAACTAATTGCAAAAATAGTAGAGACCTGGTATATGCACTAGAAAAGGCCTAAAGTCTCGATCCATCCCTCCTATGCTTCTCCACTATGCAGTTGAAGATCCACCCTTTGTCTCTAATAAATCACAACCAATAGGATTTATACACCAGACCTAAAAGAAACATATGTTACCCCCCACTCTACCCAAAAACCATGACCAAGACCGAATCTTAATGAGATCCAACATATTTATAAAATCAAAGTTTCCATTCTGAAAAATAATAAAATCTAACCTATGTTATAAGCATATACTATATGTGAAGAAACCCATATTTTTATGTCTAAACGCATGAAATGTACATATGATTGGAGGTATGATCTTATTATGCAATTTACATTTTACTGCGATAGTGACATCATGATTAATTAATATACGCTTGTAAATACTTCATAGAGATGATATGTTATAATAAAATTACATTTATATCACACTTGAAAGGTGTATAATTATCACAAAGTTCATGCCAACATAATTATACCTTACCGACGGGTAGAGATTCATTTTGGTGGGGACGGGGTGTGGTACACTATATTCCCGTCCATAATATCTTGCCATATAAGTTAAAATTTTATGTAGATTTAAAAAGCAAAATATGTGACAAGATATTATTGGTGGGGACAGGGTGTGGTACACCAAAATGGGACAAGTGATTTGTATTCATTATTGACATGCATAAACATCTTACATGCTTATGGATAAACTAGTGAACTGTAAAATGAAATTAGAAGATTAAACGTGAGCGTCGTGGAAACGATCCCTTTATAGAGTATGGTTGTATAAGAATATTGTATCTTATAAGTTACTATATTATTATTGTAATATTGTTTTAATATATTAGAAATCATGCCTCAAAAAAAAATTATTAGAAATCAAACTCAAATCATACTATTATCATCAACCAAAAATCGACTAGGTGTGCCAATTCTTTTCACTGCTAGCATGGTAAAGATGTACATGCTTGTATATTTTGTGAGCTCTATTGGAGTCGGTGAAAGGATAAGCTACTTATGGAGAAAAGTTGCTCTTAATTTTTTCCCCATGTAACTTCAAGTTTCATCATCTCAATTTGGTTTAGCATTTTTCTTTCAAGGTTTGAGTTTTCAAAAGGATTACTCTTACATATTGTTGTGTTCTAAGAAAGAAAGGGATTTGCTTGGTGCATAACATATAGTTTTAGGCAAACCCAAGCTCCACATTAAGGACTAATGCTTTGTAAGTTATATCTCCATTATCCCAAGTTCGCATAGCTAGAATTATAAATTAAAGAACTGAAACAATCATCTTAAAATATTGTAAACACTTTTAGCAGTCTAAGTCATGAAAATGATGTGTTTTATGCTTATAAAAGTTCAACATGCTAAATTTTTGTTATGCAATTGTAAAATCCCACATGTACTACAGATCATCTGTATATTGGGAATTGAGCCAATCAAGTACAAAAGTCATGTGCCCAAATTCCCCAAAATTATTTTTATTTCACTAAAAGTCAAGTTTGAGTTATCCAAAATCTTAAACAAACAAGCTCTTATATTGTGTTTGGTTTGAGGTTGGCTGTGACAGAATCAGGAAGGCGGCAATTGTGTAAATATTTTTGCACCAAACATGAAAGCGGAATGTCGGCACATTGGTGTATGCCTTTAAGGGAGGCTAAACCAAAGAAGCTTATTTTTGGGATATAGGTACACAGTCTGGTGTTAGGACTAACCATAGTGACACATAGGCTCCAAATTGACATCATATCACTCCACTTTCTGACTCAAGTTGTCAATTTATCATAGCCACTCTATAAAATGTAGAGATACCCGTCTGAGTACAAGATCTTTTTCACCCTATTTACACTCTATCTTATATGCACACTGACCTGAATGTTGGAGTCATTGCAAGTATTCAACCCAACAAATCTAACACAGCAGGGCACCAAGTGATCAGTAGGAGAAGGCTTATTCTAGACCTAACGGTGGTGCAATCACTGTATAACATAATAACTATGATTATTGATATGTTTCACGTGAGTTAAACTTCCAGAAGATAGTGCATTAAATTTACAAGTTCTTTAAATATGCATATATCTTTATAAAATATAAGATCCATATATGACTTGATATATAATTTTTTTAATCATAGTTTTGAAGTGCAAGTTTATATTAAAAAAATATGAATATATTAAATGAAAAAAAAAGCTAGATATACATAATTTAAAGGGATTTGGATCCTCTCTCGCGATGTAGCAGTGCAGCCAAAAATCAATACATTATTGCCAGAGAAAGGCTGGAGAACAATTGGCTGCAAAGGATTCAAATTTAATTTGAAGTGGCATATTTTCACAACTGTTTTTCTAACAAAATCATGGAAGTGTGTAGAAAACGAGATAGGTCCAAATGTATAATCAGATGATAAAAACTATGTACATATAAGATGATGTAAGTTAAAGTATATGTGAGAATTACTCTCTAAATCTAATTACATCTCTTGTTTACAAATTTGTGAAAGAAAACTGCTACTTACATATCCGATACACACACGTCTATTTTATATTTATAGGATTATAAATTTATAGAAACTATATAAATATAAAGTTGTGTTATAAATGTGCGCGTATAAATTATTCAAAATTTCTTTCCAAAAGGAATGTAAAGAACCAATATAAATATTTTAGACGTTTTGTGCTTAAAAGTTTAGAACAACGAGTTCTCTTAATTTCAATTCAAGAACAGAACAAACTAGTTACTCTAATAAAAACTTACTAGAGAATTGCAAATCATAAACTAACCGAAAACCTTGGATTTAAACTCAAGTTATATTTGTCATTATTATAGTAAAAGGTCTATGAGGTGAGACAATTTGACATCTTTTTCTTTGATAGAACAATAAACATGCGACATCTATGTGTACAGTCTATCTATTGAGCATTGAACCTTAGATTCACACACTGCGCACTTCTTCTAACTCCAAAATAAAGCGAAACTCATCATCATAGAAAACAAAAAAAAAAACAAAACAAAAGACTTGTAAAAGATGCATTTCAATCTAGGTTTTAAATAACTGTAATCAAGGTCGCAATGTTTTGAGTTCGGAGGTCTCTGAAACCAAAACACGACCACAATTATGGTCACATCGACCGTATTTTCCCGCATCGTCCACAAATGCGGTAACACAACACAATCGCAACCGCAACTTGAAACTCTGATTCTGATCCAAGTGATCTATTGTGGAGGAGGGAGGCTAAGATTCAGATCAAACCCTAATTCTCTTCGACCCTTCATGTCCACCACGGAGGATGAATCAGAGTCGCTATGGCCACCGGCACCATCTTGACTGGGCCCCACCACGCTTTGGCGTAGTATATCGTCGAAGTACAAGACATGCTTGCCTGCCTCTTTCTCTGTCGCCACCGATAACTTGGATCGAACAGAGGAATCAACAACCATGGCCCGTTCGTGGGCTGTTGATTCCAACATGGTGCTGTGATTGTCGCTGACATTAGAATTCATTTGGGAAGATTTTAATGGGAAGTTGGTTCTAGTGTTAGAGCCACGAAACTTTCGAGCCGCAGCATCATAGGCTCGAGCTGCTTCTTCAGCAGTTTCAAAGGTTCCAAGCCACACATTTTTCTTCTTATATGGATCTCTTATCTCAGCTACGTACCTACCCCATGGTCTCTTCCTCACTCCTAGAAAATGCACCTTCTCACTCATAACTCGAATAGTAATATCAGAGTGATAAAATAAAACTGATATATGAATGAATATAAGTTTCTTGCTGTTGGGTCTTATATATAGAGGGAAAGAAAGAGATCATGGCAATGGCATGACACAGTGAATGAGGGGATTTGGATTTGAGCATTTGACTGTGATATGAATGGGTGAATGCACTCTTTCTCATTGTAACCTCCTACCTGCTAAGCATTTAATATCATCCGTTACACCAGCAAATTATTAAAAATGTTAATTGCTATTCAAAAAACATTGAAGCATTAAAAGCTTGAGCTACATATATATATATTAAATATTTGGATAAGAACCAAAATTAGGTCCTTTTGTTTTTTTAAATCAAAACTTTTTATGGAAAAAATTCCTAACGGGAAGAAACAAAAAAGTATTAAAATTATTAAAAAAAAATTGAGAACTTAATATTTATTTATTTTGACTAATAAGAAATATACATTTAATGTAAATAAATGCTTTTAACCAATACCCTTATTATAGTCCACCACTAATCATTTATTATTTTCAAAAGGAATTTAACTTTAGGATATTGATTAAGAAATAAAAATATAAAAATGCATTAAATAAAACTATAATAATTATTATATTGAGAATTAAAAAATTAACATTTATTTCTCTAAAAAAAAAATAGTTTATTGTAAGTATTGAATACTTATTATTAACTTTTCACTAAATATCAAGATCCTTTTCTAAGGCTCCCTTTGACCAAGTGGAAAACTTACCTACTGCTTAGGCCACCGTCGGTAATGTTTCCTATTGCTGTTGGACTCTCTCTCTCTCTCTCTCTATATATATATATATTATATATATATATATATATATATATATATATATATATATATATATTAAATTTAAATTATTAAATTAAATAAATTAAATTAAATTAAATTTTAAATAATTAATTAATATTTAATATATAATTTATAATTAATAACTAATTATAAATTTTATATATTTATTAACCATAATTTTAATAATAATTATAATATGATACATTAATAATAATTATTATTATTACAGTAATTTCAAATGATAAATAAAATTTATAACTAATAAAAAAATGTTTTTACAAGAATGTCGGAATAAAAAAATGAAATCTAGTCCTAAAAATGTAGGAAAAAATTCAAATAATCATCTCTATATTTATGGAACATATCATCGAAGGATAGCTAACCATCATCTCCGGTAGGCTGACTGCCCTCGGGCTGGGATGACGAATGACGGTTGTGGTGGTGGCTGCAACTGCAACTAAGGTGTGCGGTGATGGTGCTGGTCCTGCAGAGACTGCGACTATGCAACTAAGGCATAGTGACTGGAAATCGCATCATGAACTCTCTCTGATGTGCCGCCATAATCTCACTACAACATATTCGGGTTTTAATAGCGCATGTTGGCAATTCATAGCGCTTTCGGGGGCTATCTATGTCGTGCTGTCGTAGGTCAATGACAATGATAGCGCTTCTGATGCTTTGTCGTATATTTAACTACAATAGCATTTGTCATTCGAAACACTTTAATAGTAGTAACGAAAATGCGCAGCTGGAAAGTTATGCTGACGTGGAATTTGAATAAAGATAGCCCGACCTTAAATACACACTATCTTAGTTCCCAATAAATAGCAGCGCTTTTCACAAAAAACACTATCATATATTTAGATGTCATAGCGTATTGTTAAATAAGTGATGTCTATTGTGCACATTTTTTTTTAAAATTTTGTTGCTTTCTGCGCACCCCCCTACATTCAGCAATAAAAAACTGCATTCTGCTATCCAAAAACAACATTCACCGATAAAATAAAATAGCATTAAACAATCAACGCCAATAATATCCCTAATGTAGTCAACAGAATCGATCATAATCAAACTTTGGTTCCTAAATATAGATATGATAATGCAAAAACAAAAGGCACATATAGTCCATGAAATATATAAGAATTTACAGAGTACAGGATCTGAACTACCAGCATCCTTTTCAGTGCTAACAAATAGAATCTCCCAACTTGCTGGCTGCTGCCATATACCTACAACAAAAATAGATATATGATAATGCAAATACAAAAGGCACATATAGTCCATGAAAATATATAAGAATTTACAGAGTACAGGATTTGAACTACCAGCATCCTTTTGAGTACTAACAACCAGAATCTCCGAACTTGCTGGCTGCTGCCATTTACCTACAACAAAAATAGAATACAAAAGTAAAAAGTATGTGGAAAATAATAAGTGAAGGATATATAGACGAAATAAATAAAATGTACTCCTCTTTAAAATTAATTAGAAAAAAAAACATACATGTTTTAAGTTGATCTTTTCCTTTTCATTTTCATTTTCCTTTTCCTCATCGGGTTGATCCAAATCCCATCATCATGATCATCCCTCATATACAGTCCATCATCTATATTTGCATCAGTCTCAAGTGATTCGTCTGTCCCAATGAAAGGATCATCCTCCATATTAGTAGCTTGACTAACTTCGTTATGTCTTCATCATCAATGTTATTGACATTTATTTTGTGGGTCAAAAGAACAATGGACAACCTATTATTAGATGGATCGGTGACATAGAAGACTTGTTGAGCTTGACATGCCAAAATTAAAGGCTCATCTTTAGACCCCACCCTATTGAAATCCACCTG
This sequence comes from Echinosophora koreensis, assembly GCA_035048595.1. Classification (NCBI taxonomy): domain Eukaryota; kingdom Viridiplantae; phylum Streptophyta; class Magnoliopsida; order Fabales; family Fabaceae; genus Echinosophora; species Echinosophora koreensis. The sequence continues at coordinate 11,638 of JAPCYP010000025.1, read as the reverse complement.
CATGAACCCTAGCTCATTCATCTGAACACCGTTATTGTTGTTACACCCACTTACATTGGAACACAAGCACCTGAAATGTTGTGTAGTTCAACTCCCATATGTGCTCAAGTTATATTTGTCATTATCATAGTAAAAGGTCTATGAGGTGAGACAAATTGTGGACATCTTTTTCTTTGATAGAACAATAAACGTACGCCATCTGTGTGTACAGTCTATCAATTGAGCATCGAAACTTGGATTAACACACTGCACACTTCTTCTGACTCCAAAATAAAGCAAAACTCATCATCACAAAAAACATAAAAAAAAAAAAAACAAAAAACAAAAAGCGAAAAAACAAAAGTCTAGTAAAAGATGCATTCCAATCTGGATTTTAAATAAAACTTTAATCAGGGTCGCAACATTTTGAGTTCGGAGGTCTCCGAAACTGAAACACGACCGCAATTAAAGTCACATACGCCCATATTTTCCCGTAATTATCCGCAATTACGGTAAACACAACACAATCGCAACGCAACTTAAAAATTTGATTCTAATCCAAGTGATCTATTGTGGAGGAGGGTGGTTAAGATTCAGATCAAACGCTAACTCTCTTCGACCCTTTATGTCCACCACGGAGGATGAATCAGATTCGTTATGGCCACCAGCACCATCTTGATTTGGCCACACCACACTGACATGTAGTACACCGTCAAAGTTCAAGACATGCTTGCTTGCATCTTTCTTCGCCACCACCGGTAACTTGGATTGAACGGAGGAATGAACAACCACGACACATTCGTGGGCTATTTATTCCAACATGGTGTTGTCACTGTCAGTGACATTAGAATCTGGATGGGAAGGTTTTAATGGGAAGTTGGTTCTAGCATTCACGAAATTTTTGAGTCGCAGCATCGTAGGCTCTAGCTGCTTCTTCAGCAGTTTCAAAGGTTCCAAGCCACACATTTTTCTTCTTATATGGATCTCTTATCTCAGCTACGTACCTACCCTATGGTCTCTTCCTTACTCCTCGAAAATGTACCTTCTGATGCATAACTTGAAACTCGAATAGTAATATCAGAGTGATAATATAAAACTGATATATGAATGAATATGAGTTTCTTGTTGCTGGGTCTTATATAGAGAGAAAGAAAGAGATCATGGCAATTGCATGGCACGTGATATATATATATATATCACACACACACGATATTTGGATAAGAACCAAAATTAGGTCCTTTTGTTTTTTAAATCAAAACTTTTATGGAAAAAAATTCCTAACAGGAAGAAACTATAAAGTATTAAAATCATTAAAAAAAAATGAGAACTTAATATTTATTTCTTTTGACTAATAACAAAAATATATATTTAATGTAAATAAATGCTTTTAACCAATATCCTTATTATAGTCCTCCACCATTCATTTATTATTTTCAAAAGGAATTTAACTTTAGGATATTGATTAAGAAATAAAAATATAAAAATGCATTAAATAAAACTATAATAATTATTATATTGAGAATTAAAAAATTAACATTTATTTCTCTAAAAAAAAATATAATAGTTTATTGCAAGTATTGAATACTTATTATTAACTTTCACTAAATATCAAGGTCCTTTTCTAAGGCTCCCTTTGACCAAGTGGAAAACTTACCTACTGCTTAGGCCGCCGTCGGTAATAGGAAACATTACCTATGGCCCAGGCTTATGAATTTTTTTGACCAAAGTAGATGTGTTTTGTAAACAAAGTTATCTCATTAACTTATAATTTTTGTCAAAAGCTATTTCAACTAGCTTATAGCTTATAATAGTTTATTAACTCTTTCCTCATTTTTACCCTTATCGTTTTAACGAACACTGCAAGAATTCACGTGTTTTTCGACGACTCAATACCTACGGCCACACGCTTGTTGAAAAATAAGACGTTACAGACGACCTTGGGTGTCGGTAAATGTAACAGTTCATTTTGTCAACAGTACCGACGAGCTTTACATAAGCCGTCGGTAAAATCCGTAGGTAGTAATTGTGAGCTTTTCTGCAAAATAATGGGCATCGAAAAATCAAAGGATTAAATTTAGGAGCAGTACCGACAACTCTAGCCGTCAGTACTTAATGGTTGGACTTATGAGGTAATTCATGTTGCGACGGCACAGACCGTCGATACATATGTAATTTTCCCCTTTTCGATGGGCTTGTTTTGGTATTCTGTAAGTATGTTATGACTTAATGTAATTGTATCTGTTTCCTCCTCTATTTCATTTTTGTCTTCCATGCCCTTTGTTCTCCCTCTCCACGTCTGCACCTCCTCTCCGACAACACAAGAGCCTCTCCCCTCTTTCTGTTGTGGCTACACACTCAAGAGGGGGGGCGGGGGGTGAATTGAGTATTTAAAAATTTACAGCACTTAGTGCAAAAACAGAGTTTTCTTGCAAAAATGGTTTTCACACAATTTCAGATTTTATCTTTCAATATTCAAGTTACAGTTAATGTAAGAATGATAACAGTAATGCACCAATACTTCTAGCAATGTTTAACAATATATTTCAGCATAAAGATTCAACTACAACATGCATCCAAACATATCTATCAAGAAAACATACATATGACATATATATGAAGTTTAAGGGTAAGAATAATGCACAAACCGATTTATTCTGGATCAACAACCTCCACCTGGTAACTTACATCCAGTCCCACCCCTCTGTGGTTTTCTCCACTATAATCAGAAATTATAATATCTGATTACAATCATTACAAGGCTTCACTACCTTGCATAAAACTCACCAAAAAGCACACTACCTTTTTCTACCCAAGAATCCCTTCTATTCCTGTGAAACAACTAAGAGATACCCTCTCTTAAATCATCAAGGCTTCATAGTTCACTACCTTAAAAACCTTCAGCAAAAGCACACTTGATTTGCAACCCAAGGATACCTTCTATCCCTATAAATCAACTGAGAGATACCCTCTCTCTAATCAATAAACCAAAACTTGAATGAAAAGAACATGACTCTAGAAGCCAGATATTACAAATTGAAGCATTTAGTGAATATCACAATCTTCTCTCAAAGATGAAGCTCAATGAAAACTTAGAAATTTGTATTTGAAAATTCTGAGTGATTAGTGTTGCCTTAAAAATAGACGTCTTTAAGCTTGTACAAGTATACACAATTGCCTCAAGTAATATAAAAACTAAGTTCAGATATCGTTCCCACAGGGATTATAATGGTGCAGCAACTTCCAAATCAGATTATATGTTCTAGGAGTTAGGAACCAAAAATTGTGGTGTGTGTGCAAGTAAAAATAAATAAAGCTTTGAAGTAGACAATGAAAGTGAACTGCAAACAGTGAAGAGACTATGTTATCAAATATGGAGAAAAATAGCTCTAGGTATGCTGCAGCATAAATCCTGCTTAGCCCATATCATGCTCTGAATATGCTCTAGCATCTAACTTCAGGAAATAAAAGTGTGTTTTCCAACACTTAAGGGTTAGGTTCATTAACTGTTTTCTATTCCTAGATTCAGATTAATTACATCACCCTCTTAATAAGCATGTTCCAGTTAGTTTAGAGACTTAAATAACTATTCCTAGTCTATCCAACATCATTAATTTAATTTTCCAATTAATGATTTAACCTGTATCATTTATCAATTTCCACTTACTTAATTCTTCCAAACCAAGGAAGCTAAATATCCAATTAAGTTGATCACTCTTAATTAAATAACATTAAACACGTAATAAAAGAAAATGAAGAACATATTCATTCCATAACTCATCTAAGCATTCATTGCATTTGCATACCTAAAGCTTAAAAGTGTTTAACTCATAATGAGCTTACAAAGAACAAAATACAGAAATGAAAAGGAAGTCATTACAATGGATGAAAATAAAATGTAGCAGCTGGATGGAGAAGAAGAACCGTGCAGCCTCCAAGAAAGGACAAAGTATTGTGTAGTAAAATCAAGTGTCCTTACTAGGGTTTCCTTAAATGCTTATATAGTACCATATTCTCTTTCATCCCTTTTTGGGCTAACAACAAAAGTAATAATAAAATAAACCCTGGCCCAATTCCTAAAAAGTGGGAAATCAAATCCCTAGGCGCGTGTGATTCCTTAAAGTAGCAATGCCAGCGCCTATGAGGAGAGAGAAAAGGTGTCCTTGTCATATCTGTCCTTTAGTGCAGAGCCACTGCCTGCTGCAGCAACAAATAGCTTATTCACCCATGCTTCTGCCAGGCTCCAGCAAGTTCACTGCATATGCAGACACAAAAATTTGAGACAATGATGGAGCATTCAAGAGCAACTGGCTGATATTAACAATGTTTCACACAAATATTTACAAAACAACATTTCCTACCAAAATCAAGACTCAAAACATCAAAGATAGGAACAATTAAGAGAGAAAAGGAGCTAAATAACTCTTCATTAAAAGAGTTATCAATTAGATTGTTGAAAAGTGTTTCTATAATGTTCTTTTATAGTAATTTTAAGAAATATATCCGTTGGACAAGTTATAGAATCAGTTTGAAGTGTAACAGAATCAGTTTCTTGAAACTGACGCGACATAATATTGTTGTACATCTGTGTATTAAATGGATTTTGAACTTTTGTACATGTATACACATATTACGTTCTAGTTTACAGATGTGTCTCTCTTACTTTGTTCTTGAGTACACAGACTATCATCCTGTGTACATCGATGTATATTAGAACATTCAACCCAGAACCTCATACACAGATTGTGTACACGGTTTGAGTTCACAAACTCAAATAATGAAGATTCTAGTTTGAACTATACACAGGTGTATGGTTCGGTATATCGATGTATACTTCACTAGTGTTTTTACTCGTGCATCGCACGAGCGACCTTTTAATATGTTATTGAATAGGAATTTGATTCATTAAGCAAGAAAAATAAAAAACTTTAAAACCCTAAAAGTATTATAGATAAGTCCTGTTGCCCTAGTTTTCACCTATTGTTTAGGAAGTTATAAATAAAAACAATTATTTTTCATCTAAAACAACTGGTATAAGATATAGATGAAATTGAATGAAAAAATTACTTTCAAATGCATATTTTTAAATGGATATATATATATATATATATATATATATGGATAGATATGGATATAACCAAAATCACAAAAATAAATAAATAAATAAATAAATAAACGTCTATTACATCAATAAATAAAGAAATTGCACGTTAAGTATCATTAACCTAATATATTAAACCATGTTTCTTTAAAATATATGATAGAAATTAATAGATCCTTGTTCGGGAAGTTACTTCCTCCCTTATTTTTGTTTGTAAAAGGAGAATCATAAAATATGTAATTCATTGTGAAAAGCTCATTTGGAAGATTAGGAAATGATTATAAAATTATAATAACTTGATTTGTAAAGAAATTATACATTAAGCAACATTAACCTACCAACTGAGGTTGGCGTGAGTGGTTAAAGGCCTCTCGCCCCTTAAAAATCACTACAAGAAATGTGATTTTTAGTGACCAAAATTTAGTGACGAATATAAAATTGGTCACTAATTCTATATTATTTGTGACTATGTATTACTTCGTCACTAATATTATCTGCAATAGTGACCAAACGACAATTCGTCATTATAATTTTGTCTTTAATGACCAAAATATATGCGTCACAAATAATTCGTCACTAATATTATTCATAATAGTGACTAAGCGTCAATCGTCACTATAAGTTTATTATTAATGACCAAAATATTAATGTCACAACTAATTTGTCACTAATATTATTCATAATTGTGACTAAGGGATAATTCGTCACTCAATTTTATTATTAGTGACAAATATATGTGTCACAAATAATTCACCACTAATATTATTTACAGTAGTGACTAAGTGACAATTCGTCACTATAAATTTAATATTAGTGACCAAAATATGCGTCACAAAAATTTATCGCTAATATTATTTATAATAATGACTATCCGACAATTCGCCGCTATAAATTAATAATCACAAATTGTTTCATCTTATATAATATGGATTATATCTTATTCCGGCAATCATTTTTTTGTTCACAAAAAATTTAAGATTTATTGCCTGATAGGAAAAAAATATAATGCTATGACAAAGGGTTATTGCTCGAACAAACAACTGCACGAGACGTTGAGAATGTTTTGTGAGATGCAATTTAGCTCGTTCGTGGAAATCTGATGAAATAATTGTCTCGATTATTCTTCGTGCTATTGTTTATTAACTTAATTGTTAAGAATTTGTTAAGTAGCAATTATTATGAATAATTATTTATTACTACATTAAAATAACCGTTACAATATAAATTGAGTGGGCGCTCATTATATTTAGTTGATATTAAAATAATTAAACAATTGAATACAGTGTTACAATAATTAACTATGCACTAAAAACAATATGTAATTTCAAAAAAGGAAAACTAAACATAGTTAATAACAAAGTTTGTTTCACAAAGTAACATATAATACTAATTAATTATCATCGGTGTGTATTCATCAATATCATTGTTTTCCTCATCTTCAGCTGAATCAAAACTCTCAAATCACTTACCTCTTCATCTTCAACAATTTTTGTAGGCATAATTGGATTTCCATTAACTTCAAGTCGTGCTAAGTCATCTCTATCCAAAGACATCACTTGTTCATCATCTATTGTATTAGGCATAAGGCGGGTCAAGCCAATCTCATCATTTTCTTGACATGCCTCATGTGTTGCCTCGTATGTTGCTTCCTAGGGCATATCATATAAGTCTCGAGGCTTTGTCTTCACAACAACTAGCCAATTAGGGTCCTTGTGTCTTTGACATAATACATTTGTTGAGCGTGTATGGCTAAAAAAATATGGCTCATTAGTGTTCAATCTACGATTCACATTGATGAGAAAGAATCCATATTTGTCTTCCTTATATCCTCTTCCTTTAGAAGATACATCCCACCAATCACATTTAAATAAAATAACACTATTTCCACCAGAATAGGTTAACCAATGAACAAAGAGTTACTCATTTGACCATAGCAAATCATAGAACTAAACAATTTAAAACAAAAAAAGTTATCAACATAAATGCAAATTTATAAGTCCATATGGCAAAGATCACGTAAGAAAGGTTTAAAAACTTGAAAGATTTCAAAGGATGAACAAAATTTCACTTACCACCTAACGAATTACGGATGAAAACGCTTTAATAAATATTGAAGAGCAACAAAACATCCCTTTTTGGAAATCCTTAATGCCCACTTCTCTCCTGATCTTTTTTATTTTTCTTTGACAATTCGCTCAAAGCTTTACTTATTTGCTTGTGATAGTAGAGTTTGAGTTATAATACAATAGTCATCTTAATTAATAGAAGTTGTTACTATTTTTCTTTATCTAATCCATATCTCTTGACTCTGTCTTCTATTAAGATTCATCTCTATTGTATTTTCAATTTTTTTTTACCTTTAATAGCTTTTTTGACTGAAACACTATTAAAAAAGAGGCCGAACATGTTTAATAGCGCTTCCTCTAAGACAGCGCTTTCCCAAAAAAACACTATTAAAAGTTGATAGGTAGAAACAGATAGCGCTTTCTTAAGGAAGCGCTATAATAGATAATGAATAGATAGCGCTTTCTTAAGGAAGCACTATCTATTCATTACCTAAGATAATCCTTTCTTAAGGAATATTCCTTTTCCAAAAATGAAAATTGTTCCCTCCCAAGCATTTTTTCCTCGCTTTCAAAAATTTCGCACGACCTAGCTCATCTCCTATGCGACTCTCACAACCTCTCCTCGCGACGCTCACTCATTATTCTTCTGCGACCACCACAGCCACCGTCGAACCACCGCCGTTGCACGGCCACCACAGCCTCCATCTCCCTCACGGCCACTGCTCGTTGAAGAGAGGTTAATTTGTCGCTGCCGTCTCCCACACTCACCACCACACATTGTTTCTGCTTCGCAAGTCCCTCGCCATCGTTCCATTACCGCCGTCCCTCGGTCCTCTTCACGCAGTCACACAAGCCCTAACGTTCTCTCAACCGTCGTTCTCAGGTAAGCCTCCACCCATCCCCCCCTTTCTCTCACCTGCACACATGAACACCTTCTTCTGCGCACACAATTCTGTTCTTATTTTGTGCAGAAATTTGTTCTGTTTCTACTTGTCTCCCCAAATCCTTTCTTTTATGCCCTGGATCATCTTTAATTTTGTGTTCATATTTCTGAGAGCACCCCAAAGAAGTGAATTGTTTGCTTTTACATTCTTTTCCAGTTGTCTCGTATGTTCATAGAAACATTTGTCTTTGGGGCTTTGGGCTCATTAGGATGCTATTAACAACAATCCTAATATAATCTGTATTGAAGAGAAAGAACTGCCTTCGTGTATTTTTGTTCTATCTTTCTTCTTCACTTTTTTGTGTGTCCATAGTTTGTTTGGGAGGGATGATTAAGGGGTTAGTTAAATTGAATACTAGATTGAACAAAATTGAAGTGTTTCCATTCAGTACAGACTTCTTTTGCATCTGTCATAACTCAAGTTGAATTCTTAATAATTTTGAATAGCAGTGTTATGGTATATCATATGTTTTAAATTGCTGAATTTATTTAGGCATCAACACTTTCAGAATTTATTTTTATTAATTGCTACTCTAGGATGGCTCACTAACATTGCTTTTGCAATTTCACAATGTATCTTTGAAAACATCAAAGCCATCAACTTATATGAATGATGGAAAATTCTCAAAATCATTGGATTTTGATCCGTAACTTGCAACTACTCTGTGCTCACATTATTATAATTTGTTTAAGATTACTATGGTTATATTAGTGTATGAGGAGCTTATGTGTCTAATATTGGAACAGTGAGTAAGGTAAAATCAACTTAGGGGTTGCTCTTACTTCTTAGTCATTTGGAGAGGTATTTTACGTGGTAACTTTGGTTCTCTCTCATTTTCTATTTTTGCCATTGTTGTATACATTGTGGAATGGATGAAACTGATATGGCTGAACTTTGGCTCTCTCTCATTTTCTATTTTTGCCATGGCTGTATACATTGTGGAATGGATTGGATTGTTTATGTGCTAAACTTTGATGATACGGCTGAAGCCAAGTTACTTGCTATACTTGTTTTATATAATTCTGATGGGTCTGCTATATCAGCATATCCCAATTTTCTACTGAATGTGTTTAAGTGAATAACTGATAATGAGTTATTCTTCTGCTTCTTTTTTAATGTGCTTTCTCCCACCAGATTGGCTATTCTTTCTGATACATTTTGAGTTAAGCTTCCTTCTCTCTTTTTCATGATAAGTGACCCAATACAGACTCATTTTCCTGTGATGTTCTGTTCTTCCTTGTCGTCTTCCTCTCGTTCTTGTTCCTCTATAGTTAATCATAAGACTATAGTACTTTCAAGTTTCGGGTTGCTTCTGTGTTTTGAAGCCCTATTTCAAGTTTCAAGTTTCAGGTTTGTTGTGCCAGCACATTTCTAATCTTAATCAGTTTCAGCAAGACAAATCCTTGCAAATGAATTGCACTGATTAAATGGGCAGGGCAGTAACATGAAATTTAAAGTTTTTGATCTTAATTTTTATCTGGAATAATGTAATTCTGGATTCCCTTCTTCTTATGCAGAAGAATATGCAAAAGCAAGAGTTGCATCAGCAGCTGGAACAATCTTGGTACTTCTCTTTTATGTTTATGTCCCACTTAATTAGGGATCTAGAAGTGCTTCACTTTATTAATCACCGTATACTCTGGACAAATTGTTTTTTATAAGCAGTTTATGATAACTTAAGAGGGAATAAATATCCCTTCTTTATCAATGAGTCAATATAGACAATTTTGTAACTTGCAATTGGAGGATTTGCTGAGGATCTGTGTTGCTGCCTTGTGAATAATGCCCTTGTTAATTCTGCAGAATATTTCATTCATGACAACTCAATTAACTTTAAAAGATTATATGCTTTTGAATTTATTTGTTTTTTTTTATCATATTCGTTCTGAATGGGTTATTATGAAGCACAGACACTTCAAAATAGTTATTGTGTCTGTGTTGGGCATGTATTCATTTCGGATACATTACAAATACCCCTAACTATATTCTATCACTTTTTACTTATTTTTTAAATTTTTATACCATTGTAGATAAAAATGCAAAAATAATTATGGTCAAAGCCATATCCTTTTGATCTTCCAGTGTTTCTGTCTGATGACAACAGCTTCTAAGATCTCTCCAATTTCATCAAAATAACGTTTCAGAGTGTCTCTCTTAGTCTCCCAAGCCAACCCTCCAACAAAGATCTTAGTATAGGTTGTGTCACCAACTTTTTGGAAACATTTGCACTCATCATCTTGTTTTCCCTTGGTTGTGACATGAATTCAATTCACTATAAGCCCTGAGAGATTTAAACACCAGTGGAATGAACAAAGAGACAGACAGATAGGATCCCAGAAACCCTTCATCCTCCATTTTTTTTTTTATTTGAACAGGTCCATGTGCAATTGCATCACTATGAGGTGAAGCATCCCAACTAGGTTGGCACCCAACACCACAACAATCATTTGCAGCACAGAGACAATATTATTAGAAAAAATAGAAAGAAAACAAGAAGAAACATGGGGGGACTAGGCCAAAACCCAAGAAGAAAGAAAAAAAAAGCAATCAACCAAATCTAAACAATGGGAGACCAAACCTGTTATGGTTAAAGTCATCCATAATAAAACTAGGAGGCCTATCCCACCAAGTGAAGCATCTACTAACTAAGCCATGAGAAGCTAGCTTGTCAGCACAAGAGTTCCCTTCCCTATAAATATGAGAAACTCTAAAGTCCATCGACTTCATTTGAAAGATACAATTCATCCATCTATTCTTCAAATTCCAAGGGACCAAATTACTATTAGAGAAAGCATCTACCACTATTTTGGAGTCACACTCCAACCAGAGCTTAGACCAGTTTCTTTTGAAAGCAAGTTCCATGGAGATGATGGCTGCTGAGAATTCTGCATGAATTGAGGAGGAAATACCAATGTAATCAGAGAAGCAGCCTAAGATTTCACCCCTCATTCCTCTGAAAATTGCACCACAAGAGGCATGACCTGGATTCCCTCTAGAAGCTCCATCAGAATTGCATTTAATCCAACCACAGAGAGGAGGATGCCAACAAACTTCTATGATCTTAGGCGCCCTTGCAGGATGACTATCAACAGAAAAACCTTTGAGCACTCGGAAGTCATCTATAGAATTGGACATAGTGCCTTTAGAGTAAGTTCCTGATAACTTTGCATCAGCAACAATGCAGCTAATAGCATGGTTAGCTGAAATGTGCTTGTTATTGAATCTAAGATGGTTTCTACATGACCATATATACCAGAAACAGTGGATGACTGCTGACTTGACTATGTCTTGCACTTGAGCACACCAATTTCTATTACACGAAGAAAGAACAGCAGTAACTGAAGTAGTATCAACCCTGCAGCTTAGCATAGATGATAGCCAGGACCAGATTAACTTGGCAAAGCAACACTGAAAGAATAGGTGTTCAGAAGATTCTGCAGCTGAACCACAAAGACTACAAATTGATACCACAACTACACCTCTTAGTCTTAAATTATCATCAGTAGGGAGCTTATTATGCAGCAGCCTCCAAAGAAGAAATGACTTGGAGG